>OY728132.1:292639317-297639317 GCA_963277665.1 Viscum album | reverse complement strand
CAACAGAAACCAAACAGCGGAAACAATGCAGATATATAACAATGATGACAATAATGCATCAAGTACAAGTATCTATGGAAAATAGAAAACACAACAACGTGCTGGAATACAACTGAAACCAAGTGCAAAAGAAAAACAAAGAAAGTTCCTCAGCATCGCGAGCCACGGCTCGGTCCCATGCTCCCCAGCTCCTGGTGCAGTCAAGATCCTGAAGTAGAAGGGCGCTTGCCCTTGTCTATACCTAAAACAACATAGTCTTCTTGGGCCCAAAATCATGGCCCAAACAGGGTGTGAGATACAATCCTAGTAGGCAATCACCCAAAGATTTGTTCCTAACAGTCAATGAATACATGGTAGTAATAAAAACAAAGCAGTAAACAGAAAAGCGCAAACAGCTACCATCCATAGTTCTAACAAGTATAGCAGTCAACAATAAGAAGAAAACAGGTAACCCTCTGGGTAGCTCTCACAGTCTAGCCCATATAGTTCAACCTCTAAGTACAAGAAACCCTCTAGGAGGCACACACAGTCTCACCCCTATGGTTCAACTACGTAATAATGCAGACTCTCTAGGGAAGCCCTCACCGTCAATTCCCCCTATAGTCTCGTATCGTGCTAAAGGATCTTTGGGGAATCACTCAACGTCAATTCCCCATATAGCCCGCATCGTAATTAAAAGACTCTCTAGAGAAGCCCTTCCTTCAATTCTCCACTTGGTCTCGCATCGTGATTTAAAAGACACTCTGGAGAAGCCCTTCCGTCAATTCTCCCTTGGTCTACTACTCTAGGTTCTCACAGTCCTGAGTAACTAAACATGCTCAGTATGTGTGTATCGTCCAAGTAAACCTCAAGAACTACTTGGCTATCAACTAAGGCTCAACAGTAAAATAAAACAACAGTTCCACTATCCTACGACTAGGCATGGCAACTGGCAAACGCCAAACAGGCAGAACAAGCATGGCAAAGCAATCTAAGCATAAAAAAATTAATCTAATCACAAGAAATAACCTCTACTAAAGCAATCAAGAAAATCAGGCAAGATACAAGGGCAAAACAGAAAACACGCAATACCCCGTTTAAGGGTATTGGTGGAATTTGCACAAAATACTCAAAGACTTTCTACATAAAGGCACAAACCACCTACCTCGATCCTAGGAGATCGATATACGTGAACCTCGGCAACAGATTCCCCTTAGAACAACGTAGATCTGATAAAACTCACAAAACGTTCATCCCATGATAACCTGAAAACAAGGAGGAATCAAGAAACAAGACTCAAGTAGAAGGAAGAACTCACAGCTGAGACTCCAACGTAATCGACCGTGCTCGAATCGGAGAACGGACGACGAGGCAGGACTCTATCGAAGATTTGGACGTACGGATGCTCCCGGATGGTTAAAAACTGGAGAAGAAGACATATTTGGGGGTTAGGCGCAACCCCGGTCCGTTTAATGAAAAAAAAGTACACGGCGTGTACTTCGAATTTTCTGTACTCCGAAATAACCGACCTCCACCTCAGCCTTACACACCATGTGTGTGGCCTGGATACGGCCAGCACACAGCTTCGAGCTGGAATAGAGTACACGGTGTGTACTCAGAAAGTACATGGCGTGTACTTTGAAAATTTCCAGAAAAACCATTTTTCTTAAAAACTCCAGAAAACGGAAAAACATACCTAAACGAAGGTCCGGGTACTTACACAAACCATTGATTCTTGGTAGTGGTTGTTCTTCACACATGAATGGATATTTGAAATCTCTAAATGTGTTGAAAATCAAGATGGATGAGCAGTTACCCTCATAAATGATAGTTCCTTAAAAATCAGAGGAATAGGAACAGATGATATTGAACTAAAAAAGTGGAAATCAAAGGAAGTTATATTTTTTATGGGATAAAACACAACTTACTTAATATAGGTCAACTTTATGATTATTGTAAATAAATGATCTTCAAAAAATATTCTTGTGCCATCAAAGGTGTGAAATATTTTAAATTTTTAACTAAATGAGAAAGAACTTGTAGAAATATTTTCTAGATAGGTGAACATCGTGAATCCTATTATCAAATTTCAGAAGATCAAAAAAACTATAGAACCATAGAATTGTTAATCTTGGGAAGAAATGCATGGAAAAACTTTTTAAAGTTAACGCTGTATGAAATTTTTTAGCATTAAAAATAAGAGAATATGATGTTTTAATAACTTATCAAAAAATGAAAATGACTAGTAAAAGTCATAAGAAAGTTTTGATTCAGTATACCAGAGCTCTTGAACTTATTCATTCAGATATTTTTGGACTAATAAGACATTAATAAAAAAATTATATTTTAACTTTATCACTTTTATTAATGAATTCACTTGGATGAATGACATCATGTCTATGAAACAAATACCAGAGGATGTAGAAATGTTTATATTTTTCATAAAATATGTTGAGAGAGACATGGGGGGTTCATAGAAAGAATTTGAGAATAGATTATGGTACACAGTTCACATGAAATTATTTTGAATCTTATCTAAAAAACACAGAATCAAATATCCATATATTTCTCTATACACCCCAAAAGAAAATGGAAAAGCATAAATAAAAAATACTAGTTTGGTGTAAATGGAAAGAATCATGTTATCAAAATACTAAATTTCAAAGTTTTACTAGAGAGAAGGTGTTATTAATATTGTGCATATACAAAACATATGTTTTCTAAGGCTAGAATATAACATGAATTCCTATGAAATGTTGTATAAAAAAACCTTTAGTGAAATATTTCAATGTTTTTGGAATTCCCTATTTATAAAAAATAAAAAAATAGATCTTGTTAAATTTGATGAAAAAGGTGAAGAAGGAATTTTCATGGGATATTCACCTAGTATGAGAAGATAATATATTGAAAAAAACTTTTACAAAATTTGGTGGATTCCTATGATATGAAAGTTATTTAAAATCTAAATTCCTTAACAAAGGATGTTAAAAATATTGAGGAAGAAAGTATGAATATTTTTAATAAAAATGAAAGTGATCCAAAATAGATATATCAAGACTTAGAGGAATCATTTAATGAGTAAAGTGAAGTTAGAAGAGAAACATTGAAATTTAATACCTTAGAGAAATAGGTTGAAATTGAAAATATAATTTTAAATCCTAAAGCTTTGATTCAGACTAGAAGAATGTTGATATTTGAAAAACAAACATCACTCGTTTCATATATTGAACCAGAATTAGTTTTAAAGGTGGTAAAACATAAATAATGGATGAATGTAATGAATTAAGAGTTAGATAAAATTGAGAAAAATAAAATACAGGAACTTGTTCCGTGTCCAGTAGATAAAAATGTTATTGGAAAAAAATGGTTGTACAGAAACAATTTGAATGAACATAGAGAAGTTTCAAGAAACAAAGAAAGACATGTTTGTAAAGGTTATGCATAAGTGGAAGGTGTGGATTTTGAAGAAACCTTTTCCCCTATTACAAGATTAGGAACTATTATATTTTTTCTAGAAATGGAAACACATCAAATTTACAAAGTTTATGATATGGATATAAAGTAATGTTTCCTTAATGGTGAGATTAAAGAAGAAGTTTAATTTGAGAAACCTCGTGGGTTTTTACTCGATAAAGACGAAATAATGGTTTTAAAGTTAAATAAAGCACTATATTAGTTAAAACAAGTTCCAATCACCTGGTACTCCAAAATTTATAGTTATCTAATTTTTTTGAATTTTTCGAAAGGAAAAGTTGACATCAACTAGTACATAAAAGCAGTGTATTCATGCACTCTAATTGTAATTGTTCATGTGGATGATGTAATTTTTTATGGGTATAGAGAAAATATTTTTAAATATTTTAATAAATAAATGAAAGAAACTTTTTAAATTTCAATGTTGAGTGAATTAACTTTCTTCCTTGGTTGAAAAGTTCAAAAAAGGGAAAATACATTTTACTATCTTAAGAAAATTATGCCAAGGAATTGTTACAAATTTTTGGTATAGAGAAATATAAAGATGTTTCTATTCCTATTTCAGTTGGGATGAAAATGAGAAAATATTAAGCTAAGAAAAGTGTGAATTAGAAGGATTTTTGAAAGTTGATAGGATTTTTTTAAACTTATAGGCTCAATACCTCATATTGTTTATGTTATGACTTTGTGTGCTAGATATCAGAGTGATCCGAAAAGATATCATATTTTGGAAGGAAAGAGAATTATGAGATATATTAAAGTAACAACTTCATATGATAAAATATACAAAAGAAGTTATGATATGAACTTTCATGGTTATTATTATTCTAATTAGGATGGATATTTCAATGATATAAAATCAACTTCCGGAAGAATATTTTACTTTGGGGAATGTTGTGTGAGTTGGAATAGTAAGAAACTGAGTTTAGTAACATTGAAAAAAACATAATTAGAATATGTTTCCTCTACCCATTCATGTTCTCAAATGTTTTTTATGAAATTTCATTTGAAATATTAGAAAGTTAAATTATTCAAACCATTTAAGATACTTTATGATAACAAGAGTTCAATTGATCTCTCTAAAAATCTTGTACAACACTCAATATCAAAGCACATTGATATTAGGTTTCACTTTATAAAAGAGAAATTTGTTAGTGAATATGTTTTTCTAGAATATATTTCAATGAAGTATAAAATTTATGATATATTTACCAAATCTATGCCAAAATAAATATTTATGGAATTGAGGATGTAACTTCATGTTTATCCTCTACCTCGGACCGCCTAAAGTTCTAAAGGAATTTTCCCATCGTGTTTTGGATTATGTTGAAAACATGCGATAATTTTTATAAATTTTTCCTATAAGGTGGTGAGTAGTACTTTTTTTTACTTAAATGAATTAGAGGTTTTGGTTATCATAAAATGGGGTAGAGAAATAAAAGTGAGAGAAAGGAAAAGTGAGGGGGAGTTTATCATAACTTGGAAGAAACTTTTCTTGTCACTAGGGAATGAATTCTTTTAAAAACATTACTTTATTGAGCTGTGTGATGTAGGTACTCTCTCTTTTGAGAAAGGATTTTTTTTGTTAAAATTTAAAACATTTAAGTTGCTAAAAAAATGGATTGTGAAAAAGTAAAAGTGATGAAAAATGATGAGTGTTAAAAGTTGTTAACGAATGTTGTTAAATGTTTCGTTTTAAAAAAGTTTTATTTTTTTAAAACTAATTTTTTTAAAGATTTTTTTTAATTCAGGTGAAATATGTATTGATATAAGTTTATAATTTTTTTTGTGAAGTTATTAAAAATATAGATGAATAAAGTGTTTTACTAAGTTGATGATTAGATGATCCGTCTAACATATTTCATCAGACATCATTTTTATTAGAAATTATGAGTTTATATGAAGATGAAAATATTATATAGATTATTTTTGGAAAGATGGAATTTGCTGAGATAAATAAATTTTTAAAGTTTTTGATACTTTAAAATTTGGGAGGTCATAAAACATTCCAAAACTAGTTAGAAAATGATTTTATATTCTTTCAAGTTCCCAAAACTTCATGAAGAAGTCATGATGCAATATGGAGTTTGTATAAGGAAAGAGAAGTAAAAATTTATATAGTATCATGTTTCAACAAATTATTTGTTTTCCAAATGAAACTTATTAGACCAAGAAACAATAGACATAGAATTTTTAAAAACTAAAAGTATGAATTTTATGAAGTTTAAATAAATGAAAATTTGTTGATCGGATACAGTTCATCAGATGCATCATTAGATGAACCTGATTAGACACATATCAGGGGATGTTTATTTTGTTAAAAAGTATGGATTTTTGGTTTTTGAGTTCTTAGTGTTTGAGATGTTTCAAATGTGAAAGAAATATAAAGAGGCTTAATATGTCAGATTTGAATATATGATTAAAGACAAAGGGGGAGATAATCTTTGATTTTAACACAAAATATGAGGAATTTTGAAGTTGTTTCACCAGGCAGAAGTTAATCGGGTGAAGAAGTTATTGAAAAATAGAAATTTTTTATTTTGTTATTGGATAGAACTGATCGGATGTAGAAAGAAAATGAATAGTAAGATCGGCCTGAGGAATTGTGTGAACAATATGGTCAAATGCATCAAGTAGATGAACAATAAGATCGGTTTGAGTAAATATATGAATAGTGTAATCAGGCAGTGAAATTTCATGAATAGTGTGATTGAAATGAGAAACTAGATGAATAGTGAAAATAGCTATAAAAAATACTCATTTCATGTTTGTATAAAGTCAAAGTAACAACTGTTGAATTTTCTACCAAACACTCATTATAGGAAACTGAATTATTTAGAAGTTGCAATAATGTAGTAAAAAAATTTGCAGTTGTATTTTTTACATCAAATTATACAATTATGTTTTAGTTTTAGTGGGTCAAGATAAACTAAAAAAAATCAATGTTGTTTTGAAGTGCATATTACAAAATTCCATATGACACACCTTTTTAGTAAGTAAGTCCATTAGACAGACTTCTCTAAAAAATTTATAATGTTTGACATGAGAATAAAATTAAGGAAAGAAGCGTGGATTTTATTTTACTGAATGAAGAAAGTTTCACAATGAATAGTTATAGAATGATAATTTAACTAATAACAGGATCAAGTATTTCAATAATATTCAAGAAGAACCTAGAAGAGTTAAAAAAGGGTTTAGAAGCACTCAAATGGAGTTAAAATATCTTATAAATTCATATTTTTTAATTTACGTGAGTGGGAAAATATTTCAGTTTCCTGCCTTTACTATTTCTAAGAGCGCTTATAAATAGAGGTGGAAAGTACATCATACATGATTATTATTCAGAGAGACAAATGGTTGAAATGATAAAAAATTTGTGTCATAAGAGTTTTTTGGACAGATTCTTCGATTAGAGTATTTTAATGTGTCTAATTTATAGATACCAGACAGAGACTATTAGTCTAAGGAAGATCAGACTGAGTTTTGAGAAGAAGTTTAAGAAGTGATATTTTGTTATACTCAAAGATCCGAAAGTTTGGAATAGCGTGGATTGATAAAAATTCCACTAGTCTGAGGTTATTAGATATAGGCCATTAAATGCAAGAAGATTTTACAGAGACTGATCATGCACAAATTTTCTGATGGACCTTTTTGAAGCATAAAGTTTCAATGTTTACTTTTTGTGGTTAAAATTTTATAAGAAATTTTTGTTGAATTGAAATGAGTCTGTATAACCATTCCTATCGGGATATAGAAGGTGTCCAACATGATTTGACGGAAAATTTTTATTCACTTATTCATTATAGTAAATTTTCATGGATCCATAGAAGTGGATATGGTAAGGATTTAGGTTTTAACACTGAGGTTGAACCTTGTAAATCTATTGTTCCATGTTTACATTCCTATATTTTCATGAATTTGAGTTTACTAAAAGTTGATAAAAAGAAACTCAAACAAGTTATAGGTATTAAGTTTCTTAAATTTTAAATTTGTAAAAATACTTTCACTGATTCAGCCCCCTATTACTGATTCAATGATACTTAGGAACATTATAATTCAATTAAAATTGTTGAACATAGGAAAACTACCTAAAATAGAATAGAAACTCACTTACTTTGATGCATGATACCCAATACCACCTTAATCAACTCCAAGGAATCCTTTAAGATGGAAAGAAACCCTAGCTGCAAAGAAAACCACAAAAATCAGACCATAAGGAAACCCTAGGGTTTGAAAAACCTCACATCGTAGTGATCGAGTGAAGGAGGCGGTAGAATAATGAGGTGCAGGAGAAGTGATACTCACCCAAGATGATCAATCCTAGAATTAGTAGGATAAATCGACCCATGATGGAGGGATAATGGGGGAGGGATGCATGACTAGGAGGGTATCCCATGTGAGGGGAACCCCCTAGGGGATGGGTCATGAGGAGAGGGGGAGGGGAGACCCCTTCAAGGGTTAAACCGACTAATGGAAAAAGGGGTGATTAATCTTTATTTTATTATTATTATTTTTCAAAAACTGGATACAACTTATAGTTAGGTCGCACGGTTCCGTATTCCCTATTCTGGGATCCTAGAGAACCATGCATGGGTAGGCTACATGGGTTTGAAAACCATGGGATGACCATGTGATTAAGCTCTATAAAAAATGCAGATGTTGTCACATGGTTATTGCACGGTTTGGAAAATGGTGTGCCTTAACCGCATGACAAGATATTCATGTCCCAAAAACACCTAATTTCAGAGAAAAATTAAATAAAAGGAAAAATAAAATAAATAAGGACTCAAAAATAAATAAAAAATAATTATTGTTTGGGAAAGGTGTGACACACCACCCATCATATTTATGTACCATATACTCTTATAAGTAAAAAATTATTCAATGATGTTTTTCCTATTATTTCACTTCAATATGAGCTTGTTTGTTATGGTTTTATCTCTTATATTCATGTTTTAGAGTTTTAAAACACTAAAAATGAATTTATTATCATATAGAAAAAACTGGAATTGGGATTGATGTAGATTTGGTTAATACATTTCAAAAATAAATCCACGGTATTTGTTCTATAATTTCACTCCAATACAAGTTTTTTTCTTAGTTTTGACCCCCTAAGGAATGTTTTTAAAGACATTGATATATTTTTAAAATGATTATTGAGTCATTCTGAGCACACTGCACATTAAAATGACATTTTCTATACTCTTACACATCACAAATGATTCAAAATGATTCTGTAATGATTTTTTGCTTATACAAGGTCATTTTCTACAATTTTAACCATTACATGTATGTTTTAGATTTTTAAAACACTAAAAATGAATTTATTGTCATCCTAGTAAAACCAAAACATGAATCAACATGGAATTAGTTCTTACATTTTAAAAATAAATATATGGTCATTTTCCTATGATTTTACTCTAATTCAAGGTCATTTTCTTGGGTTTGATCCCCCATGACAGTTTTTTAAAGCCTTTAATATATTTTAAAACTATGTATTGAGTCATTATGAACACACCACACATTGTATTGATGCGAAGTCTACTCGTACATATAAAAAAACTATTTAATGATGGGTTTCCTATGATTTCACACCAATCTGAGGTCAGTTTCTAGGGCTTTCACTCCTACATACACGTCACTAAAAATGTGTTTATTGTTATCCTGAGAAAACCAAAATTTGGATTGATGTGGTGTTAGTTCCTACCATCAAAAAATAATTATGGTCATATTTCTATGAATTCACTCCAATTAGATGTTTTTTCTTGGTTTTGACCCCCTAAGGCACATTTTTAAAGACTTTAATTTCTTTTAAAAATTCTTATTGAGTCATTCGAATCACATAGCATGTCACAGTGGCATGATACATACTATTACACATCAAAAATGATTCAATGATAGGTTTCCTATGATTTCACCCCAATATGAGGTTATATACTATGGTTTTGATTGTTACATGCACATTTTAGAGATTTAAAACACTAAAAATGTGTTCATTGTCATCTTGGGAAAACTACATATCATATTAACATAGAGTCAGTTAATAAATTTCTAAAATAAATCTATAGTCATTTTCCTATGATTTAACTCTAAGTCTAGGTCATTTGTTTGGTTTTAACCCCCTAAGGCATGTATTTAAAGCTTTTGATATCTTCTAAAATTATGTATTGAATCATTTCGAGCACACCACATAGCGTATTGATGTTATATATTCTTTTACACATCACCAATAATTAATTGACGGTTTTACTATGATTTTAATTCAATTAGTGTCCATTTACTATGGTTTTGACTCTTACATGCACATTTTAGAGTTTTAAAACACTAAAAATGTGTTTACTATCATTCCAGACAAATTGAAACTCATATTTCCATGAATCTTGTTCATAAATTTTAAAAATAAATCCAAAGCATTTTTTCCATGATTTCACTCCAATTCGAGGTTTTTTTATTGGGTTTCACCCCCTAAGGAATGTTTTTAAAGACTTTTATATTTATGAAAACTACTTATTATGTAATTTTGAGCACACCATACATCGGAATAATGTTTTGTATAATCATACACAAAACAAGTGATTAAATTATGGTTGTACTATGATTTCAAATCAATATGCAACCATTTGTTATTTTTTTGATTGTTACGTGTATGATTTAGAGTTTTAAAATACTAAAAATTCATATATCATCATCCTAGGAAAATTTCAAATCATATTGAAAAAGACTCAATTAATACATTTAAAAAACCAATCAATGGCCATTTTTCTTTTATTTCACACCAATCTGAGTTTTTTCTTGATTTTGACCCCTTAAGTCATATTTTTAAATTCTTTGATATCTTTTAGAACCACATATTGAGTCATCCAGGATACATAACACATTATATTGACGTACTATTTGCTTATACATGTAAAAAATGATTCAAATATGGTTTAACTATGATATCATGCCAATATATGGTTGTTTTCTATGGTTTGACCGTTACAAGCATGTTTTAGATTTTTAAAACACTAAAAAGGTGTCTATTATCATCTCGGGAAAACCATAACTTGTTTTGATATGGAATCAGTTCCTATATTTAAATAATTAATCATTATTTGTTTTCCAATGATTTCACTCCAATATGAGGTTTTTTTCTTGGTTTTTACCCCTTATGAAATTTTTTAAATCCTTTGATATCTTTTAAAACTACATATTAAATCATTCTTAGCACACTACATGTTAGTTTGACAAGTCATATACCCATACATATAATTATTAAAATATAATTTTTGATGATTTAATGATAATACAAGTTTTTTCTCTGTGGTTTTGACCTTTACACACGAGTTTTAGTGTTTTAAAACACTAAAAACATGTTTACTATAATTCCAGGAAAATAAAAACTCTGATTAATGTGAAATCGGTTCTTATATTTCAAACATAAATCTACTATAATATCCCTATGATTTCAATCTAATTAAATAATGTTTTATTTGTTGAGATCCACCTAATTCATGTTTTTAAAGCCTTTTATATCTTTTAAAATTGCATATTGAGTCATTCCAAGCACATTGTATGTCAGACTAATGTATTGTATGCTCGTAAACATTAAAAATGATTCAATAATGGGGTTCCTATGATTTTAATCCAATCTAAACCCATTTAATTTAAAGATAAAAATCATATCAAATTACTCCACCCCCAATAGACATGACCACAAAAGATAGAATGTCATTATAGTAATAAAAATATTCATGCATACATGCCATGGATTTAATTTAGAATTTACCTCTATAGGATGCACAGTATGACTATAAATTTATTTTAGGACTATACCCACCATACTCTAAAATATAGAAACTAAGAAATTTTTCAATTTTAACCACCACTGATCCTATGTTTTCCTATAAGAGTCATGTTATTGAACTTTTTCTTTCAGCCTTGAAATTTCCCTCTACAATTATAGATCAACGACACTACTTGAACCCCACACCAGATGGTGTAGTAGTAAATGATGATTGTGACCTACCAAAAATAGTTTATGGGGTGGTCCTATAACCCATCCCCCATACACACCTGAGATGATCCTTCCCTAAAACTATTGTAACTGCATCATTTTAGGAAACTAATTATTATTGTAAATGGTTTGTATCCCAAGCCTCTTGAATTTTAACGTATAAATACATCAATATTAGCAAGGATTTTATAAATTATATGAAATTCATAATATTATATAATTAATTTTTGTTTCATTATTATGTTTTTATAGTAATGAAATAACATTAAATGGTAATGAAAAATAACACATACTAATGTCTCTAGTAGGTTCACTCAAAAAACATTCATCATTTTTCTGATGAGCATTAATCCACATCTCTGTTTTTCTATTCGGGATACCTAAAAATCATGACCCTTTATAAAATATATGTATAGAAGTTAAAAAACCTTTAGGTGTAATAAAAAAATATAAATAATAATTGATAAAATTCAACAATGATTGCTCTTTTTCTAGAAAAACTTAGTGATCCAATGATATGAGGAAGGACTTCTTTTTCATGATTCATTATATTGTTTTAGATAATTATTATAAAAATTGAAACATTGATAAAAATTATACTTCTATAGTGTTTATGTTATTAAAATCTATAAAATTTTCAAACAAAAAAAGACATGCATCCCTATTAATATCAAAAAACATCTTCCACTGCTCATGAGACGCGCCTTGAAAAAAATTTCATACATTGGATAAGTTCTCATAGAAGTGTCATTAAAATCATCCATAATCACCACTTAAACTCACTTCATTTCTTGCCCAAAATTTTCAAGGTTCATGGTCATGACACAGAGTTAGGGTCATCAAAATGAAAAAACATCTAGAAATAAAAAACATAACACTTTATAAGTAAATTAATAATTTTACTCATGGCTTTTAAATTAGTGATCAGTTAATATTAAATTATTATTACCCTAAATTAGTTTTTAAACACCTCATTTTTCCAATCAATGGAAATATACATCAAATAGTTATAATTAATGGGAAGGCTCACTATCTCATAAGTAACCTATCCAATAATCTATCCATGGATTTCAACATCGTCACTAATAAAAACCCAAAATCAATAAATAGAATGATAATTTTAAAGCCTTTCAGGTCCCATACATCTTTTGTATTCATATTTGTATCATTGGTATTATTATCTTTATCTGATTGAAAAATGAGTTTAACAATTAATAAAAATATATAGTTTTTTCTACGATGACATATATACAAGTAATGGTAACTCTCCAAAATCCCCTAGATGGAGGAGTGACCAGCTGATCCCCCAGTAGAGCTGCATCTGATGGTGAGCTACCAAGAACATCTAGGAAAGCCGGTGGATTATTAAAAGTATCCAGTATAATTGAAACACTTAGATTCACTGAAAGCGATGGTAGAGGAGACGTGATCCGAGATGATGATCAATTAAGATCTCAAATTTATTTTATTCTCAACATTCCAAAAATTTAAATTAGATTAGGATATAATCGATGTATTAAAAAAAGTATAATTAAAATATTTATACAAAAAGGAAAAAATAAAAATGTATATATGTATAAAACACTTATAGATATAAAATTTTAATATAGTTTCATTACAAATTTATGCATTCAATTATCTTCATTATCACTTTTCCCATTTTTATCAACCTTCATTTCAAAGAGTACTTCATTTTTTCCACTTAGGGGGTGGTGCGGTGGTGAAGGTGAGTTGCCAAAACAAGTTCGTTCTTTGGGAGATTCGGGGTTCTAATCTTGGGATTCCGCTTTTGGGGTGAGCCTCTCCCCTAGGATCCACCCACCTTGCTGGGCTGTCCGGACTCCTCTGGGTAGGAAAAATGAGGCGTGACCCAATTGATGACAGATCGCTGTCTCGAACCATCATTGCTGGTCCATTACCCTTGGGGACGCTCTACCATCTCGGCTGGCAATGGCTCCTTCCCCAGATGGGGAGCTTCCTGTGGCTACTAACCCTTCATGGGGGAGGGGGTTTTCTCTGTGTGGAGGCTTCGAAAAGGCCACACTGGGAAATTGCCTTTTTAAAAAAAACAAAGAAAGAGTACTTCATTTTTACCCTCTATTTTAGGTTCTATTGTATCAATACTGTCAGAGAAAACCCATTGAATGTTTTTTGGTTGATGAGGTTCACCATCACAAAGTACCAGTAAAAATTCATCACCCATATCATACAAATATCTTTGTTTTAAGTCTACCGAAACACTCCAACCTTCATGTAATTCATCATCTATCATCTATATAATAAACCATATTCATTTTAAATTCTAAGATAAATGGATCATTCTCTTTACAATCACCGATATGGATCAAGCAATAGAAGTTTAAAAATGTAAAATGTAATGAATATTTCATTATACCCTTTTCAATGTTAACCCACTTTCATTTGAATAGGATAATTTAAAATTGACCATGATAGTTTAATTCGATTATATCAACTAGATTTCCATAGTATTCCACCACTATAAGTGTAAATACACCATTATTTAGAGTTTTCAATCCTTCTTTGTGATTAATTGTATAAAAATTAAAGACCTGAATATTGTAGGCATCAAATATCTTAGCCTTCCATAGAGGACCTCAAGATAAAAACTTTAAATAATTTTATTTTTCAACTCAATTGAAAAAATTATTTATCTATACAAGAAGATATATGGTGTTAATTTTAGAATAAACAAAATTACTATACATCAATAAAATTAATATAAGTATGTACTTACATGATGGGTGAACCATTCAACAATCTTATTATTAACAGATGCTGTTAATTATGTCTCATTTTAAACTTGAACCCTTATTCATATCTTTGTATTCAATACTAATTATTTAATAAATGGATCTGCAATAATACTGTTGAGTATCACATATCTATATGCTT
This sequence comes from Viscum album, assembly GCA_963277665.1. NCBI lineage: Eukaryota > Viridiplantae > Streptophyta > Magnoliopsida > Santalales > Viscaceae > Viscum > Viscum album. Next base: position 297,624,955 of record OY728132.1, on the reverse strand, counting down.
TTAATAACTCTAATTCAGTCAGTGTGAAATTTGTGCCCTTTCCAACATGTATTCATTAGTATAAAATTCATTTTTTATTGACATTTTTTAATGTTGTTTATCTATAAACGACATGGAAACTAAAAATTTGATGATTTTCACACTAGTTTATGAATAACCCATATGAAAATTCTGACTTTTCACATCAGTTATTGATAAAATGAAGTGAAACAAATGAAAATAATTTATCACATCAGTTCTTTAATAACCGATGTTAAAATATTGGTATTTCACACAAGTTATTGAATAATCAAGATGGAATATGAAACAACCTAAGTTTTGACATTAGTTATGGAAGAATCGATATGAAAAGTCCACATTTTCATGTCAATTCACCAGTAATCAATATGGAAAAAATAGGTTTTCATGTGTGTTCTCCAATAATGGATGTGAAAAATATTCTTTCCTCTATTAGTTTTAGAATAATCTATGTGGAAAAGATTTATAACTTTTATCAAGACTTAGGATATTCCATTTTTATTTCATTCTATAACATGAATGACTTTAGTTATCTCTCACACGGAGAATCCTAACCCTTCCAATTTTCAATTTATATCCTTGAATCTCTTCACTATTTAATATTTATCCTCAAATGTCTTCTTTCTTTGATAAATGGACTTGAATATCTTTCATTTTTCATCCACCACCTTTTTCCTTCCATCATCACTTTGAATCAGTTGTCTCTTGCACTCTATTCTCATCCATGTTACCTTATCAATTGTTTTGATTCCTAATCTCATTTACATTTTGTGTTTATTGTTTCCATTTTCCATGTATTCAAGGTATTTCCATTTTTATTTTATTTTTCAATTTTCTATTGATATTACTTTATCTTTGAGTTGACATCCACTACCACATGTCATCCACCATCACCCATTATCAACCATCAATTTTGTGTTCTTCTTGTTGGTGTTTACTTATCAATCATCCAAGTTCCAATTTTAATTTATATTTTGTGATTGATTTTTCCATTTTCTATGCATGCACGTTATTTACATTTATGTTTAAGGTTCAAATATTACATTTATGTCACTTTTTCTTTCAGTTGGCATCCACCACCGCCGTCCACCATCACCTGTCATCGGCTTCCGCTTGCATGTTCTTCTCATTGGTGTCACCTTCTCAATCACCCAGATTCTGATATCAATTTATATTTTGTGTTTATTTTTTATTTTACAAAATACAAGTTATTTTCATTTGTATTTTTTGTACCAATTTTCAATTCACTCTACTTTATCTTTTTTATTTTTATTTGAAGTTCCAATTAATCTCACGTATTTTGTATTTTTAAATTGGTAAATGATTGTTTTTTGTTTAAGGGTTGTGATTTTTTTATTAAATAGTGATAATTTAATATGTTCAAAGTTATATTTTTTTTATAAAATATGTTGTATTTACTTTTTTGGTGAAATATTTTATGAAATTTTTTAATTATTATTTATAAAAGTATATTTGAAATTAAATTTGAAAATACAATAACTTATTTTAAATTTTAAATATTTTATATATATAATAATGTGTCAAATTTGGATTAATGCAGTATGAACAAGTGATGAATATGACGATCATGTTGATTCTTTTTTGGAATTTTCTAGATGAAATGTTCTAAACAATGTCATGTTTTTTCTTTATATGCTTGAAATGGTTAAATATAAAGAACTTGAAAAGAAGAGATATCAAAGATCATTTAGTTTTTCATGGTTTTAATACGAGTTTAAACCCTTGGTTTTATCATGTTGAAACTAGGTATAAATCTAGATCTATTTATGATGATGATTTTCAAGATGATAAGTTAGATCAAATTGAAGAAATGATTTATGATATTGAAGTAGGGGAAATTTATAATGAACCAACAATTGAGTGTTTATATAGTGATGCTGAAAAACCATTGTTCGTGGTTTTACTAAATTTATGGTTTTATCAAATGGTGTTAAGAATGATTAAATTGATTTTGAAAAATGGGTGGAGTGAAAAGAGTTTTATAGAGTTTCTAAATTTTTTAAAAGACATACTTTCTAAAGACAATGAACTTCAAGATTCACATTACAATGCAAAGAAAATATTATGTTTGATGGGTTTGGTGTAAAATAAAATACTTGCCTTCCAAATGATTGTGTTCTATATATGAAGGAATACAAATGTTTTTCAGAGTGTCCTAAATGTGGGATGTCATGACATAAGCTAAAAGAAAACTCATCGATTGATTTAGCATTTACAGATACTACTTTCTATTAAATTTGGTTTATTCCTATAATTCATCATTTGAAATGTTTATTTTCATATTTAAATGATGAAAAAATGTTAATATGGCATGCATATTAGTGGATATTTGATGGAAAATTACATCATCCAACTGATTGTCTATACTGGAAGAACATTGATCAATAGTTTCCTAAATTTGTAAATGAAGTTAAAAATATCAGATTTGTACTATGCATATATGGAATAAATCTATACCAAATCCTTAGTAGGTCATATAGTTTATATCCTATTTTATTGGTAATTCATAACTTATCTCATGAATTTTTTATGAATTAAAAATATTTCATGTTGATTTTATTGATATCTGGACCAAAAGAGCCCAAAAATGATATTGATGTTTTCATGTCATCATTAATTTCTAATTTGAAACTTTTATAGGAGGAAGGTATGAGGGGGTATGATTCTTGTAAAATGATACATTTTCAACTACATGCAATGATTATGTTCACTATAAATGACTTCCCATCATATGTAAATTTTTCTAGGTACAGTGTTAAGGATAGTAAATCTTATCTAATTTATGAATAACATACTTCATATTATCAACTACAACATGGGAGAAAAATAGTATACATGGGTCATAAAACATCCCAACATGGGGGCCACTAAATGGTTCCCTATTCCGATAGGTCACATCACCTCGCACAATCATCCACATATTCTAATGGATACTGACTAGCAGTGAGGTTCTATATTGATATAGTGGGGAGACTAAACCCTCCTGATCAGAGTAACACAGTGGTATCATAAATTAATAAAAAGGAAAAAGTATAAGATCGACTAAAATAAAAGATAAAACATCCAGATGACAATAATAAAAATAAAAACCAATTTCAACATCATATACAAAATGATGAGTATGTAATGGATCTATACAAAGGATAAGAAATATATAGAAATAGGCATCTAGAATAGTACATGTATCAAAAGTAGAAAAATACAAAAAAATACAATCTCCAGATAGCATCATGAGCCATAGATCGATCATGTGATCCCCTACTCCTATTTTATAATCAATTAAACACTGTTAAGCGGGTGTTTCCCCTATACCTACCTGCATCCACGAAGTCCTTCCAGGTACCAAACGAGAGACCGAATAGGGTGTGAGATGACACCCAGTAGGCCACCACCAATGGTGTTTATAATAAGTAAAATCTATTCATGTATGATGGAGTAGTGTGCATGTATAATAGGAATAAAATTAATAAAATTATAATTGATATTGTTTAGTCTACCAAAACTCACTATGATCAGGAAACCATAAATAAGTGATAACTGCAAATCAAGGCAAAGAATCATTAGCAGCCTATACTGAGTAATCTAGTATCATAACTGCATGGTCTCGAACCCAGGTCTAATGACCAGGGAATCCTCTTCAAGTTCATAGAGCATATCCATATAAAAATTTATAAAGATTTTGGTGGAGCTGAAGGAGTATGTCCAAGGTGGTCCGAGCAAGGTAGATCCGAGCTGTGAAAACCAAGGAATCTAAGTGGGTTGTCGGTTCCATGCCCTAAACCCCCCATGAGTGCCATACTGTGATTCCCCACTTTATTTCCATACCATGTGTCCTGTATTAGTTCCATACCATTCCATCCATCATTAACATAATTTATATAAGGGAAAATGGGATCATATCAATGTCTATTTCCTTTTATTATTTAACTCATCACAACCATTTCATTAACCATTTTAAAATCATATACAAAATGAGTTATTCTAAAATTCTTTACTTCTATATAAAAATGACATGTCATTTTAAGGTTCTTACAACCATTAAAAATATACTATATTCTCACTTTCGACTCTTAGTAAAGAAAAGAGAACTCAACTTACCCCAAGGGTGACATTTCCATGGAAAAAGTAAAGAATCCACCCCATGGGTGGTTCAGGTTGAGGTCAAAAGCCCAAAAACTTGTATAAGGGTTTCAAGGAGTGTATTAAAAAATAATTTAACATTATATTTAGGAGTTTATTAATTTTGGAAGCAATTCCCGGAATGTATGACCTACGGTATGATGAAAAAAAGGAATAAACAACCAAAAATTGAGAGAAAAGGTATAGACCAACTTAATTGTACTTACAATAGTCCAGTCATCCAATATCAAGATTTTATTTTATCTACAATAAGTGAAAATGACAGAACCATCAAACTCCCTAAAAATAGGGTGAATTAGCTCGCATGGATATAACATTCTGTAGGGTGAAATAAATGAATAAAGGATTTAAGAGGATTTATATAAATTAAAAGTGATATCCAAGACAACTAATGAGAGTTGATAATGAATGAAGAAGATATATCCATGCCTAAAGAAGAGGTGAAGGAGGAGATCTCAGTGCAAGGGGATGTTCTGCATGGAGAGGGAAAAAAAGAGGGATGAGACTTAAAAAGGATGAGAAAAATAATCTTTTCAATATATTTTAAAGAAACTCACAGTTTGTACACACTGTTAGGAAAACCACGTTCCAAACATGCATGTGTCACTATCCAAGATATCCATCTAGCATGGCCCATGTGGAGAGTTTGAAAAAACTTGCATATCTATGTGCACCCTTATTTCTAAAGAAGATACCCTTTCATGGTCATAATGCACGGTTTAAAAAACCTTGTACTAGCCATGTGGGTCACCCTAACATTATTCCTCCAGACACATGGATTTCTGGACACCTTGTATGATTTATTCAAATAGTGCCTCTTGAGGAGAGGGGGAATACAATTGATTTTCACAATGGAACTAACTATACACCTCCAACGGTTTCCTCCTAAAAGTAAGTTTTTGGAGCTCAATGCTTTAGAAACTCATCCAAACACTCAAGAAACCTCTCGATACTTAAACCTCATCCAAAAAACATCACTTTCAAGTGATAAAATGCTTATATTTACATTATAGGGATCAATTTAAGATTCATCCCATCCACCAATTAAAGGGTTCAAACTTATTTGGAAAACTTTAACCTGGTCCAAAACATAGGATCTTATAGTATCCCCACCTTAAATTTTCTCTTCCCTAAGAAGCCTTGGGGAATAATAAAAATATCACCCAAACTACTAGGGTCATGAAATTTTGTTCAAATGGCCGCATTGGGTTTTCAAATGCCAGATTCACTTCCAGGGACTGATTAAAGCATGTAGTGCTAAAGACACTAAAACTCAAACCAATGCTCAAAACTTATAGTTAAAAATCAAGACACGATATACGTGAGCCCATATAACCAAGGAATTATCATATCATTTCCTCTGTCATTATCTGGACTATGGTGATTTCCAATATAGGTTATAAAACTAAATGGAAAATTTTGGGTCACATTATTCTTACCATAGGAATTTTTTACTGAAGTATGTGCGTAGCATTATGGAGACACTCCCAACAAATTTGTGAAATTACATGTTTAGACACTACCCTTGGTCCTTGATCTGATCGAAATGATCAAACTTCAACTGAATAAGCTCAAATGGTTACACCATATTTCCTTGAAAAACTCTAGTCAATCCTCCAATCTACACCCACCTCATCCTAACGGTGTGCCCGATGCAATTTCATTAGCAACTGAAACCATCCAAAAGAGAAAAAACAATATGAACCACCTATAGTCAACTAACTCCTGAAAATTCTCAGCTCCTATGACCAATGCAACACTAAATTATATTTTGAATCCATTATCCCAAGTCATAACGAGATCATTCCGAGCACACTCACTAAAGCTCCTACTCAACTTCTAGTGACTTCTCTTGTAAAACCATTTACTAAGAAAAAAACATTAGCATGCTATAACACCAACATCAACACTATTACAATATAGCATCCATGGATCGTCATAAGGTCTTCTAGGCTTTACCCCATTTTTAGATTTCACCCAAACCCATTATAGAGCCCAAACCTAGAATCTACAAAGGATTATAGTTATACCTTGCTTCTTCTATAAAACGATATATGAGTTCCAAAAATAACCATCACATGATTGGTCTTAAGGTCCCACAACCTTTCTCTACCGATGGTCACCCCTAACAACCACTTTATCACTCCCCACATTAAGAGCATACTCATCATCGCATCAATGAACAAAAAATTTCTCAACATATCCCATACTCTTTCCTCCCCATATGTAACTACTCGAATGGATAGAATCACACTCATCATTATCATTAACTTAAATTCAACCATCACCCAATCATGCTCCCAGAAAATAATTCTGATGGAGAAAGGTGAATTTGAATAACAATGAGGGTCATCGCCTTCCAACAGGCAATGGTGAACTATGAACCATTTGGCTTATTTCTAAAATTGATACTTGAGTGCAACTCCCAAAGAGTCTTTTTTTCAAACCATAAAGGCTATTTAAATAGGTTATCGGTGTATAGTTGATTCTCTCTCAGTCTACTCAGGTAGATTCCAAGATATTGGACATGGTCACCTCTTAATTAGGAGTACATTGAGATTTAATTGACAGACGTATATAGCTCCCTCTGAGCCATGCTTACATCAACCAGGCCACACCAATCTTATTTAAATCCTCACACCATGTCTCCTAACCACATTTATTCAGGTCCATTCTCACTTATACCTTATCCCAAGAACTTCCTTTAAATTACCAAAATATTTTGGTCACTTTTCTATCAAGCATCACATTTGAAACCATCAGTCCTTGAACCTTACTCAATTGCTCATCGATGTTCAATTATAATAGTTTTCGTGCGCGACAGGTGAGTGCTAAACTTATCATATGCACTTGGTATACATTACATACCCCTCAATTCATAAACCCGACTCACACTTCTGAGAGTCATTATTCAATGAGGATAAACTGACCATGCTACCCAGCATGTCAGTATTTGAAAATGTTGGAATTTCCCTTGAAACTCCTCCTCAAAATAGGGCATCTCACATGTGCCATGATTTACCGAATGACCACCCTCCAAACATTTTCATTCTCATAAATTAAATAGTCTATGATACAACCACTATTCAACTGGTCCATGAACCAATATTCTCATTTCCATTGAAGCTAGTTTTGAAAACCAAGCGCCCTAGGTGATTCCTTGAAAACCCAGGAATCACCATGCCTTTAATGAAAAACCTAAACACCTAAATCGAATCAGTATAAAAAAGGTAGTGAAACAAAGCTTTACTCCTTTAAGTAAATCATAAACCTCAATCCAACCTCTCTCACAGGTTTTCCAAGAATAAATAAACGATAACCTACCAAGGTCTAAATCAAAGGGAATAAGATCTCCCACCAAGACATAAGTTCTCATAGAAAAGTTACAATGATAACATAGAAAAGAAAGATCTATAACTTTCAAGGTATCCATATTTGATAATATATTCTAGAGGTTTATCTTACCAAAAAACCACCCATCTACATAGGGGGTGTCTTTTCTATATCTATATTTCTTCTCAGGACAACCAGAACCCAAATGGAACATATTATCTAAAAAATGGAAGGAAGAATTAAGCAATGATTTAAGGTTGAAAGGCACTACCATAACCAGGCTATCTCCTCATATACGTAATACATCAACCCTAAACAAGGTCATGCCTGAAAAGATCACTATCCCTTACTGCATAACCTCTAGGTCCAACACAGCCTAGAAAGGGGTCACTTGAGTTCCATGACAATGTTAATGTCTCCGTTCAAAGAAACTCTCAAGTAAACACATAAAATTTACCCCTATATGGGGGTCCTTAAAACAAGAACCTCTAAAAGATTTAACTTTATGGAATTTAAAAAATTATCAATCATTTCAATAATTAAAACAGTCCTTAAACCAAGGATATTAAGTACCAGTTGTTAGAGAAACTTTACCATTAACTTTATTTATCTGATCCATGTAATATTTGGAAAATTATCTCATAATTTCCTTTTTAACCATTTATTTGATTCAAGAGTTTTCACAGTTGTATTAGTTAAAGAAAACTTAAATTTTCAAACTATATAAGAGAAAACTCTTTATTTTTTAATTGGAATTTTAATCAACTGATACCTTATAATAATAAATCTCAAAAGAATATAATAGGTCTTTTATTAATTAAGGTAACTAGTCAAGTAGGGTTCCACCATACATTTATATTTACTACCATATAAGTGGTTGTAGACACTTTAAATGACCATTATATTTTCATAAATGCACACCCATGGGGTTAAGTACTAAATCATAAGAACATAGAGGCCACCTAAGAGGGTCCAATCATGTCAATCTAGGTTCAATTAAATGAAACCCATGAAAATTTACATTATTGAAATTTAAAACACCCTTAATGGGTTTATCTCAAAAAAGCATTCCAAGAATGACCTACTTGGGTCAAGTTTAATTTATCTCATAAGTGAAATCCCTAACTGACATACTTGGGTCCGATTGTGCATTTAAGGATTTAGTCAAACAGTTCATCATACCCAAGTTATAGAGGTACAATCCTATATAAAATCATATATTTTCTATAAGAATTCCATTTTAGAATATGTATAAAATCATCGTGGTTCAGTTAGATGAATATTTATTCCTAGTTTATAAATGAAATTTCCATTATAAGTCACAAATGACATTCATATAGGTGAAAACAAGTTTTTTTCACCTTTTTTTAGAATAAACAACTCCATATGTCATGATTTGATTATGTGGGTTATGGTTACCAATTTATAAAGGCCCATACACTTTATTAATTGTTATTGGAACCCATTTAATCACATCCAGACATGTTTCAGCCTATGAAACCAATGGTTCATGGAAAAAACATGCAATAATTGGCTAATTAAGGTTACACCATTAATCTATATAGGAAAATGTCATTTAGGTTGATAAAGATGCTTTAATAACCATTTTTTGCAATATTAAAATGCATATTATTACATAAACAAGAAATTACATGCTTGTAAGCTAAAAATTTGAAAAATAATAGCATAAATATAAATATGAAAATTATCACTCTAAAATGGTATAAAAATAAGTATGATAATAAACCACCAAAGTAGGAATATGAATAAGCATGATGATAATCACACAAAAATGTTATACAAATCATCATGCATCTAAAAACATACAATGTAGTCTACATGGGATGTCATATGCTTGGAATTTGAATCTATATATTCCTAAAATGATGCATGTATTAATACTGACTTGTCATACTAGGCCAAGGGTAAATTTTATAAATCATATATCAATAACCAGTAGAAGTACAACAATCACCCAAATTTAAATAATGACCAACTATAATATAGAACAACAATCCCATCCCTGGAAACGTGATCTTTCCCCTATGCTTGGGTTAGAAATACCTAGACACAGGCTTTATACAAAGTTTCAATATATTCCTATTATCTAGTCTAACATCCAAAAATAGTAATTCAAAGAGTAAAATAAATAATATGATACAAATTTGTAACGTCCATATCTAGGAGCCACTAAATGGTACCCAATTTCAGTGGGTCACATAGCCTCAAGCGCGCCTCCCCATATTCCAGAGGCTTTTGACTAGCAGTGAGGGTCTATGTTGATATTGAAGGGAGAATATACCATCATGATCATAGTAAAACCATGATATTGTAAATGAATAAAAAGGAGGAATCATAATATCAACTAGAAATAGAAGAGAAATCATCCAGACAACAGTAATAATAATCAAAACCAAGGGAAGTATCATATAAAAAATGATGTTTATGTCATGGAGTTGTAAGAAAAGATATTTAATACATGGAAATAGGTATATAAAACAATACATGAATAAAAAGTACAAAAAATACCAAAATATTATCTTCATATAGCATCATGAGCCATGGATTGGTCCTATGCTCCTCACTTCCTATGCCACTATCAATTAAACACCGTCAAGAGGGAACTTTCACCCATCCGCAACTACATCCATGAATTTTGTTTGTATACCAAACGACATCCTGAATAGGGTGTGATATAACACTCAGTATTACACCACCAATGGTGTCTATTCCAAGTCCATTCTGTTCATTTACACTAAAGTAGTGTGCATGTATAACATGAATAAAAGTAATAAATAATGAAGTGATACTATCCAGTCTACCAAAAAATCATTGTGATCAGGAAACCATAAATAAGGGCTAACTATAAAGCAAGGTAAAGCATCATCAGTGGCCTATGTCAAGTAATACAGTATCAAACCTACATGGTCTAGGACCTAAGGTCAATGAACAAGGAATCCTCTTTGAGTCCATAAAGAAAATCCATATCAAACTTGGTAAAGACTTTGGTGGAGCCCAAAGATTATATCCAAGGTAGCCCAAGAAATCCTGATCTAAGGTTTAAAAACCAAGGAATCCAAGTGGGTCATCGATTCCATACCACAGACCCCCTCATCGGTTCCATACCTCAAGTCCCCACATCAGTGTCATACTGTGTGTCCTCTATTGATGTCATACCATGTCATTCATCATCCACAAGATTTATATAAGGGAATAAGGGACCATATCAATGTCTATGCTCTGAAATCATTTAACTCGTCACAACCATTTCATTAACCATTTCATAATCATATACAAACCAATTAATTATACATGTCATTCCTTTAATATACAAATGACTGGGTGTTTTAAAGTTCTTACAACCTTTAATAATTTACCATATTCTCATATTCGACTCACAGTAAAGAAAAGGAAAATCAACTCACCCCAAGGGTAGAATTTCCATGGAAAAAGGAAATAACCCACCCAATGGGTGGTTCGGTTGAGGTCACTATCCTACAACCTTGTATAAGTTTTTCATATCATTACTTAAACAAGAATTTAACATTTGATTTAGGGGTTTATTAATTTAGGAAGAAACACCTAGAATATTCGATGTACAGAATTAAAAAAAATGTGTAAATAACCAGAATTTGAGTGAAAAGGAATAGACTACCTACATCATACTTATAACGGTCCACTCATCCAATATCAGGCTTTTATTCAAGTAAAAAATAAGAGAAAATAGAAAAATCGTTTAAACACCCTAAAAAATTCAATGAATTAGATTATATGGATTTAACATTCTGGAGGGAGAGATAAATGAAGAAAGGATTTAAGAGGGTTGATAGACATAAAAATGGATATCCAAGGCAACTGACGTTGGACAATTCTGACCCTGAACAGAGGAGATCTCTCCATGCCGATACGAGAGGCCAAGGAGAAGCACCAAAAGTGAGGGGGCTTCTGTGCATGGATAAGGAAAAAAGAGGGAGGATAATTAAAAAGAAGGAGGGTAAAATAGTAATTTCTAGATCTTTTAAAGATATGAATAGTTAGGTAAACTATAAACCAACCAATCAGTTAGAAAAATCCAACATAGCCACCTCACATGGCCCATGCACATGGTTTGAAAAACTATGCACAACATGTGTACACCCTTCTACCTAAAGGGGACCCCCTGCATGGTTGCAGTGAAAAGTTTGAAAACCCATGTGCTAGACACATGGGTCACCCCAACCCTATTCCTCAAGACACATGGATTCCTAGTCACCTTTCATGGTTTATAAAACATGTTTCCCTTTTGGAAAGGGGATGCATGGTTGATTCACGTGGTTAAACAAACCATGATCCAACCATGTTCCTCTAGTTGTTTTATCTTGAAACTTTCTGATCTTGATGCTTCTGAAATTCATCCAAACACTCAGAAAACCTCTCAAGACTTCAACATCATCCAAAAACATCCCTTTCAAGTGATCTGATGCTCCTATTTAAATTCATAAGACCACTTTAAGATTTTTCCCATCAATCAAACGAAAGGTTCAAACTTGTTTAGAAAATTTAAACCTGGTCCAAAACAAAGGATCTTACAGGTCATTAGAGGTTTTTGTATATGGATAAATATTATCAAAGATTAAGAAAGGCACTAAAAATATTACAAGAATTTGATATTTCACCAAAAACATTTTCATCAATCAGTATTTTGAGACGGTGAAAAAAATTGATGTCACATTCAAAAAGACAAAAAAATATGGTAATGATAGAAATATTTGGAAGAAACGATCAATATTTTTTGAGATACCATATTGGAAATATCATGAACTAAAACTTAACATTTATGTAATGCATATGGAGAAGAATATATATGGCAGTTTTATTAGAACAATAGTATATATTAAAGGAAATACTATATATGGGTTGAATTTAGGATTGGACTTACTATCAATGAGAATATGATTGGAGTTAGATCCCACTATTTATGGAAGAAAACATACCCACCTATGGTTTTTCATACATTATCCAAGATGGTGAAAAATAGTTTTTTTAGTGTATCTATGGTTCAAAGTGCCACAGGGTTATTATTTAAATGAAAAAAAAACTCGCTAAAATATTTGAAGTTGATAGGCATGAAATATCATGATTTTCACATCATGATGCAAAAAATACTACCAGTTTCATTGAATGGTATATTTCCTATCTATTTCTGAATGACTATCATAGAAGTGTTTTATTTTTTCAATTAAATTTTTAATAAAGTGATTGATTTTAATTCATTGTAAATTTTATATAATGATGCAGTTTATATAATTTATCAATTAGAAATGTATTTTCATCCTATTTTTATATCATGGATCGTCTAATGGTTCATTTAGTGTGAGGAATAAAGATTTATGGGCATTTATATCTATGTTGGATGGATCCATTTGAAATATTTATAAAGATATTGAAGGGATGTGTTAAGAATCCATATCAAAATCTAGAATCCATTGTTGAGAAATATATTTTTAAGGAGGTTGAAGAGTTTTTTATAAGTTATTTGTCTGTAATAGAACACATCAGATTTCCTATATCTCATTATGAATGAGTCTGTTAAGGGGGAAAGGGGATCTATGGAATGAAAGTAATATCGTTGATAGATGAATAAATAAAGAAGGTATAATTATACATATTGAAAAATATATATTATGCCCACTCATATATAACATTTCATATTAATGTTTTAAAAATTGTTATCCAAAAAATAAAGATATGTGGATGTTGAATTATCATAAAAAAAGATTTTTTCCCATGGTTTAAAGAGACCATTCATGGTAGATCAAATTCATCAGAAACATTGAGATGGTTAGTGGGTGTTCAAAGTATAAATTTGATAACATGGTCCATGTATGACATTAATGGCTATATATTTCATATGAAATCTTTGGATAACATAATTTCATATCAGAAAAGTACTATATTGGTGTTCATAGAAGTGATACATTTTTTGTGGGACAAAGACAAAAACCAAATCTCCACATCAAGGGAATATTACAGAGTCATTGAATAAATATGAGAGATTTATTACATCAAATTTCAAGTTCCAATGTTTAATTGAAAATATGTTATTAGTAATAATAATGTTAGACATGATGAATTAATTATGACGCTAGTTAATTTGAATAGATTGGAATGAACACTTGATAATTTTATCATAGAAAAACATGAATTTTTTTATGTATTCCTGATCCATCCAATATATAGTGGTCTATTGTTTTAAAAATATAAAAACAGTATGTTGGTGATGAAAAACTTGATGAAGATTCCAATTTATTTGTGATACCTAATTCTATAGAAATATTGACAGATAATATTGATGAGTATATTATAGACATGGTTTTTTCCATATGGAACAATCATAGGGAAAGAATTTTGGAAAATAATCCTTTTTTAATTTCCTAATATTACACGTAACATATATTTATTTCTTGTTTACATTTTTAAATTTCATAAAATTTTAGATATATTAGTTTTATTTTCTTTTTTAAAACACATATTATAACTAATAAGTTAGATTTTTTGTTTATATTAATTTTTTTTTTAGTTTACCAAATTTACAATTAAATTATGCATTTATTAATTTTATGGAAAAATAATTAATTTTAATCTAATATGTTAAATAAATGTATAAAAGATTATATTCAAAGAATATTCCTTTTGGTGAAAAAAATAGTGTAATATGTTGGAATATTTTTACTATTCACATATAATTTTTAGATTTTTTTTCATTCGTTTATGTAATTTCATCTCTCATCATTTTTCTTATCAGTTTAGTTAACTATTTTAACAAATAAGAATACCAATGTGTTTGGTTTAGTCTAATTTATTTTTTGATTAGTTTTTATTTTTTATTTAATTTTATATGTAATAGTTAGATTTTTATATTTGTTTATTAATTGTTTTTTATTTTGATTTGTAGGATAACAACATAACAAACATCTAATCCGACTCATACTTCTAGAGAGGACTATACACATAGTTATGGGGAGGACCATACACATACTACTATTGAGGATCCTCCTCATACTTCTACACGTGAGACATTTACTTCTATAGCGGAGAAAGAGTTTTAGGGTTGTTAAATGTGGTTGCACACTCTTAGAAAAATTAGAATTTTCTCATAGCCAAGACCCAAGGATACAATTTTATTTTGATGATAATGATATTCCCATGGGTCCAAATGCAAAATAATTTTGTACTTTTATTATAGTGAAAGCTTGGGGAAGAATTAATACCTTGATTTCTGATTGGATAAGTGTTAACAAAGTGACTATATCTCAATAATGGGATACAATTTTGGTAATCTTGTTTGTTATTATTTTAATTATCATAAAATGTTTTTAATAATATAGGTTTTTTCCCTAATTATTAGATGACATATGATATACCTGATACTATAGGAGATGAGAATAAATGTATAGGTTTGGCTGCAAGGAGATGGAGGGATTCAAAATCAACTCTCATATTAATAATTCATTTTTTGGGGGTAGACAACATCAAAATACATGTGTTATATATCTATTTCTTGATGAAGATACATAGAATAAGTTTGTTGAAAGTAGATGATATGAGGAATTTTTGGTAAGTGTTGTTATATTTAAGAGGTTTTTAAAATTAATGATCACATTAATGATTAATTTATTCTTAATTTTTAGTAAATGAGGAGATCTCATTTGGAGATCCAATCTAAAGAATGTATACCCTCATACTTTATCTCATGTAGGGTATACATTAATGGAAGAAAAATAACAGCTGATTTTTTTTAAAAACCGATAGATTAGTCTTCAGGATTAGAAGAGGTTGACACTCCTTCCCCCCAGCTAAATATGCAAAATGGAATAGGGCCTAGATAAGATAAAGGGATAATATCATACAAAAGATTCAAGGATTGTAGTTTTGAGGATTATAAGAAGTTTTTTAATTTATTCATGTTATTTAAGTCAAATAAATTCGTTATATATTGTGATTCACTACTAAATATTTCAAAATTTATATAAAGGATTCCCTTGAGGGTTATATCAGACAGAGGAATTTTGGGACTGAGGGTTGAAAGGATATTTTAACTATGACATTGGGAAGTCCTAAATACCTGAGTTGTGTACATGGATACCCAACACATGTATCTATAAGAAAAATGTTTGTTCATTTTGAAACTTCTTCAATAGAGGATATTTATAAAAGAAAAGTACAATCTTTGGAAGCTAAAGATAAAGATATAGGTGAGATGATATAGGATAATATCCAAGATTCAGTACAATCGATTTTTTTAGTCATGAAAAGATATTTTCAGTCTGTTGAACCCACTATTCCACCTTTGCCTATAGTTCTCACTCCTCCACCTCCAATTGTAGATCTCACTCCTCCAACTCCCATATATCCTACTCCTACACATCCTCCTCTATAGTTTCCCATTTATTATGAGTTATATTTTGAGGATACCTAGTATCATATTTTTATATATGGTATTATATATTATATTAGTGATACCATTCATCATCAATAGATAGAGATAGAGAATCTTAGGGTCACTGTACAGGATATTCTAGATAGATCAGAAAAATACCAATTCTTATAGATGAGGTCAATACAATTAGTGAAATTATTGGCCATTTTTTATTTTGTCCATCTAGACTTATTCAAAAAATTATCATAGAGGTGTGTATAGATTATATCATTTATTTCAGATTGGTGTTATTTTTTTGACATTTAAAAATTTATATATTTATCTATTTTTTTACAGGAATAATTTAATGGTTAGGACATACTATATAGACAACAACAAGTATAGTCTACTATGACTTTAGATACAACTTCTTCTTCTCTTGATAGATAACATATTCAAATTTATTATTAGATCTCTATAACTTTCAAATGAAAACTAACATTTCTAAATCTAAAATGAATGTAATGATTTTTTAAAAAGATATCATAGAGATTTTAATTAGATATGAGTTGTGAATCAACACGATGCAACTCTTTTCCATGTAAGTCGATCATCATGAATCTTTCAGCTATTTTAATTTATTAAAACTATATAATTAAGTTTATTTTCTATTAGTTATCTTTATACAATTTTTAAGAAACATGATACAACATCACTATATAGATTTATGGACCCATAATTTATTTTATCTATAGTGACGATGTTCTGGATCCTCGTGCCTTGGCCAGTCTTCCTCTTCTGGTTGTTCTGTGGTTGGTTGAGGATGTCTGCGGTTGGCGGAGGGGGTGTCTTTTGGCGGTGGTTTGGGAGACCGGTGAATGTTTCAAGGTGCATGGGGTATTCAGTCCTACATTTGATGAATGAGTTTTGATTTTGAAGTTTTTCATACTGTGGTGAAAGAGGAATTGTGGTTTAAGGGCAAGGTGTAACTTCTGAGTTTTCTGCGAATCAGGTTGCTAACGACATCAGGATCTGGTCATATTCATTTTGGTTTCTTTGACGTCCTTTGTGTATGGATTCTTCCTAGAGGTCCATTTCATTTCACTTTAAGGATAGGTGAATTCTACTGGAGTTTGCCGACGGGAGGTTTTGGGCCGGTTTCGATGGTCGCGCCGGGGGATGTTCAAGGTATTCCTTTCTGAGGTTTGGTCGTCATTTCTGATGTTCTTGTGCCCTGGTTCGTGGTTTCTTGGACATTTCCATTGTTTTATGATGTTTTTGTGTAATTTTGAATGTGTTTGTATTGGAATCAGGTTGTGGGGTACCGGGAACCCATAAACCGGCTTTTGAAAATGGAAAAAAATGATTAGACTGACTATAGTGAGGACAATGACTTATGTAGAAAGAACAGTTTATATTGATTAAATACATCAAAAGAATACAATTATTTACTGTTGGATTCTTAATTATCTTCAAGATTATGAAGACTATATCTCATAAAGTTTTATATATCTTAAAATAATTACCACTCTCATTATATTTTTTTATAGTAGTGGCCATTGTATGATGAGTGTTTTTTTCTAAGAGAGAAGACACTTTACTATCCATGCTTTATCCATGGTGAAGTGTAAGATAATTTTTAGAATATATTAAATATGTAAGTTTTAATATTTGAGTACTTGTATATATTATAATATAATTTAAATTTATTTCATACATATTATTTTTAAATAGGGCATGGAATATATTTATAGTGAGAATAAGAAATTATTGTGCAAAGATCAAATATTTTAAAGAAAAGGTTACTTTTCATTTATAATTACTAAATTTTAGCAATAAGTTCTTAAAATGTTATTTTGAATTGAAAAATTCCTTTTAAACAGAAGTTTCATATAAAATAATATTTAAAGTAATGTGGATACTATGTTCTAAGATTTATGTTTTAAATTATTTCAACTGGGACACTTACAAAGTTCCAAGTTAGATTTCATTATAAACATTTCATTTCATTTTTCATTCATTTTATTCATAATATATGTTAAATGAATTATTTTTAATTTGTATCTTTTTGATGAACCTTATCCTTATACTATATAATATCTAGGACACTTACAATGTGAATGGGTGAATTATTTCATATGTCTGATTGGGTTTTAGTTTATTTGTTATATACATAAAAAAATTTAAAGATCAAAATGTAAATGTTTGTGCTACTGCCTCTATTGTTTTTCAGTTTCCGGTATTCTTCTGTACTTATGTAGTGTAGGTGTATTTTATTTGTTTGATTTTATTACAAAATTTTTTTCACATCATTTATTTCATAACCGATGTTAAAAACCTAAAAATAAGGTTCATCAAATCATTTTTTTAAACTGACATGATAAATTTTTTTCCATGTTAGTTTTTATATAAACGATGTGGAAAAAATTTAGTCTGAATTTTCACATTGTTTTTTTCATAAAAAATGAAAATATAAATATAAACTTTATCATGTTTGTCATATAATAACCGATGTGGTAAAACATATCCAAAAAAATGATTTTTAGTTTTATATTTAACATTGTTTTTTGAGAATCTGGTGTTAAAATACAATATAATATATTTTATCACGTCTATCATAGGAAAAATAATTTGATAAATACATTATAACATAATTTTTCTAAAAAACCCCTATGTTGTAAATTATTTATCACGTCAATTTTTCATAACTAATGTGATAAACCTCCTTAATATTTTTTATTTATAATGTCGGTTATTTTTAACCAAAATTTAAAAAATATTTACAACATCTCCTATAATAATGTTAGGGGGTAACCAGTGTTAAAAATCCAAAAAACAACAACATTAAAAACCCTTTTTTCACAAATGCATCCTCTAATTGGAAATACCGATGATTGTTTTTTAGAACGATAATTATTGGAGATATCATTAACACATCTAACATGATTGAATCTTATCTCATCCCCATCCAAAAATACATAGAATAAAATTTTAGACACTCTTCATCTATGTAACCTTCAAAAAATATCTTTTTGGTTGAGATTTATTCCTCACATATGATTTCAAATGGACTAGGTACTTAATGTAAAAAATATAATAAATAGATTTTAATTTTTTCCAAAATGATTTGATAAAATTGAATTCATTAATGAAAATAAAAATAACATTAACATACCTCTCAATTGGATACATCCATCGATTGTGTACTGATCCACCAAGTCTAGATTCCTCAACCAAATAAATAGTCAAATGAATCATGACAGTGAAAAATAAAGGGATAAATAACTTCTTCCAATGAAAAAGTTTAAACACAATTCTATATTGAATGTTTTCATGCACAGTTAGTTTTATAATTTTTCTACAATTCTCTCTTAATAAGGTGCAAAATTTTACTAGAACTGTGATTGCTTTTTTAGGTAATGTATTACAAAATTCCAAGGGTAATAATTTCTATATCATAATATATGAGTCAGTAATTTTCAATCCATGTAACATTATATGTTTTGAGCCAGCGCAACTTGAAATGGTTCTTGAATATCCATATATCACTTTTACATTCTGTAAAGTTTTATGGAATATGTAATTCTCATTATTTTCATTGCAAAAATGACCAAAGGATATTTTCTATTATGATTTTCCCACAAAATATGATTTATATTCATTACTTCGAAATCCTTATGAGCATTAAGGTGATCCTTCAATTTACCCTTCTCATTAAGCAATGTAAAAATTACATTATCACTGAAGTTCTTCTCAATATCTATTACATCAATATTATGACATAGAAAATTTGGCTCCAAATAATAAAGTTTGAAAAATATAATCATTTTCTTATACTATTGTGTTCCAAATGATTTAGATATTATGCCTCATACCCTTCCCCCTTCTTTCAACTAATTACATTTTCCAAATTCAATAGTTTCATTCATTAATATTTCTGAGATTTATGAACCAGATAACACCTTTAGAGACTTTCTCAATTCAATATCCCTATTGAATTTTGTCTTATTAGACATGAATTTATGAGATGCATCAAGAAATCAGTGATTACATGTAAAGCACCATTTTAGGTTATAAGGTAATTTTTGTGGTTCAAAATCAACAGTAAAAACTAGAGAAGCCAAACCAATATGAGTGTTCCAACCAGATATGTTTCCTAGTATAGAAGAATCACTAATTTTCCACATTAAAGAATCATAAATTTTGAATAGTTTTCTTGTTGATGCATTAAATGTTTCTACACTATCATCCAATAATTCTCATTATTCTTTGATTAGAGGATGGATGTATACATAAATATCATTTCTATACATTTAATTTCCTGGAATAATCATTAAAATAATGATAGAATTATTCTTCGTACACATACGTGTAGGTAAATTATAGGGGATCAAAACAACTAACCATATGTTATAATTATTACTTAAAGTACTGAAAGGTTTGAAACCATCATAAGCTAACCCCAAACATATATTCCTAGAATACGAAGAAAAATCTAGATATAATGAATCAAACACCTTCTGTAACACTGAATATTCTGGATGTCTCATCAAGTCAACATTTTAACTTTCCAAATCATGTCACTTCTTGTCATATGCATTCTTAGATGACATGAATAATCTTTTAAAGCATAGTTTTAGAGGAAAATAGCATAATAACATTATGGGATCCTTCTTCTTCTTATTCTTCTTGGTGTTTTATTCGTATTTACCCCCACTACTGCTCATTGATTTCCAAATACTTGTATAACATCATATGGATTCTTCTTGATCAAACTCTTCTCCCAAATAATCCATGTAATCATTAGGAAATTCATGTATTTTTTTATAAACAATTCCATGTTTTTGGATCATTTTATTCATCTCATAGAATTATATGGGTATCTTAGCTTCACCAAATGCATCATGAAACAACTCCAAAATAATGGATACTTCTTTTTCAATAATTCTATAGGGACACTTGATATAATATAACTTGAATATAAAAGATAACTTCAAATACTTGTCATTCCCTTTATACTATTCATGATTTCTATATTTAACTAATTATTAAAACTCTGTTTTTTTGTTCACTAAAGTTCTTATAAAGATTAACCTACTTAGGATCAACTGAAGGTTCAGTTGATCTATTAAAATCTTGGTTATTGTATACTAAAAATCCAAATGTGTCATTTATCTAGTTTCAAATCGAATTATCCTTCATCGAGTCACTTTGTATTTCATTGACAAGATAATCATTATTTCAACTTTCCATAACATTTGATTCGCCATGAAAAATCTAATATACATAGAAACTGTTTCAATATTTAGTGTACATATACTTAATTTCTATTCATCCAGTGCTTTAATTTACAATCAAGACACATACATTTTATTCTATCATCCACTAATCGATTTGAAATTGCATTATATAATTTTTTTCCCAACCCTATCATACCGAGGTGATTTTTAGGGTAAATTAATACAAATTTTATCCATATTTATTGGATTACTAATATTCTCCCTATACATTCAAAAATAACAATATAAATGTTTAATAAAACATGTACAATTAATTGTTAAAATTCCTATGTAAAAAACATTTCTTCAACAAAATTAAACTGATAAGAATACTAATTTTGAACTAATAGATGAAAAATAAATTTAATAGTAGTAATATACTATAAAATGATTATAATACTAATAATTTTTTTAATGAAAAAAAATATTCATGAATATTTAAGAAACTTAATATAAATTTTAAATATAATTAAAATTTATATCATTATATAATTAATATTAAAAAAAAGAATATGGACACATAAAAGTGTAAATATAATTAAAATAATTGTAAAACATAATTTAATAAATAAAATTATATAAATAATAAGTAATTAATGGTAATCAATCATGGTAATAAAGATTGATTGAATATTGAATCCCATTTTAATGTATGATTATGAATATATATTAATTTCTAATATAGTTTCAACTCATTATTATAGGATAATAATTTCCATATGTGTGAAGAAATGATTATCCAACATAAAAAACATAAACATACAACATGAAAAAAGTTTTTATCCAATCCAACATGGAAACTAAAGCATGAAAAATATAAACAACAAAAAGGAAAAATATTGTTGCTTGCAATGAGAGGATTGGATATCATGGGAGAAATCCAGTGAAGTGAGGGAATGAAAACTGGTGAGGAGAGGGAAGAGATCGACATGGAGGTCGGGGAGGGAAGTCGATGACATTTGATTCATGGATAGATAGGGGGTCATGGGATCAAGGGATAAGTAGAGGTGAAAGTGGGAGGATGGTAGGTCGAGTTTGTATGGAGAAGGGGGTCAAGGGTGATGTCGAGGTTTGGGGTTAGAGTCGCAAGAAAGGAGGATGGGGGTCATCGGGAGAAGGGGATGGGGGGCTGCCATCAGGGGTTGCAGTCGTAGGGATGGGGCGGGGTCAACTTCTAAGAGTGCACTCAAGGTTGGTTTTTCAAGTGTGGAGGTTTAGAGTTTTCTTAGGGATTTAGTTGTTGTTTTAATAAAACTACCGAAAAACTAAATATATATATTATTATTTAAAATTAAGTGATGTTTATAAAAAATCACCACTCTGTTTTAAATGAAAAAACTAAGTCTATTTTTAGAGGCGATTCCTAAAATCACTACTAATCCATCATTTTTTAGTGTGTTATTTAAATTAAATGTATCATTTCATTATATTTGAGTTCTTAAGCTATGTTTTTTTTGTTTTAATAATTTAAAAATTTTTTATTTAAATTTTATGTGCATATAATCACATAAAGTTATATATTACACACACATAACATATTTTATATGTAGCCACATGATGTGAATACACACAACACATATTTTTTATTAGAAAACATCTCAGGTGTTCTATGTATACACAAATAATTTGTATATTGACCTTATCCCTCAAATGTTTTTTGTTATGTTATTTTTCGTTATTTTATTTATTTATTTGATGTTGATTTTTGATTATTCTATATTTATTACTTTTTTATTATATTTTAGATATGATATTTTTTATATCATAGTTTTAATGGTGATTTAGTTTATTAGTTTTTATTTTATGATATTAAAAAAACAATATGTCAAACACAAAGAATGAAGTCAAATATTTTGTGTTTCATTTATATTTTTTTCTTTTATGTTTTTATAATATGAAAGAATCATATAATTTATGTTTTATTTTATTATAATATTTTGTGGATGATTTAAAACATTTTAGTGCAAGTTAACGTGTTATATACTCATTTTAATATGTGTGTGTTTTTTTATTTCTTTTTTTTGTTACATGTAGTGTTGATTCAGATGTTCTACTACTTACTTTTACATTTCTTTAGTTTTGGAAATAAAAAACACTTTCTTAAAAAAAATTACTAACTTTTTTATGTCCCAAGTGTTTTCAAATTTTTTTTATAGAAAATATTATATTTTACCATACTTAGAATAAGTAATAAAGTCTTACATATATAAACAATAAATTCTTAATTATGATTATCGTAATGAGTATGAGTAAAATTTTCAAACTAACCTTTATCATACTATAATTAATACTTGATTCATGTCTTTAATACTAACAAAATTCTTGGCAATTAGACTGATACCGGTACCGATAAAATCAGACTGACCCTCATAATGATAATCATATTGAAATTGTTAAGGAATTCCATCAGACTGGCATATGTTTATATTCAGAATAAAGAATACTTGTTTCTAATGTAAGGAAATATTTTAACATTGTAATGGTGTTAATCAATGCAACTCCCAACATTCAATTATGACAGATCATTATGACATGTTAAGTGCCAGGTGTCCATTGCAACAAACTCATAAATATGACCGTTGGGAAATCACAATATGATCTTCGAGAGCTTGACTATAAATACCAAGTCGTTTTAAGAGTTTTTATCTAGTATATTACAATCACTCCTGATTTTTTATAAGAATACTTAGTGTTAACTAATCATTCTTAATTATTGTATTCCTTTAGAGATTTGTCTTCTTAAGGAAACCTTTTCAGGTTGTCTCCTTAAGAAAATTTGTAATTGTTACTCATGTTCATTCATTATTATGATAGAGGGATTATGGGGATAGTAATATAGATCTGGAATTTATATAGAGGTATTTTTGGGATAGTAAGAAAGATTTGGTCATCATATTGAGGGCTTTCAGGGAGAAGAAGATGCAAAAAATCTGACCATCATATCGAGGTCTTTCCTTGGTAAAGAAAGACATACTTTACTGTAAGTATAAAACAATGTATAAATTTAGTTAGGGTTATTGAATACCTTAATCTTAAGTTTAAAATATTCATATTTTTAATATATTGTAATTCATTCTTACTATTTCTTTTTATTACTTATTATTAGAAGTTTATTTTTCGCTACATGTAATTGAAAATCGGTCATCGTATTCAACTTTATACTTTGTTTTATCGATGTTACACTAATTAAAATAAAAGAAACATTTTTTTGTTTAAAAACATTAATATAATTATGATAAATATACTCTGGTAAATTGGATCCATAGTGATTAAAATATTCACTCTGATATAATCGGACATACTGTGATTCTGGTTATGTGACTTTATTAATTGGACTAATGTCCGAGTCTGATAACCTTACTTAAAGAGGATAGTGTATTTTTTAGTTTAATTATTTTAAACTATATTTTAAAAATACAATCCACCCCTATCTTTTAAGTATTTACATAAAAATAAGATCTTACGATCCAATAATTGATATCAGAGAAGGATTCCACTACTCAAATACTTGTCGAGTCTCCGCCTTCTTTACTTATTTTAAGTTGTTTAAAATTTTTGATATAAAGTTTATATTTGCAAACTTTTGTCACACTAATTTATACAATGGAAAAGAATAATTATATTTTTTAATATTTTAGGTCATAATGTTGGTTCTATAGACAATCTCAATCTGAAGAGACTGCCTATATTTGACGGTGCTGATTATAAGTACTGAAGAGATAGGATGAAGAATCTTTTCATCAACAATAGGGTTGGTAATATTTTTATTGTTATTGTAGATTATAATATTCATTATAAGGGTGTTACGGCCTTTAATTATCAAGAAAAGTAGTGATATCAGTTAAACTACATCGTAAGGAATACGTTGTTATGTTCTATGACAAGAAGTACTTACATTCAGATAACCTCATGTGAAGCAGCAAACAATATCTAGAAATATTTAGAGGAAACACATTTTGGTTCTTCTAAAGTTGTTGAGAATAGGAGGACCATGCTTAGAGTAGACTATCAAGCCTTTGATTTTCCTCTTGGATAATTATTTTCTAAGATGCACCATAAGTTTATAAAAATTATAAATAGTTTTTAATCTATTTAATAGAAATATCTTTAAGACAAAATCCTTATGGAAAAGATAATAGATATTATACCCAATGAGTGGGAAACAAAGAGAACAATTTTTTATGAGATAAGAAAGTTAAATAATCTTACCATGGATGATCTTATAGTAACCCTTATACAATATGAGGGAAGATAGATACAGATAAAGCTAAGAAAAAAAATTGAGGTGTTTCCTTTTCTACCACTACTATACATTTTAAAGATCAAAATCCTGAGAAAGTTGTTCAATATTAAATAAAGAAGAAAATAATTGTTCAATATGATTTTAGTACTTTTGAGAATTCTAAGAATGAATTAGATAATCTCTCTAAAATGATGAATAAGATATCTGGAAAGAAATATTTTCAATACTGATATAAAAAGAGTCATAAGGATAAATGTTACAAGAAATATGAATTCACAAGTAATGAATGTAATAAAGTTAGAAATATCCAACCAGATTATCCAAAGTTGATGATGAAAGATATAAAAGAAATAAATTTAGAAAGGAATGAAGAAACATATTACAAATAAAAATCTAAGAAATTTTTTAAAGTTTCTCACACATGGAGTGAAAGTGGTGGTGATTCTTCTCATAGTTCATCTAAGAATGAATGTTCTGGACAGATGAACATAGGTATTTTGGCCAATGGACCTAAAGTTAATCAATGTTTCATGGAAGAGGTACAAATATCTGAAAACCTTACCAATATGTCTTTAAGTGATAATTACCTATATGAAAAAAATTATACATCTTTGGATGAGGAATCTTCCTCAACCAGTGAAGATAATACTTTACCTTCTTATGATGAAGTTCCCCATTTTACAAAACTCCTAGAAAATGAGAACTATAAAATTTTCAAATAACTTGATAATGATGCATAAAATATTACAAAGGCTGATTCAAGGAAATATGTTTTGATAAATGAAATATCAAATCTTTCAAAATATCTTAATAAAACTATGTTTGAAAATAATACTATTTATAATGATTTCAAAAAAGTAGTTTTTGAAAAGGATAATTTACAAACTAGATTTGATAAACTTAGTTCCAAAATTATTACTGATAAGGATAAGAATTTATTTATAAAGACTAAATATGAAATTTCTTCACTAAATAAACTTTTATTATATTTTACTACTGGAAAATAAAATTTTGATAAAATGTATAAAAAATATATTCTCATGGTAATAGTTTCGGGATCGGTTATTCTTAAAAAAATTGTTTTCAATAACAATTTCTTTGTTAAAAAATTACACCATTTACACTAAGTTTCAAAGTAGTGGGTACTGGAAGAAAGATTGTTCCTTAAATAAAATACAATCACTAGGTTTTCATAAATCATTTTTTTCAAAAGAAATAAAATTTTCCTAAAACAAATATAGAAAATGTGGTTACCCAATTTTTTTTTCTAACAATGTCAAGCCTAGGAAGGTTTGGGTGCCGAATGACTAATGTTTTTATATTCAACAAAACAAATAAAGTACTAACAACAATAAAAATACATGGTACATGGATAGTGAGTGTTCCTAGAATATGACTGGAAACAAAGATTTTTTCAAGAATATTATCAAGTTGAAAGGTAGGAAAGTCACTTTTAGAGAAAATGATCAAGGAGAGATTATCAGAATAGGTAACATTGTTATTCTTGTAAAAACTCTTATTTCAAATGTTTTATTTGCTAAATGTATTAATAAAAACTATATAATCATAAGTCAATTTTGTGATGAAGGTTACGTTGTGATATTTTGGAATGATAAATGTTTAGTACATAGTTACGAGGATAAATTTATTATTTCTGTACAACGACATGAGAATTTTTATACACTTAACTTAGAAGATATTAGGAGCTATAACTTACCTTTCCTCGGGTAAATAGAAGATCAATCTTGGGTGTGGTATAGAAGGTTAGGACACTATAACCATAGAACATTATCTAAGTTTACTGAGAAAGGACTTTTTAAGGATCTACCGAAACTTAGGTTTGATAATTAAAAATTTTATGACTCTATTAAATATGATAAACAACATGAGTCAAATTTTAAATCTATTAATGAGGTCCCAAATTTTGATGATTTATAGTTAGTTAGATGGACTTGTTTGGTCATACACAAACTAAAATTATTGGTGGAAAATACTATATATATGTGTCTTAGTTAATGATTACACTAGAAATACTTGGGTTTATTTTATCATAAAAAAATATGAAGCCTTTTTTTATTTTAAAACTCTTATAGCC
This sequence comes from Viscum album, assembly GCA_963277665.1. Classification (NCBI taxonomy): domain Eukaryota; kingdom Viridiplantae; phylum Streptophyta; class Magnoliopsida; order Santalales; family Viscaceae; genus Viscum; species Viscum album. The sequence goes on along the minus strand of OY728132.1, from coordinate 297,597,428 downwards.
AAAGTTAAAAATTAGAAAAACCACTCCTTGATAACTATTCGTAGAGATAATGGTAGAGAATTTATAAATTCTTGTTTTTGAAAATTTTTGTAGTAATAAAGGTGTAGAATATAAATTTTCAATACCTAGAACCCCCCTGAAAAATGGTGTAGTTGAAAGAAGAATAGAATTCTTCAAGAAACAAATAAAAAAATGTTGAGTAAATACTCAGATGCTAAACATTTTTGGGATGAAGTGGTTAGTAATGCCTGCTATAATATAAATCAATTTTTAATTAGACATTTTCTTAATAAAACTCCTTATGAGTTGTGGATAGGAAGAAAACCAAAATTTTCTTACTTTAAAGTTTTTGGTTTCAAAGTGTTCATTTTAAATATGAAAGATAATTCACATAAATTTGCACCCAAATACGATGAAGGAATATTCTTAGGTTATTCTACTACTTTTAAAGCATAGAGTTTTTAATAAAAATTATTGTACAGTTGAAGAAATAGTACATGTTAAGTTTGATGAAACTGATCCCTTTGTTTTGAAACAACCCCAATCAATATCCTCATATGACAATTCTAAAACTGATTTTCAACATTTTTTTAGAAAATTATTCTCATAAGGATATAACTCAAGAATTAGTTTTTGAAGCTATTCCTCAGGATTATTTTCAACCTATTTTTGAAGAATTTTTTTTAAACCCAATAATTCAATTGTTTCTTCAGAATCATCCTATTAAAAGTATCATTAGTGATGCAGATCAAGCAGTTAGAATAATAAGTTCCTTAAGAAATGAAATTGAACATCTAGATTTATTATCCCAAATTAAAACTAATAATCCTAATGAGGCTTTAGGTGATGAGTATTTGATTAAGTAAATTCAAGATAAGCTCAAAGAGTTTGAGAGGAACAAATTCTGTACTTTATTTTGACGACCTAAATAAACTTCTATAATTGGAGTAAAGTGGGTTTTTTGAAAAAAAATGTGTTGAAAATGAAATAATTTGTTATAAATAAAGCTATACTTATTACTAGGTGTAATAATAAAAAATAGGTAATTTATTATGAAGAAATCTATGCACGAGTAGAAACGTTACAAGCTATCCGAATACTTTTAGCCTTTCCAGCATTCTTTAATTTCAAACATTTCCAAATGGATGTGAAGTGTTATTTTCATAACTGATATGTTCAAGAGAAAGTATATACTGAACAACAACTTGGATTTGAAAATAAAAAACATCTTGAAAATGTTTATAAACTTACCAAATCCTTATATGTACTTAAGCAATCCCTAGAGCTTGGTATGATATATTAAAAAGTTTTTTGTTAAAAAAATATTTTTTGTCAAAAAATATTTTTTGTTAAGGGATATATATATCCAAAACATTTTATAAAAATACAAACAAAAATATTATGATTGTAAAAATTTATGTTGATGAAATTATATTTTCCTTAACTCAAAAATCATTAACAGATTTCTTTGTCGATCTTATGAAATTTGAGTTTGAAATGAGTATGATGGGCGAGATAACATATTTTATTGTTTTTAAAATATTAAAAAAATAATAATAAACTATTATATCTCAACATAAGTATATAAAATATCTTATTAAGAAATTTAGATACGAAAATACAAAAATTATTATTACTTCTATTGGTACCTCCAATACCCTCGATCTTGATGAGGCTAAGCAGCCAATTGATCAAATTATTTTTAGAGGTATGATGGGAATTTTACTTTAATTAACTACTAGTAATCCATATTTAATGTTTTTTATATGCTTATGTGAAATATATCAAGTAAATACAAAATAATCCCATTTAAAATCTATAAAATGAATTTTTCGTTATCTTAAAGGAACTATGGATTTATGATGCTTCTATTCTTCTATAAATGATTTGGAACTAAATTTTTTTTGTATACTGAATTTGGTGGATGCATAATGGATATAAAAATTATATTCAGGAATTTTAATTTATGAGGAGGTTCTTTAGTTTCTTGTTAATGACAGAAATAACACTGAGTAGCTCTTTCCACTGCTGAAGCTGAATATGTGGTAGTTGGAAGTTGTTGTGCTCAAGTGTTGTGGATGAAACACACACTCACTAACTATGCATTGAGTTTTACAAAAACTTAAAAACTTTATGATAATACAAGTTCCATTGATTTAAATAAAAACACATCACATCACTCACATGATAAACACATAGATATAAGACACCATTTCATTTAGGATCACACACATAAAGGAGATTTTATTTTACAATTCATTGAAACAAAATAAAAACTTGATGATATCTTTATGAAACATATTACTTCTATCATATTTGAATACATTGAATAGAATCTAGGAATTATCAACGTAAAGTATTAATTCATATATATATCTTATTTACCCATATCCTTACAATAAGTTAAAAATTTTCATAGGGGGGTACATATGTTTTATGTTTTTAAAAAACATTTAGTTTTCTTACAAATTTTATTGTAAGGAGTTTTCTGGACTTAGATTTCTTAATAAATTTTTCAGATTCAAAAACCTAAAAAGGTTTTATAGATTAAGAAAATGTTATAAAATTTCCTATCTCAAATTTTGTAAAAATATATTTGGAATAAAAAATTCTTGTAATTAGTTTTTTATTAAAACTATTGTAATCTGTTAAGTTTAGAAAAACCAAGAAGAACATGTTATTCGTACTGATGAAACTCTTTCCTCAAAAAGTTTCTCTTCTATTCTTTTATATTTTTTTACAATATAATTGTGTTAGTTCTTTTTATTATTGTTGTTATTATACTTTTACTTATATTAAAAAAAATTGTTTTCAAAGGTTTTAAAACTTTTCCTAATAGGATTCATTATAAATATTATAAATGTTTTAAGAAAACCTTGAGAGTTCAAAAATTTATTTAAAACTTTATTTTAAGTAATATTGACTATCATATCAAATAATTTTTCAATATCAACCATGTATTTTTTTATGGAAGATGAACCATCACATGAGTGCCTATGTATAGAGGGACCCCCCCCCCCATGTCCCACATCGGTTGTTCCAGTGTTTCTGCCCTGAGTTGTTACACCCCTAATAGGTATTAGTCTAATAGTTCACTCATTTTCATCCAATTATCACCACCAGTCTTAGATATGATGAAACCAAGGGGGATTTCATGAAATTGTTCATTTTCAGAGAAAGTTTGGTTGAAAGGTCATATTATTAAAAATATAAATCTACTTTGAAGAATTTAATTTCATTTCAAGGGTGGGAGTTGATTTGTGTGGAAAAAATGGACAAGGATTTTGATCAGATTTATCCTGATCCAGTTCATGAATTCTATGCTTCTGTTCAGTTTCTGAAGGAAGAAGGATAAATAAATTGTATCATTTTCTATGTATTGGAAGAAATATAAGTTTTATTATAAAGATATTGTGGGTTTAGTTAGAGTGCCCAAATATGGTGAAGCCTATTTTCCTTCACATAAGCTTACCAGTTATTTTGGAATGTTTATCAAAACTCAAGCTAAAGATTCCCTATTTTCAAAGTATGAAGAGACAAGAAAATTATCCCATATTACATTGGATAATAGAGTTGTTTAATTATGGATGAAAGGTTTTATTATACTGAGAAAGGTAGATAGAGATACTCTTAAGGTATTAGATGTGTTTGTATTGGATTTTCCAGTAAATATGAGAAAGATAGATTTGATCAATCCTGTCTTTATCACTATCGACAACATAAATTTGGGATCAATTAAGTAAATAAAATATTATATTTCTAACCTTGATTATCAAGATGGTTGTAGAATTTTTGAAAATTTCTAAAGTTGTAAATAATTTTTATCCAATGAGGGAATAGACCACATTTATTAGTGATGATACGATGAATAAGATGAGATTTAATTTTTGGTAACAAATCAAAGATATTCATTGAGAAGGTTAATGGAGTTGCATGAGAGGTGAATCCATCAAGAAAATAAGATAGGGATGATAAGAAATGGAAGAGGACAGTTGATACCTCTCGTCATAAGAAACTAAATAAGAAAAACAAAGTACTAAAATAAGTTTTTGATTAGTGGGTGAAAGATAAAGCTGAGAGGAATCCAGAAGATCTAGAGTTTAGACTCAACCCAACTAAAGCCAAGGAATCAATAATTCATGGTGTAGAATTATTTGAAAAAGAAGCTAATAATAAGAAACAAAAGAAAAGGTTACAAGATTCCCATCATTGTGAAAAATTATTGAAGGGTGTAGAGAGATCTTATGGGAATATTTTTCTTCCAACATCCCACACTGATCAAGAAAACTCGGAAGCAGTGTTAGTATTCAAAGAAATAGTTGTGGTTCATAACGATGATCCGTATATCTCAGAAAAAAGAAAATATAAAGTTGTTGATGAAGTAATAGTCCTAACTATTGTAGAGAATGGATCATAACTAGAGCATTCTGCAAAAAGAACTTTTAGAACAATAAGGAAGCTTGAGGATGATATTAACAAGGTAGTCATTGAATAGGTTGATAGAAAAGGGAAAGAAAAAAAGGAGATAAAGAAAAATAAGATAGAGAATACAAATAGATTGAAGAAGAGGTTGAAGAATAAGTGAAAGAATAAGTGGATCAAAATTAAGAGGTATATAATAATGAAAAAACCCCAAATAAAACAAGATTTATCAAATTCATTATCATCATCATCATCAGACTATCCTTCCAAGGACGATAAGGGTAAAAAAATTGAAATTTCTCCAGAAGAACAATCATCATCATAAGAAGATGAATGCTCATATAAGAAACAAGAAGAAGATTAAAACTCAAAGACCAAATTTTATGAAAAATTTGATATCCATGATGTGGAGATCATTGAATTTTATGATGATAAAGAAGATGCTAATAAACAACTTGAGAAACAGGTTTCAAAGAAAGATAATGGGAAAGGAAAAGAAGTGGAAGTTGGTACGAGTTAAACCAAAACTCCCTAGAATAATCCTGATCAATGGGATTTAGTAGAAATGATTTCTCAAAAAGTGTTCGATTATAATGTTCATGTTTTAAGTAGGCTTGAAGTAACAATTACTTGCTTTCCAAATTTATAATCTCAGAGCCAGTTAACTCAATAAAGTCTTAATTATAATCTGAATTCAATCAAATCTTAAATAGAATCAGCGATTTAGATTAAATATAAGTTGAAGACTTCACAAATGTTTAATTGGTTGAATCAAGTTGATACCCATATTTAGATAGATAATGATCAATTTGATGGCATCAATATTAAATGATAGAATCATAAATTTTTTTTAATCATTGATCCAAATATATAATAGCTCATGTTAATTTTATGGAAGAGTTTAGAGATATGACTGATGATCGTACTAAGGAGGTGTTGACGCCGAAAAAAGCCCGTAACTCTCGGAGGAAGTTTGGAAATGAAGAATTGAAGTCATATTCGGTGTCAGAGGCCCGATCCGGAGGCCTGAGAAGTGGTGCGCGAAATAAAGGAGGATCCGCGCGAAAAAATGTTCTGCGTGCGAAGTACTCCCGGGATTCGCGAAATTGGACCGGTGAGGCGCACAATAATTGCGCGCCCCGGTTCTCCGTGGTGAGATTTTGTGCGCAAGCGGTTCCCGGTGTGGAAAATTTCACGCGCCGCCGGGATTACGTGCCGGAGGTCGCCTATAAATATAAGGTGACCCCGAACGGTTTGGGGGTTGAGAAATCTGAAGCGACTGTCATGCGCGCAATTCGGCTCCCCCCTGCGCGAAAGATGACATCCAGGTAATCCCGAATTCCGCGCAACCTTTCCCCGGAGTTCGCCTTTGCGCACAACTCCATCAGCTTCAATGAATTTGCCCCTTCCCCCGGTTTCCCCACTTGCATGCAATCCGTGGTCCGTGCGCGCAATACCCTGCCGTGCACGCAAAACCCTACGCATAGTTCCCTCTCCGCGCGCAATTCCTTTGCTCCAATTGCGCGCCGTCCCATTCTTTTGCGCGCAAACCTTCCCTTTTGCGCGCAAAACCCAGGAGTCCTCACCTTGACGCCCCTTGGCTACCCCCTGCACCGGCACCTGATGTCTCCCCTGCCGGGCATGCGCGCCATGCGTTGTTTCCCCGCACGACCTTCCCGGATCATGCGAAGTAACCTCAAGGTCCCTTGGGCCGTGTTTCCCGTTGAGTTGCTTCGCCTTATGCTTCTCTACATAGGCACGCTAACGGCTATTGCTTCTTCGCATAGCCACGCTAACGTGGACCCCCCGGTGGTTCGCCCTGCGACCCCCCTTCATTATGGCCTTGCTAATGCCTTCCCTTCCACAAGGGGTAGAGGGCGTTGGGCATGTAAGCCCTAGGGGTGTGGAGCGAACCCACCTCGTCCAAGCTGCAGGACGTTAAACTGCTAAGCATCTCGTCCTTAACACAAGACGTTAAACTGTGGTCTGACCCCGTGCTTCGCACGCAGGGTCCCCTAAGCTCGGACATTTTTTACGCCCACTCGTCTCCACGGGAATGGACTCTTCCTCACATGGAATGAGATCCTCCTTGTCGGAGCGGCGTTTGTCCGCGGGGGAAGGGCTGCCTCAGAGCGTAAGCTCCTAACCTTTCTTGCGGATGATTGCACACGTGCGTCTCCGTACTTCCCCCCTTCCAAGGCCAGTGGAGTCCTTTTCCCACTGCGCTTTGTCACACCACGGGCCTCCACCCTGGAGTAAGACCCGACCCCAAGGGCCGCTAACCACGCGTAAGCCCCTATTTCCTCTTTGGGCCGCTCAACGCGTAAGCCCCATTCCGCTTCTCACGGACGCACCCTTTGCGACGTGATCGTCTTCTCTCTGCTGCCTCTTGTTTCCCACACTGAGCATGACTCACGTGGGCTTAGAGTGCGTGTCGACCATGACATCCTCTTATGGGCCGCCCCAGAGTGTAAGCCCCATCCCAGCGAACTATGTGGACTTTGATCCGTGCTAACGCATGGTACGTAGGAAGCCTTCACGTGGTTCAAGCCCACCACCTGGTCGTCCCAACCTCTCCATGTCGGTTCCCCGACCACCTTGGGCTTCCTCAGAGCGTAATCCCCAAATATTCTGTCTCGCATGATGTTAAACTGTATTCCGTCCCGCATGACGTTAAACTGTATTCCGTCCCGCATGATGTTAAAATGTATCGCGTCCCGCATGATGTTAAACTGTATTCCGTCCCGCATGACGTTAAACTGTATCGCGTCCCGCATGACGTTAAACTGTATCCCCCCTCTTGGGCCATCTCAGAACCTAAGCCCCATGTCTCACTCCACCATCCATCATGATCCTTACCCGGGCCGCCACATCCCGGTGAGATCATGCCACCCTTTCCCACTCCATGATATATGGGAAGCCGCCCACGTGATGGCCCCAACATCGGTGTTCCCCCCTAGGGATCATTTAACCCGATCCGTCTCCGCAAGACATTAAACTCGCGACATACCCCGTGTTAAACATGGGAAGCTGAGGAAAACCTCAGATGGTACACATTCCCCGCGTTCGATGTGGGATGACTCGGGCTTCCGCGCCCTCGAGAAGCCCTGTGATAAGGGACCCAAGACAGACATGCCGACGACGCCCCAACGTGACCATTCTCCTCACCGCAGGTTGCTGTCCTGACAAGACCCCTTGGAGCGTCTTGACAGAAGCAGCGTAATTAACTGGCGTCCATGTAGATATGGCACCAAGAATGAGCTTCACGAACCCGTCTTAAATCTATGAGGGAGACCCGGACTAGGTAATGAGCTCCGAGGAGGAATCCACGGAGGGAAGAACTGACATCCCATCATCCCGGTTTCGATCAAGGAGTAGACGTCCCTAAACAAGGAATAGATGCCGCCCACCTTTGGAAAGTGGGAATGTGGGGAAACAAGCAGCGCGCCCTCCCCGGCAGACGGACGCGCGCGCCCCGGCGAAAGCATCGGAAACAAAAAATGGTGAACCCGACGTGAAGCTCTTCTCCTCAACACAGGGAATGGTAGCCATTGGAGCATCGGAATAATAGCATGTCACCAGGTCCGGGTAACCCTCACCGGGACGTGAACCCACCCGGGGCCGAGGCCATCAGGACGTTGACTACTCCGTTCTGTGACGTCGTCAGCGTGGTTCCCTCTCGCCGACCACGGAAGACGAAATGATGTCGGGCCTTGGTTGTTGATCTCATTTCCTGTTGATACTAATGGGTTCATCTCCCTGTTTCCAGGAATCAGATCATTGCATTCGGAGCTCGATCGCCACCTGCCCACCGGCGTAGGGGCAGGGGCAGTGCCGACGTGGCTACCCCGCGCGGTCCCACCTATCCCACGATCGCTCCGACTTCGACCGCCGTAGCAGCCAGGCACTTGCGCCCCCTCTCCCCGTCAGAAATCATCCAACGGAGGGTGATCAATAACCTGGTTCGTAGGTATGAAGAGGAAGGGGTCATCCCCACCATGGGCACGACCTGCTTGGATCTAGAGGCACCCGCGCCTCACCACCATCGCCGCCCTCGAGCGCCGCGCATGGAGCCGTCTCTCCCCACGCCGACGGTCAACCGCTTCGGGAGTCTATCCCCAGAGCGTTGTGACACATCCCTCCCCTACTCCAATGAGGTGGGGGATGTCCGGGTCCACTCGATCGGCGATCCATCCCAGGGGTTACTGGCAAGAACCCCCGCCAGGCTACGTTGACGCCGCCGCCCGACTCCCCGAGCCGAGGAGCAGGCAATATTCATTCCCGCACCGTCGGTTCTGGCCCATCTGACTCGACGCCAGCGTCGGGCGTGAGTGGGGGAGAATGCCCATCCTGGGGCACCAGCATCAGCAACCATTGTGGCCCCAGCCACTGCTGACTCCTGTTCCCAGATCCCTGCGCATGTTGAGTAGGGGCATCCGCGTGCCCGATTGGGATCGAAACCCTGACTGCCCTGCAGGCAGGTTGGGTCGAATCTCCCGGTCATGGACACTGGCAATGGCCACTGCAGACCAATCTGCGGTAGTGCCGCTCACCATGAAGGATCATTTCGTGCCACCGATCTGGGAAGCCGAAAGTTTCTTCGCGACGGCTATGCTCCGGGTATGACTCCTTCCAGCACCCACTACATGGGGTATGAGGTCACTCCCCCTACCGACGGTCGCGAGCATGGAGCCGTTGTGTATCCAGTCGCTCACTCACATGGAGGTCCTCCCCATGTCCTTTTCAACATCTGTCCCGGTGCTTCTCGCACACCGGCCTTCGGTCCCCTCTGCCCCAACTCTATTGTGGTGGGGGGACCCCATGATGGAAGTCGTCCTTACCCTGAGGAGCTACCCAGGGGCAGGAAGGCCGGGCGTCGTCGCCATAGGAGGAATGTCAGGGGAGTCCGGACGGGAATCAGACCAGTCCGTTTCTCGGATTCTGAGGTAGAGTACGACTCGACGATAGAACATCCCCCCAACCTTTCGAGTTGAGGGCAGGGATGGAGACGCGGCACGTCAGTCTCGTACTCCCCGAATGCGAGATCCGTCTGATTCCCTCCTCCCTTCGAAGGTATATCCAGGAAGACGAGGATTTGGCATACCGCCAGGGATCAAGTCCGCGGTTTCCGCTGATCTCCTCGGAAGCACATCCTGCCCCTGTTGGGGAGGGTGAGGAGCTTATCTAGGGACCGACGGAAGGGTCGCGAGGCGACAAAACCTCTTCGACCACCAACGTTGTGACAGGAGGCCCATCCACCGGCCCATCCTATTGCGACATGGCGGCCAGGGCACTGCAACCCCGGGAGGATGACCCAGGGATCGGCGGCCAATCGGCCTATTCGCCGTATTCCCCGCCGGCCAGCCCACCGCCCCGACGGCCTTCCTCGGAGCCATTTACAATTCCCTGACTTTCCTTAGTGGACGAGCAGGGGCGGCAAGTTCCGGACCCCGAGCCAGAGCCGTGGAGCTTCTGGACCATTCTTGCAGCAGGCCACTTCCCTGAGAAGTTTTGGCCAGTCGCAGAATCAGGTTTTGATGTGCCAGAGTCACTCACCCCGGGAGAGTTTGAATGCTTCCGCCAGATTCTTCGGGTGACTCACTCCCACCTCCGTCATCAGATAGCGCCTTATCCCGGGAGCCAAGCGCATCTCGAGGAGATTGGTGAGCAGTGCCGCCGGGTTGACCTAGCAGCACTACCCGCGGTCCGGCACCCCGAGTCGCTGGGCCTCCACGATGCCCTTCAGCAACAATGCGTCCAGAGTTTTCAAGTACTCCGCAGAGTTATTGAGGAGGCCACCCCCCATGTGCACGTCCGCGGGTGGGGGAAGTACGCTGCTCTCCTCTTCTGTGCGATCCGCCGGTAGCCCGATCTACTGGGCGGCCCTGATGGAATGTCGCCAAGGGAAGTAGCAGTCAACATGGCTGAACCTTTAGATGAGATAAAAAATGTGGAGCCCCTCGATGGGGACTCACCCCCCGAGGACAGGCCGCTACTGGACCCATCTGGGAGGATTACTCGCCAACAGAGGAGCCTCCTACACCTTCCTGTACCCACGAAGGCACTGGCGCTGAGCCGAAACATCGGCAAGGGTAAAGAGCCCGTCGGGTCTATCAAACTCGCCGACCCATCTGCCTCAGTGCAGAAGGCAGAGGAAGATCCCGAGAAGGACACACTGCGCCAACAGCTAGCCGAGAAAAAGAGGCTGGTTGATGAGCTCCTGGCTGAACACATTGCAGAGCGGCGGCCTGTCTATGACAACCCTAGACCAGGACAGCAGGGGCAGGAGCATCTACCCCTTGATGAGATCCCCCCGGGCAACCGCGACCGTGTCGTGTTCGCCGATAGGGGAGACACTGGATCCCATGGCAAGAGGGCGCGATATGTTTCGCCAAACCCTCCCGAGCAGCGAGGCAACCTGGGAGACCCTTCTCGGTTTCCTCCCGCCGCTCCGAGAGTCGCTCCGCCAGCTGCCCCCCGAGCCGCTGAGCGCGACTATCGTATTGAAGAGCCTGGCAATGCGCTTGTGGTTAGAGATCCCCGTCAGGACATGAATCCGCATCCGGATGATCTGATGGAAGTACTCATCGCTCGCTTGGAGGCCCTGGAAACTCGGCGGGTGGCGATCCCACCGGATGGAAAGCCGTACCCCGCATGGGTGGATGACATGCTGGCCCCTCCGGGATTTGGGAACCCCACTTTTGCCCCCTTTAACGGGACCGGAGACCCACCACAACACTTGGCCCACTTCAACTCAAGGTGCGGGCCTATGTTGGGGACTCCGGCGTAGCAGGAGGCTGCCAAGCTCCGGTGCTTCGTTCAGACACTGGAAGGACCAGCGTTCGTTTGGTACAGCCAGATCCCTGTGGGATCAGTGACTAGTTGGGAGGACCTTCGCCGACAATTCCTCTACTAGTTCAGTTCCACAACTCGGAAGACGAACATTTCAGACCTCTTCAGGTGCAAACAAAGGCCCGACGAGTGAGTCGCGGACTTCGTTGCCCGGTGGAAGGGGCTCACGTACTCCCTTGACACGCCACTGACTTAGGATCAATTACTGACGATGTGTGTGGGGAACGTCAAGGCGGAGTTGGTTCCTTCCCTGATCACACAGAATTACCCTAGAGGGTTCCGGGACTTCTCGGACAAGGCTCAGTGCCTCGAAGAAGCCCTGCAACAGGCCAGTCAGGCACGCCCGCTGCCTCCTGTGATCTCTGCAAGGAGAGCCGCCAGAGCCGAGCCCGCTGTTGTGATGCAGATAGAGGCCCCCAGACAGCTAGAGTTGCTGCCGGTGAGGTCATCTCAGCAGGCTCATAGGGGTCCACCCCCACAGCCTCCAGCCCAGCAACGACCGCCTCAAAATCGGCAGGCACCTCCGCGTAACGCACCGCCACCACCTAGGCGAGGTAATCCGGTTCCGCCTCCTCGGCCTTCTCCTTTGGTCCCTGGCCATGGTCAGCACCCAAGAGTCCACTTTCCAGGCAGAAGGAATCATGCTTACTCATTTGGCAAGGCCCAGGTCCCCGGTTATTTCCGTAGCGCCTTGGAGCATAGGATCGTGCGGCTGCCTGAGTGCCGGAAGCTAGAAGAGGCATGTCTCACGGATCGCCCTAACTACTGCCCTTATCACCGGTTCCTGGGACACACCATCCAGCAATTCTATGTGTTCAAGGACTGGCTCCAATACCATATTGACAACAACATAGTCAGGTTGGGCCCAGCCCCGGCACAGGTGGCAGGTGTCTCATGGGATCAGATGGTAGTAGTGACAACGGGGACAGGTGGGAACAGGTTTCCGACCGTGGGTCCCAGAAGTATAATGACTGGATGGCCCGCAGGACGGTCGCCCGTGCCCATGGCATCATCCGTGCCCGCCTGGACCAGCCAGAGCCCTCAGAATCTCCGAGCACCACTTCGGCATCGTTGTCCCAGCCTACTTCTTCCCAGAAGAGCAGGTGGCGGCGCAAGAAGAAAGAACGCGCCCTGTTATTGTCGTCGTCTTCTCGCACGCTTGGCGATTTCATGCCCCCGGAAATGGGGATCCATCCGAGACCCCGTCCGGTAGTGGATGACTCCTCGACTGAGAGCCCGGGGTACATTTCAGTTAACAGCGTAGAGTCGGTAAATCCCTTTTTGGCTCCCGACGACGAGGAGCACTGGGTGAATCTCCCCAAGAGCCCGGGGTACGCTTCGGTTAACACTGTAGAATTGGTAAATCCCTTTGTGGCTCCCGACAACGAGGAGTGCTGGGTGAACCTCCCCGAGAGCCAGGGGTACGCTTCGGTTAACACCGTAGAGTTGGTAAATCCCTTTGTGGCTCCCGACGACGAGGAGCTCCGGGTGAATCTCCCCGAGAGCCCGGGGTACGCTTCGGTTAACACCGTAGAGTCGGTAAATCCCTTTGTGGCTCCCGACGATGAGGAGCGCCGGGTGAACCTCCCCGAGAGCCCGGGGTACGCTTCGGTTAACACCGTAGAGTCGGTAAATCCCTTTGTGGCTCCTGACTATGAGGAGCGCCGGGTGAATCTCCCCGAGAGCCCGGGGTACGCTTCGGTTAAGACTGTAGAGTTGGTAAATCCCTTTGTGGCTCCCGACGATGAGGAGCGCCGGGTGAACCTCCCCGAGAGCCCGGGGTACGCTTCGGTTAACACCGTAGAGTTGGTAAATCATTTTGTGACTCCCGACGACGAGGAGCGCTGGGTGAATCTCCCCGAGAGCCCGGGGTACGCTTCGGTTAACACCGTAGAGTTGGTAAATCCCTTTGTGGCTCCCGACGACGAGGAGCGCCGGGTGAACCTCCCCAAGAGCCCGGGGTACGCTTCGGTTAACACCGCAAATTTGGTAAATCCCTTTGTGGCTCCCGATGACGAGGAGCGCCAGGTGAACCTCCCCAATGTCCCCAGCTGTCGCCAACATCGACGGAGCCGTGGCGACGTGAATCACCAGGGCACGGCGGTCGTCACCTCCAGTCAGGCTATGCACGCCACCGAGACCAGGCAGCAGGCTCGGTATAGGGAGCAACGCTCACGGCTCCTTCACCCGGTGACAACAGGTTCGTCTCCACCACCGTTTGTGTTGCTGGATCGGGCGGAATCACCTTGCCCGCGTCGAAACCAGCCCAGCCCTGCCACTGGCCGACTACGGCCTTCCGGTCCTAGCATGGAAGCCACCTCCCGGGCTTCAGCTGGTGAACAGCGGGACGTGCCTAGTACCAGTCAGTCACCAGTCCTGCCAGTAGGGCCCGTCATGCCCCCAACCGCAGAGCGACCTCCTGTAAGCAGAAGCTCGCGTTTGGTGCGAAAGTATGATGTCCTGAAGCATCTGGCCGGCATTCCGGCAAGGCTTTCCATCCTTGAGGCCCTCCGCCTGTCGTCTGAAATGCGTGAGGTGCTCGCCGAGGCTCTAAGAAGCCCCCTCCAGTTTGAAACGGAGGTAGCGGCCGCAGAATCCTTCCACGCCGAGGTGGTTGAGAACGCCTAATGTCAGGCGGTTATCTCATTCTCCGGTGAAGATGAAGACCCTCCCATACAGGGGAACATCCGCCCGCTGTACATCACCAGCCAGTTCAATGGCGTGGAGGTCCGTTGTTGTCTTGTCGACATGGGTTCTGGGATTAACTTGATCCCAACTCGGACACTGCAAAAACTGGGGTTGTTTGAGGATGATTTAACTCCCTCCGACCACAGAATCCAGGGGTATGACAGGACCGAGCAAACTCCGCTCGGTAAGATTCGTCTGAAGACCCAGTTCGGAGGCTTAATTTCCAATACTGAATTGATGGTTTTCTCTTAGGACACTGCCTATAACGCGTTGATGGGAAGGACGTGGCTCTATCTTCACGCAGCGGTTCCCTCATCATACCCCCAGTGCCTCAAATACTCCCTTAAGGGTCGAGTGGGTGTGCTCCAAGGAGATGCGTCCCCGTTTGCCTCTTGTGAAGCTCGTTACCTGGAGGCTGACTATTACAAGAGCAAGGACAAGCAGATCCTGGCAGGTGAGGTTGAACCTGCCGCTGTCACGAGTGATCCCTGGACAGGTTTGGATGACGCATATGTCTTCCCAATCCATCGGTTGGAGGCCACGACTCCCGATATGGGAGAGTGATTTGTTGTCTCGGGTACCAGAGGAATGCATATTTCCGGGTCTAAGCGACGGCGGGAAATCACCTCATACTCTTACACCAAACAGGCTCAGGTGATCCCCGAGCCTCCTACCCCCATACGATATCGGGACGTTGGGCTTATGGCAACAGCAGTACATCTTACGTGCCTGTTTCGCCGAGCCGGGATCGACTGGCTCAGGCCAACGTGACACCACTGCTTCGATATCATAAAGCGTGGCCCCTTGGGCCACAGGCCAGATGGGATTGGATCAACCGCCTTTGTCGCTACAGTCTCCGCGGTGCATGAGTCTCCTGTCGTGAAGACCTCTGCCGCCCAAGCCGGTGCTAGCTCCCCATCAGGGTCGACCAGCCCTGAAACGGCTCCCCCCGTGGACGATCCTTCCCCAAGTGGAGAAGAAGACATGGAAGATGCTCCTCCTGCCTTTGAGGAGGGCGTCTCCGCCACAGTCGACGAGCTCGTACAGGTGAACCTCGGTAGTGAGGCGGACCCGAGACCCGCATTGGTCAGCGCCGCTATGCCTCCCGAGGAACGGAAATGGTACATAGACTTCCTCAGATAGCACCGTGATGTGTTTGCCTGGAGTTATGACGAGATGCCGGGACTAGATCCCCAGGTAGCCGTTCACCGCCTTGGCCTCCTAGCAAACCATCGCGGGTTCAAGCAGCCTCCCAGGAAAATGTACCCCTTTCATGGTGCCATGGTTGAGGCTAAAGTTGATAAGCTCATTAAGGCCAACTTCGTCAGGGAAGTCCAGTACCCCAGGTGGCTAGCCAACATTGTGCTCGTCAGGAAGAAGAACGGGCAGATCTGGGTCTGCATCGACTTCCGCAATCTTAATCGCCATTGTCCGAAGGATGACTCTCCCCTTCCCATGACAAAGCTGTTGATCGACGCAACGGTCGGGTTCCAATCCCTCTCCTTCATGGATGGGTACTCCGGGTATAACCAGATCCGGATGGCCCCCGAGGATGAAGAGTTCACTGCCTTCAGGGCCCCCCAGGGCACTTTCTGCAATCGGGTTATGCCCTTCGGCCTGAAGAACGCGGGTGCCACCTATCAACGGGCTATGCACCGCATATTCAATCCGATCCTCGGGACACTGGTAGAGTGCTATGTAGATGACCTGGTGGTTAAATCTCGTCAGCGCCAGGACCATCTCAAAGACCTTCACAAAGTGTTCGGTTTGCTCCGTTCTCGTCACTTGAAGATGAACCCGTTGAAGTGTGCCTTCGAGGTCACCTCCGAAAAGTTTCTTGGCTTCATTGTCAGGTATCGAGGTATCGAGATCGACCCTAAGAAGATCAAGGCCATCAGTCAGATGCCTCCCCCGAGTAATATTCGGGAGCTTCGAGGCCTACAAGGCCACTTAGCCTATATACGCCGATTCATTGTGAATCTGGCCGGCAAGTGTAAGCCCTTTTCTCGGCTCATGAAGAAAGGCGCCGCCTATGGGTGGGATGAAGAGTGCCAGACCTCTTTTGAGGAAATCAAGCAGTATCTGCTTCAACCTCCGGTCCTGATGCCACCCGTTCCCGGAAATCCGCTGGTCCTTTACGTGACCGCCCTGGAGAGATCCCTCGGTGCCCTTCTCGCCCAAAAGAACAACGAGGGAACGGAGAATAGCCTCTATTACCTCAGCCGAATGCTCCTCGACACGGATGTTAGATACTCTCCCATCGAGAAGAGCTGTCTGGCGCTTGTATTCGCTATACAGAAATTGCGGCACTACTTGCAGCACCACGAGGTACAGCTGGTCTCTCAGGTAGACCCGTTGAAATACATCATGAGTCAGCCTATGTTGACCGGCCGATTGGCACACTGGGTGGTGATCCTCTAGCAGTTCGACATTAGGTTCGTACCTCAGAAGGCCATCAAAGGACAGGCGTTGGCAGACTTCTTAGCTGCTCATCCAACCTCTGCGGAATAGCCGCTGGATTTGGGATTTCCTGATGAGGCAATCCTCTCAGTCGATCACGCCACCCCATGCTGGCAGATGCATTTTGATTGCGCCTCTCGAAGCCCTACTGGTAGAAGGTTCAATGATCCTAGGCTTAACAGAGTGGGCCTGGGTATCGTCTTCATCACCCCGGAGCAAGCCATTCTGCCATATTCTTTCTTATTGTCAGAGGGCTGCACCAACAATGAGGCAGAATATCATGCCCTAATCACCGGCCTCGAGTTGGCTCTGGAGGTTGACGTACCCTACCTATATGTAAAAGGGTACTCTGATCTAGTCATCAAGCAGGTTAACGGTTACTACGCTGTCAGGAAGCCAGAACTCGTGCCGTTGCTGGAGTGTACCCTCCATCTAATGGCTAAGTTCCCATCCCGACCAGATGTCGTTCACATTCCCCAGTCGCAGAACAGTCGAGCAGATGATTTGGCCAGCCTGGCCGCATCACTCGTGGAGCCCGAACAGGATGACCTATTCATCCACGTGGCGCACCGAAGAGTCATTGCTCCTGTTATCCCGGAGGGCGGTCGTGGCCCGCGAGTGAACCATCTCACCGCTGGTGCCCCCGCGTCAGGACCCCTCGGGGTTCCAGGCATGGTGATCGAGACAGTTCCTGACTGGAGGACACCTCTGGATGAATATCTCCTGCACGACAATCTTCCAATGGACCGAGCAGAGCGGGAACGAATCTGGCACCACGCGCCGCAATTCACCCTTCAAATCGGTCCCAGTCGTGAGCAGCTCCTTTACAGGCGCGGGTTTGACGGTGTCCTCCTCCTTTGTCTTCAAGGAGTTGAGATCCCGCAGGTCATGCAGGAAGTGCACGCTGGCTCCTGTGGCACCCACTAGGCCGGGTCGAAGTTGTCCCATCAGATTCAGAGACTGGGATACTTCTGGCCCTCCATGATCCACGACTGCATCGAGTACGCTAAGAGGTGTCATGCGTGCCAAGTTCATGCTAACTTTGTGCATCGGCAACCGGAGCCTCTCCATACTACTAAGTATTCTTGGCCATTTGCAGTCTGGGGGTTGGATGTCGTAGGGCCCTACCCACCAGCGACGGCCCGCCAGTGTCGGTTTATCTTAACTGCCACGGATTTCTTCTCAAAGTGGGCAGAGGTAGCCCCGCTTAGGGAAGTCAAGGCTGGTTCTATCGCTGACTTCATGAGTTCCAATATCATTCACCGGATTGGAATACCTCACGCTATCCTCACGGATAACGGAACCAACTTCCGAGCGGCCGAGCTGAAGAGATTGTACGCCAAGTACAACATTCACTCTAACCACACCTCCCGCTATCATGCACAGGTGAATGGACAGATTGTGGCGTTTAACAAAACCCTCTGTAACATTCTGCAAAAAATGGTTGGTCAGAACAAGAAAAGTTGGCCGGACAAGCTCTCCAATGCCCTCTGGGCTTATAGGATGACGAATCGCAATTCCACCCAGGTGACCCCGTATTCCCTGGTATATGGAGCTAAGGTCATCCTTCCCATCGAGGTCCAACTGCCCTCATTGCGTATGGCGGTCTACGACCAGCAAGCGCCGGACAGAGTTGTCGAGATCCGTCTAGCCGAATTGGAAGTGCTGGATGAAAGTAGGCTTCGCGCTTTACATAACTTGGAAAGGCATCAGAGCAGGATGGATCGAGCTTTCAATAATAAGGTTCGCCTCCGCTCCTTCCTGCAAGGTGACCTGGTATTGGCTCTCAGAGTGCCAATGATTCCCGGTAGGAAACCACCCAAGTTGGAACCCAAGTGGGAGGGACCTTTTATTGTCCATAAGGTCTATCCCAATGGTGCGTATTCCCTGGTGACTATGGATGGTGAGCGTATCACTCCTCCCACCAACACCAGGTTCCTCAAGAAGTACTTTGCTTAAATAGATTTGGTCCTGCATGACCTTAAACTATATGGTCCTGCATGACCTTAAACTGTATGGTTCTGCATGACCTTAAACTGTATGGTCCTGCATGACCTTAAACTGTATGGTCCTGAATGACCTTAAACTGTAGGGTCCTGCATGACCTTAAACTGTATGGCCCAGCATGACCTTAAACTGTACGGTCCAGCATGACCTTAAACTAAATTTTCCCTACCTTTGGGCTCTATGGTCCAACATGACCTTAAACGGTACGGTCCAGCATGACCTTAAACTGCATTTTTCCCTACCTTTAGGCTCTACGGTCCAGCATGACCTTAAACTGTACGGTCCAACATGACCTTAAACTGCATTTTGCCCTACATTTGGGCTCTACGGTCCAGCATGACCTTAAACTATACGGTCCAGCATGACCTTAAACTGCATTTTTGCCCTACATTTGGGCTCTTTGGTCCTGCATGACCTTAAACTGTATGGTCCTGCATGACCTTAAACTGTATGGTCCAGCATGACCTTAAACTACACTCTGCCCTGCATCTGGGAACCATGGTCCGAGCTCTAAGACCTAAAACTAAGATCCTCTTTTGGTTCTGCCCTTTTCACGGTCCGAGCTCTATGAACTAAAACTAAGACCTATATTTCGTCCAACATGACATTAAACTGTATTCCCAGAACTACGTCTAGCTTGATTCCCATCCTAATGGGATACGTAGGAACACCTAGGCCTTTCGTCTTTGGGTCCAGCTTGAGGTCCGTTGTCGCGTCTGTTTCGCCTTTGGGACTTCGACCACAGGGTCGCGTGGCGTGGTGTGAGAGTATGTCCCCATTCACGTCGGGTTTGTGATAGCTGCACCCCGCGCACTCTTTCCTCAGGGTTTAGCCCTCCTCTATCCAATGGCATTTAAAGGCGCATATCAAGAACTATGTGTGGCTTGATTCCCATCCTTATGGGATACGTAGAACTGCCTGAACACCTAGATGTCAGGTCCAGCCCCATCTCTTTGGAGATCCCACGATCTCCCGGTGCCCAGGGTGTTTGGCATTACGCCCCCTCTTTTTCCCAGGGATCCGCCATCTCTTGGCCGCTCTCGGACTGAGCCCTCTAACCCTTTCCAGTGGTCTGCTGATGTGCTCAAGGCACTCTGGTCTAGAACTTGGAGTGCCAGATTCGACTTAGGCAAGTTCCATCCACTTGCTAAGCTTCGTGTTCCCCTTCATTCGGGCCCCCTTCATCCTTCATACCCGGAGGGACCCCCAAGAACGGCTAGGATACAACGCCCAAGGTCTCTCCTACCGTCATGGGCCAACACCCCCGAGGGTTTCAGACAATAAATTGATACAAATCCCGCATTACGAACATGGTCAGCGGTTGATGCTCATTTGTTTGTCCCCATAGCTAACACGACAGGATGCTGTGTTGCGAACATGGTCAACAATAATTGTCAGTCGTCACGCCGGTTCCCTAGGCCCTGAATTTTGGTGGCATGGTTCATGTCATGTTCCTCCCAACCATGTCAAGGTGGAATCTTGACACTCCTTGTACTAACCCTCAGTACACCCCCGCACATCAGACAGACCAAGCTACGTTACGGTGTCTCTCGAGGCTCCCGCGATCTGAGCGCTAGAGTATGTGCTTGGGTCTCTTCTTTACGGGTTGCGTGCAGCTTGACCTTCATCCCCTTAGGGGAGTGAGGAGTCGCCCAGATGTTGCGTTTCAGGCCCAGCATAGCTGGGAGCTAGCATCTGCTGCCCCTCCCTGATTGTTGAACCCTCGTAGGCCCCTTTGCCTGAGGCTCCTCTCTCGGTTGGTCCAAACCATATGACCTTAAACTGTGCTGTTGGTCCAAACCATATGACCTTAAACTGTGCTGTTGGTCCAAACCATATGACCTTAAACTGTGCTGTTGGTCCAAACCATATGACCCTAAATTGTGACATTATCGTCCCGGTCGCACGACGAAAAATGGCACTACATTGTGGTGACCTCGTTGTAGAGGACATCACGTTGGGTATTGGTTTTATGCCATTCCATTTGTCAACGCCTATCACGGCTTGATGCTTGTAGCGACACCATGGCCTACTACTCTAGGTCTATCGCTTCACAACCAAAAAACCACCCACCTTAAAGGACAAACAAGATTTATCAAATTCTGCTTCTTTTAGTGCAAGGGCCACGCCCGCACTCCCCTTTTCCCTTGGCACTAGTATCTTACCATGTCACTTTTAGAACTACGTATGGCTTGATTCTCATCCTTATGAGATACGTAGGAACGCCTGGGGCACTTCCCCGTGGGTCCATCCTACCTCCGTGTTCGGTCCCTTGACTCGAGCATTTCCCCGGAGAGCACATGTTAAGTAGGGCTTAGGTCCTCCTTCACGCCGGGTTTTGTAACCGCCTGGCCATGTGTCCGTTTCTCCCCTTTCCTAACGGTCCGAGTGCTAAGACCTAAAACTAAGATCCTTATGGTCCGAGCTCTAAGACCTAAAACTAAGATCCGTATTTCATCCCACATGACGTTAAACTGTATTTCGTCCCACATGACGTTAAACTGTATTTTCAGAACTACGTGTGGCTTGATTCTCATCCTAATGAGATACGTAGGACCGCCCAGACATTTCGTCTTGGGTCCAGCCCCAGGGATAGTTGAACCCTGTCCTTCTTTATTGTCAGCCCCTCGGCCCGACTTCATGAGAAGGGGTGTAATCGGGACATTTACCCCGAGCAGGTTTGGGATGCCCCATGGTAATAATGGGAAGTGGCAGTTCTCTCATTAAAGAGATCCTGCCTGGAAATTGGGACGACCCGTGATCAGGTCGGTATGTCCGCCTAATGCGCCTTCGCCATGGTGGCGCAATATCGAGAGTGTTGGACTCTGTTCGAACAAGCCACCACTCCACCTCCCGCACTTTTCATTACCCCTTGTTCGGACCCTCATTTCCTTTCGTGTTTTACGGGACCCCCTAATAGTATGGATGCTCGACCTATGGTCCGCCTACTGTCCTGGGACAATGTTCCGGATAACTGGTCATGTTTGACGGGACCCCCTAACAGTATGGATGCTCGACCTATGGTCCGCCTACTGTCCTGGGCCAACGTTCCAAAAAACTAACCAACGATATTTGAGTTAGGCCCCGTGTTACGAACATGGTCAGTGGCCAGTCCTCATTTATTCTCCTCCCATTCCGGGCCAACGTGATATGGATGTTGTGTTTCCGCCACGGTTGACAGTTATCCTCCATGGTTGCACCCCATTGGGTCCTGAATTTTGGCAGCGTGATTCACCCTTTCTCTCCATTTCCCTGTGTTCGGATGGATTTCAATGCCCCCGGCATTTCCCCGCTTGTGTGTAAGGTCACATTGAGAAGTCGACACATCAATCGGCTCAGGGGTCTCCTTAGAAGTCCAGGCCCAATTTTGGACGCTTGAACTTGGTCAATGCCCCATAGTTGAACGAAATGATGGTACGAGCATCTTCTGTTCCTTGCGTTGGGCACAACCCACAGGAGCCTAGGGATGAGTTGTTATTCGTTTCAGAGCTGTGGTTGAGCGCATGAAACCAAGGGTACAAATGAATGGATGTGGCCATATAGTGGATTGAGGATGACAAGTACAACTAGAAAGTTCATGAGATGGAAAAAACAAAGCCCTCAGGGTTTAGCGTGCTGAAGCGATCTTTCCAACACTGCTACCCTCTAGCTGGTAGCCTTCAGGACCGCTTCTCTCTATTTGAAGACTCTCTCCTCGTCGGCCACCATAGAGCGCAGCTCGCCATCCCTAGCTTGTTCCTGCGCCCGCTCGGTTTTAAGTACGGTCATCTGGCGGCTCGCCTCCACCAATTGTTCCTGCGCATCAGCCAGCTGGGCCGTCAGTTGCTCCACAAGCTCAGAGCATGTTGCGATGAAGGCCTCTTTATCTGCCGCCTTCCCTTCGAGGTGCCGGACTTCCTGCTCCGCCCTCAGCAGCTCTTGAGCGCTCGTCGATCCTTTCCGGCACTGGGAAATGTCGGTGCGCCGGCTGCTCTCGCGTATCTTCTCAGCCATGTAATCACGGACCGTCAGATGAAGGCGCTGAGCATCAGCCCCTCCGGCGCATAGGAACCGCAGCCAGGTCTGAAGTGATCCCATCCGCCTCAGCCAATCCGACTGGGGCTGCCTGAGGAAGCACTGGATACACTTCCACCCTTTGCGCCGTGTCATCCAGCTCTCCTCGACTGCCTCTGAGTCTGAGTCATCAATCTCCTCAGGGTCAGCGGGTCGGTATAGGGGGAAGTCCTCCAACAGATCAGCATCAGGATCCGCCCCAGGGATGTCTTCATGAGGAATATAATCCTCGACGTCCGGGTGACCTTCTCTCGCCCCAGCAGCAATGATGCCTCCACCAGCTTCCGACCGCGTTTCAGGAACGGCGCCGCTGATGTCCGCCGCCCTCTGTTCATCTATTGTCGGGGCCGGCTCAGTGCAGAGAGCATGTTCCGAGCGAGGTGGTATGTCCTCTGCTGGTCCACTCGCGGATGGCCTTGGCTCTGTAGCTTGACGTGCCTCCAGTGTTGAGATCACTGCGCAGGGCATACGCTGGTCAGACGGGATCTTTTGACACCAAGCACCAGTAGTGAATCGTGAGACTTACAGAAATCCAGAGCGTCGGTTCCCAGTGTTTCAGCCGCCGCAGGAGCCACCATGATGGGAGACCCCTCTGCGCTTGTTAGTTCAATGATGGGTGTCGGATCCCCATCATGTTCCACTGGTTCCTCTCCGCCCTCCTCTGGTGGGGATGCCCGTCCACCGCTCATCTACTCCTGAGTAGGATGGGGAAGTGAGTTAGAAGTTGGAAAGTAGAATGGATGAATGAGGGAAATGAATGAAGACAGAGACAAACCTCGAGAATCTCGGTTATGTCGAGATCAGAGTCGGCAATCTCGCCGCTCTCTCGGAGACTCCCTTGGTAGGTCGCCCCTTGAGAACCCTAACCTTCAGGATCCTCTTCTTCATCTTCTCCCTCACCTTCGTCCTCTCCGGTTTCCTCCTCCCCCTCCGGATCTTCGTCACTGTCGCCTTCTCCCGGTGGCATCGCTTCCGGATCATGCTCCTGGCCGAGAATCACTTTCACTAGGAAAGTTGGCTCCACACGCCTCCCCCTTTGGCGTGTGTATGTGTCCATGGCTGTCAGATAAGCATGCCGCCGATGGAAGTTCACTCGGTCGGTAATCCGAACGAGCCCGACCTTCGGCAGTTGGATCCCGTTCTGTATTATCTTCTTCCAAATGGCTTCGACGCTCAGCGATTTCCGCAGGGTCATCCAGGCCGACCACAGTGCCGGGAGAATTGCGTCTTGGGAAGGTTCGAGCAGATATCTTATCTGCTTCCTGGGCAGTTCCCTGGCCGCCTCATGTGACCCCCTAGTGGGTAACGAGGACGTGGCAGCACCATGTGATGTTCCCGCTGCCGAAGTCCCGGCCCGCGCAGGCCTCGCTGCCTAACGCGCCCTTGGTTTCCCCCTTCTGACGGCACCGGGCCTTCTTTCTCGTCGCATGGTTTCCACGCGAGTAACCTCGAGTTGCCGGACGCGCTTGCGTAATAGCCCCTCAGGGTACGCAATGGTCTAGTTTTTGGCATATTCGGTTGCTAGGCCGGCATCGACCCCGGTGGGAGGGAGAGTAACGACGTCGCCAGAGCCGAAAGTGGTAAACATCAACCACATCTGGCACAGGACGCATGGATTCTTCTCCTGCCAGACAGTCGTGAATACTTTCTTCGGCATTCGCTAAAGGCACCCAAACTGCCTGGTGAATCGGGACAACACGTAGGGCTCGCAGATCACCTTCCCGTCGATCCGAGCCACGAGCACCCCGCCCCGAATGCTCTAGAAATATTTCTGCTGTTCCAGAGAGCCTCGACCATTGTCCACCAGCTGGCCAACCGGGGTGGGGAATGGGCTGAAGTTGAAGTTGGCATGGTTACCAATGCGGATCCTCACGCCCTCCTCATTGAGCATCAATGGCACCACCCCTGAAATGTTTAGCAAGGATGGTCGCAAGCCATTTCCCGGAGGACGGACGATGTTTGGGAAAGTATACCCGCTGAGATGAGCCACCACCCAGCCATGGAAGATCTGGAAGGGACCATAGACTCTCTGAGGCGACCCCCCTCGTG
Organism: Viscum album; assembly: GCA_963277665.1. Classification (NCBI taxonomy): domain Eukaryota; kingdom Viridiplantae; phylum Streptophyta; class Magnoliopsida; order Santalales; family Viscaceae; genus Viscum; species Viscum album. The sequence continues at coordinate 297,572,897 of OY728132.1, read as the reverse complement.
AGATGCGCCCCAGGATGGTATACAGCTTGGCCAGCACGGGGACGCCCAAGTTGAGCTGTTTGTTGGCGGCCATAGAGCCCGCCATCACCAAAGTCGCTGGACGGACGCCCATCCTTTGGTCCCGCACCGGCAGGAGCCACCCGCTCAGAAAGGCGGCAAGGAACCTGGCATACCGGACGTTCAGGTCTCGGGCCTCAATGACGCGGTAGCCCCATGATTGGTATTGCCCTGCCTCCAGGGTCTTCCAGTATGACCCGTCCTTGCTCCTCTGAGTCGCGGTTGGGCACCGTTTGCCCCGTCCCGGCATCTTGACGGCGGGATCCCTCTCAAGGAACAGGTTGAACCAGCCCTTGTAGGCAATGTCCTTCAGGAATTCCTTGACCCCCAGCCTCTCCTTGGCCAGCTACAGCAGGTACCACGTCAGCATAGGCATCCGCGACCTGTCTCCCCAGGTGTTCTTTGGAGGAACGAACTCGTCGTATTGGTAACCCTCCAGTGGGATACCTCAGATGCAGTGGATGTCCCAGAGACTGATACCGACTTCCCCATGATAAAGGTGGAACGTGTTGGTGTCAGGAGACCACCGGGTGAATAGCTCCAGTCCAAGTTCTGGCTGGTGGTGGAAATGGAACTATGATGTCCATACCGCCTCGAACAGGCCGATATACCATAGTTCGTCCCCGAACTGGTCACAGGTATGGCGAACCCAGAACGCCCAGGCCCATTCGCTGGTGAATTTACCCCTGGACCGCAGGTCCCAATCCTTCAGCCATCCCTTCGTGTCATCCATGATGATTTGACGGAACATGCTCGCGTAGAGGGCCGGAGAATCCTCCGCCACAGGCTCGTCCCCGGTAATGGTCCTAGTCCTCGGGTTCAGGACATAAACATCCATATTTCTAGTTTCCCTGGCAGGATGGCCATTGTTGGTGATGTTGTAGCGAGGAAGTTCGTCCTCCCGAGTCACCCAGGACCGCGGTGTGTCCACCTCGAAGCCCGGCAGTGGCACCTCCTCAAGGATGCCAAAATTCCAGAGCGGGAGGTTGTATGACAAGGGATATGCCTTTTGGGCCGGAGTCAGCAGATTGAACAAGGTCATATTGTTGGAGACAATCACCTTGGTGCCATAAACCTCCTCGTTTGCCACCATTTCTGTCCTACGGGCAATGGCTTCCCCCTCATCAACTCGGTTTGCGGCCATCTCGAATTTTTCGGGAGTTGGGCGAAATCAGAATGCAGTGCGCGGAATTGGAGAGTTCGGCACGAAATCTAGATGAGTTGCGCGGAATCCTGGAGATGAGCGTACAATCGGCACACGGAGCACGGAAAATCCCAAACAGGCGCGAGATTACGGCCGAATTTCGGATGGAATTCCGCGCTGCCAGAGCATTATTACGCGCAGCCGCGGAGCGATTTCGCGCATGAGAGTGAATAGCTTATCGCGCGGAAAAAGCGGATGTACGGAGTTGGGACCCAGCGCCCCTTTTTATAGGCAAGGCCAGGGTTCCGCGCTGCGCGAAAAGAGGATTCCGCGCGAGTCCAGCATTTTGCGCTCCCCATCTAAATTTTGCGCGCAACTGGATCAGGGGACTCAGCATTCCGGTGTTTCGGCGTTTCCATTGGAATCCGATCGTTGCGACCGCTCATCGATCCAATTCCAAGGGGGGGCATTTGTTGACGCCAAAAAATGCCCGTAACTCTCGGAGGAAGTTTCGAAATGACGAAGCGAAGTCATATTCGGAGTCAGAGGCCCGATCCGGAGGCCCGGGAAGTGGTGCGCGAAATAAAGGAGGATCCGCGTGAAAAAATGTTCTGCGCGCGAAGTACTCCCGGGATTTGCGGAATTGGACCAGTGAGGCGCGCAATAATTGCGCGCCCCGGTTCTCCGCGGCGAGATTTTGCTCGCAAGCGGTTCCTGGCGCGGAAAATTTCGCGTGCCGCCGGGATTCCGCGCCGGAGGTCGCCTATAAATATAAGGTGACCCCGAATGGTTTTTGGGTTGAGGAATTAGAAGCGACTCTCGTGTGCGCAATTCGGCTCCCCCCGCATGAAAGATGACATCCAGGTAATCCTGAATTCCGCGCAACCTTGCCCCAGAGTTCGCCTTTGCGTGCAACTCCACCGGCTTCAATGAATTTTCCCCTTCCCCTGGTTTCCCCACTTGCGCGCAATCCGTGGTCCGTGTGCGCAATACCCTGTCGTGCGCACAAAACCATGCGCGTAGTTCCCGCTCCGCGCGCAATTCCTTTGCTCCAATTGCGCGCCGTCCTGGTCTTTTGCGCGCAAACCTTCCCTTTTGCGCACAAAACCCAGTACTCCTCACCTTGACGCCCCTTGGCTGCCCCCTGCACCGGCACCTGATGTCTCCCCTGCCGGGCATGCGCGCCATGCGTTGTTTTCCCGCACGACCTTCCAGGATCGTGCGAAGTAACCTCAAGGTCCCTTGGACCATGTTTCCCGATGTGTTTCTTTGCCTTATGCTTCTCTGCATAGGCACGCTAACGGCTATTGCTTCTTTGTATAGCCATGTTAACGTGGACCCCCCGGTGGTTCGCCCTGCGGCCCCCCCTTCATTATAGCCTTGCTGATGCCTTCCCTTCTACAAGGGGTAGAGGGCGTTGGGCATGTAAGCCCTAGGGGTGTGGAGCGAACCCACCTCATCCAAGATGTAGGACGTTAAACTTCTAAGCATCTCATCCTTAACACAAGACATTAAACTGTGGTCCGACCCCGTGCTTTGTACGCAGGGTCCCCCCAGCTCGGACATTTTTTACACCCACTCGTCTCCACGGGAATGGACTCTTCCTCACATGGAATGAGATCCTCCTTGTCGGAGCGGCGTTTGTCCACGGGGGAAGGGCTTCCTCAGAGCGTAAGCCCCTAACCTTTCTTGAGGATGATTTCACCCGTGCATCTCCGTACTTCCCCCCTGCCAAGGCCAGTGGAGTCCTTTTCCCACTGCGCTTTGTCGCACCACGGGCCTCCACCCTGGAGTAAGCCCCGACCCCAAGGGCCGCTAACCATGCGTAAGCCCCTATTTCCTCTTTGGGCCGCTCAACGTGTAAGCCCCATTCCGCTTCTCATGGACTCACCCTTTGCGACGTGATCGTCTGGTCCCTGCTGCCTCTTGTTTCCCACACTGAGCATGACTCATGTGGTCTTAGAGTGCGCGTCGACCATGACATCCTCTTATGGGCCACCCCAGAGCTTAAGCCCCATCCCAGCGAACTACGTGGACTTTGATCCGTGCTAACGCATGGTACGTAGGAAGCCTCCACAAGGTTCAAGTCCACCACCCGGTCATCCCGACCTCTCCATGTCGGTTCCCCGACCACCTTGCGATGCCTCAGAGCATAAGCCCCAAATATTCCATCTCGCATGATGTTAAACTGTATTCCGTCCCGCACGACGTTAAACTGTATTCCGTCCCGCATGACGTTAAACTGTATCGCGTCCCGCATGACGTTAAACTGTATTCCGTCCCGCATGACGTTAAATTGTATCGCGTCCCACATGACGTTAAACTGTATCCCCCCTCTTGGGCCGTCTCAGAACGTAAGACCCATGTCTCACTCCACCATCCATCCTGATCCTTACCCGGGCCGCCACATCCCGGTGAGATCATTCCACCCTTTCCCACTCCATGATATATGGGAAGCCGCCCACGTGCTGGCCCCAACATCGGTGTTCCCCCCTAGGGATCCTTTAACTCGATCCGTCTCCGAAAGACGTTAAACTCGCGACATACCCCGTGTTAAACATGGGAAGCTGAGGAAAACCTGAGATGGTACACATTCCCCGCGTTCGATGTGGGATGCCTCGGGCTTCCGCGCCCTCGAGAAGCCCTGTGATAAGGGACCCAAGACAGAAATGCCGACGACGCCCCAACATGACCATTCTCCTCACCGCAGGTTGCTGTCCCGACAAGACCCCTTGGAGCGTCTTGACGGAAGCAGCGTAATTAACCGGCATCCATGTAGATATGGCACCAGGAAAGAGCTTCACGAACCCGTCTTAAATCTATGAGGGAGACCCGGACTAGGTAATGAGCTCCGAGGAGGAATCCATGGAGGGAAGAACCGACATCCCATCATCCCGGTTTCGATCAAGGAGCAGACGTCCCTGAACAAGGAACGGATGTCGCCCACCTTTGGAAAGCAGGAATGAGGGGCAACAAGCAGCGCGCCCTCCCCAGCGGACGGACGCGCGCGCCCCGGCGAAAGCGTCGGAAACAGGAGGTGAATAATTTGAAAGAAAAGATCAGAGATATGGAGTAAGAGATGTTCAGAATCCGATCATGTAAGTATGAAGTAATCATTCTGAGAGAAAAAAACAAAGAGCTATCTGAGAAAGTTTATAACCAAGAAGAAAGAATCAAGAAGCTGGAGAAATATCAGAAGGAGTTAAATATCATTAAGGACTTTTTGAAGACATTAATGAAGAAATAAATATTTTTTTGAACTCTCAATATATTTTGTTATCAAAAATTTGTAAAACTTATTAATGTTTGAGTGAATAAATATTCATCCAATTACAAATTATCTAAATGTTTTCCAATTCTGATTGGTTGAATGTTATTTCATATTTCTTTTATGGATGATTATTTAGTTCATTTTATTATTTCATATGTTTGTTTTTATAAACCTTTTTAAGAAATGTAGGAAACATTACACATTAATTTTTTAAATCACAAAGGGGTACAAATTAATAAATGGGGATGGGGAGAAAATCTTAAATGAGGACAAATTTTTATTGAGGGTATTTTTCTTTAAAAAGGGATTTGTTTTACTAAGATAAAGAATACAATTATCAGGGGAATATATTATCCTATCATATTCAACATCATACTCTCCATCATATTTGTTTGAGTTCTAAACTTAGGGGGAGTTGAGGTTTAAATATTAACTCTAAATTCAAAGTTCTTAAAAGAAAAAAAAGCACTATATGATTTTCAAGTAAATTTTTCATTTAAGATTTGGGGTTTTTGCTTTACAAAAATGGGGATATTGTTGATTTAGAATTTCTACTTATTAATTTTCCATTCCTTTAGTTTTGGAAATCACAAACACTTTCTTAAAACATGTTTACAAACTTTTTATATCCCAAGTGTTTTTCCATGTTTTTGTAGAAAACATTATATTTTACCATACTTAGAATAAGATATAAAGTATTATGAATATAAACAATACATTATTCATTATGATTATCATAATGAGTATGAGTATGATTATCAAACTCACCTTTATTAGACTAGAAGTAAGACTTGAGTCATGTGTTTTGTACTGAAAAAAGTCTTGATAATCGGACTAATATTGGTACCAATACAATTGGACTTACCCTCATAAAGATAATTATATTGAAATTGTTAAGGAACTCCATCATACTGACTTATGTTTATAAAAGGAATATATATGAATTGTTTCTAATGTAAATAAAACTTTTAACACTATAATTGTGTTAATCAATACGATGTCATACTTTCAGTTACACCGTATAGTTATTATATTTCAAGTTCCAGATGCCCAAAGATGTTGCAAAAAACTCAGAAATATGACTGTTGGGAGAACACAATATGACCGTTGGGATATTTCCTATAAATAATAATTCTTTTTAAGAGTTTGGAACTGGTCGATTATATTTGATCTTGATTTTTTAGAAGAATACTTAGTGTGAATAACTCATTCTTAATCTTTGTATCTCTTTAGAGAGTTGACTTCTTAAGGAAATCTTGTGAAGTTGTCTCCTAAATAACTTTTGTAATTGTTACTCGCATTTGATCATTGTTACAATTTGAAGGATTATGGGAATAATAAGATAGATTTGATCTTCAGATTGAGTGATTATGGGGATAGTAAGACAAAGTTGATCATCGTATCGAGGGATTATGGGTATAAGAAGATAGAACAAATATGGTCATCTTATCGAGGGCTTTGGGGATAGAAAGACAAAGAAAATATTATCATCATATCGAGGGATTTCTTTGGTAAGGAAAGACAGAATTTACTATAAGTATAAAATAGTGGATACTTTTAGTCTAGGTTATTGAATACATTTATCTTAAGGTTAAAAGAGTTATCTTTTTAATAGCTTTTAAGTCATTCTTACTATTACTTTATATAACTTAATAGAAGTTTATTTTCCACTACATGTAATATAAATTTCATCATCATATTCAACTTTATACATTTTTTATTTTATCAGTGTTACTCTAATGATGATAAGAGAAACTTTTTTTATTTTTATCAACATAAATCTAATTATGATAAACATACTCTAATAAATTGGATCCATAGTGATTACTATTTTAACTCTGATATAATCAGATATATTGTGATTCTGAGTCTGTGAGTTTATTAATCGGACTGAGGGACAAGTATGATAATATTAATTAAATAGGCCAGTGTATTTTTTAGTTTAATTCATTTAAACTAAGTTTTTAAAAACCATAATTCATCCCTCCTTCTTTTGTAAGTATTTCCATCAAGGGAAGATCAAACAATCCAACATGTTATTGTGTTTTTTCTAATACAATTTTAATTTTATAATAATAATTATATAAATTATTTTTTGAATCCTTATGTGTCAACAAAAAACTTGTTATATCTTATAAGGAAAAAAGAGTTAGTGATAAATGAGGGAAACGAGGGAAATTTTGGAAAAAATGATTTCATGATGCACCCTACTTTATTTCTTGAACCGAACATTAAATGGTTTCATTTTTAGAAAAATATTCACCAATCACCACTAAAACTATTATATTTATTTTTTAAAATTGATATAATATTACAATTATAACCAATATATTATTTTATTAAATAAAAAATATTTCATATTAAATAAGTTCAAGAGGATAAAACAAGGGGCTACTCTAAATCTTTTTTTTATATTTTTATAAAACCAATTTTTGATTGACTGAGAAACTTAAAAATTATAGGAGATGTAAAACCAAAATCACCGCAGCGTAACCACCACATATTAAAATCCTTGGGTTAAGAGATCTGGAAGTTGTGTCACCTCCTAAGGCACCCCTGATGTGCCTACACACCATCACTGGGAGGCATGATTGGTGGAAACCACCAACATAGTCGAGGACTGGTTCTCATCAGCTAACAATGAACACTACAAGAACCATCACATTGTCATCGCCATCAAGAACAGCAACCAACCAGATATGAAGAAACTCCATAGGGGACTAACCAATGAATCATGGTGAACACACAAGTTTTTCTACATAATGAAAAAAAATTATAAATTTCAAGATTAGGTAGAGTGAAACCATTTCCCAATATACCCTAAAGAATGAGCATTTACAAGACACCCACTTCTTTAGAAATCATTTAAATAAGATGATTTCTAAAACCATGCATTCCATATGATATTTCTTAATAAAGGGATGTCCCAAAGGGCATATTCTTCATAATTTTTCTAACTGTGTATCAGACAGTTCTCGTCATTCTTTTTTTTATTTTTTTTATTTTTATTTTTTTCTTTATATTTATATAAACACAAAAAATAAAAAAAATAAATAGTATTTAACTATTTTTATATTCAGTATTACTTTAATATATTATTCCAAAAATATTACATAAAATCCCACCCAACCTTTCCTTTTATAAGGGCACGTTAATCAACATCTTTTTACTTCTACAGTTTTGAGTTTATTCAGCATCACTGAAAAGAACTGATAAAGTTTATCTTTATAAGTGCTAGTTAAAGTGCTGATAAAACTAACACGCGAGTCCCACACCAAAAATGAGGACATTTGGCCACTTATTTTTATATCATTCAATGGAATCACGACATCATAAGTTCGCTACATAGATGATCTCCCACATACACTCTCCTCACAAACCTGAATGGGCATGTGCATACACGCATTGTCCCACACTGGCCTTGACCCACTCTTTTCTATCCTTTGTCCACTCTCCACGGGTGCCTTCAGGCATCAACCCACCTTCTGCTTGTCATGGTGCACGTTAATATGCCTTCCTTGATGGATAGTTGAGTTATAATTTTTTTATAATTAAATTCTTATTTCATAAATAAAAATATGTATTGATATATATTAATATATTAAAAATTAATATATATATATATATATTAAATTTGTTTGTTTTTAATTTTTATTTGTTTAATATTTTTTAAAATTTATTTGTTTTTAATATAAATTTATATTTATTCATTTTTTATTATTAAATTTTTATTCCATATATAAAAATATATATTTACATATTAAATATTAATATTTTAAAATATATTGATGTATATATAAATATATTGATATATTGATATATATTAAATATTTATATGTATTAACATATTTATATATATTGACATATATTAATAAATATTATATTAATTATTTAATTATATATATATATATAATTTATTAAATTTTACATATATATATATAGAAATACATAGTATATTAATTATTTAATTAAAAATTAAAAACTTAAAAAAATATTATATATATAATTAAATATGTAGTATACTATTTATAATCAATAAAAATGAATAATTTTATTAAATAATTAATATAAAAATAATTAATTAATATATTATTTATTATTGTATATATATATATATATATATTAAATTTAATCATTTTGTTTCGCACGGATTTCGGGGATGACCTCGTTGATTTGAGATTCAAACGTTCCGATCGGTTTCTAGCGGGTTTGTTCGTAGAACCGGAAACATCCAATGATTCCACATCCGTTTGGACCTACTTTCCAAAGGTAGGCGCTCATTAGTTTGTGGACTAATGAGGCTTAGGAATTTGCATTGGTCGAGAGGATGGGAGGTCGGACTCATCACACCTTTTTGAGGGGAATTATTGTCTACTCTGGGACTCTCTTTATAGATTTAAGTTATATTCGTGAATCCTTATTACATTACCAAGTATAAAATGTGCTTTCCTTTAGTTTTAACAATCAATGATTAAATATGCAATAAATTTAAAGAATCTTTTATATGTATTCGAGGTTCTTCATCAATAGAGAATCATCTATATCTATTTAGAGATTCTTGGTCAATGGTATCCTTTGAAACATTTATAAAAGTCTCTTGGTCATTATGATGACCGGGCTGGTTTTAAAGCCACTCAGTGAGGCACTTGAAGTTTATCATCATTCAGAAGGACATAGATTATTTCAAAGTTGGGATCGAACCCATAAATGGGCTACCTACGTATCCTTTGTTTTGGAAAAGGAATCAGAACCCACGTAGTTCGAGTAATGGAGTATGATGTTTATGATTGATGGCTCAAAGAAGAATTTCATAATTACTTTTACACTCTAAGCTCACGTGAGTCATGATCGGTGTGAGAAACAAGAGGTATTGGTAAAAATTAGACAATTGTTCCATGAAAGATGCAATCATAAGAAATTGTTTGGGGCTTATGTATGTATGACTGCCCAAATAGATGATGGTTTAGGATTTACTTTTAGGGAGAAAATCCATGAACAGGGTCCATAAAGGTATATGTGCTTCATGGAGATTTGAATACTCTAATCTTGGGGCTTATTCCTAAGGAGGATGCCCAAATTAGGAGAGGATTGATAATTGGGTTTTACTCCTGAGAAGGAACCCCATATCAAACGTAATGTAGGACTGGTTAAGAGAAATTAAGGGGCTTGGGGTTCACTCCTGAAGAGGATACCCATGATTATGACTGGGACTTACTCCTAAAAAAGGAGGCCCAGGTTAGGGGACTTGGGGCTTACTCCTGAAAAGGAAGCCCGAGTTAGGGGACTTGGGGCTTACTCCTGAAAAGGAAGCCCAAGATTATGACTGAGTCTTATTCCTGAAAAGGAGACCCAGGTTAGGGATTAAGGTTTGGGGCTTACTCCTGAGGAGGATGCCCATATTTGAGATTGGGGCTTACTCCTGAGGAGGATTCCCATATTTGAGATTGGGGCTTACTCCTGAGGAGGATGCCCAAGTTAAAGGATTAAGATTGGGGCTTACTCCTGAGGAGGATGCCCAAGTTTAAGGAATTAAGGTTTGGGGCTTACTCCTGAGGAGGATGCCCAGATTAAAGGATTTATAACTGGGGATTATTCCTAAAAAAGAGACCCAATTTAAGGATTCTCTCATCTTAAAGGATGAGGTTTAATGAATGAACTCTCCATATTTAGTGACATAAGGATATTTAAATCACTAGGCTTTGAGAGATATTCCACAGAATTCCTTTCAGATAAGGAAGTCAAATCAAGAAATCATGCCATAAATGGCTTTGAAGAGTGTCTTGAAGACTGAATCTTGAAAAGGAAAGGTGTGATGGCTTAAGAGGGGTAAAATGGGCAAGATAGGCACCCAAAAAGGTAGGGGCGCGCAAGTCTTGAAAGGCGCGCAAGTATTGCGGCGGCGCGCAAGTATTGGTCGCACAAGTATACTTGCGCGACATGAGGGGTACTTCCGCGATTCTCAAACATCATTAGAATATTTGAGTGACTCTTTATAAATCCCTTTAGAATCCTCTTGAGGTTCTTCCAAAAAAGGGACGCTCAAGTTCTATTGAAGGAATAAGGTGGCGCGCAAGTGTTGATGAGTTTCAACACTTAGGCCTTCCTTCTTCTCTTTAAATCTTCCGTTCTAGGTAAGAAATTACCTTAGAAGTGTTCCGGAAGCTTTGAGAAGAGACTTGGGCGTCGGGAGCTTCAATCCGAGTTTCTGAAAAAAGATCCTCTCGAATGGGGGGCCCACAGGGTCTATTTATAGGCAAAAGAAGGCCCTGGGCGGTTATCGAGCGGTTATCACTTAGGTCGCGCAAGTCACTTGCACGACCATAAGGCGTCGCGCAAGTAGACTTGCACGACCACTAGGCAGCGCGCAAGTACTTTCACGACCACTAGGCGGCGCGCAAGTGTACTTGCGCGACCAGGAGGGAACTTGCGCGACCTATGGGAAATGTTCTCCTTGTTCATCCCTTTGTCGATTTTTGATGTTTCTTCAAAGGATGAATCACTTTGAGCTCAGATATTTCCCTTTTCCGATCTTTAGATTCTGTGACGAAAGGAGCATCAACAAAAGTCCCCCCTCAGAGTTGGATCCGGAAAGAAATGAGGATTTGACTATGAGGAAATTGAATACATTCAAAGGAAAAGGGGGTGCGCAAATCTTCAAGGCATAGAGGGCAGCGCGCAAGTGTGCTGGAACTTGACTTTTATTCAGAGTTCCTTTGTCTTTTGTGGGCAGTTTAAAGTCATGCATGCCGGACATAAAGGGGCTAATGTTTAAGGTCGAAATAGCTTTGACCGAAATGGATTAAAATTGATGCAATTCTTTGACAATTTATCTGAAAACATATTACCATACTCAAGTATGAGAGAAAAAATGTAAACTATGACTTAAGAATATTTGAATCTGAGGAATGATATGAAAAAGAGCTAAAAGGAATTAGAAGAAGTAGTTTCCAAGAATGAAGTTACTATTATTTAACAAAACCCGTTAGGGGGTTGAAATATGCAGGGCCACCTAAGGGCATTGGCTGCATGGTTAAATAAATAGCATCTTTCGGCTGACAAGTCTGTTATGTGGACTGTTTATGCAAGGCCACCTATGGGCACGTGCTGCATAGTCAGGCAAAAGAACTCCCAGAAATTTACTTTCCTAGTGCTAAAAGCCAGTGAAAGTTTATGGAGATTCAAATTTTCTAAAGTATAGAGTTTGTTGTATGGAAAGAGGTACTTGAATATGGAGAAGATATTTCCGAACAAGAATATCGAAGAACTGGATGAACATCACTCCTACGAAGGTCTGACCCAAACGTAGGGAAGAAGAATAAACCATAGACTTGAATACTTTCAGATCATGAAAAAGGATATGGGACAAATATGTTAAGGATGGCTATTTTTTGCGGATCCCTACATACTGTCGTTTAAGACAAATAAGGACAAAAGAGGCATTCTTCCCAAGAATGAAGTTACTATTATTTAACAAAACCCGTTAGGGGGTTGAAATATGCAGGGCCACCTAATGGAATTGGCTGCATGGTCAAATAAATAGCATCTTTTGGCTGACAAGTCTGTTATGTGGACTGTTTATGCAAGGCCACCTATGGGCACGTGCTGCATAGTCAGGAAAAATAATTCTCATAAGTTTGACATTTTTGTGATTAGAAGTCATGAAAAGGGTTATGAAGATCTGAAAATATTTAAGGTTAGGATTATAACACATAAATATGGGTATTGTCCAATGTATATAGAGATACATAGGTCAATGATAACCATAATCATGTTGTGGCTGGGTCCTGAATTGAAACTTGGACTTCACTATGTATCTCATAAGAATGAGAATCAAGCCATACGTAGTTCTTGAAATGCAGTTTAACGTCGTGCAGGACGAAAGTATGAGTGATCTTAGTTTAGGGTCATAGAATTCGGACCATAATAATGAATACACAGTGTGTGTTTTCATGAGGACTTTTCAGCCAAGGGACTGAAAGTGAAATTTGGGGTTAGGCCCAAAAGACTTGGGACTGGATTCGAGGGACACTCGAATATTCCTACGTATCCCATAAGGATGGGAATCAAGTCCACGTAGTTCTAGAACTACCCTTTGTACAAATTTGGTTCGTACATGTGAAGGGTGAAAGGGGACTTTAGTGAAATGATGGTTTAACCTGAGATAAAAAATTTAGGCATTACCATGTATGCACGTAGTCTTTTTGAAATGAAACATGATTAAAAAAATCAATGTCAATAATAGTTCTCTCTCAAGTGATGAGATCAAAGAATATTGTAGTTTATTGTCGTACCGGACAAAAGTGTTGCATAGTTTAACGTCATATAACAAGGATGAAAGTGAATCAATGTAAAGATATTGATTCTAGGTGCGGTTTCACGAATCAACATCATATGAGATGGTGGTGAACCGATGTGAAGAGATTGTTTTCAGGCTTGAACCCTGGGAGGTTGCCTACATACCCAGCCTGGAGGGCAAGGATCAAAGTCCGTGTAGTTCAATTAAAGAATGAATTAATGATCAAGTTGTTCTTGGGGACAACGATCTAATTAAAATGTTGTTGAGACTTACACGTGGTTAGGGGCCCAAAGAGAGTGTTATGGTTGAGGTTTGCTCTAAGCTCACGTGAGTCATACTCGGTGTGAGAAACAAGAGGTAATAACAACCTTAACGATGCACAGTTTAATGTCATGTAGGACATATTCAGGGACTATGCAGTTTAAAGTCTTGCAGTTAGGACTATTGGTGCTGCACAGTTTAGTGTCATGTAGCAGGGACAAAATAACAGTTTAATGTCATGTAGGACATATCAAGGACTTTCTGTAAAGTTTAGCATCATGTAGTTAGGACGATGGGGACAATACAGTTTAACGTCATATTGGACGAAAGGGGGATTGTGCAGTTTATAGTCTTGCAGTAAGGACAAAAGAGTGTACCATTTTAACGTCATGTCGGAAGAAAGTGCGAATAGTTTAAGGTCATATGCATGGACCGTGAAGGGTGCAGTTTAATGTCATACTGGACCTTTGAGATTATATAGTTTAACGTCTTTCCGGACGTAAGGGACTTTTATACAGTTTAGCGTCATGTAGTTAGGACGTCACAGTTTAACGTCTTGCTGGACATAAGGGATTTGCAAATAGTTTATGGTCATATACATGGACCAGGGATGATACAGTTTAAGGTCATGCTGGACGGTTTAGGGAACTTTTTCACAGTTTAATGTCGTGTGGGACGAAGTTGCAATTTAAAGTCATACTGGACCATGGCTGTATAGTTTAACGTCACATAGCAAGGACGAACTGGTGCTGCACAGTTTAGTGTCATGTTGCTGGGACATCTTCTTTTCTACAGTTTAATGTCATGTTGGACGAAAAAAAAGGTTATACAGTTTATCGTCATGTTGGACGATAGAACATTGCTGTACAGTTTAAAGTCATGTATCTAGGACTAAGGTGAACCAATATGAGGATATCAGTTCTGGGGACTTTTTACAGTTTATCGTCATGCTGGACGATGAAAGTGCCACACAGTTTAATGTCATGTTGCTAGGACACAATATAGTTTAATGTCATCTTGGACAAAATATAGTTTAATGTCATCTCAGACAAATAAGGAACTTTTGTACAGTTTAATGTCATGTAGATAGGACATAATACAGTTTATTGTCATGTAGGACATAATATGAACCAATGTGACTGTTATAGTTTAACGTCATGTTGGACGATAGAACATTGTTGTATAGTTTAAGGTCATGTAGCTAGGACTAAGGTGAACCAATATGAGGATATCAGTTCTGGGGACTTTTTACAGTTTATTGTCATGTTGGACGATGAAAGTGCCACACAGTTTAATGTCATGTTTCTAGGACACAATATAGTTTAATTTCATCTCGGACAAAATATAGTTTAATGTCATCTTGGACAAATAAGGAACTTATGTACAGTTTAATGTCATGTAGATAGCACATAATACAGTTTAGTGTCATGTAGGACATAATATGAACCAATGTGACTGTTATAGTTTAACGTCATGTTGGACGATAGAACATTTCTGTACAGTTTAAGGTCATGTAGCTAGGACTAAGGTGAACCAATATGAGGATATCAGTTCTGGGGACTTTTTACAGTTTATCGTCATGCTGGATGATGAAAGTGCCACACAGTTTAATGTCATGTTGCTAGGACACAATATAGTTTAATGTCATCTCAGACAAAATATAGGAACTTCTGTACAGTTTAGTGTCATGTAGGACATAATACAGTTTAGTGTCATGTAGGACATAATATGAACCAATGTGACTGTTATGGCTCTGGGAACAATATTTTGTGTTTATAAAAAATACTTCTTCAGAAATCTGGCATTAGTTGGAGTCGTGATGTGTTCTCCATCCATTGAGATTAGAGAATACGCTCCATTGGAGTAGACCTTATGTATTGAATAAGGTCCTTCCCATTTTGGTTCAAGCTTGGGAGGCTTCTTTCCTGGTATCATTGGTGCTCTGAGAACCAATACCAATTCTCCCTGAATGAATGAACGAAGATGAATTTTTTTGTTAAAAGCTCGTGCTATTCGATTCTGATAGATTTCCAAGTGGTGCAAAGTGCACAATCTTTTCTCATCTAACTGTTCCAATTCATTCAATCGCTTTTGGGATTGCTCATCTGTAGATAACTGATCACAAATGGCTATTCTGAGTGAGGGCAATTGAACTTCAATTGGCAAGACTGCTTCTGTTCCATATACCAATGAATATGGAGTTGACCGCGTTGCATTGCGAGTGGTAGTCCGATAAGCCCATAAAGCATGAAAGAGTTTATTAGGCCATGACCTCTTATCTTTATCCACCATCTTTTGCAGTATATTTGAAAGAGTCTTGTTGAAGGCTTCTATCTGGACATTAGCCGCCGCATGATATCGAGATGAATGGTTGGACTTAATGTTGTATTCTTGATACAATTTCTTTACCTCAGAAGAACAGAAGTTGGTGCCGTTATCCGTCAATATGGTATGAGGGACACCAAATCTAGTAATGATGTTAGACTTGATGAAGCTAAAAATGCATTTAGAACTGACTTCTTTGAGAGGTACTGCCTCTGCCCATTTGGAAAAGAAATCAGTAGCAGTAAGAATGTACTTAAACTACTTGGCCATAGCTGAAGGGTAAGGTCCCACCACATCCATTCCCCATGTGGAAAATGGCCATGAGTATTTAGCTGTATGAAGCAACTATGGAGGTTGATGAATGAAGTTGGCATATACTTGGCATGAATGACACTTCTTTGTGAAATTAACACAATCTTGTATCATTGAAGGCCAAAAGTATCCAAGCCTTCGAATTTGATCAGACAGTCTATGTCCAGACTGGTGGGCACCACAGACTCCTGCATGCACTTCTTTTATGACAGCCATTGTCTCTTCACCATCAATACATCTGAAGAGAACTCCATCAAAACCACGTTTGTAGAGAATTTTCTCGAGGTGGTTTGGGCTATCATAAAGAGTAAAATTGACCACACGTCGCCGGATTTGTTCTTTCTCGGCTCTATCAGGTGGAAGTGTTCCATTTTGAAGGTATTCCCTGATAGGTGACATCCATCCTGTAGTATGACCATACGGTTCAGGAATGGGACTAATTTCATTAATTTCCTCTGTTCTGACTTGAACATAAGGTGAAATTGCACGACGGTGGGCAATACAGATGGTTGTCTCGTCCCGATTTGGATCTGCTAAAGCTGTGGCTATATTAGCCAGTGCATCAGCTTGAGCATTTTGTGATCTTGGGACATAAGAAAATGTCGGTTCTGAAGGGAATTCCGACATTAACTCTCTAACGTAATCATACAAAGGGATTAATTCTTTTTTCTGATGGCATAATCCCCATTGACTTGTTTGATTACCAGGTCTGAATCACCTTTCACCTTTAAGTGATTCACTTGTGCTTGAAGCGCTAACTCCAAGGCTGTAATGAGAGCTTGGTATTCAGCTTCATTATTGGTACCACCTTCCCACAACAAAAATGAATAAGGTAACACTGCCTTATCTGGAGAAATGAGCACAATTCCTAAACCAACTTTGTTGAATTTAGGATTTTCCATTTTCTTCCCTGTTGGACTTCTAGAAGCACCATCAAAATACATTTCCCATGTTTGAGGACTCTCTTGAATAGAGAAAACTTCCTCATCAGGGAGTTTGATATCTGAATACGTGTCTTCCACTGAAGGATGTTCAGCCAGGAAATCAGCCAGAGCTTGGCCCTTAATCGCCTTTTGAGACACATACTGAATGTCGAACTGCTGTAGAATAACCACCCACCTTTCCAGACGTCCTGTAAGCATTGGACGACTAAGGATGAATTTGAGCGGATTATTACGAGATACCAATTGGACCTCATGATGTTGCAGGTAGTGTCTCAGTTTCTGAACTGCAAAGATTAATTCTAGGCAGCACTTTTCAATACTTGAATACCGGGTTTCTGCTTCAAGCATAGTTCTACTGAGATAGTAGAGACTATTTTCATTCCCAGCATCATTCTTTTGAGCGAGAAAGGCACCCAATGATCGCTCTAAAGCTGTCACATAGAGGATAAGAGGTCTACCCTCAACAGGTGGCATGCGTACTGGTGGACTCAAGAGGTATTTCTTGAGAACATCAAATGCTTCTTGACATTATTCAGTCCACTGGTAAGTGACTCCTTTCTTCAATAATTTGGTAAAGGGTAAACTTTTGCCTGCCAAATTTGCGATGAAACGCCGAATATAGGCTAAGTGTCCTTGAAGTCCTCTTAATTCTTTCAAATTCTGAGGAGGTGACATACCAAGGATTGATTTGGTCTTCTCAGGATCGACTTCAATACCACGATGGCGTACAACAAAGCCGAGGAATTTTCCTGAGGTTACCCCAAAAGCACATTTTAAGGGGTTCATCTTCAAATTATGTTGTCGAAGCTTGTGGAATATGATTTCCAAATCAGCCAAGTGATTAGAACGTTGTTTGGATTTAACCACCAAATCATCTACATAGCATTCAACAAACTTCCCTAAAAGAGGTTTGAAGATACGATGCATGGCGCGTTGATATGTTGCACCTGCATTCTTTAAACCAAAGGGCATCACCCGGTAACAAAACACACCTTGAGGAGCTCTAAAGGCTGTATATTCCTCATCTTCTGGGGCCATTCGGATCTGATTATATCCAGAATATCCATCCATGAAAGAAAGTACTTCATAGCCAGCCGTCGCATCAATTAAGAGTTCTGTAATCGGAACTGGGAAATCATCTTTAGGATAATACCGATTAAGATCTCTGAAATCGATGCAAACCCTAATTTTTCTGTTCTTCTTCTTTACAGGGACAATATTAGCCAACCACTTGGGATATTGAACTTCTCTGACGAAGTTAGCTTTGATAAGCTTATCCACTTCAGCCTCAATTTTGGAAGCATAGGTTGGGTGTGTTCTTCTCGCGGCTTGCTTGAATCCTCGATGTTCTTTTGGTAAACCCAAATGATGAGTAGCAACATCAGGATCAAGCCCAGGCATTTCTGTATAATTCCAAGAAAAAATATCTTTATTTTGCTTTAAAAAAGAAATATACATCTCTTGATCTTCAAGGGTCATGACCGCACTAATTAAAGTGGGGCGTGGATCTTTCTCTGTACCCAGATTTACTTCTCTGAGTTCATCCACAGTGGTAGAGATACCCTCTTCAAATGCTGGAGGAGCATCTCTAAGATCTTCCTCTTCCTCTTCATCATGTGTTATTTCTTCCGTTTCTACTTGCAAAGTAGATGAAAAAATGAAATTCTCATGATCATAAGAGATGTAAAAATTTTCACATTTTGAAGAAGAAGCTTCCATTTCCGACCCTATTGATGATAAAGGGTCTTCTTTGGGAAATAAAGAGGAGATGATGGATTGAGAATCGACATCATTATTCACCTCTAGTGTTGCTATAACTTCTTCTGGCCTGATTAGCGAAGTATAGACTTGTTGGACTTCAGCAGACGAAATGAAAACGTCACCACTTATGCTTTCATCACTGCTTGGTAAGTTACCAATTTCTCCCATGTTGTCTGGCTCGATTGCCGTAATTGACATTATGGATCTTTCCATAAGATTATTTTGATTTGGGCCTATTTTGTCAATTTGACTGATAGGTAACACATAATCTGTACTCACATGTGAAAATGGATTTATTGGAATTTTCTCCAAACCATATGGAGCATTAACTTTGGTAATTTCCTTCATTGTAGATTTTTATCTTCCCTTCATGTGATAAAATTCCGCCTCAATGTATTGAGACTCACATGTCTTGAACGGGGCCTTATCACCATACAATGTTCCAACTTGACCATCGAAATAGTATTTGAGACATTGATGGTATGATGATGGAATAGCTGCATGCTGATGTATCCAGGGTCTTCCCAGCAAGATATTGAAAGCTGAGTCTTGATCAACAATCATGAAATCCGAATTGGTAACAAGATCTCCAAACTGAGTTCTGAGTGTAACTTCTCTCAGTGGTTCTTGTTCATTTTTATCATATCCTTGTAACATCATGGTAGAAGGAGATAAATCAGATTTCGTGAGGCTCAATCGACAAAGTGTACGAATGGGCATGAGGTTGACTCCTGAACCATTGTCAATGAAAGATCTTCGAACATCTATACCATTGACTTTTCCAGATAAGTACAAAGGTTTTATGTGCCCATGCACAACATCATCTTCATCTTTATCAGTAAAAGATATCACTGCATGGCATTCTGCAGGATTATTCTCTATGTGATAGATTTCAGCTGCAGCAATTTCAGCTTCAAACTCCTGAGGACTTGACAAAGCTTCGATGAGTGCTTCCCGAAGATCTTTTGACAGATTCAAAGCATCCAAAATTGATAACTTGGATGGTACTTGGGCCAAGTGTTTCAATATATCATACTTTTGATCTAGAGGTCTGCGTTTCCCAATAGGAATATGCGGTTTAGCAGGTACCTTGGAAGCTGATGCTTTGGAAGCTGATGCATCTTGTATTGAAGTTGGAAACATACTTGGTTTTGGAAGATTAGACTGATTAGATCCATTTACTTGCTGAGATAAAGAAGATGGAACCTTTAATCGGTCTTCCAAAATAACTGTGCCAAAACTGAGTTGGCCATTGGAAGAAGAACTTGCTTGTTCTTTTTGAGCTCGCTGAAGGGCTCTACCACGAGTTTCTGCTGCATATACAGTGCTAGCAGGGGTAAAATTAGAGTAGTGGCTTCGGAAAGATCCACGTCTTCCCCTATATCCTAAACCTCTAGAACCTCTTCGGATTCCCTTATTTGATACAGGGAATTCAGGCTCATCAAGACTGGAATATGGATCTGTTAATTGAATCATATTAACAGAACCAAAGATTAACTCTTCGTCTGATAAAGACTCTGCCTGATTATCCTGTTTAGGTTGTGCCGTTTGATGGGGCGGTGCCCGTGGCTTTGAAGTAGATGGCATGAAATCTGCCAGAGTCAAAGACAATTTAGGCTTTGATATATACTCATCTTCTTCTGATTCCTCTTTCTTCTTTGAATTGCGCTGCCCTTTTGAGGATTTGTCTTTTGATGGAGGCTTTACTGCAGCTTTTGTAGGAGACACAATTGGATTCTTCAATTGTGTTCGCAAAATGGAATGGGTCCGATTGATTGTCTTTCTGACCATCCAATCATCATATTTTTTCGCAGTTTTGCTTTTGACTTCCTGCCACTCGCCTCCTTCCTCTGGATCTGTAGCGGTAATACACGCTACATGAGCTGAAGAACCCTTCAATTTGACTTGTCCCAAGTCGACCATATTTTGCAGGAGGTCCTTAAAGACAAAACACTCCTGGATGGGATGCCCCAACATTTGATGAAAGGGACAATAATTGGGACGGTCTTCATCTCCTTCCTTGTTTGGCCTCTTGGGCACTGGTAATTGAACCAAATTATTTTCCAGAGCTGAAATGAAGTAACCAGGAACTTGCTCACTTCGGAAAGAGTATGTTTTACTCTTCAAATCCTCAAATTGTTTTCGTCGTTCATCTCTTTGATCATTTGGATGAAACAGCCTTTGTTGTTGGCGTTCAGGAGGTGGAGCCCTTCGAGAAGATGAAGGTTTTGAAGTAGAAATAGGTACAGGTGCTTGTTTAAGCATAACTGTAGCAGTTTCTGCTTTACCCATTCTCCTTCCTGGAGCTGATGGAATTATACGAGATTTAACCTTAGCCTGTATAAGGGAATCTTCAATCTGTTGAGCGATTGAAGTAAGGTCTCGAAACCCTCCTGTGTATTTCACAGGGATCAATGGCGTGCGTAATTCTTCACACAAATTTTCCACACAGATTGGCAACAATTCCTCCTGAGGGAGTGCTAAACTCAGGGAATACGTTAATCCCTTCCAACGAGCAATGAAATCAGAGACTCTTTCATTCTCCCTTTGCTTGCAGTGTGTAAGATCGAAAACTGCCGTTTTTGGAAAAGTTGAGCTAAACTGAAGAAGGAATTTTTGACGAAGATCCTCCCATCTGATGACTGACCGGGATTGCAAGCTTGTATACCAGACAAAAGCTGGTCCTTGCAAGGTTCGCACGAAGCATCTGATTTTCACTGCTTCTTGCTGCTCTGGAGTTCCCATCATAGGATCACAACAAGACACGTAATGCGTCAAATGTTGTTCAGGGTCGCCTGATCCATTGAAAGTAGGGAAAACAGGGTTTCCAAAACTGGATGGAGGAGAAATTGAATCTACCCATTCAGGGTAAACTTTCTTTTCAGGTTGAACTTGCGCCCGTTTCCCTTCCATAGTTTCTAACCGAGCTGTTAATGACTCAATAGTAGTTATTAACTTTTGAGAAACATCAGGTTGAACTTGGTTTTGGGTAGGTGCAATGAATGGAGCTTGGACAGACGTGGTGGTTGGTGCTGCAACTGATGGTAGTGCTGCCAACCGTTGTTGCGTTTGACCCGTAGGATTAGACCTATGAGGGTGTACTGATAAAGGAGGATATTCCTGATCCATATTAGTAGTTACAACAAATTCCTTCGGCTGTCGGACTTCAGCATTCTTGAGAAGAAGACTACTCTGAAGTAGTTCTACATTCAACCTTCTTAATTCTTTCATTTCTTCCTCCTGTTGTGCAAACCTTTGCTCTAATGAGAGCGATTGACCTCCTTCAGAGGAAGGGTGAGAAGTAACCTGATTCTTTCCTTTCCCCTTATTGGATCCTTTTCGGAGAGGGGGAAGTGGGTTACTTGAAGGAATACTCAGATTTTGGGTAAGCCTTTGATTACGTGTGCGCACACCTTCTTCATTTAGGTCTGTGTGCGCAACTTCTTGAGCAGGAACCTCTTCGTCTGATCCCTCTGATTGAGCCTCATCTGGTGAATCAGAATCAATGGCATTGATGACATTAATGGATGCATATTGCATGGAATCCTTTCTATCAGCATTTCTGTGATATTGTCTTCTTCCATGTCCATGATGAGACATGGCATTTCGTTGACTTGATCCCTTAGGAACTTCTTGGAGAACCGTCACTTGGAGAGAATCTCCTGATAGCTTGGCTCTTCGTTCCTCTTGAGGCTTATTCCCTAATCGAGAGAATACTGACTTTCTCTGAGGGAGGGATTGAGGATTTGAAAAAGTCCCCAGTCCGGTGGACTGGGGATGTTCCTACTGCTTCCGCTCAACTCCTCGAATCCCATTTGTTGACTCTAAGGGTTGGGTTAGAGAAGTCCCCAGTCTAACAAGCTGGGGTGTTTCTTGACATGCTATGTCTGAGATCTTCTTAAAATCTCTCTTGATCTTGCGAATCTTAGTTCGGAAATTAGCTGGATGCATTAACCTGTATCCACTTTTATCACCTGGTTCAACAGACCATTGGATTATTTCCGAAACTTTTGTTATTTGATGACGTGTTTGCTCCAGACGAGAGGCTTGTGCAATATTCTCGCCTGCTTGATGTAGGAGCAATTCGACAACTTGTTCTCTATATACTTGATTTTGAGAGGAACTAGTTGAAGCCTGTTCTTGAGCAAGTTTTTGATTATGAACAAAGCCCATTGACTGTGGCCGGCCATGGGCAATAACATTGCATGAGACCATTTTCGGCGGGCTTTGCTGACTGGAAAGCACTGTGAAATGTAGTGCTCCGTGAACACCCCATCCTCTGATATGAACATCAGATGGAGGATTGGCAATTAACTGACGCAATTTTCTTAGTGCGCCAAGGCATGAACGTTGAAGGGTTCTCTGTTGCTTTTCAGCCTTCGGATACCGAGAGACTGATAGAGATGCCAAATCAATCTGGCGTTGTAACCCTTCTATTATCTTAATATGATTTTCATAATCACCATAAGATAATACTTTCTTCTTCAATTGACAAAGAGTCTTCCATATGTTGAGACGAATATCATGGATTCCATCATCCGTCAACATCTTTGGAATGTCGTACTGGGAGTCAGCCAAAGGCCAAAACATGACTGGTACTTCACCTTTTGTCAGTTTTTTCCTCATGTTCAGCATTTCCTCTTTATCATTAAATGAAGATTCTTCTACCTGTTTTGACCAGAGTTGGTGTTTCCTTGTTGCTTCATCGGATTCAACAAGACTGGTAGAGAGTCCGCTATTCATGCTGGAAGATGAATGACCTGGGGATGGTTCAAAGAATAACTTGAACCCCAGGCTATCCTCTGATGGAGAAAGAGTTTCACCTGCCGATAGTAAAGCATCAGACATGACTGGCTTCACGTTTGCAAGTGCCTCAAGATAAGAGGGCTTTCTCGGCACTACATTGCCTTCTGAAGAATTTTCGAGACAACGTGAATCACTACTGCGGAGAGGACTTTCGCAGCGAAGTTCATCACCATGAGGAGGACCATCATGATGGGTTACAGAAAAAGATGAAATATCTTGCTCCTTGGTCTTCTGACCACACAGAGGGTTCCTGTGGCTCTCATCTGAAGAAGAAACTTCAAGATTGACCGAACTTTCATGAAGCAAGTCTTCATGAGGAAGTGTCTGTTGAAGACCTTCAGAATTAATGTTCCCGTTATTGGGAACTGAGGGAGTAGAATCTTTAATTCCGAAAGATAAATGTCTGAGGGCTTTAAGAACTCCAGCATCGAGAAAGGCTTGGTTACAGATTGGCCTTTGATCTCCTGACTATGCTGGGCGGATCTTTTTCTTAGATGCCTTCTTACTCGCTTTAGAAACCACTTGATGACGAAAGTGATTGCTCTGAGCAGGTGTATGTGCCTGATCAGGAAAGATGGTCAGGTTAGGCTGACGATCTCCACTCAAATTAGGTGTATGTGCCTGACTTGGTTGTCCGTATGATATGGGGGAGTATGCCCCATAACCCTCTTGGACTGGAACAGATATGTGTGTCAGTTCCGGAGTGAATCGTTGATGTGTCAATCCACTGCTAGGGATAGATTTATGTGTCTGTCCCAGAGATAATGCTGAAGCTGTTATGATATCCTGGCAAGCATCCAGAATATGAGCAGGAATTTGATTCTGCTCTTTCACCATTGACAAAATATGTTTGTTGACTTCAGCCGCCGGAACGGGGATATACGTCCATTCCGGGCTTGGAGTAGGTGTATGTGCCTGCTCCTGTCCTCCTTTTCCTGTCAGTGAATCCTGACAGTACTCAAGTGTGAAGGCAAAGAGTTGAGTCTGCCTCCTGTTTGTCTTCGGGACTTTCCGACTGACTTCTCCGTGCGCTACCAAGCGAGACTGTTGGTAGGCTTGATTAGTATGAGCAGGTGTATGTGCCTGCTGATTACACTTCGCCAAACGCGGTTGACGAGATCCATCATATGTAGTCAGACGAGCCTGCTGACTAACTGGTGATGTATAAGCAGGTGCATGTTCCTGCCTATAGTACTCCGCCGGAATTGCCTGGCGGGATTGGCGTGATGCTGCCAGACGAGTCTGCTGGACAGCGGAATTAAAACGGACAGGTGATTGTGCCTGCTCGTTATTTTTCACCAAGTTAGGTTGGTGGACTTCTCCAGAGATGGCAGGGATGACAACCTGCCTATTGTTAACCGGATTCCGTCTCTAGCGGTTCATCTTGCCTGTTCGGGTTCGAGGAACCTGAGCTGAATGCCTGGAGTCGGTACCCTCATCATGTTGAGGGCGCACTACCGCACGAGTCTGGCGGCGATTGTTGATGGGAGCCCTCGAGAAGGACTCATGTCTTTTCGAATTAAGGCCTTGCGGGACCTGCTCATTCACTTCCTCAGAGTAAGGGAATGAATGGAAATTGCGTTCCGGGGATAACGACCCGAAACGGTTGGAGACGGTAGTCAGCACCGCCTGCTTCTTGATCGCTGGCCGCCATTGTCCGGATGACCAGGTAGAGTTGTTAACTTGGAGGGCTTGACGAGCGGCCTCCAGAGTTGGGATAGTACCATTGCGACGGTACTCCTTAACCAGTGCATTAGAAACCCAGCGTTGAAGACACTGAGTTGGTGATGTCATCCTCAGAGCGGACGACGTTCCAGCAGGAGTAGCAGCATTGGTTTTCACAGCAGCAGACCTCACAGTAGAGGTGTTCACAGCAGCAGTATTCACAGGGGTGAATTTAAGGAAAGCCATTTTGCAGAAGATCTTGATAAAAGAGTGCCTGTTCCATATAACAGACATAATCAAGATGAATCCGGCCACTGCATCTTTTGGATGAGCACATGTCAATGATTGCTTTGTTGGCCCAAGGGGCCTAACAAATAAGAAGAATATCACTTTAACTTGGTTAAAGATTCACGTCGGGTTCACCATTTTTGTTTCCTCACGGATTTCGGGGATGACGTCGTTGATTTGAGATTCAAACGTTCCGATCGGTTTCTAGCGGGTTTGTTCGTAGAACCGGAAACATCCAATGATTCCACATCCGTTTGGACCTACTTTCCAAAGGTAGGCGCTCATTAGTTTGTGGACTAATGAGGCTTAGGAATTTGCATTGGTCGAGAGGATGGGAGGTCGGACTCATCACACCTTTTTTAGGGGAATTATTGTCTACTCCGGGACTCTCTTTATAGATTTAAGTTATGTTCGTGAATCCTTATTACATTACCAAGTATAAAATGTGCTTTCCTTTAGTTTTAACAATCAATGATTAAATATGCAAGAAATTTAGAGAATCTTTTATATGTAATCGAGGTTCTTCATCAATAGAGAATCATCTATATCTATTTAGAGATTCTTGGTCAATGGTATCCTTCGAAACATTTATAAAAGTCTCTTGGTCATTATGATGACCGGGCTGGTTTTAAAGCCACTCAGTGAGGCACTTGAAGTTTATCGTCATTCATAAGGACATGGATTATTTCAAAGTTGGGATCGAACCCATAAATGGGCTACCTACGTATCCTTTGTTTTGGAAAAGGAATCAGAACCCACGTAGTTCGAGTAATGGAGTATGATGTTTATGATTGATGGCTCAAAGAAGAATGTCATAATTACTTTTACACTCTAAGCTCACGTGAGTCATGCTCGGTGTGAGAAATAAGAGGTATTGGTAAAAATTAGACAATTGTGCCATGAAATATGCAATCATAAGAAATTGTTTGGGAATTATGTATGTATGACTGCCCAAATAGATGAAGGTTTAGGATTTACTTTTAGGGAGAAAATCCATGAACAGGGTCCATAAAGGTATATGTGCTTCATGGAGATTTGAATACTCTAATCTTGGGGCTTATTCCTAAGGAGGATGCCCAAATTAGGAGAGGATTGATAATTGGGTTTTACTCCTGAGAAGGAACCCCATATCAAACGTAATTTAGGACTGGTTAAGAGAAATTAAGGGGCTTGGGGTTCACTCCTGAAGAGGATACCCGTGATTATGACTGGGACTTACTCCAAAAAAAGGAGGCCCAGGTTAGGGGACTTGGGGCTTACTCCTGAAAAGGAAGCCCGAGTTAGGGGACTTGGGGCTTACTCCTGAAAAGGAAGCCCAAGATTATGACTGAGTCTTATTCCTGAAAAGGAGACCCAGGTTAGGGATTAAGGTTTGGGGCTTACTCCTGAGGAGGATGCCCATATTTGAGATTGGGGCTTACTCCTGAGGAGGATGCCCATATTTGAGATTGGGGCTTACTCCTGAGGAGGATGCCCAAGTTAAAGGATTAAGATTGGGGCTTACTCCTGAGGAGGATGCCCAAGTTTAAGGAATTAAGGTTTGGGGCTTACTCCTGAGGAGGATGCCCAGATTAAAGGATTTATAACTGGGGATTATTCCTAAAAAAGAGACCCAAGTTAAGGATTCTCTCATCTTAAAGGATGAGGTTGAATGAATGAACTCTCCATATTTAGTGACATAAGGATATTTAAATCACTAGTCTTTGAGAGATATTCCACAGAATTCCTTTCAGATAAGGAAGTCAAATCAAGAAATCATGCCATAAATGGCTTTGAAGAGTGTCTTGAAGACTGAATCTTGAAAAGGAAAGGTGTGATGGCTTAAGAGGGGTAAAATGGGCAAGATAGGCACCCAAAAAGGTAGGGGCGTGCAAGTCTTGAAAGGTGCGCAAGTATTGCGGCGGCGCACAAGTATTGGTCGCGCAAGTATACTTGCGCGACATGAGGGGTACTTGCGCGATTCTCAAACATCATTAGAATATTTGAGCGACTCTTTATAAATCCCTTTAGAATCCTCTTGAGGTTCTTCCAAAAAAGGGACGCGCAAGTTCTATTGAAGGAATAAGGCGGCGCGCAAGTGTTGATGAGTTTCAACACTTAGGCCTTCCTTCTTCTCTTTAAATCTTCCGTTCTAGGTAATAAATTACCTTAGAAGTGTTCCGGAAGCTTTGAGAAGAGACTTGGGCGTCGGGAGCTTCAATCCGAGTTTCTGGAAAAAGATCCTCTCGAATGGGGGGCCCATAGGGTCTATTTATAGGCAAAAGAAGGCCCTGGGCGGTTACCGAGCGGTTATCACTTAGGTCGCGCAAGTCACTTGCACGACCATAAGGCGTCGCGCAAGTAGACTTGCACGACCACTAGGCTGCGCGCAAGTACTTGCACGACCACTAGGCGGCGCGCAAGTGTACTTGCGCGACCATGAGGGAACTTGTGCGACCTATGGGAAATGTTCTCCTTGTTCATCCCTTTGTCGATTTTTGATGTTTCTTCAAAGGATGAATCACTTTGAGCTCAGATATTCCCCTTTTCCGATCTTTAGATTCTGTGAC
Organism: Viscum album; assembly: GCA_963277665.1. Taxonomy (NCBI): domain Eukaryota; kingdom Viridiplantae; phylum Streptophyta; class Magnoliopsida; order Santalales; family Viscaceae; genus Viscum; species Viscum album. The sequence goes on along the minus strand of OY728132.1, from coordinate 297,545,218 downwards.
GAAAGGAGCGTCAACACATTTTTATTAATAAACATTTAATTTATAAAGTTTTTAATAATTTTTTTAACATTTAATATTTTTAATACAATTATAATTTACATAATTAATATATATTAATTTTTATTTAAACATATATTCATGCAGGTTCATGAGATGGATCGGGCCACCCCCCTAATTTTTTATTATTATTTTCTTAAATTTAGTATATATATATATAATAATAAATAGTATATTAATTATTTGTATATATAATTAAATAATTAATATACTATGTATAATTAATAAAAATGAATAAAATTATTAAAAAAATAATTAATATATATATATACTAATAAAAAATTATATTAATTATTTAATTATTATATTAAGAATTTAATAAATGTATTCATTTTTATTAATTATAAACAATATATTAATTATTTAATTATATATATGTATGTATAATTAAATATTACTCATTTTTAACATGCACTCATTTAATATAATTTACTCAATGATAATATTAACTATGTGCTCACTTTTTTATAATTTATAGCTTTTAAATATTTATTCGTTTAATATTTTTGTAATTTATTCATTTTTAATGTTTTTATACATAATTACTTAAATAGATCAACCATGATTTTGGAAAAAAAGCAAACCCATAACCCCAAAATTTATTAATAAAATAAAAGAATACAAGGAAAGAGGGATCAAGTCAATAATGCATACAATACCCGCAACAAAGTGAACAAAAGGAAGAAAATATTCAAGTCATTCTAGACCCCAAATTCATAGGATATTGTCCTCTGTATTTTGGGTTTCAACCTCATTGACATGTCTTTCCCTTTTGGGGGGCCACACATTCTTCATCTGTCAATGATTTAGGTGAGCCTTTTGAAGTGGATTATATCCTAAATTCCCAAGCTAAATCCTAAAATTCCATTTCTAGATTTGATATGAGTCTATCTTCAAAATTAATGGATAAAATCTTCTACCCGAATACATAATCATTAAAACTAAATACCTATTATTTCATTAATGTAAATGTGACTTCTAGTTGAGGGAAGTACCATTTTGTTGCTTCCTTTTTTAAGGCTTTCAATGGGCATTTTCCCTTCCTGGTCCTCTGGGGGTATAATATTCATAGTTTTTGTCCGTGTAATCCGACATTCCTCATATGAGGCATCTCCAAATGATACATAACCCTTCTTCATTACATTACTGAAATAGGGTGTATATGACCACTCCACCTTTCTTGATTCATTTGTGCTCATACCAATTGAGTGCTCAACCTTTAGTGGGGAAACCTGGAGAGACTCGTAGCCTAGAGAATCAACTTGCATATGGATCAAAGTAGATGGATCATGCACATGATATGAAGACTCATGAATTTGTTATTTTTGAGGTATGAACAATTGGAATCCTTCATCATCCACTAAGGTTTTCTTACCTTTACTCCTTGAATATTGCATAACCATGGCTCCCTAGGTGTCCTGATTCAAAGATACAACACCCTTGTCACTAACCAAGATAGTTTCATTTCCACCAAATTTATGCATCTCATTTGCATCAATGTCACTGACTCCATGAGTTCCAAAGGAGCTATTAAGGCCAACAGAATTGTAATCCATCATAACATTAAAAATATAAGGAGTTTTTTTTTGGATAGCTCTAAATCAGCTTCAGAAATTTCCAAAGTATCCATTATTTGAGAGGTGGAGGCTTTCTTGTATTTAGAACTCCTACCATAAGAAAAGATAATTTCCTACTTAACCTTATAGATCTCAAGGTTTCATAATTTATATTCAATCCATAAATGTTGATCAGCTATGGACCGAACCTCACTTTCACCTTTATCCTGATCACTGAAAGTGCCATCCTACTCTTTCTCCCCCACATTACCAACATGATCATCCCCGAAAGAGAGAGAATTAAGAGCCTCCATGGTTGATTTAGTTTGGGAACCCAAAAGTTGAGAAGATAACAATCCATAAAGTTGGCCCTTATAGATTGGTGTATCCACCTCTTCAAGATCATCCCATGTTTTATAAGGGCCACTATTCTCTCTATCCATGGAAACTCATAGAGTAGTGACTCCTTATCTTTCAAATCATTGAGTTTAACATGAACCTGCACATAAACCTAGGGGAATTCTTAGACCCACCATGTGCATCATCTTTATGAGGTGGAGGCTTTGTGATATCAACAACCTTACCCTTTTCATTCATGTGACAATTACTAGATTTCCCTTTATTCCACACCTCCCACAAGAATCATTCCTCCAACATGTATCCAGCGAGTGGCCAATAGCTATACAGGCATCATAGAACATGGGCTATTTCTCAAATTAAAAATAAATGTGTATATCATTAGTATAAGTATAAAGAGTAACCTCTAGAATAATTGTGGAAATAATATCAATATCCACAGACATCCTAGAAAAATTCCCAAACTATACCTTCTCAGTTCCTCTATCAAGCCATATATGAGTTCTTATTGTTGTAGCGATGTCGTGCAGAATCACCAAGTGCCACAATACCCAATTGAGTCTATAAATATGAATCAAAACATGATATAAATCATTCATTTCCCTCGAGACATTAAATTACAAATTCTATTTATGGAGATGCAACCATATGGCCTTCAATAATAGAGATCAAATACTCTATGCCTGAAGCTTGGAATCTTCCAAATAAAGAGATAGTGGAAGAAACCTCGACCAAGAGAGATGCACCTCCAATACGAGAAGTCCCAAATAATTGGAATTTAAAAAACCAAATCATCAATCTTCCAATGAGTCTCACCTTTAGGAGTGATAAGTCGCATAATGAGGGAATTTTTTCCCATTTCCAATATTTTGGAGAAAGCTTCTGGATTTTCTTCAACGTGAGTCATAGATCCCTCATGAAGGATTCTTCTAGTGAAAGAATCCTTGAATGATGTAAAATCTCACTTGATGGCATCCAATTTTAGATCCTTGGTCATAGCTATAAGGACCCGACCTTAAACATTACTTAATATTGAATTAAATGAATAATCCAAATTGAGGATCTTTTCAGGTTTAGAGTTTTAGAGAATTAGGACATAACTATTACATCTCAAAAGATTACAAGGTAGACATATCGACACAGTTTCCATTTTTTTCATAAAATAAAAACTATTGAAAAAAAGAGTCATGTCTAGTTCCATGTTTTAGATAGCATGACTTTTCTTTGATCCCATCCTTGACCCTATTCATCTTTAAGTCATGTGAAAACATTTCAAAACTTGGTATGAGCATTAAAAACTCAGTAAGGGTTATAAAACAAAGAATGAAAACATTTGTTCATAAATACATACAAAACATTAAATCATTTACTTACCTCATGAAATCATAATATTTAAGAAAGACACGTAGAAATCATTAATCATAAAGGTAACTTGTGGCATACATATCATACTTACATTGTAGTTATCACAGCTACATAGGGAGTTACTTTGGAATACCCATCACAGTATATTCCTTAAATATCTTAGGAGAAACATTCACGTTTACCTCCATCATGTAACCCAATGCATTGGAGAGATATCTCGGGCTCACCCACCCTAGGTTTATCACAGAACCACCCATATACGTAAATAATGCCAAAGAACCATAACATGATCATAACACATAACATAAGCATAAAGGAAAAATAACATTTCCACATTGCAATATCATTTCAAGATATTGAAATAATAAATCCATTTTAAAAATCATTTTCAATACCAAAATACATAAAAAGAGTATATGGTATTTATTTTTCCTTTTAAAAACATTCCGGCTTGTTAAGGAAGCCAAAGATCAAATAATACTCGCGGTGGCGGAAAGATCGTTGTCACCTCTTATGTTAAAAAAACATTCCATTTTTTTGTTTAGTAAAACGCTTCATATAAAAAGATTCCCTTTGAATAAAATGAAAATTCAAATGGGTTTATACACCATATAAAATAAAGTCGTGTATAAAACTAAAAATGCCTCAATGAAAGGAGATTGAAACGAAGTCCCTTACCTCGTGTCCGACTTGACTTGATCGTTCTTTAATCTTCTGAATAATAAACTAAAGTTAATTTCTACTTTCTTAAGAACCTTTTTCAAGTTTATTATTCCTTTTATATCACTTATTACCATGTTATAAACATTATGCAATCATTTAAGTTAATAACATTCATTTTGCCGATATTTGGTACTTGAGTAAAAAATGAACACCTTATATTTACAAGTTGTCCATGTGGTCAAAGTTTCATTATATCCAGAATGATATTTATGATTTGGATATCACATATATCATATATATCTAGTATATACATGTTTTTATAACAGTACATAACATTTAGAGGTAATAAATGAAATGCACCGTTTATGGAGACGGTAAGTCGTACGTACGCATGAACGCTACTTTCATTTCTATTTATTATTTTAATGGAAATAAAACATAATTATACATAGGTATATTATAATTCCAATATAATATCTTATATAATATTGTTAACTCCATCCTTTATACATCCCACATTAAGGCATTAACGAATCAAATCACTTTGAGGGGGCGATAGTCTGCACTTCCTTAAATGAGATTAACATATTTACCCACTATGAAAACCATAAAGGCGTGCTATAAATGGGAAGTACAGAAGCATAAGGTAATAATAAACATAATATATATCATATATAAATACAATTCCATCATAATGTCCACCATGAGAGGCGGTAAGATGTAATTGAACAATCATCGTTTCGTGAGGCCTTAGTTTTCCATCCACAGAAACATTATGTTCTCCATCCATTAGATAGAGGTGTGTGTAAGTGTAGTTCAAATACTTCTCATAAAAACATCCAAGTATATTTAGGATACTATTTTTGTTACAAAATAAAGGAATAAAAAGAGTTTAGGGATTGGATAAGTAAAATAAAAGAAAACAAATTAAGAGAAATTGTTACCTTTAATTTGGGAAACTCCCATTGGTTTGAACCGAAAGGACTTCTTGAAGAACTTTCTGCCTAAGGTAAGGCTTCTAGGGGGAGGATAGGGATGTAGATAACTTAATTGGGTAGAGTTTTTACAAGCCAAATGGATTTAGAGGTGTGAGTAATTGGTTAGAAGTTGTCTCCTTTTATAAGGGGGAGGAGGGGCTCTTTTTGAAAGTGTGAAAATATTATTTTATTATAAACTTATCTTTGGTTTCAAAAGGTCCAAAAATCATTATAGTCGAATATAAGATGACTCATGGTCGAAATAAAATCATAAAATCATAATTGGACATGTTTTGGATAATATTTTAATCATTATAATCTTATTTGTTTAAATCATTTATTAATGATGTAAATACCGCATCATTATTGTGTCATAAATAATTTAATTTATTAGATGTCTATAAATTATAAAAAAAATACTATAATGTAGTAAATATTTTTAGATTTCCATTGAATATTTATAGGCAAAAATATAATTTATATAACCCCTTCTAAAAATTAGTTTACTAAAAGATATTTTCTTTTGTCATATTTTCCTTTACTTTAAGTTAATTAATCTAAATTGTCATTATCACTCCCAAGTGGCTCAATTGGGTCCCAAAATCGACCCAGAGATGCTCATGGTTTTAAATGACTCAACCAATAAGGTTTTGACAAGTTCTAAGGTAATTTTGAATAATTATAATATTCTTTTAACCTTGAATTACCCTATTTACCTTTAACCGTAGTAAATAAAAGTCAAAAGTTACTATTCACCAAAAATTATTTTCATCTTATCAAACCACATTTTACTTCTTGATAACAACCATGTATGTCAGATTTTCGAAATTCAATTCACAGAAGCGGTAAAATTTCATTTAAATCAAAAATTCAATTTTTTTAACTACTACTAAGTGGTTTCACTATTCATAAAAAATTGAAGTTTTTCAGAAAAATACCAAAAATTCAGCCTAAGATTTATTTGATATTCTGAATTCAAAAATGGTGTTTATTTTTTCAAATTAAAAACATAAAAGTGGTATTGATTAATTTTAAAATTAATTCCCGTTATCAAAACAAATATCATGTTTTTAAGAAACAATAACTATCAAAATATTGATACTTGTTTATGTCCAATTTCAAAGTAAAATTAATTCCAATGACCAACATTGGATTAAATGGTAAAAATATATTTTAATTTCACTTTAAAACCAATTAAAATGATAATCTAACCATATAAATAAATTAGATTAAAAGGCACTTTTGAATTAAAATACAGTATTTATCACTATTCATTAAAAATGAAGTTTATCAGAAAAATACCAAAAAATTACCCAAAGTAAAATTTGATGTCCCAATTCTAAAGAAGGATTTTATTTGGTCAATTAGAATGTATTAAAGTGACCAAAACTATATTTAAATAGGGTTCTCCATTAAAAGGCGATAAATCGACCTTTTAATATAAATTATTCTTAAAATTAGATTCATTCACAATTTAAGCCTCTAACTTTTTATTGGATAATGTAAATACATTTAAAAATCGTGTATAATCATATTGTAGTTAGTTTTTTTCATTCCCGCCAATACAACGGCTAGGATTTAACTACCATTTAAAATATTAATATTATATTATTAGTGTGCAATGTAAGATCCAAAGAAACCCGTTGTTGCGTATCGGGTACGCTATCGAACATAGAAACCCCTTTAAAGTAAAATTAATATTTATTTCACAAATATTAATAAATATGAAATATGTTTTATTCTTCATTTACCTGGGATGTTACATCCTTCCCCCTTTTGGGAATTGCATCCTCTCAATTTTTATTCACTTATCAAAATAAGTGGGGGTATTTATCCCTCATAGCATTTTCAGATTCTCACGTTGCCTCTTCAACCATATAGGTTTTTCACAAAACCTTTACCTGATTAATTACCTTATTCTGCAACACTTTCTCTCTACGGTCAAGAATCTAGACTGGTTGTTCCTCATAAGAGAGATTCTCTTCCAACTGAACTACTTTTGGGCTCAAAACATGAGATAGATCTGACATATACTTTCTCAACATGGAAACATGAAAAACATTGTGTACTTGAGATAAATTTGGAGGTAAAGCCACTCTGTACGCAACTGATCCAACTTTCTCCAGAATTTCATAAAGTCCAATGAACCTCGGACTCAACTTTCCCTTATTACCAAAACACATCACACTTTTCCATGGAGAAACTTTGAGAAAGACATGATCACCTACCTCAAAGGAAAGATCCTTCCTCCGGTTATCTGCATAACTTTTCTGTCTACTCTGAGCTGTTCTCATGTGCTTCTGAATCACCTGAAATTTCTCTACCATCTCTTCTACCAATTCTAGTCCCATCATCTTCCTTTCACCTACTTCATCCCAAAAAGTTAGAGTTCGACAACGCTTTCCATATAATTCATCAAATAGAGCCACCTGTATACTAGAATGAAAACTGTTATTATATGAAAATTCAACCAAAGAAAGATGTTAGTCCCAACTTCCCTGATAATCCAGTGAACAAGCATGTAGCATATCCTCCAAGGTCTGAATTGTTCGTTCTGACTACCCATCTGATTGAGGATGAAAAGCTATACTAAAATTTAACTCAGTACCCAACGACTTATGAAGGCCTTTCCAAAAGTTAGAAGTAAACATGGGATCACAATCAGATACAATAGATAGGGGAACACCATGAAACCTGAATATCTCTTTAACATACAACTGAGCAAGTTGATCTAGAGACAAAGTATCTCTAATAGGAACTAAATGAGCAGATTTAGTCAATCGATCAACTATAACCCAAATTGCATTATTACCTCGAGATTTCTTTGGTAATCCCACAACGAAGTCCATGGATGTATTTTCCTATTTCCACTATGGCACCGGTAGAGGCTGAATCATCCCTTTCGGTAACTGTCACTCTGTTTTAACCTACTGATAAGTCAAACACTTCACAATAATATCAGAAATATCTCTTTTCATTCCATCCCACCAGTAATACTCACGGAGATCTCTGTACATCTTAGTACTACCAGGATGAACTGAAAACAGAGAACTATGAGCTTCACATAACAACTCATTCTTTAACTGTGAATCACAAAGTACACATAATCTCTTCCCAAACCTCAATACACAATCATTATAAAGATTAAAATCAGGCAACTTACCCTTCTGAACCAACTCTACCTTTTTCTGGAACTCATTGTCTTCTTTCTACGCTTGCTTTATTCTGTCAGATAGAGATGTTCTCACTAACACCTAATACAAAACAGAATAATTTCCTACACCAACAACTTTTATGCCAAAGTTTATCAAATCAAAAACCAAAGGATCTCGTTCCAAACATAACATGGTTAATGAAGCATTACTTTTTCAACTCAAATCATCAACCACATTATTTGCTTTTCCCGGATGGTAATGGATCATGCAATCATAATCCTTGATTAATTCCAACAATCTCATCTATCTCATGTTCAATTATTTATGAGTGAATATATACTTTAAACTCTTGTGATCAGTATATATTTCACACTTCACTCCATAAAAATGATGCCTCCAATTTTTTAAAGGAAAAACAACAGTAACTAATTCCAAATCATGTGTAGGGTAATTAAACTCATGAGGTTTCAACTGACGTGAAGCATAAGCAGTTACCTGATCATTCTACATAAGGAAACATCCAAGTCCTTTCAACGAAGCATCACTGTAGATAACAAACTCACCATTTCTTGAAGGTAGTTCCAAAACTGGATCATTCACCAATCTTCTTTTCAATTCTTAAAAACAATCATCACATTCTTTTGTCCAGATGAACTTAACACCTTTTCGAGTTAACTTAGTCATTGGACTAGATAACCGTGAAAACTTTTCAACGAACCTCTGTTAATAACCTGCCAAAACAAGAAAACTACGAATCTCAGTTATATTTATGGGTCTTGTCCATTCTTTAACAACTTTCATTTTAGCAGGATCAATAGTTATGCCATTTTTTTAAACAATGTGACCATGGAAAGAAATTTTTTGTAACCAAAACTCACACTTTCTGAATTTCCCATAAAGTTTCTTTTCTTTTAAGGTTTGCAAGATGACCCTTAAATGACTTTCATGCTCCTATTTACTTTTTGAATAAACCAAAATATCATCAATGAACACAACCACTAACTTATCCAAGAACTCACGAAAAATTATATTCATAATATCCATGAATACAGCAGGTGCATTGGTTAAACCAAAAGGCATAACTAAAAATTAATAATGGTCATATCTAGTATGAAACGTGGTCTTTGGAATGTCTGCTTCCTTTACTTTCAACTGATGGTTCCCCGACCTCAAGTCAATCTTTGAAAAATATTGAGCTCCCTGGAGCTGATCAAACAAATCATTGATATGAGGCAAAGGATACTTATTCTTAACTGTGATGTTATTCAGTGCTCTATAATCAATGCAAAGTCTCATTGAACCATCTTTCTTTTTAACAAACAAGACAGGAGCACCCCATGGTGATGTGCTAGATCGAATGAAACCTTTATCTAATAACTCCTGCAATTGCTTCTTTAACTCTAAAAGTTCAATTTGAGCTATTCAATAAGGGGGTTTTGAAATTGGATTAGCATCAAGAATTAAGTCAATAGTAAATTCAACTTCTCGATCAGGTATAATACCAGACAACTCATCAGAAAAAACATCAAGGTACTCATTTACCACTGGAACATCATTAATTTGAACAGTTCCTTTATTTTCAACAATATGTGCAAGGTAACATTCATTTCCATCTTTTACTAGTTTCTCAGCTTCCTGATATGTTATCAACATCAAGGGTTCATTTTTGTATACAAACTAAAAATCATTCTAAAAAGAAACCTCTTTAGCTCTACAGTCAATCTTAGCATGATAAACAGAAATCCAATCCATGCCCAATATAACATCAAACTCTACTAGAGGAAAAACAATAAGGTTTGTAGGTAGATTATTTATGCACACAAGGACAAGAATATTCTTATGTTTTCTTTTTGTCTCAACATTTCCTCCAGGTGTTTTTACCGTAAGTTTAGTATTCATATCATGATATAGAATTCATAATTTACTGGAAAACTTCTCAGAAATGAAAGAGTGTGTAGACCCTGAATCAAACAACACATCGGCATAATCTGAAAAAACAAACAGTGTACCTGACACAACTTCATTTGATGGCCCAACATTTGTTTAAGTAGTTTCAAAGGATTTCACCACCCCTTTCTGCTTGTATTCTGGCATCTTACCTTCAATTGAGTTCTTTTTTGGACACTCATTTGCATAATGACCCATTTCATTGCACTTAAAACATTTTACTAACTGTAAATTAGATTTTTTCTTACCATTACCCTGATATTTTTCAGTGCAATTACGAGCCTTGTGTCCCATTTTACCACATCAGTAGCACTTACCAGAATTCAAAATACATTCCCCATCATGATTTTTACCACAATTTTCACAAACTGTAAACTTAAGTTTCTTACCATCAGACTTTTTTGAAGAGTTCTTCCCTTTCACATGCCACCTTGACCTATTATTCTGTTGTTTGTCAAAGAATACATGATCATTAGCAAACTCTATTTCCACCTTCTCCGCACAACGAACAAGTTTTTCATAACTTTTGAACTCACTAGAGGCTAAATCCCTTCGATACTTTGGCTTTAATCCTAAGTAAAAACGGTTGATTTTTCTATCAAGATCTCGTATGAAATTTGGATCATACCTTGCTAGTTGAGTGAATTTTTCTTCATAAGCAGCCACTGAGTCATCCACATACCTCAATTCTAGGAATTTTTTTTCCATCCTAAGATGAACCACCTTAGGAAAATATTTCTCAAGAAACATACCTTTGAATTCATCCAAATCGAGAGAATCAATCTCCTCATTATCCCTGATATTTTTCACCATCGACCACCACTGATCAGCTTCACTTTCAAAACGGTAAACAGTAAGACTAAACTTTTGATGTTCTGAACAACCCATGACATCAAAAATCTTTTCTAGTGCTTTAATCCACCCTTCTGCTAGCACCGGATCAGATGATCCTCTGAATTATGGGGGATGTTACCTCATGAAATGCTCCACTACTAACATGTTCCTCTGTGGTTGATCTGGCTGATCTCGTGCATGAATAACACCACCATTTATAGCCAAAGTCAATTGTTCCATCACAGCAACAAACTGTTCAGTTCTAATTCCGACCATCTCAGGTTGCATATTTGGAAGGTTGTCTTCCTCCTGATTTCATCCCAACACAGCTACCCTGTTTCCTCTGTGGAAAACCATTCTGAACACAAAAATATCTTAGGCGAAGCAACATGGTAATCTAGAAATGCTATATGATTTCAATATTAACATAAATTACTTTATTGATATTACTTTAACAATACCCTAACACCTAAATTTATCTAAACCGACCTATGATACCAACTATAAGGATCCGGCCTTAAACATTACTTAATATTTAATTAAATGAATAATCCAAATTGAGGATCTTTTCAGGTTTAGAGTTTTAGAGAATTAGGACATAACTATTACATCTCAAAAGATTACAAGGTATACATATCTACACAGCTTCCATTTTTTCATAAAATAAAAACTCTTCAAAAAAAGAGTCATGTCTAGTTCCATGTTTTAGATAGCATGACTTTTCCTTGATCCCATCCTTGACCCTATTCATCTTTAAGTCCTGTGAAAACATTTCAAAACATGGGATGAGCATAAAAATCTTAGTAAGGGTTATAAAACAAAGAATGAAAACATTTGTTCATAAATACATAAAAAACATGAAATCATTTACTTACCTCATGAAATCATAAGATTTAAGAAAGACACATAGAAATCATTAATCATAAAGGTAACTTGTGGCATCCATATCATACTTACATTGTAGCTATCACAACTACATAGGGAGTTACTTTGGAATACCCATCACAGTATATTACCTAAATCTCTTAGGAGAAACATTCACGTTTACCTCCGTCATGTTACCCAATGCATTAGAGAGCTATCTTGGGCTCACCCGCCCTAGGTTTATCATGGAACCACCCGTATACGTAAATAATTCCCAAGAACCATAACATGATCATAACACATAACATAAGCATGAAGGAAAAATAACATTTCCACATTGCAATATCATTTAAAGATATTGAAATAATAAATCCATTGTCAAAATAATTTTCAATACCAAAATACATAAAAAGAGTATATGGTATTTATTTTTACTTTTAAAAACATTGCGGCTTGTTAGGGAAGCCAAAGATCAAATAATACTCACAGCGGCGGAAAGATCATTGTCACCGCTTACGTTAAAAAAACATTCATTTATTTCATTTAGTAAAATGCTTCATATAAAAGGATTCCCTTTGAATAAAATAAAAAGTCAAAGGGGTTTATACACCGTATAAAATAAAGTCATGTATAAAACTAAAAATGCATCAATGAAAGCAGATTAAAACAAAGACCCTTACCTCGTGTCCGACTTGACTCGATCGTTCTTTAATCTCCTGAATAATAAACTAAAGTTAATTTATACTTGCTTAATAACGTTTTTCAAGTTTATTATTCCTTTTATATCACTTATTACCATGTTATAAACATTATTCAATCATTTAAGTTAATAACGTTCATTTTGTTGATATTTGGTACTTGAGTAAAAAATGAACACCTTATATTCACAAGTTGTCCATGTGTTCAAAGGTTCATTATATCCAGAATGATATTCATGATTTGGATATCATATATATCATATATATCCATTATATAAATGTTTTTATAATATTAAATAACATTTAGAGGTAAGAAATGAAATGCACCATTTATGGAGACGGTAAGTCGTACGTATGCATGAACGCTACTTTCATTTCAATTTCTTAATTTAATGGAAATAATACATAATGATACATAGGTATATTATAATTGCAGTATAATATCGTATATAATATTGTTAAATCTATCCTTTATACATCCCACATTAAGGCATTAATGAATCAAATCACTTTGAGGGGGCGGTAGTCCGCACTTCCTCAAATGAGATTATCGTATTTAACCACTATGGAAACCATAAAGGCGTGCTATAAATGGGAAGTACAGAAGCATAAGGTAATCATAAACATAATATATATCATATATAAATACAGTGCCATCATAATGGCCACCATGAGAGGCAGTAAGATGTAATTGAACAATCATCGTTTCGTGAGGCCATAGTTTTCCATCCACAGAAACATTATGTTCTTCATCCATTAGATAGATGTGTGTGTAAGTGTAGTTCGAATAATTCTCATAAAAATATCCTAGTATATTGAGGATACTAGTGTTGTTACAAAAGAAAGGAATAAAATGATTTTAGGGGTCGGAGAAGTAAAATAAAAGAAAACAAATTAAGAGAAATTGTTACCTTTAATTTGGGTAACTCCCTTTGGTTTGAACCAAAAGGACTTCTTGAAGAGCTTTCTGCCTAAGGTAATGCTTCTAGGGGGAGTATAGGGATGTAGGGAGATTAATTGGGTAGAGGTTTTAGGATCCAAATGGCTTGAGAGGTGTGAGGAATTGGTTAGAAGTTGTCTCCTTTTATAAGGGGGGAGGGGCTCTTTTGGAAAGTGTGAAAATATTATTTTATTATAAACTTATCTTCGGTTTCAAAAGGTCCAAAAATCCTTATAGTCGAAGATAAGATGAATCATGGTCGAAATAAAATCATCCAAGTATAATTGTACATGTTTTGGACAATATTTTAATCATTATAATCTTATTTATTTAAATCATTTATTAATGAGGTAAATACTGCATCAATATTGTGTGATGAATAATTTAATTTATTCGATGTCTAAAAATTATAAAAAAAATACTATCATGTAGGAAATATTTTTATATTTCCAATGAATATTTATAGGAAAAAAGATACTTTATATAACCCCTTCTAAAAATTAATTTACTAAAAGATATTTTCTTTTATCATATTTTCCTTTACTTTAAGTTAATTAATCAAAATTGTCGTTATCACTCCCAAGTGGATCAATTGGGTCCCAAAATCGACCCAAAGATGCTCATGGTCATAAATGACTCAACCAATAAGGTTTGGACAAGTGTTAAGGTAATTTTGAATTATTATAATATTCTTTTAACCTTGAATTACCCTATTTACCTTTAACGGCGGTAAATAAAAGTCAAAAGTTACTATTCACCAAAAATTATTTTCATCTTATCGAACCACATTTTACTTCTTGATAACAACCATGTATGTCCGATTTTCAAAATTCAATTCAAAAAAGCGGTAAAATTTCATTTAAATCAAAAAGTCAGTTTTTTTAACTACTACTAAATGGTTTCACTATTCATCAAAAATTGAAGTTTTTCAGAAAAATATCAAAAATTCATCCTAATCTTTATTTGATATTCTGAATTAAAAAGTGATGTTTATTTTTCCAAATTCAGAACATAAAAGTGGTATTAATTAATTTTAAAATTAATTCCCGTTATCAAAACAAATAGCGTGTTTTTAAGAAATAATAACTATCAAAAGATTGATACTTGTTTATGTCCAATTTCAAAGTGAAATTAATTCCAATGACCAAAATTAGATTTAATGGTAAAAATATATTTTAATTTCAATTTAAAACCAACTAAAAACATAATCTAACCATATAAATAAGTTAGATTAAAAGGCACTTTTGAATTAAAATACCGTATTTTTCACTTTTCATTAAAAAATGAACTTTATCAGAAAAATACCAAAAAATTACCCTAAGTAAAATTTGATGTCCCCATTCTAAATATGGATTTTATTTGGTCAATTAGAATGTACTAAAGTGACCAAAACTGTATTTAAAGAGGGTTCGCCATTAAAAGGCGATAAATCGGCCTTTTAATGTACATTATGCTTAAAATTAGATTCATTCACATTTTAAGCCTCTAACTTTTTATTGGATAATGTAAATACATTTAAAAATCATGTATAATCATATTGTAGTTAGTTTTTTTCATTCCCGCCAATACAACGGCTAGGAGTTAACTACCATTTAAAATAATATTATTATATTATTAGTGTGCAACATAAGATTCCAAAGAAACCTGTTGTTGCGTATCGGATACGCTATCGAACATAGCAACCCCTTTAAAGTAAAACTAATATTTAATTCACAAATATTAATAAATATGAAATATGTCTTATTCTTCATTTACCTGGGATGTTACAATAGCCAATTTTCCATTCATAATTGATGAGGATTCAACATTCCCCAGTTTAATCATTGGAACTAAGGGTTCTCAACGTAGAGGTCTCTCCAGTAAAAGAGAAGAACCAAAAAATGAGGTAGAACAATAATCAATAGAATTTTTAGACTCCATTGACACCATTATAGAGCTCCTCCCAGACCTGTATCCCTCTGCCCCTCTTTTTATACATAATTATTCATTAATATATTTAATATTTTTGTGATTTATTCATTTTCAATTTTTCATTGTCCAATATTTTTGTAATTTTATCCATTTTATAATATTTATTTATATATGTTTGTTCATTAACATTTAATGTTTTTAATATGGTTGTAATTTATATAATTAATATGTGTTCATTTCCATTTTAACATATATAAATATTCATTTTTTAAAATATCAAAATAATTAATAACAATTATTCATTTTTTAAATTTATTCACTCTTATCGTTATTTATTTATTTAATATACATTGCATATTATATAATTTTATTGTTCAATTTAAAAAATATCAAACTTATATATATATACATTAATTTCACACATAAAAATATTTACGTAATTGATGAAATCATATACAAAAACACACACACCTAATATTTATGAAATTTATTCAAATTTTAATATTTATTTTATAATTTCATTTAGTAACAGAATGTATTTAATATATTTTTTTGTAATCTATAAATTTTACTTACTTATTTTTAATATTACTTCATTTAGTATTACTTATTCATTTTTAATATATATATATATATTTTTTTTGAATTTAATCATTTTATAATATTATTTATATATATTTATTTACTATATTTTAATGCTTTCAATATGTATTGATCTGCATTTCAATATATATCCATATTTTATTTTTTCAAATAATTTTTATAATTAATAAAACTTATCCATTTTTTATATTTTTAAAGTCTTCCCATTTTTAATTATTCAATTCCACTAATTTTTAACATTCATGCATTTAAGATTATATATTCATTAATAATGTTAAAAATATATTAGTAAATAAATATCTATAAATAAATATATTTATAAATTTATATTTACTATATTTATAAAATTATATATTTATAATTATAAATAAATATATATATATTTTGAAATGTATTTATATATTTATAAATAAATAATTATATATTTAAATAATTATAAAATTATAATAAATAAATCTAAATAATGAATATATTTACAGTATTTATATTTATATTTATATTTATTTATTAAATATATATAATTATATAACTATATATTGTTATATAAATATATTTATAATTATATACAAATATTTATAAAAATATTTAAAATTTATTTATTTATATTTATAATTAAAAATATATATCTATAATTATATTAATAATTACATATTTACAATTATTTTATTATATTTATAATTATATACATTTATATTTATTTATTTATTTATAATTATATATATTTAAATTTTTTAAATGTATTAATTATATAGGCCTTTATCAATGCTTTTTAGTGCTGATAAAGATATCATTTATCTTTGTTTTCTTAGTGTTGATAAAGATATATTTTATCATTGCTTATTATTTTCGCACTGACAAAAACCCCTCTTTATCAGTGCTTTTTTTAAAGTAATCATAAAACCCTTCTTGTTATTTTAAATAGAGTCACAGTCAAACTGCTTTCCCTCACGCCATTCAATCTCTCAAGGAATTTCATCTTTTTTGCTGCTCCCCCTCGACCTTCTCTCAGGCAAATCAACTCTCTCAAATCCAAGGTATGTTATTATTTCTTCTCATCTCTCGTTTATTAGTGTTGTCGATCACCTCTCTCGTGCATACCTAGTCTAAACCACAATATATTTTTATGTGATTTCTTTCTTTCTTTCTACCACTTCACATCCTTGTCTTCAGCTTGGTCTGACCACCTACTTTTACAAAGCAGCCCCATGGCGACCTCCCATTCCCCATCTTCCACTCCCAGTCGACCAATGTAGCAAGTCTTCCCCCTGTGTTTTCCTTCTTCTTTAGGGCAGTATTCACATAATTTTCTTCTATATATATTTAACCACTCCCACAAAAAAATTTATATATTACCATCCACTTTAAATTTAAATCAAGATTATGAAATTTAGTTATTAAAAAATTTAGACATTGAAGTAGAAATTTGAATGGTTATATATAACCTCATATTTGTTATTCAAGTGAACAACTTAAAATAATGAGTTTTATTCAAGGTTATTCCTGTATGGAAATGAATAAAAATAATATAAAAGTCACCTGAATTTTTTTATGTTTTCAATTTTTTAAATTTTTATTATATGAATTATTTGTTCTTTCCAAAAAAAATGTTAGAACCTATCCCCAACACACAGTTCCAAAAAGTTAATTTTGTTTTACTTCTAAGAGAACATAGATCATTGTGGCGTTTTACAAGTTGGAGACCACACCATTTCTCAATTAAAAAATGTTTTCAACACATATGTCTTTGGGTGAGTAGTTATAGAAAAATAAATAATAAATAACTTGAAATCGATAGAAAGGGAAGCAATGAGGGGTTTCTTAGCCTAGTTAGACACTCAAGATGTTCAAAATTTCTAGAGTGGTTTACTTTTATAGGGAAAATGAGCTCAATTGACCTAATAAAAAATCACTTACTGTTTACACTAATGTAGTTAGAAACTACTACTGCATTCCATATATTCCCCTCTCAAGATAAACCATATAATTTCTCATTTTTCCACAACTACCCATGAGGTGGCAAATCATGACTTACATAGAATCATGGTTTTATCTCTTGAAAGTGTGATTTGCTCCCACTTTCTTTAGAGATTTATCACATTGTTTAGTTTGTCCAACACACACAGGTATGACTTATCAATATTCTACAAAAATATATATAAAATTTATCTAACTAATCATTAGTGATTAAAGTGAGCCTCTACTTTCACTCTATCACTCAATCCTCTATGATCATCTACCCACAAGTCGTATAGAAGAAATATTTGGTGAAAAGGAAAGAATCATAGTCAATCACACTCATAATAAGTGAAATGGATGAAAATTAATTAATACATAAATTATGGAACTGTCATTGGAATACAGCCTGAGAGACACCAATAATCAAATATTAAAATAAGGAAATATAAAATAAGGATCATTAACACTAGTGCAAAAACACTTTTTAGCATCGGTTTTTTTTAATTTTTAACGTCGGTTATAAACCGACGTCTTTATAGGCGACGTTAAAAATACAGTTTTCGCGTCGGTTCATAGAAACCGACGCGAAAAATAATTCGCTTATGAGCTTCGGCGTCGGTTTTATAAAAAACCGACGCCGAAGCTACATTTAGACATTATTTTCCGCGTCGGTTCATTAAAAAACCGACGCGGAAAATAGAGTAAACTAGGTTTTCAGCGTCGGTTTTATATAAAACCGATGCCGAAATATCAGTTTTCCGCGTCGGTTTTTCTAAAAACCGACGCCAAAACTAATTTACACAGGATTTTCTGCGTCGGTTTTTTAAAAAACCGACGCCATAGCAAACTTTCGGCGTCGGTTTTTAAAAAAACCGACGCCATAAATAATTTTTTTTTTTAAAATATTCGGCGTTGGTTTTTAAAATAACCGACGCCGTAAATAATTTGTTTTTTAAATAAAATACATATATTTTCTCCTCCAAAAAAATCGGAACCCTGAAAAAAAACGAAGTATACAAAAACAATTAAACAGCTTTAACAGAAGTACTTGAGAAAACTCAAAGTAAAGCAGAATTAAAATACACGTACCTACATGGTGCATTTTCTTAATCTAACCATACTCAGTATCAATCATTGTAAGTTTCCTCCCATAGATAGCACCAATCCTGTCAAAACAGTAATGAAACTAAGGAGATGTGCGTGAAAAAATCAATCCAAGATATTAGTGCAATGAATAAACATTAAATGAAAATGTGTAATTTATTTGAATCATTCATTTTTTCACAAAGTAAATTACCAAAATGAAATGTTACGACTCCTGATCAAAATTCCAGGAACACTCAGCCGATGAAACCTCTTCCTCACCTCCCCCACTGAAGATGTTGGGGGGTGTCTTTTCACCATAGGATCCCCACCACCCCCAACCTCAGGTTTTTATATTTGCTCTGTATAGACGTGCATTACCCACTCAGCCGATGCAACCTCTTCCTCAGGTTTTTATATTTGCTCTGTATAGACGTGCATTACCCACCACCCCCAACCTCAATGTTTCTGATACAGATATATCTGGGGTGACTTTCTCTTTAAACCATGAAACAAATGTCTTCTTATGCTCAATCATCAACCACTTTTCATTTCTTTTCTGATATCGTAACTTTAATTCAGCAATATGTGAGGATATATATGGTTGAACCTCATCTGTGTTGTTCAAAATGTATAAATGTGCTTGCATCACTTCATCACGTGGAATGAACTTTACCTTTAAGCCTCGAACCCCTCTACCTTCTCTGTCAACTGTCATATGTCGAGATATAGGGAGACCAATATGCTCCACCTCATTCAAATAATCAGTACAGAACTCAATCACCTATTCTGATACATATTTTTGAACAATAGAGGCCTCTGGTCGATAAGGATTTTTAACATATCCTTTCAAAATTTTCATATATCTTTCAAAAGGATACATCCATCTTAAATAAACAGGCCCACACATTCTTATCTCACGCACCAAATGAACCAATAGATGAACCATTATATCAAAAAATGTGGGTGGGAAATACATTTCTAGTGGACAAACAATAAGAGTTTCTTCATTCTCCAAAAAATCTAACAAATTTGGATCAACGACTTTTCTACAAATGGATTTAAAGAAATTACATAACCTGATGATTGTCTTCCTGACAGCTTTCGGTAATATACCATGCACTGCTACTGGTAGAATTTGTTGCATTAACACATGGCAATCATGTGATTTCATACCTATTAATTTACAATCCTTCAATGACACAAAATTATTCACATTTGAAGAAAAACCGCTGGGTACTTTAATACCATGAAGACACTGACAAAAATTCATCTTTTCAATCTTGCTTAATGTGTGACAAGCCGAAGGTAAATATGTTCTGTTTCCTTTCACAACGGGAGCTAACTCCAAACGTATTCGCATTAATATCAAGTCCAATCTAGCATGTAATCCATCTTTTGTCTTTCCTTTTATGTCTAACAAAGTTCCAATCAAACTATCACATATGTTTTTCTCAACATGCATAACATCAATGTTATGTTTTATCTCTAAAAATCTCCAATAAGGTAGTTCGAAAAAAATAGACTGCTTCTTCCAGATATGTTTTTGTAAACCAGAACTTTTTCTCTTTCCAAATGTTGAATCAATATATTTCACTCTGTCATAATATTCTTCAGCTGACAATGGTTGAGGGGGGAGGTTGTATTCTTGTAAACCGTTAAATGCTTTTCTCAATCTACGATAAGGATGATCAATTCGCAAAAATCTTCGATGTCCCATGTACACTGTCTTTATTCCATTCTGCAATTGATAATATGAAGTTTGTTCTTCACAAATTGGACATGCTTTATGTCCCTTAACACTATATCCAGATAAGTTTCTATATGCAGGAAAGTCATTTATAGTGAACATTATCATAGCACGCAAAAGAAAATACTCTTTCTTGTATGCATCGAAAACTGTAACACCTTTCTCCCATAGTAGTTTTAAATCCTCAATCAATGGTGTAAGATACACATCAATATCATTTCCCGGTTGTTTTGGTCTAGAAATCATCAAGCTCATCATAACATATTTTTTCTTCATACATAGATGTGGGGACAAGTTGTAAAGTACCAGCAAAATAGGCCATGAACTATGTTGGCTAATGAGGCTCCGATATGGATTCATTCCATCAGTACACAATCCCATTCTGAGATTTCTAACTTCACTTCCAAAATCATGAAATTTTTTATCAAAACTCTTCCACTATGGTGAATCGGCAGGGTGACGTAAGTTACCATCAGAAATGCGCTCATCTGAATGCTATCTTAACCTTTTTGCATCATTTGAATTTGCAAATAGACGCTTCAAACGAGGAATAATTGGAAGGTACCAAATTGCTTTAGATGGAGTTTTGATTTTGGTACCTAAAAATAAATCAGAATTGAATTATCAGAATTGTTTGAAAAAAATATTGGATGATATCATTGGAAAGTAAAAAAATTGATTTTCCATAACGTTACATGACATCACCTGAAAATGAATCTGAGTTGACTTTCTCATCCATCTTATAGCGCGATGTTCCACATGTAGGACAACTTGATAAATGTTCATTTTCTTTCCTATACAGTACACAATCATTGGGGCAAGCATGTATCTTTTTATACCCCAATCCCATTGGGCATAATATTTTCTTCGCCTCATAATTGGAATCTGGAAGCCCATTGCCTTCTGGAAGAAGCTCTTTTAAAAGCTCAAGTAAACTGGAGAAACTTTTATCACTCCACCCATTTTTTGCTTTTAAGTTAACTAATCTCAAAACTGCTGATAACACTGTATATTTACTGCAACCTGGGAATAATGGTTTCTCAGAATCTCCATACAATCGTTCAACAGTTGGTGTTTTTTCGATGGTTTCAACACCTAAATCATGAATTAATTCTTCAATACGATCCTCTGCCTCATTATGAATATCATCATCAACATTGGATGTTGAATTTTCAGTTCTTTCACCATGCAAGATCCAACGTGTATAATTAAGGCTAAAACCATAACAAATGAGATGATCCTTGATTTCTCTGAAGTTTAACTTTCTCATATTTACACACTTCACACATGGACAGAAAATCAAATCAATATTTTGATTATGCCGTTTAGCAAATTCCAAAAAAAATTCAACTCCTCTTTCATATTCACTAGTAGTTCTTCGTAGATAAATCCAATTATGATCCATTAATACCTGATATCACAATATAATTGATGAATATATTAAAACATAGAAACATTTAAATATCTATCAGATAAATTGTAAACAAAAACATATTCCATAAAAACTATTGATAATCAGATAAAAGACATCAGATATGAAACACGTTTACAAATAGAGTAAACAGTTTATTTTCATATTATATACATGTGTGTTAACAACATTCTAATTTCATAAAAAATTATAAAGTATCAAAATTTAAAAAATAAGATCAAGAAAGAAAATGATATGTCATTTCAATCAATGATGTAGTTTAAAATAAAATAAATTAATGATTGGTTCTTTGATTATTCTGAGGATATTATTGAACATGATGAAGAGTATGTTAATAAAATACTTCTTATTTTTGTGAACATAATAAATGAAAGAGTCAAATCCAAAGATAAAATTCCTCAATATTTAAATTTTGGTCGAAATTGACATTTTGCAGTTGGGTCACATGGTAAAATATAAGACATCCAAATAAGTGTATCATTCATACTGGCTCATTTGGTTTATTTATCTCCTAAGGTTATTTATAATATGGTTTTACTCCGAATAGTGGGTATAGTCTCCACATTATACGTTTATAAACCTATAATGATGCTTAGGAGCCTCAATTATATTGGGACGCATGCTTGAGTTCATTGGTAATATGACTCATGGCATCAGTTTATGATACACCATGAAATCGTGATCTCCATGTGACCTCTTTGTCACCACCAAACACAACTCCGACATGCTCTAATGGAATATTTAACTATAAATAATAAACTACAAAATATATTAGGTCAACCAATGTTGTTTGGAACAAGTATGATGTGATCATAAATAGCTCAGTAGGTTATCACACCCTATTCAATGCATTTCCTTTCCAAAAAAGTCCAAAAAAGGTTAAAATACATATATAAAGTAGGATTTTAATTATTCTAAAAAACAAAACAGATATTTCCACAAATTCCCTTTTTTTAAAATCACACATGCATCCTTTCTTTTCAAAAATGGTTTCACAATAAAAATTCATTTTAAAAACAAAACCAAAAATATAATTTATTACTAGATCAAATAGTGAATATAATGAATGTAAATGAAACAAATAATATGATATAAACTTGAAGGGATAATGACCAATAAGAAGTATAAATAAATAGAACATACAGATAGATAATAAATGGAATCTCTTAAATATATCTAGAGGAAATCCGTGGAGGCACTCAGTTTGGAATCAAATACCAGTATATAGTGCAAATCCATAGTCAATAACCAGTTTTCTGTTATAAACTATCCAATCTAGTGGCACATCCAAATAATATTCAACCATTTCCATGTATTGACCCACTTATACATTTCAAGTGCAAAAATGGTGTGATAGCAATAGAGAAAGAGGAAGAACGCTTACCAGAAATCGTGCAAACGAAAAAAACCTTCAAAAATGTCCGTCCAAGATCGCAAATCAAGTACGAAGGTCGTCAGGAGTCCGAAGTGCAGCCGCAGAGCTTGATTTCGACGATCGAACAAAATAAGGGTTTCGGCTGAGATCGCAAATTAGTTTCCAAGGTAGTCGGATGTCCGAAGGGCCGCAGCGGAGCTTGATTTCGACGATGGAAAAAAACGAGGGTTTCGGGACAGTGGAGCTCGATTTCGACGGAAGAACAAAATGAGGGTTTCAGACCCCGAATAATTTTATAAGAATTTTCGCATCGGTTTTAAGGAAAACCGACGCCGAAAATTTAAAAAAACATTTCGGCGTCGGTTTTTAGGAAAACCGACGAGGAAGTTTTAACTTATGGCGTCGGTTTTTAGAAAAACCGACTCCGAATGTTTTTTTAAAAACTATCTTCCGCGTCAGTTTTTAGGAAAACCGACGCCGAATGTGTTTTTTCGCCGTCGGTTTTCGGCGTCGGTTTTCCTCAAAACCGACGCCGAAAATAAAAATAAAAACTTCCGCGTCGGTTTTTTTGGAAACCGACGCGGAAACTTTTTTTTAATTATTTTCCGCGTCGGTTATTATAATAACCGACGCGGAAAATATGTTAACTAATATTTTTGGCATCGGTTTTCTGCAGAACCGACGCCATTAATTCCCCGCACATACTATTCGCGTCGGGTTTTAAAAAACCGACGTTATTACGCCGACGCGAAAACCCGTATTTCCACTAGTGTAATCTATGTGGATATCATTGGATGGATACTTTGAATATAATGTTATATCCTCTAGCTTGGGTTTCCTACCTATTCCCTTCTCTTTAGGTAAACAAGGTTCAACACTCTTAGCTATATGATTTCTTCATTTAGAATCCCATAGGGGATCATATTAACCCCTTTCTTCTTCTTCTTCTTCATTAAATAAATGACTTTAAACCTAAAAATCACTTCACCTGGAATATATTATATTATTGATCTTATAATATGGATGAGGATCTCAGGGGATTATTTTATCCTTATTAGACATCTATCAGCAAATAATTCAATGTCTTTCAAATGATCTCCACTCTCCCAAAACGATCTCTATATGGAAAAATTTTTATTCCATTACCCAATTTAGTTAAACAGGAATGAACAAAGATTCATTTATCCCCATAATCTTGTGGGTGTTTTCTACAAGGATACTCTTCATAATTAATGACCATGAGATGTCATATTTCATTCCTTATCCCATTATTCACTTCGTTTATTCTTTTATAATTGTATTTAATCATTGAGTACTTTTATATGTATTATTTGAAGGTATATTTTAAAAAAATTAAAAAATTATGTGTTTTGGTTACCTAGATTCAAAACTCAATATAGTGTTTTACTATTGATTTTGAAAATATTTTAAAAGAAATAATTTATTTTTGGCTTTTAAAATTAAAAAATAGGTCGGTAATTAAATTTTATTGTTTTATGGTGATTTCTATGAAATGGTTTTGTAGTTGATTTAATGAATAGATTTTGAAAATTAATATGAATAGTCGAGGATTTTATAAAATTGATTTCTAAAGGGATTACTTGATTAAAAAAGTAAATTTTCATTTTTTGTGAAAATAAATTAATTTTTTTAGAGTTAAAAATAAGAATGTGTTGTTTTAAATGTAAACACATGATCTTGATTAAACTTATCAATGATTTGAGAGGCCTATTTAATGGGTTTCATTTAGGGTTTTAGAATGTGTTTTATTTTAGGTTTTTTGGATATGATCATGTTAATATATAAGGTTTAAGTAATATAATTTATGATATTATAATATAAGTTTTATATCGTGTTTAGATAGAGTTGAAAGGGTATAGATTTTTCACATTATATGAGGATACAAAATCATTTTTTTTATTCAATGAGTTTTCACTTTACATTCTGGTAAATAGTTATATAATAGAACTGTTAATTCCTAGTGAGGTTTCAAGTAATTTTAGAGTGTTCTTTTTGTTTTTGTATTATAATAGGACTCCTAGGATTGAAGGTGTTTTGAGTTTTACTTGGTTAATATATATGTTGGGAAAATGTTTTTTCGTATTCATTTTCTTATCTTGCTACCTTAAATATGAGGGGTGGACAGGTAAAAATTTAGTCATGGCTTGAGGTGTGTGGGTATGTATAAGTTTTATCTTCCTATTTATAGAATTATTTATTTTGATTAATACTTATACATAATAATTTTATTATTTTTATATATTTTGTATAATTAGTAATGGTTAGAGTGTCACCCATAAAAAATTTTATTTTAAGACACATTTATCTCAGACACATTCTGAATTAGAAGATAGTGGAAAAATTTTATAAAGTTTATCATAATATACCCTAACCATACATGTGATTTGGATTTTATTAAGAATTGTTATACTCTTTTTGATATACCTATGAAGGTTTTTGACTACTAGATGTGGGAGATATCTTATAGTGATCTGTTTCATTGTTAGAGCTTAAATTGATATGTTTTGGATCTCAATGATGTGAAATCCATGATAATTGATTTTTTGGAATTTTTATCAAAGGAAGGTATTTTTGGTGTTTTTAAGGAAATTGATATTGTAGGATATATGAAATATAACTAAGATTTATAAATCTACTATTTTTGAAATACAGTTTAATCTGTGAGTTATAGTACAAATATATTTGTTGGTATTACTATAATTCGTGGCCTAGAATAATCTACAGAAAAAGAGAGTAACATGGAATCCAACTTCTCTTCTATCTTCAATAATAGTTTTATCCATTCGTTTCATGAAATTCCAATCTCCTTGACCCTGTACCAAAATTCAGTGATTATATGGCCTTTTGTTCTTCAATGAAATATATTTTTACATAAATTTAGAAAAACATGTCACGATTAAATTTCAAAAGAAAAATAATTTCCAAGGGAAGTATGTTATCCAATAATAATAAATTTTTTTCCAAAATATTTATTACCTCCATTTTGTCATTCACAACATCAAATAAATAACCTAGACCAACATCAACATGTTTAACCCAGGTTGTTTCTTTTCATGTCACTCTTATTTAAAATGATAACTTATTATGAAACACAAATGATAACATTCAAATGTTGAGTTCTCCTTATTAGAATTATCTATAACTTTATCCTTTGATTAGTAATATCCTATATGTATTTATTTATTTTTTATACAAAGTGAATATTTTATGAACCTAATAGAATTAATATGAATCAAAAATGGATGCACGCTAAAGGTATGAAAAAAGTATGATGATGGAGTTAAAGAGTTAATCAATTTTGTAATAGAGCATGCATACACTACTGGAAAGGGGATCTTTACCCATGCATATATCCCCACGGTTTAGAAAAACCATGGGGATATCTTTTTTTTTACTATCTATTCCCACGGTTTTAATAAAACCATGGGAAACCAATACCCAATTCCCTGAATACCATCCCGCTCCTCCTCCCTCTTCCATCACGCTTCTCCACTCTTCCATCATGCTCCTTCTTACCCTCTCTTCTATTGCCCTCTTCCATTGCACTCTTCCTCGCTTCCCAGACTCCCATCCCTCTCCTCCCCTCCCCGACCACCGCCTCCCGGCCATCTGACCTCCGCCGCTCATCCCTCTCCTCCCCTCGCTGACCTCCACCTCCCATCCATCTAACCACCGCGTCCCGGACATCTCCTCTCCTCCCTGGCCTCCACCTCTACTCCCAACCGCCCTCCCAGCCTTTACCTTAGCCTCAACATCCTGGCCTCGACCTCCCTACCCCCATCTCCAGTGACATCCCCCATTTCGGCTCCCTCTCCTCCCGGCCTTGGCCTTCACCTCAACTTCCCCCAGCTCCTGCAACGGCCTGTCTTAGCCTCCGCCTCCCTGCCCCCATCTCCGACATCTAGGTATGAAATTTATTCTCCTTGTTTTTCATTCTATTATATATAAATTCATTTGAGGATTTAATGAACTAAAAACAGAGAAAAAACCTGTAAGTACTACACCATTGTTTGGAATATTGTTGCCATTTTCATCATCATGTTCCCTTGAGTGAATCTAAATATATTTTTTCTTTCAGATTATTTTTTCTATGAGTTATAATTGTGATAGTTATCATTGAAACCTATTATTGTTTATTTTTTAAACATTAAATTTCTAATTTTCATGATTACTAAGATTCTAATTATGAAACATACACTTTTGATCATTGATATTAACTAGAATTTGAGACTATGGGTATGTTTCTTTCAAACTATATAGTTAAATGAATAATAGTATTCTTGTAATTTCTATCAATAAGTGATATTGGATATGTAATCAATAATTGAGGCACATATTTTCAATATACATTTCAAATAAGTTCCTAGTTTATAAAGGTATTGTGAAAATTGAATTATTTGAAGGACTATTAGTGTTCAGAACATATTTATATATTAAATTTATCTTAGAGATCCAACAACCACTTTGGAATAAATATGTTTCCTTTCCCTGATTAGAAGTTTTGGTTATATAATAACCCTCGTAATTGGATCCTATGTGGAAAACAATGATAGAATTTTAAGGATAAAATAATGAAAATGAATACTTTGGTTCCCTAGACCCATGAAAATATAGTCCATCCATTACTTATAAATAGGTTGAGGTTTTACCATGGGGAAAATGATTCATTCATTTAATATTGGTTTCTTCCCCTCTTTTGTGAAACTCAAACATACACAAACATCCTATGACCAAATTACTTGGATCCCAAAAAATAAATTCTTTTAAGGGAAAACATTTTCATGGGTGAAGTTTAGAAAATCAATTTACTTGAAAAAATTTATGTGAAGGATAGATATAGCATTCTCTCTGAATAAAACTCATAAGTGAGCCTTTCCATTCTTTCTAATCCATTATTCTAGTCTAAACTCAATGAACCATCCTTGACATTTAGAAGAATGGTAGTATTATAACCCATAGCTTACGATGAAGGTATTCCAACCAAATAGATCAAGTCTAATCTAGTTTACTTATCATCCAAAATTAAATGAGGTTATTCCATAATAATCTAAAACAGTAATCGATGACATTTGATACATAAGACATTACCTAAATCCCAAGGGAGATTCCCTTGGTCATTTCACTTAAAATTCCCTCATTTTCATTGCTTATGAGAACCCTAATCACAGTGTGTGTAAAATTTAGTGTTTGATATTAATCTAATACCGTGTATTTGATTTTTCAATTTATTTTAAATTAATTTATTTTACCAAAATGACCTTTTTCTTTTTAAGAGCCTTGTTGTGACTTGTTCCACTTTGTATGCAGTAGGTGTTTCTAGGTAATTATTTTATTAAAAAAAATCATGAAGTTATTTAGTTTATTAAATTAATATTCTAGTATATTTATAACAATATTTTATACCCATGATTTTTTTATATAAATTATCTAAATAGTTTTCATTAATTCTTGGAGATGAAGTGGTTTTCTTTAAAAAAAATTCCCTCTTTGAATTAAAATTTTACCCATGAAAAATATTAAATTACATGAATATGGGGATCGTTTAAAATATTTTTGATGATGGATGAATGTTTTTATCTTTCCCTTGATTTTTAAATGAACTAACACATTTTTAAGGGTGTGTTTTAATGTTAAAAGTTGGTTTTTTTATTTTACACGTAAGGGAGGACAAACTTTTTTATCTCTCCCTTAGTTCAACTATAATGACACATACCACTCTATAATAGACATGAAACCTTTCTTGGCCCATTATGGTTTACCTTGTTGATCATCCCTTTATAAGATAAAGGTAAGAATTTTATCTCTGATACTGAAAGGGTTGAAATTGGTTATAAAAATAAAGGCACTTGCAATACAAAGGTGAATTAACTATTAAGTTTTTAGGTTATAATAGTTTTATTTTCTAGAGTACATATCCCTTTTTTAATTATGTTTTAAATTGCTAATTGGAAGGTAACTTTTATTTTTGTTGTTATAGAATGGATAGAATCTTGATGTATCATACTGATAGGATTTCAACCACGTTACAAAATAATTTGGATAATTTTTTAGATTTTTCATTTGACAATGCTTTAGATGGAGGTTGTATACAGTTTCCATGCTATAAATGTGTTGGAAGACCATGGTTAAGCCGGGAAGAAGTTTTCTACCATATAAAGAAATTTGGATTTCAAACAAATTATTATGTTTGGTATCACCATGGAGAGACGAGTCAATGTTCTACTGGTCATAAACAAAATGAAAGAAGTGGCATAGAGAATTTTATATTTGATCGGTTTCCATTTGTCCATCATTCTGAGAGAGATAGTATGCTAGTGAAAGAAGAAAATATCAATACACATGAGGAAAATACTGAAGATGATGATGAGAGAGTGAAAATTTTATTGGGTGATGCCCAAACTTCAGTATATCAAGAATGTACTAAAATGACCAAGTTGGAATTTTTAATGTGGTTATATCATGGGAAAACCATGTATGAGACTTCTAATTCTACTATTGATTAAATTCTTACATTTTTGAAGGACTTGTTTTCTGATGGTGCATCTATTCCCTTAAATCATTACAAGTCATGAAAGTTAATTAAGCAGCTTGGATTTGATACTAATAAAGTTCATGATTGTCTGAAAGATTTCAGTTTATTTTGGGAGGAAACAACTGACCATAATGATTGTAAAGAATGTAGTACATCTTGATGGAAGACAAATACAAATGTATCACTATCTCGTGTGGCACAAAAAGTCATCTGGCACTTTCCATTGATTCCTAGACTTCAAAATCTATTCATGTCTGTAGAAATCTCATCCAATATGCGATGGCATGATGCTGAGATAATTAAAGGTAATGATGAGTTGGTTCATCCTACAGATGGATTAGCATGGCGAACATTTGATGCACAACATCCTGATTTTGTATCTGAGGTGCGTAATGTCAGGTTGGGTCTATACTGTGATGGTTTTAATCCATTTGGTCAGATGCTTACTTCTCACAACACGTGGCCAGTTTTTATTCATGTTTATAATCTTCCTCTATGGATGTGTATGAAAAAACCATTCAGTTTCTTGAGTATACTAATATCTGGACCTTCTGATCTCAGTAATGATATAGATTTCTACTTTCATCCTTTAATAAAATAGTTGAAACAACTTTGGTATTTGGGTGTGTGGACATTCAATGCTTCTTCAAAGAATACGTTTCAGATGCATTCTTCCCTTCTATGTACCATAAATGATTTCCCTGATTATGCAATGATGTATGGGTAGAGCATGAATGGAAAACTATCATGTCCTATTTGTATGAAGAATACACAATCGAGAAGGCTTAAATATTGTTGTAGTTTCAGTTTCATGGGGCATCGATGATTCTTTCCAATGGATCATCAATATAGGATGAATCGTCGGAGGTTTGATAATACCGTTGAGACTGAACAACCACCTCAATGTATGATAGGAAGCTATGTGCTTAATGAATTAAAAAAATTTCATTTTATCATTAGGTAAAGGTCAGTTGAAATCTAAAAAGAGGAAGAATTTTGACACTGAAACCACTTACAATTGGAAAAAAAGAGGTATTTTTTTTGAATTTCCATATTCATCTACCAATTTGTTATGTCATTGTTTACACGTTATGCATATTGAGAAAAATATATGTGAAATATTGCTTGCAATTCTTCTGAATATCAAGGGGAAGACCAAAGACAACTTCCGATCTCGTACAGACTTGTTGTATTGGGGTATTTGACTAGAACTGCATCCTATGTATATCAGTGAAAGTTCCTTGTGCTTATTATGTGATGAAGCCATTAGAGAAAATCAATTTATGGCAGTATTGGAGAATATCAAGGTTCCCAATGGCTATTCCAGCAACATATCTAAACGAGTCAACAGAAGAGATTTGAAACTAAAATCTATGAAAACTCATGATTATCACATCCTTATTCATGAATTGATTCCAATAGCAATTCAACATTTGCTATCCAATAATGTAAGGGGGGGCAGTGATTCGCTTGTTCCATTTTTTTATATACCTTTGTACTAAAAGGTTATCCAAGTCATTCTTGATAAAAATACAATAGGAGGTGCCATTAATTTTATGTGAGATGGAAAATATTTTTCCTCCATACTTTTTCACTTTCATATTGCATTTAAAAATTCATATTCCAACTGAAACACTTCTTGGGGGACCAATTTCTTTTCAGTGGATGTATCCTACTAAAAGAAATATGTACACAATGAAATCATATGTTTGGAACAAGAATTATCCTGAAGGTTTGATTGTGAGGGGTTATCTGGCTCAGAATGTATGGATTTTTATTCAATGTATTTGTCTGATGTCACCATAAGACATAATCAGACAATGAGAAATGAAGATGACCAGTATGGAGAAATTGATCCCTTTTTCCATCTCTTTCCCAAACAGGAGGAATTATTGGATCTTATTCATTAGCTACATTGAGCCTTGAAGAGTGGGAGACGGCACATCGCACATTCTTGTTTAACTGTGGTTTTTTCGATGACTATATCAAGTAAGCAATTTGGATATTTATATGTTATCTCATATTATGAAATCTCACATATACCTTACACTTTTATTATCATTTTATGTAGGGAACATAAACAAATTATAAGTAGGGTTCATTGATCTTTGTATTTGAGAAGGAGAGAGGATTTGCATATCCTAGAGTTTCCTACTTGGTTGAAATCAAAGGTATTACCATTACTTTAATTAGTTTAAAAAATAGATATCCATTTAATTGTATTATTCATATATATTTTAGGTGTTGAGTTTACCTATTGACTTTGTTTCTCAAGAATTGAGAGCTTTGGATTTTGGTCCTAATTCTTTGGTTCGTGAATGTAAATCTTTAATAACCAATGGGTATAAATTTATTACAACGGATCGAGTGGTGAAAATGAGAACACAACATGATGGCATTATGTTAACCACTACAATGGATCGTTATGCTAGTGTATCAGATAGTCGGCCTTGATATGAAGATGTGTATTATTATGGGCTAGTTGATAAAATATTGTTATTAGATTACTACTCTAAAGGTAGAGTCAATATGATGAAATGAAAATGGTTTGATTCAATGAGACGACATGGTACATTTATTGATGACTGTGGATTCAGAGTTATTGATATGAGTCGATGCCTGCATACTGATGAACCATACTTTTTGGCATCAATGTCTAAACAAGTGTTTTATGTGAAAGATCATCCGAGACTCGATTATAGTGTCATTAATGACGTAATCCCCAGAAATATTTTTCATGATGCTGGTGATGAAATTTCCACCATTAACATCTCTGTTGGTGTTGGAAAAACTATTGCATTTGATGAATCAAATTGTCACATTATGAGAGTTGATATTGAACCTGAAGTAGTGGTCTATAATATATAGAAGCAACCATATATGTTCAGTATTCATTAATTTTATATTGACATGTGTTTCTCAAGTTATTATTACTGTAATTACTTTAATTATGTTTCAGTTTGGAATGAAATGTTTGTTTTTTGTATTTTATGGTGTGGTTTCATTAAGTCAGATTTATTTCAATGTAAAAAACTTGGTTTAAATCTTGTTTTTAAAAAATTTATAACTTGTTAATGTAATTTTAAAATTTGTGTTATTCATTTCCTTGTAATCATTTTTTCAATTAGTAATTAAAATAATTCAAATTGGTTCCTCTCATGAATTGTTGATAGATGTAAGTTGCATGCATGATTTGTAAAAACTATTTCTAAAAACATTAAATTTCGTTCTTATGTAGATTATGCCAAATACTACAGAAGGTCGAAGGAAGTGACTATTGGATCCTGATCGACTGGGCATGAGCATGCGTTTCCTTCGCTTCCATCAGTGAGTATTATAATTGCAATGTTTTTTTCTTTATTACATATAATTTCATGTTAATATTCTTTATCGAATTTTTTTAGGGACATTAAGTTCCATCGGATTTGACTCATAATCTGGTTATCATGGGTATGAGTGGGGATGCTCCTAGACCTAGATGGAGCACCCGTCATACCCATTTCCACATTGAACTACCATAGGACACCCCTTCCACCACACCTTTCCATCCTACTCTTGAGTATTCAGGGATGTTTTTATCCATGCCTCCATCATCATCTCAACTACCCTCTTATTCATATGCCATGTCTTTTCTGCCTTCAGGAATGATCCCACAAATGCCTTAATCATTTCATTTTGCCTATTCTTCCCATATGATGACTACACCACCTCCAAAGATGTTTCCACCTTTACCTTATCCATATCTGATGATGTATCCCCCATCCTACTACCCATATGTTTCCATGTCTACACCGCCTCCAATACCTACCATCCATCCAGCATCTGATGAGTCTGTTCCATTAGCTTCCACTACAGTGCATGAAGGACACCCAGAGAATGCACTGAAATAGACACTTCCTGCAGAGGCTGCTGAGTCAGGACAACCCCCAGATCCATCACAGTCTATTGAGCAAGCTGCTGATGGTTTTTGATTATAATTGTTTCAAATTATATCACTTTATTTTTATCGTGTTTTACCGTGACTTAATTCTTATTTCCCCCCTTTTTTTCTTATTCAGTGGGATCTTCTACTAGGCGACATGGGTGCACTTGGATTAAGGAAGTTTGGAATCGCCAAAAACAACTAATGGTGGATTACAATTGACAAAATCAGATGGTAGGTCTAACTACAACGCAATGTAGAAGTTTCATGGCCAATTTGGCCAAGTATCACGATATCATTCCGGTAAAACCAGTGTCATGGAGATGTATCAGTAAAGAGATTAAAGAAAATCATGGGAGAAAATATGGGTAAGAAAATTATATAAAGTCATATCTATATTATTGGTGTATTTAAATGAAATAACATGTTCATCATAGATTCAGTTTAACTTTCCCAACAGAGAAGCTTCTAAGACAGTAAGGTTGATGGATGTTGGGGAGTTCTGGTGCTCATACAAGCATGATTTGTATGTTGGTTGGAAGAGAAGGGTTCAAACTGACTTATAGGGGGTACCCATATTCCCTGACTGTCCAAAAATTCAACATGAAAAAAATGATTGCACATTGGATGACTGCTAAGTTTAAGGTAATATCAATCTTTAATGGTTAACATATAAAATTTAATTCTTATTACTTGTATTGGAATTTTTTTAGGAAGTGTCAGAGCAAAACATAAAGAATAAGGACTAAATGACATATTTTCACACATTGGGGTGCACTACAATGCCCGATCATGAAAAACACTAGGTACTTTAACCGGGTATTGTGATGTTATACAGGATGTTCTATTGAAAATATTATTGAATAGACATAGGCCAGATTTTTGCATTTATCATATATGGTACTAATCTAGATTTGTGCATTTCTCATTTGCAGCAAGCTAAATTGTGCATCTAAGGTCCTATACCTTGTGCCAAATTATTTTGCTTCAGTAGAAAGAAAAAGGATGGAAGTTCAGTAAATGCATAGACACAAGATAAAATTGTAAGGTTTTTTATTTTTATTTTAAATATTTATATTAAATTCATAATTTAATATGTTTATAATTTCAACAGTCTGCCTTGGAGGCCCTCAATGGTAAGGAAGATGACAAATTTGGTCCACATGATCATTTAAGTCACGTATTAGGTGAGGAGCACCCGGGGAGAGTATAATGTCGACCAGGGAAAAACATCATCCCCTATAATTATTGGTTGTCATTGGGATCCTCTCAAGCCTCCCAGACCTCTAAGTTAGAAATCACTCGTGCTGAAGTAGTTGATGCAAAGAAAATAGTTTTATAGGAGCATGAAAGAAGTAAGCTGATGACCGAACATTTCATGAAAGCTATGACAGTATTGAGTCAATCACTTCCATCAGAGGCTGTTGCTAATTTTGAATCATATATGGAATCAATGTTCTCTTTAAATGATGTGTCAGGTGATGCTAATGAGGGTCATAGTGGCAATTCAGGTGGTGGTGATAGAGCTATTGGTGGTAAGGATGTTACTGATGCTGTTGTTGGTGATGATCCTTCTGATGATGTTGTTGATGATGAAGATGATGTTGATGATGATGGGAATGGACATGGGGATGGGGATATTAATCCCCTCCATTTTTTTACTTAGTATAGAGACTTATGTATGTACTTTAAGAACTTTAATTGAATTTTTGTATGGATGATAATGGTTAATTTTTTTTCTTCTGAAAAGTTCTGCATAAATTTTCTCCTACATTTACATAATGCTAGCATTAGAATCCATAGTCATTAATATGGGTAATTGATGCCCTTAATACTATGGAATAATTATCTCTAAATTATATCCCATATAGTGACATTAGATTCCATTTATTATCTCTTTATTTTTTAGAAATTATTGAATTAACAAGTCTAAATTAATATAGGTAAAAAAAGAATATATTCCTCAGTTTTTATTTCTAAAATTTGCATTTTGTGAAATTTGAATTTGTTCTATTGATTGAACTGGTTGGGTTTTTTGAGATTCCAAGTCCCTGAATGATATGGTACATGTTAGAGATTTTTTTGGGTTTATAGGTAGCTTTGTAAGAAGGGTGCAGGGAGGGGGGTGGGTGCAGGGGGTGGGGATGGGTGCAGGGGGGTGGGGCTGGGTTCAGGGGGAGGGGGAGGTGGGGAGTGGGTTGGGTGCAGGGGGTGGGGCTGGGTGTAGGGGGGAGGGGGGCTGGGTGCTGGGGCTGGGGCTGGGTTCAGGGGGTGAGGATGGGTGCAAGGGGAGGGGGGTGCGGGGGGGGGGGGGGAGGGGGGAGGGGGTTCTGGGTGTTGGGGGGCTGGGTGCTGGGGGAGGGGGTGGGGGTGCAGGGGGTGCGGCTGGGTGTTGGGGGGGGGGGGGCTGGGTGCTGGGGGGTGGGGCTGGGTGCAGGGGGGCTGGGGGTAGTGGGGTGCAGGGGGTGGGGTTGGGTGCAGGGGTGTGGGGCTGGGTGCAGGGGGTGGGGCTGGGTGAGGGGGGAGGGGGGAGGGGGAGGGGGCTAGGTGTAGGGGGTAGGGCTGAGTGGAGGGGGTGGGTGTTAGGGGGTGGGGGTGGGGGTGGGTGCAGGGGGGCAAGAGGCAGTGGGGGTGCAGGTGGGGGGCAGTGGGTTTCCCACTGCTAGGAGATTTAGTGAGAAGGTTCTTAAGAATTGTGTGACCAAGATTAAAACTTAATCAATGTGGCACAAGGTCTATGATTTGTTTTATATAATTATTTTAAAGTTCTTTATTCTATCTGTCTTGAGACTTCTTGTCCTATTGAGCAAGTCGATCATAATATTTTTGGTAAAAATCAGGTAATCCATATGTATATTTTTCTATCAATTTTTGTGCAGATGTATTTTTTTTTTCTTAATTATGAATTTCTGAGCTACTTGATCATTCATCAATTTTTTGTTTGTATTCCCCTCTTATCCCCCCCCACTCCCTGGATTTGTGTTCTATTTGAATGTTGATAAAAAAAATTAGGCCATGTTTGTAAGTTTTCATTGAATGGGATAGAATTATCATTAATATAACCTTATGTAATGAAATTGCATGTAAAGAAATTGAATTGAATGTTCAATTATATGATAGTTTCATGATAGAAAGGATTGTCCTTACCCGGTCATTATATAAAATTTATCATAAAGTAAAATGTAGAACATGTTATATGATGCCATTATTATCTTTTCAATATGATTTTATTTTCTCCACATTTCTAATATAAGGATTCTTTTCATTCCATCTTGGTGCTAGCATATATGTGATCCCAGTGAAAAATGTGGAAGGTGTTATGCACCGAATATTTTTACATTGTATTCCAAGGCTTTAGGAGGGGAAATAATAGAAAAATATTTCATATCAGACACATTATAAATTATTATTCTTGGCTTCAACATAAATTATGTTTGTTTTTACAAGCCTATGATCGATAATAATAAAGTTATGCCAGCTCACTGCATTCTTGCAAGTACTCTTTCATTTGTTTTACTCTCTATTTGTTTCACTCCATTGATTGTTGCTTACTGCAATGAAGGAAGGGTGGATGAGGTTGTTATGTATTGGCCTTGAATGAATTTCTCTAGGATAATATTTTCAAGCCTGCTATTTCAACTAATCCATCCCACACTAGTGCTAAAAATGTCACTGTTTCTTCTGATAATAAAGTGAATCCCAACAGCAGCTCTGATTCATCAAGCTCTTCTGAA
This sequence comes from Viscum album, assembly GCA_963277665.1. Classification (NCBI taxonomy): domain Eukaryota; kingdom Viridiplantae; phylum Streptophyta; class Magnoliopsida; order Santalales; family Viscaceae; genus Viscum; species Viscum album. The sequence continues at coordinate 297,507,486 of OY728132.1, read as the reverse complement.
AGTGATTCCAAAGGAGTGATCATTTATCAAATATAAATAGGAGTGGTATATGGTTCTCATTTCTTGGTATGATGCTAACAAACCATTACCAATCTTAATTTATTTTGTTTCATTATTTTTTAATGATTATTAAACTATGTTTTATTTTCAGGACCCTCCTGCTAAAGCTTCTCCTACTTTGAATAGGCGGTCTACTCTCTAAAAAAGTCATTTTTTCTGCCACCAAGGTTTCTGAGAGAAGTGATTCATCTAGTTCATATAAAGTGATTTTGATGAATATTTGAGGGTTCTTATTAATGCTCGTGCATTATATAAATAGTTTCAATGGTTTTTAGTTTGATATATTTTATAGAATCTTTGCAATTCTGATCACTACTTGTGCATTTGAAGTTTTTGTGTAGGAAAACTTACCTAAGAAATCACTTGGAATTGTTATAAAAATTAAACTATCAAGTCTTCTTGAAACAAAAGCGAAGTCCAATGATGAAGAAAATACAGATAGCTTTGATGATGATGCTTATAATCCAGTGAATACTGATGATTTTATCTTTATCTTTATTGTTCAACTTCATGCCTCACGAGATGAAGGGTGTACCAGTGGACTAGCTTTGAATGAAAATTGTGTTGGGGGATGGTAGGTTATCACTATTATCTATTAGATTCATGTTGCAGATATATTAAATGAATTTTTCACATAATTTTCAATTATAATACTAATTTTTTTTCAGAGGTTCCAAAATTAATTGCATGCTTTGGGATTATTTTACAAGACAAATGAGTAAATTTTTGACACAATCATCCATTTTTTTGGTATTACAACTTGTGAGAGCTAAAATATTAGGAATTTATTACACCTAGATTATTTAATATTTGAATTTCTATAACATAAAACATCTAATAATTTTCCCAATCCTATTATGCAGGTTTTTTTATTTTTAGTAGCAACATTAAATTCAAGGAAATTGATAATCAATCTCAATATTCCAATATTTGACACCATAAAAAATAGTTTAAAATAGATATTTACATTATTATCATTAGAATAAGACTATCAGTGGTTAATTAGCATTTCTTACATTAGCACGGATTCTATTTTAACCTTTATATTAGGAGTGTTTACACTATCATCCCATATTAACAACAATTTTTACACTGGAAAAGTTTACATATTTACACATTTGGCTTCATTAGTAGCAACATTACACTAGCATTTCTTACAGGAGTAGTTTTCACACTAGGAATGTTTATACTAACATAATTAAGTATCAGTGCTTACACTATTAGTTCTTATAATAGAAATGCTTACACTGGAATTTTTCATAGAAACATTACCTATACAAACACCTTTTCATAATGCATATGTCTAGGAAATACAAGGGTAAAAAATCTGGGAAACATGGGAAGAATCCTACTGAAGCTTTGTATGTAATGACATGATAAGCCCACTCACTGGTGTTGGGGAAGAGGACAGGGGGGGTGTTTTGGGGAGGGTGGGGTGTTGGGGAAGAGGGCAGGGGTGTGTGTAGGGGGTGGGGGGGAGGGGGTAGGGGTGTGGGGGTGCAGGGGGAGGGGTCTGTCCAGGAGTGTGTAGGGGGCAGGGAGGGGGGTTGTCCAGGAGTGTGCAAGAATGGGGTAGGGTGTGGGTGGGTTGTCCAGGTGGGGGGTTTCAAGGTGGGGTATGCAAGGGGGGTATGTCTAGAGGGGAGAGTGGGGGTGTGCAAAGGGGGGATGTGTTGGGGGGGTCTGTCCAGGGGGAAGGGGGTGTGTTGGGTGAGGGGGGGCTTACATGTATTCAAGGGGGTGGTGCTGGGGAAGAGGGAAGGGGGTGCTGGGGAAGAGGGAAGGGGTGTGTGCAGGGGTGGGGGGGAGGGGGCAGGGGTGTGTGGGTGCAGGGGGAGGGGGGTTGTCCAGGAGGGGTGTCAGGGGGTGCAAGGGGGTTCTGTCCAGAGGGGAGAGTGGGGGTGTGAAAAGGGGGAGGGGATGTGTTGGGGGTCTGTCTAGGGAGAAGGGAGGGGCTACAGGGGGTGTCTAGGGGAATAGTGGGGGTGTGCGGGGGGGGTCTGTCCAGGGGGGAAGGGAGGGGCTTCAGGGGGTGTCCAGGGGGAGAGTGGGGGGTGTGCGAGGGGGGAGGGGTGTGTTGGGGGGGTCTGTCTAGGGGGGAAGGGAGGGGCTGTAGGGGGAGACTGGGGGTGTGCAAGGGTGGAGGGGGTGTGCTGGGGGAGTGTCTATCCAGTGGAGAAGGTAGGGGCTACAAGGGGAGAGTGGGGGTGCAAAGGGGAGAGGGTGTGCTGGGGGGGTCTATCTGGGGGGAAGGGAGGGGCTACAGGGGGTCTGTCCAGTGGGCAGCTGTTATTTCTGGGAAATGAATTTATACCCATGGTATGAGAATCGTGGGTAAATATGTTGTTGCAAAACTCTCTATACCCACAGTTCTAAAACAGTGGGTAAATATTTTGTTGCAGAACCCTTCATACCCACGGTTTACTTAACCATGGGTATCTAATTTCTGTTATAAAAATTTATACCCAAGGTTTACCAGAACCGTGGGTAAGTTAAAATTTTAGTGGGCTATACCCACAGTTTCTATAAAACCGTGGGTATAGGGAAATCCTGATGCCTCGAGATCCCACGGTTCATGAAACCATGGGTATATCCTATATCCATGGTTTAATGGGCTATAATCACAGTTTCAAACCGTGGGTATAAGGCACTTTTCTAGTAGTGATATGACCCTTCCCAAATCCTCTTTCTGTGTTTACATTGTTTTTATTCAAGAATAATTAACCTATAAGAGTTGTAAGAACATTTGATTTATCACGGAATAGAAATGAGTTATAAATGTTATACTAAACATGGAGAAAAACTAAATGTGCAAACCAATTGGGAAGAAACTATTGTTTATGGATCATTTGATATAAATAACAGTGTTAATGATGATGAAGATTTTATAAAATAAATGATAATGGAAATTAAAGTTGGACTTCATGATTGTTTGAAGTTGTTTTATAAGTTAAATAGCTATTCTAAGATACCATTTTATACCAGTTATAATAAATACACAACATTTTTAGCTGTATTGAAGTTATATAATTTGAAAGTTGGTAGAAGATGGAGGGACACCAGCTTTAAAAAACTAAATGGTCTCCTGAATGATATGATACCATAATAAAATTAAATTCCTTGTCGAAAATATGATTATAAATGAATGCTACATTCAATGGGAATGATCTCAAAAAAATACATGCTTGTCAAAATTATTGCACATTATTTTGAAAGGTCCATGAATCACTCATAAAATTCCCTTAAGTGTGGCGTGAATCAATACAAGAAAGATAAATCAAGTCATTCATAATATATATGGTATATTATTATCATTATATGGTTTATAAGTATATTTATATGTTAGGAAACAGTGAGATGATTGATATCAAACACAGATACAAGAATTAAATATGGTAAACTACGTCATCCATCATACTCTCATCAGCAGAAAAAAATTGATTATGAGTATCCTAAATTTGTAAATGAGCCAAGAAACTTCCATCTTATGTTATCAATAAATGGAAAAATAATTTTGGTGTACATAATACTCACAATATATAGCTATTTATATTAATAAATTATAACTTTCCACCATGGTTATGCATGAATCTCAAATACCATATGTTGTCTCTACTTATATTTGGACCAAAACAACCCAGTAATAATATTGATGTCTATTTGGCTCTATTAATTGAAGTTATGAAATTGATGTGGGATACAAGTGTTACAATATATAATACTCATAGAATTTAATAATTCACATTGAGGGTCATGATGTATGACATGATAAATGACTTTATTTCTTGAAGATTTTCAGGCTATATCATTAAAATAATTTTAGGGTGTCCCATTTTTTAAGAATTCTCACACTTAGTTTGGTGGAAACATTCCTTGAAGACCATGTTTTTTGGAAATTGAAATTTTTTACCTTGAAAAAATAAATACCAATCCTGGATGTAAACATTCGATGGGAATAATAAACAAGGTACAACATTGTATCCACTAATGGGTGATCAAATGTTCAATAAATTAAAATCTATTAAAACTATTTTTGGTAAACCATTTTCAAAAACCCTTATGAAATCAGGTTGGAAAAAAATCTATTTTATTTAAATTATTATACTAGAATTGTCTATATGTCAGAAATTTTATTTATGTCTTGCATGTAGAAAAAAAAGGTATTTGATAGTGTTATTGGAACATTACTAAATGTTCATAGAAAAAAAATATTACATTAAGGCTAGGTTAGACATTATTAACATGGAGATAAGGGAAGAGTTGACACTGGTGAAGGGTAAAAGATATACTTTTCTTCCTCGATAATCTTACACTCTATCTAGACAATAAAAATTGCAATTGTTTATTTTCCTTAATAGTGAAAAAAGTTCTAGAGGGGTATTCATCAAATATCGCGAATTTCATGTCAAGGACTAATTTGATGTTTCAGGGAATAAAATCACATGAATTTCATGTTTTAATGAAATATTTTATGCTTGTTTCTTTACATTTAATTCTAATGAAAAATATACAACATAAATTAACTTGACTCCACTTTTTTTTCAAAGCCATATGCAGTAAAGTTATAGACTCAAAAAAGTTTCTGATAATGAATAAGAAGGTTGAAGTCATATTATGTGAATAAGAAATGTTATTATGATCATAATTAATTGATATAATGGTACACCTAATAGTTTACTTGTTTAGAAAGTTTCAAATATATGTTCTTATCCATTATATTTGGATATACTCCATTGAATGGTATATGAAAATTTTGAAAGGGTACATCATTAATCCATGTTGGAAAGAAGTTTTCATTATAGAATGATATATTGTTGAAGAAGTTTTTGAATTATTTACTGATTACCTATCTAATTTTGATAGCATCGGTCTCCCAAAGTCTCATCGCAATGGATTCCTTGTGGTCAAAGGGATCTTTTGGAAGATATTTTGTTACAATTACCATCATAGAGTGAAAAAAGATCACCTTTATATTTTATATAATAGTGAATATGTTGATCTATACATTGAATCCCATAATCAATTATTAGATATTTGAATCTAACTAGGTATGAAGGATGGATATCAAGTACATGTAATAAAAAGTTTATAGGATGGTTCCAATATCATGTTTATAAGGAATTATATGAAAATATGAATTCAATTTATGAATGAATTTGATGGCTAGCCAGCGGTCTAAATGAAAATGTTATATCTTACACAGTTTTTTTAATTAATAGTTATATGTTTTATATAAAAGAACAATATGGATGAATTATGATGCAAAAAAGTGGAGTTATTATTATGAAGGAAGTGATGTGCATATCCAGTTCCAAGGATAGAAATCCAATTTATGTGAATATTTTATATTTCAACATCATCAAACAGATATATGAGCTAGATTATATAACATTTCAAGTGAATATTTTCCATTGAAAAAGGGTTGACAATAGGAGTGTAGTAAAATTTGATGAAATGGGCTTCATGAAGGTGAATTTCATTATTGAAGGGTATAAGGATAAGTTGTTCATAATGGAATCACAATTAGTGTAGGTATTTTATGTCTTAGATATGGAAAATAGGATTTTTTTTAATTTTACTACTGGAGACTAAAACAACTGTAGGTTTAGATGAAAATTTAATCGAGGATAACCCTTTCATTTAGAGATTACAATAATTTCATGGTGGTCATAATGTTGAAAATTTATTGTATGTTAGAGAGGACCAAAAATAGGGGATTTGGATTCTCGATAGATGAGAAAGATCCCTTCAACCATTAAATAAAATAAAGATAGTTCAATGAGTAGGTTAAAGTGTTTTTTAATATACTATACTTTTCCTCATAATATTATGTGTTCTCTATTATATTAACATAATTTAAATTAAATGTTTGACTACTCATGTAGACAATGAATTATGTACATGATGATGTTACCAATCTTGGGGAAGAACATGTAGTTGATGCTAAAACTATGGAATTATTAGGGGATCAAAAAAATGATGATGAAAAAAAACAATAATAATATAGAATCACTATGTTGACTAAAATTATCAAGGCAAGAAGTAAAGGTATAAAATTTGAGGTTGTCTATAATCGATGGAACTAACCCATTGACCCCAAAAATTCAATGTTCATTAGTTATGTTGGGGTCTCAATGAGAGTGAATGTGACAATTAATATTGACACAATTTCTATCCTATAATGAAGGAAACACTTTAGGAAGATATTAATGTGATGTTACGATATACTTTCTCTATTTTACCAAAAAATTAAATAATGAAATATCGATTTAATTTTTTTAATATCTTTTAGAGTTAATTTATTTTTAATTATTTAAATAATAAATATGTATTAATAGCCATTGTAAAATACCATAGAGTCTTTTGAACACTTCTTACTAAGTTTCATCTTAAGGATACTGAGGGGAAAGTAAAGCCCCATCCACCAGTTACTTGTACAACATTATAAAGTAGGAAACATGGAATGCTTTCATTAGTCATCATGTTGAGAACTCATTTCAAGTGAATTTTAGTTGATAATATATTATTTTAAATTATTTATTTTATTAAATTTGATCCAAAATTGTTAATTTGTGAAATAATAAAGAAGTTTTTAAAATAAACAACATGCATCAAAACCAATGTACCCCTATCATAAAGTAAGGATGGATATTCTTCACCAGAGAAGAAAATGGTATGTAATTTAAATATACAATAAAAGTTTTATGTGATATGAAACAATATATGTTCCTTTTTTGTATTCAGATTGATGAATCAATATCCAAATCCACTTGTATCCCATATCATGTGCTATGGAAGGAGGCCCGCGTAAATAAATATGGTAAAATATTTGATAAAAACACAAAAGCAGTATGGGAAACATGTATAAGTATAACATAACAGTGATTCATTTTGATTTATAACATTATTACATACAAATATCTATTTATGTTCATATTTTTTTATATGGTTTATACATAAGAGTCGGTAGTGACTATACCTAAAGAAAAACTACTTTTAGTGGTTTTGAAGTGGCCAGAACAATATGGACACGTTAGAGTTATTAGTTTTGGAGTGTCAGCTCAAACATATTTTGAGAAGATGAAATCACAAGAAGAAACATATCTGATGGTGAAAGGATTGTAGGTGAAAATAAATGCTTTGAAAGATATTATTGTCTTGTTTGGTTGGGAAGTCCAATATATGAGAAAAGATCAAATCGAACTAATAGTGGAACAAATATCATCACATGAATAACCAAACAACCCCACTAGATTTGAGTATATTAATTCCCCTCAACCGCATAACTTACAATAGGTAATAAATTTTTCATTACTATTTCTCTTAAATGTGAATCAAACAACTTTTGATAACTTTATATTACAAAAATTCTATAGGGTAAAGTTGTATGTGATTTTTATCTATCAACACCCATGCATCACCTTATTGTGAGGGGTAAAATGTATAATATATCAGGAGCCATGATACACAAGAAATAACTCCAAAAATATCACATGAGATTGAAGATGGAAGTAGCTCAAGAGTTGAGTGCCGAGTTTTCTATTCCAATTGATGGTCTGGATATTACAAAGGTCAATAATGCTATTGGGACTTTCATAGCATGACCTTCTAATCATATAAAGATACAATATGTATGAACTTAACAATTTTTTTAACTAGTAATAGTTGATTAAAAGAGGTTTGAAGTTTGGTATGGTATTATAGATGGATAAAACGAAGGGGAAACATAAGGATAGATTAATAAAATCTAGTGAATCGACCAAGAAAACAAAAGGACCTTTCAGGAGTACCTTCTCCCCACCAGTTCTACTACATCATATATTAACATTAAAAGTTCATGCAGACACCACATTAAAATATAGATATGTTTCTTACATTTAATATTAAGATTAAATATTTGGATATGTTATTACAAATGTGGTTGGTATAAAGAGTATAAATGAGCTTCTCAAGTTTGAATGGTTGGGAATATCAGTTCTAAATACATACATTAGGTACATTTTTATAATTCTTCTGTCCAAAAAATGATATACGATGTTCATTAAAGTTAATAAATATCCATATTTTCTATAGTAATTTATGTTAATAATGTATAAATGTAAAACCTCATGAAGCATGATTTTGATTCCTTAATCCCTATATTTTTTCTATGGAAACAATTATTTGGGGTTGGAAGAAATTGATAAGAAAAAAGTTGATCTTACCATGGTGTTTGATAATAAAATAAGAGACAAAAATTTATTGTTGATTCCTATAATACAGGGTTAAAACTCTACAATATAATCATATAAAATATATTTTTCTTTTTTTGTTACTTATTTGATTTTGTTTTTTAGGAAGCACTGGATGTTGATCGCAATGAATTAGGATACTTCAAATATTTATTTTTTGGATCCAATGTATTGTTTTTCATCAAAATTACCACACATGATGTGTATTGTGAATTTTTAATGCATTTTAATTAATATTTTATAGATAAAATTCAAATTATATGTTTCCTTTTTTTAACAAGAATTTTGTTATGATAAGGTGATTTATAAATATAGGCTAAATCATGGTATGAGGTCAGACACTAAACATAATAATCCTATAGATTTATTCAAATGGAAATACATTAAGTTATATATAAAAATATTAACTATCAAAACATATTTCAAAAAAAATTACTTATTTTGGTCAATGTTTCTATGGTGTCTGAAGCAATATAACAACAACAATTGTGGATATTATATTTTTAAATTTATGAAAATATCATATACCATGAAAATACTAGTACCCCTAAAAAGGTAATCTCTAAAGTTAATTAAAATTTCATTAAAAAAAATCTTAATAGTTTCTTTGTATATATTTTCTCCCAATATTTCCAAAAGTCTATGTACTAAAAAGAAGTAAATTTGTTTAGAGATGAGTGAGTAGAGTACATGGTGTCAGAATGTTTTCCAATATCAAATTTAGGTGATTACCTATTATGTTTATGATCTATTATGGGTTATGACCTTATAAATATATTTGGGATGTGAAGCATTAATATCATAATTCTTATATATTATTTTTGATCTATTTCTCAAGGATAATTATAATGGAGGAAATCAATCTGTTTAGAAATGAATAGGAACAATACATGGTGTGAGAATGTAAATAGACATCATAAAGATGTTGCTTCTTACCACCTATTTAGTTAATTTTCTCATCATTTTATTTTCTTTTTTTAGTTAATTTACATATTATTTTTATCTAACACTTATTTTAGTAAATTTACACATTATTTAAAAACACATATCACATGATCAAAACCAATAAAAATTTATTTTCTTTTGATACTTTTAGAAAGTAATCCTTAAGTCATTTTTGATCTGTAAGAATTGACCGCACATCAATCTGACACACGATATGGTTGGTAAAACTTTAAGTGTGTGTTTTCAATACAAAAATGTCATTTTAGTTTGAAACACATATCACATATCCAAAACTAAAAAAACGAGCTTAGATTGTTTTTAAAATTTATAAAAATGATCTATAATTTATTTTTGACATTTAGAAATTGACCACACATCAATCCAACACCTGATGTGGTCAATATGACTCAAAGTGTGTGTTTTCAATACAAAAGTGTCATTTTATTTAAAACACACATCAAATAGAAAAAAATGTTCAAAATAGCTTGGATTGTTTTCAAAATTTAGGAAAATGATTGAAAATTCATTTTTGATTTTTAAGAATCAACCGCACATCAATATGTCACCTGATGTGGTCAATATAACTCAAAGTGCATGTTTTCAATAAAGAAGTTCCATTTTAGTTTAAAACGCATGTCACATCTCCAAAAATAAGAAAACAAGCTTAGATTATTTTAAAACTTTAAGAAAATGATCTATAATTCATTTTTCATATGTAGGAATTGACTTCACACCAATATGACAGATGATTTGGTTGGTATGACTTTAAGTATACGTTTTCAATATAAAAGGGTCATTATAGTTTAAAACACACATAAAATAGACAAAATAGATCAAAAAAGTTGATATTATTTTTATAATTTAGAAAAATGGTCTATAATTAATTTGTGACTTATACAAATTGACCACACATCAATCTGAAAAAAAATGTGACTGATATGACTCGAAGTGTGTGTTTTCAATATAAAGTTTCATTTTAGTTTAAAACACATGTCACTGGAAAAATAGAGAAAATGAGCTCAGGTTTCTTTCAAATATTAGGATAATAATTGATAATTAATTTTTGATTTTTAGGAATTGATCACATGTCAATATGACACCCGATGTGGTCAGTATTACTCGAAGTGTGTGTTTTCAATAAGGAACTACCATTTTAGTTTAAAACACATGTCACATCACCAAAACTGATAAAATGAGCTCATATTGTTTTCAAAATTTAGAAAAATGATCCATAATTAATTTTTCAAATGTATAATTTTTCTGTATGCCAATATGACACACGATGTGGTCAGTATAACTCAAAGTACATGTTTTCAATATAGACATGTCATTTTAGTTTATAAAACACATAAAATATCCAAAACTGAGAAAATGAGCTTGGATTGTTTTCAAACTTTAGGAACACAGTCCATAATTCATTTTTGATGAGTAAAAATTTACCAATCATCAATCCAAGACACTATGTGATTGATATGACTCTAAGTGCATGTTTACAATATAAAGATTTTATTTTACTTTAAAATGCATGCCACTAGAACAAACTGAGTAAATAAGTTCAGATTGTTTTTAAAATTTAGGAAAATGATTGATAATTCATTTTTGATGTGTAATAATCGACCGAACATCAATCTGATAGTTGATGTGGTCGATATGTCTTGAAGTACAGGTTTTCAAAAAAGAAGTTCCATTTTAGTCTATGTCTCTTGAGAGACATCTGATAAGTTCCATTTTAGTTTAAAACAAGCATCACATATCTAAAACTGAGAAAACAAGCTCGTATTATTTTTAAATTTTAAGAAAATGATCCATAATTCATTTTTCATGATAGAAATTGACAGCACACCAATATGACACACAATGTAACGACCCAATATTTTTGAGTAGTATATTAACTTACTCTTAATGATTTAATAAGATGTTAATGGTCAATGCAGAAAGAGGAGTCGATGGCTTCATCCAGTAGACTCGACCCTTATGAAGCCCACTTATCAGAGCTTGGGAAGGAGGTAGCATCTGTGGGCTTCGCTTTGGACCAAGCCCAAGCCGAACTCCAGCATGTCAAGCTTGAACGGAAACGCCTACAGGAGAAGTTCAAGTTAGTAGAGATTACTACTAGGGCAATGTTATCTGAGCCTCCCTCAGATTCTCTCACCATAGCACACCTTACACTTAGGTCTTATGCCGGTGTTATAAGGGGCTATGTGACGAGACCCTAGCTTCCTTGTGTAATCCTTTCGGGTGAATAAATTGAGATATCTTCCTTTAGTGATTTTTGTGGATTTTCTTTTGTCCGGATAATTTTAGGATATATTTTATTGATGACTTTTTGAAAAAGGGATATTTTAAAACATTTATGTAAACCCTAAATAACTAATGATGTGTAATGATTTTCAAAAAATGGTCTTCTACAAAAGTGTTCAGTAAGGAATTTGGAGTCTAATAAGATCAACTTAATTTTTGATGAATAGTAAATTATGAATAGTGATTTCACTCTTAGGATTAGTAATATGACCAAATGGATTAGTAATTTCAGTCAAAGAAAGTTTTAATATAATTTAGACACTTAGATTAAGTAATGTGATTCAGTAAAATGGGTAAATAACGGTTTCATAAATTATTAGTAAAGTATTAGTTTTTTCGGATGAATAGTGTTTTTTAATTAAAATTTTAATAAAAAATAATTAGAAAATTATTTTTTATAAAAATGACTTTATTTTTGAACTCAGAGCATCGATATTATGTTATGGTAATTTTTGGGGTTTTTTCTGAAAAAAATAAATTTTTGATGAATAGTGTTTTTATTTAAAAATTAAATTAAAAATATTTAGAAAATTATTTTTATAAAATGGATTTCATTTTTGAAATCAGAGCATTGATATTTGGTTAAGGTGAAATTTTGGGATTTTTCTGAGAAAGTTGAATTTTCAGTGAATAGTAAAAATACAGTTTTAGGGTTTCAGTATGTTTAATGACATCATAACTGTGTCATGATGATGTCATGAGATCTTTTAAGGGTTGACCGGCCAAGGGTGATGAATTATTGTTTTGGGGGCCCCATGTGGCCTAACTCCTTGATAAATGCCAAGGGAGAGCACATGGGTTTGAGAAAAGCACATGTGAGGTGTCCCTTGGCCATTATTGCCTTGTCCCCTCACTTTCCCTATAAATACCCACCCTTTCCTCCTTTAGTTTTCACTCCCAACTCTCCCCCAACGAATTTATGGTCTTCTTACCTTCCAAGTAGTCCTCCCAAGGTGCTCCCAAGCCCTCAAGGTCCAAAACTTTGAGTTTCAAGAGTCACGTTTTAAGGTAAGGGATCTGACCTCTCTCTTTCTTTTCATGTAATCTCTTTTATGTCATTCCTTTTATGCTACATGTTCTTATGTGAGAGGATGTTATTTTATATTCCTCTTACTTCCCTTTTCATGTTTATATGATGAGAGATCCACTCTTACTCTCATCATTTCATTTTATGAAAGTTTAAGTGACGCCGTTAGGCTGCCGAATTTTTAAGGGATCCTTTCACCCTTCTCATTTTTCAAGTTCGGTTTTCATATCAAGTCTTTCAAGTTCCTTTTTTATTATGTTGGGGTATGATCTCTATATCTATCATACTGATCTCTTATGATCATATGATGAGAGACCCTATTTGATCTTGTCAATTCATTTTTATTGAAGTTTAAGTGACGCCGTTATGCTGCCGAATTTTCATAAGAGAAATCTAATTTTTGTCTTCCTTCCATGTTTTTCATTTCAAATGGTATGTCCTCCAAATTTCATTACCATGTCCATATATCCTTCTTATTCCATTCCCCTACTGTTTTATGGATCATTTATGAGTGGGTGACCCATGTCCCCTCTCTTTTCAATGTTTTCTAAAACCCCGAAACATAGCCGTTATGCTGCAGAATTTTTGGTCTCAAAATGCCTCTCTCTTTTCTCAAAATTATTTTATGTTATAAATTGAATACTAAAAGCACTTATTTCTACAAGGTTATTCACATATATATCAAAATTTTCTATTTTAAATTCTTGGATTTACATACATGAGACCCGCTTTCCCTTTCCGTGGGTTTAAAGTGACGTAAGGATCATGTCTTTAAAGCAGTTTTTTAAACGTTATGATTATGAAATGAAACCCATTTATTTTATGCTATATGAGTTATTTATGAAATGTTTGATGATGATATATGTGGCTCACATGATAATAAAGGAAAATTTAAGGGTGCGCCCTGATAGCGCTCTAATGCATTGGGTAATGATGTAACCACTAGAGATTACAATTTTCACGATACCTTGGTGAATAACCTTGGTAATTTTCAAATGACACCTTGGGGATGGACCTTGGTGATATGTTCATGATTTTATATGTTAAATGATGTAGCCACATATTCAAGTTATGGAAAATGTTATTTTTATTATGAAATGCCTCATGATTTCTTTCTCATGCCTTAAAGTTATATTCATGTCCTTATTGAAGTAGCTCAAGTTCACATGTAAAATGTTCCTCTTGTTTCCCTTACTGGGCCTTCTGCTCACCCTTTCTTTTGATGTATGTCCCCAGGTTATGAGATGCAGTAATGAACCTAGAATGAACTTAAGGAGATGCCTTTCAAGTGTTTAAGAAGAATGTTTTATGTTGTTTTCATGTATTATGTTCCTGGTTTCCAAGACACTAGACCTTAAAGATCCTCAGTTTTGTGTAATGTAATGAAAGTTTATGTTGTAAAATGGCGGGATGCTATAGTTGGTATCAAAGGATGGTTTAGTTATTTGTGGAAATTAGGATATAAAAACTTTAGGAAGAACCCTATAGAAAAGTTTAAATATAGGAAAACTTCCTGGTATTTTGGTAAGTATTGAGTAAGTGGTTTATCAAACAAATACATCCATGTCTGGATACGAGCAGGTAGACGCGGCTCTAGCACAGATGTACATAGGGGTAAAACCCGAAAACACCGCTTTGAGCTAGACTCGAACGGGAACTGGTGCACGATAACGGGCCTTGCTGCACTCTTGGTTACGACACTCCCGGGGGATATTTTTGGTTAATCACAAGCTTTTTATGAATCATTATGAAGGAATTATAGAAAAGTGTAATTGTATAAGCATTAAGTCTTAGTTAAAAGATCCAAAAATGAAATAAGTTTCTCACTAAGGTTTTATTCTTTTAGAAAATGGTGGGCAATAGGAGGAATCGTGCCGATGGTGACCGCAATGCACCATGTGCTGACGGCCCTCCGATGGAAGCCAGAATGGAAACATTCATGCGAATGATGAACCAACTGACTCAAGTTATGAGTAATAACTTGAATCAAGCTGAGAGGCTGACCTCACCGCGAAGGGAACAACTTTCTGTTGAGTCCTTCATGCGTCAATGACCACCAACATTCAGTGGATCTACTGACCCATTGGTTGCGGAACAATGAATAAGCTCCATTGAAAAGATCTTTTCTGTACTTCATTGTTCGGAACAAGAAAAAGTCACCCTTGCTGTTTACCGCCTAGAGGGAGAAGCTGATCAGTGGTGGTCACTGATCAAAAACACAAAGCCACGAGGAGAGATGGAAGCTATGGAGTGGGAAGAGTTCCGGGGAATATTCTTTAATAAGTATTTCCCTCGTTCGATGAGAACGAGAATGGAGAAAGAATTTCTCGAGCTGAAGCAAAAGGAGAATGAATCAGTTGGAACCTACGAGATGAACTTCACAAGGCTTTCCCGTTATACCTCAAGATTCTTCATGGACCCTAATGGGAAGTTTGATAGATTCTTTGGTGGACTACGACCTCATCTACGGAAGAATCTAGCCAACAGGGACTATGATAGCTATGAAGAAATTGTTCGAAGTGCTATGAAAGTTGAACTAGAGTTTGGGGAGACACAGTGGTCTCACAAATCTAATGAGAAGAAGAGAACTCTAGAACCAAGCCTGGGAAGCATTCGGGGAACTGCTTGATCGGAAGTGGTAAGTGCTATAGGTGTGGAAAAGAAGGCCATATTTCTAGGAATTGTCGTAGTGATGTGAAGCCTCAACTTCCCAACACTAACAACAGAGGAAAGATGGTTCTGGCCCTACCCGAAGTCACATGCTTCAAGTGTGGACAGCTTGGGCATTTTTCTAATCAATGTCCAAATCCGAGGGCGGTGGAGGGGAATCACCATCAACCTCAGCAGAGGCCAAGGGAGCAAGTTCGTGCTTTCTCTATCACAACAACTGAAGTTGAGGTTCCGAACGATGTGGTAGCAGGTACTCTTGTTGTCCTCTCAAAAATAGCAAGTACTTTATTTGATTTTGGTTCTACGCATTCCTTTATTTCCTCCAAGTTTGCAAGGAATATAGAATCAATCCCCGAACTGCTAGAGGTAGAGTTGTCAGTCAAGACTCCAAGTGGGATTATCCTTGCATCAAAAGTATTTAGAGACTCTAGTGTTTACTTTGGTGAGCACAATCTTATCACAAATCTAGTAGTCATTCCCATGATGGAATTCAACATTATACTAGGGATGGACTGGCTCTCAAAGTATAATGCTAAGATCAAATGCAGAAGTAAGGAAATCTCAGTAGTCTTGAATGAACGACCTACAGTTATCTTCCAAGGAGAGATATCCCGAACTGATCCCTATCTAGAAGCACCTCCCATAGCTTTCTTTATGGAGTTAATCGGTGATGATGAAGAAGGGAAAGGGAGCATACAAATTGAAGATGTTCCAATTGTTCAGGAGTACATGGATGTATTTCCTGAGGAGTTACCTGGACCTCCCCCAGAAAGAGAGGTAGAGTTCTCCATTGAACTCGTACCTGGGTCCCAACCGATATCAAAGACTCCGTATAGAATGGAAAATGTGGAGCTAGAAGAGTTAAAGAAACAACTCCAAGACTTGTTGGAGAAGGGGTTTATCCGACCGAGTGTGTCTCCTTGGGGAGCACCAGTTCTCTTTGTGAAGAAGAAGGATGGATCAATGCGGCTATGCATTGATTATAGAGAACTGAACAGGATCACAATGAAGAACAGATATCCTCTTCCAAGAATTGATGATTTATTTGACCAACTTCGTGGGGCTCAATTCTTCTCTAAGATTGACCTTTGATCTGGTTATCATCAACTGAGGGTGAAGAAGGAAGATATTCCAAAGACTGCCTTCCGATCAAGATATGGGCATTATGAGTTTACTGTTATGCCTTTCGGCTTGACTAATGCTCCTGCTATTTTCATGGATTTGATGAATAGAGTCTTTAAGGACTACCTTGATAACTTTGTGGTAGTTTTTATTGATGATATTTTGATATATTCAAAAAGTCGTGAGGAGCATGAAGATCATCTGAGGGTTATTTTGAAAAATCTACAGAAGGAGAGGCTCTTTGGGAAGTTCAGCAAGTGTGAGTTTTGGTTACAACAAGTGGCTTTCTTGGGGCACATCGTAACCAATAAAGGAATCTCGGTTGACCCTGCAAAGACAATGGTTGTGGAGGAGTGGCCTCAACCCACAACAATAACTGAGATTCGTAGTTTCCTTGGTTTAGAGGGATATTATAGGAGGTTTGTGAAAACTTTTCACGGCTTTCTAATCCACTAACCAAGTTGACTCGAAAAGGGGTTAAGTTCATCTGGACAAAGGAATGCGAGGAAAGTTTCCAAGAGCTAAAGAAGAGATTGGTTACTGCACCTGTGTTAACACTACCCTCTATCGGAGAAGGATTCGTTATTTTTAGCGATGAATCTCTGAAAGGGCTTGGGTGAGTCCTCATGCAAAATGACAAGGTAATTGCTTATGCATCTCGACAGTTGAAGATTCATGAGCAGAATTATCCTACGCATGATCTAGAGCTGGCGGCAGTTGTTTTTTCTCTAAAGATATGGAGGCACTATCTTTATGGGGAGAAATGTGATATATACACTGACCACCAAAGTCTAAAGTATATTTTCACACAGAAAGAATTGAACATGAGACAAAGGAGATGGTTGGAGATTATTAAAGACTATGATTGTTCAATTCATTATCACCCTGGAAGAGCAAACAAAGTCGCGGATGCGTTAAGCAGGAAAGATCCTGTTGTTCTGGAAACAATGAGGATCCTAGGGGATCCCTTGATTAAAGATCTAGTAAAACTGGACATGGGAATTATAAGGAAAGGGACATCATCAACCCTATCCCAAATGATTTCTCAACCTTCATTACTAGAGAAGATCAAGAAGGCTCAAAAAGAAGATCCTTTGCTGCAGGAGAAGTTCGAGGCTGTAAAGGATGGTAAGTTCCCTGATTTCAATGTTGATCAAGAAGGTGTATTGAAATTTCGTACAAGACTATGTGTTCCATCTATTCCGGAGATAAAGAAATAACTGATGGATGAAGCTCATAGATCTACTTTATCTATACATCCGGGAAGCACTAAGATGTATAGAGACCTTCGTGATCATTATTGGTGGGATAACATGAAGAGGGAGATTGCTGATTACACTACAAGGTGCCTGGTGTGTCAGAAAGTAAAGGCAGAACGACAACTTCCTAAGGGGGTATTACAACCGCTACCCATACCAGTATGGAATTGAGATAATATCACTATGGACTTTGTAACTGGTCTCCTGAAAACATCCAAAGGAAACAATGCGATATGGGTTATTGTGGACCGTCTCACCAAGACAGCCCATTTTATCTCTATTCGGGAAGATTTCTCTCTGGATCAGCTTGCCAAGATATACGTGAAGGAAGTGGTAAGGCTGCATGGGGTACCACTATCCATCGTATCTGATCGTGACCCAAGATTCACATCAAAATTCTGGAGAAGTCTTCAACATGCTCTGAATACTGAATTGAATTTTAGTACGGCCTATCATCCTCAAACTGATGGCCAATCTGAAAGGACTATTCAGACACTCGAAGACATGATGAGATTATGCTCAATGGAATTTAAAGGTGGATGGGATCAACACCTCCCATTAGTTGAGTTCTCCTATAACAACATCTACCATTCGAGTATTCAGATGGCACCCTATGAAGCTCTGTATGGAAAGCGATGTAGAACTCCTACTTGTTGGGATGAAACTGGTGAGAGGAAGCTTCTTGGGCCTGATCTCGTGCAAGAGATGACGGAACAGGTTCATGCCATCCAACAAC
The DNA here is from genome assembly GCA_963277665.1 of Viscum album. NCBI lineage: Eukaryota > Viridiplantae > Streptophyta > Magnoliopsida > Santalales > Viscaceae > Viscum > Viscum album. Next base: position 297,489,135 of record OY728132.1, on the reverse strand, counting down.
ACATAAAAGCTGCTCAAAGTCGGCAGAAGAGCTATGTTGACAATCGTCGAAGGGACTTGGAGTTTGGTGTTGGCGACAAAGTCTTCCTTCGAATTTCTCCATGGAAGAGAGTCATGCGGTTTGGGAAGAAAGGGAAGCTCAGCCCTAGGTACATTGGCCCCTATGAAATCCTTGATCGCATAGGAGCAGTGGCCTATCGTCTATCACTTCCACCAAACCTAGCTCAAGTTCATGATGTCTTCCATGTATCTCTCTTGAGGAAGTACATACCCGACCCTTCGCATGTACTGAACCCAGAGGTGGTACAACTGGAACATGACCTCTCTTATGAGGAGCAGCCAGTGGAGATCTTGGACCGTAGAGACAAGGTTCTACGAAACAAGACTACCCACCTTGTGAAAGTGTTGTGGAGGAATCATAAGTATGAAGAAGCGACTTGGGAGCCTGAGGAAACGATGAAGCAAAAGTACCCTCACCTTTTCGACTAGGCCTCAAGTATAAATTTCAGGGACGAAATTTCTTAAGGGGGGAAGAATGTAACGACCCAATATTTTTGAGTAGTATATTAACTTACTCTTAATGATTTAATAAGATGTTAATGGTAAATGCAGAAAGAGGAGTCGATGGCTTCATCCAGTAGACTCGAACCTTATGAAGCCCACTTATCAGAGCTTGGGAAGGAGGTAGCATCTGTGGGCTTCGCTTTGGACCAAGCCCAAGCCGAACTCCAGCGTGTCAAGCTTGAACGGAAAACGCCTACAGGAGAAGTTCAAGTTAGTAGAGATTACTACTAGGTCAATGTTATCTGAGCCTCCCTCAGATTCTCTCACCATATCACACCATACACTTAGGTCTTATGCCGGTGTTATAAGGGGCTATGTGACGAGACCCTAGCTTCCTTGTGTAATCCTTTCGGGTGAATAAATTGAGATATCTTCCTTTAGTGATGTTTGTGGATTTTCTTTTGTCCGGATAATTTTAGGATATATTTTATTGATGAATTTTTGAAAAAGGGATATTTTAAAACATTTATGTAAACCCTAAATAACTAATGATGTGTAATGATTTTCAAAAAATGGTCTTCTACAAAAGTGTTCAGTAAGGAATTTGGAGTCTAATAAGATCAACTTAATTTTTGATGAATATTAAATTATGAATAGTGATTTCATGCTTAGGATTAGTAATATGACCAAATGGATTAGTAATTTCACTCAAAGAAAGTTTTAATATAATTTAGACACTTAGATTAAGTAATGTGATTCAATAAAATGGGTAAATAACGGTTTCATAAATTATTAGTCAAGTATTAGTTTTTTCGGATGAATAGTGTTTTTTAATTAAAAATTTAATTAAAAATAATTAGAAAATTATTTTTTATAAAAATGACTTTATTTTTGAACTCAGAGCATCGATATTATGTTATGGTAATTTTTGGGGTTTTTTCTGAAAAAAATAAATTTTCGATGAATAGTGTTTTTATTTAAAAATTAAATTAAAAATATTTAGAAAATTATTTTTATAAAATGGATTTAATTTTTGAAATCAGAGCATTGATATTTGGTTAAGGTGAAATTTTGGGATTTTTCTGAGAAAGTTGAATTTTCAGTGAATAGTAAAAATACAGTTTTAGGGTTTCGGTATGTTTAATGACATCATAACTATGTCATGATGATTTCATGAGATCTTTTAAGGGTTGGCCGGACAAGGGTGATGAATTATTGTTTTGGGGGCCCCATGTGGCCTAACTCCTTGATAAATTCCAAGGGAGAGCACATGGGTTTGAGAAAAGCACATGTGAGGTGTCCCTTGGCCATTATTGCCTTGTCCCCTCACTTTCCCTATAAATACTCACCCTTTCCTCCTTTAGTTTTCACTCCCAACTCTCCCCCAACGAATTTCTGGTCTTCTTACCTTCCAAGGAGTCCTCCCAAGGTGCCCCCAAGCCCTAAAGGTCCAAAACTTTGAGTTTCAAGAGTCACGTTTTAAGGTAAGGGATCCGACCTCTCTCTTTCTTTTCATGTAATCTCTTTTATGTCATTCCTTTTATGCTACATGTTCTTATGTGAGAGGATGTTCTTTTATATTCCTCTTACTTCCCTTTTCATGTTTATATGATGAGAGATCCACTCTTACTCTCATCATTTCATTTTATGAAAGTTTAAGTGACGCCGTTAGGCTGCCGAATTTTTAAGGGATCCTTTCACCCTTCTCATTTTTCAAGTTCGATTTTCATATCAAGTCTTTCAAGTTCCTTTTTTATTATGTTGGGGTATTATCTCTATATCTATCATACTGATCTATTATGATCATATGATGAGAGACCCTATTTGATCTTGTCAATTCATTTTTATTGAAGTTTAAGTGACGTCGTTAGGCTGCCAAATTTTCATAAGAGAAATCTAATTTTTGTCTTCCTTCCATGTTTTTCATTTCAAATGGTATGTCCTCCAAATTTCATTACCATTTCCATATATCCTTCTTATTTCGTTCCCCTACTGTTTTATGGATCATTTATGAGTGGGTGACCCATGTCCCCTCTCTTTTCAATGTTTTCTAAAACCCCAAAACATAGCCGTTATGCTGCAGAATTTTTGGTCTCAAAATGCCTCTCTCTTTTCTCAAAATTATTTTATGTTATAAAGTGAATACTCAAAGCTCTTATTTCTACAAGGGTATTCACATATATATAAAAATGTTCTATTTTAAATTCTGGGATTTACATACATGAGACCCGCTTTCCCTTTCCGTGGGTTTAAAGTGACGTAAGGATCATGTCTTTAAAGCAGTTTTTTAAACGTTATGATTATGAAATGAAACCCATTTATTTTATGCTATATGGGTTATTTATGAAATTTTTGATGATGATATATGTGGCTCACATGATAATAAAGGCAAATTTAAGGGTGCGCCCTGATAGCGCTCCAATGCATTGGGTAATGATGTAACCACTAGAGATTACAATTTTCACGATACCTTGGTGAATAACCTTGGTAATTTTCAAATGACACCTTGGGGATGGACCTTGGTGATATGTTCATGATTTTCTATGTTAAATGATGTAGCCACATCTTCAAGTTATGGAAAATGTTATTTTTATTATGAAATGCCTCATGATTTATTTCTCATGCCTTAAAGTTCTTTTCATGTCCTTATTGAAGTATCTCAAGTTCACATGTAAAATGTTCCTCTTGTTTCCCTTACTGGGCCTTCTGCTCACCCTTTCTTTTGATGTATGTCCCCAGGTTATGAGATGCAGTAATGAACCTAGAATGAACTTAAGGAGACGCCTTTCAAGTGTTTAAGAAGAATGTTTTATGTTGTTTTCATGTATTATGTTCCTAGTTTCCAAGACACTAGACCTTAAAGATCCTCAGTTTTGTGTAATGTAATGAAAGTTTATGTTATAAAATGGAGGGATGCTATACAAAATGTGGTTGGTATGACTCTAAGTACATGTTTTTAATATAAAAGTGACATTTTAGTTTAAAACACATACTAAATAGCCAAAACTAAGAAAAAAAGATCTTATTGTTTTCAAATTTTAGGAAAACGGTCCATAATTCCTTTGTGATGTGTAAGAATTGACCACACATCAATCAGAAAAATGACATGACCAATATGAATCGAAGTGTGTGTTTTTAATATCAAGGTGTCATTTTAGTTTAAAATTCACATAAGTATCCAAAACTGAGAAAAAAATCTTGGATTGTTTTCAAAAATTTTGAAAATAATCTATTATTCATTTGTGATGTGTAGAAATTGATCACATGTCAGACTGACACATGATTTGGTCTGTATGACATGAAGTGTATGTTTTTAATATATAATTGCCATTTTAGTTTAAAATTCACATCACATAGGAAAAACTAAGAATAAAAGGCTTAGATTTTTTTTCAAACTTTAGGAAAATGATCCATAATTCATTTTTTATATGTAATAATTAACCACAAACCAATCCAACAAACAATGTGGTCAGTATGACTCGAAGTACATGTTTTCAGTATAAAAGCATCAATTTAGTTTAAAACACACATAAAATAGCCAAAATTGAGAAAATGAGCTCATATTTTTTTCAAACTTTAGAAAAATATTCTATAATTCATTCGGGATGTGTAAGTATCGAAAACACATCAATATGACGCATGGTGTGATAGATATTATTCAAATTGTGTGTTTTCAATATACATGAGTCATTTAACTATAAAATACACAACACTATCTAAAACTGAGAAAAAAATATCAGATTGTTTTCAAAAGTTAGGACAAAAATCCATAATTAATTTTTGATTTTTAGAAATTGACTGCATATCAATTCGATACACGATGTAGTTGGTATGACTCGAAGTGCATGTTTTCAATATGTAAGTGTCATTTTAGTTTAAAACACACATCACATAGAAAAAACAGAGTATAAAAAGCTCATTTGTATTCTCATAATTTTATATACTATTATATAATTTATTTCTTTATCTTTTTTATCTAATACTTATTTAGTTACTTTTCACAGAGATAATGCTTGAAGATGAACAAGAAATGGTGTGACAGTTGAAGGCTTATTCTCAAAAATCAAGTGCTCTTGAATTGGATCAAATTAATAGTGAATTTTTTATCACCATAGATATGATCCAATTCAAGAGAACCTACTTTTGAGAACAATAATAAATGGAGGGATGTGTAAGAATCAACAACTCAATTTGATACATAGCATGTCTGGTATTACTCAAAGTGTATGTTTTTAGTTTAAAATTTACACTTTATGTTTTATTTATTTATTTATAGAATTACTAACATAATAGTTGTATTATTATACAGGTGTATTATTTTTTTTGAGCTAGAGTGTTTTTTTTCAACAACTAATAAAATGACAAGGGGTTCGGGGAAAAGACAAAGGAACATTGATGTCTTTGAATTTTTGTGATAAATTATAATTACTCGTGTAATTGTAAAAACCAATATTTGAAATGTCTATAATGTAGTGTTTTTTTATTGTATTTGTGTTGTATATTATATTTCAATTAAATTATGTATTTTCTCTCTCGGTATTTTCTCTTTGATCCTTTTTTTTTCTACTATGGTGTGCTGTAATTTTAACAACACACTACAACATTATTCCCCTTTATCAACGCTATAAAAACATTAATAAATGTATTCTTTATCAATTATAAAAAAATAACTAACAAAGTTACCCTTTATTGGTTATAAAAAGTGATGATAAAGTACCCCCTATATCGCTGTTACTTTAAGCACTGAGAAAGGCCTGGGTCTTTTAAGGGTGCACCGATTGTTGGTGTTTTTTAACACTAATAAATCTCTATCACAGTGCTATTAAAGGCCTTATGTGTAGTAGTGTTTCTAGGTTTTCTATGTGGGATTCAGACACCACTTTTCCACCATTAAATGAATAATATACTATTTATAATAACACATTAATGATAATAAATAAATAATAAATATTAATTTTATTATATTTGGTTTAGTTAATAATAATAATTATTATTATTATTAAATAACAATATTTTGTGTCGTGTAAATTATTTTATATATATTATATTTACGACCAATAATACTATTATTACTAATAATGACGATCATACAAATAATAATATTATTATTATTAAATGAGATACTAATTACTATGACTTCATAAAAAATATTAATTACTATTAATTAAATAATTATGATGCCTCCCATGCTCCACTCACCTTGATGGGTCACTCGGTGTCTCACTAGGTGGAAAAAAGGGTGCAGACCACCTAGCTGACGGATTGTTGTGTTGAACCATCGATGATCGGACTATTACATCATGGGACGCTCTTCCATCTCGGCTGGAAATATATCCTTCCTGACTGGGGCATCTCCAGATGACCGCTTTGTGGGGAGGGGGGTTTCTAGGTGTGGAGGGTTCGAAAAGTCCACTCCCAGAGATTCCTTTTAAAAGAGAATAATAATTATGAATTTACAAATTTTTACTTTATTATTTTCATTAATTATGGATTTTTTAATTATCTATAATTATACAAACAATCATTTTATTATAAAATGTAATTCATTATTAATATAATATTAATAATTATGACCTAAATAATAATATAATTAATAATAATAAAATTTAATATTATTAATAAGTATAAAATATTAATTATTTTTATTTAAGTAATTGATCCATGATGTGCTTCATGTATTACAATTGAAAAATTATCATTAAGACCCATATCATGCCTCAAGTTGGGAGAACCATGATGTGTAACTAAATATGAATGGGACTGAGCATCTGGTTCAGATTACTAACACTCATACAAAGGTTATTCATGGAAATTACATACCTTTGGTGTGGGTTCTTTGGCAGCATGGTTCTGATTTTCATGAGATGCGAGGGCTTGAAGATTTGATGAGAGAGCAGTGTCCTCACCTCTTTGCTTTGGTTTTTTCTTTATAGGATTTCTAGGGGAAGAAACCATTTATGGTGGAGATAATTGTAACAACTTTACACCAAATTTCAGGTACAAACATTGGTTTATTTTGGTTTTCCTTATTCATTGCTTTGATCTCTCATTGAATCACCTATTCTTTGTTGTTTTTCCATGGTTGATCTATTTTAGGGATCGAGGAAGGTGGTTTTAAACCATAATTGAGGAGTTAGGAGGTTTCTGGGGGTTTTATCTTGGGAGTGGATAGGGTTTTGTAGCCAAAATGGCTACATGAGGTCCATCTTCTAGCCAGTGAGTACCACCGGCCAACTAGTGGAGGGTCAGAAGCAAGGGATTCGAATAGGAATCCCACAATCCATATATTGAGTGGTTGAAAGATATGAATTACTATAGGAATACCACTGACCAGCTGGTATTATTTTTAGAATGATGTGCATTTTTCAAGTGCCACTGGCTGGTCAGTGGGATCCAACAGCTAGCCGGTGACACCGATCTTGCCGAGAAATGGTAGAGTGGTTTTGTAACTCTATTTCTTTTAATATCTATTATATTTATAAACCTTATTCAAAGAAATTCATTCAACCGTAAACACATTGGTGATCTCTAGATATGAAATTGGTCTCCCAACCTTGATTCTTCAGGGATTAAAGTTTCATTTTAATTGTTTTATCTCTCTCAGTAAGTTTTTCCTAGATCTATCAATGAATCCCCTTCTCCCTTGTGTTTCTTCTTCACCAAGGAATATGATATCATGTGTAATTTTTTTATTTGGTTTTTTATTTTATAATTTTGGTTCTATGATTCTTCTTTGATCATTCTATCCATCGACTCCTCATTGGTGGATCTTGGGTTGGGTGATTGTTGATATTTTGATTGATTTTGGTGGTTTCATAAGGAAATTCATATCTTTTGAAACCATTTTTTATTGATTAATTTAAAATGGATTTCAAATTGATTACCAAATATTTATTAATGTATTTGATAAATGATTTTGAAATGGCATGGTGTTTGTGAGGAAATTCTTTTGAAAATCTCTTTTCAAATAAAGTGTTGATTTCTTGAAAAATGGCCTTGAATTGAAAAAAATATATTTGAAGTATAATTTTGATGATGAATTCTGATAGGAAAATGCATGTAATTTTTTATAATTTTATATGAAATTACTTGAAAGGTGTGAGTTTTTTATTAAAACTATTTGATGTTTTTTTAAATAAAATGGCATGTTTTGAACCCTAAACTTGGGTATGATTGAAACAATTATTTGAAATGATTTGAGATTAATTGAAATGAATGCTAAACCCAAGTATGTTTTATTACCATGAATCGCATGGGATCTTGGGTAGTTAGGTGGAAGGAATTTCATGCTAGGTAAACTGCTATCTAGTAATGGATTGATGATGGAAATGATATTAAACTATCATGAGGGAAGGAAGTTTATTATTTTGGATTCCCTATTATTCCCCCTTATATTGAGATATAGGTAGAGTGTACACATCTGGATCCATATTTCACTGAGATTTTGTGTAACCTTGTGACCATAACTAACTAACTTGGATGTTATTACTATGGTTATATGATTGAAAATAATTATACATTCTAGTGTTTTATTGAAATTCTTATTCATACCTACTTTGATATATAAGGATTATTCATTCCTATTTTGATAAATATTTTTATTTCTTCCTGTTTTGAAGGAAATTCACTTTAGTTCCTATTTGATTTTATCTGTTGAAATATTTTTTGAATAATTTTTTGATATCAATTGTGAAAAGGTTTTTATTCCATGTCTTATTTAAAATTGGGCATATTTGGTTTACTTGATATGGATTTCTTATAGAATACTTGGTGAGACCATATTGGGATTTTTTTTCTCACGCCATTCCTTTTCCTTTGGTTGTTTACATACTTTAATATGATAGGTCTAGGGAAAGGAGATTCACCACTTGGAGGTGATGGATGTACTTGATTAGAAAGACTGTGGGAGTTGGAGGTGATCGTTGGATCATGTTATCCACTTGTTACAAAGATATATTATTACATTGTCTTTGATGGTTTATTGTGATGAATTTTATTGGAATACTATTTTTGGGACTTGTATTTGTCTACTTTTGGTACTTTTATATTGTGGAGTGTTTAGTATACCAATCTTTTATTGATTAATGTCTGTTGATTTATCTTGATGAGTATTTATTATGGTGAAATAATTCCCTCTTGATTGTATTTTATGACTAGGAACTAGTCCCCATCCCATGGGGATCAGGAAAACCCTTCGGGTTGTATCAAAACTAATTTGGGTACCATTTAGACAGGTTATCTGAGTTGTTTTGTGATAAATTACCTCAGCTTTATTATCTTGAATGTTATATACTATATTATCCATATCTAGGTTGTATAAACCATTAAAAATATTCTTAATTACATAAAAATAATTAATTTTTATAGAATAAATCGTTTTTAAAATCTTTAATGAAAATTCCTTCTTATCCAAATAAGATATAGAAATAAAATTTCTAAACATAGTAACAGTTTTCTAAGTCTAGAATCAATCCTCTAGGAAGATGAAAATCATATGTGCTAATCTATAATGTATAAAATCTTTACCAATTTCTAACACATCGGTATACTTATCCTTTCATCAATCCTCTCATATTTCTAAGTCTGTGTATAGAAACACATATATATGATTCACACCCAGTATACAATTCCCATGAGTAAAAATCAAAGAAATTGATTTCTATAGAATTAAAATCCTAATGCTCCGAATTCTCTTCCTTGAGTACATTTCTCAAAATTAAATACCAATCTATTAAAATATAGGTCCAACCAATAACATATCTCAAAATTATATTTATGATTCAATTCATAATCTATAAAAAGACATATTTATTAGGAAAGTATGATGTTTTATGACAATTCAATAAGGAATTTTGTTGAATGTACTCTCACTAAAATGATGAGAACATATATCATTTCCATTAGTTTATTAAGATCCATATTTCACTATATATTGAGCCACATTACATTTCTCCCAGAATTTATCTATTTAGGTATAAAATCATGTAAATCATATCACATATGTCTATTTTATAATTAGGTCAACATTTCCTTACCCAATTCATTATATAAGTTATCCTAACTCTATTCCTCTAAGAATATAATAATATTAGGGTCACCTATATAAGTATAACTCAAATATTATAATTGAATAGGAGCACCTAATATTATTAGGTTCAACCATACCTTTCATTCCTTGTATAATATAATCCATGGGCACCTAGATTTGGCATGGTTTTCCCATTAGGATAATCAATGTATTGACATGTGATCACTTTAGAAGTAGTATAAAAATTAGTATTATGAACTGGTGTTTTAGTATCACTATTTTGATATGATTATTATATATAAAATTGAATATAATGGAATCATTAAATCTCATGAAATTCTTATATATATACACGATTCTATCAATTTAGTTATGTATCCTATAACATAAACTAAATTAATATGTTCCAAACATATTAATGTAAAAAACTTTATACAAATGATGATTTGTGTTACATATCTAAAGATAAAAGCTAATTGTATCTACACATATCCAGTGAGAAGTCCAACCAAAATTTCTACTATCCATAGATCAATACTCAAGTGGAAACTTAATTCAAACTAAATATTAACACATAATATGTATAAATAATAATAAACCTTTATTATTAAATTCATAACCAAATAAAAAATCATAGTTTATAAATATTTCATATTAAAGGTTGTATTATCTATCAATAAGGATGGATGTATTATTGTCAAGGAAGATGTAAATATGTGTAGAAGGGAATGGCTTGGATGGTAGTTGAAGTCCCCAAGCATGTTGAGAAAATAAATAGAGTTCCCCAACAAGGTATGAATATGTGATACATATTTGAGGATTTATATTTTACTTTAAGACAATGAAGTTATGAAAGGTGATTATATCCTTGTTTTTAATAAAGGAGTACAAAAAATATATTTAAAATATTGGGATAAATTTAAGATAATAATAAAAGGGTGGATTTAATAACTTGAGTTTGAGGCATTTGAAGTCTGAGTTGTAGGTTGATTTGTCCACTCTGTATTTTAAGTCCATTCTATGAATATTTGGAAAATTATTCTTGGTTGTGTGTGAGTGGATTATATTAGTGTGTGAGTCCTTTTCAACTATGTAAGAGTCATTCATTTACTCATATAAACTATGAATAAGTCATTTAAAAGGAAATAATACTTTACTAAGTATTAAAAAATATTTACAAACCAAAGTAGGCCACCCAATAAAATTAGTACCATGGTACTATCTGAGCTCAAAGGTAGATCAACCATAGAGTTATGTAGAGTGGAGCATAAAGGATGCATAGAGACTATATAGGTTAGCACAGGTGGGAAGCAATGTAATTAAATAATTGTGCGGGAGGCATAGTGACCCACTGGGGCTTTAGGACCTTAAGGGATTTATAATGAGGCTTGAAAACTGATAGACCCTCCCAACACCATTTTGATGTGGGATGTATATTAAAATGGTATAGTACATAAATTTAACATAGACCACATTTTAAGTGGGATGATGTCATTTATAGTCATATTCTACATTGATATTGTATATGAAAAGAGTCTTGTGTCGTTCCTAGTATAATTTCACCATAATCATAACTAGTTGAGAATATCACACCTATATATTTAGCCAGTAAACATGAATCTATGAAATTATTTACATGATTTTTTTTTAATTATTAGTGGTTATTAGTGTGAAAATTTTTGAAGAACACGCATATCAAATCCATGTTGTATGAAGTTACAGATCACTCGAGCGTTTCTGATATGAAATTAGAGGTGAAGGAAATGTGAATTATGATATTGGGGTGCATGTAAGAGTCTATGAAGATCATTCTAAGTATGTACATGCATAAATACAATATAGATCATAAGGGTAAAATGGAAAGATCATATAGATCAATGTTTCACTTTGTAAGGATCATTCATCCTAAGGTAGTGAGTTCATAAGGATGAATTATCATCTGTGTAAGTATCAAATAATATTATATAAAGATGAAATGGTGATTCATTAAGGATCATTTGTTTTTATACTGAACTTAATAGGTATAATTTTAAATCTACATGCACTTTGTAAAGGATTGAGAATGTATTAATCATAAATTTATGGAAACCATATCAAATGATGCACATAAACTAGACTTCATGGGAATAGATATTGTAGTAATGTGATTCACACTGAGGATGAACCATAAAGTTATGGCACACATCACAAAGAAAATTTAAAGAGAATAATTCATGTTTTACATGATATCATGGAATAATTTTTAACCATTATATATGAAGGAGGATATTTTGTAATGTTTTTTATATTTCATGAAGATGGAAGATCTAGGTCTTTAGGGAGATTTAAACAAAAATGATGACTCTATTTGCATACATTTTACATAAGAAGATGATTCCCTACCAAAAATAATGGAGGTTTAAAAGCTGAGAGTTTAGGATAATTAAGTATAAATATTATGAAAATAATATACAGTATTTTATAGTGTTCTCTCTATAATTACTTTATGAAGGTTAAAGAAAAATATATTAGAGAGATCCTTCAATGCAAAAAAAATACGAAAGAAATCCTATAAGTAGAAGAAGATAAATATCCTTCAATTTTGGTATAATCTTGAAGAAATTATATGAAGTTAGAGTTTTTAGTGAAGTTGATACTGTGAACCCTTAATATCCTTTGTGTATTGTAGAAGAAAGTGAAGAATTTATATACCTATTCTTAAATTTAAGAAACAATATATATTAAATAAGGAAGGAAGAAGAATGTGGAAATTAGAAGGGACTGGATTTATTTCTATTATTGATATTCCAAGTGTCAAGACCCATGAAGAAAAGGAAACCATTATGATACATATAGACCATGTGTTTGAGAACAAAAAGAAGAACCAGTTTGTATGTAATCTCATCTACATTATTAGACAAGTTAAAGATTTATTACTTTAGGAACAGTATCCCAATCCAATTGATGCATTGATATCAAAATCCAAAAGGAAAATATTTTTTAAAAGTTTGAAGAGGAAATTTTTAAGAACTGGCAGTAATAGTATAAATGATGAAATTCAATATAGGTGATACCTAACTACGGTATTTAGATGATATCAGTCCAACCATTGTGTGCAACATGAAGTAAAATTGTGATTAGTATAAATTTATAGTGATAATAAAATATTCATCTTAACGAAGAGTCAAACACAGCAATGAGTAGGACCCTACATTGGGGTTGAACCTTGCATATCTTTTGTATTGTTATTATTATCTATTTTTGTATTTCATGATAAAGTGAGGGTTTAGTGTGCATAAATTTATCCATTCCTCTTAACTAGGGAAGATATTTAAGTCTAATATGTGATAATTAAGAAATAAATTAAAACTTGATATAAGTATGGTGCACTGATTCACCCCCCCCCCCCCCCATGTATCCCTAGATGATCCAATGGGATCTACAAGTGGTATCAGAGCTAATACAAGTTTTCCTATAATTGAATATACTATTATAACTTATTTGTTTTATCATAATTAATAAATTTAAGGTTTGAATAAAATTTTAAAGCATCTCAGATGAAGAACTCAAACTCCATTCTTATTCAAGATGAATTAGATGTTTCATCCAGAACACTCAAAAACAAGAATAAATGAGAGGAAAATAAATTAAAAAATATATTGAGTAAGGAATAAAAGTATCTATCAACACTTGAAGTTAATAAAGGCAGTAAATTATCATATGCTAAATCTGGTGAAAGTGATCATTAAGTTGTAGAGATTATAATTAATATAAGAATATTAAAATATTTTAATACTTATACTCTAAAATTTAAAGGTATATAAATAAAGTTATTATTTAATTAATAAAATATGTAATTGGGTTTGTTAAGTAACATATTTATGATAAAGCACAACTATAAAAACAATTTGAAGAAACTGAAATGCACCAAGAACAAAAATCAAAATGTTCAATTCTCTTAGAGACCTTGTGTAAGAAAAGGAATAATTGATATCACTTTGTAATGAAAAAATTTATTTACTTGTAGAAAAACTAAAAAAATGGTTGTGAGAGAGTTTTGGAAGAAATAATTCTTAAAGAAATTATCTATAATTTTTAAAATTTACAAAAAAAATAATGAATATCAATGATGAAAGATTAAAAATCAAAGCTAAGAGAATCGGGGACCTTGATAATTCTATACAAGAAAGTAGAAAAAGGCATGGATATTGTATTGAAAATATAAAGAAATATTAGTAAGAAAGATTTAGATTGTTTTAGGATGAGAGGAAATACATTAACATAAAGTGTCTTGAACTAGAAGTAAAATTGAAAAAACTTGAAACAACACAGGCTGAAACTTCCCAAACTGTTGAGAGGAAATATGTTTCCACACAAATTTTTATTGAAAAATATGGATATACAAGAAGAATAATATTAGTTTAAATAAGAGAATTAAATCTTCTCCTAGATAATATATATCAATAACTTGTAAAAACTTACCATCCAAATCAAAATATATTTATTTTACTAAATCTTTTTTTCTGGAAAATATAAGTCTTAAATAAAAAAATATAAAAAATAAATAAATGAGTAAAAATGAATAGAATCCTTACACCATGTAAAGGGTGAGTAGAATAATGTATGGAAGATATTATTTACCAAGATAAGCCTAAATAGTTGAGAGTAAGACCCAGAATATAGAAAGCTTTCAGTTCTAGAAATTCAGGATAGCATACAATCAAAAGAATAAAAGCAAGGTTTTTTTTCATTACTGTTACTATTATAGGATTGTGAATATGAAATTAGGTTGTTGGAATAGTCTATAAATTATTTATATTAAATAAAATCCAAAATTAATGGGTAATAGACATGAATCAAGAATAGAACCTACTGTGAAAATGAAGAATTCAAAAAAAGGGGGTAATCTGTTAATAACGAACAAATTTGATTTCTTAGAAATATTTTATGACTTTTGAAACATATTTGGTCACAATAATGATGAGTGTTGGTATTTTCCAACATATCATAAATCATATGATAATATAAATAACAGACCACAAGATAATATGAATCAGGTAAGGATAATATATTAGTCTACCTTGGGAAAAATACAAATGAATAAATATGGAAACATTATTCCGAATAATTTTTCAAAGAAGACTGATCATACATCCTTCTATAACATGTGCAATAAGTCCAAGAGGGGTTCCAAATTAAATAATTTAAGCTTCTTCTATTTTGGAAACGGAGGATATACCATGGATTCATGAAAAAAATCCATTGATGTATATGAAAATAGGGGTAAGAAATAAAATAATGGCATATTAGTCCAAGAAAGAAAGAAATGTACAAATTCAGTGGAAAACACTCATAAAAATACATGTGGAAATTCCAAAAAGGATACCCATCTACCCAAACAATTTATAGTAATTTTTCCAATTGATTTGGAAAAGGAAAGAATGATATAATAAGAACATGTAAAATCATGTGCTAAAGAAAAAAAAGAAAAAAATCCACATGAAGAATTTAATTTTCTTGAGAGGTTTTCAACAGATGAAAACCTGATAGTTTTATAAGTGGTGTATAGAAGGTGAAATATGGTTGGATATACTACAAAAAATTACTTAACAATACTTCTAGAATAATAGTAAACCTTAAAAATATGAATATTTCATCATGTGATGCATGTTCCTAGATGGTTTATGAAAAGAAGAAAATCCTACACAAATAAGTTAAAACAAATAAGAGTTTCATGACACTAAAAGAAAAAAAAATATTTATAAAAAACAAATGTGTGAACATGAATAGAGGACTATAATAGTTGAGAAAACACTCTCAACCATATTATTCACACTAATAAATAAGATTTGCACCTTATTCCCTTAATTTTGTGTTGTATTTTTTTGGTTTCAATGCAAGGAATAAATGGTAAAGATAGATCTCAAAGGGGAAACTAAATAATATGTGCAGTATTTCAAATATGAATAGTTACTTAAGGTGATCTATTTTGGTTCATTCTTAACATGTGATGTCTAAAAATATATCTATAGACATTATCCACCTTGATAAAGATAATTTTTAGTGTCTCTTTGAGGGAGTGACAGTAGATAAGGTCTTTATAAGCTTCCTAAAACTATTAAAATTGTGAAAATATGAATTCTAGAAGGTTCTTGGAAAAGTTTCATTGAAAAGGGATGGGTTCATATTCTCTTATCCTTGGGTAAAAAAATAATATCCTAACAAAAATGTGGAGAAGTTTATTTTAATCAATAGAGTGATTTAGAAATTTTGAAGAAACTTTAAGGATGATTTCTAAAATTAAAATTTTTCCATGTGTGCTAGAATGTTTTAACCAGTTCATTAAAGTGAGTGCAGGAATCTATGTTTAAAAATATCTCTCTAATCTTTATAAAAACTCGTATCAACCACTTGTTTCAACATTAAAATTGTTTGAATAGTCATTAAAGAGTAAAAAAGAGTTCATCCATGGAAGAGGGTCCTAGAATAAGAGATTTATCACATTTTGATTATTGAAATATGGAATTTCTAGACAATTATATTAAAATTAGAGAATGAGGTATGTTAATCCAACTTTTAACCCCTAATTTGTTCGTATCAAAGTTTTTTATTAAGGGGAATCATTGGTTGATGAGTAATAAATTGGGAGTCTTATGAGTTTCACTATATCTTTTATAATGAGTTTATTGAATATGTATAAAGGATACAAATTATTGTTAAAGATTTTATTTTACTTCCCTGAAAAGGAATTTTTGAACATGGTATCGCATGCATGGTAATTTATGGGAATCTTTAAATACCTTTGTTCATCACTCTTGTTTTTCCAATAGGTTTAACCATGTAGACTTAGATTGTTTTACTAGAGGATCATATCTAAGAATATATGTGGTTCCAATCCGTCTATCAACTGATTAAAGTTAAAATACAAATCAGAAATGGGAGGAGAAGTTTTTTGAGGACTGGTAAGTTTTAACCCCTATAAACACCTTTTTATTTATTTTCATTAAGGTGGAGATGAGAAAGAGTTAAAATGAATACATATCGACTTAAATTATTTTGAGGGTATTGGGGGGAGATTGAAGAGCCTATGTTAAAGGTTTTATTTGTTGTAAATAAGGATGGATGTATTGATGTGAAGCATGATGTTAATATGTGGATAAGGTAATGTCTTGGAAGGGAGTTAAAGTCTCCAAGCATGTTAATAAAAAAATGGAGTTCCCAAAAACAGTATGAATATGTGATAGTTTTTTGAATCTTGATGTTTTACCTTAATAATTGGATGTTATGAAAGGTTCTTTTATACTTGTTTTTAATAAAGGAGTACATAAATTATATATAAAATTTTGGGATGAAATTGAGTTAATAAAAATGGTGGATTTCATGAGTCAATTTTAAGGCATTTGAAGTCTAAGTTGCAGGTTGAGTTGTTCACTCTGCATTTCAATTTTATTTTGTGAACATTTGGTAAAGTCTTTCAGGTGATGTGTGAGTGGATTCTACCTACATATGAGTCCTTTGTAGCTGTTTAAGTGTCATTCATTTAATCTTATGAACAATGTTTGAGTCATTTGTAAGGAAATGAGATTTTATTTAGTATTAAAAAATATTTCCAAACCAATGTTGGCCAAACAAGTAGCCTAGTACCATGATGTTGGTCGAGCTCAAGGTAGATAATCCATGGTGGACTATGGAGACGATCTTAGAGGATATATAGTGCCTATGAGGGTTGGTGCGGGTTGGAAGAAGTGGCATGAAAGCACTATGTGAGGCAGTGCAGTGACGTATCAGGGCTTTTGGCCCCTAAGGGATTTACGATGCAAATTGGTAGTGAAAAGGGTAATAAACCAATAGAACATCCCTACACTATTTTTATGTGGTATATATATTAAAATTATACTGTACACAAATTAAATTCACATTTTGTTTAAGTGGTCTGACAACATATATAGCTATCCTCTACCTTAGGATTTCATTTGAAGTGAGGCTCACATCACGCCAAGTGAAATTATACCATATCAAACCCACATATTCAGCTAGAAAACATGAATCCACGAAAGTATTTATAAGTAGAATGTTTGAGTTATGAGTGAGCAGTAGTGCGTGAAAACTTATAAAGCACATACATATCAAATCCATGTTGTCTGATGTTGCAAATCACTTAGGTGTTTGTGAACTTCCATTAGAGGTGATGGAAATGTGAGTTATGAAGTAATGGTGTATATATGATTCTATGAGGATCATTAAGAGTATGTACATACATGAAGATAGTGTAGATAACCTGAGATGTTTTTTATAATGATAAAATAGAAAGTTCATATGGATCAGTAGTGAACTTCATAAGGATCATTCATGCTTACATAGTGAGTTTGTAAGGATGAATTGTCATTTTCCTAAGGATAAATTAAAATTATATACTGATGAAATGGTGAGTTTATAAGGATCATTAATGTTTAATATAAGCTTCATAAGGTTAATTTTTAATCTATGTGCATTTTATGAAGTATTCAGAATGGATTCTTTAGAAATTTTTAGAAACAAAATCATATGATGCACACGATCTGGACTTCATGGGAATAGATATCACAATAATGTGATTCGTTCTTAGTATAAAACATGAATCTATGGTTCACATAAAAAAATAATTTTTAAAGAATAATGCATGTTTTACATGACAACATGGAATGGTTTTTAAATATCTGATATCAAAGAGGAGGGTTCGCAATAATTTTTTTATATCGCATGAAGATGGAAAATTCAATTATTCAAGGAGATTTAAAAAAATATGATAAATTTTTTTGAATACTATTTCCATAAGAATGTGATTCATTGAAAAAAATAATAGAGTTAAAAAAGATGAGAGTTTAGGAGAATTAAGTATGAATATTATGAAAATAATATCCTATATTTCATGGTGTTTTATTTATAGACAATTTGTGTTGGTGAAAGAAATATATGTGAGAGATATCCTTTATCACAAAAAATAATATTGAAGAAACCTTGAAAGTAAAAAAAGATAACGATCCTTCAATATCAATGTAATCTTGAAGAAATTAATTGAAGTCAAAGATGGAGTTGGTAAAGCTGATATTGTAAACCCTGAATATCCTTTATTTATCGAAGAAGAAAGTACATAAGACTTCAACCTCTGGTTATATTTTCTTTTTAAAATGGAATCCCCAGGAGTGGCCTTTTTAAACCCACCACACCCAGTAACCCCCCTCCCCACGAAGAGGTCGTCCGGAGAAGCCCCAGCTGGGAAGGAGCCATTGTTAGCCGAGATGACAGAGCATCTCATGGGGTAACACCTTGATCAGAAATGGTTTGACATAGCAATCTATCATCCAGGTGAATTGCACCCTTCTTCCCACCCGGTGAGACATCGCGTGACCCGGCAAGACGAGTGGTACATGGGAGGTGGAAATTCCCCCAAGAGCAGGCTCCCAAGAATCGAACCCTATCCTTTAGCCTCTGGTCAACTTGAATAAAGAACATATGTTGAATAATTAAGGAATAAGAATATGGAAATGACAAGGGACTAGGTTTGTTTCTTCTATTGATTATCCAAATGTTGACACCATTGTGATCAATATAAATAGTGTGTTTGAGAAGACACAACAGAACCTACCTGCAAGCAATCCCATATATATCATTTTATAAGTTACAGATTTATTTTTTATAGAAGAAGATATCATTCCAGTTTATTTAGTAACATATAAATCCAAAACAGGAAATCATTTTCAGGATTTTGAAGATGAACTTTTAAAGATTTGATGGTTCTAGTGAAAATAATTCCATTTAGAATAACATGAAGTACGTGATACCCACCTAAGAGATTTGGATGATTCCATCCTAATTATTTTGTTCAATTTGAACTATACCTTTGATCACTATAAATTTATAGTGATAATAAAATATGTGTCTCAACAAATAGTCAAACACATCATGGAGTAGGCTCTCACATCGAGGCTAAACCTTGTAAATCTTTTGTGTTGTTGTTCTAGTCTATTTATGAATTTCATGATAAAGTGAGGGTTGAGTGTGTATAAATTGATCCATTCCTCTTAATTGAATAAATGGTTCAAGTGAAAGTGGTGATAACTAATAAAGAAAGTAAAAGTTGATAAAATTTGGGTGCATCAATCCACCCCCCCCCCCGCCTTAGTGTCCCTAAATGATCCACTGGGATTTATAGTTTTGGTTGAATAAAATTAAATCTCATATTCTACTTGAAGGATATATTCCATAAATCCTCTATATCATTTGGTATGATCTAGGTATCCTAGATTATAGAAAGTATGATGTAAATGGATTATTATAAGTCATTGGACATGTCATTTTATATGATATGTAGATATCTTATTAGTAATTCTTGTGTTAATCATATTATATGATGTGATTAAACCTTATGATCCATTAAGAAGTACAATGTTAAATGTTAACATTTAGTTATTCTTCCACATAGGTTATCATTAACACATGGGGAATTGGTTCACTTAAGAGTTAAGTTCATGACCTAAGGCTTATAATCCATTGTAACTACATTCTATATACTCATGAATTATGTAACGCATGACTAAATGCATGGGGATAAATGAGTGACCCTAAAACCTATATAATTTGGCCAAAGTCCATGGAGATATTCTATGCATGGTGTGGATTCTCCCTCAATGATTTTTTCCTTCTCTTCCCTTTACTATTTAAAGCACAAGCATGTCATGGGTTTGAGGAGAGTGCTTCCCATACGATTGGTGATTCATTCATCTTTTGGATACACTATGGAGGGAGGATCTTTTAAAAGACTCTAAGGAATCTTCTTCAATAATATTGATCAAAGGTAGTAGTAGAGGCATCTATATGAAAGGTATGCATGTGTTATTCATTTTAGTTATACATGGTTTCAATTTGAAGCATGGTAGATCTTGGTTTAAAGTTTTATTATTGTTTCTGTAAAATCCCAAGTAAGTAATGAATAATAGATATTTTTATCTATGTCTATTAATGAATTAGATAGTGTTTTAGAGGCTTAAAATGAGAATAAATCCAATCTTAAGCATGGAATACACTAATATTTTTAAAAGATTGTTTTACTACCTTTTGATGGAAACCCATTTTTAAATCAAACTTTTGACAATTTTATAAGCTATATTTGTCTAAATAAACTTATTCTTTATTATTGGGACATTGAAATTTACTTCGGGTAAATTTTTGGTATTTTTTCGTTAAAGTTCATTTTTTAATGAATAGTGAAAATGTTGTATTTTAATTCAAAATCTCTTTTTAATCTAATTTATTTTATCTTTTTAATTGGTTTTAAAGTTCAATTAGAATATATTTTTACCATTTAATCCAATAGTGGTCTTTGGAATTAACTTCACTTTGAAATTGGACTTAAACTAGTGTCAATATTTTGATACTTATTGTTTCATAAAAACACGCTATTTGTTCTGACAGCGGGAATTAATTATTAAATTAATTAATGTAACTTATATGTTTTTAATTTTGGGAAATAGAAATCATTTTTGAATTCGGAATATCAAATATAGCTTAGGGTGAAGTTTTGGTATTTTTCTGAAAAACTTCAATTTTTGATGAATAGTGAAACCACTAAGTGGTACTTAAAAAAACGAATTTTTCATTTAAATGAAATTTTACCACCTCTGTGTTTTGAATTTCAAAAATCCGACATAAATGGTTTTCATTAAGAATTAAAATGTGTTTCAATGAGATTAAAATAATTTTTTGGTGAATAGTAACTTTTAAGTTTTTAATCACGATTAGAGGTAATTAGTATAATTTAAGGTAAGAATAATATTTTAATAATATGAAATGAACTTGACACATGTACTACCCTTATTGGATTTTTCATGGCTGACCAAGACAATACATGGGTCAACTTGGGGACCCCATGGAGCCACTTTGGAAGTAAAATGACATTAATATCTTTTTATTTAATGTAAAAGTAAAAATGACACAAACATGAGTTGTTTTAATAAAACAATTTTTAAATGGGGTTATACATTTCATATTTTTGACTATAAATATTAATTGGAAAGATAAAACGATTTAATACATCATAGTATTTTTTTTATAATTTTTAGACATTAAATAAATTAAATTATTTATGACACCATGATGATGCAGCGATTACCACATTATTTAACGATTTAAATAAAATTAAAATATAATGTAAAATATAAGACCTAAACTTGTCAAAAACCTATTGGATGGGTGGATTTAGAACCCTTATCACCTTATCCTCGAAATTTATAATTGTGGGACCTTTTTTATCCGAAAATCATTTTATAACAAAGTATCTTTTCTTAACTTTCCAAGAGTGTCCCTCCTCTCCTCTTATAAAAGGCCCCCACCTCTACCACCTTACCCACACTTAAAAGCCTTTGGCTTGGAAAAACCCTGAACATTTTGTCTCTCCACATCCCTCTATAACTCTTATAAGCCTCACTTTGGGCAGAAGTCTTCCCAAGGAATCCTTTGATCTCAAATCAAAAAGAGTTACCCGATTTAAAGGTAGTGTCTTCTCTTGTGTTCTTATGTTTTATTTTGCTTCTCCAACCCCCTAAACTCTTTTTATTCATTTATTTTGTAACAACACCAGTATCTTACATATACTAGGATTTTTTTATAAGAAGTATTAGAGCTACACTTACACACACCTACATCTAATGGTTAAAGAACATACTGTTTCCGTGGATGGCGAATTTCTGCCTCATGAAACGATGATTGTTCAATATTCTTTTAACACCTTCAAAGGTGGTCATTAAGATGACACTATATTTATATATGATATATAATATGTTTATGTTTTACTTATGCATCTTTATTTTTCATTTATGGCATACCTTTATGGTTTCCATTATGGGTAAACGCGATATATTCATTTTAGGAAGTGCGGACTACCGCCCCCTCAAAGTGATTTGATTCGTTAATGTCATATGTGGGACGTATAAAGGATGTAATTAATGATATTATATATGATATTATAATGTAATTATAATATACCTTTATATAATTATGAATCCATTCCATAAAATATGAAATAGAAATGAAAGTAGCGTTCATGCGTACGTACGACTTACCGTCTCCATGAACGGTGCATTTCATTTCTTACCTCTAAATGTTATGTAATATTATAAATGCATGTATATACTGTATATATATGATATCTACATCATGAGTATAACTCTGGATATAATGGATACATGAACAACTTGTAATTATAAAGAGTTTATTTTTGACTCAAGTACCAATGATCGATAAAATGACCGTTATTAACTTAAATAATTACATAGTGTTCATGACATGGTAATAAGTGATATAAAAGGAATAATGAACTTGAAAAATCTTCTTAAGTAAGTAGAAATTAACTCAAGTTTATTATTCAGGAGGTTAAATAACGATCGATTCAAGTCGGACCCGAGGTATGGGACTTCGTCTCAATCTCCTTTCATTGAGGCATATTTTATTTTATACACAGCCTTCTTTTATACGGTGTATAAACCCCTTTGACTTTTACATTTATCCAAAAGGAATATTTTTTATACGAAGTGTTTTACTAAACGACAAAAGGGAATTTTTTTGTCGTACATATGTGGCGACAATGACTTCTCCGCCGTCGTGACCATTATTTGAGTTTCGGCTTCCTCTACAAGCCATACCTTTTTTTTAAATGAAAAATAAATACCATGTTTTACTTTTCTTTTATTTTGATATTGAAAATGGTTTTCATAATGTTTTTATTATATCAATGTGTTGTATTGATATCTTGTGATTGAAATGTGGAAATGTTATGTTTCCTTTATGCATGTTTTATGTGATACGATTATGTTATGGTTCTTCGGAATTATTATGAAGACGGGTGGTTCCATGATAAACTAAGGGCGGGTGAGCCCGATATAGCTCTCCAATGAATTGGGTAACGCGAAGGAGTTAAACGTTAAGGCTTCTCCGAAGAGATTTAGGGAATATACTGTGATGGGTATTCCAAACGTAACCAAGAGGGTTACTCCCTACGTAATAATGTTATGAATGCCTCAAGTTACCTTTATGTCTTATGATTTCTATGATTTATTCATGATTTGATGAGGTATGTTAAAGTGCTTATGTTTTATGAGTAGAGTATGATTTCATTGATTCTTATGTATACATGTACTCATGTTTCCTTTCCATATTTTTATATCCCTTACTGAGCTTTTTATGCTCATCCCAAGTTTTTTGAAATGTTTTTCACAGGTCAAGGGAAGGGTATATGATATGATGATAGTGTCAAGGAAGTGTCAAGAAAGAATCCATGTTTTATTTTAAATATGTTTCCGTTGATGGGAAAAAATGAATACTATCTTTTATTATAACCACTTTGTTTAAATGTGGGATGTAATGCAATTTTTATGATCTAATTCTCTAAAACTCTAAACCTGAAAAGATCCTCAAGGTGTGATCTTGTAATAACTCAAGATTAAGTAAGGTTTAAGGCCGGGGCCTCATAGTTGGTATCAGAGGTTGGTTTAGATAACTTTAGGAGTTATAAATCTATTAAATGATTATCCAAAAAAAATTATGGTCAAATTGAAATGATATAGCATTTGAAGATTACCATGTTGTTTTATCTAAGACATGTCTGTTCGGAATGGTTTTTCGCAGAGGAAACAGGGAAGCAGTGCTAGGAAGGCATACAGAAGGAAATAACCTTCCCAATCAGCATCCTGAGATGGTCGGAATTGGAACTGAACAGTTTGTTGCAGTAATGGCGCAGTTGACTCAAGTGATAAATGGTGGCGGTATCCATGCACGAGATCAGGCAGATCAATCGCAGAGGAACATGTCAGTGGTGGAACATTTCATGAGGAAACATCCCCCATCATTCAGAGGATCATCTGACCTTGTTCTAACTGAAGGGTGGATTAAAGCACTGGAGAAGATTTTTGATGTCATGCGGTGTTCAGACAATCAAAAGGTTAGTCGTGTTATTTACCATTTGGAGGGTGAAGCAGATCAGTGGTGGTCGATGGTTAAAAATATCAGGGATGCTGATGATATTGATGCTCTTGACTAGGATGAATTCAAAGGTATGTTTCTTGAGAAGTATTTTCCTAAGGTTGTTCGACTTAGGATGGAAAAACAATTCTTGGAATTGAGGAAAGAGGAGGACTCAGTGGCTACCTATGAAGAAAGGTTCACTCGATTGGCAAGGTATGCTCCAAATTTTATCTGAGACCTTGATAGTAAAATAAATCATTTTTACTCAGGATTAAAGCCAAAATATAGAAGGTAATTGGATTATCGTGAGTTTAAAAGTTATGAAAATATTGTTCGATGTGCTGAGAAGGTGGAAATGGAGTTTCCCGATGATCAAGTGTTCTATAACAACCAGCAAAAGAAGAGACCGAGGTGGCAGGAGAAAGGAAAGAATTCTTCAAAAAGGTCGGACGGTAAGAAAACTAAGTTTCCAGTTTGTGATAAATGTGGTAAAAGGCATGCTGGGGAATGTCTTTTGAATTCTGTAAAGTGCTACCGATGCAGTAAGATGGGACATAAGGATCATGATTGCACTGAAAAAGATAACGGTGATGGTAAGACCAAATTTTATTTACAGTTAGTGAAATGTTTTAAGTGCAATGAGATGGGTCACTATGCAAACGAGTGTTCGACAAAGAGCTCGAGTGATGGGAAGCAGTTAGACTACAAGCAGAAAGGGGTGGTGAAATCCTTTGCAACTACTTCAACAAATTTCAGGCCATCAAATGAAGTTGTATCAGGTACTTTGTTTGTTTTTTCAGATTATTCTAGTGTGTTGTTTGATTCGGGGTCTACACATTCTTTCATCTCTGAAAACTTTTCTAGTAAAATGGGAATACCATCTCAAGAAATGACTCCTGAACTTGTGGTAAAAACACCTGGGAGAAATGTTGAGGCAAAAAGAATTTATAAGAATCTTCCTATCCTTATCTGTGGAAAGAACCTACTTGCGAACCTTATTGTTTTACCTCTAGTAGAGTTTGATGTTATCCTGGGTATGGATTGGCTCTCTATTTACCATGCTAAGATTTACTGTAGAGCTAAAGAAGTTTCTTTTTAGAAAGAATTTTGGTTTGTGTACAAGAATGAACCCTTGCTGTTGATAACTTATCAAGAGGCCGAGAAACTTGTAAAAGATGGAAATGAATGTTACTTTGCACACATCGTTGAAAACAAAGGAACTGTTCAGATTAATGATGTGCCAGTGGTAAATGAGTATCCTGATGTTTTTCCTAATGAGTTTCCTGGAATAATACTAGATCGGGAAGTTGAATTTACTGTTGACTTAGTTCCTGATGCTAATCCAATTTCAAAACCCCCTTATCGAATGGCTCAAATTGAACTTTTAGAGTTGAAGGAGCAATTGCAAGATTTATTAGAGAAAGGTTTCATTCGACCTAGCACATCACCATGGGGTGCTCCTGTTTTATTTGTTAAAAAGAAAGATGGTTCGATGAGACTTTTCATTGATTATAGAGCCTTGAATAACATCACTGTTAAGAACAAATATCCTTTGCCTCATATCGATGATTTGTTTGATCAGCTCCAGGGAGCTCAGTATTTTTCAAATATTGACCTGAGA
Source organism: Viscum album (assembly GCA_963277665.1). Lineage (NCBI taxonomy): Eukaryota > Viridiplantae > Streptophyta > Magnoliopsida > Santalales > Viscaceae > Viscum > Viscum album. The sequence continues at coordinate 297,463,010 of OY728132.1, read as the reverse complement.
TCGGGGTACCATTAGCTGAAGGTAAAGGAAGAAGATGTTCCAAAGACTACATTTCGTATAAGATATGGCCATTATGAATTTGTATTAATGCCTTTTGGGATAACCAATGCACCTTCTGTATTCATGGACTTAATGAATAGAATTTTCCATGAGTTCTTGGATAAGTTTGTGGTGGTTTTCTTTGATGACATTTTGGTGTTTTCTAAAAGTAAAGAGGAGCATGAAAGACATTTAAGGGTTATTTTGCAAACCTTAAAAGAAAATAAATTTTATGGGAAATTTAGCAAGTGTGAGTTTTGGTTGCAAAAAAATTCTTTCCTTGGTCACATTGTTTCTAAAGATGGGATAAATGTTGATCCTGCAAAAACAAAGGTTGTTGAAGAATTGCCAAGACCCACAAATGTAACTGAGATTCGTAGTTTCCTTGGTTTGGAAAGCTATTACCGAATGTTTCTTAGAAATTTTTCACGGTTATCTAGTCCAATGACTAAGCTAACTCGGAAGGGTGTTAAGTTTATCTGGACAAAAGAATGTGATGATTGTTTTCAGGAATTGAAAAGAAAATTGGTGAATGCTCCAGTTTTGGAACTACCTTCTAGGAATGGTGAGTTTGTTATCTATAGTGATTCTTCATTGAAAGGACTTGGTTGTGTCCTAATGCAGAATGATCAGGTAATTGCTTATGCTTCACGACAGTTGAAAACTCATGAGGTAAATTACCCTACACTTGATTTGGAATTAGCTGCTGTTGTTTTCGCTTTAAAATTTTGGAGGCATCATTTGTATGGAGAAAAGTGTGAAATATATACCGATCACAAAAGTTTAAAGTATATATTCACTTAGAAAGAATTGACCATGAGACAGAGGATATGGCTAGAATTAATCAAGGATTATGATTGTACAATTCATTACCATCTGGGAAAAGCAAATAAAGTGGTTGATGCTTTGAGTCGAAAAAGTAATGCTTCATTAACAATGTTGCATTTGGAATGTGATCCTTTGGTTAAGGATTTGATGAACTTTGGCATAGAAGTTTATGGTGCAGGATGTTCTTCTGTTTTGTTTCAGGTATCAGTGAAATCTTCTCTATCAGACAGAATCAAGCAAGCACATAAGCAAGACAGTGAGTTGCAGAAAAAGGTAGAGCTGGTACAGAAGGGTAAGTTGCTTGAATTAAACATTGATAATGATTGTGTTTTGAGATTTGGGAAGATATTGTGTGTGCCTTGTGATTCACAGTTGAAGAGAGAGTTGTTATGTGAAGATCATAGTTCTCCGTTTTCAGTTCATCCAGGCAGTACTAAGATGTATAGAGATCTTCGGGAGTATTACTGGTGGGATGGAATGAAAAGGGATGTTGCTGATTTTACTATGAAGTGTTTGACTTGTCAGCAGGTTAAAGTAGAGCTGCAGTTATCGAAAGGGGTGCTTCATCCTTTACTAGTGTCATAGTGGAAATGGGAAAATATATCCATGGACTTCGTTGTGGGATTGCCGAAGACACCTCGAGGTAATAATGCAGTCTGGGTTATTGTTGATCGCTTGACTAAATCTGCTCATTTCCTTGCTATACGAGATACTTTTTCCCTAGATAAACTTCCCCGTTTGTATCTTAAAGAGATATTCAGGTTACATGGAGTTCCTCTCTCCATTGTATCTGACCGTGATCACAGGTTTACTTCTAACTTTTGGAAAGGCCTTTAGAAGTCGTTGGGTACTGAATTAAATTTTAGTACATCTTTTCATCCTCAATCAGATGGGCAGTCAGAACTAATAATTCAGACTTTGGAAGATATGCTACGTGCTTGTTCTATGGATTATCAGGGAATTTGGGACCAACATCTTTCTTTGGTTGAATTTTCATATAATAACAGTTTTCATTCTAGTATACAGATGGAACCATTTGAGGTGTTATATGGGAAGCGATGTCGAACTCCAGCTTTCTGGGATGAAGTGGGTGAAAGGAAGCTGATGGGACCAGAATTGGTAGAAGAGTTGGCAGAAAAAGTTTAGCTGATACAGAAACACATGAGAACAACTCAGAGCAGGCAGAAGAGTTATGCGGACAACAGGAGGAAGGATCTATCTTTTGAGGTAGGTGATCATGTTTTTCTCAAAGTCTCACCATGGAAAAGTGTGATGCAATTTGGTAAGAAAGGAAAGCTGAGTCCAAGGTTCATTGGACCATATGAAATTCTAGAGAGAGTTGGATCAGTTGCTTACCGAGTGGATTTAACTCCGATTTTATCTCAGGTACACAATGTTTTTCATGTTTCAATGTTAAGGAAGTACATGCCAGATCCATCTCATGTTTTGAGTCCAGAGGTAGTTCAGCTGGAAGAGAACCTATCTTATGAGGAACAACCGGTCCAGATTCTTGACCACAGGGAGCAAGTGTTAAGAAATAAGGTTATTCATCAGGTAAAGGTTTTGTGGAAAAACCACATGATTGAAGAGGCAACCTGGGAATCTGAAAATGCAATGAGGGCTAAATACCCCCACTTATTCGATAAGTTAATAAATTGCGGGGACGCAATTTTATAAAGGGGGGAAGGATGTAACATCCGAAGTAAGTAATGAATAATAGATATTTTTATCTATGTCTATTAATGAATTAGATAGTGTTTTAGAGGCTTAAAATGAGAATAAATCCAATCTTAAGCATGGAATACACTAATATTTTTAAAAGATTGTTTTAGTGCCTTTTGATGGAAAACCATTTTTAAATCAAAATTTTGATAATTTTATAAGCTCTATTTGTATAAATAAACTTATTATTTATGATTGGGACATTAAAATTTACTTTGGGTAAATTTTTGGTATTTTTCCGATAAAGTTCATTTTTTTAATGAATAGTGAAAAATATTGTATTTTAATTCAAAACCTCTTTTTAATCTAATTTATTTTATATTTTGAATTGGTTTTAAAGTTCAATTATAATATATTTTTACCATTTAATCCAATAGTGGTCTTTGGAATTAACTTCACTTTGAAATTGGACTTAAACTAGTGTCAATCTTTTGATACTTATTGTTTCATAAAAACATGCTATTTGTTCTGACAGCGGGAATTAATTATTAAATTAATTTATGTAACTTATATGTTTTGAATTTTGTGAAATAGACATCATTTTTGAATTTGGAATATCAAATATAGCTTAGGGTAAAGTTTTGGTATTTTTCTGAAAAACTTCAAGTTTTGATGAATAGTGAAACCACTAAGTGGTACTTAAAAAACTGATTTTTCGTTTAAATGAAATTTTACCACCTCTGTGTTTTGAATTTCAAAAATCCGACATACATGGTTTTCATTAAGAAGTAAAATTTGGTTCAATGGGATTAAAATAATTTTTTTCTGAATAGTAACTTTTAAGTTTTTAATCGCGATTAGAGGTAATTAGTGTAATTTAAGGTAAGAATAATGTTTTAATAATATGAAATGAACTTGACACATGTCCTACACTTATTGGATGTGTCATGGACGACCAATACAATACATGGGTCAAATTGGGGACCCCATGGAGCCACTTTGGAAGGAAAATGACATTAATATCTTTTTATTTAATGTAAAAGTAAAAATGACACAAACATGAGTTGTTTTACTAAAATAATTTTTAAATGGGGTTATACAAGCCAGATTTTTTACTATAAATAGTAATTGGAAATATAAAAAGATTTCCTACATCATAGTATTTTTTTTATAATTTTTAGACATTAAATAAATTAAATTATTTATGACACCATGATGATGCAGTGATTACCACATTATTTAACGATTTAAATAAAATGAAAATATAATGTAAAATATAAGACCTACACTTGTCAAAAACCTATTGGATGGGTGGATTTATAACCCTTATCATCTTATACTAGAAATTTATAATTGTGGGACCTTTTTTATTCGAAAATCATTTTATAACAAAGTATCTTTTCTTAACTTTCCAAGAGTGCCCCTCCTCTTCTCTTATAAAAGGCCCCCACCTCTACCACCTTACCCACACTTCCAAAGCCTTTGTCTCATCCAACCCCTACCCATTTTGTCTCTCCACGTCCCTATATAACTCTTAGAAGCCTCACTTTGGGTAGAAGTCGTCCCAAGGAAGCCTTTGAGCTCAAATCAAAAAGAGTTACCCAATTTAAAGGTAGTGTCTTCTCTTGTGTTCTTATGTTTTATTTTGCTTCTCCAACCCCCTAAACTCTTTTTATTCATTTCTTTTGTAAAAAAACAGTATCTTCCATATACTAGGATGTTTTTATAATAATTATTAGAGCTACACTTACACACACCTACATCTAATGGTTAAAGAACATACTGTTTCCGTGGATGGCGAATTTCTTCCTCACGAAACGATGATTGTTCAATATTCTTTTAACACATTCAAAGGTGGACATTAATATGACACTATATTTATATATGATATATAATATGTTTATGTTTTACTTAAGCTTCTGTATTTTTCATTTATGGCATACCTTTATGGTTTCCATTATGGGTAAACACGATATCTTCATTTTAGGAAGTGCGGACTACCGCCCCCTCAAAGTGATTTGATTCGTTAATGACATATGTAGGACGTATAAAGGATGTAATTAATGATATTATATATGATATTATAATGGAATTATAATATACCTTTATATCATTATGATTCCATTCCATAAAATATGAAATAGAAATGAAAGTAGCGTTCATGCGTACGTACGGCTTACCGTCTCCATGAACGGTGCATTTCATTTCTTACCTCTAAACGTTATGTAATATTATAAATGCATGTATATACTGGATATATATGATATATATGATATCTAAATCATGAGTATAACTCTGGATATAATGGATACATGAACAACTTGTAATTATAAAGAGTTTATTTTTGACTCAAGTACCAATGATCGATAAAATGACCGTTATTAACTTAAATAATTACATAGTGTTCATGACATGGTAATAAGTGATATAAAAGGAATAATGAACTTTAAAAAGGTTCTTAAGCAAGTAGAAATTAACTCAAGATTATTATTCATGAGGTTAAAGAACGATCGAGTCAAGTCAGACCCAAGGTATGGGACTTCGTCTCAATCTCCTTTCATTGAGGCATATTTTGTTTTATACACAACCTTCTTTTATACGGTGTATAAACCCCTTTGAATTTTACATTTATCCAAAAGTAATCTTTTTTATACGAATATTTTTACTAAACGGCAAAAGGGAATGTTTTTGTCGTACATATGCGGCGACAACGACTTCTCCGCCGCCGTGACCATTATTTGAGTTTCGGCTTCCTCTACAAGCCATACCTTTTTTTTAATGAAAAATAAATACCATGTTTTACTTTTCTTTTATTTTGGTATTGAAAATGTTTTTCATAATGTTTTTATTATATCAATGTGTTTTATTGATATCTTGTGATTGAAATGTAGAAATGTTATGTTTCCTTTATGCATGTTTTATGTGATACAATTATGTTATGGTTCTTGGGAATTATTATGAAGACGGGTGGTTCTGTGATAAACTAAGGGCGGGTGAGCCCGATATAGCTCAACAATGAATTGGGTAATGCGAAGGAGTTAAACGTTAAGGTTTCTCTGAAGATATTTAGGGAATATACTATGATGGGTATTCCAAACGTAACCAAGAGGGTTACTCCCTACGTAAGAATGTTATGAATGCCTCAAGTTACCTTTATGTCTTAGGATTTCTATGATTTATTCATGATTTGATTAGGTATGTTAAAGTGTTTATGTTTTATTAGTAGAGTATGATTTCATTGATTCTTATGTATACATGTACTCATGTTTCCTTTCCATATTTTTATATCTCTTACTGAGCTTTTTATGCTCATCCCAAGTTTTTGAAATGTTTTTCACAGGTCAAGGAAAGGGTACATGATATGATGATAGTGTCAAGGAAGTGTCAAGAAATAATCCATGTTTTATTTTAAATATGTTTCCGTTGATGGGAAAAAATGAATACTATCTTTTATTGTAACCACTTTGTTTAAATGTGGGATGTAATGAAAGTTTTATGATCTAATTCTCTAAAACTCTAAACCTGAAAAGATCCTCAAGGTGTAATCTTGTAATAACTCAAGATTAAGTAAGGTTTAAGGCTAGGGCCTTATAGTTTCATATAAATTGATTAAGTGTTATTCGTTCCTTATAAATCCATTAATGGAATCAGATCATCTTTATGTAGTTTGATGGATGAAATTATGTAGAAAATATAAGAAAATATAATATCACATTGTAGTCATATTTTATATCATTAAAATGATTGAAATTTTCTTATATGGTAGGTCATATGATATGTGATATCATTAACTATTATATGGTCCCTCCCTGTGATATGAGATATTATAGGAGCTTACACTGTGCATTTCCTTTGATTTTCACTTTATCATATCATATGATGGGGGATATCATTTGGGGCAATAACATCATTCCATGTTTAAAAAAACAGATTCTTGAATTGTCAAGTTGATATAGGCTATATCATTAAATATGATACCCTAACACTGAAATCATATATCCCAACTAAGATTATTTATTAAAAAATAAAATAAATAAGAGAATAATGTAATGGATTAGGACATTAGCATGTTTTCAAATACAATATACAATGAAATTTTAATTTTTTTAAATTTTAAATTTAATCTTGAATAATATGGTTTATAATTTTTTTATAAATCATTGAAAAAGTATATTAGGGTATTTATTTTATTTATAAAATGTTTATAAATAAAATAATTATAAAATGTTTATAATTAATTAATAATTTTTTGTGAAACATTTATTAAATAAATATTCCATAATCTTAATTTTTAATATTAAAATACCTTTTTCAAATTATATGGAATGAATTATAATTTGGATATAAATGGTTTATATAGAAATTATAAGTATAATATATAAATTTTTATAAATTAAAAAATAAGGAATAATATAAAGGGGTTTTTATTTAAAATTATAAATTGTTCATAATTATTTATTTTAATTATTCAAATTAAAATTTTATTAATTGATAAATTATTTAAACCATATCAAAAGGAGTTTTGATAACTGATATGACTAAGGATTAAATAATATAAAATATATAATATTTAGATTATGTAAATAGTTTACAAAATAGACTTCGGATATAAAATATTTATATTTAATTTAATATCATATATTTATATAAAATTTCATATAATGAATAATACTAAGGAGTGCATATTGAGTATAAATATAAAGTTTTTGTATTTATTTTTTATCATGGAATTCCTAGAATATATGACTAAATTATAAAGCATTTATAATTTATTTATTTATTAATAGTTCATAAATACTTATGTCATGTTTAAATATAATAATTATTCATTTATTTAGTTTATTCTCTATTTTATTCATGGATATAATTGTTATATATGATTTATTTAAAATTTGTAAACTGCTTCTATATTTCATCATACATATGTATATAAGAAATTGCATGCTAGTTATGACAAATGATTTAGTCTTATTCTACCTTGACTTTGTCTTGTACTAGGTTGTGAGCTTGAATTATGTAGTTAATTATGATTTTTGAATATTTTGTGTTAAAATTATTATGAAATTTAAATCTCTTAAGAAAATTATCCTAGGGTGGTGTGACTTCGGGTTGAATTACTCACTATTCTAGAGGCTTATTCCTTGCCTAGAATAATAGGGGTTAGCTATCTATTACTCCAGGCTTATTTTGTGAGGATTGTTGATTTTATATGCTTATAAGCCTTTAAATGAAAGATTTTTATATACCTTATTCATGGGGTTCATTTTAATATGTATAAATATAGTTTTCCTTCAATTCGGGTTAGTAACATAAGCTGTGAGTTGAGTAAAGGGTTACACAAAAAAATGGTTTAAATATATCGATTTGGTGGAAAGAATAGGATTATAAACTAAATAATTAGAAGCATGGATACATGTAAATGTAATGAAATGAGATAATATTGTGAGATTAAATCCCCTTTAAAAAGCTATCAAATTACTTCTAAAAAACACTTATCAAGACCTCCATAATTTAATGGCATAGGTTCTTCCAAAGTAGGGTTCCCTTTAATTATATTATGTAAAAAAAGAAATTAATGAGGTGAACCTAAGAGTTAGGTTCCTTATTTTTAAAATTTTATTTAATAAAAACTTATCTAGGAATTGCTTAGTATGGATACCATGGTAATGGTGTTGAGTTTATCCATATTATGGATTGGGTAAAGAGTTTTCCTCTCATCCATAAAAAATTCATATATGATATGATTGAGATATTACCCTACCTAAATATATAAGTGGTGAGAGGAACACCAAATCATACTCATTTCTAAGTAAAATATGGATATTTTACCACTAATTGATATGATCTATCTTAAAAGGGGATATCATTTTAGTGGAAGAACATTTAATAAAATTCCTTATTAAGTGAAAGTAAAACATGATACTCATCTGATGAAAGATTATATTGTAAATAAATGACATCATCATCATGATACTTAACATTTAGAACAATACTTTAAAAACTATTAGCTTCTTTGACTGGTAGAAATATTAAGAATTGTTCTCAATAAAGAAAAAAATATTTGTGTTAATCAACACCTTCCAAAGTAACCAAATTTTGAAGTTATTTAAAAAATGGTTCTAAATGATTTTGAGAAGAATATAATATAAGGCCCCATCCTTAAACATTACTTAATCTTTAGTTATTTCAAGAATACACATTGAGGGTCTTTTCAGGTTTAGAGTTTTAGAGAATTAGATCATAAATCATGCATTACATTCCACATTTAAACAAGGTGGTTACATTAAGGACGGTATTTTTTCATAAAAGGAAACATATTTAAAATAAAACATGGATTATTTCTTGACACTTCCTCGACACTATCATCACATCATGTACCTTTCCTTTGACCTATGAAAACATTTCAAAAACTTGGGATGAGCATAAAAAGCTCAGTAAGGGATATAAAAATACGAAAAGAAAACCTTATCCCATGTATAAATAAGAATCATTGAAATAATACTTTACTCATAGAATATAAGCACTTTAAAATACCTCATGAAATCATAAGATTTATGAATAACTCATAGAAAACATAAGACATAAAGGTAACTTGAGGCATTCATAACATTCTTACGTAGGGAGTAACCCTCATGGTTACATTTGAAATACCCATCATAGTATATTCCCTAAATCTATTCAGAGAAACCTTAGCATTTAACTCCTTCGAGTTACCCAATGCATTAGAGATCTATATCAGGATCACCCGCCCTTAGTTTATCACGAAACCACCCGTCTTCATAAACAATGCCCAAGAACCATAACATAATCGTATCATATAAAACATGCATAAAGAAAACATAACATTTCCAAATTTCAATCACAAGATATCAAAAACACATTGATATAATCAAAACATTATAAAACCATTTTCAATACCAAAATAAAACAAAATTAAAACATGGTATTTATTTTTTTCATTTAAAAAAAATTTATGGCTTGTAGAGGAAGCCGAAACTCAAATAATGGTCACGGCGGCGGAGAAGTCATTGTCGCCGCATACATAAGAAAAAAACATTCCATTTGTCATTTAGTAAAATTATTCCTATAAAAATATTCCTTTTGAATAAAAGTAAAATTCAAAGGGCTTTATATACCATATAAAAGAAAGTTGTGTATAAAACAAAACATGCCTCAATGAAAGGAGATTGAGACGAAGTCCCTTACCTTGTGTCCGACTTGACTCGATCATTCTTTAATCTCCTGAATAAAAAACTAGAGCTAATTTATACTTGATTAAGAACCTTTTTAAAGTTCATTATTCCTTTTATATCACTTATTACCATGTTATGAACATTATGTAATCATTTAAGTTAATAACAGTCGTTCTATCGGTCTTTGGTACTTGAGTCAAAAATAAACTTCTTATAATTACAAGTTGTTCATGTGGTAAAATATCCATTATATCCAGAATTATATTCATGAGGTAGATATCATATATATCATATATATCCAGAATATACATGCATTTATAATATTACATAACATTTAGAGGTAAGAAATGAAATGCGCCGTTCATGGAGACGGTAAGTCGTACGTATGCATGAATGCTACTTTCATTTATATTTCGTATTTAATGGAATGAAATCATAATGATATAAAGGTATATTATAATTCCAATATAATATCATATATAATATCATTAACTTCATTCTTTATATGTCCCACATATGGAATTAATGAATCAAATCACTTTGAGGGGGCGGTAGTCCGCACTTCCTAAAATGAAATTATCGCGTTTACCCATAATGGAAGCCATAAAGGTATGCCATAAATGAAAAATAAAAAAGTCTAAGGAAAACATAAACATAATATATATCATATATAAATATAGTGACATCTTAATTGCCACCCTGAAAGATGTTAAAAGAAGATTGAACAATCACCGTTTCGTGAGGTAGTAATTCGCCATTCACAGAAATAGTATGTTCTTTAACCATTAGACGGAGGTTTGTGTAAGTATAAATCAGATCCTTCTCATAACAACATCCTAGTATATTGAAGATACTGTTTTTGTTACAAAATAGAGTAATAAAAAGGTTTTAGGGGGTTGGAGAAGCAAAATAAAACAAAAGGACATAAGAGAAGACATTACCTTTAAATCGGGTAACTACCCTTGGTTTGAACCAAAAGGGTTTCTTGAAGAGCTTTCTGCCTAAGGTAAGGCTTCTAGGATGAATAGAGGGATTTGGAGAGATAAAATTAGTAGAGTTTGGCTAAGACAATGGCTTGAGAGGTGTGGGTAAGGTGGTAGAGGTGGGGGCCTTTTATAAGAGGGAGGAGGGGCACTCTTGGAATGTCATTAAATGTTACTTTATTTTAAAATGATTTTGGATTTTAAAGGTCCCACAAAGATATATTTCTAGGATAAGGTGATAATGGTTCTAAATCCACTCATCCAATAGGTTTTTGATAAGTTTAAGTCTTAGATTTTACATTATCTTTTCATTTTATTTAAATCGTTCATTAATGAGGTAATCGCTGCATCATCATGGTATCATAAATAAATTAATTTATTTAATGTCTAAAAATTATAAAAAAAATACTATGATGTAGGAAATATTTTTAGATTTCCAATGACTATTTATAGTCTAAGATATCATTTACACAGACAAAAATAAAATTGTTTTACTTGGGTGATACATACTTTTGTTATATTTTCCTTTCTTTAAAAATAAAATGTTAAAATGTCACTATCACACAAAAGTGATTCCATGGGGTCCATAAGTTTAAAACAAGGCATCCCATGGTCGGCCATGACACAAACAGTAGAATTAGGACACATTTTGGGGTTATTTTATATTATTATGATATTATTTTATTACCCTTAACTACCCGATTACTAATTAATCAGGATAATTAAAGATAATTATCATCGTTACTATTCATAATGTCCAAAAAAAAGTCTTAATTACATAATTTGTAACTTTTGATTACAAATATGGAATCTATTTTACCAAATTCCAAACATAGAAATTACATTAATTAATTTAAAAATAATTCTCGTTGTCAAAACGAATAGCGGGTTTTTTTGAAACAATGTCTATCAAAAGTTTGGCACTTGTTTATGCCAAATTCCAAAGTGAAATTAATTAAAATGAACAAAATTGGATTAAATGGAAAAAATATATTCTAATTAAACTTTAAAACCAATTAAAAATATCATCTAACCATATAATTAAATTAGATGACAAAGCAGTTTTGCCGTATTTTTCACTATTCATTAAAAAATGAACATTGTCAGAAAAATACCAAAAATTTATCCCAAGTATTCTTAAATGTCCCAATTCTAAATAATAAGTTTATTTTAACAAATATATCTTATAAAATTTTCAAAATTTTTATTTAAAAATGGTTTGCCATCAAAAGGCAGTAAAACAATCTTTTAAAAATATTAGTGTATTCTATGTTTGAGATTAGATTTATTCTCATTTTAAGCCTCTAAAACACTATCTAATTCATAAATAAACATAGATATGAAAATCCATAATTATTTACTTACTTGGGATGTTACATCCTCCCCCCCTTTAGAAAATTACGTCCCCGCAATTTATTTACTTATCGAATAAGTGGGGGTATTTATCCCTCATTGCATTTTCAGATTCCCATGTTGCCTCTTCAATCATGTGGTTTTTTCACAAAACCTTTACTTGATGAATCACCTTATTCCGCAATACTTGCTCCATGTGGTCAAGAATATGGACCGGTTGTTCCTCATAAGATAGATTATCTTCCAGCTGAACTACCTCTAGACTCAAAACATGAGATGGATCTGGAATGTACTTCCTTAACATTGAAACATGGAAAACATTGTGTACCTGAGATAAAATCGGAGGTAAAGCCACTCGATATGCAAATGATCCAACTATATCCAGAATTTCATATGGTATAATGAACCTTGGACTCATCTTTCTTTTCATACCAAATCGCATCACACTTTTCCATGGTGAAACTTTGAGGAAGACATGATCACCTACCTCAAAAGAGAAATCCTTCCTCCTGTTGTCCGCATAACTTTTCTGCCTGCTCTGAGCTGTTCTCATGTGTTTATGTATCATCTGAACTTTTTCTACAAACTCTTCTACCAATTCTAGTCCCATCAACTTCCTTTCACCCACTTCATCCCAAAAATCTGGAGTTCAACACTGATTCCCGTATAATGCTCAAATAGTGTCATCTGTATACTGGAATAAAAACTGTTTTTATAAGAAAACTCAACCAAAGAAAGATGTTGGTCCCAAATTCCATGATAATCCATCGAAAAAGCACGTATCATATCCTCCAATGTCTGAATTGTTCGTTCTGACTACCCATATGATTGAGGATGAAAAGCTGTAATAAAATTTAATTTAGTACCCAACGACTTCTGAAGGCCTTTCCAAAAGTTAGAAGTAAACCTGGGATCACGATCAGATACAATAGAGAGGGGAAATCCATGTAACCTGACTATCTCTTTAAGATACAAACGAGAAAGTTGATCTAGAGAAAAATTATCTCGTATAGCAAGGAAATGATCAGATTTAGTCAAGTGATCAACAATAATCCAGATTGCATTATTACCTCAAGGTGTCTTCGGCAATCCCACAACGAAGTCCATGAATATATTCTCCCATTTCCACTCTGGCACTGGTAAAGGATGAAGAATCCCTTTCGGTAACTGCCACTCTTCTTTAACCTATTGACAAGTCAAACACTTTATAGTAAAATCAGCAATATCTCTTTTCATTCCATCCCACCAGTAATACTCCCGAAGATCTCTATACATCTTAGTACTGCCAGGATGAACCGAAAATGGAGAACTATGAGCTTCACATAACAACTCTCTCTTCAACTGTGAATCACAAGGCACACAAAATCTCTTCCCAAATCTCAAAACACAATCATTATCAATGTTTAATTCAGGTAACATACCCTTCTGAACCAGCTCTACCTTTTTCTGCAACTCAATGTCTTGGTTCTGTGCTTGCTTAATTCTGTCTGTTAGAGAAGATTTCACTGATACCTGAAATAAAACAGAAGAACATCCTGCACCAATAACTTCTATGCCAAAGTTCATCAAATCCTTAACTAAATGATCATGTTCCAAACGTAACATGGTTAATGAAACATTTCTTTTTCGACTCAAAGCATCAACCACTTTATTTTATTTTCCCAGATGGTAATGAATTGTACAATCATAATCCTTGATTAATTCTAGTCATCTCCTCTGTCTCATGTTCAATTCATTTTGAGTGAATATATACTTTAAACTTTTGTGTTCGGTATATATTTCACACTTTACTCCATACAAATGATGCCTCCAAATTTTTAAAGCGAAAACAACAGCAGCTAATTCCAAATCATGTGTAGGGTAATTTACCTCATGAGTTTTCAACTGACGTGAAGCATAAGCAATTACTTGATCATTTTGCATTAGGACGTAACCAAGTCCTTTCAATGAAGCATCATTGTAGATAACAAACTCACCATTCCTCGAAGGTAGTTCCAAAACTAGAGCATTCACCAATCTTCTTTTCAATTACTTAAAACAATTGTCACATTCTTTTATCCAGATGAACTTAACACCCTTTCGAGTTAGCTTAGTCATTAGACTATATAACAGTGAAATTTTTTTAACAAACCTTCGGTAGTAGCCTGCCAAACAAAGAAAACTATGAATCTTGGTTACATTTGTGGGTCTTGGCCATTATTCAACAAATTTTGTTTTAGCAGGATCGACATTTATTCCATCTTTATAAAAAATGTGACCAAGGAAATAAATTTGTTGCAACCAAAACTCACACTTTCTGAATTTCCCATAAAATTTCTTTTCTTTTAAGGTTTGCAAAATAACCCCTAAATGACTTTCATTCTCCTCTTTATTTTTATAAAACACCAGAATATCATCAATGAAAACAACCAAAAACTTATCCAAGAACTCATGGAAAATTCTATTCATAAGGTCCATGAATACATCAGGTGCATTGGTTAACCCAAAAGTAATTACTACAAATTCATAATGGCCATATCTTGTATGAAATGCAGTTTTCGGAATATTTGCTTCCTTTACCTTCAACTGATGGTACCCCGATCTCAATTCAATCTTTGAAAAATACTGAGCTCCCTAGAGATGATCAAACAAATCATCGATATAAGGCAAAGGATATTTTTTCTTAACAGTGATATTATTCAAATCTCTATAATCAATGAAAAGTCTCATTGAACCATCTTTCTTTTTAACAAATAAGACAGGAGCACCCCATGGTGATGTGCTAGGTCGAATGAAACCTTTCTCTAATAAATCTTGCATTTTCTCCTTCAACTCTAAAAGTTTAATTTGAGCCATTCGATAAGGGGGTTTTGAAATTGGCTTAGCATCAGGAACTAAGTCAATAGTAAATTCAACTTCCTGATCTGGTATTATTCCAGGCAACTCATCAGGAAAAACATCAGGATACTCATTTACCACTGGCACATCATTAATCTGAACGGTTCCTTTGTTTTCAACAATATGTGCAAGGTAAAATTCATTTCCATCTTTTACAAGTTTCTCAGCCTCTTGATATATTATCAATAGTAAGGGTTCATTCTTGTACACAAACTGAAAGTCTTTCTAAAAAGAGACTTCTTTAGCTCTACAATCAATCTTAGCATGTTAAACAGAGATCCAATCTATACCCAGGATAACATCAAACTCTACTAGATGTAAAACAATAAGGTTTTCAAGTAGGTTCTTTCCACGGATAAGGATAGGAAGATTCTTATAAATTCTTTTTGCCTCAAAATTTCCCCCAGGTGTTTTTACCACAAGTTCATGAGTCATTTCTTGAGATGGAATTTCCAATTTACTAGAAAAATTTTCAGAGATGAAAGAATGTGTAGACCCTAAATCAAACAACACATTGGAATAATCTAAAAAAACAAACAACGTACCTGATACCACTTCATTTTATGGCCCAACATCTGCTGAAGTAGTTGCAAAGGATTTCACCACACCTTTCTACTTTTAGTCTGACTGATTCCCATTATTTGAGCTCTTTGTCGAACACTCGTTTTCATAATGACCCATCTCATTACACTTGAAACATTTCACTAACTGTAAATCAAATTTGGTCTTACCATCACCCTGATATTTTTCAGTGTGCAATCATGAGCCTTATGTCCCATCTTACCACATCGGTAGCACTTTCCAGAATTCAAAAGACATTCCCCAGCATGATTTTTACCACACTTACCACAAATTGAAAACTTAGTTTTCTTACCATCATACCTTTTTGAAGGATTCTTCCCTTTCTCCTTCCACCTCGGTCTCTTCTTTTGTTGGTTGTTATAGAATACTTGATCATCGGCAAACTCCATTTCCACCTTCTCAGCACATCGAACAAGCTTTTCATAGCTCTTGAACTCGTGAGAAGCTAAAACCCTTCGATATTTTGGCTTTAATCCTGAGTAAAAATTATTGATTTTACTATCAAGGTCTCAGATAAAATTTGGAGAATACCTTGCCAATTGAGTGAACTTTTCTTCATAAGAAGCTACTGAGTCATCCTCTTGCCTCAATTCCAAGAATTTTTTTTCCATCCTAATTCGAACAGCCTTAGGAAAATATTTCTCAAGAAACATACCTTTTAATTCATCCCAGTCAAGAGCCTCAATCTCATCAGTATCCCTGATATTTTTAACCATCGACCACCACTGATCTTCTTCACCCTCCAAACAGTGAACAGCAAGACTAACCTTTTGATTGTCTGAAAACCCCATGACGTTGAAAATATTCTTCAGTTCTTTAATCCACCCTTTAGCTAGCACAGGGTCAAATGATCCTCTGAATGATGGGGGATGTTTCCTCATGAAATGTTCCACCACTGACATGTTCCTCTGCGGTTGATCTAGATGATCTCGTGCATGGATACCACCACCATTTATCGCTTGAGTCAATTGTGTCATTGCTGCAACAAACTGTTCAGTTCCAATTCCGACCATCTTAGGATGTTGATTCAGAAATTCATTTCCTTCTATATGTCTTCCTAGTACTGCTTAACTATTTCCTCTGTGGAAAACCATTCTAAACAAACATGTCTTAGATGAAGTTACACGGTAATCTTCAAATGCTATATCATTTCAATTTGACAATAAAAAAATATTTTTGGATAATCATTTAATAGAATTATAACTCCTAAAGTTATCTAAACTAACCTCTGATACCAACTATAAGGTCTTAGCCTTAAACATTACCTAATCTTGAGTTATTTCAAGAATACACATTGAGGATATTTTCAGGTTTAGAGTTTTAGATAATTAGATCATAAATCATGCATTACATTCCACATTTAAACAATGTGGTTACATCAAGGACAATATTTTTTTCATCAAAGGAAACATATTTAAAATAAAACATGGATTCTTTCTTGACACTGCCTCGACACTATCATCACATCATGTATCTTTCCTTTTACCTGTGAAAAACATTTCAAAAACTTTGGATGAGCATAAAAAGCTCAGTAAGGGATATAAAAATACGGAAAGAAAACCTTATCCCATGTATACATAAGAATCATTGAAATCATACTTTACTCATAGAATATAAGCACTTTAACATACCTCATGAAATCATAATATTTATGAATAACTCATAGAAAACATAAGACATAAAGGTAACTTGAGTCATTCATAACATTCTTACGTAGGGAGTAACCCTCATGGTTACGTTTGGAATACCCATCACAGTATATTCCCTAAATCTCTCCCGAGAAACCTTAGAATTTAACTCCTTCACGTTACCCAATGCATTGGAGAGCTATATCGGGATCACCCGCCCTTAGTTTATCACGGAGCTATCCGTCTTCATAAACAATGTCCAAGAACCATAACATAATCGTATCACATAAAACATGCATAAAGAAAACATATAATTTCCACATTTCAATCACAAGATATTAAAAACACATTGATATAATCAAAACATTATCAAACCATTTTCAATACCAAAATAAAAGAAAAGTAAAACATGGTATTTATTTTTTTCATTTAAAAAAAAGTTTTGGATTGTAGATTTCATGACCCCCTCCCACAAAAGATGCCCCTCCTGAGCTGGAAATGGTGAAAGGGAGATAATGACCCCCAAGTCCCACCTCTAGTAGGCCCCGGGGTGGAGACTAGCACCAAGGGCATGGGTTTTTCACAATATGGGAGGCATTACCCTTTTTATTTATTTAAGATCAGGAAATAGGATGAGTCAAACACCAAAATAAAAAGAAAGGAAAGACAAGTAAATAAACCCAAACCAATCCCACATGCATGTTTAAATAGTTCTGAAACAAGGTATAAGTACAAGAAAGCTCAAAAGTACAATACTAAAAGAAACAAGAGTACAAAAAACTGCAACAACTCCAATTGTCCCGACTAGTAAGGTCCCGAACGGCCCTGTTAGTCCTCCTGGAAACCTGAAAGTAAACGTAGGGTGAGCATACAAGTATACTCAGTAGTGAAACCTAAAGCTCTCGTGCATAAGTGGGGAGATATCCTAATGTCCCGTGAGAACAACAAAAGAAACCAAAACCTATCAAGGAATTCTATCCACCCAACCTCACCAGCCACGCTCACCAAAACACAAACAACAGGTAGTAGTAGTATATAAGAACAAGAGTATTTGGGTACCCCGCACCATTTCCCACTAGTTAGCTGCTCTTCCTAACGGCGAACGTCCTGATGCTACCACACTCTTCCCGCCCATACACACCTGGGCCTCGCAACCACATATCCCACCCGCACACACCTGGGCCTCACAACCATGTATCCCACCCGCACACACCTGGGCCTCACAACCACGTATTCCGCCCGTACACACCTGGGCCTCACACCCACGTATCCTGCCCGCACACACCTGGGCCTCACAACCATGTATCCCGCCCGCAAACACATGGGCCTCATCTCAAAGATTCTTGGGAAAAAGTAAACCTACCCGAAGAGTCTTGGGCCAATACCACCTCAGTCGAAACCTACCTGAAGAGTCTTAGGTGTAAGGTTGCCTCAAGCCATCACAACCTATGGAAGAAGAAGCAGGAAGGAGCTAGTAACTAAGGGGAAATCACCCTCTCCCATGAAATGGGAGTGTTCGTCACTAAGTGCTCGACATGGTTGAGGTGTGACAAAACACAAAGATACAAATATATGTATATGTATACCAAACACACAGCCCAACCTATGGCTTCTAAATAAAGAAACTGAGCACGTGCCTCAGCACTGCTATATCGAAGCATGCATAAAACAACCCCAACCCCATTTAGGTTTTCATGTTTCAACAGAATTAGTTTATTAGTTCCTTAACTACTGGGCAATCATCCACAACCAACTATGTCAATTGTTCGTAAAACATATCCCTGCCATCCACAAATCAAGTTAGGAAAACACAAGAAACACAAGCAAGTCCCTTATTATTAACCAACCAACCCCGTTGATTATTAATCATGTTCTATTACCATGCACTACCATTCATTAACTCTTCCACTTTTATTTATTATTCACAGCCCATAGTTCGTTCACATTCAACCCATCCCTAAAGCCCCGTTGCCAACCACCATAACCACAACCATATCACAAAACAAGGCTCGTGCCACATCATTGTCCCTTTAACAACATTTACTACAGCCCCACTGCCCACCCTATTCGCAAAAACCCAGGATTCACCCCCCCCCCCCTTTCACACACCACGTAACCAAGACAACATCCACATGTTCATTATTCCATTTTGTTTAACCGGGGTGATCACATAAGGGTTCCAGTTATTCATTAATCATCCAACTTTATGTGATTAACCAATTCCCACATTACATAGAGTTTCCATCCATAAACGGTCTAGAAAGATAGGGCATCATTTAATTGTTCAAGAAAATTCCCCCAACGACCGTGATTTTTAGTAGGCTGAAGCTCATTCAATTCACAACATAATATCATAGGATATAAATAATGTAACTGCATTCACAAACTTCCCATCCCCATTATATAAGCCAGTTATTATCTTTATTAAACTGGTTCAAATTTTTTTCACATAAACAAGAGGACACCCACCCCGCATGATGCACAATTTAGAGAGATGAAGGTAAGATCCCTACCGCCACAGGTTCTGATCACAACGCTCCCCCGGATCAACTTTAGAAGATGTTCGTCGACGTCTGTCGCTTGTCAAATCCCAGCAAAACCTACTCGGGTGGAAGCTGGGAAGGAAAGGTCGAAGGGAAGATAATAGATCCAATATCAGAAGTTCTGCCTCATTGTTACGATCCCATGGCCGCTGACGGATCGTAAATCGGAGCTCGGACGAAGAAGTTATGGAAGAAAAGAGCCTTCGAGTCTCTTGGGAGAGATCTGCTCGAGGGAATGGGGAGGAGATGAGTGAGTTGAAAAGGAGGATAGGACCCCTCCTTTTATAGGCGAGAAAAACAAAAGTACACGGCATGTACTTCCTAGTACACGGCGTGTACTCGGCCATTTCACACGGTCACCACACGGCTTCCAGCATAGCCTTCAACGCGGAACGCAGCCGTTGACTGGTCAACACACGGTTTGAGGGTAACGCGTACGCGGGGAGGGACTACACGGTGTGTAGTATGGGATACATGGCATGTACTCATTTATTTCACACGACAAGAACACGGATTCAACATGGGGTATACCCAGCATGGCGGTACACGGCGTGTACTCACACTACACGGCATGTAGTTACAAAATTCTGAAAAGTGTGGGAAAAGTCCATTTTAGCCTCCATAACACTTCATGACATTCTTTTTGACAAAGGAATGGGCCAGAGAGGTCCGGTCCATTAAATTAGATACATCTTAAAACATTATCGTCCCCGAGAATTCAAAAACCAACCCAGAGAAACCCAACAAGATACCTCTTAGGGATCTCGTTATAACAGGAACCCATCTAACAACCCTAATCATATGTGTTAGTAATTCCTTCTCCTATGTCAAGATATTATCCGCTTTAGGCGGAACTGACTCACCTGCACGGGTTTAATCACATCCTCATTAATGCGTCTCTATTAATAATTGGGTCTTCCCACTTCCATACATTAGGATTTTTCAACTTGCACTGCCCCCAACACCGTACAACCAACACACTGCCCGAACACGTGGTTTAGGGAAATTCCTTCTCCTGTGTAGAGATATTATCTTCTTTAGGCGGCATTGAATCACCTGCACGGGTTTAATTGCATCCTCATTAATGCGTCTCGATTAAGAATCAGGTTTTCCCCTTTCCCCACACATCCGGACATGTTACACACTTCCAGAGAACAAGGAAATAAAAAGTCTCACAACCGACAAGCCAAGCATTCCATATATCAAAGGTACAGAGTATAACATGAAAACAAGCTCAGAAGAACAAAGAAAAACACAATTCAAAACAACTCCAGGTACCGAGCGTGCATCTGAGCCTCCCGCTCCCAAGTACTCTCTTCAAGGCCGCCATGTCTCCACAACACACGAACCAAGGCAATGGTTCATCCATGGAGAACCTTCTCTTTACGATCCTCGATTCTGACTGGTAGTTCCTCGAAGGTCCCATCGTCTCCCATATCTAACTCTCCCCAGTCGATAACATGAGAGTCGTCGTGTAAGTACCGATGAAGCTGGGAGACATGGAAGACGTCATGAACCTTCTCCAACTGAGGTGGCAGGGCTAGCTGATATGTCACCTCGCCGACTCGCCTCAGCACCTTGAAAGGTCCGATGAACCTAGGGGAGAGCTTACTCCCCTTCCCAAAACTCCGCTGCCCCCGTCGGGGGTAAACCTTCAAGAACACATGATCTACCACCTCGAACTCCAAGGGCCTCCTCCGACAATCAGCATAAGACTTCTATCGGTCCTGAGCTGCTTTCATCCTCTCATGCACAAGCTGGACTTTCTCTGTGGTGCTCTGTACTACCTCTGGCCCAAGAGCACCTGTCTCACCAACCTCTACCCAGAAAATGGGTGAACGACATGGTATTCCATACAAAGCCTCAAACGGTGCCATGACAATAGTTTAGTGGAAGCTGTTGTTGTAGGAAAACTCTACTAAAGGCAAGTGTCGCACCCATGATCCTCCGAAATCCAGAACGCATGCTCACAGCATGTCCCCCAACGTCTGGATAGTCCGCTCTGTCTGCCCATAGGTCTGGGGGTGGAAAGCAGTGCTAAGGCATAGCTGGGTGCCAAAAGCATGTTGTAACCCCCTCCAGACTCGTGAGGTAAACCGAGTATCCTGATCTGAGATGATAGTCTTCGGAACTCCATGCAACCGCACCACCTCATCTACGTACTTCTGTGCTAAGGTACTCATCGGGCCTGAATCCTTAATTGCTTATAAGTGAGTTTATTTCCTTAGTCAATCCACCACTACCCAGATAGCATCATAACCACCCTGAGCTCTGGGTAGTCCTGTGACGAATTCCATTGAGATGTCATCCCATTTCCACTCGGGGACATCTAAAGGATGCAACAAACCACTGGGAACACGGTGTTCATCCTTCACTTTCTGACACACTAGGCACTTAGACACAAACTCCGCCACTTCCCGTTTCACCCCCGGCCACCAAAACTGTTCCCTCAGGCATCGGTACATTTTTGAAACTCTTGGATGTACCTCCAAGGCTGATCTATGGAACTCATGGAAAACTCCCTCACGCATCGCCTCTAGAACAAACATCCTTCCATGAAAAAGAATCTGATGTCGGCTGTCCTCTGACCATCCTTCTGGAGTGCTTCCCTGATCGATACGATCCCGCATTACTTCTGCCTCGGAGTCTCCCCACTGAGACTCTTCCACCTACTGCAACAAGGAGGACTATATCGTCATCTGAAACAAAAAACCTTTAACACCCTCTACCCTTGCATCCAAGTGCAAGGCAGCCAACTCTCCCATCACCCTCCAAGCATCAGCGGATTCCCAAACCACTTCCTTATGCGACTTCCTGCTCAGGGCATCAGCCACAACGTTGCCCTTACCTTCAATGTAAGAGATCTCGAAGTCATAGTCTTGGAGAAACTCGACCCATCTCCGCTGCTGTAAGTTTAGGTCACGCTGGGAGAAGATATAATGTAAGATCTTGTGATATGAGAAGATCACAAAGCGCTCCCCAAATAGGTAATGTCGCCACAATTTCAGTGAGAACACTACTGCTGCAAGATCTAGGTCATGGGTGGCATAGTTATGCTTGTGAGGGCGCAACTTCCTTAACCTATAACAGATCACATCCTTCTTCTACATCAGTACGCACCCCAAGACAAGGCCAGAGGCATCACAAAACACCTCGTACAACAACCCTTCCTCTGGAAACCTGAGTATGGGAGCACTGACCAACTTCTCCTTTAGGTAGTCGAAAGCTTTATGGCACTGCTCGCTCCATAGAAATACCTGGTTCTTCCTAGTCAAAGCCTTCAATGGAGCAGCAACTCAAGAGAAGTCCATAATGAACCTCCGATAGTAACCTACCAACCCCAGGAAACTACGAACTTTTTCCACGCTCTTGGGTGTCGACCAAGAAATAACTGTCTCTACCTTCGACGGGTCCACTGACACTCCATGTTGAGACACTACGTGCCCAAGGAAGTGTACTTCTTGTGTCAAGAACTTACACTTTGACAATTTCCCATAAATCTGGTGGTGTCGAAGGACTTCCAAGACTTCCTTGAGATTCTCAAAGTGCTCCTCCTCTGATCTTGAGTAGATTAGGATGTCATCGATAAACACAATGATGAACCAGTCCAAAAACTCTCAGAAGACAAGGTTCATAAGTCCCGTGAACATAGCTGGTGCATTTGTAACTCCAAACGGCATCACTACAAACTCGAAGTGCCCATACCTGCACCTGAAAGCCATCTTCGAGATGTCACTATCCTTTACCCTCAAATGATGATATCCAGATCATATATCAATCTTAGAAAACCAACCTACTCCCCTCAGCTGGTTGAAGAGATCATCTATCCTTGTAAGGGGGTAACGGTTCTTGAATGTTACCTGATTCAGCCTTCTGTAGTCTATGCATATCCTGATACCACCATATGCCTTCTTCACGAACAAAATTGGAGCACCCCATAGCGATACGCTGGGTCGAACAAAACCCTTCTCCATTAGATCGTCAATCTAAATCCATAACTCCCGCAACTCCGAAAGTGCCATCCGATAAGGGGCCATCGAAATCGGACTGGCACCAGGTTGTAAGTCTATCCTGAATTCAACGTCTCGTTGGGGGGTATAGTCACAACCTCCTTGGGAAAAACATCGAGGAACTCCCCAACAACCTCTGGGACATCCATCATCTCTGTATCAACTGAAACCACTGATAACCCACCTAACAAGAAAAGGAGAGGCTTCACATGCCTACTTCCCACCTGATAGCTCCTCTCGCCAACAAAAGATACACGCTGCCCATCCATGTCGGAGAACACGACCCTTCTTCGGAAGCAGTCGATAACGGCACTAACAGAAAACAACCATTCGATGCCTAGAATGACATCGTATGGCTGCATCTGTAGCAAAATAATGTCCCCACTAGATCTATTTGGTCCCAACGTCAGCCCATATCCCCGAAAAACACAAGATACGCTGGTCTGGCCTCCAATTGGTGTACTCAGCACCAGGGGTACGGAAAGTCTCTCTACGTCTAGACCCAAAGCATGGGCTAGACCAGGTGCAACAAAGGAGTGCAAAGCTCCTAAATTGAACAAAGAAGAAATGAGAGTGCTGAACAAACAAATCGTACCTCGCACCACCTCTGGTCCTGCCGGAGCTATCAACTCTGCTATGTGCAACTGTCCACACCCAACTCCTCTGCCTCTCTGATGTCGACCACCTCCCCAACCACGTCCTGGTCGAGGCCCTTGAGGAGCACCCTGAGGTCGTACTCCTCCTGCAAAGTCTGCCCTCGGAGGAGTAGGGTCCTGCTACTGCTGGAAGAGCCTCGCTGGTAACTGGTGCTGCTGAGGTGGGCGCTGAACCTGCCCACCTCCACCGTACTGAGCTTGGGTTGGGCACCGACTCTGAATGTGCCCAAAACCTCCACAATAGAAACACTTAGGTCCTGGGCTCATGAAAAAGGGACGAGGACCCGAAGATCTGAACTAGAACTACTATGGCCTGCTCCCTACTGGCCTGAATCTGGAAGGTCCTGTTGCAGGAGACCTACTGCTAACTGATTTCCCCTTTGACGAACCTGGCTAGATCCCCTCACGTGGTGCACCTCCCTGCGAGTGCATCCTCTCTATAACCTATGCCTTCTTCTGTACTGCCAAGTACGTCGGAAGAGTGAAGGGGGTGACACCATACTGGAGCGAAGGACGAAGCACCTCCTCCAAACGTCTTTCCCGAGACTCCTCATCCGAAAAGAGATCCGGAGCAAAGCATAGGAGATCCTTGAATTTGATCCCCAACTCTCGTACTGACATACTCCCCTGCTAAAGGGAGAGTAACTCCAGCCACTTCTCCGCCTTGATCATGGAAGAAAAGAATTCTTCTCAGAATTCCTTCTCAAAGTCAGCCCATAGAACCTATGTCTCTGTCCTCTCTCTGAGGTAGAGCGTCCACCATTGACGTGTCGCACCTCTCAGATGACTAACTGCTAGGGAAACCCAGTACTCCCTCAGAGCATGGATCAAAGTAAAAGCGATCCCTATCTTCTCAAGCCACCCCTCTGTCTCCATATCCAAAGTACTACCCTCATACTTCTTGAGGGTTTGTCGCTGGAAAGAACGGAGAGTCTTCTACCACTGGTTATCTTCTTCCTCTCGGTCAATCCTCAATTGATCAACCGCCTGAATCTACTGGGCCTCGACTGTCTTAGCCACCTGGGGACGACGTCCAGGTGTCATAGCTGTACGGTAAACAAAGATCGCCTAAGCCCAAGTAGTAAGGAAATTTCTCAAGGTTTCATTTTATCACTTTATTCAATTTCTTTCCTAGAACACCCAAATCAAGTAAAACACAATCATGATGTTGCATGTACCTTCCATAGGGTCTCTACCTTGCATTCAATGTAGTCTCACTTGGTCATTCTGTAGGCTCAGGGTCCTTGCATCGGATCACGGGGGGGCCTAAAATCCCATGTCCTAGTCAGTCTTCCCTGGCCTATGTAACTCACCAAGATCAGCCAACACTGTTTCCCTACCATCCCATGCAATCCTCACTGTTCCTAATTCCAGAATCCATCCTATCTCTCAACCTCCCTTTGATACCATTATGTCACGACCCCCTCCCACCAAAGATTCCCCTCCTGAGATGGCAATGGTGAAAGGGAGATAATGACCCACCTAGTCCCGCCTCCAGTAGGCCCCGGGGTGGCGACTAGCACCAAGGGTATGAGTTTTTCACAATTTAGAAGGCATTACCCTTTTTATTTATTTAAGATCGGGAAATAGGATGAGTCAAACACCAAAAGAAGAAGAAAGGAAAGACAAGTAAATAAACCCAAACCAATCCCACATGCATGTTTAAATAGTTCTGAAACAAGGTACAAGTACAAGAAAGCTCAAAAGTACATTACTAAAAGAAACAAGAGTACAGAAAACTGCAACAACTCCAACTGTCCCGACTAGTAGGGTCCCGCACGGCCCTGGTAGTCCTCCTGGAAACCTGAAAGTAAATGTAGGGTGAGAATAAAAGTATACTCAGTAGGGAAACCTAAAGCTCTCGTGCACAAGTGGGGAGACATCCTAATGTCCCATGAGAACAACAGAAGAAACCAAAACCTATCAAGGAATTCTATCCACCCAACCTCACCAGCCACGCTCACCAAAACACAAACAACAGGTAGTAGTAGTATATAAGAACAAGAGTATTTCGGTACCCCACACCATTTCCCACTAGTCAGCTGCTCTTCATAACGGAAAACTTCCTAACGCTACCACACTCTTCCTGCCCGTACACACCTGGGCCTCGCAACCACATATCTTGCCTGCACACACCTGGGCCTCACAACCACATATCCCACCCGCACACACCTGGGCCTCACAACCATGTATCCCACCCGCACACACCTGGGCCTCACAACCATGTATCCCGCCCGCACACACCTGGGCCTCACAACCATGTATCCTGCCCGCACACACCTGGGCCTCATCCCGAATATTCTTGGGAAAAAGTAAACCTGTTCGAAGAGTCTTGGGCCAATACCACCCCAGTCAAAACCAACCTGAAGAGTCTTAGGTGTAAGGTCGCCTCAAGCCATCACAGCCTATGGAATAAGGAGCAGGAAGGAGATAGTAACTAAGGGGAAAACACCCTATCCCGTGAAATGGGAGTGTTCGGCACTAAGTGCTCAACATGGGTGAGGTGCGACAAAACACAAAGATACAGATATATGTATATGTATACCAAACACACAGCCCAACCTATGGCTTCTAAACAGAGAAACTGAGCACGTGCCTCGGCACTGCTATATCGAAGCATTCATAAAACAACCCCAACCCCATTTAGGTTTTCATGTTTCAATAGAATTAGTTTATTAGTTCCTTAACTACTGGGTAATCATCCACAACCAACCATGGCAATCGTTCGTAAAACATATCTCTGCCATCCACAAATCAAGTTAGGAAAACACAAGCAACACAAGCAAGTTCCTTCTTATTAACCAACCAACCCCGTTGATTATTAATCCCATTCCATTACCATGCCCCACTATTCATTAACTCTTCCACTTTTATTTATTATTCACAACCCATAGTTCTTTCACATTCAACCCATCCCTGCAGCCCCGCTGCCAACCACCATAACCACAACCGTATCACAAAACAAGGCTCGTGCCACATAATTGTCCCTTTAACAACATTTACTGCAGCCCCGCTGCCCACCCTATTCATAAAAAACCAATATTCACCCCCCCCCCCCCCCCCTTTAACACACCATGTAACCAAGACAACATCCACATGTTCATTATTCCATTTTGTTTAACCGGGGTGATCACACAAAGGTTCCAGTTATTCATTAATCATACAACTTTACATGATTAACCAATTCCCACATTCCACAGAGTTTCCATCCATAAACGGTCTAGAAATATAGGGCAGCATTTAATTGCGCAAGCAAAGGCCCCCAACGACCGTGATTTTCAGTAGGCAAAATCTCATTCAATTCACAACATAATATCACAGGATATAAATAATGTAACTGCATTCACAAACTTCACATCCCCATTATATAAGACAGTTATTATATTTATTAAACCAGTTCAAATGTGTTTCACGTAAACAAGAGGACACCCACCCTACATGATGCACAATTTAGAGAGACGAAGGTAAGATCCCTACCTCCACAGGTTCTGATCACAACGCTCCCCCAGATCAACTTTAGAAGACATTCGTCGATGTTCGTCGCTTCTATCAAATCCCGGAAAAACCTCCTCAGGTGGAAGCTGGGAAGGAAAGGCCGAAGGGAAGACAACAGATCCAAGCTCATAAGTTCCGCCTCATCGTTACGATCCCATGGCCTCTGACGGATCGTAAATCAGAGCTCGGACGAAGAAGTTAGGGAAGAAAAGAGCCTTCGAGTCTCTTGGGAGAGCTCTGCTCGAGGGAATGGGGAGTAGAGGAGTGAGTTGAAAAGGAGGAGAGGCCCCCTCCTTTTATAGGTGAGAAAAACAAAAGTACACGGCGTGTACTTCCTAGTACACGATGTGTACTCGGCCATTTCACACGGTCACCACGCGGCTTCCAACACGGCCTTCAATGCGGAACGCGGCCATTGACTGGTCAACACACGGTTTGAGGGTAACGTGTACGCGGAGAGGGACTACACGGCGTGTAGTATGGGATACACGGCGTGTACTCATTTATTTCACACGGCAAGAACACGACTTCAACATGGGGTATACCCGGCGAGGCGGTACACGGCGTGTACTCACACTACACAGCGTATAGTTACAAAATTCTAAAAAGTGTGGGAAAATTCCATTTTACCCTCCATAACACTTCGTGACCTTCTTTTTGACAAAGGAATGGGCTGGAGAGGTCCGGGCCATTACAGTAGAGGAAACCGAAACTCAAATAATGGTCATGGCGGCAGAGAAGTCATTGTCGTCGCATACGTAAGACAAAAAAAATCTCTTTTGTTGTTTAGTAAAATGCTTCATATAAAAAGATTCCTTTTGAATAAAAGTAAAATTCAAAGGGTTTTATACAACGTATAAAAGAAAGTTGTGTATAAAACAAAACATGCCTCAATAAAAGGAGATTGAGACGAAGTCTCTTACCTTGTGTCCGACTTGACTCGATCGTTCTTTAATCTCCTGAATAAAAAACTAGAGTTAATTTATATATGCTTAATAACCTTTTTCAAATTCATTATTCCTTTTATATCACTTATTACCATGTTATGAACATTATGTAATCATTTAAGTTAATAATGGTTGTTTTTTCGGTCTTTGGTACTTGAGTCAAAAATAAACTTCTTATAATTACAAGTTGTTCATGTGGTAAAATATCCATTATATACAGAATTATATTCATGAGGTAGATATCATATATATCATATATATCCATTATATACATGCATTTATAATATTACATAACATTTATAGATAAGAAATGAAATGCATCGTTCATGGAGATGGTAAGTCATACGTACGCATGAACGCTACTTTCATTTCTATTTCGTATTTAATGGAATGAAATCATAATGATATAAAGGTATATTATAATTCAAATATAATGTAATATATAATATCATTAACTCCATTCTTTATACGTCTCACATATGGCATTAAAAAATCAAATCACTTTGAGGGGGCGGTAGTCCGCACTTCCTAAAATGAAATTATCGCGTTTACCCATAGTGAAAACCATAAAGGTATGCCATAAATTAAAAATACAAAAGCATAAGGAAAACATAAACATAATATATATCATATATAAATATAGTGACATCTTAATGGCCACCATGAAAGGTGTTAAAATAATATTGAACAATCATCGTTTCGTGTGGCAATAATTCACCATTCATAGAAACAGTATGTTCTTTAACAATTAGACGGAGGTGTGTGTAATTTTAAATCAAATCCTTATCATAAAAACATCATAGTATATTTAAGATACTGGTTTTGTTACAAAATAGAGGAATAAAAAGTGTTTAGGGGGTTGGAAAAGCAAAATAAAACAAAAGGACATAAGAGAAGACATACCTTTAAATCGGGTAACTCCCCTTTGTTTGAACCAAAAGGGTTTCTTGAAGATCTTTCTGCCTAAGGTAAGGCTTATATAATAAAGAGAGGGATGTGGAGAGATAAAATGAGTAGATTTTGGTTGAGCCAATGGCTTTAGAGGTGTGGGTAAGGTGGTAGAGGCGGGGGGCTTTTATAAGAGGGAGGAGGGGCACTCTTGGAAAGTCATGAAATGTTACTTTATTTTAAAATGAGTTTCAGATTTTAAAGGTCCAAAAAAGATATATTTATAGGATAAGGTGATAAGGTTTAGAAATACACCCATCCAATAGGTTTTTGACAAGTGTAAGTCTTATATTTTACATTATCTTTTCATTTTATTTAAATCGTTCATTAATGAGGTAATCGCTGCATCATCATGGTGTCATAAATAAATTAATTTATTTAATGTCTAAAAATTATAAAAAGTACTATGATGTAGGAAATATTTTTAAATTTCCAATGAATATTTATATTCTAAGATATCGTTTACATTGACAAAACTAAAATTGTTTTACTTGGGTGATACATACTTTTGTTATATTTTCCTTTCTTTAAAAATAAAATGTTAAAATGTCACTATCACACAAAAGTGATTCCATGGGGTCCCTAAGTTTGTCACAAGGCATACCATGGTTGTCCATGACACAACCAGTAGCATTATTAGACATGTTGGGGTCATTTTATATTATTATGATATTATTTTATTACCCTTAACTACCCGATTACTAATTAATCACGATAATTAAAGATAATTACCGTTGTTACTATTCATAATGTCCAAAAACAAAAGAGTCTTAATTACATAATTTGGAATTTATGATTCCAAATATGGAATCCATTTTACCAAATTCCAAACACAGAAATTGCAGTTATTAATTTAAAAATAATTCCCGTTGTCAAAACAAATAGCGGGGTTTTTTGAAACAGTATCTATCAAAAGTTTGGCACTGTTTATGCCCAATTCCAAAGTGAAATTAATTAAAATGACCAAAATTTGATTAAATGGTAAAAATATATTCTAATTAAACTTTAAAACCAATTAAAAAGATAATCTAACCATATAATTAAATTAGATGAAAAGCCAGTTTTGCAGTATTTTTTACTATTCATTAAAAAATGAACATTGTCAGAAAAATACCAAAAAATTATCCAAAAAAATTTCAATGTCCCAATTCTAAAGAATAAGTTTATTTTGACAAATATAGCTTATAAAATTGTTAAAATTTTTATTTAAAAATGGTTTTCCATCAAAAGGCAGTAAAACAATCTTTTAAAAATATTAGTGTATTCTATGCTTGAGATTAGATTTATTCTCATTTTAAGCCTCTAAAATGCTATCTAATTCATAAATAGGCATAGATATGAAAATCCATAATTCTTTACTTACTTGGGATGTTACAAATAATGTTTCACTTAAGGTTTCAAAGTCATTATATGTAATATGACTATAATAATTTTATTCTCCACTCATATACTCATTATGATTAGGTACATTAATGAATTGATGAGACTACAAGTTTCCTTCAAATATTTTTCTAGTTATTTTATCATGACCCGACTTCCTCGGGTCATGCACCAAGTCATCTGACCCCATGGGTCTCCTGTCATACCTTAGTTTCCTTCTTAGTACATCATAATCTATCACCCACTATGGTATATTGTCATACTAATGACTTTACCCATAGGACAACACATTTTCTTTTAATATTCTTTTTCCCCACTCACACACACCCTGGAAAAATTCCCATGAGTTCACCCATCTTGAAACTACTCCATACCAAGCCTCGCTTAACTGTGGAGTTCTAATTAGGTAGGATCCTAAAAAGAAAGGTGTAACTTATTAACATGGGTAGTAACATTTAGTATTTTAAGTATCACTTTTCTAGGGGTTTTACACTCTCCAATCCTTTAAATCAAAACATCCTATTTTTGGACCCCATGCCTCAAATTTAGGAAATACCTCTACACTTCAGGTTGGGTATTGGATCTGATACCATTCTTGAAAATATTCAGGTCATGAAATCTTTAATTTATCCAGTTGTCACTATTATAAGTGTTCTGAAAATGTGAATGGGTTCAAGAAATATTTACACAATTTTCTCAAAGTGTTGAGAATATATGAACTAGGGCATGTGATGTCTAAGTTATATTATTGTATTGATAGAAAAAATGGAGAAGGGTTCAATTTAAAAGAATAAAAGTTATTTGAAGAGTTAAAAAATGTTTTATCAGATTAGCTAGTCAAGGTCCTGCACATGAGCCTCAACCCGATTGGTGAGGACTCTCCAAGTACATCCATGAGACCCAGGTTCGAATCCGAGTTGAGGCATAATTCTGGTGGTACTGTAGTTGTACTATAGAAAGTATTTTTGTAGTTAATGTAGTAGGTATTGTTCGGTATTGTAGCAGTCATAAATATTCACCTCTGGGCCACCAGTTTGGGCTTGGAGTCCTTAAGACCTTCGGGTCATCTAGGCCTTCGGGTCAGTAAGGCTTTCGGACCACCTTGAGTCCTTCGGTCTACCTCAAGGCCTTCAGGCCGCCTAATGTGCAGATGCAAACCAGAAAGATTCTACATGGAAAAAATCTCCATAAGAGGTTTTAGGGAAAGACGTATTCACCATAACAGAGCTAAAAAATTTGGAAGAATGTGAGGTTATGACATTTTCCATCAGTACCAGGCCTATGAACATCTTCGCGGGACATATTTCTAAACATACATGCAAATGTGGAGAGCTAATCACAATACAGATGTTGGGGAGGGGCAGTTTCAAGTAGTCATAGTCTCTAATGCATTCCTTTAAGACCTTCGGGTCCTGTAAAGTCACGAATCATAAGGTCCATGTAAGGGTTCCCCTTCAACCATTAAAAGTGGGATTATCAAAAATGAATAAAAAATAAAGGCCTTTGGTCCATTTAGGATAGTCAAGGCCATTGAAACATAAATGTAAATTTAGGAAGGAAGGACAATGTTTCCATATGAAATGGAA
The DNA here is from genome assembly GCA_963277665.1 of Viscum album. Taxonomy (NCBI): domain Eukaryota; kingdom Viridiplantae; phylum Streptophyta; class Magnoliopsida; order Santalales; family Viscaceae; genus Viscum; species Viscum album. The sequence goes on along the minus strand of OY728132.1, from coordinate 297,430,300 downwards.
TTGTTCAGGATGACTAAAAAAGTATGGAAACTCCATGGATTTTTTATATCAAGTTTTGGTGTTATATGAAAAATTATTTGATTTTGAAGGGTATATGATACTAAATGTATACTTTAAAAATGATATAAATATATAGGAGTTAAAAAGTAATTAAATAATTGATAAAGATTTTAGTTTTGATTCATGTTATGAAGCAAAGGTTTTTTGAATATCATGATGAAGCAAAGGGTTATTGAATCAGGATAAATCAAGGTTTGCTAAATCATGGAGTTAAATACAAAGAAGATATCAATATCTAATGGATCTAAATAAAGGATGTTTATAGCTATATAGTTTATCTTATATGATAATAGAAATTGTTTCTTAACAAATATTTTTTATAAATAATGTGAGATGAAGGTTTTAATACACATGGTTTGTAATTTATCATATTCTATAACATATTTGAGAATAAGATAAAGGATAAAATTGTTTTATCCAAGTTAAAAGTGTTTATCCAGTTATTTTATAAAATATGATGGGTTTGATCCCACCACTCATCAATGTCATGTTTTAAAGAATAAAATCTTCATTTCAGAATAATTCTCCAAATACATAGAATACCATATAATATATGGATGAAATAGTTTATTTTTTTAAATATTCTCATTAAATAAAATAAGTGTTATTTTCTATCACAATGGAGTTTTGTATATTTTCAAGATATTTTAAGGAGAATGTAGTTTCTAAGAGACTATTGGGAGTATTTTTAGACTTATAGAATTTTAAATTTAGAAAATAAAAGATTATGCTAGCCAAATTTAGAGTGAATATCACTTAATATCTTAGAATAAGTTTAGGGTACATCAACAATGAGAAGTGTAAATAGTTTATTTAGTTTCCGCAGCAAAGTGAATGTAACTTTATATCCTAAAAGAGTTTAGGTTGTGTTGATAATGAAAAATGAAAAGAGTTGCATATTGTTACCAAAAATATCTCTAGGGAAAAGGTTTTATGAAAGATGGGGATGATTAACTTATAAAGAGTTCTAAGTAGACTAAAATCATAACATTTTATGTTCTAAAGCTAAGGAGTTTAAATACTTTTTTCAAGGATTTGAACATTAGGGATATGATTCCTAAGTCTCACCATTATTCAAACATTATTACTTCCAATATATTTCACACTAAAAGGGTTTAGTGTTAGGATTTTATCTGATGGTCACATGGAGATGTGGCAGGAATTATATAGAGAAATAATGAGTTTAACAAAATCCAAAAAATACTGCAAACAGAAGGAAAATCTGGTAGCCTATCATATGTGATATGATGGGATAGTAATTTATGTATGGTTTTGTTAATATTTTTAAATGAGTTTAAGAATATAAAATGTATCATGTTATACAAAATGAAATGTCTACTTTATCATTCTTTCATGTTGGTTGTATATACTCATGAATTGAAATGATAATTGTCCTCTCAAAGTATGACATTGAGTTATCCCAAACTGATGTTAATTATAGAGTATTATAGGTTGTGATGAAATGTTAAGGTTAGTGTGAGTAGGATTTTGTATAAAGATATTAAATATTCAAGGCATGAAAGGAGTTTTGTGTGTAGGATAACCCATCATGTATACCACATGGAGTGTCATACATTATGCCTTTGGTATACTAGGGTTGTATGGTTTATATTTGGATTTCCTCAATGCCTGGGTTTGGTGAGACACCTAGTATGAGAACCTTCATACTTTAGTACATTTATTACACAATCCTTGAGGCTTAGATAATTAGGGGTGGTTGGGTATGTTACCCATCTTTTCATCAGTTGGCGTAATACCAATATGAGATTTTTCTTCTCATATGACGAGTATGACATTTGGGTCCTTGATTGAGATGGGCTAAAGGAGTTTAAAGTTATACCTAGATAATACATGTGATTTGCTTATCTATTAATTCAGGGGCATGTGATGTGGTTATCCATAAGGGTAGGTGACATGTGATGTATTCGTCATCCTAGTTAGTTTATACTATGAGAATTGAGAATGTATGAATGGATATATGGGATAGACATGATTCATTTCCTATGGTTACTTGATATCTTGGAAAAGGGGATTATATAAAAAATCATGGTTAAATATGATGTGCCTAGTGGACATAGGTATATAGATACATGTGCTTGTTGGAGATCATGACAGTTTCCTTTATATCTTGAGTAACACTTATGCTTTGCTATTGGCTACTCTTCGATTACATTTATGGATTTATAAATTCATATATATTTTTCACACTACAAAGGCCCATGGGGTCACACTTTTTGGTTAACTGAATTGGGATTCAGTTTTAACTTAAAGAGATAATATATTTTTTTAGAGTTTATCCAAAAGGAGTTTTGGATGAGTATTCACAGGGTATTACATATGATGTGATACAAGGTGAAGTTGATGATAGCTTTCCAAAAGCGTTTTGGAAATATCCAAAATGTGTTTTGGAAATATCCAAAATGTGTTTTAGATATGGTTTCAAAAATTATTATATCTGAGGTGAGATAAGTTGGAATGATATAAAGTTTATAAGGCTTTATTGTAAGTGAGAGATTCAAGGATATATGCCCTAAAGCTTCTATATCACATGGTATGATATAGGTGTTGTAGATTACAACATGCATGAAGCAAATGGATTATGACAAGTCATCAGGCATATCCTTTTATAAGATACACGGATATCATATTACTGCTACTTAAGCTATTCGTATTGTATGACTTGATTAAACCTTATGATCCATCAGACAGTAGAATGTTAAATATTAACATTCAATTATTCTTTCATATAGGCTATCATTAACACATGGAGAATTAATGCACTTAAGAGTTAAGTGCATGGATGAATGGTCTCAAACGGTTGTAATTTCATTCTATTTATTCATGCATTATGTAATGCATGAGTAAATGCATAGGGATTGAGGAGTGACCCTGAATCCAATATAAGCTAGTTAAAGGCCATGAAGATAGTTTATGCACTATTTCAATTCTCCCTCAGAACTCTCTTCTTTCCCTTTCCTTTACTATCTGATGCACTAGCATGTCGTAGGTTTGAGGGTCTTGCCCATATGATAACTGATTCATTCAACCCATGGACACACCACAGAAGAGGGGGTTTTTTGGATACCTTTAAGGGATCATCATCAAGCATATTGATCAAAGGAAGGGGTTGAGGCATCTACAATGAAAGGTACACATGTGTTCTTCATTTTAGTTATACATGGTTTCAGTTTCAAGCATGGTAGATCTTGGTTTAAGGGTTTCTTATTGTTTCTACTGCATTGATTAAGTGTTAATTGATCTTTAGAAACTTGTCAATACATAACATGTAATTCTTATATGCATGGTTTGACAATTATAATAAGCAATATAAACATAATAAATCAAAGTATACCAAAATTCATAATATAAATAAATTTTATACAATAATATTGAACATGAATTTAAATAAATAAATAAATAAATCAAATATTTATCATGTGTAATAAAATCTTTAGACAATGAAAAAATCTATCAAAACAACTTTTGATATGGTCTAAAATCCTTGCTCATGCTAATGAAGGTTTTTGAGGACAATTTTTTTTAATATTCAACAAAATCATGACATAGTTTCTCTGCATAAGTCGTTTTAGACAGAGAATTTCTTGAAGGTCACACCTTGAACGACATCGTTGTTTTTTTTGCATATCATTTTAGGTCATGGCTTCTTCAAGGGCCATACCATAAACTATGAATAGTTACACTTTTCCATGTGGTGGGTTTTCACATATAAATCTAGTTCCCATAAACCTATCCATTTTTTACCAGAACCACAACATTATAGTATATTTTTTACTATTCTATGTTTTTCGATAAGAAAATTCACAATGTTTTCCCATAAATGAAATTTTTTTAATGAAAATTTACATAAAACTAAGACATTATTATATATTCCATGGTTGTTGTTATGAAAAAAAATCTAAAGATTCCATTTTTCAATGTTTATCTTATTGATTCTTCATCGACATTGTTTATGATACCACTAAAAGGTTTTTTAGAACTTCTTTACGCCCAAATGTAACGAAAGAAAACACAAAATCTGATCACAAGATCAACCAAGAGAGTAAACAATAAAATGAAATGACAAACTATAAACATGTATACCTCACTGTCAATTCAATATGTTCCATAACGGTGAGCTTGATATAAATTTCTAAGCACCAATCAGATGACTCTTGTCTTCAAAGGTATCCATCAGCTAAAATGGAATCATCGAACGCTTTAGTAGGATTCCTTGTCCTTTAAATGGCGTGCTAGAACCGCCTCCAACGTTAATAAATAAAAGAGAATGTGAGAGAGATTAGACTTCTATGAGGGTGATCTCCTATTTTCAAAATGAGGCCCTTAAACTCTTGTAAATAAAACCCCTTCACTGAATGAAAGGATACATTCTTTAGGAATAATAAATGACCGATTAAAAAACTCAAAAGTCAATGCCTTTTTAGAGAGAACATTCGCACCTTGGTTGCCTTCTATGTATATATGAGATACAGATTCCTATATACTTTTAATTAAATCCAAGCAATCAATCCAATAAATAAAAAGCTTTCATTGAACAATGCATGAGTTCATCAATATGATATTAGCCACATAAAGTGAGTCACACTATATTCAGATTTTATTTCAACCGCAAATCCCAGCATGCCACATTTTATGTATGACTATCCATAGCTCAACTATATAGTATAGTTTCCAAGAAAATGGTAGAAAGACCCTTTGACAAAGCCTCTGCTAATGCAGAAAAATACCTCCACAATTGGGTGAACCCGATGCACTTATTGTTGCCCCATCAATGTTAACTTTTATCCATGAGTGTAGAGGTAAAATCTATTAGGCATGCTTATATGCAATTTGACTTCATGGGAATGCCATAAACACCCACCGAACAATAATCAATTCTATCGTACTATCACTCATTGAACCAATTTGAACATGAGCTTTCAAACAAATATCCATATGCATACAAATAATTTCCCCTTTCATAGAGAAACTTTTTCCTTCAAATTTGAATCAATTTCTAGCATTCCAAATATAAAAAAGATTTGTGGGAAGAACAACGAAAATCATGTTTTGTAATTGTTCATGCATACAAAAATTGAAAATCCAATTCATAAAAGATCTGATGCCATCTATCAATTGGAAGAAATAACTATTAATGTCTTTAAAATATCTAGGCAGTTTACACATTGATATCAGTTGAGCCAGAGGTTCCACAGAATGGTTTTTGAAAAGTAAAAATTGTACTTGGCTAATAACAAAAAAAAAGGGTTGGTTTTGGTTATTAGTTTCAATAATCGAAATTCGAAAAAACAATCCAATTTAATATTTTTTCAATTTTTACTAATTTAATATTTTAAATGGCTAATGGGATTGATTATAACTATAAAATGATTAAAAAATGTTTATAGATCTATGTTTGTTTAAAATAATTTATTTTTTTGTAAAATTTAATAATTTATTTATGATTTCGAGCTTTTATCCAACTTCATTAGGATGGGATTTTATTTATATAATGGTTACCGAATGGTTAACAGAAAATCCAAATAAAAATATATGAATGATTAGAGAAAATTAATAACAAAAAAAAAATCAAACGGTAATTGATTTGAGGTTTGGTTATAACCGAAGCAAAGATTTGTTGGTCCGGAAAAAAAAAAACAATTTGGATAAAAAACGGCGCCCTCCCAAATCAGCCGCCGTCGCCAACTCCCCCGGGCCCGCGTTGACCAGTAGAGCCGCCAGCCCGCTTGCGGCCACGGGCCGGCGTTTACCTGCTGAGCCTCCAACACTGTTAACCCCCGCCGCCACTTGCCTCCAACGCTATTAACCCCCGTCGCCACTTGCGACTTCCGCCGCCAATTGATATGGAACGACAGCTGAGTGAGTGCTCAGATATGGAAGAATAATTTAGGTGGGGAGGGAGTTGATTGAGCGCCATAGCGTTGTTCAACGGGCAAAAACAAAAAACAAAAAACAAATAAATAAATAAATCTACATCCATTAATTTAAAAAAAAAAACAGCCAAATGAATACCGAATCTTTTCAATCAATTGAAAAAATAATTAATAAATTTTGTTTTTATTTCAAATTCTACTTTTTTTTAAGCAGAAAAAATTGCTGGTTTTTTATACATAAAAACACATTGCATTTTTTAATCTAATTACATTTTGAAGGTTCAAAAAAATATGTTTTATGTTTGCAAAAAAAAATGTTGGGGGTGCAGGAGGCATGAATTCTGATCACCGGAAGTTCGCCCTTCCGGTAATCCAACGCAACGGAACTTCAACCACTAGAACACGTCCAACATCCAATCGAATCATCCCCACGTCTTCAATGGCCAGAATTGAAATGTTCAGACACCCGTGATGGGTTTTGTATGATCATCAGATGACCATGTGTAGCAGAAGATAACTCAAACACATGCAAATCTATCTTTGAGAATCAATGCGTAAATAAACTGTATAAACAGTATATCTGAAAATCGTCAACGACATCAGTCTTCTTCTTTCTCGACGAAGGAGAATGCTTAATGAAGATCGTGTACCAGTGAATAAAAGCATCATGCCTTCAAGGGGGTACACCGATCAATGGATCCACGATCATATCACGAGGATACCCGAATACTGAAAGGGTGGCGGCGTTTTCATCTCAAATGATGAACAACGGTGTAAGAGGAAGAGATAAATGAGAAGCTTCCTCACAATTGCTTGTTTTCAACAGGAGAGATCGCATCTCTTTACATAGTCATCCATGAGGCGTTTTATTAAATGAAAATACATTGGCCATATTAATGTATTTGTATACATTTATTCCCATAATTCATTGAATCATATTCAATGAGCGGTCAATCCAATTAATCTGTTCATAATGGATTATAACTGATAATAAAACCGTTCATGAGAAATAAATATATATCAAATATGTATATATATATATATATATATATATATATATACATATTATCGCATGTATTTAATATATGCATTATAATACATGCATCAAATGCATGTAATTAAATATACACTTTATATATATATATATATATATGCCCCATGCGGCACAGTTCAGTGGTTACGCCCCTACTGTATCTGTGGCAGTGAGTTGAGGAGGTCCTGGTTTCAAGTTACACACATATACATACATACATACATACATACATATATATAGAGAGAGAGAGAGTGTGTGTATGTGTGTGTGTGTGTCTAACAATCTCCCACTTGTACTAAAATCTAATAATGATTTTATGCATAATTTCACAACTATTTGTGAATCCATCCAAACTCTAGGATACAGTTTTTTTTATTAAACTCTCTTCATTTTGAACAAAAACTTTGCCCAAAATTTTATCCTTATCCAAGGGCCTAATTATGTGACACAGTGGGCCTTAGCAACGTTGACAACAACTATAGAATCTCTATTTCATATGTAAGCAACACTATAGGAAACTTAGGATATATCAAGGGTTTAAAACCGTTAGTATAGCCTGAGAAACTATTGGTATACACTATACAAACGGTATCCAACTGTTGGGTGTAATGGCGTGGGGATAGGCCTACACCAACGGTTATTAGGAAACTGTTGGTATAAGGCACTAGATATTCAAGTATACCAACGGTTTTTCAAAACCGTTGGCATAGTTTTTTATGAATGGTTTTTAAACCATCGGTTTATTGAAACATGCCATGTTTACCAACGGTTATAAAACCGTTGGTATATAGTTATACCAACGGTTTTATAAAACCGTTGGTATGTGTTAATTTTCAAAATCATACACCAACGGTTTTTAGAACCGTTGGTAAAGAGCATTACCAACGGTTTTATAAACCGTTGGTATTGATTTCCTGCAGCATTGCACAGCAGCCTCCCCTGCAGCTGTAAAGACCCGTAAAATTCAAGAAATTTTTTTCCTTAATTTTCTTTGGGATTTTACACGCATGCAGTTTCTGACGGCACCTGATTCCGAGACCCGGTGTGCCCGGAATCAATTTCCGAAGTTTATTTCGGGTACGTTCAGTGAACAAACGAGCGGATTTTTCTAACTTTTGAACCGGTGCTCGGAATCGAAATCCGAGGGCACCGATGGTTTCGCAACGCTGGTAATTGCTTAGGAACACCTTTTCCGAAGGTGCGTTTGCTCGGATGGTGATGTTAAAAAAAAGTTACGAATAAAAATATAATTGTTTTATTTTTATTTCTTTACTAAGCGGTTTAAGTGAAATTAAGTTGTGTCACAACTTAATTTCTCTCTACTTTGTGGTTAACATCCATGTGAGGGAGTTGAGGTGGGGCCCACACGAGCCCCCACCTTTCAATTCTCTAACTTCCCATTAATCACCCTATCACTTTTAATTTGTGTAACACACCCGCACCCCTTTTAATGTTTTGTCAACTCTCAAAATTAAATTTGGATTATTAAACGCTCATCGATTAAGTCAATTAATTGATTGCGATCTTTTGAAATTCGAAAAGGGTTGGCATGAGTAATGAAATAAGGCAAAGCCTTATTTTATTATTTGTTGAGTCATTGTGCGGAAGGAAGGGGAGGACTCTTCCACTCTTGAGGAACATCTCTTTCCTTGTCGAAGAACGCAAAGAACGCCGAATCTACGACGAAGAACTCCGTCACCGCAAGGGGAGATCGCCGTACCGTCTTCTTCCCTCTCCGCAGCCGGTGAGAGACGCCTTCTTCGAAGAATGACGACGCGCCGCATCCTTCATCAGGCGAACACCGACGACGCTTACGGAGCCTCGATCTGCGACGTCATCTTCCGCGACGTCCTTTTCCCGCGACAATCCTCATTCGATGACTTCATCGAGGTAGGAGTTTGAGTTCAAATTTAATGAATTAAATTTGCGTTTGCTTGTCGAAGATATTATATTTTGGGCAGCCTGATATCGCTATAACGGGAGGAGGTCGGACCGCACAAACACGGTCGACCCTCCTCCCCCTTTATTGTTGATTTTGTTGCGGCTCGAACGAAGGCGGCGCGGTGCATCGGCACCGCGCAGAATCAAGGAGGACCACGGCGAAGAAGCACGGCGCCACCGCGCCGCGCCGTCAAGGATGAACGAAGCCGCGGCCGGAGTCGGGCCGCGGCGAAGGGGCGCGGCGCCGTCACGCCGTGCCGGTGAACCACGAAGAGGCCGCGGCCGGAGCGGGCCGCGGTGGAGGGGCGCGGTGCCGTCGCGCCGCGCCGGCCGGACCAAGGCCGCGGCGAAGCAGGGAGCGGCGGTTGGAACTGCCGGCGCGTCGGAGGGGCGGGACCGCGGGGTCCCGCGGCGGCGGCACCGGCCGGCCAGCCGGGCCGACCGTTCGGAGAAGGCCGGGGGTCGTAACCCCCGGCTGGCAAAGGGAGCGGCCCCCACGTGGGGGCCGCTGTTTCAAAACAGGGGGGCAGCGCCCCCCCCCCTTCCGCGACAGCTCGGCCAGCGCCGAGCTGGCCACGCGGGTCGCGCCCGCGCCGGGCTGCGCCCTGTTGGGCCGGACCCGGACCCGGGTCGGGCCGACCCAGGGGGTCTTGGGCCAGGTCGGTCCGGGCCCAAAACCCCCTAAAAACGGATAGGTTCGTTTAATTGCTCGTAACCTGGGCTACAAACCTCTGATCGACGCACCGTCAGTTGCAATGCGATCCTTGGATCGAGACGGTCGTTTCGGTATAGTATGCTCAAGGTTTTGAAAAACTTTGGAGTACGGCCAGGTTGGTTCGAACACGAAACCAACCGGGCTCTCGGAGCGGAAACACTTATAACTTGAGCACCAGACGTCCGATTGACGTGCCGTCAACTTTGTTGGATTCCTATTAGTGAGAAGGACCTTTTGGATTACTCCTCTCGAGGTTTGGACGCAGTTGGAGTACGGTCGGGTTGGTTTTGACTTAAAAACCAACCAGGCCCCTGGAACGAAAAAGCCAATAACTCTCAGATCGAGCGTCCGATTGACGCGCCGTCTATTACGTTGAGTTCCTTTTGTCGAGACAGAACTTTGGGAAACATCAACTCCAGACTACGTGTCGGTTGATGTATCGACCCCCTTGGCTCGTGGAGCGGACCCTCCCGGAATCGAGCGTGCTGTGTGCGGGAACCCTAGAGCTGGCTGCGACTGCGACGACGATGACGACTGCACTGAAATCCTCCGTGGGTTCGGCAACGACGATGACTGCACTGAAATCCTTCATGGGTTCGGCAGCGATGAAAACCGTACTGAAATCCTCCATGGGTTCGATGGCGATGACTACTGTTCTTGTATCCTACGTGGGTCTGGCAGTACTACTGTTCTTGTAACCTACGTGAGTCCAACAGTATTTTGACCTCTGTTGTAGCATCCTACGTGGGTCCGAAAGAGTAGGTGGACTTGTATCCTACATGGGTCCGACAGCTTAGCTGGTTTAGTATCCTACGTGAGTCCCATCTTAGATGAATCAGTGGCTACATCTGATCATCTCTATCACCTTACGAAGAAGTATACCTGTGTGAGCTAATTCTTGACTTTGAATCATTATCTTCGATATGATTGACTTGTTTTCCTATGTGGATTTGGGTTGTGCTTTCCTGTGTGGATTGAGTTGTACTATCCTGTGTGGACGTGATCGAACTTGGGCTCGAATGTTGGAGCCAAACTGGAATTGATGACTTAGGTATATGTATGGGCATATACCTAAGTAGTGTTGGATGTTACTTTGTGATTGTATCTTTCCTTTGTGGATTATCCTTTGTGGATTCTGGGAGACCTTCGAGGTCTCGGGGTCCCTACTGAGTAGCGTATACTCACCCCTCCACGGGCTATGCCCGCACTACGTTGTGTTGGATGCAGACGACGGACAACACTGATCGTGGTTGAGGCTTGCGGAGCAGTCGGTACTTGGAGGTGGACCACTGGGCATGATGTACACGGAGCGGACGGCTGGACTCGAGGAGCTGAGGAGGCTATCTGTACCCACCCTTCAGGTGGGACTTCCAGTGGATGACTCGACGTTGCTGCTTTACTTTCAGTTGCTGTACTTTCTTTCCAGTTGTACTTTACTTTCAGTTTGGGTTGATATTCTGGCCCATTTACTTTCCGCACTTACTATTGTACTCAGTTTACTTAGTGTTTACTTCTGCTGGCTTACTCTGTGGTGTTTGTTTACTTTATAATGGCAATGCCTTCCCCTTTTTGTCGGGATTTACTCATTGGTGCTAGTCGTCAGCCCCTGGCCCATGGAAGGCGGGCTTGGGGTAGTCATGACACGAGTCCTGAGGACGGGTCGTGACATCAACATTGCACAACAGACTCCCCTGCAACATTGCACAGCAGCCTCCCCTGGTTTCCCCTATGCAGAAACCACAAACATAACCAACCAAAAACAGTATTGCAAAAACCACAAACATAACCAAAAACAGTATACTGAATATTGTATACTAAAATACAACACAATGAATGATGTATTTTGAGGAAAACACCACACTACAATACAATGCCACTTGAAATCACCACACCCAAAAGCACAACATGCCACTTCACCTCAAATGTTATACCTGTAAGAGTTGGTGTCCTAGAACCAACTGGTTGTACTTTGATTACATGGATATTTAATGTATTTAAATATTAAACATCTTATTACATATTGTTCATTGTTCTTCATGACTATGATGTAATAATGTCCTAGAGTATTTGTTGCATTGATAAGGTCATAGCAGTTCCCCGCTACGATGAGAATCTTGAAATGCTATAACAATATTCTTAAATATAGTTCTATGGTTGGATGACATACTATGATGGAACACATAACATGCAGACCTTCAAGTGCGAGTACTCGTAAGTAGATGAGACTTCCTCTCATGAAGTTCGCACTTGGTAATATCCAAGATAGGAGATTATGAGAACAGACCCAATAGTAGGGATTCCAATGTTTTGGTGTCATCAGATATTTCTATCTGCGAGCATGTGTAATGATCCTTAGACTTTCAAATTATCATTAATACGTGTCACGAATCGTGCACTTTGATTTAGTGATGAAAACTGTCACACAGACAGTTGGCGGGAAGTAGGGTACGTTGGGTGCATCATGAGTGGTATGTTATTAATGGATAAGTTGAGGAAGGATTTGTCCCTTCTATTTATGGAAGTTGATATCTCGACCCTTTGATTGAAATAGAACCGTCGCACGAAATTCTATGTTCACGGTGTAACGACGAGTTTATTTCAGATAGTCAAAGAACGACGTATCGAGCACAAAGGTTGATGACACTATCATAAAACCTACTTGATGAGATATTGAGACACACAAATTATATTACACAATGAGCGTTCGTATATGGATGTCATTGTTGCGACTTTAAGTTCTTTCTATTGGGTGTCTTGACCTGTTGCTAGACAATACTCTTGAACTTTATGCAAGACTGCCTAATACCAACGAGAAAGAATCCTAGAGGGTCACACACTAAGCGTTTCTGGTGGTCTCGATTAAATTATATTTGAATTTAATTAATAAATATTATTCTCAAGACAACGAAATAATTTTATTAAAGTTAAAATGATTTCATAAGTTAAATAAATATTTATTTTTCGGATTATGGGTAAAATATATTTATTTATTTTATTGAACATTTGATAAATATTTATTTACTAGTTTGTAAATAAAATATTTATTTAAAATAATAAAATATTTATTTATTTATTCGGGTGTTCAATAAATGGAAGTGGAGTTCGAGCGGGCCAAGGACGGTCCGATAGTAAAATAATTATTTACAAGATGATAAATAATTATTTAACTAGTTGGCACAAATTAAAACAACACTGCTATTATTTTGTGACGTGGAATTTTATTTATAATTTCGTTTTGCGCAAGTTGGCGCACCATAAATAATGAAGCGTTATTATTATTAATAGCATGAGTTTTTTCTAAGGTTACGAATGTATTTAATAGCTGTTACATAATTAAATATTGTAACTAAAGCCCCATGTCAATAAATAGACACATACGTCTATTGTGCCATGTACCAAACTGTACGGCTGGCGAATTGAGAATTGTTGAGCTAAACAATTTCTCTATGAAATCCTCTTCCCGCCCCTCTCAAGAACGAGAGACGTTCTTCAAGGCCAAAGAACAAGTGATCAAGAACGACAGACACAAGACACTTGCTTCGCCGTGCTAGCACCCGGAGAACAAGTGGTGTCGATCGGAGGCCATCAGAGCACGTGTAGGTAACCGCTAGAGGGATTCTAGTTTGGATCCTCTCAAACACAACGAGATAATCTGGAAGGGTCATTCCAGACGATCAACATCATCAATGAAGAAAATGCCGAAGATCTAGGTATTCTTTTCTTTATGAAATTAATCAAATTAATTATAAACATGATGTGCAAGATACTCTCTAAAGGTTTTAGACCTCTTCCTCCTTTATCTAAATCTTTGATTCTATTCCGTGGAGACTAGCGTTCATCGTCATATTGATCTCAAAATAATCATTGATCATGGTAAAAATTAAAGTTGGGTATCGTCCCAACCGCGCTTCTGCTGTGCCCGGAACCTACAAGTGGTATCATAGGGGTTACATCATAGTTTATAATTATTTTAATATTTTATTGATTATTTACACATTTAATAATTTACTTGTTTCAATTCAAGTTAATCGTTTCAAATATGAATCTTAAGATCTGTTCCCCCTCTTTCATTTCTCATTCACCTTACAGAAAAGATCTTTTCTTTTAATTTTGATTAAAATAAAATAGAGGATCTCATCCGAAGGTGCCAAAGGTTCCTGGCCGTACAACACCAGAACACATGGCGTGTATTCAGCCGTACACGTCATATAGTCAAGGTTCAATGCACCGGTTCTGGTCCTCCAAATCAAGCCGTGTCATTGGAGTTTGTCTAAGTCTTAATGACTTCGTGTGTTGACCATAAACAGGTGGCATGCAGTTTCCAGATTACACGTCGTGTGGTCCACTGGACACAACGTATAGTCCCTTCGGGTTAGGGTTGGACCGTGTAACCCATACACGGCTTGCCCGACTGGAGACCGTGTAACAAGGAACTACACGACGTGTGGCCCACTGGACATGCCGTGTACTACGAAGATATCCGAAGTATACTCACATGCCATTTCCCCAGGCATGTACTTTGGATGGATGATGAACAATAGTACACGCCGTGTAGTTGGAACTACACGTCGTGTACTCATCCAAATTATGTAGATTTATTAAAATTTATTATTATATTATAAAAACCCTTGAGACGTGTACCATCATGTGTGCGTAAAGTTGGGGCACAACATGTGATTGGTGTTTTATATATATGTGTTTAATTTAACAGCTGTGTAATGTTCATTTCTACTCATTGGGTAGTTATGAATAGGAATTCACTGGGTTGCCTCCAAAGTAAAAGTTACGTACAAAGATAATTTTAAATGAATTTATTTGTTTAAAATTATGATGGATGAGAATCTCAAGGAAATTCAGAAAAGGGTTTTGTTTAAAATTATGATGGATGAGAATCTCAAGGAAATTCAGAAAAGGGTTTAAGATAAAAGGATTGATCAATTAAAGATGATAATTAATTGATTCGAGCATGATTTATCTTAAACAAGGACGATTAAATAATTGAATTCTAGTTTTATTTATGCGTAAATATCGTTGCATGTATGGATGATCATGAGATAGATCGAGACATTTATATATGGATGATTTCTTTTAATTTATTTATTTAAATTAAATTTGTTAGCCTGCGAGCCTTCTTCTCATTAATATGTAGGGCCTGCGTGCCAAATGTTTCTTTTATGTAAAACCCCCTTTTACCCCTCACCTGCGTGTGAGTTAAAAAAAGGCATATGTAATGGATGGAATTCCCAATCTAGTAGAGGCGGTTCAAGTTGGATCCGAGACGAAATCAATCTCAGGAGATACAGAGGTGAACTGGTGGAAATCTATAAACACGAACCCAAAAGGTTCAAGGTGTTTCTCCCCTAGGTCAGGGTTATTTTATCAAACGCTAGATAAACTAAACATTAGAAAAGCTCATGATCATGCCCTTTGCTTTATTTTATTTCTGTTAGATGCATGGTTTATCATTATGGATGTGTTGTCACGATCACATAATTAATGAATTAAACAAGCATGCAAGATGAAACTAAAATAAACTTGTCTTAAGCGTAAATATTATGAAGATATGGTTAATCACTTAAGTAAGTTTTACTTAATATTAACAATCATGTGATAATGATAATTTTCAATTCACGCATAAGAGATAAAAATCCCTCAAATAAAATATTAAGTCTGACCAAGCCTTCCGTTACTTGATTAAGGGAAAACCTCAATAAAACTGTGTGTTTGACTAACCCTTGTTGGGACACTTAATTTTATACAGGAATCCCTTATAAAAGGTTTTGGGTTGACTTAACCATATTACATCAAGAGAAGTATACCTTTCTAGACTTGGTGTAATATTGGAGGCAAGAGTTGAGAAAATCCAAAGTCAGGATTTCAGGATCAGGGAGTCCACTCAACGGATCAAGGAGATGCAAGCCCGCAGTTGGCAAAGACCTAACTACCTAAATACCTTAAAATAGCTTTACCAACCCTTGTTGGGGTTATGCGAAGGGGAATATGGATCCTTACCACTAGAATGTCATGGAAATTGGACATTCCGAGTTCAATGGTGAGGTCCATTGGGATTTGATAAAATAGTGGGAGACTTAATTTATTATTTCTCATAAAAATATAATCAAGAAAGTACTAATGATATGCTCTTTTAATTTTAGAATTAAAATGAAAATCTCTTCAACCACACTATCCTTGCAATCAATTTTGGATAAAGACAACACCCTCACTAACAATAACTTCCAGGAATGGTTTAGACACCTTCGGGT
Source organism: Viscum album (assembly GCA_963277665.1). Taxonomy (NCBI): domain Eukaryota; kingdom Viridiplantae; phylum Streptophyta; class Magnoliopsida; order Santalales; family Viscaceae; genus Viscum; species Viscum album. Next base: position 297,414,397 of record OY728132.1, on the reverse strand, counting down.
TATCCTACGCCATTAATGGAAGTCTTACGTATTGGAGTTAGCATTACCTGATCCACTTTCCAAATAGGTGAGTGATGAGGATTTCCTGGTCTATGAGAAACATATGAATGATGCGGTCGATGTTCAATGTTTGATGCTATCATAAATGTCTAGTGAGCTCCTGAAGTCTCACAAAAATATGGATGATTATAGCATGCTCAAGCACCTCTGTGGTCTTTACTGGGAGAGAGAAATACATGAATGGTTTGAGATCTCCAAGTCACTCCTTCCGAGTAAGCTTGGAGAGGGTTCCCCAGTTGGGCCTCATGTAGTCAAGCTCATTGGCTACATTGAGTGCCTAGAGGTTCTAGGGTTTAAACTCCCTGAAGAACTGGGCACTGATCTCATTCTCGCATCACTCCCTCAGAGCTTCTCTAGATTTTTTGTTAATTTTAACATGAACAAAATTGAGAAGCCTCTATCTGATCTTCTTATCCTCATTCTCCAAGTGGACAAACATATGAATCACGAAAATCCTTATGTCTTTATGGTGAATAAGAGGAAAGTGAAAGACGAAGATATTTAAGCCCAAAGATTCTTCACAGTCTTCCAAGAAAAGGAAGATCAAAGGGGAGGCAAGGGAACAAGAAGCTATTTGTTTCACATGTGGCAAGAAAGGCCACTGGAAGAACTTCACCCAGCCTAAGAAGCAAGGGGAAGCTTCAGGTGCATTTGTTATCAAATTCAATCTATCTATTCCTACATATTGGGTATTAGATACTCCTTGCGGCGCTCACATATATATCTAAATACAAGAACTATGTAGATTCATAAAGATTGACCAAGGGAAGGTAGATCTGCGAGCATCCAACGGAGTTGGACTTGCTGCTGTAGCTGTCGGGGACTACCACCTCACGTTGCCAACTGGGATGATCTTGCTATTAAAGGGTTTTTATTATGTTTCGTCACTTACTAAAAACATTATTTCTATATCTAGATTAGATATAGATGGATTTTTTTCAAGTTTAGAAATGAATGTTGCTTCTTTTACAAAGATAACATTTGTTTTGGTAGGGCACATTTATACAACGGTCTTTATGTTTTGGATTATACAAACCAAGTAATGACAATCAATAATAAAGATACTTCACATGAATCATACCACACCCAACTTTGGAATCACTTACTAGGTCATGTAAATGAGAAATGCTTGACAAAGTTACATCAAGATGAATATTTAGATTCTTTCGAACTAAAACCACTTGGCGTATGTCATGCATGTTTACAAGGCATAATGACCAAAGCCCCATTTAGTGGGAAAGGTGAAAGGGCTAAAGAACTTCTTGAATTGGTTCATACCGATGTGTGTGGAACATTTCCAATTGAAGCAAGGGAAGGGTACTCATACTTCATAACTTTTACTGATGATTTTAGTAGATATGGATATATCTAATTAATGAGGTATAAGTCAGATTCTTTTGATAAGTTCAAAGAATACAAGAATGAAGTTGAGAACCATCTTGGTAAGAAGATTAAGAAACTCTACTCAGATCGAGGTGGGGGATATCTTAATCAAGACTTCATTGATTACTTACAGGAGTTTGATATCCTATCCCAACTCACCCCTCCTTACACTCCCCAGTGGAATGGTGTGAGAGAAAGGAGGAAAAACACCCTTTTAGACAAGGTGAGATCAATGATGAGTCATGCGAGTTCTCCATTATCCTTTTGGGGATATGCGTTGCAAACAATGATGCACATACTAAACCAAGTACCAACTAAATCAATAAATGGTATTCCATACGAGTTTTGGAGTGGAAATAAAGCCATGTTATCGAATTTACATGTGTGGGGAAGTGATGCGTTTGTTAAGTCCTCTTCAGGTAACAAACTTGCACCCCGAGTCACAAAGTGTACCTTTATAGGATACCCCAAGGAAACAAGGGGATATTACCTATACAACCCCTCAGACAAAAAGGTTTTAGTGGCGAGACATGCTATATTCCTTGAGAGGGAGCACATCTCAAAAAGATATAGTGGGAGTGAGATAGACTTCGATGAAGTTGAGGCTCAAGGCACACAAGAGTTGGTACATGAGCAGTGTAACATCCTAGGTAAATAAAAAATAATACATTTTCATATTTATTAAAATTTGTGAATTAAATATTAATTTTACTTTAAAGGGGATGATATGCTCGATGGAGTACCTGATATGAAACACCGAGTTTCTTTGAAATCTTATGTTGCACACAACATTGAGTTATACTGAAAAATAATATATTATTATTATTTTAAATAGTAGTTAATGCATAGCTGTTGTAATGGCGGGAATGAGCAAAACTAACTACAAAATGATTATACATGTTTGTTAAATGTTTTTACATTTATCCAATAAATACTAGAGGCTTAAAATAAGAAAGAATCTGATTTTAAGCATAAATACTCTATTATTCTTTAAAAAGTCGTTTTACCGCCTTTTGTTAGCGAACCCTTTTTAAATCTAGTTTTTTTCACTTTTATATGTTCTATTTGACAAAATAATATTTTCTTTAGAATCGGGATATCAAAATTTACTTTGGATGAAATTTTGGTATTTTTCCGATAATGTTCATTTTTTAATGAATAGTGAAAAATACTGTATTTTAATTCAAAACTACCTTTTAATTTACTTTATTTATATGGTTATATTATCTTTATAATTGGTTTTAAAGTTTAATTAGATTATTTTTTTACCATTTAATACAATTTTGGTCATTGGAAGTAATTTTACTTTGAAATTGGACATAAACAAGTGTCAATCTATTGATAGTTATTATTTCTTAAAAACATGTTTTTTTGTTTTGACAACGGGAATTAATTTTAAATTTATTTCTGCCACTTCTATGTTTTGAATTTGGAAAAATGGATTCCATATTTGAAATAAGGAGGTCCAAATTGTGTAAATATGTAAATTTTATTTTTAGACATTATGAATATTTACTTCAGTAAATATTTTATTTACCATGGTAAAAGGGTAAATATCGTAAATAAGGGTAAAAAAACATTATAATAATATTAAATTACCCTAACATGTGTCCTAATACTATTAGTTGATATATTTCCGACCATGGCCATCCTTGAGTCAATTTTGGGACCCCATGGAGCCACTTAAGAGTGATAATGACACTTTATATTAATTAATTTAAAGTAATGACAAAAATGACATAAACATATATATTTTAGTATATCAATTCTTACATGGGGTTATATAAGTTATCTCTTTTCCTATAAATATTCATTTTAAATATAAAAAGATTTCCTACATCATGGTGTTTTATTTATAATTTTTAGACATTAAATAAATAAATTTAATTATGACATAATAATGATGCAGTAATTGCTCCATTAATAAAGGATTAAAATAAATGATATTCTGATTGTTAAAATAAATTTATTTTGAAACTTTGTATGACATCCAAAAATTTCAGGGATAATAATGACTTGTTATCTTTAAATTAATGATGGTTTTTCAAAATAATAAAGTTGTTATAGATTTTTTAAAAGTCTTGATATGAGTAGTTTATAAATTGACATAAATGAGTTTTTAAAAAAATTAATATTTTATTAAATGATATAATAATCCTAAAAATATAAGATTTGGAAAAATGACTAAGATAAGGTTTCAAATTTTATTAATGAATCAATTGTGGTTTGATTGGCATTTTATAGTAACTATATTATCTTTATAGAGTGAATATACAAGAAGACATGGTAAGAATCAAATTAGTTAACTAAGGGTTAAAGTTAAATGAAAAGGTTAAATTTGAAACCAAAACTTGTCTAAAACCTATCAGTTGAGATGATTTTGAATAATAGTCATATTATCTTAAAATTTAATAAATTTGGGACCTTTTGAAACCGAAATTTAGTGTATAATAAAATAATATTTTCAAACTTCCCTAAAGAGCCCCTCCTCCACCTTATAAAAAGCCATCACCTCTAACCCATTACTCACACCTCTCAAGCACCTTGGCTCATCCAAACTATGCCCAATTAAGCTCCCCAAATCCCTCTATTCCACCTAGAATCCTTAACTTAGGAAGAAGACACTTCAAGAAATCATTTTGGTTCAAACTAAAGGGAGTTACCCGATTTAAAGGTAACATCTTCTCTTAAATTATTTTCTTTTATTATACTTATCCAACCCCCTAAAATATTTTTATTACATTATTTTATAATAAAACCAGTATCCTAGATATACTAGGTTGTTTTTATGATAAGGATTTTAACTACACTTATACACACCTCCGTCTAATGGGTAAAGAACATACTGTTTCTGTGGACAACAAACTACTGCCTCACGAAATGATGATTGTTCAATCTTCTCCTACCACCTCTTATGGTGAACATTATGATGGAAATGTATTTATATGTGATATATATTGTATTTATATTATCTATATACTTCTGTATTTTTCATTTATAGAATATATTTATGGTTTCCATAATGTGTAAACGTGATAATTTCATTTGAGGAAGTGCGGACTACCGCCCCCTCAAAGTGATATGACTTGTTCATGCCATACGTGGAATGTATAAAGGATTGAGTTACTGAAATTATATATATGATATTATACTGGAATTATAATATTCCTATGTATCATTAAGTTTTCATTCCATTAAATACAGAATAGAAATGAAAGTAGAGTTCATGCATACGTACGACTTACCGTCTCCATGAACGGTGCATTTCATTTCTTATCTCCGAAAGTTATGTACTATTATAAATACATATATATACTGGATATATATGATATATATGATATCTAAATCATGAATATCATTCTATATATAATGTTATTTTTACCACATGAACAACTTGTAATTTTAAGAAGTTCATTTTTGACTCAAGTACCAAATATCGACAAAACAACCGTTATTAACTTAAATGATTACATAATGTTTATAACATGAAAACAAGTGATATAAAAAGAATAATAAACTTGAAAAAGGTTCTTAATCAAGTAGAAATTAACTTTAGTTTATTATTCAGGAGATTAAAGAATGAACGGGTCAAGTCAGACACGAGGTAAGGGAATTAGTCTCAATCACCTTTCATTGAGGTATATTTTTATTTCTACATGACTTTATTTTATACAGTGTATAAAACCCTTTGAGTTTTATTTTCATTCAAAGGGAATATTTTCTTTAAGAATAATTTTACTAAATTACTAAAAGAATGTTTCTTTTTAACGTACACGGTGACAACGACCTTTCCTCCACCATGAGTATTATTTGATCTTTGGCTTCCTTAACAAGATGTAGTGTTTTTTTAAAGGGAAATAAATACCATATACCCTTTTTAAATATCTTGGTATTGAAAATGGTTTTGAGAAAGAATTGATTATTTAAATATCTTGAAATGATATATTGTGATTACAATGTGGAAATTTTATCTTTCCTTTATGATTGTTTTATGTGTTATAGTTCTTGGGCATTGTTTACGTATATGGGTGGTTCCGTGATAAACCTAGGGCGGGTGAGCCCGAGATAGCTCTTCAATGCATTGGGTATTGTGACAGAGGTAAATGTTAATGTTTCTCCTAATATATTTAGGGAATATACTCTAATGAGTATTCCAACGTAACTCCCTATGTAGCTGTGATAACTACAATGTAAGTATGACATAAATGCCACAAGTTACCTTTATGATTTATTATTTCTATGTGTTATCCATAAATATTATGATTTTATGAGGTATGTTAAAAAGATTATGTTTTGATGGACTAATGTTTTATTTCTTTATTTTATAACCATTACTGATATTTTTATGCTCATCCCAAGTTTTGAAATGTTTTTCACAGGACTAAAAGATGAATAGGGTCAAGGATGAGATCAAGGAAAAGTCATTCTGTCTAAAACATGGAACTAGACATGAATCTTTTTTTTCAAGTTTTTTTTTATTTTATGAAAAAATGGAAACTGAGTAGAAGTTTCTACTTTTTAATTTTTGAGATGTAATGTAATAGTTATGGCATAATTCTCTAAAACTCTAAACCTGAAAAGATCCTGAATGTGAATTATTCATTTAATTCAAGATTATGTAATGTTTTAAGGCTGAGGCCTTATAGTTGGTATCAAAGGTCGATTTAGACAACTTTAAGAGTTATAATATTGAAAATTAATGTCTATAAATTAATTTATTGTAATATTGAAATGATATAGAATTTAGAGATTACCATGTTGCTTCACCTAAGATATTTCTGTGTTTAGAATGGTTTTCCACAGAGGAAACATGGTAGCTATGATGGGACGACATCAGGAGGAATACAACCTTCCAAATCAGCAACCTGAGATGGTCAGAATCAGAACTGAATAGTTTTTTGTAGTGATGGAACAATTGAATTAGGCTATAAATGGTGGTGGTATCCATGCATGAGACCATCCAAATCAACCACCGAGGAACATGTCAATAGTAGAGAATTTTATGAGGCAACATCCCCCATAATTCAGAAGATCATCTGACCCTATGCTAGGTGAAGGGTGGATTAAAGCACTGGAAAAGATTTTTGATGTCATGGGGTGTTTATAACATCAAAAGGTTAGTCTTTCTATTTACTTTTTTGAAGGTAAAGTCAATCAGTGGTGGTCGATGGTGAAAAATATCAGGGATAGTGAAGAGATTGATGGATTTGATTGGGATAAATTAAAAGGTATGTTTCTTGATAAATATTTGCCTAAGGTGGTTTTTATTAGGATGGAAAAAAAATTATTATAATTGAGACAATAGAATGACCTAGTGGATGCTTATGAAGAAAAATTCACCCGACTAGCAAGGTATGCTTTAAATTTCATATGATATATTGATAGTAAAATAAATCATTTTTAATTAGGATTAAAGCCAAATTATCGAAGGGATTTAGCTTCTTGTGAGTTCAAAAGTTATGAAAAACTTGTTCGATGTGCGGGGAAGGTGGAAATAGAGTTTGCCGATGATCATGTGTTCTTTGAAAAACAACAGAATAAGAGGTCGAGGTGGCAAACGAAGGGGAAGAACTTTTCAAAAAAGTCTGATGGTAAGAAACTTAAGTTTATAGTTTGTGAAAATTGTGGTAAAAAGAATGCTGAGGAATGTCTTTTGAATTCTGGTAAGTGCTACCGATGTGGTAAATTGGGACATAAGGCTCGTAATTACACTGAAAAAGATCAGGGTAATCATAAGACAAAATCTGATTTACAGTCAGTAAAATGTTTTAAGTGCAATGAAATGAGTCATTATGCAAATGAGTGTCCAATGCAGAACTCAACTGAGGGAAAGTGGCCAGAATACAAGCAGAAAGGGGTGGTGAAATCCTTTGCAACTACTTTAGTAGATTTTGGGCCATAAAATTAAGTAGTATCAGATATACTATTTTTTTGTTCAGATTATGCCAACTTGTTGTTTGATTCAGGGTCTACATATTCTTTCATTTTTGAGAAGTTTTCTAGTAAATTGGAAATTCCATCTCAAGATATGAATCCTGAACTTATGGTAAAAACACAGGGAGTAAATATTGAGACAAAAATAAATTATAAGAACATTCCTATCCTTGTGTGTGGAAAGAATCTACCTGCAAACTTTATTGTTTTTCCTCTAGTAGAGTTTGATGTTATTTTGGGTATGGATTGGCTTTCTGTTTATCATGCTAAGATTGACTACAGACCTAAAGAGGTTTCTTTTCAGAAATATTTTCAGTTTGTGTACAAGAATGAACCCTTACTTTTGATAACATATCAATAAGATGATAAACTAGTAAAAGATGGAAATGAATGTTACCTTTCACATATTTTTGAAAAAAAGGAACTGTTCAGATTAATGATGTGCCAATGGTAAATGAGTATCTTGATGTTTTTTCTGATGAGTTTCCTGGTATTATACTTGATTGGGAAGTTGAATTTACTGTTGACTTAGTTCCTAATGCAAAGCTAATTTCAAAACCCCCTTATCGAATGGCTCAAATTTAACTCTTAGAGTTAAAGAAGAAATTGTAGGAGTTATTAGATAAAGGTTTCATTCGACCTAGCACATCACCATGGGGAACTCCTGTCTTGTTTGTTAAAAATAAAGATGGTTCAATGAGACTTTGCATTGATTATAGAGCATTGAATAACATCACTCTTAAGAACAAGTATCCTTTGCCTCATATCGATGATTTGTTTTATCAGCTCCAAGGAGCTCAGTATTTTTCGAAGATTGACTTGAGTTTAGGGTACCATCCGTGGAAATTAAAGGAAGAAGACATTCCGATGTGTTTCATACTAGATATGGCCATTATGAATTTTTATTTATGCCTTTTGGGTTAACCAATGCACTTTCTATATTCATGGATCTTATGAATAGAATTTTCAATGAGTTCTTGGATATGTTTGTGGTTGTGTTCATTGATGATATTTTGGTTTATTCCAGAATTAAAGAGGAACATGAAAGTCATTTAAGGGTTGTCTTGCAAACCTTAAAAGAAAAGAAACTATTTGGGAAATTCATCAAGTGTGAGTTTTGGTTAACAACAAATTTAATTCCTTGGTCTCATTGTTTCCAAAAATGGTAAAACTATTGATCCTGCTAAAACAAAAGTTTTTGAAGAATGGCCAAGACCCACAAATATAACCGAGATCAGTAGTTTTCTTGGTTTGGCAGGTTATTACCAGAGGTTTGTTGATTTTTTTTCATGATTATCTAGCCCACTGACTAAATTAACTTGAAAAGGTGTTAAGTTCATCTGGACAAAATAATGTAATGATTTTTTTTCAGGAATTGAAAATAATATCGGTGAATGCTCCAGTTTTGGCACAGCCTTCCAAAAATAGTGAGTTTGTTATCTATAGTGATGCTTCATTGAAAGGACTTGGTTGCGTCCTAATGTAGAATGATCAGGTAATTTCTTATGCTTCATGTCAGTTGAAACCTCATGAGTTAAATTACCCTACACATGATTTGGAATTAGCTGATGTTGTTTTTGATTTAAAAATTTGGAGGTATCATTTGTTTGGAGTAAAATGTGAAATATATACTGACCAAAAAAGTTTAAAGTATATAATCACTTATAAGGAATTAAACATGAGACATAGGAGATGGTTGGAATTAATCAAGAATTATGATTGCACAATCCATTACCATCTGGGAAAAGCAAATAAAGTGGCCGATGCTTTGAGTCGAAAAAGTAATGCTTTATTAACCATGATACATTTGGAACGAGATCCTTTGGTTTTTGATTTGATGAAATTTGGAATAAAAGTTGTTAGTGTAGGAAATTCCTCTATTTTGTTTCAGGTGTCAGTGAAATCATCTCTATGAGATAGAAATAAGCATGTGAAGAAGGAAGACAGTGAGTTGCAGAAAAATGTAGAGTTGTTTTAGAAGGGTAAGTTGCCTAATATTAACATTGATAATGATTGTGTTTTGAGTTTTGGGAAGAGATTATGTGTGCCTTTTGATTCAGAGTTGAAGAATGAGTTGTTATGTGAACCTCATAGTTCTCCATTTTCAGTTCATCTCGCCTATACTAAGATGTACAAAGATCTTTGGGAGTATTACTAGAGGGATGGAATGAAAAGAGATATTGCTAACTTTACTATGAAGTGTTTGACTTGTCAACAGGTTAAAGCAGAGTGACAAGTACTGAAAGGGATGCTTCAGTATTTACCGGTGCTAGAGTGGAAATTGGAAAATATATCCATGGACATCGTTGTGGTATTACTGAAGACATCTCGAGGTAACAATGTAATCTGGGTTATTGTTGATCGATTGAATAAATATGCTGCTTTCCTTCCTATTTGAGATACTCTATCTCTAGATCAACTTTCTCGGTTGTATGTTAAAGAGATAGTCAGGTTTCATGGAGTTCCCCTCTCTATTGTATCTGATCATGATCCCTAGTTTCCTTCCTATTTTAGTACAATTTTTCATCTGTAATCAGATGGGCAGTCAGAATGAACAATTCGGACCTTGGAGGATTTTCTACGTGCTTGTTCACTGGATTACCGGGGAAGTTGGGACCAACATCTTTCTTTGGTTGATTTTTCATATAATAAAATTTTTCATTCCAGTATACAAATGGATCCATTTGAGGCATTATATGGGAAGCAGTGTCAAACTCCAGCTTTTTGGGATAAAGTAGGTGAAAAGAAGTTGATGGGACCAGAATTGGTAGAAGAGATGGCAGAAAAGGTTTAGTTGATTCAGAAGCACATGAGAACAACTCAGAGCAGACAAAAATGTTATGCGGATAACCAGAGAAAGGATATTTCTTTCGAGGTTGGTGATCATGTCTTTCTCAAAGTTTCTCCATGGAAAAGTGTGATGCGTTTTGGTAAGAAGGAAAGTTGAGTCCAACGCTACTACAAATATGGCTTTTATCAGCGCTAAAAATGGCCTTTAACAGTGTTAGAAAAAGTGCTATCAATGCCAGCGAAGATAAAGGGGGGGGGGTCCCCTTTATCAGCGCTCCAAAAAGCGCTGATAAAGACCCCTTTTATCAGCGCTAAAAAAGGCTCATAAAAGGGGTCTTTTATCAGCACTAAAATGAAGCGCTGATAAAAGGGTCTTTTATCAGTGATTTCTTTTTAGCGCTGATAAAAGACCCCTTTTATCAGCGCATGTTTTTAGCGGTGATAAAAATTAAAAAAAAAATAAAAAAAAAATAAAAAAATACTGCCAATATCGGGGGGGCTTTTTACAGCGCTTGAGCCCCCCTTTATCAGCGCTTTCCCGCACCTCCAGCGCACGCTCGCACCACCTACACCCTTTATCAGTGCTAGCCATCTAAATCACCCTTGCGTGCGTGCCGCTGTCTCCACCCGGATTTGATCTCGAGACCTCCCCCCTGCGCACCTAAAGCCTTTGCCACTCCCCTATATTGATTTGTTCTCTTATTTATGATATATATATCTATTTATATATATATTTAGTTATATTTATTCGTATAGTAATATATATATATATTAATATATATAGTTATATTAATATATATATTTATAGTTATATTAATATATATAGTTATATTAATATATATATATAGTTATATTAATATATATATATAGTTATATTAATATATAGTAGTTATATAAATATTCATATATTGGTATTTTAAATAAAATGGATATTAGTTATTATTTAGATAAAGATAATATATTTTATATGTAAATATGTTTAATTATTTATTTAAAAAATTTAATTTTTAGGTGTGAATATATAAAAAATATGTACATATAGTTATATATTTGATTATAAATAGCAGTGCATTATAAAAAAACGATAAAATTTCAAAGACATAATATCAATATGAATGTAATACCTTGGAATAAATTCAGTCCCCACCAAAAAAATCCAATAATACCTCCTTAAATGAGGCTGAAAATCCACAAAATGTTAAAAAATCTGGGTACCCCGACTAAAAACTCAGTTTTGGAGGCCTTCTGGGCCTCTTTTGGCCTAAAAAAAACTTGATCGGGGTCCCTAAGGGTCACAACGATGTAGAGCTCATCGCATGATTCGATTTGATATGTGGTAGAGCTCAAACGGACACCCAGATCAAAAGTTATGGCCGTTTGAAGTTCGAGTTGAGTTTTCAACATATTTTGGATCTTTTTTTTTATTTTATTATTTTTTTAGTCTTCATATTGTTATTAAATTACTATTACTCCATAATAATTAGAAAATTATTAATTAAAAATATTTTTTTAATTTTTTTATAAGCCATTTTCACTAAATATCTTATATATTAAGTATAATAAGTGTAAATGTATATTTATACTTATCTAAAATATATTTAAAAATTATATATTATATTTATATCAATATAACTATATTGATATATTTATATATTAATATAATATTTTTAATTAATTTTTTTTGAAGTCGAACCCTTTATCAGCGCTGATAAAGGCCCCCCCTTTATCAGCGCTACTAAAAAAGCGCTGATAAATGGGGGGGGGGGGGTTATCAGCGCTAAAAAAAAGTGCTGATAAAGAGGGTCCCTTTATCAGCGCTTTTTAGTTAGCGCTGATAAAGGGGTGGCGCTGGCCTTGCCCAGTTTTGTGGTAGTACGAGGTTCATTGAACCTTATGAAATCCTGGAGAAAGTTGGATAAGTTGCATACAGAGTGGATTTACCTCCAAGTTTATCCCAGGTACACAATTTTTTTCATGTTTCAATGTTTAGGAAGTATATTCTGGATCCATATCATGTATTGAGTCTAGATGTAGTTCAGTAGGAAGAGAATCTCTCTTATGAGGAACAGCCAATCTAAATTCTTGACAGAAGAGAGCAAGTGTTTCAGAATAAGGTAATCCATCATGTAAAAGTTTTGTGGAAAAACCATATGGTTGAAGAGGCAACGTGGGAATATGAAAATGCTATGAGGGATAAATACCCCCACTTATTTGATAAGTGAATAAAAATTGAGAGGACGCAATTTCCAAAAGGGGGGAAGGAAGTAACATCCTAGGTAAATAAAGAATAATACATTTTAATATTTATTAAAATTTGTGAATTAAATATTAATTTTACTTTAAAGGGGATAATATGTTCAATGGAGTACCCGATACGCAACAACGAGTTTCTTTAAAATCTTACGTTGCACACAATGTTGAGTTATACTGAAAAATAATAGTATAATATTATTATTTTAAATACTAGTTAACGCCTAGTCATTGTAATGGAGGGAATGAATAGAACTAACTAAAAAATTATTATACTTATTTGTTAATTTTTTTTACATTTATCCAATAAATTTTAGAGGCTTAAAATAAGAAAGAATCCGATTTTAAGCATAAATACTCTAATATTCTTTAAAAGGCCGTTTTACCGCCTTTTGATGGAGAATCCTTTTTAAATCTAGTTTTTCTCACTTTTATATGTTCCATTTGACAAAATAATATTCTTATTTATAATCAGGGAATCAAAATTTACTTTGGATGAAATTTTGGTATTTTTCTGATAATGTTCATTTTTTAATGAATAGTGAAAAATACTATATTTTTAATTCAGAACTTCCTTCTAATATACTTTATTTATATGGTTAGATTATATTTTTAATTGTTTTTAAAGTTTAATTAGATTATATTTTTACCATTTAATCCAATTTTGGTCGTTGGAAGTAATTTCACTTTGAAATTGGACATAAACAGTGTCAATCTTTTGATAGTTATTATTTCTTAAAAAACATTTTTTGTTTTGACAACGAGAATTAATTTTAAATTAATTTCTACCACATCTGTGTTCTAAATTTAGAAAAATTGATTCCATATTTAGAATCAGGAGGTCCAATTTTTTTAAATAGATAAATTTTATTTTTAGACATTATGAATATTTACTTCAGTAAATATTTTATTTACCATGGTAAAAAGGGTAAAAAAATATATAATAATATTAAATTACCCTAACATGTGTTCTAATCCTATTGGTTGATACATTTCAGACTATGGGAATCCTTGGGTAGATTTTGGGACCCCATGGATCCACTTAAGAGTGATAATGACACTTTATATTAATTAATTTAAAGAAATGACAAAAATAACATAAACATGTATCTTTTAGTAAATAAATTCTTACATGGGGTTATATAAGTTATATCTTCAATTATAAATATTCATTTTAAAGCTAAAAATATTTCCTAAATCATGGTGTTTTATTTATAATTCTTAGACATTAAATAAATAAATTTAATTATGACATAATAGTGATGCAGTGATTGCTTCATTAATAACAGATTTAAATAAATGATATTATAATTGTTAAAATAAATTTATTTTGAAACTTTTTCTGACATCCATGAATTTTAGGGATAATAATGACTTTTTATTGTTTAATTAATGATGTTTTTTCTAAATAATAAAGTTTTTATAGATTTTTTTAAAAGTCTTGATATGAATAGTTTATAAATTGACATAAATGAGTTTTTAAAACAATTAATATTTTATTAAATGATATAATAATTCTAAAAATCTAAGATTCATCCAAATGAATTATATGAGGTTGAAAATGTCATTAATAAACCACTTGTGGTTATATTGGCATTTTATAGTAACTATATTACCTTTATAGAGTGAATATATAAGAAGACGTGGTAAGAGTCAAATTAGTTAACTAAGGGTTAAAGCTAAATGATAAGGTTAAATTTGAAACCAAAACTTGTATAAAACCTATAGGTTGAGATTATTTCTAATAATAGTAAAATTAAATTATAATTTAATAAATTTGGGACCTTTTGAAACCGAAATTTAGTTTATAATAAAATAATATTTTCAAACTTCCCTAAAGAGCCCCTCCCCCTTATAAAAATCCATCACCTCTAACCCATTAATCACACCTCTCAAGTACCTTGGATCATCCAAAATCTACTCAATTAAGATCCCTAAATCCATATATTCCACCTAGAAGCCTTACCTTATGCATAAGTCACTTCAAGAAATCCGATTGGTTCAAACCAAAGGGAGTTAACCGATTTAAAGGTAACATTTTCTCTTAAATTCTTTTATTTTATTTTACTTATCCAACCCCCTAAACTCTTTTTATTACTTTATTTTATAAAAAAACAGTATCCTAAATATAATAGGTTGTTTTTATGAGAAGTATTAGAACTAAATTTACACACACCTCTGTCTAATGGGTAAAGAACATACTGATTCTGTGGACGGCGAACTACTGTCTCACGAAACGATAACTGTTCAATATTCTCCTACCAAATCTTATGGTGGCCATTATGATGAAACTATATTTATATGCAATATATATTATATTTAAATTGTCTCTATAATTCTGTATTTTTCATTTATATCCTACCTTTATGGTTTCCATAATGGGTAAACGTGATAATTTCATTTGAGGAAGTGCGGACTACCGCCCCCTCAAAGTAATACGACTCGTTCATGCCATATGTGGAATGTATAAAGTATGGATTTAATGAAATTATATATATGATATTATACTGTAATTATAATATACCTATGTATCATTAATTTTTTATTCCATTAAATATGAAATAGAAATTAAAGTAGCGTTCATTCGTACGTACGACTTACCATCTCCATGAACTGTGCATTTCATTTCTTATCACTAAAAGCTATGTAATATTATAAATAAATATATCTACTGTATTTATATGATATATATGATATCTAAATCATGAATATAATTCTAGATATAATGGACTTTTTACCACATAAACAACTTGTAATTATAAGAAGTTCATTTTTGACTCAAGTACCAAATATCAAAAAAAGTGGCCGTTATTAAATTAAATGATTACATAATGTTTATAACATGGAAATAAGTGATATAAAAATATAAATAAACTTGAAAATGGTTCTTAAGAAAGTATAAATTAACTTTAGTTTATTATTCAAGAGATTAAAGAACAAACATGTCAAGTTGGACACGAGGTAAGGGACTTCGTCTCAATCACCTTTCATTGAGGAATATTTTGATTTCTACACGAATTTCTTTTATACAGTGAATAAACCCCTTTGACTTTTCTTTTCATTCAAAGGGAATATTTTCTCTACAAAGTGTTTTACTAAATGAAAAAAAGAATGTTTCTTTTTAACGTTCGCGGTGACAATGACCTTTCCGCCACTGTGAGTATTATTTGATCTTTGGCTTCTTTAACAAGCCGTAGTGTTTTTTAAAGTAAAATAAATGCCATATACCATTTTTACATATTTTGGTATTGAAAATGGGTTTGAGAAAGCATTGATTATTTCAATATATTGAAATGATATATTGTGATTGTAATTTAGAAATTTCATCTTTCCTTTATGCTTGTTTTATGTGTTTTGGTTCTTGGGCATTGTTTATGTATACAAGTGGTTCCATGAAAAACCTAGGGAGGGTGAGCTTGAGATAGCTATCAAATGCATTGGGTAACGTGACGGAGTTAAACATTAATGTTTCTCCTAATAGATTTAGGGAATATACTGTGATGGGTATTCCAACGTAACTCCCTATGTAGCTATGATAGCTACAATGTAAGTATGATATAGATGCCAGAATTTACCTTTATGATTTATTATTTCTATGTGTTATCCATAAATCTTATGATTTTATGAGATATGTTAAAAAGCCTATGTTTTGATGGAATAATGTTTTCTTTCTTTATTTTATAACCCTTACTAATATTTTTATTCTCATCCCAAGTTTTGAAATGTTTTTCACATGACTTAAAGATAAATAGGGTAAAGGATGGGATCAAGGAAAAGTCACGCTGTCTAACACATGGAATGAGACACGACTCTTTTTTTCAAGTTTTTTTTTATTTTATGAAAAAATGGAAACTGTGTAGAAGTTTCTACTTTGTAATTTTTGAGATGTAATGTAATAGTTATGGACTAATTCTATAAAACTCTAAACATAAAAAGACCCTCAATGTGAATTATTCATTTAATTCAAGATTATGTAATGTTTTAAGTCCAAGGCCTTATAAGTATATTCCACAAGGCCCCGTGGAAGAAATAACTGTTCTAGAGACACAAGAACTGCATAGAAGTACAAGAGAGCTTAGAGAACTTAAACGGTATAGTTTTCTAGTTACCGAGGATGGTGACTCATTATTAGTTGATAATAATGATCCTATAACCTACAAGGAAGCAGTATGTGGCACAGATGTTGCCAAGTGGCAAGAAGCCATGAATTCTAAAATGGATTCCATGTACCAAAACCAAGTCTGGATTTTGGTAGATCATCCAGTGAATGTAAAGCTTGTTGGTTAAAAATGATTATTCAAGAAGAAACTAGACATAGAAGGACAAGTCATTACCTATAAGGCATGACTGGTTGCAAAAAGGTTTAAAAAACGTCAAGTCATTGACTATGATGAAACCTTTTCACCAGTTGCAATGCTGAAATGCATCAGAATTCTATTGGCCATTGCCGCTTACCATGACTATGATATTTGGAAAATAGTTTTTAAAACATCCTTAATGGGAACCTTCAGTAAGATGTCTACATGACACAACCTGAAGGATTTATGACTCCAAAGGATTCCAATAAGGTATGAAAGTTTCAAAAATCCATTTATGGATGAAAACAAGAATCCAGGTCATGGAACATTCATTTTGATGAAGCCATAATGAAATTTGGTTTTATCAAGAACTAATTTGAGCAGTGTATCTACAAACGACATAGTGGGAGTGCAATTGTTTTTCTAATAGTATATGTTGATGACATATTACTTATTGAAAAAAAGATACCGATCTTATAGTCTGTTAAGGAATGGTTGAATCAATGCTTCTCCATGAAGGACTTGGGTGAGGCATCATATATTCTTGGGATCAAGATCCATAATGATATATCCAAGATATTTCTGGGCTTAAGTTAAAGTACATACATTGATAAGATACTAAAGAGATTCAGTATGGAAAAATCCAAGATGGGGTTGTTGCTAGCATCACATGGTATTCATCTTTCCTAGAAAATGTGTCCTCAGATACATGAGGAAAGAAATATAATGGTAAGGAATCCATACGCATTAGAAATTGGGTCAGTCATGTATTCCATGCTATGTAGTAGGCTAGATGTCTCCTATTCATTGAGTACGGTAGGCAGATATCAAGCCGACCCAGGTGAATTCCATTGGATGGCAGTCAAGAATATCCTAAAGTTTCTGCGGCATAATAAGGATATGTTCCTGGTTTATGGAAGAGATAAGGAACTAGTCATCAGAGGATATGAAGATTCTAGTTTCTAGACTGATCAAGATGAAATGAAGTTGCAAATGGGATACATATTCACTTTGAATGGAGGTGCAGTGAGCTGAAAGAGCTCAAAGAAGAGTATGGTCACAAATTCTACAACAGAGTCTAAGTATATCACAGCTTCTGAGGCAGATAAAGAAGCAGTTTGGATGCGATGCTTTTTCTAGGAGCTAGATGTGATACCCATCAATAAAGATCCCATCACACTGTACTGTGATAATACTATAGCGGTGGCTCTCACAAAAGATCCAAGGTCACATCAGCAGACGAAACACTTACTTCGGAAGTATCATCTCTTGATAGATTTTTCTCAAAGAGGTGATGTTGAAGTGATAAGTATTTCCATAGAATATAATGTAGAGGAACCCTTGACTAAAGCTTTGACTCAGCAGAAACATTATCACCATGTGAGGTCTAGCAGACTGAAAGTCATAGGCAGTTGGCTCTAGTCTAAGTGGGAGTTTGTAAGAGTTGGTGTCCTAGAACCAACCTTTTGTACTTTGATTACATGGATATTTAATGTATTTAAATATTAAACATCTTATTACATAATGTTCATTGTTATTCATGACTATGATGTAATAATGTCCAAGTGTATTTTTTGCATTGATATGTTCATGGCAGTTAACCGCTATGATGAAAACCTTGAAATGATATAAAAATATTCTTAAATATAGTTCTATAGTTGGATGACATACTATGATGGGACACATAGCATATAGACCGTCAGGTGTGAGTACTCGTAAGCAGATGAGACTTCCTCTCATGAAGTTCTAACTTGGTAATCTTCAAGACATGAGATTATGAGAACAGACCCGCCAGTAGGAATTCCACATGTTTCGGTGTCATTGGATATTTATATCTACGAGCATGTGTAATGATCCTTATAATTTAATGTTATCATTAATATGTGTCATGACCTGCGCACTTTGATTTACTGAGGAAAACCATCACGCAGATAGTTGGCGGGAAGTAGGGTACGTTAGGTGTGTCATGAGTGACATGTTATTAATTGATAAGTCAAGGAAGGATTTGTCTCTTCCATTTATGGAAGTTGATATCTCAGCCCTTTGATTGAAATAGAACCATCACGTGAAATTCCATGGCCATGGTATAACGATGAGTTTATTTTAGGTAGTCAAAGAATGACGTATCAAGCAAAAAGGTTGACGACACTATCATAAAACCTGCTTGATGAGATATTAAGACACATGTATTATATTACACAGTGACCGTTCATATGTGGATTTCATTTTTGCGACTTTAAGTTCTTTCTATTGGGTGAATTGACCCGTTTCTAGATAGTACTCTTAGACTTTAGGAAAGACAACCTAATGCCGCTGAGAAATAATCCTAGAGGGTCACACACTAACTGTTTCTGATGGTCTCGGTTAAATTCTATTTGAATTTAATTAATAAATATTATTCTCAAGATATCGGAATAATTTTATTCAAGTTAAAATGATTTCATAAATTAAATAAATATTTATTCACCGAATTGTGGGTAAAATATATTTATTTGTTTTATTTAACATTTTATAAATATTTATTTACTAGTTTGTAAATAAAATATTTATTTAAGAGAATAATTTATTTATTTATTTATTTGGGTTATTAATAAATGGAAGTGTAGTTCGAGCATACCAAGGCCGGTCTGATAGTAAAATAATTATTTTCAAGATGATAAATAATTATTTAACTAGTTGGCACAAATTAAAATAACACTGCTATAATTTTGTGATGTGGAATTTTATTTATAATTCCATTTTTATAAGTTGGCGCACCATAAATAATGATGCGGTATTATTATTAATAGCATGGGTTTCCTATAAGGTTACGAATGTATTTAATTTCTGTTACGCAATTAAATATTGTAACTGAAGCCCCATGTAAATAAATAGACGCATATGTATATTGTCCCATGTATCGAACTACATAGCTGGAGAATTGAGAATTGTTGAGCTAAACAATTTCTCTCTCGAATCCTCTTTCCCCCACTCTCAAGAACGAGAGACGTTCTTCAAGGACGAAGAACAAGCGATCAAGAACGACCAACACAAGACACTCGCTTCACCGTGCTAGCACTCAGAGAACAAGTGGTATTGATCATAGGCCATCGGAGCACATGTGGATCACCACTAGAGGGGTTTTAGTTTGGATCCTCACAAGCTCAATGAGATAATTCGGAAGGGCCATTCCAGACAATCAACATCATCAACAAAGAAAATACCAAAGATCTAGGTATTCCTTTCTTTATGAAATTAACCAAATTAATTATAAACATGATGTGAAATATCCTCTCTAAAGGTTTCAAGCCTCTCGCTTATTTATCTAAATCTTTGATTCTATTCCACGGAGACTGGCATTCATCATCATATTGATTCTGGAATAATCATTGATCATGGTAAAAATTAAAGTTGGGTATCATCCCAACCGCGCTTCCGCTGCACCCAGAACCTATAATACCTATCCATGGAAAGTGAAAAATTTTGGAGTGTCAAATGGAATGTGAGTTAGAAGCGAGGCTTGGGGAGTTTGTTGTTTAATATTCAGTTCTCCTAATTGGGATTTTTCTATACAGCGATTCAAACGGCCTTGCGAGTTTCTTAGAGATTTCTTGGGAGCTTGATCATTAAAAAGGATGTGAGGACCAATGCAATATGATCATGGTGTGTTTAATAAAAAACTATGTCAAAAAAGGTTGTGATTTTTATATAAAATTTTGATTTTTTAGTTCCAAAGATGTATTTTATTAGAGAATTCGGACTTTAATTAGAAACATTGGAATGGGTGGAGGCTCAGAAGGTTGCATGAGTGGGAAGAGAAGCTTCAGAGTAGGGTCTGGGTGGCCCATACTACTAAAATTCAGTTATAGATATCTATTAGGTAGTTGAGTATGTGAGTATGGGCATCAATTGGCCTATCCAAGGTGTTCCAATTCTCCCCTATACCTCTACTGGACACATGATGGAGGTACAATGAGGCCAATAGAAGGTCGGGTAACCAGTTCAACTAGACATGGTACTTGGTAAGCTATGAGGGTGTCTTTTAAAATATGGGTGTGACTGTATTTTTATGGTTAGTGGATCATGGTTTTGGGGGAAAGGGGACTCGAAGGAGGGTAATTAGCTGGTCCCTTCTCTTTATCTTCTCCCTTTGGGCACCCCTTGATGCACTGTGTTTTAGATGACTCTTAAACATAGTTTTGATGTTAAAGAATTTTATTCCTCGTTTATTCTTCCTTACTATTTAATGCTAATTTGTAGTGTATCTAAGATATAGTTACAGTGATGATTCCACCAAATCATTGTGGAATCATCCCAATCATTGGTTTGTTTGTATGCAGTGTATAGAGTATGTTCTAGGATGATGAACACACACTGTTACTCTCCATTTTTGTTAAGTTACATTTCTTATTGAATTTAATTTGTATATTCAATTTATTTGGTTTAAATTGATGATTTTTAATTTTTTAAGTGTTAGGTATTTTTCTTATGGTGGTGTTGGGAGTGTGGCAAAGACCTTGCACATGTCATTGGTCATGGTTCAGGATAGTGTAGGTTACTGGGTGATATTTCATAAATTATGTCACATGGTTTTGAATTGTGTAATTATTTATAATTATTATAATTAATTGATAAATTAATTATAAAAGTTTTATAATTAATTTTTATATGTCTTGGATTTATATAGGCTCTCAAGATATTGTTGCGACATGCTTTAGGCTAGGTTGATGGTTGGAGGATATGGATTAAAGATGGTAACTACATTAACAATGTTATTGGACACTATAATATTTAATCATATACATGTTTATGATTGATTATACATGTCTACATGATTTTTTTGGAATTTTGATACATATACTGACTCAGAGAACCCTAGGTAGAGAAATAGGGTGTTTTAAGCCACTATGAGTTGGAGAGATTTCTCCATAGCTTATATATAGACTTATAACTACTCAATGGATTTTCACTAAGGGATAGATGGTACTGTTTGATTTTACAAGAGTCCTAGAGTAAAAATCAATACTGGGAGGAGTTTTGGATATCCAGTTTCGGTCCCTCCTAGGGATAATTAGACGGAATGATGGGTTTAGACCCATGGGAAACAAGTGACATGTTTGTACATCAAACTTGTGATTCGAATAACCACTTAGGCCAGAAATAAGATTTGAGGAATTTGGTGAGAGGGTTAGGTCCTTCAGAGATTAGTGTGGTGAAATTGGGGGTGTTCCCTTTTTATGAAAAATATAATAGCTCTCATATGGGAAATATGTTATGGGACCAAGGAGGGTGTTATGAGGGTTCCTTGATGGACTAGAATGGGATATCCAAGGGGTATGGTGAGATATAGATTAGGATGGTCCTTGGTTAGTAGGAATAGATTATGATGAGGGTATTAGAATTAGAACGAGACTCATCTTATTGAGGCTAAAATCAGATAGGGACTAAAATCCATGGGATCATTATGGGGTGGGTTGGTATTGAAGATTAGTAACTGATTTCAGTATGAAGAACCTTGTAGATTACCTTACGAGAAAGGTGATGATTTTAATGGGTTCAAAATTTCATGTTCACATGTTTGAGTATGTCTTGGGGTATTGGCCTATGATTTTATGAGAGTGATGAGAATTTATTTGAGATACATGGATAGGTCAGTAGTAACTAGATCTGGATTGTGATATAAGTATGTGGATTATTTATTCCTTGAGAGGCTAGCTGAGAGATAATTATAGGTTGTGATACAAGGTGTAAATATAGTATTTTCTATGTTTACAAAATTTTGTGTGTGTGTCAAATATGATCCTATGTACGTTGTTTAGGTAGATGAGCCAAGTTTCAATGGGATATCATTCATGGGAGTATGATCCTTGTCATATCATTAGGTGATATGGAGTTGTACGAATGTTAAATTTGTATGAGATCAATACAGATTGTGGATAAGAAACTGGGTGATATTTCTTTGTGGAGATCACTTCTTCTTAGAAGGGCAAGAGTGAGTGTCGGTATGGAACTTCCAGAAAAGTCTTAACGTGTGAAAGCAACTATACATTGGTCATATCTGATTACTATTTTTTTTAGAGTATCGAAGTGGAAATCCCCCCCTAGACAACCCATAACCCCCTCCCCCACACATTTTCAACCCTCCTTACCCCCTACAGCCCCACTGGACAGCCCCCCCACCTGGAAAACCCCACCCACCTAGAAAACCTAGACCTAGACAGCCCCCACCCCACCCCACCTGGATAGCCCACCCCCTCCTTGGACAAACCACACCCCCTCCCCAACTTGGAAAGCCCACCCCACCCCCTGGACAACCCACCCCCTCCCTGGATATCCCACACCCCCTCCCCTACAGCCCCTACCCCCTGTAGCCCCATAGACAACCCACTCCCCCACCCCACCTGAACAGCCCCCACCCCACCTGGATAGCCCACCCCCTCCCTGAACATACCACACCCCCTCCCCCACCTGGACAACCCACCCCACACCACTGGACAGCCCACCCCCACCCCACCTAGACATCACACCTCTCTCTGGACAGCCCACACCCCCTCCCCCACATGAAAATCCCACCCCACCCCCTTGGATATCCCCCTACCACCTGGACAGCCCCCACCCCACCTGAACAACCCTACCTCCCTGGACAACCCACACATCCCACCCAACCCACCCCCCCTGCAAAATCCCCTAACCCACTGCAGCCCCCACCCCTTGCAGCTCCCACTTCCCCCACAACCCCCACCCCCTGCAGCTCTAACAACCCCACCCACCACCTACCGGAACCCCCCTACCCACACCCCCACTCCCCACCTGCACAACCCCCCACCCTCCCCGTCCGCGTCCCTGTCCTCATCCTCGACCTCTTCCTCACCATCATCATTGTCATCGCCATATCTAGGGTCATCATCTTCTCAACCATGACTACAACTATTGTTTGATTCACTATATAATGAATGCATCGACAATATATATTCATCACAAGTCATGGTGGGGGAGTCCAGGGGGTGGGGGGGGGATGTCCAGGGGGTGGGGGTGTGCAGGTGGTGGGTAGTTTGCTGGGGGATGCAGGGGGTGGGGGGCTGTCTAGGGGGTGGGGGTCTGTAGGGGGGTGGGGGTGTGTAGTGTGGTGGGGGATGTCTAGTGGGGGTGGGTGGTGTGTAAGTGGGTGGGGGGCTGTCCAGGGGGTGGGGGTTAGTAGGGGGTGGGGGGCTGTCTAGGGGGTGGGGGGTTTCCAAGGGGGTGGGGGCATCCGGGGGGGGGGGGGCTACCTAGGTGGGGTGTGCATTGGGATGGGGGGGGGGAGGGCTGCCCATGGTGGGTGGTGTTCAGGGGGGTGGGTGGTATGTTGGGGGTTGCAGGGGGTGGGGGCTGTCTAGGGGGTGGAGGGCTGTCCAGGGGGTGGGGGGATGTCCAGGGGGGGTAGGGGGTGGGGGTTGTCCAAGGGGGTGGGGGAATCCAGGGGGGCTGTCTAGGGGGTGGGGGTGTTCAGTGGGGTGGGGTGGGGGGTGTCCAGGGGTATGGGTGGTGTGTAGGGGGTGGGTAGTGTGCAAGGGCCTACAAGAGGATGGGGGGCTGTCCAGGGGGTGGGGGTCTGTAGGGGGGTGAGGGGGTGCGGGGGTTATCCAAGGGGTTGGGGGTGTCCAGGCGGTTGGGGGTGGGGGTGGGGGGGGGGGTGTCCAGGGGGTGGGGGTGTGTAGTGGAGTGGTGGGGGGGGGGATCCAAGGAGGGGTGGTGTGCTTAGGTCTGTAAGGGGGTGGGGGGGGGGTGTCTAGGGTGGTGGGGTTTTTTTGGGGGTGAGGGGGCTGTCCAAGGGGGTGGGGGTGTGCAGGGGGGTGGAGGCTGTCCAAGGGGGTGGGGATGTCTAGGGGGTGGGGGTGCTGTCCATTGGGGTGGTAGGGCTATCCATTGGGTATACCATGCCATCATTATTATAAACATTAATAACAACTTTGTAAACAACATCATTAGCGACAAATAATCAAAGAGCACTAATTAAGTGTAGAATAAAAACCAAAAACAAATTAATGTGCACTTATTGGGTATACCATGCCACAGACCGCACATACATCTTGTTTAGGCCAAATCAAAATAGAAAACAAAAAAAATTGATGCATAAAATTAAATCATCATGCACTATATACATATAGAAAATAAATGAATTGTTAATATAGCCATAAAGACCCTAGGTGCATTCAAATTATAATCATAAGAGTTTATATTTAATCTCATCCTCTGATGAAATGTCAATAAGATCACGGTTCTGGTGATATAAAATTTATTAGGTTATATATTCTATCAATTATTGGTAGTTAGATTTTACCTTTGTGTTTTACAGCCTTTGAAACTATTTAAAAACATCATTTGAGAGGTTATTCCCTAATGTTATGATGCATACATTGATTGATCCATGGAAGAATGACCACACAGACCTCTCCTTTCGACCAAATAAAAATAGAAAAAAATATTTGAAGAACAACAAAACTAAGGTACCACATACATATTTGAAGTGTATAAGAACAAAATTTATTGATTGAAGATGGATCGGTGTAAGAAGTTTGGATGTGGAAGACGGAGCTTAGATTTAGGGCAACAATCGAGCAGAGGGGGAACTGGAGGCATGCTCAGGATTTAGGGGAAAGAGTTCCCAATCATTTTAAAAAACTGTTGGGATATATAGTGTATCCCAATGGTTTAAAAAACCATTGGGAAATCTATATACTTGGGAGACTGTACCAACGGTTTAAGTAAACCATTGGGATAGAGCTGATAATTTTCATCCTATTCCAATGGTTATTCTAAACCATTGGAATAGGGCCATTTTATCCCAATAGTTTTCAGAAACCATTGGGAACACCAAATTTAGAGAGAATTTTCCCAACGGGTTTTTAAAACCATTGGTAACACATATAATACACTACCCTACCCTAACGGTTTTGAGAAAACCATTGGGATATGGGCATTTGTGTAGAGAAGAATTCCAGTAGTGCAAAGTGCAGCCTCTACCAAAGCATCAGTACCATTCAAGCTAATAAGGGGTTTGGTGTGATCTCCATCAAACACACTCACATCTCTATATGAACATATCCACCAAAAGATGTATCATATGCACCATATATATCTTATATGTCATGAACCAGCCCAGGTACCCTCGTAACCCGATAACTGAGCCGGTCCTGACATGGATCGAAGGGGGTTCCCGATCCCCATGGGTTGGCGAATAGAACCTGAAATCATACAACATGCAAGTGGGAACAAATTTTCCACAAAACACAGCATAAGTAGTAGAAGAAAGACAATATGCATATCAAAAGAAAACTCCACTTGGAATAAAGTACCATAATACAACAAGTCATAAAAGCCCAAAGTACTAAAACCCAAAGCACTAAAATGGGAAAACAAACCCAAGGTCCGTAAGGACACAACTCACTAAGATCACAGTTCAGCAGCTGGTTCCACCTTCAAGAGACGCATTCTGTTTTCTAAAACCTAGAAGAAAATATATAAACACTCGAAGGAAAAAAGTAGGGTGTGAGCTTAATCCAAGTAGGATATCGCAAAAAATTCCATAACAGATTCCAAATATAGATTATCCAAAGAAAATATTTCAAATTTTCAAGGTAAATAGGTTTGGAAAATCAAAATCATATTTAAAAAAAACATGCTATACATTTTCAAAATGACGAAAACATACTTTTAAATCAATTTTTTTCTTTAAAAAATATGTGACATCTATAAAATAATGGTTTAAGTAAAACAATTATATAAAACAGTTTATATAAATTCATCAGACATGTAAATAAGTTAAAACAACATTGGCATACATTTATATCTCAAATATAAATAAACAAGCGAGCAACATGGTCATCTTTCAAAAGTTATTATAGTATTAATGAGCTATATAATTCTTCACTCTCTAAGTGAACACAAAAAAATGAGTATACTCACTTCCCCCTAACACTGTCCAGAGGTGACTCATCACCCTCCCATCAGGGATGTGACCCGCTGTAGGTATGTTTTAGAACACTATCATAGCATAGAGTGTATCCAAATAACTCACCAACTACCTAAGGCTTTCATGTGCTCTTATATTATGAGAAATTTATTTTAAAAATGCTTAAAATACAATAAATATCATTCTTCCATTTAAAAAATTCCAAATTTTCCCTTTTAAAACCAAAATAGGTTTTATTCAAAAACATGAATCTTTCACAAGATGAAGCCACTGGGTTTCTATCAAATAATTTTAAGCCATTTTCATGAGTTTGAAATCCACTCAAAACCAAATCCATCATTTTCAAAATTAATTTTCACAATTAAATTCAACAATTCAATTGAAAACATTACCATCAAATGCACAATTTAAATTCAACAATTTAAATCATCCACTTTCCAAAAATGCATCCCAATTCAATGGAATTGGGGGTTTTCCAAATTTCCATGTCAAAACCATTTCAAATCTCCCAATTCAATGGAATTGGGTTTTATCAAAGTAATTGAAAGAAATTTTGAGAAATTGAATTTAAATCAACAGTTTAAATAAAAATCAATTTAGGAATAATCAATTTGGAAATTCGGGAAGGAACCACCTACCTCAAAGCTCGGTTCACACACGCCCGCAACATATTCCACAAACAAAAAGAACCCACAATGCCAAAAAAGGCCCTAGAATCAAATCCCCACATCTTAGGATTGATCCAAATCTAAACACAAGATGTTGGAAGAAGATAGGAAACCCACATACCTCAAGGAAGAATGCTCACCACACCACGACCAATGAAGGAAAATGAATTTGGAGCAGGATCTCACAATGAATCTCAAAATTACCCAGAAGAAACATCCAACTTAGATCAATGTATCTGGCACCGCAGATATAGGGTTCTATTGTGATCAACCGCAAAGAAGAACTAAAAATAACACTTACTCAGAGAGATGTACCACAGAGGCAACGATGATCCAAAGTCAATTGGATCAATTTGGAAGGAGGGGCACCTTTGAAAAACACCTTGGAAGGGTTCTGGTTTGAGATCTAAGAGGTATGGAAATAAAAGACTGAGCGAAACTTCCAAACATGTGACTTAAAGCTGGGTGTGGTATGGGTTACGACATGTAGTCCATACTGGATGAGTTACAATAAAAAACCCATCTCCTTAGGTTAGAAACTGACATTTTTTCTAGTCACCTCATGTAGGCCCCAGTCACGATGTGTACCTCAGGTACATGACATGTACCTTCCATGCAGCTTGCATAAAAACTAAAAAAGCACTTATAAGACTTTGAACCAAAAGGGAAATTAGAAAAAGAGAAAAATTATCCGATCAGGGTAACAGGATGTCACAACCTCTCCACCATAAAAAATTTATTCCCCCATAAAACCTATAAAGGATATTCTATGCCAAAGAGATGAAGACACTTCTCCCTCATCAGTTCCTCGCATTCCCACGTCTTGTGACTATCAGATCCATGGTACCATAGTACACAAACCAAAGGTATCATCCTACCATGAAGTACGTTGGCCTTAGAATCAACTATCATGACTGGTCAATCAGTCAAAGATAAATCAGGCTTGATCTCAAGATCACTCCAACTCATAATGTTAGATGAATCAGATAGATACTTTCTCAACTGCGATACATGGAACACGTTATGTATCGATGTCAGTTGCGGTGGAAGTTCCGAATGGTACTCAACCTTACCCACTTTCTCAACAACCTCAGAAGGTCCCACACAGTGAGGAGCAAGTTTCCCTTATCTCCCAAGATGTCGATGACCCAAACGGGGTGAAACCTTTAAGAAAACCTAATCACCAACTGAAAAATCTAAAGGTCTACGACAACAATCAACATAAGACTTATATCGGCTCTGTTCTATCAACATCCTCTGAAAAATCAGTTGAATCTTAAGTGTCATCTCTTACACCAAGCTTGGTCCAACCAAGGAACTTTCTACTCTAATACCCTATGTTTACCTTCCTTCACCATCGTGTCCCACTATCTCCTTCTTGGTCCTTCTGGTATGAAGGTGTCACACTTCACCTTGATCGCATTAGGTGTATCCAAGAACTCAAACAGATGTTCTATCTTGCTCAAACATTCCTCAGCATGCTAAGGGTGAGTGGAACCCTTAAATATTGGTGGATTCTAGTGAAATAACTCTTGAGAATTATTCCTAAGAACATCCCCCTAAGAATCCATAGTTGGAACCTGAGTGGGGACTGGAGGTGGTGCCTATCCTAGAGCTTGTACAGTGGGCAAAATCACATTAACTATATTTGGATCAATAATAAGACTTGCTTACTGAGGTTCAACAACATCCTATCACTATATCTGATTCACATGTCTTTTCAGAGGCATGATGCTACACAACATTAGTATATAAAAGGAAAAAATTAGATTAACACTCAAAATGAGTAACAAGAGAGAATAAAAATTCTCCACATATGGAACAAAAAAGATTTGGATTTCTCTCTATCAAAATCTCAATAGGGAAAAGACTAGAACTAATCCACAAGAAAAATTTCCCTAATTACCCCTGATGACTTAAGGTTTATTGCGAAGAGATTTTTCCATACACTCAATCGAAACTACCTCCTAAGTCTTGACAAGATACTCAAATGCATACTTTCATCAAGGTAAGATGACGAACAACCTCCCTCTGATACCAATTTGTCTTGAACCAGCCTGGGTAACCTAGTAACCCGATAACTGAGCTGACCCTAACATGGATCGAAGGGAATTCCTGATCCCCATGGGTTGGAGAGTAGAACCTAACATCATACAACATGCAAGTGGGAATGAATTTTCCCCAAAACACAGCAGAAGTAGAATAAGAAAGACATTATGCATATCAAAAGAAAACTCCACTGGGAGTAAAGTACCAGAATACAACAAGGAATAAAATAACAAAATACTACAACCTAAAGCACTGAAATGGGAAAAAATACCCCAAGGTTCCTAAGGAAACAACTCACCAAGACCACATTTTAGTAGCTGGATCAACCTCCATGAGATCCTTTCCCTTTTTTCGAACCTGGAAGAATAAAGTCTACAAACACCCATAGGAAAAAGTAGGATGTGAGCCTAATCCCAGTAGGATAACACCAAAGATTATATAACATATACCAAATATAGATTATACAAATAAAAGTTTTCAAAATTTCAAGGTAAATAGTTTTGGAAAATCAAAAGCTTATTTAAACAAAACATGTTATACATTTTCAAAATGATGGAAACATACTTTTAAAGCACATTATTTTCTTTACAAAAGATAGAACATTTCTAAAACAATGGATTAAGTAAAAAATTTATACAAAATAGTTTATATAAATTAATAAGGCATGTAAAGCAGTTCAAACAACATTGACATACATTTATATCTCAAATATAAATAAACAAGTGAGCAACATGGCCATCTACCAAAAGGTATGATAGTATTAACCAGATATAGGATTACACACTCTCTAGGTGAAAACAACAAAATCAGTATACACACATCCCCCTAACATTGGCTAGAGGCGAATCGTCACTCTCTCATCGGGGATGTGACCCTCCACAAGTATTTTTTATAACGTTGTCATAGCGTAGAGTGTATCCAAATAACTCACCAAATTCCTAAGGCTTGAATGTGCTCTTACATGATGGGAAATTTATTTTAAGACTTCTTAAAATAAAATAAATCTCATTCTTCCATTTCAAAAATTCTAATTTCTTTCTATTTAAAACTAAAACAGGTTTTATTAAAAAACATGCATCTTTCACAAGATAAAACCACTAGGTTTTTATCAAATCATTTTAATCCATTTTCATGAGTTTAAAATCCACTCAAAACCAATTCCGTCATTTTCAAAAATCATTTTCACAATTATATTCAACAATTCAATTGAAAAAATTTCCATAAAATTTACAATTTAACTTCAACAATTTAAATCATCCACTCTCCAAAAACCCACCCCAATTCAATAGAATTGGGGGTTTTCCAAATTTACATGTCAAAAACATTTAAAATATCCCAATTCACTGGAATTGAGTTTTATCAAAGAAATTGAAATAAAGTTTGAGAAATTAAATTTAAATCAATAGTTTAAATAAATTAATCAATTTAGGAATAATCAAATTAGAAATTCAGGAAGGAACCACCTACCTCAAAACTCGGTTCACGCATGCCCACAACAGAGTCCACCAATAACGAGAACCCACAATTCCAAAAAAGGCCCTAGAATCAAATCACCACATCTTAGGATTGATACAAATCTAAACACAAGAGGTCAGAATAAGAGAGGAAGCCCACATACCTTAAGGACAAATTCCCGCCACACCAAGACCAATGAAAGAAAAAGACTTCTGAATGAGATCTCACAACGGATCTAAAAGGAACCAAGAATAAACATCCAAATTAGATCAATGTATCTAGCACCAAAAATCTAGGGCGCTATTGCGATCACCCAAAATGAAGAAAAACTAGAAAACCACTTCTAAAAAAGGTACATGTCATGACGTGTACCCAAGGGTCATGATGTGTAGTCCATGCCGGATGAGTTACACCGACAAATCTATCACTTCGGGTTAAAAACTGACATTTTTTCTAGTCATGTCATGTAGACCCCAGTCATGATGTGTACCTCAGGTACATGACATGTACCTTCTCTACAATATGCAGAAAAACTAGAAAACCACTTCTAAAAACTTTGATCCAAAAGGGAAATTAAAAAAGGGAAAACTTACCCGATCAAGGTAACAAGATGTTATATTATATGATCCATTTATCCATGACATCGAGCGACCACTAGACATGGAACATGTCAATTTAGTATATGCCTCTCATTATTTTCTTGATTCTCTGAAAAATAATAATCAAGTGGATGAATAAATTACATGCCATTCATCTATATGATAAGAACATCACATGTCACTTATCCAAGTATCCAAACACATCATATGTGAAACAACTAAGAATGACCATGAATTTCCTCAGTCTAATTCAATTGGGGGACAAATGTCTTTTCTTATCATAAAAGTGGATAAATATCATCTTGGTTTCACTCCAACTGATGACATGATCAACAACATACCCAACCACCCCCATATTAGAAAAGTTCAAATGTTGACTTGCATAAGTAGGGTATCAAATTATTAAGGTTCTCATGCTAGGTATCTCACCAAAATCAGGTAAGAAATATTGATAATAGTCATATATCCCTAATTATATCTATGAATACATGATATTCTATGAGATATATATTAGCGAATTAGTCCATGTAATAAGCCTTTACTTATTACCTTAAGAAAATATTCTTCAATATCTCATAAATAATTCATTATAATGGATATAAGAATCTATTAAAGCTAACTTTTACATATAATCACAACCCATTAAACTCCATGATGACCATTGTTTTGGGGAAACTCAAATTTTTTACTTTTAGGGGATATTTATCATTCAACCATTCATGTAAAATATATTGCAGCACACATGAATGAATAATAAATGGATATTTCCTTTATTATAATGACATGATACATTTACAACCATCACAATCAATATATTAAGTGTCAAACAAATAGATATATAACATGAACCACACGTGGTTGTTTCAATAATAGATTTGAACATTACATACAAATGTAATTCCTATCATATCTCTATATGAACATCTGATAATATACTCCCAATAACCTCTTAGTGAGTAACATTTATGAAGAAATATAGTTTGAATAATGGCAAGACATATGAATCATATTCCTTAAGTTAAACTCTTTGAAATTATATTCAAACTCCTTAACTTCATAACATGAAATGTTATATTCCGTGGTCTACTTATAACTCTTTCTAAGTACATCATCATCATACTTGGAACCTTTTCCAACTAACTTATTCCTTGAAATCTTTTATAAATAATGTAACTGTTCACATTATCACTTTCCCAACACATCCTAAAATCTTTTAGGATAAAGTGATATCAAATTTATTATGGTGACTAATATAACTATTTACATTTTTCTTTACTTACATACCCTAAATTCTTTTAGGATAAATTGATAACACTTGTCTACAGTAACTAATGTAACTCTTTACATTTTTCTTTACCACTATACGCTAAACTCTTTGAGGATATAAAGTGAAATACTTAGTATTTTATGGAATAGCGAGCTTTAATTATTATGGAAACTAAATGTAACTCTTTACATTTTATTTACCATTATATCCTTAACTATTTTAGGATATTAATTGAATTTTACTTTCTCATAGTAATTAACATAACTATTTATATTTTTCATTACTGTCATATCCTAAAACTTATTTTACGATATCAAGTGAAATTCACATTCTTACAATAACTAAATATAACTATTTATATTTATTTATCAGCTTATATCCTAAAAATTTTAGGACATTTAATGAATAATCACTATAATATTAGACTAGTATAATCCTTTAGTTAAGTATAATTTTCAGTTTCTCATAGTAAATAAATGTAACTATTTACATTTTTATTTACTGTCACGTATCCTAACTCTTTAGGATATAAAGTAAATAATCACTTAAAATAAATGTGGTACAATATTTTATTTGTTAAATTTTAACTTCTGTAAGATAAAACATAACCCAATAGCCTCTTAGACGCTATATTATTTCTAAGACAATAAAAACTACTTTTTTTTTTAGGAAATAACATTTATTTACTTTTAGTATGAATATTAAACAAATAGATTATTATTTCCATATAATATATGGTATTTTATGTGTTTGTAACCTTTCCTTTTGAAAAGAATATTTTATTAAAATATCTCACCGATGGGTGGTGGGAACACATTCCCACATGTTTTAACAAATAGTTGGATAAACACATTTATCCTTGATAATTTTTTTTATCCAAATCTTCTTCTCAAAACATGTTATAAAAATTTATGAATTATAAACCATGTGTATTTAATTAATCATCTCAAAATTTTTTATAAAAAAACTTTGTTATCAAACATATTCTCTTATCACATGGGAGAAATGAATGAAGAAACACATATTTTACTTAAGATTGATAAAATCCTTTACATTCAAATCCTCGATTTAGTAACTATTTACTTCATCTCTTGAATTAAAACTAAAATCTATTTTAATTCTTCCTTTTTATTTTTAATTCTTGTATAGTTATAATACTTTGTAAAATATACATTCTATATCACATACCCCTCAAAATAGAATAATTAATTTATATAACCCTGGTAACTGACACTGACATTCCATGGAGTTCCCAAAACCCCTTTAGGTATTCTAGATAATCCCATCATATGGAATCATTACTCCTTCCTAATAGGATCCTCAGGTTTGAATTAACCTAAGATGGTTTCTTGAAGAAATATTATTGGACTTTACAACCAACTTTCTTCTTCTAGTTTGAACCTTTACCCATTTTTACTATCAACACAATACACAAATCTAAAAATCATATGTCTAGTTCAGTTGTTATCAACACTTTGAGAAGAACATGTAAATTTTTATTGAATTCATTCAATTTTTCAGAACATTTCCATAAATGAAAATAGCATGAATTCTCTAACTAGAAAAAGCTATTTTAGTCTCCACTTAAAATCATGTTATAAAATTAAACTAATCATAAACCATGTGTAAAAACACCCATATCATTTTATTTAAACAACCATTGTTCACAAGATCTTATTAAGATCCAAATGAGATATTATACGCATATTATGATGAGTTTATTCAAGCTTGAAGAATCCAAGTTATCATTGTATCAAATCTTTTTCTCCATTACTTGAAAAAAAAAATCAATCTTCAATTATTTTCATCTTTATAACCTTTTGTATATTTACAATAATTTGTAAAACATATATTTTATATCATAAATCTACTAGAACAATAAAATTTATTTCTATAACCAATACAACTGTATAACCACTTTTAGTCTCATTAAGTCATTAATGTATTCAATCATATTGAATATCATTTGACATACCCAATCATATTGAGTATATGAGACTAAAATCATTTATGTACCAATCATATTGAGTACATGTGTAGAGACTAATATTCCTTTGTTCATTTAGAATCTAATGCCTTTAAACCCTTAAATGAATCACTCTATGCTTGAATAAGAATATAGATTCACTTGTATAACAATTTTAATAGCTAGTTACTCAGGAATGAACTATTCTAACACATTGAATATTTCAATTGCTCAAGAAATCTTCTTAAGCTTCCAGTCTTAGGAGTTACTTAATTTAAGCTCCTCATTTCAAGGATTAATATAAAGTTTAGTTTGATGATGGTGATGCATTTTTCTACAACAGAACTTTTAATAATATGTAAATCATGTATTATAACTTTTAATTAAGGGATTTAAATGAAATTAATCTAACTAAAATTCATGATAACCCCATATCTCATATCCATTTAGTGAGCCAAGATCCACTTTTCACTATGTTCTAGGTCACTTTAGCGTTTCTCCCATTACTTAGATATTTAGGTAGGGAATCATCCCAATTGAAACAGTTGCGAAACTTGGATAGTTGAGTGAATAACCCTTTATCCAAATCCATCACATGGATTCATTCAACTCTATTCCCATAGTAACCTAATCCTATTAGGGTTTCCTAGTTAGTGTAACCTAAGGAAAACACAAAAAACAAGCTAATAAAGGATGATCCAGGAGCACCTAGATTTAGTATGACCCACCCATAGAATAATCCAGAGTCACTCATAAATTAATTTTCTTACACAAGATAACCCAGAGGTACCCAAATTTAGCATGACCTACCTGGTTGGATGATCGAGGTCTAGATAAGTGTCTCTTTAGAAGGAATCTAACACTTAATATTTGTGGGAATTTATTTTAAGGTCTCTCTAATTTAATATACATCATATGGATATTATATTTATAGCTATTACATCCTATCTAAAAATTATAATCTCATTTTTATTCCCTTTATGTGTATACATGCTTATAATGATTTAGTTTTGGAATCCTTATTTCAACCACCAAATTAATGTGTTCACTCCACATTAATGTGTAAATATTTACACAACCCACAAGTTTGTGTTATTCATTAAAAAATAGAAGTTAAGTATATTAATACATATCCAAATTCATCATATGCATAAGGTATATGAATAATTAATGTAAAGGAATAGAGTTTTATGAGATTGGAAACCTCCATATGAGTAAGCTTAGAGCAACAGATAGACAAACACATTCACTTTCCTAGTTAAGGAAAGCCGCCAGGAAAGTTGGTGGTCTGACCCCAAGTCCCTCTACCTAGGGAAACTTTACTCAAGAGAGAATTAAATTCATGAAAACTATAACACCTAATATGCACAAACTATTCCCAACAATCAGTCTCAATCTCATAATTGAAATTATAAACCGAGACCAAGGTAGATGAAAACTAAATTTTAAGATATCAAACCTAGCATGATATGCAAGGTTCTATCCTAGAAGAAATTTATAATATAAACTTTTGGAATAAAATTATTCATAATATAAACAATTTAAACTATGAATAAAATAGGGAATAACCTTTAAATAAATGAACAATTCAATTTAAAAAACATGAGATAAATAGTTTATGAAATATTCATAAATAAATTATAATTATAAACATTTTATAAATTAGAAAGAGTATAAAATTTTTATATTATTATTAATATGAACCCTTTCACATTTTATATTAAATGGAATTTATTTGATATTTCATTAATTATAAACATATTATAATGCAATGTCTATTATATACATATTTTTATATACTATAATATCATATATGTTGGAATTTATAAACTCTTTATAAATTACATTTTATGATTTCTTAATAAACCATTTATTTCTATATCATAAATCATGCCATTTAATTTGTTAAAAGGTATTTAAAAAATATATATTTATCAATTAACCATAAATATTTTAAAGTTAATTAATTTATAAAACACCTTTATAAATTTATACATACATTTAAAGATACATTTTTCATTATTTATAACTATTTATAAAAAATATAATTCAAGTAAAAATTGAATTTTGTTGATTTAAATAAACACTTTATTTATTTTTCATAAACAAAAGTAATATATATGAACTTTTTGTATTTTATTTCCAGACTTGAAAAATATTGTTTTACTATTAAAACATATTTTTCTTAAATCAATTAATGCGATGTTTCATCAAAGAAGCCTATGCTCTTATAACATTGATGGGTATTTTATATTCATTAGATGACCATTTGCTGAAGAAGATAACCCAAATATAGACAGATTAATCTTTGATAATCAACATGTAAATAAACTGTTTAAAGAGTGTACTTGAAAATTTTCAATGATAACAGTCTTCTTCTTTCTCGGCGAAGGAGAATGCTTGATGAAGATCACGTAGTAGTGAAAAAAGAACCCTTCCACCGAGGGGGGTACACCGGCTAGTGGATCTGTGATCGTATCATGAGGATACACAAATACTGAAGGGGTGCTAGCACCTTTGTCTCAAACAATGAACAACGATGTGGGAGGAAGAGAGAAACGAGAGGCTTGCTAGCAATTGCTTGTTTTCAACAGGAGGGATCACTTCCCTTTATATATCCATCCATGCCGCATTTCATTAAATGAAAAGTTGTCAGACATATTAATGTATTCATATACATTTATTCCCATAATTCATTGAATAATATTCAATGAGCGGTCAATCCAATTAATCTGTTCATAACGGTTTGTAACTAATAATAAAACCATTCGGGAGAAATAAATATATATCAAATATATATATTTATTATCACATGTATTTAATATATGAATTATAATAAATACATCAAATGAAAGTAATTAAATATATAATATATATATATATATAATATAATATTATGTATATAGTTCATTTCTAACAACCCGTCCACCACATTTACTCGTCATCCTTCCGCTTGGTTCTAATCACCTCACAATCCTCCTTCCGGCCAACTCACATGCGAACAAGTACACGATAAACATATATTCAAGCACAAACACAATGCACACATGGATTAAGTGTTTCAAACATTCATCCTACGTGCATGGGATAATGGTGGCATCACTTTCATTCCATTGGAAATAGAGTACATGAGATACAAGGAAAATTCAACTTTTGACAACCCTATTCACTTCTAAGGAAGATATCTAACCAACACCATCTTCCGATCATTGCATCTTCCACTTTGCTTCTTCCAGTACTTTGACCACTGCCTCCAACATTTCAACCTTTCGACATCTAGATGCGGCCAAGTGTGATCCTCCTATTGAAGACACCTCTTTTCAGTGTTCTGAAGGCTCGTTGTCACTCTTCAGCTCATTAGCTCAACTCTCATAATTTTTGAATGCTTTTCACAAGTGAACCAACCATACTAAATATAGTTAGTCCATCCGATCAACCAATCACTACCACTCTCCGACAATTGTGGGCGTTTGTCCATTGACATGAGCTACAAGCGACTTTTTGTAACACCCAACAACTCTGATTACCAATTGTTGGTCGGAGTGGAAAACTCAAGAGGGGGTGAATTAAATTACCAATTAAAATTTCTCTTAAAGGCTATTTAAAAACTAAATCCTTTAATTTATAAAATACAGCATAGTTAACTAAAATAGTATAAATATATAATTTGATATTTCAAAAAGCTTCTTAGAAGTTCGATCACAACACGATTTTTTTGAGGTTGTATTTTATTTAATAGCAATTTTTTTTATT
Organism: Viscum album; assembly: GCA_963277665.1. Classification (NCBI taxonomy): domain Eukaryota; kingdom Viridiplantae; phylum Streptophyta; class Magnoliopsida; order Santalales; family Viscaceae; genus Viscum; species Viscum album. Next base: position 297,375,994 of record OY728132.1, on the reverse strand, counting down.
TTTCTTTCATTTTTTATCTTTCATTTATGTAATTAAATTATTATTTAATATTTATTATTATTTATCCTATAGTGTATACATATGTCATACATGCCATGCATAAATCTAGCATATATATGTGTTGGAAGAAATTCGAACCCATTACCTCTTGGTTATTCTATAAAAGACTTTACCACTCTATCAAGCTCTTTATGTGGTGAGTAAGCAATATTTAACACACACACACACACATACAGATAAAAATTAATAATAATATTAAATAATAATAAATAATAAATAATGAATTTATAATAAATAATTTATAAATAAATAATAAATTAGTAAATTAATAATAATTTTTTGCAGAGGTATGGGCTGGATGACCGACTCATGTCTCACTTCGTATTAAAAAATAAATTAATAAATTAATAAATAATAGGTAATAGATAATAATTAAATATAAATAATAAATAAATAATAAATAAATAATAAATAAATAATAAATAAATAATAAATAAATAATAAATAAATAAATAATAAATAATAAATAAATAATAAATAAATAATAAATAAATAAATAATAAATAATAAATAATAAATAATAAATAAATAAATAAATAAATAATAAATAAATAATAAATAAATAATCAATAAATAATATTAGATAAATAAATAAATAATAATAAATAACTAAATAATAAAAATAAATAAATAATAAATAAATGATAATTAAATAATAAATTATAGTAAATTCTAAAATAATAATAAATAATAAATAATAAATAAATGATAAATTAATAATAAATTAAAAAATAACAAATAAATAATGAATATTTAATAAATAAGTAATGAATAAATAAATAATACGTAAGTAATAAATTAATAATAAAATATTAACAAATTGATAATAAATATATAAATAATTAACAAATAGTAGATAAATAATGAAAAACAATAAATTAATAATGTAAAATAAATCAATATAAATTAAAAAAGTAGTAAATAAATAATAAATAATAAATAATAAATAAAATATTAATAAAAAATAAAAAATAAAAAATAAATAATAAATTGGTAATAAATAAATAATAAATAATAAATAATAAATTAAAAATAAATTACTAATAAATAATAAATTAATAATAAATAATAAATTAATAATAAAAATAAATAAATATAATAAAGTATTAATAAATAATAAATATTATCTAATGATATATAAAAAATAGTAAATAAATTTTAAATAATAATTTAACAATAAATTAATAATAAATATTAAATCAAAATATAATAAATAACCAATAAATAAATAAATAATAAATGAATAAATGAATAAATATTAAATGAATAAATAATAAATAATAAATAATAAGTAATAAATGGAAATAAATATCTACAAATAAATATACAAATAATGAAATTTACATAAATATATATAAACACACATGTTGCATAAATATATAAAAAAACACACACATATATAATTGTGTATATATATATATGAACACAAGTAAATATAAATATCTAGATATATATATAGTCATATAATATATAAATATATATATATAAACATAAATACATATAAATATTTACAAATGTATATAAATATATACAAATATTCATGAATACATATAACTATCAATGCATATATACTTCGAAAGCCTGAAGACCTTAAATTTTTATTGTTTTTTAGATAATAAAAATAAATAAATAAATAATAAATAAATAAAAATTAATAATAATAAGTATTATGTAATAATATATAAAACATCGTAAATAAATCTTAAATAATAATTTAACAATAAATTAATAATAAATATTAAATAAATATATATTAAATAACTAATAAATGAATAAATAACAAATGAATAAATAATAAATAATAAATAATAAATAACAAATAACAAATAACAAATAATAAATAATAAATAATAAATAATAAATAATAAATAATAAATAATAAATAATAAATAATAAATGGAAATAAATATCTATAAATAAATATACATATAATGAAATTTACATAAATATATATAAACACACACATTTATAAAATTGTATATTAATATAAATATAAATAAATAAATATATATACACACACACAAGTAAATATAAATATCTATATTGTTACAAAAATATAGATATTTATATTTACTTGTATATATAGCCATATAATACACATACACACACACACACACACACATAAACACATAAATATTTACAAATGTATATAAATATAGACAAATATTCAAAAATACATATAAATATCAATGCATATATAGTCTGAAAGCCCGAAGACCTTAGATTTTTATTGGTTGTTGGATAATGAAAATAAATAAATAATAAATAATTATTAATAAATAATAAATATTATCTAATAATATATAAAAAATAGTAAATAAAATTTGAAAAATAATTTAACAATAAATTATTAATAAATATTAAATCAATATATAATAAATAACTAATAAATGAATAAATAATAAGTAATAAATAATAAATAATAAGTAATAAATGGAAATAAATATCTATAAATAAATATACATATAATGAAATTTTCATAAATATATATAAATGCACATGTTGCATAAATATATATAAACACACACACACACACATATAATTGTATATTAATATATATATATATATATATATATATATATATAAACACAAGTAAATATAAATATCTATCTATATATATATAGCCATATAATGTATAAATATATATACATAAATACATATAAATATTTACAAATATATATAAATATAGACAAATATTCATAAATACATATAAATATCAATGCATATATACTATGAAATCTCAAAGATCTTATATTTTTATTGATTTCTAGATAATGAAAATAAATAAATAATAAATAAGTATTAATAAATAATAAATATTATCTAATAATATATAAAAAATAGTAAATAAATTTTTAATAATAATTTAACAATAAATTAATAATAAATATTAATTAAATATATAACAAATAACTAATAAATGAATAAATAATAAATGAATAAATTAATAAATGAATAAATAATAAATAATAAGTAATAAGTAATAAATGGAAATAAATATCTATAAATAAATATACATATAATGAAATTTACATAAAAATATATAAACACACATGTTGCATAAATATATATAAAAACATACATATATATAATTGTATATTAATATAAATAAACAAACAAATATATATATACACACACAAGTAAATATAAATATCTATATATATATCCATATAATATAAATTTATATATATATATATACATAAATACATATAAATATTTACAAATGTATATAAATATAGACAAATATTCATAAATACATATAAATATCAATGCATATAAACTCTGAAATCCCAAAGGCCTTATATTTTTATTGATTTTTGTATTATCCCTCATTTAAGGGTTGTGGGGGAACCCTTACATGACCCGTAGGCCCAGAGGCATAAGGCCCGTGCATGACCCAAAAGACCAGAGGCACAAGGCCCAATACATGACCTTTGAAGGCCAAAGACCTGACTACACTTTTTAACTACCCCTCCCCAACATCTTGCATCTTTTAAGGCACCTAGATCCCCACCTCACATGGCTGATCGACTAGAATTGTCCCGTGCAGAGCTGCACAGTGCTTTGTACTGATGGAAAGTGTCATACCCTCTCATTCTTCTAATCCGGTTAGCTCTAATAAAATAGATGCTACATTCTATGAATCCTCTTCTGGGTAATATTCCTATGTGGTCTGCCTAGGATGCTTCTTGGTCTTTTGTGGCCCGAAGACCTTATGGTCCAAAGGCCTATGGTGGCCCGAAAGTTCTATGGCCCGAAGGATTTGGGGGCCCGAAGACACTGAGACCCGTAGGCCCAAATCAGATGAATAGTTCTGGCTACTATAGTACCGCACAATACCTGTTACAGTAGTTTCTAATGTACTTATATAGTAATACGACAATTCACCCCCACCCGAATTTGATCTTGGGTCTTTTCGATACCAACCGGGAGCCTCTACCACTCGGGTACAAGCTCGTTGGCCATTCTAAATAAATATTGATAAATATTATTATCGAAAAAAGAGTGAAAAACATAACAATTGTAACACCATAAAATCAATAGGAATATAAATCAATGAAATAAAATCATAGACAACCTAAAAAGCATATGAGGACACTCTTAAACGAAGATTAAATCTCACTGAATGTTCAAAAATCATGATATTCGAACAAAAAAATCAATTTTCAAGGCCTTACTAGCCTATTTTGACTTTGAAAAAATAGTGATCAAGGTTCCCCTAAGTTAATACAATGTATATCTTATTACAAAATTTGATTTGATATGTGGTAGATCCCAAATGACCACCCAGTTCAAAAGTTATCACCATTTGAAGTTGAAGTTCAATTTTTAAATTTTATTAAAACTATAATAAATATAATTATATTAATTATTAACAAATTAATATCTAATTTGGTTCTATTTCATTTCATAAGCTTCGATTTGACTGGCTGTGGAGCTAAAATGGACATCTGGATCAATAGTTGTGGTCATTTGATGCCCAAGTTTGATTTTCAACTTATACAGAATTTAATTTAAGTTTCAAATAACTATTAACTAATAATTATATATAATTAATAACTAAAAAATTATAATTAATTAAAATTATAAATAATAAAAAAAATGAATATAAAAAATAAAAAATAAATATTAATTATAAATGATAATTAATATTAAATATTAAATATTTTTCCATTAATTCAGCGATGGTTTTTATAAAACAATAGCAATTTCATGACGATTTTTATAAAACTCCCCTAAAAAAATTATTTTTTTTAAAATAAGAAATCTAAATTAGTAGTGGTTTAAAAAAACTGCTGTGAAATTATTTTTCCTGAATTATTTAGCTGTAATTTTCAAAACCACCACTAAAAAACCATCACAAAACTTCTTCTTTTTATTGTCACCCATTTCCAAACAACATATTATAAATAAACCGATCCACAACCTGGACTATGTTTTACAGAACGAAAAACAAGGTTGTCTAGGCTGCAAAAAGTGTCTTCCATAGTTCTATATGGGAGAAATAAATGAATAAAAACTGTATGCATGTAGTCCATGCTACACAACCTCTTAAACAGTTCTATGTGGGAGAATATATGAAAAGAAATGAGAGAGTGTGTGTCTAGAACTCTCCAATACAGTACAAGTGCTAGTTATAGAATATTTACAATGTAAAGTACACACAACTCAAGAGTAATAAAAATAAAGTAAGAAAAGGTAAAGAATTCAGTGTAATATAGTATGTTGTTCTGTTGTTCTGCAGGAGATTATTCTCATATTGTTGTCATATTTTGATTTGGAATTGATGCGTGAAGATGTTCAGATGTTCAATGATGTGTTGTTTATGTTTAGGTAAGAATAAATTTGTAGATGTTTGAAGAATAGAGCACTGTTTTATCTTTTTCATTCATGAAAAATTATGATGTTTTTGTGTCACATGCATCTCTCTCTTTGGTATATTGTGTGACATTTTATATCTTTTCTCTTCATTTTAAATAGAAGATTTTTTTGGAAATAACAATTGAAAAATAATCATTGAAGATCCTCGTACTTCGGTAGGAAATCCAGGCATAATAAATGTTTCTGACAAACATTTAATTTTTCATAGAAAAGTAGTTGGATTAATGTATTTAAAAATATAATACATACATTTAGATAGAGTCGCTTTAAAGGTTCCATGTCAACATCCATGATCACTTCCATACTTTTTAGATTCTTTAAGATATTGTATGGTCGATCACTTGTACCTATGATCAATCATTTGTTCTTATGATCTATCACCTTATATTTACAATAGGTCAACTTTCACTTATAGTCAATCACCTAACTCTTATTGTTGGTCCAATAATTTTTCAAATTGAGACTACTTACCACTGTCTCTTCATTTGGTCATGTGGTTGATTATTTAATTTGTTGAGAATCCTCATTTTATAATATATTTCTTTCATTTGGCCTTACAGTTACATGGTTTCTTGTACGGTCTATCCAATTAGTCTTGCAATCGATCCAACAGTTTGCGATGAGATAGTTATGGTCAATCTGTTAGGCATGTAGTTGATCCGTTGATCTTGCAGTTGATCTATTACTTTGAAAAAAACTTGATAACTATGATCACTCAAGATACAATGCATGGTATCTTGGTTAGTATTATGGTCGCTTGAGTCTACCATATATTCTCCATGGTCGATCAAGTGGTTGTGCGGTCAATTTTATGCATCATGCGGTTGATTCCAGACTTAGAAAAATTTACATTCTTTCTAGAAAATGATCTGACTTTCATAAAACATACAATTAATTAGAGATAATATAAACTTGATTTTTTATTTTTAAAATAAGGAATTTCTAGACTAATCCAACACCAAAACCCAGTGAGAAGTTCACATCATCCTCCACTTCACTCTGATGAACCCTTCACAACTTTTCCATTTTCAAAAACCATCAAGAAAGCTTCCAGTGAACCATCATCAGAGACTTCACAAGTTACTTTTTTCACAACCTTCACCGCCTCTGGACTTCTGTTAAACTATTGGAAGCCCCCCTACCATCCGCCTCACTTATTTCTTTGGAAACACGATCGCTACTTCAAGTACATGCATCATAAGATCCTCTTCTGCATTACCTCACTTTAACTCCACTATGCATCATCCACTGGAGTGACTCCACTACACATCATCCTATAGACTGACTCCATCCAACATCCTTCGCTTAACTCACTTAGTGATGACTGAACATCCGGTGAATGCACTCCAGATGAACTTCTGGTGAACACACCATCCAACTTACTTTATCTAGTGACCTAACATCATGAGGCCTGACTCAAAATTCTATTCATCTTACACTTTCTACTTTTAGTGAACTAACCCATCCAACCGATGAACTTTTGATGAACTGAATTTAGTTTCTTGAACCTGGACATCCATGGTGCTGGTGTGGTTGTATCCATATAAGAATTCCCAAGTGTATCTTCTGGTGAATGAATTTTTGGAACTTCCAACACTTAACTCAAAAATCATTTCTCACACTAAACCTTGAAAATCTTCTACTTGAGAATTATTTTCATAGGCTGAGTCAAAAAATATATAACTTGAAGTTTATTCTCATGATCAAACCAACATCCCACCAATTAGCTTCCATTCACCTTCCTTCTATAGAACCCACATGGTTCTACACACTATGTTTTTTAATCATCCAATCCCTATATGAAGAATTCCCTCCTCAGATTCTTTGTAACCATGATCACTACTAAAAAAATGTCATTTCGGAGCGCTCAAAATGGGAATTTTCAGCGCTATAGAATAATTTTTATGATAAATGATGACAAATCTGGTCTCCTTTATCAGTTCTAATGAAATAACTGATAAAAAAATCTTTATCAACACCAAATAAAGTAATAATAAAAATAGAAAAATATTTTTTTTTCAAAATTTTTAGGTACTCCGATCACCCCCTCTCCTTCATCAATACTCCCCCATTATTAGTACTCACCCATTGTGCTCTCCCCCTTGCAACCTCTTTCTCATGCGTGAAGGGCCCCTCCCCCTTTTATTAGCATTACCCACTCCTTTCTTAGTTTCTTACACCTAGATTTGAACTTGAGATCTCCATGTGCAAAGTTAACACCATTAGTGCTGCTCTATCTTGTTTTTTCTGTATTTTATGATATATATATATATATTTATATGATTATTTAAAAAGATATATTATAAGTGAATGTGTTTAAATATTTAGTTATACAATTAAATTTTTATATGTAAATTTATAAAATATGTATATATATGTATATATTTAATTATAAATAAAACTAAAATATGAAAAATGATAAAATTTGAACATCATAATATCCATATGAATGCATTACTTGGGAATAAATCTATCCTCTATAAAAAAATACGAGAAAATCCTCTTAAACAGATCATAAACCCCATCAAATGCAAAAATATTTGGGTATCCCAACTAAAACCTTAGTTTTATAGGCCTTATGGATATTTTTTTGATTGATAAAAATAAGGACCAAGGTCTCTTTAGTCTAAATGTTGTATATCTCTTTGTAAGTTTCTATTTGAAATGTAAGACCTCAACCTTGAGATAAGGCACATCCCGTTTTGAAATTTTGGTTTATGGAAGGACTCTGGGGAATCCACCCCTTTAAAACATGGATCTTCCTCTTTGAAAAACTAAACATTCCCCAAGGATTTCATTTACATTCCCAATCATTCAAACAATAATTAATAATTTTCAAAAAAAAGGGGACCACACCCCTATTTCAAACTATGCGCCACATTAAAAGTGGGGTTTTAGCGTTTTTCCTCCCAATTATTTTTCGTTCTCCCCCATTAAATCCCCTCCATCCTAGGTGAAGAACCAACAATCCTATTTTCCTCCATGGGTGTTTCTCCTTTGATTCTTAGGTGTTTGGAGTGAGTTTTGGTGCGAATCAAAGATCTGGGTGAGTCTAACACCCCTCTCCCTTCCTTTTTCTGGATAAGGGATTGTAGAATCATTCTACTTATTCGAAGCCCTAAAACCCTTAATTTTTCAAAAGATTATAAGTTGGGACTTTATTGGGTGTTTGAGTTTGAATCAAGGGCAGAGGTTAAACAAGCTTTCATCAATGAAGAAGAGTTAGGTGGTCTCAAAGATTTTTCCCATAGTTTAGTTGTTATATATGTGTATGTGGTTTCTCCAATATAATGACTTGTTTCTTTTTAATGAATTTGAATATAAAATGTAATTTGGGATTTAGATTGAGGTGCGAGACCCTTTATGGACGCTGTTGGGTCTGTTGATTATGTGAGACCAAACCTAGAGATACCCTTGGTGTATTCTAAGCCCATATAAATGGTGAAATAAGTTGGTAAATTTTGAGATAGGGTAAATACAAAAATGAAAGTGGTGTGAAATGCATTTGCCTATGCGGTCTTGGTTAATGGGATAACCAAGATATTTACTTACTAGTTTTGTAAGTGCCAAGGGTTTTTTGGAAAGGGTTTAAATGGAATGTTTTGGGTTTTGACCCAACCATGGTTTATAATGAAGGAATTGATGTTGAAAGTGAGTGATGTTTTGAAAGGAGGTGTTGACCTCAAAAGTTTTGAAAAGGGGGTTCTCATTAATGAATTTAAAATGATGTTGAAATGGGGGTGTAGTCACTTTTATTTGAAAATTCTTAATGATTGTTTGAATGATTGGGAATGGAAATTAAATCCTTGGGTAATGTTTAGTTTTTCAAAGAGGAAGGCCCATGTTTTAAAGGGGTGGATTCAAGATGATTTCAAATGAAAATTTTAAATTGTGTTTTATTCCATGTTTTGGTTTATAGGTTCATTGGGAACATAATAACTGAAATGATATGTAGGTTAATGAGATATAACTCATCACGGTTATATTGTCATGTTAACATGGTTATGAAATGAACTAAATGATGAATGTACGCAGTTGAGGGCATACCTTTAGGGGGTGTTTGAAAAAATGGTATAGTGTTAATGGGTTATGCATTATAAGTGGGATATGTGTAGTGAGTCATGATTTTAAATTATATATGTGTTTAATGGTTATGGTTTGTGTTTGGTAAATGTGTTATGGTTAAATAAGCATGTGCACATGGATTGGTGGTATGTGGGGTATTGGACTGAGGCTCCTTCCATGGGTTGGGTTGGACTTTTTGAGTAAATAAGGTTTCCTTATGAATTTTACATTCCTTTATGTTTTGAAAATAAAAAACACTTTATCTTTAGTAAAATTATCTTTCTTAAAGGATTATTTTCTTAAGAAAGATTTCATTTCTCTAAGGAAATTTTTATCCTTACCTTGGTTTTCAATGCCTTATTTAAAGTACTCTCATAAACAAGTTTAAGTTTTTTCTAAAGGAAAAAATTTGGATCCTTATCAAAAACCTCATAATCATATAGTATCTTAAGACACCAAGTCTTACTGTTTTTAGAATTTTAATTCTCTGAAATTCAGACTCCTAATTCTATGAAATTCAGACTCTAAATTCTATGAAATTAAAACTCCAAATTCTCTGAAATTCAGACTCCAAATTCCCTAAAATTCAAACTCCAAATTCCTTGAAATTCAGACTCTGAATTCCATGAAATTCATACTTCAAATTCTCTAAAATTCAGACTCCAAATTTTCTGAAATTAATACTCTGAATTACTCAGAATTCAGACTCTGAATTCCTTAGAATTCAGACTCTGAATTCCTTAGAATTCAGACTATAAAAACGATAGAATTCAGATTCTGAATTCTTTGAAAAATAGAATCTGAATATCCATGTTTCTAGAATCTGAATTTTTATATGTTTGGACACTGATTTTTTTCTAGATTCAAATTATCTAGATTTAGTGAAGCTACTTCATTTTCCTTACACATGCTTTTGTAACAATAAAACGATGCCATACAATTTTTTTGTAACTAACTGTTGGTTGAGTGACACGTGTGCATGTCCCTCCAAAATTCAAGTAAAAATATTATTGTTGGAGGAGGGAGCCGACCATTAAAGTCTTGCCTATAAATAGGATCTCATTTGAACGATCCCGGTATCCATCTATTGATTGATGATCCTAGAGATTACATGCTGTGAAGTGATTTTTAGAGAGATAAAGATTCTTGTGCCTTGTGCATTTTATGAACACCTTGTTCAACCTTGAACATCTTGTTCATCTTGATTTGTGTGAATCCACTTATTGCTGAGTACTATTGATGGCTTCTGGGGATAGATAGACAGATGTGCCGACTATCTTAAAGTTATAGGGATTGTAGGGATAAGAAGACAAAATACGATATTCTCATTGAGGGATTACCCTTTTGTGGGTAAGATAAAATTTATTGAAATTATAAATCAATGGACCTTTATCCAAGGTTGTTGGATACCCTACTCTTCGGGTTAAAATATTTCAAACTTGTTTACTTGATTGTTGATTTAAGTTTTATTTTCACTGTATTTTGTTAAATAAAGAAAGTATAACTTATTTATACTTTCTTATTCTTATACTCACTATGATAAATATGATTCCATATGATTTAAGGTAGAATATTTACCTAAGATAAATCTACTTATGTTTTTCAAGTTTAACTTGATTAAGTCTAGGTTTCTTATAATTGGACTTGGGCCTTTCTAATTATCTCCTTAAGTAAGATGAAAAGAGGGTTTGTGAATTTACCTTGTTTAAATTTTTTTAACACAATTTTCAATAAGGTTAAAAGAAAAAGTTTTTTAAATATACAATTAACCCCCTCTTGTAATTGAGCATCTACATACACTATTTTGATCCAACAATTGGTATCAAAAGAGGTCTCTGAAATACTTATACTTACATATATGTTTTCTTGCTCAGGTTTTCCTTAATCTAAATTTTCTTTCTTAACTTTTCTTGTTTAATTTTTTCTTAAAGATTTTTATCCTTGTTTATAAACTTTTACTATTAAATTTTTTTTGTGGAAGAGTATTTTCTGATAGAATAGTAGGTATAAATGTTGGTTATATTGAAAACTTAAATCCTACCAGACCACCAATTTTTTATGGTAATGATTATGAGTACTGGAGAGATATGATGAATACCTTTTTTATTAACACTGGAGTAGAAAACTTTGTTATGCTCACTTGAGAATACAAAATTCAAGACAAAGAAGTCAGAACCTTCACCAACCAAGATAAATTAGAATATCAACTAAACTACAAGGTACAAAATACTTTGTTATGTTCTATGACCAGAAATATATATAGTCAAATATCATCTTGTAAAGATACCAACTGAATTTGGAAAAAACTTGAAGTTACACATTTTGGAACTTCTAAAGTGATAGAAACTAGAAGAGATATGTTAAGAGCCGAATATCATGGATTCTTATTTCCTTATTGAGAACTAGTTTGAAAAGTTCAACAAAAATTTATGACCATTGTTAACAGTCTTCAATATATAGGAGAGAAAGGTCTTGATGATGAAGTTCTTGTGGACAAGATAACTAACAGCATTCCCAATGAGTGGGAATAAAAAAGTAAAACTATTGATGATAATAGAAAAGTATCTAACATTACTCTTGATGAGTTATTTGGAACTCTTATTCATCATGAAACATGTATGAAGAGAGATGCTTATTTGAACAAAAAGAAGAATGGTAATGGAAGTGTAGCTTTCACTATTACATCTAAAGACAAGACTCTAGAAAGGGTTACTAGATCTAAATCTAAGAAATCTATTGTTATATCCGAATCAAGTGACAATGATCATTCATAGAATGAATTATCTAATATTGCTCATAGGATGAACAAGATCGTGGGAAAGAAATATTTTTAGTACATAAATAAGAAGAAATATAGAAAAGACAAGAAAGACACTAAAGTAAACTATTATGAATATAATAGGGCTGGATATATCAGACCTAATTATCCTATGATTAAGAAAAAATACAAGAAGGAAAACCATTCTGAAAGAAATAGAAAGAAGTATTACAAGTCTAAGGATAAAAAAGACTTGAAAGAAAATGATACATGGAGTTCCAGTTGTGGTGACTCTTCAGTTGAATCTTCATAATTTGAATCTTCTGGACAAAAGAATATTGGTCTTATAGCTAGAGTACCTATTGAAAATCATTTTCTTAGGGCTAAGGTACACAATTCCGAATCCTTAACCAATATTTATTTTAATGAAAATTTTCCAAATGAAGAATATTACGAATCTTCAGATGATGAATCTTTCTCATCAGAAAATAATACATTACCTTCATTTGAAAAAATTTCTAGATTTTATAAATTACTTGAAAATGAAAATTGTAAGACAAAAATGAAGTTAGAAAAAGAAAATTCTAGAATTTATGTTTTAACTAAAGAAGTATCAGATCTTTTAAGGATCTTGATCAGAAATTTTTTTATTTTTAAAGTGTTTCTAAAATCCTTAAGGAAGTTAATTCTAAGAAGGGTAAACTTTACAAGGATATTGAAAATTTTATTTCTAAGAAAAATATTTTAGAGAATAACTCAAGCTCTAAAACTAATTACTTTGAGGATAAGAATTTAGTCATCAAACTAAAATCAGAATTTTTTTCATTAAAAAAACTTTTATCAGATTTTACTTCAGGAAGGAAAGAATTTGATAAATTGTATTAATAAATTTTTCCTCTAAGGAATAGTTCAGGAATTGGTTATACTCATTCAAAACCTGTTTTTAGTAATAATTATTTTGTCCCCCAAAGTTCTCCTTTTTGAACCAAGTGTCAATGTGGTGGACATTGAGAGAAAAATTGATCTTTAAATAAAACCCAATATTTAGGTTTTTATAAAGTTTATTTTTCCATGAAAATGTGGATTGCTAAGATTTTACTTTCTAAAATTTCTGGATCCAATAAAGTTTGGATTCTGAAAGGCTAATTATTTTATTTTTAAGAAAATAAAGAAAGTACCGACAACAATACATGGTACATGGATAGTGGATGTTCCTGGAACATGAATGGTAACAAAAACTTCTTTGAAAAGATTATCAAGATGAAAGGAGATATCATTCTTCAATTTATCAGAATACATGATCAACCTACTAATATTTTTACAAAATATTTACCCTCTGATAGATTTGAATACATTAAACAAAAGTTAGGAATGATAACCATAAGGTAATATTCCATATTATTTTTTTGTTAAAACCTATCTCCTTAAATTAAGAAAATTCTATTCATAGGGGGAGTGCATTTCTTTACCTAAAAATTTCTTAATCAATTTTTTCAAAACCCAAAATTTTTCTTAATCAAATTTTTTCAGAACCAATTTTTTTCCTTAACCAAATTTTTTGTAACTAATTTTTTTTGTAACAAATTTTTTTAATCAATTTTTTCGTAATCATTTTTTATGATTTTTTTTTGTAACCAAATTTTTTAATCCAATTATTTGTAACCAAGTTTTTATCCAAATATTTGTTAAAAAATTTATTTTCATAATTAAATCATTCAGAACAATTTTTTTTCCAAATAATTGTTAAGAATTTTTTTTTTCATAATCAAATCTTTTGTAACCAATTTTTTTCTTCAAATTACCAGAATCCAATATCTTTTTCAGAACCCAAATTTCCGAAATAAAAATTTTCCTTTCATTAATAATTTTTTTTGGAATATAATGTTTTTTTAAGAACCTTATCAATACTGAAAATTCTTTATAAGTAGTCCAGAAGGTATGTTTCCTTACTTAGATCTTCGTAATTATATTTTTTAATTCTTGGTATTTTTATCCTATTTAAAAAAAATTCTATCAGATTCACCTTCCTTAAATGTGATTTTCCTTAAAACCACAAAAGATTAGAATCTAGGAAATCATTTTTTAGCATTCATATCAACCATCAGATCAGATTGTGCTTATTTCAACCGTTGGATCAAATTGAGAATTCAAACCATCACCTCAAAGCCTATATAAAGGTCCCTCTAATCCTTGTCCCACACCTATTTTCAAGACTTTGTGTGCCGAATCTCTACTCCTCTTCAAAAAGGTCATTCAATTTTTCAAAGTTTGATTACACTTCAGAAATATATGGAAGCTTCCCCATAGAAAAAGATGTCTTTAAACAAGGAAATCAAGGATTGGAAAATCTACAGGGAATTGTTGGTTGACCCAAAATTCTTTGCTAAGTATAATTCGTTGATTACGAAGAATATCAAGTTAAATGGATGGGAGATTTTTTGTGTTGCTAAGATGAAGAGTTATGATCCAGTTTATCCTGACTTTCTTATAGAATTCTATGATACAGTAAGTTTTTATAAGGAAGGGGGAAGGGAAAAGTTTTTATTTAAGAGATATGGGAAAACCTATTCTCTATATTTCTTTATGGCAGCAAATATTCTTCGAATTCCATATAAAGGTGAGGTAATTTTCTACTCTCACAAGTTTCTAGATAAGTTAGGAAGATTTGAGATGGGAAATGCAATTGATTTCCATGGACTAAATGGAGTAAAATCACCAAAGGTAAACCATCTGTCAATGAATTTCAGGATGTTAGATTTGTGGGTACAGGGTTATCTAATTCTGAGAAAAGGAGAAATGGATTCTATAAAGAAAAGTGATATCTTTATATTGGACATTTTGGTTAACCTGAGAAAGGTAAATCTTGTGAAATACATCCTTATAACAATCACCAACATTAAGAATGGAACTCTAAAGTCACATATTATCATATATATGGTGATCTTGTCGAAGATAATAGTTCTTTGTTTATAATCTAATAAAATTACCTATAGTTCAAAACCCAGAATCTTCAAGATTATGTTGCTGAGTGATGATACTCTGAGCTGGATGAAAGTCAATTTCAATAACATATCAAGATAATTTTATGATCTTTCTGAGAGTAAAGTTCAATACTTGATCAAGAAAGGGGAAGTATGAGAAACTTCCAAGAAAACTCAGAAAAAGAGAAAAGAGAAGGAACCAGAATCAAAAGAAAAAGTCTCAGTTCTGAAAAGTCAGCAACACCACCAAAGCCAAAAAAGAAAAAAATATTCCCTGATGAAGTGGTAGAGAAGTGGAGGGAGCTTTAGAAGAAGAAGAAAGAAGAAGATCTATGATTTGTGATAGATCCTGTTGAGGAAAAGGCTTTGAAAATTCAATCTGCTGAAGAACTTGAAAAGAAAGAAAAAGAGAAGAAGATAAAGAAGAAAATGTCACAAGCTAAAATTGTCTAAACTTTACTCAAAGATATAGAAAAGGACTCTAAACAGATTTAGGTATCAAAATACTTCATACAAGAAACAATACCATTAGAGACTCCATAAAAGAAAATTCCAATTCTAGAACCTATTGTGGAAGAATAGATAATTATGGAAGTTAAAGAAGAAGAAAAAGAGGAAGAAGGTGAAAGTGTTGATGTGATTAAAAAATTGGAAGAATACCATGAGAAGGAAATTACTTTAGATAAGCTTTCAATTTGAACTTCCCAGCTTGAGTCAACCAAAATTATTTCTCAAGGGAAATATGATGATGGAAAAGATGAGTTTGACAAACCTATTGATGATGAGAGTAGAAACCATGATTTCATCCATCCTGATGATGTTAAAGAAGATTATAAGAAAGAAGAGGTTGATAAAGATAAGATAGTCTAACTCTCTAATAGTGAGCATGAATCTTCAAGGGATGGGAAGGTTATTTCCAAAATTGATAAAGTAAAATAGGTGGTTATTGATACGCCAAAAAAGGTTGTGTTTATAAAAGATAAGAAGGATTTTAGTGGTTCATATAAGAAGAAAGTTGAAGAGCTAGAAAAAGTATCCTCACCTGTAAGGGAATCAAATTCTGAATCTTCACCTTATTTGGGTCAGGATTTCATCGTTCAATCCCTAAATAAGTTAGTGAACACCATTACTTTGTTTCCAATTATTGATTCAAGATGTCATTTGCTTCACCATTATGTAAATTAGAAGTCAGACTCAATTATCATGCTCAAGAAAGAATTCTTCAAGCTTGAAGTGGAGTTCAAAACTTTTCACACCAGTTATGATGCTCATAGAAGATCATGTAAGGAAATGACTAAATGGTCTAAAAAAGTTATCACAGATATGAAATTTCTAGATGATTTTCATGATTCAATAAAATATTCTTTTAATCGGTCAGATGACTAAAAAAAAAATCTTCAGTCAAATCTCTCAGAAAAGTTCAAACAAGAGAAAGAATCCCATATGCAAGAGGATAGAGATCTGAATGTAAAGTCGAATTCAGTTGCTCTAAATTTGTAGAGAGAAAGGGAAATCAGATAAGAGTTATAAAAAAAGTTCAATCAACAAGAAGAAGTAGTGAAGTCCCAGGAAGAAATCCTGAAGTCTTAAGATGAAAAAATCAAGGCTCTCGAAAAGAAGAATTAGGATTAAGAACAGTTACTCAAGAGGTTTGAGGATGATCACAAATAGCTAAAGAAATTAAAGGCCACTCTGAGAAAGCTCATGCCGAAGAAAAAGAAGGATGAATGATTTTCCTGTCAATCCGATCTTTTTTTATATCTTTTCCCTGTAACAATTATTTCTATCATAATGAAAATTTTGTTATACTTCAATTTTTGTTGTCTTATATATCACTAACCTTTCAGGTACAATTTTTTCCCTCCATTCCTTTTTGAAAATCACAAAGGGGAAGAAAAGAATAATCAAAAGAATACTAAGTATAAAGAATATAATTCCCTAAGTAAGGGGGAGATTAAGTAAGGGGGAGTTTACTTAAAGAATATTTTATTAAGAAAGAAAAAGTAAAATTCTCTAAGGAATTCAAGAATACGATCCTTAGAGATTTCAAAACCTATGGGGGAGTTAGTCTAATTCATCATAAATCCTAATTAAAGGGAGATACGTTTTTTATTTTAAAATTCATAAAGAAAATTATTATTCCTTATATTATTTTTCAAAAAGTTATTTGTGATTTCCAAAAGGGGGGGATTGTTGAGTCAAAAAGGATTATTTATGACTTTTACATTCCTCTATGTTTTAAAAATTACAAACACTTTATCTTTAGGAAAATTATCTTTCTCAAATTATTATTTTATTAAGTAAAATTTCATTTCCCTAAGGAAAGTTTTATCCTTTCATTGGTTTTCAATGCCTTATTCAAAGTCCTCTCATAACCAAGTCTAAATTTTTACTAAAGGAAAAAAATTCGGATCCTTATCAAAAACCTCAGAATCATACAATATCTTAAGCCACCAAGTGTTACTATTTTCAGACTATGAATTCTCTGAAATTCAGACTTCAAATTCACTAAAATTCAGACTCCGAATTCTTTGAAATTCAGACTCCGAATTCTCTGAAATTAAGACTCCACATTCTCTAAAATTCAGACTTCAAATTCTCTAAAATTCAGACTCCAAATTTTGTGAAATTTAGACTCCAAATTTTCTAAAATTCAGAATCCAATTTCCTTGAAATTCAGACTCTAAATTCCCTAAAATTTAGACTCTAAATTTCATGAAATTGAGACTCCAAATTCACCAAAATTCAGACTCCAAATTCCTCAAAATTCAGACTCTGAAAGCTATATAATTCAGATTCTGAATTCTTTGAAAAATAGAATCTAGATATCCATGTTTCTAGAATCCAAATGTTTATATGTTTAGACTTAGAATTTTTTCTAGATTCTGATTATACAAATTTAGTTAAGCTACTTAATTTTACTTACACATGATTTTGTAACAATAAAATGATGTCGTAAAATTTGTTTCTAACTAATCGTTGGTTGGGTGACACGTGTATAGGTCCCTCTAAAATTCAAGGAAAAATATGACCGTTGGAGGAGGGAGGAGACCATTGAATTCTTTCCAATAAATAGAATCTCATTTGAACAAGTCTAGTATCCATCTATCAATTGATGATCCTAAAGATTACATGATGTGAAGTGATTTCTAGAGAGAGAAATACTCTTGTGCGTTGTGAATTTTATGAACACCTTGTTCTACCGTGGACATCTTGTTCAGCTTGCTTTGTGCGACTCTAATTGTTACTGAGTACAATCTAGGGATTCTGGGGATAGAAAGAAATAGGTGCTGACTACCTTAAAGTTCAAGAGATTGTAGGGATATCAAGACAGAATCCAATATTCTTATCAAGGGATTACCCTGGTGTGAGTAAGACAAATTTTTTTGAAAGTTTAAATCAAGGGACCTTTATCCAAGGTTGTCATATACCTTACTCTTTGAGTTAGAATATTTACTACTTGTTTACTTTATTTTTGTTTCAAATTTTATTTCCATTGTATTTTATTAAAAAAATAATGTATAAATTTCATATACTTTCTTATTCTTATACTAACTCTAATAAATAAGATTATATATGATTTAAGGTAGAATCTTTCCCTAATATAAATCTGCATAAGTTTTCATGTTTAACTTTATTATGTTTAGGTTTCTTATAATTGGACCTGGGCCCATCCAATTATCTCTTTAAGTAAGAACAAAATAGGGTTTGTGAATTTACCTTGTTTAACTTTGTTAAACATAGTTTTCCTTAAGGCTAAAAGAAAAAGTTTTTTAAACCTACAATTCACCCCTATTACAATTGAGCATCTACACACACTATTTTGATCCTACAGGACTGAGGCTCTAAACCACCCCCAGAATGAATGGGTTTGGGAGTCAGACTGATGGTTAAATACCCTAACAGTTTCATTGGATGAGACTACTTGGACTGAGGCTCCAAGGTATGGGTTATGTGATCTATGTTTGGGATGTCAGAATGAGGTTCTATGCTTCCCAAACATAAATAAATGTATTGATTACCAGATTGAGGCTCTAGGGTATGCTGATAAATTATGATTATTGAATTCCCCTTATGATTAAAAGTATGTAACCACTTATGCTATGGTTTAGGATTTTGGTACAACTAGAGCTAGTTTTTTCTAGTTTTTTCCCCTAGATAACTAAATGATATAGATGGTTATTTAATAATTTCTCAACTGTGACACGATTAGATATCTACTTTTATTTTGTTTCCTTGTTTATTTATTGCACTAGGATTATTTGCATACAGTGTTGTATAAATTGTTTATTTGTTATACACCATTGGTGGTGGCCTATTGAGTTGTACTCACACCCTGCTCAGGCTTCCATGACACTTGGGTACCTGAGAAGATGTTACTCATTTTCAAGTATAGGTTCAGGATAGGGACTTGGTGTTAAGTTCATGCACGAGCTATTTGGATGAAGCATGGGATTCCAAGACTAGGTTGGGACTCGGGTCTATGCTTGGGATCTTCTGGTAGTTTTTGTTTTTAGGATTTTATGTGTATTAATTCCTCACATTTTGTGTATTAATCATATTATTATAGCATGTTATACTTGGTTACTTGTCTAAATTTGTTTCATGATGTATGTTTGTTGTTCTTGATGGTTATTATATCTTATGATATTAGTTTCTGTTGTTTCATTGCTTTAATAAGCAGGAATAGTCTCCCCATGTTTTACTTAAGACTCTCACTGCTAGTCGGAATCCTCAACCATATAGAGAGGATCACCTTAGGTCAGGTAACAACTTGGCTCGTGGCACCGGATAGAGTGACTATCGGGCCGAGAACATTACAAAGTTGTATCAAAGTGTGTCTTTTGTCTTATGATTTGGGCATAGTAGAAAAGAGACTAGGACCTTTCCAAGTGCTAGTAATTATCTCGTACATAGGTTCTTATAGCCCCAAGTACAAGGGAAAATCCAAGTGTCTGGGAGTGGGAACTGATGTTTTGTTTTGTGATTTTATGTTTGATTAATACTTCCACCTTTATTGGTGCACTTGGATATGATGTTATTGATTTATGAGGTTTTATCGCTTGTCCTGGTATGGCAAGAGAGGGTGTGTGAGTTCATGAATCATGCTAGACACATAGGATTGATAGGTCATCTGTAAGTTTCATATAATTGATAATTATTTAGGACTCACATGTTAGTAGTGTACTTTCTGCCTATGATTTTATCTTTTTGATATTTCCTTGAAATGGTTGTTAATGAAAATATTTTGAAATATAAATTTTAATAAAGCTTGGATTTTTGAAATTTTGGGTAACAAAAATGTGTTTGAAAGTCTAAATGCTTGAGTTTTGAAATGGAATGTTTTGAAAAGTGAAACCTTGGGTTTTAAATGGTATGGTTTAAATTAAGAAGGGAAATGGGAAAATGGTGGAAATTTTTAAAGGACACTGGTGGTGGGTATCCATTGTGGTGGTTGTTGACCCCATGTATGGGTGGTTTAGGAAATGAGAGTGCCTTAGCTTTGAAACCTTTGGTTATGGGATGTGAGACCTTGATGTTTTGGATATGTTGGTTAATAAAATTTTTCTTTCAGTGTCCTTGGTTAGGTTGTAACCTTGGAGTTGTGTAATTATTTATATTAATGTATATGTGTAGAATCTTGTGGGTTGAGACCTTGCGAGTTGTGTTTGGACCCTAGAGTTAGTGTTCGGCTTGTGATGCCGATGTGCGTGTGCGAGTATCTTTGGTGTAAATCCTAGAGTTAATTGTTTCTTGGTTCATTAGACGTAGGGTGTTTGAAACTAGGGCAGGATTTCCGCCCGTGAGCAGGGGATTGTTTAAGGTTTGATGTGTATGGATTAAAGGGATATCCAATAACCATTGTTAGGCATGAATTTGGTTTAGGGAGTTGGTACTTTTTGATATTCGTGGTGACCTGAGAGAGGGGTTAGTTGGTATTTCTAGTTCTTTTGGATGCATATGGAACATGTGAGTGTTTTAGACTTTGGAAGTGGAAAATGGAGATAGTTTCATAGTGCGAGTTTGGCCAAGATGGACAGGTGGGAAGGTTGATGGTCTTAGAGATGCGAATCGAGTTGTTGATGTAAGTCTACAATCTTATAAAATCAAGGGTGGCCTTAGGGGAGGTTAGCCTAGCACTATAGGTGCCTAAAAAGATGAAGCACATGTGGCTGCTCCAAAGGTGGAATCGATGCACGGTTGGTGATATCGAATTTGGTAAAATTTCATGGTTATGACTTGGTTTCTTTCTCAAGGAGATGTTTGAGTACTTCTGGTTGGTTGTAAGGTCAGTTTTGGAAGAGGCAAAGTCATTATGATCCTTGTTCTATGGTTTGATGGTGTTTGATTTAGAAATTGTCATTGTTTTTGGGCAAACAAGACAAGGGTGACCAAAACGTGGATGAATGCTTTTGGTATGGAAGTGACACCCAGGGTGATCGTGGTTGCATGTTTTTGATTTCTTATATGAATGGTTTGTTTTTTGGATGAGAGTTTTAATAATTCTTGGAGTCCAATGAGGCTATTTGGTTGGGTGGCATGGTCAGTTGTGTGATCGGGTGTTTGGTCCTAGCTCTGGTGATGTATGACTCATGTGATCTAGAGTTGGGTTTAGTGTGTGGTCATAGGAGAGTGAGGGACCTTGAGGGATTTGAGAAGGTCCAGTTATGACAACATGCTGGAAAGGTACAATACCATTTGGGTTGGGTGAACAGGTGGCTTATAATAAGTTCCTATCATGATTCAGTGTGATCACAGTGGGAAGCGCAAGTTATGTGTGATACAGTTGGTTTTGGATTGGTCTGATAGATCATTTTGTTTATATTACAAGCCACCAGTGTCTTGTTGGAATAAATTGAGAGGTGTGGTGGAGAAAATTCCATAGGAAGCATCAGTTCACGACGTCTTTGTAAAGGTATCACAAAGTGGTGGTGAGTTTGGTTGGAAATCCCACTTAAGTTGTGGTGGATTTCGTAAAAAAATTCTTAGCATACTCTTAGTTAGTGATGATCTTGTCCAATATGTTGACATCATCCCAGTTGCACTGGAAGAGTTCCGACTTTATTCCTAGCTACCTAAATGTGATTTGGATGAAAATAGAGCCTCTTGTAGGATACACTCATGGAGTGATGTGTGTGGAGCCATATGGTATCAATTGAACCATCAACCACTTGAGGGAGGGGTCCTCGGGATGGATCAGGTGTCGATGAATTCCATGAGTTCCGTTCTCAGAAGATGAGAATGAGTAAGGGGTAATATTGTTTTGTTGTTTTAGGGGAAGTTATGTGGTCATTTCCACATTTTGGGGTTCAGTTTATGATCTAACCGTGAGATGTGGTGGCCGAAATTTCTTGAGTAAAGTAGTGAGAATGACACTCCTAAAGTGGGGAGTGCTATGTTATTCATGGATGTGGGGAGAGAACTGTTGATAAGATATGGTGGCATTGGGGTGCCAAATATAATCCTCTGAGGGGCATGTTTTTCATCCTTAGAGAAGGACAAGTGGGATTTGGAAGTGGTGGTAGACCGAACTGAGTGATAAATTCAGACTCGGGATGGTTTTAGGGGTGATTAGAGTGTTTTTATCATAGATGTGTTGGTGGGAACTATAGATCCGATAATGGTTTACGATGCTACAAATGATAAGGACAAGAAGTTTCATCAAAGGTTGGGAATAGACTCTGGTAGGTGCGTGTAGGTGATGGAGGTATGTCTTAAGTGAAAGGCTGTCATGTCTGGGTAGAGGGGTGACATGACAACGGTGGAAGTTCGGCACCAACAGAGTGAGTCGGCCGAAATTTCTTGACTCAGTTGGGTAGGAAGGGCATGAATATGGTGGGATATGAGGCACCTCTAGTTAATATTGGAATGATAAGTGCATCTCCGTAATGGGAATGGATTTTCAGAAATAACCAAGTAGTCCTTAGTTGAGTTATAGATGGAGAAATTGTGAC
Organism: Viscum album; assembly: GCA_963277665.1. Taxonomy (NCBI): domain Eukaryota; kingdom Viridiplantae; phylum Streptophyta; class Magnoliopsida; order Santalales; family Viscaceae; genus Viscum; species Viscum album. Next base: position 297,352,793 of record OY728132.1, on the reverse strand, counting down.
CAATCTGGGTAGTTTCGATGGTAGAGTTGAATGCAAAAGTTGGGTTGGGTTTTCATGGACATTTGGGCATAATGAGTTGTGAAATTCATTGGGAAAGTTGTGAAGGTTGATTTGAGGTTACATTGGTATCTCTTTTATGAGGGAAGTTCCTAACACAAAAAGTGGTGGTGCTGGACAAAGGCATATAGTGAGGATCAACATAGCGAGCAAGGAGTCAGCTAATGATGTGACCAGTGTATCGAGTTGGATGAAATCGGGTAGGAACCATCTTGGTGTATTGGTTTTGGTGGATGGATTTGGCTCATGTTTGACTAGTTGAGTACATTGAGGTGAAGGTTATGCTTGGGTTTTACTTTAGATTCTCAGAAATGGAGCGAGAATATTGGGCCTTAGGTTACAGACCGATGTGGGTTGGGAAATGTGGTTGGAATTTTCATGTTCCATCAGTGACACCAATCTTGGGTCACTGTTAGAATTTAAAAAACTAGGTGAGATAGTGCCAAGTGATTTGGTCCATGATTTGTAGATATGATTCAACTAAAGGTGTTTCGATTAGATCTTACTAATGAATTATAGTGCTTTGTCAGTGTCCACTAGTGAGGTGGTTTGGTAACATTACCCAGACCTTTCTCTTGTGATTGATGTTGATAATGATGAGCTGAAGTGGATGTGTCCTCAAGGAGCATTGGGTTTATTAATGTGGATCACAGTTGGGGGAATTTTTTTTTGGGTAGGATGGTTCCCTTGACCTGAGTGTTGTTACGACATGACTTATTTCAGGGAGGAGCATTTAAGATGGAATTTATAGGTGGGCCTATGTCCCAACCTTTAGTCTCGAGGGCATAGTAATTCTTGGTAAGTGTAGCTCAGGGATGAGCTGTTATAAGGTGGGGAGGTTGTAAGACCCATAACTTGAGATAAGGAACATCTCGGTTTGAAATTTTAGTTTATGAAAGGAATTCGAGTAGTTGAATAGATCCCAAGGGTGTTATGGGGGCTCAAGTCTTGAGAAGGTCAGAAAAAGGTCCAATATGTGCTGAGAGCACAGTTGGCACATGGTTTGTTGTAACTGTGAGCCATAACCGTGTGAACTGTAGAAGGGTGTGCATGGTTGGGGAAAACCATGAAGGGTGGCCCAAGAAGCTGTGCAGCTCATGGTCCACTTTGGTAGTGGTGAACACATGGACTTCGCATAGTTTTTTAAACTGTGCTAGTGGCCATTCAAACCATGCAGCTCAGTTTCCTCTTAGATAGAGGTAACTGTACAGTTGGCGTATGGTTTGGAAAATCACGCGGCCAAACCATGCACCTCATTAAAAGTTAGTTTTTACCGTTTTTCCCTACTGATACTTTTTCTCCCTCCCCTGAATTTCTCCCCCATTCAAACCCCTCCATCCCAGGTGATTAATCAACATCCCTCTTTTCTTCTATAGGTGCTTCTCCTTTGATTCTCAAGCATTTGGAGTGTTTTTTGGTGTGAATCTAAGATCCGGGTGAGTTTGACGCTCCTCTCGCTTCCTTTTTTCCATATTAAGTCTTGCAGAATCTTTCTACTTCTTTCGAATACCTAAAACCCTCACTTTTACAACAGATTCTTAGTTGGGTCTTTATTGGGTGTTTGATTTTGAATCAAGGGAGGAGGTTAATAAATATTTCTTCAAAAGACACGAGGTAGGTGGTTTTTTTAAAGATTTTACCATAGTCTTGTTGTTATATATATGTACATGATGCTAACGAGCCTGCACCCTAGTGGTACAAGCTTCTGATTGGCATCCAAAAGACCCAGGATCAAATCCGGGCAGGGGTGAATTCCCGGGTACTATAGCAGTACTGTAGTAGGGCACTGTCATAGTAGCATAACTGTAGCAGCGACAACACTGTAGTGGTGGAGGGACTGTAGCAGGTACTATAGTAGTGGTGGTACTGTAGCAGTGTGGGTACTGTAGTAGTACTATTCACCGAGGGGTCCTTTGGGCCAAAAAATGGGCTTTTAGGCCTTGTATTCAGGCCACTTGTCCTTGGGCCTTTAGGCTATGTAATGGGTCACCCTCTACCCAGTCTAAAGAGGTCTTTTCTTTCAAATAATAAATTGAGGCTTTGGCCCCAACCTTAAAAAAAATATATGCACGTGGTTGTTCCAACGCAATGAATTATTTAATTTTAATGTCTTTGACTATGGAAATTGATTTAGGCCTTAGATTGAGGTGAGAGACTCTTCACAGACCTCGTTGGGTCTGTTGATGATGTGAGACCAAACCTAGGACTACCCTTGGGGTGTACCAAACCCATGGAAAGGGTGAAATGAGTTGGTAAACATTTATATAGGGTAAATATAGAAATTAAAGGAGTGTGAAATGTATTTGGTTATGTGGGATTTCTTAATGGGATAATCAGGATGCTTACTTGCTAGTTTTGTAAGTGCCAAGGGGTTTTTGGAAAGGGTTTAAATGGCGTGTTTTGGGTTTCAACCCAACCATGTTTTAGAATGAAGGAATGGATGTTGAAAGTGAGTGATATTTTAAAAGGAGGTGTTGAACTAAAATGTTTTAAAGAGGGGTTCTTATCAATGGATTTCAACTGATGTTGAAATAGGGGTGTGGTCCCTTTTTTCAAAATGATTAATGATTATTTGAATATTAGGGAATGGAAGTTAAATCCTTGGGTCATGTTTAGTTTTTAAAATTGGAAGACCCATATTTTAAAGGGGTGGATTCAAGATGATTTCAAATGAATAACTTAAATTGTGTTTTATTCCATGTTTTGGTTTAGAGGACCGTCAGGACCATCATAAGTGAAATGATATGAAGAGACCCGATTTTTTCCTTGGAAGAATTTTAAATATTTATAAATATATTTCCATATCTAGGCATTAGGATAGCCTGCGATTCTGAGGCATGGTGTGACCAGAATTAATTTTATAAAAAATATTAAATATATTTTATATTGCACACACATGGTTAATTAAAGAAAATGGGATAAGAATCATAAATCAGAGATCACAGTTGGTTCTAGAACGTGGTATTTACCCTAGGCACAACATAAAATTAGTTAGCACATGACGTCTAGACCCCTCACTCATTAGAGGTACATTTAAATGAATGAATGAACGAATGAATTAATTAATTAAACTTTGACCAAATGAAAAGTTTATAGATTGTTCATTAGGGAGAATTGGACAAGGTAGGCTCATAATTCTCCCATCCACTAGAGAGAGATCCTCCCCTCTTCCATTGGCTATCAATGAAAAACCTCTGGATCATGATGAATCGAAGCACGAAGAATGCATCAGCTTCCTCTGAATGTTGCATGAGCATGTTCTTCACCAATGATCAATCCAAAACAGAGGTAAGAATAATTATTTTTGGGTTTTCACCCTTATAATTAGATGATTGAGTAGATCGTTATTGTTCCTATGAATTGAACTTTTGACAAACCTTTCACGTGACTAGGTATTGAAATTTAATTAAATTTCTATATGTTCATATAACCTCAATGGCTTGTTCTTGATCTCCGAACAAGAACACTTGGCTAGTTATTTTTAAACCCTTATTTTGGTGATTTTATCCAATATTTATTCCTGTTCTTCACTGTTGGAATCCCAATGGTTCCCAGTTCGATAGTTTTTGGGCGATCCGAGCTTGATCGAGTGCCCAGATTTGTGATGGATCAATGAAACGTTGATGATTCTATGGGCGAAGCATAGATCTGGGTTTTTTGCGATGAGAAGAAGTTCAATCCAATGGTTTGAGGCCAGATCATTATGGATCAAAGATGTAGTGACGTGCAGAGCATTCAAAAAAGCTCTTGCACATTCCTGTGGCTGATTTCCAGTGAGAGATGGCCAAAAACGATGAACGAAACTCAGATTCATGAGTTTTGGATCATTTCGAGGCAAAATATATGGCGGTTTGACCAAATTTTTAGTGCGGAGTCCGAATCTGAAAATATGGAGATTCTAGAAAAATCCCGACTACACATCATGTTCAATGAATAATGCATGATGTGTAGCCCTTTATAGTGGCGACACTAGGGTTTTGGAAACCCATAAAGATGGCATGACATGTACTCCCCTTGACACACCATGTACCGCCTATCCATGTGGGGAATCCGTGTGATGGATACATGGCTAGGCACATGCCATGTGATGAGTTCATGGACACAGCTTGGCCACATGGGTGGCATCCCGTGTTAATCCACAAATCATGTACCAATGTACATTGACATGACCACAAGACATGGCCCCGATCCCGGTTAGTCAGGTCACAACGTGTAGTCCACTTACACAACATGTTCTAATATATGGGGTGAAGTCGTGTGTCGACCAGGAACACGACCAGGTTGTAGAGCGGGACCACATTCCATGTGGTTCCCCTGACATACCGTGTTTCCCTTGAGCTCTTCTAAAGGAACTTCAAACATCTATATCTCCTTTGTTTTATCCCATATTTTGGATCGCGAGATGCATATCCTCAGTGTTTTTTCATGTAGAACACGATATTTCTCTCGAAAGTGGTTTTCGAGATATGGTGTGAAATTTTCCAGGTCTGACATGTGCTAAGGAAACCCCCAATGATAAAAACAATCATACAGAATCACCAGATCATCCCAATAATAACCCTCTAGATGGGCTTGGTAGTGGCGTTCCCCGAAGACTGTATCTGTATTACCCTCCAGCTGGGATGGACAATGGAATTCCACAAAGATCCTTAAGAGTTACCCTCTAGTTAGATTGGGAGTGGATCTCCTTGACGTTCTAGGATTACCCTCCAGCTGGGTAGGGCAGTGTTGTTCCTGATAAAATCTTCCAAGCATAAACCTCCAGCCAGGATGGGTAGTGGAGTTTCTTAATGAATCACTAGGCTTAACCTCTAGTACGAATGGGAAATGGTGTCCCGTGATGAAAATCCCATGTGTAACCCTCTAGCTGGTATTGGCAGTGGAGTTCCTGAGTTATTATCAGAGTAGGACCCTCATATCGTACTAGGGAACATGATCCTTTCTTAGAATTTGTGGCCCCTTAATTGTGTATCATAGTGACGAGACATGGTTTGACATAGATTTGGACTCACAATGAATAGGGACACTTTCCCCATTGAGACACTTCCTTGTGATGCGACCTAAAATCATGTAGGCGAGTCAGTTCCACCCAAAGCAGATAGTGTCAAGGTGCGGTGATTGAGTCCCTTAGACTTATGTGTTTAGGACAAACACGTGAGATAATGGGAATCATTGATGGAAATATTTTTGAACTGTTGGCTACTCTTCTTGTTGGGCTAAACTATGAGATGGATATCCCATTACTCTCTCATCTTGAATGCTTTGACTGATCATATATATATATATGTATATATATATATCCTACTTCAGTAACCACTTCTTGGGTATAGTTACTCTCCTTCCAAGAGAGGCGAAGACATGTAGGGTATGCCACGTGATCTTTGTGTTTAGATTCTCATGGTTGGATGAGTTCACTCTCATTCTATAGTTACTGAAGAGTCTACGAGAAGTTCATCTTATCACCACGTTGAGCTCCTTATGTTTGGAAGAGTTCAATTTCACTCTCTTGTTGGGTTGAGTTGTACTCTTTTACTGTACCTTGTTCCATCTAATGCTTCCCTCTTCAGTTGTATCTCTTACTACCCCCTTCACCTTTTCAGGGCGTTCTAAAGGGTATGTATATTATCACCCCTGCATGGGATTTTACCAACACGTGTCATGCCTTTTACAGATGGTAAATAGGTTGATCATGACTTTAGAGGATCTTAGGGATATAGGGTGCTTGGACCACGTACGATGGTCATAGCTTGGGATACATGAGTTGGGATCTCTCATATGTTTAATCTTTTCCAATTTTGTCTGGTTGGGACATATTTATGGTTTGGGTGTGTATGTTTCCCCTTTTTCTTTTCAATACACACTAATGTACTTCATTCTGTTTAGTGGTCCATTCATATTTGGTATATTTATAGCAGCGTTTCATCCTTTATTTGTTTTCCCTTAAACTTTTACATTGAGTTTTCTATGCGCATGTGTATAGGTTATTAGGAAAAGTCCTCTCAGAATTAGTTATGCCTTTGGAACTTGTCTTCACCCATTGTAACAACCTAATCTTCCACGGTATGCTTCTCTTTGAATAATACAACAGCTTGCGTTGTACGCAACTTCGAGTTCTAGCACACCACGACCAATCAAACTAACCGTTTAAAAAACATTTATGAATAGTAATACCAACTTTTTGAAATTTTATAAATTTTATTTTTTAAAATGGACTTTTTTTTGGATTCGGAATATCAAAATTATCTTAGGGTGAATTTTTGGTATTTTTCTGAAGACTTTAAATTTTTGATGAATAGTGAAAACACTGTGTTATTTTTTAAAACCGAATTTTATTTAAATATGTCACGACCCGTCCTCGGGGCCCGTGCCATGACTACCCCAAGCCCGCCTTCCATAGGCCAGGGGCTGGCGACTAGCACCAAGGCGTAAATCCCGGTAAAAAGGGAAGGCATTACCTTTGTAAAGTAAACAAGCACCACAGAGTACAAGCGGAAGAAGTAAACACTAAGTAACAACTGAGTACAACAATAATTACAGAAAGTAAAAGGGGCCGGAAATACAAGCCCAACTATAAAGTACAACTCTAAAGGGAAAACAACAACTGTAAAGTAAAGTCGCTATGCTGAGCTGTCCACTAGAAATCCCACCTGAAGGGTGGGTATAGATAGCTCCACTGCTCCTCGGGTCCCGCAGTCCGCTACGAGCATGTCCCGCTCAGTGGTCCACCTCCAGGTACCATCCTGCTCTGCAAGCCTCAACCACGATCAACGCTGTCCGTCGTCTGCAACCAACACAACGTAGTGCGGGCATAGCCCGTGCAGGGGTGAGTATAAGCTACTTAGTAGGGACCCTGAGACCCCCGAAGGTCTCCCAAAATCCAAAAAGGATAACCAAAAAGGAAAGATACAATCACGAAGTAACAACCGACACTGCTTAGCTATATGCCCATACATATACCTAAGTCATCATTTCAATACGCTCCAACCTCCGAGCCCAAGTACAACTCAATCCACATAGGAAAGTATACGTATTCCACACAGGAAAGCAAAACGTAATCCACACAGGATAGCACAATACAATCCACACAGGAAAGCAATAGGATTCAGCTCACACAGGTATACTTCTTCGAAAGACGATAGAGATGATCATTGATCCATCTAAGTCATCGGACCCACAAAGGATCGATAGGTACTAACCCCCGCAAAGACCCACACAGGATCGGACCCACACAGGATCTGTAGGCGCTGGTTCACACAGGACCGCTGAGCGCTGACCCACACAGGATCAGACCCACACAGGATCAGTAGCACTGATCCACACAGGATCGCTGAGTGCTGTAGTCGTCGTCGTCGAATCCACTAAGGATCTCTGCACAGTCGTCGTCGCAGTCACAGTAGCAGTCGCAGCCAGCTCTAGGGTTCCCGCACACGGCAAGCTCGTTCGGGAGGGTCCGCTCCACGAGCCGAGAGGCTGATACATCAACTGTCACAAAGTCCAGAGTTGATGTATCCAAAAGTTCCGTATCGTCAACAGGAACTCAACGCAACAGACGGCGCGTCAATCGGATGCCCGGTCTGAGAGTTATTGGCTTTTTCGTCCCAGGGGCCCGGTTGGTTTTTAAGGCAAAACCAACCCGACCGTACTCCACCTGCATCCAAACCTCGTGTGGAGTATGCCAAAAGATCCGTCTCACTAATAGGAACTCAACAAAGCTGACGGCACGTCAATCGGACGTCCGTAGCTCAAGATATGAGTGTTTCCGCTCCGAGGGCCCGGTTGGTTTCGTGTACGAACCAACCTGGCCGAACTCAAAGTATTCCGAAACCTTGAGTGCGATATACCGAAACGACCGTCTCGATCCAAGGATCGCATCTCCGCTGATGGAGCGTCGTTTGGAGGTCCGTAGCCAGAGTTATGGGCATTTGAACCCAAACAGTTCGGTATCGGGGGTTTCGGGCCCGGGCCGACCCGGCCCGAGACCCCCCCGGCTGGCCCGAACCGGGTCGACCCGCCCCGGACAGGGTCGGCCTGGCCCGGCACGGCCCGACCCGGTTCAGCACGGCCCGGCTGGGCGCGGCTCGGCCCGGCGTGGCCCGGCTCGGCGTGGCCCGGCCCGACCCGGGCTGGCAGACCGGCCAGGCACCAGTCCGGCTCAGCGCAGCGTGCTGCCAGCTCGGCCTTCGGCTGAGCTGTTGGAAAAACGGGGGGCGCCTGCCCCCCTTGTGTAACCGCGCCCCCCCCTCAATAATGGGGGGCCGTTCAAGCTGGCCGGGGGAATTTAATTCCCCCGGCTTTCCCCAATTCTGGTCGGCCCGACCTGGCCGGCCGACTCCGCCTCAACGGGACCGGCAGTGGCTGGTCCCTTTCCGGCTCCGACACCGGCGGCCCGGCTGGCCGCCGGTCACCATGCTCCGCCGCGGCCCATCGCGTTCTTGAATTTCTTTCCACGGCGCGGCACGACGGCGCCGCACAATACTTGACGTGTGATTCGCACGTGGTGCGACGACACCACGCCATCCCGTTCCATTCACAAAGAAACAATCATGAACAAAGGAGGGGGTTAGGCCGTGTTTGTGCGGTCCGGCCCCCTCTCGTTAAACGATAACATTTAGTCGATTAACCATGAAGTTTGACATGCCAGAATCAAGAACGGAAATAATTTAATAGATTAACAAAAAAATCCCCTACCTCGGTTTCAAGAGTGGAGCACGTCAACAAGCCGTGGAAGACAAGCGTCGCGGAGGTCGAGCGTCGCGGAAATCGTACGTCGATTCCGTTGACGTCAAGGTGCGTCCGAAGAGGTAACATCGCTGGAGAAGCTTCGTAAGCTGACGGAGAAAACCCGAGGAGGAAGCGGCGTCTAGTTTCGTTGACACGGGAAGAAGATCGAAAGAAGCGGCGTCGTCGATCTTCGGAAACACACCGGCTGCGAAGAAGAGAAGAGACGACACGTCTTTCTCTTCTTATGGTGACGGTGTTCTTCGTCGGAGCCTAAGTGTTCTTCGCGTTCTTCGTCAAGGTTGAAGAAGATGAAGAAAGATTCCCAATCCTCTTAAGGTGGCAAAGGATACTAACCAAAATAAAATAAGTCTAAGCCTTATTTTATTTACACATCCTGACCTCTTTGAATTTCAAAAGTTTGAAATTAAATAACTCATCTTAATTAATAACACAAGTTGTCAAAATTAATTAGAGTGGAGTTATTGGAGAGTTTAAGGGAAGTTGAAGAGTTAGGGCTCGTGTGGGCCCCACCACACTTAATCCTCTAAAGGGAGGTTATGTGGATGTGGGTCCCACCTCTAACTCCCTTTTGGAGGAAATAACCAACAAAGTTAAAAATAAATTGTGTTCCACAATTTATTTAACTTCTTCTAATTTCCCCCAAAACTAACTTTCATCCCGCATAAAACGCAACCTCGGAAAAGGTCTCCTTAAGCGAATATCGGCACTGCGAGTTCATCGGTGCCCTCAGAATTTGATTCCGGGCACCGGTTCAAAAGTTAGAAAAACCCGCTCGTTTGTTCACTGAACGTACTTGAGCCAAACTTCAGAAATTGATTTCGGGCACACCGGGCCTCGGAATCAGGTGCCGTCAGAAACCGCGCTCTTGTAAAATTCCAAAGAAAATTAAGAAAAAATTTCCCTTGAATTTTACGGGTCTTTACATTACTCCTACCTCAGGGCTTTACGTCCCCATAAAGAAACATTAAAACTAGGGAAACAAATGAGGGTACTGAGCACGCATCTGAGCCTCCCGCTCCCAAGTGCTCTCCTGGAGGTTCCCGTGCTGCCATCTGATGTGCACTAGAGGAATCGACCGTCTACGTAGGACCCGCTCCTGTCGATCCTCGATCTCCACCGGGACCTCCGTAAAAGTCGCCCCATCATCAACGTCAAGCTCCCCATGGTCAATGATGTGCGTCGGGTCGTGCACGTATCTCCTCAGCTGAGATACGTGGAAGACGTCGTGCACCCGGTGCAACTGAGGTGGTAGAGCCAGGCGATAAGCCACCTCGCCAATCCTGCTGAGGACCTGGAAGGGTCCGATGAAGCGTGGGGATAACTTGCTGCCACGACCAAATATCCGTAAACCACATCGAGGTGAGACACGCAAGAAGACGTGGTCGCCATCCTCTAACTCTAGTGGCCTCCGCCTTCTGTCAGCGTATGACTTCTGCCGGCTCTGAGCTGTCCTCATCCGCTCCTGGATGACCTGGACCTTCTCTGTCGTGGCCTGGACCATCTCTGGTCCCACAAGTGCCGACTCCCCAGGGTCTGTCCAGCACAAAGGAGATCTGCAAGGTCGGCCGTACAACGCCTCGTACGGTGCCATCCCGATGTTGGAGTGGTAGCTGTTGTTGTACGCAAACTCCACCAAGGGTAGGTGGTCCTCCCAGCTATGACCAAATTCGAGGACACATGCGCGGAGCATGTCCTCGAGAGTCTGAATGGTCCTCTCCATCTGACCATTCATCTGAGGGTGAAAGGCTGTGCTCAGACGTAGCTGCGTCCCGAACGCCTCCTGTAATCCTTTCCAAAGCCAGGAAGTAAAGTGAGCATCTCAATCGGAGATGATAGATGATGGAACACCGTGAAGCCTCACAATCTCCTGAACGTAAAGGCGTCCCAAGCTCTCCACTGAGCCCTGATCTCTGATGGGTAAGAAGTGAGCCGACTTGGTGAGTCGGTCGACAATCACCCAGATGGAGTCGTGACCTCTGGAAGTGCGTGGAAGTCCAGTCACGAAGTCCATAGATATCCCGTACCACTTCCACTTCGGGACCTCCAAGGGTTGTACCAAGCCTACTGGTACCTGGTGCTCGGCCTTCACCTGCTGGCAGGTGAGGCATCGAGAAACGAACTCCGCCATAGCCTTCTTCATGCCCAGCCACCAGTGCTGTCGTCTGAGATCCTGGTACATCTTCGCCACTCCAGGATGTACCGCCAAAGGAGAAGTGTGAAACTCTCTCAGCACCTCCTCCCGTAAAGCGACTGGTACCATGGTACGTCCTTTGAAAAGGATGTCGTGCTCTGATCCAAAGGAGAAACCATTAGGTGCCTGTCCTAAGGATATCTGTGCACGCCGCGTCTCACAGTCAGCGTCCCCACGCTGTGCCTCTCTGAACCGCTGTAGAAGTGGAGGAGTGACTGTGAGAGACTGAAGGAAGGCTGCTCCATCTCTATCCACGAAGGATATCTTCAAAGAGGCTAACTGCTCTGTCGCCTCCTCAAGTAGCTGAATGCTTGTCCTCCTGCTGAGGGCATCGGCTACCACGTTCCCCTTCCCAGGAGTATAGAATATCTCAAAGTCATAGTCCTGGAGGAACTCGAGCCATCGCCGCTGTCTCAGGTTCAAGTCCTTCTGCGAGAAGATATACCTGAGACTCTGATGATCAGAAAAGTCTATAAAGCGCTCGCCCATCAGATAGTGTCGCCATGTCTTCAGAGCGAAGACCACTACTGCTAACTCCTAGTCATGGGTAGTGTAGTTCTTCTCATGCGGCCTCAACTGATGTGATCCATAGGCGATCACTGCCCGCTCCTACATCAGGACACATCCGATTCCTGTCCCTGATGCATCGCAGTAAACTATGTACCCTACTCCCTCCTCAGGAAACCTTAAGATAGGTGCACTGGTCAATCTCTGTCTCAGCTCCTGGAAGCTCTGCTGACATCTGTCTGACCACACGAAGGGTTTCCCCTTCTTCGTCAAAGATGAGAGTGGTTCCACAAATCTAGAGAAGTCTGGCACGAATCTCCGATAGTATCCAGCTAGACCCAAGAAACTCCGCACCTCCGTCACACTCCTGGGTGGCTCCCAAGCTAACACTACCTCGATCTTCGCAGGATCCACTGCAACTCCCACCTCAGAGATGACGTGTCCTAAGAAGTGGACCTCACGTATCCAGAACTGGCACTTCGAGAGCTTACCAAAAAGTTGGTGCTCTCGGAGTGTGTCTAGTACAACCCGTAAGTGGTAGGCATGCTCCTCCTTAGTCGTCAAGTAGATCAAAATGTCGTCGATGAAGACCATGACAAATCGATCGAGGTATGGCTGAAAGATCCTGTTCATGAGGGCCATGAACACTACTGGAGCATTGGTTACACCTAAAGGCATAACCAAGAACTCATAGTGGCCATACCGACATATGAAGGCCGTCTTCTGCACGTCCTCATATCTAACTCTGAGCTGATGATAGCCTGACCTGAGGTCTATCTTCGAGAACCACCGTGCTCCCTTGAGCTGATCAAATAGGTCATCAATCCTCGGTAGCGGATATTTGTTCCTCACTTTCACCTGGTTCAGGCGACGATAATCGACACACAGTCGCAAGCTCCCATCCGCCTTCTTGGCGAACAATATCGGGGAAGCCCAGGGTGAAACACTGGGTCAGATGAACCCCTTGCCCTGCAAGTCCTCCAACTGTACCTGTAGCTCTCAAAGCTCAACGGGGGCCATCTGATATGCTGGAGTCGATATCGGGGATGTCCCGGGGTACAGGTCAATATAAAAGTCTACCAATCTGCGAGGAGGTAACCCTGGAACGTCGTCGGGAAAAACGTCCGCAAACTGATCCACCACTGCCGGAAAACCAGGACTCTGCACATCAACTGCTCCTAGGATGAGGCTAGACAACTAATGAGTGATGGGCTATCCTCTCCTCCACGGAAGTCCATCCTGTGCTGCAAAGGCTCCCCTCTCACCGGTGAAGGTGAACCTGCTCCCGTCGGTGCGTACACATTGCACCTTGTGCCTAAAACAGTCAATCTGTGCATGGACCATAGATAACCAATCCATTCCCAAGATGACGTCGTAAGGACTTGATGCTGCTACAAGAAGATCCCAGCCGAAGGTCTCGCCTCCTAGAGTAAGCTCACACTGCCGTCACCAGTGCATAATCGTTGAGTCTGCTCCCGTAGGAGTCTCTAGCCATAAGGATCGAGCCAACGGCTCTGTCGGGATCTCCGAGCTCCGAACAAGGGCAGCGGCTATGAAAGAGCGACTCAATCCTGTGTCTATAAGTACTGCAGAAAGGGTGGAATAGACACAGATAGTACCTCGAATCATCTCGGGCGCGCCGTGGTCGTAGGCCTCTGCTGCCTGGAGCTGTGCCTGTCTCTGCCCGCCAGCTCTCTGTGGTCGGGGTGGACCTCCTGGTGGTGGTGGTGGTAGAGCCTCAAAGCGTCGCCCACCACCTTCTGCTCGGCCGGCTCCTCTGCCTCGTCCGCCTCCTCCCTGCGGACCGCCACGGTCGACCCTCTGCCTCTTCCTCGGTGGTCCCTCAACCGTCTGCTGCTCCTCGGCACGACGGGTCAGGCAGTCAGGAGCCATGTGGCCCTGCCCGCCGCACGAGTAGCACTGCCTGCCTCTCGAAAGACTGGCTCCGCACTGTGTGCCCCGCACTGCTGAGCCAGTGTCCTGAGGTCGTCTGCCTGAGGGTCTGGTCTGCCTGGACCCAAGAGTCATCAGTCGACTGCCTACTGTGGAAGACTCTGCTATGTGCCACCCTGCGGTGGGTCTCGGCGCTGGTGTAGACTCAGCAAGAAAGCTCTCGATCAAAAGGGCCCGCTCCAGTACTCCCGTTTGAGTCGGAATGCTGAGGGAGATCAGCGATGCCCTGATCTCGTGTCTCAATCCCTGCTCGAAGGTCCGGGCCTGGAAGAATGGGCCCCGTACCATGTCAATCGAGTAACGCGAGAGATCGGTAAATCTCGCCGAGTACTGAGCGACCGTCATGTTTCCCTACCGCAGCTGAAGAAGCTCCTGAATGCACACCGCACGGAGGGTGGCTGGGACAAACTCCGAGTGGAAGATGATATCAAAGTCCGTCCAAAGTAGAGATGCCTCATCGTGCACCTGGAGCATCAAGCTCCACCATCGTCCTGCTGCTGTGTGCAGTAGGCTCGCCGCGAGGATCACCATGAGGTCTTCTGGTGTCCTCACTAGCCTAAAAACTCGTACGACTGCCTCCAGCCAGTCCTCGGCTTCCTGGGGGTCCGTCTCCCCACGGAACCTGGGTGGTCACTGGCGCTGGAACTCATGCAGTGCGCTGAGGCGACGTGCATCGTCAGCGACTGGTGCTGGAAGCATCGGTGGCTCGGCGGGTAGTGCTACCGCCAGTGCCACTGCTGACAAAGGGCCCTGCACCGAGGCCTCGTCGCTCGGTGGGCTGTCATCACATTCGACTCTCGGAACCCTAGCTGGCTGCCGTCGTGGGGCCATCCTGAAAAGGAAACAGGTGCGCCACGGTTAGAACAGTATACCTGGTGAGCTGATACAAAGTAATCACAAAGAAAACTTGAAACACACACGCAATCAATGTTTTCGTGCATTAAGTCGGAAATCAGAAGTCAGGGTCCTGGTGTACGGATACGTCGGCCGCCGCACCAATACTGGACTCCCTGGACTGATAACCACACCCAATACGCTAAACACTATTGCTTCACATAGAAAAGATCAGAGTTCGCGGTAGAACCGAACTCCTCTGATACCAATTTGTCACGACCCGTCCTCGGGGCCCGTGCCGTGACTACCCCAAGCCCGCCTTCCATAGGCCAGGGGCTGGTGACTAGCACCAAGGCGTAAATCCCAGTAAAAAGGGAATTCATTACCTTTGTAAAGTAAACAAGCACCACAGAGTACAAGCGGAAGAAGTAAACACTAAGTAACAACTGAGTACAACAGTAAGTACAGAAAGTAAAAGGGGCCGGAAATACAAGCCCAACTGTAAAGTACAACTCTAAAGGGAAAACATCAACTATAAAGTAAATCCGCTATGCCGAGCTGTCCACTGGAAATCCCACCTGAAGGGTGGGTACAGATAGCTCCACTGCTCCTCGGGTCCCGCCGTCCGCTCCGAGCACTTCCCGCCCAGTGGTCCACCTCCAGGTACCGTCCTGCTCTGCAAGCCTCAACCACGATCAATGATGTCCATCTTCTGTAACCAACACAACGTAGTGCGGGCATAGCCCGTGCGGGGGTGAGTATAAGCTACTCAGTAGGGACCCTGAGACCCCCGAAGGTCTCCCAAAATCCACAAAGGATAACCACAAAGGAAAGATAAAATCATGGAGTAACAACCGACACTGCTTAGGTATATGCCCATACATATATCTAAGTCATCATTTCAATACGCTCCAACCTCCGAGCCCAAGTACAACTCAGTCCACATAGGAAAGTATACGTATTCCACACAGGAAAGCAAAACGTAATCCACACAGGATAGCACAACACAATCCACACAGGAAAGCAACAGGATTCAGCTCTCATAGGTATACTTCTTCGAAAGACGATAGAGATGATCACTGATCCATCTATGTCGTCAGACCCACAAAGGATCGATAGGTACTAACCCCCGCAAAGACCCACACAGGATCAGACCCACACATGATCTGTAGGCGCTGGTTCACACAGGACCGCTGAGCGCTGACCCACACAGGATCGTACCCACACAGGATCAGTAGCACTGATCCACAGAGGATCACTGAGTGCTTTAGTCGTTGTCATCGAATCCACTAAGGATCTCTGCACAGTCGTCGTCGCAGTCATAGTAGCAGTCACAGCCAGCTCTAGGGTTCCCGCACACAACAAGCTCGTTTGGGAGGGTCCGCTCCACGAGCCGAGAGGCTGATACATCAACTGTCACAAAGTCCAAAGTTGATGTATCTAAAAGTTCTGTATCATCAACAGGAACTCAACGCAACAGACGGCATGTCAATCGGACGCCCGGTCTGAGAGTTATTGGCTTTTTCGTCCCAGGGGCCTGGTTGGTTTTTAAGTAAAAACCAACCCGACCGTACTCCACCTACGTCCAAACCTCGGGCGGAGTATGCCAAAAGATCCGTCTCACTAAGAGGAACTCAAAAAAACTGACGACACGTCAATCGGACGTCCGTAGCTCAAGATATGAGCGTTTCCGCTCCGAGGGCCCGGTTGGTTTCGTGTACGAACCAACCCGACCGAACTCAAAGTATTCCAAAACCTTGAGTGCGATATACCGAAATGAACGTATCGATCCAAGGATCGCATCTCCGCTGACGGCGCATCGTTTGGAGGTCCGTAGCCTGAGTTATGGGCATTTGAACCCAAACAGTTCGGTATCGGGGGTGTCGGGCCCGGGCCGACCCGGCCCGAGACCCCCCCGGCTGGCCCGAACCGGGTCGACCCGCCCCGGATAGGGTCGGCCCGGCTGGGCGCGGCCCGGCCCGGCACGACCCGACCCGGCTGGGCGCGGCCCGGCCTGGCAGACCGGCCAGGCGCCGGTCTGGCTCAGTGCAGCGTGCCCAGCGCGCTGCCAGCTCGGCCTTCGACCGAACTGTTGAAAAAACGGGGGGCGCCTGCCCCCCTTGTGTAACCGCCCCCCCTCAATAATGGGGGTCTGTTCAAGCTGGCCGGGGGAATTTAATTCCCCCGGCTTTCCCCAATTCCGGCCGGCCCGACCTGGCTGGCCGGCTCCTCCTCAACGGGACCGGCAGTGGCCGGTCCCTTTCCGGCTCCGACACTGGCGGCCCGGCTGGCCGCCGGTCACCATGCTCCGCCGCGTCCCGGAACCGGCCGCGACCCTTGTCGTCCAGCGCGGTGCGACGGCACCGCGGCCCCGCTCCGGCCGCAGCGCCTTCGATTTCCTTCAACGCGGCGCGACGGCGTCGCGTTCTTGAATTTCTTTCCACGGCGCGGCGTGATGGCGCCGCACAATACTTTCCATGTGATTCCCACATGGTGCGACGACACCACGCCATCCCATTCCATTCACAAAGAAACAATCATGAACAAAGGAGGGGGTTAGGCCGTGTTTGTGCGGTCCGGCCCCCTCTCGTTAAACGATAACATTTAATCGATTAACCACGAAGTTTGACATGCCAGAATCAAGAATGGAAATAATTTAATAGATTAACAAAAAAATCCCCTACCTCGGTTTCAAGAGTGGAGGACGTCAACAAGCCGCATAAGACAAGCGTTGCGGAGGTCGGGTGTCGCGGGAATCGTACGTCGATTCCGTTGACGTCGAGGTGTGTCCGAAGAGGTAACGTCGCTGGAGAAGCTTCGTAAGTTGACGGAGAAATCCTGAGGAGGAAGCAGCGTCTCCTTTCGTTGACACGGGAAGAAGATCGAAAGAAGTGGCGTCGTCGATCTTCAGAAACACACCGGCTGCGAAGAAGAGAAGAGACGACACGTCTTTCTCTTCTTATGGTGACGACGTTCTTCGTCGGAGCCCAAGTGTTCTTCGCGTTCTTCGTCAAGGTTGAAGAAGATGAAGAAAGCTTCCCAATCCTCTCAAGGTGACAAAAGATACTAACCAAAATAAAATAAGTCTAAGCCTTATTTTATTTACACATTCTAACCTCTTTGAATTTCAAAAGTTTGAAATTAAATAACTCATCTTAATTAATAACACAAGTTTTCAAAATTAATTAGAGTGGAGTTATTGGAGATTTTAAGGGAAGTTGAAGAGTTAGGGCTCGTGTGGGCCCCACCACACTTAATCCTCTCAAGGGAGGTTATGTGGATGTGGGTCCCACCTCTAACTCCCTTTGGGAGGAAATAACCAACAAAGTTAAAAATAAATTGTGTTCCACAATTTATTTCACTTCTTCTATTTTCCCCCAAAACTAACTTTCATCCCGCATAAAACGCAACCTCGAAAAAGGTCTCCTTAAGCAAATATCGGCGCTGCGAGTTAATCAGTGCCCTCAGAATTCGATTCCAGGCACCGGTTCAAAAGTTAAAAAAACCTGCTCATTCGTTCACTGAACGTACCCGAGCCAAACTTCGGAAATTGATTCCGGGCACACCGGGCCTCGGAATCAGGTGCCGTCAGAAACCGCGCTCTTGTAAAATTTCAAAGAAAATTAAGAAAAAATTTCCCTTGAATTTTACGGGTCTTTACAAAATAATTATTTTTTTATTTAAATTTATCTTAAAGTAAAAATAGATGCATAATACCTATATTAGTTCAATTTAATCCATTTGAATCATTTTGTAATAAGATCAGATATATATAAAACTTTATTGAACTAGTTAACGCTTTTACCCACCTTCTAGGCGCATTTTCACATTTGCATAAAATATAATTTTACCACTTTTGTGAATTTAATTTCAAAAATCTAAGAGACACTATTGTCATCAGTAAGTAAAATGTGGTTCAATAGGATGAAAATAATTTTTGGTGAATAGTAACTTTTAAATTTTATTTACCACGGTTAAAACTAAATAGGGTAATTAAAGGTAAAAATGATATTATAATTACCCTAAAACATGTCCTAATTCTACTGGATAAGTGTATTTAGACCAAAATCAACATTAGGAATAAAATATGATCCTTTTTGATCCACTTGGATTAGATTAGTACATTTATTATTATTTTATTTAAAGAAGAGTTAAAAGCGATAAATTCAAATTTTAATAAATAAACCATTTTTAATATAGGGTTATACATAAGATAAATTATAATTTAAATATTCATTAGAAATATAAAAATATTTCCTACATCATATTATTTTATTTATAATTTATATAAATTAAATAGTTAAATTTATTTATTACACAATGATGATGCAATAATTACCTTATTAATGAAAGATTAAAATAATTGACATTATAAATATCAAAATAAATGTAATTTGAGAATTTTGATGCATTCCAATAATTTTCTAGGTTGATATTTCAAAGTAATCAAGTTTTTTTGACTTTTACAAAAACCAAATACTAAATAGTGTCAAAATTGACAAAAATGTGTTTTTTAAAAGAAATACTATATTATTAAATGATATAATATTCCTAAAAATATAAGGTTCGGCCAAAGGACTTATATAATGATATATATGTCATTAATGAACTACTTGAGGTTCGTTTGGAAATTTATAGTATGTTTAATAACCATGTAATATAAAATATACAAGAAGACATTGTAAAAGTTAAACTATTTAACTAAGAGTTAAATCTAAAAGACAAGGTTAATATGATGACCTAAACTTGTCTAAAACCTATTGTTTGAGAGTATTTAGACCCATAACCACCTTTATCTAGAAATAAATCCATTTTGAGCCATTATAAACCGAAAATTATTTTATAATAAAATAATATTTCAAACTTTTCCTAAAGTGACCCTCACCACTCTTATAAAAGGTCACTTCTCC
This sequence comes from Viscum album, assembly GCA_963277665.1. Taxonomy (NCBI): domain Eukaryota; kingdom Viridiplantae; phylum Streptophyta; class Magnoliopsida; order Santalales; family Viscaceae; genus Viscum; species Viscum album. The sequence goes on along the minus strand of OY728132.1, from coordinate 297,333,599 downwards.
TTCTCTCAAAATCACACCTCCAAATCCATTTTTCTTAGCCACCCCCTGCTCAAATATCTTTACAACTACTCTAACTTCAACCTAGAGGCCTTACTTTGATCATAAATCTAACCTAAGGATCCCTTTTGATTAAATAAAAAAGGAAACACCCAAAGAAGAGGTAATAATTTCATCACATCTTTCAAAGTTATTTTCTTCTTCCACTTCCTCTTTCTTCATTGTTTCCATACCAAAATAATAACTCCAGTACCTTCTACATACTATGATGTTATTATAAAAATGGTTCAACCATATTCATTATTCTATCCGTCCTATGAATGACAAAGACACCATACGTGCGTACGTGGGACTTACCGTCTCCACGTCGTGGTGTAGTTTGTTATTCAAAACATCATTATTTGGATGAGTATAATAATGAGTATAATTGATGTAAATAATAAATATAAAATTTTAATGATTCTATATATGTAATATACCATCCAATTACATACTATTTCACCATCAATAGAATGATTTTGTCGCTCGTGCGTACTTACAGATTACCATCTCCACGAACGCGATGAGATTCGTTCCCCATCATAACAATTCAATAATAATTTTCATTTTATGATTAAAAATAATGTTTAATAACTTAATATAATTATGGATATGAATCAAATACATCATATCCATAACAAACATGACTTATTTAATAAAAAATATAAAGGAAAACGAATCAGTTAACACCCGAAACAATGATACTACTGAAATATTATTAACAAAGAAATATTAGAGGATCATAAATGATATAATATTTATGTATGCAGTTCTTTTATAATTTAATAACAATGATTTAACTATTATACATTAAGTTAATTTACCCTTGACTAAGGAAAAGTACAAGGTAAGGGTTACTTTTACAATCTCTTTATTATCCGAGGTTGTTTATACTCAAGCATATACTGGGAATTATTCATAATCCTCATCTGTGTTTCCTAAAAATGTATTTCAAAATATTTTTAATATTTCCTATAATATGGTTTAAAGTTATTTATACCCTTTTTTTAATTTTTATAAAATGTTTTTAAATGAATCTTTCTATTGTTTTCCAAACAATTTACTTTATGACCTTTTCGAAAAATTAAGGTAAGAATGTTTTCTTAACTTATACATCGGGTGTAGATTTTTTCCACCATTATAAAACCTTAAAATATTCACTTACAAGATTATAAGAATATTTTCAAAATAAATATTTTCTTTTATAATTACATTAATTTTAAATGTTTTCAAAATAGAAAGAGGTATTTCTCTCAAATAGTTTTGATTTCATCTATGTCAACATCCTTTGATGGATTTTTCACTTGTTTGAAGTTAATTTATTATGATACAATCATCCATATTGTATTGATGGTTTTGTGATATGTTTGAATATGGATGTGTTAGTTTTATACCATTCATGGTTTATGGTTAAAGTATTAACATTTTGTCTGCTAGTTTTAATATGAATGTTTATGTTATGTTTCAACATTTTCCTATGAGGAATGCATTTAACTTAGTAAGTGACTAGTGGATCCCCCTATATATCATCGACGCATCAGTATGTCTCATGAGAGAAACTAGTGTCTTAGAAAAAGGACTTGACAAAAATCTTATTTTTATTCTTTGCACAAGTCCTTGACTATTTGGTTATGATGTCCGACATTATGCATTCCATCATTATGAAATTAGATATTGATATTACATGTGATTATTAAACTATTAGAGTATCCATGTGAATAAGTTAATGTAATTATTTGATTTATCATTGACATATTATTCTTATTTTTATGTTTAAAATTCTTGTGTTTTAGTCTTATACATTGCCTTAAATGTTTATTCTTATTTATGATAGTTTCCACTATATTGTTATCCTTAATGAGAATCTGAGCTCAATCCTTTCTTATATTTCCTTTTTTTTTTCAGGATGTGAAGAAGTATATTATGATTAATATGTAGGGATAGGCCAAAGGATATGAGTGTGTTCAAAGGGGAAACGATGTTGTTTTTTTATTTTATGATGTAATGTAAAACTTATGTATGTATCTATTACTTCAAAGCCTACTAAACTAATCGATATTTCAAGACTTGTTCTCTTTTGATCATGCCAATGTTATGTAATAATGCACCGACTCTGGGTAAATAGGGTCAGGGTGTTACAGATGGTATCATAGGAAGCTTAGTACAAACCTTGCAAAATTGATTTAGATAAACTCTGATTAGAGAACATTACCCTACTATAGACTTTGAGGATTAGTATAGAATAACATTAAAAAAATTTGGTAGTGTAAATATTATGTGGATTTTCCATGAAAATACATCCCTTTATGGATAAAAACAGGTAGAGGTGACTCTGGCACAGATGTACCTAGGAGTGAAAAATATGACAAGGAGTTTTGGGCATTACCCGGGGTGTCTTGGTACATGACAACATGCCTTGCTGCACTCTTCGTATTGACACTACTGGGGTATATGCTTAGGATAATTAAAATTTTCTTTACAAACCATTATGAATTATTTATGAGTAAATAATTCCTCAAAAAAAAACATTTTTATGATTATGGATTATATGCATAAACTGTTTAATTTATGTTAAGTGTTTTACAAGTTTGGAATTATGCATTGCGATTCATAAACTGACCTAGTGTATACCATTGTTTAGAAATGGAATCTAGTGGAAGGAATGTAAATCATATCAATACATGTAATCCATGTAGGGATTTCCCTCCTACTCAAGATAATTATAGTGAAGCTCATGATGCAACTGGTGCTGAACAACTTATAACCATACTAGGATAACTCACCCGGGTTATGAATAATAACCTTACCCATATGGATGACCCTGATACACAATGCATAAGATCAATGTTAGACCACTTCATGAGAAAACAACCACCAAAATTCAATGGGACTACAAATCCATTTGTAGCTGATTAATGGATAAGTTCCTTAGAGAAAATATTTCATACTTTGGGGAGTAGCGAAAGGGAAAAAGTTGTCATGACAGTTTATTGCCTCATAGGAGATGTAGATCAGTGGTGTTCCATAATTCAAAACACAAAGGAGGATGAAGAAGTATAAAATATATAATGGAGAGAATTTAAAGATCATTTCTTAGAAAAATACTTTCCTCGTGACCATCGAGTGGATATGGAAAGAAAATTTTAGAGTCTAAAGAAAAAGGAGGATTAAAATGTCACAAAGTATGAGGATAACTTTACAAGGTTATAAAGGAAAGCTGCAAATTATATACATAACCCAAGGAGTAATATTGATCGATTTTTTGATGGGTTAAAACCATTTCTTCATTGAGCATTAGTCTCTCAATCCTTATCATTGTAAGAAGATATTGTCTCATGTACTATCAAGATAGAAAATGAATTTTCTACGTCTTATGACTTTAAAGAAAAGCAAGAGAAGAGATTTTATGAGCACTCTAGAAATGGAAATAAGGGGAAGAAGGGAAAATTTGAATTTCCATCCTATAGTAAATGTGGGAAGAAACACCCCAGTACTTGCCTGAAGGGAAGGAGAGTCTGTTACAATATAGAGAAAATGCCACCAAGTTTGTGATTGCAAAGGGAAGAAAGAGGATGCCAATGTTGAATGCTTCTATGGTAAAGAAATGGGACATTATACAAATTAATTTCCTAATCATCAAGGAAACTTACCTTAGAAAAGGCCAAGGGAGAAAGGACAAGCTTATGCGATCACAACTATAGAGGTTGAAGTACCGAATGACGTGGTGGTAGGTACATTAACCGTTTCCTCAAATTTAGCCAATGATTTATTTGATTCTGGATCATCACATTCTTTCATATCTTCTCAGTTTGATAAGAAAATTACATATTTACAATTTGATTTAACAAGAGAGTTTTTAGAAAAAAATTCTAAGGGAAGTATCATTGCAATAAAGTTTTGTGGATTAGTTACCATTATGGAATATAAACGTTCTTTATCTGCTGATCTCATCGTTATACCCATGAATTAATTTTATATAATCCTCATTATGGATTGGATTTTGGAACATGATGTGAAAATTTATTGTAAGAAGAAGGAGGTTACAATTTTTGATGATGATAAGAAATACCTTATCTTTAGAGAAGAAACATCACCATCTGATTATCATCTTGATCCACCCCCAGTAGCTCTACTAAATTCAATTATTGGGGATTAAGAGAGTGAAATAACTATGGGTGAGGAAAGGAATGTTCAAATAGATGATGTACCTATTGTGAAAGAACATATTTATGTGTTTCTAGAGGATTTACTTGGACATCTTCCAAAATGAGAAATTGAGTTTTCTATTGATTGAATTCCTGGATCAAGGCCCATATTAAAGACCCATTATAGAATGGAAACTGTGGAATTAGTGGAACTAAAGAAACAACTAGAGAAATTGAGTAATAATGGATTTAGTTGCCCTAGTGTTTCTCCATGGGGATCCCATGTTCTTTTTGTTAAGAATAAATATGGATCTATGAGGTTGTGCATTGACTATAGGGAGATCAATGCTATAACAATAAAGAAGAAGTATCGCCTACCTCGAATTAATGATTTATTCGATCAAATTCATGGAGCTCAATATTTTTTAAAGATTGACCTACGATCTGGATATCATCATTTGTGTGTGAAGAAGGAGGACATTTCAAAGACAAAATTTCATATTAGGTATGGGAATTACGAGTTTATAGTAATGCCTTTTGGACTAACTAATAAACCCTCTATTTTCATGGATTTAATAAAGATAGTTTCAAGGAATATCCTGATGACTTTATAATGGTATTTATTGATGATATCTTTCTATAATCCAAAATATAATAAAATCATGAAAATCACTTGTGCACTATTCTAAAGACTCTTAGAAGAAATTAATTATATGGGAAATTTATCAAGTGTGAATTCTGGCTTTAGGAGAGTTCTTTTCTTGTCCATATTGTCTCTAAGGATGAAATATATGTTGATCCTTCAAAGACAAAGTAAATCCAAGAATTTCCAGCACCGATGAGTATAACTGAGGTGCACAATTTTATTGGTTTAGTAGGTTATTATCGGTGTTTCGTACAGAATTTTTCCCAATTGGATAAACCATTAATCAGGCTCACACATAAAGGGGTTAAATTTGTTTGGAAAAAATATTTTAAAGAATATTTTGAAGAACTGAAGAAAAGATTAGTCAATTCTATTATCTTGACTCTACCATCAGGGAATTATGGGTTTATTATTTATAGTGATGCTTCAAAGAAAGGACTTGGTTGTTTACTTATGAAGAATGATAAATTTATTGCCTATAAATCACGACAGCTAAAAATTCATGAACAAAACCATCCTACTCATGATCTTGAGTTAGAAGTTGTAATATTTACTTTGAAGATATGGAGACACTATCTCTATGGTGAAAAATGTGAGATTTATACTGATCACAAGAGTTTAAAGTATATTTTTTCACAAAAATAACTCAACATTAGGTGAAGGAAATTGGTTGAACTACTAAAGTATTATGATTTCACTATACACTACCACCTGGGGAAGGAAAATAAGGTGGAAGATGCTTTGAGAAGAAATGATCATGGAGTTTTGAACAAGATAAGAGTTTAAAGGGATCCTATGTTCATGGATCTAGTAAAGATGGATATAGGAATAATCATGGAAGGTGAAACATCAATACTTTTTCAAATGGTTTCCAAACCATCTTTATTAGAAAGGATAAAAAGTTCTCAGACTAATGATGAGAAGTTTCAAAAGAAAATTTAAGTTGCGAATGATGGGAGATTGGTTGAATTCCTATATGAAGATAGAATTTTGAAATTTGGGAGGAGGATTTGTGTTCCTGATATACCTGATCTAAAAAGAGAATTGTTGGATGATTCTCATAGCTCCAATTTTTCTATAAACCTTGGTATCACTAAGATGTATACAAATTTTAAGGAAAATTTTTGGTGGGACAACATGAAGAGAGATATTTCTAATTATGTGTACAGATGTATGGTTTGTCAATAGGTTAAGGCTGGAAGACAACATCCTAGAAGATTCATGCAACCACTTACCCTAACTGAGTGGAAATGGGATGATATTACGATGAACTTTGTCATGGGGCTACCAAAGACTCCTAGAAGGAATAATGCAATATGAGTCATTATTGATCGTCTTACCAATTCAGCACATTTTCTTGCTATAAGAGAAGATTTACCACTTGAACATTTATCAAGACTATATATTAATGAAGTTTTATGTCTTCATGGAGTACCCTTATTGATTTTATCTGATCTTGATCCCTATTTTACATCAAGATTTTGGAAAAGACTTCAGAAATCCCTAGATACTGAACCTCGTTTGAGCACTGCCTACCAAACTCAAACTGATGGAAAATCAGAATGAACTAATCAAACCTTATAAGACATGTTTATATCTTTCTCACTTTACTTTCTAGGTATGTGGGATCAATATTTAACTATAGTAGAATTTTCCTATAACAATAGCTTCCATTCAAGTATTCAGATGGCACTATATGAAGTATTATATGGAAAGAGATGTCACACACCAACTTGTTGGGATGATGTTGGTGAAAAAAACTCATAGGGCCAGAACTTGTTTAGGAAACAATGGAAAAGGTGAAGATTATCTAAACCCACATCAAAGCATCTCAAAGTAGGAAAAAGAGCTATGCCGATAACCGAAGGAAGGATTTAGAATTTCAAGTAGGAGATCATGTTTTCTTGGAGGTATCTCCATGGAAGGGTGTTATACGATTTGGTAAGAAGGGTAAATTAAGTCCCAGGTATATCGGTCCTTTTGAAATTCTAGAATGAATCAGAGTTGTATCTTACCATTTGGCAATGCGTATAAGTCTCTCCAAAGTTCATGATGTGTTCCACATATCAATATTGAGAAAATAAATGCCCGACCCAACGCATGTACTCACCTATGAATAAATAGAATTGGAAACCGATCTATCTTATTGTGAAGAGCCTTTCAAGATTCATGATACCAGTGAATAAGGGTTGAGAAACCAGACCACTCATGTGGTAAAAGTTTTATGGAGAATCCATAATATGGAAGAGGCAACGTGGGAACCCGAGGAACTTATGATGAAGAACCACCCAAATCTTTTTATGCAGTAATATTCTAGAAATTTCAAGGATGAAATTATTTGAAGGAGGGAAGAATGTAACACCACAAGATTCCACTGTACGCTTCTCTTTGAATAATATAATAGCTTGCATTGTATGCAACTTCGAGTTCTTGCACACCACGACCAATCAAACTAGCCATTTAAAAAACATTTATGAATAGTAATACCAACTTTTTGAAATTTTATAAATTTTATTTTTCAAAATGGACTTAATTTTTGGATTCAGAATATCAAAATTATCTTAGGTTGAATTTTTGGTATTTTTCTAAAAACTTTCAATTTTTGATGAATAGTGAAAAACACTGCGCTATTGTTTAATACCGACTTTTATTAAAATAATAATTTTTTTATTTAAATTTATTTGAAATTAAAAATAGATGCATAATACCTATATTAGTTCAATGTAATTCATTGGAGTCATTTTATAATAATATTAGATATATATAAAATTTTATTGAACTATTTAACGCCTTTTACCAACCTTCTAGGCACATTTGCAAATTTGCATAAAATGTAATTTTACCAATTATGTGAATTAAATTTCAAAAATCTGAGAGACACAGTTGAAATTAGTAAGTAAAATGTGGTTCAATAGAATGAAAATAATTTTTGGTGAATAGTAACTTTTGAATTTTATTTACCACGATTAAAAGTAAATAGGGTATTTAAAGGTAAAAATGAAATTATAATTACCCTAAAACATGTACTAATTCTACTGGCTAAGTGTATTTAGACCAAATTCAACCTTAGGAATAAAATATGATCCTTTTTGATCCACCTGGATTAGATTATTATATTTATTATTATTTTATCTGAAGAAGAGTTAAAAGTGTTAAATTCAAATTTTAATAACTAAACCATTTTTAATAAAGGGTTATACATAAGATAAATTCAAGTATAAATATTCATTAGAAATATAAAAATATTTCCTAAATCATGGTATTTTATTTATAATTTTTAGACATTAAATAAATAAATTTATTTATTACACAATGATGATGAATTGATTACCTTATTAATGAAAGATTAAAATAATTGATATTATAAATATCCAAATAAATGTAAATTGTGACTTTTGATACATTCCACTAATTTTATAGTTTAATATGAAATTTTATGATTGATTTAATGTATTTTTTTCGAATTAATCAAGTTTTTTTTGATTTTCACAAAAACCAAATACTAAATAGTGTCAAAATTGAAATAAATGAGTTTTTAAAATAAATACTATATTATTAAATGATATAATATTCCTAAAAATCATAGATTTGGCCAAAGTACTTATATAATGATAGATATGTCATTAATGAACCACATGAGGTTCTCTTGTAATTTTATAGTAACTTTATTAACCATTTAATATAAAAATACAAGAATACATTGTAAAAGCTAAACTATTTAACTAAGAGTTAAATCTAAAAGATAAGGTTAATATGATGACCTAAACTTCTCTAAAAACAATTGGTTGAGAGGATTTAGAACCATACCCACCTTATCCTCTAAATAAATCCATTTGGAGATATTATAAACTGAAAATGGTTTTATAATAAAATAATATTTCAAGCTTTTCCTAAAGTGACCCTCACCTCTCTTATAAAGGGCACTTCCCCTTCTCTCAAAATCACACCTCCAAAGCCATTTTTCTTGGCCAAACCCAGCTCAAATATCTTCCCAAATACCCTCACTTAAACATATAGGCCTTAATTTTATTAGAAATCCAACCTAAGGATCCCTTTTGATCAAATAAAAAAGGAAGCACCCGAAGAAGAGGTAATAATTTCATCACCTCTTTCAAAGTTCTTTTCTTCTTCCACTTCCTCTTTCTTTGTTGTTTACATACCAAAATAATAAATTGAGTAACTTCTACATACTATGATGTTATTATAAATATGTTACAACCATATTCATTATTCTATCCATCCTATGAATGGAAAAGTCACCATACTTGCATACGTACAACTTACCGTCTCCACGTCGTGGTGTAGTTTGTTATTCAACACTTCATTATTTGGATGAGTATAATTATGAGTATAATTAATGTAAATAATAAATATAATTTTTTTAATTATTATTTATATGTAATATAACATCCAATTACATATGATTTCACCATCAATAGAATGATATTGTCACTCGTACGTACATACGGATTACCATCTCTATGAACGCAATGAGATTCATTCCCCATCGTAACCATTAAAGAATAATTTTCATTTTATGATTAAAAATAATGTTTAAGAACTTAATATCATTCTGTATATGAATCAAGTACACCCTATACATAACAAACATGACTTACTTAACAAATCATATAAAGTAAAATGAATTAGTTAACACCCGAAACAATGATACTACTGAAATATTATTAACAAAGAAATATTAGAAGATCATATATGATATCAAATTTATGTATGTGGTTCTTGTATAATTTAATAAAAATTATTTAAATATTATATAGGAGGTTAACGTACCCTTTACTAAGGAAAAGTACAAGGTAAGGGTTAATTTTACAATCTTTTTATTATCCGAGGTCGTTTATACGTAAGCATATACTGGGAATTCTTTACCATCCTCATCCGTGCTTCTTAAAAATGTATTTAAATTTTTTTAATATTTCCTAGAATATGGGTTAATTTCCTTTATACCCTTATTTGAGTTTTTATAAAATGTTTTGAAAGGAATCTTTCCACTGTTTTCCAAACAATGTACTTTATGACCTTTTCTACAAATTAAGGTAAGAATGTTTTTTTAACTTATATGGTGGGTGCAGCTATTTTCCACCATTATAACACCTTAGAAGCTTCCGTTACAATATTATAAGAATATTTTAAAAATAAATGTTTTATTTTATAATTATGTGAATTTTAAATGATTTCAAAATAGAAAGAGATATTTATGTCAAATAGTTTTGATTTCATCTATGTCAACATCCTTTGATGTATTTTACACTTGTTTGAAGTTGATTTATTATGATACAATCTTCCATATTGTGTTGAAGGTTTTGTGATATGTTTGATTATGGATGTGTTATTTTTATACCATTCATGGTTTATGGTTAAAGTGTTAACATTTCATATGTTATTTTTAATACGAATGTTTATGTTATGTTTCAACCTTTTCATATGAGGAATGTATTGGACTTAGTAAGTGACAAGTAGAGATCGCTATAGATCCTCGATGCATCAGTAGGTCTAATGAGAAAAAATAGTGTCTTGTCACAAGACCTTGAAAAAAATCTTATATTTAGTCTTGTCACGAGGCCTTGACTATGTGGTTATGATATCCGACATTATACATTCCATCATTATGAAATTATCTAGTGATATTACATGTGATTTTTAGCTATTAGAATGTTCATGTGAATAAGTAAATGGAATTATTTGATTTATATTTTACATATTATGATGAAGTTTAAGTTTAAAAGGATTGTGTTTTAGTCTTATATATTTCCTTAAATGTTTATGCTTATTTATGATAGTTTCTGCTATATTGTTATCCTTACTGAGCATCTGATCTCACCCCTTTCTTATTTTTCCCTTTTCCCAGGATGTGAAAAAGTATATTATGATTAACTTGTAGGGATAGGACAAAAGATATGAGTATGTTCAAAGGGGTACAATGTTGTTTTTTATTTTATGATGCAATGTAAATATTATGTATGTATCGAGTAATTTCAAGGATAATAAACTAATCGGTCTTTCGAGACTTGATATATCATGTTCATGCCAATTTTATGTAACAATGAACTGAATTTGGGTAACTTGGGTCAGGGGGTTACACCCCTGGACTATGGAGGCAGGCTTGGGGTAGTTGCAGCTTGAGCCTCGACTTGGGTCAGGTTGTGATAGATTGGTATCAATGGTGGTTCAACCCTTGGGACATTGTTCAGATGTTTCCCTAAAAAAGGTTTTGGTTGGGTTTAGGGAAATAGTGTCAAAGTTTATCAAGTGTATCTATCAGTCCAGGGAGTCTAGTGATGTTGCGACGATCGACGTATTCGTTGAAAAAGACCTTGACCACCTACTTGGTTACTAGACATGCCGGGACATTTGTTGCTGGGATCAATAGTACATGCATCATATAGGATTGAGTCTTTGACTATCCTTCTTGAGTATATTATCCATTTTTGTTGATATATATGTATATACTTATATGAATGCGATACTCCTTGATAAATTTCATGATTCCTCTCCGACGACAGCTAGCCAGGATACTAGCCCCGGTTCATGATGACAACTTTATGAGTGATGAGGCCTCTGTTCAGGGTGGATATCATGATCCCCTTCCTCTAGGTGGGTAGGTAGAGGCACCTCCACCTATCAAACAACATATCATCCCAATATATCAGGAAGAGGACATGAGAAGGTTGAGCTCACTCCTTGAGTTCCAGCATCAGATGCTATCGAGGTTCCATGGCGATCTAGATCCTCAGGTAGTGGAGGATTGTCTAGAGTTAGTGGTCCATATCATTAGGCTTTTCTGGACATAGATGAATCAGATGGTGGATTTTAAATCCCACCTTTTCCAAAAATTAACTGGGCGTTGGTGGATCCTAGTTACAAAGATGCACGATGAGTTGACACTCTCATGGGAAAACTTCCAATAGATATTACATGTGGAGTAATACCACTCCTTACGTTCAGTTTGGATCCAAGATCTTCTGGAGCTTTAGTAGGGAGGGATGATAGTGGATGATTACACAAATAGGTTTATAGACCTTATATGGTACTCTCTCTACATGATCCTCAATGGCTACTTTCGAGCATGTATGTTTTAGAAGGGACTCCGTAGAGTGATCCAAGACAACATAGTTCCCTTGTGCATCTCCAGCTATACCGATGTGATGGAATGTGAACTAGTGACAAAGAGTATTTTTTTAGAGGGATGCTTGGTAGTTGGGGCTGGTAGTGGGAACAATAGAGATGAGTCATCTATAATAGCAAGTAGGTGCCAAAGATCATATAACATGAGACCCCTCAGTGATCAGACTCAGACAAATAGTCGTATGGTTCTAAGACAATGTTAGGGGCCAATGCAGTCCATAGAGGGGAGATGATTTACTTATGATGGGATAAGTCACATGGAATGGGATTGTCTGACCAAACATGCTGAGAATCCCAAACTGATAGCTGATGGACCACCATGGAAGAGACAATGTCATGACCAGGAATATACCAGGAAGGGATAGGGTGGTCCCTAGGGAGGTGGAGCTGGAAGAGGAGAAGGAGGAGCTACAGGTGGAGGATGAAGATATGAGATCCTTCCACAACGACCACCAGGCAGTCCATGTTTGGTTCAGAGAGCTGGATACTAGGGCCACAGACAACTGTAAACTTTGGATTTCTACTATCCTACAATGCACAATATGATTCGAGGTATGATCTAAGTTTATTCTAATATTTCCTCAATATTAGTAGAAATGGGTTACAACCATTATTTTATATTGATACTCTTGGTATGGGAGTTGGATCTCCTAGTGAAGGCACTAGCGCAACAACTTTTTATCAAGGTTCCCATAGGGAACACTACTTTTTTTTCTTTCATCTACCAGTAGTGAGAGCTACCATTTGGTGGAGAGAGATTCACATGGGACTTTTTTTCCCTCGATGGAAACCTATGATGTAATCCTAGACATGGATTAGATTTCCATGGTCTGAGCCCAGATTGATTTTCACAGCATACTAGTCATATACCTACATATTGATGGGACAAGATTATCCTTTTCTGGTGAGGTAGACCTTGTATAAGGACCAAAAGATGCTATGGGTAGGAGGTTACAACCTATCACTCATTAGTTATTGAGTGTAAACCTTGGTGCAACAGACTCTGTAGGTATCTAGGTTACTTCAGTTATGAAGGACTCTATGGATGTCTTCCCTGAAGATGTTCGAGGACTACCTCCGAGGAAGGATATGGGGTTTTTCATATACTTTCATCCTGGGACTGCCCTGATATCTTCTGAAGAATATCATATGGAACCTACCAAGTTCTGGGATCTATGGTTGTAGTTGGAGGACCTTCATGAGAAAGGTTTCATTAGAAGTAGTGTGTCCCCCTATGAGGCACTAGTTTTGTTTGTGAAAAATACATATGAGATCTTAAAACATTGTGTGGATTATAATCTCCAGAACCAAGCCATGATAAAGAAAAATTACACCTTACCGAGGATTAAATACCACTTTGATTAGTTGCGAGGTACGATATGGTTCCCCAATATTGATCTTAGGTCCGACTACCACAATTTGCAGGTTTTCTAGGATGATATTCCAAAGTTGGAATTCAGATGTCGCTATAGACACTACAAGTTCCTAATGATTCCATTTGGTGTAAAAAATGATCCTTCCATCTTTATGGATTTGATTAAACTGGTTTTCCAACTGTATTTAGACCAGTTTTTTGTTTTCTTCATTGATTAAATACTCACCTCCTCTACAAGAGAGGCATAACACGAAGAGAACTTGAGGATGGTCCTGGATTTACTTCAAGAGAACCAACTTTATGGAAATCTCTTGAAGCTCCAATTCTAGATACATGGGGTTCACATTCTAGAGCATGTCATTTTTGAACAAGGTTTATCTATGGATACAGAAAATATTAAAGTAGTTCTTGCATGGGAGACACCCAATAATGTGTAAGAGGTGCAGAGTATTATTAGCTTGGTTGTGTAATATAGGATATTTGTGGTAGAATTATCTAGAATTGTGGCCCCTTTGACCACCCTGAAATGGAAGGGATAGCTGTTTACCTAGTCTGAGAAGTTCTAGAGGGCCTTTGAGAAGTTAAGGTAGAGATTTACAAGTGATTCAGTGTAGAGACTACTAAAGGAAGGCATTGAGTTTGCAGTGTATTGTGATGCATAAAGAGATGGGCTCAGTTGTGTGTTGATACAATGATAGGTATTCATTGCATATTGGTCGAGGAAGTTGAGACCCCATGAGTAGAACTATATGACTCATGAACTAGAGATATCTACAGCAGTCTTATCCTTAAGGATGCAGAGGCACTACCACATGGGAGAGTGATTTGTAGTTCACTCATACCACCATAGTCTCAGGTATGTCTTCACTCATAGAGAACTAAAATTGAGGTAATGACGCTAGTTATAGTTCCTACAAGACTAAAACCTTGATATAGTCTATACTCCAGGAAAGGGAAATGTTGTAGCATATACCCTTAGCATAAATTCCCAGGTTCTCCTAGTGCGGGAATATTTGAAGAAGTTAGATTCCTTGCAGTTGACCCTAGTGGAACATGAGGGTAAAACTATTCTATAGTCAATGGTGTTGAATCCTTCACTCCTTGAGTGTGTGATAGAGTCTAAGTTGGGAGACTTAAACTGCAAGGTCTTGTGTGATTAGATATCCATGAGAAATATACCTGATGGATATTCTGAAGAGGGGACATCTTGTTCTAGGGGATAACAGTGGTTCTAGTTGCAATGTAGGAGGAAGTGATGTGGAATTATACACCTCTCTCTTATATTTACATCCTGGTGTGGGGAAGATGTATAGAGACATTCAACATAAGTTTTAGTATACTGAAATGAGATGAAGTGTAATTGAGTTCATATAACAGTGCCTCATATGTTAGCAGGTGAAATATGAGCACCATGTTTTGGTGGCTTTATTGCACCCTCTTGAGATCCTTAAGTGGAAATGGGACAACATATCCATGGATTTCATCATAGGTCTTCCAAATATAGTGAAGATCCATGATGCCATCGGTGTGATAGTTTACAGACTCACGAAGTAGGTGTAGTTCCTTACTATCAGGGACTAGAGTTCAGTGGAGAGTTTTAGGCAGTTGTATGTATGAGAGATCGTCAGCCGTTAAGGGGTACCCTTGAATATTTTATTTGATCATGATGCATGGTTTACGTCATGATTTTGGAGAGGCCTATAGGAGGAATTCAAGACCCAGATGCAGATGAGTACAACCTTTCACCCCCATACTGATGGGACGATTGAGTGAACAATCCAGTTGTTAGAGGATATGCTGAGGGCTTGAGTGTTGGACTTCAGACAGAGCTGGGAGGATCACTTTCCCTTGGTAGAGTTTTCATACAACAACATATACCACTCTAACATCGACATGAAATTTTTTTAGGCCTTATATGAGAGACCCTATAGGTCACCCTTATGTTGGACAAAGATTGTGGTGTCATCTCTTGTGGGCCCAGAGTTGGTGCAGGTGACAACAAAGAAAGTGTAGGTCATCCATGAATAGATGAGGAAAACCCAGAGTTTATATAATTCATTTGAATATCACTATAATAGGCCCTTGGAGTTTGAGTTGGGAGACCATGTTTTCATGAGATTCTTCTTACAATGTGGAATGCAGAGGTTCGACTGGGGAGGTAAGCTATCCCTGAGGTTCGTTGGGAAATTCAAGATTATGAAGAGGGTTGTTGAGGTTTCCCACCACCTAGCCCTACCCCCACTACTGAAGTGGGTGAACAACGTCTTCCATGTGTCATAGCAGAGGAAATACAAGCATGACCCTACATCCATCATTTATGGGGGAGAGCTGGACAATGAGGATGAAACCACCGTTGCAGAGTACTTGATGGAGTTCAAGGACTAAAAGGAGAAGACTTTGTGAGGAAATTCCATCCATTTGGTTCACATGTTGTGGAAACATGAAAATCTGTAGGAGAGTTCCTAGGAGTGGGATAGCTAGATGCGGGGTCAGTATCCCAAGTTGTTTATTTAGTTTTTCTTTTTAGGGAAAAAATCTTGAAGGAGGGAATAATTTAGAGACCCCGTTTTTTTCATTGTAATACTTTAAAATATTTCTAAATATATTTCCAGAGTTAGGTGTTGATGTGACATGTGATTCTGAGGCCTAGTGTGCTCGAAATTAATTTTATAAAAAATATTAAATATATTTTATATTGCATACATGGTTAATTAAATAAAATTGGATAAATATTAAACGGTTGATCAGATCAGAAATTCGAGACCACGGTTGGGTTAGGAACATGGTGTTTACCCTAAGCATGACATTAAATGAGTCTACATGAGACGTCTAGACCCCTATATCATTGGCATTATGTTTAAGTGAATTAATTAATTAATTGATTGATTAATTAATCTTTTACCTAATAAAAAATTTATAAATTGGTCATTAGGGAGAATTGGCCAACGTTGGATCATAATTCTCCTATCTTCCAGTGAGATCTTATCCCCTCCTCTATTGGTGATCGACGAAAAACCTCTGGATCAAGACGAATCGAAGCACGATGAACACACTAGCTTACTCAAAACATTATGTGAGAGCATTATTCATCAATGATCAATCCAAAATAGAGGTAAGACACATTTTTTTGGGTTTTATCCCTTATAATTAGGTGATTTATTATATTGATATTGTTCCCACGATCTGTTCCTTTGAAAAACTTTTCATATTCCAAGCTATTGAAATTTAATTAATTTTCTATATGTTCATCCAACCTGAGTTCCCCTTTATTGATCACCATACAATAATTCTTGGATAGTGAGGTTTAAACCCTTGTTTTGGTGATTTTAACCCATATTTCTTTCTATTATTAATTGTTTGAATCTCTTTGGTTCCCGGTTCGACAGTTGCCGGGTGACCCTAGCTCGATCTGTTGTGACGGATTGACAAAATGTCAATGATTCTACAAGAAGATCATGGATATGGATTTGTTACAATAAAAGGAAGTTCAATCTGATGGTTTGAGTAATGATCATCAAGGATATAAGATGCGATGATGTACAGAACATTTGAAGAAACCCCCGTACATTCTAGTGGCCGATTTCTAGCGAACGATGGTTGGAAATAAAGAATGGTGATCAGATCCAGAAGTTTAAGAGCATTTTGAGGTGAAAAATAAGGCGGTTTGACCATATTCAAAGCACGAATATTGGATCTAAAAATACAAATATTCTGAAAAAATTCTGACTACACACCGTGTTCAATGAAGAACACATGGTGTGTATCCATTTCCAGCGACAAAGCTAGGGTTTTGGAAACCCATAAGGATGACACGACATGTACTCCCCTTGACGTACCATGTACTGCCTATTCATGTGGGGAATCCATTTGATGGATCACACAACCAGGAACACTCCATGTTCTGAGTACACAAACACTACATGGCCACATGGGTGGCATCCCATGTTTATCCACACGTCATGCACCAATATACACGAACACGACCACCAGACATGACCCTAGTCCCAGTTAATCAGGAAATGACTTGTAGTAAACCTACAAATCATATTCTAATAGATTGGGTGGAGCCGTGTGCCATACAGAAACACATGCAGGCTATGGAGTGGGACCACACACTATGTGGGTCCCCTCACACATCGTGTTCCCCTTGAGATCTTCTCTGCAAACTTCAAACATCTGCATCTCCTTCATTTGAACTCATATTTTGGCATGTGAGATACCTATCCTGAGTGTTTTTCTACATAAAACATGTTGGTTCCCTAATAACAATCTTTTGAGATATGGTGTGCAATATTACAGTCCTTACACATGCATAGGTGACACTCGATGATGACAATAATCATATAGAATAACAAGAGCATCCTGGGTGTAACCCTCCAGCTGGGCTGGGTAGTGGAATTCCCCGAAGACAGTACTAGGAATGCCCTCTAGTTGGGCTGGGTAGTGGAATTCCATAAAGAAAGTAATAGGCTTACCATCTAGTTGGGTTGGGAAGTGGAATTAATCGAAGGTAGTACTGATCTTACCCTACATATGGACTGGGCAATGGCATTCCCTGAAGATAGTACCGAGATTACCCTCCAGCTAGTATGGGAAGTGAAATTACCCAATGATCCTTCTGAGTTACCATCCAATAGGATTGGGAAATGGAGTTCCTCAATGTTTCAGACTTACCCTCTAGCTGGGATGGGTAGTGGTGTTCCCCGATGGCATCATCCAGGTGTAACCCTCTAGTTGGGCTGGGCACACTAGTGCAGAAAACGTTTTTTACGTCACCATTTTTTACGTCGGTTATATAAAACCGACGTCATAATATGTAAAACGAGGTTTTTTACGTCGGTTATTTAATAACCGACTTAAAACCTGTGTTTAGTACACCTTTAACGTCAGTTATTTTGATAACCGACGTTATTAATCGGGCGGCTTCGTTTTTTACGTCGGTTATATATTAACCGACGTAAAAAACAGAAGCGGGGGGCGTTTGTTACGTCGGTTATTGAATAACTGACATAAAAAACGCAGTTTTTGAAGGCCTTTTTACGTCGGTTATTTTATAACCGACGTAGAAAAAGAATCCGCAGATGTTTTTGACGTCGGTTATGGAATAACCGATGTAATAAAACGCGGATTTTGAGCCCTTTATAACGTCGGTTATAGAATAACCGACGTAAAAAAAGAATCGGAGGAAGGTTTTTACGTCGGTTATTGAATAACCGACGTTATAAATGTTTTAAAAAAAATTATAACGTCAGTTATTTAATAACCGACGTGATAACTCATTTAAAAATTTACCCAGACCCGTGGATTGTCATTCGCGAGTTTACCTTCGACAGTCGCGACTCGTCTCTCTCGCGCGTAAACCCGAATCGGCTCGTCCATTTCGTTGGTTTAGATTCGTTTTGCGATCATCGTTTCTCATATTTAATATCCTGGGATCAATCATCTAAACTCGCAGCACTCAGGTAATCCTCCCACTCGTTCGTTTTTTTTCGCGGATAGTATATATATATGTGTTGTGATTTTTTTGTTGAAACTAGCTAAGATTTTTCGATTGCGAACCCTTTTAACTCGTTTTGGCACCATAATCTTATTTATCATCCCTAGATCTATTAGTTCGACTTGCAATATTGACTAATTTTATGATTTCACTAATTTTTCATCGTTTTCTATAAATCCCCGAGAGGGTTGGGGCGTGTCCATTTGGATGGGTTGCCCTTTTACAGTTGTTACTACTTTATTCAGTGATTCCAGGTGGGTGGGAGGGCTATCAAGAGGGTTGGGGGGTGTCCAGGGGGGTGTCCAAGGGGGTAGGGTGTGGGGGGTGGTGTCCAGGAGGGGTGGGGGGCTGTCCAGAGGGGTCGGGGGGTGTCCAGGGGGGTTTACAAGGGGGTGGGTGGGTGTGGGGGGCTGTCCAAGGGTGTGGGTGGGTGTTGGGGGGTGTCCAGGGGGGTGTCCAAGGGGGTAGGGGGTGGGGGGTGGTGTTTAGGAGGGGTGGGGGGGCTGTCCAGAGGGTTGGGGGGTGTCCAGGGGGGTGTCCAAGCAGGTCGGGGGTGGGGGGTTGTGTCCAGGAGGGGTGGGGGTGCTTTCTAGAGGGGTCGGGGGCTGTCCAGAGGGGTCGGGGGGTGTCCAGGGTGGTGTCCAAGGGGATGGGTGGGTGTGGGGGGCTGTCCAAGGGGGTGGGGGCCTGTCCAGAGGGGTCGGTGGGGTGTCCAGGGGGTGTCCAAGGGGTTGGATGGGTGTGGGGGGCTGTCCAAGTGGGTGGCGGCCTCTCCAGAGGGTATTTGGGGTTGTCCGGGTGGGTGGGGTGGCTGTCCAGAGGGTTGGGGGATGTCCAGGGGGGTGTCCAAGGGGGTAGGGGGTGGGGGGTGGTGTCCAGGAGGGGCGGGGGGCTGTCCAGAGGGGTCGGGGTGTGTCCAGGGGGGTTTACAAGGGGGTGGGTGGGTGTGGGGGGCTGTCCAAGGGTGTGGGTGGGTGTTGGGGGGTGTCCAGGGGGGTGTCCAAGGGGGTAGGGGGTGGGGGGTGGTGTTTAGGAGGGGTGGGGGGGCTGTCCAGAGGGTTGGGGGGTGTCCAAGCAGGTCGGGGGTGGGGGTTGTGTCCAGGAGGGGTGGGGGTGCTTTCTAGAGGGGTCGGGGGCTATCCAGAGGGGTCGGGGGGTGTCCAGGGTGGTGTCCAAGGGGATGGGTGGGTGTGGGGGGCTGTCCAAGGGGGTGGCGGCCTGTCCAGAGGGGTCGGTGGGGTGTCCAGGGGGGTGTCCAAGGGGTTGGATGGGTGTGGGGGGCTGTCCAAGTGGGTGGCGGCCTCTCCAGAGGGTATTTGGGGTTGTCCGGGTGGGTGGGGGGGCTGTCCAGAGGGTTGGGGGATGTCCAGGGGGGTGTCCAAGGGGGTAGGGGGTGGGGGGTGGTGTCCAGGAGGGGCGGGGGGCTGTCCAGAGGGGTCGGGGGGTGTCCAGGGGGGGTTATATCTTACTATATTTTGTTTAAAAAATAATATTAAAGCATATTTTTTTAAATACACATCGATTTGTTTTATATTTCAAAATTGTTTACATTCAAATTATGATTTTTTTCATATAAACATATATTTGTCTTATCTAAAAAATATATATATTTTTGCTATTTGTTATAGGTAATAATGAGTCGAAGTTGGATTACAGCACATCGAATGAGCAATGAATATGAGGAAGGTGTTGATGCCTTTTTGGAATTTGCTAAACGAAATGTTCCAAGTAGTGACATTTTTTTCTGTCCATGCCTGAAATGTCTGAATATGGAGAAGTTGAAAAGTAGAGAGATAAAAGATCATCTGATTTGTCATGGTTTCAATCCGAGTTACAACCCTTGGATTTGGCATGGCGAAACTGGACAGAATGTCACTGATGATAATGAATCGCAAGATGGTAACTCCGATGGAATTGAAGAAATGATTCGCGATATTGTAGCAGAACAAATTGAGATAGAACCGACAGTTGCACGTCTATATGGTGATGCCGAAAAACCATTATATCCTGGTTGTACAGATTTTATGGTTTTGTCTGTGGTGTTAAGATTGATTAACCTGAAGGCGAAACATGGATGGAGTGACAGAAGTTTTACAGAGCTGCTACAATTGATGAAAGACATTCTTCCAAAAGATAACGATCTTCCAGATTCACATTATAAGGCCTAAAAAATATTATGCCCGATGGGATTGGGATACAGGAAAATACATGCCTGTCCGAATGACTGCATTATATATAGGAAGGAATATGAATTTCTGAAAGAGTGTCCTAAATGTGGGACATCACGGTATAAGGTGAAAGAAAAATCACAAGCTGATGTAGAGATTACAAAGCTCCCTTCAAAGGTATTTTGGTATCTTTCTATAATTCCTCGTTTCAAAGGTTTATTTGCTAATTCACATGATGCAAAAAGGTTAAGATGGCATGCTGATGAGCGGTATGTGATGGAAAAATACGTCATCCAGCTGATTGTCCACAATGGAAGAAAATTGATGCCCAGTACCCTACATTTGGAAATGAAATTAGAAATCTGAGACTAGGCTTGTGCACAGATGGAATGAATCCATACCGAACCCTCAGTAGCACACATAGTTCATGGCCTGTTTTATTGGTAATTTACAACCTCTCTCCTGAAGTTTGTATGAAGCGCAAATATGTCATGTTGAGTATCATGATCTCTGGTCCAAAGCAACCCGGCAATGATATTGATGTATACTTGTCACCGCTGATTGATGATTTGAAACTGTTATGGGCTGATGGTATTAGGGTGTATGATTCTTATAAAATGGAATATTTTCAACTGCATGCAGTGCTTCTATTCACTATAAATGACTTCCCAGCATATGGAAATTTGTCTGGATACAGTGTTAAAGGGCATAAAGCATGTCCAATTTGCGAACAACAGACGTCATATTGTCAATTGCATCATGGGAGGAAAACAGTGTACATGGGTCATCAAAAGTTTTTGCCTATGGATCACCCTTATAGAAGACTAAAAAAGGCATTCAATGGCTCACAAGAATTTGATACTGCTCCAAAACCTTTATCCCCAGATTTGTATTTTGAGAGGGTGAAAAACCTTGATGTGACATTGGGAAAGACACAGAAATCTGGTAATGATAGACATATTTGGAAGAAAAGGTCAATATTTTTTGAGCTACCATATTGGAGGTATCATGAAGTCAAACATAATATTGATGTCATGCACGTGGAGAAGAATATCTGTGATTCTTTGATCGGAACATTGCTAGATATTAAAGGAAAGACAAAAGATGGGTTGAATGCAAGGTTAGACCTACTATCAATGGGAATACGTTTGGAGTTAGCTCCCACTCCTAAAGGAAGACGAACATTTCTTCCCCCGGCTTGTCATACATTATCGAAGAGGGAGAAAAGTAGCTTCTGTCAGTGTCTTCATGATATCAAAGTGCCTCAAGGTTATTCTTCAAATGTAAAAAATTTTGTCTCATTGAAATACTTGAAGTTGATAGGTATGAAATCACATGATTGTCACGTCATGATGCAACAAATTCTACCAGTTGCACTGCGTGGAATATTACCCATCCGTGTCAGAAAGACTATAATGAGGTTGTGTTATTTTTTCAATTCAATTTGTAACAAGGCGATTGATGTGAATGCTTTGAACATTTTGGAAAAGGATGCAGTTTTTATACTTTGTCATTTGGAAATGTATTTTCCTCCAACTTTTTTTGATATGATGGTGCATTTAATGATTCATCTGGTTCGAGAAATAAAGCTTTGTGGACCTGTATATCTTCGTTGGATGTATCCTTTTGAAAGGTATATGAAAATATTAAAGGGATATGTTAAAAATCCATATCGACCTGAAGCCTCCATTATTGAAAAGTATATTTCTGAGGAGGTAGCAGAGTTTTGTACGAGCTACTTGGCTACGGCGCAACACATAGGTTTGCCTCCATCTCGCCATGAACGGGTTAATAATGAGGGAAAGGGGATTCGTGGCTTGAAAGTCAAATCACTGTCAGCTGAACATATGAAGAAGTTAGAATCATACATCTTGAATAACATAGCTTATGTTCAACCGTATATCACATTGCATATTAATGAGTTGAAACAATGTCATCCAAAGAAGAAAGAAATGTGGATTTTGAATGAGCACAACAAATTTTTTTTGCCATGGTTTAAAAAGACCTTGCTTGGTAGATCAGATGTATCAGAGACATTAAAATGGATAGTGGGTGGTCCATCTTTAAATGTGATAACATGGTCTGCTTATGACATTAATGGCTATACATTTCATACGAAAGCTCAGGACAACAGAAGTGCAGTTCAGAATAGTGGTGTATTGGTGTTTGCAGAAGCAATGCATTTTTCGAGTGCTAAGGACAGAAACCCAATTTCGGCATCAAGTGCATATTATGGAGTGATTGAAGACATATGGGAGGCTGATTACTTTAAAATTAAAGTTCCTGTTTTTAACTGTAAATGGTTTATCGGTAACAACAGTGTCAGACACGATGAATTTGGAATGACACTTGTTAATCTGAATAGATTGGAAGAAACAGCTGATTCTTTTATAATGGCAACACATGCCAAACAAATTTTCTATGTAGTAGATCAATCAGATATGCAGTGGGCTGTTGTTTTACAAGGGAAAAAACAATATGTTGGTGAGGATGAATTTGATGAAGATGCTGATTTATGTGAGATCCCTAATTCCATGGAAAGATTAACAGAACATAATGATGAGTATGTTGAAGACATGGTTTGTGCCATAAGGAACGATCACGACGAAGGAATTTGGGAAAACAATCCAACTGTACATTCCTAAAATTACAGGTAACACATGTTTATTTCTTGTTTACATTTAGTTTTTTCATATAATGTTAGATATTGTAAATTTTTTACTTATTAAAACATGTATCAAACCAAAACGATAAAACAATAAAAACCGTAAAGAGGAGAAGTCCTGGGCGCACCGGCGGGCCGGTGGGGGACCACCGGTTGGCCGGTGGTCCAGACAGAGAGGAAGGCTCTCTGTCTGGTCCACCGGCCGGCCGGTGGTGAGCCAGCGGCCGGCCGGTGGTCCAGACAGAGAGGAAGGCTCTCTGTCTGGTCCACCGGCCGGCGGGTGGTGATCCAGCGGCCGGCCGGTGGTCCAGACAGAGCAAGGCTCTGGTCCACCGGCCGGCCGGTGGTGAGCCAGCGGCCGGCCGATGGCACCAGGCAGTGGGCTAGTCTACTGCCTGGGTCCTCCTGCTGGCCGGTGAGCTCACACCGGCTGACCGGTGGACTCAGTGAGTCCACTTTTCAGCTTTCTTGGGCCAACTCCTTGGCAACCTTTTGCCTGTGTTTACCATGTTTATCATTGTTTAACATGCTTACCATATTACCAATGTTTACTATTATGTAATTTAGTACACTTTTCTATTTTCTGATTAAGTAGTACTACAATATTTGAATTTGTATATTTGTGAACTAATGTTTGTTTTTTTGATTTGAAGGAAAATGACAGATCAATCAGTTGATCAGCCACATGATTCTGGAGATGAGCATATTGGTCATACATCTGGGGAGGAACATTCAAATGCTCCTATTACGAAAAAGAGTTCAAAGGTTGGTAAGCGTGGGTGCACACGTTTACCAAAATTATCACTTGCCCGTACGAAGGAGGAGAGGATAGTCGTGGAGTTTGATGATGATGATCTTCCTAGAGGTCCAAATGCTAAAGATTTTAAGGGTTTTGTAGCAACTCAGGCTAAGAGCAAAGTAAGCATTCTCTATGATGATTGGAGAAGTGTGGATAAGGCGATAATTTCTCAGCTGTGGGAGACCATTTTGGTAAGATCTTTTGCTATTGTTTGACTGTTCTTTAAATGTTTCTAGTATATATAATATTTTTAACCTCTTTTTTATCAGATGACATTTGATATTCCTGAAACTGGAGGAGTCAGGAAGAAATTCTTATCGTTGGCTGCTAGGAGATGGAGGGATTTCAAATCAACCCTCTCATCTGATTTCATTTATGGTCATAGGAGTCGTGAGAATCCATGTCGTATATATCCTTTTATAGATGAATACACATGGAGACAATTTTTTGAAAGTAGAAGAAAAGAATCATTTTTGGTAAGGGCAATGTAAACTTTTATAAGCTTTCTTATATAAATGATCTTATTATTGTTTTGTTAATGATTACTTATTCTTAATTTACAGCAAACAAGGAAAGCTCATCAAGAGATCCAATCTAAAAATGTATACCTTCATAGTTTATCTCGGGGAGGATATGCATTATTGGAAGAACAAATGATGGCAGAAAAATTTCAACAACTAAGAGCTGAGTCTTCAAGCTCTGGAGAGGTGGCCCCTCCATCCCCTCCATCTAGACATGAGAAATGGAAAAGAGCTCGGAAGGGCAAAAAAGGACAATATCTTTCGGAAGAATCGAGACTCGTAGTTGAGAGGATTGTAAGATATCTATTTTATTTATTTAAGTTTACTATTTTCGTCATATATTTCCAATCATTATAGAAATGTTCAATTAATTATTACAGGACTCTCTTGAGGAGCAGAGTTCACAGGGGACATTTACACCATCTGGGAGGGAAGATATTTTATCTGTGGCATTGGGAAAGCCCGAACATCCTGGCCGTGTAAGAGGATATCCGGCAGGTGTATCGGTAAGAAAAGTGTTGCCACGTTCCTCAACTTCTAACGTTGAGGGAGTTTAAAAAAAAATAGAATCCTTGGAGGCTGAAGTCCATAATATTAATGCGACAATGGAGGAAAAGATTAGAGAATCGGTGCAGTTTATGTTTGCAGACTTGCAAAGACAATTTCAGGGTGCAGCTCCCACTCCACCTCTCCCAGTAGCTCCCACTCCCCCACCTCAGCCTGCGGACCCCATTTTTGATCCTCCTCCTCCGCCGCAGCTACCTACTTATTGTGAGTTGTATGTTGATGATCCTCAACATCATATAGTTGCATATGGGATGGTATATTGTATAGGAGATACAGTTCATCATCAACAGTTAGAGGTAGAGAATCAGAGGGTCACTGTACAGGATATTATAGATAGATCAGCTCGGATACCATTACCTACAGATGAGGTGACGACTGTTGGACATAGTATCGGCCATTTTTTACTTTGGCCATCCAGACTTCTTCGACTCATTACCATAGAGGTATGGATGTTATATCTTTTATTTTATATTTTTATTAATGTTTTATCATTTGGAAACTAATATATTTTTCAATTTATTTTTACAGGAATACTTCAAAGGTAAAGAAATACTGTATAGACAACAACAAAGACAGATAGCTATGACATCAGATGCAGATACTAGCAGTCTTGAAAAATTGTAAAGATATTCAAATTTGTTGTTGGATCATTATGACTTTACAATGAAAGCTCATGTCTGTGGACGTGAACTAAGTGTGGGGATTATGAAAACTGATATCATGGAGTTTGTCACTGGAGATAAGTTGGGCATCAACGTGGTGCAAATTTTTATCATGTAAGTCTTAACACCTTTTCCTTGCGTTATATTTATTAAAAATGTATACTTATGTCTGATTTGTATTAGGTATCTGTATAAAATTTGTGAGAGGAATGAGCTGACAGATGTATATGGATTCATGGACCCACAATTGATTTCCCCTGAAGCATGTGCATTGGATGAGGAACAAAGAATGCTTTATATTGCTGATAGATTTGAAAAGAATGTAATCACACAGTGTTGGATGATGCCTTTTTGTGAGAGGTATGAAACACATCCCTCTCAAAGAGTTAATTATCTTTTAACATAAAAAACCACTAACGTTAAATTTCCTTTTATCAGGGATCATTGGATGTTAGGGGTTTTTTGCCCTAGGGAGAAAACACTTTATTGGATATGCTCTCTCCATGATGATGTGCGAGAAAGTTTTAAGAATATATTGGAAACATAAGTTTCAATTTCACAATAGTTTTATATATTATAATGAATTTTAAATTTACCCCATTCGTATTATTTTCTAACAGGGCATGGGTCCACTTTCGAAAAAGCGCAAAGAAAAGGAATTTCAAGATCAAATATGTACATGCGAAGGTAAATATCCATTTATAATTTGTACATTTTGATTTATTACATAAAAATAATATATTGAATTTACACTCATTCAAACAGAAATGTCATGAGCAACAAGGCATCATCGAATGCGGATATTACATGTTAAGATTTATGTATGAAATAATAACAACTGGGACAGTTCTGAGTTTTGACCTGGTAAGATTTCCTCTTTCTCATAATATTTCAATTTGATTTATTCATTATACACGTTGACTACTATCCTTTTCCTTTGTAGCTTTTTGATGACCCTCAACCCTTTACTGCTGAAGATATTAAACACATACAAGTGGAGTGGTCAAATTATTTTACAGGTTTGATTGACTTTTAGTTGTTTGTAATGTAAAATGTAATTTTGAATATTGTCAATGTAATTGTGTATTTCGTAGTCGTTTAGGTTGGATATAGTTTTTTTTGAAGTTGACAGTGTAAGTTTTGAATGTTATATAAGTGAATGTTTAATTTTTCTCTACTTCTTGTTTTGGTCTACTGTTGATGGTTTTTCTGGTCTGGATTTTGGTATGGGGGGAGAGGTTCCAAGGGGGTGGGTGGGTATTTGGGGGGTGTCCAAGGGATATGGGAGGGGTGTCCAAGGTGTGTTTGGGGCTGTCCTAGGGGTCGGGGGGGGGTGTAAATGAGGGTGGGGGGGTGTCCAAGGGGTGGGGGGGTATCCAAGGGATATGGGAGGGGTGTCCAAGGTGTGTTTGGGGCTGTCCAAGGAGTCGGTTGGGTGTAAATGAGGGTGGGGGGGGGGGGGGGGCTGTCCAAGGGGTGGGGGGGGTGTCCAAGTGGTGGGGGGGTGTCCAAGGGATATAGGAGGGGTGTCCAAGGGGTGTTTGGGGCTGTCCAAGGGGATGGGGGGGTTTCCAAGGGGTAGGGGGGGGGGGTTTCCAAGGGGTCGGGGGGGTGTCCAGGGGGTGGGGGGGGGGGGCTGTCCAAGGGGTGGGGGGGTGTCCAAGGGGTGGGGGGGTGTCCAAGGGATATGGGAGGGGTGTCCAAGGGGTGTTTGGGGCTGTCCTAGTGTTCGGGGGGTGTAAATGAGGGTGGGGGGGCTGTCGAAGGGGTGGGGGGTGTCCAAGGGGTGGGGGGGTGTCCAAGGGATATGGGAGTGGTGTCCAAGGTGTCTGGAAGTTCTGTCCAAGGGGCCGGTTGGGTGTAAATGAGGGTGGGGGGGGGGGGGGGGGCTGTCCAAGGGGTGGGGGGGTGTCCAAGGGGTGGGGGGGTGTCCAAGGGATATGGGAGGGGTGTCCAAGGTGTGTTTGGGGCTGTCCTAGGGGTCGGGGGGGGGGGTGTCCAGGGGTCGGGGGGGGGGGGGGTGTCCAAGGGGTCTGGGAGGGCTGTCAAGGTGTGGGGGGGTGTCCAATGGGTGTTTGAGGCTGTACTAGGGGTCTTGGGGGTGTAAATGAGGGTGGGGGGGCTGTCCAAGGGGTGGGGGTGTCCAAGGGGTGGGGGGTGTCCAAGGGATATGGGAGGGGTGTCCAATGGGTGTTTGAGCCTGTACTAGGGGTCGTGAGGGTGTAAATGAGGGTGGGGGGGATGTCCAAGGGGTGGGGGGGTGTCCAAGGGTTGTGGTGGGGCTCCAATGTGGTGGGGGAGGGCTGGCCAGGTTGTTAGGTGGGTATAGATGAGGGTGGGGTTCAGTTGGGGCTTGGGGGAGGGCTGGCATGGTTATTTTTGTTTGGTTTCTGGTTGCTTTTTGGTGAGAGCAGTGCAATTATTTTAAAAAAAAAATATATCGCTTTCACGTCGGTTATTTTATAATCGACGTGGTAAATAAATCGGTAGGGGTTTATCACGTCGGTTTTTTAGAGAACCGACGTGATAAACCGTTCCCGGGCCTTTTATCACGTTGGTTCTTAATATAACTGACGTGCTAAAAGGCCTAGGAATCGATTTACCACGTCGGTTATTGGATAACCGACGTTCTAAAATGTTTCCCAGGCCTTTTTATCACGTCGGTTATTTAAGAAACCGACGTGATAATAGGCCCGGGGAAGGGTTAATCATGTCGGTTATGTCATAACCGACGTGATAAACGATATCCCAGGCGTTTTATCACGTCGGTTTAGAAAATAACCGACGTGATAAACCCCCCCGCGCATATTTATCACGTCGGTTATTAATGAACCGACGTTATAAACACCGTGATGTTAGGGATGTTACGTCGGGTTTTAAATAACCGACGTAAAAAATGTTATTTATAACGTCATCCATATTAACGTCGCCTAAAAACCGACGTAAATAATGAAAAATAACCGACGTAAAAAATGTTTTCTGCACTAGTGGCAGTAGAGTTCTCTGAAGAATCACCGAGCTTACCCTCCAGTAGGACCGGGTAGTGACGTTCCCCGATGAAAATCCCAAATGTAACCCTCCAGCTAGACTCGACAGCAGAGTTCCTCAGGGACTATCAATGTAATATCCTCTTATCATACTAGAGCATGATATCATTTCCTAAAATTTGTGCCCCTTGATTATGCGATATAGTGACAAGACATGTTTTGACATAGCATTAGACTCACAAGGAAGAGGGAAACTTTCCCCATTGAGACACATACTTGTGACACAACCTAAAATGGTGTGGGAAAGTCACTGCTACCCAAAATGGATAGTATCAAGGTGCGGTGATTGAGTCCCTTATACTTATGTGTTTAGGGCAGACACATGAGATGCTGGGAATCATTGATGGACCTATTTTGGAATTGTTGGCTACTCTTCTTCTTGGGTTAAGCTATGAAATGTATATCCCCTTACTCTCTCATTTTATATTATTTGACTGAGTATATATATATATATCATAGTTCAGTACCCACTCCTTGGGTATAGTTACTCTCCTTCTAGGAGAGGAAAAGATGCACGGGTATGCCATGTGCATTCCATGTTTATCTTATCATGGTTATATGAGTCCACTCTCCTACTATAAGTAGCGAAGACTCCATGATAATTTAATCTTCTCAGCATGTCTAGATCCTTGTGTTTGGATGAGTTCCCATTCACTCTCTTATTGGGTTAAGCTATACTCTCTTACTGTAACTTTTTCTATCAAATGATTCCCTCTTTAGTTGTATCTATTACTGCCCCCCTTCACCTTTTTAGGGAATTCTAGTGGGTATGTATATACTCACACCTTCATGGGCTTTTCTCAACACATGTCATGTATTTTAAAGATGGAGGATAGGTCGAACGTGACTTCACAGGAGCTTCGGGATATGGGGTGTTTTGACAGCGTAAAGTGGTCATAGATTGGGATACAAGAGCTGGGATCTATCAGCTGTTTACTCTTTTCTAGTTTTGTTAGGTTGGAAAATATTTCTAGTATGGGCATGTATTTTTTCCCATTTTACTTTTCAGTATACACCACCATACTTCGTTATGTTTATTGGTCCATACATATTTGGTATATTTAAAGTAGTGTTGCATCTTTCATATCTTTCCCTTTGCACGTTTTCATTGATTTGGCTATGTGCGCATGTACAGGTTCATAGGAAACAGACTCCTCGAGTTAGTTATGCATTTCGTGCTTGTCGCCACCCCCTATCCTATGGAGGCGAGCTTTGGGAAGTTGAGGATTGAGCTCCGACTTGGGTCGGGTTGTGATGTGGTATTTAGGTTAGTGTGATAGAAACCATGAAAGTTAGGTTGTAATGTTAACATGGTTATAAAATGAACTAAATGATGAATGTTCTAAGTTGAAGACATAAATTATGGGGGTGTTTGAAAAAATTGTATTGTGTTAATGGGTTATGCCTTATAAGTGGGTAATGTATAGTGAGTCATGATTTTCAATGATATATGTGTTTAATGTTTATGGTTTGTGTTTAGTAAATGTGTTATGGTTAAATAATCATGTAGATATGGCTTGGTGGTACATGTGATATTGTACTGAGGCTCCTCCTAGGGGTCAAGTTGGATCGAGGCTCTAAACCCACCCCTAGAATGCACGAGTTAGGGAGTTAAAAGGATGCTCTAGGCCTCTAATGGTTGTATTATATAAGAATAAATAGGTTGAGGCTCCAAGGTATGTATTATGTGATCTATGGTTGGGATGTTGGGATAAGTCTCTATGCTTCCCAAACACAAGGACATGGCCTGATTACTGGACTGAAGCTCTGGGGTATGTTGATAAATTGTGATTAGTGAACAACCCTTGTGATTAAAAGTATGTAACCCCATATGCTATGGTTTAGATTTCGATGTGACCAGAGATAGTTTTTATTTTTGGTTTCCCTTAGATAACTAAATGATAAAGATGGTTATTTGATAATTTCTCAACTATGACTTGATTAGATATGTAATTTTCTTTTGTTTCCTTGTTTATTTATTGAACTGGGATTATCTACATACACTATTGTATAGACTGGTTATTTCTTAGATACTGTGGGTGGTGTCCTACTGAGTTGTACTCAAACCCTACTCCGGCTGCTATGGAACTTGGGTACCCAAGTAGATGTTACTCGTTTTCAAGTACACGTTTCGGATAGGGACCTGGTGTTTTGTTTATGAATGTGCTGTTTGTATGGAGCATGGGATGTCAGAAACGGGATGGGACTCAGGTCCAAATTTGGGAAATTTTCATAGTTTTGGTTTTGGGATTTTATTTTTATGACTGCTTAACATGTAGTGTATTCATCATATTGTTATAACATGTGAAACTTTGTTACTTGTCGGCATTTTTCGCATGTTGTCAGTTTTTTGTTCTCACTGTTTATTATATCTGTTGATATTATTTTCTGATATGGATTTACTCTGATAAGTGGGTATAGTCTACCCATGTTTTCCTTCAGACTAACGCTGCTATTTAGCAGCCTATAGCATATGAGGAGGCATGCCTGGGGTCATGTAATGACCCAGATCCGGGCACCAGATAGAGTGGCTACTGGGTCGGGGACATTACATGACATCTTGTGGAGCCCAAATGAACACCCAGATTAAAATTTATAGCCATTTGAAGTTCAAAACCTTTTTATAATATTTTACTAATTTATTAATTTTTTATATCATGAAATTTTAATTAAATTTCTATTACTGAATACTAATTATAAAATTATTAATTAATATTTTTTAAGCATTTAAGAAACCATTTTCACTAAATGTGCTATATATTAACTGTAAATACATATTTATTATTATATAAATCATATTTAAGAAAATATATTGTATATATATATCAATATAAATATATTTTTATATTAAAATATTTTTTTTAATAATATATATTTTTTATTTTATTTTATTAGTGCTACGAAAAGTGTTGATAAAGGTTTCCCTTTATTAGTGCTAAAAAATTTTGATACAGGGAAGTGATGTGGGTATTTTTGATACACTTTACCACATCAATATTTAGGGAATTAAGGAAATATTTTTTTATTCAAATTTCTTAAATTAGAGAATCATTGATCAATTGATGATTTTCTGTTGAAGGTTGTATTGTTTGTAAATAACAATAAAAATGTTCATTTTTAGTGTTTTTAAGGTTGAATGTTACTCACTTTCATTTTATATATTTTTTAAAGAACAACATTTTTTAGAAAGTTTGGTTAAATTTGATTTCTTTCTAAACACTCTTTTTCAGGAACATTTTTTTTGCTTTCAATGGAAATATATTTTTTTATAAAATTACCATAATTTCATTTATTTTTTTATTAAATTTATTTCATAATTACATATGTTAAATTCAATTTTTTTTTGGAATTTGTGTTTTTAAAAATTATGTGATTTTTGTTTCTTTGAATTTTTATTAGAATTTATTATTTTCACTGAATCCAAAATTTATTTTTTAATTATAGGATGCATGAAAAAAATGAAAATATATTGTGTGGAAAAAATATGCAAACTGTTAGAAGTGACCACATGTCACCCTCATGGTCACTTTACTTACTACATGAAGGGCGTGTGACCACTTATGTGACCACAAAACCAAATTTCATGTGGCCACAACCAAAAAAATTGAAAACTACAGAAGTTAACTGAAGAATAAAATAAAAGTGAACGTGCAAAAGGATTTTTCAAGTCACTATGCCTATCTTACTGTTGTTCCAAGTGACAATGAGCCTGAACCTACTATAAATCCTAAGTGACTGTGCTTCCAAACTATAATCAACCATACCTCTCATTTTGAACCTACTGTGAGTGGAGATTTTGTAAGTGTAAATTGATCGTGAGTGAGGATGGGTAACATACTGTGTAGCTAAAATCAAGTGATTGTGGATTTTCACTTCAACCTATCGTGAAGATGAAGTGACAACATGCCTCTCCTCTAAAATTACCATTCCTCCAATGGAAGTGAGTACACTAAATTTTTATTGAACCTACAACAAAAGGAGATCCATGGTCACTTTACTTCAACCTACCACATGAAAATTCATGAATAAAGATGTCAAGATTCATCTGAGCCCGCCACTATGAAATCCA
Organism: Viscum album; assembly: GCA_963277665.1. NCBI lineage: Eukaryota > Viridiplantae > Streptophyta > Magnoliopsida > Santalales > Viscaceae > Viscum > Viscum album. The sequence continues at coordinate 297,300,259 of OY728132.1, read as the reverse complement.
ACTGAGCTAGGAATCATAGGGATGAAGGAAGTTGGATGTTCATAACCCCATGCATAATCACCACTCTTTGAACTATATACCTTTCCAGTACCATTGAAAAATTCTAAGAAGAGTGAGGAATAATCTAAAGCTTTAATTCTAATGAATATATCCCACTAATGATGATCACACATGGACAGTTTAAATCAGATTCACCGATAGTTGAAATTATATTCATCATCATGCCACTGGATGAATCCAACCACCACAACCAAGGCTGAAGATTCACTAAGGAGGTAGGATATCTAAATCTAACTATGGCACCCTCACTATAACACTATTGAATTCTTTCGAGATTAAATAGCAGTCTAAGAAGGCACTGCCTATTGAAATTTTGTACACTTCCAAATCCCTAATACTGACTGAATATATGCAAGATCTCCACCACTTATGCACAGCACTAGAGATGAAGAAGATCTATCCACCAACACTTTATCCCTAGTTCCATTGAATCTCTAATTAGGCTGCCTGAAGAAGCTCAAGCCACACCCTGCACTAAATCCACTGCTGATGAAGAATACTGAACCAAACGGAACAACTATGGAAGAACACCATCATAACCTTGTCTAAGTAGATGAGATGATCTTTGACTAAGGATTAAATGTATTTTGAAGTGATTATTCATTCTATTTTGAGTTCATTTATAGGTCATTGTTAAAGATGATGGGGGTGTCGAGGCTCTCCATTATTGTGGTTATGGGTTCCTAGATCATTACATTTTAGATGATCGATAAAATGACACAATAAAGTTTCATTCATGTTTTATACAGTCAAATTATTTAGGTGATCATTTATAAAATGGGGTCTGTATCTTGTTGAACTGATTTAAAGGATGACATGCCACAGAGGAGTTCAGTGTTATTGGACTGGTATAATTGAATTACTGAGGATATACTAGTCAAATTTATTGAAGGAAGTAGGTGCTTGGGACTTGTGTGGGCCTTGAACATGGTCATAAGAATTCGAAGTCAATCCATAAAAATTATTGTTGAATAAGTCCTTAGGAAGAATAATTCACCTATACATGTTATGCATTGAGTAAAATATGGTGCCATAAAATTATAAATAAGAATTTAAAGATGAGAAGGAAAATTCAAAGGTGAGAGATTGTGCTGGAAAACACAAGAATTGATGTGAATATTCTGGATGATTTTAAAAGGGTGTTAGGAATTATAAAATGAGTGGTATATTCCTTAGAGTATGGACTGATCACATGGGGTTGTTGAAATTTGCTGACAGATTTTCCATGCTCACATGATAATTCATTGGCAGTGGGTGATGAGCACCTGAGAGGATGCCACTTGAATTTATACTATTTACTTTGTAGGATGTCACTATTTTTATCTTTTATTTTCAAATATGTAGTGGGGTTCACCTATGTAATTAGTATTCCTAATTCATGGGACTTAATTTAGTTTCTCTCTCTTTTCCTCTAGTTTCCCTCATTATGTAATTCCGTTATTCTATGATTGTAAATACATGTTTATTCATTCTTCCTCTTGATGTGTTGTGATCTTGTACCTTTAGTGATAAATGACTAATTTTAGAGTCTATCCTCAAGAAGTGAAACTTGAAGATGCCTGAATATCCACACATAATTATGATCACCATCTTTCTTCATTAATCTTATAAGACATCGACTATGTAAGTGGTGAAGCAAGAGCGGGACCATCCAAGGGAAGTGTTTACCATTCTTTCCCATTCAACTTTTTTTACCATTTATCCTCTTTTTTTTTCACTTTAAAGAGTATCAAATAATGAAATTTTGATTGAATATCTAATTAATATCACGTTGTTTTGGAAGAGATTATTGGTTAGAGTGGTTTGATTGAGTGATGATTTCTCTTTTGGGAGAATATTTATGTATTGGAAGTGATTCCATGCACAAATGTTCATCATTTTGTGTTAGAGAGGCATGTGACTCAATAGATTGAGAATGAACTGAGTGAGGTTGAAAAATGATCTAATCCATATGGAGATCAATGATAGGTAGTTTAAGAGTGGATCTACTTGGATTTGGGGCTTGTTTCTTGTTAACTTATTTCTCCTTTTCTCATCTTGTTGTCTATGTTTATTGTTTTTCCACAGATTCATCACATTTTTACCCACTACCTCTATGATTTTCATCAATATATTAGATTATTTTTAACACTTTTATAATATATAAAAACAAAAAAATATTTTTGGGAGGACCACTAGGGAATTAGACACTACTTTTTTGAGATTAACCCTGATATTATTCAGTGTTCTATATTTATTGTTCTTAAATGGATCTTTGACCATCCTAAAGATAAGGGAATGTAAAATTTTGGCACCATTTTCGAGGAGGAAACAAATACATTAGTGGATTTTCTAAATTTTTATTATTAAAAAAACAAAGAAAAAAACATAACAAAACAGAAAACATAATAGTGATGAACACTAACAATTTTGATTTAATGTCATAATTTGATCTGATACAAGAACTTGAGGAGGCTATAGTAGCATTCTAATATTGGTTACAAGAATGAAAACATCGATAGATTAATAACGATGAAGTGAATTATCATTATTAAATCATAAAATTGATACATAAATCTATGGATAAGATAAAAGATAACCAAGAAGATAAGGTAGACCTCTAACAACCCATTGAATTGGTGCTTTGTAGAAAACAACTTAGAATAAAAGAGAAAAGAAACATGAGAGACAATAAAATTGAGATTCCAACTTTTGAAATTGAATTACCCTCAGATTCAAGGATGGAAATTTAAGTTCCAATTTCCAATACATGTTTTAAATGCTGACAGGAGATAGGAGATGCAGAAATCAAGAAATCTAGAAAACTTTATGAGGATCACTTTATTTATAATATTAATTATGATTTTTTACTACATTGAGTTGTATGCTAATTTTTCCATGATAGAAAAAGTAAAACTAGCATAATACATATTTTAATTTTCCATGGATGACATAGAAAATGAGGTTTTGTTTTTTAATAGATGCTGGAGGAGGCTGAATACCACACTCCTAACCCAAAATTACTCATAGGAGAACTATTCAACTAGGAATAAGAACAAACTACATTGATTTAAGGAGTAAAAAATTTCATGGAAGAATATGTGTTTCCATTTTATTTTTATTTTATTAAGTATAATCTTGATTGTGTCACTCCTTTTATAGTTATTAAGGATTTAGTTAATTTTTTTATTAAATAGAGTGTTAAGAGGAACTTGAAGTTTCACCTACCAAGGAATTGTTGGAACTTCCAATTTTTGTTGATAATTCATGTGTGGGAATCGCTGTTGAAGAGGAGGTTCTGGATATTTTTACAAGGTCCAAATAGGATGATGATAAACTTTTATTAGTCAATGAAAGTTTCTTTATTAAAATTAATCTAGAATAAAAATATCTTCCTAGAATTCAATTTTTTCAACCTGTGCACACTAACCCCTAAACTGAAGATGGAATATAATACCTCTTTTTACTGTTTTCCCTTCCACCACCTCACAAGAGGTATACTAACAAGGAGTGGGTCTTGAAGAAAGTTGTACAAAGGGTACTCAACAAATGGAAAAGAATTAAAATTGGAATGAATAGGCTCTAGAATCTCCTAAGTAAGAATCCACAACCTCTTTCGAACTCAGGTCGAAACAAGTACTGTTCATTTGTGGAAAATCTAAACACATCACCCCTTGGGGCGTTATCCCAAGATTATCCTTTTTTTATTTTATTTCATGGTTTCATTTTTAATTTTACTTGTTTAAGTACTTTATTTTTTCTTATAGGTAGTAACTTAGTAGTTCATTTTAAGGGATGTGACTATTAAAAGTCAACCAATTGAAAAATGAATAACTGTGGTAGAATCATTATGAATTTCATAGACAATAGGATCTATAAGATGAATTTTACCAGATCAATATTCCCTATATCAAAATTAATTGCATTACACTTTTAATTTAAAAGGTTAAAATCTTATTCTAATATTTTTACATTTATAGGAACTTTAACAGAGCAACTAGGTAACCTGTGGAAAGAAAACAAAGGGAGGCTACTTGTGGATGAACTAAAAAATGAGAAGCTTCCATATTTAGGGGAGTACTATTTTTAAATCTATAATTATTTATTATTAATATTCATGTTGAATTCTGTCGTGAGATAAGTATGGGGGTTTTCAAAATTTTGAACCTATATTATTTCCTCGGTGTTTAGCTTGCTGATTTCTATTGATTTGAAAAATAAGGTTGAGTTTCATTTCAAAAATAACTTTCACCCTTAAAATGAATTTTATTAATAAACATAATTTTCCATCATGATTATGTGTATATTGAATTGATAAATATTTTTTATGTGTTTAATAATAAAAATCATGAAATTTAATTTTTTTTGATTGGATGAGTGGAATATGTGATTTATGAACTTTATTATATCCCCTTAAATAATTTTTGATAATTATAAATTTGTTTTGAACCAAATTGAATTGAAAATTTTCTCTCACTTTGGGATTCAAAATTGTGAATAATGTTATGTTTCAAGTGTGGGATAGAGAGTATTTCTCCATGACTTAACTGTGCTTTAATTCCGTACAAATCAAAAACCCCTATTTGTTTTCAAAATTCCTCCATTTAAAGCATCATTTCAGTTTGTTTGTAAATAAAATATGATTTTTTATTTTAAATTAAATCAGTTTTTTTTGTTGTGTATCTAGGTTAGGAAAATTAAAACCTTAATGTGTCCAACCTTTATAAAATATGCCATGCTCATTGTGAGGGATTCCACTGGTTCTGAAATTATTAAAATTGAGTAATTAGTGAGTAGTGTTTTATATTGTTCTTATATAAATACCATTTTAAAACTATGAAAGGTAAGTATGATAGGTTAGATTTTTATGGATTTGAAATTATAACTTCAAGAAACTTAAAGTTAAACATGAACCTTGTAAATTATCCTTGGTTAAATGGAACACCTCAGATATCCAACTCAATCGAGAGTTATATAAATCATTTAAATCTAGAGTAAAATGGTAAATTGGGATCCCATGGTGAACCTCTGAGAAATGGGAACTGGGTGGGTTGTGTAAATAAATCTTAACTCAATAAGTTCTTTACACAAACTCATGGATAAGTAAAATTAAAATAAAGGGCCTTGTAAAAAATGAGTTTATTTAGGTGAGGTGAATATTGAAACCAAATAAATAAGGTGATAATTGATTTATAAGAAAATATTTTGATTTGTATCAATGAAGTAGAAAGCATAACTTTAGTTGAAGAATCTTGGAGAGAGTTAAATCCAATAGTTCATTTTTTATAGATTTAATTCCACTTGAATATCAATGATATTCACCCTAAGAAATGGAACTTGAATTTAGTTAAAGTGGGTAGTAAGATTAATTCATAAAAGAGGCATGCATTTTTTTTGGAAATGTAATGATCTATGACTTTCCTTAATTCTGGAGTGAATTTTAACCTAGTAGGATAGTCACCATTTTTCTTAATAGTCTTTACGAATAAATGAAATTCATTGAATTGATTGAGAGTGAAATTGATCAAGTATAGTGGAATTTGATGTTGGTATTTTTGATATACTTTTCCACATTAACATTTAGATAATTAATATAATATTTTATGTTGAACTTGCTCAAATTGGTGAATCTTTGATCAATTGATGATTTTGTTTTGAAGGTTTCATTCTTTTTAAATCATAATAAAAAGGTTAATTTTTGATTTTTTAAGGTTAAATGTTATTCCCTTTAATTTTATATATTTTTTAAAGTACAACGGTTTTTATAAATATTGGTTAAATTTTATTTTTATCAAAACATATTTTTTTGGAACATTTTTTTTGATTTTAATGGAAATATATTTTTTCTGAAAATTCCTATAATTTTATTTGGGTTTGGATTAATGTTTTTTAAATAAATACATTTTTAAATTCAATATATTTTTTGGTTTTTTTGTTCTTGAAAATTTAGTGATTTTTATTAGTTTAAAATTTTATTATATTAAATTACTTTGATTGAATCCAGAATTCTTATTAGTATAAGAAGCACAGAAAAAATCTGTTGCGTGAAGAAAATATGAAAATCATAAGAAGTGACCATATGTCACCCTCACAGTCACTTTATTGAACATGAGTGAACTTACCTCTTGAATGGCTCACAACCACTCAAGTGACCGAAATACTAAATTTCAAGAGACCACACCCAAAAAAATTACAAACTCTAGCAGTGATCGCAAAAATAAAATACAAGTGACTGTGCATAGAGAGTTTTCAAGTTACCATGACTGTTTCCTCGTTGTTCCAAGTGATCATGATCCTGAACCTACCATAAGACCCATGTGACCCTGCTTTCGAACTGTAACCTACTAGGCCTTTCATTTTAAACCTATTATGAGTGGACATTCTGAAAGTGTAACTGACCATGAGTGAGGTTGGGAAACTTACCGTGGAACTAAAATATAGTGACCATGGATTTTCAATTGAACCTACCATAAATATTAAGTGAATTAATGCTTCTATGATCAACTTATCATGCCTCTAATGCAAGTCACTACACTTAAAAAATTCTTAAACCTACTGTAAAACTAGATCCATGATCAATTCACTCCAACCTACTTCACGAACATTCCTAGTTGATGATGTCATGATCCAACCAAGACCTCCAATGTAAAATCCAATCGATATCACCACCATAGGGATGATGGAATCCATATGTTAATTTCCCCATACTAAAGCACCATTCACCAAAATAGATCTCTAACCAACACCATTGAAAAATACCAAGCCGAAGGAGGAAGAATTCAAATCTTGAACAATGATGGTGCCATCCCAATAATGATGACCCCACACCATTGGTTGAAATTTGACCCACCACCAATTGAAATCAAATACATCACCACACCACTAGATTAAGTCATACTACAAAATGGATGTAAGATATTTTTTCAAGGAGGATGATGATTCGAAGCTTGTAGTGCCTCTCTCACCGCACTACTACTTAAGCCCTCTGAGCTCAAATACTGATTGAATAAGGCACCTACTATTGAAATATTGTGCACTAATGAATCCAAAATATTGGAAAAAGTGATGACTAAGCTCCAATACTAATGTGTACCATCGGGGATGAATAATCATGAGCCATTGACACTTTCCATTGAATTCCATTTAACCTCCAGTGATGCTTCCTGAAGAAGCTCGAGTTCCACCCAACACTAAAGTCTCTACTAACAAAGAATCCCAAACCAAACCTCACTTATGTGGAATAAAACCCTCATAACCAATATCTAGTGGATGATATGAGCCATGATTTTGGATTGAATGTAGTTTTAAGTGATGATACATTTTATTTTTAGTTCATTTACAGGTCATCGATGAAGATGATGGAGCATTTAGGATCTCCATTTTTTCAGCTATAGGTTCCTAGATCATTGTATTTCAGATGATCAATAAATTGCTTCAATGAAGTTTCATTCATGTTTATGACAGTCAGGTCTTTAGGTGATCATTTCTAAAAGGGTGTCTATATCTACTTGAGAAATTTCAAATGATGAGATGACACATAGGAGTTGAGTTTGATTGGACTAGTACAATTGAATTACTAAATATTTATTAGTTGATGTTATTTTAGGAATATAGTGCTTGGGACTTGTATGGGACTTGTGTGGGACTTAAACATGGTCATAAGAATTCAATTTCAATATGTAAAATTCAACATAGACCAAGGAATTGGGAAGAATACTTCGCCCGTGCACGTCATGTGTGGATTAAAATACTATGCCCTAAAATTATAAATTATAATTTGAAGATAAGAAGAGAAATTATAAGGTGAGATATTGAACCAGAATCTACAAGAAGTGTTTTTAAGGTTCTTTAAGATTCTAAAAGGGTGTTGGGAATTGTGAAATGAGAGGGAAATGCCTACGAGTCTGTAATGATCATGTGGGGATGTTTAATTTTGTTAAAGGATTTACTTTGATCACCTAAGAATTCATTGGAAGTGGGAGATGTGCCCCTGAGAGCATTCCATATGGATTTTCTACCTATTTGTTAGGGTTTCACTATTTTTATCTTTAAGTTTCAAATAAGCAATGGGATTCACCCCTGTAATTAGTATTCTCATTTCATGGGACCTAATTTTGTTTCCCTCTCTTCTACCCTCATCAATATAATTATGTAATTCTTTTCTTATATGATTGTAAATACCTGTTTGTTTATACTTCCTCCCAATGTGTTGTGATCACACATCAATAGCGATGAAGGGATAATTTGTGAGTACAAAATTAGGAGGTGAAACATGGAACTGCCCATAGATACATGCATCATTCTGTTCATCATCCTTCTTAATCAATCTTGGCGTACAACTACTATCTACGTGGGGGAGCGAGAGAGAGACCATGCAAGGGAGGTGTGATTCCATGCATAAATGTTTGAAGAATATTTATGTACTGTAAGGATATTTATGTACTGGAAGTGATTCCATGCATAAATGTTTATCATTTTGCGTGAGGGAGGTGTGATAATAAATATATTAGGCATGAACTAAGTGAGGTTGATAAATAATATAATCCATATGGAGATCAATGATAGGCAGTTGAAGAATGGATTGACCTAAACCTAGGACTCGTTTCTTGCTAACCTCCTTCTCCTTTTCTAATATTATTGTCTCTGTTTCTTATTTTTCTACTATTTCATAAATTTTTTACTTAGTACCTCAATGATTTTAATCATTTTTTCATGCTATTTTAATGCTTTCAAGGTATATAAAAACACAAAAGAATTTTTGGAAGGACCACTATAGAATTCGACACTGCTTCCTTGATAGCAATTTTGAGATTAGCCACTATGCTATATCTAGGGTTTTTAAATTTATATTTGTCCATACTCATGAAAAGGATGTGTCATGCAACCTAAAAAAAGTGATGATAATGGCCTCACTTTATTTTCTCTAAAACAATCATTGATAAATGAAAGAATTTGTCAACACTAAAAAAGCATTGATAAAATGTCCATTTATCAATTCTTTTTTTAGAACTGATAAAGGAAGCCTTTATCAACAATTTTATCTAATGTTAATAAAAATGAAGTTCTTAATAATCATGATTATATAGTAGTGAATCTTACATTCCATTGAATCCAAAAAGCTATCTGAATTCCACTATATATAAACCTCCAAATTAAATAGGAATTGGGTTTCTATCCTTCGATTTTCTTGAAATCCCACCAACAAGATATGTTGTGTACCAATTCCGTGGCCCCAATCTATATAGTCTCTGAATATATGAAGTGTCTACCTTCAAGATTCTACAGAACTAAGAGATTGGATTTATATTAAACTTCAGTGACATCATTGAAACTAACCCCCTTCCAAAAACTCCCCCTTTCAAGAAGTCTAATGTCATCAACATGATAAACCCCCATTAAATATTCAATTAAGTGTAATATAGAATTTAATAGTCCATTTATCCCACTACTTAAGCCTGGTACCAACTCTTTAAGAGTAAATCTCCTTCCAAATAATCTTTGGTTGGTCTGGCAATGTTCTGATGATCATTTTATAGAGGCAGAATCCAATAAAAGAGCATGTTCCATGACTTGGGGTTATTATTTATCTAGATTTAGTGAGGTTCAAGTATTTATATTATATATAAATGTATATGGGAGAGAATTTATTTCCTTATTTTGGAGTTCTGAAGTATCCTCTAGAATTTCTCCCTTTTAAACTATATCATTTCTCCATGAACTTTCATCTTTCATACATTTCACTTGGTACAATTCATCATATTTATTCACTTTTATCAAAGGTAATTTAAAGGAAAATGGATTTCTATATGTGATATAGATATTATTGGAACTTTTGAAGCCATGATTATTGAACACACCTCCTTCGAGAGCTTAAACACCAGTCACTTTCACAAGAGACTGCACTCACGTCCATTGATTTTCAGAAAGTTTGTGCATGGGTTAAGATCTCATACTCCCTCCTCTTTTACTCCTATGTTCCCATGAAAACCATGCCTAAGATTAAATATTCTATTCAACTAATATTTTTCATGATTCTATCTTTTAGTTTCATTGAAAACTTTTACACACGTGGCATATCTATAATGCCGCTAGCATGAAACTCCCATTCTATTTCTATAATCCTCTTTCTTCCAACTGACCATCCTCTAATGAATTATGACACACAACTTCTAATCCTTTGTCCAAATGAAACCATCACATTCAAGATATTTTTTATAACATTCCGTCTGCTCCCACTCAATGGATGTTGATTGATGAAACCCCAAAGTCAAATTTCAGACTCAACACTTGGTCTTGGAAAAAACTTGGAAACATTTCTTCTATATCCTCAGCTGCAGTATGTGGGAACATCTAGTAGTTTAATACTTTAAGAAAATATCTTACAACCATTAGTTTATTCCTCCTCGACTTGAACCGATACATAAGTCAGGGAACATGAGTAATCTAGAAGTTGTCTTTAAACTTTTGGAACAATCTCTATACTTACTGTTATGGAATTCCAGTTCGCTTCAATTTTGGATGACTTCTCCATCAAATGGAACTTGAAAAATATCTAGGGGTAGCTACAATAACATTCTAAAAAGTATATCTACTACACCATTATATCATTAGGTTTTTCCTAACCTATCCAATGTTATCATTTTGAAATGTGATGCTCTACTAAATATTGAAAATGTAAGGGATCATTGGCTCCATAATAATTTCTAGTAGTCTTCCACCAACCTCCAAAAATGAAACTCAATGAATGGATCATGGTTCATGAAGCCTGTGACCATTTTAATTTTTGATATCCCATAAATAACATTGATACCTCCACCATATTTCTATGAAATCATTCTAGTAACTTGATAGAATACATGATCATGAGGATCCCAACAGTCTCCAACTAATCTCTTCACATCTCCATCTTATGGTAAAATTACTCAGAGTCCTTGATAAAATACTCCACCAGAGACCTTATAACCATTATTGGCTACAAGAATTTCAAATCATACATTATAATAAACACTAAATTTGATACCCACATTTTGGGGATATGGGAGTCACAAATTTAAATCATTGAAAGGTCACCCTTAATGCAATCTAGTGTAGTGAAACTTCAACCATGGGAAGCATCCAAAATTTTCATCAAATCACCCCCATGACTTTGACATATGAAACCGGGAATTTCAGGAACCCCATGAAAAACATCAATCCATCTTCCATATACTTAATTATGGTCACCCCACAATCCTCCTTTCAATCAAATAACATGAAAAATAAACAAACAACAAACACACATGTAATCAAAAATCACAAACATAGTTAACACAAGGATTTTGTGTTTAATAACACCATCCCACATTTATGGAAGGAAAATGTGATAACTTTTATTCCATTAGAAACAAAGTACATGGGTTATAAGGGAATGTAAGCTTCTAATGACCCTACTAAGTTCTCTATAAGATGTCCAACAAATGCCATATTTTTTTTCATTTCATCTTCCAATTTTCTCCTTATAGTGATTTGAACACTGCCTCCTGCATTTCAACATTTTATAATCTAGATGTGTGCATGTGCACTTATCCTTCAAAAACCACATCATTCTAATGATTTGAATTCCCATCAATACTCTTCATCTCATCAACTTAGCTCACATAATTTTTGGGCACTTTTCACAAGTGTACCAACCACACTATATATAGTGAGTCCATCAGGTCATCCAATCATAACTACCCTCTAAAAATTATAGGCATCCTTTCATTGGTATTAGTTACTGCCAATTTCCTATAGAATCCCATAACTTTGATTTCCAGCACTGGATGAAAAGTGTGAGTCATCCTCCACTCAACTCTGGTGATCCCTTCACAAATTTTTTTATTTACATAAAATTATGAGGAATGATTTTAGTGAATCATCATTAGATACTTCATGAGTGGATTTTACACAACCTTTACCACCTCTGGAATTTTTTTCAGATACCAGAGGATTTCCCTTTTGTCCACATCACTTCATACTCTAGAAACATGACCACTGATCATAGTACATGCATCGTAAGATCCTCCCCAACATTACTACACTCTGACTCCACTGTGCAGCATCCAATGGACTGACTCCATCTAGCATCCTCTGCTAAACTCACTCAATGGTGAATGAATATATAGTGAATGCACTCTCGCTATACTTTTAGTGATCTCAGCATCCATATTTCTTCATCTGGTGGTCTTGCATCCTGATGAACAAGTCAAAATTCCATTCAACTTACACTTCCCACTTCTGTTGAATTGACCTATCCACTTGCTAAACATTTGGTGAACTAACTTTAGCTGCCTGAGCTTGGAAATCCTTGGTGATAGTGCAGTTTTATGCATTTGAGATCTCCCAAGTGTAACATTTAGTGAATGAATTTTCATAGCTTCCAACACTTGACCAAGAAACCATTTCTCACACCAAACACTAACAAAAATATCATTTATAATTAAAAATTTTAAACAAAAAACTAAGTGTAAAAAAACATGATTACGCATAATTTTAATTTTTTTTAAAAATAGTTTATGTATTCCTTTATAAAATAAAAAATTACGTTTCAATTTAATTATGATTTTGTAATTAGTTTTTTAAAATTATTTAAATTTTCTATTTTTTTAAACTAATAGTATTATTGAAAAAATAATTTTTTAATTTTTAATGTGCAATAAGTTCCTTTTTTAAAGAAATATAAAAATTATTACATTTTTAGAATTATATATATATATATTAAATATATTTTTTTAAAAAAATTGATAAAAATTATAATGAAAAATACTAATTAAAATCATTACGGAAGAAATAAGTTTTCATGGTTGCAAAATTTAGGCTGCTACCAATTGGAGGCCAGTAATGATTTCAAGAGTGACCTCCAAATAGAGGTCACTACACTCCAAAAAGATTTCCTTCACATGAACCCTCAATTTCCATTTCCAATAATCCCCACACCCCAAATCTTTCCTATCACACAACCCTCCCTAACCTACATGAACCCTCCTCCCCCATGTGAAACCTCCTCTCCCAGCGAACCCTCATACAAGCCATGTTTTCTGTGAAATCCTCCCAACCCCATCCCCCCCGCATGAACCCCCTGCTCACGATTTCTCCCCTACTGCAACAAGATTCCCTCTATGAACTACTCTAGATGGCTGGTGTTTTCCTCTCCGGATTCTCACACATGGGCCTCCACCCCGACCCGCGCCAAAGATTTTATTTTGAATTTTTAATAATTTAAGGTATAAAATTAATTCCCAATTTATTTTCATTAAGTAATTTATTAATTTGTGTGAATTATGTGTTTTGGGGTAATTGGGGATTTATGGAATTTCAACTATTAAAATTCCCATTTTGAGACTCATCTCCCTGGATTATTTTTTCAAATTTTGATAATTTTGTATATTAATTTGTTTTTAAAATTCCTGGCAACTTGTTTGATACTGGACTTGAAATGCCTAAATTGATATATGTATTGTTTTATTTTGTTTGAATTTGGATCATTTTAATGAGATGAAATAGATTATTTGTTATTTTATTTTCAACAAATGAATAATTTACAAAGGTTAAATTTTTGACCTTGTAATTCTGATTAAAATTAGGAATTACATTTAACCTTATTAAATTTATATTGATTTTATATATTAGTAAAATATTTCATTAATTTTTTTTTACTATAGAATTATTTTTATAATATATTTATTATTTGAATATATATCATATAAATGAATTCAATTTATAATCATTAAATATATATAATTTTTATGATGTTTTTTTGACTAAAGTGAAAATGATCTTTTAAATAATCAATATTTTGTGGTTGACTATTTTATTGATAAAATAATGGTATATATATATATATATTCATATTTAAAGATATTTTAATATATATAATACATTATAAATGTATTATTAAAATATATATCAGTTAAACATATATTATTAATGTATATATTAAAATATCTTTAATCTACACATTATACAATATTTATTTTCATTAATAAATATTTTTATTGTTTATTTTTTATTAATAAATCCTTTTTTTATTTCAAGAAGAACATATTAGCTTCTAGGAGGACTAAAATCATAAATGATTTGGTCATAAGACAAGGTGTTTTTCCTTTCACAAACCTTGGAGTTCCCAAGTTTTAGGGTGAACCTCAAAACTCACATTTCAATCATATTATGGGTTATATTCGAAGGAAATAGGATTCTTGGAAGGTAAAATCCCTATTAATGGTTGGAAGGGTATGTCTTGCGAAACATATTATCATATCTAAATGTGTTTACTCTTTTATGGTCTATAAATTATGTAATTCATTATTTAAGAGCATCAATATCTCTATAAAAAAATTTATTTGGAATGGGATCATTCTTGAGTGGATGATTATTAATATTCCTTGGTATAATTTATGAAAAATTTCCACTCTTAGAGATATTGCAATGAGAAATATTAGAAACTTTAACCAATCTCTGCAGACACATTTCATGTGGATGCTCATAAATGATAAATCAAGGACTCTTGTCTTTGTAAGATCCATATTATTAAACAAGTTAAAGGTTATAAATATTAATTACATGGATTCTTCAATTTTTCCTTCCCTGAAGTTGACTTTATACAACATTACCTATCAATAACACTGGTTAGTTAACAAAAACCCCTCTCTTAAATTTTGTTTTGATAATTAGATAGGTAAGCCCTTGCTGGACCTACTCAACTCTGCTGATCTAATGTTGGACATAAATTCCACTATTAAATAGAAACTAGACACTTTGTTGAACTTACAAATGTGGTTAAAGCTTTGATAAGAAACTATTACTTTATTAATCAAGATGATATTCTGAATTGGGAGCTATAATTCAATGAGATACTCACCATAAAACTATTTTAATAGAATAAAATTACTGGGAGTGGTCATGAATGTATCATAAGGATGAATAAAATCTATATTTCTCCATACATATTTAATTTTATATGGATAATTTCCCATTCCAAACTTATGATCCACTCCTAACTAGAAGCGGTCATAATCTCTTTATATTCTAGATTCATTTTATGTCATGAAAATATGGAGGATATCAATTATCTATTCTTGATTTGTGAAACTTCTTCAGCACTATTATAATGCCATTCTTGATTTTTTTGAAGTGAAACTCCCTTATATTGATTCTTTATAGGATATGATTTTTTATCTCTCTCATATTTCTCTATCCCTATAGCTCCTCAACTTGTTCTATGTGGACTGTTTTGAAATAATTCATGTAATTTGGGATAGTAATAACAAAGGGATTCATGTGCAGGCCCACTTTAACCTTCAGTCTACCCTGTTGTGAATAAATATTACATTGAAGAAGACTGACTCTCTTTAGTATGGATAATGAAACTACTCTATTCATGATTACCCAATTATCATATGTCGAGGAATATATTGGAATTTTCATCCTCCTTATGGAACTCTTTAAATAATATGGAACTCTCCATTTGTCATATGCATAAAATGTAATTTTGATGGGGAATCTAGAGAAAATCTTGGACCATCAGGCTTCAGAGCAGTCTTCACAGGTCACAATGGGGATATTGTGGGATGTCTTTATGGACCCTGGGGAATTTTTTCATGTTTGTAGGTTGAAATAATTAGGCCTATTAAGGCAGTTTAAACTGAAATTCAGAGAGGATCAATAAATATTTGGATTGAGTGTTATTATACCATATTTTTGTAAGTTATGGGAAATTTCCAATTACACGTCTCATAGAAACCTAATACTCTATGGAGAAAGTGTTTGGATTTCATTTCATCTATGAGAAACTTTATCACACATGAATACCAATAAGCCAATTTCTTGGCCGATGAACTTGTAAAAAAGGGGTGATTGCTGATGATATCATTCTATCTGATTTCCAACCCAATGAGCTTTCCCCTCATTTTTTATTTAAATGAAAATAATCACTTTGAAAAACCTTTCCTCAGTGAAAGCCTCTATTATAAAAATCTCTATTTTGAATCCAATTTTTAAAAAAATTTAGAAATACAATTTTTAAAAAAATTTAGAAACAATTCATCAAACAAACCAAATTTTAATGTAATAAAGATAAAACACTAAAGAACCACATCAAAGGTAAAAGGAGATAACAAGAATGTAAGGTCAATCTTGATGCCATTGATGCCAATTGTTCTAGGGAACACAAGGAAACATCTCTATGGAGTATCATTGAGTATCATGGGAAATTTATAAACATCCTATAAAGTGATCCTAGACATACTCAGGTGGAATCATCTATCATCATATCAACTCATTCCTAAGTCAATAACTAACCAACTACTCTACCCTAGCCTCACTGGTGCTACTCCCCCATGGCCTTTGATAAAATGGGGGATCTAATATATCAAATCAAGAATTTATAGAAAAGCCTCTAAATCCCCCACTAATACTCTTAGGACCCCCATGAAAGTCAAATAATAAGTGGTGATAAATCACATGTATCAATAAAACATAATGAATAGAACTCGTCTCATATCCAACACATTCTTAAGAAAAATCCCTTTCACATAACATCCAAATCAAAATAAAATACAAGACATACCCCTCATGCCATAATACACATAAATAATAATATACAAGGGGATTCAAGTGGGTCTCATAAACACACCATAAAATCTAATTTAAATGCTCCAAACATTCATAATCAAATTTGACTCAGGATACTGAGCCATTCCATTTATTCTTTAAATCCAAATTTAGAAGCATCATTTAAAAAAATATAAAACATACACCCTTTTCTATTTAAAATATCTTAAAATTAAAAACATTTCATTTCTTTTAATTTTTTTTATAAAACCATGATTTCACACTTATGAACCCAAACAAGGTCCAATATCTTTCACAAAAAAAAATAATCTTTAATAAGTCATCAAAAAGTTATAAAACCCTTTTCCTTCAAAAAATTTCATGATAAAATAAAGGAAACATTAAATATTTTTTAGGCCAAGTGATAAACCACCATGATACATTGTCAATACACATTAGATCTATGAAATATTATTATAATTGATATAATTAAAAATTTAGAATAAAAAATAACATAATGATATGTCAAATAAAGTAAGAGAACAAAAAACCTACCAAAAAAATGGTGATCAACATGGAATTCATCATCTTAGTGTAACACCCCTAGAAAAGTGAAACTTAAAAGACTAAATATTACAACCCATTTCAACAAGGCACACCTTTATTTTTGGGATCCAACATGATTAGAACTCCATAATTGAGTGTTCTTTTCTTGGAATAGTGTTAGGATGGGTACCTCTTGGGAATTTTTCCAGGGTGTGTGTGAGTGAGGTAAAAGCACATATGTTTTGAACTATGGGGACAGTTAGTATTCTTATAAGTGACCTTGGTGTGTAATAGTATGCAATGACCCAAAATTCTATCAATGGGATTTAATTCCATATAATTATTTATATAGTATATATCACATAAAAATTACATAGATAACACAATACAATCTTTATAAATTAAGAATGAATAAAATAAGAGATATTTCTAGAAGTTAAGGAACATATACTGAAGGAATAGTAACTTGACCTTTGGTATAGTAACATAACCATTGGGAATAGTAATATGACCAATAGAATAGTAACCTCACATATGGAAGTATAAATAAAATTTAGTCATATTATAAATAAAAATATGATAAATTATATCATAGTATAAGTTAATAATGTTTTAAAAATGATAAATTAAGTATTGGTATTTTTGTAAAACATAAATCTTTAATTAAAATTTTATAAATAATACAATGATTTAGAAGAAAATTTATTTTCATAAAATATATTAATAAACTAATATTTTTTTATCTTACGACTATAATATAATTTATGATACCTTAATTAATTTTTCAAGGTTTTAGAAAATGAGTTATAATTTTAAAACGAGTATTTTTCAAGTAAATTATGATTTTGATTAAAAATTAAATTTATCATATTTAGAAAATTATTTTCATAAAATTTTGTTCATTTTTTAATTCTACATGTCGAAAAATGTTTGGGGTGAATTTTTATGATTTTTCTAAAATTGTTGAATTTTTGGTGAATAGTGAAAGGTGGTAATTTACAGTTTTTAATAAATAAATGATTTATTGAGTCATAGATGATGTTTGGATGATGTAAGACCAAAATATAGAAATATAGCTCATTATTTAATATATTTAGTGATAAAGTTCAAACTATTCATAGTCTTAAGCTAAAATAATAAACAAATGATTAATATAATAAAAAAACACCCCTCTTCTCCACTATAAATACCACCCCACAACACCCATTCTCCTCACACCTAAAAAGCATTCAATATTGTCCAAATTCTATTAAATAATCCTCTCAATTATATCACCCACTTAAAAGATCATTTTTCTTAATAAAAGAACAAACTCAAGTTACTGAAGGAGTTTCTCGTGGAGAAGAATTCAAGAGGTAATAAACCTCTTTCTTTTTCTTTTAATTTCTTTTCAATTTCTTTTATTTTATTTTAATCTTCTCAAATAACTTTATCCAAGTGACATGATAAATACCATATCATTTATATAATTTAATCTTATTTTATTGATGGAAAACTCAACCTAATTTCCTTTTCCCTCAACTTTTGTTCTAAAAATGAAAACATCGTCTGTGAGGTGCTGATTCACCACCTTCCGGAATGATGATTTTTAATTTTCTAAAAACACCTTAAAGGTTGTTAAAAAAAGAATTATAGTGGTTAAAAAAGATTTTAAAATTTATATAACAACTTTTTTTATTTTCTATAACTTACATATATACATAATATGAATTAACAAATCAAAACTAGTTCGTGATGATTGAAAAATGACCAAAATAAACTAACAATCATCATTAATGTTCTATCTAAACATTCATCACCATATCTAGAAAAATTATATATAATACCATTTAATCTTCTATATTTTCATTAATAATATATAATTTTAATTCAGGATAACTATTATCATTTTACATGATCTTCCATACACGTATACAAGTGAGCCGATCATGAAAAACAAGGAAACAAACACTCTTGAATGATGAAATTGAATCTCATAAATCGTAAAAAAGACCATAAATGAACTTAGTAAAATTAAAATAAATCAAATAAATGTTTAATAATTTTTGAGTTAAATTATTAACAAATATAACTTGATTGTCTAGGACATTAAGTTCAAGTGCAGAACACTTTTGGTCATAAGGTAAGGGATTCCTTCCGAACCTCCATTTTTTCCTTTGGTTACAATTTCTCTCTATTTATCCCAATGTAATTATTGTTTGTTTTTATATAATTATTATAAAATCTATATATATTTCCAAAAATAATTTATAAATATTAGTTCTTCCTTCTTTGATGGTGAAGTACTTGTTTTAAAAAGGTTCCCTTCTCAATTCTTCCCAATAAGCAAGCCCAATTAAAAGGAACTTCTTGATTTATTACCCATTTTCAAGTGCACTCCATAATCTATTTTATTCCACCAGAATTTTTATAAAATCACTAAATTTATCATGAAAAACTATCTTAGTTCATTTCTAGTTTTATACAAACAAATATTCCTTTTCATTTTAAAGAATCATTAAAATTTTCTCTTAAATCACCCTGAAGTGGCTCATTTCTAAAGTTTCTTAAATACTTTTTATAATAATTTCACTTAATTTTGAATTAAATTATCTTGATATATTCCTATTTTCCTTTATTAATTTCCATGTATGATTTAAAGTTATTATTTCATGGACACTATTATGAAATTCCCATTTTTTATGCCTTTTGACATGATTATGATACCCAATTCTTTCCATTGGAAAACATTATGTTTATATTTTATTACTTATATATGAATCATCATATGGAACACATATTCATGAATATGTTATGATTGATGTACCCATATAACACTCCAATTCATTTGGTAATGTTTTGTCTCATGAGACATCACGTGAAATGGTCTTGGTGGTTAGCCTTGATTCATGCTAATTATGTACAATGGTATTGGTTTTTATCCTTGAATCATGATCCTACATGTGAAATGGTCTTAGTGGTTAGAATTGAATCATGATACTCCATGTGAAATGGTATTTTTGGTAATACTTGACTCATTCTTATGTCATGTTGTATGTGGTTTCCACATTTCTATGATTCCATGATTATATGATCCCATGTTCTACATGCTATGATTCTGTATTTTTATTTAGATTCCATGACATTTTTATGTCATCATGTTATGAATTATAACCCATGTGATATTATTTATTAATATTCTTATTCCATTATAGGTATTTTTAGCTCATACCTTTTGTTCATGTATTTCCTAGGTTATGCTATGCAGATATAAGGGCTCAAAGGGAGTTAGGAATCAATATGAAGATTAAATAAAATATGTTTTTATTTTGATTTCATGATATTTAATTATGAACCTAATCTTCCAAAGACACAATAATTTATGATCCTTGGATTTTAATTGATGTTTAATTATTCTTAAAAACATGTAATAATACGTTTAAAAGGATAGGGTCTCTATAGTTGGTATCAGAGCATGGTCTAGTTATTTTTGGAGTCTAGGACTAGAGAAATTTATTATGAACCCTAGGGATAATTCTATCACGATGGATAACCTAGATTGAAAGATAGGGAATCAAAAGTTAGGATATACTTTTCACTTATAAGTTATCTATTTAATGTTATCAGTTCCCCTTTTACATGTTTAATAGTTTAAAAATTCTCTTCCCAAATTCAATTTTGGATTAAGTAAATGATTAGAAACAAAATCAAATAGTGAATGATTGGATTATTATCTATGGATCTACACATTATTTTGATATCTGTAAAGTTTAGTATAACTATTCAAACACCACATCAGAATATAGAGGTTGAGTTATAAGTGAGAACAAAAAATGGGGTAATTATTGCTTCCAAAGTTTATAACTCATCCCCGGTTAATGTTTGTGGAATGAACCTCCCAGAAAACCATATCTTACTTACTTTAGTGGATTTTGATGTTATTTTGTGCATATATTGGATATATTTGTACAAATCCAACATAAAATATCAAGAAAGGTTGATCAATCTTCACATCCCGAAGCATCATCCAATTTTGTACGAGTGTAAGGAGGAGGATAAATATTCTACAGAATCATTATATCAACTAAGAATAATATTTCCTTCTAATCAAGAATATCTATCCCAAATTATTGAGACAAAGTATAGGATCATGCTTGAAGACATTCCCATTTTAATGGACTACACTGATGAATTCCCTGAAGAATTTCCTTATCTTCCTCCTGATCGATAGGTTGAGTTATCAATTGAACTTATTACTAGATCTATGCCTATATAAAATACATGTTAAATAATGGACACCATTGAGTTGGGGGAATTGAAGATATAGTTACAAGAGAATCTTGATAAGGGTTTTAAATGCCTGAGTGCTTCACTGTGAGGTGTATCAGTTATATTTTTCAAGAATAATAATGGATCAATGAGCCTCTACATTCATTATCATGAGCTCATAAAAATCAGGATAAAGAACAAGTATCTCCTACCCTAGATAGATAACTTGTTTGATCAACTATGAGGGGTAATAATTTCTCTAAGACAGACCTTTAGTTAGGATATCTCTAATTAAAGGTAAGGAAATTAGATATTCCCAAGACTGCCATTTGAACTAGGTATGGGTACTATGAGTTCATAGTGATCCCCTTTATAATGAATAATGTTCCAAAATTTTTTATAGACTTAATGAACAAAGTTTTTAGAGATTACCTCAAAAAATTTTGGGTAGTCTTTATTGATAATATTATGATATAATCTAAGAGAAAGGAGGAACACAAGGAGTAATAGAATACTGTGCTAAAAACTTTTTGAAGGGAGAAAATATATGAAAATTACAATAAATGTGAGTTCTAGAAGGAGGAAGTATCATTCCTGGGGCATGTTATCACTGAAAATGGAATATCTGTAGAATCTTCCAAGATAATGGAAATTGAAGAGTGGACCAAGCCAATATCTGTAATAGATATCCATAGTTTCCTCAGTCTATATGGGTATTATCGACATTTTTTGAAGAAATTCCAATGATTGTCAAACCCAATAACCGAGATGAATTGGAAGGGAGTTAAGTTTATTTAGAATAGTGAATGTGAATACCACTTCAAAGAGTTAAAAAACTAGATTATCACTAAACCAATGATCACACTACCGACAAGTGGGGAACTCTTTGTGGTGTACATCGATGCTTGAAGGGAGAGATTATACTGTGTACTGATTAAAATGATAAAGTTATAGCCTAAACGTCATGGAAGTTGAAAATTCATGATCAAAACTATCCCATGAATGATTTGGAGTTGGAAATTGTGATATTTATGTTGAAAACATAACGATATTATCTCTATAGAGAGAAGTGTGAAATATATAATGGTCATAAAGTCCTCAAGTATATATTCACACATAAAAAGATTAACATGCCCCAGTGAAGATAGTTAGAACTCATCAAGGATTACGACTGCTCAATCCACCACTATCTTGGTAAAGAAAATAAGGCTGAAAATTCTATAAGTAGAAAGGATACTGCAACATTATCAATGATGATAATTGAGAAGGATCCAATATTATTAGACCTATAAAGGATAAACATGGAAATAATTAAGGAATGAAAATCATAAATCATTTCTCAAATGATTGCTCAACCATCCCTTATGTAAAATATAAAGGATGATCAAAGAATTGATATGGAAATTCAGAAAAAGGTAGACAATATCAGAAATGGTAAATCCTCAATGTTCCAAATGGATTAGGAAGGAGGCGTGAGATTTGGGTCATGGCTATGTGTACTATCCAATCCATAGATAAAGAAAGAGCTTCTGAATGACTCCCATAGCTCAAACTTCTCTATTCACCTAGGGAGAAAAAAGTTGTTTCGATATATCTAAGAGCACTATTGGTGGGACTATATGAATAAGGAGATCACTGAATATATATCAAAATTCCTAGTGTGTCAACAAGTGAAGGATTAAATAAAAAATTACAAGGGTATGGTGCAACCATTACCCATACCAACATGGAAATGGGAAAAAATAACCATATACTTTGTCACTATACTTCTAAATACATATATAGGAAACAATTATATATGGGTTGTTGTGGATTTTTTTATAAAGACAACTCACTTTATCATAATTTTAGAGGAATTATCACACAATCAACTTACACATATATACATAAGAGAAGTGGTGAGGCTGCATGAAGTACCACTATCAATTGTATTCGATCGAGATATGAGATTTACCTCAATGTTTTGGAAAAGTCTCCATCATGATCTAAACACGGAGTTGAACTTCAGTGTGACTTATCATCCTTGAACTGATTTCCAATATGAGAATACTATTCAGACACTGAAATAAATCTTGAGAGCATGTTCTTTGGACTTTAAGGGAGGATGGGACCAACTCCTACCTCTAGTCGAGTTATCCTACAAAAATAGTTTCCACTTGAGCATCCAAATGGATCATTATAAATCTCCATATGGGAAAATATACAAAATAGTGGAGTGTTGTGATGAAGTCAAAGAACATAAATTACTATTAACAGAAATGGTTGAATAAATAGTGGAAAAAGTGAAAACCATTCGCTAAAACATCAAGGTAGAAAAAATTTGATAGAAGAGTTATACAGAAAATCATTGATGAGACTTGGAGTTTAAGGTTGGATACATGGTATTTCTCCATATATCTACATGGAAGAGGATCATGAGATTTGGGAAGAAAGGAAAGTTAAGTCCCAAGTACATTGTTCCCTTCAAGATTCTTGATCATGTCGGATCTGTGGACTATCGAATATCACTTCCACCAACCATGTCTCAAGTACATGATGTATTCAAAATATCCCTATTGAGGAAGTATATACTGGATCCCTCACATGTACGAAATTTAGAGGCGGTGTAGTTGGAAAATGGCCTCTCTTACAAGGAGATGCTAGTAAAGATCTTGGACTGTAGAGATAAAGTTCTACAAAACAAGACTATTCACCGGGTCAAAGTACTATAAAAGAACCATAAGTATGAATATGAAATATAGGAACTAGATGAAGCAGTGAAGAAGAAGTACCCTAACCTATTTTAACCTTAGTTTTTTAAATGAAATTTCAAGGGAGAAATTTCATAAGGGGGAATAATATAATGACCCAAAATTATACCAATGAGATTAACTTTCTTATAATTATTTATATAGTATAAATCACATAAAAATTACATATAAAAAAAATAAAAACTTTATAAATGAACTATGAATGAAATAAAATGTATTTCTAGAAGTTAAGGAACATACAGTAAATGAATAGTAACTTGACCTTTGGAATAGTAATATGACTGTTATGAACAGTAATATGACTAATAGAATAGTAAACTCACCTATAAAAGTATAAATAAAATTTTGGAATATTATAAATAAAAATATGATATAATAATGACAGTGCATGTTATTAAATATTTTAAAAACGATAAATAAAATATTGGTATTTTTGTAAAAAATAAATATTTATTTACAATTTTATAATTAATAAAATGATTTAAAAGAAAAACTATTTTTTTAAAATAGATTCATAAATTAATATTTTGTTATCTTTTTATTATAATATAATTTTAAAAGACCTTAATTAAAATTTCAAGGTGTCATAAAACCAGTTCTAATTTAAAATCGGTATTTTTTGAGTAAATAATGATTTTAATTAAAAATTAAATTTATCATATTTATAAAAATATTTTTATAAAATTAAGTTCATTTCTGAATTCTACACATCATGAAATGGTTGTGATTAATTTTTTGAATTTTTCTAAAAGAGTTGAATTTTTGGTGAATAATGAAATATGCTAATTTACGATATTTAAAAAATAAATGATTTATTGAGTCGCATATGATGTATGGTTTATTTAATACCATAATATAAAACTATGATTAATTATTTAATACATTTATTAATAATTTTTAAACTATTCATAGTCTTGATCCAAAATAATAATAAAATGAATAAAATAATAAAAAAACACCCCTCTCCTCCACTATAAATACCACCCCTCAACACCCCTTCTCCTCACACCTCAAAAGCCTTGAATATTTCAAAAATTCTGACCAATACTCCTCTCAAGTATCTCTCCCATATCCAAGTGACTTTTTTCTCAATCAAATACCAAATTCAAGTTCCTCAAGGAGGTTCTCAAGGAGAAGAATTCAAGAGGAAAAAACCTCTTTCCTTTTCTTTTAATTTCTTTTAAATTTATTTTCTTCTGTTTTCCGTTTCTCACCTCCCCTTATCCAAGTGAAATGATAAATAAAAAATCATTTATATATTTTAATTTTATTATGTTAATGGAATAACCCATACACATATATAAGTGAACCGATCATGAAAACCAAGGAAATGAACACTCCTGAACGATGAAATTGAATATCATAACTCATAAAAGACCATAAATTAACTTAATAAAATTATAATAAATCAAATAAATATTTAATAGGTTCTTATTTAAATTATTAATGAATCTAATTTTATTATCTAGGAAATTAATTTTAAGGAAAAAACGCTTTTGGAGATAAGGTAATGGATTCTTTCCGAACCTCCATTTTTCCTTATGGTTACACTTTCTCTCTCTCTACCCCAATGTAAGTATTATACATTTTTATATAATTCTTATAAAATCTATGTATATGTTCCAAAATCATGTATATATATCATTTATTCCTTCTTTTATGGGGAAATACATGTTTTAAAAAGGTTCCCTTCTCAATTATTCTCGATAAGCAAGCCCGATTAAAGGGAACTTCTCGATTTCTTACCCATTTTCAAAATCATTCCATAATATATTTTAATCCACCATAATTTTTATAAAATCAATAATTTTATCATGAAAACTATCTTTGTTCATTTCTGGTTTTATACAAACAAATTTTCCTTTTCCATTTTAAAAAATCATTAACAGTTTCCCTTAAATTGAACTAAAGTGGCTCACTTGTAAAGTTTATTAAATAATTTTTTAACTATTTCACTTATCTTTGAAATATATTATCATTATATATGCCTATTTTAAGCTCATTATTAAGATTAAACATAAGATATTTTTATTTTGGTTTCATGGTGTTTAATTATGTGGTGTGTTGGGAAGGAAACCAAGGTATTATAGATTACCCATAAGATTAAATAGACAGGTTCACATCCTAGGTGGGTTAGGTGATTACCAAATGACATCAGAGCTAATACCTAGTCGAAAGTTTAGTAGAACTTCTTAATTTTGAGGTGTAGGGTCTACAATGAGGGTGTTTTTCATTAAAGGGGGAGGAGTGTAATAACACTCCAAAAATGAGAATTAAAAGATGAAATGTTACTACTCATGTCAACAATATGAACCTTTATTTTAGAGAGCCTACCTGATTAAAACTCCAAAATTAATCATACTTGGCCTTGAGTAGTGTCTGTATGGGCGGTCTCTTTGGAATTTTCTTATGATGTGTGTGAGTGAGGACAAAGCACATTTAAAGAACATGTGTTTTCCTGTGGGAAAAACCATTTGTCTGCAAGTTACCTAGGTAGGTAATAAATTTAAGCGTGTTTTGAAGGAAAAAATTATATTAAAGGAGACCCATGGGATTAGATGATAGAGTTCATAGCCTGGGGGGGTCAGGACATAAATTATTTGAAATTATTGATGATGCATATACTAAATTATATCTATAATTCACTATAATCAATAAATTGTCATTTTTTGAAACTTTTATACCTTAATACCATGAATCATTTGATATAAACCTCATTTGATATGTTGTTTATACTATTGTAGAAGGTACTCCCCACTAGAGTGATGAATTAAGATCCACAATTCCAAGCTTGAAAGTTTACCGACAACCTTAGTTTCACATATGATACCATTGATGCATGACACAACAAATGTATATTATTTAGAAAATGTAATGTTAAACTCTATAATTATACTATTTTTTGCTTGTATAAGTGTAAGTACAAAAAGGTTAATCAAGGTAGTCATATTATTTCTGGTGGTGTACTGAATCAAGGGAAATAGATCAATGATAAGATGATGTATTAATTCCCCATAAAACTGAGATTTAAGATATTCACTATGTCATTTAAAATTTCTAAATCGAAGATGTGGTATTCATAGATAAATAAAGAGGCTAATAAGTTAACTCACTCAGTAAATTATTTTTCATGGAATGAGTTTGATCAGAGACACATATAATTTTACCAAGATAGTCATAATGTTTTTCTAAGTTTGTAAGAAAATGGTTTTAATCCATTTATCTTTATGGTTAGTGTTGTATATATTATGTGTCCATTGGTATTGATTCCATATAACATTCCCTCACTGTTATGTTTGAAGAAACCATTTTTGTTACTTTCCTCTATTATTGATAGACCAAGATGATCCAATAATAAATTCAATGTTTATATGCAACTGTTTATTGATGAGATATAATAATTTTGGGGAGATGGTATAATGAATTTTGATTCGATATATAAGGATATATTTATAATTTGAGTCACTTTATTAAGGCCAATTAATGTCTTTCTAACATATGATGACATATCTTGTTAGAGTATAAAAGGAAAATTTTCATGACATTATTGTAATAACATTAAGAAATCAACATGGATTAAGTAATGTAGGAATAGGGAATACCATGGTCACATACACTTTATTCCTCTACAACATAATTTTAGAAAAGAAAATGTGTCGTTTGATGGGAACATAGGTCATGACCCATTATTGAAAATAATTCCCAAGGTTCAAATTCTAGCACATCTTGACCAGAACAAATTTTTATAGTGTATGATTTTTTGGATTTATTTTCTTCTATAACACCTTCCATTACTAGAATAAATAGAAAGAATAATCATAATTGAAATAAGTGAAGTATTTTATTTCAATTTCATTATTATAAATATAATATTTTAAGGCACAATTTGGATATGATGTAAATTGAAAAAATGTGTGGGATAATATGATATGTCTCATTTTGGGTATTAATAGGAAATCAAAAGACAATTAAAATGTTTGAACTGATTTGGAGAAAATGGGATTGAGAAAACCATTACATTTAAAGCTTGGTGAGAATAATATAAGGAATACAAGCCTATTTCATAGTATATAATGACTAAAAAAGATAAATATTAATTTCTATAAATTTTTAAGACCCTAAAAGTTTTTGGTTGTTGTTGGTATAATATTAAAAACATATCAATGTGTCAAGCATAAAATTAATGGGGTTGAAAAGTCATGATAATCATGTTTTTATTCAACAATTAATCCCAATTTCAATTCATGTTTGATTTCATACCCATATTATTGAGTCCTTGATTGATGTATCTATTTTTTTGGTTTTTTTGCAAGAAATCATCTTGTGAGTGATCTGAAAAACTATAGTATAGGATTTTACTTACACTATATCACTTAGAGAATCTATTTCTACCTTGTTTTTTTCATGTCATGGTCCACTTGACTGTACATTTAATTGGTGAAGTCATTTATGAAGGTACCCTAAAATTAAGGTGAATGTATTTCAACATTTCTTTTTGATTTCATGGTCCAATTGACCGTACATTTAATTGGTGAAGTCATTGCTGATGGTCCCCTTGAATAAATTGAAATGGTATGCATGTAATAGTGATCATTCAAAAGAGTCAATTTCTAAGGGTTATTTGATGGACAAAAACACCATTTTTTATGCTATATGTATTTATAAGGCTGAAAAAATTAGATAAATCCTCTTGGAATGGTGAAGGTCCAATTAGATAAGGGACACCATTTGATATGGATAATGAAAAGTATGTTCAAGTTCATAGATACATGTTGTTCAACACTCCATAAATTTTTTCATTAATACAATATGTTTTATTTTTGATACATTATTCAGAATGTTTCTATATTTAATTTGTTACTTATATTTTATTGTAATGTAATCTATGATTCATATCATTGAGTTAAAATGGGAATGGCCCTGTGCCAATGATCATTATATCCAGTAACTTTATTTCAACAAATTTCCTGAGTGGTTACACACTCATGTATGTATATATAATTGATTTAATATTTTATAATTTATTTGATGTTCATTTATACAACCCTTTATTCACTGAATTATATGAAATTTACAGATTCACAAGATGTATGAATTAGGTTTTCATATAGTTATTGAAGAACTCAACCAAATGGATGATGGTTCATTTGTTACAGATCATCATTACAAGTCTTTGGATGTTAGCATATTTCAATTTCATATTAGTGATGTTGACGTGAATTAAGAAACACAAAATAGTAGTGTCAGTTATCCATCTGTTTATTCTAGTTATTACTATAGATTTTTGAGGGATATTATTGAGGTTATTTATAGTCATTTTTGCACCCAACGTGTGTTTTTTTGATTTTTTTATAATAATTTTTGAGGTTCATAGAGTAGTGATTGACAGAGGATTATTGAAAAATAGAGATTTATTGTTATTAATGTTGGATTTTTGGACAAAGGAATGGATTTGGGAATGGAATAATATATGAAGGATAAATGATATTTGATGTTGTTTTATATTTATTTAGAGAAGTTTTGAACAAGTTTATGCACATTAAAACACCTATATATGTGTACAATACAATTTATATATACATTGTAAAGGTGATCTGATCTTTTTGATCCTGCATAATGGTAAGTCTTTGAAGGAACTCAACTACATAAAAGTAATTCAGGAAATATGATTCATGCATAAGGGTAACTTAGAAATCTAGCGACTTATGTAAAGTTCATCTCCAACCTGTGTATAATTAACTTTAAAGTTAATAAGTTACATAAAGTTAATGATTAATTTGTTTAAGTTTCATCTCATAGTAAAATAACTTCTATAAATATTTTTAGAGGGGATTTTGTCAAGGTAAATATTTATTTTCATAAGGTTCATATTACAGTAAGGGAACCTATTTAAATTTTATGACCTACACTATATAAAGGTAATGAATTTCATAAATTTAATAAAAATATTGTTCTATCTATATAATGGAAATCTAAAGTCCCTTTACTTTCACAAGGGTATAAGAGCATACTATGCTGAAGAAGTGGGAGTTTTTATGAAGATTTGGGAGACTTGGAGATTTTAAAAAGAGCCAAGGGTTTTTTCAAACATTGTGGTGAAGGAAGTTTCAAAAAATATATTGATTATGAGAAAAAAGGAATCCCAATGTGGGTGTAGAGTTGGTCATATCCATGGTTGAAGGAGTTTGAATGCTTGTGTTCTAAGGCATGAAGTACGTAGATACCAAAAAATAGTTAGGTTTATGTAGACACATCATTGAGTTCAGTATGGTGCAATGGAAGTCCTCCATTATGAAATGGGAATCCCTCTATAAGTGTTTTGCTATCCATGGTGGAAATTCATATGATGAGTCGATGGAGGATGATGGAGGTTTTTCTATGCTGTAGTTCCAAGTTGAAAGGCATTTTTCTGGGTATACCATGTGTCCAGATTTTTGGAGTGAAAGGGAAAATAGATAGGATTCCATGGTGTCAAGTGTTTTGAAATTCATTTTACCTAGATAAGAACTAAACCATGCTATGGTGTCGAGGCTTAGAAAGTTTCATTGGGCATTTTTTTCATAGAAGATCTATGTACGAGTATGTGATTGAAGACATAATTCATGCAATGCATGGAATTATCTTTAATGCCTTAAATATAATGGCCAAATCAATATCTAGGAATCAAGAAATTTTGAAGGATGTTTGTAGACGGATTTAAATATTTCAAATTATAATAAATACCACACTATAAAGATAGATAAATATGCCTCAAAGCAGTTACATGTTTGGAGAATAAAGAGTCACGTGAGACTCGACGTTAAAGTTGTTAATTTTATGGAATTTTGGAGACCATATAAGTTTTTAAGGATAAATTATTGAGTAGTTTATATGGTATATTATGGAAAATATACCATAATGTAATATCAATATAGATATACTGATAAATAAGGGAAAATTAATGCATGAGATATCACAATTTCAATAATTATGGAATTTCCATTTTTAAAATCATTGAAATATATTATATCTTCTATAAATTAATAATAGAAATAAAGATAAGAGGAATTAAAAACAATTTTATTCCTTGAAAATATATACATGTCGAAGGAGAAGGAACTGAAACTATATTGAAGATCTAATTTCCAATAAACATGTGGAGTCAAGATGAAAAAATGTTTGAAGGGAGTTTCTATTCACTACCCCATCTAGTGGATTAATGAAGAATGAAATGAGTATCTATATAATAGAAAGATAAGAATATTTCATACATTGATTATAAATAAGAAGTTTCAGTTTTATTATGGGAATAAAGAGTTTCTATTCAAGGTGTAATTCATAGATTATCTATGAAGAAACATAAGAATATATCAACAATGCATCTACAAAAAAATATGATTCAACTGTTGCTAATCATGTTGGACGAACATGACCTTAAACTGTGGTAGATCCATAAGTTTTTAAACTATGAGTGATCTTCCTAGAGTAGTTCATGAAGGAGAATAAGGGCAGTGATCCTTGGGTAGAAAGTGATGTTGAACCAAAACAATTTTAGAGGTAGTGACCACAAGAATGTACTACCGATGACCTTTTTATCAAAAAATGAGTAAACTAATGTATTATGGTATGATCAACACATATTTGAGCTATTCTACTTTTTTTATACTTCTGAAAGTGAACCATGTAGAATAATCATGCCCCTTGTATATTTACTTTACTACTTTTAGTTGGCAGTATTTGGTGAGGTTGATTGAAAGAAATTTGATGAACATGGTTCTTATCAAATTTGAAATAAGGACTAAAAAAAGATAAATTAATAAAAAAGATTAAATTTATCACACTCTGATTAACCACCACTTAGGGTTCCTTGGGGACCTATAAATTGGTATTAGATACTAAATGTTATGACTATTTTTCAACCTTAGAAGCTGTTTTAGGAGTTCTTGAAAAAATGAAGGCAACAACTAATATACTATTTTTCAATGGTACAAAATTCCAAAGGTGGAAATAAGATTTCATAGAACATGTGGAATATAATATTGGAGTCCCTTATCATGTTATTTTATAAGGTATTTTTCTATTTATATAATTTGAAATTATATTTGATATAGATCTATAAAAATTGGAATTGACACCTCATTAAAAAAGGTATTAAAGATTTCTCTTAAAGAAGATGTCTACAAGAAGATTTCTCACTAAAAATTTGTGAAGCACATGTGGATGGATGACATATACATTTTATGCATGTGTATTTGTATATAAATTCATTTTTTGATTAAATTAATTGGTTAAAATTTTCAGCATTTTATTTTTTTATGTTTTATGGTTAGATTGAATGTTTTGTTGAAAATTTACTTAACAGTGAAGAATTCTGGATAAAAATGATGCCCCTTGACAAACCATAGGTAAATAACCAAACCCAAGGCTTAAAAGTATATAAATGATCTGAAAATATCCTGAACCTATTGGAAAACACAAATTAGTAATTTATAATGTAAAAATGATGGATTTTCATGGGGTGGTAGTTTAAAACATAAAAAAATCTTAACAAGAGAAGAACCACATGTGCTACAGTGTGACACATATACATCATGCCATGAAATTCCTTCAAATGTTCCAAGACATAAATTAAATCCATAAAATTCTTTCTGTGTCCTCCCTCAAACATTTTACATTGTAAAACCACTATTTACAATTTAAAATAGTTGGAAAAGACAAAAAATGGGTGGTTTTGATGAAATTTAATTTAAACCATGTTTTGAAGGCTCAAGAAGCCCCAAGATTGATTGGGAATGAATTTTAATTAATTTGAGGTGGCCATTTATGATATCAAGAACCTTGTTTGGGGCCTATAAAAAGAGATCTAGGGGGATTCAAAGGAGATAAATCGACAAGGGGAAGCTATTGATGATGGAATACTGTTGCATTATTTTCCCTATATTATTTATTTTATTTTCATTTCTTCCAATCTGATAGAGATTTATTACTCTTGATTCATCTCAATTACCCTTTTTTGGAGTTTTAGTATTTTTGAGTGATCATAAAAGATTGAGACTGAACCAATTGGTATGTTTGATTTTTTTTTTGTGCTTAATTAAACAAAAACCCTTCATTATCTTATCAACCGATTTCAATTCATATTTTAGTTTTTATTATAAAATGAAATTGAGTTAGGGTGTGATTATGTTTATTTAATTTTCCTTTCTTGATGATCCGTATCTCACTCCACCCATTTCTGATATGTATACTATGGAACATATTAGGGTTGGATGGTGATTTCTCGGTAATCACTAACATGTGTGACAAATTGTGTCTTGAACTATTTTTAATTAGGGAATACCAATGCCGAATTGAAGATTGAACTAATTTATCAAGGGGACCTGCTGTAATTCCACTAACATAAGAGAAGGGTAGACCAACTTGAGACTTAAATTAAAAAAATCCTCACCATCACCATCTGGCCAAATGAGAGAGAAGAATCGATAGCGGAATCACTCTATTATCCACTAGTAAAAGAAGAATTGTTAAAAATTGGAAACCGATATCACATTGCACATGTTCTATACACCCCCAAACTGATCACCATTTTCCACCAACTATTTTATATAAATAAAATTAAACTGCATTCTAAAATCCTCAATTTATCAAACCAAATTAAATCAAACCAGTTTTCCTAAAAAAAGCTCAAAAAATTGACAACTTATTTTTGTGTTTACTCATCTTCAGGAGACTACCTATGGTTAACCACTAAACTATACTTAGTAAAATAAAATTGTTTTACCACACCCAATGACAAGGAATGTGTCAAACTTTGTGTTGTTTCCAAGGAGGCAGTTCAAAAAAACCCTTGAATGTCCTATAGTTCAACTCACCATTTAATTATTTTTAATCCAAACATTGAACGAACCATAACCAAGTTAAGAACCATTACACATTGATGTGATACTCTTAGTGTTCACTCTGAACCTGATGAAATTTCTAGCAGTCCCAACCAAACTCTTAGAGTTATATGTGCACCTTAATTTGAAAATCCTCAAAATCAACTTTCTCTGTCTTCTACACAAAATTACTTTTAATTTCATTTCAATATGATTCCTGTGATCTCAAAATTTCATATTCTTAAAGGAGAAGACCAAAATTTGAATATCTAATAATTAAACTAGGTGTGTCCAAGATTTAGGCTGAGGAGAGCACCTAATGATCAAATTAGATATGTTTGAGAAAGATTTAGGCTGAGGGGATAACTGGAAGATTAATTCAAGTAGGGGGTATTCCACTTTTCACTCAAGGGATCTACGAAGGAATGGTAATATAACCTAAAAATAGGAGAAGTAAATAACTGGTAATACATTAAAAGATTATTCATGTAGCGATTTTACCCACATCTAGGAGCATGAATATCAGAAATGAAATGTATGATATTCTCCAATCGACTGAAGATACAATCTATGAGTACTGGGAGAGGTTCAAGAAACTACGTGAAGGTTGTCCACATCAATCCATGGAAGAACATCACTTCCTCATTTTCTTATACCAAGGCCTGCTTGATAATGATCGAAACCTACTCAATTATTTATATATAGGATCCTTGGTTAAAAAATCACCAATATAAGATAGATTATTAATTTAAAATACTTCTCTAAACTCGTAAAAATTTGGAACTAGAGGTACATGCATAAGAGGCATACACATGGTATAAAATTCTAATTTTTTACCTTTATTTATAACCAAATTCAATGAACTAACCAGTTTAGTATGGAAAATTATTATGAACCAAGTGAGTGGGAAATAGTGACCACCTAATGTATGTGGTTTATGTGCTTCACCTACTCATTTTAGTGACCAGTTTCCAGACGTTTAGGGGACAAAAATATACGCTGCAACTCTTCATATAAGGAAATTCTAGTAGAATGAATTGCATTTACCCCAGGGAAAACCAAGATATGAAAATCAAAAAAATAAGGTGAGATATTTCTATCCAAACTATTACCCCAATCTATCTATCTTCTAATAGTATAAATACCATCACCCACCACCATTTCATCAACCCTACAAATATCTCTAGCAGCAACAATCCTTTCTACCACCACCTATCTAGAAAAATACACATGAGCAGCCTTTAAATATTTCACCATCAACTAAAGATAAATAAATGTGGTATAGAATTGTATGACTAGGATATAAGATGGATAAGATAACATACCAAGTCATAATAATTATGGATTTTCTGACTATGAATCCAGTAAAACTACCATCATAAACAATCCTGAATCCCAATAAAAGTATAAACATGATTACAAAATAAAGTGGAAAAGAGATATAGCCACATAAAAAAATAATTCCTTAAAAATCAGAGAATAATTATGAAAATAAACTAGAATAGAAAAATAAGAAATAAGAAATAAGGGTATGGTTTATTAAATAGAGACTAGAAACACCATTTTAAAAAAACAATAGGAAACAATGGATAACTAGTCACCATTTTCTTCTAGGTTAAATCAGTAGAAGAAGGTTGAAGATGAGTGAATACAATTTGATATTTAAGAGACCTTTTAAAAGTCAAGATCAATATCCCACTCTTAAGAAAAATCTAAAAATCTGCAAATATGATACATTTCTGAAGGAACTATGCACCAGAGAAGAAGACTTGATGCAAATAAAAGAATCAGAATGAGGATAAGTGTCTCATCCATCATCACACTTCCAATCCCATAAAAATGTCAAGATCTAGAGAAATTATCTATTCCCTACACTATTGGATCCTTAAATTTTAATGATGATTTATATGATTTGGGAACTTCCATAAATGTCATGAATCACTCCAAGTATACATCTTTACTAATTTAAGAATTAAAACCCACCAGAGTGGTGGTCCATCTCACAACCAGATCCATAGTTTTCCCAATAGGAGTTTTTGAATAATTTCATATGAAAGTGATAGATATACTATTCCTACTTGACTTATACATGCTGAACATGGACGAAGATATGATTTCATCACACTCTCCTATCATTTTAGAGAGGCCATTCCTAAAGACAGTAAAACCATCATTAATGTCCATGAACGTACACTTATAATAAAACTTAGAGATAATAAAATTCACTTCAACATAATTGACTTAATGAAGCATCCGTCAAGCAATCATTCACTTCCTGAGATCTCCCATGAAGAGGGTACAAAACCAATTGAATATTTATGTATGCTTTGAGAATTAATAGAAATAGGAGAGAATTTATCATTTGAAAATACCAATACCTAAAAAATTGAAAATACTAACTTCAAGATAGAATAATAGGTAGCTTATGATTTCTTCAATAATTTTTTAAAAGAAACTAACATGGTACAAAAGATTCAAGACTTAAAAATAGGAAACCTGAATTCAATATCATCCCTTGAACAACCCCCATGTATTGAGTTAAATCCACTACCAAGTGATTTAAAATATTCCCACCGTATAGAAGGAAAGAGATTACCTATAATCATTAATAATAACATATCAAACTCCCAATAGAAAACTCTGACTGAACTTCTCAAAAGAAACGTCTAATCCACAATACAAAATTTAGGAGATATACTTGAAATCAACCCCAAATTATTCAATCTTAGAATATTTTCAAAAGGCCAATAAAAATTAGTTAGATATCCCTATAGAAGACTTAATCCCATTATAATGGATTTTTTAAGATAGATATATAAAAATTATTAGTATATGACATCATTTACCCAATATTTGATTCATAGTGTGTCATCCCATTCCTTATTTTCCCAAAGAAAAATGTCCTAACCATTTCCAATAATGAATAAAATGAGTTGATTTCCATGAGAGTGAAAAATATTTGGAGATTGTGTATTTATTATAGGATGCTTAATTAAGTTATCTTAAAATACCACTTTCCAATCCCATTCATTGTTCAAATGCAATGAAGTTTAGTAGGGAAAACTTCTTATTATTTCTTAGAAGGGGTTTCATGATACTTCCTGGTACCAATTTCTCTAGAAGACCAGAAGAATATGACATTCACCTATCATTTTGGTTATTTCACCTATAAGAGGATTCCTTATGGGATATTAAATTCCCAAGTTACATTTCAATAGTGTATGGTAAGTATTTTCTTATATCATATTAAAGACTTATTGGAGGCATTTCTTGATGAACTCACTATTTTTGGTAATTATTTCAAAAATTTATTAGGAATTTTTGTTTTTTTCAAAAACATATATTAATAAAAATATTGTTTTAAACATTGAAAAATGTCACTTCATAGTAAAAAAAATTAATAGTGATAGGGAACATAATTTCAGAAAGAAAAATTGAGGTAGATAAGTCAAAGGTTTAAGTAATAAATTCATTTCTACACCTAACTTTTTTGAAACATGTTAGATCAATTTTAGGATATAAAAGTTTTTATAGAAGATTTATTAAATATTTTTGTAATATTTATCTCCCTCTCTGAATATTAGTATTAAAATAATATGTTTTTTATTTTAATAGTGATTATAGGGAAGTGTTTAATGATCTGAGATAGAGTATGACCACACTATTAATAATACAACCACCCAACTAGGACTATCCTTTCAAGATGATTTGTGACACATCAAACTAAGATGTAGAATAATAACACATATAATGAATTAACAATAAAACCCTAGTCATTTTTTATTCTCCCAAGAATTTATAATCCACATAGATCAACTACACAAGCCATAAGAAGGAGTTCCTTACAGTCATTTTTTACATTAGATAGATTTAGATATTATCTACTTTGAACTAAAGTTATTTTTTCTAATCATGTATCTCTTAGGTATCTAATAAAGAAGGATAATGATAAGCCTAGGTTGGTGAGATGGATAATTCTCTTAAAAGAGTTAAATTTGGAAATTAAAGACAAAAAGGTAATTGAAAATCAGGTGGAAGATTATTTAAGTCGACTACCCCGCACCACTAAGGCATAATTTCCAAATCTTGACCCACTTAATGATATGCTTCCTAATGATAAACTTTAAATTATGGAAGGTGAAGTACTATTTTTATGACAAATTTTTTAGTTATTTGATCCCATATAAAGTACCATATCATCTAAACTCTTATCAAAATCCCAAAATTAAATCTAAATCTAGATTTAATATTTGGGATGACCCATTCCTCTTGAAGATATAAAAAGATCTAGTAATTAGAAGATGTTTACCTGAACATGAAATTGAATTAGTTTTGGAATTCTGTCACACATTTTCTCATGGAGGCCATTTTGGATCCTTAAGGATATCTAGGAAAGTCTTATAATCTTGAACTTATTAGTCAACATTATTTAAATATGGACATGATTTTTTAATTTTTTTTGAAAATCTTAATTTTCTAGAAACATCTGAAAAAATGAAATGTCTCAAAAACCAATCAAATTTTGTGAAAATTTTAAATTATAGTGAATATAATTCCTTATAAGATTCACAATATCATTTGGTAATTCTTATATTCTGCTAGATGTAGATTATGTTCCAAAAATGCAATAATCAAAATGCACCAGGACTAATGATGGTAGTTGTTTCTATGATTTTGTTTGGGTAACATATTATATAGGTTTAGGGCATTGAAAGCCATAATAAGTTACAAGAGAACTCATTTTTTAATAGATAATGGATGAATTACTAAAATGGTATGGGAATTCAACACCATACCATACATAAGTGAATGACCAAGTATAAGTATCTAATAGATAAATCAAAGGTATTTTGGAAAATTCATCCAAACCCAATAGGAAGGATTGAAGACAATAGTGGGATGATTTCCTACCAACCTATAGGACTTTATATAAGGTACCCATAGGAATGATCCCATAATAATTGATTTATGGGAGGAGCTTCCACCACCCTTTGGAATTGGAACACATAGCCTAATTGGATATGAGATAGATGAATCTGGACCTTAAAAAATACAGGAAGGAGGGAAGATTACAATCATAAGAGCTAGATAAAATTAGGAGAGAAGAGTTTGAAAATTAAAAGATTTTCAAATAAAGAACAAGAATGACCCATGATAAGATAATTCAACCAAAAAACTTCAACCTTGTCTATAACGTGCTATTATACAACTCTATACTCAAACTCATTCTAGGTAAACTTCATTCTAGATGTGAATGACATTTTACTACCGTTCCTTTATACCCTTTTAGTGTTGTGCGTATTTTAAAGTAAGTAGGAAGAAACCCATTAATTATAAATGTCTATAGACTAATGAATTA
Organism: Viscum album; assembly: GCA_963277665.1. NCBI lineage: Eukaryota > Viridiplantae > Streptophyta > Magnoliopsida > Santalales > Viscaceae > Viscum > Viscum album. Next base: position 297,260,894 of record OY728132.1, on the reverse strand, counting down.
CAATGTGAACCTACATAAATAACCAGTGGAGGAGATTACACTCCTTCCACCTAGTTATCAATTGAGACGTGTTAGGTTGCTACTCTCCTTTATATTTAATTAAAGGTGGAAATTCCATTTTAAATCTAATTAACTGAATAATAAATTTTAATTCATTACAGAAATTTCATTAATTAAGTGTGGAGGATGGAATATTTATATTTTGTAATTTCATTATATTTTTTTTCATTTTCCGAGCTGATCCATTGATGTTAAACAAAAGGACTTGTGAGAGGAAACCCACCTTTTTTACTATAGTCCACTCTTCCTCTGATTCCTATTTGAGAATGGTTGAACATGACTACACTATCACATTTTTTATTATTATTTTTAAGACGATCAAAATTTCACATGATAACACAAAGAAGCTATATAGAATTCATATTTAAGAAAGAGATTTTGGTTGTCTGAATAGAACTCATGTCTTGAAAATGTTATAGAACAGAAATTAATGAATAGGGCCTACAAAACAATACTAAATCTAAATTTATAAGTTTATTTTTATTTTATAAATATTATCTTTTCTACTCCTTATATTATATTTTGAAAATATATTTTTGAGATTTAGAAGAAAATTGCATGCCCAAAGTTTGTCTTCTTTCTTCACTTGATCGGCCTAGGAGACATGAATTTATGAGAAATTCCATGATGCCCTATTTTATATTACTAAGTTAATGAGATATAATGTGAAAAATGGGTAATTTAATAATAATAGGGAATATTAAGATTTTAATTTTTATAAATCATGATTTATAGGAATTATTTTATTTAGGTAAATAAAATTTTCCCACCATTTTCATATATTGAGTTTTTGAAATTTTTATGGATTGGTTTTTTAATATTATAGCATTACATGAGTGAGTATCCGAAATTCATATGTTCGATCCTTGATATTATTTCTATAAAAAATAATTCCCATTTATATCTTGATCACATTTCTTGAGTGATATTGGGGAATTCCACCTGTTAGAACTTTTATTGTAACTTTTCAAATATATGACTGTGCAAAACCACATTTGATACTATTTATAAATTTTTATTGATTATACCTTTATAAAAGTATCTAATATAAAATAAATCCTTATTTATCCCATATTATCATTTAATATCCTCTATAGGAATGATCGATGTTACAATCCATTTTTATCCATTATTACCCTGCTCTATTTATATTGCATGATATTTTAAAGTTTAAGTGGGGGGGGGGGTGATAGAAGTCTTGGATAAGAGGATATATTACATTTTAAGTAAAAAGTGTGGGAAATATGTTTTAGTTATTAGGATAGAATCATGTTATATTCATTTTACTTATATTTTTTCTCTTTTGAAAAAAAGAAAAAATGGTTGTGTTTTGGAAAATAAAAAAGCAACATTACGAGACCGATGATTTTATCATATCATATTAGGTGTTGGATGGGATATTTGTTCAAATATTTTTTTTTAAAATGTAAAAAAATGTAAAAATAAAAAAAATAGAGAAAAATTCAAGAAGGTTTAATTCTTTCATTATACTTACATTGATCATGACCTTACTTTGAGTCTTGGAAAGTGAGATTTGTCATTTAATAGAGGATATTTTCCATTCACGTTGCTTTCTATGTCCTAATTTATGACTTAGAGATAAAACATCCCTTTTTAGCCTTAATTTTTTTTTACAAAAATACCTACAAACATTTATCCTAAAATTCATTAGAACCTTATCTTCAAATCCATCAGGATTTTTTGTGAATTTTCAATTTACAAAGTGAATAATGTAGATCCTTTTCAAGCCTATGGAAAAAGCACACGTGTTCATGGTTTGAGCATAAAACTACTTTAATTTTATCATGAGTGAAGAGAGAAAATAAAACATTATGAGGAAAACCATGACATGGAATGCTTAAGAATGATGAACTATGATATATGAATGAAGGAAAGGAATAGATCCACCATTATCAATGGGAAAAATTAAAATACTTGTGATTATTTCTATTTAAAGACTATGAATTTGAATTTATTTTTTACATAGAACATAAAAGGTTAACCCCCCATTGACAATCATTTTATCAAATTGATTTGGAAATTGAATATTAGTAACATGATGTTTTTATTTAATTTATGTTGATATTACATGCTTGAGGAAAAACAAGTTCTAAGTGTGGGGGAATTGACAGAACCATTTTATGCATGTATATTTGGATATAAAATGCATCAATTGTTTAAATTAATTGTTTAAACTTTCTAAAATCTGTTTTTTATGTTTTATGGAACGATGTTGAATTTGATTGAAAATCAGAGTAATGGTGAATAATTCAGGAGGAGAAAGATGTCCCGTGACATACTATAGGTGAAGGTCCAACCCTAACACTTCAAAGTGAATAACCGATCTAAAATGGGCCTAAACTAGTTAGAAATGACCAATTTACATCTTAAATAGTGAATTTATGATGTGAAAAATTTTGGATTTTCATGGGGTGGTAGTTTATAGCATAAAAAATATTATTAGGATCCTAATAGCATGAATCATGGTGTAAAAAATATAAATCATACTGTGAATCTATTTTAAAAGTTTCAAGAAATAAATTCAATCCATAAAAGTCTTGCCGATCAATCCCTCAATAATTTTACATTTTAAAACCACTATTTACGATGTGAAATAGTCTAACAACACCAGAAATTAGTAGTTTGGATGAAAATTAATCCAAAGCATGTTTTAAAGGCCTAGACAACCCTATTATTGATTGGGAATGAATTTTGACACATTTATGGTGTCTATTTATGACATCGCAAGTATCTTTTGGTGCCAATAAAAAGATAACAAGGAGGATTTAGTGGAGATAGATCACAGAGGGGAATCTAGGGATGATGAACTGTTATTATATTACTTTCCCTATTTTATTTCTTTTCTTTTCTTTTCTTCCAATCTTGAGATACCTTGCTCCTTCCGAATCAACTTGATTACCCTATACATGGAGGGGTAGTTTTTTTGAGTGATTGGGAAAGGGATAGTCTAGACCATTTGCTATGTTTGAGTTTTTTCTATTAATTAAACAACAACCGTTTCTTTCTTATCCCAACTGATTTTAATTATTACTTCATTTTTCAGTTTAAAATGAAATTACATTAGGGTTAGATTCTATTAATTTAAATTTTATTGGATGATGACACTTATCTCCCTCCACCCAATTCTCATCTGTATATGATAGAACATATTAGGTTTGTGTGGTAAGTTCTTGGAGATTTCCAATAGATGTGATTAATTATGGACATAACTATTGTTAATTGGGGAATAAGAACACCTTATTGGGGAATTCCATAATTAATCAAGAGGACCTAATGTAATTCCACACCAATAAGAAGGATCGTAGACCAACTTGAAACTTTAATTATAAATATCCTCACTATCACATTTTTTCAAAGTGAGATAGAGGAATAAATTGAGGAATCTATCTCTTATCGACCAAAAGAAGAAGAATTGGTAAAAATTATAAACCATGATAGAATTGCACTAGGTGTAGCCAAGACCTACCCGATCATTATTTTCCATAAAATATTTTATATCAATCAGTTTAAACAAATTTATGAAATCCTCAATTTCTCAAACCAAATTAAATCAAAATTATTTTTCCTAAAAACAACTCAAAAAGTAAAAACCTATTTTGGGTAAAATCCTCTTCATAAGACCACCTAAATTTTATCACTAAACTATAATTAGGAAAATAAAATTGTTTTACCATGCCCCATAACATGGTGTATATCAATGGCATTGGAAGATTCTTTTTTCAAATAGAATATAGTTGAAAATTTCTTTATCTCAAAAGAAAATTGGGAAAAAGTCCACCAAGAGGATGAAATCTCTAGTTAAGGTAACTAATTCTAAATTATTTATTATTTCTGATTCTATACCTTATTTGGAGAAAGTTTGTATACTATAAATTTCAAACTCTCTCATATAGCTAAACTGAAGATATGATTTTTGGGATGAAGTGACAAGAAAATCAAGTTTCAAATCCAAGATATTTTCATGCAGTTTCCAAGGGGAAATCTGATCCTTACTGAAGAAGGTGGAACAATGGTAAGTCTTTCATGAAGCATATTATGAGATCATATAAGATCTAGCCTTATAAAAAAATCTAAGAATATTCAAAGTATCCATCAAATTTGATATCAAAAATATGGGAGAAAAGTGGAATGATCCAAGTGATCTACATGAATAAATTTCATAAGAAACAAAAAAGCAGATAATAACTGAAGAAGATTTGAAAGAATATTATATCCATATTAAGAAACATCTTGGTGAAAGAAGGAATATGGAATAGAATCTAACTAAAAATATAAGTAAATGACTACCCAAATAAAGGTAAAATATGTCTAGATCATAGAAATTAGGTAATGGTCGATAACCTCAAATGAGAAGATAAATATCCCCTAAAAGCAGCCTAAAAATGTAAAGGGAAAATAAATTAAAACCTAGAATCTATAAGTTAACATAATTAATTTTTTAAACATAGAAATAACTATAAGTATGTTAAATAATATTGGATAAATATGGTTTAGAAGTTAGTATCCATAAAATTTTACTATTGTGGATGTTTTGTGAATATAAAAAGTGGGTGTTTTGATGCCCAAAGGTCTATTTTTGAATGAAAACATGATACAACAATATCTATATTGAGTGGTTTTCACATTAGGTAATATTTTTATGGAATAAATTTTTATATATCTAACTATATATATATATATATAAATACATTATAGTAGGATGAATGAAAAAATAATCATAATGAGGTACTACTATCCTATGATATATAAACAAAGGTTTTGTCAAGGAAATTAACCTATTTTTCTGGAAAATAGTTTTTTAGTTTTGGAGGAAAAACATGGTTCTCCACAAAGAGTGAAAAAAGAACCAAAATTTGGTTACTCATAGAAGTTATCTTGGCAATAAAGAATAAAAATTTGGAAGAAAAATCAAGGAGTTTATCTATCTATGGGAAATGTGGAAGTGGATAAGAAACCACCAAGGAAGATGGAATCCAAGGTGGTCCTAATGACCATCAAAGAGATGGTATACCTAAATTGTATCACAAAAAACCCTTCAAGGAAAGAGACAATAAACAATGGAATCATCCTCTAATGGAGATGGATTATGAAAGAAATATCCGCTAAAGTTAAAACACAAGAGGATAATTGCACAAGTGGAATATATTCCACAGTATGGGAAAAGAACAAGACAAAGAAATATAAGTGTTATCTTAGAAAAGAAGAAATGCATTTAAGTGGTTTAATTTAAAGAAGATACACTAGAAAAGGTTTTAAGAAGATGGATACAAAATCTATTTTATATGAATAAGTTCTTAGAGAAGTTATAAAATTCCTTTTCCAAAATTTGAACAGGGGAAAATGAAATGTAGGAGGTAAAGGGTTAGTCTCATCTTAATAGTCCCATTCCTCTGGTTGATGCAATACAAGGTACCCCTATCCCCAATTAATTAAATGTTTTTCTAAATGTTTTTAGTTGTGTATAATTTAGGGAGAGATACAATCCCTGGGTATATGTGATTATAAAATTCGATGTATATGATTTAGTGGAACATTTAGTTTGAAGATAAATAAAGTGCATGCATTAGGTGGTGTTTGATGTATTTTAGGTCTTTATTAGTATTAATCATGAAGGTTCATGTAATGTTGATTTTTTATGACATAAATTTCATTAAAATAGTCTTGATTTGTGAAAAAAATGGCATCAAATCCAAATATAAGATAATCAGCGTTATATTATTAAATCTTGGTATAAGCCATTTCTAACCTGATATAAATTTAGTTTTATATACCCATAGAATATAAGAGGATATATTAGAGACAGAGGAAAATTCAAGGTTAATTTTTTTTTATATTATAACATTTTGGTATCAACTATTATTATATAAAAGGTACTAGATGATATTTTACAAGAAATTTTATTCCCAATAAGTGATACCCATAACTTGAGAAACAATTATTTTTGTCAAGTTTTGAAGACTTAGGGGGATATTTTGAAGAAATTTTAAAGTTATCAAAGCATAATTTTTGTATTAATAAGCTATTTAATTTTTGTATTATATGAATTTAAAGTGGTATCACTAGTTCTATTTTAAAAATTATAATAACTTGATCCCTCTGTTGGAATATATCTCACAATTTGTGATTTATTGCTTATATATTAATGATATGTGTGAATATTTTATGGGATCACAGGTTGTGATTATTTTAGAAAGTGGAAAACCCAAGAAGTTATGTTATTAATTTGTATCTATGAGTGACATAGACATATTTATGGAGGTTGAAATGGACTATTATTTCCCACACTAATATTAGGATTAGTTGGATAATAATATTTGTTGAAATCCCAAATTAAAAGTGGTAAATTTACTCAATGGATGTCTTTGAGTTAATAAATCTGTATTAGAAGTTAGCTTATAATATTGGGATGATAAAAGTTATAGAATTGGTATACAAAACTATAAATTTGTGTGAATAATTTTCCATCATATCTTAACAGTGAATCAATATGTTTTTGGAGCCATTAAATAATGTTTTTTTTGAAAATGGGTTAGTTTAGTTAAAGAGTTTCCCCTTTCCTCAAATGGGGAATAGAGTCCGATGTGCAAACATTCTTATTTTATCAACAGAAGAGATAAAATACATCATTTTCAAAAGAGGAGAACTAAGGGAAGTTTTAACCTAGATAAAGTTGATATTTCTTCCCATGGAACTCAAACATTAATGGCGATACACATTGAGGATGAATGAAAATTAAGTACACCCTTTAGATTTCATTTTTAACGGGGGAGTAAGAAAATTAATTATTTTCAAAAAAATATAAATGGGGAGATTTTTGAACCCAAAGTGTGTGAATTGTATTTGTTAACAACAATTTTTGATGTTTGGAGAGTAGTGATGCTTGGAGGATTGTTAACAAATAGAGATCAGTTATTATTAAAGTTGGATTTATTGGAAAAGTAAAGAATTTGAGAATATAATGATTTGTGAAGGATAAAATATCTTTTATGTTGTTTGAATTCAATTTTTATAAGTTTTTACCAATTTTAGGTTGGATACAAAAATTGAATATGGGTATGACATAATTTCTATATGTTGTGTAATAGTGATCTGAACCATGTGATACTTCATAAAGTTATATCCTGGAAGGTACTCAACTATGTAAAGGAAAATCAAGAAATATTATTCTTGAACAATGGTAACTCTAAAATTTAGTGACCAATGTAAAGGTCCTATCCAACCTTCACATAGGTAACTCTAAAGTACAGAAGCTGGGTCAAGTTAAATATTAATTGGCATAAGGGTTATGTTGTAGTAATAAAACCTATATAAAGGTGATTACATATGATGTGTATCGGTAATGATTACATGAAGGTAATATAAGGTTTGTTGTATCTTTATAAGGGTAATAGAAAAGTCGATTGACTTTTATTAGGGTTGAGGAGTAGACCACACTGAAGAAGAGGAAGTTTTATTAAAGATTTGGGAGACCCATATATTGTCAAAAAAACCAAGGGTTTCTCACTACATCGTGGTGAAGAGAGTTTCTCATTGGAGATTTATTATGAGAAATGAGGAATCCTAATTCAGGAATAAAGTTGGTTATATCCATGGTCAAAGGTGCTTTAGTGGATATGGTTCAAGGCATAAAGTATGTAGATACCAAAAATGGTTAGGTGGTGGTAACCATAGCCAAGACCTCAACATTGTGAAATGGAATTTCACTAGTATGAAATAGGAATATACTCTATAATAATTTTAATATCCATGGATTTTTTTTATATTTAGAGTCAATAGAGGATGTTCTTGGACCTATTACACCATATTTTCAAGTGCAAAGGTGTTTTTCATGGCTTTTCATTCGTCAAATTTTTTGGAACGAATGGATAAATGGATAGAAATCCATGGTGTCAACCATTTAAAATTTAATTTTACTTGAATAAGAACCAAATCACATTATGGTTTCAAGGTTTAAGGCATTTCACTTGGAATTTTTCTTTTTATATTATCTATATATGAGTGATGGATTCAAGACATAATTTGGGAAATCTGTGGATTATTCTCCAATGATTCAAATATCAGGGTATAATTAATATCCATGATCTAATCAATTTTAATAGAAATTTGAAATGGGATTTTAGTGTTTTAAATTACAATAAACACCACACTATACAGATGGAGAAATACACCTTAAAGAAATTACATTCATGGAGAATAAAGAATCAGTGAGACTCAACATTAGAGCTATTGATTTTATGGAATCTTGGAGACAACAAAAGTTATGATGGAAAAATTCTCAGGAAGTTTCCTTTTGATATAATAGAAAATATTTCATAATGTAATAGCAATACAAGTGGAATGAGAAAGAAGGTAAAATGAATGAAAGATATATCTTGAGTATTATACTTATGAAGTATTTATATTTAAAAATATTGAAATACATTCTATCTTCTATAAAAAAAGATCAGAAGGAAGAAAATTAGTCTTGATGATAATTTTAATCCTTGAAAATATATGTGTGTCAAAGGATAAGGAACCTAACACTATCTTAAAGATATTATTTCTAATAAGTAATAGGTTTCAAGTCAACAAGAAGGTTTTGAATGGAGTTGATGTTCACTACCACATCTGGTGGTTTAAATAAGAAAGGAGTTTCCATGGAATAGTAAGGAAAAGTTATTCAAAACATTCATTAGAAAGAAGAATTTCTAGTTTTATTCTAGAAAGAAGAAGTTTCTATTTCAGTGTCTATTAACATATTATCTATGAAGGAACATAATAAGATATCAATAATGCATCCAAATAGAACTAGAGGATGAAAATATTACTGATCATGTTATAATTATATATCCTTAAACTATGGTAGAAATACAAGTCAATAAACTATGATTCATATTCATAGAGCCGTTCATGAGGGATAATAGTAGAAATGAGCCGTGTTAAGAAAGTTATCTTGACCCAAAACAATTTTATAGGAAGTTTAACCATGCATTAAGTGACCAAAACATTTAAATCCATTGAATTAATTAAAGTAGTGTATTCTGGTACGATTGGAACATCATCGAAACATTCTTCTTGTATTTTCCATGTATGGGTGGACGAAGTAAAATCCTCACACCCATTTCATATTTACTTTACTTATTTTACATGGGAGTATTCAACATGGTTGAGTGAAAATAATTTAGATAAACACGGTTCCCAACTAATTGATAATAAGATCCAAATAAAGAAAAATCTATAAAAAAAGGTTTAGATTTGTCACACCCTGATTTAACCCATATCTTAGTGTTCCTTGGGGACCAATCAGTTTGGTCCTAAAATATACATTGTTGAGGTGTGATTGGGTCGATCCATTTCATGGAAAAAAGTGAACCATTTCCAATTTTTTTTGGTAAACTTTGGAATTACAATGTATAGAGATGAATGAGTACGAAACAAGACCTTTGTACTGGCATCACATGCAGAGTAAGTTTACTTTGTCATAACATATTTGAACTAGAATGTTTTAGTGAAAATGTATATGAGTATGTTTTTTATGATTTAAAAATAAAAACCATATATTAGTACCTTTATTAAGAAAATACTTGACTAAACCACTCGGTCTATTTGCAAAGAAGATATACAACAGGTTATGGAAACAATTAAAAAAGATATGATATATTTCCATCATCAGTGGATGATCACCTATAATGTTTTTTCTAGTTACATAGAAAATATTAATATTTGAAAAATTAATTATGAATTATATGTATAAAACTATCTCAATTAATCATTTTTTTAATATAGATATGTCATAGGAAGCTCAAGGTGCTTCCCCTATAATTGTTGGTATTTATGTTTTAATTTTTATGTTAATTTACTATAATTGGATATAAGTATGTTATCCTACTAGTATATTTTTTAAAGTAAAAAATAAATTATTTTTTATTGTCTAATAAATTTATGTTTAGAAAGATCTAGTGTGTCTTTTGGTATATGCAATGGTCCTAGTAGAGTTGTTTGATCGTGGAACTCTAGTACTTGGATGTGTTATTTGATGAAATATTTAATACATTTAGAGAGGGTGTGTGTGAACTAGTTCATCAGTTGGGGAACATGATATGAGAACTCCATATACTACCTATGGTGACTCATAAGAATATTTTATTCCCCTAGGATACAATTTATATATTATAGAGGTTGGTTCAGGTAAAATTACTATTAACTTTTTTATGAAATTCCTTTTATTATTATCTTATCCACTACAATTTTTTTAGAATATTACAATTTGATATACTATTAAGATGAGTTTTGGATAGTGTTAATTGAAAAATTACAAAATATATGAAAATATTATATGGGAAGGGAGAAGAAAGATCACTGGGAACCATTTTTGGGTGTTTGAGACATGATACAATAAATCCTTCTAAGCGTTATCCCCTCCCAGTGGTAGGATTTGGTTGTGTTTTGGTCAAGAGAGGTTGTGATGGTAAAATTTATTTCTTTTAATGTATACAAATTATATTTTTTTATATGTATATTAACTAAATACATTGGACATAGATCGATTCTATCCATTATTCTTGTAATCGGGCATTGCAGGGACGCCTTCTAGACTTATCACTCAGAACCTGTTGTAACTTAGACATAATTTATTTTTAGAATTCATTTCAAATTAATATATTTAAAATAATGTTGTATAAAATTAATATAAATATGTAATTGTTGGTCACATTAAGTGTAGTTACACTAATAAGGTTATCCCATTGATCAAATGTTGGTATGGATGAGGAATCATCAGGTGGGTGATCCTAATGTTACTGACATTATAGTAAGAAAATTATTTAATAAAAGTGTATTATTATTTTATATCAATTAATAATTTTTTTTTCATTAATTCATTATGTATATTAAATATGATTCATTTGATACTATGATTTTTGATCTTATAGAAGAGCATCTATATAGTAATATGCGTAGAGATTAGATATTTTAGAGTTTCGATGGGTGTGATGGTCATGGTTACCCATTGACCGACAAAAAAAGGTGTCCCATGATGTGAAGTTATTAGAGTGGAGGTGATGGGTTCATGCATAGATGCAGGGATACACACAGGATGAGGTAGATGACATTGTGAAGACTTTGAAGTATATTATAGTGTATCAATTTCAGGTATTACAACCGGAGCATGAGGAGATATTATCATAGATGTTGACATATGCAGATGAGGTTATGCTACGACATCCTTTTAATAGTTCATATATATCAGAAAAAAATTAAAAATGAAAATAAATTTTACTCAAATTTATTTTTGTTGATATGATTATAATATATAATATTTATATATGTTATAGACTCTAGATGTAGCTGGAGGGAATCGTCGTAAATCCATAGGTGATTCAAATAACGATACATGAGATTAATGAGATATTTTTTATTACCTTTTTATTATTTAATGTTCCATTTTAGATGTATAATGAAAATTAATTTTATATTTCTATAGTATTTACAAAAAATAAAAAAATATGTCTCGTGTTGTGGTGTCACATACAAAAAAAAACAAATGATCCTAAATTAATGTGAATTCATAGGATATAAACTGTATATTGATTTGTGAAATACAGGAACTGATGATCCATAAATAAAATTTTCAGTTTATTAGGATGAATGAAAACACCTTTTTATTGTTTTAAAACACTAAAAAATGCATGTCATGGTAAAAACAATAGATAACAATGTAAATTTTATATGATATCATAATAAATCCATATTTGAATTATTTTTGAAGTGTGTAAACTGATGATATGTCATTCCAATGTGTGGTGTGCTAATACTGACTGTATAAGTAGGTTTTAAATATTTGATAGTATTTAAAAACATTTAGAACGGGGTAAAAACAAAGAAAACAACATGTAATTTCTATGAAATAAAAATAAAATAACTATAGATTTAAAATTTGAAATATAAGAATTGACAGATTGTCAATCCAAGTTTTTTTCTTAGGATAAAAAATAAGTCTTTTTAGTATTTAAAAAAAAAAGATCCATGTAATGATCAAAACCATAGAATATGATCACATATTTATGTGAAATCATAGGAAAACTATATTTAAATTATTTTTGATGTACATGGGTTGACATAACATCAATATGGCATGCGGTGTGCTTTTAATGAGAAAATAGGAAGTTTATAAAGACTTAATAGACTTTAAAAATGTGTTCCGTTGGGGTATAAACCAAGAAAAGTACTTATAATTTCCATCAAATTATATGGAAACAACCACATATTGATTTTTTATATTTATTAATAGAAAACACACTAGTGCAAGTTGTACTTTACTCAAGATGATAAGAACCCCTTTTTAGTGTTTTAAAATACAAAAACACACATGGAATAGTCAAAACCATATAAAATGAACTGATATTGACATGAAATAATAGGAAAGATGACTATGTATTTCTATTGATGTTTTTGAGTAGACGAAACATCAATTCAACATGTGGTATGATCGAAGTGACCGAATAAGAAAATTTTAAAGATATGAATTTATTTAAAAACATGTGACAATGTATTATAACCAATAAAATGAATTTTGAATGTCATGAAATCTTGTAAAAAATAACAATATAATTAGTTTTTTATTATAGGAACAGTTGGTGCAATAATCTATGTTTTCATTTATTCAAGATGGATGAAAATTCCCTTTAGAGTTTTAAAACACTAACACAAGTGCATAATTGTAAAAAACCTAGAAACTGACCTTAGATTAATGTGAAATCCTAGGGAAAAATGTTTTGAATTATTTTTGATGTGGATGAAGTGACAAAATACTGATCCAATGTGTGGTATACTCAGACTAATTGAATAATCAATTTTTAAAGAATTTAACATTCTTCAATAACATGTAGTAAGTGATAAAAACCAAGAAAGTGATATTTGATTACTATTAAATTATAGGAAAACAATTGTATATTTAGTTTTGGAATTTATAAAGTGATGGTTAATCAATTCGATTTGTTTTTTTCTTAGGCAGATTGAAACCATATTTTTAATGTTTTAAAACACTAAAATGTATGTGTAATAATCAAAGTAGTAGAGAATGAACTCATATTTAAGTAAAATCCGAGTATATTTATCTTTTAATTATTTTTAATGTTTATGATTAGAATAAACATAAATCCAATGTGGGTGTTCTCTCACTGACCAAATAGGCATTTTTTAAAGATTTTTCAGCTTTAAATTTTTTTGTAAGGAGGTAAAACCAAATAAAATGACATCCAATTATCATAAAATTGTAGAATAGAAATAGTAGATTGATTTTTGAAATTTAGGAAATGATAGTGCATCAATTCTTGTAGTGGTTTAATCAAGATGACAAAGAATGACTTTTAGTATTTTAAAGTACTAAAAAGGGCATGTAATGTTCAACACAAAAAACCTCAAATTGATATAATATCATTAGAAAATTATATTTGAATTATCTGTGACATGTACAATTATAAAACACATCTATACGACATGTGGTGTTCCGATTGACCAAATAAGCAGTTTTTAATTATTTTATATTCTTTAAAAAATGTGAGATAGAGAGTAAAAAGAAAGAAAATATCCTCTGATTACCGTACAATCATAGAAAAATAATTTATTTTTATAATGAAAAGTAAGAACCAATGACACATAAATTCAATTTTTCATTTTCTCAGGATGATTAAAAATACCTTTTTAGTTTTTTAAAACCCTAAAATGTTTGTGAAATGGTTTAGACCATATAAAATGAACATGCATTGACATGAAATCACAGGAAAATTATATTTTAAATATTTGTGACATTTAAGAGAATATAAAACATTAATTCAACATGCTGCGTTATTAGATCAACTAAATAATAATTTTTAAAAATTTCCTAGGATTTAAAAATGCTTGATAGGAAGTCAAAACCATGAAAAAAGCCTCTATTTTTTTAAAAATAATTCAGAAACATCCATAAATTTATTTTCAAAATTTTAGAGTTGGCATAATGTCATGAACCTACCTAAGACACACCTAACTTGGGAACCCAATCCAGCCCGTGATATGACTTGAGTGGAATTATTGATCTCTATATGCTAGATATTTTCATTAGGGAATCAAATAACATACTACATGAATGATTTCATAAGGTCTCTACATGTCCTCAAGGTCACCATCCACCATCCAAACCAGCTCGCTCCATAAGTGATCCCCAAAAACTGAACCTAAACCCACAAAAAGTAACTAGGGACAAACTATATTGAGTGGAATAGGTAGGGTGTGAGAATAACAACCTTGTAGAAAGTATCCAAATATTCAATTAATTTAAATTATTGAAATAGACCATGAATTCTGATTTCAAAATACAAGTAGAAGAGAGTTTTTTATCTTTTGAAGAAAAAAATCCATGAGCTTTCATAGAAACAATATTTCTAAATATAGTAACATGCTTTGAAGAACCCTTTGAATTTTTTTCCTTAATTTAAAACATACCCTTTTGAAATTTCCTTTTGAAACAACCTTTATGACTACGTACATAGGAAATAAAAGAATAACTAATGGAAACCTTAGAATAATTAGAAACCTGTAAAAATAGAATAGAAGAAACTAAATAGTAGAAAGATCCGTGGACTAAAACAGTAGTGAAGCAAAGGAATAAATTGCAAATGGCACAGATAAGGAAAAAGCATGATATAAAAGTAAAACTAGGAGAACATGTCATGTAAGACTAGTAAGAATAAAGTGAAATAGTAATAAGAGTAAGTAATATAATTAAAAAGGAATAAAGGATAAGTAATCATGGAAAACCCCTAGAAATCCCATGTGGTAACCTTATATGTACTCAGGTGGAATCATTTTCTGAACTATCGATGCATTCCTAGTCTTTAGAAATTTATATTCACTTAAATATCCTCACCTGTGGAACTTACACAAGGATTAGGCCCATACTACACCAAGAGGGGTCTAGTGCATCTAATCATGACTAGATAGTAATTTTATATCAATCCCTCACTAATACACCTACAATCCCCATGAATATAGAGACTAGAGGTGAGGAAACACTTATCTAGTTTTAAATATGTACAACACATCATAAAATAATATCCTCACCCAATCTCCACACACCCACCAATGAAAAAAGCTTTAGTAAAATACATAACTACCTCAAAATAATGTAACTTCACTAGTTCACATATACAATTAGGCTTCTATTAAGGTGTAATTTATTTGAGAAAAATCGTTTTAAATGGTTCAAATCAGGCCTTGATTTGAAAAACTAGAAATATATTTTCAAAACGCATTTTAAAACCATCTAGAAAATAAATTTAATTGTAAAAAATCCATTTTAAAGTGCCAAAAAGGCTAATGTATTTTATTTTTTAAGTCCCCTTAAATTATCCTTCCATAAAAACTATTTTAGAAATCAATTATCATGTCAGAACCACTTTTGAGTCATATAAAACCAAACTTTAAATTACAAAAAACCACTAATGTGGCATAAATATCAATAATGATTCAATAAAACAAATTACTAGACACCCAAAAAAACTATTTTGGAAATTCTTCAAACACCTACCATTCACAATTTTCCTTGAAAAAAATCACGAATCTAGTTATTTTATCAATATATTTATAGTCTCATCATGGACTTAGAAAATAACCATAATTTTTTGGAAAAAATATTTGGAAAGCTTAATCAAGAATGGTGAATTGACTAAAGTAAAATGAATTGAAATACCCTCCTCAAATATAGCGTGGATGATGTGAAAGTCCTAAATATAAGAAGAGTTGGACTCAATATATGATCTGTACACCCTATCATCACAATATATAAAGAACATGGTCAAACCATCTCCCCAGGGTTCATCCAAGTGGGATCCAAGGAAAAATAGAAAGGGAAACCAAGAAAATAAGGGAGATGAGAGTGGGAAATAGTATTTACCTTAAGAAATAACCAAGAAATCCAATAGTGGAGGCCTCAATTTCAATTTAGGATTAAGGGGGTTTCACGTAGGGATCCCCCTCGCACGGCTTGTTTGAGTGGGGAGGAGGGGAGTCATATGGGGTCTTATTTTTGGGAGGGGTAGATTATGAATTTAATGTTTTAAGAAAACTTAGCGATTTAAATGGTTTACCCAACCATCGAAAAACTATGAATCCCTCATGAGACAAGCAATGGGGTGTCACATGGTTTAGAAACATAGTTAGCCAAACCATGCACCAACTATGAATAAAGGCACTATTAAAAACTAAAATCCATTCACAAAGGTTAAAAATGGTTAGTTGTATCACCCCAATACTTTAAATTGTTTTTATTTTATAATAAATTTATTTTTGTCGATATATTTCAAAACACACAATACAGAGTTCGTTTTCAGTGCACACAACACCAGATTTAAATAAAAAACTATTTAGTCACGTTTTGCATAGTAGATTAAATTCTAACACTTTTTAGGGAATTTATACAGTAAATTTATATTTTATATATCAAATAAAATATTTTAGATTCTTTTAAAGTATTTTATAGTCATAATATAATAATAAACCCAATTTCATACATAAAAACCTATATTTATATAAAAGCACTTTTACTGCCCTTTAATGGCGCACATATTTTAATTATAAATTTTTTAAATTTTATAAATTTCACATGAAAAAATAAACTTCATTTTTGGAAGAGAAAATTCAAAATTAGGTTAGGGTTAATTTTTGTTATTTTTCTGTGAAGTTTCATTTTTTGATGAATACTGAAAAATACTGAATTTTAATTCAAAACTATTTTTTCCTATAATTTATTTATAATGTAAAATTACATTTTTATAGGTTTTAAATATTAATTATATCCAATTTACATATATTAATCCAATTTAGGTAATTTTATTCAATTTCATATTGAAATTGGATATAAAAACATCTCAAACGTTTCAAAAATTTTACTCTAAAAACCTGAATTGTTGTCCCGTCTATGGGATTAAATTTAAATTATTTTCTACAACTTATGTGATTTGAATTTTTAAAATTTTATTAAATTTTTTTAATAAGAGTAATTTATAATTTATAATAACATTAACTTATTTTTTTACCTAAAATATTAGAGAAAGTGATTAAAATTAATTACAGTGATTAAGAGAAAAAATAGCTTAAGAGAGGACTAAAATTTAAACTTGAGGCCAAAAATGAATTAGAATCTTTTTCAAAAGAAATTTTGTGGAAATATTTTGACCATATACTACATTTTATTTTATTTTGACCATTATTGGATCCACCTTTCATGGGGAAAACAAGGGTGGAATTCCCTTTTCAAAAATTTACAAGAATGCCACTCCTCCTCCACTATAAAAAGTCACCCACCCATACCACTTATTCACACCTATTAAGACCTTTTTATCGCAAAAAATATGACCAAATATTATTTAAACATCCCTCACTTAAACCTATGATCCATAACTTGGGTAGAAATCCAACCAATGAAGTCTTTTGGAATAAATCAAAAGGAGTTACCTGAAAATGAGGTTACATTCTTCAACGAGCACTTTCATTTTATTTCCTTATTCACCCCTAAAATATTATTATTAAATTATTATATATTAACCTCAGTATAATCAATATAATGAAATGTTTTTATTCTAAGTTCTCTACCTAAAATTTCCACACTTCCATCTAATGGGTAGTGAACTTACTGTTCGTGTGTACGACGGACTACCACCTCGTGAAACTAGCATTCATGTGTACGTACGACCTACCATCTCCATGAACGGTGCATTTCATTTCTTATCTCCAAATATTATAGATTATTATAAATACATATATAATGGATATATATTTTATTTAAATCATGTTTTAAATTTTTTAGATGATTAAATCATGATCTAATTAATAAGAATAATAAGTAACATGTCAAAACATACTGGAAAAACTAGGCAATTAACTTCCGAAATAGTGAAAATAATGAAAGATTATTAACCAACGGATAATATGATACTATAATAAGATAATGTATGATATTATAAATATTATAATGGTTATTTTGTAGGTTTTTAACATTCCTAAAACCATTATATCAGATGTTAAAGGATGTTTACCCAAAAATAAACACAAGGTAATAGATTTCGTCTCAATTTACATTCAATTGAGACTTATCTGTTGTTATGAACCAATTAAATTTAATGTGGTGTATATACTTCTTATTTTCCTTTTAGTATCATTATTATCTCATAATTTATGGTATTTTAAGTTTTAATTTTAATTATACCACCTAAGGGGTTTAAATTGAAAATTACTAAGTCGTAAACGTAATCTTTGCAATCTCACTTTATTTTGTAATTCTAAAATTTTTCTTGAAACAATATGTTTATTATGATAATTTAAATATAAACATTATTTGGTGATGGATATTATTATTTCCCAATCTGTATAAAATTTTTACATATGGTGTTTACTTTTATAGTTATTTGATTATCTGGGGAATTATGGATAATTATGTATTCTTTATTCAATACGAAAATTTGATAAGGCATATTGTTTATTAATTGAACCAATTACTCGATATGAGGAATGATTTGGAAAGGAAATGATGGGTGTGGCCTAGGATTTATATACCCCCTAGATGTGTCGATAGGTTCTCATGAGACAAATAAGTTGGCCAAATTAAATGAGTTTCTACTCGTAGTTTGTTAACCGTCATGTGAAAGGTCTTGATGGTATAGGTTTTCATGTGCCTTATACATGATTTCCAATAATTAATAATTTACTTCATAGATATTTAAGTTATCATTATTATTATCCATGATTATTTCATATGATAAAATCTACATATTAATTTCATTCTCATCTTATTAACTAGAGGAAATGTGTTTCAGTTATTTTCCTTTCCATATTGATTATGCCTTATCCAGTTATTTAAATGGAATGTGTTCTTAGTTATTCAACTTGACATATTGATTTATTATTATTGATACATTATTTATTCCACTTTACATACCCTTATTGATAATTTTATCTCACCCTTATTATGTTTCCTTTAACCAGGTTATGAAGAAGAAACCTTTGAATGAGTTTCAAGGATGATGATATTTTTTTTCGTGATTTATTTATTTTCCCAATATAATATGGGTATCATGTATATAATATTATTTTCCAAAACTGATAAACTATTCATTTACTTGGGATTTTATTCTTGTATCTATGACAAAGTAATAAAATATTGCACCAAATCTAGCCTTCTAGGGTCGGGGAATTATAGTTGGTATCATATAAAGTTTAGCAGCAACCTTGGAAAATAGATTTAGAAAACCTAGATTAGGGAACCTAACCCTAAGATAGACTTTGAGGATAAGTATAGAATAACGTCCTAGAATTTTGGTAAGTTAGAAAATATTTGGTCCCTACTAGAAATACATCCCTATATGGATACTAAAAGTGGACGTGGTTCTGGGACAGATGTACCTAGGGGTAGCAACTCCGACAGGGTGTGTCGTGCCTGACTCGAGTGTAACCTGGTACACGACAATGGGTCGTACTATGCACCTGATTTAAAAATATTGTGAGATATTCTCAGGATAATTCAAATTTTCTTTATCTTCCATTATGGAGGATTTAAAAGTAAATATGTCCCCAAATGAACCAATGTTTATGCTTCTAAGATTTACGATATATAAATTTATGTTGTGTGCTATGAAATATTTAGAATTATACATTATTATTTTATGAGAAAATATATTATATTACATTATTTAGAAATGGATCATGGAAGGAAAAATGGTATCAAAACTCATGAAAAATGTAGATATATATCTATTGAGGAAACCAATATAGCTGGTATTGGAATAGAGGAAATTATGGAAATATTAGGGTAATTAAATCATGTTATGAAAAATAACCATTCCTGAATGGAGAAACGTATTCCACAAAGAGAATATCCTATTATGGATATATTTATGAAATAGAACCCCCCATCATTTAGTGTGACTAATAGTCCAATTGTAGCTGAGTAATGAATTAATTCCTTGGAGAAAATATTTATAGCCTTGAGATGCAATGTAATGGAAAAGGTTAAACTTTTTGTCTATTTTCTCAAAGGTGATGCTGATCAGTGGTTGTCCTTGATCCAAAACACTAGAGAGGAAGAAGAAATAGAACTCATGGAATGGAGAACTTTTATGGATATAGTCTTTGATAAATGATTCCCTACTGGTCAACAAATTGAGATGAAGATGAAGTTAATTAGTTTAATGAAAAAGTAAGAAGAAATTGTTCTGGATTATGAAGAAACTTTTACATGATTATCTAGGAATGCTATAGATTATGAATGAAACATGGAGTGCAATATTGATCAATTTTATTAAGGTCTTAAACCAAGTATCCAATGGGAACTGGTCTCCAAAATTTTCTCATCATATGATTAAATAGTTTTATGTTTCGTCAAGATGAATAATTAATTCTATAGAATCAATATATTCAATGGAAACCAAGATAAGAAGAGGCCATCCGAGAACCATGAAAAATTGAACTAATCAAAGAAAAATAATAAGTTTGATCAACTTTCATATTGTGAAAACTATGGGAAAAAGAACCCTATGAAATGTTTGAAGGGACTGGGATTTTTTATAAATCTTAAGACAGGGATCACTAGGATCATGAATGAAAGGGTAAGAAAAAAAATAAATGACTTCTAGTGATACAATTATAAATATATGGGAAACTATATAAGTTAATTCCCAAAGTTTCATGGTAATTTACGACAGAAGAGGCCAAGGGATATGTCCAAGATTATGGGATCACTATAGTGGAGGTAGAAGTACTCAATGTGGTGGTTCTAGGTACATTAATCCTGTATTCAAATTCTTCCAATGCCTTATTTGATTTTGGATTATATCACTCTTTTATATCCTCTTAGTTTGCCAAGAAAATTAGAAATTTCCCTTTTGATCTAATAAGAGTGATTTAAGTCAAAACTCATAAGGGAAGTCGAATTGTAATAAATATGTGTTGTGATGTCCCAATTATGACACATACACATGATTTACCTTTTGAACTCGTTATCATAACTATGGTTGACTTTGATAAAATTCTAGGTATGTATTGGATCTCAAAATATAATGAAAAAATTTATTACAATAGGAAGGAAATTATGATTTGTGAGGAAGATGTAGAATCACTCGTCTTTAGACCAGAATCTTCCTCACCTGATTCATATTTAGATCCATCCCCAATAGCTCTATTGATTTAAATTATTAGGGAATAATCCAAAAAAACATATAGTGATGAATATGGTAATCTTCAAATGGAATATGTACATATTGTTTAGGAATATATTGATATATTTATTGAGGAATCACCTGGAAATACCCCAGAGCGTGAAGTTGAATTTTCAATTGATTTAATGCCCGATGTAATGCAAATATAAAATATTACCTATAGAATGGACACTGTGGAATTAGTGTAGTTGAAGAGACAACTATAATATTTGAGTAATTAGGGATTTATTTTAACTAGTGTTTCACGATGGGGAGACCCTGTTCTCTTCTTTAAGAAGAATGATGGATACATGAGGTTGTGCATTGATTTTAAGGAAGTAAATGATATTAAAATAAATAAAAAGCACCCTTTTCCTCATATTGATGACTTGTTTGATCAAACTCATAGATATTAATATTTTTCAATGATTTATTTTCATTTTGGACATCACTAATTACATGTGAAGAAGAAAGACATTCCTAAGATAGATTTTTGGATGTGGTATGAACATTATGAGTTTATAGTAATGTCATTTGGATTGACTAACGAACCCACTATTTTTGTGGACTTAATGAATAGAGTATTCAAGGAATATCTTGATGATTTTTTTTTATTAATTGAGTATATTATAGATTATTTTAAAATCTTTGAGAACCATAGGAATTACTTTTATATCACTCTAAGGTCTCTTAGAAGGGAAGAGTTATATGGTAAATTTACTAAGTTAAATTTTTGGCTTCAAGAAGTTTCTTTTCTAGGCCATATTATCTCTTGGGATGGGATATTAGTTGATCCTATAAAGAAAAAGGTAGTCATAGAATGACCTAAACCAACACACATAACCGAGGTACATAGTTTTATTATTTTGGAATGTTATTATCAGTGATTCATTCAGAATTTTTCTCAATTATCTAACCCATTAACCAAGCTTACATGTAAAGGGGTTCAATTTTTTTGAAAAAAGGAATGAAAATAATGTTTTGATGAAATAAAGATAAGATTAGTCAATGATTCTATTTTGAATCTACCATATGTAAGTGATGGGTTTTTTTATATATATTGATGCATCGAATAAGGGACTTTGTTGTGTCCAAATAATTTTTTTTAAAGTTATTGCACATGAATCAAGGAAATTGAAGAATAAAAAATAGAACAATCCAACCCATGATATTGAGTTAGTGACTGTAATATTTTCTTTGAAAATATGGAAACATTATCTCTATGGTGAAATATGTGAGATACACACACAACATAAAATTCTGAAATACATATTGTCATAGAGAGATCTCAACATGATACAAAGGAGATGGCTCAAGCTACTCAAGGATTATGATTTCCCATTACACTACCATCCAGGTAAAGATAATATGGTACCCGATGCATTGAGTATGGAGGATCGTGGAGCTTTAACCCAAATGAGTATTGAGAAGGATCATATGTTCATGGATCTTACAAAGATGGATATGGGAATTTCTAAGGAATGGGTGACATTAGTCGTTTTTCAAATGATTGCAAAACCATATTTTTTTGAGAGGTTAAAAATTTCTCAAAATGATGATATCTTTCAGATGAAAATTAATGATGCGAATGATGAAAAATTGGCATACTTTGTTTGTGAAGATGGTGTTCTAAAGTTTGGAAAGAGGATATATATTCCATTTATAACTGAGCTAAAATGTAATTATTGGACAATGACCATAAATAGATTTTTTTATACACCCTCATAGTAAGAAGATGTATAGGGAATTGAAGAAACATTTTTGGTGGGATGACATGAAGTAAGAAATTTCTGATTATGTGTCTTAAAGTTTGGTTTGTCAACAAGTGAAAGTTGCGAGGAAGCATCATAAATGATTCATGAAACCTCTTCTAATTAATGTGTATAAATGGTATGAAATTACTATATACTTTATCATGGGACTACCAAAGAATCCTATAAAGAATGACATAGTATTGGTTATATTGACCACCTAACCAAATCTGTACATTTCCTTACTCTAAGGGACATACTACCTCTTGAGCACTGTATAAGGCTTTATATTAATGAATTTGTAAGACTTCATGGTGAAACTCTATCAATTTTTTCTGATTGATATCCCTACATTACATCAAAATTATGGAAAATTATTCAAAAGTCTCTTGACACTGAGCTTCATTTGAGCACTTCTTACCATCCTCAAACTAAAGGATAGTTTGAAAGAACAATTCAAACAATGAAAGACATGTTTAGGTCACTCTCTATCGATTTTAAAGTTATGTTGGATCAATACTTACCTTTGGTAGAGTTTTCCTATAACAAATGTTTCCATTCAAGTATTCAAATAGTGCTATATGAAGAATTATATAGAAAGGGGTGTTGTACTATAACTTGTTGGGATGAAGTCGGTGAATGAAAACTCATCAGCCAAGAAATTATTGAGGAGACAAAGAAAAAGGTAACGAATATTCAGGATCATATTAAAGAATCTCAAAATAGGCAAAAATGTTATACTGACAATTTAAGGAAATATTTAGAGTTCCAATTGGGAGATCATGTTTTGTTGAAAGTATCTCCGTGGAAGTGTGTTTTAAGGGTTGGTATGAAAGGTAAAATGAGTCCTACATACATAAAAACCTTTGAAATTATTTAAGGTGTTGGATTTGTTTATTATAATTTGGATATGTCATTAAATATCTCAAATGTGTATGATGTTTTCCATATATCTATGCTATAAAAGTATAGGTCAGAACCAACAGATGTGTTCATCTCTAATGAAATAGAGTTGGAACCTGACCTTTCATACTATAAATAAACCACCCATTTTCTTGATACTAGAGAGAACTTATTGAGGACTTGGATGACTTGTCTTGTAAATTTACTTTGGAGAAATCACAAAATGGAAGAAGCAACATGGGAACCAGAGGATTCTATAAAGGAGAGTTACCCACATCTTTTTTGAAGGTAATACCTATGAAATTTCAAGGTTGAATTTATTATAGGAGGGAAGAATTTAGTACCAAAATACTTTTCCATATTTTACTTTTAGAATAAATCTTCTTTTGATAGCTTTCAAAACACACAATACTGAGTTAGTTTGCAGTGCACGCAACACCCAATTTAAACAAAACACTATTTATTCATATTTTTCACAGTAAATTAAATTAAAACCATTTTTAAAGAATTCATATATTAAATTTATATTTAATATATCCAATTAATTATTTTTTACATTCTTCCAATATATTTTATAGGCATGAGATAAAAAAAAACACAATTTTACACAGAAAAATCTATATTTTTATAAAATAAATTTTAATACCTTTTAACGGAACATCTTTTTTAAATATAAATTTTGAAACTTTTATAAATTTAATATGATAAAATAAAATTTATTTTTTTAAATTAAAATTTCAAAATTATGTTGGGGTTAATTTTTGGTATTTTTCTATGAAGTTTCATTTTTTTCTGAATAGTGAAAAATACATAATTTTAATTCAAAAATCCTTTTGTTTATAATTTATTTATATGTTTATATTACATTTTTTATTCGGTTTAAATATTAATTAGATCAATTTTACATATATTAATCAAATTTATGTCATTTTAATCAATTTTAATTTGAAATTGGATATAAAAACATCTCAAACTTTTGAACATTTTTATTTAAAAAACCCAAATTGTTGTTCCCATCTTTGTGATTAATTTTAAATTCATTTCCAAAACTTCTTTAATTTGAAATTGAAATAATGGATTAAATATTTTTAATCATAATAATTTATAATTTCTAATAATATCAACTTAGTTTTTTACAAAAAATATTAGTGAAAGTGATCCAAATTAATTATAGTGATTCAGAGAAAATTTATCCTAACAAATGATTAAACCTTAAATTTAATGCCCAAAATGACATATAAACAAGTCAAAAGTAAATTTTTACCCATATTTTAATAATATACTCTATTTTAACTAATTTGTACCATTATTTGATCCACTTACATGGGAAAAATATGGGTGGAATTCCATTTTCAAAAAGGCACAAGAATGCCACTCCTCCTCCAATATAAAAAGGCACTCGCCCCTCCCACTTATTCACACCTCTCAATCCCTTTGTCTCATATATAATATGATAAAATAAGCTTCCACAATCTCTACACTAAACTTATAATCCTCACCTTGTGTATAAATCCTACCAAGCATGTCTTTTGGTATAAACCAAAAGGTGTTACCCAAAAACGAGGTAACATTATTTAACGATCACTTTCATATTATTTCTTTCTCAACCCCTTAAAATCATATTATTACATGATTATGTAATAAAATAAGTATCATAAATATACTGAGATTTTTTTATTCTAAGGTATTTACCTACACTTACACACACTTCCATTTAATGGGTAATTAACTTACCCTACGTGTGTACGGTGGACTACCTCCCCGCGAAATGACGATTGTTCATTTTTTCATTTACCACCTATCATGGTGAGAATTATGATGGAATAGATATTTATATATGATATATATTATATTAATAACATATTTATACTTCATTAATTATTATATAACACATATCCTCATGTATTCCATTTTTTGGGAATATGATAATATCATTTGTGGAAGTGTGGAATTTCGCCTCCTAAAAGCGATGTGATTAATTCACGCTATACATGGAATGTATTCGGGATGGTTTTAAATAATAATATATGAAATATATGAAATAAATATGATAATTTAATTATAATATACATATATATAATTTAATTTTCATTTTTTTAACACGATAAAGAGATGGACGTAGCGTTCATGCGTACGTACGACCTGCCGTCACCATGAACGATGCAATTTATTTCTTATCTCCAAATATTATGGATTTTTATAAATATATATATAATGTATATATATGATATTTAAATAATGTTTTTCACTTTTTATATGATGAAATCATGATCTAATTAATATGAACAACAAGTAACAAGTCAAAACATACTTAAAAACTGGGCAATTAACACCTTAAATAGTGAAAATAATGAATATTGTTAACAAAGAAGTAATAAGATATTAGAAAAAGTTAATATGTGATAGTATAAATTTTATTATGGTTATTTTATAAGTTAGTAACATGATTAAAACAATTATATATGAGGTTAAATGTTGTACAACTTGAAGGAAACACAAAGTAAGGGATTTCGTCTCAATTTACATTCCAATGAGACTTATTTATTATTATGAACCAATTCACTTTAATGTGGAATATATACTACCCCTTTGTCTTTTAATATCATTATTAAATCACAATTAATTATATTTTATGTCTTAATTTTAATTATCTCATCCAATGGGTTTATCTTGAAAATTACCATGGGGTTAAATTAAACTCCGTAATATTACTTTCTTTTGTGATTGTTAAATTTATCTTGAAATAGTCACTTTATTATGATAACTTAAATATCTACATTCATGGGTGATGGATATTATTTCCTAAACTATATAACATTTTTACATATGGTGTTTACTTTGACAGTTATTTTATTATGTAGGAAAATATTGATAAATCTGTTTTCTTTATTCAATACGGATATTTGATAAGACATATTTTTTTATGAATTGAATAAATTACTCGATATAAGGAATTATTTAGAGAGGAAGTTATGGGTGGGTCTGGAACTTTATATATCCCCTCGACACATCAACAGGTTCTCATGATACAATTAAGTTGGTCAAATTAAACAGGTTTCTACCTATAGTTTTAAACTATCTTTTGGAAGGTCTTAATGGTATAAGTTTTCATGCATCTCAGAAATGACCTCCAATAATTAATCATTTATTTAATAGATGCTTTAGTTATAATTATTTTTATCCATGATATTTTTATATGATAAAATCTATTGATGCATTTCATTCTCATCTTATTTACTAGATGACATGTTTTTCTATTATTTAACTTTTCATATTGATTATGCCTTATCCAGTTACTTAAATGGAATGTGTTATTAATTATTCACATTTCCATGTTGATTTATTATTATTGATTCATTATCATTTACAATTTAATTACCCTTAATAACCATTTTATCTAACCCTTATTATGTATCTTTTCCCCACGTTATGAAGAGGAATTTTTTGAATTAGTTTAAAGGATATTGAGATTTTATTTTTGTTATGATTTATTTCTTTTACCAATGTAATATGGGTATCATGTATTTAATATTGTTTTAAAAAACTACTAAACTATTCAGTCCCTTAGTATTTGGATATTTTATCTATTCTAATGTAACAAAATAATGTACCAGCTCTGGGCTTCTAGGGTCGGGGCGTTGCATTAGTACTAATGATGTGCTAATTGTGTGCTCTATACTAAAACTCCAAAATTTAAAAAAAATTCCGAAAATCAAACCAAAACTCAAGAAAAATGACACAAACCAATACATAAGTAAACTAATATAGGGAAATGTGGTTGGGGTGTGACATGCCACGTAAATCTGAGTCATCATTTGTTCGGGATGACCAAAAACACCTTTTTAGTGATTTAAAACACTTAAAAATTTATAAAATAGTCCAAAACATAAAAAAAGACATATAATTTATGTGAAATAATAAAAAAATTGTATTTAAATTATTTGGAATGTGTAAAAGTAGAAGAAATATCAATATAATGTGTGGTGTACTCACAATGACTGAATAAGTAGTTTTTAATGATTTGAAAATCTTTAAAAACATGTCGGAGGGGGTAAAAACGAAGAAAATTTCCTCTGATTACCATTTAATTATAAGAAAAAAACTTAGATTGAATTCTAAATTTTAGGATCTAATGGATCATTAATTCAAGTTACATTTTCCCTGGATGATCAGAAACTTCTTTTTAGTGTTTTAAATGACTAAAACGTGCGCATAATGGTAAAAAACATAACATAAAATCTCATATTGACATGAAATATGAGGAAAACTATATTTAAATTATTTTTATCATATAAGAGTAAAAATGGTTCCAATATGACATACAATGAGTTTTCATTGACCGAATAATAAAATTTAAAAGATTCGGAAATATTTAAATACAAGTAGTAGGGGTTAAAACTATGAAAAAGACCTCTGATTTCCATGAAATCATTGGAAAGAAACCATATATTTATTTTTGAAATATACTAATATATGATGCATCAATCCAAGTTATAGTTTTCTCAGGATGATAAAAAATTCTTTTTTAGTTTCTTAAAGTACTAAAACATGCATGTAAAAGTCAAGACCATATAAAATGACTTCATATAGATGTAACATCATATTAAAAATATATTTGGATTTTTTTTATTTTTAAAAGTATAAAAAACATCAATATGATCTGTGGTGCACTCAGAATGACCAAATAAGCACTTTTTAAAGTTTTAACACTTTTTAGAAATGCGCGACATGGGGTCAAAATTATGGAAATGATCTTTGATTTCAATGATGTTCTAAGAAAACTGTAGATTGATTTTTGAAATTTAGGATTTAAAAACATGTTAATTTGAGTTTTTATTTTCTAAGGATGAACCAAAATGACATTATAGTGTTTTAAAACACTAAAATGTTTGTGTAATTGTACAAAACATATCAAAAAACATTGAATTGATGTAAAATCATAAGAAAACTGTCTTTGAATCATTTTTGATGGGTATGAGTAGATAGAACATAAATTCAATGTTTGGTGTGATTTTAATGGATGAATAAGTAGTTTTTAAATATTTATTAATATTTACAAACATTTAACAAGGGGTCAAAATCAATAAAACAATCTCTAATTTACATGAAATACTCAGAAAAAGAATTCAGATTGATTTTTAAAATTTAGGAACTTACAATGCATGAATTATGGTTTTCGTTTTCACTGGATGACAGATAAATTTTTTTAGTGTTTTAAAACATTATGATATGTGTGTAACAATAAAAATCATAGAAAAAAACCTTAGACTGACTTGAAACCATGGGATAACTATATTTGATTTTTTTGACCTGTAGGAGTAGATAAAATGTTAGTATGATGTGCGATGTAATCAGTTTGAACAAATAATAAGTTTTTAAAACATTGAATATCTTAAAAAACATGCATAAGAGGGTCAAAAAAAAATAAAAAAACATCTAATTTGCATGAAATAAATGAAAAAAACCACAGACTGATTTTTAAAATTTATTAACTAATGACACATCAATAAGAGTTTTTATTTTCATGGGATGACTAAAAATGTATTTTTATTATTTTAAATAATAAAACATGCCTCTAACTGTCAAAACCAAAGAAAGCAACCCTGAATTGAATTGAAATCTTAGTAAAAAAAATTGAATTATTTTTGACATGTACGAGTATGTGGAACTCCATTGTGATGTGTTGTGTGCTCAAAATGACTGAATAAGTAGTTTTTAAAGATCTGATAGTCTATAAAAACACGAGATAAAGGGTGGGGGGGGGGGGGGGGTCAAGACCAATTAAATAAACTTTGTTTTCCTGGAAATCATATGAAAATAACCATATTTTTTTTGAGATGTATAAACTAATAAGACCTTAATTCGAGTTTTATTCTTCTTGGGATGACCGAAAATAGATTTCAGTGTTTTAAAACACAGAAATATATGTATAGTGGTGAAAAATATAGAATATGATCTCAGACTGATGTGAATTCATTGGAAAATTTTCTTTGAATTATTTTTTGTGTATAAGTTAAATACATGTCAATCTTATGTGAATAATGCTTGGATTATTAGAATATGGAATTTTATTTTAAAAAATTGTTTAAAACTGGTAATATGTTTAAAAAATAGCTGTAAATTTTTATTGCACTAAATTTTAAATTAAAAATTCTTGTGAGTAATAATTATTAGATTATTTTTTATTTTTTCCTATACTATATATTATTTTTAATTTATTTTATTTTCAATTATATGATATGAAGGGTGTGAATCTTAGAAAACGATTCAATGTGGTTGTTTGTGAGCTTATTAAATTATATATGATGTAGATATATATCAATTTTTTTAATTATGATTGTTTTTTTGAAAATGAACAGGTGTGGAGTGTATTAGTTGTATTTTTTTAAATATTAATTCCCTAGAGAGACTGCCTTTTGGTGGTTGCTATTGGCCCCCACTGCATGGCATGTGATGAATCCCAAATGTCAGTCAGTATAGCTCATACTGACCGACCAAAATTTATTGGCATTTAGGGGTCACCGTGTGACCACTATTGTCCTTTAAATATCACTTTTGATGATCAATAAATGTCATTTTTTAATATCAAATCTCCATGAAAAAATGAAACTAAAAATTCAATTGAAAATTTTCTATGAAAAAATTAATGGAAAATTCCCCCGGAAAATTAAAAAAAATCCTATGTTAAATTTCATTAAAATTTTATACTACAAAATTCCAGTTGTAAATAAAACTATAAAATTCCATTGATTTTTAATTTAAAATTCAATTAAAAAATTCAATCAAAAAATTCAATTAATGGATTTCATTGATTTAACTAAAAAGTTTCACCCAAACAATATAGTGGAAAATTCAATTTTAGACGTGAAAATTTTGATTGATGTTTTGCACTTGAATTTTCATACAAAATTCTCTAGTTGAACATTCTAGTGAAAAATTACATAGGAATTTTTCAATAAAATTTTCCACTTTAATTTTCCAGTGGAATTCCCAATTGAAATTTTCTTTTGAAACATTCTTCTAAAATATTAACTGAATTCTTCCAAATAAAATCTCCAGTGAACATTTTAATTTTAATTTTCCAGTTGATGAATCTACTAGATATTTTTAATTTAATTATCGTTTTTAGGGAATTTTTTTAGTTAAATAATTTTAATTTATAGTGAAAAATTTCTTTTGAGTTATCTGCATGAATTTTTCGTCATATTTTTTCTACCTAAGTTTCCTCTAGAATTTTATAATGTAAGGATTTACTAGAATTTTCTAGTTAAAGTTTCCATTTGAATTTTATAGTCGAGACATTCCACTAAAATTTTCCAATGAAATTTTCCATTACATTTTTTCAATGAAAATTTACACTAGAATTTTTTACTGAAAGGTTCCACTAGAACTCTTTATTAAAATCTTCTATAGGAATTTTCCATAAAAAGTTTCCATTGAAATTTTCTATTGAATAGTTCCACTAGAATTTTCCAATTCAATATTCCATAATAAGTTTCCAGTGAAATGTTTCATTGGAATTTTATAGTTCAAGGTTATATTGTAATTTTATAGTGAAATTATCTACTTGAATTTCGAAATAAAATGTTTCACAAGAATTTTCCAAAGAAAGGTTCCACAATAATTTTTTTAGTAAAAGTTCATATTTGAATTTTTAAATTTAAGTTTCTACTTAGGATTATATAGTGTATATTTACACTAAAATATTATACTAATAAGTTTTCAGTGATTTTTTTAAAAAATAATTCACATAATCTTTCCGGTGATTTTTTTCATTAGTATTTGAATATTAATTTCCTAGTAGATTCCGATGAGAAGTGTTTTTTAAATATAAATAGAAATTCTATTTAACTAATTAAAAAATATTAATAATTTAAAATCATAAAAAATATTTTTAGTTGTAAATAATATAAAATTTTAAAATTTTAAATGATTTTAAATTTTAAAATTTTAAATTTAATTTTTTTCGATATATTTAGCCATTGATTTCTTTAAATATAAAATAAATATAAGTTTTTATAATTAGTCAAAAATTAATAATTTTCTGTAATCACAATTTCTAGGAAATATTTTTCCCCCAAAATAAATATTTTGTTATGGATTTAATAATTTTTTTATTCCACATGAAATAATAATTTCTTATTATGTCATTTAAAATATACAAATAGAAAATTTTTATATTATTTTAAATTTTTTTTCCCGGTTTTATTTTTTAAAAGTAATTTCCCCCTATTTTTATAAATTAATTATATATTTTTTATGTTTTAAATAACAATAATTTATTTTTTGAGATAAAAAATATATTTTTACCAATATAAGTATTTTATTAATTTTTTTTTGTTTTTCAAAAATAATAAAAACATTTTATTTTTTTAGCAGGACAATATAATTATGTGCCTCATTTTATACAAGGGAAAAATTGTCTGTTTTTTTTAATTCCAATTGTGGTAAAAAATTTTAGGGGTAGAATCTAAAGTATACTGGAGCGTTAGTTAAGTGCATTCTACCTGAGATGATTTTGATCTGTGCCCAAGGTACCACAATTACAAATATATAACAAAAATTGTTTCTTTTTCCCACCCTCTCTTCCATACAGATATAGTCAGATATATATATATTCAAATAAATTAACACACACATGTAGTGAGACACTTATATTTGTATGTATATCTAAACTAGTATTCCTCTCTACACTCACCTGAGTTGTAGTAGCTTGTTATTAAATAAAAAAACATTTTATTTTTAAAAAAATATAGATGGATATAATTTAGAAAGATAAATGTATATTAGAATGAATTTTAAATGAATAAAATTTTACAGATAAAGTTGCTTTTTTGTTATATGTACTGGGGTATTCCATTAATTTGGAAATTACACTCTAGGGAAACACATCATGATAAATAATAAAATTTAGTCACTATTTTATGTTTGTTTTCTTCATGCTTTTTTTTTGAAATCAACTTTTTTTGATCTCCTTAGATGTTGAAGTTCTATTGGTGAAATCCTTTAGGCCTTTACCTCATTTGAAAAAAAAATCTTCATAAAAATTAGGTTGTAAATATTTATACAATGAATATATTAATTATCCGATGTGCGAGAGTTGATAGAGTAAAGAATGATATTTTTATAGTAATATGTAGGAAATTGTACATACACATGCATATAAAGGTATTTTTGTTCGTTAATGTTGTAAGTTAATTATATATTGTTTGACTAAAAAACTATAATAATGAAATTCTTGATATGGTATATATAGGAACTTCAAATACTTATGGAACGAAAGAAAATTTACTTAATATTAATATGTTCAACACCAATAATTCCAAATAATCTTTAAATATTGTAAATGTAATTCTAAACAATGTATGCAAGTTGTATGCATACTATACCAAATAGGTTTTTGTATAATAATTTTTTTAAACATTTTGATAGTATGAATACTATTCTATACAAGTGTATATATATTATTTTTTATATATAATGTGAATAAATGTGTACAAATATAGGTAAATTCAAACAATGTATACATAGTGTATAAATACTAGTGTATATAATTTCATGTTATGTATTCATATTGAATGAAAACTATAGGAATATAGTATAGTATTGATGTATACTACATGAAATTAATTAATCTAGAAGAGTTATAGAAAGGAATAATAAATTGCATACAAAAATTTTATACATAATGTAATTTCATATAATATACAATGTAATTCCATATTATAAAAATATACATATAAGTGTAATTTCACTTACTGAATTTTACGTATAAACTTGTAATAATTTGTATACAAGGGTAAAAATATATGGATAGGTTTAATTTCACCAATTGATGAATATTAATATAGGTGTAAAAATATACATACATGTGTAATTAAAGAATTTAATTTATTTAACTAAAGTGTTATGAAAATAGTTTTTTAAATGGGTTTATGGATAACCCCCCTTTATTGAACATAAAATAGAAAATGTATTTTGAAAACTTGGTTAAGAGAGAACCCATTTGAAGCACAGAGGAAAAAATGCCTTAAAAAAACATGACCCAAAGATCCTAACATGGTCTGAAGGGAAAAAATAGAAGAAAATGGCATGAAAATCATTAGATAAAGTTTCTTCACCCCATTATAGACAATGCAACAATTAAATTAGTCAAGGATGATTCATCTCCCCACTTTCAAGAAGTTCTGCCATGTAGGTCCAACACAAAGTGGAAGATCACTCCTCCCATTCATACAAGAGGAGGGAGGAAAATATAATAGGTTCTAGCACACCCACCTATCTTTCGAGCTTCCCACCCACCAGTTCTTATGGGGATCTCATTGCACTATCAACCAGATACAATGAAAAACCAGATAGAGAATACTGTACTGAAATAAATGAAAAGATTACAATCTATTCATAAAAAAAAGAGGATAGATGGATGAGTGATGGGTTTCAGCACACCCATCCCTATTTTGAGACCTCCCACCAAGTGGTACATGCAAGAATATTAAATACCTTACAAATGCAATAAGACAAAATCGAGTGATCATAAAGAAATAATCAACCTAAAAAAAATAGTTCAAAAAATCAGTATGGATTCCTACCGATCCATACCTAAAACCAATGGATTTGAATATTTTAATCAATCTAGTGTTTTTTATTCTATTGAAGTTCTATTTATAATAAAACGTCATATAGTAAAAAATGTATGCATAATATATATATATAATTTAGGAATTATACAGTATAAAATGTATTCATACTGTAATTGTGTACAATATGAATCTGGAAGAGGCATGAGAGTCATGGGAGTATAAAATTTCATACTTAATACAACATACCTTATGTTTAATTATGTATGTAATTTAAAAAAATGGATATATACTATATACATATTTTTGTAAGTAATATGAAACATTTTATTCATAGTATATATGTACGATATATATACAATATATACCTGTACACATACAATATACAATGTATGCATATTTTAATTTCAAGATTCATGAGAGGCATTACAGTATGGAATTTCGTAGTGCATACAACAGACTATATTTGTACAGGTGTAAGTAATTTTAAACAATGTATGCATACTATATAAAAAATAGGTGCATGTATTAATAAACATTGTATTCATATTGATGTATTAAGTACACATACAAGATTTTGGATATTTGTGTTTTTAAAATTTTGATTGTATGTATACCATATGCACATAGGTGTATGTATCCAGGTGATTCATAAATAACGTGAATATATGCTTAAAATATGCATAAAATTGTATGTATACTGGTATTTTTAACAATGTTCATGTAGGTCATTGTAATTTCAAACAATTTGAATGAATACAAACTATATCCATACACGTGTTTTTTAAACAATGCGAATGTAATTTATGATATTTTTTTAAATAAAGCATGCATAAAATTGAAAAATGGGAATATATGTTGATTGAGTTCTACATAATTAAAATAATATATACATAAATATAAATAATGTGAAATTAAATTTAGGTTTTTATAGTTTATGATGATTAGATACCATACTAACAATTAATATGGTTTTGATTTGTAAGGTATATCATATGTTTTAGTAAGTTATAAAAAGGAATGCTTGCAGCTTGATAAGACTCAAAATTGAATAACAATATAAATGTAAATGAATGAAAAAATGAAAATAATCACTAGAACAATAAATGAAATATCACTGAGCTTGGCATAGAAATACAAAATAAATAAAATGAAGTCAGCATCGGTGCACAACAGAACCCATGAAGAATTTTTTTAATCCCTATGGATAAGACAAGTGTTGTAGGTGTAGTGTTAGATGTTGTTGATGAATTTTGACTTATAAGTTGGGAAAAAAAGAAACATTAGCCTAAAACTAAACATTATTAAACAATTAGAAGATATATAATAATCCCACTAAATATTTCATTGAAAAAATGAATTAAATATAAAAATATTTATTTTGAAACATCTAAATTTATATTGTATAAATGTATGGATCCTTTAATAAATTTTTTAATAATTAGTTTCAAATAATACTATATCACTAAATTAATAATCATTATATTGAACAAAATAGCTTTTGAAAATGAATTATAAAATTTCTTTATAGTTATTAATAATATAACTTGAAAAACAAAAGTTAATTTTTTAAAAATAGAAATAATGAAGTAAAAAGTAATTAAGGAAAATGATTTTATCAAATAATAGTTATTTCAAAGAATATATGATGTATAAAAAATAAAACAATTATATTAAAATTGTATTATTTTCTTTCCAGTGTATTGGAAATTTTATATTAGTATTTTATAATGTGTAATATATATAAATAAATGTTATATTTAAAATGTGGTTGATTAATAAATTATGAGCATAACCAGTATAAGCAGAATAACTAGAGATCAAACTTCCCATGGACATTAATTCACATTATTGAAATGATGTTCATTCATAGAAATATTTTTCATAAAATCAACTAATCCAAACCATCAAATAGTATGAAAAAAAACTAAAAAATATTAGATAGAATTTTAAATCCCCATTCACCATAGAAGTAGAATTTTTTTTGGCAATGAGTTAAGGAAACGTAAACTATATAGTTATCCATTAGGAAAAATTTATGATTTTTATAGAAACCTTGTAACATTTTAATATCAAATTATAACTAATAAATATAATATTTTAGATATAAATTTAAACCAATTATTATATGACAAATAATTAATATACATTCAAATAGAAAATTACATGACTTCACTATGATTTCATTACATACATACAAATAGATACGTTATTATAGTACATTGCTAGAATATGGGAATTCATTGAGAATGTTTCCAGTGTACCTAATGAAGGAAATGGGGCTAGTTTTTTACATACATTGATGATATGTCACTTGCATGTGGATTCCAACTCTTCATTTTGATGTTATTCAATTTTTAATTGATGTATGTGTAATATTAAATATATCAATTTTTATGTTTTCTTTCTAAGCCGTTAACCATCAGTGTCTTTATAGTTATAAAGTAATGAGACTCCTAGACCCTGAAAGGATCCACTTATAAGATCTCATATTTTCTTAATTTTTTTTTAAAATTTTAGTTTGGTCTCTTATTTTTGGATAGATAACTATTTCCCCATGTTCATTTGATGTCTTGGGGGTGTTCCTGGGGTTCAGGGCCTGGAAGAGGAAAAAAAGGAGTTTCGGGGAATGTTCCTCAGTTTTGCACATGGTTAGTGAAAACCGTGCAGGAATCTTAAGTAACTTTTCAAATAGAGGATTTTCAGATAGTAGCATCTCCACAGTTTGCACACGGTTTTGAAAACTGCATTAGTAAACCGTGCAGCCCAGAAAAGGTGGAAAAAATTAAAAAAAATTCATTATAGGATTTTATATGCAACTCAGTATTTACTCTATTTCTCCTCCCTTGAACTCTAGAAACGATACAAGCTTCCAATATCTTCCAAGATGTTATTCTCTTTCAATTATTGGTCATTTGGAGTGCCTTTAGTTGTGGATCGAAGATCCGGGTAAGGCTAATCCCACTCTTTCTTCTCTTCTTGATTTAGGGATTACATCTCTTCCTTCTCTCCATATGAAGCTCTAAAACTTTATTTTTTGGTGAAATTTAGTTTTAGGATTCAAAAGGTAGTTGAATATGAATCTATAGCTTCGATTGAGAGTGCATCCATAGTCATATTCATGGTAGGTGGTCTATAAGTATTTTCCTATAGTTTTATTTTAGATTTGTGTGTGGAAGCTTGTGTTATTCTTTTTCCCTATTTGTGTTATTGGTTCTGTAGGAGTGTTTGATAAAAAGGGGTGTCTAAGTGACCATTTTAAACCCTCACGATCCTTGTGGTATGCCTCTAGGAGGACTTGACCATTCTGGGGCCACCCATTGTGTTCCTTGACAATCCCAGACCTAGAAAGTCATAGAGTTACATGAAGGATTACCGAGTAATAATGTGAAGCCCATATAGAACATGTTTTAATGGTTGATTAAGTTTTAAATAGAATGATGATAGATATGCCTAGGGTGATAAGGGAATAAGGATTTGTTTGAATGACCTGAAAATGGGAAATTGTGTGGAAAGAGATTATGTCGATTGTTTAATGAATCTTGGTTAGAAATGCCTAAGGAGATTAGTACATATTAAATGATGAGCGTGTAATTGGGTAATGGAATGGGAAATGGGGAATATGTTAATGGGATGTAATAAAGGAATGGATGAATATGTGGAATTAGTTAATATATGTGAATTATGTGATACACCTAAATGATTGAATGTAATAAAGTGGCTGTGTTATGTGATATGAGAATTGTACTTGAGTGCATAAGGGGTAAATGATTTTGAAATGATGAATGGGATAAGTGGGTTAATATATGGACATTGATGAATAATGTCTAAGGTATGGGGTTATTGAATAAACTTAACGATTTAAGGCATGATAATGGAAATTTGGAAAAATTACTATGAATTTCAATTTGTAATTGTGTTAATGGGTTATGGAATATTGTTATTTCCCATTTTTTTGTTATGTATTTTTAATTCTAATGGAATTGGTTATGTTTTGTTGTGGGGATTTGATAAATAATCATGTGAACATGGCTTGGTAGAGTGGGGTATTGACTTGAGGTTCTACTCCCATGGGTCGAGTTAGACTGAGGCTCTAAACTCCACCCCATAAATACACAGGTTAGGGAAGGGGATGGAGGCTCTATTCCCCTAAGAGTTTAATTCCACCTGGACAAAGGCTTCGAGGTGAGGCTAATGTGTTGATGTGATATGTGTATCCCTTATGAGATAGGAAATTGAATTGTTTCTCCTATTCATAGTGATTGATTTCCTTAGACCCATATATAGAATATTTATATGCGTAACCCATAAAGAGTGCGTTAAAAATGTATTATGTAGTAAAGGTGGTATAAGAAATGGAATTGGGATAAATTATAGGGATGAATTAAATGATCCTTGTTAACCAATGGAACCCAAACTATTCCTTGTTTACATACTATTTATTTATTAATTTCATGCACCATTTATTATATTGGATACTTTTTAGACACCGTTGGTGGTGGGCTACTGAGTTTTGTACTCACACCCTGATCGGGCCAACATTTGGTACTCGAGCTAATTTCATGGTTAGAGGTCAGGAAAGGGAAAAGGGCCTACACTAGGATGTTGATTTGGGATTGGGATTCACATGGAAGAGGATCCAGAATTAGAGTCAAGACCTATTTGGGGATTTTTCCATTTGCCTTATATTTGGGTTTTATTCATTTTTCACTACTAGTATTTCATGACATTGTTAATGTTAAATTATGGTTTCTACCCAATTGTGAGATTTTTGACTTGTAAGTTTATTAGTTGTTTCATATTTTACCTCTATTTATATTGTGTTCTTATATGGATTACTTTAGTAAAGAGGATATAGTCTCCCCATGTGACTCATTAGACCATTACCGCTAGTTGTCAGCTTCTGGCGTACAGGGAGGTATGCTTGATCTCATGTGAAGACCTGGCTCGTGGCACCAGCTTAGTGGATTCCAAGTCGAGGATGTTAAAAAGTGGTATCATAGGAGTTATTTCTTCTTTATTACTATTTGGGAATGGTATACATGAAATTAATATAGTGTCAGGCCTTTGTAATGAGCTCGTGCTTGGGAGTAACTAACCCGTGTACGAGGGAAAACCCAAGTCACCCTTGGTGGGAATTCCTGTACTAGATGTGTGTTGTTATAGTTTAATGATATTTCACCATTGGGTGATGAACATGTTGTATGATTTGATTGATTTATGATATTTTTATCATTTCCAGAATGACATGAGGTTGTGCATTCATGCATTATTTTAGGAACCTAAGGATATAGGTTACATGCATCATTATAGGCTCACACATATGATGGGTGTATGGGTCATAGAGAGTAGAATGCATTTTATTTACTTGAAAAATTTGACTAAAATGATTCCCAATAGTGGTAATTCAAGTAGGTAAATGAAAAGTATGAAAATGAATAGTTAAGGAATATTGTGTATAAAGAAATGTTATGACCAGGTTAAAATTTTGGGTGGTGATAAATTGTAGAGTTTGATTTGGTGTCTAAAAGAGAAATATTTCACAATGATAGTAAAATTTTTAATGATTTTTTCCTAATTAAATGTTTAAATGAGTTAAAATGATAATTTTAACAAGTTGTGAGATGTGAAATATGCCTAAGAGGAAAATATTGTATTGTAAAAGAAGAGTTGTTTTGAAGAAGTGTTGATGAAAGACTTGTGATTAAGTAAATTTTTTACCCCTTATTGACCATGACCCATAGTAGGTATGGAAGAGGGTAGTGTTATAAGTGTGATTAAGACTATTGTTATAGAGCATGTATAATGGGTTTTTATGTTTGATAGTTTGATATCTTTCCCATCTGTGGTTAAACCCTATCGGTCATTATTTGATTCATCACGTGAATGATAAGTTTAAAATGAGAATTATTGAGTTCAATGGTGGGTATCCTTTGTGTTGTAGGTTTGACCATTGTATGTGTGGGTTGAGGTAGTGAGAGTAACCAAGCCTGAGACTTTGGATTTGGATTGTAAGGACTTGCTAGTTATGATAAGTCCTAGGTGGTTTGTTTAGGTAACTCTTGTAAGGGTTTTGGCCATTGGGTTGTGAGGCGTTGTTCAGTAATGTGAGTGTGGAAAATATCATGGTTTGTGACTATACAGAGTGCATGCAGACCTTAAAGATGGTGCCTGGTTCTTAGTGACCTTGTAAATAGAGTCCTTACGAGTTTTGTTTTGAATCCCGAAGAGGATCAATACTGGAAAAATACCCTATACCAACGGTTTGGGGGACCGTTGGCAAGTAAGCCGTGGCAATAGGTCTATACCAACTGTTTTGGGAAAACTGTTTGTATAGGCTCTATACCAACGGTTTTCAAAACTGTTGGTATAAGTAATTAGGAAATCTATACCAACGGTTCTCAAAACCGTTGGTATATGTATTTCAAAAAAGAAACACCCGGTGGGATTTGATCCCAGGACCTCTAGTTTATAACTGAAAGACTTAACCACTAACCTAACATGACTTTTGTTAACATAATTTCATAAAACTATATATGTATTGTTCTAATTATTTTAAATTTTGATATATATAATGTTCTCCGTAGGTTGATTCCAAAAAAATCACTAGACTTTTCCCAACGGTTCTCAAAACCGTTGGCAAAGGCCTAGACTTTTCCCAACGGTTTTGAGAACCGTTGGGAAAAGTCTAGATTTTTTGTTTGGGATGTTTGGCCGAAGGTAGAATTGTGGAGGCCCTTTGCCAACGGTTTTGGCAAACCGTTGGGAAAGGGTAGCCTATCCCAACGGTTTTCTCAAACCGTTGGCAAAGGGCCTCCAAAATTCAACCTTTCCCAACGGTTTGGCCAAACCGGTGGGAAAGGTGGCCAAAATATGGGCTTTCCCAACAGTTTGGCCAAACCGTTGGGAAAGGGTACCTATACCAACGGTTTGACAAACCGTTGGTATAGAAGCGTTGGGAAAAATCATTTTTCCAGTAGTGGATGTTTTTCTTATAGTGATGACTAATGTGTACACCTTTTTTATAGAACCTAGAGTAAATGGTTGTTTGGTACTCTTGGAATAATGTGCATCGAAACAGGGGTGAGAGTTCCATTCATGCACATTTCTTTGTTTATGTCATGATATGTATGGTTTGGGGAAAGGACCAATGCATTTTCTTTATTGTGACTCAATTCTTGGGAGTTTGTATCATTCAACCTTCATGGTGACCTATGAGAGAGGTCAAATGAGTTTTCTAGTTCTTTTGGGTGTGTGTTGCACATGTAGATGTTTTGGAATTTGATAGTTGAACTCTGAGTGTTTCATGGTGTAGGATTGTCCTAGAGGACTAAGTGGGAAGGTTGATGGTTGGTGGTTCCACTCGAGTTGTATTTCTGTGATGATAATTTTAGAAAATCAAGGGTGACCTCATGGGAGGTTTTCCTAGTGGTGTAGTTAACTTGGAATGTAAAGCATGGGAGGTGCTTCACAGGTGGTTTCAATGCATACTAACTACCACTAAGTTTTAGTAGAAGGTATAGTTTTTCGCGGTTCTTTCATAAGGGCACCCTAGTGGTTGTTATTGGAGGTAAGGTTAGTTTTGAAGGGTTATATCATATGGATGTCTGAATCTCCTTTTGGATTATGTTTAACGGAGGACTTGAATACGTTTTCAAGCAGAAGAGACAAGGGTGGATAAACTTTTGTTATATGATTTCACTTGATGGTGACACCCATGGAGAGGGTGGTCACATGGATGAGCTTGTTTGATTGAACGGTTTGGTTATTGGGTAAAATGAATAGGCCATATTAGGGATAATGAGGCTGACTAACCGAGATACATGGTTAGGTAAGTAAGCAGGTGATGGGCTACACATAGGTAAATGTTGATTTGAGAGAGACTGTTGTTTGATTAGTGTGGTTGAAAATTGTGCTTCAGTTGTTAGCTGTCAGGGAAGAATTTAAAGTACTTTAGTGGTGTGGTGTAAGTAGTGCCACATGAAACATTTATTCATAGTTTCTTGGTGATTTGTTCATTGAGTGGTGGTGAGAGTTGGTTGGAAATCACACTTGAGCGGTGGTGGTAAAGTGTTGATGAG
The DNA here is from genome assembly GCA_963277665.1 of Viscum album. Classification (NCBI taxonomy): domain Eukaryota; kingdom Viridiplantae; phylum Streptophyta; class Magnoliopsida; order Santalales; family Viscaceae; genus Viscum; species Viscum album. The sequence continues at coordinate 297,218,298 of OY728132.1, read as the reverse complement.
ATGCGTTTGGTAGGGGAGACTGATATCCTTTCTAGGTTTAGGTGTCCCATTGTTCAACATCAGAAATGGATAAGTTAGTTCTGGTTTTCTTTGAAAACTTCTTAGAATACCTCAACTAGTGATGATCCGACCCAATATCTTGATATCGTCCTAGGTGGGTTGAGAAGATATGGCTTTATGCCAAGAGACTTGAAGGTTTTTGGTTGGATGAGGGACATTATGGAGTTTACATGCATGGAAATGGTATGTGTGGAGCTTGATGATGGGATGTACACCCTCGATGGATTTGGGTGAGGTCCTCGAGATGGACTAGGTGTCGACAAGTGCCATGGGTTCCGTTCACAGATGCTGAGAACAGGCACTAGGTGATGTTCATTTTATTTTTTTTGGAAAAAATCTAGATATCCATGAATATGTTTTGGGGTTCGTCTTGTGATTGAGTGTAAAGACTATGTGGCTATAATACCTTATGGATAGAAATGGTAACGACACTCTTAAGGTGGGGAGTGATAAGTCAGTCCTAGATGTGGAGAGGAGAACATCAAATTGATGTAGTGTCACCTGGATGCCAATGAGGAACCTGTGGGGTTCATGATAGGTTCCTTAAAGGGGACATCTGGTCCTTGGATATGATGACTAATGAGAAAGGTTTTGGCTTTGAGCTTAGGGTGGTTCCATGTGAAGCTTGTGATGTCTGTGCTGAAGTCGTAGATGGGTGTGGTTGGATATGACTACCGGTTGTGGAAAGAGAGGTTGGGTCCTGTAACTCCAGTGAAGATTGGGGTTACACTTAGGTAATTTTCTTCAGGTGGTTTTAGAACGGTTTGAAGTTGAGGGAACATTTGCCATGTGATGTGGTTCTATGCCAAGGGTGAAACACAATGATGGTCTAGAGGACAGTAATTCCCTGATGATGGAATTCTACTAGAATTCAGGGAATGACCTCAGTTGGTGCATGGGATGAAAATGATATAATTAAAGTAAATAAACACCTTGGGAAGGTGAGGAAGGGTTAGCGTACCATCAGTAGAAGGTGTGTTTTTTGGGACAAGCCACTTAGGGGCGTTCCGACCTGACATGGTAAACTTGAATGGGTGTGGTGAGAGTGACCCACCTCCGGGTTCATGTTATGGCAGAAAGTTCCTTTTTGAGGTGATGTTGTATCTGAGTGAGGTCATGTTGATCTTATTCCTTGAATTGATAGTGTAGGAATGTTATATAGATTGGTTTGGATGGAGAAGAAGGATGCCAATGCAGTGTAATGCCCTGTGGATATTTGGGCATGGTGAGTTGGAACATATTAGGTGATGTGAAAGTTCAGTTGAGATTTTGATGTTCTTTCCTCGATAGTGGTGAATCGATGTAAGTTGGGAAAGGTGGTTGAAAGGACCAGGCATTATCCTTTGGGATATATTGAGTTTGATAACTATTAGAGTTAGATAAAATCGAAGGAAAATAATGCCATGTGATTTGTGTCTTGAGTTCTGTAGAGGATCAGGCCAAGAGGGTGCCAATTGGTTCCTCAATGATGATGTGATGTTGTATGCAAAGTTTCAATGTGTAGTGAGTCAGTAACTATTGTATATGTTTTATCTGTGAAGTTCTAGTGGTTGGGTATGGTTGAAGTTGAGGCATCCTTGAGGGATTTTAGGTTCATGTTGTGGTTTTGGTGAGGAAGACTATGGGGAAAGTCCGTGCCCTTGATCTGTGTTTGATGGGCACTGTGATGTGAAACCAGAAACTTGGAAGATGGGAATGGATAGGTAGGCCTAGTGGAATGAAATCTAGTTATAGGAGATTAGTGATACTTGGAAGAGAGACTCTAGGATAAGCTGTTATAAGGTAGGGGAGGTTGTAAGATCCCATAATATCATAAGGTATGTTTTTTTAAAGTTTTATTCTAGTCACTTATTTTTCCTAGATAAGCATTTTACCATGTTCATGTGAAGGCTCAAGGGTGTTTTGGGGGTTTGGGACACAAAAGAGAAAGAAAAAGTATTTCCTGGGCATGTTACACAGTTTGTGCATGGCTGGTACAAACCTTGCGATAATCCTAGGAAACTGTACAAAAGGGGGTTTTTTAGACAGTACCATCTGCACAGTTTGTGTATGGTTTGGAAAACCGTGTGGGTATACCGTGGAGCCTAGAAAAGTTAGAAAAAATTACAAAATTTCCATTACGAGATTTTATACCCAACTCTAGATTTTCTCCATTTCTCCCCCCTTGAACCCTATTAACGATCCAAGATTCCATGATCTTCTTAGAGGTGATTCTCCTTAGATTCTTGTCCATTTGGAGTGCTGTTAGTTGCAGATCGAAGATTCGTGTAAGGATAATATCACTATTTCTTATCTTTTTGGTTTAGGGATTTCATCTCTTCCTTCTACACATATGAAGCTCTAAAACCTTTATTTTCTAGAGAAATTTAGGTTGAGGATTCAAAGGGGGGCTGAATCAGGATCTATGGCATCGATTAAAAGTACATCCATCATAAAATTTGAGGTAGGTGGTCTATAAGTCTTATCCCATAGTTTTATTTTAGATTTGTGCATGGAAGATTGTGTTCTTCTTTTTCCATATTTGAGTTCTTGGTTCTATTGGGGTATTTGATAAAAATGGGTGTATAGGTGGCCAATTGAAATCCTCATGATCTCTATGGGATGTGTAGAGGAGGACTTGACCATTTTTGGGCCACCTATGGGGGGCCCCGACAATCCCGGCCCTAGAGAGTGGTAAGGTTAAATGAAGGATTTCCAAGTAAGAATGTGAATCCCATGTAGAACATGTTTTAATGGATGATTAAGTGGTAAATGCAACGATGATAGATATGCCTTGGGAGATAAGGGTATAAGGTGTTGTTGGAATGACATGAAAATGGGAAATTTGTTTAAAAGGGATTATGTTGATTGTTTAATGTATTTTTTTTATAAATGCCTAAGGGGATTAGTGAATATTAAATGGTGAACTTGTAATTGGGTAATGGAATGGGAAACAAGGAATTTGTTAGTGAGATTTAACAAGGGATTGTATGAATATGTGGAATGGGTTAATACATGGTAATTTTGTGGTACAACTAAATGATATAATATAATAAATTGGTTGTGTTATGTGAGATGAGAATTGTACTTGAGTGCATAAGGGGTAAATTATTATGAAACAATGAATGGGATAAGTGGGTTAATATATGGTAATTGATGAATAATGGTTAAGGTATGGTGTTATTGAATAAACATAAGGGGTTATGGCATGAGAATGGAAATTTGGCTAAATGACTATGAATTCCAATTTGTAAATGTGTTAATGGGTTATGGAATATTGTTATTTCTCATTTTGTTGTTAATTATTTTTAATTTATAATGGTATTGGTAATGTTTGGTTGTGTTATGGTATGGTTATGTTAATTTGGTAAAAAAGAATGTGCACATGGATTGGTAGAGTGGGGGTATTGACATGAGGTTCTAATCCCACAGATCGATTTAGACTAAGGTTCTAAACTTCACCCCATAAATCCACAGGCTGGGGAAGGGGACATAGGCTCTATTCCCCAAATGGTTGCATTCCACCCAGACTGAGGCTTTGAGGTGAGGATAATGTGTTTATGTGATGTGTAGACCTAGTGGGAGAGGGACTTGACTTATTTCTCCTATGCATAGTTATTGATTACCTTAAACCCATATATAGATGATGTATATGCCTAACCAAAATATAACGTGTTAAAAATGGACTATGTAGTAAAGGTGGTATAAGAAATGTAATGGGATTAAATTCTAGGGATAAATTAAATGAAAATTTTTAACCAATGGAACCCATACATTCCCTTGTTTACTTACCATTTATTTGGTACTTTCATGCACTATTTATTTTACTAGATACCTTGTAGACACTGTTGGTGGTGGCCTAGTGAGTTTTGTACTCACACCCTGCTCAAGCTGCCATTGGGTACCCGAGCATATTTCTTGTTTGTTGGTTAGGACAAGGACAAAGTCCTTGCACTAGTATGTTGAGTTGGGATCGAGATGTAAATGGAGGATATAAACTCAGAGTTGGGACCTTTTTGGGGATCTGTCTGTTTGCATTATTTTTTGGTTTTATTCATTTTTCACTACTAGTATGTCATGGCATTGTAAATGTTGAATTATGGTTTGTACCCAGGTGGGAGATTTTTGAATTGTATGTTTATTAGTTGTTTTATTATTTTCCACTATTTATATTATGTTATTCTTTGGATTACTCTAGTAAATAGGTTATTGTCTCCCCATGTGACTCATTAGATCATAACTTCTATTTGAGAACATCTGGCGTAAGAGGAGGCACACTTAAGATCATGTGACGACTCAGATCGGGGCACCAATTTAGTGGTTCCTTGGTCATGTATGTTACACCAATACATTATTTATGAGTGTAAACTAACCTATAAATTCATTTTTCACAATTAATATATCAATATATTTTATGAAAATAAAAAATGAAGCGAAAAATCCCACTATCACAATCACAAATAAAAACTCACGACAAAGGTAAGCCATGTAGCCAAAAAAGAAATATGTTTGCAATAAGCCTATAGTTCAGGTCATGCATAATAGTAATATAAATAATTGAAAAAAATTATTAAACTAATTTAACATAAAAAAGTAAAGGCTTAGAATCATTACAAAACAACATACAATCACCTCAAATTCTTTTATAGAAGTATAAGTGACAAAGCTTTCAGCTATACCTCCACTACTACTCATGGACTTTAATATAGAGTTAAAAAATATATTAATTATATAGTGATGAAAGATAAGATAATCAAGATAATTATATAGACTAGAAAAATTTTGATTTATATCATATATATCTGGTGACCTCAAGAAAACATAGGGAAGATATGACACCCTATAACTTATCCATCTAATAATTATGAGTTTAATAACAAGTATTTCACTTTCATACATTACCTAGATATTTTAGGTTTATAATTTTATATATTTAGAAATATATTTTCATAATAAATTAGAAACTTCCACATAGTTTATATTTTTTTCTAGAAAAATGGGTTCTAAAATTTACACCACTATTTAATTCAAGACACTTCCCCTTATTTTAGGACGAGTCACCATTGTAGAAAGATTGAAATTTATAGAATTCGAAAACATTATTATATCATATAAAAAAAATTATAAAACATTTTATGAGTACAAAAATCTTATTAAGTTATATGAAAATAAACTAAACAGGTTAGTCTACTGAAAAACAAGAAAATCCAATAAAATGTTGACCTTTTCATAGTAAAAATTGAGAAAATAAATAAATAATAACCACATGTGAAAACAAACTTTTACGAAATAAATTATTTAGAACCCATAACAAGACAATAAAAACCATGAAGGCATCTTGAGTAAACCTTTGTTAAACTAATTCATAGAAACCTTTCATTAGAAGTAACATAACCAATTATCTCCACTATTTTGTATTTTAAGACTAAATCATTAGCCTATGCATTGGATAGATATATCCTGGGATCACCCATCATCATATATATTTCCCCAGTACTATATCATGAATAAAAAATTTATATGATTAAACCTTTTCAATAGAAAACCCTTAAAAAATCATTTGAACACCTCAACAAAATAACTTCCCATTTTTTTATAAGAATAATGAGAATTATTATTTTATTTTGAGAACTCTTAAAAAAGTAAATTAAAAGGAGAATGGGAATAATATATTATTTGAAAAACCACGAAATTTTTTTGAGGAATATTTAAAAAGAATAATGGTTGTGATGAAAAAAAAATATGTTCATGCTATAAACATTAAAAAACATTCTTTTTCATTTTTGTTAAAATTTTTAAAAGTGATTTATAAATAAAATGTTTGAAAGATAATTTTTAAAAACTTGGTAAAAAGTCAAGGATTTTTGAAAATTAATTTAAAATGTCATTTTAATATATATAATAACATTTATGAAACATTTTAAAGAACGTGGATATGGAGGAAAAAGAGTTGAAAGGAAAACTTTAAAGCATTTAAAAATGAGGATTTAAAAAATTAAGTTACCTTGAATCACATATTTAATTATACTTTATCTAAATACTGAAAAGTAAAATTGTATTAATTATTTAATTTCTTAATATTATTTTTCATAACTATTATATCATCATCATTTTTTTATTTAATTTATTACCATGTTCCATTTAGTTATTATATAAAATAAGTTTAACTCAAATGTTTTGAGGTCATTCGGTCGAAAAAAGCTAAGGTGTGTTGAATATGGTAAATATTTTCATGTTTACATCATATATAGAATCTTAGAAATGTTATTATTATCATTATTTATATTAAATACACTTTTAAAACAATCCATGTAAGATGATATTGAAAAATGAGATACATTTTTCATGGGGGCGATATTCCGCTCGTAATCCTGAGTGATATTTTTATTTTTATTATAGATGAAAATAAAATAAATAAGTTAAAATTTTACCTCTATATAATAATAATAATATTCTAAATATAAAATTTATTCATTAAATCCTTTCTTATGACCAGCCATGTGAGGTAGTTATGAAAAAAAATTACATTTCTTTGTAGAGGTGGTAGTCCACACGTACGGATGAGCATCATAATCATTTTTGAATGGATTAAAGGGTAAAAATGTAGATAATAATATATATTTATATAATAAAAACTATTTCATAGATATTTTAAATATAAATTAAATACATATTTATAACTTTTCATTTGAGGTGGTGATAAAAAATGAAACACATCGATCTGTGGTAGTAGTAGTCCATACGTACACACGAGTAACATTTTCATTTTCCAATAGGATGGAAATGAGGTAGAGAATAGCTATTAAATAAACATAATAACATTTTAGTATATTAAAGATACATATTTCATTATTTTTTGATGGTTATAATAGATTTTAAGGAGGTATAGGAAGAAATATACTTTAAAGAATTCAGTTAATACTTATACCTCTTCCTTGAATATCTTCCCTTGAATTACACCTTAAAATTTTTTAGGGGTTAGTATTTTGGGAAGGAAATGAATTATAACATGTGGTGAGGATATTTGGGAAGGAATATTGGAATAAATTGGTCGATTTAGTGTGCTGAAATTGTGTATAAAAGTGAGGAGATGATGTTTCCTTTTATAAGTGAGAGAAGTGGAACCCTTGTAATTATTAAGAATTTAAAAATATAATAAATTTCATTCTCTTGTAAATTGGATCCCATTTAGTTTATAGTACAAGTTAATTTATAAATAAACTTAAAAAATCATATTTATAAACTTTTTAGAGATATATAAAACCTTATCTCTTAGTTTAACACCTCCTCTTTAACAATTTTTACCTTTACTCTCATGATAAACATTTTATATGATAACTATTCATTTTGACTAAATAAGAAGTTGAAATCATTAAAAAATTTATACTTGATGATTAAAAATATTTAATATTTTTTTAAATATTTAATTTATATAGTTATTAAATGTTTATTTTAATATATATTTGTAAAATTTAAACGAAAACCGTTTTTAGAAAAATGCATTTCTTAAGCATAAAAATGATTTTACACCAAAATCAAGTATAATGTTGATTAACATATAATTAATTAGTTAATTTTAAATAAAAGGAGATTATTTGACTTTAAAACCAAACCTAAAATGAAAATAACCCTATGAAAACTTCGATAAATGAGAAGAAGCAAAAATAATATTCATTTGAATAAAAACATTACATAGATTTCCAAAATCTCAGATATAGATTTTTAATATCAAAATTATAATTTTAAATGAATAATATTACTTCTTCAATATATATTTGTTTCTATAGAAAAGGTTTTATAAATATTCAATTCATTATCTTGTCCAGAACATATCCTAAAAAATAAATTTTTTGTAACATCAATATTTTTCACAATTTACAAAAAAGTCAACTATTTTAGAAAAATATCCAAAAGAATATCTCAGGATTTTTTTGACATGAAGATGTAAAAAATAAATCCCATTTTATAAATATTACATTTTAAAATTATGAAATCGAACCTTTAAATAAAACAATGTAATACATGTAGATATTTTTTGTTAAATAAAACAATGCATTTTTTCGATTGAAAAATTATGAAAAATTATTTATTAAACTATGATGAATTTGAATCCATAAAATGAATAAGTATAAATCATAAAATTTATTCATTCCGACGATTTAATTAGTTGTCACATTGTTTACCCATAAAATAAATTTCACCCTAACAATTTTATTTACTTAAACAAGTGAGGATATTTTCCCTCATGGGTTTTTTCAGTTTCTCAATCTTTTTTATTCAATCATGTAATTCTTTCACAAAAACCTAACCAGGTGAGTTAAATTATTCCAAAATACATGCTCTCTATGATATATAATCTAAATTTGTTTTTCTTCATAATAATCATTATCCTCTAACTGTACCACCTTAGTTAACAAAATATGAGGTACATCTGGTACATATTTCCTTAATAATGAAACACAAAACACATAGTGATAAATCAAATATACCTTATCAATCATAACTTCTAATATTAATGGTATCAATAAATTTCTCTCACTAACTTTTTACCAACATTCTAGAGTTTGAACCATTTTCTATATAATTGCTTAAATGATTCTATTTGTATACTATAATGAAAACTGTTATTTTTTATAAAAGTTTAGTAATGAAAAATGTTGATCCCAAATTCCCCAATAATTCAATGGAAAGTAATGAAGTTTATATTCTAATATTTTAATTGTTTTATTTGACTATCCATATTATTAAGGATGAAAATCTGTAATGAAATTTAATTAAATACCAAAATACTTTTACAGTGCATTCAAAAAATTGGTTGTAAGTATGTGATTATGATCTGACATAATAGATAAAGGGACTCTATCTAACATGCCTATATCTTTATGATAATGTCTTGAAATATAATTTTAAGTCATACTACTTTGAATACATATAAAATTCATATATGTAGTTAATCGATCAATAATAACCCAAATCATATTATCACCTTGAGACGTCTTCGGTAATCCCACCACAAAGTCCATAGATATATTATCCCATTTTCATTCAGATTAACATTTTAATAAGACAAACATATCATGGAAAAATTATAAATATCATTTTCCATTCCATCCCACCAATAATATTCAAAAAGGTATTTATACATATTAGTGATGTCAGGATTGAAAAAATGGATAGTTGTGAGCCTAAATCGATAAATTATTCTAAAGATAAAAATAATTTGTCACACATAACCATTTTTAAGGCCTTGTAACACCTCATTTATCAAAATTACACTCAAGAAACATACCATTCTTAATTAATTCTACATTTTATTGAAATATTTTATATTTCTGCTAATCATTCCTAATTCTTTCCATCAAAGAGCACAATAATAACACCTGAACTAATAGATAAGTATTTTATAAGTAAAAAAAATAAAATCCAACATTCATTAACAAATTTATCACGTTCCAAATTTAATAAATTTAATGATAAATTATATTTTTAAATTAAGGGATCAACTAGATTGTATTATTTACTTAGATGATAGTGAATCCTAGAATAATATTCCTTTTTTAGTTATAACTATCTTCTCTAACTCATGTTCAACTATTTTTGAGTGAATATATACTTTAAAACTTTATGATATGTATATATTTATTATTTATATCCATATATAATATTTATTAAGATAATTAATGAAAAAACCACTACATCCATCTCAAGATCATGCGTTGGGGAATTTTGTTCATGATATTTCAATATATTTGACGCACAAGAAATTACATGATTATCATTCATCAAAAACCTACTAAGGCCATTCAACAAAGCATCACAATAAATGAGAAATCCCTTAATTCTTGATAGAAAAGATAATGTTGGAGAATTAACCAATATTATTTTTAATTCCTAAAAACATTCATCACATTCCTTTGTTAAAATGAATTTAGCTGCGTTTCATGTTAACCTAGTTAGTGGGATTGATAACTGAGCAATGTATTCAAAAAAAATAGTAGTAACCTTTGAATCCAATAAAAAATTGAATCTTAGTGACATTTATGGGTCTTTTACACTATCCAACTACTTTAATTTCAATAAGATAAATAATTATGTCATATTTAAAAACAATATGCCTAGGCAAGGATATTAGTTGTAACAAAAATTCACGTTTACTAAATTTTCCATAAAACCAATTTTATTTTATGTTTTATAGAAAAATATTTTGTTTGGTTTCATAATCCTCATAATTTTTTGAATATACTTTAATCTATTCAATTAATACTACCACAAATTACTCTAAATACTCATTGAAAACTCTATTCATAAGATTTATAAATACAATGGGTGCCTTTGTTAAACCGAAAATCATAATTGAAAAATTGTAATATACATACCAAGTATGAAACACTACCCTCAGAGTGTCTTATAACTTCACTTTCAACTGATGTTATCCATATTTGAGTTCAATCTTAAAAAAATTCTAAGCACCCTAGAGAAGATTAAAAAGTCATCAATATGAGGAAACATATAATTTTTCTTAATAGTAGTGTCATTGGGAGCTTTATAGTCAATAGAAATCCTTATAGAACCACCCTTTTAAAAAAAAATTAGAAGCACCCAAAGTTGATGTTCTAAGAAGGGTGAAACCCTTATCATGTGACTCTTGGAACGACTTTTTAAATTCCATCTGTTCTACTAGAGCCATTGTATAAGTAGGCTTTATAATTATATTAACATTTATAACTTAATCAATGGTGAATTAAACCTCTCGATCTAGTAAAACACCAGGCAGATCATTTGTAAATACATTCAAAAATTATTTTACTAAAGGAACATCATCAATTTGAACAATAACCTTCTTTTAATTGTCATTTTCAAGATAAATTTATCTACTATATTTAATCAGTTTTTTATATTCTTGATATGTTATCAAATTTATGAACTCATTATTATATATATAATTCAACTCATTATAAAAATTGATTAAAACTTACTTAGCTCTACAATCTATCTTAGAATGATATCACAAAATCCAATACATACCTAGAATAACATAAAACTCTAACATGGGTAAGAAAAAAAGTTTTTTAGGAAGGACTATACCATATATAATAATATGAATATTCCTATAAATTCTTGTTTCTTTTATAGTTCCCCCTATATGTTTTACCAAAAGTTTTGTTTCTATTTTTTGATGTGATATAATCTACTTTAATTGAAAATTTACTAAAAATAAATGAATATATAGATCCCAAATCCTATATTAAAGTGGAATAATTTTAATAGAAATTAATTTACCTATCACCACTTCATCTGATGGTCAAACACCTATCGTAGTAGTAGAAAAATATTTCTACATACCTTTTTTATTTTGATCTAGATGATTACTACCTTGAGTAATTAATTTCAGAAAAGCATTTTCATAATGACCCAACTTATTGCAGTTAAAACATATCATTTCCACCTGAATATCTATTTTTTTTATTTTTAGTCTTATTAGAATTCTTTTCCTTAAAATCAAGAGGTATATGATTGATATTACCACACCAACAACACATTCCTTATCCTATAAAATATTCATTAAAATGGATTTTACCACATTTAGAACATGTTTGAGGCTTACCCCGATATTTATTTGTTGAGGGCTTCTCCATTTCATTCCAACTTTACTATAGAGACCTAATATTTTCATACAAACATATTCCATCTTATTAGATTAGTATTCATTTCATCATAAAAATACATGCATGAAAACCCTAGAGGTTAAGTGTCTTTGGAAACCTAGAAACATAAACAGCTGGTTCATATATGAACATCATCATCTTCTATTAAATTCTCTATTATGAGATCACTTCTTATACATATCATACATTAAACCTTTATTCATAACCTAGGTAAATGGAACATAAAAAACGATGAGCTCATATGATTATTATGGATAAATGAAAGAGATATCAATAATCACATAAGAATAACATGAGTATAAGGGTATTATAAAATGAGCTTGGAAATTTAAAACCACACCCTTCATGTAAAATATTGTAATCTTTATTCATGGCATAAATCTTAGCATCTAATAAAACATGAATTATAAAGGTATAATATAACATGAACCATGAGAACACAACATTTACATAAGACATAGATTTTTGGTATAAATATAAGCATATAAAATAATTTCCTCAGTAGTTCATGATAATTTACCAATCTATCATAGTGTAATGAGTTCACTCCCTAAACCATCATTTGTTGTCAAGGTTCACTCCTAAGACAATCATAGTGGAGAAATTACCTTATAGAAGTGTTTTCACTCCCTATCTCATTCCTGTTTATCTCATGACATATCTTTCTTTACCTAATTATTTGGAGGGAGATATGGGTCCCACCCACCACCTAATTAAAATCATACATATGAATTCCAAAATATCATAAAGCATTCATCATATCAAAACCCATGAAAATAAATGGGTTTCATAAAATTTTCATCATGAAAAAACCTATGGAAAAGAAACAAGTTTCATAAACATTTAATCTTTTCATTATAGTATAATACATGGAAAAGGAATGGGTTTCAAAAACATGTTATCATTATAAATATAAACTATCTAGATAAATAATAAGGATGTTAAAATTGGATCATATAACCAATAAATATTAAGTAACATTAAAGGATGTCATATTATATATAAAATGATTTTGAAATATCACTTGGAACATTTCTTGAGGAAAATGTCTTTCCACTATGAAATAACTTATTAAAAATAATAAAATTTATTAAATGTTAAATGAAAAATTTTATTTGAAAATAAATTTGTTTAATTTTAAATTAATATTTAAATAATTGAGTGTTCATGATGGTGGAAAATTATTTTCACGTCGAGTATGGTAAAATAAACTTTCCTTTCACATTTGTAGTAAAATTCAAAAGTAACTTGCTAAAAAATGAAAAGAATATTGATTTTAAACCATTTTGTAAAAATTTAAATATAGGTAAAAATTGATTTAAAAAATAATTTTATAATTTTAAAAACATTCTTTAAAACTTTTTTAGAAAACATGGAAATGAAAGTGAAGCTTTTTTTACCGAAGGGAGAAATAAAGTCAGTTTTCCTTAAAAAATTTCTTCTCGATTTTTGAGTACATAAAGAGAGGAAAATGAAAGATAAAAAATAAAATTTATGAGTTTCTTGATAGATACACCATAATATTTCATCATCAGAAACATAATCATAAATAGTCCCAATAAACAACGAGATTTTAACGTAAAACCCTTACAACTTAGGTATCTTTCAAGTCACAACCCTAATGAATGATAGAACCTCATATAGAAATTTATATCCCATAATTTTAATTATTAGGATCATAAAATATATTAATGGGTAGTATATACACCACATAAAAGAAACAAGTGGGGTATAATACATGTGTCCCATAAAAATAAAAGTGAGATGAAAATCCCTTACAGCTTTGGTAACTTTTGAATCGTAAACAAAATGGAAGAATAAATTTAAATGAAAATTTAAATGTAAAAATAATAAATATATTTATGATATAAATTTTCAAAGGGTCATTATGTACACCTCATAAAGCAATATAAGTGTATAATATCACTTATGTCCCAAAGAAGACAGTTTGTAATAAAAATCCCTTACCACAAGTCTCAACTTTCTTCATACACATTAAAAAATAATGTTAAATTAAATATAGGTTTATTTAAAATAAATTAAGAACCATAATCATATATATAATACTATATATTATTTACTTATGACATTTTATTACAAATTTATTAACAATTTCTTGTTAAATTCACGTTTCGGGTAATAACTTCTTCATTTTTCAAGTATATTTCAGTTTGGTATTTTCACACATTTTATTTTTATCATGGAACAATAATCTTCATAATTTTAACATTATATAAATATAATATATATATATATATATATTCATTATATAATTTTTTATCATAATCCATAAAAGTTAGAGTTAGAAAATAAATTACACTATTAATGGAGACGGTTAACTGTACGTACGCAGGAACACTATTTACAGTTTCTTGATAGATAGAAAAAAAGATAAATAATATATCAATTTTATAGGATAATTATTATTTCTTATATATAAAATATATTCATTAAATTTTACGTTATTTCCATCCATGTGAAAAATGTAATGAAAAATATATCACATAGCTTCGTAGAGGTGGTTATCACACAAACACATGAGCGCTATTTTCATTTTCAAATGGATTGGAAGGTAAGAAGGTGGATGTTATATTATAATTAAATAAGTATAATTATTTCATAAATATCATATAAATATTCTAAATACATAATTATATTGAGTCAGGAGAGGCGATGATCAAAAATGAATTACATCGGTTCACGAGGCGGTAGTTCGTCGTACACATAATCTACAAGTTTATTTCCCATTTAATGATAGAAGAAATATATGTAGGTTATGAAAATTTTATAATAAAATCTAATTATATGGGATATAATTATGTTATTGCATCAAAATAGTTGAATATTATTTTATAGAGGTGGAATAATAAATGAAATTAAAATCCTCGTTTAAGAACGATACCTCTTCTTGGGGGAACCTATTTTGGTTTATACCTAAAAGATTATTTGGAGGGTTCAATAATAAGTATAAGAACCATATGATGTGGGGAGGAAAGTTAGGAAGAGATTTTTTTAGGTATTTTCTGAACTATATGGATATGGAAATGTGAAGAGGAGAGAAGAGGGGGTTTCCTTTTATTGGTGGAGGAGCGGACACACTTGGAATTTTAAAAAAGAAAAATATATACCACGTTTTACACATGAAAATGGATTAAAAATTGATAATTATATGATATTATATGTTATAATATCTAAATATTTTTATGAAATAGGAATTGAAAAAACTTTAGGTCATCTTAACAAATATATTTTTAGTTTAACCCCTGGTGAACCCATTTTTACCATAACTGTGATAATTAATTTTTATAGTTTTACGATTAATTTTTACCATCAATTAAGTTGAAATTATTTTATAAAATTAATTATTCTAATTAAAAATATTGGATCCATTTTTCTAAATTAAATTCATATAAGTGGAAGAATTTAATTTAAAATGAAACACACAAACACAATGAAAAATCTGTTTTCTGAAGATAGAATTTTGTTAAGTATAAAGAGTTTTTATATAAAAATATAACACAAAAATGATTTAAATGAATTAAATTTTATTAGTAATAAAATTATGGTAATAATTTCACTTTTAAACCATTTTAAAATAAAATAGAAATTTCTAAATGATTTAAACAAAAAAATACAGTTCTCAATTAAAATTTATATTTTTAAGTATTCATTAATAAATTAATTAATTGGAAAAAACACAAAAAATCACCCTATGATAATGTTGAAATTTTAATACAAAAAACAAAGTTAAATTTTTAATATGCATTTTATATGAGTGAAAAAGATTAATTTTATTATTTTTTCAAAAAAATAAATGAAAATCCATTTTTGTGAAAATTGTATTTTCGAAACAAATAAAGTATTACAAAAATTAAGTGCTTTTATATAAATATATTTCTTTTTTAGAATTTTTTTTTTATTTTCATAATTTAGTTATTCCTATTCATATCACCAAGTTTAATGACTATTTTATAAAAGTCATTTTAAAATAATAATATTAATAGTATATAACGATTCGCTAAAAAATAGTATTGTGTGTAAAAAATAATACCAAAGAAATTAAATCTCTTTGGAAAAAAATATTTAATAAAACATCAAGGTGATAAATTATACGCATACTTAAAATTAATTTCACCCTTTAAATTCTATTACTTTAATACAAATAACTAAGTATACTTTTGCCTCATCATATCCTCACGTTCCCATGTAGCTTCTTAGAGTTGGTGGCTTCGCCACAAATCTTTGACTAGGTGAGTGGTCTTACTTCATATCAATTTCTCTTTATAATCTAGAATTTCCACTGGTTGTTCTTCACAGTAAATATCACGATCCAATCATATAATCTCTGAGTTTAGTACATATGAAGGATATGGTATGTACTTTCTCAGGAGAGATAAAATGAACACAACATGGACTTGAGAGAGGTTCGGTGGAAGTGACAAGCGATAAGAAACCATCCCTACTCAATTAAGAATACTGAAAGGGAAAATATACCCAGGTATATGATTTACTTCTTTCTGAATCTCAAAATATTCTTCTATTGAGAAATTCATAGAAAAAACTTCTCACCAACATCAAACTTCAGATCATATTTATGATTATTATCATATAATTTCTGTTGACTTTATTCTACCCTTATGTGTTGTTGAATTACTACAACCTTATATTCCATTTCTTCAAAGAACTCTAGTCTAATATCTTTATTTCACTAAATTCATCCCAAAAAATTATAGTTTTGTACTTCTTTCCATTTAGGGATTCATAAGGATCCATCTTAACATTTGAGTGAAATATATTATTGTAAGAGAACTCGAGTAGATGAAGCTGTTGATCCCAACCACATTTTAAATTCATAGAACTATATCCAATCCTATCGTCTTGGGTTTGAATTGTTTTTTTATATTGAAAATCTATTTAAGGATGATTAGTAGTGTTGAAAGTAAATTCTGTATCAAGATCTTTCTAAATGTTTCATGAGAACTTTGATGTAAACCACAGATCCCGATCAGATACAATAAGATGTGGTAATACATGGAACTTTACTACTTCCTTAATGTATATCATGGAAATATTATCTAGAGAGAAATATTCTCTGATAGAACTGAATTGTGCTAAATTTTTATGGCTATTGACTGCAACCCATATAGCATTGTCCCTTTAGAATTTTTGGGGAGTCTGACGAAAAAATCCACGGTGATGTTTTCCCATTTTCATTCTCGTATGTGTAATGGTTGTAACAACCCCTTAGACTTTTATATACTAGCCGCAACTTTCTGAAATACCAAGAACTATGATACAAAATATTCAATATCTATCTTCATTCTTTCCCACTAGAAATACTCATTCAAACCTCTATTCAACTTTTTTTTCTTCCATGATGAATAGGAATGAATAAATTTGAGATTGAACTAAAAAATCCTTCTTCAAATAAAGTGTGGATGGGACACATACATTGTTCTTGAACCTTATTATTCCATCACAGTCGTGGTTAAATTCAGGAACATTTCTCACCTTCTCTAGTATATCTACATATTCCTTTTATGCCTCTTTAATCCTCAATTATATGGATGATTCAATACTCATTTGTGAAAGGTAATATTTATCCACTCCTTCAAGATTTCCAGTTCCATCTTATTAAAATGTAGAAATATTGTATTTATTTGATCCTCATCACATATAATCTAGCATAATCCTTTCAATTCAAAGTATCAACCACCTTGTTCACTTTCCCAAGGTGGTAATGTATTGCGTAGTCATAATATTTAATCAGTTCCCACCATATTATCTAACACATGTTTAACTATTTATATATGAATATATACTTTAAGATTTTATGATTAGTATATATATTTCACAATTTCTTCTATATATATAATTTGACCATAACCTTAGTCCAAAAATTATTTCAAAAAACTCTAAATCATGAGTTTGTTAATTTTACTCATGAACCTTCATTTTTTGTGAGGAATAAGCTATCACTATATCATTTTTCATGAGTATTCATCCCAAACCCTTATTTTATGAATCACTATAGATTAAAAACACTTCCCCATTGTAGGTTAATGTAAGCTTAGGTGCACTTAATAATCTTCTCTTCAGCTACTTGAAATTTTAATCAGATTCATTTTTCTAAAGGAACTTGACTCCCTTCAAAGTTAACTTAGTGAGTGGATTATATAGTCAGTAGAAATTCTCCAAAAACTACTGATAATATCCCACAAAACCCAAAAAATCTCATGTATCAGTTAAAATGGTTATTTTTGTCCAACATTCAATAACTTATATCTTTGATGGATCCATCGATATACCCTCTCTTAATATTATATGCCCTAAAATGAACCATTTTAATCCAAAATTTACACTGTGTAATTTTTGAATGCAACTTTTCCTTCCAAAGGGTATTTGGAAAATTTTTAAAGTGATCTTTATGATATTACTTTGTCTTTGAGTATATTATATTATAATCAATAAATAATATAACAAACTAATTTTTATAATTTTCAGGAACCATCCCGGATACCCTGGTACCCTAATACATGATCCAACACTGATATGTCCTGAAGAACATTCCCAATCCCGACGGGTTAATGACTATAACCTGGTATCATATATGAATAAATAGGGAATTATTTTTCCCCAGAACATTGGAATAAAAATATAAAGGTCAGTATGCTCAACACTTCAAAGGGTGAAAGTACTCGAAAAAACAAGTAAAATAGTATAAAAAAGATACATCATCAAAAGAAACAAAATTTTATAAGATAAATCTCAAGGTTAAAACCATGAAACAAGTGGATCACATCTCTAATTATCTCCTCCATCAATTTGTGTCTTAAGGATCAAGAACACACCCCACCTCTAAGTGGTGATTTCCTTTACTCAGACCTGTGATAAGAAAACCCAAAAACAATGGAAAATACAGGTAGGGAATGAGCTATAAATCCCATTAGGGTCCCAAAAAGTGTCCCATAATCAATTAAATAAAAATTAAACCAAGATCTCTATTAATTTATATAAAACAAGGCATGATATGAAATCTATGAATTTTCTCCAAAACATGATTTCATAATCAAAATAGATGGAATGCATTTCAAAATAGTCTTAAATGAAAATTTTATATAAAAAAATTATATAATTAAGTTGTAATGGATAAAATACTTCCATAAATAAATGGAGTGAAATAATTTAATCATGTATATCATATCACTATGTATCAAGACCTGTAGAACATTAGTTTTCTAGTAATAAGATTCTCACACTACTCATAAGTGAACTTGGATCAATGGGTACTCATCTCCATGACTCAAGATTTCGGGATTAAACTACCCATAGAGGAAAATATCATTCCATAGTATATTTGTGTTAGTGTTTTCATTGTGAATACAGTGATAGAGGATCATATCCTTGCATGATTTTCCTAATTACCACTAACTAACCAGGCTACATGTTCTCGAAATCAATAATCAATCAAACATAGAGAACCAATCATTTCAAATCACTTCATCATTAAATATTCAATTTCAAAATTATTAGTTTCATTTTGGATTTTTATTTCAATGAAAATCATAGGTTTTTATTTAATTTATTTATTTTCAAATAATATTTCATTTAAAGACATTTTTATCAAATAAAGAAAAATAATTTTTCCAAATCATTTCCACAACAAGCCAGCTTTTCTCAAATAATTCCATATCTCAACACCACCCAAAATGGGGTTTTATTTCACAAATACATTTCATTAAAAGGACACATGAAATAAATTTTAATTCAATAAATAAAAATCAGTTTTAAGTGAACTTTGAATAAATCAATAAAAAAGGTATTAATTATGTGGAAGAAACATTATAGAACCACTTAGCTTTAATCAGTGATCAAATGATCATGCACTAGAAACATGATCCCCAATGGAGAGTTGAAGTCACATAAGATCAATAGGAAATCCTTATAAACACCGTCTATAAAAAAATATCTAATCCATTATCAACAAGTGGATTCATCACTCTCAAAAAAGTGAGAGGGAGAAAAGGGGGAGATCAAAAATGCGAAGAGATCCCTTACTAAAGAGGAATTAAATGCTTCCACTGGACCTTTGATCTGTGAAGAAAGTTTTTTAGAGGAGTCAAAATACATCTTGGGAGACTTCAAAATCCAAAAATTTGAATTATATTTGAGATATATAAAAGGATATATGAAACTAGATTGATTTATTTATGTTTTTAAAAACATATACCAAGCCACATCACTCCCTACCACAAGGTAGAAAGGTGGAAAGTGGCCAAACCTTGGAACAAACCCCTTAGGTCTTGCCGCAACCACACTTGGTGAATTGACCTCTTGAAAACACACTATATACCTCACCTAGATATTCTTGACCCAGGTTAAATCCATGATGAAACATAAACACCACATTGTAGTTATGCATGAATATGTGTAGCACCAAAATTAAGCAACTAGGGCTCTATGACACAACGCAATCTCCACGGTGCAACTATGCTGAAATTGGAAGTATACATTCATGAAATACTAAATCTTTCCTATGATCAAACCATATGGTCCATGGAACATCTTGTACTCTCCACAACGAATCCCATACACCACGACATAGGTCCTCCCAACACATTTTTACTCAGACTCAATTAACTAAAAAAACATCCCCAAACATTAGGTCATTTTCCTTGAAAAAATATATCGATACTTGAAATAACCTAAATTCACCCAAACAAAAAGGGAAATAAATAAAGAGGTAGGAATTATATTAAATAAAGAAACAATATTTTACAACCCCCCCACTATAAACACTTTATATCCCCATAAATCTTATCAAGAAGTTTGTATATTAAAGAGATGATGACACTACTCTCTCATTAGTACCTCATGACCCCATGTCTTATATGAATTAGAACCATACTTATATAGAACAAGGATCAAAGTTATTATCTTCCCATTAAGCACTATTGTATCAGATTCAAGAATCCTATTTGGATGTTTCATTGTGGATTAATCATGGTCAACATCATGATCTTCCCAGATCAAAACATGATAAGGGTCATAAAGATAATTTCAAAGCTGTGATACATAAAATATGATATGGATTGAATTAAACTATGGTGGAAACTCTAAATGGTATGCCACATCCCTCACTCACTCAAAAATCTAAAAAAGAAACCAAAAAACATGGTGCCAACTTTTTGTATTTCCTAATACATTAGTGTCCAAAATGAGGTGAAACTATCAAGAACACTAGGTCACTAACTAAATAATCCAATGATCATCATCAAAAATAATGATAATATTTATAATGGATCTATTCCATTGACATTCTCTGAAGTAAAAATTGAATTTTCATCATCATCTCTTAGAATAAATTCGGTACAAAAAAGGAAGTTTCACTAATCTCCAACCAACATAATGGAGATCTATAAGGCTGGACATAGAAGGCCTCAAAAGATCCATTTTGATAGATGACCAATAACTATTGTTATAGGAAAACTAAACCAATCCCAAATGTTCATACCAAGCTCCACTAAATTCAAGAAAACATGAACATTACATTTCCACAAGAATATGAATAGATTGTTCTGTTTGGACATCCATCTATTGAATATATGTCCTGATCTACCAAATCTATGATCTGTAGCCTCATAGATCCATCTCTATAAGCTATATGTGAAATATGGATCCCTATGAGAGACTATAGTGGATTTAAATCCATATAATCTGATAATATCTTATATTTAGAGATGTCCCAATACCTCAACTTTGGTTACATCTCAAATTGGTATAAAGTGAGATGTTTTAGTTATCATATCTATCACAACCCATATCGAATTATTCGCTTGATGGGTATGTGGAAGCCCAATAAAAAATTATAATGAAATTTCATCCCACTTTCAAGTTAGCACTGGAATCCATTGAAGTGAACCCAAAGGTCTATAGTGCTCGACTTTGACCTTTTTCTGTGTATAACAATAAAAAAAAAGTTGGTGATGTCTCATATCATACCCAACCACCAGAATCTTCACTGCATATCATAGAATATCTTTCTAGTTCTAGGGTGCACCACCCACTTAGAATTATGGAAATATACTATCATATATTTTATCATTAAAAAAGTTACGATGTATTAGAAATGGAAAGATTAGACACCCTCCAAAGAGAATCACCACTCACCAATGGTATCCCCACTATAAAGAGCATCTATAATTCCACATAATTCATCATCAAGGTGCTTCTCTCAAATAATAATTGTGAGAAGAGAGGAGGTCAATTGCACGCTTTCCAAAACAACATCATACTCATACCGCCAAACTCACAAATGGAATTAAGAAAAGGGAACCATCAAATTCTTCTATTATAATGATTTTTTTCCTGGAATGGGTTGGTGGTTTCATACTCAAACCATTAGTAATGGAATTCAACTAGTTAGAGGTATAAGAAAAGTTTAAATGAAAAGTTTTCTAGAAATATACCCAATGCTCTATCAAATATTCAAATATTTTTGAAAGAATATATAAATAAAGATTTTATGGTCAGATTAAATGGTAAGACTTTCTATAAAAAGGTAATATAACAAACTATTAAGAGTATGTAACACATATGTGAGCTTGAGATCATCGGTTGGGTAATTATTCTCAAGTGTCCTAATCTATCTCGATCCATAGGCTACCATATGATCACCCTCTATAATGAAATAACAAAAACCTGAACCTGATGAATCATAAAAGAATACATAGCTTAGCCCAACCTGAAGAAGAGTCAAAACCAGTGTCGAAGCCAAAATACAATTTAGATAGATAAAAAACTCTAACATTTTTCATACCAAAAAAACTTGCTTCTTTCCAAGTGAGAGTGGTCATTATAGATGCCAACTTTCAGAAATCTCTAATGAATCTGTAGTAATTTCTTGCCACAACCAAGAAACCTTAAATCTCAAAAACATTTCATAGTTTTTCTCATGCCATAATAGTTATCACCCTATTAGGATCAACTGAAATATGATGTTATGAGACTATATATCCCAGGAACTTCACTTCCCAAATTTAGAAGTTACATTTCAAATGCTTCATGAAGAGTCGATGATTACTCAAGGATTCCAGAACTACTCTCAATTAAGGTACATGGTCCTCCCCGATCAGAGAGTAAACTAGGATTTAATCCTCAAATACCACCATGGATGAGTCAAGGTACTCATGAAATACCCTATTCACCAGAGCCATAAAAATAGTAGGAACATTGGTTAGACCAAATGGCATAATAAGATACTCATAATTGTCATACCTACTCCTTAAGGATATATTCTGAATCATAGCCTCTTTTATTCTTAACTAGTGATAACTAGATGAATGATTAATATTAAAAAATCAATTTTCCTATTTATTCTAGTAAAATAGACTCTCAATCCCTAGAAATGGATATTTTTTATTTACTATAACTCGATAGAGTTTTTAGTAATCAACACATAGGTGAAGTGTCCCATTATCATTCTTCTCAAATATTATAGGTGTCTCTCAAGGTGAAAAAATGGGAATATAAAAACATTATCTAATAGTTGTGTACCTTGTACTAGTACAAAGAGAAAATTATAACTCTTACTAGTGGAAATATAGAGAAAACAGATGAAAAAAAATTGAGATGCTCAAATACAAATGGAGAAAGATCATTCCTCAAAGATTCTTGCACCAAGTAAAAAAACACTGATATTATACAATCTAAATCCAGAAAATTAGGTTCGATTGTACTCAACCTCGGGTCCAATTCTAACTAAAAAACATGGCACACCCTATCTGGCATAGTAAACCAGACCTGCCGAATATAAAAATCAATCTAGGACTTATGATAAATTAGCTAATACATCCTAAAGATGACGTTAAGAGGTTTCATGTCAAGAACAAAAAAAACTCCAGTAAATCTCTTTATATGAAAAATAGAATTCACAAGTGGTACACCTAAGACCCCACTCTATCATCATTCTAAGGGGTGTAGTAATATCCATCACATAAGAAAAATTCTTTATAATAATATTCAGAAAACTCACAATACGCTTTGATATAAATGAGTGAGATACACGAGTATCAAATAAATTACTCACTAAATATAAAGCTATAGTTATGGTACCTCCCATATTTGTTGGACTCACATCATATTCCTTTGGAGTCTCTTCCACTATATAAAGAAGATTCATTCAAGATGCCTATGGATAGAACCTCTTAGTCCTTGAAGCATCTGATTTCACTATAGTATTTTTTGTGTGATGATGAGCCTGTGCCACTATGTGAAGTATAAAATAAGTGGAAAAACTTATATAGGTTTCCTATTAGACCACACAAACTTTATATCTTGGGTGCCTCAGTGAAAAACCATCTCTAATGTCCAACCTTCCACATTAAAATCAAGTTAAATGACCCCTTCTACAAACTTTAAGAGGTTTAAATGATGATTAATTTCAAGAACTACCACATGAATCATTACCATTCCTCTTTCCTTTTAAGTAACTAATATAAATACCACTAGGAGAAAAGGGAACTCCCATAAACCCTAACTTAGTAGCCAAGTCAAGATAAACCATGAACGCTCTATTCACAAAATTTTCATTATAAGTGCGTTTATATAAGAAAACCTTCGATTAGATATCTAGTTAGAGACCGATCTTAAGACTTTGAGACTTTAGTTTATCATTTGTCACAACTATAGGAGAAAACTAAATGATCTTAGTAAAATGGTTCACATACCATGTCACAGTCCTTTCCCCCTATATAAGGTTGAGGAAATCTATATAATTTTACAATACCATAAACTCTGGATATAAATTATTAGTGAAAATAAATATAACTTTATTCCACTCCAAGAACTAAGGGTTCTTCTTCATAATCATTGAATCCCACCCTCTCCTATTAGGCTTTTCTAGGTCAAAGGTAAAAAACTTTACCTTTATTTAATTAGTCTTTATAAGAAATCAAAAAGTAGATCAATATTTTACAACTAATCCTCAACCTCTTGAGGATCATTTAAGCCTTGGAATGGTGGTAATTCTTTATGAAAAAAATCTTGACCATAATCTCTAAATTAATCCTTTCTAGGTTTCACTATCCGATCCTTAATGGGAATAGGTGCATCTACCTTTCCTAGAGCTTTGACAATATGCACTACTATATTAATGAGATTCTAGTCTACCAGAGGATTTTCTTATTATAGTTCAACGACAGCTACCTCCTACAGCCAATTCAAACATCTTCATGGATGCATGATTCTACAAAACATTAGTAGAAAATGTTAAAAGAATCATCAAGGATACACATATCAACATGTAAAACAAGAGATAATAGAATACCAATTTCATAAAGAAGAAATAGAGATTTGTTTTTTAAACATACTCAGATCAAAATTAGGGGAAAATCTAGAAAATAGGTCCAAATATTCCTCAGGACACCATTCCCAAACACCTATGGTGACTTAAGGCTCATTATGTTGAGAGATGGACCAAAAATCACTCCCAACTAACTCTAAATTCCCATGAATACTAAATTCTATATACAAGGAAAACCCACTTCATATTGACAAAAAGGAAGGATGAACAACCTAAACCTTTGATACCACTTTGTTACAAACCTACCCAAATACCCTGGTACCATAATACCCAATCCAGTATTGACATGGCCTGAAGGGAATTCCTGATCCCCATGGGTTGGAGACTAGCACTTAGAATCATACATGAATAAAGGGAGAATGATTTTTTTCTAAAAAAGAGTGGAATATAAATGAGCAATTCAACATACTAATCACTCCAAAGGGATAAAGTTATGGAAAAAATAGGTATAACTATATCCAAATGACACGTCATCAAAATTCACCATGTTTTATAAGATACAGTTCAAAGATAAACCAATGAAATAAGTGGATCATATATCCACCGATCACCTATATCACTCAGTGTACCAAGGATTAGAAGTATCTACCAATTCCAAGAGGTGATCTTACTTTTCTCAAACCAACCATAAGAAAATATATATACACCCAAAGAAAAAGACAAGGTATGAGCTATAAATCCCATTAGGATATCACCAAGTGCTCCATAATTAATTCAATGAAAATTAAAAAAATTATTCTTTTGTTTTGAATAAAATAAGGTATGACATGGAATCTACACATCTTTAATAAAACATTCTTTCTCTAAAAAAAATATAAACATTAACAGTGATAAAATTCACCATTATCAGTGAAAAAAAGCACTGATTACCGGAGCACTGATAACACTCCCCCATTATCAAAAACTTTATTTAGATCTGATAAAGGAAATATTTTATTAGTCCTATTGAAAGCATTGATAATGGGGAATACTTATACAATGTGTTGTCATAATTATAACACTCTATAGTGGAAAAAACAATAAGAAACAAAAGATATAGGATGAAAATACAAAATTTAAACGAAATAATATTTAAAAAATTTAGAAAAAAACCACTCTATTTTAGAAATTTTAAAAAATGGTTTATACAATTACATGAGTAAGTAAAATTTATCACAAACATTCAACAAAAAATTAATGTTTTATTCCTTTGTGTTTTCCCCCGACCCGATCCTATTATTATTGAATAGACCACCAAAGTTATAGCAAAAGAATTTAACTATATAAGAAAACAATTGTTATGTTAGTAATACTATAAAGAAATAAATTTAACACAGATTTTCAATTTTAAGCTAAAAAATATATTTTGATTCATACCATGAACACCGTGTATTATTTTGTGTTATGGATGATTCTTTCACGTCACACCATTTCTTGTTCATCTTCAAGAATTTTCTGTATAAAAATTAACTAAATAGGTTTAAGATAAAAATGATATGTAATTTAATTATGTAATAGAAGCTAAAATGATGAGAAAACATTATGAGATCGTTTTCTAGATTTCAGTGAAGTGATGTGTGTTTTAAACTAAAATGGCACTTATACATTGAAAACTTGTACTTTGAGTCATACTGACCACATCATGTGTTGTATTGATGTGAGATCAATTTAAATATGGCAAAAATGACTTAAGAACCATTTTAATATATTATTATAACAATACAAATGTGTCTCTATTTTTAGTATGTCACTTGTGTTTTTTTACAAAATTATCTTTTTAAACTGAAAAATTCACTTTGAGTCATACCGGTCACATTATGTGACAGTTTGACTTGATCATGATTCCTAATTATAAAAAATGAATCATGAATCATTTCCATAAATTATCAATTTAATTTGAGTGTGTTTACTCAGTTTTCATTGATTGAAAAACTTTTTGAACTAAAATGTCAATTTTAAACTAATAACAGAAACTTTGAGTCATACCGAGAAGAACATGTATTATATTTGAAGTGTAGCTGATTAATATATTTTGTAAATGAATTATGGATCATTTTTCTAAATATAAAAACAATCCTAATGTTTTTTTCTCATTTTTTATCATGTCACTAGTCTCTTTTACTAAAGTTAATGCTATTTTAAGTAAAAAGACAAACTCAGAGTTATGTTGGTTACACTATGCATTGGATTATGGTGAGTATGATTCATAAAAATTATAAATGACCTTTGAATCATTTTCCTAATGTATAAAAACAATAAGAATTCATTTTCTCAATTTTGAGTATGTCACTTGTCTTTTTGACTAAAATGACATTTTAAACTGAGAACAAGCACTTTGAGTCATAAATGTCACTTCATGTGTCAATTTTATATGAGACAAGTTTTTACTTGTAAAAAATGAATTATGAATCATTTTCTTAAATTATCAAGAAAATTAGAGTCCGTTCTCTCATTTTTCAGTGTGGGACACCCTTTTTGAACTTAATTGTCAATCGTAAACTGATAATGAACACTTTATGTTATACCAGGAACACCATGTATCTGATTGAGGTATGACTAATTCATATAAATCAAAAATTAAATATAGATCATTTTATTATAGTATAAAAAAATACGAATGCATTTTCTTAGTTTTGAGAATTTTAGTTTTCTTTTTTACTAAAATTAATGTCAATTTTAGATTAATATATAATTAGAGTCTTACGAGTCACAATGTGCATCATTTTGAGGTAAAATTAATTTCTACACATTAAAAATGACTTATGTATCGCTATCCTAAAGTATCAAATCAATCTGAATTCATTTTGGTTGGTTTTAAGTGTGCCACTTTTCTTTTTTACTGAAATGTCATTTTAAACTAGAAACACACACATTGAGTCATACCTACCACATCATGTGTCAATTTTAAGTGAGACTGATTACTTGTAAGATCCTAAAATAATAATTTACTATATTCTTATTTAAGTTTAGGTTTAACTTTCTTTAAAATGGTTAATGAAATGATTTCCAGGTATATGAGTGGTCCTGGGGGTGTCCTGGGGGTTCAATTCATGAAAAGGATGAATAAGTGGTTATCTATTGAAGGTTTCATGGTTGGTGCATGATTATTTCTAACCATGTGGAAAGATCATGCTCCCTATAAAGGGATGGTTTATGGATTGTAAAACAATTCATGGTGGGAGAGTAAATCATTTGGGATTGGACATAGCCATCCGATATATCCACCACACGGTTGTCAAACCATGCATATCCCCCGGAGACCATGCGACTCAGGACCCTCATAGATTGAGTGTGGTGTATGATTGGTGCATGGTTTGCACAACTGTGGGACCATAACATGTGTCTCATTAAACTTGGTGTAATTTACCATTGTCCCCCTTAGGATTTATGAAACCTCACTAGAATTTACCCCCTTCCTTTTTACAGTAACCTTTGCGATGGACAAAACCCTCTCAAACTTCCCAAGGATCAATCTCCCTCATTTATTAATGGTTTAGAGTGTCTTTTTAGTCACATCTAAGTTCTGGGTGAGTCTAACACTCCTCTTACTTCTATCTTCTATTTAAGGATTGTGTTTTTTTGTTCTCATTCTGAACCCATACATCTCTCTTTTCCTATAGATTTATCGGTTTGAGATTGAAAGGGTGTTTGAGTTTCAATTAAAGTCCATGGTTAAGCAAGAATTTTTGACTAGCTTGAGGTAGGTGGTATACAAGTTATATCTCATAGTCTTGAAGTCCAGACATTATGGGTGAGGGTAATGAGATACAGGTATAAGAATAACTGGAGCAATTGGTCGCACAATTCAGGGAGACTTTCAACTATGGATAGGAATATGTCTGAACTCATTATGTCATTAGAAGGAGATGTTTAGTAAGTGGTGGGATGAGGGGATATTAATTATTGTTATGATAACTGGGTTGAAAAGGTGCTATACTTTCTGGGTTACCCATTCCCATACATTACATTATAGTAAGAAAGATTCTATCCCAGTTTTATCAATGCTAGTTTGGACTAGATCCAATTTTTTTGACAATATATGCAGGAATGTAGATCCCGATCATTGTGTCATATCAAAATCCAAATATAGGAATTTCACCATTAGTGATTCCATTATCTTAAGGCATTCCGACATATTATAGGATGAATGATATTCAAGTTTCTGGTGCAAATAATTACCAGTGAATATAACCTTTTTAATTTAGTGTATGAGAAACCACAGACTAACCACTGAAGAATATATTAAAAAGAGAGGGGTTGTGATGGTGCCTAAGTTTAGATGATGTTCCTAGTCTTGTATTGAATCCCTGATGGATCTCTTTTTTAGGATAGATTGGGAGAATAGTCTATGGTCCATTATGGGTTAAGAGTGGAATATCTTGGAAGCTAGCAAGACAATTTATATTTTCTTATTAGATAGGTTTTAGGGTAATGGGTAGTAGGGGGTTTAAGAGAAGGTTTGATGTTTTATTTTCACAGTGACTTGTTTCTCCATCTGGTAGATGATAAATAATGTGAAGGAGGAAAAAAGATCCTCTATTTATTTCTTAAAAACCTACATTTTTCTCTCTATGGCAGGGATGGGGAATCTCATCGAGGGAGCTAGATCGTCAGCTACTCTTTGAAAAATAATTCTAGGAATTTTTATGGTTAGAGAGGATAGGGGTAATAGAAGTGAATGTACATGGATCCAGTGGTCATATGATATCATGGTTTTAAAAATTAATTTGGATGGCTCCTTCAAATCTGGCACAATAAAAGGAGGAGTCTCAGTGAGAGATGTTAACAGATTAGTTATCCTAGAATTTAATGTTTTCTTTGGAACATGCACTTCAATGGAGGTGAAAGTCAAATAAATGGGAAACGATCTATCTTTAGAGAGTCTTCACAACATCAGTATCTCAGAGGTGGAGTTGGACTCCATGGTCCTAGTCAGGCTATTTTAGGGCAAGGAGGAATGATCTTAGAAGTTGATTTATTTGATTCTCAAGTGAAAGGATATTATGAAACTAGGGATCTGTGTTACACGTACCTACATGGAGGGAAATTGGGCAGTGGATTCCCTATCTAGAAAAGGGGATCCAAGATAAGGTATTTCTATTTTTTACCATACTGGTTAACTTCTTAATGATTTCTCCCTCAATGTTAAGATAGATGCCCATGGGATCCATCATTTTCATCCACTGTAAGAAGGGTATCTGTCCCTCCTATTTTTTTAATATAATAAAAACAATTGAATTTCAAGTGGTGGTATATGATTTCTATAAATTTGGTTTCATTATTTGGGAATGTTAAGTGGGTTAATTGAATGATAATTTGAAACCTTCAAGATTAACATCAGATCGGATAAGGAAGAGTTGACCGAGCCAATGGACACCCATGGGGTGGACCACTCAATTAAATATACAAGAATGAAATTTTGGGATTAGCATGAAGAGTTAATTAATTGAAGATGGGTAAATGATTGGATATTATAACTGGTTAACGATAATTGGCCTCATGGTTAAATGGATTAGAGAAAGGGGAATAAATGGTTGTAATGTGTTAAATGGTAAAATGTGATTGTGTTAGAAATTGAGAATATTATTATTGTAAATAATCATGTAATTGTGATTAAATGGAAATGTCACACCCTTTTAATTTTTATCTAATTAAATGGTTATTGATGATGAGCCTATTTATTTGTGATACATGTTAGTAGGATGTTGGACTAATGCTCCACTCCCATGGGACTACCATATTGATGCTCCAGAAACCTCTGTGTACTATATTTATTTAAGGAATGGACTGATGATCCTAATTCCATGGGTACGGACATGGCGTTATATATTGTGGTTGGGATGGTCGAATATGCCATTCCAAATCCCGGTCAGATTCATGGATTGATGCTCTATGTTTTCGGATATGTGACCCTTTTGATACATGGTTGGGATGGTTGGAAATGGTGTTATGTATCCCGGTTAGACACATGGACTAAAGATCCATGTTTTCTGACCTATGACCTTTCTACACATGGATCAGATGAATAGAATAGGATAAAGTAGGTTTAACAAAAATGTATAAAACAAGGAACCCAAGAAGGAATGTAATTGATTTAATAAATTTCAAATGATGTAACATATTTATTTTTTTGTTTTATTATTACATGTAACTCTACATACACTATATTATACTACATATTTTATAGACACTATTGATGGTTTACTACTGACTTGTAATCACACCCTGCTTAGGCTTCCGTTGGGTACCCGTACAGACTTCATGGTTGCTGGTCAGGCCAAGGGACAAGTCACTATTCTAGAGGGTTGATTTGGGGGAATCATGTATGTGTGTGGATGAGGGAACCAAAATTTATGTATGGACCTATTTTGGGGATTATTCATTGTGTAATTACCTTGGTGTTTCATCAAACTTATGAATTTATTACATGGCATGACATATTTACTATTTGGTTGTGGGTATGTACCCAATATTGGGAAATTATTTTGGGAATGAATGATTATCTATTTTGTTGATCTATTATTCCTGTTATTATCTACCATGGATTACTAGGATAAAGAGGGTATAATATATACATATTTTTCATTAGACCCTTACTAGTAATCGACATCATCTGGAATACGGGGAGTCACACAGTTGGTCATGTAACAAACCGGGTCAGGGTATCAGTTAGTGGAACTTGGGTCAGGACGCTACAAAATAGAACCATAAGAGTTTATTTTTTTGTTATTTATTTTATCTAAGAAGTATAGATAGGATATTATGAGGTTTTGTGTCTTGGAAATGATCTTGTTTATGGGAGTAGCTAACCCATGTATGTTATAAAACCCAAGTACTTAAGATGGTTTTGATGTTCTTGATGTTTTCCGTTATATTTGATTGTTATTTCACCTTGGGTGATACACTAGCCATATGATGTTATTAATTCTTGATCTTTCATATGTGACCTGGAATTTATTGAGGTTGTATATACATGGATCATTCTAGTGAACCAGGGATACATTTTACATTCATTATTCTTGGCACACTCGAAAAATTGGTAGGATGGGGCAGGGGAATTGCAAATTCATTTTTATTATATTTTAATTTTAAAATAAAATTTTACTAATAAAAATGTGGTAATTGCAAAAAAAATTTAAGGATGGTTATGGGATGTTTAAAAAATATGTTTAATTTGAAGAGAAACAATGGGAGTTGGTTAACCCCTTTTTTGAAATGGACCATGTTAGGGGTGTTCGAAAAATGATGTTGGGTTAGAGGTTATGTTTTTTGGGATAGTGTATGTGGATTTGATTGTTTATGGTTGGTAGTGTGACCTAAATTTTTAAATTATAGAAACATTATGTTATGTGTTTTGTGACATGTGTTTGGAATTATTGATAAATTCTACCATGATGATGTATGCCAGTTAGGTGATAAGAGGGTATCACCGATAATGATCCTTTAGTAGCGGATTAAGAAACCCCTTTGGTTATGAGTAACAGATGGGAGGATAAATTCTATGAGAAAATTTCCCATTTTATACCATTTATGGATCAAGACCTAATGGGGGCTACAACTAGAATGTTCTATTTGATGAGAGAGTTATAGATACAACACCCTCAAACGTTTTCTGGAGAATGTGGATTTGAGGCAACATATTTTTCGATTGGGTCCATCCAGACAATTATGGATCAATTGGAGACTCCACCCAAAAAGATATTTAAGATGTTGAATTATTTATTGTGGGAAAAAATGAAGTGTTAATGGGATATATGAGTTTAGGATGACAAGACAGAGGGCATGGCATGGAAAGACTTCTAGGAAAAGTTTCTAGAATAGTTTTACCCTGAGATCATGAGGCAAAGGATGTCTAAGGAGTTTATGAACTTGAATATGGTAAACTAAATGGTGATGGATTAAGTTGGACATGTCATAGATAAAAAATGTTATTATCTAACATTAGAAGGAGATTATATGATTTTGTTTTGGAACTTTCAGTATCCGCTTAGATGTGAGCTCAAGTCCCAGGTGAATATATTCATCTTCAAGAGGTTTTATAAGGTGGTGGATAAGGCTCTCATTTTTGAGGGGAACCTGATTGAAGAATATTTTGGAGGAAAGATAGTTGAATCTAGGAAATATATTGGTGTGTATTCTGATAGTATGAAGTTCCATTAGGAGATTTTTCCCTAGGGTAGTGGCAGACTGAGTAGTCAGGGAAGAAGAACTATCTTTAAGGGAGTGTCTTGGTCATATGCTATCAGTATAGAAGGCCAGGGAACATGCGAGGTCAATTTTCACAACCACCAGTGGAATGAAGATCATGTAGCGGTATATGTCATAAACCGAGGTTCTATAGGACCCAAAACATACAACAGTGAAATAAGATCTAGGGTAGTATAAATCATCAATAAAGGGATAGATACTCCATATCAGTTAGGTAGTTGGAGTTCCACTAGTCATACCAATTGAGGTGGGGGACATGTTACTTTATTATAAGATCATTCCTTTTAGTAGGGTAACACAACACCAATAAATCATACTAAAGCCCAAGGTAGCGGGTAATGTTAGCTTCATGTAGTTTATCCTACAACTAGTAATGGCGAGGCTTGGCCATTGATCATTTTAGGTATGATTCTTATAGCTTCCATACTTTCTAGTGATTTATTTTATATAGGGGTATCACACTCTTTTATATCATCCCGATTTGTAAATTATTTGGGTCTAGCAGTGGAACATGTGTGTGGGGTCATGTTGATTGACACATTTTTGGGGGTACGAGGAGAAATTATCCTATAATTCAAGGAGTGTGCTCTTGAGGTTAGAGGCTAACAATTCCGTTGAGGCTTGTTTTTTTATCAAGATGTTAGGGTTTGATGAAATTTTGGGGATGAATTGGTTGGATTTTTACAAAACCTATCTCAACTATTACCATCAAAGGGTAATGTTCACATCCCTTAACAGTGATACTTATCTTCATTGTGGGGAATGGGATATCCCAGTAGGCCGTACAGGTCCAACTATTCAGTGGTTATGTGAGTTCATGAATCAAGTGGCATATCTTTTTGTTTACTATGGGGAAGGAGAGAATGATGTATTTCCTCATTTGGTGGATCTGTTTCAGAAAATGTTTCCTGATGATTTCTTGGGGTTTCCACCCAAGGAATATGCAGAGTTCACTATTGAGTTAGTTCCTAGAGCCGAGACATTTTCCATTCCACCTTACATAATAGAATTAGTAGAGATTAACGAGTTCAAGATTCCACTAGAGGAATTTTATGGTAAAGAATTTATCCAACTATGTATGACAACTTTTGAATTAAGAGTCTTGTTTTCTAAGAAGGATGATGGGTTGTTTCCCTTGTACATCAATTACCATATGTTGAATCAGATGTTAGTTAAAAATTGATATCCTGTTTCACATATTGATGATATGTTTTTACAATTGAGGGGTTCTTCTATGTGATATAGAATCAATTTTAGGTCAAGTTGTCATTAGTCAATGGTGAGCCCTTCTAATATACCACGTACTACCTTTAGAAGCTGATATGTTATGTATGAGTTTTTTTGTGATTCCATTATGGTTGAAAAATTATCCAACATTGTTTGTGTAATTTATGGGAAAAATATTCCACCAATACTTGGACTATTTTATAGTTGTTTTTATGGATGTCATATTAATGTACTCCTATACTCATAACGATCATACCAATCATATTGAAATTATTTTGAGTACATTGAATGAGTATTGGTTATACATCAATCTATCCAAGTGTAGATTCTGGATTGAAAAGGTATACTTCTTAGGTCACATCATCTCTAAGGAGGGTATGTCAGTGGACCTAGAAAATGTGAAAGTATTTTCCTCTTGGGAGAATATCAAGAATTTTTTTGAAATAAAAAGTTTTCTGGGTTTGGTGGGCTATTATAAGAGGTTAAAAAACGAGTTATCTTTCTTATCAGCACCACTTTTGGGATTCAACAAGAAGAGTTTCAAGTTGGAATGCTCAAGAGCATGTGAGAATTATTTCCAAGAGATGAACAAGCATATGACTACCACATCTATTTTGATCCTACCCAATCTGGGTAATGAATATACCATGTTTTATGATGTATATGGATTTAGGATTATGAAATTATTGATACATGAAGATTGGGTTGTGGATTATGGGTCACAGATGTTTAGGCCACATGAGAAAAATTACCCTACACACAATCTCAAGTTTCTCTTGATGGTTTATGCTTTAAAGTTATGGCAGAAGTACCTATAAGGTTAAATATTTATTGTTTATAGTGAAAATAAAATCCTAAATTACATCTTTTCTCAATGGTACTTGAACCTATGGTAGTGAATATGGGTCGATTATATTAAATATTTTGATTATGAGTTGGCCTATATGCCAGGGAAAGTAAATGGTGTTATAGATACCCAAAGTTGAAATACATAAACTTAGAAATTTCAAGATTATTGTTCTTAGTGGAAAATAATGGGTTTGTTTTCTGAGATTTATATAGAGGTTCATAAGGACCAGCGATAGGAAACCCTTGCATCTACTGCAGTTGAGTCCACACTTCTGAGCCAGATTAGGGAGAGGTAGTATGAGGATCTAGAGTTTTTATCCTTGAGGGAAATCCTTGAATGTGGGGTGAAACCTTCCGAATGGACTTTCAATGACAATGATGTTGTTTATGTTTGAGGGGATGTTATTGTGACCACATGTATGCAGGAGGATATTATGCAAGAGATTAATGCCTTGAAATGGACAGTGCATCCTGGTTTAACAAAAATGTATTGCAACCTTCATTGATATTATTGGTGGCTAGGAATGAAGAAAGAAGTAGTAGGTTTCATGTCATGGTGGTAAAAATGTTAGCAAGTAAAGGCTTAGCATTTGCATCTGGGTGGTTTGCTACAACTATTTCCCATTCTGGAATAGAAGTGGGATGATTTCACCAAGGACCTCATGGTGGGTCTTCTGAGGGCACCACAAAAGAGTGAAGAAATATGGGTAATTGTTGATCGAATGACAAAAGTGGTACACTTATTTCTGATTTGAGAGAATTTTACCATGGACTAGTTGGGTGACTTGTATATTCCAGAAATATTATATTCTCATTGGGTACATTGAATTATTATTTTAGATATTGATCCATGATTTACGCCATTATTCTAGAAAGGCTTCCAGAAGAGTATGGATTTCCACTCACAGACATATGAGCAGTCGGATCATACTATTTAGGTGATAGAGGTAATGTCGAGGGCATGTATCCTAGAATTTAATGGATCTTGGGGGAATCACTTAGCACTCATGGATTTTTCTTATAATATAAATTATCAAGTGAATATTCATATGGAACCATATGATGTACTCTATGGTAGGCCATGTAGATCTCATTTATATTGGATAGAGGTAAAGGAATCATAGTTTTTAGGGTTGAGTCTCATTCAAGAGATGTCAAATCATGTTTATTTGAATTAGAAATATATTTATAGGTCTCAAAGTAGTCATAAGTCTTATGATGATCAGAATCATAAACTTCTTGATTTTTTAGTGGGTGATATTGTGTTCTTTAGGGTGTCACCACTGTTTGGTCACCATCAGATTCAGAAACAATGTAAGTTGGAACCCAGGTATGTGGTTCCATTTGAGATTATGGTGGGTATCATACTGATTGGCTATCTGATAGTGGTATATTGGTACGATTTTTTTCATTTATCATAGCTTCATAAGTGTCACCCCAGCCCTTCTTATGTTCTTGATGTTGATGATGTTGAGCCTGAGTATGATACGTCCTTTGAGGAGCATCTGGTACGTATTGGGTATCACAGTGAGAATTTTTCTCAAGGTATGTTTGTACCATTTTTCTAAGTGTTATGGAAGAATGATAATGTTTATGAGTAAACATGGGTGAGGAAGATAGATATTCGGTCCCAGTGGCCTAATATTTTTACCTTGGGGACTTAGTAGTTCTTGAAGGTGCATCTTGAGGATGATCTATTATATGGTGGGGAGGTTGTAAGATCCCTAACATCTAGTGAGGTAGGTTCTCCTTCAATTTTTGTTTTAACTTCATTTGAAATGGTTTATGAAATGTTTCCAAAACATATGATTGGTACTCGAGGGTGTCATGGGTGTTTGAGGTATAAAAAGGAGTAAAAAGAGGTCATCTTGTGTAGGTTTCAAGTTTACTGCTAACCGTGTGCTAGAACCTCAAACTCTGGATAGGGATGGCACATGGTTGGTAAAACATTTCATGGTGGTGGACTAAACCAAGATGGATTGGACCGAGCCACCCGGCTCAAACAGTACAAGATTTTTCAAACCATGAAACTCCATAGAAGATTGTGCAACCCAGGATCCTCATGGATAGAGGGTGGTACATTGTTTGACTAATAGTGCGGCCAAACCATGCAATTTATTAAACATGAAGTAATTTACCATTCCCCCCATGGGATTTATGAAAACTCCCATGAATTTCACCTCCTCCATCGCACAACAACTTTGATGATAAACCAAACCCCTCAAACTTCCCAAGGATCAATCTCCCTCATTTCAAAGCCATTTAAAGTTCTGTTGGGTGTAGATTGAAGCTCCAAGTGAGTCTAACACTCATAATAATTTTATTTTTCTGGTTAGAGGCTTGTGTATCTATCCCTCCCCTTTAAAATCGATAAATCTCTCTTTTATTGTAGAATTCTAGGTTGGGGCTCGAAATGGTGCTTGAGTTGGAAAAAATGACCAAGGTTAAGCAAGCATTCATCTACTAAATTAAGGTAAGTGGTCTAGAAGTCATATCCCATAGCCTTGATTCAATTTTTGAATGTTTATGAGGTTGTGTGGTGGTATTTGATTGCTTCCAATTTGGTTTCCTTATTAGGAAATGGTAAGTGGGTTAATTGAATGATAAAATGGAACCCTCATGATCCCCATGGGATTTAATAAGGATTCATTGACCAGGCTTGTCAACACCCATGGGGTGGACTACTCCCTTGAACATGAAAGAATGTGATATTTTTATTTACTTGAAGAGTTAAGTAATTGATGATGGGTAAATGAATGGATATGATAATTTTTTAATTGGAATTGGAATAATGGTTAAATGTATTGGAAAATGGGAATGAATGGATGTGATGTGTTAAATGGTAAAATGGACTTATATTGGAAATTGAGAACATGATGTCTATAAATAAGAACATAAGTGTGATTAAATGGAAATGATACACTCTTGTTGTTTTTATGTAATTAAATTGTTAATTATGAAAATCTTATGGGTTTGTGATATATGTTAGTGGGATATTTGACTAATGATCCACTCTTGAGGGTGGTCCAGACTGATTCTCCTAGTACCCCTATGCACTGTAGTGATCTGAGGAATGGAATGATGCTCCTAAACCCAAGGGTATAGATATAGAATTATATATTGTGGTTGGGATTGATGGAAATGGTGTTCTAAATCTTGGTTGGATTCATGGATCATGGGTCCATGTTTTCCAACATGTGAACATTTTAATACATGTTTGGGATGGTCAGATATGGCATTCTGAATCTTAGTTGGATTCATAGACTAATGCTCCATGTTTCCCGACCTGTGAACTTTTGACCCATGGCTCAGATGACCGACACAACCTAAGTATTATTGATGCAAATGTATAAAAAATAGAATAAGGGAATGAAATTAATTGATTTATTAAATATTAAATGATATAACATATTTCCCTTTGATGTTTTTTTATTATATGTTCTTCTGCGTACACTATATTAGACTAGATATTTTTTAGACTCCATTGGTGGTGGCCTACTGATTTGTACTCACACTCTGCTTGAGCCTCCATTTTGTACTCAAGTAGACGTCATGGTTGCAGTTTAGGTCAAGGGAAAAGTTCCAATGATATAGGGTTGATTTGGGATCTCTGGGATGTTCATGTATAAGGGAACTTGACTTGGTGTTGGGACCCATTTTGGGGATTTGTTATCATGTTATTACTTTGTATTTTCAATCAAATTTGGAACTGTATGACATGGAATAACAAATATACTGTTTGGTTATGGGTATATACCTAGTTTTAAGATTTTTTTTTGGGAATCCATGATTATATTTTGTTTTAATCTATTGTTTCTTAACAAATCTGCTATGGATTAATCTAATAAAGGGGGTATAGTATCCCCACATGTTTCATTAGACCCTCGCTACTAGTCAACAACTTCTAGAGTATGGGGAGGTTCGACTGAGGTTATGTAAAAAATTTACTTGGGGCACCAGTTAGTAGCACCTAGGTCAGAGCATTACATCACTACACATCAAAAATAACTTATGAATTGTTGTCCTCAATTATCAAGACAATATGAGCATGTTTTCTTAGTTTTCAATGAGTGACACACTTTTTGAACTAAAATGTCAATTTTAATCTAATAACGAATACTTTGAATCATACTGAGAACATAGTGTATCTTATTGAGGTGAGAATGATCCCTACACATCAAAAATTAGTTATGAATCATTTTTATAAATTAGCAAAACAATTAGAATTAATTTTATCAGTTTTTAGAATGTAACTTGTCTTTTTTTAATAAAATTAATGAAAATTTTAAATAACAATCCACACTTGGAGTCATACTGGGCACATCGTGTATCATATTGAGGTGTAAATATTTCCTACATGTTTTAAATGACGTATAGATTATTTTCCCTTAAGTATAAAAACATTTAAATTGTGTTTTCTTTATTTTGAGTGTGTCACTTGTACTTTTTACTAACATTAATGTCAATTTTAAATAAAATGACACTTGGAGTCATACTGGGCATATCACGCATCATATTGAGGTGAGTTTGATTTCTAAATGTCAAAAATAACTTATGTATCATTTTATCAATGTTTCAAAACTATATTAATGTATTTTCCTAGTTTTAAATATGTCACTTTTCTTTTTAACTAAAATTAATAAAAATTTTAAATAAAAAGAAACACTTGGAGTCATACCAGTAACATCATGAATTAGATTTAGGTTCAAATAATTATTACACGTGACACATGACTTATAGATTGTTATCTTAAATCATAAAAAATAATCAAAATGGGTTTTCTTGGTTTTGAGAATAACAAATGTGTGTTTTACTAAAGTGTATTTTTTAACTAGAAACACACAATTTGAGTCATTATGATCACATCATGTGTCAGTTTGACATGATAATAATTCCTCATACACATAAATTTTTTTTATATGAATCATTGAACTAAAATTTCAAGTCAATTTTATCATGTTTTATCTATTTTCAGCGAGTGACACAGTTTTGGAACTAAAATGTCAATTTAAATTGATAATAAATTTTTTTGGTTATACCCTGTACACAATGTATTTTATTGAGGTGCAGCTAATCCCTATATAGAAAAAAATGAATTATTGGTCATTTTTCTAAATTATAAAAACAATATAATTGTATTTAATCACTTTTGAGTATGTCACTTATCTTATTTTTTCTAAAATTAATGTCAATTTTAAATAAAAAGACACACATGGAGTCATAATAGGCACATTATGTATCAGATTGAGGTTAGGATGTTTCCTACATTTAATAAATGACTTATGGATCATTTTTATAAAATACCAAAATAATCCAAATGAGTTTTCATGGTTTTGAGTATGTAACTTATCCTTTTTACTAGAAATAATGTTAATTTTAAATAAAAAGACACAATTGGAGTCATACCTATCACATCATGCATCATATTGAGGTAAAACGGATTACTATATGTAAAAAATGACTTATGAATCATTTTTTAGAAGTATCCAAATAATCCGAATGCATTTTCTCAGTTTTGAGTAGGTTAGTTGTGGTTTTTACTAAAATCACTATTAATTTTAAATAAAAAGACACACTTGCAGTAATTTCGGTCACACCATTAGTTCTATTGAGGTGAGGTTGATTACTACATGTTGTACATGAATTATGGATCTATATAATAAATTATTAAAACAATCAAAGTGTTTTTTCTCAGTTTTGATCATGTGATGTGTGTTTTGATCAAAAATGTAAATTGTAAACTAAAAAATTATAGTCCGAGTCATACCAATCACACTATGTATCAGATTGAGGTGTGGATGATTAAGTATGTGATGTGTGTTTTGATTTCAACTGCATGAAACAATACAAAAAATAATTAACATGTTCCATTTGGATGGAATAGGAAACCCTATGATGCTTGAAAAGCCTCATCCAAAAGCAACATGCTCTCCCTTTTCTAGGTTGTTTCTGGCAGTTAAAAGAAAAATAATACTTCATAAAAGATTGATGAAATAAAATAAATAATTATTAGATAAAAAATGATAAATAAATAATTTAAAAATAATATATAAAATGGTGAAAAAATTAACTAAATATGTAGTAAGAATACACATTTTCATAATGTTTGTATACATTATTGACCCATTTACTTATTTACATTATCTTAGTTGCAGGCTCAAACTCCAATCTCTCATGAGTATTAGTATGTTTGAACAAAGAACCCTAACACAAGGAAAATAACCCACATATATCTGAAAACAATTCTTATGTTATAAATACTATAATGAAATAAATTAAACACAAATATAAAATAATACATTAATAAAATATAAATTTTAAACCGTAACCACACAATTTGTTTCATAACGGGTAAAATGTATATTTTATTGAGGTATAGTTTATTCCTACATGTCACAAATGACTGAATGATCATTTTAATATAGTATCAAAGCAATCTGAATGCATTTTCTTAGCTTTCAGTATGTCACATTTCTTTTTTACTAAGATGTCACTTTTAAAATCAAGCTACAAAATTTGAGCAATATCGATAACATCTCCTGTCATATTTATGTGAGGTCAAATATAACACATAAAAAATGAATTATGGATCATTTTCCT
Organism: Viscum album; assembly: GCA_963277665.1. Taxonomy (NCBI): domain Eukaryota; kingdom Viridiplantae; phylum Streptophyta; class Magnoliopsida; order Santalales; family Viscaceae; genus Viscum; species Viscum album. Next base: position 297,176,367 of record OY728132.1, on the reverse strand, counting down.
AATGTTTGAAAATAATCCAAGATCATTGACTTAGTTTTTTCTATTTTGAATTACGTTTTAAACGAAAATGGAACAATTCTATTGAAAACACATACTTCGGGTCATACCAGTCATATCATGTCTCATATTGATGTGAGGTTAATTAATACTCATTAAAAATGAATTGTGGATCATTGTACTAATATTTTAAAACAATCTAATCCCGTTTTCATTGTTTTGACTATTTGATGTATATTTTAAACTAAAATGAATCTTTTGTATTGAAACCACACAATTGGAGTCATACCGAGTACATTGGGTTTCATATTAATGTATGGCTAGTTCCTATATGTGAAAATTTAATTATAGATCATTTTACTAAAGTTTTAAAATAATCCAAAATTGTTGGCTCAGTTTTTACTATTTTTTTGTACGTTTTAAACTAAAATGGCACTTTTTTATTGAAAAATGTAATTTTAGTCATACCAACTACATCGAGTTTCATATTTATGTGTTTTCAATTAATACATATCAAAATTGACTTATAGATCATTGAAATAGTGTTTGAAAACAATCTGACCTCATTTACTCAGTTTTAATCATGTGAAGTGTGTTTTGAACAAATATATAAATTCAAAAAAATATGTATCATATAAAAATGATAAGAAGATTAACTAATTTTTTTTATAAAATTATGAGAAAATTAACTAAAAATGTTGTATAAATCCAACTATTCATGATGTCTATATACATTCTGAAACCATGTATTCTGCCTATTCACTTCTAAAAAAATTCATTTCCTCCATTATAATTATCCTTGAGAAATAGATCAAAAATAATATATAAGTACTATGATACTAATTATTCATACTGAAAATAAATTTAAAAGGTAATTTCCCATTCTAGATAAAAAAACATAACAAGAAATCTTTTAAATTTTCTATCAGAAAATATTTTGACCCCATGTACACTTCCCACTTATCTTTAAAAAAATGTACTTATTATTTTGAGTATGAAAGTTCTAAATAATATTAGTATTACTGAGTAAATATATACAAACAAATGATTAATAAATATATTTAATGAAATTGAAATTACATTTATAAATTACCTATTCTGGGATTCCATTATTTCTATGGTTTATGATATCTCCCATAAATTTGAAACACAGTATCCATAATCATTGTTGTTATCTTTCTTCGGGAATTGTAGAAAAATTGTGAAAAATAATTAAAATGTTTTGAAATATGTTTTTATAGTTAAATATTTCTATATATACCTTAATATATTTTCACTTGGATTAATCCATAGGCTTATAATAATCATTCACTGACTTCATACCATGATTTATCTAATGTTTAACAACCACCTTATAATAATTTTTTGGTTATAACACATACTAAATTAGATAATTCAAAGATTATCTATAAATTATTGGTTTTAGTGCATTGGAAATTTACAATACACATCACATGTGGTTGGTTTGATAGATATCCATGCATTGGATCCAAAAAATAAGTATTAAGGGTATCCAGACTTATTGCGATCATCATCCAATGCTTCCTAAAAAAATAAAAAAAAGCAACGAAAATAATAAAAATATATTTTATATGATTATATTTAAGAGTTTTACCCCTCCATTGTTAGCATAAAAAATAGCATTTATTTTATTATTTTCTTCTCAAATGACTTGTTTAGATCATTTTTCTCATATCAATTTCTTTCAACTGCAATTTCATTTATTATGTAGAAATGATAAATGAATTAATGAATCCAAATCATTATTCAAAGGGTTTCTAATTTATGTAGTGGTAATATAAACCCCTATATAAAATATTAATATTTACTAACTTAATTAACACATTAGATCATTTTTTGGACAGATGTATTATGAAAATGTACCTTATGTATGTATTCATAACTGAGAGTCTGAGCCATTAAAACTTTGGAATCTCATTTATACTCTCTATAACTACTACGTCTATAATGATACTTCCAAATATCTATTCTTGATGTGGAATATAAGACACATTTAAATATTTAAATGTGTCATCTCTATGAATTTTTAATGATAATAAATGTCACAGTGGAACCATAGGGGAGAAGGTACTCACAGAAGGTCCTTTGGATTTCTTAGTTGATTCACTAGATTTTCTTGATTCAAGCATCCATTTTCCCATTGCATTATCAATTTATAATACCATACATCACTTTATACATTTTTTCATCAATAGTTGTAGGTTTTTAATTTGAAAAAAATTTATTAAATACATACCTCTTTTATCTATAAATGATTAAAAGGCCATGCTATGAAAGTTCGAATAGAAACATTAACTGGTGTAATATTCAGATTTTCAAGTGGAACATGAAACTTAGTAGTTGGATCTTGAGATACCTCAATCCTCACTCTCATGTGATCTTTTGGGTGTTATTTATTGTGTAGCTTGTCTCCTTGGATATTATACACCATACCCCTCTCAACAAGGGGGTGTGTGGGTGTTGATAGATATAAATCACATACAAATTTACCCTACAGTATTATAATAACATAAGGTTATCAGAAGTTGTTTGATTCACATTTAGGATAAAGAGTAATGAAAAAATTAATTACCTTCGGTAAGATATGTTGGTAAGGGGAATTCCTAGCCTTAAATCTAGAGGTTCTTTTGGTTATTCATGTTTAGATCTTTGTTCCACCACTAGTTTACTTCGATCCTTTCTCATATATTGGTCTACCATACTAGAACAACCAACAATATAATTCAAAGTATCTATTTTTTCCTAAAATAATTTTTTATCTTATATGAATCTTATTGTGGTTTTTTATTCTCAAAATATATTCAAGGAGACACTCCAAAACCTACTCATCTAACTCGACCATATTGTTCCGGCCACTTCAAATCTACTGAAAGTAGTTTTTCTTCTGGTATGGTCACTTCAAATTATTCTTTCTAAAACATATAAAAAATATATTAACATACATAGATATTTTTATTTAATACTTTTATAAATCATAATGAATTACTCTTATGTCTTACTTAGACATTTTTTGTATATTAGTTTTGTGTTTTTATCAACTAGTTTACCGTCCTTATTTAGGGGATCCTCCTTCTATAGAACATGATGTGGGATTGAAGTGGATTCATTTTCAATTCATCAATATGAATTTTAAGAAAGAACAGATGTTGTTTCATACCACATACAAATTGTATTATTGATTTAAAATACATTCCAGGTCTTCTATAGAAAATAATACCCCATCCTTACTTTGTGATAATGGAATATTGGTTTCTATGAATGTTATTTATTTTAATAACTCATTTTTCTGTTTCATAAATTTGAAATTTTGAATCAAATTGGATAAAATAAATATTTTAAAATAATATTTTATTGACCACAATTCCCCTGAAATGATTTATCGTCGGGATGAGTTATAAAATTATTCCATTATTCCTATTTTATAATGTGAGCATAAGTAAGTAGTGGATGAGTTTTTACTTTCCCCTAAGCATCCCTCAGATGATAATTAAAAAGAAGAGTCCAAAAGCCTCAATGGGATTTTCAAATGGCCATAAAGATACATTTATTATGGAAACCATATAAAATAAACAAAATCTACAAGGAATAATGAAAATTAAATTGATGTTTCATTATATAATTTTTTAGTAAAATAAATAAATGTTATCGTAACATTAGATTTATATCTTCCCAAAGGGTTTCCTTTGTTATAGGTTGGTCATGGAGCTATTTATCTATATCAATCAACACATTCATCCACTTTGTGATCCTAACAAAAAACACTAACTTGTTGGGCTCAATAGGTTGGCTGGGCTGATTCCAGCCAAACTCAAATTTTATACCTTTAATTATTATATTTATAATTTTATTCAACACAATGATGCTACATTTTTCTTTTTTTTCCATAAACATGGTTTTTATTCTTTAATAATTCTACAGTTTCATTATCAACTACTTATTATTCCTCAGCATTTGTACCATCATCTTGTTCAGAAAGAATTTTCTGCATGGTTACTAAAACATTGAATTATTATTATGTTAATATATTAAAGAACACATAATATCATAAAGAAAATCATAGTATATTAAAAAATATTTAAACTGATCATTGAACTCTCTTTTTTAATGGTAGAAGGGATTTGGATCCTCTATCAATAATCAAAATCCATTTTTTTATGGCCCCCTCTAATGTACATGACATTCTTTATATTGGGACCATGATGAACTGATTGTGATCACCAAATGACAGGGTTATCATAGATTGAATTTTTATCTAACCCTATAATTTTTTTAGTCACTATTAGGATAATTGTAACATCCTGACCCAGGTGCCACACACTAGTTCCTCGAGCCGGTTCACCATATAACCTCAAGCATATCTCCATGAATACCAGAGGTAGCCAAATAACAATGAGGGTCTAATATTAGTCATGGAGAGACTATAACCTCTTTTATTTGAGTAATACACTAGTGAAAATAAAAAAACAATGAAAAATGAATAACCAAATGACATCATAACCTGAACAATACTAATATCTCAAGAGGAATAAAACTAGAAATACAAAATCAAAACTAAACTGTAGATAGTTTAGGCTAGAATATGTGTCCAATATCAAAATGAAAACTCAAAATAAAGACAACAATGACTCCCAAGTAGGTCTTGAACCACATATGGTTTCCTTATCCATGATCCATCCCCAAATCCGCCATCTAACATAGGACCTTTTCCCTTAACCTATCCTATAACAATGAAATCTATTCGGGTACCGATCTAGTAGCCCGAGTAGGGTGTGAGTACAACTCAGTAGGCCACCACCAAAAATATATAAAACAATATCCATTAAATAATAGTGTATACAGTTTTGTTAATATATAAACTACATAAGTAAATATACATCACATTATCAATTATTCTTTTTTTAACCACATAATTCCCCAAGGTTTCTAAGGACACCCGAAACTCAATACCTGCTTCAGCCATGCCAGAGTCTAAACTATCCCCAAGGGATATCATGTTCTAGAATACCACTATTACTATTCTATATCTTCTAAATATCAGAACACAATTGTTACCAATCTAGATCTCAATTGTTATATGAATTCCAATTCTTCCATTAATCATTATATTAATAAATTCTTCAATTAATTAACCATACCAATCTCATTAATTAACTCAACAATTAATTAATCATCTCACTCTCATTAAATAATTCAATAATTAATTAATCATCTCAATCTCATTAATTAACTCAAAAATTAACTAATATTCTCATTATTATTAATAAACTCAACAATTAATTAATCTTATAACTCTTATTAATTAACTCAATATTTAATTAATCTTCTCAATGTCATTAATTAACTCAACAATTAATTAATCTTCTCATTTTTACTTATTAGCACTATAATTAATAAATCTTCTCACTCTTATTAATTTACTCAACAATTAATTAATCCTCTCAATCTCATTAATTAAATCAATAATGTATTGATCTTATTAATCTTTTTAATTAAATCAACAATTAATTAATCATCACAATTTATTACTAATTAAACAATTCTTTTATCACATCAATTCCATTAAATAATTTCCCAATTAATAAATAAAAATTGACCATCCCAATTCTCCCATAATTAATTCATCAATTAATTATTTAATCCAAATTTTAATTACCTTATAATTAATTCCATAATTAATTATTCAAATTCACCATCTCAATATCCCTTAACTGATTCCACAATTAAGTACTCACAATCTAAAATTCCAATATCCCCAATTTTCCATTTTTCCTTATTTAATTAATTCAATCACAAACTCAATTTATAAACATATAATAGAAATTATATAGTTACATACACATAATTTAAATCAAGGCTTTGATATTTTAATTAGTAGACTTACATGAATTATTTAATAAACAATCACCCAATAGAAATCTCCAAAAATTGAGTGGCACAACTATGTAGAAAGAGATCCAGATCTAAAACCCTAAGTCAAGATTGAAAAAATAAAGTCCCTTAAATTCTAGATCTAGATCCACAATCCTAGATCAATATATAATCAAATCAGGAATAACAACCATTTCTAGGATGATAGAAGAAGGGAAGAATAATGGAAAACCAAGCAGGATAAGATTATCTTACTGGGAGGGGTGTAGATCTTTGATCCAGGCTTTGAATCATGAATAAAAGAGTTCATAAGGCCTTGGAATCCCTAAGGGAGGATTTGGAATTGAGAAAAATCTATTATGAGATAGGGAATTTGGGTGTAGAAGGTGGAGGTTTGGGAAATATTTTAATAATTTTTGAGGGAGTAAAAACCTCTATGCACAGTTTGATGCTTGGGGTGCACTTTTTCTCCTAATCATGAGACTTAACTATATACCTCTTCTAGGGCGGGGTGAATTGTTACTTCTAAGAGAGTGAACTGTTTGAAAACCATGCACCAACCTTGAAATTACCATCTATTTAGGGTTTCATTTTTGTTGGGCCAGGGCACACGATTTGGGAAAACCATGCACTATCCCATTTCCTTCACAAAATATCTAATTTTCACCCAAACTCACCCCACGGTAAAACCCAAGAAATAATTCTCAAATAGAGAGAAATAAATACCTTAAAAAAGATCATGAAATATCTAGAAAATGGTTGGGATCTTACAATCCCCCCAACTTATAAGCACTTATCCTCAAGATTCACTCCCAAGAATCTCTAAGATTTTGATCAAAAAATATCGGGCCAGTGAGCCCTCATATCTGATTCTCTTTCCCATGTCTTATCCTACACATGACCATGTTTCCATAATATATAAAATATGGACATAGTATTTCCCTGCAAAACATTATGATTGTGATCTAAAACCCAGATAATATACTACTCAAAGAACACATCTATCTCAATCTCAATATATCAACCACATGTGAAGGGATGGGGTGATAATTTTGTAGTTTTGATACATGAAAAACACCATGAATAGCACTGTATTTATATAGAAGAGCCAATCAGTATGCCACTGGCCTAATTATATCCACAACCTCAAACTGTCCAATGAATCTCAGTTCTAACTTTCCCCCTCTCGATATACTGTGGTGACATACCCTTGGAGACACACAAAGGAATACACGACCACCCTCTGTAAACTTTATAGGTCGCCGACGTCTATTAGTATACAACTTATGTCTACTATGATTCATAGCCACATCTTTCTGAATCAAATGCACCTGATCTGAAATCTCCTACATGAGATTCAATCCCAACATCTCCAACTCAACTGCCTCCATCCAACATAGAGGTGATTTTCATGAACTACCATAAAGATCCCCATATGGTGCCATCTGAATAGTTTTCTAATAAATGTTGTTATTGTAAAACTCCACTAAATCTAGGTGCTTCTCCCAAGACCCACTAGAGTCTATAACACACACTCTCTACATATCCTCAAGAACTTGTATAGTACACTTCAATTTCCCATATATCTCTGTTTGAAAATCTATACTCAACAAAAACTATATAACAAGCACATTTTTAAGACCTTTTAGAAGAATTAATTACAACACGAGTCATGATTTGAAACTATAGTATGTGGAATCTCATAAAAATAGACTATCTTCTGAATGTATAAGTCTCTTAATTGATCCACTGAGGAAGTCTCCCGTATAAACAAGAAATGAACTACCTTCGTCATTCTATCAACAACAACCCAAATAACATCATTTTTTCTAGGTTTCCTCGGGAGACCCATCATAAAGTCCATGGTCACATTGTCCCACTTCTACTCCAGAATAGGTAGTGGCTATGGTAAACATATAGGCCATTGATGCTCTACCTCCACTTACATAAAGGTGTAGAGTCATGTCAAGAACCCTGCTATCACCTTTTTCATTCTTGGCCACAAAAAACTTTCATCATATTTAATGGTACATTTTTTTCACACCTGGATGTACCACCCACTTTGAGGCATGAAATTTTCGCATCAACTCCTCCCACATACTCATAGTCACAAAAAACCGATTCTTGATATAGATGATCTTGTCCTCATCTATCAACCATTAAAAAGGTGTCTTATAGTGACCCTATCCATTTACACATATCATTACATGATAATATGGATAATTAAACTTCCAAATACATTCCAAGGATTGTAACGTATAGTGTCTATGGAAAACTAGGTACATAATTATACATCATAAAAGAAAATTTTATTTAATCTTCATATTGAGATCCTAACTTCCATTGTTCTCATAAATCTACACAGGATAACCTGGGGATAACATGAACAAAGGTTTGAGATACAAATTCCAATAAGGAAATAATCTTAAGAATAAAGCTTAGCACATGGGTTAAAAGTCATAACATAAAGATACAAAGAGGAATGGTACCTAATTAAACATAAGGAATCATAAAATTTTGAACATGGGATTATATAATCATGGAATAATAGTAATGTGGAAGCAATATAAAACATGACTTTAATATGATTCCAGGCTAACTACCAAGACCGTCTCACATGGAGCATGAGTCAAGGCTAACTGCCAAGACCGTTGCACATACCATATCATGAGACTAAAATTTACCAAATAAAATAGATCACTATCTTGCCACACCCATCTTAACACATTCATGAATATTTTTCCACATAATGAATCATACATAATCAATCATATATAATCATAAGGGTACCCATAGAAAGAAATGGCTATCATAATCATGTCATAAAGGATAATGTATGTGAATATCATGAAAGTGAACATGAAAGAAAGGAATCAAAACATAAATAGACATTAATAAGGTAAAATGGGAATATATCATGGTATTTGATGTAAAAAATAAGTGATAACATATAAAAATAGTATTTAAGAAATTTTAGTTCTAAAACATTTTAGTGCAGTTTTACGGAAAATACTAAAGAGAATTTAAAATATAAAAAGGAATAATATTTTATATAAAACCAAAAATAAACCAATATGGTTTTTATAAAAAAAATTATTTTATGAAAACATTTGTGGCTTAAAAAATATGGTATAGCGCATTTGAAATTGGGTAAGATTTCGGGAAGTTCCCTTAAAACGAGCTTGTTTATAGGGTAGAATTTAAAAGAGAACCACTTAAAAATATGTATATCCTAAATAGAGAATGATGAATGGATCTTGATAACTTATTTTTGAACATATAATTTTTTATAAGATTTATATAAAACGAAAATATAACTTCATTTGGTTAAAATAAAGATAGAAGAAATCAAAGAAATAATGGAGGTTTGGGTAGAATCCCTTACCTTTAGTCCGAAGTTGTTCTTCACTTGATATTAATGTAATGGATAATATAATTAGATTAATTAATTAATAATAATTCTATAACCTATTATACATTTAATTTATTTATTATAAACATATAAATTTCATTCATGTCCCTTTTTATAGGTTAAGATGTTCAATTTAATTGTTTGGTAGCGTTTGTTTCCTTGGGTTTCATGATCGGTTTACTTATATACCTATATGAATAATCATGTAAGATGAGAATGGTTGTCTAGAATTAATTTTATATGTTATTAGATAACATATAGAAGATTAAATTTCTATAAAATTTATTTGGTTATTTGGAGTGAGGAATAATCATTATATGAATCTTTAGTAATAACCATTTGGGTTAATTGGACTTTTTTTGATCACATTGATCTGAATTTGTTTTAAAAATTAATACCATTTGTAAGAAATAATTCCAAAAAATAAAAATAGTATTTATTATATAAATAATAATCGGGTTTTACTATTAGAATAGTTTCATGACCAAAATTTAAGATGGTAATAGATATTGAAAAACCTCCATCCTTGATTGTGACAAATTAACACACCTCTGATGGTGTTTCCATTTCTAGTATAAAATGGGTGGAAATGAGTGGAGATGATTAATTATTACATTATAATAAAAACATTTCATTACATGTAAGGTATTTTTAGTTATCACACCATTTGGATGAGGTGAGGTGAGGATATAAAAAAATACAAAGGAACTTAAAAAGAAATTGAAAGAAAATAGAAGAGGGTTTTACCTCTTGATTCCTTCCTCTTGAGAGCCTCCTCAAGAGATTGGTTTTGGTGTTTTGTTATGAAAAACAGAAATTTTGCGTTGGATAGAGGTTTAGGGAGATATTTTTTGTAGAATTTGGAAAATTCACGAGGCTTGAGAGGTGCGAGGAGAAGAGGAGAGGATGGGTGTTTTTTATAATGGGGGAGAGGGGAGTTTTCTCAATATTTAATTGAATAGTTTATTATTTTTCTCAATAAAATAAATAGTGATAATTACTATGACGAAAAACAGTAATTGGCGCATTTTATTTCTAACCAAAGGTCACTTACATCATCCATGGCTTAAGCATGACTGAAAAATTCAGGTTTTATCATTTATCGTAAATTATCACATTTTACTATTCATAAAAAAATTAGGTATATCACAAAAATCCAAAAAATTTACCCAAACCATTTTTCAATGCATATAATTAAAAATTAATTCCATTTTATGAAAATAATTGTTTAAATATGAAAAATTTAATTTTTAATTAAAATCATAATCTATTAAAAAAATATCAAATTTAGAACTATAACTATCTTTACAAAACCAAAAAAAATAATCATGGTCACATAAAATTATTTTATAACCATAAGAAAATAAATTAAAAATTTAATATTACTTTTTGAAGATATATTTTCATTTAAATGTTTAACTTAATCATAAAATTGTAATTAAATATTTACAAAAACACCAACACTTTAAAAAAAATTTATTTAGTTAAAATATAATCATATTTTCACATGTAAGATGCAAAAATTTAATTTATACCTTCATTGGTGAGTTTACTATTCATTTGTTCATGATAATATTCATAAGGGTCTTATTATTATTCATAAGTGTAACATTACTATTCATACGGGTAATTTACTATTCCCCAAAAAATAAGTTTGTCCTATTAGACTCCAAACATCTTACTGATCGCAACCGTGTATGTCAGATTTTCAAAATTCAAAACACAAAAGATGAAAAATTTAGTTTAATGACTAAGATTTAACTTTATACCTAAAAAAGTTTTTTTAATTGAGACCTAGTGTTTCATGCATTTATTAAATTTATTTGTAAATCCTTGGGGTGTTACTTTCTACCCCCTTATAAAATTTCACACTCAAAATTTTGTTTGACATACTAAGTTAAAAATAGGTGAAAGTTTGAACACTTATCTAATAAGCATAAAAAAGGAAACATTAAACAAAAAAGGAAAAAATCTTAAAGAAAAAGTAAATCCCAACTTATGATTACCTAGGCTTAAATCTAGGTTATCCTTGATCTGTTTCTTAAAATATATTCTTATGAGCTCTTTTTTTGTTTCCTTAATAATGGTTCATAATGAGCTTATGAATTTACCAAAGAATATCCCCCAAGAGTGTCAAACCAGGTGTGCAGTAAGGCCTATTTTCATGTGCCATGTTACCCTGAGTCATAATCGAAACACCTTTTCAGAGTTTTCACTCCTAGGTACATTTGTACCATAACCACATCCACTTATAATATCTATATAGGGATGTATTTTCTTGATAAACCTCTTACTATACACTAATAAAAATTTAGGGATGTTTTCTTATACTTAGTATTATCGATAAGGTTATTACGAAAGTGATTTATTCTTAATCTACAAAAATAACTAGACCATCCTCTGATACCAACTATAGCGATCCTATCCTTTTACACATACTATTACATGATTTTAAGGATAAATAAACATCAAAATTCAAGCCAATGATCGTAAAGTCTAGTGTCTTTGGAATAATAGGTATATAATTAAACATCATAAGATAAAATTTTATTTAATCTATATATTTAGATTCTAACTTCCATTGTTCTCATAGATCTTCATAGGATAATCTGGGGACAACATGAACAAAGGGATGGTCTAAGAATCCAAGTAAGGGAATAATTGTAAGAATAAAGGTTAGAACATGGGTTAGATGGCATAACATAATGATATAAAGAAGCATGATACATGATTAAACATAAGGAATAATAAAATTTAGAACATGAGATCATGTAATCATGGAATATTAGTATTGTGGAAGCAACATAAAACATTACTTTAACATGAGTCAAGGCTAACCGCCCAGACCGTTTCACATGGAGCCAGAGTCAATGCCAACCGCCAAGACCATTGCACATAACATCTCTTGAGAATAAACTTTAACCAATGAAATTGAGTGCTATATAGGCACACCAATATTAAAATGTTCATGAATATGTTTTACATATAATTAATAATACACAATAAATCATATATAAACATAAGGGTACCCTTGGAAAGAAATGGGTATCATAATCATGTCATAAAGCATAATGAATAGAAATATAATAAAATTGACCATGAATGAAAGGAATAAAAACATACATGTACTTTCATAAGGGAAAATATAAATATATCATATAAAGTGATGTCAAAAAGAAGTGATAACATGTAAAAATAGTATTTAAGAAATTTTAGCATTAAATCAATTTATTGCGGTTTTAAGGAAAATACTAAAGAGCAGTAAATATAAAAAAGGGAATAATATTTTATATAAAACAATAATTGAACAAAAAAGGTTTCCATAATAGAATATTTATTTTTTAATAACAATGGTGTATTAATACATATTATATATTTCACATGAAATTGGGTAAGAATTCGGGAAGTTCCCTTAAAATGGCCTTGCTTATCAGAAAAAATTGAGAAGGGAACCAGTTAAAAAAAATATCCTCATAATACAATGATGAATAGATATTGATACAAAATTTTATAACATATAAAAATAATTTATAAGATTCACATAAAAATAACAGATAACTTCATTTGGGTAAAAAGAAAGATAGAACAACCTGAAGGAATAATGGAGGTTCGGGTAGAATCCCTTACCATATGTACGAAAGTGTTCTTAACTAGATCTTAATGTCCTATAAAATCAAATAATATTCATTAATTAATAATTACATAACTTATTCTACATGTAACTTAATTATTATAACCTTATCAAGTTCATTCATGGCCTTTTTGATGGGTTAATATGTTCAATTTCATTGTTTGGGAGCATTTGTTTCCCTGGTTTTCATGATCTGCTTACTTATATACATGTACAGATAATCATGTATGATTAAGATAGTTGTCTAGAATTAAAATTATTTGTTATTTTATAATATATAGAAAATTAAATGGTTATAAAATTCATTTTTTTATTTGGAGCGAGGATAAATAATCATATAAAACTTTAATGGTAACTGTTTGGGTTAATTGATGGGTTTTTGATCATAATGAACTCATTTTATTTTATAAATTAATACCATCTATAAAAAATAAATCTAAAACATCACATAGTATATATTAGATACATAATAATCTGGTTCAACCATAAAAATTGTTTCATGACCAAAATTGAAGACGATAATAGAAACTGAAAACTCATCGTCCTTGAATGTGACAAATTAACACATCTCGGATGATGTTTCCATTTTTAGTATAAAAAGTGGGGTAAGTTTTGATGATGATGAATTATTCCATTATAATAATAAAATTCCAATACATGTATGGTTATGGATTTTTCACACCATTTGGATGATGTGAGGTGAGGATAGAAAAGAATACAAAGGAACTTGAAAGGAAATTGAAAGAAAACAGAAGATGGTTTTACCTCTTAATTCCTTCCTATTGAGAGTCTCCTTAAGGGATTTGTTTTTGGTGTTTTGTAAATAAAAAAGATATTTTTTGTGGTATAGAGACTTAGGGAGATATTTGAGAAAAATTTGGACAATTCCCAAGGCTTGAGAGGTGTGAGGAGAAGAGGCGATGAGGGGTGTCTTTTATAGTGGAGGAGAGGGGAGTTTTCTCAATATTTAATTCATTAGATTATTATTTTTACCAAGACAAGAAATAGGGATGATTATTTTGACAAAAAAAATGTAATTAGTGCGTGTGATTTTGAACCAAAGGTCACTTAATCATCCATGACTCAAGCATGACTCAACAATTTAGGTTTTAACATTTATCGTAAATTATCATATTCTTCTTTTCGTAAAAAGTCAAGTATTTCGGAAAAAATCCCAAAACTTCACCCTAAATATTTTTCAATGCATAGAATTAAAAAATGAACTCCATTTTATGAAAATTATTTTCTAAATATGATAAATTTAATTTTTAATTAAAACCATAATTTATTCAAAAATAAAAATTTTAAAACTATAACTGATTTTATTAAACCTTAAAAAATAATCAAGGTCTCATAAAATTATCTTATAACCATAAGAAAATAAATTAATAATTTAGGAATACATTTTATGAATACATATTTTCATTTAAATTATGAAATTAATCATAAAATTGTAATTAAATATTTACAAAAATACCAACACTTTCAAAAATAATTATTTACTTATACTATGATCGTATTGTCAATTATAAGATGCCTAAATTTTATTTATACTTTCATTGGTGATGTTACTATTCATTTGTTCATGTTACTATTCATAAGGGTAACATTACTATTCATAAGGGAAAGTTACTATTTACAAAAAAAATAAGTTAATCCTATCAGACTCCAAGAATCTTACTGATCGCAACCGTGTATGTTAGATTTTCAAAATTCAAAACACGAAAGTGAAAAAATATAGTTTAACCACTAGGTTATAACTATCTCTTTAAGACAAAGTTTTTTTTGTAGATACTTAGTGTTTCATTCATTTCATTAAATTTATTTGTAAATTCATGGGGTGTTATATGTCTCCCTACCTTCTAGGGTTTCCCTTAAGGATAAACATCCCAAATCACCATACTTCTTGTATAGGAATCGTCTCAAAACTGTAGACTCCACTAAAACCGACGCCAAAGTCACCTTCTCCTGACTCTTCTAAACTACAATGTGTATCTCAGTCAGTAAAGTCATCATCTTCCACTTTTCACTAGACTCCTTAATAGCTTGATTCCAAGTTTTTTTTACTTAAATCATCAGAAAAACTATTTCCCTTCCTGGGAATATATTCTAGTTAGAAATCAAATGAACACATATACTCAACCCATCTGCACTGCTAAAGATTGAAATCTCATTGGGAAAAGATATAATTTAATCTCTTATGATTGGTAAACATAGTATACTTCTCTCCTAATAGATAATGACTTGAACACTTTAAATCACAAACAACTATATCCAACTCAAGATCACGGATTTGGTAATTCAGTTCATGTGTACTCAACTTCCGAGACCCATATTCAACAAATTGACCTACCTACATCAACAATGCTCCATGACTTATCCAAGAAGCATCACAAAACACTGTGTAATCTTTAATTGGATCTGGTAGGATCAAGATTTGTGCCGATGTCAAGGTCTTATTCAACTCCTAGAAAGCATCCTCACAAGCTTTCAACCATTCAATCTTTATCCCCTTCTTGGTTAAGCTAGAAAACGGTTCTGCCAATTAGGAAAAGTCCTAAATGAATCAATGATAATATCCAACAAATCTCATAAAGCTGTGGATATCAAAAACATTATTAGGATTCTACCAAGAAACCACTACCTGATCTTTCTCTAGGTCCACATACATTCCTTCCGCTGAGATAATGTGACCCATGAAGTGTACTTGATCAACCCAAAACTGACACTTAAATAACTTGGTGTATAGCCGATGCTCTCTCGGTGTACTGAGAATGATGTCAAGATATTAGACATGATCCTCACGAGTCTTTGAGTATAATAAGATGTCATCCACAAACACTACCAAAAACTAATCCAGGTACTGATGGAAGAATCTGTTCATTAAGGCCATAAAACTGTCTAATGCATTCATCAACCCAAATGACCTTATGAAGAACTGATATACACCATAAAGGATTTTGTAAGTATTTCTCGATATATCTGAAGTTATAACTATCAACTGATGATACCCTGATCTCAGGTCAATCTTGGAAGAGACACAAGACCATCTGAGCTGGTAAAATAGATTATCAATTTACGGAAGAGGATACCATTTCTTCACTGTCAACCGGTTCAAATTCTAGTAATCAACACATCAGCACAAACTCCCATCATCCTTATTTGCAAAAAAAAAAGGTGATACCCAAGGTGGTGTACTCAAATGGATAAACCCTTTATCCATAAACTACTCTAGCCAAGTCTGGATCACTTGATGCTCAGTTGGTGCCATTCTTTACAGTGGAATAGAAACTGATTTAGCTTCTGTAATGAGAACTATAGTAAATTCCATATCCCTATTTGGTGGAATCCCTGGGAAATATTTAAGAAAAACATCCTTAAATCTATCCACTACAGGTGGAAAGAATTCCTGATCTACCCCTCAATCATCCAAAAATATACTAGCAACCCGGTGTATGATCTATCCCAATTACAAATGAATTGTCTATGCTCGGACCACCTGGACATTCCACTATCAGCGGTGAATGTACAAGTTACCCTTTGGAGATATAAATTTCATTGTCTTCCAGTAATAATCCATATGGGATTAGTATGATACTAACTAGTCCATACCTTGAATTAGGGTAAAGAATAAAATGTCAGGAATATAGAGATCTCACATAAAATGATACTCACCAACTTTGAGAGAACATCCATTGAACAAGAAGATATCCCTAGACAGTACTCCCAACAATGTATCTATCATTAACACCCTACTTATGAACTCCACTGCGAGTCTCAAACCATTAAAAATTTGTTAAAAAAAGGAATGAGAGGCACTAGTATCAAATAAATCACTACACAATATAGTAGGTACAATAATAGTACCTTTAACTGTTGATGGTCCAACCTCACTATCAAAAAGTGTAGGATTTATAGCATGTATTTTTACTACCCCTCTTTCCTATGATGATATCAGAGTCCTCTGTGATGCACCACTCTATTTATTTGAGCACCCTTTCCTAGAAGTACCACATCCACTACCTCTACCGCTATTTCTAATATAACTCCAAATGCCAACCTGATAAGGTGTATAAGATCCCCTTCCTATACTATGATTATGTCTATCTTCCCCATCATTACCTATATTTTGTGGGTTATTTCAGAAATTCTGCAGATTATACATCTTTCTAAAATATTGGAACTCCATTAATGGTCAAGGATAATCTTAAATAGTGTCCTGGCCTACCACACTAGTGTAAAATCACTAGAGAATGGTCTCGTGTAAGTGTCTTTTTCCCCCTGTCCACTCTATTTTACACTACTCTAACTAAAGTTCTCATAATGATGATTCATGCTCTCAGAATATATACCTCATGATTGTCCAGAAACAACCATTTTTCCTATTCTTGAAGCCTAATTTAGGTTCCACTCACTTATGAGAGGCTAATTAATAACTTCTGAGAACTTCCTCATCCCAAATATAATCACCTAAAACTTAATTTAACACTTATGTCCTTTATAAAATCATTTAATTGAAGTACCCTCAACCACTTCCAATTCTAGAGAAAATAGATTCAAATCTATAAAGAATCCATCACAGTCCATCATAGACATACTCCCTAGAGTCAACCTCATGAACTAAGCAACTCTCACATGACTCAATGCCTCTGGAATGAAGTGCTCTAAGAACCTCTCTAAGAAATCCTTCCATAAAATACCATCATCCAGTCTTGTTTGAGTTTGAATGTCCTACCGGTTCTTCATTAGTCCTCATAGCATTTAAGAATTCATCTTGAACCACCTCTCAACAACAGTGTCCAAGTGGTCAAATATAGTCTAGATATACTCAATCAAGAACTTATATCCCCCAGGTCCACCCTATCCAGTAAAAGTCAGAGGATGATGCAACTAAAAATACCTCATCAAATCAGACATGCAATTCTTAATCTACCCTAGGTATCTTTCCATGAATTGCATGAACTGTGAAAATTTCTTCTAAAACTACTCTCCAAATTCCTCAGCCATCACTATTGGTGCCTTAGGTTCCACTAATAGAGAAACATCTACAACCATGTCATACTATCTTCCTCTCAACAAGCATCCTCATGGAGGCATAAATCTACAAGAGATACATGCATTTTAGAATGATTTTCTCAACATTAACATATTTATGTGAGTACAAAAAAAAGAAAATAAAAAGTCTTTTTCTCCAAACCCCACCACATGGTCAAAACCAGGGTTCTTTGACTACCCTTAACCATACTACCTCTAGGTCAAGGTTAACAAGGGTAACTAATTTTTATTTTCAAGTTCTTCATTTAGAAACCCAATTAGTCTCATCTTGCATCATTTTAACACATTTAATTTCATGTTAGGAAACATTTTTAGTTGAATTTTATAAGAATGGAAAAAATAGTTCCGTTTTAAAAAATCACCCAAAACCCATTTTCCCATGCGTTCCGAAAATTATGTCTATAAAAAAAAATCTTGAGTGCCTAGAATGATGAATGAACACTCAACTATCTTGACTTAGAAGGCCAGGAGTCAATTATAAAAAATATCAGAAACCAAAATCAAATCACACCACACGTGTGTCACCCAATGTAGAATAATATTCAACTATAAAAGTAAACAAAAATTACAATAATTTCATCCTTGGTACTAGGGTTCTCCCCTATACATGGGTTAGCTACTCCCATGCACGAGATCATATACAAGTCCCTAATCTTGCGACAATCCAATATATATTTTCCAAAGATTAATAAAAAATAAATATAAAATAGAAATGGTCTCTAATACTACTTTGTGACATCTCAACCCGGGTTCCACATGCTGGTGCCCTGAGTTGGTTCACCACACATCCTCAAGTGAATCTCCCTGTACGCTAGAGGTTTCTGACTAGCAACGAGGGTATAATATCAGTCAAGAGGAGACTATACACTCTTTTTTTAGAGTAATACACCAGTGTAAATAAATAAACAATATAAAATAAAAATCCAAATGAGATCATAACTAGATCAATAACAATATCTTAAGAGAAAAAAAGGAAATACAATATCAAAACTAAATTGTAGATATGTTATGCTAAAATATGTGTCCAGTGTAAAAATGGAAACTCAAAATAAAGACACTAAGGACTCCCAAGTGGGTCCCAAAACACATTCGGTTCCCTCATCCATGATCCATCCCCAAATCATCCATCTAAGACATGGCCTTTTCCCTTAACCCGCCCTACAACAATGAAATATATTTGGGTACTGATTAGGCATCCCCTATAGGGTGTGATGACAACCCAGTAAGCCACCACAAATTATTTCTTAATCAATATCCATTCAATAATAGTTTATAAAGTTATATAAAGAAATAGACACACTTCATAAGTAAACAATTATCACATTAATAATTATCCTTTATTTAACCACATAATTCTCCCAGGTTAACAAGGAAACCAAAACTCAATACCTTCTTCATCCAAATTGGAGTATAAAATATCCCCAATTGATGTCATAATATAGAATTACACTATTACCATTATATATCATCTCAATCTTAGAATTCCATTGTTACAATTTTAGATCTCAATTCTCATATGACTTCCATTATTAACACTCATCATTTCATTAATTAATTCTACAATTAATTAATCATCTCAATATGAATAATTAAATCAATAATTAATTAACCCTACCAACCCCATTAATTAAATAATTAATTACTCAATCATCTCAATCTCATTAACTAACTCAAAAATTAATTTATCATCTCTATCTCATTAATTAACTCAATAATTAATTAATACTCTCATTCTTATTAATTTACTCAAAAATTAATTAAGCTTCCAACTCATATTAATTAACTAAAAAATTAATTAATCTTCTTAATCCCATTAATTAACTAAATAATTAATTAATCTTCCCATTATTATTAACTAACTCTAAAATTAATTAATCTTTTAACTCTTATTAATTAAATCAAAAAATAAATAATATTATCAATATCATTAATTAACTCAACAATTAATTAATCTTCTCGAACCTGTTAATTAAATCTATAATTAATTAATCATCTCAATTTGTTACTGATTCAGAAATTAGTTTATCACATCAATTCCCTTAATTAAATAATGAAAATACAAGATCCCAATAATCCCATAATTAATTCATCAATTAATTATTTAATCCACAATATCATTATCTTATAATAATGTAAAGACCCAGAAATCCTATGGATTTTTTTTAAATACATGGGAATTTTACGTGTCCACAGTTTCTGACGGCGCTTGATTTCGAGGCCCGGAATCAATTTTTGAAGTTTTGCTCAAGTACATTCAGTAAAGGTACGTGTGAGATTTTATATCTTTTGAACCGGTGCTCAGAATTGAAATATGAGGGCACCGTTGAACTCGCAACCTCGATATTCTCTTAAGGAGACCTTTACCGCATTTGCATTTCAACATGAATGGAAGTTATAAATTGGGGTTACTATTTAAAATTAAAAATTAAATAAAGTTGTGTGTGTAACACATTTTTTTTGAAGGGCGGCTAAAGTCTCTAAGTGGAGGTTAGGGGTGGGGCCCACCACACCCTAACCTCCCTTGGGAGGATATAACTAGGGGTGGGGAAGACTAGTTTAAACTCCCCTTAAACCCCCCATGTAACTCTCAATTAAATTAAAGAGAGTCTCTTAAACTTACCATAAGCCCTTTAAACCCCTTAAACTCTTGGTCTTCCCTTTAATGTGCCAACACAAATAATTGATGACTAAATTAATAAATTTGTGTGTTTGAATTCTTTTGAATTCATTATGCCAACATTAAAATGGGAGATGATATTCTTTTACTGGGGTTTGCATTCTTTTGGTCGAATGGAGGAAGAGAAGAACTAAGAAGAACTTCTTTTCCTCAACGAAGAACACTTCTTCATCCGCAACAAAGAACACTTCTTCATCCTGCAACGAAAAACGACAAGCATCGTATTCTCCCTTTCGACCGAGCCAAAAGGGAAGATGACGCCCATGAATAACATCACCAACGACGACGTCACCTCCTTTCGACGTCAAAAGAATGACACTGCCATCCCGCGACTTTTTCAACGGTCAATGACAGTTGAGGTAGGGTTTTGAATTTGAGTTTGAATTCCTTCTTTTAAGTTCTTCTTTTCCCTTGGATAAAAACAACAACCGCAGATAGACCCGCAAACATGTCGATCCCCAAAATGGGTTTTGATTGCCGAATGGGTTAGAGATTAAGTTGGGGTTTGTTTCTGGTTCGATTACATGATGGATTACTCTTTGAGCCTCTAATGCGGAGGGAACGGGCTAACGCACAAGTTTGGACCCTTCGACAATTCGTTCTTGATGCGCGGTTTGATGGGCGACCGGTGAACGGAATGGAAACCCTGATCTGAGGCTGTCGCAGTGAAGAACATGACCTAAGGAGGTTGTAGGAACATACGAGATGCAAAAAGGACAACCGGAATGACTCCGATGGCCAGCGGAGGAGTGCAACACCGGTCGACCGCCTGGGGGCGACGACGCCCCTCGCGTGCTGCCGGCGGAAGGCCGCCACGACACTTGCTACAGCGGTGGAGCAGAACCCTCATTCACCGGTTTTGGGAAGGCCGGGCAGTGCCAGATGGCGTCACCGTTATTGGACACCAGGGGGTCGCGTTCCCCCTGATCCGTGCGCCCTGCGCCTAACGTGCTCGACTAGCAGGCCGAGCCGCGGCCTGCTGCCGGGCTGGACCACCTGCCGTGCGGGCCGGGCCACCCTCACGCGGGCTGAGCCAAACCATGCCCTACCAGGGCAGACCTGGATCCGGGTCGGGTCGACCTGGTTCGGGCTGACCTAGGGCGGGTGGGGCCGGGTCGAACCGGACCCAGACCCCCCTATTCGGACCACTTTTGGGTTTTCGCCCATAACATGAGCTAAAGACCTATGATCGAAACACCGTCAGTTGCGTAGGATTAATTGGATCAGGACGGTCGTTTCAGTATATCACGCTCAAGGTTTTGGTGATTTTTTTGTATGACCGGGTTGGTTCGAACTCGAAACCAACCGGGCCCTTGGAGTGGAAACACTTATAACTTAAGGACCGGACATCCGATTGACGTCCCGTCAACTGAGTTGGATCCCTTTTGATGATATAGTCCTTTTTGAATACTCCACAAAGGATTCCTATGAGGTTGGAGTATGGACAGGTTGGATTGTACCGAAAATCTAACCTGGCCCCTAAAACGCAAATACCAATAACTCACAGACCGTGCATCCGATTGACGCACCGTCTGTCACGTTGGGTTACTTATGATGAGATGGAAATACAAGATACATCAAATTAGGACTTCGTGATAGTTGATGTATTGACACTTGACTCGAGGAGCGGACCCTCCTAGAATCGAGCGTGCTGTGTGCGGAAACCCTAGAGCTGGCTGCGAAGAGTACTATACCAGAATCCTACGTGGGTTCGACCGCGATGAATACTGTACCAGAATCATACGTGGGTTTGAAAACAATGACTAATCTACTGAAATCCTACGTGGGTTTGATAGCGATGACTACTATACCAGAATCCTACGTGGGTTTGACAGTGATGACTTCTGTACCAGGATCCTACGTGGGTTCGACAACGACTACTACTGCACCGAAATCCTACGTGGGTTTGACAGTGATGACTTCTATACCAGGATCCTATGTGGGTTCGACAGTGATGAATACTGTACCAGAATCCTAGGTGCGTTCGACAATAATGACTTCTATAACAGGATCCTACGTGGGTTCGACAACGATGACTACTGTACCGGAATCCTACGTGGGTTCGACAGTGACGACTTCTGTACCAGGATCCTATGTGGGTTTGACAGCGATGACTAATTTACCAGAATCCTACATGGGTTTGACAGTGATGAATTCTATACCAGGATCTTATGTGGGTTTGAAAATGCTGATATTGTTCCAGGATCCTATGTGGGTTCGACAGAAGAGATGATTCAGAGGCTACATCTAATCTCCTCTACCCCTCTTCGTGAGTTGTATACCTGTGTGAGATGAGTCTTGTCTTTCAACCATTATCAACATGGTGATTGACTTTACTTTATTTTTGGAATGGTTTGTGCTTGGTATCGAGAGTTGGAGTTGGATTGTGATTAATAACATAGGTATATGTATGGGTATATACCTAAGTAGGGTTGGTTGATACTTCAAGATTGTATCTTTGGACTGTGGTCTATCCTTTGTGGATTTTGTGAGACCTTGAGGGTCTTGGGGTCCCTACTAATTATCTTTATACTCACCCCTGCACGGGCTATTTCTGCACCTCGTTATGTTGGATGCAGACGACAAACAGCGCTGACCGAGGCGGAGTGTACGAGGACTGAACGGTACCCGGAGGTGGACCTCACGACGAGTCGGTACCCGGAGGAGATAGGAGGAAGTGGAGAACTGAGGAGGCTATCTGTACCTACCCTTCAAGTAGGATTTGTGGTTGATGATATAGGATATTCTAGGAACCTTTCAGCTATTTGCCTTTTTATTTTTACTTGTTTTCCCTTTCCTTGTACTTTAATATCGTGCTTGTAATTCTGGCCCCTGTACTTTCTAGCACTTCTTCTGTATTTAGTTTTTACTTAGATTTTTCTTCCACTTGTTCTCTGGTTGTGTTTGTTTGTAGTTATAAAGTCTATACCTTCCCCGTTTAGGGATTTACGCCATTGGTGCTAGTCGCTAGCCCCTGGCCTATGGAAGACGGGCTTGGGGTAGTTACGACACGAGCCTCGGGGGGCGGGTCGTGAAACATTGGTAACAAAGGAGTCAGTTATTCCATAAAACTTAGGACACTAATATTTATTTTCTGTGAAGTAATAGTGTTAAGGTTATTGCGTGTGGTTTTCAGTCCAGGGAGTCCAGTGTTGGTGTGGTGGCCGACGTATCCATACACCAGTACCCTGACTTCTGATTTCTGACTCAGTACATGAAAACACTGATTGTGAGAGTGTTTTCAAGAGTCTTCTTTGTGAAATATTTGAGTCATCCCACCAATTATAAATTATTGACCGTGGAGATTTTTTTCCTTATCAGGATGCTATTGGGTAGAGAACCAGCTAGGGTTTCCGAGAGAGTACATGATGATGGCCACCGAGCGACGAGGCTCTGGTTTTGGGCCCTCTTTCTATGTTGGCACCATCGAGTGGTGTACCAGAAGCACTACCACTCATGGGGAAGTAGATACCCCCATCCTCACTGGTAGATGTTGCACGCCGACTGAGCACATTGCACGAGTTCCAACGGTAGAGGCCTCTGAGGTTTCGAAGCGAGACAGATTCCCAGGAAGGAGAGGACTGGATGGAGGTGATTACTGGAGTTTTCTGCCTAGTTGATACATTAGTAGAGCAGATGTTGATCTTATCTAATAATCTTTTTTAGTGAGTGACCACGAGGATGGTCTGCATAATGATGAAGTTTTGGTACCTGGACCATTTTCCGAGTTGGTACCTTCGGGCAGTGTGCAACTATATCACTGCCCGTTGGTCAGCAGACACTACCGGCAGTACCAGTAGAGGACACTTGTAGGATTAGTGCCTTACATGTGTTTCAACACCAGGTATCCCTCAGGTTATGAGGTGAGACCGACCCACAGGCTACTGAGGACTGGCTTGAGGTGGTGGCTGAGAGTTTTCTAGAGCTTATACAGCTTCGGCAGGATGACGTCTCAGTAGATGAGTATTCATCGAGGCATACCGATCTTTCCTGGTACTCGATGAATATGATTTGATCTGTGCTTAAGAGCTCATACCTCTGAGTGAAGTGTGTTTAAGGATATCCGAGCCATAAATTTTTCCTCTATGCATTCCTACTTATGTTAGGGTTCTAGAGAGAACCTTTGTGGTTGAATGTTCATTGGATGAGCAGATACAACTAGTGAATTTTAGCAGTTGGAAAGCATGAAACTAGCGTCAATATCAGAGACTTGGGAATGTGAGATGTTTCAAGAAGAGGAAGTGTTAAGGATAGATGAATATATAAGGCAACAGACGTGGAAGCAGAACTAGGAGAGAAACATGAGGTGGTGAACATTTCGACATGTTACAACCACCTGCCTTTGTAGTCCCCACTAGGCTCATGGATCTGGAGGGCAGGGGAAGAGAGTAGCTGCATGCGGTCAAGGAATGTGACCCAAGGGCTCTAAGAATGATTTAAGGTATGGTCTATGTCTACTACTATCTACCGTATCAATAGACATATGTAGCAATCATTCATTCCTTCCACGAATCTTGTCCCAGACCTAGAGTTTCTGGTTAATCCATTGACTTGACCCTCACGTCTAGAGATACCTTTTGGAGGAGACTCAATAATCACACTCACGACGATGGTGTGATCTGACCCTTGAGGTGATAGTTTCGATTGAAACCTATTGGTGGCAGCGTCGAGGCCTTACGACGTTAGTTTGGGTATGGACTGGACAACCACAGTTCATACACAGATTGACTGTATTAGGAAAAAATGTTGTGGTTTATCTACAATGTTGGGATGGGGTTTTCCTAGGTCGGTGAAAAGGAAAAACCAGGTAGCATAGGATGGAATCATGCATAAGAGGGTGAAATCGATCACTAAAGTATTGGACAGACTTACTTTTGTGCCAGAACTCTCCATAGTTACAACACCACTATCAGCTTTGATGAAGAAGGGGAAAACCTTCGTATGGTAAGAGAGATGCCAGCAGAGCTTTCAGAAGCTGCGTCAGAGGTTGAATAGTGCGTCCATCTTGAGGCTACCAGAGGAGAGAATTGGGTATGTAGTTTACTACGACACATCAAGGACCAGACTTGGGTGTGTCCTGATATAGGAGTGAGTAGTGATCGCATATGGTTCTCGGAAGTTGAGACTACACTAGCAGAACTACACTACCCATGAACTGGAGTTATCAGTAGTGGTCTTCGCCTTGAAGATGTGGAGGCACTATCTTATGGGAAAATGTTTTACCGTATACTCAAGTCACAAGAGTCTCAGGTATATCTTCTCTCATGAAGACCTGAACCTGAGACAACGACGATGGATCGAGTACCTCCAAGACTATGACTTAGAGATATTCTATACTCCTGGGAAGGGGAACGTTGTAGTAGATGCTATCAGCAGGAAATCAGGTAATCAACAGTTAGGAGAGGTGACAGAGCAGTTGGCTGCATTGCAGATATCTTTTGTGGATAGAGATGGAGAAGTTTTTCTTCAGTCTCTTACAGTCACTCCCCTACTTCTTCAGTAAGTCAGGGAGGCGCAGCGTGGGAACGGTGAATGTGAAAAATGACGTGGTCAGATATCCACAGGACCGACACCTGATGGATTTTCTGAAGGTGGGGAGCACATCATCCTCTTCAGAGAACGTACTATGGTACCAGTATCACTTCTGGAGGAAGTTTTGAGAGATTTCCACACATCTCATTTAGAGGTACATCTAGGAGATGGAGACCTCTAGAGTTAGAGGATGGCGACCAAGTCTTTCTACGAGTCTCACCTCGACGAGGTCTATGGAGATTTAGTTGAGGTGTCAAGTTATCTTTATGATTCTTCAAACCTTTTTAGTTCCTTAGCAGGGTAGGCGAGGTGGCTTACCTCTTGGCCCTTCCACCTCAGTTGCACCGAGTTCAGGACATCTTCCACATGTCACAGCTGAGGATATACGTGCATGATCCATCCCACATCATTGACCATGAGGAGCTAGATATCTATGACATGGAAACTTTCACGGAGGTTCCAATGGAGATTGAGGATCGATAGGAGTGGGTCCTATGTGGATGGTCAATTCCTTTGATGTGTGTTCGCTGGCAACACGGGAACCTCTAGGAGAGAACATAGAAGCAGGAGGCTCAGATGCATGCTCAGTACCCCCATTTTTTCCATTAGTGTGTGTTGTATCTTACGAGGACGTAAATCCCTTCAGGGGAGATATTGAAAAGACCCGGAAATCTTGTGGAATTTTTTTTCTTAAATACATGGAAATTTTACGTGTCTGCAGTTTCTGACAGTGCATGATTCTGAGGCCCGGTGTGCCCGAAATAAATTTTTGATGTTTTTTTGGGTATATTCAGTAAACGTACGTGTGAAATTTTATATCTTTTGAAATGGTGCTTGGAATTTAAACCTGAGGGCACCGTTGAACTCGCAGTGCCGATATTCTCTTAAGGAGGCTTTTACTGCAGTTGCATTTTAACGTGAATGGAAGTTATAAATTGGGTTACTATTTAACATTAAAAATGAAATAAAAATGTGTGTGTAACACATTTTTATTTGAAGGGTGGTTAAAGTCTCTAAGTGGAGGTTAGGGGTGGGGCCCACCACACCCTAACCTCCCTTGTGAGGATATGACTGGGCGTGGGGCCCACTAGCTTAAACTCCCCCTTAAACCACCAATGTAACTCTCAATTAAATTAAAGAGAGTCTCTTAAACTTACCATAACCCCTTTAAATGCCTTAAACTCTTGGTCTTACCTTTAATATGCCAACAAAAATAATTGATGACTAAATTAATTAATTTGTGTGTTTGAATTCTTTTGAATTCATTATGCCAACGTTAAAATGGGAGATGATATTCTTTTAATGGGGTTGGCATTCTTTTCGTTGAATGGAGGAAGAGAAGAACTAAGGATAACTTCTTTTCCTCAACGAAGAATGCTTCTTCATCCCCAACAAAGAACTTTTCTTCATCCTGCAACGAAGAACGACGAACATCGTCTTCCCCCTTTCAACTGAACCAAAAGGGAAGATGCCGCCTGCGAAGAACGTCTCCAACGACGACGTCACCTCATTCTGATGTCAACAGAATGACGCCTCCATACCACAACTTTATAAATGGTCAATGACAATCGAGGTTGGGTTTTGAATTCGAGCTTGAATTCCTTCTTTTAAGTTCTTATTTTCCCTTGGATAAAAACAACCACCGCGGATCGACCACCGAACATGTCAATCCGCAAAACGGATGCTGATTGCAGAATGGGTTATAGATTAAGTTGGGGTTTGTTTCTGGTTATATTATATGATGGATTACTGTTTTAGCCTCTAACACGGAGGGCACGAGCTAATGAACATGTCCGGATGCTCCGCCAATTCGTTCTTGATGTGCGGTTTGATGGGCGATGGGTGAACGGAATGGCAACCCTGATTTGAGGCCGTCGTAGTAAAGTAAAAGACTCGAGGAGGATGTAGGTACAGAAGAGAGGCAAAACGGACCACCAGAATGACTCCGGTGGCCCGTGGAGGAGCGTGGCGGTGCCCCTCGTGCGCCTCCGGCGAGAGGCCGCCCTGACACCGGCCGCGACGGTGGAGCGGAACCCGCATCTGTGGGTTCCAGGAAGGCCAGGCGGCACCAGCTGGAATTTTCGTTATGGGACACCGGGGCGGCTGTGTTCCCCCCAATCCGTGTGCCTTGCGTGTAACGTGCTCGTCCAGCTGGCCGAGCCACGGTCGGCCACCGGGCCGGGCCGCCTGCCGCTGGGCCGGGCCGCATGTTGCGCGGGCCGGACCGCCTACCGCGCAGGCCGGGCCTCCCTCGCGCAGGTCGGGCCTCGCCCACCAGGCCAAGCTGTGCCCTACCGAGCCGGACCTGGATCCATATCGGGTCGACCCAGGGCGGGTTGGGTCGGGTCGGACCGGACCCAGACCCCCCTCTTCGGACCACTTTTGTTTTTTCTCCCATAACATGAGCTACGAAACTCCAATCGCTGTACCTTCATTTGCGTAGGATTCCTTGGATCAATAAGGTCATTTAAGTATATCACAATCAAGGATTTGGCGATGTTTGGGTACGACCGGGTTGGTTTGCACCCAAAACCAACGGGGCCTTTGGAGCGGAAATGCTTATAACTTAAGGACCAGACATCCGATTTCCATGATGTCAACTACATTGGATACCTTTTGATAAGAAATTCCTTTTTGCATACTCCACATAGGATTTGGATGAGGTTAGAATATGGCCGGGTTGGATTGTACCCGAAATCGAACCGGGCCCCTGGAACAGAAATGCCAATAACTCACAGACCGAGCGTCCGATTGATGCGTCATCTGTCACATTGGGTTAATTATAATGAGAAAGAATTACATGATGCATCAACTCAGGACTTCGTGATAGTTGACGTATCTACACTTGACTTGAGGAATGAGCCCTCCCGGAATCGATCGTGCTATGTGCGGAAACCCTAGCGCTGACTGCGACGACTACTGTACCGGAATCCTACGTTGGTTCGACTGTGATGAATACTGTACCGGAATCCTACGTGGGTTCGACTGTGATGACTACTGTACTGGAATCCTACGTGGGTTCAAAAGCGATGACTACTGTACCGGAATCCTACGTGGGTTTGACAGTAATGACTACTGTACCAGAATCCTATGTGGGTTCGACAGTGACGACTTCTGTACCAGGATCCTATGTGGGTTCGACAATGATGGATACTACACCGGAATCCTACGTGGGTTCGACAATGATGACTTCTGTACCAGGATCCTACATGGTTTCAACAGCGATGACAACTTTACCTGAATCCTACGTGGGTTCGACAGTGAGGACTTCTATACCAGGATTCTACGTGGGTTCGAAAACGATGAGTGTTGTACCGAAATCCTACGTGGGTTCGACAGGGACGACTTCTGTACCAGGATCCTACATGGGTTCGACAGCGATGACTACTATACCGGAATCCTACGTGGGTTCGATAGTGAAGACTTCTGTGCCAGGATCCTACGTGGGTTCGACAGCGCTAATATTGTTCCAGGATCCTACGTGGGTTCGACAGAGGAGATGATTCAGATGCTACATCTAATCATCTCTACCCCTCTTCATGAGTTTCATACCTGTGTGAGATGAGTCATGTCTTTTAACCATTATCAACATGGTGGTGAACTTTACTTCCATTGTGGAATGGTTTGTGCTTGGGCTCGAGAGTTGGAACTGGACTGTGATTGATAACTTAGGTATATGTATGGGCATATACCTAAGTAGGGTTGGTTGATACTTTGTGATTGTATCTTTCTACTGTGGTTTATCCTTTATGGATTTTCTGATACCTTGAGGGTCTCAGGGTCCCTACTGAGTATTGTTACACTCACCCCTACATGGGCTATTCCCGCACCTCATTTTGTGGATGCAGATGATGGACAACACTGACTGAGGCAGAGTGTACGAGGACTGGACGGTAACCAAAGCTGGACCTCACGACGAGTCGGTACTCGGAGGATATGGATGGCCGTGGAGCACTGAGGAGGTTATCTGTACCTACCCTTCAGGTAGGATCTGTGGTGGACAACCCAAGAGCTTCTAGGAACCTTCTAGCTATTTGTATTTTTAGTTGTACCTATTTTTCCACTCCTTGTACTTTACTGTTGGGCTTGTATTTCTGGCCCTTGTACTTTCAATCACTTCTTCTGTATTCAGTTTTTACTTAGAGTTTTCTTCCGCTTGTTCTCTGGTTGTGTTTGTTTGTAGTTATAAAGGCAATTCCATCCCAGTTTTGGGATTTACGACTTTGGTGATAGTCGCCAGCCCCTGGACTATGGAAGGAGGTCTTGGGGTAGTTACGACACGGGCCCTGGGGGATGGGTCGTGAAAAATAAATTCTAACATTAATTGTGAAAATTCATAATCTTGATATCACATAATTAATTCCATAATTAATTACTCACAATCTACAATTCTAATATCCATAATTTCCCATTTTTCCTTAATTAATTAATTCACCAATTTAATAAATTCAATCACGAAATGGATTTCTAAACATATGATAAT
The DNA here is from genome assembly GCA_963277665.1 of Viscum album. NCBI lineage: Eukaryota > Viridiplantae > Streptophyta > Magnoliopsida > Santalales > Viscaceae > Viscum > Viscum album. The sequence goes on along the minus strand of OY728132.1, from coordinate 297,145,691 downwards.
AGTTATACAATTATATACACAAAATTGCGATCAAGTCTCTATGATTTGAATTATATAACACCTTCCCCAATTATTTGATGAATGATCTCCCATTATAAATCCCCAAAATTGAGCAGAACAAAGACATATAATGAGATCCATATCTAAAACCCTAAATCTATATCGAAAAAATCATGATCCTTAAATTATATATCTAGATCCATAATCCTAGATCTATATCTAATAAAAACAAGAATAAAAACCCTTTCCAAGATGTGATAAGAAGAGAAGAATTATGGGAATCCAAACATGAAAGGATTATTTTACCCGGAGGGGTATATATCTATGATTCGGGCTTTAAATCGGAAATAATAGAGGTTGTACGACCTTGGAATCCAATAGGGAGGGTTTAAAATTAAGATAAATCAATTATGGTTAGAGATAGAAAGTTGGAGTATATAATATGCAGTTTCGGTAAATATTTTAATAATTTTCAAGGGAGTAAAAAATCCGTATGAACGGTTTGCTCCTTGGGGCGCACAGTTTCCCCTAACCTTGCACCTTAACTGTGCACCTCTTCTGGGGGGGGGGGGGGTGCATAGTTACTTCTAAGAGAGTGGAAGATTTTACAACCATGCAGCAACCAAGCGATTCCCCTATGTCCAGGGTTGTACTGTTTATATGCCTAGGGTGTACCATTTGGGAAAACTATGCACTAACCGTGCATTTTCCCACTTCCTTCCAAAATTTTCAATTTTCACCCACATTCACCCCAAGGTAAAATCCAAACAAATAATGATAAAAAAAGAAAAATAAATACCTGAAAAATAGATCATAACATCTTCGAAAAAATGTTGGGATCTTATAATAATTGAAAAATTATTATTTTCTGGAACTGACACATAAAATACTTGCACTACTAGTGATTCCGTTATGAATTTACGATCCTTTTCCCCTTCCATATAGAAATTCACCTTGATGAATCCCATCTCATAAACTTTAAATGCACTCTAATTTTCATCCCATTTGTAAGGGAAAATCATCAGTTATTTTTTTTTATAATCTAACCCATATATCTATTTTATAATGCATATATTAAATATTCACATAAATTATATTTCTATCCTTGGAGACAGATATGATCATTGCTTCTTCCATAAGAATAAATCCACACTTTTTCATCATACAACTATCATTGTGTTCTTTTATGTAGAATATATAACAATTGATTACAAAATTAGTGTAATATGTGACATTTACCTTTGTTCCCTTGGCTAGCCATCATGTTTGTTTTCAGATTGAATTAATATTTTCAAATAACTCCTTATATATATTATCTCATAACCATCCTATAAACTATTGATTATTTTCATTTGATATCCATCCTTCAGACCATTATTTTTTAAAATATATAATAATTTATTTCTGGGATTTAACATATGGATAAACCTCTTCACTATTATGTAAAATTTAAAGGTACGCTTGATCCCACTCGATGATAGTAATTTTAACAAAATCTATTTTGAAAATACCTTCACCAATAATGTACATGCCATAACAAGGAACTGGGAGAAAATTTCTATAAACATATGATAGTTAATCAGTAGGGAATTCAACAACTTCTTCAATAATATATAATTCTGCAATACAACCTTCAACAAGACTTCTATTCTTGATATATCCTTTCAAAATATTCCTAAACTATTCAATGGGGTAGATCCATCTATAATGGACAGGACCACATAGTTGAACATCTATAAACAAGTGAACCATTAGGTGGACCATTATATCAAATAATGATGGTGAGAAGATTATCTCTAATTCACTTAATATTACCTCAACCTCCTTATTCATGATTTACAAATTCACTTGGTCTATAAATTTATTATATATGGCATTGAAAAAAAAATAAGATTCCGGTTACTGTATGTCATACATTTTTTTGGGAAAATGCAATGTAAGGAGACGTGCATCAAATATTGCATAAAAAATGTCTTTAATGTGATTTCATTCCCTTTAAATTCAAATTAGTCATTGACATTACATTATTTATATTTGATGAATACCCATTTAGAACTTTTACACCATTAAGGAAAATGAAAAATTGATATTTTCCTATCAGATAGAGTGTAATATACTGGAGGAAGAAAAGTACTCTCTTTACCCTTCACTAGTGTTAACTCTTACCTTATTCTTATTATAGCACTCCGATCCCAGAAGCGTAGATATGATGTATTATTTTATTATATTGGAATGATTACATAGAATCAAATCTGATTGGACTGATTAATTTAGAAGTCTTGGAAATCTAGATTAAATACATGATTCCTATAATACATTGGGAAACTGTAAACACAAACAAGATTTATAATAAAATAAATAAACTGCATCCTTGAAACCTTATTCAAATATTTTTTCTTCCTAATATGGAAAAATTAAACATAATAAGGGTGAGCTAAATTTTTCAGTAAGGGTTAAATAACGAGTCAATGATAATAAATTAACTAGGCAAGGTAAATAACTAATAACACATGGTATTCAAATAACTAGATGAGGAAAATCAATATAGAAAGGTTAGAAAATGAAACAAATTCCATTTAATCAATGAACCAAACTAAAATGTATCCATAGATATTTCATTGAAAAATATCATGAATGAATAATAACTAAAACTAAACGAGGACAATGATTTCTTAATGGATGTCATGTCTGAGATACATGAAAACCTATACCATCAAGACCTTTCTTAAGATGGTTTACAACTATGGATAGAACCATGTTTAAATTTTTAAACCTATTTGTCTCATGGGAACCTATCAATACATCAAAAAGATATATAAATTCAAGGATCCTCACATCATTGTATGTAAAAATCATTCCTCATATTGAATATCCAAAATAAATAAAATTCCTTATCAAATATCTATACTGAACAAATAATATGGAATCATCAATATTTCCCCAAATAATCAGTTAAAAATTAAAATAGCCACCATATTTTAAATGGTACATGGTTTATGAAATAGTAATATCCACGATAAATTTAATGTACAATTGGGGAGAAATTCAATGTTCAATTATTATAGGAGATTTAATATTTCAAGAGGAGTAAAAAATGATTCAAGGAAGTGAATGTGAATACCATCCTTGAAAAAATAAATAATAAACCATCCAGAGGAAGAATAATTATGGTATCAATAAAAAAAATCCCAAGTGGATTAAAAAAAGGGTTGTTGTTGTTGATGAATAGAAATTCCATAAAAATATCTTTTATAAGCATTCTTGAGGAAAATATACTTTTGTTTTGCAAAACCTTTTGAATTTTTTTTAATTGAATTTTTTTTTTGAAAAAAATTTCTTTAAAAGATAAGGTGTTAGACATTTAAAGGAATCTTTAAAGAAATTACATTGAGTAAATCCCTACTTTCTATATGAGGTAACAGAAACATCCTTTTATATAGTAAAAAGGTTTGAAAAATGACTTATAGGTAAAGAGATAAGAAGATTCATTTGAAAAAATTGGAAAAAGACAAAAATAGTAAAAATGTATTTATAAAATCATTTATAAAATTTTAATGATATTTTTGAAATCAACTTAATAAGACATGATTTTTAGAAGAAAACAGGTTCTCCAACTAAAGAGCGAAATAAAGTCGGGTTTTCTTAATTTTTTTAGAACACATTGAGTACCGAAGCATAGAAAAATAGTTCTCATACTTGATAAATTTCATTAATAACCATATGATATTCAAATTAAATTTTTTATTGAACAACTATCCAATAATTTCCTTGAATGAAAATTCATGTAATAACAATCTCGAATAAAAGGAGATTGTGAAATAAACCCTTGAAAAGGATATAATGTCAAAGTAGAAATAAATCAATGAGTATATGAGGTTTATTAAATTTAAATCCAAATAAGTTAAGTTTAAATTCAACAATAGATCGTAAAAATTTATTAAACAAAAAATCTTAGAATATTAATGACAACGAGGAAGTAATATAACTTAATCAAAATAAAGTGAGTTATAAAATTATATTCAATTTTGTAACTTTTAACTAAAATACACTTAAAATAAATAATTCAAATTGAATATAAAAATACCATGAAGAAATATCTATTCTTGATATTACATGTGAATGTAGCAGTATATACACTATATATAAGAAATTAGGCGCACAAGAATTAAGTATGCCTCATGAAATGAAAACGAGACAAGAATCCCTTACCTTGAGTTTCATTTTGGGTGAATGTCATTTAGCTTCTTGTATAATAAACATATATTAATTTTATACTTGATTTATAAATTTTTTCATTTTTATCCTTAAATTTGTTTAACTTATTACCATGCTGTATATAACTACTTAAACAATTAAATTTATGTTCGGTGTTTTGACCAAATTTCGTTTATGTGACAAAAACGACTTTGGTAGGTAACTATGGTCAAATGGATCATTATATTACATCTCCAGAATAATAATCATGAAATTATTATCATTTTTATACGTTAATTATAATTTTAAAATAAATTATTAAATTTCATTATGAAAAATGAATCAACATTACAATCATGGAGACGGTATGCTGTATGTACACATGAGTAACGTTCCTATTTTTCAATGATCACTGTGGAAAGAGGGTAAGTAAATTTAATATTTCCATAATGATAATTATACAATATTATTTAATCATATATACTTATATATATAATTATTTTGATTTAAAATGATTCACATCATTTCGAGGAGGTATTAGTTCACACATCCACGAACGACATTATCACTTTTTAAGTATGTGAATGTGTAATAATGAAAATGATATATATATATATATATATTATATTTACATGAATTTAATTATTTCATGAATATAACATATAGGTTTTGTATATAACATATTTTTAATTAAAATATTCCTTTATACATTCCATGTATACTTTGAACGAATCACATAGCTTTGAGGGGGCAATAGTCTGCACTTCCACTAAATATGTTATCGTTTTCACAAAAATGCAAAGTATAAAGATATAAATTTTAAAAAAATTAAATAAGATTAAGTAAATAATGAATATCATATAAAATATATATAAATATAGTGTCCATAACAACTACCACCGTGAGAGGTGGTAAAAGAAAAATGACCCATCATTGTTTCATGAGGCGGTTGTTCCCCGTACACGTAAACAATATGTTGGTTACCTATTAGATGGAGGTGTGTCTAAGTGATGGTCAAACTGTGAATGTAAAAACATATTAGTATATTAGGGATACTATTGTTGTTATATAATCATGGGGTAAGAAGATTTTATGGAGTGGATAATGGAAATAAATTTAAAGAGATTTTAGAGAGGCATTACCTCTTAATCGGGTAACTCCTTTTGCACCAAAAGGATTCCTTGGATTGATTTATTCCCAAAGGGATGATTCAAGGAGGAAGTTAGGATTTTTTGGGATTGAATTTTTAAAATATTTACCAAACCTAAGTGTCTTTATAGGTGTGATGAAGTGGGAGGAAAGGAGACATTTTATAACTGAGGAGGAGAATTACTCTTGTAATATTTTAAAAGAAAGGAACCCTACCCATGTTATTTTATTTAAAGTGAATAAATAATGGTATTAAGTAGATCCAAGGGAGTATATGATCAAAATATTTCCATATATTACCTTTTGGACACGTTTATAGGTTGTTCGGGCCTGAAGTTTATGGTTTAGTCCCTTATTAAGCTTGAATTAACCTTAATCGTTATAATAGATTTTAATTACTTTGACTAATATTTTTGGTTAAAAATAACCTGACCTTATTTGAAATTAGAAATTATTCTTATTTGAAATATTTAATCTACTTTTTCCAAATTCTAAACACATAAGTGGCAGAAATTAATTTAAATTTAATCATGAAAATTGGATAACAATGCGGGGTTTTTAAAGTAAAAATTTCTAAAAGTTTGCTATGATTTTATAGTTAATTTTAAAGATAAATTGGTTAAAATGGACTAAATAGGAGTCATTGATGAAAATATTATGCAATTAAACTTTAAAAAAATCTTAAATATAATTTAACCTTATAAATAAATGATATAAAAACACATTTTTGAATTAAATATCATCATTTTTCTCTATTCATTAAAAAATGAATCTTCACAAAAAAATAACAAAAATTTACCCTAAGCTATTTTTTTTATTTTTATTTAAAATATTAATTTTATTTTTATATATAAGATTCATAAAATTGTTAAAAATTGGATTTAAAATATGTTATCCGTTAAAATATGATAAAAGTGCCTTAATAAAAATATTGGGTATTCACGTGTAATATCGAGTTTATTCTTATCTTATGTTTATAAAATATATTTTATGATTATATAAAATATTTTATTGATTATATAAGTTCTATATTTCATTAATATCATTTAGTAATTGTAATTAATTTAATTTATTAAGAAAAAACACCTTTTTGAGCATAAAAATAATAATATTTTTTTATATTCAATTGATTTATATTTTCATTTCTAATTAATTTGGGACCCGTTAATTAATTTTATATTTGTGTAAACCATATATTTTCATAATTTAGTTAATAATATTTGTAAAAAATCATTTTAACATCTAGGTTATGTATTATTATATTAAATAATATTTTTTTAACAATACAATGTTATCTGGTGAAATTATGTCTTGCGTGTAACACAAGATGTTGAGGAAAGTCACTCTTGTGTGAGATTAATGATAAATCTGTGTTGAATTAATTAAAAGTAATAAAATATATTGAATTTATTTAAAATATTAAATATATTATAAATTATCAAGATATTATATTACTTTATGTGTTTGGTGTTGCATGTCACACACGCTATCGAATTCAAAATTCTCACTCTAGAATTCAAGGGTGTCAGACCTATGGTAATCATTCAAAATCTAGCCTTGATATCATATTTTTTCCCAAAACATTTAGTAACGTGACAATAAATTTATAAAATATTTTTTTTCTACATGCATGAAATCAAAAATATGTCTAATGTACAAAAAATTATAGTATGATAATTAAAACAAATTGATATCTTTTTTCAACTCAATTTCATAAGGATTTTCAAAAATGGTTCATTGAAAATAGTTCCAATATTGTTAACTTTATCAAATAGTTGATCACTAGTTTGTGGAAATGGTGTTGTACCTTTTTGGGTATTCCCATCGAATGGTTTCATCTATGATCTGTATTTATGTCTTCTAGGTAGAAATTCTTGATTTCCTAAAAAGAAAGTCCTCGAGGAATGGTTTAACTAAACTGAATCTATTCATTCTTCACAAACAAGACACACCAATATTTATTTAATTAAATATACAGAAAAATTTACATAATTAGGAATTTCATTTATCACCCCATATATAATGGCCCTCAATGTGAATTTTTAACTTCTATGAGAACCATACATTGTAGCACTTATATCCCACATCAATTTCAGATCCTCGACCAATGAATCCAAATATAAATCAATATCATCCCCAAGTTGTTTTTTTCCAAATATAATAATGGAAAGCATAATATATTTATTCATCATGAATAAACATGGTGGCAAGTTATAACTTTACAATATGATTTTCCATCTACTGTGAGTACTACTATGTATACTAGAAGTATTTATTCCATATATATATAATGCAAGATGGAATTTTCTCAGATCATTTCCAAATTCAAGATACTCATAATCCATTTTCTTCCATTGAGGAGAGTGTACTAGATGACATAGTTTTACAACTTTAATTCTTATATCTATATGCCATTTTAGTTTTATTTTGGTTTCCCTACATCTATATGGTCTTCTAAATCATGGAATGATTTGAAAGTACTATAGAACTTTAAAAGGACTTGATTCATCTTTCTTGTATTGATCTACACTATAATTAGGTCATGTTATTAGTAACTCATTTTCTTTGGGAAAAAATATGCAATAATTTAAACAATAATTTTTTTTATATCACTCCCATTTAATATAGAATTCATTTAATATCATATGTTTGACAGGGAAGTTTATTTTCTTTTGGTAGCATATTACTTAGGAGGCCAAGTAGTTCTATAAAGCTGGTGTCACCCTATATTCTACTAGATATCATATTATATAACTTCAATAAAGCTAAAAAGTTGTGTATTTAGTAAAACTAACTTACAATGGTATCTTACCACCAACCTGCAACAATAGGAACACCAACAACTCGAACCTCCAACATCATCAGGACACATCTTCCTTTACCAGGGTTATACAAAATAAAGTCTACATACACACAAAAGTGTATGTAGGTTGTGATCCAAATCCCTGTAGGATTCCACCCAAAGAAAAATATTCCATCATAAAACATTAGAAAAAATATAAAATTATCATTTATATAAAATCCATTGAAACATTTTATGAAAAAACTTTTTCACCATGGAACTTTTAAAGATAAATTTTCAAAAGGAAAATTTTACTAAGATAAAATTGCTTAAAAAAGAAATGGACTCAAGGTCCACTGTATGACAACGAATGTAATCACATCACATAAGTCTCATGTCCCAAGAGAGGACCATGGGTAAATCCCTATGGGTAATCTACCTCGAGTGAGACATTAGAACCTTGTAGCTCAGTGAAAGGTGGTATAGTAACCACAACCATAATATTTCTCAGGCACAAGCCACTAGAAGGTTACCCCCAATGGGCCTAGTGCTATACAATCATATTACATGTTTACTTAGTGTTTTAATTGTCAATAAAACTAAGTGAAACTGGGACTTTCCACTTCCATATCACTAGTGTTATAGATCTAGTCATCCCACCTAGATAAACGGAATTCCCTTTTAGATAAAAGTAATTTCACATATGACACAAATAACCACATTCACAAATAATTTCCAACAAAACAAGGGAAAAACCACTTTCAAAAATATTTACATGAAAACCACCCTTTCTTATCAGCAAATCACCCTCCAATTTATACACACCAAAACCATTTAAAAATACATTTTCACCACTTTCACTATTCAATAAACCCATTTGGAAACATCTCAAGAAGATCACACAAGTAACCAAACCATTTCAATGGGACAATCCTTTTTTTAAATCCACACACGAACCAATTTCATTTTAGATGAAACACCCCAAGCTTCCACGATACTCTTCTTTTTTAATAATACAATAGCGTGTGTTGTACGCAACTTCGAGTTCTAACACACCACAACCAATCAAACTAGCCGTTATGAATAGTAATACCCACTTTTTGAAATTTTATAATTTTTATCTTTCAAAATGGAATTCATTTTTGGATTTGGAATATCTAAATTATCCTAGGGTGAATTTTTGGTATTTTTCTGAAAACGTTCAATTTTTGATGAATAGTGAAAAACACTGAGTTATAGTTTAAAACCGAATTTTTATTAAAATAATTATTTATTTTATTTAAATTTATTTTAGATCAAAATAGATACATAATACCTATATAATTTCAATGTAATTCATTGGATTCAGTTTATAATAATTTTAGATATATAAAAATTTTATTGAACTTTTTACAGTCTTTTACCCACCTCTTAGGAGTATTTGCAAATTTACATAAAAATTAATTTTACCGCTTCTGTGAGTTGAATTGAAAAAATATGAGAAACATGGTCGATAACAGTAAGTAAAATTTGGTTTAATAAGATGAAAATAATTTTTGGTGAATAGTAACTTTTTACTTTTATTTACCACGGTTAAAAGTAAGTAGGGTAATTAAGGGTAAAAATGATATTATTATTACCCTAAAACATGTCTTAATTCTATTGGATAATTGTAATTCGACCAAAAATATCCTTAGTAATAAAATAGTATCCTTTAGGTCCACTTGGATTAGATTAGGACATTTATTATTATTTAATTCAAAGAAGAGTTAAAAGTGTCAAATTTAGAGTTTAAAAAATAAACCATTTTTAATATAGGGTTAAACAGAATAAAAATTCAACTATAAATATTTATTAGAAATATAAAAATATTTCCTACATAATGGTATTTTATTTATATTTTTTATACCTTAAAAGATATAATTTATTTATGACACAATGATGATGCAGTAATTACTTAATTTATAAAATATTAAAATAATTGATATTATAAATATCCAAATAAATGTAATTTGAGACTTTTTATGAATTAAACTAACTTTATAAGTTAATATGACATGTTAGGGTTTGTTATATTAATTTGTTTCTAATTAATAATGCTGTTATAAATTTAGAAAAAGAAAAATAGCAAATAATGTGAAAATTGACATAAAAGAGTTTTTAAAACAAATAATATATTATTAATTGATATTATATTCCTAAAAATATATGGTTCAGACAAAGGTGTTAAATAATATTATATATTTCATTAATGAACCACTTGTGGTTCTCTTGGAAGTTTTTAGTATGTTTATTAACCATATAATATAAACATAAAAAGAGACATGGTAAATGTCAAACTATTTAACTAAGAGTTAAATCTAAAAGATAAAGTTAATATAGTGACCCAAACCTGTCTAAAACCTATTGGTTGAGTGGTTTTAGACCCATACCTACCTTAGAATTCAAATAATTCATTTTTTAGCCATTATAAACCGAAAATTATTTTATTATAAAATAATATTTTGAGCTTTTCCTAAGGTGCCCCTCTCCCCTCTTATAAACGGGCACTCCCCCTTCTCTCTAATTCACACCTTCAAAGCCATTTGGATTGGAAAAACCATACCAAAATACCCTCTAAACTGTCCTAAATTAATTCTAGAGGCCTTAATTTAGTCATATATCCAACCTAAAGATCCATTTTGATCAAATTAAATGGAAGAACCCAAAGAAGAGGTAAATATTACATCACCTATTTCAACTTCCTTTCTTCTTCCACATCCTCTTTCTTTGTTATTTACATTAGAAAGTAATAAATATAGTATATTATATATAATGTGATGTTATTATAAATATGGTACAACCATATTCATTATTCTATCTATCCTTTTAATGACATTTCACCATACGTGCGTACGCCCGGCGTACCGTCTCCACGTCGTGGTGTAATTGTTATTCAATACATTATTATTTGGATGGGTATAAAAATGATGTGTAATTGATGTAAATAATAAATATAACATGACAATGATTCTTAATATATTATATAACATCCAATTATATATTATTTTAATATCAAAAGAATGATATTGTCTCTAATGCGTACATACAGATTTCTGTCTCCACGAACAGGATGAGATTCATTCCCCATCGTATCCATTCAAGACTAATTTTCATTAGATGATTAAAAATAATGGTTCAAGACTTAATATCATTATTATTATGAATAATATACATCCTATCCATAAAAAACATTACTTATGTAACAAATAATACAAAGGAAAATGAATCAGTTAACACCCGAAATGACGATAATACTAAGATATTATTAACAAAGATATGTTAAAAGATCATATATGATATCATATTAATGTATATGATTATTTTATAATTTAATAACAATTATTTCACCATTATACAATAGGTTAACCTACCCTCGACCAAGGAAAAGTATAATGTAAAGGTTAATTCTACTATCTTTTCATTATCTGAGGTTGTTTATATGTAATTATCTATTAAGACCTCTCTATCATCCACATCCATGTTTCTTAAAAATGTATTTCAAAACATTATTACTATTTTATAGACTATGGTTTAAAGTCATTTATACCCTCATTTTACTTTTATAAGATTTTTATAAAGGAATCTTTCTGTCTTTTTCCAAACAAGGTCCTTTATAACCTTTTCGACAAAAATTAAGGTAAGAATTTCTTTTTTTAACTTATACGGCGGGTGTGGCTATTTTCCGCCATTATAACATCATCAAATCTTCCCTTACAAGCTTATAAGAATATTTTCAAAATAATTTTTTTCTTTATAATTATGTGACTCTTAATTGATTTCAAAATAGAAAGAGATATTTCTCTAAAAAATGTGTTGATTTCATCTATATCAACATCCTTTGATGGATTTTAAGCTTATTTGAAGTTGATTTACTGTGATATAAAAAATTCCATATTGTATTGAAGCTTTTGTGATATGTTTCACTATCGATGTTTTATTTTTACACCATTCATGGTTTATGGATAAGGTATTGACATTTTTTATGCTAGTTTTAATACAAATGTTTATGTTATGTTTAAAACTTTTCATATGAGGAATGCATTGGACTTAGTATGTGACGGGTGGAGCTCGCTATAGCTCCTCGATGAATCGGTAGGTCTCATGAGACAAACTATTGTCTTGGAACAAGACATTGAAAAAATCTTATTTGTAGTCTTGGGACAAGGGCTTGACTATGTGGTTATGAAGTCTGGAATTATGAATTCCATCATTATGAAAGTGGCTATTGATATTGCATGTGATTATTCGACTCGAAGAATATCCATATGAACAAGTAAATGGAATTATTTGATTTTATCTTTGTCATTTTATGCTGAAGTTCAAGTTTAAAAGGATTTTTTTTAGTTTTATACATTTCCTTAAATATTTATGCTTATTTATGAAAGTTTCCACTTTGTTGTTATCCTTAATGAGCATCTGAGCTCACCCCTTTATATGTTTTATTTTTCCCAGGATGCGAAGAAGTATATTATGACTGGACTGCAAATATAGTCTATGGGATCTCAGAATTTTATATGGAAACAATGTTGTTGTAGTTTTCAATTTTAGGATGTAATGTAAACCTTATGAATGCATCTAGTACTTCCAAGGCTACTAGACTAATCAGTCTTTCAAGACTTGATCTTTTGTGATAATGCCAATGATATGTAATAATTCACCAGCTATGGGCTTTTGGGGTCGAGGAATTACATTACAACATGCTACACATCATTTAAATAATTCAAAAATCACATTTATAGGTGTATAAAAAAACCAACATGACAAGTAATCCATTTTCCCTTTAAAACCCAATTTTTATACACTTACACCTTATGTGCCTTTGAAAATATTTTTCACTCCTTTTACATAAACATAAAAACACTACCAAGAGTCACCACAATGAATCACATACACAAAATAACCAATTTATCTTGAAGAATACATTTTTATCACATATTCATGTCAAACTCTATCAAAATCATATTTCACACCACAAAAATCAATCATGGAACATATTTATATACTCAATCAAGAAAGATAAAATCTTATAAAAATGATAAATCCTAGAACTACCTACCTCAAGCTTGGAAAATTCTAGAAGTTGTTGTGAAACCACATTAACACCACCATAAGATCCTAACAAGGTAGTATTTAATAAAACTTTTCAGGATCTCACTCAGAAACACCATATCAAACGCTCCATTGGTCAAACACCTCAATATGAATCGAGAACCTAATAAAGAGGGAAGAAATTAAGATCCAAACCACTTACTTGAAGTTTCCTTGAAGAATAGCGGTCAAAACACCCAAATATTGAAACCCAAGAGGTCCAAGGAAGATTATAGGGATCTCTAATGGATTAAAAATCACCTATGGAGTGGATTGGAGGGGTTTAGAGATAAATCCCGAGAGGTCAAAAAGGGTATTTAAAAATATTAATGACCTAGAAATTACACATGGTTTGACCACACCATTTTCCAAACCATGAAAAACCATGTACCCCTTTCTATATAAGAGGCACTTACTGCACTATTATCCCACATGGACTAACTTACCATCCACTATCTATATGGTGCCTACTACCCAGAAAACTGCAACCTACTGCATGGTTTCCTGGGCAGGGGCCTATGGTTTCCCCTAACTATGCGCTAACTGTGCGCCACCGGCTGTATGGCCCAAATTTCCCATTTTTTTCCCAAATCATAAGTAAAACCCAAGGAAAAAATATAGAAAAATAAATAAATATAATATTAGCTAAAAAATTTAGACCCATCCACAGCACGTTCCTGAGTGAAAAACCAAGACAAAAAAATAAACCGGATCCAGGAATGAAAAAAACCCGAGTATGAAACTTCTAACCACCATAATACTTTCCACCCTTGGAAATACAAAAAAAGTCATGATCAAAAAACAAAAACTCAAACTCCTCTACACTTCAAGGAGATTCCCAACAAACACCAAACATGAAGAAATCAGGAATACCAAAAACTAAAAATAGATATTCACAATATTTAACTTGGGAGGCCAAAATGTACTTTGTACTAAATGACTTTGGCCCCCATAAATCCTTAACACATCCAATTGATTTATTAAAAGAAAAAAAATTCTCAAATACACAATACAACCTCTTAATCAAAAAACACTTAAGACATTACCAAATGAAACTCACGCCACTTTCTTGAAATGAGAAATCGAAATCAAACAACTTCTCAATGAATAATTCCATAACATTACTTAAAAAAAACCATTGGGAACACTCAAATCCCAAATTTTACTCAAGGGAGGAACTCGAAATTTATTAGCTCCCAATGAGACTACCCACTGCAAATTCAACATCAGAAACTAAACTAGATAATCAATACAGGGTGGATCAAATGGACTCACCACCATTTGAAATAATATAGAATTGGTTTACTATAGATTAAATATAAATGAGACCCATGGTGGGTCTCCCCACCAAAAGAACATACCATATTAACCAAATAGAATATAATAACAAACACAATCCAACAAACCCCTCCACGAGGGTAAGAAAAATCGATGATGGAAACCCCCACCCATGAGACGATCATTAACCTAAACCAATTCACAAAGGCCAACTTGATAGGGATAATGAAATAGGGATCCAAATCTAGAAAGATCAACCTAAATAATTATAATGATGCGAGATTGCTCTATGACTTTACATTCAAAGAGGAGATTTCAAACCATGTGGGTCACAATGAGAAAACAAGACATCCATATCTCTACCCACAAAATCGAATCATTCTAGATAAAATAACTACCCCAAAGCTTGAACTGTATCCATAAAACATCAGAGAACAAGCTATAATAAGACCCCTTACACCCTTTGGGTTCTTGAATATACATTAGCTTCATTATGGGAACTATGGATGACGCCTCGGTGTTTGAAGCATCTCCTACCTCATAGTTAGGATTTGAATATTCCTGATCTAAAATACTTATTTTGATGCCATAAGCAGCCACACATCAACCCAATAAGGACCAACAAAATGAAACACATGGAATACACCTCTATTTAGAATAGAGAAATAAAATATTTCTTAAATATATAAAAAATATAACTCTTTTAAATTCGAAGTTATCAAAAGAGTCACAATCCAACTCTTACATTTGGATCAAAAAAGGAACCACCACAAAACATCACCAAACATGAAACTTAAAAACAAAGAAGAATTACAAGGAAATGTACATTAAACCAATCCCCAAAAAATACACTATCTCTACAAACAAATGTGATGAATTATTATTACCTGACTTGGAATATTAATGGAACAACTTGATTTGACACTTAAAGGAAGCCGAGAAAATATCTAAGGGTATTTTAACACTATGGTTGGCACTAAATTCCCCAGGCCACTTACCACTCTCCTCACTAGAATTCCCTTCACCTCTTCTAGACCAGACCTTAAAACATAGATATGAAAACATTCTCCTTTAACAACTATAACAAATCAAGGAATATAAATATTCTTTCAACTTTCCACATCCAACCTTCCACTTCAAGGGGTATTGACGTGATCATAAAATACCAGAGGATTCAACTTAAAAAAATCGAGAATAAATTCCATATGTTGATCAAATTGAGGGTATTTTTATGGTAAACCACCTGTAGCTACACCACGATGTGCATAAAAATTTTTTGGGGGTGTTAATTTTGAAGTAAATATATGAAAAACACAATCAAGGATGATCTATCGATCAAAATTCATTATAGACATGATCAAAAATCACAATGGAAACCAACTCAAAGGCTTCACAGAACATTTCTCAAAATAAACCACTAACCCTCATCTCAAAACCAACTCATCAAAAAGAACCAAAATTTAAAACATCATTCAAAAAAGAAGTGATTTCAAACTCAAAACACCGTGCATGCAACTTTCCCAAATCACATAGAGACAGACCACACAACCACTAGGTATCAAAAAATCAAATTTTATCTTAAAATCACTATTGAAAATAAAATAGAATTTGTGGGTTACACATTCACCAAAGGTGTTCCATGGAGTCTCATACATGCACATTCTTGTGCCTAATCGGGCACTTATCCACTTTTCCACACATATAGTATGAATGTGGTCACTCATGGGAATAATAATGTTCCATTTTTTTGCACATTACAAAAAAAATCAACCCACCAAATTATAAATTTATGTCCAATTTAAAAAATACATAAAACTTTATTTTCATTAAAAATACCTAAAAGAAACACTGCAATATTTTTGGGTTGATTGTGATATTTGACGAAGAGGGTTTCTAAGTCATGTTTTGGAACTCCAAAGATATTATTGACATGTTATATTAAAAAAGATCAAATATAAAGGAATTAATTCCCTTCATGTGATGTAGAAAATTATGTACACAATGTGATGCCATTTATAAATGTTATCCAAATTTTTGGGGTCTAAAATTTGTATGTTGGCTAGCATTACAAAAATTGGATTTCTATGAATCCATAATGAAAATATAGAAAAGGAAAGAGTTTTGTGAAGTTTGGGGTTTGTGAAGGGTGCTTCACAAAGGTGAAAAGGTTTTGACGGTGATTTTCAAGACTACTTCAAGAATCATAATTGGAAAATTTCCATAGAGCATCACGAAGAAGGAAGCATCATGGAGGAAATGAGGGAGAATAATGAAATGGTGATTATGTGGTTGGAAGCTTCTGGAATTGGTAGAAGCACCTACAAATAGTCCTCTACCACCCTTTAAAAAAGTAGTGAGACTTAATAAAAATATCAAGGCTCTAGATTCTCTAAGGTGGTTTGGGAAGTTAGTTCTTGGAATTTTTTTTGAAGAAAGGTGGTTGCGAAGGCCATAATTGCCAACTAAAATATTTGAGCATCGTGAAAGTGTTGGATTTCGTGAAGGCTATAAAGATCCCACCGAAAGTGGTAATATTCATAAAGGGTAGTTGATCTTATAGAATGGAGTGAGATTCACGAAAGGTGGTTGATTCCTGAGGACTAGTTGAGCTTCACAAAAGTGTTGAGCTTAGGGAAGGTAGTAAACATCACAAAAGTTTTGAAAAGAGATTTCCTAGTAAACTATGGAAAAATGAGATTCATCAAGTTTATGAAAGTTTTACTTCAATAGAGAATCAATTTACAATTGAATTTGTTTTCATTATAGATAATTTAGGGACCTACAAGTCCATAAATTGTGTCTAGATACCTTCTAGAGTAGTGAAACAAGGAAGAGGAAGATGGCGATCCATTCAACTAGTAATGGGATAGAGAAAGGTACCTAGGAAGTGACCCTTGGTAAAGAATTGAGTTGAACCTAATCCTTATAAAGGGAGTGGTCCTGGGAATAGAAGTGATCTAGCCCAAAAAACATTTTGGCAGTGATCCTTAGTTGATTTGTTTCATCATAACATTACATTTATATGCTCATTGGATGTGACCTAGTGAGGTTGAACCAAGTAAAAACCAGTGTTTCCACCTAATTAATTTCATGTATTACATTCAAAGCATCATCATGAAATAAATAAGGAAAGAATAAAATTATCATTAACACATAAGTGAAAACATAGTGACCATTATAATAAATAGGTCAAGATCCAGTGGGGAAGGAATAATTTTGGGAAAAATATCCATACCTTGATTCAACCCCTCTCAAGGTATCTGGGCCCCTTTTGGAACAGACCATTATCATCATAGGGAAGGTTTCTTTTATTAGATTTGTTTTCCCTAACATTATTTAGTGGATTATTGATGTTAAAGATTCAATATTCTCTTATCTTGGTGGTCCATGGAAAAGGGTAGAACTTCAAAGAATAAATAGATGTCTGGTGGTATTTCTTAGTATGGAAGTGTATATGAAAATAACTTGATTCTGTTCAATGAAGAAAATAGTATAATGAAGAATGGTTTGGATGATTCATACAATTACAATATTTATACTTTCAATTATATTTAAGGAATGAGAAAATAACCTAATATTCTAAGTGATGTTGAAACTATTGATGATGAATAAATCAAAAGAAGGCCACAAGTTTATGTTTCCCAAAGAAAATGAATTTGATTAGAAATTTTTTGAAGAAAGTAAATCTAAAGAAATTCGGATTCAAGTACTGGAAATTGAGGTCAACAAATTGAAATAATTAAATAAAAAGATCGTTATTGTGGCTACTGATCTGATGGAGAAGAATGTTTCCCCAGCTTAAGAACTGTAATAGATGTCTCCAATGATAGAAAAGAAGAAATATGATGACAATGGAATGAATCTGAACTCAAATGAAGTTTAGAATCTTAAAGTTAGAAATGATGATCTTGCTACACAAATATCTAAACTAGTTTAGGAGAACCAAATGCTATAATAAGAGAATGCATGCTATGCTGATTCTTTTGTTTAAGAAAAAGTTAATATAAAAGAGAAAACTGACATTATGGATAAGCTCACATGATAAATGGAAGATGAGATGAGTAGTGGGATGAATCTCTAAATATAACTTAATGATCAAATTGAATCAAGGGATATGGTGACTCAATAATTGGGGGGAGATATAGAATTAGTGAATAAAGAAGCTGATAAATTTAATTCCAGATGCAATCATAAATTAAAGGATGCTTTGCACTTACTATTTTATTATCCTATAGTATGTGATGATGAAAAGAAAAGAAAATATGATACTTTATAGGAGAATCATTAAAGGATTTTCTCATCCCAAATTCTATATAGTTTTGGAAAAATTAGTATTGGTTATGATTATTCCTCTCCCATGGTTAATAGGAATAGTCATAGGAAGAGTTCCAAAAATAGTAAAAATACATTAGGTTCTATAGTAAAACCTAAAAAAGGCCGTTAAAAAAAGTAATAACCTCATGTGCTATTTATGTGGGATGCATGGCCATACATCATGTTTTTGTTCTAAAGCCCTGGACCGTATTTCAAATTATCAAGGTAGAAATGTTAAAAATTGTGAGAATAAGAAGAATCTTCTTGAAAAGTCTAAAAGGAATTCCTCTCAAAATAAAACATCCATCAAATTATATTATTGTAGAAGAAAGGAACACATGAAGATTATTTTTCAAGAAGCCTGAGGAATCAATGTTAGAAAAATAAGAACTATAGATGCATCAACATCTCAACCAAGATATGATGACCCGAGGTATGTTTTTAATGGGTGATGTTTTGTATGTTATAATAAAGTACATTAGGAAATATATTACTATAATAATAAAAGAGGTAAGAAAAATGAACTTTAAAAGATATCCCATACACCAGTGGTGTATAATGACAATATGTATACTGGAAGAAAAAGTGATAAGT
Organism: Viscum album; assembly: GCA_963277665.1. Taxonomy (NCBI): domain Eukaryota; kingdom Viridiplantae; phylum Streptophyta; class Magnoliopsida; order Santalales; family Viscaceae; genus Viscum; species Viscum album. The sequence goes on along the minus strand of OY728132.1, from coordinate 297,126,271 downwards.
TGAAAAATAAGTTTAATGTGTCAGAGGAAACACATGGGGCTCAACAAATGGTGTATCTAGCACCTCCTTTATTTCTCTCACAACAAATTTCTTTGAAATAATGTGAATGAACCTGGAAGAAAAAGGTAGGATCTACTCTAGTTTTGAGTATGAAGAATTTATGTTCTGTGGAGGACCCACCACCAAAATGAAATAGTGTGGTGACTTAGATAACTAATAAAGGAAAAATGAATAAAAAATTCATTGAAAAATTTACATGTCACTCCACAATGTGATAATTAATGGCATAAGAAATACCCCTCTAATGGTGGAATAAACAAGAGAAGATGAGAAATGGAGAGATTCCTTCTGAGAGAAAGAATCATAAAAAATGTAATTTTAGTGGAGAATCAAAGAATGAAATTTTTACTTGTGGGTTTAAACAAAAAATTGTGAAAAATACCAAGCCTATAGAAGCTACATATAAGAAGAAGACTGAGAATTTTGGAAACAAATGTCATGTTATATGGCTAGAGTTGTTTAAGTTTTATAGGAAATTGGAAAAATCTGAAAAAGAGTATAATTCATTGCAAGTAAGTATAAAAGGGTTGATTCACCAGGATCAACATCAATCCTCTTATTTAGGATTACAAAGGAATACCATATCCCCATGTTTTTAGAATCTATTATCTAATGTTCAAGTGTTTTAGGTTTTGTGGGAGATACAATCAAAGGTAAAGTTGCATCAAAAGATGATAAGTGATGATGTTATGTGGTCTATATTATCAACTGATTTAAATCAGTTACCAAAGTTTAGAAAAAAATCAATTAGAATTACTTGAAAGTAGATAATGGTATATGGATGCTTGATATGTTTGGAAGTAATTGAGTGTAATGGTCAGTAATGGTGTTATTAAATTTATCTCTTATTTACTACATAGAGTTCCGACTTAGCAGTATTATAGATCTTGTTGATAGATCTTTGATTAGTAGAAATTTCATCTACTGAAAATATTATGTAAGGAAGCTACAATTGGAAAATGTTATTAAGCTGGAGAAGTTACAAAAACATGTAATCACATGTGAATAAATGATGTAGGAATGGAATAACGTTTGTGGGTATAAACATTGTTCCTAACAACATGAAGAGTTGTATATAAAACTGGGAGTACTATATCTATTAATCAGATGCAAGGACCATGTGGGACAAGGATTAGAAATACAAAGAACCCCATTTACATCAGTGATAAAGGAGACAAGGTCTCAATTTTATAAAAATGATGATAGTTTATGTTTTTTGACGTCAATAATTATGATTGTTGGAGAATCATAAATATTCATGTATTTCATGATTATTTATTTTTTCCTAAAAGTATGGTATCTGCTGAATATTTTTTTAATACCAAGAAACTATGTGAGAACATTGAAAATGGTTCAAAAAGAGGCTGAAAAAGTAGTTGAATGCAATGATGTAACTGTAGTAGAAAATTTTCAAAATCTTTAACAACATAGTGAACAATTTACTGATGATAATGACAAAAAGGTAAGAAAATCAGGGGGATTTGAAGTGGAAATTGAAGATTCATAAGAAGATACTGATGATGAGTAGGATGAATCCAAATCTATATCTCCATGAAAAACGAATACTTGAAATTGACAGACATAACATAATTTGTAATCTGATAATTCTAGTGTAGACAAGGAGGATGAGTACTCTTCAGAAAACATCACACGTATCATAGGTAGAGCCTAAGTGTTTTGATTAACCATATAGAGATGAGAATTGGGTTCAGGATATGAATTGATATCTTGACCAAATTGAGATGAATCAGACATGATAGATTTTTTTGAGTCCAATAGATAAAAATGTCATCGATACTAAATGTGTATTTCACAAAAAATGAATGAATATAACGTGTAATGACAAAACAAAGAATGAGTAGTATGTAAAGGATACTCCCAGATAGAGGGTATCTATGTTGATGAAACATTTTCACCAGTTGTGGGGTTAGAAATAATAATAATTTTATTATCTATAAAGGTGAATAGAAAGTTTAATGTTTTTCAAATGGATTTCAAGTTATCATTGCTAAGAAGGGTTCTGGAATAAGAAGTTTATATTGATCATTCAAACGGTTTTCTCATTCATAAAGATGAGAAAAGAGTTTTTCTACTAAAGAAGGCACTATATGGGTCGATGTAAGAACCAAGAGCATGGTATTCAAAAATAGATCTGGTTTTGAAGAGCCTCATTTTCCAACATGGTGGAGTTGATTAAAATATATTTTTCAACAATGATAGTAATCAATGGATGATAGTTCTGGTATATGTAGATGAAATAATATTTTGTGGATCAGATTAAGTGCATTGTAGACAATTTTATGAATTCATGAAAAGTGAGTTAAAAATGTCAATAGTTGGTGAAGTGACATTTTTCCTTGGTTTACACATAGAACAAGGAAAGAATATAACATTTATTTCTCAATCTAATCATTCCAAGGATATTTTGAGAAAATTTAGAATGTATAATTTCAAGGATAGTATGACTTCAGTAGCTACCTCTATGAAACTATCACTTGATGATGAATGAAATTCAGTTAATATTAGAGAACATAGTAAAATCATTGGTATTCTTCCATAATTGACAACAACAAGACCTGATATTGTATTTTCCACATGCCAAGAAACCTAATATTAAAGAAATACCAAGAAAATAGACTTTCTTGTAGTGAAAATAATAATTCTATATATCAAGGGAACGATGTATTTAGACATTTTATGCAATGATAAATCTCATCTAGAGTTATTGTGTTATATAGAAGTTGATTGGGACAGATCAATAGATGATAGAAAATCAACGACATGTGGTGAATTCTATCTCGGTGGACTGGGTATTTATTTTCTAATAAAGAGACATGATTTAATTTCATTGAGAACCACAAAATATAAATATATTGCAGCCACTAAATCTTACACATAGTTATTTTGGATGAAGCAGTAGCTTGATGATATGGTAGTAGAAGTGATGTCTCTGGTCAGAATCCATTTTGATAATTCAAGTGATATAAATTTTAGAAAAAATCTAGTCCATCACTCAAGGAAAAAGTACATTGAAATAAAGTATCATCTTATCAAGGAGAAGGTGGATCAAGGGATTGTGAAGTTGGCATACGTTTCTATATAACTATAGGTTGCAGATATTCTGACAAAGGATTTACCCAAAGAAGAGTTTGAACAAATTAAATTGGATATAAGAGTTCGGTAGAACCACTGTACTTAAAAACGTGTGGATTTGAGATCCCCTGTCCCTGAGGTATGGTGTGTTTTCCCTAATGTGATGATCTGTGTTTTTTACCGTATTACAGACCATAAAGAATTGACCTTCATGTTCATTGACAGAGAAGGATAAATTGTTGATATGAAATGAGATATAATTTCATAATCTAGATAGGGGAGATAATGATAGGGGTATCAGTGAATTAGATAGAGTATTAAATATAATGATGTTAAAGGTTATTTATCAAAGTTTATATATCCTGACAGATGATTTTTGTGATGAAATTAGTTAAGAGGTATTGGAATGAAGTTATTCGTTGATGAAATTTTCATTATACTATTTTTTCTCATGCCGAGCATTCATCACGTGGGAATAGAATGTGTCTTGAGTAAATCATTGATTTCTATTTGAATCACATGAAGAAAATGTTGGTAGAAGATATAAGAAGCTTCAATGATGTATCAAAATGTCAAGAGCTATCAAAAAACTCAAAGGGGGATATTGTTGGGAAAAAATAACTCAAGAAAACATTGTGATATTTTTGGGTTGATTGCGTTTTCTGACAAAGTGGGTTTCCAAGGAATGTTTTGGAACTATAGAGAGATTTGTTTCATAGGATGTTGACAATGATTCAAGATAAAAATAATGTATGCCCTCAAAGTGGTATAGAAAAGTACAAACAAAAGGTAACACTATTTCTTAGTGTGTTCCCTCTTTTCGGTGTCCAAAATTTTGATTTTGGTGTAAAAATTGGATTTCCTTGAAGGAATTATGAAAGTATGTAAAAGCCATGAGATTCAAAAATTTTGGGGTTCACAAAGGGTGATTCATTAAAGCACAATGGTTTTGATGGTTATCTCAATGACTAAGTAAATCATCGTAATCAGGAAATTTATGTGGAGATTTGCAAAGATGGGAGCATCATGATAGAAATGAGGGAGCATTGATAATTGGAGATGACATGGTTGGAATCTTCTAGAATTGGTGGAAATTCCTATAAATAGGCCTCTACCCCCTTTAAAATTTTTTCAAGACTTAATGAAAATTTTAAGGTTCTGGATTCATGATGGTGGTTCGTGAAGGTTGTTCTTGAAAAAAAGAATGCGAAAAAATGTGTTTCTTGAAGGATTTAAATTACAACTGAAATATTTGAGCACCGTGAAAGTATTTGAGTTTGATAAGGATATAAAAATCCAACCTAGAGTTATGAGATACGTGAAGGATAGTTGATTTTAGAGAATTTATAGGGCTTCATGAAATGTGGTCTCTTTACGAAGACTTGTTGAGCTTCACGACAGGGTTGAAATTTGATAAGGTAGTGAGCATCGTGAAAGTTATAAAAATGGATTAACTAGTAAACTGTGGTAAAATTAGATTCATAAAGTGGAAGAAAGTTTGAATTATATGGATCATCCATTTAAAACTGAGGATATATTAATTTGGGATAATAAAGGGACCTACAGGTCTGTAAAATCTATGTGGATCCCTTTCAGAGAAGTGAGTATTGGATGAGGAAGACAATGATCCTTTCCATAGGATGTGATCTAGGGAAAGATACATAGGTAGTGAACCTTAGGAAAGTAGGGAGGTGACACTAAACCTTGTAAAGACAATGAGACTAGGCATAGAAGTGATCTATCCCAAACCACATTTTGGTAGTGATCCTTAGTGGATTTGGTACATTAACACATTGACATTGTATAATCCTTGGATATAGACCAATATTGGTGAACCAAGTAAAAATCAGTGTGTTTGTTTGTTTGATTTCCTACATTAAATTTTAATCATCATCAATAGATAAATAAGGAAAGAATAAGATCAACATTAACACTTAAGTGAAAACAAAGTGACCCTTATAATAAATATTTCATGATCCATTGGGGTAGGAATAATTTTGAAAAGAATATCCATACCCTAATTCACCCCTCTGAGAATCTAGGGCCCTTTTTGACATAACTCTTTCCAAAAGTTCACTAAACACCAAATGAAAAACTATTTTCAAGCTCCACAATTCATTATTTTTCATTACTTTTGAAAAAAAAATCTCATTACATCAAAAATACTTTAGTTAAAAAAAAATTATAATACCTATTTAAAATAATTTTCTGCTTCCCAAACAAATGATTCCATTAAGCTTCATATCTTGATTATATAAATATAACCTCACTAAGATATTCCCATTTTCCCCGAAATTGGATTTTATAAATATCAATTTTCCAAATGTCTTTCTCATTGTTAACACTGAAAATCTATTTTTTCGTTTCCAAAAATCAAATCATTATCGCTTGAAATCAGTTTTTTAACAATTCCAAAACTGGGTCTTCAAAATAAATTTTCCAAACCCAAGAAGATGAGAAACTGTTCACAAGAGGAAATAAGTACCAATGGGTGAAATTTCTTTTTGGTTGGTTGTTATATTCCAATCACACCACCATCACAATGAGTATTCTAGGACCATGTCCCCAACTCCACATGAATTTCAAGCCCCCACGAGCTCATAGATACTTTTATCCCAACTCTCTTTTCATTTATAAACACAAAAAACCCACAAGAACCAAAGGTGACAAAGGAAACTTGAATTCCCATGGATATCCGAGTCCTGTCATGAGGTGTTCTACCCGAACACCCTACCCATAACCATAACATCAAGTCCCAAAAATCGTAACTTTGGTCTACCCAGACTCTTCAAATAAATAACGTGACCAAAAAAGATTTTGACCTGCTATGATACCATTGTTTCATGAACCAAAATGGGGTGACATCAAACCGGAAACCTGTCTCGGTCACTGGCATGGCCTAAAGAGTGTTCCAGACCTCCATGGGCTGGAAACTAGTGGATGGGTATGAAAATTATGCTTTGGGAATGACTTCACCTGTTTAAATAAGCATAAGTAACCAACAAAAATAAACATGACGTATTTTAATAACTATAATCAAACATAGTACAACAATTCCCTAATTCAATGTTTACAACTTAAAAAAAACCCAAATAGTTTACAATAAAAAAGGAACAACAACACTCCCCCAAAACCACCATGTAACTAGAGGATAATCCTCCTCAATCTGCCATCACCAACCTAAAATAAGAGGAACACTAGCAACCAAAACCTCCAACATAATCGTGACACATCTTGGATTTTCCTGGGTCATGCCAAGAAAAGTCTACATACACCCAATAGTGTGTGTAGGTTGTGATCCAAATCCTAGTATTATTACACCCAAAAATGTTCCATTGTACAATATTAGAATATAATTTAACATGATCATTTATGCAAAATCCTTTGAAACATTTTTAAGAAACATTTTAACAAAAACCATTTTTTACAAGAAACTTTTAAATATAACTTTTCAAAAGGAAACTTTCACTAAGATAAACTTTCTTAAAAATGAAATTCACTCTAGTTCCACCATATTCTGTTTGATGGCACCACATCACATAAGTCTCATATCACAGGAGATCAGCATAGTTAAATCCCTAAGGGAAGTCTAGCTTGAGTGAGACACTAGAAACTCATACCTTGGTGAAAGGTGTTATATTAACCACAACCATAATATTTCTCATGCATGATCCACTTGGCGGGACACCCTATGGGCCTAGTGGTCTCTAATCATATTACATGTTTAGTTAGTGTTGTAATCGTCAATCCAGCAAAGCGAAACTAGGAATTTCTACTTTGGTATCACTACTTTACTAGAGCTAGTTATCCCACCTAGACACCCAAAATTCCCTTTGTGCTCAAATAATTTCACATATTACACAAATTACTACATTCAAAAATCTTTTACAAGGACACAAGGTAAACACCTCTTTCTAAAATCATTACATGAAAACCACCATTTTTATAATCATATAACCTTCCACTTTATACACACAAAACCATTTAAAACTACCTTTTAACCACTTTAACAATTCAAGAAACCCATTTGGAAACATCTCAAGAAGATCACACAAATAACCCAACCATTTCAAAGGGTCAATTCCCTTTCTAAATCCACACATGAACCAATTTAATTTTACAACGTGTTACACATCATTTACATAATTTACAAATCACATTTATAGGTGTATAACAAAAAAAACTTGCCAAGTAATCCATTTTCCCGTAAAAATACACTTTAGATATACTCTCACCTCACGTGCCTTTGAAAATATTTTCAATACTTTCACATAATCATAAAAACACTACCAAGAGTCAACAAAATGAGGCACATACACAAAATAAACATTTTCTCTTGAAAACCCAATTTTTATTGGATTTTTATGATAAAATATTTTGAAATAATATTTATAACCACAAAAATAAATCCTAGAACATGTTTATAAACTCAAGAAATTAAGCTAAAATCATATATAAATGCTAAAGCAGGGAACCACCTACCTCAATATTGGAAAATTTTGGAAATTGGTGTGAATCCGAATCCACACCATAAAAAGACCCTCACAAGGAAATATTTGACAACAAACATAAACATCTCATACAATAATAAATGATCAAACCCTCTCTAGGTCAAACACCTAGTTGTAAATTGATAAACCAAGAAATAGGAAAGGAAACCCTAGAAAGAGAGAAGGAAAAAATAGATAAACCACTTACTTGAGGTTTCCTTCAATAATTGGGGTAAAACCACCGATAAATCAAATCACAAGAGGACTAAGGAAGATTGTAGGGAGATCTAATTGATTAAAATCACATATAGGAAATAATAGAGGGGTTTAGGCTTAAATACTGAGACAAGACAAAGAGGATTTTAAAATTTTAATGACATAGACATAAAAAATGATCCCCCCTATGGGGTTTTCCAAAGTGTGCGAAAACCGTTCACCCCTATAGATCTAAGAGGTACCTACCGTATAGTTAGACAACTTGACTTGACATACCATGAATAAGATGTAAGGTAGCTACTTCTTGAAACCCTACACCCAACATATAGTTACCTGAGATGGGGAGCACAATTTCCCCTCATTGTGTGCTAGAGGCTATATGGACCAAGTTTCCCATTTTTGTATAAAAATCCACAAAGAAAACTGAAGGGAAAAAATAAAGAAGAAAAATAAATTGAAAATTACCTCAAAAATTCATACATGTCACACCCAGTTCCGGAGTAAAAAAATCGAGACCCAAAAATGAATCAGATAAAAGAATGAAAGTAAAAACCCTGGTGTGACAAAAGGTTAAGTGACTATCACATGTTAGTAAAAAAATTTCATGTTTTATTAATTTGAATACCCTTAAAAATAAATGAGATATTGATATCATATGGTACATTTGACCAATGAAATGTATTAGTCATCCCTTGATCCTTCTTTCCTTTAATTATGACATCATACCATTTATTTGTATTCAATTCAAGCATAAATGATTCCTATCACACTTATTCCCATTTAGCATATTCTGATACACTTTACATCATAAACCAAGGGATTTCTAATTATTATTTCATGTATAATCATAAAATATATTATTAACGATGTTAATAAAATTGATTTTTTACCCAACTGAATCCCTAAAAGACATATATTAATCCAATCATCACTAGTAAATATGCGATAAAACAAAATATATTAAATTTTTGGAATAGGAATAATAAAATTTTATATGAGGTGGTTAAACTTATTTAATATTAAAAATATGTTATTTCTTAAAGAAACATTTTTCTTAACTATTCAGAATTTTAATCATAATAAATAAAATTGATCAATGCAGTGCCCATGGGTTGAAGCTTGTTTGATGTCAATTATCTATGAATGTAAAGGAAATTCAATGTGTTTTAATTAATAATGAAGTTGAAGTTATTAATAATTGGAAATTCTTTAGAGTAATTGTACTATTTTGGAAAAAGAATGTGGCTGAGATGGCTATTTGGTGAGTAGCCCTACATTTCTTAACCATCTTTCACAATAATTTCAATCTAAAATATAAGTAAAAATCCAATAAAGATAACATTTTCAAATGAAAAATTAATATGTAAAATATATTATAATACTAATTGAAAATATATTGAAATGCCTCAAAATAAACACGAAATCTACTGACCTCAATGGAGAGATAGAGTTTTAGACTCTCCATATAAACATAGAATCTACCAACCTTTGGGTGGGGCCTTCGTACCTCATTCTAAATGAGGAATATACTTAAATCATTTTAAGATCATTTTCAACACATAATTTTGAAATCATTTTTTCAAATCAGTCATAAAAACCCAAAAAGATTATATTAAATAATTTTAGGACAAACAAATCCTTGATGCATTTGTTTAAAAGAAATAATTCAAAGTTTTTTATCATTCATATTTGAATCCTTTTTTAAATAAATAAAAAATTTTAGAATTTTATATTGACATTTATTTATCAAAATAAAACAAACCCTAAAATTATTTTTACAAATAGAGTTTTTAGAAATTATGATAGACTATTAGCAATAATTTTTTTTCTTTAAAAATAATCATTGATGTCTAAAAAAATCGTCAAAAAAACAATTTTCATAAATGAATCTAAAACTTTTCATGAACTAAAGCATAATGAATTTTAAATAAATTTGAAACTTATATAAAATAATTAGAACAAAACAATAAATAGATCACCCACTATCATAGGAAATGATCAGATTCACCTATGAGTTTTCCAAATTCAATGGATTCAAATAGTGGAAAAAAATTAGTTTTTAATTTTCATTAATACCTAACATAATAATCATAATATTTATTTAAAATATGTAATAAAAAAATATATTTATAATATTATTTTCATAGAACTATTCTATTTTTTTGATACTCCCACAAAACCTTAGGCATGATGAGAGTTTATACTTTACTAAGTGGAACAATACTCATTCCATATAGCAGTGAACATTTCCCATTTATAAGGGAGATCTCATGCCACAACTCCCAATATAGGGATAGAAAAGGGAAGAGGAATATATGATTTTGAGACAAAAATTCCTAAGGAACCCAAACCAATTGCAGGGGGCTTGTTGAATTGGAAGGGTGAGGTTTTGATCACCCAATATTGTTAAGTCAATAATACTCGAATGAGGAGAAGTAGATACCCTAAAGTTGAAACCCATGAGGCCACCGAGCCAAGATAACATCGCACTAATGTGAACCGCAATACCCGAACAAGTAAGTAATGGGTTAAGATGAGAAAAAATAACATAACCTAGATTTGAATCTTGATTCGTTCGAGAGAAAGTCGAGGGGGAGTGATAGCGGTAGTGGACTTCTGTGAGAAATTGATAGGCGTGAATAAAATCATTTTAGTTAGGGTTATTTTAATTAGAATGGGGATGGTTTTATCAATGTTTCAAAAAAAGTTATGATAAAGATACATTTTATCAGTGCTAAAATAATATGCACATATTAATATATACCTTTAATAGTGCTAAAAAGCATTGATAAAATCCATCTTTATAAGCACTAATGTTTTAATGCTGATAAAGATATATCTTTATCAACACTAAATGAGAACTCATTAAATGTATCTTTATGAGTGCTAAAACAATGGCAGTCATAAAGAATATATAATTATAATTATAAATAAATATATTTTTAAACATATTTATAATTATTAATTTATAATTATAAATATATTTATATCATTATATATATTTATATAAATATATATATATTTAATGAACAATTTAAAATAAAAAATAAAATAAAAATATCAAAATAAAAATAAATAAAAATGTAGTAAATATACTCAGTATTTAAATAGATTCATTATGATTTTTAATTATTTAATTATTTAATTATTTATTCATAAATATATGAATAATTTTGTTTTGAAAATATTATCTACCTAATTATATCATTATATATATCTATATCATTATATATATATATAATATAAATATAAATATAAATATAAATATAAATATAAATATAAATATAAATATAAATATAAATATAAATATAAATATAAATATAAATATAAATATAAATATAAATATAAATATAAATATAAATATAAATATAAATATAAATATAAATATAAATATAAATATAAATATAAATATAAATATAAATATAAATATAAATATAAATATAAATATAAATATAAATATAAATATAAATATAAATATAAATATAAATATAAATATAAATATAAATATAAATATAAATATAAATATAAATATAAATATAAATATAAATATAAATATAAATATAAATATAAATATAAATATAAATATAAATATAAATATAAATATAAATATAAATATAAATATAAATATAAATATAAATATAAATATAAATATAAATATAACTATAACTATAGTTAGAATATTCATTATTTAAAAATATTTATGAAAAAATTATAATTATTTAAATATATAATTATTTATTTAAAATTAGATAAATACAATTTTAAAAAATATTATTTATTTGTTTATTATTATAAATATATAAATTTTTAAATATAGTAAATATAAATTTATAAATATAAATTTATAAATATTAATTTACAATTTATTCATTTTATATATCTATATTTTATACATACAACTTATTAGTATTTATAATTTATATATTTTTATATTAAAGTTAATCATTTTTATTAATAATTATTTAGTTAATAATTTAGTTATTTTTTTTAATTTATTCATTTTTAATTTTTATTTGTTTAGTTATTTTAAATTTTTCATTTTATATATCTATATTTAATATGTACTATTAATTAATGTTATATATATATATATATCTATTAAATTTATTAGTGATTATTCAATTAAAAAAATTAAATATTTATTAGTTTATTCATTTTTATTTTTATTTGTTTAATTATTTCAATTATTTTAATTTTTAAATATTGTTAATATTTAATTTTTCTTGTTAAAAAAATGGGGCATAAAGGCGGGTTGGGTCGTGTTGGACCCGACAGTGCATATGAGGATGGGAAAGGCCTAAGAGAAGCATAATGTGGGCTATCTCCCACACAATCCCTGGAGGGGCCCATATACATGTGTGTGGAAAGTGTATGTGAGAGCCCATCCCTACAGCAGGCTTCTAAAGTTGTGTTGCACGAAAATCATTTATAAATAAATGGCTGAACTTATTCTATTTCAAAGTGGAACTCATATGCACGATCGAGACCTTTATCAGTGCTAAATAATCTATTAATAAAGGATACCCTTTATTAGTGCTAAAAAATCATTGATAAAGAGTACCTTTTATCAAAAAAAATTCATCATAGATAAAGGACACCTTAATTAGTGCTTTTTTCTACTACTGATAAAGGTTATTGTTGTATATAACATGTTTTTTATTAGTGTTTCATAATCAAAATAGATGGAAAATGTTTCAAAATAGGTTTAAATTAACATTTAATATAAAAACATTATATAAATAGTAGTTAGGAATTAAATGTTTCCATAAATAAATGGAATGTAATCATTAAATCAAGTATATTGTAGCACCATGTATTAAGCTTTGTGGTATAATAATTTTATGATAATAGGATCCTCATACTACTCATTAGGGAGCTTGGCTAAATGTGTGTACACATACCATGACTCAAGGATTTTGACATGACTCCCCATCAAGGAAAAGATCATGCCATAATATTTTTATGTTAGTGATGTCTTTATCAATATAGTGCTAGGGAGTCATATCCTAGTGTTCTTTTCCCAATTACAACTAACTACCCATGCTATATGGGAAAATCAATCATTTCAAATCACTTAATCTTTTACGTTTCAATATTTCTATTTTATTTTTCAACATGCCTTTCTCATTTCAAAAATAGATCAAAGATTTTCATAAAATTCATGCTTTTTAAAATATTTTTTCATTTTAATATATTTTTCTCAAATCAAGGAAAATAATTTTACAAAATTATTTCTATCACAAGCTACATTTTCTCGAATCATTCCATATCTCAAAAGAACCTAAAATGAGGTTTTCATTCCCAAAACCATGCCTTTTAAAGCATACATCAAATAAAATTTAACTAAAATAATTAAAAATATGTTTTAAATTCACTTTCAACAAATCAACCAAACAAGGTTTCAATTATGTTGAAGAGAAATTACAGAACCACTTACTTTTAATCAGTGATCAAACAATCCAGCACCCAAAATAGGAATTCCAAATGGGAGTAAAAGGGATAGAATATCAATAGTAAATACCTTTATACACCATTGATCAAGACACATATCCAATTCATAATCAACATTAAAATTCATTACTCTCAATAGAGTGAAGAGGAGAAAAGTGGGAGATCAAAGACCAGAAGAGGTCACTTATTGAAGAGGAATAAAATGATTCCATCCGAGTTTTTATCTGAGAAAAAATGAGTTTGGAGGATTCAAAATTCCTCTTGGGAACCTTTATGACCTGAAAATATAACATGAGAATCAATTGGGAGAAAAAGAGATAATAAATGGGGACAAGGCACTTTAGTATGTAAAAAAACAGACCATTCCATAACCCTCTTGTCCATGACATAGATAGGATGAAAGTTGCTTGACCATATCACATCCTCCCCTGACCATGACGTAGACACACTCTATAATACTTCCTCCTAAAAAAATTAAATACCTCATCTATATTAGTTTCAACTATGGTAATGATATGAACCATTATAAGTAACATGCCAAAATTATGTCCAAATAAGAAGTAGCACCAAAATTCACGAACCAGGGATCTACGCCAGAACCTAACCTCCACGATGCAAAAAATGTTGAGATTGAAAGTTTCTATGAAAAATGGTTCTAATATCCTCTAAGCTACAACCCGATGGTCCACATAGAATATTTGAATCTCCATTCTAGAACCCATACACCACAACACACCTCATAATAAAATATTTGTACATAGACTCCATTAACTCCAAAAAAATATACACCCCAAAACTTTAGTTCATTTTCCATTAAAATAGATCTCCATCCTCAAAAGGCCTAAAACATACCCAAATAAAAATTTAAACAAAATTATATTTTAGAAGTACCTAAAAGTGGGTAACTTGATGTCATAGTAATATATAAAGACTATATTCCTTAAACTCATAAAGCAATCTAGAGAATTAGTAAGACCAAACGGAATCACTATATATTCATAGTGTTTATACCTTGTATGGAATGTTGTATTAGGTATATCCTCATTCTTGAACCACAATTGATGATATCCAAAATGAAGTTCAATCATAAAAAATCATTGAGTTTCAAAAAATCAATAAAAAAAGTCATCAATACATGATATTCAACACTTGTTCTTGATTGCGATCTTTTTAATTTCCCGATAATCAATGAAAATTCATAAAAATCCAACTTTATTCTTAAAAAAAGAATTGGTGCACCCCATGGTGACAAAATTGTCTAAATCATCCCCTTTTCAAGATTCTCATGGAGTTTCTTCTTCAATTACTACAACTCAATTAGGTCCATTTTATAGGGACTCTTCAGAATAGGTGTATCACCAAATATGAGTTCTACAGAGAAATCAACTTCACATTTCAGTGGAATTCTAGGAAAATATTCCATATATACATTAGAAAACTCCTATAAAATTATGATATCATTTATTTTGTGTTTCTACCTAACCATTAGAGATAACCACCCCCTTTGAATGGGAATCAAGATGCATACAATGGATGTTATTTCCATTCAAAGTTTATATTTATCATCACATTGACATATGATCATAGGTTAGTTTGTAATATCAAATGTAACTTCCCTTCCATATAAATTTATTGGGGATTTATATTGAGATAGAAAATCCATGACTAAGATATCATCAAATTCAACTAGATGGAGAATAATAAGATTTTTAGTAAGCATATTCACATAAACTTCAACTGGGAAAGAATCATAGACTTGAAATGAAAAAATCATACCACTGGGTGTTATCGATATTAATTAAATATTTAATCATTTATGTGGTGTTATGATACAAATTATTTAGATATAATACAATGGGTATATCCAAAATAAAATAAGTCATTTTCATTTCTAGAGTGGATGATAAGTGTACCTTTAACCATGTAATTATCATACCCCTCATAAAAAATAGTGATAGTATGATACTTCTATTTATCTATTAGTGTAAGATGTTTTGGATTCCGATTTTAATCATTAACCTTTTTATTTGGTCACTAGTTAGCATAATTCCCATACTCTCTTCACTTGGAACACCAGAGTGTGGGTGGTGAATTTGGTGAAGCTTTTCCCATTGATCTGATTTTCCTTCCAAATGGTTGAAAAATGAAATAAATTTTTCATGCTCTGAACACTAGATAATGAAAAATACATTTTCATTGGAATTTATCCCTTAAAAAAAGTGGATTAGAATAAATAATAAATGAAAGTTGACATAGAATCTTAAAGGATTTAATAAAATATTGTTCTCTCCTTTTACCATTTGGAAGCTCAACATGATTCATAGCTTAAGGAATTTGTGTGAGCATAAAAAAGAGATTTTGAGTTCTATATCCCACTAAATTTGGTTACTTTGGTGGAAAATCATTTTATTGTCTATTTCATTCATCATTAACTTGATTTATTCAAGTTCTAGCCATCGAATAAAACAAAAATGCACAGTGCAGTCATCAATAATCATAGTGGCAAAACAAAAAATCATTAAAAATATTTTATAAGATGCATAAATCATGACACATTATTTTAAAGTTATGAAAATTTTGGTTTAACCAAGATACCTCGTGGCATCATATTTTCAAATACTTCATGATGGTTCAAAAAGGGATGGTGAATTTCCAAAGCATGTCCCCAGAGAGTATCAAACTAGGTGTGCAACAAAGCTCATTTTTGTACACCAGGTAATGATTTAGTTAAATACCAAATAATCCTTTTAGGATTTATTACCCATAGTTTTAACTATTCCAGATCAATATACACTTTTAGCATTTACACATGGATTTAATTTCTTGTAAACCACACACTCTATGCTTCACAAAAATTAAAATTTATTTTCCTATACTTAGAGGTATCCATATGCTTCTCACTAAAAGTTTCTCATCATAGTTTCTAAAGGTTAACTAAACCAGTTCTATGATATTAAATATTCTGACCCAATGTTTTCATACATATATGTTACATCTTATTAGATGAATATTTATTTTATCCTACAAAAAAATGCATGAGAACCGTAAAGGTTTAGTGCCTCTACAAACATGGAAAGATAAGAAATTGGTTCACAAGTGAGCTGCATCAACTCCCAATAATTTATTTATAACTATAACCCTTCCTAGATATATCATACATAAAACCTTTATTCATAACTTATGGAAATAAAACATAGTAAAGGGTGAGATTAAATGAACAGTAAGGGTAAACAAGGGATATATCAATGATCACAAAATCATAACATAGGAATAAGGGCACGATAACAAGTGTTTTTGAAATTTTAAAACCATATATGGTATATAAAAGATCATAATCATGATTCATGAAATAAATCATGATAGTTCATAATAAATGAATCATAAAATAATCAAATAACATGATCCAGGAGAACATTAAATTTGCATATGACATTGATTGTGGCGTACATATAAGAATAGAAAATAATTTCCTTAGTACTCAATGATCATTCCCAAAACCATAACAATGGAATGGTTTCACTCCCAAAACTATCATAGTAGTTAAGGTTCACTCCCAAGATTATCATAGGGGGAAAATTACTTTACTGAAGTTGGTTCACTAGCCATTATAGTACTATATATTTCATGAGATATCAATTTTAACAAATTCATTTGAAGGAGATACAGGCCCCACCCATTATATAATGAAAACCATACATATGTATTCAACATGATCGTAAAACACTAATCATATTATAACTCATGATAAAAAATGAGTTTCATAAACATTTTATCATGGAATAACACGTGGAAACCAAATAGGTTTTATAAACATTTTATTGTTTCATCATAGAATATCCCGTAGAAAAGGAATGGGTTTCATAAAAATATTTTCATAATAAAAATAAGAAATATAGAGAAAGAATAAGGATGGTATCATTAAATAATATCCCCAGTAAATCTTATGTAACATCAAAGGATGTCATCTTATATGGAAAATTATTTTTAAAGATCAATTGGAACATTTCTTGAAGAAAATATTATTTCCACATTGAAAAAACTTACTCAAAATCTAAACATTTATTAGATACTAAATAAAAAATTTATTTGAAAATAAATTTTAAACATGTAAATTAATCTTTAAATCATTGAGTGGTCCTGATAGTGGAATATTCTTTTTATGTTGAGTATGGCAGAACAATGATTCCTTTGACATTTTCTATAAAAAGTAAAAATTTACTTTCTTTAGAAAACACCAATAAGATTCCTTTTAAACAATGTTGTAAAAATTAACACTTGGCTAAAAATTTCTTTAAATAATAATTATATAATTATATAAATAATATTTAAAACATTTTTAGATAACCTTGACATTAAAGAGAAAATATTTTCGATCGAAGAGTAAAATAATGTTAGTTTTCCTTAGAAGAATTATTTTGGATTCTTGAGTACATTAAGAGGGGAAAATGAAATGAAAATATTTAATTTTCATAAATAAAATTTTTATAATAAAATTAAATACTTTATTTATAGGAATATTATAATATTTCACCACTAGAAACTTAACTATAAAAAATCTCTATAAATAATGAGGTTGTAATGTAGAACCCATACCACTCAGGTATATTTTGAACCGTAATCCCTATGAATGATTAAAATTATATGGATATGAAAACACTATAATTTTAATAATAATCATCATAAATTACATTCATGGTTAGTATATAAACCACAAAAAATAATAAGTAGTTTATAAGATATGTGTACGAAAAAAATAAAAGTGAGATGAAAATCTCCTACCGCTTTGGTAACTTTTGAATTGTAAACCCAACAGAAGAATAAATTTAAATGGAAATTTAAATATAATGAGAATAAATAAATTCTTGATATAAAATTTTAAAGGTTATTTATATACACCTCATAAAATAAGATAACTGCATATAATAACTTATAACCCAAATAAGACAATTTGAGATGAAAATCCCTTACCATAAGTCTTGAATTTATTCACACATGTTCAAACATAATGTATTATAAATATTGGTTTATTATACATATATTAAATAACAATAATAAGACACACACACACACAAACATATATATAATACCATATATTATTTAATTATGACATTTTATTACCTATTTTTTAGCAATGTTTTGCTAAAATAACCTTTTAGGAAATAATTGCTTCATTTTTCATGTATATTTTGGTTTAGTATTTTTCATAATTTTATTTTGATCCTGATTACATAATCTTTAGAATATTAAACATTATTTAAATATAATATATATTCATTATATATGTATTTTTATCAATCCATAGAATTTATAGATATAAAATGAATTACACTATTCACGGAGACAGTATGTCTTACATACGCCTAAATTCTGTTTCCATTTCGTTGATTAATGAATCAAAAGAAAGTTAAATAATATATCACATTTATAGGTTCATTATTTTCTATACATATCATATGTATTAATTAAAAATATCCTTATTACTATCCATGTCATCATAAAATGAAAAACATACCACATCGCTTCATAGAGATGGTAATGCACACGTAAGCACAAGCGATTTTATCGTTTTCCAACAAATTAGAAGCTGATTAGGTAGAGGTGATATTAAAATTACAGAAATATAATTATTTTCTAAATATATAATATATATAAATATATATATTTTAATCCCATCATTATCTCAAGCTGTGAGAGGCTATGATGGAAAAATAATTACATCAGTTCGTGAGGCAGTAATCCACTATATACTTGATCGACAATTTTATTTCCCTTTTAATGGAATATGGCATGTATTTTGAAAATGGATGGAAGAATAGTGATAATATTTCATAATGACCTAGAATACATCCATAAGAACAAAATTAATTATTGTGTAAATACGTGATTATTTCTCTTTCAAGGTCAAATGGCATGGGGAATCCATATATTGAAATTTGAACAGTTGTCTTGGATAGAATACATATCCAGACTAAATGGGCCAAAACTACTTCACTATTAGGAAAATCATGATGAAACTTTGAGGTTTAATGAGAAATACATAGGGTAATAAATATAAATATACCCCATTTCTAAAATCATTCAATAAATTTATCCACCATGTGAAAACTTTCAGATGAATAAATTTGAGAAAAAAATGAGCTTCCCCTCTCCTTATAAATTTTTATTTCCATAAAATTTCAACGGATTGGTTTTCAACCTCATGTTTGTATGAATTTATACTTTATTTGAATCTTATTTTTCCTTTTCTTTTCATTATGTAAATTAATTTAATTTTTTAATTTTATTGTTCTCATTTATCTCTTATTCTATCTCTCTTTCATTTTATCTTCCTGTTTTCTTCTTCATTGTGAACTCTTATGCTCATGATCATGAGTTGATAACCCAATGAAGTCACAAGGGGAGTAATAAAGTGTTCATACCAATTCTTTGAACATTCATTCTAAATATTTCATTATTATATTTAGGTTGAGGGGGATATTATTAGGTAAGTTTCCTTTGTGTCACCAATTTCTACCAGAGGCTTATGTTTTTTTCTTATAAATTATTTTTTCTCGACTAAGGAGGTTGATGTTCAGTGTAATTAATAGAGGGAACTATATATTCACACCAATATGTAGAATAGAATGTTCATAAATATAATGGGTGTGTATTCATTAAGAAAATTTGAAACGAATAATAAGATAATGGAAGTTTAATATGGGTGACTCTCTCAGGAATATATCCTTTCTTTCTAACTTCATTATTTTAGAATTAATAATTTTTTCATTGCATTTGAATGATTAATTTTTTTATTTAATTATAAATTCTTAAACCACGATTTATTTATGTTTTATTTAATAATTTAAACAAGAAAAAATAAAAATAAAAGTGAATTAGAAGTAGCGAGTGATTGACAGAAGCATATCTTTAAGAGAATGACCTAGGTCATCCCCTTTATGACACTTAGTAAAAATCCTAAATATTTTTATATAAAAAAATACCTAAAATTGGTGATACATATGGTGACCCAAGTGGTTATTCACACTTTATTTATTATGATTTTATGTATAATTTTATTTTCTTAAAAAAATTCATAAATTTTTAAAAAATAAAAATACTCATTTTGTCAATGATGTATTCAAATTTTGATTATTTTTTATGGTATGAATAATATCAGGTGAATGAAGAAGTTGAAATTCAAAAAAAATATTAGTTGAATGGAATTTGGACTTGGGGAGAAAAATTGAATGGCTAATTGAATAAGTCCACACATACCAAGAGTGGTATTTGGAGAAGGAATCAGTACCAGGGGTTGAATAAGTTGCTCCACTTTTTTTTTCATGTTGAAGAACCTGAGGTGGTCTAGAAGTAATTAAATGAAGATCAATTTAGACTTTATAGAATATTTCTTGATGTGGTATTTAAAAATTACATTCTAGTTGATGCAATTTTGGGAGATCAAAATCATTTGGATGAGTATTGGTTAAATTTTATAGAAGATAGAAAGTTAAGTGATTATCACATATATGATAAAAAAATACCTCTCCATTTATTTGGTAGATAATGATGAATATTCACCTAATGATATTTATTTCCCAATGGTACTTACAAAATAGACAAAATTTATAAAATGGATTACTTGAAAGGAATGATATATATACTGATTCTTCATCTTTTAACCTTGTTCAAGATGAATTGTTTTTGAATTCCATTTTTATGAAAATTTTTAACACAAAAAAGGAGTAGTACATGGATGTTATAGAAGGATACACACAAGTATTGGATGTAGAAGAAGATACGAAGAAGAATGTGGTGGTGTGACTAACTCCTCTACATCAATTTGTATATTATATGGAGAAGGACAACATGATAGTCAACAGGGATCACCCCTATCTTATTTTCCCTCTAACTTTTGACATTAAATTTAATCTTTATTATTTCTTAGGGTTTGGAAATTTTCTTATATAATTTGGGGTTCTATATTATTTGTGTCTACTCATATACAATAGGAAAATTCACATGTGTTTTTTCATCTAAAAGAAATCACACCCACAACTATATTGGGGATAAAATTATGAAACTACCTAACTGTGGGTCATAAAAACCTAACACACACTTGGGGGTCTAAACCATGAATAATCAAATTTCTTTTACCTTTTTATTTGTTATTATTAATTTTTGTTTTTTTATTTTATTTTTTTGGGTTTAAAGTGGTAGAGTCTTAGATCTTAACTTGAGGCCACCACTTAAAAATAAATATAGTTGTGTCTCTATTTTTCTTAATTTTTTTTCTTCCAAATAAAAATTCTATATGAAAATATTTATTGATATTATTTTAACTGAAAATATTGTAGTAAATTGAATAACGGTGGGGGAGATATTTTAATCTCTTTATAGGATTTCTTTGTGTGATTCCATTATACTTTTTGTGTCTTTTTGTGTCTTTTTATTGTTTTCCTTTTTCATTTTTATGTGTTTTTAGGGTTCTCAAGATGAATCAAAAACATTTGAAAATGAACCAATCTTATAATTTTTTCAAATTTTTCTGGATTTGAATGTTTTGGTATTTAATTTATTTTTTAATAGATTTTATATCTTTATTTTATATCTTTTTATTTGGGAAGTTTGATTGATTATTAAACTCATGTTCACAAATAATATCAAAATTTAAAATATTACCCAACCCGAGAGGTTTCTAAATTTTTTTTGACATATTATTTAAATTTATAGTTTTCTAGAGATTATTGAAACAATTTTTGTGAACTAAAACTTATTGTTTTTATCTTTTTCAATGTTTTTAGGGTTCATAGAATGTGTCAAGTATAATTAAGGCACCACCTTGAAATCCCTTTTTTACATTGGACTCTAATTTTAGCCTACATTTTCTTATAAAATTTATTAATCCCCTAGTATCCATGAAATACAATTTTAGGTATCAAAATTACAATATATTTATTCCTTTATTACCTGATCTAGAAATTAAATGCATGATTGTTTTTGAACTCAAGTGTAATGGAGGATTTGATTGTGTTGTATTGATTTGGAGATTTTTTTGAGTTCAATTGAAAGTGATACTATATTTACTGATAATTTTGTGGAAGAAATTTACTTATTTAAATATTGATTGGTGGATCAAATAAAATTACAGTTATGGGTGTTCAAAAATATTTTAATATCAAAATATTCCACTCTCTTTTCCTAAAAAAGATGATTTTGAAGAGAAGTTATATATCTAAATTCAAGATGAAACAATGCTACAAATGGGGTAAAATAGGGAATAAAATTTTCAATTTATGATAAAATGATAAATTATAAAATTTATAAATATATCAAGAGGTTTTTGGGTATGATTAATTTTTGATCTGATTGAGGAGGACATCATTCTCGAGAAAAACTATTTTTATTGATTTACATTAATTTTGAACCTAACACTCCTAATTCTACCTATGATGTTTTTAAAGTTAAAATATTCCAATGATTATAATCATAACATCCCTTGTAAAATGAATAATTATTTATACAATTGGGACTATGTGAATTGGAGATACTAGTTGGATAACAAGCCTATTAAGATCACACATGTTTTTGAGATTGAGAAAAATTCCACGTTAAAAATTTAATGAGCGTGAGAGAAAATTTTTTATGGGGAGGTACGTATGAAATTAACATTAGGATTAAAATGAGAGTGAATGTTTTTATATTATTTTTAAGAGTTATTTTATTATTATCCTTGTTGGAGGAATTATATTTTCTTTGAAATGATATTTGATCTGCGTTTTTATTTATGTTTTGGGATGTTTTTTTTACCATGGTACAATATGATTTCCCAAGTGTGCAATGTTTAAGTTTGGTGGAATTGATATATAAAATATATTCAATTATTTTAAATCTAATTTCATTTTTTTAATCCCAATAAAGTGTTTTTTCAAAAAATTCCTACATTTTATCGTTTGATAAGTATTTAGAGCTAAATTGAAAAAATGATCTAATTTTTAATTCAACATTTTTAATTTACTTTCCTATTTCTGAAAAATATTTTCTAAATTGATAAATATAGGAAAATTATTATTTTTAGGATTCTAGGTTCTTTGGGTTACATTTTAAAAAAAGTACAATGTTCTGAATCCAATAATTGGAGGCCCAAAAGAAGCACACAAGTCATGGCTGAGAATCATTGCACAGATCTAGTGATGCTTAAATATGGGCCTATATATAAAAAATGGATATAAATATAGGAAAAGAATAAATCTATAGGAACAATATTAATTTCCATGGATAAGAATTATTCCTTCTATTTCATGGTCATAATGGCATTAGAAATTGGTGCGTTGGAATTCAAACAGTCAGCTAGGCCATAATAAATACCCAGTGTAAATCGATCACAACTACTTCACTACTTAGCTAATAAATCTGAAGTTTTGTGGTTGAACATGATATTCATAGGGCAATTTAATAATTTTTAGGTCATTTGGACCCTTTTTATGTTAGAATAACCCATGTTAAACCCGTTTTAACCTTAACCATGATAATTTTTTTTTACTATTTTAGCCTTTATTTTGACCAAAACCTAATTTTAACTTATTATATATAATTAATCCTTATTAATCAAAATTATTAATTCATTTTTCCAAATTGAATTTAATTAAATGGAAAAAATTAATTTGAAATTAAACCATCAAACAAGATGGAAAAGTGATTTTCAAAAGATTTTTTTTGCATAAATGTAAATTTTTTATATTAAAATTGATCATAAAAATGATTCCAATGAACTATATTAGATTAATAATATCATAATTAAACTAATTTCACTTTTAATCAATTTATAAAAATATAACATTGTAAATTATTTAAATCCAATGGCATTTTTCGATAAAAAT
Organism: Viscum album; assembly: GCA_963277665.1. Lineage (NCBI taxonomy): Eukaryota > Viridiplantae > Streptophyta > Magnoliopsida > Santalales > Viscaceae > Viscum > Viscum album. The sequence continues at coordinate 297,102,105 of OY728132.1, read as the reverse complement.
AAGTATTTTTAGTATTGATTAAAAAATTAGACTTTTTAAAGAAATAAAAAAATCACCCTAAGATAATTTGGGCATGCTATTTCAAAAAATCAAGTTAATTTTTCTCTTAAATTTCATAAAATTGGTAAAAAATAATTTTATTATTTTTTTTTCAGAAAAATAAATAAAAATAATTTTCCTGATAAAAATGTATTTTCAAAGCATATATACTTTACTAAAAATTAAGTATTTATTTATAAATATATTTTTTTATCTAAAAGATTTATACTTAATTTAAAAAATATGGTCATTCATATTTATGCCTCCAAGTTTAACAGCTAGTTTATAATGTCCTTGTTAAAATAATATTATTAATAGTATATCAAGGTTCTTGAAAACCTGGTGTTGCATGTATCAAAAACTATTGGATAAGTTAAATCTATTTGAAAAACATATTTCCTAAAATATTTGGGTGTGACATTGGTTTCTTCTTTTTATTACTTAAATGTGGTACATAATTATGGGAAAACTCCATCTCATGTTTCTAGAAACATCTAATAACTTCCTTATATATATATATATATATTAAATTCATAAGGGGCCAGAACTACTTGTAAATAAGGTTTTAGAACTATGTAAATTCTATCAAGTTTACATTCATTACCCAGAATGAAAAATTTCTACATACCTACCTAGTCGAATAAATTTTTCTTTATAAATAGAAATAGATACTTCTTTTTTTATTCAATTTTATAAATTTCATTTTTTATTCTAAGGAAAATAACTTTATGGAAGTATTTATCAATAAAAATATCCTTAAAGACCATCCAATCCTTGGTATGGATTTCATTTTTATAATTTTATTATTAATTAAAGACCGCTGCTAATTGACTTTACCATTAAAATAATAAACATGAAGATTTATATTCCTATTATATGAACATCCCAAAACATAGAATATATTTTCCAAATTATTGATCCATCATTTATGTTTAACTAGATCTAAAGATCCAAAAAATACCATAGGGTACCGTTTTATGAAATTTCGGAAAATAGACATATTCATATATAAATAATATAGTTATTATATCTCAAGGGTTTTTCTATATATTTCCAAAATTAATTGATTTAACACTACTAAAAACTTCTTGTCTCTTACTCCAACCATTTTGGGTTGCTGGTTCAGAAGGATAATTTCCTTTTGATGCCTTTCTACTTCATTCACTCTATTTATTAAATGAATTTTTTATAACAAATTTTTTTTGATCAAGAAACATATAAATATGTTAAATATATATCATGATAATATTACCATATTTTATTATTTCATAAAAGCGTCTTTTAACATAATCCTTACCTCTAATGTTATCTAAACCCTTGTTCTGATACCAATTATTTAACCATATAACCTAACCCAACCATAAATAGGAGTTTAAAAGAAACGAATCCATATTCTTGCATTCTCATGATTTTTAATTTTATAGTTATATATAGTTTTTAAAAAACATTTCAAAAAAATGTGTACACCTAGAAAAACTGTTCATTTTTCCATGAAAATAGGTTCTTAAATTTACACCTCTATTTCATTCAAGAAACATTCCCTTTTTTAAGACGAGTCAACATATCACAAAGATTGAAGTTTCTATAATTAATAAAATTCATTTGATCCAATGAAAAACATTTGAAAACATATTATTATAATAAAAATCTCATCAAGGGATATAAAAATAATGGAAACTTATTAGTTTGGGGAAAACATGAAAACCCATAAAAAATTTCACCTTTTTCATGATAAACTTTGAGTATATAATTAAATCATTACCACAATTGAAAAAAACATATGATATGATGAAAACATTAAAACACATAGAAATAATGTAAATACCATTAAATAATAAGTTTATATTAATTATTTACTTGATTAAGAAACATTTTCATGTTAATTATGTTATCATTAATCTTTTTTATATCCTTTACTACTATGATCTATTTACTTACTAAATTAGTTAGGTTTACATCGAACGTTTTGAGGTTGATCGGTCTAAAACTAGTTTAGTGTGTTGATATTGGTAAAATGGTTCATGGTTCCATAATGTATATAATATTAAATTTTTTATAAATATATTGTTTTTATAATAAATATACTTTTAATACTATCCATGTAAATAGGTAATGAAAAATGAGATACACCATTCATGGAAGCGATAGTTCGCATGTACGCATGATCAGTGTTTTCCTTTTTCAAATGGATAAAAAGGAAATAATAAAGATAAATATTTAATTTTAAATAATAATAATAATATTATAAATATAATATTTATTCATTAAATGCATTATTATAACCATCCATGTGAGGTGATAATGAAAAAAATATTACATCGCTTGATGGAGGTGGTAGTGCGAACATATGCATAGGAGATGTTATAAATTTTCAACAGATGAGAGGGTAATAAGGTTGATAATATTTTATATTTTGAGAATAATAATTCATTCATAAAAATAATATATATACATTAAATTAATATTTATAACCATCCATGTATGGTCCTGATGAAAAACGGAACACAACGCTTCATGAAGGTGGTAGTTCAAATGTACGACAGAATAATATTTTCATTTCCCATAGGATGGAAAGGGGTACAAAAAATAGTCGTTATATAAAGATAATAAAATTTTACTATATTTAATATAGTTATGTAAGAATATTATAACGGATATAATATATTTTAAGGATTAACAATAATAAATAAACTTGAAAGAATTCAGTTAATACTTATCCCACCCCCTTTAATATCTTCCTTTGGATTACACCTTAATCTATCTAGGATTGGAATTTTGGAAATACAAATACATATTGGATGTGGTGTGGTGAGTTAGAAAGGTATTTAGGTTGAAATTTGTTGATAAATATTTCTCAAAGTGTTTGGATGAGTGAGGATATGTGGTTTCCTTTTATAAGTGAGAGTAGTGGCACCCTTTTAGATGTTAAGAACATTAAAATATAATAAATGTATTTATCAGGAAAAGTGGATCAAACTTATTCAAACTTTTAAGATATTATACGGTACAAATCCACTCATCTAGTCATATTTATCCAAATTTTATAGATATTTTAAAAATTATATCTTAATTTAACCCCCCTTTTAACCGTTTTAACATTTACCATGGTGAAACACTTCTACCATAGTAACTATTAATTATAAGTAAAAATAAAATTGGAATCAGAATTAAATTTAAAAATAATTATTTCAAATATGGAACCAATTTTCTAGGATTAAATTTCCAAAAGTAAAAAAAATATAATTTCAAAATATGTTCTTAAAATGCAACAAACAACCATTTTAAGATAAATGTCTTTTTAACCTTAAAAATTATTTTACACCAAAATAAAGTATAATTTTAATTACAATGGAATTAATTATTTTATTTTAAATAAAATGATAGTTATTTCAATTTTAAAAAAAAAGGATGTAACCTTGAAAAAACTTGGTTAAATGTGAAGAACAAAAATATTTTTTATTTGAAAAAAACATTACTTAGATTTACAAAATGAAAACATTGATTTCTAAGTTCAACATTATATTTTTAAAAGAATTATATTCCCTATAAAAAATATATATTTTTATAGAAAAAATGTTTCATAAAATTTTGATTCATTATTATGTAATGATAATATCATAAAAATGAAAAAAAAATTAAGATTGGTATTTTTCACTATTTCCCAAAAAATTTACTATTTTAGATAAATCAAAAATTTTTAAAAAATCAATTTTTTTTACTTTATATTATTTTGAGATTATGAAATAAAAAATAGTTTCAATATTTAATAAATCTAATATTTTAAAATTACTAAATTTAACCATTAAATAAAACCATGTAATATATGGGAAAAAATTATTAAAATAAAACTATTATTTTTTATTAGATTGAAGAATTATGAAAAATTATTTTTAAAACTATGATGAATTTTAATCCCTAAAATGAATAGTTATAAATAATTAAATTTATTTTTTATACAGTTACCAATGTTTTTATAAAATATCACTTTGATACCAAAGAAATAGTGGGATCTCTTTGGGGTATTTTGTGGTGTGAATAAGTGATTGAAATTCAACTATACTATTCTTCTCAAGAATCATACCCAATGACAGTAAAAGTGATGTTATAAATGTAAAAATAAGAACTATAACCATGATAGTACCAAATAAAAAATTTACAATGGCACTATAATATATAATATCTTTATTAAGAAAAGAGAATGTCATAAAATTATGCATAAGAAAAAGACTTCATGTCAGTAGAAGATTCATCACACAATTTGTTCCTTTCAATTGATAGTGGAATTTCATTGTTGTATAACAGTAAATCCCAAAACTCAGGGTACATATTAAAACCGATATTGTGAAAATGGATCTATAATTGAATGTACAACACACCAATTAAACACATTTCCATGAATGCACTTCCACCCAGTTTCTTCTTGAACATTAAATGGAATTTAACTAATACAATTAGTATGAAATTATATTATATGTTATGAGAGTTAAGAATAATCTATTTTATTTTAATCACTAATATAGTAATTTATAAATTGTGGGATTTATAGTTGTAGAAATTAAAATATTTATCTATGAAGTGTTCATTCGAAAATTACAATAAAATTAGGTTTAACTAATAAATTATGTATTTAGTTTTGAAATTATTTATATATGTCATTATTGATTTATCATAGTTGAATGAAATAAAGAAATAATTTAAATGGTAAAATAATTAATCCACCATATGCTCAGGGAATAATTTACATCTTATTATTTTTAGATTCAAATCCCCTTTTAATATCTAATTGAAGTATATAGTGTTTATAAAAGCAATTAAACATGTTAGAGTATGATAAATATTGTACAATCGAATCTCAATTATGAAATTACATTCTTATGTTAAAGTATGAAATTTTTATATGACATTTAGCAATGTTTATGCCTATGAAATACACTAAAAAGACCACCTTAGGGGATCTGAAATATTATTTAAAATTCATGTTAAGCGATATAGATGGTAAATATATGGTTTGGGCGTGGAGAAAAAAGTATATAAAAAAAATTAAATGACGATCCAATTTTTTAAATGATTTTCATTTGAAAAATTAATATCTTGTTGAAATTAATATTTATTAAACAGGCATGATGATAATTTTGATCAATTCAAGTGTTTCCCTAGGGAAGTATTTTCATCCAATATTATTTTATAAAACATGTAAACCTTGAATAAATTCTTAGATAACCCCATATGTTTTTCCTATAAATCATTTAATTTTTCATGATATTAGATTCATATTCTCATGGAAAGACATCAAGTTTATAATGGTACATTTTAGTCATGAATTTTATAACTAAGTTAATAAATCAATTATAATCAAAAAAACTCAGTTAAACACCATGAAACTCAATTATTCACAATTTATTTTTACTATTGGTTATGAACATAGTTCTAGAAATTCTAGATATGCTGTCCAGAAATTGAAATAAAATATAAAATATATAATTGTGACCTATAATATGTTAAATTCTGGGATTGATAATCCATGATGCACATTATCAAATTAAGTATATTTCATTTTGAAACTCAATTTTTCAAAATATTTTTTTAAAATCTACTACTATGTTATACAATTTGTTTTGAGATATATAAATTAGTAATAAATAATTTAGATCTGTTATAAAATTATAGTTATACAATCAATTAATAATTTTAAAAATAAATTTTGGATGTTCTAGTTTTATAGATTAGAAGATTAACTGGAACTAGTTGTGTAACTTATTTGTGTGGTTGGTTATAAATTACACAACTTGGTTGTAGATATTTCAATTATTTTTTAATACATTTAGTTATGTTACTCTATTTTTCAAATTCATTATATAATAATTAATTATGTTTATCATATATCATAACTATCTATAATTCATATAAATATTTTACAAAATGATGTGTGTTGCACATTACCCCAAAAAATTATTACATAATTAATAAAGAACAAATAGAATTAATTATTGTGCAGTGAAGCTATATAACTTATTTGAAAAATTATTATTAAAAATAACTAATAAACACAAGGTAATTAGAAATTAAACTGTTATTTACATATTTTTATAAATTAATAAAAATGATAAATTTTCATTTCATAAAAAATAAAACAGCGTGAAGAAAATATAATTGTTTCATTGAAAGTGTTATTTTTCATAAAATACCATTAGGAATGAAAATATATGAAACCAAAACACCTAGGAATTCCTAGCAAGCTGTAAGTTGAGTGTGACACCCTAAGTCCTCCTCTAATGGGCTAAAAGTTTGTGACCAACATCGAGTAGACATATCACACACAGGGGAGGTATTATCCTATGGCACCTTTACACATGAGCACATCTCCAAATACCCATAATATTATGAAAGGTGAAATAAAAATGATACTCAATGCATGAATACATCTATAACCCACAATCTGAGTAAAAAATTTCTATAAATTATAAATTCCAAATACAAATCCACCAAAAACTACAAAAGAGTCCAACCTACTGAGAAGGAGGAGTCTGATATCAAATGAAACACCTAGAACGAACCACGATCAATCTAGTTAAACATTTCTATAACTAGTCTTGGTCCAAATAAGACCCTATTAAATAAAATATCATCTTCATAAGACATGACATGTGTGGCAAGAACCCTTTTAGAGGTGAGTATAACTATACCCAAAAGGACACCCCAAATCACTAAACATAAAGCATCAAAATAGTAGTAAACAAATAATTAAAAAGGTATAGAAATTATAATACGGGACATAATAATAATAACCCAAAAATTATCAATATAGAAATTGAGTCTCAATTTAAGTTCCCAACTGCACTGCCAAAATATAATTATGGTTGAGATTTAAAAGTAACACTCATCTGAGAGAAGTCACTCCAAAAGTATGATAATGCTGATGGAACTCATATGAGAGGTCATCCTCTTCATGCCTATCCATAAATAATTATGAAATGAAATTCAAAAGTGATCAATACATAGATAAGGGATCAATCTCGGGGCCATGGGGTATACCTAACACTATTTGGAATAACCTACAAAGTAGGGGATTGGTGATCAGTTATGTTAGTCAAACCAATTCCAAAAACCCTACCAGGGATTGAAGGTATGATAGAGGACCCACCCTAGGCCACATGAAGGGATCATTGAAACTTTATCTGAGACTAATCTTGAAGGGGAGATAAATCATATTCCCAAATCATGATACCTCAATCTACCCACATGAGGATGGACCAAGGGAACATATGTTAAGGAAACTGGTCCACAATAAAGATAACAAGGGATAAAAACTACTCTTGAGAAATCACACATTGTGTCCTGCCTAACCCAAGTCTACCATTGTGCTCCGGCCCATGCTCATTTACTCTGGGCCATGCTCGTGTAACTTTCTATGCCTATGCAGTAGGCCAGATTTAGGTACTTGGTTGTGTTCAAGAACTAGGTTGTGCCCATGGCTGTTCCCATATACCTAGCCATGTCTAAGTGCACGGGCATGAACATGTACTATGGATGTACCCATATACCTGGCCATGTCTATCCCCGTGTACCCTGAAGGTACACATTGAGTCACAAGGAACAATTCCCACATTGTGTGGTAGGTACCCCATGGAATGTGATACTTTATTATGTTAAAACCCTAGCTTCCAATGACAGGGTACCACACCGTTTGTTTTCATATGACCACACTCCATGTAGTTGTGATTTTTATATAAATATAAGAATACTAATATGTTTCTGTCTGTGTTTCAGACACCTTTTAATCCTCAAAAAATTTCAAAAAAATGATGGATCTGGTGTTGACCGAGCCCCGTGATTGTCGGTGTTCAGCTTTCAGCCATCCAAACCCCTTGGGTTATGCTCCTCATCACCCTGTTCCATCACCACACCCCAAAATTGGAAATAGGGAACACCATTCTGATCCCAATCCTCCTCCAATCATCAACCAACAACACCGCACCTTGATCACCACATCTATTGTAAACTAAAACCCGAGGTAACGATTTATTTAACTAATGAAAAATAACGCAATAATCATCTTCTATGTATTGGTCGAACGACCAACCAAAGAAATTCCGATGATGAACATGGGAATAGAAGGGGAAGAAAATCGTGAAAAAAATAGGAGTAATCCTCAACCATTTTTTTGTTGAGCCTTAATTAATTGAAATTATAATGATGGATGAGGAACCAAAATTAAATAGAATAAATTCCTATATACAAAGAAAATAAACCCACACATACAAAACATGATCAACCTGTGAATCATTCTATTAATGGAGTTGATTCACATTCTTGATGGGATTATCAAATGGGGAATAAAACAATTAAAGAAAAAAACCCTACCCTGGGTTTCAGTCCATTTCCAATGAATAACAATGATATGTCAGAGTAGTTGGAGAGATCCATAAGCTCTGATTGGAACACCAATTTCCAATCCATGATTTTTTCATCATTTATTGAAGAATGATCCTCTAATAGCTCATCTCTTAATATCTAGGGTAATTTAACTAACCCTATGGATTTTAAATAAGTATTATTTTATATGATAATATTAGATCATCATGTTTAAAATAACAAATTAATTAATTAATTTGTAATTTAATTATTTTCAACTATGAATCTAGTTTACCAAAACACCAAATGCTAACAAAGATTATATTGTGCCTAGGGCTAAATATGAATTTTATATTTAACAATGATCTCCAATTTCTAAATCGATAATTCATTTAGGATTTATTCTATTAGCTCATAAAAAATGCATGTGCATGATATAATATATTTAATAATTTTATTATTTTAGTACCGTGCCCCTCCAGGCCCTATAATCCTACACTAACTCAGTTCCTAGCTCAAAAAATATTACTTAAAATATTCTAAATTATAATAAGGGAAAAAGAGTTGTTACATTCTCCCCACCATAAGGATTTTAATCTTGAAAAGGAAAAATCCTATGAAAAATAATGATGGTAATGGGTTCATATTTGGTTCTTCTGTCCATAGGTTTTCTCCTGAAGATTTGGTTCATGAGTTCCATGAACACGGATGGGACATTCATTACTCTAAAATACATCACCATTTACTCATAGTGACTTGAATGGAATCATAATTCCATCATTGGTATATCCTCTTCCTGAAATCAGAGCTGCTGATAGCCTGACCTAAAGTCAATCATAGAGAACCACCTCTCCCCCTTCAATTGGTCAAGGAGCTATTTGATCCTTGGTAGTGGGTATATATTCATAATAGTCACCTAGTTCGGGTGATGATAATTTATAAACAACCTCAATCTACCATCCTTTTTCATGGTGAATAAAACTCTGGTTTCCCATAGGGACACACTTTATTTGAAAAATCCCTTCTTTTACGACTCGGCCAACTACACTTTAAACTCATGAAACTATGTGGGAGCCATATTATTTGATGGAACATATTTAAGGGTAGTCCCAATGTGAAAGTCTATATAAAAATCTATCTCACAGTGGGTATGGAACCCCATAATGTCTTCCGAGAAGACATCCTCATATTTCCCCACCACTTTAAGAAGCTTAAAGATCGTAATATATTCTACTCTAAGTGTAATAATACTATATTAACCATGAGTAATCACTTTTATCATCTTGTATATGTACTCATCATACTCTTTCTAGGTTCCCTTCCCACCAATGAAGAAAAAACTCATCTTATATACATAGACACACCACATCCTTTGCCTAAATTAGCCAATATATGCATGGAATGTGTATATCCATTCCATACCCAATATGAAATAATAGGGACACATTACTACTACAAAGAGAACCCAAATGAATCTCTCTCATCCAAAAGTCTAGTCACACTATCATTAGAAGTGTGTAACCATTGAATCCCATTCAGTAAGAGTCTCTAAATACAATGGTTGATCCGAAGGCTCAACTAGAATATTTATGCATCAAACTAGGGATGTAGAATGAAAATATGGGTTCACAACTATGTCTATAAATATTTCAATGAAGGTATAAAAGACACAAATTGTACCTCTAATCATTCATGGATTATCTGGATTGTAGGCCTCCACTTCCTGCAACTATCCTCATCCCTGACCACCAGCTCCTTATGGTTGGTAGGGACCACATTAGGGTAGTGGTTGAATCAAGTCAATAAATATGACACCTATAGATTATATCACTCCTACTACTCAACATATTCTACCATATGAACCTCCCTTCTCTAGATTTTATCTCTATCGGGGTATCCATTGAATGTCTCTTTGTCAGCCGTATGGAGGGTTGGAAAAATTCAAATGATATTTCACAGATAGTCACCAAAGTAGAACTACCTATCCATATGTTGAATATAACCATCCTGAAATCCAAAATCCACATACCCACTTTTCTAAAATCACCTCTTGAAGTTTCTCTCATGGATAGATTCCCGTGTCTACCATCGATGCTAGCTTCCTAAGTCTCAACTCCCATGTGCCCACTACCAACACCAATTGTCTATGACTACTCCATTAAGAAGATATCCACCACCACAGTCTCCTTGAACACTATGACATAAGTGGGAATGAATAGAGGTATCATACAAGCCCATATATCTCTATGGATACCCCAATCAAAGTTACATACCTTGAAGAACATATCATGAACTATATCCAAAGTGTATTATGAGACCTTAGTTAACCTTGAAGAATAATCATCCATAGTATTGTTTCCCTGTTAATGTTTTAGAATATACTTGATGGGAACTACATGAAATATAGCTGGAGAGAAATTATGTCTAAAAAGACTCTCAAATTCTATCCATGAAATATTCATCTCATTCTATGATAGAATCACCAAAATCCACCACCACCCCATTGATCCATGAAGATGGATCATAAACATGGCCACCATATGATATACAGGTGTCCTAATGAGGAGTAAAACTCACATAAATACCTCAATACAGTGTTTAGAGTTCTGGGGGTATGGAACACTCCGAAGCCTGAGGGTTTATGGCCTCTAAAACTCATGAAGTGCGCTGAGTCTCTATACCTCATCCATTAGTACTCCTAATGAAACCTGCTAATTGATGTTTGAAGGTACTACTAGAAAACCACCTAAAGTTACCACCTCTTGAACATGTCCCTATATTAAAGCCTCATCACTTGGTGAATTATTCTCATGATCCTACTATGGAATCCTCGATGGAAATCATCATGGAAGAATCCTGAATAGACAATATGTACCATGATCAAGAGTATATCCGAGGAGCTGAAACTAGAAGGATATGGAAAATAAAACCCATTCCTAAATGATGAATGTACCAAGGTTTTCCTTGTAACTGGTGTGTATATGTGCCAATTCAGAAACTAGGTTATCTAATTCTTGGTGAATGGATACGTCAGCTGCTGTATTGATACAAGATTCACTATCCTGAGTGTTGAACTCAAAACACTTTAACTCTATTAATGTAATTCTTAGACCATCCTCATAGCTCGATAATCTCCAATAGGTTAGGGATAGGAAACTAGAACCGAATAGGCATATGACACACATAGAAGCCCTTAACCACTGGTACCTATACACACCCACAAATCTCTAAATACCCATACAATGTTGAAAGGTAAAATATATTTTTTAACAAATGCACAAATACATTTATAGACCAAAATTTGAGTAAAAAAAAGTAATGGAAAGCATAATGGCCAAATATAGGCCCAAAAGAACCTAGAAAAGAGGCATAACTTCTAAGGAGGGGACTCCTATAAAATACAACATTAGTTATGAAACACGAGCTTTCTAGCTCAACTATGATCCGTCTCCTCCTGGACCACATTATACCCCATCGAAAAACCTATTGTTTTCATAATACACAACATGTGAGAATAAATACCATATAGGGTTTAGTATAAATATAACCATCTAGACACTATAAAATAAAAAAAATGTAAATCATTAAGAGAGTAATCAGATCATCATTACAAAGGAATGTCAAGTAGAATTAGATAATTATTAATAATGACTAAGATATAATCAAGATATACACTATATCTCATGTTAAGGTCACAACCACACTAACGTAAAAGGATTTTTTTTGATATTTCAATGTAACACTCATCCAAGAGATCTCACTCCACAAGTCCAATAACAATGATGTGCTCATCCAAGAGGTCAAGATCATCAGACATATCTATGAATAAGTATATGCAGGAGATCAGAAGAGATTGATACTTAGATAGGGGATAATGCTTAGGAATGTGGGTTATACCTAACCCTATCAGGAATAACCCACTAAATAAGGGATCAATGCTGAGTATATTGATCACTCTGATTCCTAAAACACTATATAGGGATGAAGATATGACAGTGGATCCCACCTTGACCCACACAATGGGATTAATGAAACTCTATACAAGACTGATCTGATAGAGGGGATCACAACCTAGGACTAGAACGTGGTTCCTCAATATACCCTCATGGGAATGGAATGAGGGAATGTACCTTAAGTAAACTTTCCCAGACTAAAGAGAATAATGGACTCAAACACCTCTGGATAAAGAACACGGTGTGTAGTAGTAGTACACAGTATGTATTGTCTCCCATGTGTCTTTCCATGTAGTCTGGACTATGCTCATGTTCTTTATTACATATATATGTATTTTAGGACTTTTTTCTATACCCTGATGATGATCATATACAATACAGGGTTCAGGTACTGGGAAGTGTCCAAATACCATGCCATGCCCATGAACATTGGCTGTGCCTATGTACCTAGTTGTGTTTGAGTACGGGGCCTTTCTCGTGTACTCTAGCCGTACCCATATACAAATCCATGCCAATTTATGGGTACCACAAGGGTACACACTGAGACACTAGGAAAGAGTCACGAGGTGTGCGGTGGGTACCTATCCATGCTCGTACCTGTGTACTCTGGCTGTGCCTGTGTACTTTGCTGCGTCTATGCCTGTTTACCCCAAGGGTACATGCCGAGTTTCTAGGATTGAGAAACATGGTGTCTGGTGGGTACCCTAGGATCTGTGATAGTTAACAAAACCCTAGTTCCATATCAAGGGTACTACATGATGTGTGTTTTTAGGATGAAATTCCATGTACTCAGTATTTTCAATGAAATCCAAGAACGCACATGCGTTTCTGTCGACAACACTGCGACCTTGAATTCCTCCATGGATTTCACATGAAATCCTAGATCAAGTGTTGAATGGGCCGTTCTATTGTTTATGGATTGATTCTGTCGATCCAAACTACTCCAGAAATGTCCCCCATTACAAATCTCAATTACTGCATGCCAAACCAGGATATTAGGAACAATTCTCCAATCCCCATCCACCTATGATCATCTATCATCATCATCTCACATTGATCACTCCATTTACTATGAACCAAAACCCATAATGATGATCCATTGTCCCAAAGAATGATTTCACAATGATATATCTCCATGTATTGGCTGAACCACCATCTAATGAAATGCCATCGATGAAGGTGTGAGGAACGAGGGAAGAAAAATAAAAAACACAATAAGAAGAATGAACCTTGTCCATTTTTCATCCTAGAATTGATTTATTTATGTTAGAATGATGAATGAAAAACCAAGGTAAAATAACATAAATTCCCAAATATTAGTAAGACAAACCAAAAACCACAAAGCAAGATCGACCCACAAATTAATATTTTTTTGGATTTGACTTGTGCCTATCATGAGGTAATTAAATAGGGAATAAAACAACCAAATAAAAATTCTATACTTGAATTTTGGATTAATAACTAATAAATAATGTTCATACATCACAGTAATTGGCGTGATCCACAAGATTTTATTAACACACTAATTTCCATTAACTCAGAAAAACTACACATACATGATATAATATATTTAATTATTTTATTATATTTTCACCAAGCCTTTTAGGGCCCTGGAATACAATGATAAATTAGTTCCTATCTCTTAAAATATTTCTTAAAATATTCTAAATCTTAAAAGGGAAAAACTAATCATTGTAGAAAATACATAATAACATTAAAAAAATGAAATTTGGTCTATGAAAATGAGAAAGTAGAATAAATCGTGTGAATAAATTATGCATATTATATTTATACAATCAGTTATGAATTCTATTTATTAATTATAGATATTGTAGTTATAAAAATTATTAAATAAATTCAAACTAATTATGTAACTTAGTTCTACTATAACGACCCAAACTGTAATAAATAAAATTTCCCCTTACATTTTAATTAAAATGTATTATTATGTATTATAGTTATAGAAAACACATGAAACCATAGGGTTTTTTATATCCTATTTAAAATATAATTAATAATAATTACCATTGATAATATAATTGTTGGACAGCGATCACATGATTAGTATAAATATAGGATTTTAAGAAATACAGTTGACACAGACAAAGGAATTGACGGTCCTAACCAGTAGGATCATACCATATAAAGCCCATTTATCAGAGACTTTAAGGTAGATTGAATCCCTGGGATTTTTCATTGAGAAGGCCTAAGATTACATCCAACAACTTAAGTATGAGAAAATCTATTTATGGGAGTAGTTCAATCTCATTGAGATCATGCTCCAAACCATATTTGACGAACCACCCCATAAAAGTTTCATCATCACATACCTCACCCTTAGGGTGTTTTCTGGTGTATTAAACAGATATATCTCAAGACCATAGAAATATCAGTATTTTCATTACTTTTTAATGAAAATGAACATAATTTAATCCTATTATGGTTACTTTATAAATTATTTTTATTTTGATACACTAAAACACATATGTTATTCTTAATTAGTATTCATTTTCAATTAATACAATTATTTTGATGAATTAATGGATTTTTTAAATATGTAATTTTTTTATAAAATATCATTATTAAATAATTTTTATTAAATGTAAATTATTATACATTTTTTATGAAGTCAAATGTAATTTTTATAAAGGTTCAAAAAATATTATTATTAAAAAACTTATAATTTCTCAATAAATATTGATTAATATTTTCAAAGTGAAAATACAAATATTTATTAAATAATTTTGATAAAATTAATATTATTTTTGGATTCAGAAGTTCAAGATTATCTAAGAGTGATTTTTTCATAATTTTCAGAGATATTAAAATTTTCAGGTAAAAATTAAATACCGTATAAATATAAGATGGTTATTATGAAATTATCATGAACCAAAAGTGATGTAATAATTACTATAAATGGAATAAACGACCAAATATATGCTTTAAATATAAAATAATTTGATTTTAGGTTTATTTTATTAATTTTATAAATCCATTATGAATCCTCTAATACCATTAATATATTTTAGGGTTTTAAAATCCTTTCTTTAAGAGTATGAATCACTTACACATATGCAAGGGTATTATTTTATTATGTTATTCCATTTAAATTATAAAATAATTAAAACCACTCCCATTTGGGAGAGACCATTGTCAAAAACCCTCATATGTTTTTTTTGTTTTGGTTATTTTATTATATAGAGTCCAAAACCAATGTTTTAGAAATATTAAAGAATTTCCCACCAATTTCATATATAAACCCACGCAAGATCCCAATTAAATTCACTCAAAATACTTGGAGAATGTACTTACTCTTACCTCCCCCCTATATATTCCTCCCAAGGCATCCCCAAGATCTCAAGAAGCTCCTCCCAAGCATTTGGAGTCCCCCACTCCAGTAAGGGATTTCTATATTCTCATTTCAATCCAAGAACCTATTAAATGTTATGTATCTCAATTTTAATTCATTCATATTGGGATATGTTATTCCATATCCCCTTAATTTACATTTTATTTATATATGATGATATATTCCTGTCACTCTCATTAATCCCTCTTATGAACCTTTACGTACACCAATTACCATACTAAAATTTTGTAAGGGATCCTCACATTCCATTTTCTATTCTAGTTTATTTATTATATTATGACTTATATTTAAAACTACGAATGTTGGGAAATGTATTGACCTGTTCCTTTAACTGATCATTTTATGTCCAAATTATGAGAGACCTATTTTATTCTCATCAACCCATTTTATGAATTTTTAAGTGATGCTGTTATGCTAGGAAAATTTTAATGTGATTATCGATATCAAAATAATTATATAGTGAATACCATACCCATTTACTATCAAGGGTGTTCAGATTTATAAATTTATAATTTATTTAATTGGTACGTTAAAATATTTATTCCACACTCCTTGATAATGGAATAAAATATATTAGTGAATGAATCCATGTTTTGTGATCTATGTGGCACAATTAAGCATGAGAATGAAATGAATGTGACCAATGCACTCAAAATTATATAACACTCAAATGCATTGGGTAATTTTTATTCTCATAATATTTCTTGTTGGGGAAAAGAGTGAACCCTATTAATTTAGGGGGATTTATCAATCATTATGTGTTGAGAGATATCCTTGACCTTTTTAATGATGGAGTGTTTTAAGTTTATTCCACATTTTCCATGTCGTCTTTATAATACTATATCATGTCTCACTATTCATGTTTATGACTCATACTATTTTTATTACACATAGATATTACTATTGTGTAACATGAATTATTGACTTTATTTTATTCCATTTTTATTCCCTTATTTGGATTTATAGCTCACCACTTTGTTATGTATGTCCCCAGGTCATCCCATGCAATTTTAAGTGCGAGAATGTTTAGGATGTTTTTATTAAAGGTGATGTTTTTACTACTTTAAATTATTATGTTATTTACCTAATTCTCAATGTCACTATAATTATCGATATTTTTATTTGTTTTAAGTGAAAAATTATGTAATAAGTCATATATTAATGTATCATAATGACATGGGTTGTTATAGTTGGTATCGATTGAAAAGTTTAGTAAATTTTGGGATTAAGATTAGAAAAATGTGGCGAATGAATTAAGAATAAAACTATGTATAAGAAAATAAACCTAGATTTTTGTGAGTATATATTAAGTGGTTTATTAAAAAAATATATCCATTTCTAGATACTACAAGTAAATGTGGTTTTGGAATAGATGATCATATGGGTAAAACCTAAAAACAACACATTGAACAAGACTCGACCAGGAAGTGGTGCATGATAATAGGTCTTCCTGCACACTAGAATTGACACTCCCAAGGTATATGATTTTTTAAATTCATAATAAAATTATGAACCATTATTAAGTGAAAAAATAATCATAATAATATATGTTAGGAAATAGATCATGGATAACATAGGTTAATGCCTAGAAATTCATTAGGTAAGGAAATACATGTAATTTTTCAGTTATCTATTTAATGTTAGTAGATTCCTTATTTTGTGATTAATCGTTTAAAAATAATCATAAATAATTTTACCTTTATTTTATCCAATGAATATATATAAGAGGAATCAGGTAAAAAATCAATTCGATGTAAAATGTGAAGACTTCCCCAAAGAGATTCCCAACTCAATGGGAGTGAGAATTGTGAACTTTGAGACGATACTCTCTCAGCTGACTTAGGTTTTAAATAGAAACCTAGACCAGGAATAGTTACTAACTCCCCCTAATAAAGATCAATTTTAAATTTATTCCTTTTTACGAAAAAGGCCTCTGAAATTCAATGGATCATCTGATCCCTTAATCACAGAGCAATAGATCAACTCCATTGTGAAGATCTTCTCCATATTTCAATTTTCTGAACAAGGGAAAGTTTTACTGGGTATTTATCACATAGAGGGAGAAGTTGACCAATGGTGGAAATTATCCTACAATATAAATCTTGAGGAAGATATCAATGTGATTGTGTGTAATTAATTTTAGATAATGTTTTTCAATTAATATTTTCCATGCACTCTCAATATTAAAATGGAAAGGGATTTTCATTCCCTCTAGAAAAAAGAATAAGAATCTATCTGGTATTACGAGGAAAACTTAAAAATACTTTCATGATATACATTTATAGTTTTTATTACCTAAAAATGTAATATTAAATATTTATTTGGTGGGTTAAAACCTAGTCTATGAAAATTCTTGATGACCCATGAATTTGATAGCTATGAGGAAATTTTCTGATGTGCCCTCAAAGTCAAAATGGAGATCAGTTAGTCACAAGGGTATCACAATGATAGTAAATGGAAATTGGAGTTTAATTAATTTGGTCTGAGGAAGAAATCTGGTAGTGTAAATAAATTTCAATATCCCACTTGTCAAAGATGCGGAAAGAGGTACCCAATAAATTTCCTGAGGGGAATGAAGAAATGCTTTAGGTGTAGGAAGTAAGGACACCTATCTAATGATCGATGATAACAGAAAAGAGACAATGAGATTGAGGAAATGAATGATATAGTCAACCCTAAATTTATTTTTCATTTCTTCAACTACTAGAAACTATGGAACTTAGAAAACCAATGCACTAAGCCAAGGGTTATTAGAGACAACCAATACCCTCAAAGGAAGCAAGGGTGATATTTTTCAATCAAAATTGCGTAGGTGGATCCCAAAAACGAAGTGGTGATAGGTAAAGTAGTTATTCCTTAAATATTAGAGAATGTACATTTTTATTCTAGTTCTAAACATTCCTTCATATCACAAAATTTTATAAGAACTATTTAAACACTACTGAAAATCCTAGAAGTAGAGTTGTCGATGAAAATTATAATTGGGGAAATTATTCCTTCAAAAGTATAGAATACTTCCCCAATAACAATTTTTGGTCTAAAATTCCTAGAGAACCTTTTCATACCACCTTTGGTGGAAATTTGATACCATTTTGGGTATGTATTGTATTTAACTATATAGATCCATGCAAATTCCTATGAGAAGGAAAAAACTCTCCATATTTAAAATAGACCCCCAATCATATACAAGTGAAAGGAGGAGGATGAATCTTATTTAGAACCAAAATCACAATAATTAATATTACTTATCTATGAGAAAGAATATCTATCTAAAATGATTGATTCTAAAGTAATATTCATCCTTTAAGGCATGACCTTTGTGAAGGAATACACTGATGTGTTTCCCAAAGAATTTTATGGTCTTCCTCCTAGCTGAGATGTTGAATTTTCATTTGAGGTTTTACCTGGGGAATTAAAATTGTCCAAGAATCCATATAAAATGGTTGTTGTGGAACATGATGAGATGAATAAATAACTAAAATATAATCTTGGTAAATGTTTCATACACCTAAGTGCTTTACCAAGGGTTGGACCAGTCCTCTTCATCAGGAAGAAGGGATAATCATTGCATTTTTTGAATTGAATATCATGAGCACAACAAGATCATGATAAAGAACACATATACAATACCATAGATTGATGACTTGTTTGATAAACTTTGTGGACCCCATTACTTCTCCAAGGTGGTTCTGTGGTCAGGATATTACCAATTTAGGGTGAAGAAGGATGATATCACCAAGACTTATTTTCATACAAGTTATGGGAAATATGAATTCATAGTAATTCCTTTTGGACTCACTAATACTGAAACAATCTTCATGTACTTTTTTAATACAGTATTTTGGTATTTCCTCTAATTCTTTTGGTATTATTTATAGATGATACTCTAATAGACTCCAAAAGTAAGTATGATAATGAGGATCATTTGAGAACTATACTAAATAACTTATGGAAGGAGAAGATTTATTCAAAGTATGACAGATGTGAGTTTTGGTTGAAGGAATTTTAATTCTTAGGACATGTCATAATAATCAATGGGGTATCTAAAAATATTTCAATGATAGAAATTATTAAAGGATGGTTGAGGCCATAATTTTGGAAAAATATCTATAGTTTCCTTGGATTAGCTGGGTATTATCATTGATTTATGAAAAATTTATCTTGATTATCAAACCCTCTAACCAAGATAACTTATAAGGGAGTCAAGTTTTCAGGGAATTATGAGTATGAAGACCACTTCAAGGATTTTAAAAGGAGGATTATCACTAAACCCGTGCTGACACTACCCACAAGTGTAGAACCTTTTGTAGTATTTAGTGATTCCTTGATGAAATGGATTGGGCTATGTGTTAATGAAAAATCAAAAAGTAATAGAATATTCTTCAAGGCAGTTGAAATTTCATGAATAGAACTACCCAACATTTGATATGGAGTTTGATGTAGTGATCTTCACCTTAAAAATTTTGTGACATTATCTATTTGATGAGAAGTGTGAAATATATAAGGATCATAAAAGTCTAAAGTATATATTCACACAAAAGACCTGAATATGGAATAATGAATATGATTAGAGTTGATTAATGGATATGACTACTCAATTTACTACCATCATAGGAAAGAAAATAAAGTGGAAGACACTATATACATAATGGATCCAACAATTCTATCATTGATGAGAATTGAGGGGGTTTCGAACCTATTACATTTGGAAATGATAGACATGAGAATAATAAAGGAGGTAACATTATAAATCCTTTCACAAATGATTAATCAACTATACCTTCTAGAGAAGATAAATGATTCCCAAAGATATTATCTGGGAATTTAGAATAATGTAAAAAATATAAGAAAATGGAAATCCTTGGTGTTCAATGTTAATAAAGGAGTTCTAAGATTTGGGTGAAGACTATGTGTATCGTCAAATCCTGAGCTACAGATGGAGCTATTGGATGATTCACATAGCTCAAACTTATCTATCTATATTGTAAGCAAAAAGATGTATTACGATCTTTGAGAACAATATTTGTGGGATAATATTAAGAAGTATATCGTGTAATATACATCAAGATATCTTGTATGTTAGAATGTAAGGTTGAAAGGAAAAAAATCTAAGGGGATGATGTAACCATTATCGATACCTATAGGGAAATGAGAAAATATCACTATGGACTTTGTCACCAAAATTCTTAAAAAAATAGAAAGCAAACAATGGTATTTATTTTTTGGTAGATCATCTTAAAAATAGTATACACTTCATTTAGATTCTATAGGACTTATCACTAGATCAAATTGCATGAATATACATCCGAGAAGTGGTAAGGATACTTGGAGTACCACTATTGATTTTATCTAATCGAGATCTGAGATTTACATCCATGATCTGAAAAAATATCCAAATAAATTAAATACTAATTTTAAATTAATCACAACTTATCACTACAAAAAGATGGCCAATATGACTAGACTATCCAAAAACTAGAGAGCATGTTGATAGCATACACAATTGACTTTAAAGGAGGATGGGATGAACATCTTCTTCTGGTCGAGTTCTCATACAATAAATGTTTCCACTTAAGAATCCAAATGGATCCCTATGAAGACCTTTATGGGAAGAGGTCAGAACACCTGCATGCTGGGACAGATATGGGGAATGAAAATTTATATGTTTTGAAATGGTCAAGGAAATGGTGGAAAAGGTTAAAACCATTCATCAGCACCTTAAGGCTGTTCATAGGTGAGAGAAGAGCTATGCTGATAATCATCGATGATACATATAGTTTTATGTTAGGGACATGGTTTTCCTCTACATATATCCATGGTAGAATCTGATGAGTTTTGGGAAGAAGGGAAAGCTTTTTCCTTGATACATTGGACACTTTGATTTCATTGATCGCATCAGAGTGGTGACCTGTCAACTAGCACTCCCACAAACCTATCTCAAGTAAATGTTGTATTTCATGTATCCCTATTGAGGAAGTAAATACCAGACCCCTCATATGTACTCAACATAGATATGGTACCATTTGAGAATGATATTTCCTATTAAGAGTATCTGATGAAAATCATAGATCATATGGAAAAAGTTATATGAAATAAGACAATGTACCTTGTAATGTGCTATGAAGAAACCAGAAGTTTGAATAAGTGAGGTGTAAACTAGAATAGGTGATGAAAAAGAGTTACCATAATCTATTTTAGTGTAGGAAATGAAAACCTTGAGGGAGAAATTTCTTAAGGGGGAATATTATAACGACCCGAACTGCAATAAATAAAATTTCCACTTGTGTTTTAAATTAAATGTATTGTTATGTATTATGGTTATAGAAAACACATGCACACCTTTAGTTTTATTATATAATATTTAAAATAATTTTAAGAACCATTACCATTGATAATACAGCTGTTGAACATGGATCACATGATTAATATACATATAGGGTTTTAACAAATCCAACTGACACAAACCAAGTAAGTGATGACATCAACGAATATACTCATACCTTATAAATCCCATTTATTAGATTTTTCAAGGGAGATAATATCAATGGGATATTACCATTACCAATACCAATTTTAGATCCAACAAATTTAGCATGGGTGAAACCTTTTATGGGATAAGTTCAATCTCATCAAGATCACGACACAAAAAATATTCTGCAAACTAACCCATGAAAGTCTCACCATCACACACCTTACACTTATGTATTTTTTTTGGTCAATTAAAGGGATACATATCAAGACATTATAAATATGAGTATTTAAATTATTTTTTATAGAATAATTAATATATTTCCATCCTATTATTTTTACTTTTAAATGATTTTTTTTCCATAATTAAATAAAATTTTGTTTTTAATTTGTATTAAATTTCAAGGAAGAAATTTATTTTTATTATTTAATAAATTTTTGAAATAAATAATACATTAATAAAATATTATTATTAAATAATTTTTATTAAATATAAATTATCAAATAATTTTTGTGTAGTAAAATGTAATTTTTATGAAGGTTTGAAAATAGTTATTATAAAAAACACAACATTTATTAATAAATGTTGATTTTAATTTTGAAATTTAAAATTAAAATATTTAGAAAATTATTTTGATAAAATTAATATTAGTTTTTGAATCATAACATAAAAATTATCAAATGTTGAATTTTTCATAATTTTTTAATACAGTCAATTTTTTGGGTAAAAATTAAATACTGTATAAATATATGATGTGTATTATGACCTAATAATGAACAAAAATTGATGTAATAAATAATATTAATGGAATAAAATAACATATATATTTTTTAAATTTAAAATAATTTTAATTTATGTTTATTTTATTAATTTTATAAATCCATTTTGAATCCACCAAAACCATTAATATATTTTAATGTTGTAAAATACTTCCTTTAAGAGTATGAGTCACTTACACATAAGAAATGGTATTAATTTCTTATGGTAAAACCTTTAACTTATAAAACAATTAAAAAATACAATTTTTTATTAAATATGGAAAAAAACATAGAATGGTTGGTGGTTTTGGTTATTTTATTATACATAGTCCAAAACAAAAGTTTGAGAAATATTAATAAAATCACCACTCAGTTCCTATATAATCCCACCCAAGCTCCCATTGATATTCACTAAAAATACTCAAATCAAGTCCTTACCCTTATATACCCTTTATAGAGTCCTCCCAAGGCTCTCCATGCCCTAAATAATCTCCTCCCAATCATTTGAAGTCACAAATATTAAGTAAGGGATTTCTCTCTTCTCATTTCAATTGAGGCACACATTTTATGTTATGTCTCTCAATTTCAATTTGTTCATATTGGTAATAGTTATTTTATATCAAACTTACTATAAATTTTATTTATATATTATGACATACCACTTTTACTCTCATTTAGATCTCCCATGAACCTTTATGTACACCCATTACCATGCTGAAATATATTAAAGGATCCTCACCTTCTCTTCTTTATTCAAGTTTCTTTATTATCTCTTACATTATATTTTAATTACTAATGAAATTAAATGTATTTAAATTTACCTATTAATTTTTATTTTATTAAAAAACTAAAATATACCCCTCTAAATATCATCAACCCATTTTATGAATTTTTATGTGACACCGTTATGTTACCAAAATTTCACCATGATATTTCATGCCAAAATAAGTTTGTAGTGAATAAACATACCAATTTACCGTCAGAAGTGTTCAAATTTATAAAATTACAATTCATTGAATTGGGACTTACATATATATATTTCTAAATCCTTAATGGTGGAATAAAATATGATGATGAATGAATCCATGTTTTATGATATATGTAGGACGATTAGGCTAGAGAATGAAATGAATGTGATAGGTGCACCCAGAATTATATAGCACTCCAATGCATTGGGTAATGTTTAGAATCAGGTGATTTTATGTTGGGACAAGGTGTGAACTTGATTATTTTATTGTACTTTTTACATCATTATGACTTTTCAGTTAGCCTTGACCTATGATTACAAAGCAGTGTTTTAAGTTGATGCCACATTTTCCATGTTTACTTTGCGATTCTATATCATGTATCGTTTTTTTTGTTTATGATTTCTACTATTTTTCATGATTTTGGATATTCCTATTGTTTAATATGTAGTATTATCTTCATATTTTTTCATTTTTATCCCCTTACTATGCTATATAGCTCTCCCCTTTCTTATATATGTCCCCTGGTTATCCCATGGAGTTTTAAGTGTGAGCATATTAAGGAAGTTATCAATAAAGATGTTGTTTTTACTATTTTAAATTGTTATTTAATGTACCTAATTACCAAATACACTAGAATTATCGATCTTCTGGGTTGTATTAAGTGTAAAATTATGTAATAAATAAGGTATTATTGCATAATAAATATATGGGTTGTTATAGCTAATGTCATATATGATAGGAAAGTAAAATTTTATCTAAAATGAATTAAAAAATTAATTTATATTTTATATTAAGAGATTATTTATATTGTGTTAATCAAGTATGTATAATTGAATAATAGTGAGATAAAATTATTATTTGAAATTATCAATGAATATAATTTGATATTAAACTTGACTTTAATTATACTTTTCTTCACAAAAATGTAAATGAAAACTATGGATTTTATAATAAAGAATATAGGGAAAAAATATTATTATGAAACTTCAGTTACATAAAGAACATAAAAATTAAAATTATAGACATCAATAATATTCAAAAAACAGAAATAATGCAACTGCTAAAATTTCATTACATATATTATAGATAAAAAATTTTGTTATAGGCATATAATTATTGGTAACTATAATATTAATGGTTAATAAAAGTGATTAGAAAATATAACGATATAAAAACCTCAAAGTGGTGTTGTGAATAAAAAAATGAATTTAATAATGATGTATTTAAGATCCAGTATTAGTGATAAAATTTTATAAAAGAATATAATTTTATCTGAGTAGGTGGTGCACCACTAAAATATTTTGACAAGAAAAGGAGAACAGTTACATTGAGTAATTATGTAGAAAAATTATAGAAGAGTAGGTATACCTTCATAATAGTAAAAGGGGATAAACCATGTAATTTTTTTATGACAATAGAGTGTGAATAAAAAATACCTTCTATTACAATATGAGATCGCAACCTAGAGTTTTATGGAGATAATTAGGGTTTATTGGATGTAATATTGGGTCTTTCTAGTAAACATAGATAAAGCCGTAAGAGTTGTTGAACCAAAACAGATTCAATAGATAAGATTTTTCAAGAGTAAAGGCTAGGGAAGAATATGGGTTTTTGGTGAGGGTTGTTGGCATCACTAGGTTGGAAAGGATGAAGTTGTGGGAGTTAATAGAGAAAGATTATATTACTAGAAACTATATAATTGAGATGCAAAATTTTTATAATAAAATTTTAATGAGTACAATGAAATAAGAAATGAAATTTGATTTATCAGTTTAGTATAAAGGAACTAATATAATAAATTTTATTATGATGAAATAAAATTATAACTTTTATTTTAATATTGAATAACACAACATGGTAAAAACACATAATAACATTGAAACATCTAGGCTGTTACAACATGTAATGTTGTAAAATAATGCATAAAGTTAACATGACTGACTTAAGTGAATGCATTTAAATTATTTAAATGTTTGATTATGAAAATAATTTAAACAAGTAAGAGGGTTAATTAAATTTCCAACATATTATTATTGAATTCATATTTATAAGAAAGATACAATTAGGTAGGATATTTTATATGATGTTTGAAATAATCCTCTGTAATCCTGTAGAAAAACTTATATCAATAATAGTTTTTTTAACTTAAAATAAAATGTAAAATTTATAAATAATTAGAACAAGTTTTTTTAATAATAACATAATTCACATAGTCTTATTATACATATATTTTTGTAGAATATTTTCATCAAATCATGTAATCGCAAAGTCCATTATTGTAGTTGGACTAAAAATAACCATTCAAATTGGAAAAATTGAATTTGATAATTTTTAATTCAAAATTTTATTCATAAAATGTTATTATTTATCAAACAGAAAAGTAAACTGAACATAATGTGTAAAAAAAATTATAAAATAGAAAAACCTTGTGATGGTAAATCTGATTTAAAATTTGTAAGTTTGTATCAGTATAAAACTTTATATTGTTTGAATAACTCATTAAGAAAGATAACCTAGTTTTATCCATAAAAAGAAAAATTATTCTATAAGAAATTTCATATTATAAAAACATGCTTGAATGAAGGATCACCCAAAATCATCAAGTGTGGCTTGATTTGGAGGGCGATGAACCAATGAGACTATGAGAAGGGGAAGGAAAAAATCAAAGAGATATGAGAATAGTGGTCATGAGCATGCTAAGATCTTTTATGAAATCAAGTTGTTTTGTTTTATATGTTAGTTATAACGATTTTACCCATATCTCCCATCAACAAAATTTTTACAATCACTTACCCTAAGAGTATTCCCCAACTTCCATGGGTTGGGGACCCAAAGGACTTAGTTTATCATTGGGGGAATGATTTAACTTTTTAAAGAAAATCTAATCCAATACCAAAATATTAAAAAATTCATCATAATCCACTCATGTATCCAATTATTACCAAAATAAAACATCAACCTATATTCTAGAGAGTACTCACACTACCTGTATAAAAATAGAAAATGAATCTCTATATACATGCATCAAATATATCTAGAAAAAGACCATATATAAATCAAAAAATAAAACAATAATAAAATAAAATGATGTATATAATATGTTTAATAAAACTAAACACTCATGGTGACATGCCACATAAATATTTATGTCAACACTTCATGTCCTGATGAATCATTATAGTTGTAATCCTTGAATGACTTCTTGCACTTGAAATTCAATAATTGAAGCTTCATATGAACCCAGATACATTTTCTTGGTGTGTTTCTATAACTCGGTATTTCACAACTAATAGTTTCCCAAACATATTTCATTATATATATATATATGAGTGATTTATTGACCTAAAAAAATATGCAAAAGAAGAATAAGATAAGCAGACGAATAACCAATCATAGAATGAAAGTAGTTTACACTACGTATAAAAAGAAATAAAACATAATCCATTAATGATGATTTCTATGTTTCAAAGAAATATATATGGAAATCATTACACCTACTTTTATCCATGATCAAGATTCAAGAGTACATGATTATTGATAAGCTTGAAATATGGAATAAATGCAACATAAGTTTTAGGGACCTTCAGTGTTTGTTCCATGGGGAAATGGAAATTTTGAGAAATAGTTAAGGTATTCAAATACTCATCCCATGGGAAAGTGGAACATGTGAAAAGATCCAGGGCTCAAGTTACCATCCCATGTGATTCAAGGTACCATAATACTTATCCTATCATTCCACTAAAGTCAAAATCACCAATGAAATATCCATAAAGGTCACAATACCCAATTTATATCATATATAGAGCCATAATAAAAATAATAATCAATATAATATCATTTTAATTCCATAATTATCACAAATACAGTCCTGTTGTTCCTATATAAATAATGTATAAGAAAATAATATACGAATTTTTCTTTTTTAAATTTTAGGTTCCCAAATATGATAAAAATAGAACACACACAGTCTCTCAAATTCACATATACATGATAAAGAAATAATAAAAAATGTTACAATCCTAATTTTAAAATAGATATAGTACATGTATATCCTAAGTAGAGAGAATTTATATATATTATGAACCCTAATAATATGTTCAACTACAGGAATCAAATTGAAGAATTAATTCAGTAAAATAATAGAAATAAATCCATTTCATTTTTTATAAACCAAAGAAATAAAAATAGCTTTAACAAGTTGGCATAAAAGACAAGACCATTTACCCTTTTATTATCACAAAATTAGACATCATTATCCATATAAAAACTAGTGAGTACATGAGAAAAGGGAAAACTCTCAATTATAAATGAAATAATCTCTAATATAAAGAATCATATTTAGTTTAGGTAAACAATGAACCATTCTATCCCAAGTCAGTTAATCAATATCGATAAGGTCTTAACAACCCAAAATACACCCATTAATATATAATAGCTCTAGTATAGCCACTCATATGGTACTATAAACAAAGTTTATAAGTCCATTACATGATATATCACCGCTTTTCTAAACAATAACTCTCAGCTAAATCCTCATAGAAAAATCATTATCTAATCTTACCCTTGGTAGGGCCATAATCTTGGGGAAAACAAGACCACCCATGTTTTCTCACACATAATATTTCTCAATGAATAACGCCTCCTAAAAAATTATCAGTTAAAATAAAAATTACTCAATATGACTAAATTTATCCCTAAAATTTGACAAATAACACTTAGTTTAACACCAAACACAACTCTACTAAACCTCACAAGTTCATAGAAATCTCAATTAATGTTTATATCCCATTTTAGGTTTTTTTATAATTATAGTTGATAAATGCATGATCATATAATTAATAAACATACCTAAAATCATGAACAACATGATAAAGTAAATTTTTATGTTATAAATGACCCTAATAAATTTGAAAAAAATACCATATTTCGTATCGACCAAATTTCATGTCACACACTCCTGATTTCCCTATATTTCTACCACACTATGCTTGGAAAAACATATAAACTAATCTAAATGCATGAGACTACTTACCGTGATAAATAAAGATAAGGCACATCCATAATCATATATTGAATCACAATCAATAACCAAAAATCATAAAATAAAAAACCCACTAAATTTAGGTATTTTAGATGAAACCATGAGGACAGTGGGGGAAACAATAATAGAAAACTAAAATGGACTTATAATAACTACTAATAGGTTGTGGATTTAGATGTACCATTAGATAAATTGAAAATTAAGGAGACAAGGAAAGAATAATAAGAGAGGTTTTGGAGTTCTCAAGATCCCCTTGGTTACTATAGATGAAAAATGAGAGAAATGGGTGAGGGTAAAGGTTTGGAATTAAAAAATTTTAAAAAATTTATCAAGTTTTTTAAAAAATATCCTCACACCACCAAATATCTATTGGATACCATTGAATATCTATTTTCCCATCAGAAACCAAATGGGTATCCACCAGAAGTCCAATTAACTCCCTGAGCTTACAATCCATCTACCCTTCTCTCCAGATACCAAATGAGATCCTACCTGGTATTAAGTGTCCTCTATATCCTTTTCCTCAAACTACCTACCTCCCAATAATTCACTCAAACATATAAAAACCCCTAAAACATCTAAAATTTTGTAAAATAATCCTCACATAAATTATCTATATTCATAGTTTATGTTTAAATATCAATATGAAATACACCCCTACTTCAGTTTAGATCTAGACTAGTTTTCTCTAATTACATCGAAACATCCAGACTTGGGTCACTATAAATTAAAAAATATACAACTTATCATCCATTTTAAGTACCCAAGAAGTATCCATGATAATTATTTATATCTAAATAATTTATATGAATCAAATCCCATGTTATAACCACTATAAAGTATCTTTCATCTAAAACCAACCACTCTAACCATTAATACACATTAGTCATATCCCAAATGTTACACCTAATTATAGACTCATTTTATCATTGATAAATTCATGTGAAAGATTTATTTAATATTACACCTGTTGGTTCCTCCCAAATTCACTAGCATCCCAATCACCAAAATTCCAATAGATTACATCTTATCTAGAAATTTAGGCCTCAAATATGGGAAACGTTGAATACCTAATCACCAACTCATACAAGACAATGTTTTAGTTTGAATCAAATGAAAACACATCAATTTTACACATGAGATATTCAAAAAAAATTCAAACCAAATTCAAAACGTCGAATTTATATTAAATGTTGAGAATAATTAACTAATTTAATGATAGTTTTATCACACTCCCCAAGTGTGAGAATCTGTTATTTTTTTTATAATCCACACCAGATAAATTCTTGTATTACTTACCATATAGTAACCCAATATACCTAATTTAAATCTAAAAATACATTAAATACCTTAATAAATGTATAAATAATTAATTGGATTACATTTTTTACAATCTAATAAAATATAATGTCATTCACTATATTATTTAATGAATCTACATACTGTCCACTTTTCTGTGAGTATGAATCAATTCAAGGTCACCTAGAATCCTATACAATACCACTATAACCATTAAAAAAGATTAAGAGTAAACATATCCCCAAATATTTTTCATACTTCAACCATGATAGTGATCACATTAACAATAAATTCATGGTGTAATCCTCACCATATGATTCTCTTGATTTATTACCCCCAAGGACCGATGAATTTGAATATAATAATTTTTTAAGAACAATTGGTTATAAGACATGCTATTATTAATAACCTCAACAACTAGCTTCATGAGATTTACACTAATACATAGGCCACTATAGGTTTTCTCACTATCAAAACTCTAGACAAATAGTACTCATCACTACAATGCTTAGATTCCAAAAAGAATTGTAACACAACTTAAGTAGTACTCCTTAAGACAAAACTTTAGGTTAATGGTATTAATACCCATCATAGTGGCTAGTACAACCTCTAACATCACTCCCTAAGAATCAAGAGGTGAATGGTCATGTTGATTAACTTAAATAACCATTTTTATTACCTAAAAGTAGGTGTTGAGGCCAGTGGGTTCTCAACATTTCAATAAGAAATCATTAATCTCATTTTTTAAAAGGGGCTCATGAATTTGTTTCCATTCAATGGTTTTAAAAAACTAAACTATTTTTCATTAAAATGAGTAGCATAATTCATCACTGATCAACCAATATGATTATGTTTAGATAAATCATGAAACCTAATTGTATTCACTATACCTAAACAAAAAATCTCACAGATGATAGATCAAAAACTCATTCAATATGATCTTCCACCACCCGTTTCTAACTCTTGGAAATATTATACTCTAATGCATCACTACTCAAACCAAATACTATAAAGAATGAATTTATTTTTCTAGGAAGTCTAATTCATTACAAAAAAAATTGCATACCATTAATCCAACTTTCCCAAATTTATAATCTTAATCTATAGTTAATATTTTGATATGATACATCATTAAAATAACATATAACCTTGCTATAAAAAGTTAAATCCACTAAATTACCCCCGATACACTACATAAATATTTATTATTAATTATATGTAATAAGTCTATGGTCTTTAAATCTCCCTTTAGACACCTCAAGCTAAAAATATCATCCTTATGGTGTAAAAAATGTTGAAAATGAAACATGTATGCATGCTTATACTAATTAACTCCCCACCCCACTCATATCATAATGAGTATG
The DNA here is from genome assembly GCA_963277665.1 of Viscum album. Taxonomy (NCBI): domain Eukaryota; kingdom Viridiplantae; phylum Streptophyta; class Magnoliopsida; order Santalales; family Viscaceae; genus Viscum; species Viscum album. The sequence goes on along the minus strand of OY728132.1, from coordinate 297,070,492 downwards.
AATATTTTGATCCTAAATTTATATGATTAATCAATAGGTTAGACATCTCACATATCTACCCCTTACACATCAACCAACACTCATAATAACTATATGTGATTCCAACCAATAAACAAGAAAAGTGACCCATAGGTTTTCTCTAACATCATAAAACTCCATTCAATCCAAATGATACTTATTTCAAGGAAAATTGGGGTTTTCATTAAAAGTCACGACTCTAATACATATACATTTCTCAAAAGTTATAACACATTCCATGATTTATTTTATTTAAAATAACATTTTACCCAACTATTTACCCCCTTTTAGAATACTAAACCATTTTATTATCAAAACCCATTTCTCAAATCTTGTAAACCAGAATGATTTGATTAATTATATAAAGATCAAAATGATAAAAAATCACTAGAAGTAAAATATCAAAGAATTAAAAAATCACCAGTATAAATTAAACACATGTGAGTAACATTAATAAATTATGTCTTCCCTAATAATGTTTTCAATTAAATTATTATTAACTTATTAGTTTCTTATAATTAATTGAATTTATTCACATTTAAAAATGAAAATATATAAAATAAACGTGTCCTATTTTTCACTATACTAATAATGCATGAAAAAATATATATTTTAGCTTCTAGATATGAGCTATGTCACTTCTTGAGTTCCATAATTTCATACATGATATATCCCAACCAAAGTCTCATTCATTACTAAGGTTCATATAAAATACCTAGACATACATAGTAACTTATCCTTCCTCTACAAATTTATTGATCATGTATTTATAGATTACTTACGAAGTCCAAAATATACCAATATTTTTTTCATTAAAATCCCATAAAACCCAATTAATGCTTTCATACCACTTATAAGGACCCAAGATGTATCATCTATCAATCTAGTTTGGACCACCACATACACCAATCATGTTTACCAATCTTATGGGGTAGGTGACTAGTGCTAGGGTTTTAGGTTTATCATCAGAGAATGATTTACCATTTTTCATTTACAATGTTTATCAATGTGGAATTATATAAAAAAATCCAGGAAAACCCATTGATATATTAGAACTTTCCCAAAAATAAAAATCATACTTTACTCTAAATATAACTTATTTAATCTGTATAAAAATATAAAATCAACATTTTTATACATGATATAAATATTATTATCATTGAACCAAACATTAATCATAAAAAAATCAAAAGGTAAAATAAAACGATAGATACAATACAAGTAATAAAACTTAACACTCACAGAAAAATTACACACAAATACTTTTTCGAATTTTGTAAAATTTCAGTCCATTTGCTGATGTAACACTTATATATTGAATTAAATCATTTATTTCCATTAATATCAAGTAATTTATCCCTATATACTTTATTTTAATAAAAATTGAAAAGGTAAAGTTGTTTAGACAACAAGATGTATATTCAGGGTGTTAGTACATAACTCAGCTAGTCATCACCAACGATATCACTAACATAATCCATTATATATACCATTTTATGAATGTAAAGAAATAAAATTAAAAATAAATATAATATAAGTAAAAAATAATAAAATAATAAAATAATTCCTTTTTATGCTACTTCTAAAAAAATTTAAATATAAACCCTTAATACTAGTTTTCACATGCCCACCTTATCATTATGAAAACCACTATACCAGATTTAATCCATGATCAAGATTTACAAGCACATCATTTAATACAATATTGTAATCAAGAATATAAGATACATAAGAGTTTATGAACCATAGTGTTTGTCCCATGGGAAAGGGGAAATTGTTTGCAATATTTAGGGTATCATAATTCACATCTCTTTGAAAGTGAGACTATGTGAACAGGAGTCAAGGATTAAGTTACCATCCTATATCAGTCAAGAAACTATAAAACCCATAATATATTTTCACTAAAGGAATCATCATCAATGAACTATTTATAAAGGATCTGTTGAAAGATTTATAGTATATGCAGTGTAATAATAATAATAGACACTGTGATATCAATACATTTCAATATACATCATCATTATGGTTCCATGGTGCCTATATAAGTGTTGTATTACAAAAAAAACATAATACTTTATCTATTTAAAATTTTGGTATCCCATGTATATGGTAGTTTATAATAACACAAAGATATACAAGAGTGGGAGTGGGGGATTGGATGGTGTATTTTCGAAAATTTTGATGAATTTTTGATTTTTTCATTTCATTTGCAATTGATATAGATATATATTATTCTATAATTTAAGTAATTAAAAAAAATATAGATAGAAAATAAGAACACAACAATTTTTATATTGGCTTAGGGCCCAAATATCCCCAAATCCATTCCACCAACTCTCTCTTTACGAGATTGGTGATTTTCAATAGTATGGTCCTCTAATCAAAATGAATTTAAATCCACAACTGAGTACATGTAGTTGAAAACTCTACAATAAAGTCTAAATAGATCTTTATAATTATTTTACAGTGAACCAAAAATTCCACAGCTTAGATCGAGAATCTGACACTCCACCACGACTGATCTTGAGCTATTGAAACACTAATAAATCAAAAGAGTTTGGTTTTTTGAGGGTACTAGTTGAACATCACAGCTACAGAAGAAAATGAAAGAATACAAATCTTACTCTTCAAAGAATAAATTCCTTAAGAGAGAAAATCTTCGAAGAAATTCTAGTTTCAAAGGATCTTCAATAATTATAGCAGCAAATAAGAAGAAACTTCACATCAATATGAGGTTGAAAATGCATATCTCTAAAGTGTAGCCTATTTCAAAAATAAATAAATTAAATAAATCATTAAAGTAGCACTATATTCAATATATATTCACAATTATATTGTTGTATTTGTTTTAAAATAAATTGTGATCGAATATATAGAGAAGATAGCTTGCTTCAGTATTCTATATCCAAGAAATTCACCTGAAATGTTGTCAATATTCAAACTAAATTGATCATAAGAGTCATAACTTTTCTTAGAAATTGGAATGATTTATTCAGTCGTTGAATCAATGAAAATTTTCCATTGAATCATTTATAATATATCTTTCAATAAATGTTTAAATCCATCAAAACTATTGCTAAAATCTCGAATAAAACCATGGATTTATATCTCTAATATGAATAGACCAATATAGGGTCTAACTCCATAGAATAAGGTTTCTTTTTATAGAATAGGGTTCCTTTGCATAGTCTAGGGTTACTTTTCATAACGTATGGATAAGAATCCATACATCCATCCTTCTAGCATGGGGAATGAATAGTGATTTCAGACTTTACCATTGAATTGAAAATTCACATTCTTATTCGAACATATCATTGATAATCTGTATGTTCATTTACCAATGTATATTTTCCAATCCATACGCAAAAATCGGGTTTCTGATCCATACATTTACTATTCAACATATTATAGGGATTATGATCCATACATTCATTTACCAAATGTAGGGCATGAACAATGACTACCTAACATATCCATTTTCACTATATTCCATCAAAAAGGGTTATAAGTAAATATAATATAAATTACTGATAAATTTTTGAAGAAAATTTATTAGAAAACAAAAACGGGAATTTCTGATCATCAAAATTAGCATATATTTTAGAGTTTTCTTGAGAAAATATATTTCCAACAATCTTTCCTTTTTAATGATCACAAAACCCATAAATTAATTAATAAAAAATATAGGATTTGTAAAAATATTTAAAGAACACAATAATATTCCCAATAATATTTCATTTTCACAGTATTATATTGATTAAATAAAAAGATACTTTTATGTTGAAATTTTGAAAATGTCTGTGTTTACCCAATTTTCTCCCCCTTTTTGTGATATCAAAGATAAATTTGAACCTAAAAAGGTTAGAAACACAATTAATATTGAACTAAACTGAAATGAATAGTTTTTGAATCTGATGAAGGATAAATAAATTTCGAATCAGAAGTTAAATATTGGACATAAATTTTAAAACAATTTAAAATAAATAAAATTTATAGAAATAAAAAAATTAAAGTAAATTGAATTCAAATAAAATGTTTTTAAAATAAATTAAAATCAATAAATCAACATAAGAAATGTATCTAAATGTTTAGTATTGGGTTATATTGGTAATATTATTATTATTATTATACACTGGAATAAGATGAAACATGATGAGGAATAGACTGTAAAACGTCATGAATGTGATTCAGCTTCACCAAAAAAGTTCGAAATGATTATTGATAACTTGTATCCACTATTATAGAAATTTCATGTATTATTGATCTATCCTCAAGCTCTCATCCAAATTTACTTTAATAAACTCATTAACATTTTATTCAGACTGAATTAAATAATTTATCTCATCTCTAAATTGATAAACAACTGGCCCTAACCGAGAATCATTAGAGGTCAATTGACTGATCAAATTTCATTGATTTTATAAAGCAATATTCATGGGGAATTTATTTTACAAAAGAGTGTGAATTCTGTCATTAAAATCATGCAACACTGATGTAATAGATTCAAATCTTCTGATCATGTCTAGAGGATTCTGTTGAGAATAGGATGACACTTTAATTTCTCTAAGTGATTGATATTATATTCCCAATAACTGTTTTAGCTCATCAAAATCTAATTTATTAACAGATTTCTCCTTCAAATATTTGATGAAACTTGGCAAGGTTTTCATAAAATTATGAATTTCACCCACTGAAACAAGAGTTTCTTTAAAATATTTTAAATTATACATAAGAGTTTGAAACTAAGCTTTTAATACTGTTGAGATTCTTAGGTATTCTATGTTATTATTTTAAGCATCCAATTATTATCCTAGAGGAAAGTTCTAAACTTACAAAAGATTATACTTTTGAAGTAAAGCTTCAACATAAGAGTCAGAAGACTCTGTATATTTTTCTCTTGAAGGTTGTACAACATCTAAAATATCCATCCTTAGATTTCTCTCAGAACCAACCCTTCCTCGAACTTATGTTACTTATATTAATGTAGAAACTGCTACATCTACTAAATTGGAAACAACCAATAAAATATTGGCAGGGGTGGATCTACATGAAATAGGTATAACTTCCCTTTGTTCATCTACTTTTTGAGCCTCTTGTAAAATATTTTCATCCCTTTCTGCCTCAATTCTTCTTCCATTTCCATCTCCTTCTATATTAATTATCTTAGAAATTTTTATAGAAATTCTTCTTCTATATATAAGACCACTTTATTCTATCTATTTACCTTCTTCTTCTAGTCTGATTCCAACATATCCAAACGATGGTAACATTCTATGCCTCCCTGAGAATTTTACATCATCGTATATTATTACATCATACCAACAAGTAACATATTATCATAAGAGTTACTCCAGAAATATCCTAGTTTCCTTACTATTCCATCATTTAACACATTACTGTTATGACATCTCTGACCTAATTAGATGTACTGAACATTTCCTAGTCTAAACAACAAATGAGAAAGAATTATTCCATCAGGATAAAAAATCAATATATCTTCTTTAGAACATCAATAATAAATATACCTCAGCATATACATACTGAAATTTAGCATGATATGTTTCATTAAGAAAAACAAAACATACACACCAGGATAATTTTTTTTTCTAACTCCGCAGTCCTTGGAATAATTTCCGTCTGAATAAACTTTTTCAAGACCTTTTGATCTGGTTTTAGGACTTCAGTCATCATCTTATTTGTAGATGAAGTTCCAAACAAGAAGGTAATTATATCCTATGATATAAATAATTAATTTTCTATATTTATCAAACCAAAATGAGATTCCCCCTCATTGGGATATACCATCGTCTTAGAAATTGTTATTGAATAAATAGAAAATTCTTTATGATAACTATTTGACACAATATAAGCTTCTTCAACCATAAAACCAAATGAAGCATTCTGGTGAAATTATTTTACTCCAATATCAAAAATAAACATTGTATTACTATATCCAAAAATATATTCCCATACTTAAAATTTGATTCTATTATTTAACAATGATTTGTTTCATTTAGCCTGTCGAAATTGATTACCTTTCCTCAAAGAATTTTTCGACAAATCACATTATGGTGAACCAAATCAATATAATAAATATCAGCAATTCTTTTTGATGCTTCTATTTTTGATAATTGAGGGTTTAATGTTTTAATTTTAGGGATTATAAGAACTAAAATGATAGAAACTTTTGTAATTGTTAGGGTTGAAAGATTAGGAAGGAGAGTGTAAGAAGTCCGACAATTTAGTTTTGTTTTCACATGATGATAAGATTGTGTAATCATTAATTATTTACATTTTTAAAGACATGATAAAAAATGAAATAGAAATAAAATTTTATTTAAACAAATAAACAAAAAAAATCTAAACAAAAATAGCCTACATATAATTTTAGAAAAAAAATTAATAAAAATTTATTTAAAATTAAATAATCATAACTCCCCTATAATAAAATAGAAACATTCAATGTGAAGTAGTTTGGTAAAAATATCTTCCAATTGATATTATATATTTATAAATTCTAAAGATATTTCCTTTTTAAGTACATTAACTCTTAGAAAATGATGCCTTATATCAAAATTCTTAGTCCGAGAGTGACTTATCAGATTTTTTGAAATATTTACTATACTAGTATTATTATATAAAATAGTTATATTATTAAAATTTTGTCCAAATTCCAGTAGAGTGTGTTTTATCCAGAACACTTGTTCACAAAAACTCTAACAAATATATATTCTACCTTGGAATTTGAAAGAGAAACTGGATCTTCTTTCTAACTAGACCATGATATTAAAGAATTTTCTTAAAAGTGACAGGTTCCTTAGATATTTTTTATATCTAATATACATCCCCCGAAGTCGTTATCTAAATATGAAATTAATTTAAAATCATAGATTTTTTGATAAAGAATCGAGTGAAAAATAGTTCCTTTTAAATATCTAAAAATTCCTTTAGCTATAGTAATATGGGATTATTTTGGATGTTTACTGAAATATGGCCCATAGACAAAAAAAATAATTTAAGGTTTACTAGAAATAAGATATAATAAAATTAAAATCATACCACTATATAATATGTTGTTAACTGGTTTTCTAACTTCATCCAAATCATGTTTTATTTTGGTACACATAAGAATTGTATAACTCTTTCTGTTTTCAAGTCCAATTCTTTTAAATAAATCAGTAATATATTTAATTTTATTTAAAAAAATTCCATTATATTTTTGATAAATTTTATATCCAAAAAATAAATTCAATTCCCCTATCATACTCATTTCAAACTATTTTTGTGTTATATTTGAAAAATTGTTACAAAATATTTATTTTTTGAACAAAAAATAACATCATAAACATTAACTTCTACTTATAAAATATTAGAATTTTTTTTCTAAAAAAGGATAGGACCCACCAATCCCACATAAAATTCATTTATCAACAAAAAAGAACTCAATCTTACATACCAAGATCCAGGTTCTTGTTAAAGACCAAAAATAGATTTAGTAAGTTTAAAAATAAAATTTGGTTGGTATGGATTTTCAAAACACGGGGGTTTTTAGAAATAAAATTTTTCTATTAAATATCCATTAAAAAATGTATATTTAAAATCCATCTGATATAATTTAAAATTTATATGATATGCATAAGATAAAAGGATTATAATGTCTTAAAATATAACTAAAAAGGCAATGATTTTATCATAATCTATTCCTTCTTCTTGGTTACAACATTTTTCTACTAATGTATATTTTTTTTGTTAATAATCCCTTGATAATCCTATTTATTTTTAATATCCATTTAGTTCCTATTACTAGATAATTGGATGGACTTTCCACTACTTCCTAAACTTCATTTATTCTGAATTGGTTTAGTTCTTATTGCATTTCTGACAATCAAATATCATCTCCTAAAGCTTCTTTAAAGGAATTAAGTTCTAACTATAACAGAAAGAAGGATAATTAAAAAATGTTTCTTACATTTATTATAATCTAATTCCTATATCTAAGTTTTCTATAACTGTTTCTAAATGATAGTTATTTAAGATTCTTGACTATCTCAGTAAGAAAATTTTAGGTTATTTAGTTTCATGTTCTTTTAAACTAGATTGAATTTCATTTTCTTTATTTTCAAAAATATTTTTGGGTGAGTCGAGTCTCATGTTGTCTATAGAGTCAGTTATCTCATCTGTTCGACTTTCATTTTTATAAAAAAGGTTATTTTTATCAAACTCCAGATAAACTAATTCTTCAACAATGATTGAATTTTTATTAAATACTCTATAGGATTTAGAAGTAGTAGCATAACGTAGAAATATTCCATGATCAGCATTTTGATCAAATTTTCCAAGTTTTTCCTTAGTATTCAAGATATATACCTTACAACAGAAAACATTAAAGTACATTACTTTTGGTTTTATTTTATTCCAAAATTAATAGGGTTTCTTTTTAATAGTTGGCCTTATTAAAACTCTATTCAAGATATAACATGTTATCCATATAGATTATGCCAAGAAATAGGTAGGATTACTGTATTCATTTAGCATTGTCCTTGCCATTTCTTGTATAGTTCTTTTTCTCCTTTCAATAATCACATATTTTGAGGTGTTCTTTGTGAAGAGAAGGTGTCTTTAATAATGAAATATGAACAGAGACAAATAATTTCTCCATAATAAAATTATTCACCATGATTATTTCTGAATAAAATTATTTTAAAATCTTTTCCATTTTAAACAATTCTTCAAAGAATTTTAAAAATAGTGAATACCTGACATTTTAGTTTTAGAAAATATACCCAATTAAATCAAGAAAAAAATCAACTAAAACATATACATATAATTTACCAACCAAATATTCTATGCTAGATGGTCCAAATAGATCCATATGGATAAGTTAGAAAGTTTTAGATGTAGAAAAGTTTTTAATTGATTTGAAAGACAATTTTTGTTGTTTTCCAATTTAACATGCATCAAAAAATCTATTCTTGACATACTTAAGTCTAGAAAAATCATAAAATAATTGTTTCTTAGATTATTTATGTACAATGTATATATTGAAATGTAGAAGTATCATATGCCAGATCCATGATTCATTTGTCTTAGTAGTTAAAAAATTCACTTTTTTACAAAAGGAATTGATATCTGAAGTATAAAAATTTTCAGTTCTTGGTGCTCTAAATTAGAGAAATTTATCTTTCAAAACTAAATAGGAATTGTTAGAAGAATCAACATAAAAGACATCACCAAAAAGTTGATAAATTTTTATAATATTGTGCTTTATACCATGTACATAAAATAATTTTATTGATTGATATTGTCTCTAGATCTCCAATATTTCCAACTCCAATAATCTTTATTTTTTGCATTATCACCAAATGTGACCATACCTCTATTCATTTAAGTTAGTGTATGGAAATTTCTAGAGTCTCTACTCATGTGTCTGGGATAACCACTATATATATAACATATAAAATGTTTGTTTCTATTGCATTTTATCTAAAAATACATTTTTTTTTGTTTTAGTACACATATATTCTTGGATCTAGTAGCGTTATTAGGTAATGATATGAGAATATAGATCTATATTATTTTTCTATAATTTATATTTATAATTTCAGAACTATTTTTGGGAAGAAAAATAGTTTTTAATACCAGTAATTTGAGGATTTATAAAATAATAATTGTTAGTGTAATGGATTTTATTTTACAATAATAGAATGTATCATTTTTTTTAATTGGGCACATAATAATTTTTTGTATAATTTTTATTTCCCACCCTTTATTATTATTCAAAAATTATCTCTTTTAATTTCATTCTTTACAAGAATATCATTAAAAGTATTTTCTCTTTTTAGAGTAATAACATCACTTTTATAAAAGTATACTTCATTATGTAGTTCTTTAGTTTTATTTTACTAGACAATACAATTTTATGTAGATGAATTAATTTTTTCATTTAGTTCTTGATATTGATTTGGCATTGTCTCTCTTTAACTTAAAACAACATTGTGAATATCTTTTATTGATTTATTATTCTTTATTAAAGAAGCATATTTTTCATCCATCATTAAACAATAAGCTGTTAATTTACTATTTTAGCACTTATCAGAGTCAGAGGAAGAAGAATAATTGGTTTTTACCCCTTCTAATTCCATATACATAAATAATATATTTGATTTTAAATTTCATGGACATTTTTTTGAATCATATTTGTTTTGATCTAGTGGAGTCTACAAATATACTCTACATATCTTTAATGGGTCTTTTTTCCTTTCTGCTCATAATCACCATTCTTATGATATTTCATTTTTCCTCCTTATTTTATCTTTCAATTGGGGGAAATATGGTCTATTGTAACCCATTTTGTTTCATTCACAACATCTTACTTCTCTTTTTTCCTTTTCATTCTTATTACAGGATTTTATAAATCCTCCTTTTTTCTTTTATAATTTTATAATCATTATAGATATCCGAGCGAGTTACATTGCAGATTATGAGGAATAATAATTTTTTCTTTTGACTTCTTGTTTTGATTTTCTTTCATACTTCTGGGATGTCACCTTAAGGGAAGTGTTTTCTGTTTTTACTATAATTTTTGTGATCATCAAAATCATCTTTCATTTCTTCTACCTACATTATCAATGTTCTAATTAATTCTTTCACAGTCAAGTTCGTGATAGGTGTTAATTGATGAATAGATACAAATATGCAATTATTGTTTGTAGCTAGTACTCTAAGTACTTTCAACGCTTGATCTAATTGTGAAATTGGATCTTCCACATAAGTAATAATGTTGACAATTTATGTTAACAATAAATTCATTTATGTGATTCTTTCACCATGAAACATTATAAAAGTTCCAAATTTAGTTTTTCAGTGTCATGCCTCATATTTATGATATTTTCTATTCCTTCATAAGCAATAGCCATTGTCTGCCACATTTCATAGTTATTTAGTAATTTTGAAACTATATTGAATTCATGAGGTCCAAGTCCAGATAAGATATTATTATTTATAAAGAGTTGATATCATATTTGGTTTCTGTTACAGCATCGAATGTCTCTGGTTTTTCAAAAATCACATAAGATTGATGATCTTGAAATAAAATTTGAAACCAGGATTCATCAGATAGATGATCATTCATGATTTCCAACATCCATTGTTATATCTATTAAAATACGAATCTTGATTCATAGATATTCTTTCTTTTGGATCATTCATTTCTATCACCTATATATAGACCTTATTATTCTGAGCTTACTATAGAATTATCTACTTTATCCAAAATAATCCTTTGATACCAATTTCTAGATAGAATAATACAAAGGCACAAAAGTGGGGGGGGGGGGTGAATTATGTCTTTTAAAAAATATTGGTTGATTCTGTCTTTTCCTTTTCTTTGCGATTGATGCTGATATGTGGCACTTTACACTATAAGTAATTAACAGGTAGATAAAAATAGAACAAGAAAATAATAATTTTTATAGTGGTTCAAGGCATAAGGATCCTCTAGTCCACTCCACTAATTTTCTCTTTGAGAGATTAGTGATTTTCAATAGAAAGTTATTCTTATCAAAAGACCTTCAAATACACAAATGAGTACAGGTATTTGAAACCTTTATAATCAATTATAACCATATCCCTATGGTTGTTTTACAAAGAACCAAAAAAATCCACATCCTAGATCAAGACTCTGACACTCCACCAGGACTAATTCCGAGTAGTCAACACCTTAATAAATCAAAAGAGTTTTATTTGTTGTGGGTACAAGTTGAACTTCAAAATTGAAGCATCAACTGGAAGAATACAAATCATATTTTTCTAAGATTAAATTCATTAATAAAGTTATATTTGAAGTTATTCTAGTATCAAAAGATCATCAACAATACTTCCAACAAATAAGTAGTAGTTTCACAAAAATATGAGGTTAAAAATTTTTATCTCCAAAGTGTAGCCTCTTTCAGAAAAAAAGAGAGCCGGTCGATATTTGTATAAAAAATTTATTAAAAATATATTCAAAATTATACAATTGTATATGTTTCAAAAGAAAATGTGATATAATATAGAGATAAAATAAATTTACTTAGTATTCTAGATTCAAGAAAGTCACATAAAAGATCATGGATATTAAAAATGAATTTATCATAGGATTTATAACTTCTCTTAGAAATAGGAATGATTTATTCCATTGAATACGATTCTCTGAATAAATAAAAATGATCTTTTGAATCAGTCATAATATAGCTTTCAATATATCTCTAAGTCCATCAACACTATTGCTGAAATCATTAATAAAATCATGGAGTTAGATCTCTAATATGAATAGACCAACATATGGTACAAATCCGCAGCGTAGAGTTCCTTCACATAGCATAGGGTTCTTTTTCATAGCACACGGTTCCTTTGTGTATCATAAGGATGATAATCCATATGTTAATCCTTCTAGCATGGGGAGTGAACAGTGATTCTAGACATCACTGTTGAATTGAAAATTTACATGCTTATTCGAATTAAGGGTTGATAACCTATAGGTTTATTTTCCAAACATAGGGTTGACAATACATACAAAAACATAGGTTTGTCAATTCATATGTTTACTGTTCATTTTATCATTGGTATTATGATCCATATGTTAATTTTCAAATGGAAGGGTATGAATTGTGTTTACATAACACATATCGTTGCTTTGTATTCCATTAAAAAGAGATATAAGTAAACATGATATAAATTCCTCAATAATAATTAAGAAAACATTATTAGAAATTAAACAAGTGTATTTTTGAGCATAAAAATGAACATATATTTTAGAGTTTTGTTGATATACATAACCAACAATAAACCCCGTTTTGATAATCACAAAACCTATAAAGTAATGAATATAAAATATTGGATTTGTAAACATATTTAAATAACACATTAATTTTTATCAATAATATTTCAATTTCACAGTATTATTTTTATTAATGAAAAAGATACTTGTAAATTGAAAATGAAAAAAAGTTTGTGTTTACCCAAATTTCTCCCCCTTTATGTGATATCAAAAATTAAGTTGAAAATAAAAATGTAGAAACACAGTTAATATTGCACAAAACTGAAATGAATATTTATTTAAACTGATGAAATATAAATAAATTTATAATTGGTTGTTAAATATTTTACAAAAATAATTAAAAATTAAAACTAATTAAATTTATAGAAATAAAAATAAAGTAAACTAAATTTAATTGCATGTAAAATGTTTTGAAAATAGATTAAAACCCATGAATCTGCATAAGAAATGTTTCTAAAAGGTAGGTATTGAGTCAGATGAGGCTTCTTCTTCTTATTCGTTGTATGAGGATGTAGAAGGAAGAGGAATGGATTTTACGACACTATGAATATCATTATGCTTCACCAAAAATCTCTAAAAATGATTATTGGAAAATCCTATCCACTACTAGAGAAATTTCCTAGAATCTTGATCAATTATCAACCTCCCAATCAAATTTACTTTAACAAACTCAATAAAAAATTATTTACACTGAATAAATGCTGTCATCTTATATCTTTCTTGATGAATAACTAGCCCTAACCAAAAATCACTAAAGGTTATTGAAATGATAAAATTTATTTTATTTTCTATAATAGTACTCAAAGGAGAACTTTTATACTAAATATTGTAAAGTCTATCATTAAAGTCAAACAACAAGTAAGTAATAGCTTCAAATATTCTGATCAAATATGGAGGAGTCTGTTGAGAAGAGGATGATGCTCAACTTTCTCTAAGAGATTGAAATTCTCTTCCCCAAAACATCTTTAGCTCCTCAAAATCTGATTTCGTAATAGATTCTTCCTTCAATGATCTAATCTCACTTGATAAGTGTCTAATAAAATCTTCAATGTCTCTTGATATATCACAAATATTCACACTGAGTTGATCATAAGAGTCATAACTTTATATATAAATAATAATGATTTACTCCATTGAATACGAGTCTTTGAATTAATAAAAATGATCCTTTGAATCGGTCAAAAGATAGCATTCAATTGATCTTTAAATCCATCAAAAATATGTCTAAGATATCTAATAAAATCACAAATTTAGATCTCATAAATGAATAGATGAATGTGGTGTTCAACTCCATAGCATAGGTTTCCTTTGTTCAGCATAGGGTTCCTTTTCATGGCGTATGGTTCCTTTGTATAGAATAAGGTAGTGAATCCATACATTTATCATTCCATCGTAGGGAATGAATAGTGATTCCATACTTCACCATTGAATTGAAAATTCACATGCTTATTTGAATATAGGGTTGGTAATATATACATTCATTTACCAAAGATTGGGTTGTCGATCCACACATAAACATAGGGTTACCAATCCATACATTTACTATTCAACATAGTGTAGGGTTACGATCTATACATTCATTTACTAAATATAGGGTTTGGAAAGTGTTTACATACACATACCATAACATTGTATTCCATCAAAAAGAGATACAATTAAACATGATAGAAATCCTAGAAAAATACTTAAAGAAACATTATTAGAAAACAAACAAGGGTATTTATGTGCATCAAAATCAACATATATTTCAGAGTTTTTTGAGGCAATATATACCCAATAGTATGATATATATATATATATTAATAGAAATTGAACAATAATAACCATGGAAAAATTACCATTTTACAACTAATATAGAACACACACATCAGAAAGATAGAAAACAAATATACCTGGAAGGAATACCAATAGTATTATTTACTATAAGAATCAAATCAAGGAATAATGTTAATTAAATAATGGAAAAAAATAAATTTTATTTAAATAAACTGAATATGAAAATAACATTAAAAAGTAGGGTGGAAATATAAATCCATTGTTTATTTAAGTCTCACTCAATTTCATACCACTACCCACATAAGCACTGATATGTATAAGAGAGAGCAGATCACCATATCTTCTAATTTAAACCCCCACAAAACTAAACAATCATTACTAGTTTAACTAAAAAATGATCTATTCCCACACAAGGTTTTTAACCCACATTGATAAGGCGTTAAAATCCCACAATACCTTCTTTTCTACATAATATATCTAGGAAAAACACCAACATCGAAACATCAATAGTGGTAAGAAGTCCCTTACATGTTTTAAAACCCATTTCCTAAACTAAGCCTCTTGGATACATCCTCACAGAAAAACCATTATCCCATACTACCCCTGAAAAGGCCAATAGGGAAAGTAATTCCAATCAATACCTATCTCACATAGTCTCAATCAAGTAGTCTAGTGACCCTGACTTTCAGAAATTAATATTACATATTTTTAGATGATTATTAAATACATTTCACAAGTACACACCTGGTGACTATAAAATATTAGTATCTTTGGATAATTGATTCAAAATATTCTTATTTCATGAAAGATATTATATATAACCCATAAAGATCAACCCTTATAGTAAGCTTCATATACATAACCCACATAAACCATTTTTCACATCCTTGGGAACGGAAAAAACAAAGGTTGATCTCAGATACCTAATAAGGGTAAACTTGGGAAATATCAATCATTGATCATATGAAAGCATAAAATATGTATAGGGGTATGTGATTATTTACATACTTTCAAAGTTCATACACAAAATTCCAAAGATCACAAACAGAAGTCTTGGGATAAATATTTGTCATCTCAAAATACAAAATTAATAAGAATGATAAATCATCATAAATTAATCATCAACCATATTTTCAAGTCATAATTTTTTTTCACCATCATAGCTTAATAAACCATTTCACATGTAAATGTTTACTACCATGACCATAAAGTCATAATGCATTAGTCCACAATAGCTTTTCCCTATATTATATCAAGTAAATTCATTTGATTCCTATAATGGATTGAAAAAATTGACTTGTTTCCTTAAACGAATCAAACACATCAAATTTTCTCCCTTAATGGATTAGTCACATCAAATTGTTTTCCATAATAAATCAAGAACATTGACTTGTTTCCCATAATGGATCAAACACATCATCTTGTTTTCCATAGTTTAGTCATGAGATATAAAATTATACCTAATGAATTAGAGGGATATATAATTATAGGCCCACCCCTCCCATAATTAAAACCATATATATGTCCTACACAATATCATATCCTCATATCGCAACCCACGAAAGGAAAATGAGTTTTATAAACATTTCATAATATCGTTATATTATAACCCATGGAAAATAAATAGGTTTCATAAATATCTCATCTTCATAATCATAAACTATCATGAGAAATAATAAGGATGATATCAATGGATACAATCCACAATAAAAGATAAAAAACATCAACTAATGTTTTCAAAGATTAAATTCCTTTATTATATCCTGGTGAAGATAAATTTTTTATTTTAAAATTAATTATTTAAAAAATAATTTTTTTTAAAAATATTAAGGAAAAAAATTTCTTTGAAAATAACCTTGGAATTTATTTTAGAAAACTTCAAAGCATTGAGTGGTATTGTTTGATAGAGATTCTTTATTTCCATATATGTTAAAATAAAACATTTGTTTCACAATTTTGTATAAAATTAAAAGAATCAACTCATTCATAAAATGACAC
The DNA here is from genome assembly GCA_963277665.1 of Viscum album. Lineage (NCBI taxonomy): Eukaryota > Viridiplantae > Streptophyta > Magnoliopsida > Santalales > Viscaceae > Viscum > Viscum album. Next base: position 297,053,883 of record OY728132.1, on the reverse strand, counting down.
TACAACAAATAGTGCTTTTAGAAGCACTAGAAACCGCCTTTAACAGTGCTAGAAAAGAGCTGTTAATCATAGAGAAGATGGGGGTGTGGGTCCCCTTTTACAGTGCAAAAAAAGTGATGGTAAAGGGTGACCTTTATTAGCGCTCAAAATAGTGCTGATAAAGGTTCTTTATTTATCCAGATTTTTTATCGCGGATAAATGGCCACCTTTATCACCACTATTTTGAGGGATGATAAAGGTGGACCTTTATGGATTATATTTTTAGAAATGATAAAGGCCTAATTTATGATCACTATTTTGAGCATTGATAAAGGCAAAAATTATCAGCACATAGTTAGCACTGATAGAGGCCAGGTTTCCTATGATGTGCTATTTATTTAACATCACACCCAGTGCCTGCACAACACCTGCACACCTTCACACAGGGAACACCTATACAAAACAGTAGAAAACCACACCTGTACACAAAATAGCTGCACAAAACAACACCAACACAAAAAAATCAAAGAAGAATGAAAGAACACTGCACAAGAGTTTCACAAATTCTACATACATTTACTTGAAATCATGAATACAAAAAACATTGTTATATATATTTCACACAATGTTTTATATGGTAATAATTACAATTATCCAACAAATAGTTAAAAACATTAATGTTTTATCCTTTTTTTCATCCATGATCCCCTCTCAAAAATTTTCATCCATGGTATTAATTTCCAAACAATGCATCGAAACTCCAGAAAAAAATTCCACCTATATAAGAAAACAAATATTATGTTAATAATATAATAATTAAATAAACTAAACATTAATATGAAAGAATACATCAATAAAATGTAAAGTTTTAATAGAAAAGAAACATTTGGAGTTACATCAGTCTTGTCGTGAATCGTATTGAGATAGGGTTGATTCCTACACGTCAAAAATGATTCATATATTATTGTCTTAAAATATTAAAACAATCCGAATGTGTTTGCTCGGTTTTAAGTATGTCACTTTTTCTGTTGAATATGTCAGGACATGGTACATATCTTATGTTTGGGTGCTTTCATCCCCATGTACATGGGACAGACTATGTTTCCCACCATAATAAATTAATTTTTTACATTACACTTTCATATTTGATTTGATTTTACCTCAAGAGGCACACTTGGATGTGATATTTAGATATTTTGTAGATTTTGACTCTTGGACTAGTATCACAAGGGAGGCTTGATTACGCATCATGATAATCACTTTGGCTCATATGATGTATGCTTTATTACAATTTTCATTAAGAATCTAGATTGAGATTAGAGGGGTTGGACTGATTAAAGTGTTAGAAAAGAAGATAAATAGTGGTTTCTTAATTAGTATGTTTTGTTGTAATTCTACTCATCCAAACCAAACATGTGGTTCTAATGTGGTTCCAAGAAGATTGACTGCGATCCTTATCTTCTAAAGCTAGATGTAACATCCTCATTCCCCCAGCCCAACATGATCAATGGAAAAATATTCTCTGGATCAAGCACATCCCTTTGAAATTCATATTTCTTACGTGAATGTTGAGGAATGGTTCCCTTTCCACAGACGACAATATTAAAAAATGTGGTATTCCGACTGTTTCTCGTAGCTCATGCTACAACGATCACAAAGTGGAGAGTATGTAGAATCTTTTCTATGAGTGGGATTGGGCCCAAGAGGTCTGGAATACCTTTGATGCATTCACTGCTATTTATAACTTCGATCCGAATGATGTGCCTTTCATCACCTGCTGGATTCAGGGATCTAGTGATAAGGGGGTGGAATGGATGGCCAGAGATATCATTTTTCATGCAGGTGCGTGGTGTATTTGGAAATCACGGAACAAAGAGATATATGAAGGGATTGTCTCTGACCGGAAGACCATCATTGCCCGCATCTACTACCTTCTCCTCGATCTGATCAGATACATTAAGGGGTGGAACGATGCTCTATCTCTCTCTAGTTTCTATAACTGCTTGTCCACGATCTCCCAACTTATGTCCATTATGGAAATTGGGTCTGGTGGAATCCCACTTCTTATAGTTTGATGCTCAAAATGGATAGATCCTATTCCGAGGGGGTCAGAAAGGGAGAAGGGGTGGTCTGTGATTCTAGGGGATCCTTTGTGCTCACCTTTTCAGTTTTCCTAGGAAAGGGTACCTCCATCTTGGAGGAAGCCCTCTCCCTCCTTTCAAACATTTCCCTCTATCGGTAGGGGGCCTTGTCATTGCCGAACCTGAAACGGACTCCCTCATTCTTATCAACTCACTGCAAGGCACATGCCATACCACTTAGTATATCTGATTCTTCATCAGGAAAAGAAGGAGTATTCTCTTAAATACCCGGGTGAAGCATACATTGCATGAATGGTATATGGTGGAATATTATATGGCATAAATTGTGGTACAATGCGATTAGGTTTTGAGGGAGTTTCATGCGTGTGACCAGATGAGACATTTGAAGAGGTTTTGGATTAAGCATTATCAGATAGGTGGGAGCTTGGGAATAGGGTAGACTTATGGTTTTGAGGTCAGACTGAGATAAGTACCAGGAGTGTGTAGTTGGGATTTATCTACACATGGAGGTCTTCTAAAATATAGCGGTACCCAGTAGTGGGATTAGTGGCTAGTGACTGGTGGAGCTCCGCAGGGAGGCCGGAACTCAGGTAGTCAAGAATCATGCCAGAAGCACACTATCATGTTGTAAGGGTCAGATTAGGATGGTGATCTAATGATATTTTGTAGTAGGTCATGGGTGTGAACACACTTTTATTTCATTTTGGAGTTGGCTGGTTTTGGTGCATGAGGTGCACGAGTATTATTTTTGGACTAACTTGGCACTGATTACTAGGTTTCCATCAATTATGATGTGAGATGTTTATATATATATGAGGTACGTTGGCATCAATATTTATGTGGGAATCAAAGTGATGCAGATTTTTATGTGAGGTGTGTATGCATCTGGGCATTGATGTGATGAAGGTTTTATATGAGGTTTATAGGCCCCAATATTTTTATGGGCATGCATATGTATATATGATGCGGGTTTATTTGAGCAATTGATGAGATGCAAGATTTTATGATGCAGGTTAGTTCTATATTCTATTTTCTATTTATCTCTCTATATAAAGTGATAAATCCATGTGATCCCCTTTTTCATATTTTCATGGAATTCATCTAAATCACCGTTTTCTTCTGATTCAGCTAGATTTTGAGGATGATATCAAAGGAGTGAGCACATAATAGTATAGGGTAGGTGGTTTCTAGCTTTCTCCTTGATTTTTTGAGTGTTTCTGGGGTGCGTTCATATACACTGTGTGGGTTGTTCGAGTGAGAACCTAATTAATTAAATACATGCTTATTAAATTGTTTTAATGATTATATGAGATGAATATGGGCATGATCTTGATCCATTACAATTGTTTAAGCTGGGTAAATGTCTTGGAATAAATTTGAAAGTCTAGGCCGAGTGTAATTTGAATTAAATCAAATTGTTATATTGGTTACTTGATTCCATGGGAAGGTAATGGGATTGGCCTTAGGATATAGGTGGGTAGTGATCATCTGGATTGAGGTGATATAGTTTTTCAGGTGTGGCTTGGCTCAGATACTTGGAGGGATGATGATCACCAGGTTGAGGTGACATGGCCATCAGGGTTTGAGGTGATGATGTTGTCGGGACAATGTCATGGCTCTCGAGACAAGAAATATTTTTGACCATCATGATTTTAAGGACATGGTCCTAGGGCAAGTTATTATGATACCAACTATAATGACCTAAACTTTCATACATTTATATCACATATGAGTAGATTAATATTCCTTAAATAAATGAAAAAAATTTAACAAAAATATGAAACAATGCATTAATTATATGGACAATGATTTCATTATGAAAACATCAATATTACCTCTGTGATTTAGTAGACATAACGTCATTTATCTTCCTGTAAAGTATAGACACATGAATATAAATTTTCTAAAATAAATGAACACATAATGGAAAAATGAAAATCAAGTCAATGTTTCATTATATATTTTTTCATTTAAAAAGACATATTATATTGTAACATTACCTTTACAACTTTCCAAAGGGTTTCTTTGGTCCAGATGTAAGATAATAACAAAAATAATGATTCTTTGTGCACTTTATTTTTGTTGTTTAACTACCTCTTAATATATAATATGATCTGATATTCCAATCTGGCGTCCTCATGATGCTCTCATTGAACACCATGTCTATGATGCCATCATTCAACGCTCACTTTTCCTTCTCTTCCTGCACCCTTTGACCAAGAAAATGGGTGAAGGAAGAGAAGGAAAAGTGAAAGATGAATGATGAGATCATAGATATGGTTTCAGAAGAGAGAATCAAGGGTAAACCAGATCGTAAGTTCAGATCAGATGGAATGGTAAGCGGTAGTTAACTAACAGTAGTGCAAAATCCGTATTATTGTTATTAAATTTGTGAGTCTTTTACAACCAATGTTATTCTAGCACACTACATTAGTAGAAAAAACTGCATAAATGACTAAAATACAGAATATAAATTATCCATTCCATAATAGTTTAGGTCTAGTTCTTTTGGAAACATATAAACATAAAGAACTAGTTCATAAGAGTCTTTCATTAAGTTATGGTTTACTAAAAAGAAAAATCATTTCTAAAAGCATTCTTCAAAACCTATGTATATAAAACATAATAAAGGGTGATCATATATGTTCAATAAGTGTAAAAAAGGGAGATATCAATTGATCATATAAGGATAACATAAGTAGTAGGAATTCACCTTCATCCTATTTCTGTACAATCTTCCATCAGGTATGCTGCCCATTCATTTCTAAACTCATCAATATCCTCTTGTGAATATGAGTTTTTGTGAAAGTCATGGTATTACTAAAAAAATGTAAATACACAAAGTAATAATAAATATTTTAAATGAACTAGTAATTATTTTAAAAAACTACTCATCAGGGATGCTAGTTTGTTGATGAAATATTATCTCTTTCATAAATTTACAAAAATAATAACCATAGTCCTTTCAGTTGTAGGTTAATACCAGCGTAGGATATATCATTAAATTTCAAAATGTAATTGACCCATGTACATTTAAATATATGATTGGGGGGTGGGGGGTGGGTGCATACACTAATCTATAGAAGGAATAAGAGAGGTAAAAATTATCCTAGGATCTCCAATACATGTGATTAAATTTGAAACCTACAATGTTCAAGACACACCATTTCACCTGGTTAATGCGCATGGTTTAACACACATTGTGAAAACCATGAGAAATGCCATTAAAATTTATTAAATTAATTTTTTTTGGTTTTCCAAGGAACCTCACATGATTTAGACAAACTTTGTGCCTATTCAAACCAATCTCCACTATTATAGTTCATGGTTTTCGCTAATTATGTGCAAAACATTCTCCCTAGGATACTACTCCCAAAACCATAATTTCAACTCCCAAATATTCTGTGACTTTTTTAAGAACCTAAGACACATCTTGATCCTCAAACTATATAAATAAACTCATTTAAGATGTCCCAAATTTCTGTTTCTATATCCAACCCTCAGTTTTAAAAATGGTTTTTCTACTAATCGAAAAAAATTCCATATCCTCCTAAAAATTAAAATGCCAATATGGATGAGACGTTACAAACTAAGAACCATTTTTCTTATCAAACTTGATTTTTCCAAGTGAAAATACTATTGAATCCATACTATTAGTTATCTATTTGGTGTCAATCAAACAAATTCTATTCCTGAACTCCCGACATGGTTTCAAATCGTATCACCCAACAGAAGACATAATTCCACGTGATCCTGAGAAAAATCTCATACCAATAACTGAGATGATGAGATTGTACTTACTTAAGATTTCCCATGTTGAGAAAAGATCATGTCAATGTTTTGTCAATCACCCATTCTAAGTCACTCCACACCATAATACTTAACTCATGAAAGCCAATTTTGATCCATGTTGCCTCCCACCTACAAAATTTATTTCCAAAATCCATTTTCAGGTTTTTAATGACACAACTAGTGCCACTTACATTGAAACTTACCCAACCACAAAAGATAAAGAAGCATCATGTAGTCCCAAAAAACCCACACAATGGGAAAAAACTCAATGTAATAACTAACATGTTATTTCACTACCAAACATTTAAAAACAATGTTCCCAATAGGTATTTAATGCTAAAATGTGGTTCCAAATCCCAGGTGCTTTTAAGTATTATAAAATATGACTTAAAAATTTATTTAAAAACTAATATAAATTTCACCTAAAATTTAAAACATTTCAAAGCCATCATAATAATCCTAAATCTTCATCTTTGAAATCAGTAACCTTTCACAATGCATTCATTTTCCATCAACCAATTTTCAAATGTCAATTAATTTATTATCTTAAATGGGAAAACCACACACTCGTTTCAATAAAATGTTTCAAATTCATTAGAAAAATCTTTTCAAAACATGTCAAGTTCAACACATCAAATTAAATCAATTTCATGTTTAAGAAGTAGTTTCCACTCCATGAATAATGAAATCTGATCAAAATATATCACAAACCATTAAATCCATTTCGAAAGGTCTCAATGGTATTTAATTAATTCTTACAAACAGAAATTTTCAGTTTAAAAAATGAAATTCAAATGATAATCATTTATATTATTTAAAATCAAAACATATATCCATACATTCAATAAAAATAAATTTTCAATGAAATAAAAAATATTTAATTAAAAATGAAATAATTTCATTGAAACACACACCTTAACTAGGTGTAAATTGACTTAAAACTTTTAAAAACAATTCACATTCAAGGATGAGAACTCAAATGAGAGACTAGAATCAATATTGCAGCAAAACAGAATGAAAAAACTAATATAAATGGAGTAAATAGATATAAATTAGATACCAATAACCGATTTTTAATGGTTTCACCATTATAGATAATCCTAGAGGAATATTTGGGTTGTCCAGTGGGGGGGGGGTAGGGGGCTTGCAGGCGGGGTTGGGGGGTTGCAGGGTTATAGGGGAGGGGGCGTGTGGGCTGTCCAGGGGGGGCTATAGGGCTGTGGGGGAGGGGGTGTGGGTTGTCCTCGGGGGGGAGGGGGGGGGGGCTTCCCATGTGGGGTGGGGTGGGGGGGCTATCCAGGTGGGGGGGGGCTACAGGGGTGTGGGGGAGGGAGGGGGTGTGGGCTGTCCATGGAGGGGTGGGTGGTGGGATTTCCACTATGAAACAACCATTAGGGATTATAAAGAGTAAATTGTGAGAGGGTAAAATTATGGAAAAGAGGGGTTTGGGTGATGCGATTGAGTGTCTAAAAAGGTATAGGGTAACCTCATTAAAAAGACAAAAAAAATCTCTTTTCATTTCAAGAATAGAGTACATTATGGTGTATCCTAAGGGTCTATTGCATATTTCACCCTATGATGTCGCATTGTTGAATTACCACAAGGTATACACTACTACACTTCTACCCTCAGTAGGTCCATTAAATATTGATCATGAATTATGATGTGACTATATGCCTCATGGAATAACATCCACGCCCAAAATAACAGTATGGATGGAATACCATAGCCAACCTCCCACATGATCCAAACCATTAACATAAGGTGGGTCCCATGTATAAACTCACACACATAAAGGATGACCTAAAGAGGAATATCCAATATAAACTTTAACACAATCTAAATCACTAGTACAAGGTATTTCACATGGATAATACGATATACTAGAAGTGGATCTTGAGAAGGTCATGAAATATCCAAATTACTTCCTGAGAAGAACTACCAATGTAAGATAGATCCCTTGTCTAAATGAAAATACATAAAGTAGACCCTAGGTAGGGTATAACATATATAATCTCCAACACAATCTGAACCACTAAAATAATTTATATCTTGTGGAAAATTGCATATACCCCATGATGGAAAGCCAACCATAAACTTTAAAAAATTTGAAAGGATGTTTAACTTGGTGGAATATCTATAAATTGAAATACTATGGTTTCTAGGCCTCATTCTAATCATAGATATATGATAAAAATTAAGATATAATGAAAAAGCATGGAAGATAAGCCTCATCCAAGATATTATCTAGCCACTGATTGATACCTAGGATCGAGCAAGAAGCTATTACATAAGAATCTCATACATGACCCATCCTAAGCAGCCTCACTAAACGTATCCGTCATTAGCGTACCCTATAGTTAAAAAATATATCATGATGATCCCAAGGCCTATAGCTAATAATATATAAATAAGAAATATATTTATTCATATTTAGTTTCAAACCTACACCAACCCATGTGTGGATTTCCCTACCCTTAAGGTCATAAGTAATCCACATTATCATTTCCACTAACATCATAATCACCCCCTTTCCATGTACTATACCTATAAGGGTTCTAAGGGAGATTTCATAATTTCATATAGGCATGATAAATATTTTCTATGGGATAATCAAAACAAACCATGTACTAAACATGATATAAGATTTAAAATAATCCTAGATATATCTCACACAACAACCTACCCACTGGTTATTCCATCACTAGTACCCACCAAGGAATCCCTCGAATCACACTATGAAGTAATACCACAAAGGCCTACAACTCAGGATAGCCAAATCTCTAGTAAATTCATGGTCTTTACTAATAAATTTCACATCACTATAACTCTACCCCAATTAACAATCCATATAAAGAACCTTTCAATGTGATTACCATAATTCTTCCCTCACATAAATCACCACCCATGACCATTACAACATGATTGATCATAATACCATTCATACAGTTTCAACCTAGGCTATTAGTAATTAATAACATGAACCAATACCACTATAGGGTCCATTAGATCTAACTCTGCACACCAACAGTCTTTCTAATGTAGAAGAGTAAAAATTCATTACATAAGAGACTCGCCAGGGGGAATCCTTGCACTAAAGAGGAGGGTGCTGGGATGGTCATCAGATGAGGAGGGCACACCAGAGCACATTAGGTGGACAAGGGGACTGCACAAGGAAGAAGAGGAGAAGGAGGCGGAGGAGGAGGAGGAAGAGGAGGAGGAGGAGACAACCACAGTGGAGGAGGATGAGTCGACGGCTGAAAGATGAGGTGGAGGAGGAGGCAGCAGTGATAAAAGAGGAGGAGGATCATGGTCGTGGCAGAGGAGGGGTCGCGGCGGAGGAGGAAGAGAAGGTAGTGGTGATAGAGGAGAACTGTCGTATAGGAGGAGGAGGAAAAAGCACCGACAGCAGCAGTGGAGGAGGAGGAGGAGGAGGTGGGGTCACGACGGAGGAGAGGTCGACAACACCGGGTTCAGCTTCGGCGGAGGCTTGAATGGGTGTGAGGGAGGAGGGGCTAGTTACGGTTTATTTATAAGAATTTCTGGAACCTTTATCAGCACTAGATAAAATCACTGGTAATGGTATGTTTTATCAGTGCAAAAATAAAAGCACCGATAAAACATACCTTTATCAGCGTTAAAATTATAGAGCTAATAAGTACTTATTTTATCAGCACTTTTTTTGTTGAAAAAATTCACTAGAAAACACATATATATTCAAAAATATTAATCAAAAATATTTATATTAAAAAAGGATAAATATTTATAAATAAAATAAATAAAACAAATATATTAAATATAAGAAATATAAGAAATACAATGAAATAATCCAATAAATCTAATAAATCTTATATATCTAATAAATCTAATAAATCTAATAAATCTAATAAATATAACAATGTGTGGTGCTTTCCTTTCCCTATTTTGTGGTATCATGATAAGATGATTCTGATTCATGCTGAAATTTACCCAAGAGAAGAAGGTAGAATCGTCCTTGTATTCTAGTTTGGGTTGTTGAATCATCAGAGACCTAAGAAGTAACCTACATACACATAATTTCTATGGAATGTTTTTGGATATTAAGGGACCAACATGTGTTGATTTAATATGGTTTTAAATTGACACTAAGACACTTAAGTGAATTCAATTTAAAAGAGTTAGTTGATCCTAGTTTATCACTTAGGGTGGATTGGACATATTTTCTATTCAATGATTTATATTTCTTATATTTGAGATGAGTTCATTTAAGAAGATCAAACAACATCATAACTTACTGGTTTAATACCTACAACCTTTAATACTAATCACCTATACACTTAAAGGATCAATGTTTTGAGAACTTCAAGGTAAAGGTTCGTATTCGCACTTAAAGTGTGTGTCCTTAAATTCAACAAGGATGAAGGAGTTTAAAGATCTTCAAACAAAATTCTCAATTAAAAGAAGTGATTATACATTAATGGGGTGATAAATAACATCCAATCCAACCCCTTTCTACTCCCTTGGATCAACCCATAAGTGGGTCATCCCTCCATTGATGTTATAATTTCAATGGAAGCGGGAAGTAGACTCATGAGGGAGGAATTGAAGAAGTAAAGAAAACACTAAAAATAAAATGATCACTCCACCATTGTGTGAATAATTTCACCAAAATTGGTGTGAATAAATTTACACCATGAGGCAATGGTATTAAAGTGAGATGGATAAGAACAAAATAATAGTATAAGAATAACTTTTATTAAGAAACTAGGATGAATTATAACGACTTACATGTTAAAGACAAACTTGAGACAACAAAATCGCATCATAACATTACAATGAAAGAAAGATCAAAATATGATAAACTTCTCCACCAACATAGCCTTAAATATTCATTTTTGGAGCTTTGGGTAGAGCCTACAATAGTACAAAGCATCCCACTTGATTATGGTAGGCCTAGGGTGGTGGAAAGCTTGTGGAACTTGGACATTTCCACTCTTGATCCGAGATGGCAGCCAGCTTGCAACCACCGGATAGACACGTCAAAATAACCTTCTAGATGACCTAATTAGAGTGGTCCATAGATGAAGAAAATGGAGATCCGGATGTCTCCTAACAGACTATAAAATATGGGTCCATTTGGAGTTGCTAATAATAAGTTATGTTTGATTTTGTGGGATAATATTCTATGCCGCAGATTCTGACCCAGATTTTGATATTCTATTTGGGCCTCCCTATTTTCCATCATTGATGCCGAATTAGCACTATATCATGGAGATTTTTTTGGTCCTATATAGTTCTAATATAATTCCAAAAAATTTGGGCTTCATTAGGTCTGTATTGTGGGTCCCACATTCTCATCAGTGGGCTGGTGTCCAATCTGAATTATCCAAAATTATTTCTTTTCGTTGCCAAATATTACCACCGTCTTTTATGAATACTACATTGATCCATAAATTAAAATGTTCATATTTAAGTGTATATAATGTTCCCAAAATGTCAAACTAAAATATGGATAGTTACAATTCTTAAAATCAGATGAATCATCGGTCCTAAACTGGTGTAAATTAGGCATGAAGTGCACGGATGATAAAAATGGATGTTCAAAATTAAAATCCACTAACTCAGGCTAATAAGATAAAAATGAAAATTTATTACCATTAAAATGTAATTAAAATAATTATTTTTATTGGCTAATCACACCCCCCAACTTGAGATTTTCTAGTCCCGAGCAAAATGTATCTCAACAATATGAAATTCGAATTCCCTTTTTCAAAAACATTTTAATACACAATGATCACAAAAAACCCTTATACCAAAAAATCATGAAACCCATAAAAATATTTTAATAAAATATAGTTTCATAAGCATATCCCAATCCCAAGACCATTCCTTTGTTCAAATTCATCGTCATATTTCATCCAATATCAATTAAGAGTGATGATGTGTTGTGCATCGCATTAGACATGGGGGTTCATCTTTATTCAAGAGGGAAATGATAAAAGCGCTAGGTGGAATCAAATTTCAATATTAAGATGAGTAATCAAATTTTTTTACTATATTTTTTTATTTATTTTTTTTATTTTTTTTTTCAATTTTTCCATGGTAATTGAAATTGCACTCAAAAGAGTCAACCCTTGTAGTGATAATTTGTCGATGACTCCCATGCTCAAAGAGCATAGGGAAACAAGTAAATCCCACATAATCGGGCATCATCTCGAGTTAACTCAATCAAAAACGAAATCAAATTACCAAAAATAAAGATAAAATTACTAACTCTAGGCCAAACAACTATGGAGTCATGATCCCCAAGTGCCGAAATCCACACATTAGTTTATTTCATTGCTCTACGCGTAAATTTATTGTTTTTTTAATTTTTAATTTTTTATTGAATACTCATATTAAAACTAAAATCATTACCAAACCTATGCTATTTATTTGGGGGACCCCGTGAAATCAAACTAATACCCTACTATCCAAAGGACGTTCATTGTGATTTTTTAATTTGGATGAATATATAAATGATGAAATATCACATTAGACAGCCACACTTTCCAAAATCAATTTTCATGAAATTATACAAGGATTAAAATTAGAATCGGGGAATGCTAAATTATTTGATTTTTAGTTTCAAAGTGTGCAATGTGTATTACCATGTTCAATGTTAAAGGAATTTTTTTGACACAAAAGATTTTTTTATTTTATCTCCCCCCAACTTAAAATAACACCTTCCCCAGTGTTTAATGGAAAGAAAATTTAGAAGGGGGTATAGGTAGAAAATGAGTGTTTATAAAGGAAATTAAAAACAAGGATCATGGAATGAAGTAATCGGGTGGTTGAAGATGAAATTCTTACTGCTCCCTTTTAATCCTTTAATCTCGATGTCACTCTTAGAATTACCTAGTGGAAAAAAAGAAAAACAAAAAAAGAAATATATATATATATAATAAATAAAGTGAAATATAAGTATATATATAAAATTTATAGAATAAGGAAGCACAAAATGCCGTAGGTCAGTGGTTAGCGCGCACACCTGTCTCCCTTCGGTCCTGGGTTCAATTCCCCATGACTTCACCGGTTGTGACAGGGTTTGACCCATGACCTATAACATGTACTTTTTTTATTAATATATTTTAATTTTTTTTTCTATTTTTATTTTAAACTACAAACACATAAAAATAAAATGAAATGATAATACATTGTCTTCTTTTTGAATTTTTGGGTAAGGTATTACTCAAGGATCACACCACATGACAAAGATGAATATGGTGCTCCCCTTTCATACCCATCCATACTCATAATAGAAGAATAGTTCAACAATCAATTTTTTTAAATATCAAAATGATTAATTAATCCTATTTGAAAAATAAAGATGATTCAGAAAATATTGGAAACATGAAAACCATGGGTTGCCTTCTGTGCAACACTTTTGTTTAATGTCATTAGCCCAACATGGATTATAAATCAATAATTTTTTTTCCTTTTTAATAGGTTGGATTAGTTAAATCAACCTCTATTTCTAGTTTATGTAATGATTCAATGAATGGTTTTAACGTAGGACCATTTACCTTGGAAATGTGACCACTAGTGGGATCTTGAATCTCTACTGCCCCATGGGGGTACACATGATGCACTATGAAAGGACCTGACCATCCAGACCTTAACTTTCTTGGGTGTAAATGAAGTTTTCAACTATACAAGAGCATAAATTTTCCCGATTCAAAATGTTTGAATTTGATATTACTAGATTGGTAGGCTTGAAATCTAGCTTTATTGATCCTTGAATTTTCATAAGCCTCCATCCTTAGTTCCTCAAGTTCATTGAGATCTAATTTCCTTTTTGTTATGGCCAATGAGAGGTCATAATTTATTTTCTTAATTGCCCAAAAAGCCTTATGCTCAATTTTAACAGGTAAATGGCATGCTTTTCCATAAACCAACCTATATGGTGACATTCCTAGGATGGTTTTGTATGCTATACGATATGCCCAAAGAGCATCCAAGAGTTTCTCAGACCAATATTTCCTAGAAGTATTGACCATTTTTTCAAAAATGTTCTTAATCTCCCTATTTTATAACTCATCTTGACCATTTATTTGAGTATAGTACGCAGTGGAAACCTTGTGAGAAATCCCATACTTATACATGAGTGAAAAGAATAGACGGTTGCAGAAATGGGTTCCTCAATCACTGATTGTAGCCCTAGGAATTTCAAATTGAGAAAATATGTGCTATTTCAGAAATCAGATCACAACATGATGGTCATTAGACTTGGTGGGAATGGATTCAACCCATTTTTAGACATAATCAATAGCTAATAATATGTAGAGGTATCCCCTAGAGTTTGGGAAGGGACCCATGAAATCGATTCCCCAACAGTCAAGGATTTCAATCACTAAGATGGGAGTGAGTGACATTTGATTCCTTTTTGAGATCGAACTTACTTGTTGACACTTAGGAGAGATTTGACAAAATGTGTAGGAGTCTGTTGAGAGGGTGGTCCAGAAGCGACCTCATTGAAGAACCTTAACAGAAGTTTTCTTAGAGGAAAAGTGACCTCCACATGCCTCACTATGAAAAAATTTAAGGATGGACTCTTGTTCAAATTTTGGGATACACCTCCTAATGACTTGGTCAGGGAAGAACTTACAGAGGTATAGATCATCAAACACATAGTGCCTAACATAATAAAGGAATTTCCTTCAACTTTTAGTCCCTATGAATTTTGGAATGACTCCTGTAACTAATAAATTGTCTATGTAAGCATACTATGGGAAATAATTCAAAGAGTATAGGTGTTCATCAGGAAATGAATTAGACACAGAAAGGTGACTGGGTTGTCTTTGAATTCCATCCTAGAGAGGTGATCAACTACAACATTTTCAATGCCCTTTTTATCCTTGATTTTTTGGTCAAATTCTTTTAAGAGAAGGACCCATCTAATTAGTCTACCCTTGGAATCTTGTTTTTGAAAGAGGTATTTTAGTACAGAATGGTCAGTCAACACAGTGATGGGGGATCCTAAGAGGTAGGACCTAAACTTCTCTAAGGAAAACACAATAGCAAGTAACTCTTTTTCTGTTATGGTGTAGTTGATTTGGGCATCATTTAAGGATTTTTTTGCATAAGTAATGACATAAAGAGTTTTATCACAACGTTGTTCTAGCATATCTACTACAGTAAAGTCACTGGAATCACACATAAGTTTGAAAGGAAGGTTAAAATTTGGAGATTTCAAAATGGTAGGAGAGGTGAGAGAGGATTTGAGGGTTAAAAATGAACCCTCATAACTTTCTATCTACACAAATGGATCATCCTTTGTTAGGAGAGCACAAAGGGGATGAGGGATTGAACTAAATTCCTTGATCAATCTTCTATAGAAACCAGCATTTACTAAGAAAGACCTCAATTCCTTGAACGTTTGGGTGATGGAAGATGATGAATGATTCTAACCTTGGCTTTATCAACTTCAATAGCCCTACCTGAGACTATAAGGCCAAGAACAAATCCATGTTTAACAATGAAATGGAATTTTTCCAGTTTAGGTCCAGATTTGTTTCTTTACATAAGAACAAAACTCCCTCCATATTCCTAAAACATCCCTCAAATGTATCCCCAAAGATAGAAAAGTCATCCATGAAGACCTCAAGAAAATCCCCTACCATGTCTGAGAATATTCCCATCATAAACCGCTATAAGGTTCCAGGGGCATTGCATAACCCGAAGGGAATGCGTTTGAAAGAAAAGGTGCCGAATGGACATGTGAATGTAGTCTTCCCTTTATGCTCTAGGGAGACCTCAATTTGATTATACCCTGAGTACCCATCTAAGAAACAGTAGAAGGAATGACCCGCCAATCTCTCAAGGACTTGGTCAGTGAATGGTAAGGGGAAATGGTCCTTCTTAGTGAATGAGTTTAGCTTCCTATAGTCAATACAGACCCTCCATCCACTGCACACCTTAGTTGGAAGAATCTCTCTATCCTTATTGGTTATCACTGTGATTCCTGCCTTCTTGGAAACCACTTGGATTGGGATGACCCACTCACTCTCAGCTATGGGATATATGATACTAGATTTAAACAATTTCAGAAGTTCTTTTCTCACTTATTCCATGATATTATGATTGATTCGCCATTGAGGTTGACGACATGGCTTTGAATTAGATTCTAAAACAATCCTATGAGTCCCATTAAGTTGGCTAATCCCAGGAATATAAGACGGGGTCCAACCAATGGATTTCTTATGATTCCTAAGGAAATCTAGAAGCATCTTATCTTGATTGGATTCAAGATAAGAAGAAATGACAATAGGATGTGTTTGATTGTCCCCTAGGAAGGCATACTTGAGTGTAGTGGGAAGTTCCTTCAATTCAGGATCAGGTTGGTTCCGAATTTCAGTAGAATATTGCTGCATTAGATCAAGATCAATTTTGTTTCCTAGAGTTTTTGATAGGATTGATTACTCACATGTATAAGGTTTAGATACTAGATTTGATTGATTAGATTTAGTGAAGGAAGTTGGAGTGGTCTCTATAAAAGTGGTTTCTTGAAAGGTTTCACTGATTGTTGGAGCTAAGACTTCATCATAAGAGAAATTTGAAAATGATTCAAGCCATGGAGATTAACTTCCTTCATGTGAACAAAGGAAGTCAATCTAATCCTAAATTAAATATCTATCAAATATTCCTTGATGTTCTATGGATTCATTATCAATGCTTCCTGTCATGTTTACTTCATGAATGTCCTCATCATCTCCTATTTGTGAGCTTTCATTATATATGTTCAAGTCTATACTCATGTTTCCATAGGTGATGGTCATGTTCCCATTTCGAACTCACATAACCAAGTTGATTGTTGCAAGGAAGGGATGAACAAGTATGATTGTGGTTTATTCCATATTTCATATGTTTGGATGGTTGTTAAGGGAAATGAAGTGTGCAAGGCTGATGAAGTTTTCAACCTTTACCAAAACGTCCTTTAAAATCCCCTTCAGACCCTAATGCTATGATCAGCAAGTTGAAATGTGAAAAATGTGGGTTAGAGCTCTTCTAGGCCTAACTAGCATTACACATCATATGGGATGAGATTGACACAAGCACCTAGGTCACACAAGGCCTTGACAACTTTGCTCACTCCTAGTTTAATATTGATGTAAGGGCAACATGGGTCTTTCAACGTAGGAGGAATGGTCCCTTGAATGGTGGTACTCACATTATCTTCCAAAAGGACTTGGTTTTTATGTGAAAATTTTCTTTTAAAAGTTCACATGTCCTTAAGGTACTTTGAGTAGGCATGTATGGTTTGTATTGCATCGAGAATGGGAATGTTCAACTTGACTTGTGAGAAGATTTCTCTCAATTTTTCACTCAATTCAAGCATGGTTTTACCCCTAACGTGATTAGGAAATGGTGCAGGTTGTGGGGTTGTTTGTTGAAGAGTAGTTTCTTTGACAATGTTATCATGTTTTTCAGTTTTACCATTTGGTTCAGTTGAATTTTCATCCAAGTTTTAATCTTCAGATGGGTTCTGAATTAGTTGTTCAGGTTTCTCAATTGATTTACCACTTCTTAAAATAGTCACATCCTTTATTTGTTCATGAGTTGTTTGAGTGCAACATTACTCTCCCCTTAAATTCAAGGATGGTACCTCCTAAGTAGGCAAGGGTGACTTTCCAGTTTTGATGGTGTGAAGTTCTTTTTTATGGGAAGATACTTCTGAGTTCATCCTTTCAATTTGTTTGCATAGTTGTTCTAGTAGGCATTGTGGAACAGTTTGGGTTGGTTCTTGAGAAGATTGGTTAATCATAGGAGGATATTTTTGAGGTGGGATGGTTCATTGAAAATGAACTTGTGGATATTGGTATTGGATAGGTTGGGTTTGGAACTAGTTATGGGTTTGGAAGTTCTGATGGGGGTAAGGATTTTGTCCCTGTAGTTGGCTTGGTTTTTGGTTATCATTCTAGCGGAAGCCTGTGTGGTCGTTATACCTTGGGTTGAAGTTAACTTGGTATTGAGGCCTTTTAAAGTTAAAATAATTTACTTCCACTGGGGGTCCTCTGAAAAGAACATCCTTGATGGATGGAATGGAAGGGAAATTGTCTATCTTATGGTCATATTTGTCACAAATTTTGCAAACAGGTTCTACAGTTTGGATTTCATGGACTTTCATAAAGTCGATCTCTTCAACCTTTCTAGAGAGTGCTACGAGTTTAGCCCTAAGGCATTACTCTTCTCTAAGTGTATTAATTCTAGTAGTTATTTGTTTCTTTTCAGAATAAGGTGAGTTCCCCCATGTTTGGTTATTTTTAGAAAGGCTTTCCAGATACTCATAATCATCATTTGGGGTGGATTGGACATATTTCCTTTTCAATGATTTCAATTTCTTATATTTGAGATGGGTTATTTTAAGAAGATCAAAAAATATCATCACTTACTGGTTTAATACATACACCCTTTAATACTAATCACCTATACATTTGAAGGATAAATGTTTTTAGCACTTCAAGGTAAAGGTTCGTATTAGCACTTAAAGTGTGTAGCCTTAAATTCAACAAGGATGAAGGAGTTTAAAGATCTTTAAACAAAATTCTAAATAAAAAGAAGTGATTATACATTAATGGGATGATAATTAAAATCCAATACATCCCCTTGATACTAACTTGGATCAACCCATAACTGGGTTAGCCCTCCATTGATGTTATAGTTTCCATGGAAGCGGGAAGTAGACTCATGAGGGAGTAATTAAATAAGTAAAGAAAACAATAAAAAAAATGATCACTCCACCATTGTGTGAATAATTTCACATGTTTTAGTATGAATAAATTCACACCTTGAGGCAAAGGTATCAAAGTGATATGGAAATTAATATAATAATAGTAGAAGAAGAACTTTTATTAATAAACTAGGATGAATTATAACAACTTACATGTGAAAGAAAAACTTGAGATAAAAAAATCATAGCATAACATTACAATGAAAGAAAGATAGAAATTAGATAAAATCCTCCACCAACACTACCTTAAATAATAATTTTGGAAGCCTTGGGTTGAGCCTCTAACAATAAAAAGCATCCAACCTGATTATGTTAGGCCTATGGTGGTGGAAAGATTTTGGAACTTGGACTTTTCCACTCTTGACTCGACGTGGAAGAAAGCTTGAAACCATCGAACAGACGCGTCGAAATGAACTTCTAGATGACCTAAATTTAGTGGTCCATAGAATAAGAAAATGTATATAAGGATGTCTCCTAACCAAATGTAAATTTCTGGCCCATTTGGAGTTGTTAATCGAGAGTTATGTCTGATTTAGTGGGATAATATTCTGGACTGCTGATTCTGGCCCAAATTTTGATATTCTATTTGGGCCGCCTTAATTTCTATCATAGAAGCCGAATTAGCACTGAATATAGAAGAATTATATGTTCCTTTATATGTAGTATATAATCCCACGAAATTTGGGCTTCACTGGGTTGGTATTTTGGGTCCCACATACTCATTAGTGGGCTGGTGTCCAATTTTCCTTCTCCAGAATTCTTTACTTTCATTTCCAAATATCTCCATCATCCTTTATAAATCCTCCATTGATACCTAAATGAAAAATGTTCATATTTAAGTGTATATATAGTTACCATGAAATCAAATTAAAATATGGATAATTACAATTCTTAAAATCAGATGAATCATTGGGCCTAAATTGGTGTACGTTAGGCATGAAGTGCACAAATGATAAGAATGGATGTTCAAAATTAAAATCCACTAACTTAGGCCCATAAGATCAAAAATAAACATTTAATACCATTAAAATGTAATTAAAATTTTTATTTTTATTGGATAATCTGATTACTTTTAAACTATTTTGTAAAATTTGATTAATGGGTGAAAATTAATTTAAACAATCAAAATGAAATATTAAAAACATTCCTGAATACTGTTTTGGAAAACACAGATATGGAAGAATTTTTTTGACTGAAGAGTGAAATAATGTCATTTTCCGCATAAAATCATTATTTCAGTGTATTGAGTACTTAAGTTGAGAAAAAAATATAGGAAAAGTGGTATTATTTAGAATTCACCAATGGAGATTAAAAAATTAAATAATTTATCAGATAAGGATCATATAATTCCCTCTATATAAATTCAAGCATAAATAATATCAATTAAAATAGAATTGAAACAAAAATCATTACCTCAAGTATCATCTTTCTTTGTATGCATCTGAACATATAATGTAATTAATATGGTTTTATTATAAATTTATTCTAGTAGCATAATTATATCTATCATACCATGTATGATCTACTTGTGAAAAATGAATCACATCACTTTGTGGAGGTGGTAGTCCACATATATTCATGACGACAATATCATTATCCAACAGTTAGGAATGTAAAAATTAGGTAAATTATTATCATTATAGAAGAATAATTATTTTATGAATATGATATATTAAATTTTAACTCCTCATAATAACCATCCATGAAATATGGCGATGAAAAATGAATTGTATCACTACTTGGAGATGATAATCCAATTGTACGCATGACCGATGCATTCACTTACCATTTGATGGAAATAGGGTGGATACAAGTGGTTTAATAGTCATAATAATATTTTATAATATTAATTATACTATTTATTATAATTTATGAAAAATATTATAGGTTTAGGGAAGGTAAAAAATAATTAAAAAGAAAGTGATCAGTTTGGGTGATTACCTCTTCATGTAAACAACTCCTTTAACTCTTCTCTTAAGAACCCTAGGGTTGGTATTTTGGGGAGTCCGGAACCTCCAAAAATTAAATAATAATTTTATTAAGGGAAATTGGTAGGTATTGTTTGATATAGGTTTTTCAAAATGGTTTAAATATGTGAGGATATGGGTTTCCTTTTATAAGGGAGGGAAATGACACATTTGTAATTAGAAAGAGATTAAAATAAAACAAAGTCATTATAAAAAAATGATTTAAAATGGAAATATATTAGAATAGACAGTAATATATGGGTAATATATCATTTAGAAAATAAAATTTGGATAGGATTAAGTTCTAATTTAAACCCTATCTTTTGGTTTAACCCCTTAGTTAACATATTTTATCCTTTCATGCAGTAATGTCTTTTTAACTCTTATGGGGTTATACATTTAATTTTAAGGTAGAAATTGGTTTTTAATATAAATAGGATTAAATTTTCATCCTTTAATTTTCAACCTTTTCCTATTCAAAATTTTTAATGATTTTTTAATAATTTAATAAAATATTATTTGATAAAATATCATTAATGCCTATTTTGACACTACTCATTTAATTTGACTTAAAGATATAAATAAAAATTTATAATTAGAATATAAAACATTAAATATAGACTAATATTTCATAATTATATATAAAACTCATGGAACACTATAAATAAGTCAAATTATATTACTTTTTTAAATAATTTATTTTATTTCTCAAATAATTGAAGAAATGTTGCACTGGTGTTGCCTAAGAATTTAAGGTAATTATATAATTATAAAAAACTAGAAACAAATTTTCATCACATCAAAAATTTAATTATTATTAAAATAGAAATTTATATTCAATCATAACTTTCTACTGTCCTTATGTGTATAGAAAATTGATATTTAAAACTAAGAGAGTGCCACTTTGTAACTTTCGTTGCAATAAATATTATATTGGTGATTTTCATGGACATGTTTCCATTAAAAAAATATTTTTTTCCAAAGGTGATTATGGTAGAATTAAATTTATCCAATAACTGTTTTGAAGAAAAATTATTCCCTTACTACTTAGTTTTAACTGATATTAACTAGATGTACCCTTTACCGAGGTAATAAATTTTTGCACAGTTACTATTCATATTAAAAAAAATAAGAGACATATTTAAGAAATTTTCACATCCTAATTACAAATATAGAATCAATTTTTTAGAATTAAATTTGTTTAATTAAAAGAAAATAATTTAATATTAAAACCCAAAACGCATTGAAAAATATTTTTTTTTCAGAAAAATGCCTTTTTAAGCATGCAAATATTTTTTTATAGAAAATTCAATTATAAATCTCATTAAAAATATTATAATTGTATAATGTTTAATGAAAAAATAATAAAATTTTAATATTAATTGAAAATATAATTTCACTTTTGAATACTTTAAAAGATAATATAATTTTCCATAAAAACCCTATTTTTCACCATTTAGGGAAAATGCAGAATTTTTAGAAAAATATAAAAATTACACCATAAGATAATTTGGATAATTTGATTTCAAAAATGGTATAATTATTATTAAATAAAATTTATAATTTTCTTATAAATTAATTATAATATTTTCTCTCGAAAAGTTATAAAAACCATTTTTGAAGAAAATGTATTTTTGAAGAATAAAACGTCTTTACAAAAAACAGATGTATTAATTTATAATAAATTATCAGTACATAAATATTGACTATGAATTTTTAATATATATTTCTTAAATTATTTAATAATATTTATACCCTTCAATTTCATATATTGGTTATTATGGCCATATAATAATATTTCATGGTATGTTAAGGCTCAGTGTTATGTGTAACACAAGCCATCGACAAAATTAAATTTAATTGAAAAAAATCTTTCATAAATCTTAGGTTGATAAATTCTCCTCCATTATAAATTGAGTCCTTAGAATTTTAACTTCTTCTCAGTAATCAATGGTTTATGGTTTTAAATCTACTTGGTTGAACCCACATCATACAAAGGAATAATAAAACTTCCCTTAAAAGGGGAAAGTGGGATATATAAAAGTTAAGTGAAATAACATTAAATAGGGTTCCCAAATAAGGATAACACTGGTGTGAAGTTAAATTAATGAGATGTAAGAATTTTTTCCAAGGAATAATAGAGAGTGATAGAGAATATTGTCAAGAGAAAGTTAATGACCACAAAATCATAAATATGTGATAAGTGAAAAGACCATTGATTTTTTAGAAAAGATGGTAAAAATATTACATTTTAATTACTAGTTCCTTTTTTATTGTTGTGGAATTATTTTAGTTTTAATATAGAGAAATAATGAATATATACTTATTTTATTTATTTTCATATCTTGAGAAAAATTTCATCATTTTGTTGTGTTTTGATAAATTTTCACTTCACCTCTTACCCCAAGAAATGAATAATCAAGATGAGGTTTTCATTCCTGAAGCAGTAAAGATAAAATTTTAACAGGTTGAAAGAACCATAAAATAATGAAAAGTCATGCCTAATATATCTTTATTTTTACCAAAACCAAAATTATTAATATTTATTATCCAATATGAAAAAATAAAAATCTAATCTATAAAACCTCTCCAAAAATTTAACTTAAACTATTACATAAATTGTTAACCTCTATACCCTCCAAAAATAAGTTTGACCAAAATCAAAATCAAAACATTTTTAAATATGGTTTCTAAATTTCTAAAATCATCTTAAAATTAATCTCCCAAAATATATAATATTGTTTTTGGCATCACATACCAATTATCTGAGTTCCATGATCATATATTTCCATCAAATATAGATATAACCTAAATTTCCATAAAACATTAACGAAAACATGAAGGTTTAAAAAAAATAATCATATCCCCATTACTTAAATAAAATCACATAGCATTGAATCTATTCTATAAATCCAAAAATTCTATAAAATCCATCAAATTTAACATAAACCACATTGTCACTATGTCACTAATCAGTTCCAAGGTCATCAATACTATCCCATTTACTTTATCATAATGAAACATCTATTTATCACATTATTATCTCAACATCATGTGCATATTAATGGTTATCCCTCCTTTAACAATATATACTCTATAAATACCTCCTTAAAACTAAATGAATTTTCTCAGTCATCAGTACCATTCAAAACATAGATGAAAATACTTTAAGATGAACCTCTGTAGAACAATACATAGATGTTTCATCGATCTTATAAACAAAATACCATAATAAAAATACTACTTCAAAATAATACTTAAATTATAATACATAAATACTTCAATCATTTAAATTAAATTTTTAGAATATCATAATACTTTCATTGGTTTTGGAGTCACCTCTTGGATTGTGGTATTGACAAAAATAATTCCCATGTTCCCCATACACAATACATTTAACATTAAATGGTATGTTATGATTAACTTCACATACCCCATCATGATCTACATATTTACTTGGAAAATAATTATCTTATGCCATAATTCTCCACAAATAAATAATATTCTCATTCATATGAAACTTTCGCATGAGTTATTCTTACCACATTCTCTACATATAGGAAACTAAATTTTCTTTCCTCCATGGTATCCACCACCCAATCACTGTTTAAACTCTATCCTTATTTTCTTTGGCGAGTTTTATTGTTGGTTAGGGACCAAGTTGTTAATAATATATTATGATATATGATTAGGAATAATCACAATATACATTACTCTAATTGCCATCCAATTTGGGTTCTCATGGACACAATGGATATCACATTCAATGTTAACCCATATTATTTCGGTTCCTACTATTTAAAAAAAACATAGTGTGTAAAAAATAATCATAGTGGAAACCCACATAATCATGAAAATTTATTAATAGTATTCAAAATCATGACACCTTTTTTTGCAAAATATGATACTATAGGTTTAACCTATTTCATCCATAATTATTATCTATTCAAATATATCATAATTTGTTAAAATGGAAATGTAAAGTAACCCAACCATATCTATTGGGTGTTTCGAATGAGGTGAACAATGATATTTCCCAACCAAGATCAATGTGTCACTAATTGTGGTAGGGGTGAATCAGTGATACCTTTTTATTTTATGTTTCATTTCATTTAAAACAACCTTTTCATACTATTAAAGATTCAAAACTTTTCTGATAACAAAAAAAATCACACATCCATAAGAACAAATTAATTTACAAGGTTCACTTCTCAATAAGAGTTGCTATGTCATTTTCATGGTTTAGAAACAATCCATTACCACAAAATACACTAGAAAACAATCCTTTTACATGGATACAAAAAATTTACGATATAACATTACACTTTTGTAGAAATATGATCAATCAAAAAGCACATGTTCTTCTTATAGAACAAATGATGAAATACTAATTTTTGTAACAATTTAATAAAATATAACTAATTTCTTCCAAAGATATTACCATACGACCTTATTAACTTTAAATTTTAATTACCTTCAAAACAATTATTCACCTTCCCACCCAGAAGTAGTTAATAATTTTTTTATACTTTATAATGACACTTAGTGTGATATCCCTGTAGAATTCCTCAGTCCGATTGCTCAGTTCAGAAATATAAGACTCCTAGAATTTTACTGCAACAATTATGAACTACTTCGGCATCAATCCAGAAATATAAATCTGAATTCTCGATCTGATAAACCAGTTCGATCTGATGATTGCTGAATATGATATTCCCTCTTCTTCTTTTATCTGAAAAGCTTCCTAAAAAATTTCTTATTTGGAAACAATTTCTCTCTAAAATTTTAGAACTTATACCTCTTCACATGAATGTGAACAATATTTTGATCAGTCAAAAAAGTACAATGTAGTCTCTTCTATTTATATATGTTCCAAAATTGGTTTATGTTAGAATCTAAATGTTTTTTCTACATAGCCAAATTTCACAGAACATAAATTTTCATTTCATTTAGGATCTATATTTAACTTCTTTATCACTTATCAACTCTTCTTGATTATTTTAAAACTTCTGAAATCTTATCACATGCTCAACACGCTTTATTATTTTTAACCACTCTCTTGTTTGATAAAAATTATTGTTCTGATGTTTCTTCATTACTATGGAAACATTGAGTCCCTTTGATTTTTTTGAACCACATGCTAATACATTAGAAATTAAGACTTATCATTATGATGACCACTTATAAACATAAATCATTGAAACCATTCTTCTATAAACATAGTGATAACTTCTGAAGATATTAACACTTTTTTCAGAACTTCAAAAACAACTTTTAGACCCCTTTAACAAACACTTCCATGAATGTCTTCAATAATTTATTCTTTTCTTCTTTTCCTTGAACCAATGATCCTATTTATGATGAAGCATTGATGTCATACCATGTTTGATGGACCAGTCTCTATTTCACTTTGATGGATCAGTGTCACAAGTAGTCTGATGAGTCGGCACCACATCTTGTCTAATGACTCTCAAACCTATTGTAAAACATACAAAAAATATTTTTTCTCTCTTGTCCATGTTTTTATGAAAACACTTCTCCTTTTCCTCTTAAACCAATTAAAGAAAACCAACATATGTTTTATGAAAACTATTGAATACATTATTGATCTTTTTTAAGTTGATCAATCTTTAAAATTCTTACAAGAATTGGTCCCAAAAAACACCACTTATTCTATTTTTCATTGGTCCTAGAAACTTCCATTAAAAATAATTCCACTTATTATTGATCTATAAAACACCACATCTGATGGAATGGTATCAGTAAAAACTTATTTATTTCCCTGATTACAATTAAGATACATCCAACATTCATAAAATTATTTATAGGAATATTTTTATCTTTTGTCTTATTGGTCTGACTAAAAACTAGCTTCTCCATATTCCCATGATTCAAACAAATCATCTCAATAATAAAAAAATTCTGTGTTTGGTGATCTCGTATTGGTAAACTGAGACAGGAAAATAGTGACTTCAAAAACTTTCATATTATAAAAAATCATGCTCATAATCCAAAATTCCTCATGACATGGAGAAAATTTAATATCAGTATAACATCACCTTAATTACATTAGAATATATTATAAAATTCAACTCTTATAGCACTACATTCTTTCCAATCAAACCTCAAACTGATTGGTACCACTGGTTCTCCACTCTCCCTTCACAAGGCTTTGAAACAAAAGTTTCCCAGAAAACTTATGAGTTATGAGAAAAAATAGATAAAAAAATAATGGAAAAATTTACATTTTATCCATCCAGACTCCAATAATTTTCTTCATTACGATCAAAAAATCATTTCAGACACAAGGTGAGTCTGATGAACCTTTTTTCCCAGAGAACTTATTCACATCCAGATGGAATTTCATATAAATGGTATGTCTTATCATATTATTATGACACAAACTTTCATCCCCTTAGTTAAATCTTTAGAACATAAAAAGTTAATTTATTTATATTCTTGATAAAAAGAGATAATAATTTCAGCACAAACTTCTTCTAGGTCCCAAAATTAAATTCCAGCCAAATTGGTCCCAGAAATTTCCCCCTTTTGATTTTTTTGACCAAGGTTAATAAATCATTGAACATTATATTATCATGTAATGGATCACTTATCAATAATTCTAATCCTACCTGAACTAAATTATTATAGGAAATAATAATCATTGATAGAAAACCATGTTTTACAAAAGAAGAAACTCATGAAATTTCTTTATCTTTCCAACTTTACTTGACCTCTTTCTTCACTTATTTATGTACTTATTCAAATTGCTTGTAAACACAAGTTTCAAAAAACCACTCTAAAAAACTATGAGAATATTTTCCCACTTACTTTCTAAGTTCACATCTTACCCACAACTTTCCTTACATACACGCTTCCTTAAAAGTTTTAGCACATATCCATTTATAGATTTATGAATCAATTATCGTCCTTGAAAAAACTATCAAAAATGATGATTTCACAACCCATATAAGGATTTATTCAATTTACAAACATAACTTTCATCCTTCCCAATAAAAAATCCACATGGCTGTTTAATATAAACATAAAAAGATCACCATCCAAAAATGCTGATTTCACATCAATATGAAATTTTTTTTAACTTCATTCTGCAATAATAAAAAAAAAGATTCTAATTGTTTCTATCCTTTATATTGGAGAAAAATTCTCATAAAAATCAATGCCTTAAATCTTTGATTTATCATTACTCACTAACCTTGATTTTTTTCTTATCACTACACCATCTTCATTCAACTTTCTCCGAAACACCCAATTTTTAATTATAACATTTTTTAATTTTGGAGTAGGTGTGAGTTTCCAAGTAACATTCTTCTCAATTTGATCCAACTTTTCTTTTACATCCTAAACCTATTCTGAATGCTCAAAATATTCATACATATATTTTAGCTCAAATTTTGAACACAAAGAAGTATGTGTAATAACTTTTTGAGTTATTTTTGTTTAAACCTTTTTATGTCAATAAACAATTATGTTTTCATATTACACTTTCTTCCTCAGACTGGGATGTAATTTTTGAGAGTCTTCCTCATCACTAGAAATAGTTAAGTCTAATTCATCTTCTTAAGTAGGATTATAATTGTTTGCATCCTTATAATAAATATTTAAAAAAATTATATCATCCTATTCATCATCATTATCTACATGATTTTTTCTAAAATCTTCCTTATCATTTTCAATATATATTTCATAAAAAGAGGGAACTAATCTTCCTGTATCTTTTCTAAAACATATATATCCACTCTACTCTAGGGAATATCCCACAAAAACACCGTATTCACCTCTATGCTAAAACTTTTCAATATTTCCAACTTTTTTATTTTTGATACAAGGACTCCTGAAATATCTTAAGTGTTTCAAACAAATAGTTTTTCATAAAAAATTCCCATGGAGTCATAACTAAAATTGGCCATTTGAAGCATGAATTTTGAATATAACTAGAAATGCTTAGTCTTGAGGGGTGTATGGTGTATTGAACTCATGCCGAATTCCATGATTCTTGAGATAACTTTCAAACTCTTCATTTTTGTATTCACAACCATTGTATTTTCTCAAATTCTTCACTGAATACTCACATTCCTTATCATATTTTCTCATGAAACCTATAAACATTTTTTATAGAATTTGACATATATTTCATAAACATAACATAATTAATTAAAGTAAAGTCATCAATGAATATAATTAATTACTAATATTAATGACTTTATTGTTTTATCATTGGACCATAGATATCTGAATAAATATGTTCCAAGGGTTGTTTTGAACAAATTTCAACTTTCTTATGGAAATAGTTTTTTATCATTAACTTCTAGAAAATTTTGAAACACCAACCTCTTGTTATTGAAATATGAAGAATTTCATGGACATTGTATCTATTTGATAACTTTCTCATGTGTCTTTGACACATGTGCCCCAACCATTTAAAACACAACTGATTTTATTACATTATAATTAAGTAATAATATTTTGTAGCCTCGCCAACTTGGAATTAGTTTCCATTGTCATGTTGGACTCTTGTATCTATATTTCCACCTTCCTCTCATTTCACAATAAACCCATATTTTCTAAAAATAAAATTATTTCCTTCCTAAAAAAGTTATGAAACATGTATATAGTTATGATGTTAAATAAAAAAAAACATATTTTTTCAAGATGTCCGAGTTGTTCATATATTTCACAATTAGTTTCCAACGGTTGGAATCTATTTTCAGCTTTCACACCAGCCTTATCAGGTTTATTCAAAAGAACCTTCTCAGAATTATTCCTTTGAGAGGACTGAATTCCCACGAAACTTTTCCTTCTGTAATTTGTGTAATAGTTGAAATGTTTTATATTAAACCAACAAATATTTTCAGTTTTCTAGAATCCACCACAATACCAGTTGTATCCTTAGAATGAATATTTACCTCAATAATTTCAATATTATCAAGAGTTTTGAGCATGTTTTAAAAAAAACTTATTTTCTAAAACATCAAATCTTTGTTTAGTCCTAGACTTTATGTACTCAAATAAAACATTCTTCTTCATATCAATATTTTAGCTATATCTGATCTAGAAGTTTTAGGAAGATTTTCATGCTTACAATTTTTAGAAACTTGTGACTTCTACACTTTATTGATTTTGGCCATAGACATAAATTTCTCTATTTTATTCTCAGAAACAATTTTAACTTTTTGATTAACCTTTCAAGGTAAATTTGGATCCTTCTTAGGCTCACCATTTCATGAACATTAAAAAACATCAGAGATATAGTTCTTAGAACTTGTAACATTTTTCTCTACATTGGAAAGTTTTGGTTGAAAAAGTTTCAATTATTCTACTTTTTCTTTCATATTAACTTTGATATGTTCATTATAATTATTTTATTTCTCAATAGTTTTTCTCAATTTATCAATCTATTCTAGTTGATTAAATTTATCATTAGGAAAAATTATTGATTTATTGTTGAGGAAATTTCATTTTTCAATTTCCAAATACCTTTTTCAAGCCTTACATCTTTCTCAAACATTATTTGAATTCTTATTTTAGATAAAATTCTAATCGAGTATCTTCATCATGAGAACTGATGCTTCCGAACTCTTCATTCTTCACTTGTGTAATAAAAGTATTCTCTCTAGAATTATTGGTATACTTTTTGGATTAAACTTCACTATCTTATTATCCATCATCATTAGAAAATAATCCCCATCTTTTGTATTAGGACAAATATTTATCCTTAACTTTGGAAAAAAATTTATCCTTATCACCCTGTTTATTCGGTGATCTTCTTGATCTCATTTCATCTTCATCACTATCCCCCTATTTCTTTCTTTGAGGGAAATTATCCAAAAAGTTCTCAATGGCTCCACATTAAAAAAAATTAAAGGGATGTTTCACCTTATTTTTACATGTACCAATTTTGACATTTTTATAAAAAAGGATAATAATTCATCAATATTTCTACATTATTTATTTTCAGAATCAAAATCTCGAGATACTTCTTGTTAACAAATATTCATAGGATTTTATTTTTTAGTATCCTTGAAAGAAATTTTTCAATCAAATTTAATTTTACCTTGCACAACATTGTGCCTTCTAATATCATATGGGATGCCTATACTATAAAAATAGTCTATAGATAATGTTTCTGGATATCTATGTTTCAATGAGGAAACTTAGCATCAAACGTTTTTATAGTAATTCTTATGATAGTTCAACAATGTTATAATCGTCAAACTTTTCAAGAAGTCATATAATAGTGATAAAAATTTCATTCACCATGGTAAAGAATTCCCCAACTAATTAATACTCACCCATATTGATATCTCCACACTTAAATCCTCATATTTGTTACTTTTTGATCTTTACTTTTTCATTGCCTTCATAGATGTTCTTTAGCTTATAACAAATAACTTGGGATGTGAAAACACACTTCACTATAAGGAATTAAATTTCATAATGTTATGAGATTATTTCATTCTTATCTCTACCATCATTCCTAAGATTGTTCTTATCCATATATGTTGGGGGAATTTTTTTATCAATAGGAGGAAATCGATCTACAACTGCTTCCAGAACATAATTCCCAAGAGACATAAGATCGGGAAATATTCTATCTTTCCAAATATGATATTTCCTCCCCTCAAAGACTGGAATCCAATTAATTTTCATGTAATTCAAATTTCCCATCACAACTTCTCTTTCAAAAAAATCATTAAAGAGTAAACAAAGGAAACCTTTCCTCTGATATGACTTGATATTTAAAATCTCAGATCAATGTATCACAATGAGGGTGAGAGGGTGAATTAGTGATACCTTTATATTTTGAGTATTATTTATTTTTAAAAGAAATTCGCCTCCTATTAATATTTATCAGTTTAATGAAAACAAAATAATCATACATCCTCAAGAACATAAGAATTTATAAGGTTCAATACTCAATAATAGTAGCCACGTCCTTATAATAGTTTAGAAACAATCCAATTCCACAAAATATACTATAAAAACTCATTCTTTGTGGATATAAACTAGTAGTATATATCATTAAACTTTTGTAGCAGTATGATCAATACAATAGAAGATGTGATTCTTAAAGCACAAATTATGTAATAGAATTTTGTATAATAAGTCATAAAACTTTAAACAATTTCTTCTTAACATGTTACTATGGTTCTTTATCAACGTTAACAGTGGATAATATTTTAAAAATATTCTCCACTTTACTACCCAACATTTGGTAGGAACTTATCGGTACTTCATAATGAAACTCAATATGATATCTTAGTTTAATTCTTCAGTCTGATTTCTCATTCCATAAATATAAATCTACAAGAATACCAATTAAAAAATTCTGAACTAATTTTTCCTTAGTCCATAAATCTCATTCCTATTTCCCTATCTGATTACATAGTCTAATCTGATAACCAAAAAATATGATCTTCCTTAATTATCTTCTGTTAGGAGAACATCATCATGAATGCTCTATCCTAAAACCTCTTCTCTCTAAAATTTCATAACTTCTCTATCTTTATCTTCACATGAATAGTATTCTAATCTGTTAGAAAGTACAAATTACTCTCTTCTTTTTATAGGTTCTCCAAAGGTGGTTTAGGTGGGAATATACAAAGTCTTCCCTCTTAACCAAATTTACTAAAACCTGAATTTCCCCTTAATTTTGGTTCCATCTTTGACTTATTTAGTGCTTATCAAATCTTCTCAAATCTTCTTTAAACTTCTTTAATCATCTCACATATTCAGATCACTAGAATTATTCTAACCATTCTTCAGTCTGATAATAACATTTGTTATGATGTTTCTTAATTACAATGGTAACAAATGGTAACTTCAATTTTCTTGACCCCCTTGCTAATACAACAGTACTGAAGACTTATCATTAAAATGAACACTAGTAAATATAAATCATTGAAACCATTATACCATAGACATAGTCTCAAATTCTAATGATATAAAAAAATCTTGGAAGCACTTAAAAAATATCTTCAAAACACCCTTTAACATAGAACTCCCTGAAAATATTCAATCATTTCTTATTTTCTTCTTTTCCTTAGATAGATGATCCTGTGTCCGATGATGTATTGATGTCCTACTGTTTCTGATGGAAAAGTCCCTATTTTAATCTTATAGATTAGTGTCACCTCTAGTCTGATGATTTGAGAAAACATTTTGTCTGATGACTCTATAATCGCTTGGAAAAGAGATAAAATATCTTATTTCACTCTTTTCCCACTTTTTAAGGAAATATGAATCGTTTTCTTCTTAACCCAATTGATGAAAAAAAATATGTTTTATGAAAATGGTTGGCTAAACGTTTTATATTAATTTAGTTGATCCATATGAAACATTCTTACAGGCATAAATCTGATAAATAGGACTTCTTTTATTTTTTATTGGTCCCAAAAATCCCCATTAAAACAAATCATACCTCTAATTAATCAGTGACATACTACACCCCATGGAACGATATCAATAACAAATTATTTGTTTTCTTGATTATGATAGAAACAAACTTCCAAAATTCCCCAAATTCGTTCTCCAAATATTTGTATCTTGTGGATTATTGTTCTTACTGAAAACTAGAATCCTTATCTTCTCATGATTCAAACAAGACTTCTTAGCCTTCAAACAATTCTATGTCCGGTGATCTCGCATTGATAAACTGAGACCGAGGAACATTGACTTCAAAAAATTATTCATCCATAAAATAATCCTTGAAATCATGACTTACTGATGAATTTGAGAACAATTAAGATCAATATAGAATCATCTGACTTCCATTGTACAGAATTAGAACTTCCCATTCAGCCATACCTTCCTTATTTCTAATCAAATCTCAAATAGATTTTCTGAACTTTTCCCCCCATTCATTTATATGGATTTCATCACAAGTTACCCAAAAAATAGGATTTATGATAACTCCAAGGTTATCATAGAATCATCATATTTAAAATGGATCCATATAGACTTTGATACTTTTATCCATTATGATTGAAACTTGCATTTCTGACCCAAGGTGAGTCTGTTGAACATTTTCTCCCAAATAAATTTTTTACAACCTGATGAACTTTGTAAAAAAAAATTAGATCTGAACATCTAATTATGACATAAAATTTCATCCCATTAATCCTATCATCAAAAAAAAATTCAATTTATCTCTTTTTTAACAAAAAGGATAATACTTGCAGCAGGCACTTCTTCTAGATTCAAAAAACAACATCCAACCAACTTGGTCCCAATACACAATAACACAACATTAATTGTGAAAAATTATTATTCAGAAAATATACTCAACCAAATATTTATAGGGGTTACTACCCCTAGATGAATCGGTACTTCAATCAGGGGTTGATAAAAAATGTTCAAAATTAATTTTTTACAAATATCTTATTATAACTCACTCTATGAGCCTCTTCCTATATATTTTTGAACAATCATGATCATAGAGATCCTAATTTCGAAACCAACTATATACTCTCTTCTATTTATGGTCATGTAAATAGCACATCCAAACCAACTTTACTGCTCTATTCCTCACTGGACCACACACTACACTGATTATTATTTCACCTATATCCACCAAAATTCCCCAATTCTATTGGAATTCAATATCTACCAAATTTAAAAACATTACACATTATATATTTATCCCAGAATCCTATACCAGTCCATCTCTCGCCAAACTATCATATCAAAATCAACAGTCTACCTCCCAAGACTATCCCAAAAACAATGTCTTACCTAATTTTTTACATCGAAACATTTCTTTGAATCATAGAAGTATCATGGACTGGGTCAATTCACTAGATTTATTCACAATATTCACAGATAATAATACCACATGACTATTATCTCACATCAATATATAGTCAGATAATGATCACACTGACTCTCCCAAACATTAATATATTGAAACCCTATATTATGAACATTGTAATTTAAAGTTCTAACTTGAAATATTGTATCCCAATTCATTCACAAAACCACACCCACCTCCAAGTTGGTTTGGTTCATCAACACCCCACTTATGACTTTCACTAAAAGATTTTGAGAATGATTTCCATGCTCACAATCCATCCATGGTGTACTCCCCACCCTAGGACTTCTTTATTACAGAGATATAATAATGATCATACCTAGTATTTGGAATCAATGAAACACTATTTTTCTCAATCTTTACACATGTTACATGAGTAAGTCATCATATTGATCCCTAGCCTAGACCAAATTTTATTTCCAACTCTATTGATAAACTACCACTGTATACCTAGATATGACTGATATAACTCAAGGTTTAGGAAATTTCCTTCCATTAAATTAATATCATGGTCTTTTTCATAACAGGTCCTACCTAAAACCACTATTAACTCAGATACATGAAAAATCGCGGCTCACCATATCCGAGGCACTTCCTTGTTATTGAAGCAATCACACTAAATTACTCGATCGCTCGAAAGTTTACAATATCCAAAGTTCACCACACTGCATCTCATTTATAAAAAAAGGTCACATATAATACCTTACATGAGTTGAGAATATCTAAAATTAAATGTTATTGTGGGCCCTTGTCCGTTGAATCATCGTTGACACATACCTCATTTCATACATCGATCACACTCTGATGTATCTACTCCTACAAAAAAGTTTCAGTTGGTCGTACCCAGACCATCTTTTTCTTGGGTTGATATACATCATAGCCACACGTGTCTATACCCACTTCCTATTTTACTATAATAAAGTTTCTTAACCTTTTCAACCATCATTACATGATAAATAATCCAATAATTAAAATATAAATTCACTACCTCACCACACACAGAAGACACTGATAGCACATAAGGACCTAACTAGAATGAAATCTCTGGGAAAAAAACTTATACATACCAAAATGGATTATCATTACACCAAGAGGATATTAAATAACACTAAAAAATACCTCATCTGTTATAATGACTTCACCTTAGGGTTGATGTAACATACCCCGAAAATCTCCATTTCTTAGAGATTTTTCAAAAAAAACCCACCGACAAGTCTCACAATCCATCCAAATCCATACAAAATCATTCAACCACAATTATTATCTTTACCTAGATAATATTGGGTTTCACCAGCTGACCTATGTTTTAGGATAGACCAAAATTCCCCTTTCTCATTTAATTATAAGGAATTTTACCATCTGAACTCTCACAATGACTCTCAACAACTCATGTTACTAACCAGGCACACTCCAGAAGCATACTTTCCATCATTACCCTGCCATACCACCTGAATTGAATACCTTGAGTCACATACTAATAATAATTATCTCATATGATTAATAACCCCATTAAACACTCTTACTACATGTTGATATCACCTAGATGGAACCATCTCACTTGAGGATTTCTTTTGAATAATTGTAGGGTAGTTCACTCATTTCATGGCTAACCATGCGATCACCATCCACCTTGGGCATCACCACAAAACCAAGAATGTCTACCCATGCCTCAGACAGTATATCAAACCACGTAGATTCACCCATCTAGTTGGGTTTGGTATCAACTGATATTTTCCTTCATATTATAGACACGACCCACAACATCAAGGTAGTGAACCTATATCTATCACACACGAGGAATCAATTTGCCCATTCTAATTGTTCTTAGAATTTCATGCATCAATCTTAATATACGAAATATATCTAGATTCTCATTTCAAAGGCATATAAAATATTAGGCTATCCCCTTTCTTAGGTTACCCTAATATACCACATTTATCCCACACAATCATTGTAAAACATCCAACTACCCAGTCACGCTGCTCAGTATACCAATAACCTGATCCACATCACAACACCATAAGAAAAATTACTAACCAATGAACCCCATATAGTGTTTTACTCATACAAACCCACATAACAAGGCCCCATTTAAAAACCAAC
The DNA here is from genome assembly GCA_963277665.1 of Viscum album. Taxonomy (NCBI): domain Eukaryota; kingdom Viridiplantae; phylum Streptophyta; class Magnoliopsida; order Santalales; family Viscaceae; genus Viscum; species Viscum album. The sequence continues at coordinate 297,017,361 of OY728132.1, read as the reverse complement.
TACATACTTTAGGCTTATTGGAAACTCATCTTTCTATAAAATTGGTGGAATTAGGGGTAGACTACACATCTTTCCACTCAAATCATGCACTATAACCTAAGGGTGTCAACCCTAGCTCGAGTATAATATGCTCATCCAAATATCATTTTTGGAATAGACCCACAGGGGTTAAAACTAATCATTTAATGTCATTTTTCTCAATAACATAATTCGGGAGAATATCGTAAGAGGTATAGAATATAGTTACCCTAATCTAACATCATAAAGGTATCACATCTAGGCTCTCTCTCTAGCCCCATTTAACCATTTTATAGATCAACACATATATAAGAAGGACCCACACTATAAATATTTTCTATAAAAGTCCTCAATAATCAATTTTCATGGAAATAAATAACCAACATAAAGTTTGGTTATTCTCTTTATCATATATCAGAGATATCTCATAGCACATGTGCTCTCTCTATCCCCAACTACCCATACACAATTTCGTCAAAACATAAAATAGGTCCACATCATACACATGGGGTCCATATTATTTCCCTTTTCTTTTATAATTTAACTAGGTTTATCATATCTAGTTACTAGTTAATAATATGTCAATTTAGTGTTATAAAATTATATGATAACTATATAAATTGATGTTGAAACATAAAAAAATTCCCTTATGATATGCAGAATAAATGACAATAATAAATCACTTAATGACATATAAATACTATGTTCTTAAAATGGTGTATGAACATAACCCCTCTCATCATTCTGGTTAAGGGTTAAAATCACAGAAATCACAAATCACAATTCATTTGAATCACCCATGGTGAAAATAGAACATTAGTAAAATGGAAAATCATGGACATCAATCCCATCAAAGGTAACTCATTATTTCCCTTGTATATGTGTTTTCAACTCCCGAACATGAGTTCTATTCTATGTTCCAAAAATACCCTATCTCTTGTCTACATTACCCAAATGGTCAGATAAAAGAAATAGATATGATACCAATTTTTAATGTTTCCATGTCTGTGGAACTAATATATTCCCAAACCGATGATCGCTATGTGACCTTAGGTGAATCTCCCCATATCCCAGTAGCTTCCAACTTGATTCATGGTTTCATGGAGGTATGGTGGGGGTACTGTACCTACATATTAGTCAAAACCTACTATAAAAAAGTTAATCATATAAGAATAAAAAAAGTAGTAAATAGACATAACAATAAGTTCTAGATAAATAATCACAACCCATTATATATAAAAATAAACTATATTCATGTGAATAGTCATATAGAAGTACACCATATCCACAAATACCCCAATAAGAAAAAAAATAAAAAATAAAAGGCTCCTAAAATTGTTTCAAAGTTCAAGGTTGGTCCCAATCTCCCATGCTTTATCCTAGTAGTATGAACCACACATCAGTTGTAGGGTCATTCCCTTATCAAGCCTTGCAACCATGAAGTCTTCTCGTGAACTAACAACATCTAGAAATATATAAACATACACCAGGTGTAGAAAGTGAATATATAAAAATCATTGATATTTAAGTTCCATAAAGACACATGATTCCAACCATACCTTTCCCAGCCATGTAAGAACCTAGGTTTTGGTGCTGTAAGACTTTGAAAAATTTCTTGATTTCATTCCAGAGCAGGGCATTCAGATGGCGTGCAATTCCGAAGCCCGATGTGCCTAAAATTAATTATATAAAAATGTTAAGTGTTTTTATATTACGCGTGTGTGGTTAACTAAAGAAAACGTGATATCTATTATATGGTTGATCAGATCGGAAATCCAAGTCCACAGTTGGGTCCAGAACACGGTGTTTACCCTAGGCGCGAAATAAAATGAGTCGACGTGGGATGTTAGGACCCCTAGCTCGTTGGCAGTGTGTTAAATGGATAATTAAATTATCAAATTATATATTTAGTAGATCAAACCTAAATAAAAACTAAATGGTTTCTCGGATGGGAAAACCGAGTTCATCTTTGAGTTTGAAACGGGCCGTTTACCTTAGGCGGGGTGTAAAAGTGGCGAGCACGGGCCTGCTGTGAGAGATGTCTCCCATGGGTAAAACTGTTTTTTTGAATTAATGAATTAGTGATTTTTATCACTAATTATCTTTTAGAATAACTTTTGAACGGAGGCTCAGAATGGAAATCCGAGACTTTCGTTGAGTTCTAAATGTGGCGTTTTTCATAGGCGCGATATAAAATGAGAGGGCGCGATGATTTCAGATCCCGTGCTATGTGGTTTTTCTATAAATAGATTAATGTGAAACTAGGGGAAACACACTTCTTCCTCTCTCTCTCTCTCTCATTCTTCCACTCTCTCTCTCTCTCTCTCGAGCGTTCTTCTCCATTCTTCACCGGATTGAGGAGGGGACTATGGTGGATCAAAGCGGGATCGATCAAGCGCATCACCAATGATGAACATGACCAAATAGGTAGGATTTATGATTAAATTTCGCACCTTTGTGAAATTCTTGGAGTTTTTGTCAATTTTTGTCATTTTAAATTCTTAAATTTTAGAATTTGGGGCATTGGCCGAACGAAAACGACCAACGCCCAAGCCCCGTTTTATCTGTTGTTCTTGGGAATTCTTCGTCCAAATTTTCAGACATGCCAATCGTGATGGATCAACGATTGGGGGCAGGCGCTGCGAAGGCCTCGCCCCTAGGATCCCGAACCCGTGTTTGGTTTTTGAATTTGTGCCACCGGAGCGGTGGTGGCGGTCATCAGAAACCCTGGCTCCGATAAGGGTGGTGGCCGGTGGTCGAGGTGGCGCAGCAGGGGTTGAGATGAGGAGGCCGACACGAATAGGGTTCGGATCAAAGCGGTAGGTGGTCGGGTGGGGACAGGTGTTGTCGACTAGCCGAGGTTGGTGCATGGATGGGGCAGCGGTGTTGGGCGGAGGACGATTCGGAGACGGCGGAGCACGACGGCGTCTGGCGGCGCTGGTGAAGTGTGTCGAACGAGGCGGTGGTGTCGTGCGGTGAGTCGATGGTGGCGAGGCGTGGTGTTGTGCAACGATCCGGAGTCCATGGTGGAGTGCGGGGCTTTAGCCGAGGTGGCAGCACGGGGCCTCAGCGGAGCAGTCGGGCGACCAGGCGGCGCGGGTCCTCAGCGGGATCCGGGGGCTTCAGCGTTGCCAGCGGCATGCGGGGGAGCGCGGGCGCCGGCCTGTCACAGTCAGTGGTGGAACCCGAGGCAGCGACCTCAGGGGTGTGGAGGAGACCAAGACCCACCCTTTGTGGGTGATACTGGTGCGTCAAGGAAGACCGGCCAAAGCCGGTCTCTTGAGGAACAAGGACCCGCGTATCGTGGGTCCTGCTGGGCGACACAGTGAAAAAAAGAAGAAAAAAAAGAATCCTGGACCCTAGGTGGGTCCGATGTTGCTGGAGCAGGCCACGGCGGTTCGGGCCAGACCCACGGGTGGGCCACGGGCTGGCGGTTCAGACTGGGCTGTCCGAGGTGAACCGACCCGGTTGGGCCCCCTTGCATTCGGGGGGTCGTATCTTCTAAACGACACATCCATTTGACGTTCCGTCTGCCGCTGCAGGTTCGTGTCGGCGAGAGGGACCTTTCAAAGTGAGTTTCATAGTTTTTGGGGTTCTACGACCAAAGAAAGGTGACCTGAGGGGGGCTTTAATTTAATATTAATAAATTATTATTAAAGTTGCGACGAATGTGGCTCGCGATCCGGACGTCTGTTTGACGTGCTGTCGAAGGCGCGATGGCCCTGGAGCTGAGACAATCCTTCCAAAGTTAGTTCAAAACCTTTGAGGGTTGGTTTCATTGCTTGGTGGCATGAAATGATAAATGTGAGTAATTAATTAATTATTTAACTAATTAATTAATTGTTGTGTTGGACCTAACTATTTCTTGGGATGTCTGATTGATGCGCCGTCAGTGGCAGCATGGCCCCAATCCTCATGCTGACTTTTTGAGATGCTTTCTGAATCATTCGGGTTAGAGATAAGGTATGGGCTCCACATGGCCATGTTCGCATGTTTTACGGTGAGACACAACTTTTTTCACCCGTCATCCGTTTAGGGTGTTTGAGTACTCATTTCTGAGTGTTTTTCCAAGGGGATTGCGACGGTGCAATCCACCCGTCTAAATTCGGGCCCGAGGTGTGGGCCTGATGAGGCGGCTTTCGGACGTATACTGCGTTTTTACGACTTATGCTACATAAGTCTGTTCAGGGCAAACGAATAGCCTATCCCGCATGGTTATCAGTGAGGAAAACAATGGTAAGATTTGTGTGACGTGTTTCGGGGTCGAGGTGCGGGCCCCGCAGGGTCCCGTTTGCATATAACGCGGGGAGTTACAACTTCTGCATCCAGAGTCCATTTTAGGTGTTGTCAACAGCGTTGTGACCCTAGAATCGAGGTGAAATTGTCCGGGGTGGCTTGAGGCATTGGAGATGGGGTTTAGGTGTGGGCCCCACAGGTAGTCTCTTAAGTTGTTTGCAACGTACTGCAAATTTTCATCAGGTGTCCGTTTGGGGCATATGAATAGTTTTTTAGTGTGTTTTTCTAAGAGCATCACGGTGGCATAGTTTGACCGACCACTTTTGGGACTGAGGTGAAGGTCTCACGAGACGCCATATGGGCATAAAGCAGTGTTGAATGACTTTTCCACCGGGATCCCATTTCCAACGAGTAAGTAGTCTCTCTCGTGTGTTTTTCCACAAGGATTACAACAGTGTAATCTGTTTGGGTGTGCAGATCCTCTTTCAAGATCTCATTAAATGTCGAAACATGAAAGGGCATTGGTCGAAGGTTCCTTTTATGCACTCCAAACCTATGCACAGTAGCATTGTTTGTGACACCCAGTGATGGCATGGGTAGTGCAGAGATATCAGACCACTTCTGAGTTTACCCCCCAACGAGGTTGGGCAGTGGGATACCCTTTGACCCTAGGGTTTACCCTAAAGTGAGGCTAGGTAGTGGGATACCCGTTGACCTTACGGTTTACCATCTAGCGGGGCTGGGGAGTGGGTCACCTTATACTTATTTAGGTTTTACCCTTCACTAGGGCTAGGCAGTGGGTTACCAGATGTTTTATTATAGTTTTTCCTCCAGCGGGGCTGGGAAGTGGGTCACCGTCGACTTATTTAGGGTTTACCCTCCACTAGGTCTAGGAAGTGGGTCACCCGATGATTTATTACGGTCTACCCTCCAATGGGGCTATGCAGTGGGTCACCATTGACTTATTGGGGTTTACCCTCCAGCGGGGCTGGGTAGTGCGTTACCCGATGACTTATTTCAGACTCGGTCTTTTCTATGAGTCTAGTCATTGGATTTTCTCTGTGTTTATCGGAGCGGTACCCTGGGTTGTACGGTTCTGTGATGAGGAATCTTGGGCATGTGAGATTGTTGGGCATCAGTGATGGCTACCCTTAGAACTATTGGCAATTTCTCTTGGGCTGAGCTTGGAGATAGATATCCCCTTACACATTCATTTGGGTTTATTGTTGAGCATATATATACACACCCTACTTTTTTCCCACTCCTTTGGTTCAGTTACTCTTCTACCAGCAGGGGCGAAGACGTACGGGGTATGCCACATGCTTTCTATGTCTAGGTCCACTTATATTGGATGAGTCTACTTCCTTCCTTTTGTTGGGTTGAGATGCACTCTTTCTTTTTTACTCTTTCATTTCTCTTATTCTATCTACAGCTGACCATTTTAGTATCTCCTTTGTTTCTCCCTCGAGCTTTCGGGGCATCCTACTGAGTATCTTTATACTCACCCCTGCTTGGGCTTTGCCTGCACTTGGTGTTCCCTTTCAGACGATGGACATGTCGATCGAGACTACGGAGTAGTGTAGAGGACACAAGAGCTTGGGCTGCGTTCAGTGGCTATAAGAGGATTTTCGAGTGTGAGAATCACTAGTGGGTTACTTTCATTTTACCTGTTGTCGGGTTGTGGCACCTTTTTGGTTGGGCGCGTGTTTTTCCACTTTTACTATTCAGTTTACTTGTCAGTCTACTTTTGAGAAATTTACTTGTACTGGATAGAGGTTGATTCATGTATGTTGGTTTCCCTTTTGTAGTAGTGTTGTATCTTTCTTTTCTATGAACTTTTGCACTATGTTAGCTGCGTGTGTGTGTGCAGTTCCTTAGGAAAAGGCCTCCCCTAGTTTTTTTTCCTTTGGCGCTAGTTGCCAGTCCCTAGCCTATGGAGGTGGGCTTGGTGTAGTTGTGGCTCGAACCTCGGTAGGGGTCAGGTCGTAAATAATTTGTATTATAGGTGGTTCGTTCCTTGGGGAATTGTTCGGACGATCTTAAAAAGGAATTGGTTGAGTTTTGGGGCAATAGTGTCAACGTGTCTCAAGAGTGGATCTCAGGCCAAGGAGTCCAGTGATGGTGCGGCAGTCGACATATCCATTCACCAGGACCTTGATAACCTGCTTGTCGACTCCGCACACTGAGACACTTGTTTCAGAGAATTTCGTTCATGTATCATATAATATTGAGTCTTTGACTGTACTTCTTGAGTCAGATCCCCATCGTTGTTTATATATATATGCTAATTTGACCGTGGTTCTCCTTGATCAGATTCAGGATGTCTCAGCGATGATAGCTATCCAGGATACTAGATCCGATTTGTGATTAAAATTCCGTGAGCGATGAGGCCCAATTAGAGATCCATCATACAATTACCCTTTCACCAGGAGGACATGTAGTGGCACCTCCACCTGTGGAGTAGCATAAAATACTAGCAGCGAGGGCCGATGATGAGTGCAGGATGGACACGCTATGTGAGTTACAGTGTCAGAGACCACTGAGGTTCCATGGTGAGCCATACCCTTATATAGAGAAGGGTTAGCTAGAGTCAGTGGTCCACCTCTTCAGGCTTGTTCGGACACTGACAGGTTGGATGGTGGCCTTGACAGCCAGTGTTTTTCCACCAAGCAGTTGGTGTTAGTAGAGCCAGGGTTACTCTGATGCACAATGAGTCAGTAATCTCATGGGATGAATTCTATCAGCTATTTCGTGAGGAGTACTACCCCTCACACTTACATTTTTTTACGATTTCTAGAGCTGTTGGAGCTTCAGTGGGGAGGGATGGCAGTGGCTGTGTGTGTGACTAGGTTCGCATACCTTACTCGGTACTCTTTGGACGTGGTCCATGACGATGACTTCTGATCACAGAAGTTTGAGGGAGTTCTCTGTAGGGGAGATTCATGCCAGCATAGTGCCATTGTGGATCCTCACCCATCACGGGGTGCTGGAGCAGGCACTGGTGATAGAGAAATTTCTGGAAGAGGGACTTCAATTGGAAGGGACTCGACACCGGAGGTCTCCCCTTTTTGAGACTCAGGCACATGGACTGGGACAACGTAGAGAACCAAGATAGCGCAGGGAGGCCTAGTGATATGTTTATGATGTGCGAGGTCACGTGGCATGAGTGTACTCGACCAAATGTGCTGAGGTTTTCCAGATAGATGGTGGATGCACCGCCCCGACAGAGGCAATGTCATGATCAGAGAACTCCCAGGTGGGGACGGAGTGGTCCCCATGGAGGCGGTATTGGAAGAAAAATAGGGAGAACTATGGTTGGCAGGCGATGTTTCGTGGTCCTTCCACCACCACTTGGCAGCCCATGTTAGGCTCAGGGAGCTGACAGATGTCGACACAGACGTCTGTGTGCTATAGATTTCTACAATCCTACAATGTAGAAGATGATAAGAGGTATGCTCTGGGTATTTTCTACTTTTCTCAGTAGAACTTATTAGACACTGCATGAGGTACTCTTTTCATCTAGATCCTTGTTCGAGGGGTTACCGATGGTGACGCAGGGCGTCGTTGTAACCCGTTGTTGGTGTTGTATGACGTAGCTTTGATTGCACAAGAAAGAGGGGTTCTTCCCCCACTGAGACATGTTTTTGTGATGCGATCAAAACTGCGAGGGAGACTCAGTGCCTCCCAATGTGGATAGTATTGAGGTGCAGTGGATGAGTCCCTCTGACATGTGCATTCATGGAAGGGTTGTGTAGTGGAGTGTTAGAGTAGGTTCTGGATTTTCTAGTGGGGATTTTCTGCTTGACCTCTATTTTCTTGAGGTGCCACTAGTGGGTTTGGCAGAGTTCCTGTTTTGGGGAATACTCTCCTTCCAAAAGGGGAAAAGACATGTGGGGTATGCCACGTGATTTCTGTGTCTAGCCTCTGGTGGTTGTATGAGTTTTCTCACCTTCCCTCTTCGTTGGTACCTCACATGCTCAATGTAAACCTTGATATAGTTATCAAGTACAGGTCGAGGTGATGGACACCCCATAAATAGAACTACGCGATTCACTATGTGGTGCTGGTGGTCGAAGTCCTTGTGCTGAGAATGTAAAGACGCTATCTTCTGGGAGAGTGCTTTTTGGTTTGATCAAACCACCAGTTTCTTAGGTGCGTCCCCACCCAGAGAGACTTGAACCTGAGACGATGGTGCTGGCTGGAGTTTCTGCAGGAGGGTATGACTTTTCTGTAGTCGATGGTGCTAACTCCTTCGTTTGTTGAGCATGTAAGAGAGTCTCAGTTGTGATGCACCAATTATGAAAACTTGTGTGACCAGATATCCGTGGGTGTTTCACCAGATGGGTATTCTAAAGGAGAAAAACATGAGGCCATTTTCTAGGAAAAACAGTGATTTTAGTTGTGACAAAGTATGAACAAACTTTTCAGTTCGCGTGATTTTCCAACTTGGTGTTGTGCAAGTTTCCTTGGGAGTGGGAGAGCTAGGTGTGAGCTCTATATCCCGAGTTGTTTTTCCTAGTTTTGATTTTTGGGGACAAAAATATTGAAGGAGGGAATGATGTAAGAACCTAGGTTTTGGGACTCTAAGACTTTGAAAAATTTCTTGATGTCATTGCAAAGCAGGGCGTTCAGACGATGTGAAATTATGATTCCCGGTGTGCTCGAAATTAATTATATAAAAATGTTATGTACAGTTGGTTAACTAAAGAATATGTGGTATCTCTTAGATGGTTGATCGGATCAGAAATACGAGACCATGGTTGGGTCCGGAACGTGGTGTTTACCCTAGGAGCATCATAAAATGATTCGTCGCGGGACGCTCATACCCCTTGATCACTGGCGGTGTGTTAAATGGATAACTAAACTATGAAATTATTCATTTATTATCTCAAACATGAATAAATCCTAAATGGTTGCTCAGATGAGAAAACTGAGGGCATTGTTAAGTCCGGAACAGGCTGTTTACCCTAGGTGGGGCGTAAAAGTGGCGGGCACGGGCCTGCTGTGAGAGATGTCACTAAGGGGAAAAGCCTTCTTTTTGAATTAATGACTTAGTGATTTTTATCACTGTTGATATTTTAGAATAAATTTTGAATAAATCCTCGGAATGGAAATCCGAGACTTTTGTTGAGTTCCAAATGTGGCGTTTTTCCTCGTCACGATATAAAATGAGAGGGCACGGTGATTTCAGATCCTGTGCTAAGTGGTTTTTCTATAAATAGTAAAATTTGGAATTGGGGGGAACCCATTTCATCTACTCTCTCTCTTTCTTCCTCTCCCTCTCTCTCTCTCTTGAGCGTTCTTCTCCGTTCTTCGGCGTTCTTTGCTGTTCTTCACCGGATTGAGGAGTGGACTCCGGCGGATCGAAGCGGGATCAAGCAGGCGCACCGTCAATGACGAAGGGATCCAATGAGGTAGGATTTCTGATTAAATTGTGCACCTTCATGAAATTCTTGGAGTTTTTGTCAATTTTTGTCATTCTAAATTCTTAAAATTTAGAATTTGGGGCGTTGGCCGAACGAACACAACCAACCCCTGAGGCTCATTTTATCTTTTGTTCTTGGGCGTTCTTCGTCCAAATTTTCGTACACACTAATCATGGCAGATCAATGATCGGGGGTAGGTGCTGTGAAGGTCTTGCACCGAGGATCATGAACCCATGTTCGGTTTTGAATTTGGGCCACCGGAGTAGTGGAAACGATCATCAGAAGCCCCGGCTCTGGCAAGGGCGGTGGCCGGAGGTCGGGGTGGCGCAATGGGGGTTCAGACGATGTGGTCGTCGCGAATGGGGTTCAGATCGAAGAAGCAGGTGGCCGGGCGGTGACGGGTGTCACCGGCTAGCTGAGGGTGGTGCGTGGCTGGAGCAGTGGTGTCGGGCGGAGGTCAAACTAGAGACGATGGAGCTCGGTGGCCTCAGGCGGCGCCAGTGCGGTGTGTTGGACGAGGCAGCAACGTCGTGCGGTGAGTCAGAGGCAGCGGGGCGCAGTGTCGTGTGGAGAGCCGGAGGCCATGGAGGAGCACGGAGCTTGAGCAAAGGCGACAGCGTGAGGCCTCAGTGGATCAGGCGGGCAACCAGGCGATGTAGGGCCTCAACGGGAGCTGGGGACTTCAGCGGCGTCGGCGACAAGCGGGGGAGCGCGGGCGCCGGCCTATCGCGGTCGGTGGGGGAACCCGAGGCGGTGACCTTGGGGTGCATAGAAGACCAGAACCCACCCTTTAAGGGTCCTACTAGAGCGTCATGGAAGTCCATCCAAAGCCGGTTTGTTGAGGAACAAGGACCCATGCATTGCTTGTCCTACTGGGCAACGCGGCGGAGACCGGCCAACTGGCCGGTCTGTTTAAAAAAAAAGAAAAAAAAAGAAAAATGGACCTTAGGTAGGTCCGATGTTGCTGGAGATGGCCGCTGCCAATGGGCATCAGTGGTTTGCACTGGACCCACGGCTGGGCCGTGGGCCGGTGGTTCGGACCGGGCCAACCGGGCTGAATCGGCCCCGTTGGGCCCCCTTGCATTCGGGGGGGGGGGGGGGGTATCTTCTAAACGACACGTCCGTTTGATGCACCATCTATGGGTGTGGGTTCGTGTCGGTGAGACATACCTTTCAAAGTGAGTTTCAGAGTTTTTGATGTTCTGCGCCCGAAGACGGGTGACCCAATGAGCTTTAATTTAATAATAATAAATTATTATTAATGTTGCGATGGACGTGACTCATGAGCCAGACGTTTTTTTGACGTGCCGTCAGAGGCGCGGTGGGACGGGAGCTGAGACGGTCCTTCCAAAGTTGGTTAGAAACCTTTGTGGGTTGGTTTCATTTCTTGGTGGCATGAAATGATAAATGTAAATAATTAATTAATTATTTAACTAATTAATTAATTGTTGGGTCAGGAATAACTCTTGCTTGGGATGTCCGATTGAAGCGCCGTTAGTGGCAGCATAACCCTAGTCGTCGTGCGGAATTTTTGAGATGATTTTAAAAATGTTTAGGTTGGAGACAAGGTTCGGGCCCCACAAGGCCTAGTTCACACATTTTACGGTGAAACACCACTTTTTTCACTCGTCATCTATTTGGGGTGTTTGAGTACTCGTTTCTGAGTGTTTTTCCGAAGGGATTGCGATGGTGCAATCCACCCGCCTAAATTTGGGCCCGAGGCATGGGCCCCATGAGGCGACTTTCGGACGTATGCTGCATTTTTATGACTTATGCTACATAAGTCCGTTAAGGGAAAATGAATATCCTATCCCGCGTGGTTATCAGCAAGGAATGCAATTGTATGATTTGCGTGACGTGTTTCGGGGTCAAGGTGTGGGCCCCACAGGGTCTTGTTTGCGTATAACGCAGGGAGTTGCAGCTTTTGAATCCAGAGTACGTTTTAGGCACTATTAATGGAGTTGTGACCTTGAAATCAAGTTGAAAGTGACTGGGGTGGTTTCAGGTATTGAAGCCGGAGTTGACATGTGGGCCCCATGGGCTGTCTCTTAAGCTGTGTGCATCGTACTGCGACTTTTCATCAGGCGTCCATTTGAGGCATATAAATAGTCTTTTCGGCATGTTTTTCCGAGAGCATCATAGTAAGGCAGTTTTCCTGACCTATTTCTGGACCGAGGTGCAGGTCCCATGAGACGACGTATGGGCACAAAGCGGTGTTAAATAACTTTTCCACCGGGTGCCCGTTTCCAGCGAGTAAGTAGTCTATCTTGTGTGTTTTTCTGAAAGGATTACAATGTTTTAATATATTTGGGCATGTGAAGATTTTTTCGAGATCTCATTAAATGTAGAAACATGAAAGGTCATTGGTCAGAGTTTCCTTTGATTCACTTCGAACCTACTTACGGTAGTAGTGTTTGTGACACCCAGTGAGGGCACGAGTAGTGCGGTGATATCAGACCAGTTCCAGGTTTACTCTCCAGCGAGGATGGGAAGTGGGATACCCGTTGACCTTAGGGTTTACCCATCAGCAAGGCTGGGAAGTGGGATGCCCGTTGACCTTACGGTTTACCCTCCAGTGGGGCTGGGCATTGGGTCACCGTCGACTTATTTAGGGTTTACCCTCTAGTAGGGCTGGGCAGTGGGTCACCTGATGTTTTATTAAGGTTTCCCTCTAGCAGGGCTGGGAAGTGGGTCACCATCGACTTATTTATGGTTTACCCTCCACCAGGACTGGGCAGTGGGTCACTTGATGTTTTATTACGGTTTACCCTCCAACGGGGTTGAGCAGTGGGTCACCGTCGACTTATTTAGGGTTTACCCTCCAGTAGGGCTAGGAAATGTGTCACCTAATGTTTTATTACGGTTTACCCTCCAGTGGGACTGGGCAGTTGGTCACCGTTGACTTATTTAGGGTTTAACCTCCAGCAGGGCTGGGCAGTGGGTCACCCGATGATTTATTACGGTCTACCCTCCAGCAGGACTGGGAAGTGGGTCACCGTTGACATATTAGGGTTTACAATCTAGTGGGGCTGGGCAGTGGGTTACCTGATGACTTATTTTAGACTCAGTCTTTTCTATGAGGCTAGTTAGTGGATTTTCTCCATGTTTATCGGAGCGGGACCCTTGGTTGTAGGGTTTAATGATGAGGCAGCTTTGGCATGCAGGATTGTTGGGCATTAGTTATGGTTACCCTTAGAACTGTTGGAAATTTCTCTTGGGCTAAGCTTGGAGATAGAGATCCCCTTACACACTCATTCGGGTTTATTGTTGAGAATATATATACACACCCCAATTTTGTTCCCACTCCTTGGGTTCAGTTACTCTCCTTCCAGTAGGGGCGAAGATGTTCGGGGTATGCCACATGTTTTCTGTGTCTAACTCCTCTTGGATTAGACGAGTATACTTCCTTCCTTTGGTTGGGTTGAGCTACACTCTTTCTTTTGTACTCATGCACTGCTCTTGTTCTGTATACTGCTCACCATTTTAGTATCTTCTTTGTTGATCCCTCAAGAGTTTGGGGCATCCTACTGAGTATCTTTATACGCACCCCTTCTTGGGCTTTTCCCACACTTGGTGTGTCCTTGAAGACGACAGATAGGTCAATCGAGACTACAGAGGAGCGTAGAGGACATAGGAGCTTGGGCTGTATTCAGTGGTCGTAGGAGGAATTCCAGGCGTGAGATACACCAGCAGTTTACTTTCTTTTTATCTGTTGCTATGTTGTGGCACCTTTCTGGTTGGGTGCGTGTTTTTCCCCTTTTACTATTTAGTTTACTTGTCAGTCTGCTTCGCAACACTTTACTTGTACTGGATAGATGTCGATGAATGTATGTTGGTTTCCCTTTTGTAGTAGTGTTGTATCTTACTTTCTTTTCTCTGCACTTTTTCATTGAGTTAGCTACATGTGTGTGTGCAGTTCCTTAGGAAAAGGCCTCCCCTAGTTTGTTGTGCCTTCGGTGCTATTCGCCAGCCCCTAGCCTATGGAGGCGGGCTTGGTGTAGTTGCAGCTCGAGCCCTAGTACGAGACTGGTCATGACAAGCTAGTTCCAAATGTTTCTAAATACTAGGCATCCATATGAAGAAATATACCCATCCCCATTTTTGAAATACCTCCATGGTAAATATACCCATCCTGGAAATAAAAAGAGAATGAAAAAAATAAACCCATCCTAGAACAAAAGAAAAACCCTAGAAAATATACTCATCCAAGAACAAAAGTAACACCTTGGGAAATATATCTATCCTAGAAATAAATATCACATCCAGATGAAATTCCATCTCCAGAACCAAAAACATATACCTATGGGAAATAGTAACGATGATACCATTCCCTAAGGATAAACACATTAAATCACTCATTATCTCATCATGCTCTTGGTGTTTCATTAAAAATACCCTTTTCTATTTGAACCAAAACCCCATTTTTACATCATCATTTTCCACTTTCAATTATCACTATTTGTTATTTTATAAATCAATATTTTTCTATTTAAAATTTTCCAAACCAGCTATTGTTTCATCACTTCCCCCCACATTCCATGCGGAAAATCCATTTCTAGGCATTATTTTAGGTTTCAATCTAATTTGGGTTCATGGATGATTCAAGGGGTTTCCTTTGATCGTAACTATCATGATCTAAATTTTGTAATGTAGTTATAGTTCAAATATTTGGAAATCCGGAGCGATCTCACCATACCATACATGCACTAATAAATATAGTATGTCTTACAGGATAATTTATAGACCTTATACCTCATTCATAACTGAAATTAATCATCAAGAACCACTAGAAAAATAATACCAATGAACCAATTCACTATAACCATCCCTAAAAAACTATATATTAGGATTACAATTAATTGAGACAATAAAATAGAAAATTAGAGAGCTATCTTGGTCACAAATAGGCTTATTCTTACTAAGGGGAATCAATCTCAATAAAGAACACTTCAATCTACCATGAAATTAATTAGAGTTTCTCATGAGAGAAAAAAATAATCACAAACATGAGAGGATGTCGAAGAAAAGAAATGGGGGGTTTTATATGGAAGTCTCTTATTTTAAAACACCCAAAAAAATGGCCAGGTGCCTTTCATAGTTTTAATAGTGTATTCATGTTGTGAAATAATGAGGTGAAACTGCTCCAAAATATGAATTGATATTTCAAATAGTGGAACATTGTGTCATGTCATGAATCCTTCCCAAAACTTCCAAATAGATGAAAGTCCATCCCAGTCCTCATGATCTCACTCTCAAACTATACAAACAACTCCATCACAAGAAAAATAAATTATTGTATGTATTTATACCCCAATAACTAGCGATAAAACATCTTGAAAACCCAAGGGGAATTACGAATTCCCCCTCCGATGACTTATCTTCACCGAGAATTTTCTCTCAGGGTCTCCACCGAACAAATTAGCCTCTAGGGATTCCAAAAAATGACTCATCATCTCATACCAATCACTCACCCTTACTCTCATTTAGTTTCATGAAGATTAAAATACAACCACAACACTTGATTGAGAGTCCAAGCAATGGTTCAACACATGATTCACCCATACATCATGTCATGAACCACTCCTGAATCCTGAAAACATTATAAATATGAAAAATAAATGTGGTTAAATATAAATTAAATGGGTTATTTTCTTGGAATAATTATGACTGCTTCACAACCTCCCCACATTGGTGAAACTTATACTCTAACTGTATCCTTAACATTATTAAGACACATCGATAAAATACTCTGGCCGCTGAGCCTATATGTTTGATTCTTACGCCCATGTCTCCACTTTTTCATGGCATTGATTCCACCACACCCATATCCAAGGAACTATCCCTCTATGGAGATCATTTTTTATGTTGATCCATTATAAAAACAAGACACTCCACAAATAATGTGTCATCCTCATGCTTAATATCACTAATTTCATACACATGATATGGATCTTGATGGTATTGTTTTAAGTGAGATCATTTATTGGAGTGAAACACCATGGAAGAGCCAATTGGTACACCACAGGAAAGATCACCCCCACTATCTCAAATAGCTCCACAAATATAGGCAATGAGTCCACCTCCTCCCAAATACAATATTATCTCTCACATGCCCATTCATAGGGTCCTGCTAAAAACCATGTGTTTTGAAAATATGTTCTTCGGATTCCTAAGGGATGATGAACCAAATTGAAACCACTTCTATGATTCATCATAGGATTCAACCACTAAATCAGGCAATGAGTCATGGTTCCCCCTTGAGGCATGTAATAAATCATGATTTACCACATGAATCACATCATGATTTTGGTTCACCCCACGAATCACTCTATGGGCACTCTAGATTCCAATGAAATTACATCTAACCACAACACCTCACTATATTGGTGGGAGTTACTAATTTGTATAATATTTTTCTTACTCTAAGAAGTCTCCATCCATTTACAAATCAACTGAGCATTCCCCAAGGTCTCTTTTATGAGACTTAGAACAAACATCACCACCTCACTGACCTTAAAACTACATAATGGATAACATCATAGTATACAATATCGAGTATCATGAGGAGATATCTTTACAATTGTATGATATCTACTATTTTATGTCAAATTCACTAAAGTCAATAAATCCTCCCAAGAACCACCAATAACTAGGACATATTCCACTAGAATGTCCTTAGAAACTTGAATACTCCACTCGTACTGTCCATTGTTTAGGGGGTGAAAGGAAGTTTTCAAAAGAACTTGAATACTAAGAACATTATACAACTCACTATAGGGTCCTATTCCTACATTTTTTGTGAACCATCATAGTCACTAAGCCCCCAATGAATGAACGAAATGTAGTATCCCCACTATTTATGGTTATGTAAACATAAAATCCAAACTAACAATACTGATAAAAACATTAGAAACCAACACACCATGAAATTTTTTATTTTAAGAATTTATAACATAATAACAAACTTCTGATGGAGTTAAAGGACTTCCAAATTTTCTAACATTACTCTTCAAAGATTAATTCTATTAGCCCATACCAGTCTATCTCTCACTAAACTATTTTATCAAAATCCATATCCCAACTCCTGAGGCTATTCACAACACGAGGTATTACCTCATTGTTCACGTTGGAATGTTATCTCAAATCATTGAAATCTCATAAACCGAGTTGTTCCACTAACATACTTATTAATATTCACACATGGTCATACCACATAACAATTATCCCATTTAAAGTAGATATCAAATACTGAACTCAATAGGTCTAACTAAACTTCATCCAAAAACACTTGTACTCTAATAACTTCCATTTTTCTACTACTTTCTCAATTGATTTTATCACAACAATGTCAAAAAACTACACCCACCTCTAGGATGGTTTGGTTTATCAATACAAAAATTATGATATTTATTGAAATCTCATCATATTGAATTTCACACTCTCAAACCATATATGGTGTACACCCCACCATAGGACTTAATCATTAGTGAATGATGAGCATGATACTTGTCACGACCCCTCCATCCAAAGGTAGCCCTCATTGTCCAACAAATAATGAATATATTTATTAACCCCCCAAATCCCACATCAATTAGGCCATGGGTTGGAAATAAGGTCTAAGGTTATATCAATCATACACATGGGAGGAATTATCCTCAATATTATTTAAGGCTTATGAAATAAAAAGTGAAGAACCCAAAAAATGAATTTTCATAATAATAAATAAATCAAAAATTATAATACAATATAATTTTATTACATTAATGTAACACCCAATTATTTTTATAATATATAGTTTTTATGTCTTGTCTTGTACACTACACCAAGATTAGCTTGTGCTATACACAATACCGTATTAGTTTGCGATATACACAACACTATTGATGGATTGTATTAGACAGAATTTCATTTTCTTTTGATAGAATTCATCTCACACAATAATGAGTGTAATAGATAACAAAATATTATAACATAGTCATTATAAATATGGTTATGAATGGTATTAAATTCCTTATAAAAGAACTATATAAATGAAAATAAGTAAGTTTATAAAATAATAAAATCACTATTTATGGATTTTATTAGTGAAATATATTTTTAATATATTCAATTTAAAATTTAAAATTCATATTATATGTTTTATATACATGATATAATATCAACATCCCTTTTACAGATAAAATGAGTGTTTATAAAAATGAAGTTTTTTCCACCTTTAGATGGAGAACCGATTTTAAATTTAGTTTCTTATAATTTTCTAAGTTATATTTGACATAATAAACTTCTTTTTTGTAATAGAGAAAACAAAATTTACTTTGTTTGAATTTTGTTTATTTTTCTGATAAAATTTATTTTTTAAAAGAATAGTGAAAAATACTGCATTTTAATTCAAAAAATCATTTTCATCTAATTTAGTTATATAGTAAGGTTATACATTTAATTGGGTTTAAGGTATAATTAGATTAATATTTTATAATTTAATCCAATTTTTATCATTAAAATTATTTTCACATTGAAATTGGATATAAACAAACATCAATCTTCTAATGGATTTTAATTTTAAAAAACCCCTTTTGTCGTTTTGACAACAAGGATTAATTTTAAATTAATTACTCAAACATTTGTGTTTTTAATTTTAAAAAATGGATTCCATATTTTGAATCGGTGGGTCCAAATTATCTTAATAGGTTATTTTTTGATATTATGAATAGTAACAACATTAATTTCCATTTAACATGGTTAAAGGTAAATCAGGTAAATTAAGGTAACAAATAATATGATATGGGAAACCGAATTACCGAAAAACCTAAAAAATCCTATTAGATTAATAAAAGTATACTCATATCATATAAGGGTTAAAATTGATTCATTTAATGGACCATTGTCCAGGAATTTGATGAAATTATTATTAAAACAAAAGAATGTGGCGACATTCCACCATCTTATCCCTTATAAGTATAATAATATTAATGTCAAAATAAATTTGATGAAAATAAGAAAATAAATATTCTACAGAAAACTAATGAAATTATATAACACATTTTAATTTATTTATAAATTTTAAAGGTTAAATTTTTACCATAAATATTTACACTATAGTGATACAATAATTATATTTTTATGAGAAATATCAAATAAATGATATTATAAATACTAAAATAAATATAATTTGAGATAATTGTTAGAATAAAAGATTTTAATGGATTAATGTGAAATTCTTGTGATGATTGGATGAATTATTCTCGAACTTATCTTACTGTGATGATATTTTTATAAAGTCAACAAATAAATTGTGTCAAAATTGACACTATTGGTTTTCTAAAATATAAAATAGTTTATTAAATGTTATAATTTGTTTAAAAATATAAGATTCATTAAATGGTTATAATAAGTCCAAATATGTCATAAATGGCACATTTGTGGGTGTTTTTTCATGTTATGGTAATTAAATGAACCCACAAAGTATAAATAATAAAATATCATGGTAATATTAAAAAGGGTAAAATAATGGTCAAACAAAAGAGATAAGGATTAAAAAATATTCAAAACTTTTTTAAATTTTTTTTTGATGATTTTATTCCAAACAAAAAAAATTGTCTCTTTTAAATAAATGAGTTTGTGAGTATTAGGAACTAAAAAAAATTTATAATAAATAAATATTTTATGACTTTCTTAAAGTTCCCCCCAACTCACTTATAAAAGGGAAACTTCTCCCTCACCTGTACACTTCACTTTGAGAATTAAAGCTCAGCTATAAATTTACCATTTACCTTATTAACTTCCACAGTTATAATTTATAGGTTATTTTTTTCTTCAAATACCAACTCTAGTGCTCTAAGATGAGATTTAAATGAAGCACGTCAAAGAAGAGGTAATCACCTCTACAAATTCTATCAAAATTCTTTATTCCTCTAATTCCTCATCATGAGTTGTTTCATTATTATGTAATAACTAAATTATCAAATGTATAATTATATCTTATTATGAATTTGAATCAACCATATTTCATCTTCTATCCATCCAATAAAAAATGAAATCACCACGTGTGCGTACGTACGACTTACCATCTCCATAATGTGGTGTAATATGTTTTTCATCACCAACTCACCTGGATGGTTATAATAAAGAAAGTAATATATATATATATATATATATGATTATTATAAAATTATATTTATTTTGAAATATTATACACCATCAATGTCAAAACGGTTCATCAATTATGGGAATGATATCGTCGATCGTGTGTAGGTACGACATACCATCTCCACGATGCGAAACGATTTGTTCTACATGATATCAATTAAATCATGATGATATAAATGAATTTCATGAATATATATGATATATATTATGATAATATAATTATGTAAATTATATAACTATAACATAGTAAGATAAACAAGAACTTATTCGACAAAACTTGCATAAGAACATAAAACAGTTAATACCCGAATAACGAGTAACAATGAAATGTCAC
This sequence comes from Viscum album, assembly GCA_963277665.1. Taxonomy (NCBI): domain Eukaryota; kingdom Viridiplantae; phylum Streptophyta; class Magnoliopsida; order Santalales; family Viscaceae; genus Viscum; species Viscum album. The sequence goes on along the minus strand of OY728132.1, from coordinate 296,997,201 downwards.
TAACAAACAGATAAGAATATAATCATATATGATATAGTAAAAATGACTATGATTATGGAATAAGTCAATAAAATTATTTAAATAATTACATAGGAGGTTAATATACAAACGAAGAATATCAGACCTAAGGTAAAGGATAATATTGCAATCTCATTTTTTGTGAAACTGTTTATTCATAAGTATTTACTGGGGTCTATTTATCATCCAAGTCCATTTTTCATAAATATTTTTTACACAATATTTTTTCTATCCCTTTTAAAAATTTTAAGGTGTATTTTACCCATTTTTAAATTTTTACAAAATGGTATGAATGGAATCATTTAACCTTTTTTGTACGAGTTACTTTTTTTTGAATTTTTCTGCAAAAGTATGAGGAGAATATTTTTTTAACTTATAAGAAATGAATAGATTTTTATGATTTCATAATTCCTTATTTCTATGAAGATTACTTTACATGATTTAAAGTGTATTTTCAATAACATTTTTTTATTTTAAAATTCCACGAGATTTTGAGAAAAGAAAACATTTTTGAACAAGAAAGGATATTTTCTTCAAGAATTAATTTCAAGTGTTTTATCGAAATTATTTTCCATATAAGATGATTTTTTAAAAATATAGATATGTAATATCCCTATTATTCCTATTATTTGATCAGTAATATGATATTTATGAAGTCCGTTTGTTGTTCTTGGATTATGTAATGATGGAATGATGTTTAAGAAACCCTTTTTAATTAGTTGGGTTATTCTATGATGAATAATTTATGTTTTTATGGAACACGTAAAAATGGTTTCATTATAATAAGGGTGTGACCTATATCTCCCTCCATTGTATTGGGTAAATATGGATAACTCTTGAGGTATGTATGTTATGTGTGAACCTAATTTCATGTTCAAAATTTTAAGAGTGGTCCTGGTTTCCATGTCCATATGTTGATGCAAGGGCCTGGTTTCATGTCCTCAATTTAATGAGGGAACCTGTTACTATTTATACATGTTCACATAGTAATAAGTTTATGTGTATGCAAAAATTTAATATCTTAAGTTACATTTATGATCTCGTATATTATGATCTCTGATTTTTATTATGATTTATGTTTTCCATTGATATATAGGGAATGATCTTCTAATGTTATGATCACGTTCTGATAACTTTTATGCTCATTTTTATGTTTCTATATCACCCTTGTTTACCAATACTGAGAATTTGAGATCACCCATTTTTATGTTTCTTTTCCCTATCATTTGAAGAAGGGTATTAAGTAAGATGTTTCAGAAGGGGGTTTTAGTTTAGAAAGATGAAGCAGGAGTTGATGTATATATTTTGTGAAAAAGTTTTTTTATGTTTCCCCGTTTCCAATGGGACTAAAATAATATGATCTTTGAGTGTATTTTTGTATAATGTTTTTGTATTATGAAAAATCTTGTAATTTCCCTGTATTTTAGGATTTTTTCATTATAGTTTTATTAGATAAAAAATTTATTCAACCTTTGGAGATTAGGATGTAAAAAATTTAGTGATATCCCTAGAGATATTTATAAGGATAAGTCTAGGGATATCCTAATGATAAGTCAAATATAGGTAACAATCCTAGAGTTTTTATGATATTCAGGACTAACCTTGGGTTTAACTAAAGATTTCATAGATTGAAATATTATAAATAATTTACCTAACTTATGTGTTTCTAATCTCTGATATATATTTCTCACAATTTTCTTTATAGATTTAGTAAATAACTAGAACTACATTGAACATAGTTGACCATTGAATGTTTGAGATGTGGAAATTATGGGAATTATGAATATCTATTTCATAAATGGAAATATCATGAAGAGAATAATGAAGATGGTGTGAGTATTGGTCATAATGCTGAGGATAAAGTTATTGTAAATGACATGTGAAAGGTATGCGATATTCTTCCAGTATTGTTTACATTAAACCTAATAAGCTCGATGTTAAGAAACCTTAAAACATGATTCATATTTTAGGAAATACAAAGATGATGGATCCTAATTAATGATTTAAGAATAAATTTGTATGATTGAGGTGTGTATGTTTTAGAATTAAAAGATTATGTTATACGAATAATGAAATATTTAAGTGGTTTTAGTATAAGTTTTTCATTAAGGATTAGAAAGGATTTGTTGAATAGTTCTAAGGACCCAAAAAAAAGTGATTTAAAGGTAAGGTGATATACTTGGAGAACACATGATTAATGGAAATATAACCCTTAATATGTCCCTTAAGTTAAGATAATGACATTTGAATAAAGATATGTTGGATTTGACTAAGTAAATTGGATGATGATTGTATCTTGGGAACTAATTATGGAGTTTTTGACAAGAGGATTATGCTATCATAGATTAAGTATACAAATTTTTGGGACTTAAAGAATAATCCACTATGTTTTGTAACTAGTAAACATGCATGATATCTAATAATTCAGGTTGTTACCATGAATCAAGATAATGAATGATGAATGTGTTCATATCCTTGGAATGTGAGAAACTAGAGATACCTTATGATATATGAGGGATAAATGTTAATCCAATTTATTGAACCTTTTCTATACTTTTTTATTTTAATCTCTTATAATGATTTTAATGTTATCAAATTTTTGGAAAGTTAAAGTTAATAATCAGACTAATTTTGTTATAATAAATTATTATCTCACCATATATGGACTTATGCATGTTTGATAACATGTTCTATCCTTTTTTGGGAAATTTGGAATGAACTATCATTAGATTTATGGATTTAATGATCTTATAAAAATTTAAGAATGAAAAATTCAACTTCATTTCTTTGAATTAGAGATGATGAGTAAATTGTTCCCGGAATGAACAACAATGAGATTTTATTGAAACTGTGTAAGTATATATTGCAATGAAAATTACTAAACATTAGGAAAAGGGATTATTATGTAAAAGGGGGTATTACTATCATCATATTTGATGACATTAATGAAATCTTTCACATTTATTTATGATATTGTTTTTTGATTTTTAACATTAAATATATCATTAAAATTTTTATGATTAGTGATCTTTATCAATATCTATGATTATTTATTCTTTTCCTCCATGCCCAATATTCACCTTTGTTCTCCTACGTAGAGACCTAGTTTTGATTTAATTTGGGTAAGTGTTATTTTCTAACTATTCTTTTCTTTAAAGGAAGTTTTATATTTTACTATGTGGATTTATATTCTTTTATAAACCTGATGAGTTTCGAGGGTGAAATTAATCTTAAAGGGTGTAAAATGTAACACCCACTAATTTTTATGAGAAAGAGTTTTTTATGTCTTGCATTGTACACTATACCAAGATTAGCTTGTTCTATACACAACACCATATTAGCTTGTGATATACACAACACTATTCTTTACTTTTGTTACAAAAAATTTCAAATTATTTTGATAGAATTAATTTCAGAGAAGACCTAGTATAAGTGATAAATAAATATTATAAACTAGTCATTATAATGGCGGGTATGAATGATATTGAATTCATTCTAAAAAAACTATTTAAATGAAAATAAGTGAGTCTATGAAATAATAAAATAACTATTTATGGATTTTATTAGTGTAATATATATGTAGTATATTAAATTTAATGTTAAATATTCATATTATATTACACTAATAAAATTGAATTTTGTAATGAAACCTGAATAGTGAGAATACTTCATTTTAATTCAAAACTGCTTCATCATCTAATTAATTTATATAGTAAGGTTATCCTTTTAATTGGTGCTATGATATAATCAGATTAATATTTAATAATTTAATCCAATTTTGGTAATCTAAAGTATCTTCCCACTAAAATTGGATATAAACAAATGTCAATCTTTAGTGGTTTTTAATTTTTTTAAAAACCTGATTTCCCATTTTTGCAACTGGGATTAATTTTAATTTAATTACAATTTTTTTTTTTAATTTTAAAAAATTTATTCTATATTGTTAATCATTGGGTCCAAATTATGTTAGTAGGTTAATTTTTTTTGACATTATAAATAGTAACTTCAATAATTTTTATTTACCACAGTGAAAGGTAAATCGGGAAAACTTGGGTAACAAACAATATGATAAGGAGAAAAAATTACCCTAAAACCTAAAAACATCCTATTGGAGGAATAAAAGTCAACATATATCACCCAAGTGTCTGAATTAAGTAATTTAATGGACATTTATCCATGAAAATGATGTAATTATTATTAAAACAAAAGCGAGTGACAACATGTCACTTTCTTATCTCTTACAAGTATAATAATTTTAATATAGTGATAAACATGATGAAACTATTAAAAATAAATAGTATAAAGAAATATAATGAAATTATATACAACATTCGAATTTATTTATTAATTTTATAGGTTAAATATTTACCATAAATATTGACACAATAGTGATACAATAATTATTATTTTTAATAGAAATATAAAATAAATGATATTATAAATAAAAAATAAATATAATTTGAGAGAATTGATTGAATACAATATTTTTATAGATGAATATGATATTTTGTTTTTTAATTAAAGAATTTTTTTCAAACTTATCTTGCTGTTATGATACTTTTAGAAAGTCAACAAATAAATAGTGCCAAAATTGAAACTATTGGTATTTTAAAATATAAAATAGTTTATTAAATGTTATAAAATTCCTAAAAATATAATATTCCTCCAAATGGTTAGGTTAAGTTCCAATATGTAATAAATATCTCTTTTGTGGGTCGTTTGATAGGTCATGGTTATTAAATTAAACCACAAAGTGTAAATAGTAAAATATCATGGTAGGATTAAAAAGGGTAAAATAAGGGTTAAACCAAAATGATAAGGATTAAAAAATATTCAAAGTATAATTTTATTTCAACAAAATATCAAATTATTTAGGAAATAAATTAGTTTAGTACCACTATAAAATGATAATCAATTTATAATAAATTACTCTTCCAAGGCTTTCCTGAAGTGCCCCCACCTCAATTATAAAAGGGCACCTCCTCCCTCACCTATTCACTCTACTTTTTTCCTTCAAACTCAGCCATACCTTGAATATTTAACTTATTAACTTCATTATTTAAAATTTAGAGGTTATTTTCTTCTTCAAATACCAACTCTTGTTCTCTAAGAGGATATTTAGAGGAAACATGACAAAGAAGAGGTAATATCTTCTACAGATTCTATCAAACTTATTTCTTCTTATAATTTATCTTCATGAGTTGTTTAATTATTATTTAATAACTATATAATAACTATATATTGATATGTAATTATTAATATGAAACAACCATATTTCACCTTCTATCCATCATATGAGAAACAAAATCACCACGCATGTGTACGTACGACTAACCATCTCCACGCTGTGGTGTAATATATTTTTCATCACCAACATAACTGTATGGGTATAAGGATGGAGGTAATAAATATATATGATAATTATAATGAGATATTTATTATAAAATATTATACACCATCCATGTCAATAGCGTTCAACAATTATCGGAATGATATCATCGCTCGTGTGTAAGTACGACCTACCGTCTCGATGATGCGTTACGATTCATTCTACATGATCTTCATCAAAGCATGATTATATAAATGAATTTAATGAATAAATATTTTATATATTATTCTAATATCATTATATAAATGATATAACTATAACCAAATAAGATAAACCAGAAATTATTCGACAAAACATGCATAAGAACGTAAATCAGTTAACACCCGAATAACAAGTAACTACGAAATGTTACTAACAAAAAAATTAGAATATATTCATATATGATATAATAAAAATGACTATGATTCTCTAATAATTCAATAATATTTTTTAAATCATTATAAAGTAGGTTCAGATACATGTGAAGCATATCAGACCTAAGGTAAGGGATAATTTTTCTATCTCATTTTTATATGAGATTGTTTATTTGTAAGTATTTACTGGGGTATATTTATCATCAATGTCCATGTTTACTAAATATATATTCAAAAATATTCTTTATATATTGTTTCAATTGTTTAATGTTTATTTTACCCATTTATAAATGTTTACTAAACAGAATAAAAGGAATTTTTTTTTGTTTTCGGTACGAGGAACTTTTTTGACTCTTCTGGAAAAAGTATGATGATAATATTTTTTTAACATATACAGTATGAATTGATTTTTATGCTTCCATAATGCCTTATTTATTGAAGGTTAATTTACAATATTTCAAATTTATTTTCAATTAAATTATTTTCTTTAAAAATTTCATGTGATTTTGAGAAAAGAAAACATTTTTTAAGAAGAAAGGATATTTTACTTAAGAATTAAATTCAAGTGTTTTACCAAAATTATTTTCCATCAAAGATCACATTTTTTAAATAAGTATTTGTACATATATATTATTAATATGGTTTTATTATATTTATGATATTTATGAAATCCATATATTTTTCCTGAATTATGTTATGATAGAATGATGTTTAAGAAATCCATTTTAATTTCACGGGTTATGCTCTGCTAAATAATTTAGGTTTTTTTGGACATGTAAAAATGATTTCATTATAAGATGGGTGGGAACTATATCTCCCTCCAGTGAAATGGGTAAATGTGGATAACTCTTGAGGTATGCATGTTATGCGTGAAACTGATTTAATTTTCACAATTTTATGAGTGCACTTGGTTCCCATGTCCATATGTTAATGCAAGGTCCTGGTTTCATGTCATTAATTTAATTAGTGAACCAGTTACTACTTATACATGTTCACAAAGTAATAAGATTATTTGTATTCCAAAATTTCATGTCTTAAGTTATAGTTATGATCTTGTGTATTATGATCGCTTATGTTTTTTTATGTTTCAATTCTTCCATTGATATGCAGGGTATGATCTTCTAATGCTATAATCAAATTCTCATAACATTTATGCTCATGTTTATGTTTACCTATAACACTTGTTTACCCTTACTGAGAATCTTAGATCACCCTTTTTTAGCTTTCTTTTCTCCATTATTTGAAGAAGGGTATTAATTAGGATGTGTAAAAAGGGGGTTTTACATAAGAAGTTTAAAGAAGGAGATGATGTAGATGTTTTATGAACCAATTGTTTATGTTTGCTAGTATCCAAAGGCTCTAAAATAATAAGGTCTTTGGGTGTCATTTTGTATGATGTTTAATTATTCAGCAAAAGTTCTTTAATGTCCATGTATTTCAATCTTGGATCTTTAAAATTAATGTACTATCATACAAGTTAAATAACTAAAAATATTAAAAAAAACCTAAACAGTGACCATGCATATTGAGTAGCTTTTGAACGACTCCTCAAACTAGTAATGTACTTATCAATCACCAACCGATATTCAGAGACATTAAAAACAATTTATAATTATGTATGACGACCCTAACAAGAATAATCAGTTGTACCCTCTAGGAAACCTCTCATAAAAAACGTGAAAGAACCATAGAGAAGCCTAATGAGTAAATAAATGAAACTAAATCATCACTTAAACAGGTGTACTATTAGTTTCACATTCTCACAGTGGTCCAATCACTAAATAAAACAAAAATGTATAAATATAATTTAATAACACACACACACATATATATAAACATATTAAGGTACCCCACTTAAAATTCCACATTAGTTTTTTGATCTTGCGCCCCAATGAAACACATCCATTGTTCATCCCTCCCATATGTCAAGTTATCCCTAACATGAGTTGGGTATTGACCCTATATACCTCAGACCCATATAGGGATTAACATCACATGTTTCCATCAGTCCATATATCCATGTCATAATCCCAAACTAAACCTCCCACAAATATCTTAACAATAAAAAAGTAGTTGTCTAGAAGAAAACACAACCCATGTAAATGCATTATACCTCAATCCATCAAAACCTATGAAAGTACAATATTTTAAAGCTTTAACCCCAAAATTTTGATACAAGTATCTGCTATAACTTAAGTCATTATAGACCACACAAAAATATATTATGAAATCCATGATCTATCACATCCTGGGTAAGAATGACCCCTATACCATAATCCATAATTATTTAGGAAACACCTACTCATACAACATATGAATGTAGATTTGGATAGAGGGTGAAGAAATCGTTCCCTTCCCTAATCATCGTAAATGTTTGGGAAAACACACCCTGAAACATTTGGGTGTCAATTTCCCTACCATCACAGCTTGGGTAGAATATGAAATGAGAAAATGTAAATAATATATGAAGCAATCTATATTATGGGAAACTACAAGCCTTAAACTCATATGATTATATCGTCACACAGAACACCCAATAGAAACCACTAAGTTCTATATATTAAAGAATCATACAAGAATAAAATTTAATATTTAAAAATTTACTATCCATTATCTATTTATAAGGCCCCAACCTTAAACCTTACTTAATATTGAATTAAATGAATAATTCACATTGAGGATCTTTTCAGGTTTAGAGTTTTAGAGAATTAGATCATAAAACATGTATTACATTCCACATTTAAGCAAAGTGGTTACATAAAAGATAGTATTCATTTTTCCCATCAACAGAAACATATTTAAAATAAAACATGGATTGTTTCTTGACACTTCCTTGACACTATCATCATATCAAGTACCTTTACCTTGACCTGTGAAAAACATTTCAAAAACATGGGATGAGCATAAAAATCTCAGTAAGGGTTATAAAAATATGGAAAGGAAACATGAGTTCATATATACATAAGAATGAAATAATAATTTACCCACAAAACATAGGCACCTTAACATACCTCATCAAATCATGAATAAATCATAGAAATCATAAGACATAATGGTAACCTGAGTCATTCATAACATTCTTACGTAGGAAGTAACCCTCTTGGTTACGTTTGGAATACTCATCACAGTATATTCCCTAAATCTCTTCGTAGAAACCTTAACGTTTCACTCCTTTGCGTTACCCAATGCATTGGAGAGCTATATCGGGCTCACCCGCCCTTAGTTTATCAGGGAACCACCCGTCTTCATAATAATGCCCAAGAACCACAACATAATCGTATCACATAAAACATGCATAAAGGAAACATAACATTTCCACCTTTCAATCACAAGATATCAATACAACACATTGATATAAAAAAATTATGAAAACCATTTTCAATACCAAAATAAAAGAAAAGTAAAACATGGTATTTATTTTTCTTTAAAAAAAAGTATGGCTTGTAGAGGAAGTCAAAACTCAAATAATGGCCACGACGGCAGAGAAGTCGTTGTCGCCACATACGTACGACAAAAAAAAACATTCCATTTTTTCATTTAGTAAACGCTTCGTATAAAAAAGATTCCTTTTGAATAAAATTAAAAGTCAAAGGGGTTTATACACCGTATAAAAGAAGGTTGTGTATAAAACAAAATATGCCTAAATGAAAGGATATTTAGACGAAGTCCCATACCTTGTATCCGACGTGAATTGATCATTCTTTAATCTCCTGAATAATAAACTTGAGTTAATTTATACATGATTAAGAACCTTTTTCAAGTTCATTATTCCTTTTATATCACTTATTACCATTTCATGAATACTATGTAATTATTTTAGTTAATAACGGTCGTTTTAACGATCATTGGTACTGGAGTCAAAATTTTCTCTTTATAATTACAAGTTGTTCATGTATCCATTATATAAAGAGTTATACTCATGATTTATATATCATATATATCATATATATCTATTATATACATGCATTTATAATATTACACAACGTTTAGAGGTAAGAAATGAAATGCACAGTTCATGGAGACGGTAAGCCGTACGTACGCATGAACGCTACTTTCATTTCTATTTCATATTTCATGGAATTAAAACATAATGATACATAGTAGTATTTTAATTCGAGTATGATATCCTATATAATATAATTAAATATATCCTTTATATGTACCACATATGGTATTAACGAATCAAATCACTTTGAGGGGGCGGTAGTCCGCACTTCCTAAAATGAAGATATCGCGTTTACCCATAATGGTAACCATAAAGATATGCCATAAATGAAAAATACAGAAGGTTAAGTAAAACATAAACATATAATATATAATATTTAAATATAGTGACATCTTAATGGCCACATTTGAAGGTGATATATGAGTGTTGAACAATCATCGTTTTGTGAGGAAGAAATTCGCCATCCACGGAAACATTTTGTTATTTAACCATTAGATGTAGGTGTGTGAAAGTGTATCTCGAATCCTACTTATAAAAACATCCTAGTATATGTAAGATACTGGTGTTTTTACAAAAGAAATGAATAAAAGGAGTTTAGGGGGTTGGAGAAGCAAAATAAAACAAAAGAACACAAGAGAAGACACTACCTTTAAATCGGGTAACTCTTTTTGATTTGAGCTCAAAGGCTTCCTTGGGAAGACTTCTGCCCAAAGTGATGCTTCTAGGAGTTATAGAGGGATGTGGAGAGACAAAATGGGAAGGGTTTTTCCGAGCCAAAGGCTTTGGAAGTGTGTGTAAGGAGGTAGAGGTGGGGGCCTTTTATAAGAGGAGAGGAGGGGAACTCTTGGAAAGTAAAGAAATGTTACATTATTTTAAAATGAGTTTCGGATTTAAAAGGTCCCACATTGATATAATTCGAGGATAAGGTGATAAGGGTTCGAAATACACCCATCCAATTGATTTTGGACAAGTTTAGGTCATAGATCTTACATTATCTTTTTATTTTATTTAAATCGTTAAATAATGAGGTAATCACTACATCATTATGGTGTCATAAATAATTTAATTTATTTAATGTCTAAAAATTATAAAAAAATACTATGATGTAGGAAATCGTTTTAGAGTTCCAATGACTATTTATAGTAAAAAACATTACTTGTATTACCCCATGTAAAAAGTTTTCTAGTAAAACAACTCATGTTTGTGTCATTTTTATTTTAACATTAAATAAAAAGATATTAATGTCATTTTCCTACCAAAGTGGCTACATGGGGTCCCCAAGTTGACCCATGGATTGTCTTGGTCGGCCATGACACATCAAATAAAGTTAGGACATGTGTCAATCTCATCTCATATTATTAAAACATTATTCTTACCTTAAATTACACTAATTACCTCTAATCGCGATTAAAAACGTAAAAGTTACTATTCACCAAAAAAATTATTTTAATCCCATTGAAACATATTTTAATTATTAATGACAACCATTTATGTCGGATTTTTGAACTTCAAACCAGAGAGGTGGTAAAATTTCATTTAAACGAAAAATCAGTTTTTATAAGTACCACTTAGTGGTTTTACTATTCATCAAAAATTGAAGTTTTCCTGAAAAAAACCAAAACTTCACCCGAAACTATATTTGATATTACAAATTAAAAAATGATGTATATTTTGAAAAATTCAAAATATATAAGTTGCATTAATTAATTTAATAATTAATTCCCGCTTTCAGAGCAAATAGCGTGTTTTTATGAAACAATAAGTATCAAAAGATTGACACTAGTTTAAGTCCAATTTCAGAGTGAAATTAATTCCAACGACGACTATTGGATTAAATAGTAAAAATATATTCTAATTTAACTTTAAAACCAATTCAAAATATAATACAATCATATAAATAAATTATATTAAAAAGAGGTTTTGAACTAAAATACAACATTTTTCACTATTCATTAAAAAATGACCTTTATCCGAAAAATACCAAAAATTCACACATAGTAAATTTTGATGTCCCAATCATAAAGAATAAGTTTATTTTGACAAATAGAGCTTATAAAATTTTGAAAAGATAGATTTAAAATATGGTTTTCCATCTAAAGGCAATAAAACAATCTTTTAAAAATATTAGTGTATTCCATGCTTAAGATTGGATTTATTCTCATTTTAAGCCTATAAAACACTATCTAATTTATTAATAGACATAGATAAAAATATCTATTATTCATTACTTAATTGGGATGTTACATACTTCCCCCCTTTAGAAAATTGCATCCCCACAATTCTTTTACTTATCGAATAAGTGGGGGTATTTATCCCTCATTGCATTTTCAGATTCCCATGTTGCCTCTTCAATCATGTGGTTTTTCCACAAAACCTTTACCTGATGAATAACCTTATTCAGTAACACTTGCTCCCTGTGGTCAAGAATCTGGACCGGTTGTTCCTCATAAGATAGGTTCTCTTCCAACTGAACTACATCTGGACTAAAAACATGAGATGGATCTGGAATATACTTTGTCAACATCAAAACATGAAAAACATTGTGTACCTGAGATAAACTCGGAGGTAAAGCCACTCGGTAAGCAACTGATCCAACTCTCTCCAGAATTTCATATAGTCCAATGAACCTTGGACGCAACTTTCCTTTCTTACCAAATTGCATCACACTTTTCCATGGTGATACTTTGAAAAAACATGATCACCTACATCAAAAGAGAGATCCTTCCTCCTATTGTCCACATAACTCTTCTGCCTGCTCTGAGCTATTCTCATGTGTTTCTGTATCAGCTGAACTTTTTCTGCCAACTCTTCTACCAATTCTGGTCCCATCAACTTCATTTCACCCACTTCATCCCAGAAAGCTGGAGTTCAACACCGCTTCCCATATAATGCCTGAAATGGTGCCATCTGTATACTGAAATGAAAACTTTTATTATAAGAAAATTCAACCAAAAAAAGGTGTTGGTCCCAGCTTCCCTGATAATCCATCGAACAAGCAAGTAGCATATCCGCCAAATTTTGTATTGTTCGTTCTGACTGCCCATCTGATTGATGATGAAAAGCTGTACTAAAATTTAATTCAGTACCCAACGACTTCTGAAGGACTTTACAAAAGTTATAAGTGAACCTGGGATCACGGTCATATACAATGGAGAGAGGAACTCCATGTAACCTGACTATCTCTTTAAGATAAAAACGGGAAAGTTGATCTTGGGAAAAAGTATCTCGTATAGCAAGGAAATGAGAAGATTTGGTCAAGCGATCACCAATAACCCAGATTGCATTATTACCTTGAGATGTCTTCGGTAATCCAACAACAAAGTACATGGATTTATTCTCCCATTTCCACTCTGGCACTGGTAAAGGATGAAGCATCCCTTTTAGTAACTGCCACTCTGCTTTAACCTGTTGACAAGTCAAACACTTCATAGTAAAATCAGAAATATCTATTTTCATTCCGTCCCACTAGTAATACTCTCGAAGATCTCTATACATCTTAGTACTGCCAGGATGAACTGAAAACGGATAACTATGAGCTTCACATAACAACTCTCTCTTAAAATATGAATCACAAGGCACACACAATCTCTTCCCAAATATCAAAACACAATCATTATCAATGTTGAATTTAGGCAACTTACCCTTCTGAACCAGCTCTACCTTTTTCTGCAACTCACTATCTTGCTTCTGTGCATGCTTGATTCTGTCTGATAGAGATGATCTCACTAATACCTGAAAGAAAATAGAAGAACTTCCTGTACCAACAACTTCTATACCAAAGTTCAATAAATCAAAAACCAAAGGATCTCGTTCCAAACATATCATGGTTAATGAAGCATTACTTTTTGACTCAAAGCATCAGCCACTTTATTTTCTTTTCCCGGATGGTAATGGATTGTACAATCATAATCCTTGATTAATTCAGCCATCTCCTCTATATCATGTTCAACTATTTCTGAGTGAATATATACTTTAAAATTTTGTGATCAGTATATATTTCACACTTTACTCCATACAAATGATGCCTCCAAATTTTTAAAGCAAAAACAACAACAGCTAATTCCAAATCATGTGTAGGGTAATTTACCTCATGAGTTTTCAACTATCGTGAAGCATAAGCAATTACCTAATCATTCTGCATTAGGACGCAACCAAGTCCTTTCAATGAAGCATCACCGTATATAACAAACTCACCATTCCTGGAAGGTAGTGCCAAAACTAGAGCATTAACCAATCTTATTTTCAGTTCTTGAAAACAATCATCACATTCTTTTGTCCAGATAAAATTAACACCCTTCTGAGTTAGCTTCGTCATTGGACTAGATAACCGTGAAACATTTCTAACAAACCTTCGGTAATAGCCTGTCAAACCAAGGAAGCTACGAATCTTAGTTACATTTGTGGGTCTTGGCCATTCTTCCACAACCTTTGTTTTTGCAAGATCAACAGTTATCCCATCTTTAGAAATAATGTGACCAAGGAAAGAAATTTGTTGCCACCAAAACTCACACTTACTGAATTTCCCATACAATTTCTTTTCATTCAAGATTTTCAAAATAACCCTTAAATGTATTTAATGATCTTCTTTACTTTTAGAAAACACCAAAATATCATCAATGAAAACAACCACAAACTTATCCAAGAACTCATGGAAAATTCTATTCATTACATCCATGAATACAGCGGGTGCATTGGTTAGCCCAAAAGGCATTACTACAAATTCATAATGGGCATATCTTGTACGAAACGCAGTCTTCGGAACATATGCTTCTTTTACCTTCAGCTGATGGTACCCCGATCTCAGGTCAATCTTTGAAAAATAATGAGCTCCCTGGAGCTGATCAAAAAAATCATCGATATGAGGAAAAAGATATTTTTTATTAATAGTGATGTTATTCAAGGCTCTATAATCAATGAAAAGTCTCATAGAACCATCTTTCTTTTTGACAAATAAAATAGGAGCACCCCATGGTGATGTGCTAGGTCGAGTGAAACCTTTCTCTAATAAATCTTGCAATTTCTCCTTCAACTCTAAAAGTTCAATTTGAGCCATTCGATAAGGGGGTTTTTAAATTGGCTTAGCATCAGGAACTAAGTCAACAGTAAACTCAACTTTCCGATCTGGTATTATTCCAGGAAACTCATCAGGAAAAATATCAGGATACTCATTTACCACTGGCACATCATTAATCTGGACAGTTCCCTTGTTTTCAACAATATGAGCAAGGTAACATTCATTTCCATCTTTTACAAGTTTCTCAGCCTCTTGATATGTTATCAACAGTAAGGGTTCATTATTTTACACAAACTAAAAGATTTTCTAAAAAGAAACTTATTTAGCTCTACAATCAATCTTAAAATGGTAAATAGAGAGCCAATCTATACCCAGGATAACATCAAACTCTACTAGAGGTAAAACAATAAGGTTCGCAAGTTGGTTCTTTCCACGGATAAGGATAGAAAGATTCTTATAAATTCTTTTTGCTTCATCATTTCCCCAGGTGTTTTTACCACAAGTTCAAGAGTCTTTTCTTGAGTTGGTATTCCCATTTTACTAGAAACTATTTCAGAGATGAAAGAATGTGTAGACCCCGAATCAAACAACACACTCGCATAATCTGAAAAAACAAACAAAGTACCTGATACAACTTCATTTGATGGCCCGACATCTGCTGAAGTAGTTGCGAAGGATTTCACCACCTCTTTCTGCTTGTAGTCTAACTGCTTCCCATCACAACATCTCTTTGTCGGACACTCATTTGCATAGTGAACCATCTCATTGCACTTAAAATATTTCACTAACTATAAATGAAATTTGGTATTACCATCACCCTGATCTATTTCAGTGCAATCACGAGCCTTATGTCCCATCTTACCGCATCGGTAGCACTTTCCTGAATTCAGAAGACATTCCCTAGCATGCATTTTCCCACATTTATCACAAATTGGAAACTTAGTTTTCTTACCATCAAACCTTTTTGAAGAATTCTTCCCTTTCTCCTCCCACCTCGGTCTCTTCTTTTGCTGGTTGTTATAGAACACTTGATCATCGACAAACTCCATTTCCACCTTCTCAGCACATCGAACATGCTTTTCATAACTTTTGAACTCACGAGAAGCTAAATACCTTCGATATTTTGGCTTTAATCCTGAGTGAAAATGATTTATTTTACTATCAAGGTCTCAGATAAAATTTGGAGCATACCATGCCAATCGAGTGAACCTTTCTTCATAGGCAGCCACTGAGTCTTCCTCTTGCCTCAATTCCAAGAATTGATTTTCCATCCGAAGTCGAACAGCCTTAGGAAAATACTTCTCAAGAAACATACCTTTAAATTTATCCCAGTCAAGAGTATCAATCTCATTAGCGTCCCTGATATTTCTAACCATTGACCACCACTGATATGCTTCACCCTCCAAAACGGTAAATAGAAAGACTAACCTATTGATTGTCTGAACACCCCATGACATCGAAAATCTTCTCTAGTGCTTTAATCCACCCTTTAGCTAGCACAGGGACAAATGATCCTCTGAATGGTGGGGGATGTTGCCTCATGAAATGTTCCACCATTGACATGTTCCTCTGCGGTTGATCTGGATGATCTCGTGCATGGATACCGCCACCATTTATCGCTTCAGTCAACAATTCCATTACTACAAAAAACTGTTTAGTTCTAATTCCGACCATCTCAGGATGCTGATTCGGAAGGTTATTTCCTTCTGTATGCCTTCCTAGAACTGCTTACCTGTTTCCTCTGCAGAAAACCATTCTGAACAAACATGTCTTAGATGAAGCAACATGGTAATCTTCAAATGCTATATCATTTCAATTTGACCATAAAAAAAATATTTTTGGATAATCATTTAATAAAATTCTAACTTCTAAAGTTATCTAAACCGACCTTTGATACCAACTATAAGGCCCCATCCTTAAACATTACTTAATATTGAATTAAATGAATAATTCACATTGAGGATCTTTTCAGTTTTAGAGTTCTAGAGAATTAGATCATAAAACATGTATTACATTCCACATTTAAGCAAAGTGGTTACATAAAAGAAAATATTCATTTTCCCCATCAACGAAAACATATTTAAAATAAAACATGGATTCTTTCTTGAAACTTCTTTTACACTATCATCATATCAAGTACCTTTCCCTTGACCTGTGAAAAACATTTCAAAAACTTTGGATGAGAATAAAAAGCTCAGTAAGGGTTATAAAAATATGGAAAGGAAACATGAGTTCATATATACATAAGAATGAAATCATACGTTACCCATAAAACATAGACACTTTAACATACCTCATCAAATCATTAATAAATCATAGAGATCATAAGACATAATGGTAACTTGAGGCATTCATAATATTCTTACGTAGGGAGTAACCCTCTTGGTTACGTTTGGAATACCCATCACAGTATATTCCCTAAATATCTTCGGAGAAACCTTAACGTTTCAATCCTTCGCGTTACCCAATGCATTGGAGAGCTATATCGGTCTCACCCGCCCTTAGTTTATCACGGAACCACCCGTCTTCATAATAATGCCCAAGAACCACAACATAATCGTATCACATGAAACATGCATAAAGGAAACATAACATTTCCAGCTTTCAATCACAAGATATCAATACAATATATTGATATAAAAACATTATGAAAACCATTTTCAATACCAAAATAAAATAAAAGTAAAACATGATATTTATTTTTCTTTAAAAAAAGTATGGCTTGTAGAGGAATCCAAAACTCAAATAATGGTCACGGTAGCAGAGAAGTTGTTGTCGCTGCATACGTACGACAAAAAAACAATACCTTTTGTCTTTTAGTAAACGCTTCATATAAAAAATATTCCTTTTGAATAAAAATAAATGTCAAAGGGGTTTATACACTGTATAAAAGAAGGTTGTGTATAAAACAAAATATGCCTCAATGAAAGGAGATTGAGACGAAGTCCTATACCTCGTATCCGACTTGAATTGATCGTTCTTTAATCTCCTGAATAATAAACTTGAGTTAATTTATACTTTCTTAAGAATCTCTTTCAATTTCATTATTCATTTTATATCACTTATTACCATGTCATGAACACTATGTAATTATTTTAGTTAATAACGGTCATTTTAACGATCATTCGTACTTGAGTCAAAATATGTTCCTTATAATTACAAGTTGTTCATGTATCCATTATATCGAGAGTTATACTCATGATTTATATATCATATATATCATATATATCCAGTATATACATGCATTTATAATATTACACAATGTTTAGTGGTAAGAAATGAAATGCACCGTTCATGGAGACGGTAAGCTGTACGTACGCATGAACCCTACTTTCATTTCTATTTCGTATTTTATGGAAGTTAAAACATAATGATACATAATATTATTTTAATTCCATTATGGTATCATATATAATATAATTAAATATATCCTTTATACGTACCACATATGGTATTAACGAATCAAATCACTTTAAGGGGGCGGTAGTCCGCACTTCCTAAAATGATGATATCACGTTTACTCATAACGGTAACCATAAAGATATTCCATAAATGAAAAATAAATAATCTTAAGTAAAGAATAAACATATTATATATAATATTTAAATATATTTACATCTTAGTGGCCACCTTTGAAGGTGATATATGAGTGTTGAACAATCATCGTTTTGTGAGGCAGAAATTCGCCATCCACGGAAACAGTATGTTCTTTAACCATTAGATGTAGGTGTGTGTAAGTGTAGATATAATCCTTCTTATAAAAACATCCTAGTATATGAAAGATACTGGTGTTTTTACAAAATAAATGAATAAAAAGAGTTTAGGGGGCTGGAGAAGCAAAATAAAACAAAAGAACACAAGAGAAGACACTACCTTTAAATCGGGTAAATCTTTCTGATTTGAGCTCAAAGGCTTCCTTGGGAAGAATTCTTCCCAAAGTGATGCTTCTAGAAGTTATAAAGGGATGTGGAGAGACAAAATGGGCAGGTTTTGGCCGAGCCAAAGGCTTTGGAAGTGTGTGTAAGGAGGTAGAGGTGGAGACCTTTTATAAGAGGAGAGGAGGGGCACTCTTGGAATGTAATGAAATGTTACTTTATTTGAAAATGATTTTCGGATTTAAAAGGTCCCATATTGATATAATTCGATTATAAGGTTATAAGGGTTCTAAATCCACCCATCCAATAGGTTTTGGAAATGTGTAGGGCATATATTTTACATTATCTTTTCATTTTATTTAAATTGTTAAATAATGAGGTAATCGCTGCATCATCTTGGTGTCATAAATAATTTAATTTATTTAATATATAAAAATTATAAAACAACTTCTATGATGTAGGAAATATTTTTAGCTTTACAATTACTATTTACATTAAAAAAAATTACTTGTATAACCCAATATAAAAATTGTTTTAGTAAAACAACTCATGTTTGTGTCATTTTTTTAACATTAAATAAAAAGATTTTAATGTAATTTTCCTAAAAAGTGGCTCCATGGGGTCCCCAAGTTGACCCATGGATTGTCTTGGTCGGTCATGACACATCCAATAAGCTTATTACATGTTTCAAACTCATCCCATATTATTAATACATTATTCTTACCTTAAATTACACTAATTACCTCTAATCGCGATTAAAAACTTAAAAGTTACTATTGACCAAAAAAATTATTTTAATCCCATTGAACAAAATTTTACTTATTAATGACAAACATGTATGTCAGATTTTTGAAATTAAAACCACAGAGGTGGTAAAATTTCATTTAAACGAAAAATTAGTTTTTATAAGTACCACTTAGTGGTTTCACTATTCATCAAAAATTGAAGTTTTCCAGAAAAAAACCAAAACTTCACCCTAAGCTATATTTGATATTCTGAATTAAAAAAATGATGTCTATTTTTCAAAACTCAAAACATATAAGTTGAATTAATTAATTTAATAATTAATCCCCGCTGTCAGAGCAAATAGCGTGTTTTTATGAAACAATAAGTATCAAAAGATTGACACTAGTTTAAGTCCAATTTCAAAGTGAAATTAATTCCAACGACCACTATTGGATTAAATGGTAAAAATATATTATAATTGAACTTTAAAAACAATTAAAAATATAATCTAATCTTATAAATAAATTAGATTAAAAAGTGTTTTTGAATTAAAATACAACATTTTTCACTATTCATTAAAAAAATGAACTTTATCGGAAAAATACCAAAAATTTACACAAAGTAAATTTTGATGTCCCAATCATAAAGAATAAGTTTATTTTGACAAATAGAGCTTATAAAATTGTCAAAATATAGATTTAAAAGATGGTTTTCCATCAAAAGGCAGTAAAACAATCTTTTAAAAATATTAGTGTATTCCATGCTTAAGATTGGATTTATTCTCATTTTAAGCCTCTAAAACACTATCTAATTCATTAATAGACATAGATAAAAATATATATTATTCATTACATACTTGGGATGTTACACTAATATTATACTATTTTCTTTTCCAAGATTAATATTTTAATATTTTAAGCTATGTGATAGTGACACTATTAATTACTTACTTATTTTCTCAATCCTTTAATCATCATAAGTAACCATCAATAAACAACCCCATTTTTTCATTAATTGATTTATCATTTCATAGTCATCTGAGTATTCTATAACTCAGCCTACCCTACCACTTAAAATTATTCACCTATAGTTAATAGTATCAAACTACTCCCCATAGTAGGAAAACTAGGCATACAATAATATCCATCCATAATTACATCATGTAATAATTAAGATTGAAGTATAAATTGATGATAAATAACCACCATGAACTTGTTCCAACCACCATGGAATCCCAGACCATTACGAATAGTAAAAAATATGTCCCTTCGTATCTGACACTGACTGTGACTATAGCCTGGGCTCCTAACCCATTCCTCATCATAGAACGAACCATCAATACAACTCCCAACATACAGCCTGTTGCTCATATAGTATTAGAATTATATTAGTTTATCAATCATTTACATCAAGGTACTAATTTTTAGACTATACAAGTATATAATAAGTATTGTTTCACACAAAATTTTAAAGGAAAAAGTCATTAACATCATGAAATTCAACCCTCCCATAACAAGAAATAATATGATTATGCCCAAAACATTTATTCTTTAGAAACCAATAATTTAAATTCCATATTTAATTAACCAGTTTATTATGGATATGTATTTCACATTAACAAACTTATATCAATAAATAATCATAACTTTAATAAACATAAGTGTTACAAGAATTGATTTCATATATAATAAATTCCAAAAAGATAATTAATCATTTTTCTCATGACACTTAAAATTTATTTAATTTATATAAACATATTTATTTATATATCAATTTATACGAATATAAATCATGCTACATATGTCAACAACATGAGAATTTATATTTCACACTATCTTTAAAATATCAAGAGGTAATATAAAACACATTATATCACAAACCCATCATTTCATTTAATTCATACAATAATAAATATTAAGATTATTTTACATGTGATAATATATTTCTCTATTTTTTAGTATCAAAAATTAAAAAATAATTATTATCATATATTATTATGAAGTTTTACACTATGAACTTCTATGATTTTTATATTACGAAATAATAATTACATAATGACATGAAATTATTTATTTCTCTCCATAGGATAATTTCCAGAATAGTTATAATTATTATTCATCATGCGATAATTTTCAACAAATACAATTTTAGAGGATGTGATAATTGGTTTTATCTCCCTTAGATATTTTTTATCATTAAAATCATTTATAAATATATTAATAACATATTTGAGCATTCAATTTTCCAGAATATTATGATAATCAACATTACCTATAACATGTAATATTATTTCTAATTCAATTATTGAAATAATAACCATAATAGGTTTACCATAATGTGGGTGAAATAGAATTCTATTTTAAATCATGAAATTGTAATAGCACATTAATAATATTAAACTGCATAAATTAGTTATTCCATGTAAATTATTTTATTAAAAATTTTAAAATATCAATACTAATAATTTCATTTGAATTTTTTCCTCTCGCCATTAAGATCAAGGATATGGAATATCAAGTACTTACAAAATTTGATGATTTATTCTATATTTAAATTTCTAATATTTCTATGTCATAAATATTAAGAAGATAATACTTCATGTGATTATTCTGTTAAAAAAATCAATTTAAACCACAACATGCAATAATAATTATTTTTCCCTATTTAATTATTTCCATATCATTACATAATAATTATTTTTTTATAAATTATTTTAAGGAGTTAACCCAAAATTATATAAATTTCCTAAAATAAGTAATTTAGTCCAGTATTTATATTAAGTATCAGTATGGAACAACAATTTTTTTTCCTTGTATATTTTCATATTGTTCAATAATCATCCATTAAATTGTGATATTATTATCTTATTAAGGAAAATTTAATCCATTTAAACAATAGAGATAAATATTGATCAATTTAATCTTAAAAAATATATAAGTCATGAATCCCCTATTTTGAAGAAATTAGCTTAACATGATGAAACAATAAGGGAGGAGAGAGAGTATAGGAATTTTTATTTCTAGAAACTTGAGAAGGGATAAATTTGATTTGTAGAAGACTCTCAGAACATGAGAAGAAACACATGATTGTCCAGAATTGATGAAAATGAAAAGGATTCTATTAGGTAAAATACTAACTTTGATTATATATAGATATATTACCAGACATAGAGTTCCACTGAATTAATATTAAATTTTAGTTTCCATTTTAATTCCCTCTAAAAAACATTTTAAGAATCCTAAAATTAAAAAGGTAAAAAGATTCCGTTTAAGAATCTTAATATGTTCAAAACCACCAATTTATGTATTTATTTTCATTAATTTACATTGAAAATGTGTTATAGGTAAAAATGAGAGGTAAAATAATATATATAGGAAGTTTTCACTACCCATACATAACAAGAATGTGATTTTTAAGGGTAAAATGGATTTACTCTTACATGGATATCCACCCTTACATAGGTATAGGAAACTTGTTTGGAAACTTATATAGATTAATGATTTCATAGAGTAAATTTACAGAAGATTAAAAAATGTTAGGTCACCCTTACGTAGTGAAGAACCTACACTTACATGACCATAACAAAAAATGTAATACCCTTATAAAACATACTTATGAATCTTACATATATTTTTTGAGTTCTATACTACACTTATATACAAAGAAGAAACCCCACGATACATTTATGCAGATCATATTAAAATCTAGACTACCCTTACATGAGGTAATACTTATCTTTTCACATTTAATGTAAATATGACTTACTTATATGTAGCTTAATGAATGACACATTTAACTTTACATGGGATGAAGAGGTACATTTAGGTAGTGTTGAAGAATTTAAATTTCCATTATATAAGGTTTAAAATTTATGGATTACCCTTATAAATCCTTTAGAAAACAAATTATTTCATTTACAAAACTTCAAAGTATTGTGCAAGGGTAACTATTTTATTAAAGATATTAAATTCAAATTGACTCAAACTAATAATAATTAAGATAAAGACCTATTATCTTATCCAAAATTCAAAAATAACTTTTAAAATAATAGTATCAAATTAAAAAAGTCCAAATAAATTTCCCAGTAAACTTTTAAAAATTTGATAATACTTTTATGACTTTTAAAAACATTTTTAAAAAACTTATTGAAATATAAAAAACACTTCTGTACAGCTAGACACCCAAGAATGAATGATGAAGACTCAGAAATATTACATACCATTACAATATTTTCATCTATCCATCATCATCAAAACACTAGAATTATTTTTCCCCACTCATTTCATATCTAGATCATCTAGAAACTCACATTTATGTTGGAACTTGTCCTTACATAGCAGAGGCACTCCCTTGATATCTGAGCTATCACATTGTTTGACTCTACCCCTAAGTATTTTACAATATTCAACGGTCATCAAAAAATATTTGACTTCTCACAAAAAGTCACATTTCAAACCCTATATGAGTTGGACATCTCTGAATTTCAACTTATTGAGGACCCTTGGTTAGTTCATCATCACTCATAAATCCCTTTTTTCAAGAATTGGTCACACTCTGATGCATTTACTCCCATGATTTTTTTTTCAAATGGTTGTACCCAGAGAAGCACTTACTCTGGAAAACATATACTAAAACCCAAAAAGTATAAACCCCCTTCCTCTTTTCACTAATTCAATAAATATAATAACTTTCCACCTTCATTCCATGTTGAATATTTCACCAATCTTATTAGTAATTCATGGCCTCTCCTCACATAGAACACACTGACACATCATAAGATCTTAACGGAAATAGAAATTCTTGGGACCAAACTCATATGTAAAGGAATGATATATCCATGAGACCATAGGATAATAACTACCAATTATATTAATCTCATCAATTATCTAGACCTCGCATTAGTTTTCATGTTACTTACCCACTCAATATTCATATCTTGAAGATTTATTGAAAATTTCCCACTAAAATTTCTCACATGCCATCAAAAGTTAGCCAAAATGATTCAAACACCATTCCTACCGTCACCGAGATTATATTAGGATAGACCAACCAACATACCATATAGACGCAACCAAAATTACCCTAACACTTTACTTAGAAAATTAGTTTCCATTTGAACTCTCATAATAGTTCTCAAAATTTCATACTACCCACTGGACACACTCCTCAAGAAAACATCCCACATTACCCTACTATGATATCTAACTTGATTAAATTGAATCACATACCTATAATACTGGTTTCATGTTCTTATAAACAAAATTACATTGATCACTTCATGTATATCTCTTCTAGATGAAATCATCTCTCCTAATGAATTATTTTTAATAAGTTCAAGATAATTCACTCATTTAAAGGCCAACCACATGATCACCAACCACCTCATTTGTCAACACTAAACCGAGATCATCTACTCACAACGCACACACTCTAGGTAAAAACAAAAAGGTTCTACCATATAGTAGAGTTTTTTATCAACAAATTCTATCCTCATAATTATATAAAGAACCCACAACCTCAATTTTGGGTACCAATATCCATTACATAGAAGGATTAAATATGAACATTAAGAATATTAATTAAAAATTTCATACAATTATTTCAATGTAACGAATCTATATCAGTAATAATTTATATAGCATTCATAAGAATAAGATAACCCCTCTCTTAGGCTACCCTAATATACCATATTTATCCCCCACAATAGTTTTAAAATAACCCCCTTCTCAGTCACAATTCTCGACTTACTAATACCCCAAGACACATTCTAACACCATAGTGAAATGCACTAACCCTAAGATTTTGTGAAATATTTTTTCCCTAATTAATATTAACTTTTCTATAATTTTGGTTACACATGACACTGAGTTTAACTTTAGTAACATTAAACACCATGTTTAAACGAAACATGCATTATTATTAAAATATTTTTATATGATAGTTATCTCCTAGCCTTTGGAGTGACATGCATGATTAAGATTAACTAAATTATAACAATATATGTTTTGGAAATCTATATAAAAATAATTTTTAAGTTACTAATTAATTATAAACGAAAAAATTATTGGAAAAAGATGGAAATATTTTTTTGAAAAACCAATTTTTATGAAAATAACATTTTTTAAAAGCACTTAAAAAATCCTTTATAAGCCTTAAAAAGCACAGTTGATCTAAAAGATGTTATAAGGTGGTAATTTTTATCGGGGCTAAAAAAGGAACCGATAAAGGTACCTTTTATCAGAACTAAAATAGCTGTTAATGGGGGCCATTTATCATATCTAAAAAAGATCTTATAAAACCCCCTTTCATATCACTTTTTTAGCACAGACAAACAAATCCTTTTTCAGTGAAAAAAAAGAGCTGTTTAAAGTTGATAAAATCTACAATGTAATGGAGATATTTGATAGGGAGACACCCCACTTTTATCTATTCTGGTCACCCATCCAACTCTTTTATTAGTGATCGTATGACCCTCCTATGGACCTTTATCAGTGATAGAGAACTACTCGGTCATTACCACACCTGCGTGTGCCTCCCCTTGGATTCAAACATGATACCTCACCTTCTTGAACCTAAAACTTTACCACTTCTCTATCTTGATTTATTCTTTATTTTATGTTATATATATATATATATTTATTTATCTTTTTCAATACTTACATTTATTTTTATATTCATATATATTTTTATGATTATTTTTAAATAAATTTATAAATATGTTTTGTGTGTATGTGTGTTTATAAATAAATAAATACATAAAAATATACAACATACATACATTTATATATATTATATATCTGTGTGTATTTATAAATATAATTATGAAAATTTATATTTTTTTACATATATTATATATTAATATTTATATACATATATTGGAATATATATACATATATATACAATATATCAGTTTGTTAACACATAAACACAAATATATATATATATATATGTGTGTGTTTGTGTGAATTATATATGAATTGTATAGGTATATAAGTATTCATACATTTAAAAAATATATATTATTAATATTATATATAGTTAATATATTTATAAAGACATTTTATATGTTAATATGTTTTCATATTTATTTATAAAAGTAAATTTTTATGGGTAAATATATACAATTATTAATACATGTATATATATTTAACAATAAATAATATTACAACGTAAAACATGATAAAATTTGAACTTCATAATATCTGTATGTGTGTAATCCTTGAGAATAAATTGAGTCTTCACAAAAAAAGATAACAATACTCCATTAAATGAGGTTGAAATTCCATCAAATGTTAAAAAATGTGGCATCCTCACAAAAAACATAGTTTTTAGAGGCCTTCTGTGCCATTTGTGAAAAAAAATGATGAACCAAGTTTCCCTAGTCAAGAAGGAGTTTATCTTTTCACAATATTAGATTGGATATGTTTTAGATCTCAACCAGACACATGGATCAGAAGTTATGTCCATCTGAAGTTCAAGTCATGAATTCAACTTATTTTTTATAGATTATTAATTTCTTGAATTTCGTTATCTTTAAATTTTTATTAAATTACCATTACTCTATAATAATTTGTAAATTATTAATTGATTATATTTCTTAATTATTTTATAAACCATTTCTAAATAAATATCTTAAATATTATGTGCGATTAAATATTTCCTATTTTACAAATAATATTTTATAAATAAATTATATTTATATAAATATAAAAATATTTTTATATTTATATATTTTCTTTAAAGAAATATATCTTTTTTATAAAATATAACTTTTATTAGCATGAAAAAAAATCAGTTTGGCACTGAAAAAATCATACTTTTGTTAGCGATAGGAAACGTGATGATAAAATTACCCTTTATCAGTGGTTAAAAAAATCACTGATAATGTGGGAAATTTTCTCAATGAAAAAATAAATCACTCATAAAGGGGTACTTTAATCAATGATTTTTTATCACTGATAAAACCACCTACATTTTTAGTGCTTTTTAGCGCTGATAAAGGGTAGTGATCGATAAACCCCAATATATTGTAGTGATTTTGGTAACCTAATTTTAAAGAAATGTATATAGTATATTTTAAATCAACTACTTAACATCCATGTTATGAGTTTTCTAGATTAGAGATAAAAATAAATTAATTTGTTTTCTTAAAGAAAATATTTTACCTAAAATCTATGTTATCACCTTTTTTTACACTAACATTAAAACTAATTTTTGACACTATTATAAAATTTATTTGAATAAATAATGTTTTTTTGAAATAATCATGTCAAAACTAGACTATGGTGAATTTTTGAGAGTTTTTTATGAATAACTATAAATAATAGATTTTAATTAAAAACTGCATTTTAATTTAAATTATTCATAAAGTTAAATTATATTTTAAATTATTTATAAAATAAAAAATGTTTATAAATATATATTTTAATAAAATTTATGTCATTTTAATCATTTTAATTATAAATTCTTATATAAAACCCGTTCAAAATTTTGAATATTTTCTCTTTAAAAACCCACTTTCTTGTCGTGTATGTAGGAATAATTTTTTGTTAAAATTTCCCATTAAAGTGAATGGAATTTAGAAAAATTGATTTCATATATGGAATCATAATAATTTATATTATCTAATAAGGTCAAATTATTTTTTTTACCAAACATAATATTATAAATAGTAAAAAACTATTTACCACTGTTAATGTAATAATGGGTTTACTAGGGAGTTAAAATAAAACTATAAGGGTTAAAATGAACTGAAAATCATCTATAATTTATAATATAGAAATATTTATATCCTATAATTTAAATTTATCAATAAAAATACATTCTTAACATTTTTATTGTGAAAAATGTGGGTACACCTTTCTCTTTTCGAAAAATATATTTATGCCACTCACCTCACTTATAAAAGGCCACCCCTATCCTATCTTTTTCACAGCTAAAAACAATTCTGGTTCAGCAAATACCTGAAAAAATTACTTTCAAAATTCCTTCCTCTAATCTTTAAATATTTATTTTGGTTAAAAATCCAACCTAAGAAGAGTTTTGGTGAAAACCTAATGAGGTTACCTGAAGAAGTGGTAATATTCATTAAAGAAAATTTTTATTTTATTATTATCCACAAAATTAAATTCTTATTAATCAATTATAGTATAACTAAAATATTATGTTACATATAATGAGATTTTTTTATGTTAGGGTAGTTACTTACAAGCATCCCCAATTCACTCAAATGAGTTACAAAATCATCATTTGTGTGTATAAAAAACCACCTCCTTGTGAACCGATGTCATTATATTTTTGATAACACATACCATGGTTCGTTATAATAATGTATATAAAGAAGATATATTATATTTGTAAAATAATTATTCCTCTAGAATCATTATATAAAGTGTACCTATTTTTATTTTCCATTCTATAGGGGATACGATCAGATCACCTGTGTGTATAGTGGACTACTTCCTCGCGAAGCATTGTGATTCATTAACGATTTACATGAAATATAATAAGGATATTTTTAATGAATATATATGATTTAAATGATATAATTTTGATATTAATGACCTTTATTTTTTATAAAAACATAATATATCAATTTTTTCTTAATTTTTTACTCACTAAAATAAAATAATGTCGTTCATGGACGTGTGTACTACTACCCTCATGAAGAGATGCGACTCTCTCTTTTAATCACAACACCACATGGATTATATGTATATATATATTGAAAGGAATAATATTTTATTTATGATATTATGATGAATATTTTTATATACAATATCACTTACCTCTTTTATATAATAATTGTTGAAAAATATAAATTTTACTCATGCGTACACATTGGCTACTTTCTCAATGATAGTAACATAATTCATTTATCAGAATCATATTTCATGATTTACTTAAAAAGTATAATTTTTGTATAAATATAATTTTTTTAATTATAACTATTCTTTAGATTATGGAATAATGATCATGTTATGTGGAATAAAAATAAGAAATGAAAACATATATGAAAAAACAATGCAGTTATTACCATAAACATGATTTTAAAAAGAAATTGGTAATAAAAGTGTTCGAAATATGGTGTAATAATCTTTGAGGTTAATTGAACCCTTATTTAATATTCATATTATCCATTATAGAACATAATATATATGATATCTTCTTCAACACTAACCAAATCCTTGAGTCAACATACTAGTTTTGGAGTCCATCATCCTTGAGCCGATTAGGCCTCTTGGTTCATTCATTCATAAATAAATAGGTTGTAGGGATTGATAGATGTTATGGTACCCTTATATGATTTGATGGCGAATAGAACAATACTCATATAATCATGTGAAGTTACAACTAAATGATGTTTCTACACTAGTGGAACGGTCCTTCTGAACCCCATGTGCTATCCCTGGGCTTAATGTTGCAAAGAATATCCCACTCATGATAAGTTACATTGAATGAGTGTGGAATTTTTTCTTCCATTAGAAATGGTCATTATACTCCCACCATTCTATATTTCTAATGGACTCATACATTCATTATTTATTATTTTCACACTCAATAACCCAAGTATTCAACAATATTCTCCTATCCTTAATGTTAAATATTTTTGCATCATTCCCACATTCAATGGAATATTATGATATTATATTATTGTTCCCCTTATTAAATGGGAAATACACTCATTTGGTTACCCTGAACCCATATGTTGAGATTATAATTTTGGAAACTCCAATTAACTATATGGTCCATGATTCATGAGATTTGAATTAATCAATATTATTTTCTATGTTAATTTATGATAACATGATGCCATTTTTAATATTGGGATTTTTATTTTATTCACTACATAAACTTCCCGATTGATTAGTTGAATTATTCTAGACCTAAATTTCACAAAACCATATATCCAAGACCTATGACATTAAACTAAGTGTGAATATCCATGAAATAATCAATTCCAAAATAAACATCTCTATTAATATATTGTATCTATTTTCCAATACTATATAGTTTGTCCCACCCCCTTTTGTGTCTAATCTATGTCACCTTAAATAATAGTATTATTGATCAATATTTTTCGACCTAAAATTTAATCAACTTATAGTCCACTTATTATAACATTAATCTCTATAAACTAATCCTTGAGGTTTTTTACATTATTGAAATTGGAAATCCAACTATTCTCAGGTTTTTTCATCCCAAGTCACTATACAAACCTCCCCACATTTTTTCAAATATGTTTGAATTTAATCTTCTGGAAAATTGGTCCTCTACACAATTCCATAAACTATTATAGGAACAAGACATAGAACCCACCATGTTGAAACCCCCCAAAAGGAAGCTAATGAAAAAGACCAGTATCATCATGTAAGGAATATATAATATTTAGCATAGAAAAAATTTAAATTTTGATAAAAAATGAAAAATAATGAAACATATTAGGTCGAAAAAAAATGTGCATCCTAAGTAAAATCCAAGTACCCAAATTCTCGTCACTTCCATTAATAGATTAGAAAAAATATTGGGTGAAAATAACAATATATTATCCACAAATAGACCTCCATTAGACCCTAGAGAAATTCAAACTATACTATCTATATCCATTGAACTTTGAAAAAATAGATCACATCATTTCTCCTCATGACCGACCAGAGCATACCAAGTCCTCATTGGATGAATAAAAACTGTATGATATATAGTCTATCCTAGATAAACATTAATTACATAGAAAGATATACACCATGTAGATGATTCTATTTGCATCGTAATGAATTAATTGAGATATCCACAAGAACTACAAGTGTCATTATTCATATCCTAAAAGGATATATAAATACACAAATATCTCTTATCTTATATCTAGTTAAGAATTCAATTTCATTCCACTCCCATTTCCATCCTAGAATTTGTACCATTGTGAATATTGGATATTATTTCATTTGGAAGAGATTACTCTATTCAGTAACTCAATGTGTAATTCCACAAAAATTTATAATATATAAATCTTTAAATTAATTTAATTTATTTGATAGCTTGAAATATACTGAACCCCGAGTCTAAATTAACCATAACATAGTATAGTGTTATTAATTATCCATTAAATTGGTTGAATTAATAATAATAACAAAAATTTATAAATATTTTTTAATGTTTTAGATGAATACAATATATTGATAAAAAAGTAATCTATTTTTAATAAAGTCATTATATGTTTTAAAAATACGTATTACCTTAAAGATGTTTTTTATTTCTATTTTGGGAAATAGTATAATTATTTTTTCCATATCTAGAAAATTTAATTTAAAAAGTTATATATATATTTCAAATCAGTATGTCAATATTTAGTTAGTGTGAATTTTCAGAATTTTATAAAAAGAATAAATTTTTGATGAATAATGGAAAATACTATTTTTATTGAAAATTATAATTTCATTTAAAGAATTTACAAGGATTATTTTTGTCTTAAAATGAATTTTAAATTACAATTAGTTCATTTATATTATTAATATTATAATTATGATAATTGGATAAAAATATTTATAGGAATTTTTATAAAAACCTTGTATACTTAAGAAACTAAATTTTTCTTAAAAACAAAATTTCCTCACTTATTGGATATTTATATTAAATGCAATTTACAGAAATTTTATAGAATTAATTTGATAAAATTGATTCCACATTTTGAAAAATCATGTAAAAATATTCTAATAGGTATATTTTCAATTTTAATAATAGTGAATAGTAATAGTAGTAAAGAAATTCATTGTGTTTAATGTTAAAATGGGTTTACTAAGGGATAATGGAATAGATAACGGTTAAATTACCAGTTAAATTTATCTAAATACTGTTGAAATGATTAATTTTGGACACAAAATATAAAAAATTATAATATTTGTCCATTTGGAATCATTTTTCTGGATAATGGATTTATTATAATTTACTCATCTAAAATATTCCAAGTATGCCCTCTCCATCACTTATAAAATGGAACCCCTATATCAAAGTCATTAAATTCCATTGAGCTTTTTATATTTACCAAAAAATACCAAAATCAATTCTCAAAATATCTTTACATGAATTTTAGGTTCCAGTCTTCTCATAATAGCATTCCATGGGGAAATAATAAAGGATCTAAGAGAGGCCAACCCAATGAGAAGTAGTCATCTTACACGAATTCATTAAATTTTATTACAATTATAGATCCTATATATTTGTTTTAGTCATCATTAAATAAAATCATAAGTATCCTAAATATAATGATATTTTATTTTTATTATTAGGGAAGAACCAATATTAACCTCAATTCCATCAAATGTTAAGTGAACATATCGCTCATGTGAACATGTTGAATGTCGTCTCCACGTATTGATAATATTAATATACCTTCAAAATCATTATCTAATGGTTATTAATATGGGTTTAATAATTATATACTACAATTATGAAATAGTAATAATTTTCTTTAAATATAATATCATATCATCTTTCCGACCTTCCAATCTATTAGAAAATACCAATGTCACTTATGTGTACATGCGAACTACCGTCTCCATGAGGCAATGTGATTTCTTTTTTGATTCCAAATTTTAGTAGTGTATAAAAGAGATATTTATTGAATATATATGATATATACGATATTATAATGACTCTATAATTTTGAATTATCAAATACTAATCTTTTTTTCCCATAAATTTAAAGGTCAATAAAATGTCCATGCGTACGTACGAAATACCATCTTCATAAATCATATCATTAATTTTTCTATATATTTCCATTATATATGAATTTTAAAATATATATATTGGATTAATATTATATTTACATCATGATTAAAAATCATGAGTCGATCTAATAATTATTAATGTATACGGACTACAACTATATGTCCAAAATTCTCATGAAAAATGAAACAGTCAACACATCAAAATGATTATTTTTAAAAAGGAATTATAAATAAATTCTTGTTGGAATATAATAAGTTGTTAATATATAATATTATAAGTATATATATATATCAGTTTTTATAGAATTTTTTATATTTAAATTTATTATGTAGGAGGTAAAATCACTTTCAATAAAAGTCGAATGTGATGGAATGAATTTATGTTACAATGTTTCTATTTATTGAGATTTTTTATGATTAAGTTTTTTGATGGTAAAAATTAATGATATATCTCTAAATAATTTTATGAGTTTGATTATCCTATGGGTTTTTTCAGTATAATACTTCTTTGGAATTCATTTTGTTCACATTATGTACTCAAGAGTTCAAAATAATGTTTTTAGGGAAATATAACTTAATTTTGACCATTGGTAAAAAATATTTTCCCTTAAATAAATATGTTTGGTAAAAATGATATTTTTTTTCATATTATCTTGTTTTTTAAAAGTAATTTTTACTCATTATTAACTTTTAAAATTGTTTTAGAAGGAATTTTCATGTCATCTTATTATATAAGGTACATTAGACATTCAACTAAAATGTGAAAGTAATATTTATTTTAACGTACATTCCATGAAAAAAGTTTCACAATTTAATGAAAAATCAATAATTTTATGCTTAGTTTGAAGTTTAAATGGTTAATTTTACAGAGAAAAGGTTATTTTACACCAGAATCAAGAATCTTTTTTTTTTGAATTTTTCATCAAAGATAACATTATTTGATGTCACTTATGATTTAATAGAGATATGATCCAATGATACCATTAACATTCATTGTTTTTTTATTATTATAATAATGAGTTAGTGATAATTATATGAAACTAGTTTCATTTCAAAGGGTTAATTATGTTTTTATTAAAACATTATGAAACTGATTTCCATTCCTTAGGATATATTGTGATTAATGTTTTATGGTCACGTGGGATGCAAATTTATGATTTTAATTATTTGATATATGGGAATGTGATTATACATATCTCTAATGAGTTTGGTAATGATGGATACCTCATTAGATAATATGCATTTTAATAGGGAGAAAAAACAGTTTTGTAAGATTCTCTTTCCAATATAAAAGTAATTTGA
Source organism: Viscum album (assembly GCA_963277665.1). NCBI lineage: Eukaryota > Viridiplantae > Streptophyta > Magnoliopsida > Santalales > Viscaceae > Viscum > Viscum album. Next base: position 296,962,851 of record OY728132.1, on the reverse strand, counting down.
GTAAACTTTAACTATTGTTACGATAGAACTAGAAGTAATCCTAATCCACTTTGGTAGTTTCTGTAGTGATAATTGACTATGAAAATTGTTTTCCTTACTTATTTAAATTCTAAAAACTCATGAATTTTTCTTATGTTATGATTTATTGGATTATGTTCACATATTTATTTATGATTATAGTCATATAAATTTCTATTTTCTATGCCATGAACCTAAATTTTGATATATCAGAAGTAGGTTGTGGAATTAAAAAGTTATTATCATTATCTTATACCCTTATTATTTTTCATGACTCATCCCCTGAGGCCCATTCCTTGACTACCCCAAGCCTGCCTTCCATAGGCCAGGGGATGGAGACTAACCCCAAAGGCGTAATTCCATAAAACTGGGAAGGCATTTCCTTTATAACCTATAAAAACACACAATAGATATGAACATGAGTAAACTGAATAACCAACAATTGATTAAAGTAAGTAAAAGGGGCCAGAATACAATCCCAACTGGAAAGTATATGGAACCGAAAGTACAAGTACAACTGAGGAAAATAGGGAAAACAACCACTAGGTCATCCTCCGAGGTTCCTTCCTGAAGGGTAGGTACAGATCACCTCCTCAACACTCCACGTCCATCCCTCTCCTCCGTGTACCGACACGCCCTAAGGTCCACCTTCAGGTACCATCCAATACTGGTACTCTCAGCCTCGGTTAGCACTGTTCGTCATCTGCATCCAACACAATGAGGTGTGGGAATATCCCATGCAGGGGTGAGTATAACGATACTCAGTAGGGACCTCGAGACCCTCAAGGTATCACAAAATCCAACAAGGAAAAACCACAACGTATGAAATCAGTATATAACCCTACTTAGGTATATGACCATACATATACCTAAGTTATCAAGTAATCTATCTAAATCATGACGAAAACACAAAAGTTACTGACTCAGCTCAACCAGGATTTTATTCACATTATCGAAACCTCAAATACTCAAGAAATCATGATCAATCGAGTATAGTGGGCCTACCGTGAAACCAAGGCACTTCCCACTAACCTTGAACTGTTGAGGTACTCCTCCTATCGAGTACCATGGGTCTACTGCGTCACACAGAGGCACTCCCCACAGTGGGTCTGCAACGTCACCAATTCGCTCCCCCTAATATCCTATAGAGGTATTCACTCTTTCGAGTACCGTGGGTCTGCAACATCACCAAGCGCACTCCTCCACTGTGGGTCTTCCGTGACACCAAGGCGCTCCCCACTGGGTTGGTAGAGTCACTCAGAGTCAAACGATCAGTAGACCTCAGGTCTCAGCTATCTACTAGGTCTCCACACTATACTCACTCATCTCCGAGAGGATTCACTCCACGATCTACTGGTCGATACTCCAACTATCACGAATTCCCACGATGAAGTATCTCAAAGGTCCACCATGTCATACCGATCTCAACGCAATAGACAAAACATCAATTAGACGCCCGGTCTGTGAGTTATTAGTCTTTTAGTCTTGGGGGCCGGGTTTGATTCGTTCACGATCCAACCTGAACGTATCTAAATTATACCCCAAACTCTAGTTGGGGTATTCTCAAAGAGATTTTCAAGCTGCAAGATTACCAGGCCACTGAAGGTCTGTCAAACGTACATCCGGTGCCAAAGATATGTCCAAAAGAAAGTAAAGGGGTCGTAGTGGGACTGGGTCCGGTCCGACCTGGTCGGACTGAAAAAGTTTGGGTTGACCCGGCCTGACCCGTTGGGTCTGGCCTGTCCTGTTTGGGCGGGCCATCCCGTCAGGTTCGGCCTGGCCCACTGGGCCCATCCTAGCAGGCCGTGAGGGGCCACAGAGAGCCGTGAGAGTGCGGATTGGTAGCGAGGGCACGAACCGACCATGTGTCGTCGTGAGTGCAGTTTGGCCCGGAGGGCGCCGCGAGGGTGCGGGCCGGTTCGGCTGAAGTGCCTCGAGGGGCACTAGAGGATGGCTCGGCCAGGGCACCGTGAGGGCATGGTTCGGTCGGGGGCTCAGGAGGCCAGCTCACCCGGGAGCCGGTTCGGCCAGGAGGCGTGGGCGGCCGGGAGGGCACGGGCAGCCGGGAGGGCACATGCGTCCGGGTGGGCACGTGAGGCTGGGAGGCACGTGCGACCAAGAGACGTGGGCGGTCGGAAGGGTGGGGGCGGCCGGGAGGCGCGGGCGTCCGGGAGGGCACGAGTGGCCGAGAGGGTTTTACGGTTCGGCCTGAGGCGGCGGAGTGGCTGGGGCGGGCTCGGCCGGTTCAGTCAGGCGGGGGGCGTGGCCGGGGTGGCACGGCCGGGTGCGGCGTGGCTTGGGCCGGTTTGGACGGTGGTTGGCACGGCTAGTGGGTGGTGTGGGTCGTGGAAGCCACAGTTTGTGCGACAGTTGCCTGCATCACATTCGTCATATCATCGCCTCATCTTCATTCCGAAGAACATCATAAAAAATAATGATAGAGGGGTCAGGCCATGTTGTTTTGGCCTGCACCCTCCGTGTTTAGGGTGGTAACAAGTGGATCAATCTTTCTTGAATTTCAAAGAATTACCAAGAATAATATAGAAGAAGAAAAGTCTATCAACACCCCGTATCTTCCCACAAAAACAATTCCCAACCCACAAGGAATAACATCCACAATGATTATTTACTTTAGAAAGGAAGAATTAATGGAATAATATCATCTTCAAATAAATCCCCTACTTTCGTTCAATGTTCGTCGACGTTGGCGTGAGAAAGTGAATATCGATTCATTTGTAGACGTTCACATCCTATGTCGAAGGAGGTTCCGAGGAAGAAAGTCGAAGTTGTTCTTCGTCGGGAGGAAGTTCTTCGTTGGAGATCTTTCTCCCTATGTCCTCCTCTCCCAAAATGCAACAAGTTGAATATACCAAGCCAAAAAAATAGATTAAGATATCCTATTAAATATTTGGAATAATACTCAAATGGGATAAACTAATTAATTGAAAGCATTGGCTCAATTAATTAATGAGGGTTATTTGGCATAATTAAATTAGGGTAGTTGGCACACTTAAGAAGGGAGGTGGTGGCACCATTAAATGGGTAGAGGAGGTCTAGAGGCTCTCCCTCATTTATGAAGGAGTTTAGTGGTTTCCTCATTTAATTGGGGGGTTTAGTCCCAGTTGGTTCCCACACTGTAACCTATTGTGGGATGTTAGGTTTGGGTGGGCCTCACCATCATAACCTCTCATGGGAGGTTATTGCCGGGTGGTCCCCACACTTCAACTCCCACAAGGAGGTTTAGTTCTGGTGGAACCCACCTCCAACTTCTACATGGTGTCTCAAAAATAAAATAAAATAAAGTGGCGTTTATTTTATTTAATTATTTCCACGAAAAACTCAAAAACTAACTTTATTCTCAACCCACTTCCATCGAGACGAAAGTCTTCTTAAGTGAATACAGACACTGCGAGTTCAACAGTGCCCTCAGATTTCAATTCCGAGCACCTGTTCAAAAGTTATAAAATACTGATCATAAGTTTACTAAAAGTACCTAAAAAAAACTTTAGAAATTGATTCCGGGCACACCGTGCCCCGTAATCACACGCCGTCAATTTTCACAGACTCATAAAATTACTATTTATTTTAAAAAAATTACATGGAAATTATTGGTTTTTAAATTCTCCCCACCTCAGGATTTACGTCCCTGTATGCCACAACTCAAACTAAGGGAACAAGTCGGGGTATTGAGCACACATCTAATCCTCCCGCTCTCATGTGCTCTCCTGGAGGTTCCCGTGCTTCCAGTGAACGCACACCAGAGGTATCGACCATCCACGAAGGACCCGCTCTTATCGATCCTCAATATCTACTGGAACCTATCTAAAAGTTTCTCCATCATCGACGTCCATCTCTCCATGGTCAATGATATGGTAAGGGTCATGCATGTATCTCCTAAACTGGGAAACGTAGAAGACGTCGTACACCCGGTGTGACTGAGGTGGAAGAGCTAAGTGGTAAGCCACCTTGCCCACTCTGCTGAGGACTTGAAAAGGTCGGATGAATCTTGGGGATAACTTTCCACCTCGGCCAAATATCCATAGACCATTTCGGGGTGAGACCCATAGAAAGACATGGTCTCCATCCTCAAACACTAGAGGTCTCCGTCTCCTATCGGTGTATGACTTCTGCCTGCTCTATGCAGTATTCATCTACTCCTGGAAGATCTGCACCTTCTCCGTGGTAGCTCATAACATCTCTGGTCCCACGAGTGCTGACTCCCCTGGGTCTGTCCAGTAGAGAGGTGATATGAAAGATCACCTATACAGTACCTCGAAAGGTGCCATCCCAATGCTGGAGTGATATTAGTTATTGTATTCAAACTCCACGAAAGGTAAGAGATCCTTCTAGCTGAGACCAAAGTCAAGGACACAAGCACACGACATTTCCTCATGGTTCTGAATGGTCCACTCGGTCTGGCCATCCTTTTGTGGATGGAAGGCGGTGCTCAAATGAAGCTACATCCTGAAATCTTCCTGCAACCCCTTCCATAGTCGGGAAGTAAAACATGCGTCGTGATCAGAGATAATCATCGAAGGTAATCCATGTTTCCGCACAATCTCTTACACATAGAGGCATCCCAATCTCTCTACTGAACCATACTCTCTGATCAGTAGGAAGTGGGTCGACTTGGTGAGTCGTTCGATGGTCACACAAATCGAGTCATGTACCCTAGATGTACGTGGAAGTCCTATCACGAAGTCCATGGATATCCCATCCCACTTCCACTCTGGGGCCTCTAAAGACTGGACCAAGCCTGCTGGTACCTGGTGCTCCGCCTTCACTTGCTGACAAGTGATGCATCGAGAGACAAACTCTAAAACTTCCTTCTTTATTCCCAGACACCAGTTCTTTCATCGGAGGTCCTGGTACATCTTCACCACTCCTAGAGGCACCACTATAGGGGACGTGTGGAACTCTCTCAACACTTCCTCCTGAACCGACACCGGTACCATGGTATGTCCTCTGAAGAGGAAAACGTGATACCCAACTTCATAACATCCATCAAGTGCCTTCCCTATGGATATCCAAGCACTTCATGTCTCGCAGTCAGCGTTCCCATGCTATGCCTCTCTGACTCACTGAAGAAGTGGGGGAGGGACTGTAGGAGACTGAAGGAAGTCTGATCCATCTCTATCCACGAAGGATATCTATAAAGCAGCCAACTGCTCTGTCGCCTCGCCTAGTAGCTGTATACCGGACCTTCTGCTGAGTACATCTGCAACAACGTTACCCTTCCCAGGAGTATAGAATATCTTTAAGTCATAGTCTTGGAGGAACTCAAGCCAGCATCGCTGTCTTAGGTTCTGGTCCTTCTGAGAGAAGATATACTAGATAATTTTGTGATTAGAGTACACGATAAAACGCTTTCCCATCAGATAGTGTCACCACATCTTCAAGGCAAAGACCACTGCTGCTAACTACAGGTCATGGGTAGTGTAGTTCTGCACATATTGTCTCACCTTCTAAGAGACATATGCGATCTCTACTCGCTCCTACATCAGGACACATCCGAGTCCAGTCTCTAATGCGTTGCAGTAGACTACATACCCTACAACTTTCTCTGGAAGCCTCAAGATGGGGGCACTAGCCAGCCTCTCCCTCAGCTCCCTGAAGCTCTGCTGACATCTCTCCAAACACACAAAGGTTTTCCCTTTATTCATCAAGGCAGATAGTGGTGCTGCAACTCTGGAGAAGTCTGGTACAAACCTCCGGTAATATCCATCCAATCCGAGGAAACTCCGTACCTCCCTCACACTCCTCGATGGCTCCCAAGGAAGTATCTCCCCAATATTTGTTGGATCTACTACAACTCCAGCCTCCGAGATTACATGTCCTAGAGAGTGAAACTTTCAGATCCAAAACTGGCACTTCGAGATCTTTCCATAAAATTGGGGCTCTTGAAGTGTGTCGAGTACTACCCGCAAATGATAGGCATGCTCCTTCTCAGTAGTTGAGTAGATCAGAATTTCGATGATGAAGAATATGATAAAGAGATCAAGGTATGACTGAAAGATCCTATTCATGAGTCCCATGTACACTATTGGAGCATTGGTTAAGTCGAATGAAATAACCATGAAATCATAGTGGATATACCGACAAATGAAGGCCATCTTCTGCATATCCTCATCTAAAACTCTGAGTTGGTGATAACCTGATCTGAGGTCTATCTTTGAGAACCATCATGCTCCCTTCAGCTGATCAAAGAGGTCGTCAATCCTCAAGAGTGGGTACTTGTTCTTCACAATAACCTGGTTCAGGAGCCCGTAGTTAACAAAAATCTTCAGGCTCCCATCCACTTTCTTGGTGAATAGAATTAGGGCTACCCAGGGAGAAACACTAGGCCAGATGAATCCCTTATCCTGCAAGTCCTCTAGCTGTACCAATATCTCACAAAGATCTGTGGGAGCTATCCAATATGCTGGTGTAGATATCGGTGTCATCCTGAGGTACAATTCAATGTAAAAGTCTACCTCTCTATGAGGAGTTAGACCTGGGACATCATCGGGGAAAACATTTACGTACTAGTCCACCACTAAAGGATAGCTCGACATCTCCACATCAACTGCTCTAAGGGTAAGGCAAGCCAACTAATGAGTGATCAGATGCACTCTCCTCCGAGTTAGTCCATCCTATACTGCAAAGGCTCCCTTCTCACCGGTGAAGGTAAACCTGGTCCCATCCATGCGGACACACCGCACATTGCGCCTAATACAATCAATCTGAACATGGACAACAAATAACTAGTCCATACCCTAGATGATGTCGTAAGGCCTCGACGCTGCGACTATGAGATCCTAGACGAATATCTTTCCTCCTAGAGTAAGCTTCCACTGCCGGTACTAGTGAGTAATTGTCGAGTCTACTCTTGTAAGAGTCTCTAGCTATAAGGATCGAGACAACGACTCCATCGGAATCTCCGAGCTCTGAACAAGGGCAGTGTCAATGAAAGAGTGACTGACACCTGTGTTTATAAGTACTGCATCAATGGTGTAGTAGACATATATCGTAGCTCATATCATCGCTGGAGCACTGTGATCGTAACCCTTAAATTCCTGGAGCTGACATCTCCCCTTTCCACCTACTCTCTACAGTCGGGGTGAACCTCCCGGTGGTGGTGGCGGTAGCACCTCGAATCGTCGTGCACCGCCAACTGCACGACCAACTCCTCTTCCATGTCCACCTGCTCCCAGCGGAACACCTCGATCGAATATCTATCTCTAACTGGGCAGTCCTTCAACTGTCTACTGATCATCCGAATGGTGGATCAAACAGTTATGAACCATGTGACCCTGCCATCCACATGTGAAACACTACCCAATCTTGGCATGTAGGTCTCTACTCCGGGTTCCCCGCACAACCGATCGTGAGTCATATGGTCGTCCACCTGTAGGTCTAGTCCTATTGGACATCAGCAACATCTGTATACTTCCAACTGTAGAAGTTTCCACTACCTGTCGAATGGTGGTGGATCTCGCTGTAGGAGACATCTTAGAAAGTAAACTCTCTAATAGGAGGGCCCTCCTTAACAACCCTGCCTGCATTAGGATGCTGAGTGAGATCACTAAAGATCTGATCTCCCGAATGAGTCCCTACTCGAAGTTCTGGGCCCTGTATAATGGTTCCCACACCATATCAGTGGAGTAGAGTGAGATTTCTGTGAAACTAACTAAGTACTGAGGTACAGTCATGCTGCCATACTGCAGATGAAGTATCTCCTGAATGCACACTGCATGGAGAGTCGCTGGGACAAACTCTGCCCGGAACAGGCTCTCGAATTTTGCCTAGAGAAGCGTCATCTCATCATGAACATGGAGAATCACGCTCCACCGTCTTCCCACTTCTTCATATAGAAGGCTGGTAGCAAGAATCACCATGAGGTCGGCTAGTGTCCCTACTAGTCGGAAAACTCACACCACATACTCCACCAAATCCTCAGTCGTTTATGGGTCCATCTATCCCCTGAACCTTGGTGGCCTCTAGCCCTGGAAATCATGAAACGCACTCAAGTGGCGTGCACCATCTGCTGTGGGGGATAGTGGCATCGATGGCCCAACGAGGAGTTTTACCACTGGTGCCTCCACTAGAAAATGGCCCTGTAAAGAGGCCTCATTTCTTAGTGGGATTTCTGTGTGTACAACTCTCGGGACTCTATATGCTCATCCGTGGGGAGGCATCTGAAAAGAAACAGATGCAACACGGTCAAAAGACTATACCTGGTGAGCTAACCTAGTTAATATGACTTAAGAAATCACAAAGAAAACACACTCACAATCAGTGTTTTCGTGCAATGAGACGGAAATCAGAAGTTAGGGTCCTGGTGTATGGATATGTCGGCTGCTGTACCAACACTCGACTCCCTAAACTGAAAACCACCCAAAATATACTTAACTATATTGCTTCATAGAAAAGAAAGATCAGAGTCCTATGTTATGCAGTAGAACTGACTCCTCTGATACCAAATTGTCACGACCCGGCCCCCAGGGCCCATGCCATGACTACCCCAAAACCACCTTCCATAGGCTAGGGGATGACGACTAGCACCAAAGACATAATTCCATAAAACTGGGAAGGAATTTCCTTTATAACCTATAAAAACAAACAGCAGATACGAACATGAGTAAACTGAATAACCAACAAGTTAGTATAGTATGTAAAAAGGGACCTGAATACAAGCCCAACTAGAATGTTCAAGGAACTAAAAGTAAAAGTACAACTGAGGAAAATAAGGAAAACAAACACTGGGTCATCCCTTGAGGTTCTTACCTGAAGGATAGGTACATATCGCATCCTAAGCACTCCACGTCCATCCGTCTCCTCCGTATATTGACACACTATAAGGTGCACCTCCGGGTGCCATCCAGTCCTGGTACTCTCAGCCTCGGTCAACGCTGCCCTTCGTCTGTATCCAACACAATAAGGTGCGAGCATAGCCCATGCATGGGTGAGTATAACGATACTCATTAGGGACCCCGAGACCCCCAAGGTCTCACAAAATCCAACAAGGATAAATCAAAACATATGAAATCAACAGATAACCCTATATAGGTATATGACCATACATATACGTAAGTTATCAAGTAATCCATATCAATCATGAGGAAATAAAAAAATTTAATAACTAAGCTCAACCAGGATTTTATTCACATTATCAAAACCTTGGTTGCTTGAGAACTCCTGCTCAATCAAGTACAGTGGGCCTGCCATCACACCAAGGAGCTTCCCACTAACCTTGAACTACTGAGGTACTTCTCCTATTGAGTACGGTGGGTATGCTATGTCACATGGAGGCACTCCCCACTATGGGTCTGTCGCGTCACCAAGACACTCCCCCTAATAGCCAGCAGAGGTACTCCTCCTGTCGAGTACCATGGGTCTGTTGTGTCACCAAGGGCGCTCCTCCACTGTGGGTCTCCCGAGACACCCAGGCGCTCCCCAGTAGGATAGTAGAGTCACTCCGAGTCAAACTTTCATCAGTCGTTGGGTCTCAAACAACTACTAGGTCTCCGAACTACGCTTGCTCGTCTCTAAGAGGATCCGCTCCACGAGCTACTGGTCAATATTCCAACTATCACGAAGTACCACGAAGAAGTATCTCAATGGTCGGCCACGTCATAGGGATCTCAACGCAACTGACGGCGCGTCAATCAGATTCCCGATCTGTGAGTTATTAGCATTTAAGTCCTGGGGGCCCGGTAGGATTCGTGCACGATGTATCTCAACTATACCCCAAACTGTAGTGGGGTATACTCAATGGGACCATCATGCTCCAAGATTAGTAGGGACACTGGTGGTTCATCAAATGGACGTCCAATGCCAAATATATGGACAATAGAAAGTAAAGGGGTCGTAGTGGGCCCGGTTCCGGTCCAACTCGGTCGGACCGACCCGACCCGACGTAGTCTAGCCTGACCTAGTTTGGGTCCACCCGGCATGACCCATTTGGTCTGGCCCATCCCGTTGGGCGGGCCATTCTGTTAGGTTCGGTCCGGCCCACTCGACCCAACCCAGCAGGCCATAAGGGGTCGCGGAGAGCCTCCTGAGTGTGGATCGGTCATGATGGCACAGACCAGCCACCTGTTGGAGCAAGGACTATTCGTCCTGGAGGGTACCGCAAGGGCAGGGGCTGGTTCGGCTAAAGCACCTCGAAGGGCGCGGGAGGCTGGCTCGGCTGGGGCTCCACAAGGGCGCGGTTCGGCCGGGGGCTTAGGATGCTGGCTCGCCTGGGAGCCAGTTCCGCTGGGAGGTGCGGGTGGCCAGGAGGGCGCGAGCAGTCGGGAGGCGTGAGCGTCCGGGAGGGCGCGGGTGGCTGGGAGGGCGCATGCTGTTGGGAGGCGCAAGCATCCAAAAGGCACGAGCGACTAGGAGGCGCGGGAGGCCGGGAGGGGCGGACGACCTGGAGGTGCCGGTAGCCGAGAGGGTACGGGCGGCTGGGAGGGCGCTGGGGTTCGGCCCGAGGCGACGAAGTTTCCGGGGCCGACGTGGATTGTTCGGTTAGGCTTAGGGTGAGACAGAGTCTGGTTCGGCCGGGGCACGACGCGGCCCGAGCCGGTTCAGTTGACGGATGGCGTGGCAGGTGGGCGGCATGGGTCACGGAGGCCACAGACAGCGCAACCGTTGCCTGCGTCGCATTCGGCAGGGAGGTGCGGGTGGCCAGGGGGGCGCTGGCGGCTGGGAGGCGCGGGCGTCCGGGAGGGCACAAGCTGTTGGGAGGCACGAGCGGCCAAAAGGAACGGGTGGCCGAGAGGCGCGGGTGGCCGGGGGGGTGTGGGAGGCTGTGAGGCGTGGGAGGTCGGGAGGTGTGGGCTGCCGGGAGGGAGCGGGCTGATGGGAGGGTGCTGAGGTTCGGACCGGGGCAGCGAAGTGGTTGGCGCCGGTGTGGCCGGTTTGGTCAGGCTTAGTGCACGACTGAGGCCAGTTCGGCCAGGGCGCGATGCGGCCCGAGCCGGTTCAGCCGACGGGTGGCGCGACAGGTGGGCGACACGTTTCGCGGAGGCTGCGGGCAGCACGACCGTTGCCTACGTCGCATTCATCGTCTCGTTGCCTCATCGCCATTCCAATGAACATCACAAACAAGAAAGGCGGAGTGGTCGGTCCATGTTGGTTTGGCCTGCGCTCTCCCCGTTTTGGGTGGTATGAATCGGTTCAGTCTTTCTTGAATTTCAAAGAATTACCTAGAAGAAAATAGAAGAAGAAAAGTCTATAAACACACCACATCTTATTGAAAAAACCATTCCCATCCCGCAAGGAAAAACATCCACAACAATTATTTGATTTAGAAGGGAAGAATTAAAGGAATAATATCATATTCAAATAAATCCCCTACTTTTGTTCGTTGTGAATCGACGTTGGTACAATAAAGTGACCATAGATTCATTGTAGATGTGCACGTCCTACATCAGAGGAGGTTCCGAGGAAGAAAGTTAAAGTCATTCTTCATCAGAAGGAAGTTCTTTGTTGGAGAACTTTCTCCCTATGTCCTCATCTCCCAAGTTCCACCAAGATGAATATACCACGCCAAAATAAAACAATAGATTAATATAACCTATTAAATCATTGGAATAATATCAAAAAGTTCTAAACAATTAATAAAAAGTGTTAGCTCAATTAACTAATGAGGAGGATTTGGTGTAATTAAATTAGGGGAGTTTTCACACTTAAAAAGGGAGGTGGTGGAACCATTAAATGGGTAGAGGAGGTCAAGAGGCTCTCCATTATTTATGAGGGATTTGAGTGGTTTTCTCATTTAATTAGGGGGGGTTTAGTCTTGGATGGTCCCAACACCGTAACCTCTCATGGGAGGTTAGGTTTGGGTGGGCCCCACCATCATAACCTCTCATGGGAGGTTATAGTCAGCTGGTCCCTACACTTCAACTCCCAAAAGGAGGTTTAGTTCTGGTAGACCCCACCTCTTACTTCCACATGGTGGATCAAAAAAATAAAAAAATAAAATAAAGGGAAGTTTATTTTATTTTATTATTTTTAGGAAAAACTCAAAAACTGACTTTTATTCTCAACCCACTACTGTTGAGGTGAAAGTCTTCTTAAGTGAATACTAGTGCTACAAGTTCAACGATGCCCACATATTTCAATTCTGAGCACCGGTTCAAAAGTTATAAAATCCCGATCATACATTTACAAAAAGTACCCAAACAAAACTTCAGAAATTTATTCCAAGCACGCCGGGCCCCGTAATTAAACACTGTCAATTTTTACGGACTCGTAAAATTCCCATTTATTTTAAAAAACTTACCTATAAATATCAGGTCTTTACATTATCATGGAATGACTAATTTATTATTTATATCACCATTTTATGACCTTACTGACCATCAAAGCTCACACATTCTTGGGTTTCCATTCCCGAGGTTGTGAATAATTTTTTTTCAATATATCATGGCTGTTATTTTAGTTCTTGGTGAGTGCGACCTTACTAAGCACTTGGTTTGAAAATATCGACATATATTACTGGAAAAATCAAATTTTATTTATGCACCTTTATGAAGAATTTTTATAGATTATGTATATGAATGATCTAGTTTAAACCATATGTTCTAAAGAGGAAAAAGAAGCTGTCATGATTTAGACATCCTATAAATCATTTTTCATTATTATATGGTTTTTCACTATGATTATTATTTATTACACTCTGTTTTTTGGTTTTAGTTAATTGTTGGAACTCAGTGGAACTTGGTTAATATTGAATGTGATAGACACATCAATGAAATTCCACCTGAAAAACCAAAGTCTATGGGATATGGAAGAAAAAAAGCTCATTATTATACCTACAAAAATTTACAATTCTCTAAATCATGTTGTGAATCCAAACAAGAAAAGCAGGGAACAATTATTTTGACTCCTATATGAGGCAACATCCCCCATATTTTAGTGGTTATAACTATCCACTAATTGCTGAGAAATCGATTAGTTCCATTAAAAGAATATTTTCCATTCTACAGTGTTTGGAGGAAAAAAATTATTTTTTGTTTTTATCATATTGAAGGATAAGTATTTTAATTATGGACTCCTACCAAAAACAATAACCAATGGGAATAAATCTAATCCTTAGTGTTGGGTGAGATTAAGAGATTATTTTTCAAAAAATTACTTTCCTTGTATTTTTAGTATGAAAATGAAAAAGTAATTCCATGATTGAGAATAGAAGTATTATTAATCTACCAGTTACATAGAGTCAAATTTGATGATACATTCATGGTATGCTTCTGGTATCATCGTTTAAGTTGAATGTACAGTTGATTAATTCTTTAATGGATTAAAACCATTCATTTTTAGGCTATTACCCCTAGAGTTCATTATTATATATGACGGAATTATCCAATTAATGTGGGAATGTAGATTCAAGTTACCCATAAATCTCATTTTTTTTGATAAGTAAAGAAATTTTGAATTAAGAGTAAATTATAAAAACTATGGTGAGAATATGATGGGATTTACTTTATGAGAAAGCTGTTTATAGAAACATGAAAGAGATTATTAAAATGAAACTCATAAAATTTTTAGGTGAAGAAATTGATGGAAATGAGAAATAAAATAAATAAGAAATAGTAACATGTTAACTAATGAATCAAATAGGGAGAAAGGTACCAAGAATGAACCACCCACAATCAAGTGTTTTAAACTCATGAAGTATGGGTATTTTTTGAAGTAGTTCTCAAATTAAAAGGTTAAAAATATTGATATACATTAGTAACATCTTAATCTCCGAAAAAATTGTAAATATCATGTGATCACTATTTCTAATGAGGGGTATGATAATGATTCCGTGTAAGGTGGATTTACTATCCAATATTGCACAGATAGTGTCTTATTTAGTTATAGATATACCCACTCTTTTATTTCATAAAAAATTTATAAGGGTATCACAATACCACATAAATGATTAAATATTTATTTAGTAATGAAAATACCAGATGGTATAATGATCACATCTCAAGAATATGATTCCTATCCAATTAGATTTTGTTGGAAATTTTCTCCACATAATCAGGTTACTCTCCTTCTATTTGAATTTGAGGTCATCTTAGGAAACGATTTAATTTTGCTACATAAATCCAACATAAATTTCTGATGAAGCGAATTCACATTTTTTTATTCTGAACCAAGCAATGAACATAAATTAGTGTGATGATAAATAATAATGTTATATTTAAATTACATCCATTATATGGGTTTGAATTCCTATTCAATAGGGGTGTTATCTTATAAGGATGGGGAAAATGTCAATGGTGAAGTTATTACTATAGAGAGGGGTTATTTAAAAGTATTAAATAGATGCAGATTCTTCCAAAAAATCATGAAGTTGAGTTTATAATATTACTCATACTAGGATCTACACTAATTTAAAATTATCCACATATAATTTACCCTATTAAGTTGGATGAATTGGTGAAGCAATAGAAAGTGAAAATCGATAACGAATTCATTCTACCTTGAGCATCACCATAAAGTTAACCAATTATTTTTGATAAATAGAAAAGTTGATAATTGAGATTATGGACTGATTATCATGAATTTAATAAGATTAATTCTATGAATTTTTATCCTCTTATCCATTTTGATAACTTGTTTGATCAAATAAATGGAGAAAAATAATTATTTATATTGATATTGTTTTTTGGATATAATCAATTGAGGATAAAGAATGAATATTTTCCCAATATAACATTCCATATGAGGTATTTAAAATATAAATTTATAGTGATGAAAATGAGTCACACTAATTCCCACACTAATTTCATGTATCTATGGAATAGATTATTTAAATATTAACTTGATCACTTTTTCTTAGCCATTATATATGTTATTATTATATATTGAAAGAGAAATTAAGATAGTTAATATCATTTGTAAACTTTACTTAATATCCACAACTTGGATAAGTTGTATGAAAAATTTACTATGATTGAATCTTAGATTTAAAATAATTCTTGTTTGGGTTATAAAATCTAAAGAAATAATATATTGGTGGATTTATCAAATGATTAAGTTGTTAAATGTTGGCCGATATCATCCTTGGGGAGTAAGATCCATAGTTTTCTTGTTTTGGATAGATATTATTGACTCTATGTGGATAATTTCTCATTTACATATAATCCACTCAATTAGGTAACTTAGAAGGCATCCATGGTCCTTGGGATAGATGAATACGAGGAAAATTTCAAAGAACTAAAATAAGTTTAGATTGTACTTGTGTTCTTACACTACCCTATAGTGGAGAAGGGTTTGTGATATTTAGGGATGAATTAGAGAAGGTAGTAATATTATCCCCATGAATAATGATATGATGATATCATATGCCTCATGAAAATTAATGTTTCATATGAATAATTTTCCACATAATTATTTGGGGATAGCTTTGGTATTTTCTTCACTAAATATATGAATGTTTATCATTATAGTGAAATGTTTGATATATATATGAATCTGATTTTTTTATTCACTAAAATTGATAAAAATATCCACCAAATAAGATGTTTTGAGTTGACTATAAATTATGAATGCTCAATAAATTTCCACATTAGAAAAGTATAAAGGTAGATGGTGATTTTATTAAAAAGGATCAAAATAAATTATAAATGATGAGGATAAAAATAAAATATTTTTGGTTTTCAATGGATGTATATGAATGTTTTGAATGTAGGGGGAAAATCATACTTTATCAAATGAGCATTCAACCATATGTCCAACTAAATATTAAATAGTCCTAATAGAGGATTCAAAACTAGAAAAAAACATGAGAAATACTAAAAAAAATAAAAAATTATTGTGATTGAATGATAAGGTTATGTAACTATCTTTATTTCTGATCAATACTATACATAAAGATGGATATATTGGATGAAGGTCATAGTTAATCATTATATTTCATCCTAGAAGTATGAATATTTTAATAGATATAAAAGAGAATTTATGTTTGGAAAACTTAAATAGAGATATTGAAGTGTATATTTTTGATTATTAGTATATCCACGTGTTATGGGTGAGAGATATACATGTAAGGGGATGTTATAAACATTACCAAACTATAATGTAAATGGGAAGAACTGACCAAGTATTTTTTCATCAGAATCCAAATAATACCAAAGGGACTTAGTGTAATTTGAGTCATAGTCAATCGACTTATGATTTCTAAAAAATTCATTTCCATCAGAGAATATTTATCACTATATTAGATTTATAAAATATACATTAATGAATTGGAAATGATTCATAGAGTAAAAAAAATTCTATTTTATTTGATCAGGATCTAATTTTTACCATAACTTTATCAAAAAGTATTTGGGAATCTCTTGATTCCAAGTCGTGGTTTAGTACTGCATATCATCCTCAGGTAGATTGTTATTCCAACAGAACTAGTCAAACACTAGTGAATGTTTTGAGAAACTATTTAATGTATTTATAAGGTATTTTGGATCAATACATTCCTCTAGATTCGTTTTCATATAACAATATACTTCCCTTAGGCACTGGGATGGATCCTTAGGAATCAATTTATGAAAATATGTGTTGAAATTCAATGTGATAGATGGATTTTTTAGGAAGAAATATAGTGTGACCAAATATAGCTGAATAATTGATAGTGAATGTCAGGTCCATTCGGTAGTACATCAAGCTAGCTCCAAGTTGATAAATGCATTATGATGGAAATTATCAACAAAATTGAGAATTTAGTGTTTGTGAGAAGGATTTCTGATGAATTTTTATATGGAAGAATGGAATGATATTCATAAATATCAGAAATATAATCCCTATGTATATTTTCCAAATGAGGTTTATTGATCGAGTAAAGACGGTAGCTTATCACATTGTGCCCCCAATAAACCTCTCTCAAGTTCACAATGTCTTCCATGTATCTCTCCTAAGAATATGTATATTCGGTTTATCAGATGTACAAAATGGTAGTTTTTACAACTAGATAATTTTATTTTACATGAATAAAAACTAGTAGAAATCATTGATAGTAGAGATAAATTTTTACAGAATAAGATTACTCTCATAGTTATAGTTCTCTTAACGAATCATATATTCAAATATATATTTTGGAAACTAATAATGTGATGAAATAAAGATATAATCGTTTTTAATATCAAATTGAGATAAAACTATTAGAGAAATTCATTTTATAAGGAAATAATAAAACACCATCGATATTTTAAAATATATTTTTCTTTAGATTAATTAAATATATTTGATAGATTGTGATACATTCAACGCCGAGTCTAAATTACCCATGATATAATATTCCATTATATCATAGCCTTTAAATTAGTGGTATGAATATGAATAATTTTTTTAAAAAATTTGTATAAATAGTTTGGATAATGAAAATGTATTTATAAATAAGTACTAATTTTCAAATAATTTCCATACATGTTTTTGAAATACATTTTCCCTAAAGGATGGTTTTCATTTCATTTTAAAGAAAAAAATACAAATATTTTTTTGACTTTGAAAAAATTTATTTTAAAAAATGAATGTCATTTTTAAAATCAACAAGTCTAAATTATCTTATAGTGTTTTTTAATTTTTTTGATGAATAAGAAATAATTCTATCTTTTATTGAAAACTGACTTTTCATTTAAATCATTTAAAATGTATAATTATATTTTAAAATATGTTTAAAGTAACAATAATTAGTTTAAATTTTATAATAATCCAATTATGGTCATTTTAATTAATTTTATGAGTCTTTTCGTATAAAAATGTTTTATAATTAAGAAAACATTTTTTCTTGAATTTTTTTTCATCACATTTTGTAAGTTTATGTTATAATTAATTTATTCCACATTTAAATATTGAATTTTAAAAGGTATATTAAATATCTTCAATTAGAATTTATATTTTTTTAATTTATTCCACTTTTATTTTTGGTCAAAATTAATAGTAAATATAACAAAAAAATTTCACAACTAGTAAGCTTAAAATTCGTTTACTATGGGGGTTAAACTAGAAGTTATTTGTGAAATAACTAATTAAAATAGTCTAAATAGTATTTTATGTCCATATTTAGACCTCATAATATCCCTCCATTTATTATCCCTCTATTTTGTTTTATTTTTCTTGAGAATTCCTTTTATTATATTTTTATCAATTAAAAATGTCCAAGTGTGCCCCTCCCCCTCTTATAAAAGGGCACCCCTTCTTTATCATATTTAGAATACATTTATCCCTATATATTGATTTAAACTTGACCAAATATCTTATAAAATTACCAATAAAATATTTTTATGTGATGGTATTATTAAAATACCATATAAGATTCCATATGAAATGACCAATGAGAGGATAACCAAAGTAGAGGTTATCGTCATACTTGAATCCTTTCAATTCATTTATTATTCTACCTCCTAAAATATATGGTTTCAATTATTAAGAAATAAATTAACTATCCCAAATTTATTTATATTTTAGTATTATTTACAATCCACTAATATCCACCTCCATTTTATATAATGGGAAGTGAATGTATTTTTCAGGCGCACAAGATTATCATCACCTCCACGTAGTGATAAAATTAATTTTCCATCACGATCATTCATGGATGTTTTTTATGTTGGTTTTAATGTATTTAAATTATATTTTTAACATAATTATTATTAAAATATTTATTATCATTTCATAATTATTACATTCCAATCCATTGGAAAATGATAATAGCGCTCGAGCATACATGTAAAGTACAACCTCTATGAAGAAATGTGATACATTTTTCGATGAAAATATAAATGGATGGTAATAAGTATATATTTCTCAAATATATATGATATATATTATATATTAATTATTATATAAAGGTGAAATAATATTTAACTTTATTTTGTTCCATCTATCGATAAGTTAAGACAATGTTCATGCATATGTATGGCTTACCGTCTCCATGAACATTGTAATTCATTTTTACATCTCTATCATTTAAGTTTGAATATAAATATATTAAATTAATATATATGATATTTATATCATTATTAACATTATTGAGATTATGTAACCATGATGAATTTAAATTATAGGTTCTATTGAATTTAAATTCTCATGAAATGCCGAATAATTAACACTCAGAAATGGTGATTTTAATAAGGAATTGTTAATAAATTGGTGTGGAAATTTATATTTCAATAATATAGTGCATCGTTAGTTTTAAAATTATTTTTTATATAATTATAATTAATTTATGTTCATTTTATAGGGTTTTAAGGAACTTTCTAAGAAGCCTGATCTTGATGTTATGAATTTTTTATGACAATATCACAATTTATCAATAATGTTTATGATTAATATTCATATGTTGAAATTTCATGATCTATCTGTCAAGAATATCATGATTATTATTATGAACTATTTATTTATTAATAATATATATTTTCATTTCATTTACCTCACATTAGTTACACTATATACTAAAATAATGATTTTAAGGAAAAATGGTGTTATTTAATACTGCGGCCGAGAATCCATTCACTCACATGACTTTGGTTTCCAAAAATGTTTTAAAGGAAATTTATAACATCCTCCTTTGATTTCTAAAATTAATTAATACCATTGAATTTATTTTGTAAAAGTTTTTAGAAGGAATCTTCATATCTTTTTTTAAATGATATATTTTTACATTTTATAGAAAATGTAAAAAGAATCATTGTTATAACATACATTGCATGAATATAATTTTTCATAAAAATGACCAGCCAATTAATTATGATTACTTATCATGTTTGAAAGGTTAAATATTTTTTTTAAAAAATATCCTTAATATTTGGAATTTTTATTTTTTAAATAATTGATTTCAAAGTGAAAAGAGAAGTTTCTTGAAGAAATGATTTAGTTAACTTTTAAATGAACCATTTATCAATGATTACATAATTTTTTTGTTAATTATGAATTATTGGGGTTATTATACAATGATTCCATCTACATTTATTAATTTTATGGATTGTGATGATGCTGATTTAAGGTTGGTTATATGAAATTTGTTTCTTTCCCATAGGTTAATTAATTTATAATGAAACATTAATCAAGCATTTTACCTAACAAAGAGTTATGATATGCTGAATGTTTTATGATCTTATGGCACACATATATATGATTGGAATTTTGTGATATGTGTTTATGGATTTATATATCTCTCTAATTTACTAGGTAAATATGGATATCACATTTGATAATAAAAAATTGAATTGTGAGTGAACCGGGTTTCATAATTGACTCTATGTATTATGACAGTCTTGGGAGTAAACCATGACTAAGGACACGATGTAATAGGCAGTGAATAAAATTTGGTAAGATAGTCATGAGTGTGATATTTTCCTAATTAAATTGGTTTTCATTCTTTTTTGTTTTCTAAAATCACCAGTCTTTTGAAAATTCTAAACATTCATGGAACATGTTCCTTGATTCCTATGTGATTCATGTCTTATGAACTATTAATATTTAAACCATGAATCAATATTAGGATATATAAATTTCATGATGTGGTTTGGAAATTTTAAGATCATGCTCTTATACCATTATGCTCATGAAATTTTTAAGTGATTAATGATATCTCCCTTGTTTGTTCCTACTAAGAATATGGTCTCACCCTTTCTCGTGTTTCATTTACAGAATTGGTAAAGAATGGTTTTATGTGTGACATATATAATAAGGTTGTATGATTAAATTAATGGCTTATGATGTATACCTCTTATGAAAATGTTTTTATGCATCGATGTTTCCAAATATAATAGACCTATAATATTATGGCTTAGATCATAATTTTATGAATTAAATATGAATCTATTTGGATGAGATATTTATAAATGAAAATTATAGGACATTATAAAAAATACTGAAGTAAATTATTTATCTTGGTTAGAAAACCACCATTTTTCAATAATATTTTATTTGATATATTTAAAATCCTTCGGGTTTGATCCTACTTTTTGAAAGAAACATCCCTCTTGTGAGATAACTCCAAATCACACTGAATGATTTAATAATTTTTCAAATACCTCTAAATTTACCTTAGAATATGTTTAATTTTATTTATAATGAATCTATTTCATGGGGGGGGGGTTAGAATCAAAAAATTCATGCCACACACTTTTCTGCATGACCCATTATATTATCCACACTAGGGAAAGAAATGTCTACTTTGAGTATATATGTGTCTTCATGGAATAAGAATTTTTTTAAAGGATTTACATATGATTTAATGATTATACATTGTATAGGCATATATATTACATGCCAAAACTACCCAATATGATGGAATGATACTAATAACCTATTTCTAAGAGTGGTTCATGGATTTATCAATTTTGTGGTAAAAATGTGTCAATGCCTTCAAACAAATTTTAATTCACAAGCTTCAATTTTATAGCACACATAGCCCAATTAGAATTAGGAATCTGCTGTTATTTTTATTGGAAGATAGTTATTCTTTAAAGATGTATTAGACTTATCATGAATGTCACATTCCTATATAATTCAACTATATCACATAACTATCTATCATAGTTTTATCTCATATATCACACTACTTTATCACCCATATAAATCACCCAATTCTATGATTAAATCTATAAATTCACCCTACATCTAATTTTTGAAGGATAGAAGAACTCCTAGGGGATGAATAGTGTAATATATCTCATCACCAAACATGATATTCCAACTATACTTCCCTAACTTGGGTAAAAAACTATATCCTTCTCTCATTAGTTTGATTCTACTAGTTCTTCCATATTATATAAAAAACCTTAGAACCTCCCTAACAAGCATGCAGTCCCACTTATTAATCCTATATGGGTGACCCATAACCTAAAATTAAACTAGGTTGAAATACATTTTTACACATTCACCAGGGGTAATATATTTCCCAATCCATACTAGATTAGACAATATGGTCAAGCGACTATCTGGGTTGATCCCATAATAGGTAAAGATACGTGGTGACCCTTCACCCAAGGCACTCCAATTGGGTGAACCGTCACCTAAGGAACTCAATGTGGGAGATCATTCACCCTAGATGATCTATATGGGTGACCCTTACCAAATAGCCTATATTATAGGGATACAAATCAATTTCTCTAGGCATCAAAACTATGAAACCATCCATTCCATATACTTCAAGATTAAATTTACTCTTATATGTTTCCTACATAGGCCTCACCATTAGTTTTTTTCACTAACCAAAACAAGAAAGGAATCATACTTCATATAAGCACTAACATAAAAAATTCCCCCCTCATCCGATCCCCAAGAATCTAACTTATGGATTTATTATATGTTATCCTCATGTCTAGAGATCTACTCATGGTTTCATTAAAGTTACTTTACTCTATATTCATCCATTTAGATTTACCATGAATCCCCATTCCTAACATATATGCTCTTCTTGGGATTAATCCATATAGGAATCCTACTAGGTATATGCCTTGATAATTCCTTAATATACCTTGATTTGATATATTCTACTTTATTCCAAAATATGGGCCTCCTCCCTGGCGTAAACCCCAAAAACATCATAATCTTACCCACCTACTAGTTTGTTATCATAGGGTTACTTATGAATATGCCCTACCATAATTTTTTTGTTGCCACCCATTTCATGGGAAAGGAATATTCTTAGGCTAACCAAAGTGAATATTCCATCAACTGAAATCTTCTGGTATACTCTCATGTAATTTTATTGACCTTATTATATCTCTTATTTCCTAAACTGAGCATTGATCACATAGGTTTCAATTTCTATGATGATCATCCATCAGCTTGATAAAACTTCTTCTATTGCAGGCCTCCATTTGAGGGGTATGAATTTATTATATAAATGAACTAAATGGGACTTGATTAATTTTTTTACTAACTAAATTTGGATAATTCATTGTAGTTTGAACATATATTCATTTCTCATACACCTATTTGATCAAAATACATATTTTCTTGTTCTTTCATTCATAGGACATATAATATGCCTGTTTAGTGGTCAATATTGTCTTTAAAACACCTACTACCTCCCTGGATTGAAAACACTTTAGAGAGCCCGCATACTTTGATTTAAACCAACGAATCATAAATTAATAAGAAAAATATATAGAAGATATGATATATATAGAGATATAAATAAAACACATGGACATGATTAGAACATTGGAATGAGGGTAACCAGTCCCACACTAGGATTTTGGTTGGATTCATGATTAAAAATTTAATCTGTAAATTGGTTTTAGAGAAAAAACTTATCCCCCTTAAGAGGATGTGGTGAGACAGAACACACATACTGTTGACCAATATTTTTAGAAGATGTTTCTGGTAAATTCCTAGTGACTCACTACCTTTCTAAATAAAGTACACATTGAAGGAATATTTGTTTTGGAGTAAAACCCATCAGAGTGTCTACCAAAAACCAAAATGCAAACACTCAATGTAGAAGAAATTGTTTTATTTTAGATAAACTTATTTATCTTTATATTATATTATTTTATTAAAAAAATTATATATAAAATTTATAATTTATATTAAAAAAAATATTTTTTGGTATAATAATATACAAGTTAACTTAATCTGTTTTGTTTTGTAATTTTATGAAAATTTGATTTTTTATGAAAAAATATAAATAATTTTTTTTAAATACTATATGTTTCATGGAAACATCATTATTTAAATATAGATTAATATAAAAAACATATTTTCTAAAATGTATTTAATGAATACGATCAATAATTTCAAAGTTTTAAACTAAATATGAAATGATTTAATGAACTTCCAGATCATAAGTAATATTTTATTCTATTAAAGAAACTAATGGGAATTATTTACTTTGAATAAAATATTTATATGAGACCTTCTAGTTTTGTTAATGCTAATTTTTTTGGATCCTATATTATTAATCATACACAAATGAAACTCATGTGATTCATCACTACTCATTGTGTGTAGCCTATATAAATAAAAAATCAAAACTTTTTTCCAAAATAGACCACCACATCAAATTATAAACACCACACATACACCACTTTATCATCACATTACATTAACTTTCCACTGACAGTAATACAAAAAAAACCCCATATAAGGTTCTTGAACCTTTTTCCTAGTGGTTTATTCTATAAAAAATGCCCTTTTTCAAAGGCCTTTGACTCATTCACCTAGATTCAATTCAAAGAGTAATGTATAGGTTCCCATGTCTCTATTTACCTTATTTAATATTAATCTATCTTCAATTTGTTTTTAAACATCATGTATTATAACTTATATTATGTTATTTAATAATTATAAAATTCAATTTAACCTTTAATAAATGACATATTACAGAATCCCACTCATCAAATCCTTTTTCATAAGTAGCCACTATGTAATGATACATGCTTCAATATCCATGACTTGTCATTTCTTTTCTCCAATTATAAATTTAATTCAAATAAGTAATAATGAAATTAAATTTTAAAAAGTAGTTTAATTAAAATATTTTGTTTCATTAATATTTAAATATTTATTATTTTTTCAATTTGTTTAACTATATTTAGAAAACATCATTCACTATTGTGGTTTTATTCTATATAACTGAATGTTGATGTTTTATTTTCACAAATTCTATTCATGGAAATTCATAAAGATTCATTTCATGAGTGAATATAAATTTATTAACTAAATAATATATTATTTATGATTTAATAATATAACATAATCATTATTACAATATTTTAAAAGTGAAAACTAAATGAAATTTAACTATTTAAAACAAAATAGTAAATAAATAGGTTTCGATAGGAACCATTTTATTGAATATGTTTAACTTAAAGATTTTTTACATTTATAACAACATGAAAATTATAAAAAAACACTTATAAAGAATATAATACCATGGGAATGTGACCATATGCCATTAAAATTGTATTGAAGCATTATTAATAATTAAACAAATGAACTATCTAAAATTTTTAGTAGTAGGAAAATCAATTTTAAAAATGAATAATAAATGATAATATCTGTTAGTCAAGTGAATACCCAAAATGATGTTGGATTTAATGATTTCATTTGGTCTCATAAGATACCAACTAAATATTATCTTTTATTATATGGTGATCCTTATAAAATTCACAACTTTAGACTATTTTAACTTTGTTGATTATTTTCAATAAACGTCTCTTTACCTCCAATGAAATATATAAAATTTATCTCTAATTATTGATTATATAATAATTACATGAATTAATAATATTTAAATTAACATGACTTTTTCGAAAAAATTAATTAATCAACATAATTTAAATATTTAAGAATTTAGAGGTCATATGTAGATAGTTGAGACAGAAGGAATGTTTTTTCACTCTAAATCACTATTGATTTCCTATATTATTCCTATATTTAAATTATTTTTTTGTATATATCAACTCCTATATTTGATTTTATACCATACTATTTTCCATTCATCCTTACATATTCACAGTCTTTTATCATCCCAAGAGTATTTTTAGTTCATACATTTCATTTTTCTAAAGGGGTCTTTATTACTCTTTATCATTGTTGGTTAGATATCATCTATCAACCTAAATATACAATTATAAATCATTATACCATTTAAATTTTCTTTCTTTATATCCCCTATCATTATTTCTCATTCTTTTTTATTCTATATATGAATGCCTCTATGATATCCTTTTAACATCACTTTAATTCACACCCATTGATGTTTATAGGGGTTTATTTTACAATTTATATCTAACTCTACATGTTACATATAAATTAAATCTATTAATTTCTTATTATATAATATTATATCATTTTATAAAATTTTTTTTCCTTAAAAACCATTATTTAAAATTTTGTAAATTAATTTTTAATTTTATTTATTTCTCTATATTTTACTACAATATTTATAAATGTTTTGAATATACTCTTTCTGTGGTATGACATCAACATTTATCCCAATTATAAATGTGATTATTTTTAAAAACCTTTATTTATATTATATGGTTTCATAAGAACACATTAATAAAATATATTTTCCTAAAATTTTCCTCACTCCATTAAAAATAATGTTTTTTAATTCAATGTAAAATAAAAATTTCGAAATTATATTCTTAAAACTATTCATTTCATTTCTTCCACTAAATTATTTTCATCTATGTTTATTATATTTCATAATCTGATATTTGATAATTGCATTTGTTTTATTTCATTGAATAGTATTATTATATACGTATCCCATGTCAAAATAATCTTATGATTCATTATCTGCATTACTATATATAGTTGTTTTAGTGAAAATTAATTATCTATGAGATGAGTGGTCCATAAATACCTTTGTATTTCCTTGTTATTATATAATAATTGTTATAAAATTTCATCCTATACCTTACTTTGTGAATCCTATATGAATAGTTGTTTTGATTGAAGAGAATTCACCTAGGTACATATTCATTTAGTTGACTGGGGAAATTTGTGACTTAATTATAAAATTATTACTTTATAAATTGTGACTATACTATTATTCATTTAATGTATTAAAGTGTATTTACATATACTACCATCTTTTTTCTTTGGAATCC
The DNA here is from genome assembly GCA_963277665.1 of Viscum album. Lineage (NCBI taxonomy): Eukaryota > Viridiplantae > Streptophyta > Magnoliopsida > Santalales > Viscaceae > Viscum > Viscum album. The sequence continues at coordinate 296,936,290 of OY728132.1, read as the reverse complement.
CGTTTTACTTCCATGAGTTATTCATGAAATAATTTTAAAGGATTTTTTATTTTTATCATATTAATTTCGAAAACCTGTATATGTATATATCATTATGAATATAGTTGCGAATGAAATTTTATATCCCAATAATGTTTTGGGTAAATCTGATAACTCATGAGTTGTTAGGTACGGTATAAGGGAATTAAACATATAACTCTATGATATGGTTCATGGGTAGTATGTAAAGGATAATATATTATAGTTAAAGGGTAAAAATTATATCAAATTTTAGTGTGATTTTATTTGTACATATATTTTAAATGTGGTTTCGATTTTTTCAGCCTTATATATTTTATATATTCATTTTTTTCACAAGGAAAGTTCTTCCACTAAGGAATATGGTCTAACTTCTTACTTAATGTTATATCCACCGATGTAATACATTGATAAATATATTCCAATATTTCATCATCCATATTGTATCAAAAATTATTCCAATATTTTTTATACTATTTTTCTATATTTTCACATATTATAATTTCATTATCGTAGTCATTTAACTATTCCAATTATCATATGATCAGATCCCCATTTTTCGATTGATTGATAACTCTTCTATATGTAATTATTAATTTATTACCCATTCCAAAGCATTCAATCGAACTTATATTTTATGTTTCTCCATTTACTCAGGTGATAATTACTGAATTTTTATTATTTAATTACAGGGTATTTAAGATGAGGGATTTTGTAAAATTTTATAAATTGATAAAAGGATATGTAACTAGTTACCAAATTCACACAACTTTTATTATAGGAGTTGTGTTTAATTAAAGATATGTTATATATATATAAATATTTGTGTATTTATTTTTTCTTCTATGTATGTTTATTTGTAACTGGATCTAAAATTGTATGTCTAATGTATCTCAATGATCATGCAATGGAGGGAATGATATAGAATTCACATCAGATAGAGTAACATTGAAGACCTATACCAAGAGCTATATTACATAATATTAAAAACCATGTGATAATATCTACATAATGGAACAAAATATTCTCCACAAGATAATAGAGAAACAACAAAAACTCAGGGATCATGTGTCATAACATATCCAAACTTCTCTTGAAACAACAACATGATCCTCTAGGAAATGATGAACCTTAACTTGCTCCCATTCACTAATAATTTTTTTTGGTTCAAAACTTTTTGACATGGTATGATTAGTAGAAGAAAATATTTTATCCTCACAAATATCAATCTTATTGGGATATCCTTCTTTAATATTCTTTATATCATCTCCTATCCCTAAAATCTAGAAAGTTGGGGCCGATGTGATATTTAAGACTCTATGAATACGTAGGTACATTCAAATTAATTTTAAAAAGATTTTTCAATAGTGATGTTTTATCTAAATTTCATGTTTAATTAATATTGATGATGTAAATATGTATATATTGTGGTCATAAATCAAGTGTGTATGGGTGTTTCATGATTAAGTCATTATACTTGATTACAAAATAATCAATTGTCTTCACCGTATTTATGGATATGATGAATACTATGAAAACGTCAGTTATATAGTTCATATTTCATCATTTCATTAATGGTTGATATTGTTGAATATTTTTTATAATTAGATATAGTGTTTAGGTTTCAATAACATTCTATTTAGGGTAAAAGTATTAAGATTTTGTGAGGAAAAATATTTCAACAATAAGTGTATGGAATTCACGTGTCTTTTACTGATTGAGATCATGATGTGATATTTGATTTAATAAAGTTAGTAAAATATAAATAATTTAAAGAATATTTTTGATGACCCACTCTCCCATGTGTGTCCCTTCTAGGATAATAATGAGAGATGAAAGTTGGTGACTGCATGAGTCACAACCCCAGGAGGCCCCATGTTGGTGATTAACACTAAGGGTATAATAAAGAAAAATATGAGAGGAATTACCTTCTAATATAAAATTAGGCATAAAGAGATATGATAGATACACTAATAAAAACCTACTGATACATATTTATAAATAAATTCCAATAGAAACATGAAATTCCATATAGTACTATACCTATTTAAAGAAAAACTACAAGCACCAAAATGGGAAAGATGACAAAACCCATGAACCCCAAATAGATAAAAACCAATGATATTTTAATATCTATATTATTCTCCAACCTTCTCTATATGAGTTGAAAAATAGTTTGTATAAATATAGGGTGTTCATAATAGTGTGCTCAGTAGGATCATCCAAGGATCCTCTCGTGAAAATGATAGTGAAATCATGCCATAGAATCGTGAAAAAAAATGTGAAAGTAACTCGTCACTTAAATAGGTATAATAAGTTCCAAGTATCACCTTTGATAACCCTCACAAATAATCACATAAAAGAGATAATATAATATAATAATAGATCATCTAGGGAACCTCATTCTTGCTTCCACACTATTTTTCCGCTCAACGCCAATGTTCTTCATCCCAAGTCATCTCTCTCTAAAAATTCCATCCTAAAGTCCCCAAGGAACAGAATCAAAACAACCCCTCATGCATCACATCATCACATATTCCAATATATACTAAAAAAGTAGTTATCAGACTCCACCACAACATATATGATGTTTATCATACATTTGGTATTATACCTCATGCCATCACATCCCATACATCGAGTAACTACATCAAGCCATCATAACCTACACACGTCATAATAATAATTATCCTTTTAAACAATATATCATGGGATACATGTGTGTGAATAAAAAAATACATCATATATTTCTATAAAATTATATGGGTAAAGCAAAAACCATACATACTTGTACCAATAACTACCAAGATAAGAGGGTTGGATAGTTGTGGTAGTCTTCCATCAATATTCCAAAGAGGATGTTTGGGAAAAAAATCACTCAGAGTCCATTGGGTGTCATTATCCCCAACCGATATGCATGGTGTAAAGTGTAAAATCATATAATATATTGGATATATATATCTCACAACTATATAATGGTCATAACATAGTATTACAATCATATGAAAACCTCACATGAACTCCTTACAAACATATCTAAAACTATATATACTACATTCACACAATCATTTAAAATAGAAACACTAATTACTGTTAATATTATAATTTCCATTCATTAATTAAATTATTATCCATTAAATTAATAATTAACATTATTTCAAGGAATATTTATTAACAACTAGCAAGAATTTATTTCCCTCCAAGCATAATCGAAAACATGTCCATGGTTTCAATAGATTGAAATTTTTTCATCATTTTCATTCCATCCATTGCAACCCCATAGGTTAAGAATTTTATATTAATTATTAGAGTATTTACATAATATAGGTACACTTGGATAACCATAATATGCTAAAACTAAGAGAAAAAAATTTAACCAAGCACAACCAATATATTTAAGCGGTGGGGAATGTAATGTAGATTCAAAATAACAACCCCACCATCGACCATTAAGGAGATTCATATGTGATAATTCCATCTCATGAAATATCATCAATGAGTAAACTCATATTCAACCCATTAAGTCATCTTCTATGTAATACCCTACACCCACATGCATATCATAATATATCTCATCGTCACCGTTGTCAACTACTTCCACATCATGTAGGCCTCCCTGGCCAAACAACATCAACCATCCCATGGAAAGCCACCCTAGGCTCATTTCATATCATAGACACCCTTTACCATTTAAGATAGCATATCGAATATCACATCTAGATCACATCAGAAATAATTATATAGAAATCATAGTCAACATGAAAATATTATCCCTAAGGCAAGTCATCCATCCTTCACACACAAACGATCTCTCACGGCTCCGGACACAAGGCACTCATCCATATTAAGTGGATATGAAACTAATGCCCTATAAATTATTTCTATCAGACAATTAGTATTTATTCATTATTGAGTTAACTGAACAATTATTTTTTTCTTCCAATATTGGGAAACATAATGCTTAAATCTATAATAAGCTATCAAAAATTAAAATTCCCTTAGCATCAATTGATTTTAAATAAATTTATAGTAGTGACATTCTCATTTACATTCCATTTCATTATTACCAAACTTTTTAAAAAGAATTAAATTTATTTATCAAATCCATTATTATGGATGAACACATTTAATTAATGATGTGTATTACATCAATTTTATTTAACAATAACTACAAAATTGGATTCATGAAAACAAGACATGTCTTTAATTATTATCTAAATTATTCAAATAGTTATGGATTTATTCTCTTAACCATTTCCCATCAAGATCAACATGATAACCCATAATATCATGAGACATAGAAACAAGAATAATATAGATTGAAATCTATCTTTAAATTGAAGATGAAAACCATTATAATGGTAGAAAAAATAAAAAATGTGATCACCATAGTCAATTAATTATTAATCGAGATCAATAATTATATGGTTAATTCCATATTAATCCTACTTACTAAAATATTAAAAATTTACATTTGAACATAAATAAGTAGGATAAGGTATAAATAATATACCTCAAAGATGTTGACATTCTTCTCACAAGAATGGACCACACTATAAATTCTAATCACCCTTCTCGTAAGAGATACATTCCTCCAAGGACGTTGTTACGTAACTGAGATAACAAAAAAACAAAAAAATATTATAATCATGGAGAGGAACCAACATCACATGGAAAGAAATAGCGGGATGATCCAAATCAATAAACAATGAGAGAGGAGGTAAAACATAACTTTGATCTTCATAGATAAAAGACTGAAAGTCGATGATCAATCCATTTCCATGGGATTCCTCGATTCCTAGAGAGAGAGAGATGGTGGAGTCCTGGGATTCAAGAGAATGTAAATACATTTGAGAAAACCTAAGGCTCTGAAATTTATATCAGCACAATTTCTAGCATATTTTCATTGCGTGAAACAACTTCAAATCATGAAATTATCATATTTTGTGATCCACCCAAAATCACCATCTTTCAAACCATTTAATCCATATACTTCACTTTATGAGGCATTCGTGAACCACCATTACACAACTCCTGAACCTCACATTCATGAAATGAAGGCCTTAAATTTCATGAATTATCCCTAATTCATGATTTTAGCATCTGATCACCTCCAAGACTAATCTTTGATTCTTTCAAGAACCATAGGCATTGCTAACATTTAGTGTGTTGGAGTAGATAATTATGGGACGTTACATTAGATAACTCTAAAAAAATTCTCATCCATGAGAATTAAAAACGTAACATAGAGAAAAAAAAATGAAAATGTGTCATCTGAAAAACCATCCTCTGATATTCCTATCAAGGGTCCCACAATCATAGGAGATCAGCTATATTTTCAGAGGAAAAAATACTAACACCACACAATAATAACAACCATCTCATACACACTCTTCTGGGGTAGATACCCCCCAAATGGGAGGAATCCCCCAACAAAAATAAAGAGGGAAAAATATCATAAGTAAAAAATATCAACATGCGTAAGAGGAATGCTCTATAATATAAGAGATAAAGATCAAATAGCTTGGGGTACTAAGTGTACATATGTGACTCACATTTCTAGGTACTCTCCTCTAAGGCACCATCTCATCACATGACACAAACCAACAGAGTAGAATGCCAGCACAATACCTTCTCCCAGTAGTCCTGGATCTCTATAGGCCTATCCTCAAAGGTCTTTTATTTTTTAACATCGATCTCACCCTAATCAGGGACATGTTATTCCTTTTGAAGCTAATCATGGAGCTATGAAAAATGAAAAAGATCATTTATTTTACTCATCTATGGGGTGGGGGTGTGTTCTATCAGATTCTCCCTGACTCCAACACGACACAACACCTCAAAATACCCAAAAAGGGAGAAATCATACACCCATGAAAAACATTCACTAACTATGATGAGGAGTCACATTTTAGAAAATATGTTCTCCAACATCAAAATCCATAGGTATCCTACTAGGATAATCATAGGATTTCTAGTGATCATATGTTTCTTTCTTCTTTTCAGGAATTATCTGTACCATCTCTTTTGTATTATATACCTATTCAAGCCTAGGAATTGTTGCATCTACACCCTCAGTTTGACATAATTGAGAATGACGTGGTTAGAAATAAAAAGTGTAAAATGGAACTATTCTAATGGTAGAGTGGAAACTATTATTATAATGAATCTCTACTAAGGGAAGTTTTATCATCCATGAACCTCTAAAATCTAGAAAACATGAGCACACCATAAATTCAAGAGTATGGAACATATGATTTTATGGAACACCATTCTATGGATGACATACAAAGCTATGCTATAACTGAGAGCCAAAAGCTGGCTAGATATCCCTCCACAACTGGAGGTAAAATATATACCCCGATTAGAGGTGTAAAGAGGTGTGCAATTTCCATAGACATTTCGGCTATTATATGTGACCCCTCAAGATCCCCCAAGAAACAATACTACTAATGCCTTGATACACCATGCAAATTCATCACAAACAATGAAACCCAATGCTCCATTAGAGAAACGATCAAACCAAAATCTATGTCAACATCCTATATTCAGTAGCATTTGACTAAATCTAATAAAAATATCTCATAATTCTATATATGAGGTGACAATAACTATTAAAATTTCCCCCACCAAGTGTCATAATCATCAACATTTAGTCTGAAGTGACTTGAGGGAACGTCATTCTACCAATATTTGTTGAAAACAAGATGTAGAGGTCGACTAGAAGCCATGCCTATAAAAATAAAAAACTTTTAAATCTCCTAAACCAAGAATATATAATATATAAAATTAATTTATTAATTGTCTTACTATATTATTTATATTTTATCATATTCTAAGGGATACCCATTTTATTCACAAGAAAAAATAAGAATGGCGAATGATCATTTCATAGTAATGTACACTACAACTAGTATCTATTTATTTAGTGGTCTCAAAAAGTTTAATAGTTATTTTATGAGATTACAGGGTGTTGAAAAACCCATGTCTAAACCTATCTCTCATGTTTACATTTCTTACTAAACATAAATGACACCATTACCTTACAAAACAATGAAATCTCACTTGTTCCTATCTAAAAACATTACCCTATCTATCAAATTGAACATTAGATACCACACTGTTACAACCCACTGTGCCAATGTCTAACCATGTTGGGCAAAAATGAGATATGGGAGATGGTGACTACCTGAGTCTCACCTCTTATAGAATTAGGATTGGAAACTTCTACCAATGGAATAATAAACATTTATTTAAGTCTCATTAACCTCTAGTTAAACATGAATAATATAGATATAAGATGGATACACCAATAAAAAAATTCTCAGACATATATATAAATAAATAAAATGTGAAATATGAAATTATATACAATTCGATAACAAAAAAATGTAAAACTATAAGTTCTAAAAGGGGAATGAAAACTGTAATTACAAAGAGGAAATAACTTCCCATAACTACATATACAATATATAAAGGAATCCTGATAAATAAAAGTTTATAATAGTGAAAATAAATCATCACCTAAAAAGATATACTATATTCCCACACTCACCATAGATCACTCTCACTATTCATCATAAATAAGAGATCATATAAGACAATAATGAAACATCAATGGTACCCTGCTCCCACTTCCGAACTAGTTTTCTATTCTTCCCCAATGTTGCACATCTTGAGCCATCTCTCTGCAACATAATCCATCCAAAATACACCATGTAAATAACTCAAAAAATGAACCTCATGAATCAAATCATCACATCATAGTATATCTAGAAAAAATGTATTATTTAGAAACTACCATAGATGGTATAACTTTTATTATACATAATGTATTATACCTCAATCCATTGTAGCCCATACACCAAGTATGTAACATAATACATCATAGCCTATAAACATCATACATATAATAATCATTTTAAATACAATTTTGAGGGATACATGTGTGTGAATAAAACAAATACTTCACAACTTTATACAGACATATATTGGTTAACTAATCAGAATTTTTATTATCACACACAACTACCATGGGAAGGGAGTGGGTCCAAAAGGGAAACTCACCCATCCATTCTCCCATTGAGATGTTTTGGAAAACACCTTCCTAGAGTCCACTTGGTTTCAGTCTCCCTAACTGACATGGGTTGTATTACATATGAAATCACATAATTTACATGATATAATATAGATCAAAAATACACTATGAGAATAACATAGTCATATAATCAGTTGGAGCTAATGTTACTTGGACTGCGGACTACAACTTGTAAGACCATATATTTTATAAACGCTCAATAATTTAAAATATCTTAATTAATTACTTATTTTATTTTTATTAGATCCTTTAATTTGTTAATTACTTATCGTTAAAATTATCCATTATCATTATTTCATGTAAATTCATTATCCACCATCACAAAGTATATTCTCTCTAGGAATAATACTAACAAAGTCCATGGTTTCTCAAGATTAACATATTTTCATAATTTTAATTCCATCAACCCCATGGGTTTATATTTCTATTCATTATTATCATCATTCCATTATCCGGGTGATCTATTATAAAGATTATAAGCTACCACAATTTGGAAACATGCAAGAAATCACACATTACTACCTAAAGAAATAGGGAAAGGAATGCAGATAAAGACATGTAACCCAGATATCATCCATTAAACATATTCAAAATAGAGAATCCCAAGTTTCAGTATCAGATCAATGGGTAAGAACAACATCAACATGTTATATCATCTTTGGTTCTATCCTCATCACCCACATGAATATCCATATTCATATCTCCATCATAGGCCTAAAGTTTTGCCGCATTTTCTAGGCCTACCTGTCTACATCACAACAGCCATCCCATGCATAGAAATCCTATGATCATATCACATCGAGGCCTCCCTACCCATATCACATACCACTGTGATGATCATATCCATATCACATCTTAAGGAATCAGAAAATAAAATGTTTTAATAGGGAATGGTATCTCTAGAACAAGGCATCTATAATTCAAACATAAATGAGCTCTGACGAATCCTTACTCAGGGATCTCAACCATCTAAAGAAGAGATGAAACTCAATACCCATCAATTATCTTTAATAAACAACCAGTTTCTATTCCATTACAAATTATCTGGTAAATTATTCACAATTACCCACTACGGGTAACATAATGCATCAAGTAATAAAATTCTATAAAAATCTATAAATTCTCTTAGAATCAAAACCATTTTGAAAAAGTAAATATAACTACCATTCTCATTAATATTATTTTTCATTGATACCAATATACTCATCATGAAATATAATGCTTCACATTCCTAATAAATTCCATTACCATGGAGGATCACATTTATTTAATCATGCACATTACATAAATTTTATTTTCTATTTAATTAAAATAAGTTCTAGATTTATCACCACAATACCCTTCATTAATTATTATTCTAACTAATAAATAAATTAAAAAATCAAATTCTTTACCATTTTACACCAAGAACAACATGCTAACCCATAACATCATAATACATGCTAACAAGCATGACATAGAGAGCACACTATATTGGAAATAGAGGAAAACCATTTTCAGAGTAGAAAGAATCAACATATAATTTCTATAATCAGTTCTTTATTAATACAGTTCAATAATAATAAAATTAATTACTTTTCCAAAAATAACGATAAAACATGCTTACTTTTTGATTTTACATAAATCAGTAGTAGAGTCAACAAATCACCTACCTAAAAAGCATTGACCCTAGTCACATGGGAATATACCAATGTAGTAGATCCCCATTATCCCTCATACAAGATATATGTCCCTCAAAGTAAACTAGGATGCATTGACACCAAAAAAACAACCAAGAAAATTAATTTTGAATAATGGAGAGAAATCACATCATATTGAAAGAAGAAGGGGGGGGGGTCAAGATTTAAGTAACACAAGATAAGGGGTAAAATGTACCTCAGATCACGATGAATTGATAAAGGGATGATTATAATTAATCCCTTCTAAATGGATTCAAAGATGCCTGATGAGAGGGTTTCTAACTACTTAGGGTCTGGGAGAAAGGTTTTATATTTTAGAAAAACCTCAGGCACTACAATTTATATCGACACACTATCAATATTATTTTCAGGGTGTGAATCCCTTCCATTTTATGAAATTATCATATGTCATGTTTCTGTAAAAGACACATATCCTCAAAAAATTTAATTCTGATTTTTTTATAGTCAAGAGGAACCCCATGAACTTTCCTTACTGAAGCTATGAACATCACATTAGATACATGAAACCATCACATGTCATGAATTACTTATTCTTATAACTTTTAGATTCCAAAAAACTCAGAATATTCTACAGGTTTTCTTTGAACATTATGGTCTTAAGAAAAAAGAAAAGGTTTGGACTAGTGAGATATGATACCTTTCAAACATCATGGGAATGTAATGTATTAATTTTGTGAGTTCATTGAGACTTATTTCTATGTGTGTTTGTTGAATCAAAATAAACTGGGCATGAGTTGGACTTTATTTAGGGGTATTTTTAATTTTTTATTTGAACATAAATTTTGAATATATAGAATTTAATTGAAAATTTAATTATATATATTTTAGTGTTTTAATATTAATAAAAAGGTTTAGGTGACTATTTGGAGATGATAGAAAGCGGAAGTGATTAACAAAGTTCATTGGGTAGTTCATCAATCTAGGATTCCCATAGAGGTTAACAATCCGTTCATCATATCTACCACTACTTCTCCATACTATATCCATTTGATAACATACAATAATGATGATTCCCCTTCAACTATGGAATACATGTTTTTTTATAGTTCATCAATTAAAATATCACTTAATATATCCATATTTTTAATATATTAATATAAAATCCAGTATTTTTTTGGTTTTCATCAAAATTTTGAAATTAAGAATTTTAAAATAGATCTAAATTGGATTTTGGATGATTATTATCCTACTAATTATTGATAACTAGACAATTTATTTTTTTATAGACTAATATATGTTTGTGTGGATGGTGAGATTGAATTATAGGGTACATGTGTGTATGTGACTTTAGATTTGGCCATTTGGTCTTGGGATGGTAATATTAGATTGGGTAAGGTTATTTGGGGTTGATATTGATGAATTATTTGTTCTGAATATTAGTTTTCAAAATTAATTCTAGGGTTTGGTGACACATATTAATTATGAAAATATGAAATCCAGGATTATAATTGTTCTAGAGGCTAGTGGAAGCTAATCATTCTTGAGTTGATTCCTATATAGCCTTTAATAGTTCGTTGGTATCATTTCAAGAATTCTATATTGTGAACCACGTAAAAAAAAATTATGAGTATTATTTTTTGGGGAGTTCATGTGTATTGTTAGTTTATTGATAAACTAATTCATGTTTACCTCTATTTTCTTCTAAAATTATTATTCATTGAAATGAAATGAATGGAATATGGTTTTGAGCTGATTATGTTAACTATGATCATTGTAATTATTGTTATACCTATATGATATATATTTTTTGATTTGAGCATACTAGTTATTGTTTCTAACTAGGGATATAAATATTGTTTTAATGTTATACATATGATATTCATATTTAAAAGGAGGTTAGAAAATTAATTTTTTTTGAATTTTTTATGAAAGTACCATATACCCATTAAAATGTTTCATATGTACATTATTGATTTTACATGTGTATATGGTTATAATGGTTATGAAAATGTTGTTTTGTATCTCTATGTATGTATATGTGAATATATATACATATATATATATATATATATTAGTAAAATTGGGAATAGATAAACATACTTATGATGGTTAGTTATATGATGATGATAATGGGATGATATAAGTTCACTAATTACACATAGAGATTTAATTCTGAAGTTGTACACAATATTTTTATACATATTTCTGTGTACATGATATTCCCTCCAAATAGAGGATAATTAACCTCACCCTTTTTTAGAGATTGAGTATTATTCAACAATAGTTTCACACCCACTATCTTAGAATTATTTGTTTTTTTAATTTTTCTTGCATCGAGTAGTCCGGGTTGAAGCCTGAATTAAAATTTTTGAGTTGTTATTTAAAAACACACATTTTGGCCTTGGTAGCATTTAACATTCCACTGTTGAAGCCATGTGGCATCACCTGTGTCACTACGCCATTTCTCCTGGGTCCTTGTAAGGCCTTCCCGATGTCTAGAACAAATAAACGAGGTAAAATGACATAAATGAGTTTTTGGGATTGACAGTGTCAAAGGAAGGGCACAATCAAATCACCACTTGACCTGTCTAGTGTATAACTAATTCATTAATTAATGAGGCGAATAAATAATTTATCACAAAAATAAACAAGAAGAATAAAATGATTAAAGGTTTTTCTAAAAATAATAATAATAGTAATAATAATAATAATAATAATAATAATTTTATTATTATTATCCTTTTTGATAAGGTTTTAATTAAGTCAGTAGTAATATTATTAAAATTATTATTATGGTTTCTATTTCATTTTTAAAATTATTATTATGGTAGGTATTTTATTAAGTTATCATAACCATTATTATAATTATGCTTATAAGTATTATAATTAGTTATTATTAGAATTTCCTTTTTCTTTCCTTTTTTTAGGGTTTAATTTTTTTTCTGGCCCACCTTACGCCTGGATCCCCATCACGATGTACATCCCCATCTTACCTAGCCTCTTTCTATGAAGTATCACTCATGACTATCCCCCTATAATGCCTCGTTCCATCGCGCCACACCTTACCCTCCTGGACACGCCCCATTCCTCCCATCCGACAAGCCCTGCACCAGACTCATCTCCAGGAAGCTCACCCACCTCTATACTCCTCTTCTAGCAAGCCTCGTCATGCCGATACCTCTTGGTGATCATCAAGGCGGCACCGTCCCTACCTCTCCCCCTACTATCATTGCAATGCACCTACTACTGTCCAACCAACTCACACCCCCATGGTGCCCTGATCCCTCTCCAGCCCGATCAGTCCCATTTCCCTCCTACTCGGTCAGATGACCACTGCCCTGCTGCCATCCTACTCTGTCAAGTGATAGCTGCCCCGAATCCCTCAATTGAATCAATTTTTTTTTCATCTTCGTCGTGGGTGTTCTTGGGGGTTTAGAGGGTATGGGTTCATTTAGGGGTTATTTTTACTATTTTTTTGATTTCCTATTTTAGGATCCAATTCAATCAGCATGTGGTGGAAATTTGGTGTGATTGGAGATTCAAACAAGTTTTGGGGTTTTCTTCTCTCAAGGTATGTGGTTCAATGACTTGAAATCTTTTAGATAATTTAATTTGGTTGTTTAGTTAATTTAATATTTTCTATGATTTAATTTCTTGGTGCGATCTATGTTTAGAATGTTTTGGCATGCTCATTTGATTAAATTGGATTTCTAAAATAGTATAGTCTTGTTGTTTATATGTGTTTTGTTGCAGAAATTATTGGTTGTGCTTTATATGTTGTGTTAAATGTGTTTTAAATTTTTTTGATATGCATGCGTGATGAAAATTTGACTTTCTTTATAAATGATCATGTTTTTCATTTCAACCTTGTTGCAGTAAATTATAAAAGTGTTTAATTAATAGTTTATATGGTGAAAATAAGGTTTTAGAATAGTTGAGTGTGAAATTTATTTTAAAATGGTATTTGAATGTAAAAAATTGTGTGTTTTGAAGTGAGGTCTTATGGTATACATGTGATATGTTTTATAATATAATCAATTGTTTATTTGAGTGGTATTTGTGTTGCCAAACATGGTTGGAAAGTGTTTTTGGGTCGTCTTGTCGGTACAAAATGAGTTTTCATGGACTTTGAGGTGTGTGTGTAATTAATTGGATTCTTCCAATGGAAAATGAGTCACTTTTTGTGTGTTTTCCATATTGCGTACTTTTCAAATTAAATTGAAAATTGTTTGAAAAATGAAAAGCTTGTTTTGATATGTATATACAGTACTTTTTGTTTTAACGAAACATTCTTATATGAAATTGAGTTTATATTTCTTGTGTAAACATTTTCTTGCTAATTTTAGGTGTTTTATAAATTGTTATTAGATTTATTAAATTATATGGAGAGTGTGGGAGTTTTTTTTGAAAGGATTAAGTGTGTGATAAAATTTTAAAGGGAAATTTACATGTGACACTGGGAATTTTTTATGTGAAAACCCCTGTTGTGCTATTTAAAAATGTTCTTAAAATTGTCTAAATAGTTTATCAATTCATGAATGTGATGAGAAATATTTTGTGAAATGGTTTTGGTGTGCGTGCGTTGTTTTTAAAATGGTGTTTGAGTACTCAAGTGGTGTCTTGTGTGTGTAATGGCTTGTTTGGTTAGTGATATGAGAAAAAGATATATTATGTGAATGTGGAACTTTATTGATAACAAGGGAAAACCCCTGGTACCTAGGTGGGTGGATTAGGACTAATACACTAGATGACACTTGAGTGGTTCACCCTAGTTTCATTTGGCAGGATTGACGTTACAACATTAACTAAACTTTTTTGATGATTGGATACCACTAGGTTATGGATTTTTTCCCTACTAGTGGTTCATTCATGAGAGCATTGATTATTATGGTTCCTATCCCACGTTTACACCAAGGTATGATATCTCTAGTGCACCACACATACTAGATGCCTTATTGGATTTTACCCACAGTGATCTACTATTCATGACGTGGTGCCTTCCATTGGTATACGAAAGACCAATTGAGTATGTGAATGTGATTTATGAATTTTCTCCTCCATTTTAATGTAGTATTTGTGAAATAGTTTTTATTCCATTTCTCTTTTTTTAATTTCAGCTTTTAAATATTTTCTTTAAAGGAATTTTAAAATAATGGTTTTAAATAAGCATGCTAAATTATCTTTTTGATGTTGTGACACATAACCTTTTTTGGGTGACTTCCTACTGGGATCTTGGATCACAACCTACATAAACCATTGGGTGTATTTAGACCTTGTTCTTTGTGTATTCCAGGTTGGGTCATCATTCTTATTGAGTGTGGTTCTAGTTGTTGATGGTTTTCTCATGCAGGTCTGAAAATGATGTTTTGAGGAGGTGGCTCCTCATGTTGCATGAAGGTGCAAATGGATGTGTTAGTTTTATTTTCAATGTGGTCTCCTTAGAGTTTTGGGTTAAATTGTAAACATTATCTTTGTTCCAATGTTAAGGGTCTGTTTGGTTGTCACTTTTCAATTTTAGTTTATCTATCTTGTGGGATGTTTGATTTTACTATTTTGAGTAAATCATTCCCATTTATTTTTTCGATACCCGGGCACTTGTGCCAACCCATGGTGATTGGGAACACCCTTCGGGCCATGTTGCGGACCGAGTCGGATGGCGACCCAACCTGGTTTGCGAAAAAATGGTATCATAGGAGGTTTGGTCTCTTAGGCTATGTTTCTTTTGGAAGAATCATGCTAGACTAGAGTTAAGGGTGTTAGAACTTGACGTTCGGGCTACGAGTAAGGTGTCTGTCCAGCACACCTCATGGATGGACTCGAGTTACCAGTGTAAGTTTAGGTTTGTCTGATTCATGGGTCTTTGTGATTAATTTTGTTTAGGGGAAATGAAAAGGGAGTCGGGTCAGTGTTCCCAGTGAGCTCAGAGGGTGTGGAAAGCCATGTGAAGCTGGGGACACTGTACTAGAATACTCTCTATGGTGGTGGCGTGATTGGGGTATGGATTCCAACCATATGTCTCAGTCACCGGTTGTCACCAATATCATCTTGCATCGTTACTCGTCTCTATGTTTTGGATTCATGGAAATCTGGTTTTTATGTAAAAATGATTTGGTAATCGGTGGTTGTGTGGTGTGTACTTGTATTTTGGAAATTTTAGATGTGAGGCGTTTTGAGTAGAGAATCCTTTATGAATGATTTGTGTCCTGAGTCTGAATTCTTATTTGTAAGTTGGTGTGAAAGCGTGTGGTTAGTGGTTTCTTTTGAAAAGTGATTCGGGAATCCCTTGCAGTGGTTCCCCCTGCACATTTAGTGTTCGCTTGTGGTATGTCTTGGCCATTGGGTAAGTTTGATGGGGTACATGGTTTTCTCTCTCGACTAGTGTACACCCCCGAAAAGCATTAATATGCGATTGAAATGTTTCTATAGAAAATTATCCATGGGCCAACCCTCCAGTTGATCAAAGGACTCTCTTCTTGAATTTTAGAATTGAACCCACCCCCTACAACTAAGAATATCCTCTCGCAACGGGATGGCAGATGTGAGGGGGGGGGGGGTTGAAGGGATTTTTGGTCTCCTTGAGTTGTACGAGTCGTTAGAAGTGAATTTTGATACAGTTGCGTCTAAAGGTGCCCCTGTAAATGGTGAAAGAAGTTCCAGTGGATAATGGTGAAGGCATTTTAAAGTTATTAGTGTTGATTGGTGTCTGCACGAGATTCGTATTACTTTTATCGGACCAAGGGTCATGTTTGGTGACTTCTTGTACTATGAGTTCTCTTTGAACAGCAATGGTGGATTTCATAGAATCCCTTAGGAATCACTATTTTCATAAGAGTGTGTCCTCCTATTAGGGAGTTCTATTTCTTTTTATTCAATGGGGATTGTTTGTCATACATATTTCCCTTCATTAAGTTTTCTGTTTAGGGTGAATAGGTGATGCATGTGCATCATCTAAACACTTATTTTGGTGGATGTGCCTCGTGAGAGTAGTTGGACGTCGAGGTGTGTAGTGTCTGATGGTGTTGTCTCGATTGTAGGATGGTTGCGTGTGACACTAAAAAGAGAATATCCGTTTAGGATTCTTCAATACCTGAATGCGAGGTAGGGGATGCTTCAAACGTGGGGGCTTCATCTATAGGACTTGGAGTGAAGATGGCACGTGGTCAAGAACCCCATAATTGAATGAGACCCCAACCTTTCTTCTTTTGTGATTATTGAAGGTGAAGGATGTTTAAATTATTACCTGTGGTTTCTTTTTGAACAACCCACTGGGGTGCGTGGGGTTTTCCCGTGACTATGAGGAGGTGTGGTCATCTCAGACCTCAAATTCCTAAAAGATGTGTCCCTCCAGGTGTAAATTATTTTAGTGGTCCTTGGGATGTATTAGTTAAATCAGTCTGAAATTTGAATAGTTCTCATCTAAGGACGTGGAGATGTTGGTCTGTCCTCGGCCGTGGTTTTGATGCCCCAATAGTTGGGGCCGGCCCCCCTTGCCCCTTGTGGTGGGGTTTTTAGTAACTGCTGGGAACCTTTTGACGTTCTCGTATCTTTTGTTAGTTCTAATGGCGAGGATACCCATAGAGGGTCTCACTCAAAAAGCTTTGGAATGAGTCGGTGTTGGCCTTTCTCATAAGGGCGGGGAGTCCACTCAGGCCTCCCCATGTCAGTTTTCCAATCATGTCCTAGGCTTTGGTAGGTTTCTATTGGTGGGGATCCCCTTTTGGATTTTCCATTTTGGCCATTTTATTCTGTTTCTAGGAAGACCGTGGTGCTAGGTGATAAAATTATTCCCTAGACGTGCTTGGTCTTGTTTGTTCGTTCCATTCAAATGACATGGTTTTCTTCCTTTGGTGCTCGAGGTGTTTTGGTTTTTGAAGTCAGTTTCGGTGGGTGTTAGAGTTCCAATCCTTGATTAATCAACTCGAGGTGTTCTAGATCTTTGGGATGGGTGACACATATCATAAAGTAGTTTTAAGAATTTATTGATTTTGTCATTTAAGTCAAATTCTTTAAGAACAATGTGTTTATCTTTTTTCACATGTTTATTGTGGGGATTCTCTTTTTACTTTAACGGGGTTTCTTTTTCTACTTTGGGATTCTATCATAGTTGTGGATTTCTAGGGGTGGAAATCTTTTTGGTGGGGAGAATTGTCACACCTTCCATCTTAGAATTATTTATTTTTTAATTTTCTTTGCGTTGAGTGGTCTAGGTTGAAGCCTCACATAAAATTTTTGAGTTCTTATTTAAAAAAGCGCATTTTGGCCTTGATAGTGTTTAACGCACTGGTGTCGAAGACGTGAAGCCCCACCTAGGTCACTATGTGGCTTAGCCTGGGTCACCGCCAGGCCTACTCATTATCTAGAGTATATAAATGAGGAAAAATGAGATAAATGACTTTTTTGGTTTGAAAATTTCACAGGCAGGGCACAGTCTAATCACCATGAGGCGTGTCCGGTGTATGGTTAATTCATTAATTAATGAGGTGAATAAAGAATTTTTCACAAAATGAAATGACAAGAATAAAATGACAATGGGTTATTTTAATAATAATAATAATTGTAGTAGTAATAATAATAATAATAGTAATAATTATAATAACATTAAGATTATTATTATTATTATTATCATCATTTTTTTAACGTTTTAATTAAGTCATTAGTAACATTATTAAAATTATTATTATAGTTGCTATTTAATTATTAAAATTATTATTATTGTTGTTATTTTATTAAGTTATCGTAAACCTTATTACATTTATGACTATAATTATTAGCCTTAGTTATTATTAGAATTTTATTTTTAAATTTTTTCTTTTCATTTGTTTGGGTTTCACTTTTTTTTGGCCCCCCAACCCTGGATCCCCATCACACTGCACACCCCCTTCTTCCCTAGCCTCTTTCCGTGATGAATCGCTCAGCACTATCCCCATGGAATTCCTGGTTCCTTTACACCACGCCATACCCTCCTAGCCACGCTCGATTCTTTCCGTTCGACAAACCCTACATCGGCCACATCTCTAGGCTGCTCACCTGCCTCTATCCTCCTCTTCTAGCAGGCCCCATCAGGCCGCTACCTCCCGACGATCATTAAGATAACACCACCCCTACCTCACCCCCTACCATCGTCACGCTGAACCTACTCTTGGCCGACCACCTTACGCCACCCCGATGGTTCCCTGTCCCCTCTCCTACCTGCTCAGACCTCCTTCCATTTTTCTCGGTCCGATGATCACCGCCCCGCTGCCCTCCTGCTCTGTCCGGCGACCACCACCCCACAACTCTTGATCGAATCTCTTTTATAGTTTTTCTTCTTATTCTTGGGTGTTATTGGTTTTCAACGCGTATGGGTTCATTTAGGGGTTATTTTTGACTCTTGTTTTTGTTCAAATTCCAATTTTATCATCCAATTTAATCCTCATGTGGTGCGCATTTGGTCCGATTGGAGATTCACAAAAGTTTTGGGGACTTCTTCTCTCGAGGTTGGTGGTTCCATGACTTGACATATTTTAGACAATTTAATTTGGTTCTTTAGTTAATTTAATATGTGATATGATTTAAGTTCATTGTGTGATCTATGATTATAATGTCTTGGCATGCTCTTTTGATGAAAATTGATTTCCAAAATAGTATATTCTTGTTGTTTATATGTGTGTGGTTGTATAAATGATGGTTTGTTCATTATAGGTTGTGTGAAATGAATTTTTATTTTTTTTGAAATGAAGGTGTGATGAAAATTTCACTTTATTTAGAAGTGATCATGTTTTTCATTTCGACATTGTTGCGGTAAATTCTAAAATTGTTTAATAAATTATTTATATGGTGAAAATTAGGTTTTAGAATAGTTGAGTGTGCAATTGATTTTAAAATGGAATTTGCATGTAAAAATTAATGTGTTTTGATGTGAGGTCTTATGGTATACATGTGATATGATTTATAAACAAAGAAATTATTTATTTGAGTGGTATTTGGGATTCCAAACATAGTTGGAAAGGGTTTTTGGGTCATCTGGAAGGTGCGACATGCGTTTTTAGGGTCTTTAAGGTGTGTGTGTAATTAATTGGAGACTTTAAATGGAAAATGAGTCACTTCAGGTGTGTTTTTGATGTTGTGTTCTTTTGAAATTAAATTTAAAATTGATTGAACAATTAAAATCATGTTTTGATATGTATATTCTGTACTTTTGATTTTAAAGCGACGTTCTTATAAGAAATCAAGTACATATTTCTTGTGTAAACCTTTTCTTGGTAATTTTATGTGTTTTATGAATTGTTAATTGGATTTATTAAATTATATGTGGTGTGCGGGAGTTGTGTATTCTAGGATTATGTGTGAGTTATGTTTTTAAAGGGAATTTTACATTTGAAACTAAGAATTTTTATGTGAAAACCCCAATAGTGCTATTTAGAAATGTTCTTAAAATTGATTAAATAATTTATCAAGTGATTAAAGTGGTGAGAATTATTTTGTGAAATGGTTTTGGTATGCGTGTATTGTTTTTAAAATGGTGTTTGGGTATTCAAGTGGTGGCTTGTGTGTGTAATGTCTTGTTTGGTCAGTTATACGAGAAAACGATAAACTACTTGAATGTGGAACATGACTGAGCTCAAGGGAAGTCCCCAGGGACCTAGGTGGGTGGATTAGGAATACTACACTAGATGACACATGAGTGGTTCATCCGAGTTTCATCTGGAAGGATTGACATTACAACACTAACTAAAATTTTGTGGTGATTGGAGACCCCTAGGTTTTGGATATGTTTCCCTACTAGTGGCTCGTGCATGAGAGTGTTGATTATTGTGGTTCCTATCCCACTTTTAAACTGAGGTACGATGTCTCTAGCAGACCACGCATACTAGCTACATTAGGGATTTTAACCACAATGCTCTATTATTTAGGATGTGGTGCCTTCTGTAAACATACAGAAGAACCTTTGAGTTTGTTCATGTTATTTATGAATTTTCTATTAAATTTTAAAGTAGTATTTTTGAAATGGTTTTTATTCCATTTCTATTTTCTTTTTTATTTTCATCTTTTAAATGATTTCTTTAAAATCATTTTAAAAGTATGGTTTCAAATAAGAATGTTAAATTATCTTTTTGATGTTGTGGCATGGAACCTTTTTATTGGGTGACGTCCTACTGGGATCTTAGCTCATGCACTACATAGACATTTGGGTGTATTTAGACCTTGTTATTTGTGTATTACAGGTTGGGGAATCGTGCTTATTGACGATGGTTCGGTTTGTCTATGGGTTTCTCGTGCAGGTCTGACAATAGTGGTTTGAGGAGGTGGATCCTTGTGCTACATGAAGGTGCGAATGGATGTATTATTTTTCTTTTCATTATGGTCTTCTTATAATTTTGGGTTGAATTTTAAACTTTATGTTTTGTCCAAAGTTAAGGGTATATTTTGTTGTTAGTCTTCAATTTTAGTTTTTCTATCTTGTTGATTGTTTGTGTTTACTATTTTGGGTAAAATTTTCCAATGTATTATTTCGATAGCTAGTCACTTTTGCCAGCCCGTGGGGATCGGGAACACCCTTTAGGCCATGTCGCAGACCGAGTCGGTCGTCGGGTCGGATGGTGACCCGACCTAGTCCGTGACACATTGCTTATTCTAATAGTTTCTCATTTCCCAAGATATGGGAATGAAGGTTACCTAGAAAATATGTAGTCTTACATTATACTTAATAATAATTTCTTAAATAAATTATGATGTATTCTTGAACATGGATCAAATAAAGTGAATTTGTTTCCATATTTATTTGGTATATTTTTAAAAAACATGTATTCATGTATTATTTTTTCTTATACATATTAATACCATAACTATAAAATCTTTTTATACTATGAGTATTTTTATAAATTATGATTCAATTATATATGATTATGTACCACTCAATCACTTGTGTATGTAATATATTATGATTTTAAAACACTTAGTGGTGCCTTAAAAAGTTATTTATTCACATCATTCATCAGTATCCTTGTGAATATGAAATTACACATTTAGAATTTAAACTACATGAATGTATGTGATGTAATGTATATGGATGTTTTTTATAATATGAATATGTTTTCTAGAAGCATTAGACTCCATTAGGATGTGGAGTACTGGAGGAAATCATAACACCCCGAATCTAGTGACCTGAAGAACATGGTTTTTTTAATATATAGGAAAAATTACAAGTGATCAAATCTAGAAGGACTGAATTTTATAATAATATTTAGATATCATATTCCTTAATTATTATCAAATTATATCTAAAAAAGTGAAATATAATATAATAATTGTTAATATTACATTATCATTTCTTCAATAAAATCCCAAATTTCATTTATAGATCCCTTCATGGTGTCTTGGGGTATAGAAAACGTAATAAAGGGTGATATTAAATACTTAAGAGAAATCGTATGAACAAATATATCATAAATTTAATAAAATAATAATAATATTGTTTAGATAAATAATAATAAATAATACCAAATTGCTAATGCAAAAAAGAGGACTAAAACATTGTATAACATAGTAATTGAAATAGTCAAACGAATAAATACAATTAGTTTCATACTGAAATATTGAACAATGATAAGAATAATTATCATATCATTAGAGTCCTTTGAAATGAAAATATACATAAATAGGAAAGGAATTTAGAAAATTAACAGACTAGTTTTTCTTATGAGGCCTTCTATTGCATCATAAGCCTATATTAGACCCTTTCTATTTCTTACTATATCAAATGAATTCCTTATATTATAGGGGTGATACTTAATCAATTAAAACGTTATTATTGAAATAATACCATACAAATGGATAATATATTCTACCATCAAAAAATATAATATAAAAAGAATACATATAGAGTAATATGGAAAGTGTTTTCTAAAGAGTAAATATTTAGTAGAAAATAATTTTCACCAATACATGTTGACATATATTAAAATACATTAAAATATAACTAAATTATTTAGGGAAGAAAATATAATTTTTATTTTGAAATAATTTATAATAAAATCTAAAAATTTCCTAAATATTAAGAAAAATAATTTATCTAAAAATAACATTTTTAACATGTAATGGAAGCGTAAATGTTTTGATATGTCATGAAAGTGGGAAATATTGTTCGTGTAGTTTATGTTAAAAAATTATTCATTTTACACTTTTCTAAAAAAATAAACAAGTTATTCATTCGAGAAATGACATGAAGATTCCATTTAAACCAATGTATAAAAAGTCAAACATGGGAAATATTTTCCATAATAAAAAATAGTATTATATTAATAATATTTATTTATAATTTTTAAGGAAAACATGATCATGGAAGAAACAAATTTTATATAGAGTAGAAAAACAGTATTTAATTTCATTAAAAATATTATTCCAGTATCTTGAGTACATAATGATTTGAAATTTAATTAGAAATGTACAATTTCCATAAATGTCATGAGTATAAGAAAGTTGATTTGGTTTAAGATAGACATATCAGATAATTATCCCATTAGATACCTAAACATAAACAATCTCTAATATTGTTTAGATTGTGAAGAAAACCCATACCCGAGTTCTGAATTGAATTCAAAGTGATTTTTTCATTAGGTATAATACTTTTAGATTTATTATAATTTTATAATTTAAACAATTAAAACTTATAATATCATAAATTAAACAATTAAAATATTTCAATACCCTTTTATCAATAATTATTTATTAAATTCATCCTTTCAAAGTGTCAACTCTTTCATCATTCATGTATGGTTTGGTTCGTTAATTTTGGTCATTATATATAAATATTGGATCCATTATATATTTTATGTTAATTGTGATATAATAAAAAAAATATACCATTTATATATATTTTAAATAATCTTTGAAAGGATGGAATAAAAAATGAATCAAATTATTTCATGTAGGTGTTAGACCACATGTACGCACAAGTGACACTATAATTTTTAATCTAGTTGGAGGGTAATAAGGTAGATATGGTATTATTAATATTTAAGAAAAGAAATTCATAAATATCTCAAAAGATATTTATTTACATATTTATAACCATCTAAGTGTTGTGTTGATAAAAAATTACACCACTATGTAGAGATGGTAAGTTATTTATACACAAGAGTGATGTTTTTTCTTTTTGTATGTTGAAAAAATAGATGGAAAATAGTTTTAACATGACCATAATACCATCTAGGTGTATTTATGTTTTCAAATTATTTTATTTTATTATGTATATAGATTATTTAAATGAATTATATGTAGAATTTAATTTTAATGAGACGGAAAAAGAAATTACCTATTTATTGAAAGATAACTTCTATATCTTATCTTAAGGGTCCTATGGTTGATCTTTTAGGAACACATAATACTCTAGAACTTGGACATGGAATTTTTATAATAGGTTTTTTAGAGTTTTTGTCAAGATAAGGGGATATAGGTGGTTTATGGATAAGATCAAAGGTGGTTCATTTTTATAGTAAATGAAAGGAGACACATGGAATTTAAAATGATATTGATAGAATAAATTCATATTCTCAAACAATTTTCACAATGTGGACATAAT
This sequence comes from Viscum album, assembly GCA_963277665.1. NCBI lineage: Eukaryota > Viridiplantae > Streptophyta > Magnoliopsida > Santalales > Viscaceae > Viscum > Viscum album. The sequence goes on along the minus strand of OY728132.1, from coordinate 296,911,974 downwards.
TTTAAAGATAACATATTATGTGGTTGAGATTAATTTAATTAATTATATATTTATTGGTTTATTTTTCATTTCAAACCTCATCATTTAATTTAATCAATTTTTTAATCAATTATAATCTAAATCAGAGTAATGAATTTTTCAATCATAATAGGTTGTCATTTTACTTATATGGTAATTAGTTTCTAATAAATTAAAGTGGGTTGATGTTATAGATCATTAATGATCCAACCTGTCCACTTGAAATTTATTTATGATTTTTAAAAAATTTAAAAAACATATTATTTTTCATAAAAGATAAATAATGTCCATTTTGAAACTATTCATTAACTTTTCCTTAAAATACATCAAGAGAAATATATAATTAAAATATATACATTTAATACATATATAAAATTTCATACAGAACTATAAAGTTTGTGGGTAACTTTAACTAATCCAAAAAAATTAAAATTTCATGTTTTTCAAATATTTTATTTTATTTCTCTAATAATTGAATAAATACTGTCATTGTTGCATAATAATTTAAGGTATAATTATTTCATTAGTAAAAATAAATGAGAAATTACAGTGAAGAATAAAAACAAGTTAACTGAAAAATAAATTTTTTAACCAAATAGGTTATGTGTTTAACCAGGTCACAAAATATTATATATATTAGGATAATGATATTTTTTACTTTATAATTACATAAACTAATATAAATGTTACAATCAAGGGAATGTGGTAAAAAATTAGCACATTTTTAAATAATAAAGAGTAAATGTTGATAAACACTTATACAATGATACATTTACATGTGTTTGGGATATATTGTGTCTTTATCACATTATTTTTAATCATAATTACCAGATTTAACCTCCAAGTGTTGAAAATATTTACTATGGTTACTATTCATTGTGTTAAAAAATAAAAGAGGCATATATAAAACATTACAACAATATTATTCCAAATGTGCTATCCAATTTTCAAGATTAATTGTAAGAAATCATATTTTATCAAAATGTGTAAAATGCAATGAAAAACTTTTTTTTGAAAAATGTGTATTAATAATTAAAATTTACTTATAACAATAGAATAATTTTTTTAATAGATTATATTAAATAAAATGGATCATATTTCACTTTAAAAAGAAAAATAAAATATAATGGGTCTTTTATGTAATTTAATTGAATGGGAAAATTTGAAAAATAAAATTTTTTATCTGTTAACTATAAAATTAATAATTTTTGGGAAATTCCAAAACATTACGTATGTTAATTTTTATATTAAAATTTCAAAAAAGAAATTAATATAAATAAATAATTTTTTTTTTTGATTTTTTTATTCAAATTCATGAATAAAAACATGTGTATTTTGTTATTATATCTCTAAAAAGATTAGCTGATTATAATTGAATCTCTTGTGTTTGATTCCTCCAACTTTAACAAAATTTGACCTTAAAATTTCTAAAATTTTAGTTCATAAAATGATTTGGGTAATTCTTCATCATAATTCATTTTTCTTACACTATCTCAGCTTATATATTATGATTTTTATTGTGTTACTTTACTTTCATATTCATCTGATTCTTCAAAACTTATTATCCATTTTCTAGAATTTAGATATTCTCTTCATAATAAAATAAATTCGGATCCAATTATAAATCCTCACTAGTGAGAACATTCCATAGATATAGCTTTCATTCCTTCAATAAAGGTATATTGAACAAAACATTTATTTTTGAAAGGATAGTTTAAATTTCCAAATGGTAAGATGTAACTCCAATTCCTCCTAAAATTTCGAAAGACATGATATACTTGAGGCTATGTTTTCCTTTCTTCTTTATCCATATAAATACCTTCCAAGGGGAGAATTTCCACAAGATTTGTTTTCCCACTTGAAATTCCAAATATTTATTTTGCATATAATCATTTCTATTTTTCACAAATTTAGCTTCCTTAACTTGGGTTTTAATAGTTGATACCTTTTTCATTGTATCCTTTACAAGTTATGGTACTACAAAATTCCTTTAGAAAAATGCAACTCAACATGTTTTATTCGGAAATATCATGGAATATAATGCTTTATATAGAAACATTTGAATAATTTAATGGAAAATATTACTCTTGGTTAATTATATCAATGTTAACTATTAATCAAAAATTCCCTAAATGTTTTGTGAGTGGAATATAAACATGTATTTTAATGTTTGACTAGTTATTTAAGTCCATCCATCGAATTGAGGGTGATAGGAAATGATTAAATAAATATCAGTATCTAGAGCCTTTTGATTAGTTTATCCAAATTTCTATTTAAATAATGGTTTATGATCAAAACATATATGAATTGGAGAACCATGAAGTCATACAACCCCATTAATATATAGATATATAATGTGATGAATAGGTAAACAATATATTATAGTTAGGAAATGCACATATATGGTAAGGTGATCAATTATAAACCATATTAAATCATTATTTCTTGGAGACTTTGGTTATTTATGGTCAAAGTACCTAGTAATGTCATACAATTTATACAAAATAATAGATAAATATTAATTTAATGATCTAGTAATTTTCTCTTAGCATTTAACTATTTAAAAAGAAAACATCTTAATAGATAATACACAAGTTCCCACTTCATAATACCCCACAAAAAATGTCCCATCAAATCATTATACATCATGGTGCTACTGGGGTGTATAGTGATATTTGACCTATAGAATCCTCTAATAATTATATTTTCATATTTTTTATTGATGGAAGGCATAAACACACCCTGAGTTTTATAATTACATAATTATATTACAACTCTTACAATTTCCCATAATTTATGTCATTAATTTTGATTTCAATATTCTCATAATAAGGCTAAGAAAATTTTATATTTTACAATAAATGTGGTGTGGAAATAATTTTAAGAATGTGTGATGTTTCAAACTCCTTAATAAATTTCACATCTATATTTAATAATTCAATAATCATATGATCCAAGTAAATCATAATTTTTCATAGGACTCTAGTATGTTTCTCCATAAACGAATCCACAAATTTATTTTCCCTCCATGTGTGGTAGTGTATTGGGAAATCTTAAGCATTGAGAAACTTGAGCCTCTACCTTTTCCTCGGGATGACATTTTTTTAGGAAAATATTTTTTTCCTTACTCTTTTGACCCTTTTATATGTCACATTTCACACAATTGAGATAATGTCGTCATATATTCAATTTACATATTACAAATTATAACTCTATATGATTGGTCAAATAATTTTTTTCATGATTCCTTTACATCCAAGATTCATACAGAATATCATTTTCATTATTTACAAGGACAAAACTATGTTCCTTATTTAGTAAATGACAATATATCATAAATCCATCATTTCCCATGGGTAAATTCAAAATTGGATAAATAAAAAATCTCCCCATTAGTTGTTTAAAATATTTTTATAATTCCTTTTACCAAATGAACAGAAACCCTTTATGAGTAATATTAGTCAACAAATTTCCCAATTAGTCAAGACTTTGACTAAATTGCTATGAGTAACCTTCTAATACAATTAAACTACCTATTGTGGTTTTTTTCATTGGTGTAGAAAATTGTTTGACTATATTTTTAAATTCATGATGAAATATTATTCTATATTTGAAGGCAATATATATGAGAATAGAAATATTATGAATCCATAATTAACTCATTCTATATTTACCATACAACTAATTTTATGTGGTAGTCTCATAAATGATCCCCGGGTGATTCTCATGTTCCTATAGCTTTAAGAGTACACCAAGATTTTATCAATAAATAACACACCAAAATTATCAAGATATTCTTAGGATAATATATTAATTATATTTATAGGATTATAGGGTTCATGGGTCAATACAAAAATAATTAACGTAAACCCCTAATATCCATACCACGTTTGAAATACTGTCACCAGAATATCATCCTTCGTTACTCTCAATTGATGATGCCTATAATGAAGCTCAATAGTTAAAAAACATTTACCTACAAAATGTTGATCAATCAAGTCATCAATGAGAGTTAAAGGATACTAGTTCATTAAAATAATTCAATTATATTCCCAATAATCAATTCAAAACCTCATATACCCAATATTTCGTCCTAAAGAAATGAATCAGAGTGCCCTATTATGAAATAATTGGGTATATAAATCCCTTTTCATAGAACTCCTACAATTGTTTTTCAACTCCAAAATTTCCATAGTTGAAATTCTCTAGGGAATTATTGATATAGGTATTTCCTTATGGACTAAATTAATGAAATACTAAACATCACATTCTGTGGGATATCTAGGTTATTCCTTTAGAAATAAATTAATGTATTCTTGTAAAATATGAACATATATATTTTTAATAATATACTATCAATCCATAGATATTTTGTACCATTATTCCCCTATAATATAATTAGAAAGAGCTAATGGGGGTGGATCTAAATAGTAATTTGATTATGAATTCACCCCTATAAATATATGGAATTATACATCCTTGTTAAGGATAATAATTTCCATTAATTGGAAATAAAATTTTAAATTAGTTTTTTAAATATAATCAAAATAATTCATTATATCAAGATAAACCTTTGGTATTATAATAAATTATTAATATAGGTAATGTTTATGTTTAAAAATGTGTACTAATATAATGATCCTTATTATATTGAGATTTCCTCTTGGAGTCTTGACTTAAAACAATATTTTTAATAATCTCTAGAAATGTCTAATTTTCTTAAAAAAATGAATGATATAAAAGGGTGAGATGATATAGAATAAAATAAAGAATTTATTAAAGTTGAGGCTAGGGTTAAAGTACCTTCCAAAAAAATTTTTGGAACATCAACCTCAATAGTATTGATTGCACAAGCTTTTCCATTCTCCCTGACCATTTTTAGGGTAATTCCCTTGGAACTTAAGAAAAGAATTCATATATAAGTTATCTTCTTAAAGATGTAACATTTAATATTATAAGCTTCATTATTCCCCATTAAATCATGATAATAATGGCTTCTCACTACATACTAGAATTATACTACCATTCTCAGCAAGCATTCTTTTTTTTTTGTTTTATATTTATTTCATGTTTGAAAGTACACCCTTACCCCCTTCCCTTATTGCTTATTTCTTTTTTTAGTGTGTTCATATAAACTTTTATTTTTGATTCCCTTCAATGTCATAAAATTCATATAATTATTTCCTAATCTGTATTTCACATGAGACAATTTCAATATATATTAATATGCTTTAGGAGTATAGTTCCCTTTTATAGAATGGAATTAGCTTATAAAAATGGTCAGTCAAGGTAGTTGGATTTTGTATTTATCCTATATTATTCCTTTATATCCTTATAGTTTTTTATTCATACAAAGTAATATTTTTATATTTCTTTTTTCTTTGACAATTTTTTTTTCTCCACACTCCTTCATTGATGTCCAGTGAAGTTTTTTCCATAAAAAGATCCTTGAAATACATGCACTCTATTTTTTCCAATTATTCCTCATCATTAGTTTTTTGACTCAATGAAATCCATTGATCTCAATATCATATGATACTATAAAATTCTAGGAGAAACATCTCCCATTCATTACATCCTAATAAGGTAATATCTTCTATATGTGACTTATCCATTTCTTGTCCAAAAATAAATTAGTAGTCCCATGACTTGATGGATGTTTCTGACCTATGGTGCATTCAATAAGTGTTCAACACATTTGGATTAGTAGGCTACTCTATAAAAGAAATAATATTTGACATAACATGACTAACCTCCCCCAATTTGATTATAATTTGTTCATATATAGTTACTGCTCTAATTTCATTGTCTTTTATAGGAGGGAAATATCTACATGTATACATGCGTTGATAAAGTTTCCATTCCTTCTAACAAAAACAATTTCTAAATAGTGGAATACACTATATTGGATCATTAGATTATAAATCATAATGAATAATTATGAAAACAGCGAAACAGTTGAAATAACACGATAATTTATCCGTGGATTATATTAGAATCATAATATCAGTATCAATAGGAATATTCTCATTATTTTCATATATTTCATAATTTATTGTATGGAAAAATAGAATTAAAAAAACCATTTCCTCCAAGAGTGTCAAACAAGGTGTATAGTTAAGGAAAACTCATCATATACCATAATGATAATAGATATCTACCCATTCAAATATTTTTTAGGATATTATCCATATATGAATCTATTAAAAACCCAAATATTTTTAGTCTTAATAAAAAAATCTTTTTCTAGGAAAACAAAATAATAATTTCATTTCAAAAATATGTTATGATTTTATTCTAAAATTAGAAGTTTCCTTAAAGATTTTTATTGGGGTATATTCCCTATTTTTTTTCAAAATCTTGTTCCCAAGGTTTTTACTAATCATTATGTGATATAAACTATAACACACTACCTATAGTGACCAGTATCCACTGTAAATTTTATTATATTTTGCCATGTTTAAGGGATTAAATTCTGAAGGACCAAATATTTTAATTATTTTGGATGAAAAGTTACATACATTATTCTGATATTACATACTATAAATATAATATAATATAATAATAATTTTGTGAACATAATGGTTTCTCCCAGTAAACAACTAATTACATTAATAGTTCTTTTCTAGATATCTAGGGGAAAGTAAAACATAATAAAGGGTGATCTGAGATGGTCATTAGGGAAAAAATAAAACTATGGATATCAAAAAGTATATAAAATTGTATAATATATACAATATAATCAATATACAAACATTACATATAACTAATACTATTAGGGAAGAAAAAATATTTGGATAAAAAAAGATAAATAATCACCTCAAAAATATTAATTATTTTCATTATGATAGAATGCATTATTTTGAAAAACATAATCTTGTAGGAAAGGCCATGTTTCAAGAAAACATACCCATATATTAAAGGTATATGCCAAATTCCAAAAAAATATATTGTCTCAGGATACATAACAATGCATTTTGGGGATATTGTGGGATCTACTACTCACATAATTTTTCAATTTCATTCATCAAATGCATGAGGAAACCATAATCAATGTAAAGATTCATATTGTAAAACAGTAACACGAAGTGCTAATATTTTTCCCAATAAACAAATATAACAAAATAATAAGACTTATAATTTAATATGCAGATTTTTATAAAAATAGTTAGCCCCCAGTAAATAAAAATATTCATAAAATGATTTTGACATTAATTAAAATACTTTAAAATTATTATTTGTTGTTTTTCATGATTTTTTTATTCTTGAAATATCTTATATTTAAATATCAAAGTTTCCATATAATTAAGGAAACAACTTTCATTGAAAATAAACTTGTAATATTTTAATGCATGATTATAATTATTGAGAAGACTTTTTGATGATAAATTCTATTCATGATTTATTTGTTCTAAAAAAAATTCCTTTCATAGTTTTGTGAGAAAGTCAAAATGTTCACCAGTCAGAAAATGACAAGAATGTTCCTTTGAACAAATTTTATATAAATTATTAAATTTTTGAAAATTTCATTAAAATATAATTAAATATTATTAAAAATATTAATAAAAACATTTTAAGGATAATATCGACATGGAAGAAAAGTATTTCTAACCAAGTAGAAAACAATGTCAGTTTTCCTTAAAAGCATTATTTTTGTATCTTAAGTACGTAATGAGAGGAAAATGAATTGAAAATTTGTAAATTTCAAAAGTAATTATATTAAAATAATATATTTTGGGTTTAATATTTAATATATCTAATATTTATCTCAAATTAGACTTAATCATAAACAAGCCCAAATAATTATGAGATTGTGAAGTAAACTCCTACATCAGGTATGATTTTTTTGTAAGTACTTTGTAGCAAAATATATATAGAACCAAATTTATTATAATCCTCTAAAAGTAACATATAAATAGTTATAATATCATATATTATCCATTTATAAATTTTTAATCATGAAGTATTAATATTTATTTATTAATATTTCCATTTTCAAGTGTTAAATATCTCATTTATCGTGTTTATTCTGGCTCTGTAGTTTCTAACCATATATCTGGCTCATGGATCCAACATCTTGAGGATATTAATAATGATTTAATAATAATATATATCCATTATATATATTTTTGTAAAACCATTTTAATGCGTGAAAGGGTAATGAATCACATTACTTCGTAGAGGTGGTAGTCATGATATACACATGAGTGACATTATCATTTTTTTAATGAGAAGAAGGTAGATATGATATTATATTTAAATTGTAAAATTATGTTCTAAATAATATAATAAGTCATTATTTTCATCTTTATAACCACCCATGTAATTTGGTGATGAAAAATGAATTACACCACTACAAGAAGAGGGTAAGTCATATTTATGCATGACTGATATTTTTTCTTTTCATAGGATATAAAGAAGATGGAAAGTAGTTGTAAAATAATAATATTTCTATATAATTATTATATTGACACTAATGTTACTATTTTATAAATTTTAAAATAGATTAAGAGTATTTTTATGAAGAAATAAATTTGAAAGATTCATTACAGATGATTTCCTCTTCATTGAAATAGGTATTTTAGATCTACAATTATGGGACCTAGGTTTGATCATTAAAGAATAATATAAAATTAATAACATGTATTAGTATTCTTAGAAGATGTTTTTTCGGTTTTGGTTGATCTAAGAGGTTGTAGGTGATGTATATAAGATAGTAGTGGTGGTTTCTTTATCTAGTGAATGAAATGACACATATGGAGATAATATAATAATTTTAATATCAGAACTCCATTTACATGTGAAAGTGGCACATTATGCCCATAATTTTAAATAAAATATAGAATATGATTGATATCCATTCAACCAATAAAATATCAATAGGTTTATTTTTAATTTAAAACCATAATTTTTAGTTTAAACATTTGGTTTTAAAAATTAATCTTAACCCGACTAATGATTTTTTAGTCTTAAAGAGTTATAAGATTACTTTTAAGGTGAGAATTTTCAAATAAATGGACAAGGTATATTTTTTACACCATTTATGATCTGAATTCCTCTCTTGAAATATTTTTTCTTGTTAAATAAATTATTAAAATATTATTTTTTATAAAATATCATAATGTTATTTTTAACACTATTCATTTTTTGACTATAACAAAATTAAGAAAATAGTTAATTATAATATATAATTTTAAAAGATCTATAATATTCATATATCCCTAAAAAAATCTTCGGTCACTTTTACTTTTACATTTTTTTTAATTTTTTTAATATTTTTTACTAATTTAATAAATACTCTCTTAGTGTTTTTGAATATTTTAATGTAACTATAAAAACGCTAAAAATTTAAAATAAATTAGCATGATATTTTTTTACTCATAAAATATAATGTTTTAAGTGATCAATTTTTTAAACCGTCAATAAAAATTATGTCTATTAATAGGGAGGCATTTTTGATATTATATTCACTTAAAATTATATATATTCTATAATTAAGAGAAACTTGGATAAAAATTCCACATTTTTTAATATTGAATATTTAAGGATAAAAAACATATAAAATATCATAAAGGAATTTTTAGAGATATTTTTTGGCCTTATCATAGAATTTTTAACCCTAATTACATGATATATACTTATAGAGGCGAGAAATGTTTTCTATGGTTACTATTCTTACATAATAAAAATAAACGAGACATATTTAGCAAATTTGAATATCTTTATTTCAAATACTGAATACTTTTTTTATAATCATTTTATATATGTGTTATAAGTTAATTCTGAAATAAAATAAAATGAAACACAATGAAAATATTTTTTTTTCAAAAAATAAATTGTTAAGTTAAATTTTAACATATATGGACATCAAAAAAGCTATGGATTATATGATTCAAAATAAAATGAATTGTATTTAACTTTTAGACAAAATTTAATATATAATAGTATATTTATAGGTACGATATGTATTTATATGGATTTATTATTACTTTATTGATACAACATATATTACCTAGCATATATATTTTCATTATATTTTAGGAAATGAAAAATATACAAATTTATTATTCTTCATTTCTGTTATAAAGGGAAAAAACATAAAATATCCTAAAATGGTGGTAAAATGTTACCCCATGATAACTATATACACTCAAATAAATTCTCCATCATATGGTAATTGTGGAACATTCTTTGGGTAGGTGAATCTTGAACAATTAATTAATTTATGGAACTCATAAAATATTATACTAGTGAGTAAGCTAAAATCTTGTATGTTAGTTCCATGGTGATACAAATATTACTAAAATGTCAAATAATAAATTTATTTCAGGTTAATAATACATGTATTGAAAATTTTACTATTATAGGACACATGTGTTTTATAATTCATATTGTAAGTACAATGTGATAAATATGGATAGCAAAATATGATTGAGTTGTGGAATAAAAAATAATCTTGGTTGTGTTTGGGTAAATTTTTTCTTTCTTAAATTTTAATATTATATTATCTAGTTGAAATTTTTGTGTGTGTCAACAATGAATATAATGAACGTCAATTGTCATCATTTTCAAGTATCATATCTTGATATAGTGGTAGTAATAGTACATTGAATTAAGTAGATTATTATTATGTACCTATTTAATGTTTAATAATAAATGTTTTATCAAGAGAAAAAATCTTATTAACTACTAATTATAAATATTTTTTTATGAAATTGAATAGAAATATAAGTTTATAGTGAATTTAACAATACAAATGCATGAAAAAATTTAGAAGCCAATGAAATCAAATTTTGATTCCAATGTTTGAGTTAATTTTAAAATTAATTCAAATAAATTAACTCTAGAGTATATGACTAAGTTAATGATTTATAAAACTTATTATACATCACAATTAAAACATAATCTTCCAGAAAAAAGTAATATAAATTTTATTTATACATATTTTGAAAATAAAACACTTTGGAACATGCTTATTGAAGTTTCAAAACAATATATAAGACTTTAAAAGCTACTTATATTTTTTTTACTTTAAAATATAATAGTGAAGAATTAGTTTTGATAAACTTTTTAATTTTCATGTAAATATGGGAAATATAAGCTTACATCATCAAATAGCTCATTATATAGACATGCGTACTTGTTAACCATAGAAATATATATAATGATACAATTTTCAAAAAGGTTTATTTAAAATTAAATAAGTAAAAATATAATTACAAAATTATAAATCTTGAAGAAATAACTAATTCAACTTAAATAGAATGAAAATAAAATAAAATATTTATATAATTGAATGATAGATGTTTTTATTTTTTTTCGAAAAATAATAAACTCACTTTAACCTATAGATTAAAATATTTAATTACAATAGGATTTTATGGCTTTAAATCTATCCCCTCATAATATAATTCCCCAGCTCTAGTGCCTCATGACGTTTCCCCACACTATTTTTCCACAAGACTACAAGCAACCATGGCAGTATGCTAGAGGATACTGACTAGTAGTGAGGGTCTAGTAAGTGAATTCAAGGGGAGACTATACCATCATTTATCAAAGTAAATCAACAGATTAAATAAATAAACAAATGTGTAAGTATATATAACTAGAACAATACTCATGCCATATAAAAATCAAACCGGAAAATAATACTCAACTTAAATGGAAAACATGCTATGCTAATATAAGTGTCAAGTGTCTATAATTCAACTAACAAAAAGACACTACAAATCCTCAAGTGGGTTTTGATCCATGTCTGATTCTGTAGAGAACCGAATCTTGACGTACATAGACAATACATTACTTTTGCAGAATACTTAATACATAACAGAAAAAAACAAAACTCAAGGATCGTAATAGTTTAGTGTCTTTCGAAACTTGGAATATAAACTTCTAATCATGTTGAAATATCTTCAACAACACCCTTAACGATCTTCCCCTTTTTGTTTCTTTACCTAAAACCTTTCTTTATTTCCTGGGAAAAATAAAACATAAAAAGGGTGAGCTCAAATACTCAGTAAGGGCAAACATAGAGAACATAAAACAATCCATAAACATTTGAAAGCAAAAACATGAACATGAAATTTAAACATCAAAATCTTGAGCAAATACATAAATCGTGGAAGTACGTAAGGAATATATAATAATGAAACATAAACCATGATAAAATATAATGCGAATAAAACATGTAATTGGGGAAACCATTCAGAACATGTTATGATTTCCATAGTAGCCAAGGCATTGCTTCCAAGACCATCTTAGTGGACTAAGTCCCTTTCTGAATCGAGTTCACTCCTTGTTTCAGTCCTGTAACACTGAACTAGATTAACATACCGTTCTATCCATGTCTATCTCATGAGATATAAATCTTTACCCAATTAATTGGAGGGAGATATAGGTCCCACCCATCTCATAATGAAATCATTCTTACTTGTGCCACAAAATAAATATACATTATTCATAATAACCCAACAAATAAAATGGGTTTCATAAACATCATCCCATCATCAAATAATCTATATAAAATAAATGGATATCATTTCATAATAATAAAATTGAAACCATGTAAATCATATAGACATGATACTTGAAACATACACATATGAAATAATGTCATCTTAGATGAAAAACGGTTTTGATAAAACACTTGAAATGAATTCTTGAGAAAAATATCTTTTCTTCTTCAAAATCATTTTATTTTCACAAAATTTCAATCAATTTTAAAAGAAAATGATTTTTTGAAAATAGTCATGAGCTTTATAAAACTGTTAAAATCCGTTCGTGTCGTATAAGTTAAAAAAACATTCTTCTCGTACTTTTGCCGAAAAAGTCAAAAAGTACCTCATAAAAGAAATATTCCATACATACCATGCAGTAAAATTCAAAAATGGGTAAAAAGGAAATTAAACACACATGAAACCATTTTTAGGAAACATGGAAATGGATGAGAACAATAACCCCAGTAAATACTTACGAATAAACAATCTCGGATAAGAACGATATTGGAAAAGTTATCCCTTATCTTAGGTCTGATATGCTTCGTATGGATCCGAACCTCCTGTATAATGATTTAAATAATGCCATTGAATTATTAAATAATCATATTCATTGTTATGATATCATATATGTTTCACTTATGGCTCTATATTACCCATTCTTTTGTAAATTCCATGTTAAAGCAGCGTTTTAGGTAAAATCATTTCATTTATCGTATGGGTTTCGACTTGTCGTTCTGGATACTATTACTTATATACTGATTTATATAATTCAAGAATGTAAAACATGATTTATATATAATATATATTCATCATATACATATATATTATTGATCGATAAAAGGAATGAAATACACCGTTCATGGAGATGGTAGGTCGTACGTACGCATGAACACTGTTTTCGTTTCCTTATTGAATTGAATGAAACTAAATAGATGACATTCATATATATATATACATAAATACAGTAGCATTATTATGTCATATATTTCATTATTATTCATTACATGAACTTTATAATCATTCATATATGGTTAACATGGAGAATGAATCTCATCGCCTCGTGGAGACGGTAATCCGTACGTACGCACGAGCGATGATATCGTTCCCATAGTTATTGAATAGAATTGGAGTGGATGGTATAATATATTAGAATCATTATGATGTTACAATAACCATATATATTTATTCTTTACACCATTATACCCATCCATATAAGGTGTTGGTGAAAAAACAGATTACACCACGACGTGGAGACGGTATTCCGTACGTACGCACGCGTGGTGATTTCGTTTTCCTTAGGATGGATAGAATGTGAAATGGGGTTGCTTCATATTTATAATAAAATATCATTATATTATTGATACTTAGTTTATTACAATATAATGAAAGAACTAAAGAAGAAAAAGTTGAAGGAGAAAGAAAATTGAAAGAATCGGTAACAGATATTACCTCTTCTTTGACACGCCTCTTTGAAACCTCCTCTTAGGGTACTAAAATTGGCCTTTGAAGAAGACCAGAACCTCTAGTATGTTTCTAGGGAAGTTTAGAATAGAAACGGGCAGGTTTTGGCCGAGATTAAAGGCACCAAATTGTGTGAGGAGAAGATGGAGGAGATGCCCTTTTATAAGGGAGGAGAGGGGCACCTTTGGAAATATTAGAAAATATTAATTTATATTAAATCCCAACCTCACTTAAAAACTTAAAAAATGACTAAAATCAGAATTTTAGATAATATAGGGTTGTAATCTAATCAAACATAAAAATTTATACATTTTATGAATTTATTTTAAACATTATCAACTTGATTTATCCTTATTTAATCAATTTTATTTTATTTGTGGTAATAACATTCTAAATTTCAAGTTATTAAAAATAATTACTTATTTGTTGTGAATTGTCCATAATTGGATACTTTATAACATTTGTGACCATATAAATTTAAATTTATAATTTTTAAATAATTTTGTGATTTTTAAACAATTGTATAATATGTTATTTTTATAAAATAACAATAGTGTCAATTTTGACACTATTCATTTATTTGAATTTAAATAAACAATATACAGAATATATGTTCGAAATAAAAGATTTAATATATTCATAACATGTCATATTAATCTATAAAATTAGTGGAGAACATTAAATAGTTCATATAATATTTATTTTAATATTTTTAAAACCATTTATTTGATATTTCTCTTAATAAAATAATTTCAACATCACTATTATGTCACCTTTATTAATAATTATTTAATCCCTAAAAAATATAAAAAATTTTATATGATGTAGAAAATTTTATTAGATTTCTGGATACTATTCATGTTCGATGTTTCATGAAGTTTATCACTAAATGAAAATTAATATACTTATAATATTTAAGAGAGTGACATGTTGCCACTTTCTTTGGTTTTAATAATAATTAAATTATTTTCAAGGAAACATGTCCATGAAATGAATCTATTCTGACCCTTATGTTATATGGGTCAAATTTTAGTCATCCAATAGAATTTTATAAGGTGTTAGGGTAATTTTATAATCTTATATTTACCCTTAATTACCCGATTTACCTTTAACTGTGGTAAAAAAACTTTACCGTAGTTACTATTCATAATGCCCAAAAATAAAAGAATATTATTAAAATAATTTGGACCCACTGATTTCAAATATGGAATCCATTTTTCCAAATTCAATACACAAAAGTTTCAGATATTAAATTAAAATTAATCACGTTGTCGAAAGAAAATGGGTTTTTGTTTAAAACATTGCAAAAGATTGAATTGATTTAACCTACGAATTTAAGGTAAAATCAATGCTAATGACATAAATTATATTAAATGATAAAAATATATTCTATTTATACTTAAAAACCATTCCATATTATAATTTAACCATATAAATTATTATGATGAAAAAAGTTGTTTTTAATAAAAATATTGCGTGTTTTTACTATTCATTAAAATATGAAAGTTATCAGAAAAATATCAAAACTTTATCCAATGTAAATTTTTATATCATGATTCAAAATAAGAAATTTATTTTGTAAAATTGAACTTATAAGCATGTCAAAAACTAGATTTAATGTGGGTGCTCCATCAAAAGGCGGCAAAACTGCATTTTTTATAAAATACTTATTTTACCCGAAAAATTTATTTTGTTCACATAAAATGTTTCAGAAAATTTATAAGATGAATAATAATGTTATAAAGTTCAAAATTTAGTTAATAATATTCATAACGGCTAGTCCATAATAATATTATAACAATATATCGGCGTTTAGTGAAACCTGGTATTGCGTACAACACACGCTATCGAGGAAGGTCGCGATTGCCTGTAATGCAAGCCAAGTCAGGGTTGTGTGTTGTGAAAGACACTTTTGTTGTTTCGTTATAACAAAATCCAACCATTTTTCATTTATACATTAAATATATATATATATATATATACACTCAATGTTTCATATAATTACTATTATAAAACAAACTTGAAATTGTGTGTAACACAATCTAAGAATAGTGTTGCGTATACTAAAAGCTAATACGGTGTTGCGTATAGCACACGATAATATTGTTGTAGCATAAAACACATGAAATCAAGTAAATTAAAAAGAATACTAATCATAAAATATCGGGTTGTTACATTCTACCCCCCTTAAAATGAATTTCTCCCTCAAAATTCATCGGGGTTATACATGGTTTTCTACTTGAAAGTTTCTTTAATTGAAACCCACATCGTATAATGAAATACCAAAACTTAACATTAAAAACTAATGTATGAAACGTAAAGGCTACACAAATTAACTAATCACTGGGTTTCCACATAGGAGAACATAGGTGAAAATATGGATATGGAAGAGAAATCTAACCATCATGTTCTAATGAAGTTTGGTAGAGAACATGGCTATGAAAAAGCCAAAAATCACAAAGCCATAGATTTGTGATGATCTAAGGTACCGTATGATTCATCAGATATAAGGGAACTAGGTCAACATTTTTGGTTTTCAGGATCATTTCCCTAAAGTTGATGAATTAAAAGAAATACTTTCATGATTTTGGTACAATCTCACTATTTTTCGTGAATTGAACAATTTCCACTTCATCTATTAAAGAAATGAAGTTGAATTTTTTATTCGTGAAGCGTTAGCAGATCATGTGATAGAATGATGGGTCATTCCATCTGTTTCAAACAAAAGGTTAGCAAAAGTTACAAGTCCATCTTATGGTGAGATTAATCATATATGGTTCCAAAAATGGACTTATACATTATTTATCATACCACCTAATAAAATAAAACTAGTTTCCACTAAACAGGGACTTCCTGTAGGCCAGTGGTAGGCGATAAAGTCTTGTCACACTTCAGTTGTGGGTTCGATTCCCACAGCCTTGTCCGACGCAATGGGTTGTCGCCCGTCCTGCAGGTTGTCCTTTTTCTAAAACTACACTATTATAACATTCTAGAAATAATATCGAAAAAAGTTCTATCCTTAAACAATACTAACTTATGTCCAACATAATTCATTCCAATCTTTAGGCTTATCTAAAATACCTATGTCCAAGCTCATAGTATAAAGAAAACAATTACTAGAAATGCCATCTGCCAAGCATGTGAATACCATCATTTATCCCCCATATATCATACGATATATCTTGTTGGTCAAATTACAAACATTTGAATAACTTAATCATTTAATCTCTTAAAAAATGAATACCCATTGAACCTTAGTGAAAACATGAGTGCTGTCAAAAGTTAACTCTTTCCACATACCAAAACCCCAAAATTCTATATACTCAAACCATCATATAAATATTTCATTATATGAGTCATAAGCTCATGAATAGTGTCAACCATTACATTTTCTCCTTATCCCTTCATTATAGGCATATCATCTTCTTTCCAAAAATATCTCAATCACTTACCATGGTTACCGATACCATAAAATTATTGAAAACCACAATAGACCAATACATAAATATTCCAATATTCCACGATACTATATACAACATTATTTTGGAATCCCATTACATAAACACTTAATCATTCCACCACATCGTTGTCATATTAAAAATCGCCAATAGTGATCGCATGTGACCTACCTTTGTCCTTTTCCTTAAGTGGTTTCTCATGTCGATCATCATTAACCCTTAGATTAGGGAATTGATTAGCATAATGCCCCATTTCATTGCACTTGAAGCATTGAAGTGTTGGTAGTGCATTCTTTGCAATCTTTTCATTATCATTAGTAACCATTTTTCCATTTCTTCGACACTCAGCTGCTCGATGACCTTATTTTACACTCTTAAAACATTTTCTAGTCCCTTTAAGAAAATCTACACCATGCTTCATTCCACACTTTGAGCATAAGGAAACATTCATCTTTTTTTTACCATTATTTTGAGATTTCTCCTTGGACTCCATCTTTCATTTCTTGTCAAAACCATGAGATGGATATGTAACACCAACTTCCATTTCTACCGTGATAGAGAAACACAAAATTTCTTCATAGCTACTGAAGTCTCTTATAGCTAATGCCCTTTGAAGACTTGGTTTTAAGCCATTGAATAATCGATCAACTTTACTTCAGGTTTGATGATAAAGCCAGATGTATACCTTGAAAGCCTTGTAAAATTTACTTTGTATATACCAACAGATTCATCATCCTTTTTCTTTAGTTCAAGAAACTCCTTCTCCATCTTTGTTTAAAGAATATGAGGGAAGTACTTATTGAAAAATAAGTTCTTGAACTCGTCCCATTCTATGGACTCAATTCCATCTCTTGGCCTCATATTCTTGATAAGATTCCACCATTGATCAGCTTCACCTTCCAAATGATATACTGCTAAGATGACTTTATCATGTTCAGAACATTGACGAACTGAAAATATCTTTTCAGTTGTACTGATCCATTGTTCAGCAACAAGTGGATCAGAAGACCCACTGAAAAAAGGTGGACGTTGCCTCATGATGGACTCAGTAGAATATTGTTCCCTTCTCTTCTCATTTGGAAGTCCATAATGATTCATAGATCGTGTAAGTATATCAATAAGATTTTGAACTCCATCTCCCATAACATTGGTTTGTTCAGGAGGAAAATCATTTCATTCTCCATTACATTGATCAACACGGTTCCTTCGGGTTCCAGCCATCATCTAAAACCCAAAAAGATTAGTGTGAGAGGAAAAAATAATGATAGGGAAAACAACATAATAAATGGGGATTACCATCAATATCTAACATCTTAGGTTTAATTATAAGATCGTTACCGTAATTCTAGGATAATAACCTATACTTATACATTACCTTAGGGACATCCCTAGATATACCTTAGAAATATCTCTAGGGATCTCACTAAACTTCTCGCATCCCAGTTTCCAAAGGTTGACTAAACCATTCCTCTGATACCAACTATAGAGACCCGGAGCTTGACATACATAGACAATACATTACTTTTGTGGAATACTTAATACATAACAAAAAAAAACAAAACTCAAGGATCATAATAGTTTAGTGTCTTTGGAAACTTGTAATATAAACTTCTAATCATGTTGAAAGATCTCCAACAACTCCCATAACGATCTTCCCCTTTTTGGTTCCTTACCTAAAACATTTCTTTATTTCCTGGGAAAAATAAAACATAAAAAGGGTGAGATCAAATTCTCAGTAAGGGCAAACATAGAGAACATAAAACAATCCATAAACATTTGAAAGCAAAAACATGAACATGAAATTTAAGCATCGAAATCTTGAGCAAAGACATAAATCGTGGAAGTACATAAGGCATATATCATAATGGAACATCAAACATGATAAAATATAATGGGAATAAAACATGTAATTTTGGAAACCATTCATCACATGTTATTATTTCCATAGTATCCAAGGCATTACTGCCAAGACCATCGTAGTAGACTAAGTCCCTTTCTGGATCGAGTTCACTCCTCGTTTCAGTCCTGTAACACTGAACCAGGTTAACTTACCATTCTAGCAATATCTATCTAATGAGATATAAATATTTACCCAATGTATTGGAGGGAGATATAGGTCCCACCCATATCATAATGAAATCATTCTTACTTGTTCCACAAAATAAACATACATTATTCATAATAACCCAACAAATAAAATGGGTTTCATAAAAATCATCCCATCATCACATAATGTATATAAATTAAATGGATATAACTTCATAATAAGAAAAGTGAAACCATGTAAATCATATAGACATGATACTTGAAACATACACATATGAAATAATGTCATCTTAGATGAAAAATGGTTTTGATAAAACACTTGAAATGAATTCTTGAGGAAAATATCTCTTCTTCTTCAAAATCGTTTTTTTTTCACAAAATGTCATGCAATTTTAAAAGAAAAGGATTTTTTAAAAAATAGTCATGAAATATTTTGGAGGAAGATTTATGAAAATAAGTCTTTATAAAACCGTAAAAATCCGTTCATGCCGTATAAGTTTAAAAAAACATTCTTCTCGTACTTTTTCCGGAAAAGTCAAAAAGTACCTCATAAAAGAATGATTCCATACATACCATGTAGTAAATGTCAATAATGGGTAAAAGGACATTAAACGTACATGAAACCATTTTTAGGAAACATTTACATGGATGATAACAATAACCCTAGTAAATACTTACGAATAAACAATCTCGGATAAGAATGAGATTGGAAAAGTTATCCCTTACCTTAGGTCTGATATGCTTCGTATGGATCCAAAACTCCTGTATAATGATTTAAATAATGTCATTGACTTATTAAATAATCATATTCATTTTTATGATATCATCTATGTTTCACTTATGAATTTATATTACCCGTTCTTTTGTAAAGTCCATGTTAAAGCATCGTTTTGGGTAAAATCATTTCATTTATCGTATGTGTTTCGGCTTGTCATTCTTGATATTATTACTTATATAATGATTTATATTATTAAAAAATGTAAAAAATGATTTATATATATTATATATTCATCATATAAATATATATTATAGATATATAAAAGGAATGAAATACACCGTTCATGGAGACGGTAGGCCGTCCGTACGCATGAACGCTGTTTTTGTTTCCTTATTGAACTGAATGAAACTAAATAGATGACATATATATATATATATATACATAAATATAGTAGCATTATTATGTCATATATTTCATTATTATTCATTGTATAAAATTTATAATCATTCAAGTATGGTTGACATGGAGAATGAATCTCATCTCGTCGTGGAGACGGTAATCTGTACGTATGCACGAGCGATGATATCGTTCCCATAATTATTGAATAGAATTGGAGTGGATGGTATAATATATCAGAATCAGTTTGATGTAATAATAACCATATATAGTTTTTCTTTACACCGTTATACCCATCCATGTAAGGTGTTGGTGGAAAAACAGATTACACCATGGCGTGGAGATTGTATTCCGTACGTACGCACGCGCGGTGATTTCGTTTTCCATAGGATGGATAGAAGGTGAAATGGGGTTGCTGCATATTTATAATAACATATCATTATATTATTTATACTTATTTTATTACAATATAATGAAACAACTAAATAAGAAGAAGTTGAAGAAGAAAGAAAATTGAATGAATCGGTTACGGATATTACCCCTTCTTTGACACGCCTCTTTGAAACCTCCACTTAGGGTACTAAAACTGGCCTTTGAAGAAGAAAAGGACCACTAGTATGTTTCTAGGGAAGCTGATAAGAGAAATGGGCAGGGTTTTTCTGAGCTTAAATGCTCCAAATTGTGTGAGGAGAAGATGGAGGAGATTCCCTTTTATAAGGGAGGAGAGGGGCACCTTTGGAAATATAAGAAAATATTTATTTATATTAAATCCCAACCCCACTTAAAAACTTTAAAAAAGACTAAAATCCAAATATTAGATGAGATAGGGTTGTAATCTCATCCACCAATAAAATGTATACATTTTAAGAATTTATTTTAGACATTATCACCTTAATTTATCCTTATTTAATCAATTTAATTTTATTTGTTGTAATAACATTCTAAATTTTATGTTATTACAAATAATTACTTATTTGTGGTGAATTTTCCATAATTGGATACATTATAAAATATTTGACTATATAAATTTAAATTTATAATTTTTAAATATTTTTTTGATTTTTAAACAATTTTATAATATTTTATTTTTAGAAAATAACAATAGTGTCAATTTTGACACTATTTATTTATTTGAATTTAAATAAACAATATACAGAAGATATGTTCGAAATAAAATTGTTAATAGATTAATAACATGTCATATTTATCTATAAAATTATTGGATCACATTAAATAGTTATTATAATATTTATTTTAATATTTTTAAAACCATTTATTTGATATTTCTCTTAATAAAATAATTTAACATCACTTTTATGTCACCTTTAATGATAATTATTTAATCCCTAAAAATTATAAATAAATTCATATGATGTAGTTAATTTTATTATATTTTTGGAGACTATTCATGTTCGAAGTTTCATGAAGTTTATCACTAAATTAAAATTAATATACTTATAAGATTTAAGAGAGTGACCTGTTGTCACTTTCTTTGGGTTTAATAATAATTAAATTATTTTCAAGGAAACAAGTCCATAAAATAAATCTATTCCGACCCTTAGGTGATATGTGTCAACTTTTAGTCATCCAATATAATTTTTTGCAGGTGTTAGGGTAATTTTATATTCTTATATTTACCCTTAATTACCCGATTTACATTTAACTATGGTAAATAAAATTTACCGTAGTTACTATTCATAATGACCAAAAATAAAAAGTATCTTATTAACATAATTTGGACCCACTGATTCCAAATATGGAATCCATTTTTCCAAATTCAATACACAAAAGTTGTAGAAATTAAATTAAAATTAATCAAGTTGTCGAAAGAGAACGAGTTTTTGTTTAAAACATTGCAAAAGATTGAATTGATTTAACCTACGAATTCAAGGAAAAATCAATGATAATGACATAAATTATATTAAATTGTAAAAATATATTCTATTTATAATTTAAAACTATTCAATATTATAATTTAACCATATAAATTATTATGATTAAAAAAATTGTTTTTAATTAAAATATAGCGTGTTTTTACTATTCATTAAAATATGAAAGCTATTCGAAAAATATCAAAACATTATCCAATGTAAATTTTTATATACTGATTCAAAATAAGAAGTTTATTTTGTAATATTGAACTTATAAACAAATAAAAAACTAGATTTAATGTGGGTGCTCGATCAAAAGGCGGAAAAACTGCATTTTTTGAAAAACACTTATTTTACAAGAAAAATTTATTTTGTTCACATAAAATGTTTTAGAAAATTTATAAGATGAATAATAATGTTATAAAATTTAAAATGTAGTTAATGATATTCTTAACGGCTAGTCCATAATAATATTATAACAATATATCGTCGTTTAGTGAAACCTGGTATTGCGTACAACACAAGCTATCGAGAAAGGTCGTGATTGCGTGTAATGCAAGCCAAGTCAGGGTTGCGTGTTGTACAAGACTCCTTTATTGTTTCGTTACAATAGAATCCAACCATTTTTAATTTATAAATTGAATATATATATATATATACACTCAATGTTTCATAGAATGACTATTATAAAATGAACTTGAAACTGTGTGTAACACAATTTAAGAATAGTGTTGCATATACTGAAAGCTAATATGGTGTTGCATATAGCACACGATAATCTTTTTGTAGCATAAAAACATGACATCAAATAAATTAAAAAGAATACTAATCATAAAATACCGGGTTATTATAGGTTCCCTCCTCCATGTTTTATCCCAATCATCAACCTATCCCAGGGCCTTTTACCTTATCTATTTTTACAATAATATAATCTATTTGTGTACCAATCAGGAAGCTTGAAAAGAGTGTGAGGAAAACTCAGTAGGAAACCACCAACGGTGTCTAAAACTAGTCTAGTCAAAATATAGTGTATTTAGTTCTATAATAAATAAGTACAATTCATAAAAAAATTATTAAAATATCATTAATTATTATATAACTACATTAAGTCTAGCGTTACCCAAGATACCTCAACCTCAATACTAACTTCATTTCATACCAGAGCCATAAGCGTTCCCTAGGTAATATCATATCTTAATACTAGATTATTTCTAAAGCTTGAATGTATTAAAAAGTGCTATATTATCTTAGTACCTGATTTAAATCATTCTGAAGTTCAAATAATCTCAACATAGGCCATAAATCAGAGTTCCCTTATTTCCATTATTTAATTTTACATTTATAAGCCTCATTTCAAAAGTTACAAATATCACAAATATAAGTAAGATTACCATGTTATCGTGCTCACTCCGCAATAGAATGACCATGTTCCCATTCTCATTACTCCAAATTATAATCATAATGTTACCTTGTATACTTCTCAATTTAAAATGACCATGTTACCATTATCTTTACTCATAAGTATGATGACCATGTTACCTTGTATACCACTCAATTTTGAATTACTCTGTTCTCATTATATTTATCGCTAAGTTAATTTATCAATTAATTATCCACCCAAATCTAATTACTCATTCAAAAATTATTTAAATACATCCATTCCATTAGTTTAATCAACAATTAACAATGTGATTCAAACCATTAAATAATTCATTAATTCACTAATTGAAATCACAATTCATATTCCATAATTAATTTTCCAAAATTATTTATCTTATTCTAATAACATATTTCTATAATTAGTCCCATAATTAAGTATCTAGATCATATAATCAAAGGCACACAATTAATCTATAATTAATTATCTCAACTTACCCATTTCAATATCTCATAATTAATCCCTCGATTAATTAACTATATTACAACCCTACCTATTATAATAAATTTTCCAAATTAATTAATTAATAGGAAAACTCTTGATTCTCATGATTAATTCCCTAATCAATCGCTTTTTTTCAACAAATCATCGATAAATCAAATGGTAAATAAAATTAACCAAATTAAAGAAAATAAATTGCTAAAGGATGTTAGAAATTCCATAAATTTTCATATAATTACAAAATACATGACTCTAAGAAATATATTTTTACCACCTACCTCGGTTCATTGAAAGACGTTCGCTCAATAGAAGTCCCAAATATCTAAGAAGCACACGAAATTGATAAAAGTTCCAAATCTAAATAACTAATCCAAAATTAAGATCAAAGACATCAATATCTCATAAATCTAGATTTAAATACAAAATCTTAGATATAGATGTCCCCACATAGGTTTATATCCAAGGAAACAGATGATATATTCCATGAAAAGACCACGGAATGATAGAATAAAGAACGAGCAAGAATCAGGATGAAATCCACTTACCGGGAAAACAAATGATCTTCAATTAGGGATTTCAATCTTGAAGAACGGTGTTCTTAAGGCCTTTTAATCCCTCTAAGTCGATGTGATAACATCTACATAACCTTAGGAAAGAAAATTCTTGAGTTAGGGCCACATAGGTGGTGAAATAGGTCACCAAGTTGAAAATGAGTGAGATCCTTAGTTTTAGGATCCCACTATTGGCCCACACATAGTTTAGTCACATGGTTAGACAAACCATGTGATAAATTTAGATTAGCCACTACATCAAGGGGAACATCACACAACAATCAAACACAAAATCTTAAATCATGATTTAACCATGCCAATTCTATTACCTCAAACAACTAGGGAGCAAAGAGTTTCTCCTTGGAATCCACATGGCTTGTACAGACCATGATCCAATAGTGCACGAACTCTTTTCTCCAAAATTCTCTTAGACATCACCCAAACATACCCCAATAAATAATCCCCATTAAATATATTTTTTAAATAAAAAATTACTTGTAAATTGCACCATAGATTACTCCACAAAAGTCTTAGATCTGACAATATCTCAACCTTATAAAAGCTCATCCTCGAGATTCACCTCCAAGCCTTTCTAAGATTATAAGAAAAAAAGATAAGGCCATTAAGTCGTCATATTTTATTCTATTTACCATATTTTATCTCGAACACATCCATTTTTCCATAACAAACCAGCTATAGACACGGTGTTTCCCCACAATACTTTCTCCCCATGATCCAACACTCATATCAGATTCTTCTCAAAGGAAGAATCTTTCTCATGGTCAACATCAACCATATCGATCACATGAGAAGGGTAGGGTTGATACCGATGAAGTTGTGAAACATGGAAAATATCATTCCTATCATTGTGTCTATGTTTTAGAGACAATCAGCATGCCCCTGAACCGATTCTCTCTACTATCTCAAAGGCTCCAACAAACTTGGGTGCCTACTTTCCCTGCTTCTGTATACTGAGGAAACCAAACCTAGGAGACACCCAAAGAAACACACGATAATCCTATTTAAACTCTAGGGGTCATACTTATCGGTTATTACATGACTTCTGTCTACTCTGATCTGTATCCATACGTTTCCGAATTAATTTTACCTTCTCCTATATCTCCTATACGAGACTTGGTCTCAAAAAATCTGACTCACCATCCTCCATCCAGGATAGTGGTGATCTAAATGGCCTACTAAAAAGAGCCTCGTATGGTTCCTTCAATATTTTCACCCTATAACCATTCTTATAGGTGAAGTACACTAAATCCATGTGATTTTTTAAAGATCAACCAAATTCAAGAACACATGTCCATAACATATCCTCATGCACCTGTATAGTAAATTCCGATATCCTATCTATCTATGGGAAGAAATCCATGCTAAATTATACCTATGCACCAAGCACTTTCGGTATACCCTACTAAAAACATGATGTAAAGAGTGAATCATGATCAGAAACTATAGTCGGTGGCACTCCCTGAAAATGAACTATCTCACAAACATACATTTCTCCCCACTGTTCTGCTGTAAAGGTGTCCCTTATAGGAAATAAATGAAATTACTTTTGTTAGTCAATCCAAAATTACCAAAATAATTTCATTCTTCCATAGAATCTTTGGGATACCAACAAAAAAAATCCATGGTCACATCGTCCCACTTCCATTCCTGAATAGACAATAGGTGTGGTAAACCTCCAGGTCATTGATGTTATGCCTTAACCTGCTAACATGTTAAGTATCATTTTACAAACCCTGCTATCTCATTTTTCATGCATTTCCACCAAAACTATCATCATAGGTCATTGTGCTTTTTTTTACACATTGATGCAACACAAATTTGGAGGCATTGAATTCTCGCATGATATTCTATCACATGATCATGGGTACCACAACCCGATTCATCACATATACGATCTCATCCTCATCTATTAACCAATCTAAATATGTCTCCCCAACTTCAAAGTATTGAATCAAGGAAAATCACTCCATATCCTTATTCTTTCTATCCATAATATGTGTCAACATTGTAGACTTTATTGCAAATGAAACAAGAGTAATATGATCCTAACTCTATTGAACCACCACATGCATTTTATCCACCAATTTCATCATCTTCCTCACTACACTAAACTCCTGAACCATCTAATTCTGTGTTTTTCTGCTCAAAGGATCATCCACACTATTTCCTTTCCCAGGTAAATATTCCAGTTCAAAATGGAAGCACTTCATATACTCAACCCATCTCCTCTTCCAAAGATTAAAATCACACTATGAAAAGCTATACCTCAAGATATTTTCATGTGTTTAAACTATAAATTTGTCTCTCAACAGAAAGTGTCTACAACACATAAAAGAAAAAACAAATGGTTTTAAATAGAGGTCTTGTGTAGGGTAATTTCGTTCATGAGGCCTAAACTATCAATAACAATATTCCACAACTCGATCTCCCTTCATCAGTACATCTCTATGTATGAACCAAAAAGCATCACAATAAACTATGTACTCTTCACCTGAATCAGGTAGGATCAAAACCGGTTCCTCTGTTAAGCGCTTCTTTAAATATTAAAAAACTCTATCACATTCCTCTGAGAATTCAAACATTACTCCCTTTTTATTCAATCTAGAAATCAGTGTTTTCAAATTGGAAATGTCTTGGATGAATCTCTTGTAATATCTAGGTAGTCCTAGGAACCTTGAGATATCAAAAACATTATTGGGAAGATCCCAAGAAACCATTTCCTAGGCCCTCTCTTGGTCCACTGATACACCTTCCTCTGAGATGATGTTCCCCAAGAAGTGTACCTGTTCAATCCAAAACTGCCACATAGATAGTTTGGTGTATAACTGATCCTCTCTTAGTGTACTTATAATGATGTCAAGATGTTGGACATGATTGTTCTGAGTCTCAGATTATACGAAGATGTTGTATACAAGCACCACCACAAACTAATAATGATACAGGTGAAATATCTTGTTTATCAAATCCATAAACACATTTTGAGCAATTTTTAATCTAAACTACATTATGAAAAACTCATAAAGACCATACCTACATCTGAATGCAATCCTTAGTATATCAAAATTCGTTACTCTCAACTGATGATACCGGGATCACAAATAGATATTTTAGAAGACACAATCTCCCTTCAATTGGTGAAACAGATCATTGATACACTAAAGTGGATATTAGTTGTTCACATTTGTTTTTCTCAACTTGTGGTAATCAAAAAAGAACCTTAAACTCACATCAGGCTTCATTGTGACCAAAGTATGTGATCCCCAAGGCGACATTCTTGGACAAATAAATCCATTATTCTCATACTCCTCCAATCGATTCATGAGGTTTTGAAGCTTAGATGGTGACATTCTATATAATAGATAATTGTTTAGCCTCCATCATCATCCCAATGGTGAATTCCACTTCTCTCTCAGGTGGTAGCCTTGATAAGTATTTAGAAAAAACATATTGAAATAGATCCAATATAGGTGGTAGGACATCATGGTAAACAACCCCATCATCCAGTAATAGACTAGAATCTTGGGTTGTGAACTCACTTTGTTGCTGATTAAGAGGACCTGCTCGACCTTATTAGATATCCCACTATCCCGTGTGAAAATAATTATCACCCTTTTGATATATAAAGGTCACTATCCAATGGTATCAATCAACGTGGGATGAGTAGGTGACTAGCCAATCCATCCCCACAATTAGTTCTAAGCCCGTCATATTATGAATATAAAGATCCCATAAGAAATGATATTCACTAATATTTATTGAACATTCCACAAATATATATATATATATATAGACTATACTCCTAGTGGTGTATCTATAGTCTTTAACCAACTCACAAACTCCACCATTAAGCTCAAAGCATCAACACATTTTCCAGATATAATGGATTGAGATTCACTAGTATCAAACATGGAACCAAATAAAGTACAATATACTTGGATAGTACCTACCACGGTCGATAGACCAGCCTTGACATGCACAAGTGTAGGCTATACTACATGTAACTGTGCTTCCCCTCTTCCTTGTGATGTTGTCTGACTCCGAAGAGTATTACCACTCTACTAATGCAGGCACCCCTGCCCAGAAGCACCACATCCACTAGCTCTACCACCATGGCTAGTAGAACTCTGACTTCCATACCTATTTGGTTTAGAATATCTTCTTCCCATACTCTAAATGATCCAAGATTACCCTTCAGTAGCATTCTATCGCTATGACCTGCATAACTTCTCTATATGTACCATCTTGCTGTAAGATCGACACTCTACTGGTAGTTGGGAATAGTGTCAATTATATTTTATTGAACAACCAATCTAATGATAGATCACCTCTTTATGGTCTTATCCAACCGACCCTTTGGTCTACATACTCTACTTCCCACTACATTGGAGAACGTTTTCATAAAAGTGCTTCCTACTCTCGGAAGTCAGACCTCCTGATCATCTACTAACAACTACCTTTCTAGAACTGGAATCCTCCCTCAAGATCCCTTTAACTATATGTGCATGATCCTTGACTTCCATAAACTTCTTGAGCATGAATATATTTACATGGTTCATATTAACAAACCTATTTCAATCATAAAAATGTTTCTCCACAACTACCTCATATCCTGCTAATGTTAGAGCAAAGTGTTTTAGATTAATGTAGTATCCAACAGATCCCATTACCGACATGCTCCCCTATTTAATATGCATGAGGTAATCATATTTCTATTATCTTTGCATATTTGGATAAAAGTTATCCAAGAACCTCTCATATGAATTCCTTCCATAACATATCACCATACCATCTAGTTTGCGCTTGAATGTCCCACCAGTGCTTTACTGATCTCCATAGAATATTAGTAGTCAACTTGAAACCTATCTTAGCCAATGTCTCCAAATGGTCATGTATTTTCTTCATGGACTCAACCTAGAATTCATCTCCCTTAGGTATACATTCTCTAGTAAAAGTCAGAGGGTGATACAACTAAAACACCCTTATCAAAATAGAAATTCTATGAAGAACCGCACTGGTTCGCTTTCCATGAATGACATGAAGCGATAGAATTGATCTCAAAACTAATTCCCTTCATTTTCAGCTGGCATGATCAGTGCCTCATGTTTCTAAACTAGAGAATCATTCTGAGGCACACCCCTCGGTCATCCCCTCAATAAGAATCATAGTGGAATACTCTCTACAATACCCAACACATATCTCAGGCATCATAAAAAAACACTATAACATTTATGCATGAAGAAGTAATCACAATAAACTTTTTCCCCACCCCACCACACGTCCAAAACATAGGAACTATTACAAGCCTTAACCGTTACACTTCTAGGATTTGGTTGATAAGGGTAAACACACTATCATAATAATTTTTCTCATTTAGACACCAAATTATTATCATTTCACATCATTTTTACAACCTCTTTTTTCAATTAATGTAAGGTATAATTTTTCATTCTAATCTCACCAAAAAGGAAAATAGTTGAAGTTTAGTAACATACCCATAAACTGTTTTCCCGTGCATGCTTAAAATGATGCATGTCACTAGAACAATGAGGGCCTAAAATGATTTATGTAAACTCAAAACTCATGAAATTCTGGGCCTCAAATAAATACTAAAAATTCTCAGAAATAGTTATCAAATTACACCATCAGTGTGTCACCCAAGGTGAAATAACATTAAATTGGAACATCATACATCAATGAAAATAATCAAACACGGAGTAATTTTGTTTTCCCTCATACGTGGGTTTGCAAATACCTTGAATGAGACCATTACCAATCCTTGAATCATCTTAGTCTCATGTTTATATTTTCTAAGATAGTAAGAAAAAAGAAGAAGAAAGAAAACTGATCCTATGATACCACTTTGTAACATCATAACATAGGTTCCAAACAACGGTTCCCTAAGCCAGTTCTCCACATGACCTCAAGTGCGTCTCTTTATACACTAGAGGATTCAGACTAGCTATGATAGTCCGGTAAGTTAAGTAATGGGAAGACTATAAGCTCATTTATCAGAGTAAAAAACCTAAAGAAATAAATAAACACACGCGAAAGGATATATAACCAGAATAAAACTCATGTCACATGAAAATCAAACATGAAAACAACACTCAATTGAAATGGAAAACATGTTATGAAAATATAAGTGTCATGTTTATATAGTGAAACTTAAAAAAAGACACTATGACTCCCCAAGTGGGATCTGAACTGTGTCTCGTTCCCTCCTCTAGTCTCTATCCCCAATTATCCACCAATCCTAGGGACTTTTCACTTATATAATCCTACAATAATATGATCTATTCGAGTACCGATCAAGAAGCCTAAATAGGGTGTGAGTACAACTCATTAGGCCTCCACCAATGGTGTCTAAAACCAGTCTAGTCAATATGTACTGTATCCAGTTCTATACAAAGTAAGTATAATGCATAAATAACAACTTGTTACATTGTAATTTATTCTTATCTCACGAAATTAAATCTAGGGTTCCCAAAGAGACCCATACCTCAATAATAAATTCATCTCATATCAGAGCCTGAAGCATTCCCTAGGTAATATCGTATATTAATACCTACTTTTTTTCATAGGTAGAAGTATTCTATGGTGATATGATATCTCAGTGCAATATTTTTCTCGGGCCAAAGTATTAATATTCTTTTGTGAGGCCATAAATCGTAGTACTATTGTTTCCAATCATTAATTTCACATTTATAATCCACATTTCCAAATTTACAAATATCTGAAATATAAGTATGATGAAGCTATTACCATGTATACTTCTCAATTTAGAATGACCATTTTCCTATTATCTTTACTCAAGTGTATAATGGCCATGTTAACTTGTATAATTGTCAATTTAGAATGACCATATTCCCATTATCTTTATCACCCAATAAATTTACCAATTAATTATCCACCCCAATCCAATTAATAATTCAAAAATTAGTTAAACACATTTGTTCCATTAGTTAACTGAACAATCAACTATGCACTTCAAGCAATTAATTAGTTAGTCAATTAGTTAATTAATATCCCAATTTATATTAAATAGTTAATTTTCTATAAATAATCTCATTATAACCTCTACATTACATAATTAAACCCCCAATTAAATATCAACATCATATTATCAGAGATACAAAATTAATCCATAATTAATTATCTCAATATAGCCATTAAAATATATCATAATTAATCCTCTCGTTAATTACCTTGATTAAAAACCCCACCTCGTATAATCAATTTACTCAAATTAATTTTCTAATAGTGCAACCCCTTAGTCTCATGATTAATTCCACAATCAATCACCTATTTCAACAAATCATAGATAAATAAAACGGTCAATCTAATCAACCAAATTCAAGAAAATAAATTTCTAAAGGATTCTTGTAATTCAAATGTTTTTCATATACATATCAAAACCATGACTATAGGAATTAGTGTTATACCACCTAACTTGGTTCAAAAATAGATGTTCTCTCAATGGAAATCCAAAAATCTGAGCAGCACAGTGACATTGATAAATGTTTTGGGTCTAAATCCCAAAACAAAAATGAAGATCAAAGACATCATGATCTCATAAATCTAGATCTAGTTCCACAATACCAGATCTATATCTTACCACATAAGTTTAGATCAAGCAAACATAGGTTATATTCCATGAAAATATCAAGGAAAGATATAACAAATAATAGTAGAAGCATCAGGATGAAATCCACTTAGAAAGAGAAGAGAGGATCTTCTGTTAGGGAATTTAGATATTGAAGAAAGATGTTCATAGGGCCTTGGAATCTCTCCAAGTGAATGGGATAAACTTCCCTTACCATTAATAAATTAAAATCTTGAGTTAGGTCTACATAGAAGGTGAAATAAGGGATTAAATATTGAAAACGAGTGAGATCTGAAATTTTAGGATCTCACTGTCAGCCCATGCATGGTTTAGTCACACGGGCAGACAAAACTTGCTCTAACCATGCATTAGCCACTTCTTCAAGGGGCACATTTCATGGATACCTCGTATGGACTCTCAAACTGTGCTTTAACCTTGCCAAATATACTACCTCAAAAGACTAGAGAGAGCAAGATTTCTCCTTAGCAGCCACATGGTTTATACAAACCATGTGCCAACCGTGCACAACTTATTTTCTCCAAAATATTCTTAGAGTTCAAATAAACTCACCCAAATCCCTAACTCCAATAAAGGTATTTAAATAAATGAAAAACTTACCTAGAAATCATTCCTGACTTAACTCCAGAAAGGTTTTGGATCTTACACACTATAAATTCTTGATCAATGTTTTATATTAGTTACTAAAAACTAATTTTAGCATCAAATAAATGTGATAAACATTTTAATGAAAACTAATTAAAAAAATAATTATAATTCAATATTTTGAATAAAAATGATTCATGTTAATTATAGAATAAAACCTCTTAAATAAGTGGTAAATATTTTTTTTTCAAAAACTAATATATAAATAAGTATCTATTATTATAATAAAAATTAAATGTTTGAAATTTATTTTTCAAATTGATAATTAATTTAATGACAGGAAAATATAATAGTTGATTAAATTAGAGGTATAAAAAGTCAATATCATTGTGATTATCCACAATATACTAAATAAATAATAAAACATAGAATAATTATAAATTTATGGAATTGAATTTTATTCTTTATAGCTAACTATAATCTATTTTTTTACCCAACTGATAATAAATTTATAAAACATACACATTTAACTATATAAAAAAATTAAAAAAATATTTTAATACTGTTATGTAGTAAATATATTTTCTTTTTAAATATAAATTTTGTGTAAAGAAGCATACAAGAAATACTAACTAATTTTACCACCATTATCAATACTAGATATACCACACATTCAAATAATATCATCCCTATTAGAATCATTCACAACATCATCATCACCATGTGAAATGTTTATTATATAATGTGAAGCATCATGACCCAGATATTCCAACATGGAGCACATATTGGAATGTTACATTTTTTTAAATATCTCAATACCTTGAAAAATGTATAATTTAATATAGTCATAAATTTGAGGCTCATATGATATATTTGACATTATGTTTTCTATGTTACTTGGTGAACCATTTTTTTCTATATAAGACACTATACTAACATTTTCCTCATATTATATATTGTCAATCAACCTCTAATGCATATAATGGGATACTAGTTTTTTTAGAAAATATTTTTTAGGGCTATATCAAACTCTTCTAGGGTTCTTTTATAAAAAAACCAATTAAACTGATCATAAAGACCCAAGTTTGTCTCTTTCTTTTGTAATATCCTTTAGAAAATCCTATAAATACCTTTAAAATTTTATAATTTTTTATTAAAATTTAGATAAATAATTATTTCATTAATTTTTTTTTATAAATATTATAATTTTCTCTTTATTTTGATCATTAACTAAACCACACTTATTGTTATTTCATCTAGAGTAAAGAATATTTACATACATGAAACAACACTTAATGTTATCAATTTTATTATTTACCTAATTTAAAAAAAACAATAACTCAATGGAATTTTATAAATATACATATATCACAAAATAAAAATAAATATTTTCTAGAAAATGATTATCAAAAGATGAATTAGTGTGCATAAGAGTGTACAAAAAATTAATTCAGGAATTATTTTATTTAAAATTTTTTGTTATTAGTTTATTAATGGTTCATTTATAAATATAAATAAAAAACATAATATTTTAAAATAATAATAAATTTTAAGGAAAGGTTTTGTCAAAAATTAGAAATAACCTGTAAAATATCATTAAAAAAATTTAAATTATGAGACATTTATTAAAAAATGGAATACCATTATTTTATTTTCTAACTCCATACAAAAATCCTGTTGGAATTCTATATTTTTGTGGCCAATAAAATTCATTTAATTCATCATTCTAGGTGTCATAACATTATTCCATTGATAATTTTGGAATAGAGAAATATAAATAAAATAAATTATTACTTAGTTGAATATGTAATGTTATAGTCTAAGAAAAAATATATTATCCCAATTCATGGAACACACTCAATACATCCTTGAACAATCATCCTTTTCCCATGACATTGGTTTCATAAGAAGAAAACCATAATGAATCATTAGTGGAAATATAATACTATGACATCATATATTGTAAAATATGTAATATTTTACTAATAAATATATTTTTATAAAATTTAAATACTATGGGAAAATATGAATATTATTTTATATATTAATTCCAAATTTCCAAAGATGTGTGGAACAAGATCCATGTTATCTCTTAAATCCTCCATGACATTTGGAGTCTCTCTACCCTCATATGTGGTTGAGAAAGTTTCAAATTAAGAGTATGATTAAAATGAATAACTTTGAGGGGTTATATAATTATATACAAGATGGTGGGGGTAGGAATCATAGATTATAAATATTATAGGTAAAACATCATATAGATTGTATGTTCTATTTTCAAAACATGGACCCCTATAAATGTATCTAAAAGATATACTCAAATTCAAGGATAAGAACTTTACCAATAAAATATATGATCTATATGGATATAAATATGAAATTGAGTAAATTGTATTAAAACATATTAAAATTCTGTGAATAGTAAAAGGAATGATAGGGTAGATGCATCAGATGGAGTCACCCCCTCTAAATACAATGGTAATGATAATAGTAATCACCCCTTTTTTATCCCCTATTATCATGAACTCCCCCAATTTAATAAAGACACCTAAAAAATAGAACTCATGAGAAAGAAAAAATAGAAAAACAAATTTAATATATATATTGGAAATATATACTCATTATAATGATATGTGGTTCCATTACCTACCATGCATATTTGATTCTCATATTTAGAAATATTTCAAATATTTTATTGTTACTAATTTGAAAAACTATTTTACACTTTTCAATGATTTAAATTAAAATGACTTTTTATATTATTTAAAAAAATGTTTTTTTGTAAATGAATGGGATTAAAAAAATTTAAATTATATATATAAATCAAAATTAATATAAAAATTCATATTTTTTTCAAATTATTATTTTTTACATTTTATTAAATAAAACATATGATTTAATAAATAAGTATTTTTCAATAAATAAATGAATAAATTAAATAATAATTTTTTTAATATTCTATATTGCATTAAAACAGAATTATTATATTTTCATATAAAAAATTACTTAATAAATAAATAAATATTACATTTTAAAAAGAAGGTAACAACAAAATTAATAATATTAACTAATCATATTTTCGTTGAGTTTTCAATTAAAATAACAAATTGTGTGTTCTTATGAAAATTTCTAAAAATACGATGGCCTTCCACAATGAATTTTTATAGTACAAAATCTTATAATTCACCACAAAATATATTTAAATGTATCATTTTATGAAAACCTCCGAAATAGAGATTTAATAGAATATGTTCCTAAATAACATAAATAAATATATAAATGTGTATATATTTATATTTTGTTATATATATGTATGGTTCATTACCTTCAGCATTGTAATTGATGTTACATAATTTTATGACACATATATCACCGTTCATTCCATTTGAATCAGTATATAAAAACATTCGTTTTATCTTAAACACTTTTAATTTGGAGTAATAACAATGTATAATTATGTTATCCACAACTCCATAAAGTTAAAGACTAATTACAAGTAATAGCATGTCACATTACGAAGTATAAAAATGTATTTATGATCATAGAAAACAAAATCAAAAGTTATCATATTTATAAAAAATCTATTAATAATAAACATTAACAATTTATTTTTTTAACTCAAATATAATATTTTTGGAAAAAATGTGTAACACCATGACTCAAGGGATTCCAAATTTCCACAAGAATGTTCCTCAATTTGTAGAGGCTATTGGTAAAAGGTGAGAAATTAAATAAACCATTTTGGGAATTCTTTTTCCTCAACTGCATAATCTAAAAAATTCATAAAAATTATAAATTACCATTAATAAATCAATTTGAAATTGATTAAGTAAAGGAAATTAATATTGTTAAAAGACTATAATTAATCCATTATTTAAAATAATTGATACACATTCCATACCAAAATGAATTCCTCAAACCCGGATCAATTAAATCATCTACAGTATAATTAATGTGGCTATATTGAAAGGCCATGATGATGAAAAATTTCAAGCCTTGACCTTTATATTTTAAAATACAATTTACATTTCCATCAATGTGAACATGTTGATGGTGAGTATAAACTTAGTAGGATTTTCTAAATGACTCCAATTCAATTCTATTCAAGATAAAATTTATTATGAAATGCCAATTACTAATTATAAATCAATATAATTTAAAATCACAATATTTGATTTACCCCAATATTACAAAATAAAATGACAAAACTAAGTATCATTACATATGTAAATATTAAATAATTATATTGAAGAAAATAAATGAAAAATATTAACCCTAAAAAGTTTTAATAAAAATAAGATTCCTTCCAAAAAAATATTTTTCAGAACCCCATACAGTTTCATATTCAAATAAAAATAATCTCCATCGAAACAGTTATAAAAACCCAATTTTCCTAATTTTCAAATTTAAAATTATTATATAAACAAAATACATAAATATATTCTTTTTTTAAAACTCCAATGAAAAATCCTTAATTCTAAATTATTTTATTTGTTTAGGAATCCTTACAAATATTCTATTATAAATCCTTATTTTTTAATAATTATACCACAAGAAATATTTATCAAATATTGAATTTCATTTCATAAATAGAAACTCACATCGTATTAAATTTAAAATATTAGACCTTATTGTATTAAAATATTCCCACCATAACACATGCTCCTTAAATAATCACGTAACCACTGATTAAAATAAGAGGATTTAAAAACAAGGTCTCAGAAAATACTTATTGAGACACAAACACCAAATCTAGGGATAATGCACGAAAAAAAGAAATTACATAAAATTTATAATCAAATATATTTTTTAAATATCAAAGAATCAATAAACTAATTAAATACATCATATTTCATAATTAATCATTAATAGAAAATATTTGTTTAAAATAATTAAAGTGGTCCAATATACAAAAATAGAGTTTATAATTTTGGAAAAGTCTTGATTTTTATGTTATAATATCATAGAACATAATAATCTCATTTTAATTAATAATAGTATTAATTAAACTAACAATTCAAGAAATATATTTTTTGGAGTCCAAAATCACAAAGTCCATATATGAGATTCATAAAGTGATATCAATAAGGGGAGGATATAATATATCTCAATATATATATATATATATATATATATCGGATTTATAAACCATGATTCCCCAAATTTATCCGTAGTTGTAATAAGAGTAGAATACCAAAGTGACCTAATTATTCATATAGAATCATCCATAATTATTAGAATTCAAGAAATATGAGTATTTAGATATAAATCAGCACTAAAAGAAAAATTAACACCTTATTTATCAGTATACTTTATTAAAAAACATAGTTTTTCATTCCATGTTCTTAACCATGTTGAAAAGTAAATGGAAACCCTCTTCCTTCTACAATTAGAATTCATGATTTTCATAATAGTGAACTGAATGATTTTTCCATTTTTAGTTAATTATTTTACCACACATGATTAGCCTGATCAGTCTACATTCTAATTTTCCTATAATAATAATGTCAAAAAATTTAAAATTTCAACTCAGAACACATAAAAATATAAAAATAAGAATACATTTTAAAGTTTGGGAACCATGATTTTCTCAACCGCATGAATATCCATCTCAAAAATATCTTCAGGATTCATTATTTATAAAAAAATAGACATTTATTCCTCATATATACCTTTATATATCTCCCATGAATCTTCATACATTTCCCCATTCCACTATAAAACCTATTTTTTTGAATAATCCATCCCCTAACAATAATATATTTTTAAACAAATTAACAGGCCCAATCAATGATATTAAAACACCCCACACACCAAGAATTATTTTACCTTATTTACTAATATCATTAAGAACCACTCTGGGTAATTATTTGGAAAACATTTTCTAATGTTTTTTAAATAAATGATGAATGAAACAAAATAAATCTAAGTTTAAATAATATGATTTTGAATAAATAAAATCTAAAGTATCATTTCCAATACTAAAATAGATCTCATATGAGTCACAACCCCTCTCCTTCCCAATGGAAAGTAAAACAACATTGTTAATAAATCAATGATTCCAATAGTGACATATAATTAAATAAATTATAAGTATTATTAAAATAAAATTCTACTAATGTTAGATGATTCATTAAAATAATATGAAATATTAAAAACATTCACGTGGTGCACCCTCTTAAATAGGATTGTGTCACTATGCCTAACCAACAGTTTGGGGATAATACACAATAATCATCTATAGGTATAGAAATATACAATTTTGAATTCATCTGTATAATCATGACATTGATTATATATCTCAAAAAAATTGATATACTTTTTAAATTTATAAATTCTATTGATCTACTTCCCAAAGATGACAACCAGAACTTCCTTATGAAATATATTCATATAGGAATCAATTGAACAATTTTCATGTGATGGTCCACCACTACCAAAAAATAACATTACATTGATTATGATTTAAATTATCAAATCATGATAATTTAGGGAAATATAATACTTATTATAATTAAAAACTAGTAATCTATTTAATGACACACTAATCATTTATTCTCCACCTTTACATATTGAAAATTCAAAAAAGAAAAAAATATTTCATCAACATCATTAACCATTCATTACCATAATAAATTTTATGGGATGCCATGAAAAATATTGGTTTCCCTATGATAAATTGAACAAATTTCTTGAGAAAAATATTTTATAACATCACCAATGTGCTCTATTAGGATCACCTTCCATCCTTTAAATTAAGGGAAATTAATACACTATAAATGAAAATCCCTCAGTTCCAAACCTAACTAATAAGGCAACCAAATATTCTCCTATAGTTCTCATCTAAATTTTTATTTTTATTCCCAAATGATACTAAAAATTAAGTCACTTTTAAGAATAAAACACACCATTCATCACTACAATCTCCCTTTGGGGAAGTTTTATAAATAAACCCATCAATTAAAAATAATCGTCATCCTTGTTGGGTATTCGATTTAAATTTTCCTATTTAAATAATTTTCTAACACATCACATTTTATATGTTTATTCATGACTAAAAAATAAAAATTATTATGAGGCTCCACCAAGGTTTTTCTCCTCCAGATTAGATTATACGTAGAGAAAATGAGTTTCATAATTTTAGTATTTGTGAGTACCATAACATTCTCAGAAATAAGTAATCTTTCTAACACCTCAGATCATTAATTATTATAAATAATTTTAATAATGAGTATTTTAATTTTCCCATGTGGTTTTATCTTTGTATAGTCATATACTAATGATTTTAACCCTATCAATAAGTCAATTGTAAAAACCAATTCAGATTCATCAAAAAAAAAACTCTCCCAAATTATCCATTTTAGAATAATTAGAACATTTATAAAAGAGATAGTAGTATTCCACTTTAAAAATTTCACATGGAATTTCACATTTTAATCAAATATTTCTCCCATTTGTGTCATTGTTTCCATTGTAAGAGATAAAACCAAGAATTGATGGATTAATTGACTATAATATCCATCTCAATCCAAAAAAAATTATAAAAAATATATTATTTCTAATTTATGAAGACAATAATGCTTTGACATTATCAGGATCAACAACGTTCAGATATCTAAAATGAAATCCCCAAGGACCTTCAACTCCAATATATATAATCTCAATTCATGTTTCCTGAAATGGTAGTGATGGAAATTGTACCAAGAGTGGTGGTTCATTCATTACTTTTTAGTGAGATGGGTTTGTTGAGTGTTACTATTATAGAAGGTGTTATTATGTTCGACCTCATGGACATTGACAAACAATGTAATGTTGATCATGTGGTAGGATGGGTCACCTATATTATAATTTTATGATCGACAAACATTAAAAAAATAGAATATGGTATGGTTTGTGGAAATATTTTGGAGAACATTTTGCTGTGTTACAGTAGAGTGGGTTATGGGATTCTATTGGGTGATTATTCCATGGTAGAGGATTTAATGCCCAGGGTATTCAAAATAATGTTAGAATTGGGTGTTACTCAAGGGAGTTAGTCAGGTTCACTAATCTTAGTATGTATCTAGTTATATGTTATTAAACATATTCCAATAAATCAAGATTCCCTACTCTGGAATGTTGAAAGTATAATTTAGTAGAATGTACACTATAATATGTTTTATTTGGCAAGGGTGAATCACACTCTTTCTAATCTGTTTAGTCCACTAATGGAATAGTGTTAACTCCTAAGTACCTGTACGAAATTATATATATTGAAACCCCTTTAGGGTATAATCAGATTGAATTCCAATACATTAGTATTTTTCTATCATGATCAGTGGTGGTAGGTTTTAGTTGGACTTCTTCATCATTGGGATATATGGCTTCGTTTTGGTCCTTAGAATGGAATTTATTGGTTTGTGGTTGAGTTCACATTGTAACATTATATGATTTTATAATGTGTTTTCATTTTTATAAATACTATATTGAATATCTCATATTACATGTAACATTGAACAAAAATAATTTGTGATATATTTAATTAAGAATTTTAATAACATTATGAAATATATAAGAAGAGTAATCCTTATAGTAATTAAATATATATATTTAAAATTATTTAATTCATCCATATAACTAAGATTATTTTAAATAATTATATTATTTTTTTAATATGAATAAAATTATTCTTTTTAAAGGATTGATGATAAATAATTAAATTAATGTAATGTGATTAAAACTACGTAGTGTTAAAAAAATATTTTCAAAGGTTTTTAAAGTGATGATTATATTTCATAAAAAATTAAATAAATTACGCTCAATGGATTATTATAAAAAATATTTTAAATTTAAAAATTTACACTAATTTAATTATTAATTGATATCTATTAAGAATAATAACATTTAATGTTTTAAAATACATTTTTTATAAATTTTATTCATCATTTTATTTTATAATTGTATTTTAAAGAAAAATTATCAAATTTAGAATTTTATTTGATAAAATTAACATCATTTTTAATTAATAATGTCAAAATTTTTTTAGGGTGAATATTTTGGATTTTTCTAAAATGGGTTTTCTTTTGATGATTATTAAAAATTATGGTTTTATAAATACTTTGAATTTACTGAAAACATTATTGTATAAGAATGACTAAAAAAATATCAAAAACGTTTTCAAGACCAAATATGTATTTAAATGGTATATAAATTCCTTAAAAAAAATATTTTTATTTTAGAGGAATATGAGAGACATTATGGAACAAAATATTATATTTTATTCTAATAAAATATGTGTTTTGGTATGTTTATTATAATTAATCTTTGATTGGATTAAATTAAAATTGTTCATATTTTTATTATAACTTATCCCATCATTATTTAATCAAAATCCAATAAATGTCATTTTTATTAATGTTATTCATAATATTTGCCCCGTATGACAATTTTTATTCACAAAAAAATCATTTTTAAACAAATATCATGTTAAGTGTACTTGTATTAAAGTTAATTTTTGTAACATATATAAATTTAATTAATTAAAGTGGATTTATGTTTCATAATTATCACAATAAATATTGGGTAATGTCTTAAAATTCATTTTAGGTCATAATATTATTTTACCAATGTAAAAAATTAGTCCCCTTAGTAAATGTTAAAATTAGGTAAAATTGTTAATCAAGTATTAATGTCTAAAAATATACCTAAAAATAAATTATAAATTTCTGGATGATGAATTTAGAGAGTATAAATTTACTTATCCCCCTATTTATAATTTTTAGCTTTACCTTCATTGAATATGACATACATTTGAAAATTAAGAAATTAATATTAAAAAAATATCCCCTCGTACTTATAAAAGGACCCATTCACATCCCCACTTATACTCACCCTAAAGATACTTATCTTGACAAATATATACCAAAAATTCCCAAAAATATCAAAAAACATACTAGTGGTTTTATAATTATAAAAATACACCATTTCAATGGATTAATCAAATAAACAAAGGATTTATACCAAAGCTTAAGGTAAGAAATCCAAATCACTATTTTCTTTTCAATTCATCATGTTATTCTTCAAAATATTCAATATAAAATATAACCATCAAAATATTGTGAAACTTGTATCACTATTTTACTATTTCATTATAACATGGATAGGATATATGATATCTACCTTCATATTATCAATTCAAAATATAAAAATACTTCCTATATTATAGTCATTTCACCTCTATCCTAAATGGGTATTACATTTTCCATGACCAAAAAATATTCCTAGTTATAAATATAGATTTATTGAATAAAAAAAATATTTATGATATTAATTTGAGTCTGTAAAATTAAATTATCAATTAAATTATTGATTTTAATAATAATTGGTAAATGTAAATTTAACCATAAAAAAGTGGGAATTCCTTAACATCTCTCAT
This sequence comes from Viscum album, assembly GCA_963277665.1. Taxonomy (NCBI): domain Eukaryota; kingdom Viridiplantae; phylum Streptophyta; class Magnoliopsida; order Santalales; family Viscaceae; genus Viscum; species Viscum album. The sequence goes on along the minus strand of OY728132.1, from coordinate 296,868,438 downwards.
AATTTATATCTATTTTAAAAAATATATGAATATTTGTTAATTTTGAACTACTAGAATGATAAATATGTTTAAAATCTATATTTTATAGATAATTTACTCAATAAAAAAAATTTCATCACAAATAGTTACCTTAAATTTGAAAATTACTGGTTAAAGAAACATATATTATTGATTAGTATTAACTAAAAATGTGTACAAAATACTTGATAAATTAATATAAAATATAAATAAAAAAAATACTAAATTTGATCTTGTATCTACAAAAAGTGATTAGTGAGTATTATTTTTTCATTCATGAGGTTAGAATGTTTTCGAATTTTTGAAAATATGAGTTAGTGGTTCTTCTTCTGAGATTTAATTTCATGATATATTTTTCATATTACAAACCAATTACAATGTCAATTATTAAATATTTTTGAATAAACTTATTGTATCTTAAATAATTTTTTATTATTTCAAGTTTCACATTTAATTAATCTCTCCACATTTTTTATTCTTTGAATCATATATTACATATATCATAAAACTTGTTGTTAACTTTATTTTATTTTATAGATTAATAAACATTATTATTAAACATCATCACTCTATGTTTATTATCTTTCAACCTATGGATTTATTTTTTTGTATTACCTCTTTATCTTATATGGATTTAAAATTCATTATCATTAAATCCTTTAAAAAATGATTATTCTTTTAAAAAATATGATTCCTCTAAGGGGTCCTTGTATAAAATTTCCTTCTTGTAATTCTATTTTGAAATATACAACTTCATTATTTATATGGTATCTATATATAAATTTTTAAATATTATATCAACTTTATAGATTTATACATAGTATGTAAACTTTCTTTTCATGTTCTCTCTTTTGTGATCATTTTATACAAATGTTATAAAAGTGATAATCATTTCTTTTCTAATGTCACATTATTTTTGAGATTTTTTGTATAAATGATCCAATTTGAGGGCATTTTATGTAATTGTTACATAAATATTATTTTTATCATGTCTAACACATTATTTTTAGGTTTTCAATTCATTATTATAATTTTATTTTCCTTTTTGTTCACAATTCAACCAAAAGTTTTCCTATAAGTACAACTAACTTTATATTTTCAATATAGCCAGGATCCATTATCCCCTATGTCTTTATTATTTATATTTTTACTTGAACGATATTATCTATAATTCAATTATTTTCTGAGTTTATTTTCCTCTATCTTTAATTTTCATTGATGTTTTATAAAAGGAACATTTTTAATGTTTTCCATGTAATTTGTTTATGAATATATTTATAAATGTTTATAATTAATTTAATATATAATAGTTACCTCATGTTTTTCATTTCCCAATTTCATAACTATTTTTAATAATGAATATTTAACATTATGTTTTCATTTATATTCTAAACAAATTGTATTCAAATATTTTTGTATTATTCAATTTAATAATAATGGTTAATATTTTAGAATATTAAATAAAAGGACTTCATCTTACTCTTGAATAATCTTATCTTACACTTTATATTCCTTATATTTAAAATAATATATTTTCAAGGCCTTAATATTTGGAATTATTTAAAAATTACTCTTTTGAATTGCCTCACACCATTCACTTGAAATTTTTTATTGTACTGACTTATAAGATAATCATTTAACAGTATGTTCTAAATATTTATAAAACAAAATTTTATAATGTCGATTTCAATTCCTCTTGAAATATAAAATATATATTCCCCTTATTGTTAGTTTTAAATTATTTACCTATAAAAACTCTTTTGATACTTTTATATTGTATAAATGAACTTTTGGTGTCAAATGATCTAATTATTTATTTCCACATATATTAAATCATTTGAAATTGTAATGTAATACATTTTCTTATAATGGTTTTTCTCATCAATATCAACAACCTCTAATAATTTTTATGTTTGAACAGGGATGTGATCTAATAAAACCGCCAATATTCTCTCTCTCTATAGGTTTTCATCATTTTTGTGGAAATATTATTGAAACCATTTCATTTTTATGGGTTAACGATTCTTTTATAAAGTTATGGTTTTTTATTATGTGGGACATATACGAATGTATAGATTATGATGTGACGAGTGAGACCAAAATTATATAACCCTTTAATGCATTTGTTAATGATTTATATACCATGAGATGATATATAAGGTACTAGAGAGTAAACCTAACCAACTATGGTACTTGGTATAATTTTTTATATTTTTAGGGCATTGAGAATTGACTTGTGTACGTGATGTCATGGTATATGTTATTCCAAATTTGGTTAATTATTTAATCTTGTACTATCTATCTAATTATTCAAAAATCCATACTTTATTATTCGTATCATATACTAAATTAATTATAAGTAATTATTTCATTATTATGATTTATTGTACAATGGTTTTGCTCTCATACACACATTTTTATCTTATGTTACCCTATGTCCTTCTATTTGTTATCGCTTTTTTTACACTTATTGAGCATCCGAGATTGATAAATTTATATTTTCATTTCTAGATGATATGGACAATAATATTATGTTTTATGTGTCTAAAAGGGTTTCATGTTTGTGTAATATTTTTTGGAGATGATGAGGACATATTATAATGTATGTAATATTTTGGTTTAGGGGGAAATTATCCATTTGAACAGAATGATTTCTGTTTTTCTAGTTAATAATTTTTAATAAATATAAAAAATAACCACAAAATATATTATGTGTGGAAGGGAATAAATATTTGTTAATGATATTATAATTATATAAGGATATGTTTTTGTTGATTAAATTTCTATTAAGGCCAGAAGGTGATGAATATTTTTATTATTAGATCCATTATGAAATCTTTGGGGTGTCTTAGTTAGTATTAGTGTCGGTGTAATTCCCTGACCCAAGTTACCTAGAGTTGGTGCATTATTACATAACATTGGCATGATCACAAGAAAGATCAAATCTCGAAATACCGATTGGTTTAGTATCCTTGTAAACGCTAGATATATTCATAAAGTTTTACATTACATCATAAAGTGAAAAAATACTACAATAACATATTTTCTCCATAGTCCACACTATTATCCCCTAATAATATCCCTGCAGGTCATTCATAATTTACTTCTTCACAACCTGGGAAAAATAAAACATAGAAAAGGGGTGAGCTCAAATGCCCAGTAAGGATAACAATATAGCAGAAACTTTCATAAATAAGAATAAACATTTAAGGAAGTGTATAACTAAAACAAAAGCCTTTTAAACTTGAACTTGAACATAGTATGGAAAAAATAAAACGAAATAATTCCATTTACTTATTCACATGGATATTCTACTAATCGAATAATCACATGCAACATCAATAACCACTTTCATAATGATGGAATGCATAATTCCAGACTATCGTAACCACATAGCCAAGGCCTCGTGCAAAGACTACAAATAAGATTTTGCCAAGGCCTTGTGCCGAGACACTAGTTTGTCTAATGAGATCTACCGATGCATCGAGGAGCTATAGCGGGCTCCACCCGTCACATATTAAGTCCAATGCATTCTAATATGAAAAAGTTTAAACATAACATAAACATTCGTATTAAAACTAGCATACGAAATGTAAATAGTTCATCCATAAACCATGAATGGTATAAAAATAACACATCCATAGTCAAAAATATCACAAAACCTTCAATACAATATATAAGTTTTGTATCATAATAAATCAACTTCAAATAAGTGTAAATTCCATCAAAGGATGTTGACATAGATGGAATCAAAACTCTTTTTAGAGAAATATCTCTTTATATTTTGAAATCATTTAAGAGTCATATATTTATAAAATTATACATTTTCTTTTAAAATATTCTTATAATCTTGTATGGGAAGCTTCAATGGAAAATAGCCGCACCCGTCGTATAAGTTAAAAAAACATTCTTACCTTAATTTTGTCGAAAAGGATAAAAAGCCCCTTGTTTGGAAAACGACGGAAATATTCCTTTATAAACCTCTTATAAAAAGTCAAACAAGGGTATACATTACTTTAACCCATATTCTAGTAAATAGTAAAAATGTTTTGAAATACATTTTTAAGAAATAAGGATGTGGATGATAAAGAATTCCTAGTAGATTATTACGTATAAACAACCTTGGATAATGAAGAGATTGCGAAATAAACCCTCACCTTGTACTTTTACTTGGTTGGGGGTAGGTTAACCTCATGTATAATGGTGAAATAATTTTTATTAAATTATACAATAATCATATACATTATTATGATATCACATATGATCTTTTAACATTGATTTGTTAATAATATCTTAGTATTATCGTTGTTTCGGGTGTTAACCTACTCATTTTCCTTTGCATGTTTTGTTACGTAAGTCATGTTTGTCATGGATATATTGTATCTTAATCATATCCAGAATGATATCAAGTCCTTATATACTATTATTAATCATCAAATAAGAATTAGACTTGAATAGATACGATGGAGAATGAATCTCATCGCGTTCGTGGAGACGGTAGTCTTTACGTACGCACGAGCGACAATATCATTCTTTTGATATTAAAATAATATATAATTGGATGGTATATCATATATACAGAATCATTATCATGTTACATTTATTATTTACATGAATCACACATCATTATTATACCCATCCAAATAATAATTTATTGAATAACAAATACACCACGACGTGGAGCCGGTAAGTCGTACGTACGCACGTATGGTGACATGTTATTCAAAGGATGGATAGAATACTGAATATGATTGCAACATATTTATAATAAAATCAAAGTATATATAAGATACTGGAGTTATTATTTTATAATGGTAGTAACAAAGAAAGAAGAAGTGGAAGAAGAAAGGAACTTGAAAAAGGGTGGTGAAAACATTATCTCTTCTTCGGGTTCTTCCTTTTGATTTGATCAAAAGGGATCTTAGGTTGGCTATATGACTAAATTAAGGCCCCTAGTATGAATTTAGAGAAGTTGAGAGAGTATTTGGGCAGATTTTGGCTGAACCAAAAGGCTTTGAAGGTGTGAGTTAATGAGAAGGGAGAGTGCACTTTTATAAGAGGGGTGATGGGCACCTTTGGAAAAGCTAGAAATATTATTTTATAATAAATTCATATTCAGTTTATAGTGGATCCAAAGAGGATTATTTAAATTTTAATGTGGGTATAGGTCAAAATCCACTCAACCAATAGAATTTAGATAGGTTCGGGTTACTATATTAACCTTATTATTAAGTATTAACTCTTAGTTAATTAGTTTCACTTTTACAATGTCTCTTTGTATTTTTATATTATATGGTTAATAAACTTACTATATACATCCAAGAGACCCCCCAAGTGGTCCATTAATGATACAACTATCATGATATAAGTATCTTGGACAAACCCTAGATTTTTAGGAATTTAATATCAATAAATAATATACTATTTGTTTTAAAAACTCTTCTATGTCAATTTTGACACCATTCAATAATTGATTTTTGTGAAATTCATAACAGAATGATTAGTTCGAAAAAAGTCAATTAAATAAATCATAATATGTCATATTATCCTATACAATTAGTGTAATTCATTAAAAGTCTCAAATTATATTTATTTGGGTATTTATAATATCAATTGTTTTAATTTTTCACTATTATGGTAATTACTGCATCATAATTGGGTCATAAATAAATTAAATTATTTAATGTCTAAAAATTATAAATAAATTATCATTATGTAGTAAATTTTTTTATATTTCTAATGAATATAAATAGTCTAAAATCCAACATATATAACCCTATGTAAAAATTGTTTTTCTAGAAGATATATGCTCGTGTCATTTTTGTATTCATTTTAACTTAATTAAAATAAAGTGTCCCTATCACTTACAAGTGGCACCATGGGGTCCCAAAATCGACCCAAAGATTCCCATGGTCGGACATGTATCAACCAATGAGGTTAGGAAACGTTTTAGGGTAATTTGTTATTTTTATAATATTGTTTTTTAACCCTTATTTACCGGATTTACCCTTTAACCATGTTAAATAAAATATTTACCGAAGTAATTATTCAAAATTTCTAAAAATAAAAGTTACCTATTTACACAATTTGAACATCCTGATTCCAAATATATAATCCATTTTTCTAAATTCAAAAAACAGAAGTGGCAGAAATTAATTTAAAATTAATTCCCGCTGTCAAAATAAAAAGCGTGTTTTTAAGATATAATAACTATCAAAAGATTGATACTTGTTTATGTTTGGTTTAATTGTGAAATTATGTCCAATGACCAAAATTGTATTAAATGGTAAAAATATATTCTAAATATACTTTAAAACCACTCATATTCATAATTTATCACTAATAATTATTTTGATTAAAAAAATTGTTTTTAATTAAAAGTTAGTAATTTTCACTATTCATCAAAATATTAAAGTTATCCGAAAAGCACCAAAATTTCACCTTTGGCTAAATTCGATAATCTAAATCCAAAAATGAAGTCCATTTTGAGAGATAACAGCTAGTTTGATCGGTTGTGGTGTGTTTTAGAACTCGATGTTGCGTACAACACACGCTATTGCATTATTCAAAGAGAAGCGTACTGTAGAAGTTTGAGGTGTTACATTCTCCCCTCCTTCAAATAATTTCTTCCTAGAAATTTCTAGAATAATACCACTTGAAAAGACATGTATGGTTATTCATCATAAGTTCCTCGGGTTCCCACGTTTCCTCTTCCATCTTATGGTTTCTCCACAAAACCTTTACCAGACGCGTCGTCCGGTTTCTTAGTACTTGTTCTCTCGTATCAAGAATCCTGACGGGCTCTTCGCAATAAGATAGATTGGGTTCTAGTTCTAATTCCTCATAGGTGAGTACATGCGTTGGGTCAGGCATGTATTTCCTCAATAGTGATACGTGGAACACATCGTGAACTTTGGAGAGACTTGGCGGCATTGCCAATCGGTAAGCTACAACCCCAATTCGTCCTATAATTTCAAAAGGTCTGATGTACCTGGGACTCAATTTACCTTTCTTACCAAAATGTATGACTCCCTTCCATGGAGATACCTTCAGGAAAACATGGTCACCAACTTGAAATTCCAAATCCTTCCTTCGATTATCAGCATAGCTGTTCTGCCTACTTTGAGCTGCTTTGATGTGATTTTGGATTACCTTCACCTTTTCCATTGTTTACTCTACCAGTTCCGGACCTACAAGTTTACTTTCACCAACGTCATCCCAACAGGTTGGTGTGCGACATCTCTTTCCGTATAACGCTTCATATGGTGCCATATGAATACTCGAATGGAAGCTATTGTTATAAGAAAATTCTACCAGAGGTATATATTGATCCCACATACCCTGGAAGTCAAGTGAGAAGGATCTCAACATGTCTTCTAAGGTTTGAATAGTTCATTTTGATTGTCCATCTGTCTGAGGGTGGTAGGCAGTTCTAAAATGAATTTCATTATCCAAGGTTTTCTGGAGACTTTTCCAGAATCTTGATTTAAAATGGGGATCACAATTAGAAACAATTGACAGGGGTACTCCATGAAGTCTCAAAACTTCATTAATATATAGTCTTGCTAGACGTTCCAGTTTTTGATCTTCTCTTATATCAAGAAAATGTGCTGACTTGGTAAGACGATCAACAATAACCCATATTGCATCATTCCTTCTAAGAGTCTTTGGTAGCCCCATGACAAAGTCCATCGTAATATTGTCCCATTTCCACTCCGGTATGGGAAAAGGTTGCATGACTCATCTAGGCTGTTGCCTTCCAGCTTTCACTTGTTGAAAAACCATACATCTTGACACAAAATCAGCAATCTTCCTCTTCATGTTGTCCCACCAAAAATGTTCCTTCAAATCTGTATATATTTTGGTGCTCCCAGGGTTTATAGAGAAATTGGAACTATGAGCATCACCAGCAATTCTCTTTTTAGATCAGGTATATCAGGAACACAAAGTCTCTGCCTGAATTTCAAAATTCCATCTTCATACACAAAGTCTCTCAATCTCCCATCATTCACAGCTTTAATATTCTTTTGAAAATTTTCATCATCGGTCTGAGAACTTTTAATCCTTTCTAGTAAAGATGGTTTGGCAACCATTTGAAAAAGAATTGATGTTTCACCTTCATTGGTTATTCCCATGTCCATCTTCACCAGATCCATGAAAATTGGATCCCTTTCAATTCTCATATTGTTGAAAACTCCATGATCTTTTCTGCTCAAAGCATCTGCCACCTTGTTTGCTTTCCCCGGGAGATAGTGTATCGTACAATCATAATCCTTGAGTAATTCAAGTCATCTCCTTTGCCTCATGTTGAGTTCTTTTATTGAGAAAATATACTTCAAACTCTTGTGATCAGTATAAATCTCACATTTTTCACCATAGATGTAGTGCCTCCATATCTTCAAAGAAAATATCATAGCTTCTAACTCAAGATCATGTGTAGGATAGTGTTTCTCATGAATTTTCAACTGTCAGGATGCATAGGTAATAACCCTATCATTCTGTATAAGGACACAACCAAGTCCTTTTTTCGATGCATCACTATAAATAACAAACCCATCATTCCCCGATAGTAGAGTCAACATAAGAGCATTGACTAATCTTCTCTTCAGTTCTTTGAAACATTCTTCACACTCTTTTGTCCAAACAAATTTAACCCCTTTACGTGTGAGCTTCGTTAATGGGTTAGCCAATCGGGAAAAATTCTGGACGAAATGTCGATAATAACCTTCTAAACCAATAAAACTACGTACCTCAGTTATACTCGTAGGTGCTAGAAATTCTTGGATTACCATTGTATTAGAAGTATCAACAGAGATTCCATCTTTAGAGACAATATGGCTAAGAAAAGAAATCTCCTGATTCCAGAATTCACACTTGCTAAAGATCCATATAATTCATGTCTTCTCAGAGTCTTCAGGATAACACTCAATTGATTTTCATGATCTTCGTAGCTTTTGGAGTATACCAAGATATCATCAATAAATACCACCACAAATTCATCGAGATATTCTTTGAAAACTCTATTCATCAGATCCATGAATACAGAGGGTGCATTAGTCAATCCAAAAGGCATTACAGTAAACTCGTAATGCCCGTACCTGGTTCGAAATGCTGTCTTCGGAATGTCTTCCTTTTTCACACACAACTGATGGTATCCAGATCGAAGGCCAATCTTTGAAAAGTATTGAGCTCCATGCAGTTGGTTGAAAAATCATCATTGCGAGGTAGGGGATACTTGTTCTTTATCGTTATAGCATTGATCTCCCTGTAGTCGATACATAATCTCATATATACATATTTCTTTTTAACAAAAAGAACAGGGGATCCCCATGGAGAAACACTAGGGTGAATAAATCCATTATTAATCAATTCCTATAGTTTTTTCTTTAGTTCGACTAATTCCACAATGGCCATTCTATAAGGGGTCTTCGATATAGGCCTTGATCCATGAATTAAATCAATGGAAAACTCAACTTCTCATCATAGAGGATGTCCAGGTAAATCATCTGGAAATACATCTACATATTCTTTCACAATAGGTACATCCTCTATTTGAACATTCCTTTCCTCACCCATAGTCATTTCATTATCTTCCTTCCCAATAATTGAATTTAGTTGAGGTACTGGGGGTGGATCTAGATAAGAATTAGGTGGTGATGATTCTTCTCTAAAGATATGGTGTTCCTTATCATTATCATCAAAAATCGTAACCCCCTTCTTCTTACAATAAATATTTGCATCATAGTCCGAAATCCAATCCATACCGAGGATTATATCAAACTCAATCATAGGTATGACGATGAGATCAGTAGATAAAGAACATTTATGTGCTCTAATGGGGACTGATTCAAAAAACTTTGTTGCAATGATACTTCCCTTAGGAGTTTTAACTGACGACTACCTTGTTAAATAAAATTGGAAATATCTAATTTTCTTAGCAAACTGGGAAGATATGAAACAATGCAATGATCCAGAATCAAATATTGCATTTTCTAAACTTGAGGAAACCATTAAATTACTTTCCACCACGTCTTTTGGAGCTTCTACCTTAGCAGTAGTGATAACAAAAGCTTGGTCTTGATCCCTTGGACTTTTCTTAGGTAAGTTCCCCTGATGATTAGTACATTCATTTTCACAATGTCACATCTCCAAGAAATTGTATCATTGAACATTGGTAGCTTCCTTCTTCCCTTTGCAATCATGAGCTTGGTGGCTTTTTTCACCACACTTGTAACAGACACCCATTACCTTTAAGCAAGTACCGGGGTGTTTCTTCCCACATTTACCACAGGATGGATATTCACCCTCTCCCTTATTCTGCTTATTTCCATTCCTAGATTGATCAGCAGATCTCTTCTTCTCTTGCTTTGCTTTAAAGACATAATACTTTGAGAATTCTTTCTCTGTCTTTATAGCACATGAGACAATATCTTCGTACGACGAGAAGGATTGTGAGACTAATGATCAACGGAGAAATGGTTTTAACCCATCAAAGAAATGATCAATCTTACTTCTTGGGATACGTATATAATCTCCAGCATACCTTGCTAACCTTGTAAAGTTAGCCTCATACTTTGCGACATTCTCATCCCCCTTTTGTCTCAGACTCATAAATTGCCTTTCCATATCTGCTCGATGGTCACGAGGAAAGTATTTTTCTAAAAACAGATCTTTGAACTACCTCCATTCCATATTTGATACTTCATCATCTTCCTTCATGTTTTGAATCAATGACCACCATTGATCAGCATCTCCAGTGAGGCGGTAAAATGCCATGATAACTTTTTCCCTTTCACTACTCCCCAAATCCTAAAATATTTTCTCTAGGGAATTTATCCATTGCTCAGCTACTAAGGTATTTTTACTCCCATTGAACATTGGTGGTTGTTGCCTCATGAATCGATCTAACATTGATCCTCCACGCTGCAGATGAGGGTGCTCCATACGGGTAAGGTTATTATTCATAACCTGAGTGAGTTGTCCCAGTATGGTGATTAGCTGATCGGCACCAGTTGCATCACTGGCTCCACTATAATTATCTTGAGCAGGAGGGAAATCTGTACATGGAGTGCGCGCATTGATACAGTTTCCATTTCTTCCACTAGGCGCCATTTCTAAACAATGGCATAAACTAGATCAGTTTATGAATCAAAATACATAATTCCATAATTATAAAACACTTAACATAAATTGAAATATTTATGGATATAATCCATAATCATAAAAATGTTTTCTTTGAGGATGTATATACTCATAAACCATTCATAATTATTTGTAAATAAAATGAGAGTTATCCTATGCATATCCCCCGAGAGTGTCGTAACCAAGAGTGCAGCAAGTCCCATTGTCGTGCACTAGTTCCGGTTTGAGTCTAGCTCAAAGCAGTGTTTTCGGGTTTTACCCCTAGGTACATCTATGCCAGATCCGCATCTACCTGCTCGTATCCAGACAGGGATGTATTTCTCGGAAAACTCACAAAATCTCTACAATACCAAAATTCTAAAAAGTTATTCTATACTAATCCTCAAAGTCCATCTTAGGTCTATGTGCTCTAATCAAAGTTTATCTAAATCTAGCATCCAAGGATTGTACTGAACTTCCTCTGATACCAACTGTAACACCCCGACCCCAGTTACTTAGAGTCGGTGCATTATTACATAACATTGGCATGATCACAAGAAAGATCAAATCTCGAAAGACCGATTGGTTTAGTTGCCTTGGAAACACTAGATATATTCATAAAGTTTTACATTACATCATAAAGTGAATAACTACTACAAAAACATATTGTCTCCATAGTCCACACTATTATCCCCTCATAATATCCCTGCAGGTCATTCATAATTTACTTCTTCACATCCTGGGAAAATTAAAACATAGAAAAGGGGTGAGCTCAAATGCCCAGTAAAGATAACAATATAGTGGAAACTTTCATAAATAAGAATAAACATTTAAGGCAGTGTATAACTAAAACAAAAGCCTTTTAAACTTGAACTTCAATAGAGTATGGAAAAAATAAAATGAAATAATTCCATTTACTTATTCACATTGATATTCTACTAATCGAATAATCACATGCAATATCAATAAACATTTTCATAATGATGGAATGCATAATGCCAGACTATCATAACCAAATAGCCAAGGCCTCATGCCAAGACTACAAATAAGATTTTGTCAAGGCCTTGTGCCAAGAAACCAGTTTGTCCCATGAGACCTACCGATGTATCGATGAGAAATAGCGGGCTCCACCCGTCACATATTAAGTCCAATGTATTCCCATATGAAAAGGTTTAAACATAATATAAACATTTGTATTAAAACTAGCATACGAAATGTAAATACTTCATCCATAAACCATGAATGGTATAAAAATAACACATCCACAATCAAACATATCATAAAACCTTCAATAAAATATTGAAGTTTTGTATCATAATAAATCAACTTCAAATAAGTGTAAATTCTATCAAAGGATGTTGACATAGATGAAATCAAAACTCTTTTTAGAGAAATATCTCTTTCTATTTTTAAATCATTTAAGAGTCATATATTTATAAAATAAAACATTTTTTTTGAAAATATTCTTATAATCTTGTAAGGGAAGGTTCGACGAAAAATAGCTGCACCCGCCGTATAAGTTAAAAAAACATTCTTACATTAATTTTTTCGAAAAGGTTAAAAAGCCCCTTGTTTGGAAAACGACGGAAAGATTCCTTTATAAAACTCTTATAAAAAGTCAAAAAAGGGTATAAATGACTTTAACCCATATTCTAGTAAATAGTAATAATGTTTTGAAATACATTTTTAAGAAACATGGATGTGGATGATAAAGAATTCCTAGTAGATTATTACGTATAAACAACCTCAGATAATAAAGAGATTGCGAAATAAACCCTTACCTTGTAATTTTCCTTGGTTGAGGGTAGGTTAACATCCTGTATAATGGTGAAATAATTGTTATTAAATTATACAAGAATCACATACATTAATATGATATCATATATGATCTTTTAACATTGATTTGTTAATAATATCTTAGTATTATCATTGTTTCAGGTGTGAACTTACTCGTTTTCTTTTATATGTTTTGTTACATACGTCGTTTTTGTCATGGATAGGTTGTATATTAATCATATCCATAATGATATCAAGTACTTAGATACTATTATTAATTATCAAATGAGAATTATACTTGAATGGATACGATGGAGAATGAATCTCATCGCGTTCGTGGAGACCGTAGTCCTTACCTATGCACGAGCGACAATATCATTCTTTTGATATTAAAATAATATATAATTGGATGGTATATCATATATAAAGAATCATTATCATGTTAAATTTTTTATTTATATGAATGGCACATCATTATTATACCCATCCAAATAATAATTTATTGAATAACAATTACACCACGACGTGGAGACGGTAAGCCATATGTACGCACGTATGGTGACATGTTATTCAAAGGATGGATAGAATACTGAATATGATTGTACCATATTTATAATATAATCACATTATATATAAGATACTGGAGTTATTATTTTAGAATGGTAATAACAAAGAAATAAGAAGTGGAAGAAGAAAGGAACTTGAAAAAGGGTGGTGAAAACATTACCTCTTCTTCGAGTTCTTCCTTTTGATTTGATCAAAAGGGCCCTTAGGTAGGATTTATGACTAAAGTATGGCCTCTAGAATGAATTTAGGGAACTTGAGAGAGTATTTGGGCAGAGGTTGGCCGAACCAAAAGTCTTTGAAGGTGTGAGTTAATGAGAAGGGAGAGTTCCCTTTTATAAGAGGGATGAGGGGCACCTTTGGAAAAGCTAGAAATATTATTTTATAATAAATTCATATTCAGTTTATAAGGGCTAAAAAGTAGATTATTTAAATCTTAAGGTGGGTATAGGTCGAAAAACACCCAACCAATATAATTTAGACAGGTTTGGGTTACTATATTAACCTAATCATTAAGTATTAACTCTTAGTTAATTAGTTTCACTTTTACAATGTCTCTTTGTATTTTTATATTATATGGTTAATAAACTTACTATATACATCCAAGAGACCCCAAAGTGGTATATTATTAATACACCTATCATTATATAAGTCTCTTGGCCGAACATTTTATTTTTTGGAATTTAATATCAATTAATAATATACTATTTGTTTTAAAAACACTTTTATGTCAATTTTGACACTATTCAATAATTGATTTTTGGGAAACTCATAACAGAATGATTAGTTCAAAAAAAGTATATTAAATAAATCCTAATATATCATATTATCCTATAAAATTAGTTTAATTGATTAAAAGTCTCAAATTATATTTATTTGGGTATTTATAATATCAATTGTTTTAATTTTTCACTATTATGGTAATTACTGCATCATCATTGTGTCATAAATAAATTATATTATTTAATGTCTAAAAATTATAAATAAAATTTCATCATGTAGGAAATATTTTTATCTTTCTAATTAATTTTTATAGTCTAAAATCCAACATATATAACCCTATGTAACAATTGTTTTTTTAAAAGATATATGCTTGTGTCATTTTTGTATTCATTTTGACTTAATTAAAATAAAGTGTCCCTATCACTTACAAGTGGTGCAATGGGGTCCCAAAATAGACCCAAAGACTCCCATGGTCGAACATTTATAAATAAAAAAGGTTAGAACACGTTTTAGGGTAATTTTTTATTATTATAATATTATTTTTTAACCCTTATTTAACGGATTTACCCTTTAACCATGGTAAATAAAATATTTACCGAAGTAATTATTCAAAATGTATAAAAATAAAAGTTAACTATTTACACAATTTGAACATCCTCATTCAAAATATGGAATCCATTTTTCCAAATTCAAAACACAGAAGTGGCAGAAATTAATTTAAAATTAATTCCCGCTGTCAAAACAAAAAGCGTGTTTTTAAGATATAATAACTATCAAAAGATTGATACTTGTTTATGTTTGGTTTAATTGTGAAATTATGTCCAATGACCAACATTGTATAAAATGGTAAAAATATATTCTAAATACACTTTAAAACCACTCAAATTCATAATTTATCACTATTAATTATTTTGATTAAAAAATTTGTTTTTAATTAAAATTTAGTAATTTTCACTATTCATCAAAATATTAAAGTTATCCAAAAAGAACCAAAATTTCACCTTAGGCTAAATTTGATACTCCGAATCCAAAAATGAAGTCCATTTTGAGAGATAACGGCTAGTTTTATCGATTGTGGTGTGTGTTAGAACTCAATGTTGCGTACAACACACGCTATTGCATTATTCAAAGAGAAGCGTACTGTAGAAGCTTGGGGTGTTACAGTCGGGTAGAGATAACTTTAAATATTATGATTATTTATTTAAAGATAATTTCATAGTTTTGGATACCATTATGGTATATTTTTTTTGGTTGAATATATGTTTAAAAGAATAAATAAAAAATTTTAGGACTTGGATGTTTGCAATTTATGGTTATTAATTATATTTTAGGTCATGTTTATTTCATTTTTAAAAACAATACATGTTTGCAAAATATATTGAACATAGGATTTTTATGCGATATAATTCCTAGGAAACTATTTTTAATTATGATATGGGGATAAATTTTTTTGGGAATATAAGTTGATCTGTATTGGTAGCCCTAGGGGATGAAAAGTAATTTACTATTAAGAAAATTCATGTTATTTTTAGAAAACATTAATAAAATTTTAGGGAGAATATATGATATAGATATATTGTTTGAAATTATTTTTCTGATATTTTTTTGTATAATGTATGCTTAATTTTATATGCATAGGTATCCATTAATTCTAGTTATATAATGTCATAATAATGGTTTGTATTTAACTTTTACTGGATGATAGGATTAAAATATATTATTGAAAAATATAGAGATACATCATAATATATGTTTTTTTTAATAATTAGTGTTACTTTTATTATAAATGATATCCCTATATGGATACTACTAGTTTCTATAGGATCTAGATTCGATTCTTGTTGAAATAATTACCCTAAAAATGTGTTTTGGGTATTAACATGAACCTCACTAAATGCACAATAAGTGGTGAAACCTTACACATGGTTTGATAATCTGCTTGGATACACATTTGATGTTTAAAATTCTATTTGAAAACCATTATAAAGGATGCGTAAACATTTTAATATCATGAGTTATGATTATATTATGAACACACAAATATATTTTTCTTGGGGAGAGTTATTCATATTTCAATGTTGAAATTTATTTATTTGGGGTAGAACGCAACACGCCAATATTATATGATGTGTTTTACATTAAATGAATACTATTTTAAATTGATGGTATCACTCAAAATAAAAAATTAAGATAATTATGATATATATTAACAAAATTCATAATATTATAAAAATATTTACTAGATTTTTGAAATCAAGTGAAAAAAAGACGATAGTTAATATTATTTATTCCTTTAATATTAATTTTTTTATTTTAAAATTAAATAAATGTGTTTTAATACCAAAAAATGAAATATTTTATATAATAGAATAAAAGTAGTTATATTATAATGATGTGATTAAAATAAATTAATGATAAAAATTCATACATTTCAAAGATATGTTTTTAAAGGGTTTTGGGTTTTTCATTATAATTAGAATTTAGAATATTATTATAATAATATATTTCATTTTATACATGAATTAACACACATTTGATTTGTAATTGATATTATATAATATTAAAAACGCATAATTTTTAAAACTATTTTTTCTATAGAATTATAGTTTCATTATATTTTATACTTGATATGACGTGGATTCCGAGTGGTAACAACCTATAATATTGCAACATAATCCATGGATTAAATATTGTCCTGAGATAATTTCCGAATATTATATAGGTATGTTGTAGAATATGAAATATTCATCTGAATTAGAAATTTACATTATAGTATTGGGCCTATGAGGTAGATATTTTCCAATCTATCTTTAGCCTTTAGGCCGGAGTGCCTCTTGGACATCAAAGGGAATTTTGGAAATAGGTCTACTGGGCCATGGATCAGGAGATATTCTATATGCCAGAATAAAATCATGATTATTTATCATAGAAGAAGATTCCACCAGGAGGATTTATTTAGAATTAGGGCTGGAGGAGGAATATAATAGACATCCCATAGGCCCACATAGCTCTATATTGCAATATTCATGTTGTTAGAAATGTTAGGTGGAGATCTATGTGAAGACATGATGAAACACTAGGGATGTAAAGTTATGGCATAATCATGTTAAAATATGTATTTTATTTATGTGTATGGGCCTTTAGGATATTAGTGAATGAAATTATTCTTCTAGGAATCCTATTTATGTAAGGGTTCCCTCTCAGCATACTTAACAAGTGTTATTATCATAAAAAAACCATATATTAGATTTTTATCATTTGATAATTAAATTACTAAATATTATAATTTATATTTGATAAAAAGAAATATATATTTTTTAATTTAGATTGTAAAAATTATACTTAGGTTTTTTAGAATTTTCTTTAAATGGATTATTTATTTGTGAATAATAAAAATACCATTTTTATAAATATCATGAATTGTATGATGTAATCCATATACATGAATTATGTAAGAATTTATGAAACATGTTTCTGATAAAATATGTATTTATGGGGAAAAATTTTCATATAAAATAATTTGTCAATTTAAATACCTTTTATTGACATTCTAAATCCTATGTGAAACTATTTTCGAGTAAAGTTATATTTCTAGTACTTTTTCTTTAATTAGAATCCAAAAGGATCCATTTGGTGTTGTATTTTTTTAATTAAAATTATACTCTTTTATTTTTTTATAAACCAAGGAATATAATTATTATTATATTAATTTAAAATAATAATACTAAATAAATATTTTTATACTTAAAATGCATTATTCAAAATTTATTTTCAATAATTTATTTTTATTTATAATGAAATACATTTTTATCACCATTATAAATTGAATTAACATAAATATATTTTATATTGTTAATTATTATAATTAATATTTGTTAAATTTTAATTTTTTAGAGTATAAGAATAAGCAACCACAGTAAAAACCAGTGATTGCAATATAATATAAATTGAGCATAGAGGGTTAAATCAAGAGGTAATTACTCCATATATCACAAAACATAACATCTAAATATATGGATAATGAATTTAATGACCTTAAAATATTTTATCCTTAGTAATTGTTGGGTTTTTATCAACATTCATTGAATTTTACATCCCCCTTAAGATTAGGAAAATAATATTTACTAAAATTATACCCATCCCATTTATTATAGGACCCCTTCACAACCCCAATTCAACTCACATATAATGACTCATAACTTAAACATGATTTTCCAAAAAAACCTTCCCAACACTCTTATCGATGTCAGAGTTGGTTTTATCCAAAGTAAACCACCTTCAAAAGGCTTAATCCAATTATCAATGGAGCTTTCCCGAGTTGTAAAGTGAGAACTCCTAATAAATCCTTTTAATTTATATTATTTTAATTATTATTTTACCTATTAAAAATATGGTCTAAACATCCTAATAAATCATATTCATTAACATTTTTCTAATAAAATTTTATTAATTTCTTTTAGTAACCTTTATATACCTTCCTCTAAAGAACATAAAAGTGAAAATGTTTCATGTGTTATTCTCGGCTCACTTCCAATGGGAATGCCACATTTCATTTTTTGTTCCCTCTTTGGTTTGATAGTTTTAAAAATTCATATAAAATAGAAATATTGTTTTTAATAAGTGGAAAATATTTTTTAATGATAAATTAGCCATATATAAAAAATACATTAACAATAAATGATCCTTGTGATTTTAACATCCAAATATGAACTTACCAAGAAATAATTAATTATTGAAATATCTATTAAAAATTTTATTGTGATGTGTAACACTTATATAATAAAATGATATATACTCAATAACACTATAATTAATTAGATTATTAAGTCATAAAAATGAAATTATAAACAAAGTATACTGAAACCGAAAATGAACATTTAAAACTCTTTATTCCAATTATTGACATTAACTAAAAGTAATTAATAAATTTATATTATATAAATTTAACATACTAACATAAAAGGTATTAAATATTAAATATAATATTAAATGGATGATAAATGAGTTTTTTTATTTATTTAGCAGGTTATATTTCATCTAGCTTAGTGAGAATCAAAGGTAATGTCTCTTTGCCTTAATTTTAATTTATTAAAACATGTAAATTATTTTAAACTAATTTAAATTTATATGGTTTAAATAATACACTATGGTAATATTATATTTTAAATAATTTATTATTATTATTTCACTTTAAATTAATCTCCCAAAATTTAAGTCCCTTTAATTTGCACATTACCTAATTCAGAAAGGTTTTTGTTCATTACAATTACTTTCACTGAGTTAAACCCTTTATTCATAAAATTCAAAATTCAATGTTTTGATTAATCCAAATTATAATTTCATTATATTTTTCCCTATTTCTTTTCTAAGAAATTATTTTATACTCTTAGAAAATCTTTTATGATGTATTAATAAATAGAAAATTAAGACCTATGAATGGAAATTCCCATCTTAAATTGTCTAAATTGAGATGAGTTTTCTTAATATGAAAATAATTTCATTATAAGGTATATATATAATCATTAGAATATTGTATCATTAATATATCTTTATTCATAGTATTTTAATTTCCACTTAATGTTCATTCATTCATGTTTCTGGATCCAAATGTTTTTAATCTAAAAGGGTTTATTTTCCAATCACATGTTGTTTTCTATATAGTTTATTTAAATTTTACTATTTAATGGAATTGTATGTTATTTTTTTAAAAGACCTTTTTAAATTATATATTGTTATTTTATGGTTTTTTATTCATTATTATAAATTTATTTCCCTTTAGTTAAAAATTTTATGTAATGGATTCCTGTAAGGGAAACCGACACTATCTTTTCTTTAAACACAAAAATAATTATCCTCCAAGTACTAATTATTATTTATTATTTCTTAATGGTAGAATCTATACAAAAAATATTATTTAAGTCCATTTTAAAATATCAACCCATTTAATTAATTGTTTAAACAACTATATTTATCATTTTTTACAAACCATTTCTGAATTTCTTAAGATATGTGTCAATGGAATCTTATTTTTAATAATTATAACATGAATTCCTTTTTCCTATGTAGTAAATATTTTTCATAATTGAGATTTAATTTCATGTTTTTATTGTTTAATAATATAATTTATATTTATATTATATTCAAAAATATTAATTTAAAAAATAATATTATTGTTATTTAAGATTAAATAATATGACCCCATTACCCTAACATATATTTTTATCATATACTCTATATTTTTTATCATTAACATCATTTTTTAAAAAATCGATATCTTAAAATATTATAAAAATATGAATTTAATTTTCAACTATTTATAAAATTGATATTTATTTATGATGTGAAAAATAATTCTTTTTCAACCATTTTAGAAAATGTTAATTGAAATATTTTTTATATTTGTTCATCCCTTTTATAACAAAATCCTGAAATATCTATCATGATTAGAGTTTTATTACTTATATTTCTGAATTAATTAGATTATGCTATTTTTATTTTGTGGGATTGAACATGTGGTATCAAATGATCCAATTCTTTATATCATCATATATGGCACTTTTGAAATTTTTTATGAGCCCATACTATTATAATTGTTTTCTTCTATATCAATATCTTTTAACCATTATTCTAATTCAATACTGATATACTCTAATAGTATGAACCATATGAAACCTTTATATCAATTTTGAACTTGTTTTTTGGAAATATTCGTGGAAAATATTCTTTCTCAATGAATAATTTTTCAGTGATGAAATTATATGTCTTTTCTAATGTGGGACACATATACATGAATATATTTTGTTGTTAGGGGTGTTCTTAGGATTATATATCCCATAAATGAAATGTGTAATGTATTATATATTATATAATGATATATTATAGGTAGGATAGTAAATCCAAGCTGGTCTACAAATCTATGCACTATGTTATGTTTTTTGGTTGGGGGTAAACATATATTTATAATGCATGTTTTATTTCATTTTCACATTCTTATGATCTCATGATCATATGATATTTACTTCATTATTATAAATAAAATAAGGTATAATTCATGACATATGATAAATGTTTTATCTGGTATTATTTCCTTATGACTTGTTCATACTCCTTGATTATGGTTTCATACCAATATGTTTATCTCATGATCAATTATGATGTTAAATTTTTATTACATGTGTTTACCCTAATGGAGTATTTGTGCCCAACCAAATTATAATTTCATTTTCCCTTGTGATGAATAAGAATACTATATATGGTTTGTGTATAAGGGTTTCATGTGTGAATAATCTTGTGGGAGACATTGAAAAATTATTGTAATAAAAGGCATCGTTAGGGTGGAAGGAAAAATTTAAATTTGATATGAAAGATAAAAGTGTTGATGGTAAAATATTTTTAAAAATTTATGAAAAATATAGACGTAAATGGTATTGGGTAAGTATGTGACACAATTTTGGTTATTGGTACTATAATTAGAGATGTTTAGGTTAATTTAAAATCCTCTTCAATCAAATATAATAAGTAAAAAATATGTTTTTAGCACTATATCCTAGACTGTGGGTCTGGAGTGTCCCAAAAATTGGTTATTTCAACAAATAGTATAACATTAATGTATATTGAGGGTGATGACTATAACTATTCCATGGATTTGGATATTCATGAGGGGTGTTCAGGGACTAACCATTAAATGTATTTTGGGATCCTAAGCTATTTCACAAGTTTCATTTCAGGAGGTGAGGGTACATTCCAGTAATGTTTTCTTCCCATCGATGATTGGTTTCAAGATTTGAATCGTGATGAATAATCATAGATTCCACTAAACAGTTAGATTCATCTTACAATATACATTATTATATTTACATATCCAATATTGTTTTTGAGATGTTACATATTTTATATGAATACCTCAATAAAGGATGCTTCATATAGAGGAAAAATGGATAAATGTTTTATATATTATATTGAGAAGAATTGTATTATTCACTCTAGTATGTCCCAATGGAGTGAGCCATATTTATACATTAATAGGGGGACTATTTGATTATAATATTATGTCAATTTTTAGAGATTTAAGCAATTTATTATAAAGATATGGCCTCAATTTTCATATATTGAAAACATATATTTTTATTTGAGAGGTGACATAATGTTTCTAAAATTGTCTTTTGTTCCAGTTATCACTATTTTATAAGGGGGACTTGTAAAATATCTCATATTATTTTTAGGCATTGGTATAGTCTATTAATGTATATTTTAATTTACTGTATTTAAATAAATTATTAGGAAATGTTTATAGACCTGATGAATTTGGTCTTCCATCAATATTTGTAATATGTAATGTTCATTTTTTTTTTGGTCAAAGGACCAAAGCATATTTATTTGTAATATGTAATGTTCATGTTTGTGGAGGGTATTATGTTATAATCCTAGATAGAGGAGAAAAATAATAAATATCTGGATATAGTATTGGGGATAATGTTGGAGTATCAGGTTCATTCTATACTCTCAATGTATAAGTTTTGGATTAGTGAGGTCTAATTTTTTGTTATTGTGATATTGGAGTATTGTTTATCAGTATACCCTGATATGTTTTAGGTTGTGAATTCTATGGATTAACACATGATAATATTCCCAAATTATATTTTCTTGGGATTTTATACTTATTAATGAAGTTACAGTCACGATTTCTCTCTATTAGAAGTTTCAATGATGTCCCAAGACAAAAAGGGGGAGAATTCATTAGAAATTAATTCTTATGAGTGAGACTTCTAGGTAATAAAAGGGAAGATGGAGAAAATTACAATCCTAATGATAAAATATATGGTTAAGTTGTTTATAATTAATTTTTATAAATTAAATGTCAGTTTATGAGTAGTTATGATGAAGGATAGGTTTCTAATTACATATGGATAATTTAATTAGAGTATTAATTAGAAGAACTATCCCACTAATGAGTTTGAGTTAGTGGTGGATGAATATTCTTTATAGAGTTATAATAACCACATTTAGTTTATAGGTTTGTGGTTTATATATATACAATAAGATCATGGATTTTTAATTTTCATTATGTGATCTAAATCTTATCAAATAGATGTGGGTAAAGATTATTCAATCATTTAACATTGTTTTGGATTATACAGCTGGAAAGGGTAACAAAATTTCTAAACTATTGAGTATGAATAGTCAGTCTCAAGTAATGACAAAGGCATGGTATGAGTGGAAAATGACATCCCTTTTCACTAAGATAAATCATTATATTTTAGAGTATTATGGTATAATTAGATAAACATCTATGAATCTCAATTATTCACTTTATGGGAGGGTGAAGGTAATTGAGGTATCATGTTATAAAAATTTAGTGATGTGAATACATAAGAATTTGATGTGGTATTCATAGACCATTAGTTGTTAAGTTATCATAGTTATTACTAAGATACATGAACACATTCATTGATTGTATTTTTTTTCCTATGATGAAGAATTATATAACATTTTTCTACAAATAGTGTTATATCTTTTATTTGATTAAGGATGAGAATTAGTAGATCACATGTCTCCCCTAGTCAATAAACTTTCATAAGTGGATGTGTGGTGATTTGAATTTGAAAATTGTGATAGGGTTTCTGAGTAATCATTGTCTTGGTGACATGATTTTAGTTACTATGTTTTTGATGACCTAGTATTATCCTTTCCTACCGATTTGAGAGTATATATCATTCAATAATATGAAAATTTTCTATGTTGATGGAAAATTTTGTTTTTCCATGGTGCTCAGAAGGATTATATGGAACCAAAATACATGTTAATTGTCAATCATCAAGTAAGTGCTTTATAAGGAGAATGATACACAGGTTCACGTGATGATTACCTACAATTCGAGGAAAGGCATGTAAAATGGGCATACAATCAGGGTGTTTGTGGATATGTTTCACCCATGTATCCTTTATTTTTGAGGATTATGGAAAAATAAAATATACATGTCATGTTTATTTAATATATTATTATCAATACTCTATTCATATTGTAACCATTAAGGATTTATATTATTTGTCATTCTGAATAACTCACTATTAGTTTGAGCTAGAGGAATTGGCTATGATTGAGCTATGTCATATGTTTTTGATGTAATATATTTTTTAACCTATAAAAAGTGTCTGGTGAATACTCAATGTTGAAAGAGGATTTTTTATAACCAGTTTCTCTATACTCTTGAGATTGAGGTGGGTGATTTTCAATTTTTACTAGTATCCCCTGAACTATGACACATGAGATACAACAGAAAGGAAAATCATGGCCAAATTATATAGGATTGTTTGAGTTCTAGGGGGAAACTAGAATGGAGTAAATGTTAAATATTTCTTGTTTTTTGGTGTAAAACACAATGCATTTTATATATAACATCTCAAAATAAATCATATTGATCTATATCATGTGGTCAACGTAAAAAATTTCGAGTTAGATCTGAAGCTTCATTTATTGAATGAACAATTCATAGCATAA
Organism: Viscum album; assembly: GCA_963277665.1. NCBI lineage: Eukaryota > Viridiplantae > Streptophyta > Magnoliopsida > Santalales > Viscaceae > Viscum > Viscum album. Next base: position 296,843,739 of record OY728132.1, on the reverse strand, counting down.
ATAAAATTAAGAAGAATTTACATTATAAAATACTCCATATTTTATAAGAAGATCCTTGTAAAGTACATATGAAATAGGTGGTGTTGGGGTGGAGTATCAAATTCTAGCCTAGGGCCCTGAGCATTTTTTTGGCGAGGCTTAGTGGTTCTCAAAGACACATATCAAAGATGAGAAACTATATTGTTGGGATGTTGTAACTCACTTGAAATGTTTCAGGTGTGAATCTATTTTAATTATTACTAAGACTCATTTATTTTAGTTCATTTTGAATTTTGGAGGTGGTAGTGAGGTCCCATGTGGATTTTTTTATTTATGTGGCCATGATGGCACTTTATCCTATGTGATAAAAACCAATAAGTACCGTGTTTTCTTGTACTAGGTACCTAAGGGATTAACCAAGTGAGGCGGTGTATCTACCAAATATATTGGTCATTTAGTGGACATCATGTGGATACCCAATGGTTGTCAAGCGGTAATCTATTGGTCATATTATATTATAATAAAATTAATTAATTAAATTGTTATGTTTATTATTGGGGGGGGGGACATTATTCATCACTTATTATAGGTGGATACATATCCTATAATCTCCCTTTACTCATATTAATCTTCAGGAATATTCACCTCTATTATAAAGTTTATCATATAGTTTTACATCATTTGTGATTGTTTTTTATTCTATTTATACATGTGTGTAATTAATCATTTTCTTTCATTTATTCATTTATTATCACAAGGTAACCATAACATGTGTGTTTTTTTGGGTTGAGAGGCTAATTTTATTTAAGAATGGTTATTCTAATGGTATTGATATAAAAAGACTCCATAATAACAAGGTTGGTGGTTCCAACACTACATTAAGTCCAATGATATTTTCAAAACATGTATGATGTCTCATCATGAAGACCCTGTTGGATTGACCTAAAAATACAATTGCAATTTTTTATTCCTTTTGTTTATAATAAAATTACATTTTTTAGGAAATTACATGTAAAAATAATTATCTACCACCACAATTGATGTTGGAACATCCTGTGATGTGAGTACATGTATTACTCTTATTTATTCAAACTATGACAATACCTTACTTTACTCTAGATCGTCACATTAATTTATTTTAATGAACATTGACTGTAAAATGGGAATATAACTATAATAAATATATATATATATATATATATATATATTTGAAAACTCTACGTAGAATTATTAACGGAACAAATATTTTTTATATCATTCCTATTGTTATTAATGGGACGGTATTTCCTAAAAATCATGTTGAACTATCTATTCTGAATTTTGATTTTATCTTTAGTATTTATTTTATTTCATTTTATGATTGTAGGATATATTATCAAACCATAAAAGACTGTTTCAATGATTTCATACGTGTTATAACTAACTATGAAGGTGAAAAATTGATTATAGAGAGTAATGAATGTTATGAAGATTATATTGTTGAAAATAAAGAAAATATTTGAATTAGGGATGTGAAAATACTAAACAAATAAATAGATTTTTCCTAGTGCTTGGATTGGTGTTATTCTATATTTGGATTTTGAGTTTATAGTTTACTTATTTACTGATGCCAAGCCTTCAAAACCCATTATCAAATGGTTCAAGTAGAAATATTGTAATTAAAAAGTAAGTGTAAATATTATCTTAATAAAGGTTACGATAAACCTATCACATCACCATGGGGGGATAATATTTTTTTTAAAAAAAAATTATGGTTTAATGATTATTTTTATTAATTATATATCCCATAATAACATCATTGTTAAGAATAAGTACCCTTTCCCATATATCGATTATTTTTTTGATCAGCACTAGGGATATCAATATTTTTTTAAGGCTGATCTGATGTTTTGGTACACTCAACTAAAAGTTATGTTGAATGAAATTTTGAAGATAAAATTTTATAATAGACAAAGGTTTTATAAGACTTTATTAATTCCCTTTGGGTTTTATAATATAGATACTATATTTATAGTTCTTATAAATAGTGTCATACATGACCTCTTGAATATATTTATTTTCGTGTTTATTAATTGTATTTTTTGTATATTTTAAAATACTGGATGAACATACAATACACATGAGAATATTTTTAAAAACCATAAAAAAAGAAAATATATGGAAAATATAGTATGTGTGAATATTGTTTGCGAAAAATTTATTTCCATGGACTCATTTTTTCTTAAGATTTAATTACTATCGACCCTACTCGACCATTAGTTGTTTAATCCTAGATAAGACCATAAAATTTCTAAGGGATTAATAGTTTTTATAGTTTATCAGTTTAAAACAAATTATTTTTTAAAATTTTCTACTAGTTTTCTATCCAACTGACTATGTTAACTAGAAAAGAATATAAATTCATCTGGATAGAAGAATACGAATTTCATTTTTATGAAATTAAAAGATGAATTGAGAATGTTCCTATTTTTTCCCTTCCCTGCAGAAATGAAAAACTTTTCATCTATAACGATGCTTTATTGAATGGAATCAGTTGTGTAAAGATGAATAATTACTTGGTATTTTCTTATGCTTCACATCATTTGAAACCTCATGAGTTAAATTCCTAGACACATGATTCAAAATTATCATATGTGTTTTATGAATTAAATATTTGGATTGATATTTTATAAGGATTAAATTTAGATATATATATTGATCAGAAAAGTTTAATATATATACTCACTTAGAAATAATTCATCATGAGAACAAGAAGATTGTTGGAACTGCTTAAATATTATGATTACATGATTAATTAACATCTTGAAAAATAAAAAACACTTCCCAAGACTTGAGTTAGAATTATAATTCTAGATTAACCATTTTACATTTGAAAAAACAACCCTTTGTTCAATAGTTTTATCAATATTAGAATAAATAATATAAATGTCGGTACATTCTCTATTTTATAACTGGTTTTAGTACAATTGACTTTGTAAGATAGAATTAATAATGCATGGAAGGAGGATCCTATTATATAGTAAAATGTATAATTGGTTAAAAAGGTTATCCTTCATGAATTTTATTTTTAAAAAATGGTGTTTCTCAATTTGGAATGATATTTTTTATTTCATGTCATTCACATTTAAAGAGAGAATTAATGACTAAAACACATAGTTCTCCATTTTTTCCTTTATATTGGAAAGACTAAGATGTACCATGACCATTAAGATTATTATTGGTATGGTGGTATTAAAGGATATAATGTTGAATTTTCCATTAAATGTTTGATTATTAATTATGTTAAAAATGAATTACAATTATCAAAAGGAATTATTCAACAATTTCCAATGCGAGAGTGGATGTTGGAAAATTAACAATGGATTTCAGGGTGGGATTACTAAAGACAACTCGAGCTAACGATGTGATATGGTTTATTTTTGAAAAAAAAATTAATCTATTCTTTTTATTCCAATTATAGAAATTATTTATTTAGATTATATTTCTTGAATATATATTATGGAGATAACCATGTTACATTGAGTCCCCCTCTCTATTTTCTTTGATTGTGATACAATATTTTCCTAAAATTTCTATAAAGGGATTCCAAACACTTTTTGTAATGAATTAAATTTTACTACCTATTTTCAACCTCATTATGATGGAATGTCTGATTGAATGATTCAACCCATGTATGATATGATTTTTCCGATGGATTTTATTAAATATTTGAATCCATATCTTATTTCACTGAGTTCTATGATAAAAATAATATTCATTCTATTATATAGATATAAAATTTTGAGGAATAAAAAGGAAATATGTCTCAAATGACAGTTTATTGGGGTGAAATTAGAGAAAGGATGGTAATGTGATTGGATTTTGTAGATAAAATGTATAAGAAGATAAAATTGTTTCCATAACATTTTCGGATGGATTTGTAAAGGATTAACAGATATTCTGTCAACCATAAGAAATATAATTATTTCAAGGTAGGTGATCATGTTTTTATAATGTATCTACCTAGAAAAGTGTAATTAATTTTAGTAAAAATGGGATTTAATCCCATAATTCATTAATCCCTACTGAATCCTAGAGAAATTTGGGTTATTTCTCTATCGAGTGGATTTTTAGTGAGTTTATCATAGGCACACAATGCATTTTATGTTTCAATGTTAAAGGAATTTGTGTTATATTCATCTCATGTTTTGAGAACTGTAGTAGATAATTTATAAGAGAATATTTTTTATAAGGAAAAACATATTAATATTATTTAGCATTTATATCATGAGATTTGGAATAGTGTAATTCAAGAGGATAAGTTTTTATTGAAATTTATATGGTAGATCATGAAATAAGAGTATCTGAATATACAATGAGGGAATGATACCCCCAAATGTTTAATAAATGAATAAAATTATGAGGAAAAATATTCGAATATGGGGATGAATGTAAAATAAAACACATTGATATAATAAATCAGTTTTATTTTTATTAATATGAATTTGATAGATATATTCACTATAAAAATATAATGTAATTATTAAATAAAAAAGGAAGTTGTTTTAACTAAACACTTTTTATAGTATATTTATTTAAAAGAATAATTTCGAAAGTATAGAATAATATTTTAAAAATAGAAATTAATTTTCTAAATTAGAATATTGGAACTAATGTAGGTGAAAGTCTAGTATTTTTCATAAAATATTTATTTTTAATTGAATAGATAAAAATACCAGTTTCTATAAATAAATCATTTAATTTTAATAAATTTAATAATATAGAAGTCCAATTATTTTTTGAAAATTATTTCATGTAACATAAATATTATTTACTTATATTTAATCCACATGATTATATTTTGGTCATCATTATATTTTACTTTTTATATCTTTTTTGGTTCAAATAATAGATTTTCCTAAAGAAAATTTTTTGGTGGATGGTTTTTCACTATTTTAGAAAATTAAAAACCTTGAATTTGTAATGAATTAAATTAATTTTTTATATTATATATGAACAAATAGTTTTTAAAATTCATAAAATCATTATTACTAGTAATAGAGTGAATGTAAAATCATATAATAATTGAAAAATACATTTCCGTAAAAACAACTTTTTCATTGCGTCTGCGAGTTTAATTTTACATTAAATTTATTAAATTATTTGAATTGAATTTTGAAAAACTAGATTAAATACATTGAATCAGGAAAATTTGTTTTATATAATTACTTCATCGTAATGTTTTGTCATAATGAATAATGAATATAGTAAAAATGATTTACTACAATTATGGTAAAAACATTTTTAAAATGTTTATACTAAAATGATAATGGTTAAAATGAAGAAAAAACATAATATAAAATTTATTTTACACACATATTTAGAAATTTTATTATATATTGATAAAAAACATTAATTTTCAGTGCCTTGTGACATGAATTAAACTTGGGTATAAATTTTACTTTTCAAAAAGTTCAATGGTGCCACTAACATCATTTATAAAAAGCATTCCCTCTCTTATCCTCTTAACACCTTCAAAGCTATTTGGTATGAAAAATAACTACCCAAATACCTTCTCTAAACCTATACCCATATTCTATAAGTGTTTTTTTGATCATAAATACATCCTACAAATGATTTTTGGGCCAACATAAAGAGTTTTTTCTAAAAAATATGTATTGTTCTTAAGTGAGTGTTTTAATTTTTTTTTCATATTACACATCCTTAAAATATTATTATATTATGTTTATATAATTAAAAAATTATATAATTTAAATTGAGAAGTTATTTTTCTAATTTTATAACCTAAATTCATCTCCACTTCAATCAAATATAAAACAAAATTATCATTCCTTTGTACGACAAACTACCGCCTTACAAACTGATGAAATGATTTCTTCATCATCTCCTCTCATGTATTGTCATATTATAGATTTTCATTATATATAATATGTTTTTAAAATATTTATACTTTTGTAATTATGATTCAAAAAATTCCTTTTTTATATTCCATATTGTGGGGGATATGATAACGTCGGTCGTGTCAAAGGAGAACTACAGTATCACAAAGTGATGTGAATTGTTTTTAAAAAACACTTTACATAGAAAGTAATAAGGATAATTTAAGGAATATATGTGTAATATATAAAATAAATATGATGTTTATTATATATTTATCAACCTGAAATTATCACATATCATTTTATTTCTTACCTTTCTAATTTTGGAAAAATTATAACGTTATCCATTCATAAAAGTGGACTACCGACACCCAAAAAAGATATGATTATTTTCCTAAACAACACTTCACATGGATAATATATATAAGTATATTTAATGAAATAGTATGGTGCTTTTTATATGATAATAATTATAAAAATATGTAACATTACTAATTTAATTTCTATAATGATCACTAAAAAATAGAAACTTTTATGATACCTACGTAGGACCAAACATCTACAATATTGTAATGTAATTGACTTTACATATAAACATTTAATTATAGGTTATAAAATTATAATTTATGTAAAAAATGATAATTAATTCAAAATTAATATTTTTTAGGTGTTTAAAAAAAGATAAAATTGGCCATAGTCAAATTAACAGTGCCATATTAACACATATTCCAAATATCATCAAGACATCTGATGAAATCTTAATTGATTATATAATTATATATAAAAAGATAAAAAGTGAAATAAATTGAATAATAAATCAGTTTTTTATAAAAAATAAAATTATTAAGAAATTTTTTTTATTCGGGAAGATAAAGAACTTATGGGACAAGCCAAACTCAGGGTATGGGACTTCATCTCAATTTTTTTTATTGAATTATATTTTGATGATATAAACCTATATTAATTAAAAATGTATATATACATATCCTTTGACATTTTATATCATGAATTAAGTGATTCTAATTATATTTAAATGTTTTTGAATTTTACTATTTCATGAGGCTAACGATTCAAATATTTCTAAAGTTGTAAGGGGTATTATTTTTTAAAAATTAAATTTCATATGAATATCAGAATATAGTTTTTCAAATGGGTTCAAAAAGTGTTTTTATAGGGTTTTATATTAAAATTCTTCAATAAAAAATGTTTTATTCTTGATAACGTACCTAGGAATTATTTAAAAAAGGATGAAATTGATATATCTTATTTGATGTGTAGATCCCCATTTTATCTCACAATTTATCTCGATATAGATTATACAAAGTATTGAGACCCATTATTACTCAGAAAAACATTGTTGATCCCAATGTAATTTATATGAAGGGATATAAAACATTTAATTAGGTAATGATTATGTTATCTGGATAATTATATTGTAGGTCAGAATTATGGTTATTAAAATTTAAGTGGATTTAAGAATATGATGCTCTATGTTTCCAAAAAAAGTTTTTTATTTTATTAATATAAGGTTGAAGGGTTTTATTTCAGGGAAACGATTATATGTTTTTCATGTAGATATTTTTAATTTGAAATACTGAGTAAACATTGAAGATATAGGGTAAAATTAAATGGGTTTGCATGTTTTTCAATAGATAAACAAATAACTTCTTTTTTTGACCCTAGCAATTATTTTTATTATCACCCACTGTCAAATTTTTTTTAAGAGGTTTTAATTTTAGGTTATAACTAGGAAGAAGTCTAGTGGAAGTTCATGAAGTTTTTTCATGAAAATATATGTGTTTCCTTTTAAATTTTTTAAATTGAGATATGTTGAATAATATTTTTTAATAGGGTTTAATGGGTACTTATAATGGAACATCAATAAAATGTTAAATACTATAATGTCTCTTTGAAAATAGGATCTGTTGAATCATATTTTTTTGGCCCCACCTTTTTTTGTGATGGAAATATGATCAATCAAATTTTTTTTTGTGATAAATGATTAATCAATAAAGAATATAATTTTACTACCTATTATTTGTAATAAATTAAAAATCATAATAATAATATAAATAACAAAAATAAATTAATTATTAACATAATAATTAGAAATTATATAAAAAATAATTCACCCATAAAATAATAAGCTATGAATAAAATATATTTTTATGAAAAAAACATAATATTTTCACTACTAAGAGGGGAATCAGCTTCTGAATGACCATTCTATAGAGGGAAATCCAACATTAATCCATTTTAAGGCCATCTCGTGTACACTATCATATCCTCATGCTGCTACTAAATCTATTGATACTATTTCCACTGTAGATAATATAACACTTATTCATCTATGTGGAATCTATATATAATATATTTTCAAAACCTATAACCTTTTATTATGACCTTAATTTATTTTAGATGATGACATCATATATGATCTTGTCAATATGGTCATTTCCATAACTAAATATTCATAATAAGTTATTGAAAATGATGATGAACCAATACTGATCACCCAAAAATTCTCAATTCCATATATGGTTTCTATTTTTGAATTTACCTCCTAAAAATATGATTGGACTGATCCCTAATCACCCCATACTAAAAAAATCATGAGACTCTTGTGTGTGATATTTCATGGCTTTATATATCCACATAAAGAGTAATTAGAAATTTATATAGTCAATAAAAATTTTCTCTGTTAGTTTTCAAAATAAAAAACAACATAATAACATCAATAAGACGATATATCACACTAGAGATCTCTCCTATAGTATGGTTAGAACAAATAATCATCTAAATTTAATCATTTCTACCCATGATGTTTATAAATTTATAACAGACATTATTTACCATATGTCATCAATGTATACAAAAAGTATGAATCCTATCTTGGTTTGTGACCCCAACCCACCCTTGATTATATTTACTAAATGATAATCTCCTCTATGAAGTCTCATCTAATTTATAGGAATAAAATCCAAAAAAAATCATTGGAGGGGATATAGACAGGTTGATGAAACATGAAGGAATCATCAAAAATTGTATCATGAATGTATTTATATGGACTTGTTTAATGTTTTAGGTAAACATTTATAAAAATTCTCATACTTATAAATCTCTCATGACTTTTAAAAGAGGCCCTCGTTAAATCTTCAATTGAAGGTTTCAAACCATGAATGTAATTTTTTATAAAAATAAATAAATTACAAATGTTAAATAATATTAAAAAATACTATCTATTTACATACATTTCAATGGTCCAACATGCGAGGATTAACATTGGTGGAAATATAATCCCATTAAATTCACAGTATAGAGAAATAATTAAATAGAATCACACCTACCACCCCTATAACTATATTTGAAATTTTTTGAAACAAAAAATATATAATTAGATAATTAATTTTGAAATGAAAGTATTGAAATAAATGAGTTTAACATTGAAAATACATCCTCAAACAATTATTTAAATAAAGATATGGTTTATTCTTTATAGCATGTTCTAGAATCATAAATCTTGACTCGATGTGGAATCTCTAGGTTGATGGGGGTTGTGGAAACAACTTTTAGGCCTGTTGATAGATCATGTGGATCATTATTGAGAAATGGAACATCTATTAGGGTATAAAATGCCTTAATGTCTTATTTATAATAAATAATAAATAATTATTTTCATAAATAATTTTTAATAACAAAATCAAATATAAATAAATAAAAAATATTTTTTTAAATAAAAATAAATATACTAATTATGACTATAAATAGAATGTAATTGATTAATGTTAATATCCATATTTATATTCATTAGTGTAAATTTCTTTATATTATTCCTCAATATCATTAGTTTTCATATGTTCTTCATTATCATAATCTCTCCATATTTAAAATTTATTATTCACATCACCCTAATAATCTACCTCATTGGCCTGGATCTATAAATTTTCATCATCAGTACATGTAACCCTTTCAATAAGGAATGTATTTTGTGCTGTTTCATGAAATGTTTCATTATTTATAACTTCCTTAGATTGAAATTATTTTTCTATAAAGTAATTTAATGATATTTTATTTTTATTACACTTATACATTCTTTTATATCTCTCTTATTAGGATAATAATTTTTATAATGAATATAGTGTTATTTATATTACGATATAAATATTTTATAAACTATAAGAATAATGTTTTATGTATCTTAAATGAATCAATATCATGGATAAATCCAGAAACATCTTAGCATCAACCAATTGATATTTAAACATTATTATGTAAATTAGTCTGGGATAAGGTAACTCAATTATTTCATTGAGTGTTTTATAAATGTAACGATCACATTCATTATGATGTATTTATTTTAAATAAACACTATTGTTCATTTATTTTCATAACTTAACATTAGTGGATGTATGAGTTTTAAATCAATAAAACACATATCAATTGTGAGATTTTACAAAATTTGTTGGTGGGTTACTCTTTTCACATAATCTATTATCAGTTTTATTTCAATGTTGTGAATTTTTTAATAAAAAATTAAAAAACAAGAAAAAAGATTAAATAAAAAATTTATTTCCTTTTTTATAAATAGTTTAATATTCCAATTTTTAAAACCACATGGAATAATTAATCTGTTGAAATTATTTAAGAGCATCACATGTGTTATTTTGGAATATATTTCGATATGATCATTGTATAATCTATGAGAAATTAATATTAAATAACTTATATAAAATATTACGGAAAATATAAATAAAAGTATAACATCCTATAAAAAACATTGGATTTTTTATGATTGTGTATAATATATATATATATATATATGAGCATTATGTGGTTAATTATCTAAAATACATAATTCATGATCACCACCAAAACCTAACACAAACTATTTAAATAGTGATAACTGATTTTATATGCGATCATCTACATTTTAATCATTTTTACCCATTAGATTACTTTTGGAAATATATTCAAATTGAAATAAAAAATTAAATAAAATCAAAATTAACTTTTTTCAATACTATTCTATATTTATTCATTCAACTATTACATTATTACAATCATTATTCTTCAATTTTTTAATACGTATCACATACGGGTATATCTATAGAAACTATATGAGCCTCTAATTTTTTCATAATATCAAAAATAATATATTTAATCTTATATTGAATGAAAAAACATCAAAAGAAATATTTTTTCCACTTGACTTATATGTTGAAAAATAATTTTTTACATCATAACCTCTCTATAATTATTTTTTCTTTATTATGGAAATTTAAATTTTTTGACATTTTTGTTCAACACATCTCAAATCGTAGATTTTTGACACCCTATAAAACCTATTTTCATTAGTATTTACATTACAATATGGAAATTAGGACTCTTTAACCTAATAAAATGACCATTTCAAACACAATAAAGCAAAATTAAATCATATTAATTTATTAAACTAAATTAAAAAATCCACTAATTATATTATAAATGATTTTATTTTAAGTTACAGAATCTACAACTATCATCATTAAAATTTCTACATTTTAATTTCAAATAACCCATCATCAGGATTCCTAAATTTTTTGACAAGATCAAGATTTGTATTTATTGGATTTTTCTTCTTACTAGATCTTTCCATCATGATATTGAATATATAATCAGAAAATTTTTTCTCAATATATGTTAAACCAAACTTATTAGTGATCAATTTAATAGACTTATATGGAAGGTACCACAAAATTATTCACATTATCCAGTTGTGACATCTCATAAAGAAATAATTATTTTTTTGGTTTATAGTTGGTTCAAAATTAATATGAAGTAACAAAGTGATGATAGATTTTAATTAAACACCTTAGAACACTATCATAGTTTAATCTCACATGATGATACATTTTGAAAACATATTTTTATTCCTCAAAAAAGGATGATATTCACGATTAAATCTCTTGATACTGTAAAAACTATTTTCCTTTATTCCCAGTAATAAATAGTTTAATTTTACAACAATATTTTACATAATTTTATATGGAGTTCCTCCATAAATAACCCATCATGGAAAATATTCTCACATTTATTTGTATTTATGATAAAGCATCACCCATATACAAATAAATAATTTTTTTAGAAGAAAACAATTTAATTTTTAAAAATAATATTTTTAGTGAGATTTTAATTATCCCTAAATTAAATTCTTCATTTATAGTTAATTTATATAGTGATATATTTGAAATACTATTTAGTATTATTTTACACTGAAGATAATCATATATATAAAATACTCTATCAATTTCACTAAAATTGTATCTTAAATGAGTAAAAAATAAAAATAAAAAATAAAACTAGAAATAAAAAACAGAAAAAAAATTGATAGAAAAATTTGTAAAACACTAAATATAACATATATTTATTCATTTGAATTAATCAAGTCACTTAGGGGGGGGATTAGCTGCTCATTAAAATGTAGTAAAAAATATCCAAATTCTAGATAAAAGAAATTAGATGAACACAACCATTTCCTCAGGGCACCAAAAATTATGTTTATGGTGGTGGAACTATTCTTATTACTATTTGTGAAATATCTTTATAGGATCATCATCACCTCAAAAAATACCCCATACTATATAATAGACAATGATTGTGCATGATATCCCTTTGAGATGACCGATGATATCACTAATGTACCTTAATAATGTGATGGAATTGATCTAAAACCAACACCATTCACTTAGAGATTATGTGTGCTACAAATTTGTTCTCATATCTATGTCTACTCATCAAAATCTGACTCCCATTTTATCTTTCCCTCAGTCATAGTCTAGACCACGTACATGTGAGATGTCATGAAATCATACATCTCCTTCAACTGTGTTTAGAATTTAAATGGTAAAAAAATATAATTTAAGATTAATGTAAACAAAAAAATAGAAATACTAAAACAATTTGATTTTCACTCTCTATAAATATCACTCATAGTATGATTGGTGAAAATCTACTTTTGGAAATGAGACTTTTTAATAGTTTAATAAATAGTTGAATGCATAAATTTTACATATAAATTTTATATTAAATGTATATAGAAATTATTGTTCAATACTACATACCATATGTACAAAACATATAAAAAATTTTGGAGTCGTATCCCTAAGTGTGACCTCATAACTCCTTGGTTTTTATCATCCAAAAAATTAGCCCTTTAAGAAAGTCACTCTAATCTAATAGAAGAACAATAAACCCCATTATTAGATAGAGATGTAGTCTGGTCTATAAAACATGAATTCGTTATTATAAATATTAGAATAATCTCACACCATTGATATAATTCTCAGGTTGTATAAAAATTTATGAAAACAAGCATGTATATAAATCTCACATGCCTACCAGATGGAGGATCTCATATTTTAGTCATCAAGTTACTATAAACCCTTTATATAATAGACAATATAAATTTTTTAATTAAAGACACTAAAACAAATATATATTACTCTTTTATATACAATAAATCATTTAAACATGTGGTGTTGAATTTGAGGGGGAACCTGATCCCAATACACCCATGGTCTACAACAATACTTCCAAATAATCTAATATTCCTTCCCAAAAACAATATATTAAAAAAACGAAAATTCTAATAGATAATAAGATAATTAATATATAATTTTTTATAAAAAAATTAATATAATTCAAAACAAAACACATATCTTCATGTGTAGATCAATAGAAAAACATGGTAATCCCTTGGGAATATTGTTTTGAATGATCTATATGGCTAGTTCATTAACCCTTCAATTTAACTATTCAGTGGAAACATTATATGTGTCAGATGAACGATCATCGGTCTCATTACCAGATAGCATTACATAAAAAAGGGTATGATTAAACATGTAATAAAACATTCTATCCATCTAAAAAAGAAAAAATGTTAGCTACAAATAATTTTTAAGACTGAAATTTAAATATATAAAAAATGAATTCTTATTGGAAAAAATAATATATATTGACCGTGACTATAAATACTTTGTAATAAATAATTCCCCAACTACATATTAATATTTATCAATGTAAATGTCTTCTTATATTTCTTCAACATCATCAATTTTCATATAAGTGTCAATTTAATCATCTCTAATAAAACAGAAAATATTATGTGGCGTTATCCACACTATCAACACTATCTCCTCAAAATTGCTAGGTATTGTAGTCAATATTTATATATCATCATGTAAGAGATTTGTTTGGTGATTTTCTATGAGCAATTTCAATATTTTACACTACAATAGACACATTATAATTTTTTATAAACTTATTTCCATGGAATTTAGTTTAAAAAAATTATTCCATACTGTTTTCACCATATATGATTTTTAGAAATCAAAATAAATAAATAAATAAATAAACATATTTTATTATTCAACAAATTCATATGGTCTGTTACATAGTGCAAAAAATTTACTATCAATTTTATTTACATGTTTTTCTAATTAAAAAATAAAAAATAATTTGTAATATATGAAACAAAAAATTATTGGATTTAAAATAAGTAATTTAAATAAAATTCGTTAAATAAATCAAGAAAAATAATGTTCCTAACATTCATTAAGATTATTTGAGTAATTTTATTTTAAATGTTTTTCCTATGGCTATCATTTAATCTTAAAAACCATTCATATAAATTTACTTCTATAAAGTGTGAATGAAATATACAAAGAAGTAGATACTAATATTTACATTATATAATTTCATCAAAATTGGGAATATCATATTTGTGAAATCTCTTTTCGTCATCATCTAAATAAAACCAATCCATATTAACAAATAAAAATAAAATTCTGGGATGATTAAATACTATTAATAAAATATATGTGAGATCCTAAAAATATATCTCATTACATCCAATTTCATTATGTTTTCAATGATACTCATATTGAAATTAATAATAGCATAAAATTGAAATTTCATCCGACATGTTCATCGATTCAATTAAACCTTCTATTGATTTATTTTTTTATATAATATTATTTAATGTTTTCATTCTGTTATCAAATGTTTTTATCAATCATAACTATACCATAACTTCACATTTTTCATCATATAAAAAATTTAATAATAAATATTCCGTTGAATGAATTATGGTTGTGGAAATATTTTTTAAAATTTAGATAATATTAGAATAAAAGTTTTTTACATTGTAAAATTTATATCATACTCAGTTGTGACTATAAAAATATCAGGGAAGAATTATGTTATTTTAATCAATAAATTCCAAATATTAAAATTCCATTAAAATTTAAGACCAATATAATGAAATAAATATCTTATTACATGAAAATAATTACTTTTTAACCATGTAATATTACCATTTGTGACATGGTTAGAAAAATGAGATGTACAAGAATCAACTAACCTCAAATATGTAACCCATAAAGTGACTAAAAGTTGAATTATTTACTAGGAAAGCTAAGCCAGAGAGAAAGTCTCTGACCATTTATTAAAATAAAAAAAAGTACTGAAGACAAGCGTTATAATCCAAAATGAAAAATTACAAATCATAAAAGACATACCCGTCTCAATGTCCATCGTCTTGTCTAGGGTCGATTGCTTCATCTGCGGTAGCCGACTCCCATTCTGAGATTTCATTATTATTTATAAGCATCACATACATTCGTATGAGATTTAGTTTCACCAAGTACAAAAACTTCTTAGAGGAATTCATCCGTTTTCTTTTGCTAATAGATGATCCGGTAAGCATAGGCTTCGGCGAAGATGAATAATCCTTCTGCTGTCTTATTTTTGGTGGAGCGGTCATTGCTCCCTCATTCCCAACACCATCCCTCTTTCCACACTGAATAATGTCACTGTAAGAGATTCGAACTCAACCAATAGGATTCTATTTCTCACTATTAGATA
Organism: Viscum album; assembly: GCA_963277665.1. Taxonomy (NCBI): domain Eukaryota; kingdom Viridiplantae; phylum Streptophyta; class Magnoliopsida; order Santalales; family Viscaceae; genus Viscum; species Viscum album. The sequence goes on along the minus strand of OY728132.1, from coordinate 296,827,978 downwards.
TGCCTTCCATTTCCCAAGGATAATCATCTCCTTGTAGCCATAACTCACTCTATGCTCCTGCTCAATGTGACTGTTAGTATCAACTAGTGCTAAACACTATGATTGCGCCACTAGCTCCTGACCTTTAAGAACCCCCTTATGTAAAAAACCTTCTCCAGAAACTGTATCCTGAGAAACCAAGCCAATCAGCATGTTGCAACCTATGCTCCTTGGGAGTTCTGCCTCAGCATGATAGAGTCTCCCATGATTAAAGTCCTTTCCACAATGGCAGGGGCCCAACCCCTGCGCCTTCTCAATCTTTCTGCCACTCTGATCACAAATCTCTCCCAGGCCCAGAACCGCACCGTCATTCAGCTCATCATCTTCAACATACACCTGGACCTAAGACAACACAAGGGAAACTCGATCCTTACTCACTTCCAATTCCTCATTCACCAGATCAGCAAACCAGTTACTAAATTCAATACTCACCACTTGCTGCGGAGGTTGTGTCTTTAGCCCAGGTGAGGCCGTCACACAGCCCCTAGTTTTATCCAAGGACCCTCCTGCCTGCAAATTCATAGCAGGTCCTCCCAAGGCCTCCTTACCCCCTGCGAGTACCACTTCTTGGTTCCCACTGGCCACCACAGCAGATTGAAATATCTGCTTCATAGTAGTCTCCAAACCTCATGAATGAGTCACCCCAAGATCCCTCCACAGCCTTCAAAACAACTCATCCACCCTAGGATTCATAAACTCCTTCATTGCCCCCATTCGGTCACCATTAACTTTTTTGAGACCAGCTAGAAAAGGTCCTGTCCGCATTCCAGTACCCGGATCCTTCTCCCCTTGCTGAGATTTCAGTTCCACTATAGCTGCAGCCTTTTGATCCCAAACCACCTACGGAATCACCCTTCTTCCACTATAATCATCCATCATATGCCTGACTTTGTGACATCGAGAGAAGTAGTCAATCCAGGAATCAAAAACAACAAATTGTTTATATCTAAACTCCTCACTCACAACAATGAATATTGACTTGATCAGTTTTTTTGATAAATCTACTTCAACATAAATTCTTGGTGACACCGGGTGGCATACAACCCTAGTTCTACTGTACGAGCATAAATAACAACCAACTAAATTTCCAAGCATGCGGATGATGGTAGGATTCTGAAGAGGAAGCGGCAATTCCCAAAGTCTTACACAAATTATCGTGGTCGAGGAGTAACGCTTCATAAGGTAGTTATAAGACCATCGAAAGAGAAAGAAACGGGAGACATCATAGGTACGTGGGTCAGAGGACTTGGCCAAGATCAAATCTTCATCTGAATCAATGCAAACCATTATTTTCTTTGAATCAAGAAGACCCATAATGGCACACTTCTGTAGATTCCACGAACCATTATTTCTTAATTTATAATGTCAATATAATCTCTTGGTGTGTCTAATAAGTTATTGAATAATTTATAAAATTCATTCTTCTCAATATTCATTACATATTCCTTATGATGGAAAAAAATATAACACAAGTACGGATGGTTTTAAGGTATTTATCTTTATCAAATTTTTGTATTTCATTAGGAATCATAATTATTTTTGGTTTATCATTGGTTCAAAATTAATGAAATTTAGTTAAGTGAGAATAGATTATTCCCTAAACACCATAGAGAACAATTCGAGGTCTATCTAATTCAATTCCACCTTTTATAAAATTATTTATCTTCTTTTAGAAAAGATGACCGGGAAGGTGAAATCTCCGGTGGCAGTAAGGAAATCAAGATTTTATTTCATTAGAAATCATAAATTCTATACTATCAACCTATGATTATGTATAGTATTTTAGACCATGTTTACAACATCCAATAACAAACTATATGATTCAAACTAATTGATTATCCACATTAATGATTTCTTTAGTTTTGAATGTTTTTTCCACAACATTGTTATGTATAGTTACACCATCACTTGATATTAAATGTTACAAATTAGTTAGTTTCCTTACATAATCATTGATATTCCACGTTAATGTCTTGATATTAATAAGACCAAATAAATATATTATTCCTAAATCATGTTATAAAGTGGAAGTTTTAATAGATTGATGAAAATTATACAACAAAAATAGTGGTTATTATATGCATTAAATGGATAAAAATCATCAGCAGAAAGGTGTAGTTATACTTTATGATCTTCAAAAAAATAATATACGAATGAATTATAGTGAAGAGGTCAGTAAATTCTTATTATTTTTTAAATATTGGTTCTATGTGATGTTATCAAAGTATCTCTATCTCATAAAATAAATAGTTATTTTCATCATTGTTTTATCCAAAAATAAATATACTATTAAACATAATTTTTTTTAATTTCTTTACTGTACCTATATTTAAACCAGTGTTACACATGTTGGAAAATTTTGTTACATATAATATTCCCAATAATATATGATAAAACTGCTTAAACATTCGTGGATATTCTAATAACTAAGTCCCAAACTATGGAACACCTTCATTTTTTATAGAATGTTATAAATTGGGTATTTCCCTTAGTTAATGAGGATTTAACCAAAGAAAATATTATATCAGAATAACAATTTAACATATCACAAAACACTTTATAAGAATGATAATGTTAAAATTTAAATACATTATTATATATCAAATAGTTATTTTTTTGGTTGCAATATTTCATTAATATTTATTCTTATATGGTTTTTTACGTATTATTTAAAATAGATAATTTACCATGGTAAAATAATAATAATAATATATATATATTATTTTCAGTAGTTTCTAATTTGTTATTATAAAATTTAAAATAATTTATTGTATACAAATAATTAATTACTTTTTTAATATATTATTATTTTTCAATATTATTTTTATAATATTATATATAATATAAATATATTTTTAATCTTGAAATTAAAAATTTACTAGTTTTTAATATGTTGTACATTTTCATACTGTTTAATGATCTATGCAACATTTTTATGATGAAAAATTACTAAAAAATAATAATATTTAAGTTTTTTTTAATAATTTATTGCCTATTTTTAGTTTTGGGTTTTTAAATAATTCATGACTTATTTATTAGATAAAAAAATAATACTAAAATCATTATTGTGTTAATAATTCTATACTGTTACATATATGTTAGAAATTAGGTTTATTAGTATTTTTTTCTAATCTTGTAATATTTTAGTGTTGTTTTTCCTATTTTATTATTTTTTGTTATTAATCAATTAATCATTGAATTATTTATGAGAATATTCAAATTTACTCTATTTTAGACTATTTGTTATGTTTTTTAAACTCTCTTTTACTATAATTAATTTTTTTGAATATTTTGAGGATTTCATATTCAATATTTAGTTATTATTTTATTAATCTATAATTACTAATGTATATTTTTTTATATTATTTAGTCAATTTTTTTACCTATTTTCACAATTAATTTTACAAATTTATTTTTTCTACTATTTTATGCACAAGACTATTAGTGCCCACACACATTACCATAAAAAATAATTTGATATTAATAAATATATTTTGGGCATTACCATCGGTATTGAAGGTCTCACAACCCACTGCACAGGTACCCCTGTTAGGACAATAATGAAGAAAAGAGTAACTACCCATGTCCCATATCAAATAGGCCACAAGATAGTAACTATCACTAAGGGTATGAAGCTGTGAAAATGGGAGGCATTAGCATCATAAATCCCAAGAACATAAATAAAAAGGAACCACCAATATAATATATAATATATAATAAAATCAATATCCCCTAAAAGATAGTATTTCATGTAATTTCTATAAAAATACATGTTTATATTGTAAAGTAACAAAATTAAACTCAAAAGTAGAAACTCTTTTCCACAACTAGCAAATTTGAGCAAGTAATGTCTATATTGATCTCAAAATACCTCCTAAAATCCTATAATATACATATAGAGAGAAAATAAGTATACTTAGTAAGATCCTTCTCAAAACCACTCATGAAAATGTTTAATAAATATACTTCTCAATTAGTAAAAAGGAAAAAAAACTAATAAGAACCATTGTGATCGACTATCTCCAAAATTCACCAATTATTTATCACGAAATATCTTATCGAATTGTAATAAAATAACATAAAAAAATATTGAAAATATGGCCCCCTTACAACTTCCATAGGGGAGTGTCAACCTCACAAATCAATGGAAAACAATACATCTTGGACAAGTCAAAACATATTAAAAACAAATAACCACATCATAATCACATAACATGTCATGAACCAGATATGGTCGGCATCAAAAACAGCACCCAACCCAATCCATGGAATGGAATAAAATGCATTCTCTATCCCTACGGGCTAGAATAAGTGCACGAGAATCCTGAATAGTTGTTTGGGAATGACTTTCCAGAGTTTAGAAGCATTAAAAAACAAAAATAAATAAATAAATATACTGAATCTAGAAATTACCGCCCAAAAAATCCTTAAATAAAATTCAGAACTGAATTCAATGTTTTAAACAAGACAAGAGAAATGAAAAACTACAAAGGACCGGAATTACAGCACAAAAACCACCACAAAAAAAGATACATCACCCCCAAGACTTATCCACAACACCACATCAAGGATGGAAGCTAACAACTCAAACCGCGTTCTCCAAGGACCTTGCTATTACATGTGTCAAACATGATCAAGTCTACCTACACCCAAAGGTGTAATTATGGTGTGAGCCTAATACTAATAGGAAAACACCCAATGACTCCACGTGACAAACATTATAAGATAAAAACATGCATATTTTTATAACAAGAAATGGGAGAAACAATTTCAAAAGATGAAACTTTAAAATGAAAACAGTTTTCAAGGGATAACATTAAATAATGGACACTTTTATGTAAAACAAGAATGATACTAAATTTTTTATCCAAACACACATTATTCCAATGGTAAATACATAAATATTCCATGAGAACTAGTCACAGGAACACCCCTAGGAAATAGTTCATTGAGGGAACCTAGGTACATTGTATCTCGATTTAAAACTAATCATAAAAATATCTGTCAAATGCATGATCCACTAGTATAGAATATACCCACAAACTAGAGGTCCCCAACATCATCATCATAGTTTTGTTACTATTTTCATAATCAGACTTGCTACGTAAAATAGAGATGCTACAACTATGAATCACTAGAATACTACACATAGTCTGCCCCACCTATATATATGGGTTTCCCTCATTGTGCTCATGAAAATTACACATGGTATCAAAAAACATTTACACATAAAAACACTAGTTCTAGTCATACACAGTCCAAAATGTAGAAAAACTTGTTTTCACCCTATGTGTAACTCAATAAACCATTTTAAATTTTCATAAAAAAAATTTCAAGAAGTTTGACAAAGCTTTTCAAATGAAATCCGCATAGAAACCCTATTTTAAATAAAAAATCACACCAAAGTCACACAAATCTATAGTTGGTTGTCCTAGAACCACTTAATAAAACCATTCTATGAACCATAAAACAACCCCAAATCCTACAATAATTATTACACATTAAAAAAATCATTTGACACAAAAATGATACTTTAAAATCAACCGCATAATCTATACTTCCAAAAATTGTTTTTGCACCAAGAACAATGTAGGAGAAACATGATAAATATATAAATCAAGAAAATATAACTCATCCATGAATTCTTACACATGGAATCACCTACCATATATGTAAAAAATGTCAACTCATTGTGTGATACTTCAATCGCACCACCTCCACACCACATGGGAGAGAAAATGAAACGAAAACCACAAAATTCTACCAAGGAAATCAAAATCAAACCTTAGGAACGAATCCCTAGCTACTGGATATTTTTAACTCAAAGGAGAAGAGAATAAACCCTAATTAAATTGAATAAACAGGGAAGGGAACCACTTACCTGAGAATCATTTAAGATTCTACACTAAAGGCCACTTCATATTTGGGTTTCTATGGGGATTGAGATAACTTGGGTCCCTTAAATGGCTGTAAGTCATGAAATGGAGAAGAATTGGGTGCACTAGGGTTAAGACCAGGTGAGAAAACATGGAATTATAAAACATTTTTTTGATGACCTGGAGGCTGTGCACGATTTTTCAACATGATTTAGTAAACTGTCCACACAAACTGTGCGGCCTATTTTGTCAACAAAAAATCATGCTATTTAATTCCAATTTCATGGGGAAACATAGGGTAAAACATGGAGGAAATGTGGTCCAAGTGTAGAATAGAAAAATACATGAAAATAGAGACATATTTATGAAAATTATCCCTAAAATGGAAGCATTTATGCCCCAGAAATTCAGCACAAAGATTGATCGGAAAAAAAAGAATGGGTAATCTTTATCAACCCATGAATTCGACTCCCATGTCTCATGAACATAATTCTTATTCTTGAAAAGGACTCAGACCAGTGGAATAGACTTCCCCCAAATCACCTTCTTTAGGGAATCCACTATTCACACTAGTCGCTCAAAAACTAATAAATCAAGTTATATCTCCAACTCTTTACAATTTAACACATGAGACAGATCTAGATTTAACTTCCTTAATTGGGACATATGGAACACATAATGAATAGAAGTAAACTATGTTGGAAAATATTACTTGTATTCAACCTTTCCAATGTTATCATTGATCTCAAACATTCTGACATACCTCAATGTTAGATTTCAATGGTTTCCCAAAAAATGATGACCCAAACGAGGGTCCACATTCAAAAATACCTGATCACCCACAAAACACTCTAGATATCAATTCCACTATTCAACATATGATTTGTGATGAATCGGAGTTGTCAATAAATTCTTTCTGATCAACTTTACTTTATTAGATGTCTCTAGAAAAAGGCTCGACCCTAACAGTGAGGTCTCCCCTACCTCAGCCCAAGATAGGGGGGACTGACATGGCCAACCATCGAGAAACTAAAAATTATCCATTCATAATGATTTTTAGTCACTATTATTATAAGAAAACTCAACCAACCCCAAATGGCTATCCCATGGACCACCAATTTCTTGGACATATGCAAAGAGCATGTCTTCCAAATATGATTTTCCCGCTCTGTTTGACCTTTATTCTAGGGATGGTACGTCCTGATCATATTTATCTGTGACCCCAAAGCCTTCTGAAATCCATCCCAAAACCAAGAGGTAATTGGTGATCTCTATCCGACACAACTACTTATGGGACAACATAAAGCCTTACCACCTTCTGAAGATACAATGAGACCAACCCATACACTTTAGCTATATCTATTATTGAAATAAAGAGAGATTATTTGGTCAGATGATCAATCACAACTCATATGAAATTATTACCATGAGTTGTAAGTGGAAAGACAAGAATTAAATCCATAGAAACCCCATCCCTCTTACCAGTTGGAATGGGTAATGGCTGGAGAAAACTAGAGGGTAATTGATGCTCTACTTTTTCCTACCGACATGTGTAGCATCTTGATTTGAAGTCAGCTATATATATCCTCGTACCTGGCTAGTAAAACTACCAACATACATCATAATATATTTTGTTAGCATCAGGATGAATGACCAACTAAGACTGGTGGATATCCTACATTACCACCTTCTTTAGTGATAGCAGTACCATTGAATAACCCTTGAAGCACAATATTACCTAGGGAGATGAAGAACAATTAGATGTTGTCTCCCCACCATGAAGATACTGCATCGACTACTAGAATAACTCATCATGGGGATGCTCCTCTGAATAAACTCTAAATGAGAAATAGTTAACTGAACTCTCACCAAGAATACACCTTCACTGTGCTCCTTGGTCTCCACATGAATCTGAGAAAGGAGCACCATCAGAGTCCATTCATCAATGGATATCCTCAAATCCTATAGTAGCACTCTTCCACTGAAGGAATCAACCACAAAAATACCATTTTCTATTGTATAGATGACATTTATGTCGAAAACCTGCAAGTACTCGATCCAATGACACTACCCCAGATTAAGATCCTTCTGTGAGAAAATGCAAGCTATTCTCTTGTGATCAGAGTAGACCAAAAACTACTTCCCAAATAGATATAAACAAGAAGTATTCAAGGAAAAAATCACCGATTCTAACTCCCGGTCATGGGTTAGGTAGTTCTTTTCATGTGGTCATAGTTGGTAAGAACCATACACCTCCACGTTATCGTCAAACATAAGAATGTACCTAAAACTCAGACGTGAAGTGTCACAATACACCATATTTCCTTTTCTAGATTTTGCAAAGATCAAGACTGGGGTAGTAGTTGACAACTGCTTCAACTCCTTAAAGGATGCCTCACATTTTGGGGACTATAAAAACTTCATCCATTTTTGGTTGAGTGTGTTCATGGTAGAAGCAAGCTATGATAAATCCCCTAAAAAATTCATATAGTATCCTCCCAAGACAAGGAAACTCCTGGTCTCCAACACATTCCTGAGGTTCTCCAATGACATAACTACACTGATCTTCTCAGGGTACACCAAAATACCCTTCTTTGAGATAACATGTCCCAAAAATTCCATTTCTCTGATCTTGAAGGTTCACTTGAAAAATTCTTTCATAAATGAGATGATCCAATAAGTGACCAACGTGATCTACAAATGATGTTCATGCTCCTTCTAAGATCCAGAATAAACAATTTTTTCATCAACAACTAGCACAAAAAAAGAGGTTAGATATTCGTGGAACACCCTATTCATGATTTACATGAAGTCCGTAGGAGAATTGGTCAATAAAAAAAAATAACCATGTAATCCAAGTGGTCATACCTTCTTTGTAAGGATGTCTTTGGGATATCATTCACTTTCACCCTGAGTTAGTGGTAACCTAAGTGAAAGTGTATCTTAGAAAACAAATTTCCCCATTAAATTGTTCAAAAAAGTAATCTATTTGGGGAAAAGTATATTTGTTCTTGCTGGTTACCTTGTTCAGCTTCCAGTAGTCAATACACAATCCTAAGGATCAGTTATCCTTCTTTGAAAATAGGACAGGGGCGACCTAAGGAGATATGCTAAGGTGAATGAATCCGTTGTATTCCAAATCAACCAGCTATATCTTTAACTCCCTCAAATAGGAGAGGTCCATACGACACAATGTAAGAGATATAGATTGTGTTCCTGACACCAAATCAATCGATAACTCAACATCCTATTCTTGGGGAAAGCCTAAAAAATCATATATAAATACATGCAGGAAATTATCCACTAAATGAAGTAATACAACCTCAAGTGTATGACCATATTCTTCTAGTGTGAGAAATGAAAATTAGAGTTCAAGATTTCCCAACTCCGAGAGTGGTGGTCTCACATGTCCCGACTAAGGAACCCATTCCCAATGTAAAATAAGAGGACTCCCATTAGGTACCATGAAACTAACCCGATTACATTAACAATAGATATGACCATGAAAGTTCACTATCCAATCCATTGTGAGGATTTCATCGAGAAGGTCCATTTCCAAGACACATAGGTCCCACTCCATATCATCCCCTGACATGAAAAGTGTACACTATGGGCATCTGTGTCCTTGATCCTTTTTCTTTACCGATGTATTAAGAAAATACATTGCAAATGATAGATGGTTAGTTGGAAAATTCATCATATTCATAGTATAAGAAGAGATAAAATAAATATTTGCACTTGTGTCAAAAATAATGACTGCTATTGATTGTGGAATCAAAATGGTACCTCGAATTATTGATGGCCAAAAATCCAATCCTGATGGTACCTGATCCACCACATGAATATGAATATCCTATGACTGAGAATGACATCATACCTGTGGATCTTCCCTAAACTAGAGCATACCAGAAGATGATATATCCCTAAAACTATAGTCACCAAAATGAGATCTCCCATCCTTGATGGCTCTAATAGAGCTGGCACTCCCTTGAAAGCCACATATCCTACCCCACACTTGAGTGGACATTCCACCATAAAAAAGTGTTACAGGTGCCCCATAGCCCAACAAAATAACACAGATTCATAGGATATGTACATGAAGGTTGGGTGTTCCATGGAATCTCACTATACTGGCACCCAATGAACCTCACATCAGAAGCCACATATAAAAACTACCAGGGAGGATGTCCAGATCTACCACCAACACTCTTCACTAGCTCCTATCACATCCTTTTCTTCTCCAAAGAACTACCACTTCCCATCACTAATTCTATCCTAGATGAACAAACCATCCCCCTGCATCAATATCTACCATACAAGCTCGATCAAACACTTTAGCATCGGTATTCAGCTTAAACAAGAACACCTGAGAATAGATCTCCTACTGTAGACCCCTCTCGAACGTCTACACCTTGATCTTCTCATTAGAGACCATCTCGGGTTCATATCAGACTAGATCGGAAAAACAGTTGGCATATTCCATCAATTACTGGCCCCCTATATGTTCTACATAAACTCCCAAAACCTCGAATAAGCCAAGACTTCAGGTTAGTACTGGTCGTTAAAGGTAACCTTGAAGTCCTCCAAGATGATCTATTTATACTTCCCATATTGAAGCATTAATTGCAACCATCTGTGGTTAAGACCCTCTAATAGGAATGTTTCACATTTCACCCTGACCTCCTTAGGTTTGTCATGGAACTCAAACATGTGCTCAAATTTCCAAATCCATTCCTCTTCTTCCTAGGGTTTCATTATACCTCAAGAAGTAGTATTCTTTTTCTTCAAGAACTCTTTGGCTTTGTCCTTCCTAGGAACATTCTCATATTTTATATTTACGGATAGATTAGGAGCAAATATCTATCCTAGAGTTGGACAGCCCGGATCATATCTTCGACCAGCCTCTAATCAAGGGGTGAGGGAGAACTCTCTCCAGCTTTCTCTGGTGGGTTCATGGGAGCTTCTCGGGGAGGCATGTTGCCACAAAATAAAACAATCACAAGGGGAAAACATTAGTACAAAAGTTTTAAAAAATTTCTACAATAAAATCGAATATTAATAAATCAAACTCATCATAATAATAAAATAAAAAACTACTTCACTCATAACCAATATCCATGTGCAATTTGTAGCCTCAATGTCCCACCTGGAAGAGAAGTCAAACAAACAATCATGAAATCAATTAGAGACTAAAGGCCTATTAAGAGAGGTGAGGGACAAACACCCCACTCACAACCAAAAATCTGATCCCCGACATTCCTATCTCTTTTTTAATTGTATTCATAATATATAACAATATACCCCAAAGAGATTAACAAGCTATGATATCATTTTTTGAAGAAATAGACCTAGTCGCCCTCAAAATAGGAACACGACCTGGTCAATGGTAAAGCCCAAATGGGATTCCCTATCCCCAAAAGTTGGAAAATGTTCTTGGGTATCATGAATAGTGGATTGGAAATAATTTACCCAAGTTTAGAAGCATTAAACAATGAAAATAAATAAATAAACAGAATATGAAAATTACCCACCAAACAATCCGTAAATAAAAATTTGAACTAAATACACGATTTAAAACAATACCCAATATGTAAAAAAATAAAAAGGACTTCCAAGTCCAACACAAAATCCACCACACATAAATGGTACATCACCCCAAGCCTTCTCCACAAAACTCCATCATGGATGGAATCTAACAACCCGAATTTCCATCTCCAAGGACCTTTCCCTTACCGGTGTCAAACAAGATCAAGTCTATCAAAACCCAATAATGCATGTAGGGTGTGATCCTAAGCCGAATATGATACCACCAAAATATTACATGTAACAATCATTATAAGATAAAATTAATTCATATTTTTATAACTAGAAATGGTAAGAATGATTTCTAAAGATGCAATTTTTAAATGAAAGATATTTTCAGGGGATAGCATTAAAAATGAAAAAATGTAAGTATAACATGAATTGTACTAGATTTTTCATCCAAGAACACCATATTCAAATGTTAAATTTGAAAATATTCAATGATCACTAGTTTTGGGAACACCATAGGCTCTAATTTGGTGTGGGGCTTTAGGTACATAGTATTTTGGTGTAAAAGTAAAAATAAAAATATACATCTCATGAAATAGACCATAGTAGGGAACATACCAATATAATAATGGTCCGCATAATTATCATCATATTTTAGTTAGTGTTGTCATCGATAGACTTGCTTCTTGAAATAGGGACGAAACTGGTCTAGATCAGTAGCATTCTAATCTTAGTCCACCCCATGGATATCTGAGTTTCCCTCTTTGTGTTCATAGAAGTTACACATGCTATCAAATACCATTTAAACAAAAACCACCAGTTCTGTTCATACAAACTCCAAATAGTAGATAAACATGTTTTTCACCCTTTTTGTAACTCAATAAACCATTTAAAATTTTCAAAAAATAATTTCAAGAATTTTAAAAAATCATTCCACACAAAATCCATTTAAAAACCATATTTTAAATACAAATGCATACCAAATTCACTCCAAACCATCATTGTAATCCATAAAACCAATTAATAAAACCATTCCATGAACCATAAAACAATCCCAAATAATAAAACATGGATTACACATTAAACACACACATTCTTACAAAAAAATGCTACTTCGAAATCAACCACATACTCTATGATACCAAAAACAATTTTCGCACCAATCACAATGGAAGAGGAACATGCTAAAAATATAAATCAATCAAATCTAACTCATCCAAAAATTCTTAAAAATGTAATCACCTACAACATATGTTAGAAACTTCAAATATTTGTGTGATAATTTAACCACACCATTTCCACACCACAAGAAAGTGAAAACGAACCAAAAACCACAATATTGGACCAAGAAACTAAAAATAAAACCCTATGTATAAAGTCCTAGATTATGGATATTTGTAACTCCAAGAAGAAGGAAATAAACCACAATGAAATAGTAGAAACAAAGAAAGGGAAATAACATAATTTTGATTCCTTGATGTTTATCCACCAAGAACCCCTTCAAATTTGGGTTCCTAAGGTGATTGAGAGAGCTTGGGAGCCTTAAATGGATATAAGGAAATAAATGGGGAAGAAATGTGTGCACTAGGGTTAAGCTTAAAAGAGAAAAAAGGGAATTATAAAACATTTTTTTGATGACCTGGGGGCTGTTCACAGTTTGTTTGAAAAGTTTAGTAAACCTTGCACACAAACTGTGCTGCCTTTTCTATCCACCCAAAATTACCCCTTTTGTTCCAATTTCAAGGGGAACAATGGAAAAAACCTATGGGAAATATTGTCCAAGGATATAAGATAAAAATAATTTAATGTAGAGACATGGATTTTACATGAACACCTATCCAAATCCTCAAAACCGTTATCCATTTCTCAGCATACATCAAATTTTCATTATAGTATTGTATCGTTGACATGAAATACATCAACCTTGTAAAATCCACCTATAATGAAAAAGACCCACTATATATTACACCATTAACAAATTAATAACAATTTTTTGTTATGTCCATGATAACAGAAAGATAATAACCTTAGGCCATCAAAATTATTCCATGTTCAGAAGAGATAGCTAAGAAGATGGTTTAGTTAGCCATTGTTCCCTATTTAAGATAGTTGTTTTGATAACACACAAAAAGCCTAAAACATTTGGTTTTATGTAAGGGTATTTTATATAGGAGGGGTTCATATAAAATATAATGGAGAATGAAATTTTGACACAAACTCACATGATCCCAACATACTGTGTTCACAACCGAAAAATTCATACACACCCACTACAATTATCATACTTTCACTTCCACACTCTAAAATCACTTCAAACAATTTTACCACAATATATCCAGTTTTTCAAAATATAAAAACCAAAAAAATGAATACAAATTAATTTTTAATACATTTAATAAACCAATTATAAATTTACAATTACCAAATATATTAAATTTATTATGAAATATAATTAAATTTTTAATGAGAAACCATTCTTTAATAATTACCCACATTTAGTACAGTGATTAAAAAATTATTCAGAGAACTAAAATTTAATATTTATTTTATGGTAAAAATAATGATATCCACAACCATTTTTGTAATCATGATTATCAACCATATATTATTTAAAATTTAAAAACTATAATCATATCCCCACAACCATCGACCGGCCTGCAAAAAATTCCCAATACCAAGGGAAAATATCACATACAATTAAAAAAAAATATGTTTCATTCCATTCCACAAACCATAAAACCATTTCCATATCAATAACCATTCTTTATCATTACATCCAATAATGTAACCCACATAGCTATGTGCATAATCAACATTGATGGACCAAAACCAACTAGAAAAAATACCTTAACCAAGGAAAAACAGATCATATTAATATAAAAAAATTAGCAGTAAACTGAAAACCAATAGAATCAATAGAACTATTCCACAAATACCGTTTTTATAATCCCTCATTTTATCTCATAGGATCCAAAAAAAATATTTTTTCATTTCAACCAAATGTATCTCTATACTCATTATGTAATAACCTTTTTTTGAAAGGAATTATAATCATTTATATAATTAAAAATCTAAATATATCACCACAAAGAATGATTCAGAAAAACAATAATTAAAACTTTCATTCACATAATCAAAATCATGGAAATGTATAAACATATCTGAATATCCCCATTCAAACCAATTTAGCATTAGAAAAATTCAATATATTCATTATGTAAATCATTAAAATCCTACCAGAGAAAACAACAGAATATTATTTTCATATTATGCCTATATTAAAAGAGAGTTCTCAAATACCATTACTCAATAATTACATTAGAACTGATTTATAAAAAAAGTATTTGATGATGATTCAGAAATCCATGATCTTAATAGGAGATCCTTAAGAAATGAATTAATATAATCCTAATCAACCACTAATCTATAAATTTCCCAAATAAAACCACCAAAATTTACGTGAAACCACAAGTAGTATGAATTAATATAAATAGAATTGACTAAGTACAAATCTCACCTTGAATATAATTTTTTTTGATATTTTGATTACAAGGATTAAAATCTAGTAAAAGGGTCTCAATGGGAACCAAAGATTACTCTGATTCACTAAGTTTTGTGAAAAATAAAATGGATTCGAGAGAATTTAGAGAGAATTTTGAATTTATTATATAATTATAAATTTTAAGCATCACAAATTGACTAAAAATTTTCATTTAGTGATGTTTTATCTTGATCAAAAATCTTTTTATCCACATCATGATCTCTATTATAAACCCTATTTAAGTCATTGTCAATATTTTAATTTAATTCAATCGAGGAAGGTACACACCATGAAAAAATAACCACCACACAATGAAACCCACAATGGAATAATAAAAGAACTGAACCCCTAGGTTTTATATGATGACACTAATATTTTTCCTATGATAGCATCTAGATTGATAATTCCACAAGATTATAGAAACCACATATTTTTGTGACCCAACACACCAAACTAAAACCATAAAAGATAACATAAAAATGTTATAGTAAAAATTTATTATGTATGATCCATCCGAGTGGAAGATAAGTTATCTCACTTTTCTAAAAATACCTCTTAACACATCTATCTCACTGAAAAATCCATTCATAGTATGAAATGATAAATAGATAAACCACTATGTTCACCAGATTACTCTCCATAGAGTGACACCCAAGAACACTCCACGTCACACCGCAGCTGATATATCACATTTAACTTAAAAACATTTCCTCTAATCATCCTTCGACAACACCAAAATTCATTCCACGTGGTGTAAATTTTGAATATATAATGAGAAATTACATTATATTTAACACAATTGATTATATTACTAGAGAATTTATAAAAAACCTAAAATTAACAAAAAACACCACGATTATCCTTCCCAACTGATTCAGACTAAAATTTTGATAATAGAAAATATATCTAAATTTATTGTAATCTATAAAGGCCAAACTTACTCCCTGATGAGGTAATGAAACCAAAACATATACCAAACCTAGTTTTTTTAAATTACTTTTATATAATTTTAATGATAAACATCATAAAAAATTAAACATCGAGGATCCAATGATTTATTGTCTTAAGAAAACTAAGACCATACATAACATTTACAACAAAAAATATTTATTTAATTCTTTATTCTCTACCTTCTAATTAGTTCTTGACTTCTCCCTAGTTTATGAAGTAACTTGAGGATATACATCAAAGGGATTGAGATAAAATCCCAGTAAGAGGATAAATAATAACAAGAAACAATGTAACATGGGGTGAGCATAATTATATCATAATAATCATAATCATGTGAAGATGCATTAGATAATATCCTGGAATGTGAAAATGCATAAAAATGAAACATCATGTCTTAATGGTTATCTAAAACATTGTTGCGGACAAGGATAGAATCATGTCCCTGCATACTTTTACTTTACTCATGGGGTTCTTCACATGACCCAATACATTGGAGCAATATATAATTCTAGTCGTACTGGTCACAACATTTCATTTTCATTGCACTATATAATTTTGGGTGCACCCGTCACATCATAATATTTAAGTTATAATTCATGAAACAGAGAAAATATTTCAATATTGAATATATAAAAATCATTTAAGGTAATGGTTTTTACTTATTAATTCATACATTCATAAAAACTGTTTTCCAAAATGATTGATGGAATAACATACTTGATTTAAGGACCATCAACCTTGAGTGAGATGTAAAAGGTTTGTTTTTAAAAGAAGATTTATTTTGGAAAACATTAAGTTTGACATAAAATGTAGTGGAAAATTTTATATAGAATAAAAGTTTAGATAATTATGAAGAAATTATTTTCAAGGAATAACCATACCCAAAATGGAGTGAAAAAAGGAAAACCCAGTGAAATAATGTTGGGTTAGAGAATACCCATTACCTTGTATCTGAATTCTTTTTTCACATTAATGTCCTATATAATAACATTATATTAATTAATTAAAAACTATAGAACCTTTAATACATTTTTATGACTCATTATAATTTTATTATGTTATTTTATAGTCTTTTGGTTGAGTTATAGAGTTTAAATTCATTGTTCGGGAGTGTTCGTTTTCTTATTTTTCATGAACAGTTCACATGTACAACTAAATGGGTATTCATGTAGAACATTGATAAACATAAATAATTTCTATTAGATGCTATTAATTATCTTTTAGGATTTTAAATTATCTTAAAATGTATTTTTTATGGGAATTAATCATTAGTTAAAATTTCATGATGATCATTTTGGGTAAATTTGGGTGGTTTTTGGATTACAACCAACATGTTTTGTTTTATCATTTATTATTATGTATAAAATTTTTTTCCATAAAATAAAATTTGTTTATAAAATACATATTTAAATCTATTTTCAAAATTTTAATTTTTTTTGTCAACATCCTTGATAGAGTTTAATGAAAATGGGAGTGCATCACCCATGATGTAGGTAAATTAACACATCACGGGTGACAATTTATTTTTTATAAACAAAGAGAGAGGGAGGAGTATAATGAATAATAATCCATGAAAATAAAAAAATAATATTAAAAAAATAATATTGGATTTATCATGACATTTTGATAAGAGATGTTGAGTATAAGAGAAGAATAGAAATAAAATTTGAAATATATTGAAAGAAAAGAGGGAGAAATTACCTCTTGAATATATCTTCTTTGAGAAACTCTTTAAAGGAGTGTTTTTGGACTTTTTATGAGACAAAGGGATTATGGACTTGGGGGTGGAGATTGGGAATTTATTTGAGTAGAATTTAGAGATGTCAGAAGTCTTGATATCTGTGTCGAAACGGGGTTGTGAGGGATGGTATTTATAGTGGAGGGGAGGGGGTGTTCTCATTATTTAATTCTTTAGTTCATTAATTTACCTCACGAAAAGAAATAGTGATGATTACATGACTAAATAATTTAAATAAGTCATGTGAGTTATAACCAATGTCCATTTACATCATACATTACTGAATAATGATGTAGAAATTCATTTACATAGCATATTTTGTAAATTATCGATTTTCACTCTACACAAAAAATTCAAGTATTTCAGAAAAATATGAAAAATGAATCCTAACCATTTTTCAACATTTATAATTCAGAAATTAAATCAATTTTATGAAAATAATTTTTTTAATATGGGTAATTAAATTTTTAATTAAAATCAATATTTACTTGAAAAATACAAATTTGAAAATGAAACCTGTTTTTATAACACTATAAAAAATTAATTAAGGTATCATAAAATTACCATATAATCATATGAATTCAAAATAAATGTTTTTGAATATATTTCATGAAATTAAATTTTTTAATTATTACAGTAATCATTAAATATTCATGACTTACAAAATTATCAACACTATAATATAATTATATAATATGGTCACATATTGGATGGACACATTTTATTTATACTATCATTGGTAAGGTTGATAATCACATGGAATATTTAATAATAATAAGGGTAATATAAATATTCATAAAGTTAACCTTACCATTCATAAGGGTATTTTACTATTCATTAAAATTAGGTTTCTGCTATCAGAGTCCAAATATCTTACTGATCCAACCATGTATTTTAGATTTTAGAAATTCAAATTATAAAAGTGGAAAATTTATGTTTAAAGGAAACATAAAATTTAGTAGATCATTTATGTATGATTTATAATTGTGTTTACTAATGTTTTTTAATGATTATACTGTATGAATTTACTACAAGAAGGGAGAAATTGAATTGATAAATGATTGGGTCATTACATTCTTCCCCCCATTTCAAATTTCACCAACGAAATTTTGTTTTACATAAACAGGTGAGGGTACTTTTCCTACATCTCATCATTTGGTTCCCATGTTTCTTATTCCTATTTATGGTTCCTCCCCAACACATTGATAATGTGGGTTGTCTTGTTGCATTAAACCATATCCCTTCGATCCTAAATCTTTACTAGTTACTCCTCATTAGAGAGATCATCTTCTAACTATACCACCTCTGAGTTCAGTATATGTGAGGGATCTGGTATTTACTTCCTCATGAGTGATATATGAAACACATCATGAAGATGAGACATATTTAGTGGAAGTTCAAGCTGATATACCATAGATCCTATACAGTCAAGGATCTCAAGGGGGCCAATATACCTTGGGCTTAACATTCCTTTTTTTCCAAACTGGAAGACTCTCTTTCATGGTGATATTTGAAGGAATACATTATCTCCAATGTCGAACTTCATGTCCCTTTCATGGTTGTAAGGATATATCATTTTCTATTTATGAGCTGCTTTGATATGTCTCTAGATGACTTGAACCTTCTTTATCTCTTGAAAAGATCAGGTCCAAGTATATTTCTTTCTACATCTTCATCACAACAAGTTGGAGTTATACATCTCTTTCTATATAGAGCTTTATATAGATCCATCTGAATATTTGAGTTGAATTTATTGTTATATTAGAACTCAATGAATGGGAGATGTGGGTCTAATAAAACTTTGAATTATAAAGATTGCACTCTTAGCATATCTTCTAGCATCTGAATAGTACTTTCAGATTGACCATCAGTTTGGGGGTGACATGTTATGATGAAATTTAATTCATAACTCAAGGCATGTTAGAGACTCCTCCAGAATCTAGATGCGAACCCTGGATCACAATTAGAGATAATCGATATTGTAACTGCATGAAGTCTCACGACTTCCTTTACAAATATCCTTTCATGTTGTTCAAGTGAGAGATCTTCCCAAATAGTGATAAAGTGCGTAGTCTTGGTGAGTCGGTATACCACAACCAATAAAACATTATTTCCTTTGGATTTATTTGGGAGACCCATGAAAATGTCCATAGTGTAATTTTCCCATTTACACAAGGATATAAGTAATGGTTGCATCATCTCATAGGAATTTTTCCTCTCTTAATTAACATGATGACATATCAAGAACCTTGAGATATATTTTGTAATCTCCTTCTTTATGTAGTCCCAACAAAAGTATTCTTGGAGATCTCGATACATCCAGGTGCTACCACGATGGATAGAGAATGTTGAGCTATGTGTGTTGTGGAATAGCTCATTCTTTATCCTGGGTGAAAAAGGAACACAAAGCTTTGTACCAAAACGCCTCAGACCATCATCATTGATATGTAACTCTTGAGTCTTCCCTTCATTTACTATATTCACCTACTTTTGAACTCCATATTAACCCTTTCTGCCTCCTTAATATTCTCTTGGATATATGGTTCAAATATAGTTTGGTGAAGGTAGGTTTTATTTCGTATCGTTATGATTTCCAAATCCATCCATTTCATATCAAAGAAGATCAGGTATTTTTGAATCCTCAACATAAATAGAAAAGTAGGTTCTTTTATGCTAAGAGCATATGCTACCTTTTCACCTATCCAGGATGATAGTAAATAGATAAATCGTTGACTTTGATTATCTTTAATCATCTCCTTTTATTATTGTTGAGCTACTTTTCTGCAAATATTTACATTAGAATCTTTTGATTAGCATATATGTCAAAATTCTCACCAGAGAGGTAGTGCCATAGAATATTCATGGAAATAATCATACCTTCTAGCACTTGATCACACGTCAGGTAGTTCTACTGATTGACCATTAAATGTTGTGAAGTTTAGGCTATAACATTATCATTTTCCATGAGTACACAACCCGATCCTTTCTTCGAAGAATCGCCTTATATCGAAAAAAATTCTCCACATTTTGGTAATGTGAGTATAAGTGTAGTGATCGACCTTATTTTTAGAATGTTGAATCTTTCCTCACATTTTTCGGTCCAGACATACTTAACCCTTTTCCTTGACAACATAGTTAGTTGGATTGATAATCGTGAGAAATTTCTCACAAAACATCGGTAGTACTAGGCTAATCCAAGAAAACTAAGGATTTATGTGACCCTAGAGGGCTTGGGCCATTCCACAAATGCCTTGGTTTTTAAGTGTCCATATAAGTTCCCTCATCGGTGATAACATGTACCAAGAACATGAATTGTATCATCTAAAAATAACACTTTCTGAACCCAGCATAGAACTTCTCCATTCTCAATGTCTCCAACAGAATCCATTGATGTTCTTCATGTTCCCCTTTTCTCTTAGAGTATATGAAATATAATCGATAAAAACTAACAAAAACTTGGTCTAGGAGATGTCTAAAGACTATATTCATCAAATCCATGAAGATTTTAGGGGAATTATTAAGTCTAAAGGAAATCAAAAAAACATAGCCACATTGATCCAGCTGTGAGAAGTAATGATCTCCACTCAACTGATTGAAAAAGTCTTCAATCCTTGGAAGAGAATAATTTTTCTTTATTGTGATCTGTTTGAGTTCCCAAGAATCTATACATAGCCTCATTGATCTAACATTTTTCTTCACAAAGAGAACTGGTGGACCATAAGGTGATACAACAGGGCTTATGAACTCTTTTTACAAATTCTCTTGTAGATACTTCATTAACTCTTTCAGTTTGATAGGAGCCATCCTATAGGGACATTTTGAGATAGGAGTAGCTTCAGGTATGAGTTATATGGGGAACTCTTCCAAATTATCCTGGTGAAGTATGGGTAACTCTTCGAGAAATACATCACCATATTCCCTCATTATTGTAATTTCCCCTAGGTGGATAACTTCATTTGACCGAGCCATTTGAGCGAGGTTTTCCTCTTTAGAGGGAACCAACACCCTCACAATTGAAGGATGATTGTAAGGAGATTCATGATCTTCCATGCATTTGTAGAGGATCAAGGGATTTCTTAGAATATGAAATGATATTTCTTTTTCCCTACAGTTTATATTTTATCTATATAAAGACAACTACCTCATATAGTGCTTTTATCAGTGGTAGAAATAATTTTTAACAATGACGGTTCACTATTGTGAATCTGAGTGCTTATAAATAGGGGTCACTTTTTTCAGCGTTTTTTTGAGCGCTCATAAAGGACGGTTTTATTAGCACTAAAAAACCACTGATAAAATGGGTCATTTATTTGTGCACAAAAAAGAGCTGATAATAGGGGCATTTATCAATGATTTTTTGAGCGCTGATAAAATTCAAAATATATAAAAAACAATTTTTAAAAAAATTTAAAAAATGGAGACCCCTTTTAACATCTCCCACCACCACTTTCAAAAGCATTCTCCACCCCTTTTAACAGGGCTCAAAATCCCCCCAGTTACACCCACCCCCACCTTCCGGCCTTTAATAGTGCACTCCCCAAGCCTTTAATAGTTCTAGAACACCCCCCCCCCCCCGCACCTGCGTGCGCGCCCATGCCTCTAATTGGATTCGAAATCAATAGATGTTCCCAGCACGCTGGACACTTTTCCACTCCTCCATGTTACTTTGTTCTCCAGTTAATTATATATCTATTTATTTATATATATATAGTTATATTTATTCATATATTAAAATATATTTATATTAATATTTATATATAATTAGTTATATTAATATATATTAATATATTCTTATATTAATATCTATTTATTTATATATATAGTTATATTTTTTATCTGTATATTTATTTGTATGTTAATATATATTTAGTTATATATTAATTCATATGTAAATATATATTTTTAAGATTAGTTTTGAATACATTTATAAAATATGTTTTTGTGTTGGTTTATAAATTAATAAATAAGTATATATATACAACATACATACACAAGTATATATATATTTTATATATGTATATATATAAGTATAATTATACATATTTATATATATTTTCATTATTATATATTAATATGTCTATTTATATGTTAGAATATATAGAAAATATATATCAGTTTGCTAAACACACACACAAACATATATATATATATATACATATAAACACACGCACACACATTATATAGGTATATAAATATTCATATATTATATTTTAAATAAAATTGATATTACTTTTTTACTTAGATATATCTTATATATTAATAAATATATTTTTTATGTAAAAATGTGTAACTAATTATTTATAAAATAATTTTTTTAGTTCTGAATATATAAAAAATATGTATATATCATTATATATTTGATTTTAAATAATCATACATTGTGAACAATTATAAAATTTTAAAACCATTGTATCAATATAAATGTAATACCTTTAAATAAATTTATTCTCCACCAAAAAGGGAAAAATGAACCCCATAAATGACCCCAAAAATCCATAAAATTTTAAAAAATAGGGGTAGGATGACTAAAAACTCAGTTTTGGAGGCAGTATGGGAATTTTTTAGCCTTGAAATAAGCTTGACCAAGGCTCCCTAAGTCATAGTGGCTTAGATATCATTGCAATATTTGATTTGATATGTGGTAGAGCTCTAACGGACACCCAGATCAGAGGTTATGACTATTTGAAGTAAGAGTTGTTTTCATCTTATTTTAGATATTTTATTTATTTATTTATTTATTTTATATTCAAATTTTTAATAAATGACTATTATTTGATAAAAATAAAAAAATTTAATTTAAAATATTTTCTAAATTAATTTATAAACTTTTTAAATAAATATCTTATATATTATGTTTAAATTTCTATATATTCTTATCTAAAACACATTTTAAAAATATATATAAGATTTATATTTATATCAATATTTATATATAAATATATTCATATATTAAAATATTATTTTAATGATTTTTTTGAAATATACGCTTTAGAAGTGCTAGTAAAAAAAGCGTGGATGAGGGGGGGGGTTATCAGTGATCTCAAAATAGCGCTGATAAAGGGGTACTGTTAATAGAGCTTTTTTAGCATTGTTAATAGTACCCTTTATCAGCACTGTTAAAGGGGTGGTGCTACAAAAAGAAGAAATTTTTGTTGTGGCGAGACAATCAATTTCCAGTACAATATCGAATTCTACCATGGGAAGTATCACATGATTCGCTAGAAAAATCATCCCACATTTTCTAACAGGAGGAGAGTCGAAAACCTGGGTTCCAATGGTTGCACCACGTAGAGTTTTTACGAATATCTCTACTTAAAGGTTTCGTGGCATCAATTACATAGTTCTAAAAAAACATGTATGATATAAAATAATTTTTAGAATGAGAACCAATTAATAATTTTTCCATTCTTCAGTGAATAGAAAGTGCACATTGTATGACATAATTTTCGTCCTCCACTTCCGTAGTAGTGATGGAATAATCCTTCCCTTGCTTCTTTGGTTTTGGTGGATGATGAAGCTGATTACCATCATGGACTAAAGGTTTAGTACATTGTCTTTCATAGTGCCCTTTCTCCCTGCAGTTCTAGTATTGGACCATGGCTGGTTCTTTCCTTTCCACCACCATAATCTCCTTCATTCTCATGTATTTTAGACACTACTGAGCTTGGTGGCATTATCTCCCACACTTGAAGCATTTTTCATCCCTTTGTGGCAGTTCCCATGATGCTTCTTCCCACATTTTTTACATGTGGTTTGTTGAGTTTTCCTTCCTCCTTTCTCATTAGATCGATAAATATGAAACTCCATCTTTCTTTTCGTATCATTAAAGACATGGGACCATTCTCCCAACTACATCTCCACTTGGAGAGAACAATGAAAAAATTATTAATAACTCCCAATGTCTTAGATGGAAAGAGCATTTATAAGGTGTGTATTTAATCCCCTAATGAATCTATTAATTTTTCTATCATTGTTGACAAAAAATATTTAAGAATACCACGAAATATTAGTGGAATTAACTTTATAAGCCATGATAGAATCTCCATCCTTTTTATTTTTCTCTATAAATTCTCTCTCCATCTTCATAAGAATATTTCATGGGAAATACTTATTATGAAACATTATCTTAATGTCTTCCCACTCCATCTCTTCATCTTCATCTCTCATCTTGGTGTTCTTAATCAAATACCACCATTGGTTGGCCTCTCCATCAAGATGATAAACAACTATAGTCAACTTCTCCATCTCAAAACAATGATTTACAGAAAATATATTCTCTACATAGTTGACCCACTTTTACAAAACAAATGGATCAAAATATCCACTAATCATTGGTGGTTTTTCTGCATAAAACACTCCATAGATAGTTTCTACCTATTTGGTGAAGGGGGAAATTACATATTATTCCGGATATTAATCATTACCTAAGTCAACTGGGTAAGAATCTCCATGATGTTTTGGACTCCACCTAACAAATCATTGTGTATGTCATCTATGTAATCACTGCATTGTCCCTCACAGTAGTTATTGGATTGTTTTCTCCTAGTTCCCAAGAATTTCTAAAATAGAAAAGGTTATTAGAAAACATAAGTCAATAAGTCATGAATAAATAATTAATCCATTTATTTAATTCAAAATAAAATCAAATCTTATGGGATCCCTAGGTTTAGAAAATATTCTTGTGTTCTTATATATACTTAGTCTCATACATAGGTTTCCACTATGGTTCTCTAGTCCTAATTCCCAATTTAACTAAACTGTGCCTCTAATACCAAATATAGAAACCATGATTTCTGACATTCCATGTTCACCATTTTAATGAATTTTTTTAAAAAAATAAACATCAAGGATCCTATGTTTAAGTGTCATGGGAAATCTAGGATCATACACAATATTTACAACACAACACATTTGTTTAATTCCTTCTTCTCTAGCTTCTTATTGTCTCCTAACTTCTCCATAGTATGATTAGTCACCAGAGGATATACATCAATGGATTGAGCAAAAATCCTATTAATAATATATATAAAAACATGAAACAATGTAACATAGTTTGAGCATAATCATAACATCATCATCATAATCATGAAAGGAAGCATTATATAATATCATTGAATGTAGAAATGCCTTAAAATGAAACATCTTGTCTTAGTTGTCATATACCACACATATTTTTGAAAAAAAATCTAGAATCTTTATGATGCATAATTCACTTTATTCATGGGGTTCTTCACATTACCAAATTCATTGGAGGACTATATAACACTAGTCGCACCTGTCACATCATAACATTTACATTATCATGAATGAGACATAGAACATATATCAACATTTTACATAAAACAACCCAAATAAATGAATGGATTTTATTTCATAAATAATAAATTCATAGTCATTGGGTTCCCAAATGAAATAGGTAATTCCATACTCGATACAAAGACAATGAACCCTGAGTGATAAGTAAAAGGTGTGTTTTTGAAAGAAGAGTACTTTTGGAAAACAAAAATGTTTGACATAAACTCTAGTGGAAAATATGAATGTCCTAGAAAAGTTTAAATAATAATGAAGAAATGATATTTAAGGAATAATCATACCAAAAATGGGGTTAAAAAGGGAAATCCGGAAGAAAGAATGTTTGGTTCTAGAATTAAACTTACATTGTATATGAACACTTTATCCACTTTAATGTCATGTATAATCACATCAGATTAATTAATTAACAACTGAAGAATTTTTTATATAAGATATTATGATTCAATATGTATTTATTATTATCTTTTATAGGCATTTGGATGAGTTATATATTTTAAATTCATTTTTTGGGTGTGTTCTTTTTCTTAGTATTCATGAATGGTTCACTTGTACAAATGAATGGAAGTTCATGTAAAAAAGCAATAAACATATAGAATTTCTATTAAATTTTATTAATGACTTTCCATGAGTTTAAATGATCTTACATTGATTTTTTATGTGGATGAACCAATAGTTAAAATTTAATAATGATCATTTTGGGTTAATTCAGGCGATTTTTGGATTACAATGAAAATATTTTGATTTATAATTTAGTATTATGTGTAAAACATGTTTCTAGAATATAAAAGCGTTTAAAACATAAATATTAAAATCCTTTTCTAACAATTAATTGTTTTATTGACGTTCTTGAAACAGTTAAAGGAAAATAGGAGTGCATCACCCATGATATAGGTAAATTAACACATCACGAGAAATGATTTCATTTTTATAAAAAAATAGAGAGAGCAAACATTATAATGAAATATCTTACATAAACATGATATAATACTGGAATATAAATCATTATAGAGTTTTCATTACTTTTGGATAATATAAGATGAGGATAAGAGGAGAAAAGAAGTTAAATTTGAAAGGAAATCGAAAAAAAGAGAGGGAAATCTCCTCTTGAATATATCATATTTGAGAGCCTCTGAATGGGAGAAGTTTTGTTAATTTTAGGAAACCAAGGGGTGATGGATGTAGTGGAGGATATTTGAAAAATAAATGAGTATTATTTTATGTAGGGACATAGCATGAGAGGTGTTAGTAAATGAGGTTAGTGGGATGGTTTTTATAATGAATGAGAGGGGGGTTTTCTCAATATTTAATTCCTTAGTTTATTAATTTCCCATAAGATAAAAAAGAGAGAAGATTCAATGAATAAATACTGTAAATTGGGAATGTGAGTTTGAACCAATGAAATTTTAAACCATCCATGAATCATGCATGGTGTATAAATTCACTTATTTAGCATATTTTGTCAATTATCGAATTTCACTATTCACAAAAAATTCAAGTACTTTGGAAAAATACCAAAAATTAACCCTAACCATTTTTCATTGTGTGTAATTAAAAAATGAACTAAATTTTATTACAACAATTTTATGAATATGAGTTGTTTTAATTTTTAATTAAAATCATAATTTACATGAAGTATACAAATTTTAAAATTAAATATGTTTTTATAACACTTTAAAAATTCATTAAGGTCTCATAAAATTACCATATAATCATAAGACATAAAAATACTAATTTTTTAATACCTTTTAGCATATAAATAGTCCAAATAGTTAAATTAATAATTTAACATTAATGAATTAAATAAATATAAACACTATAAAATAATTATATCAAATTTTGACTTATAAGATGGATAAATTTTATCAACACTATCATTGGAAAGGTTACTATTCACTTGTATGATTTACTAATCATAGCATTCATATTAATATTAAAAAGGTTATTTTAATATTCACTAAAAATTAGTATTCTTCTATCAAATTCCAAAAATACTACTAATCGCCACTGTGTAGCTGAGACTTTCAAAATTCAAATCATAGAAGTGGAAAAATTATGTCTAAACGAAACATATAATTTAGTATTTCATTTAAAAATTATGTGGCATTATGTTTCGAAATTAATTTTTTTGTGATTATACTATATGAAATTACTATAATAATGGATAAATTACATTGATAAAAGTTTGGGTCATTACACAACATCATAGAAAACACAAATTTCCCTGACACATGATCATTGTTAATGTGCATAAAATTTTATAGATTTGTCTCCATAGATCCATTTTAAAACACAACCCACTAAAAATTCAAGATGTATCCTAATACGAAACATGATGTGTCTTAGATAATATCGAACATTTACCCATCCTCTTGTAGCTTAAATATCAGAGAATTGATCAATTTCCCCTTCATGTAATCAATAGCTTCCAGACACTGAATAATATATACAAAAGATATCTATTTCCTAGTAAAGGCTATCTATGAGGCCATATCCTAGGAGAAATCCAAATAAACAATTAATACTAGATCCCATGTCCATGGAAAGAAAATAACCGTATAATATTCTTGGGTGTCACCAAAGAAACAATTAACTATGTCATTAAACGACTTGGTTATACTCTTAGACATGAAAGTACAGAATCATGGAAATTCACCTCGTGATACAAAAACAATTATTTTTAATATTCATATTTATATATTGGTGTTTAATGAACATAAAAATGAAAAATAGGATTTTCATAATACCCCTCCAAATTTTTTAATAAGATATTTTTTTCTAAGAATAATACAATGAAATAATTCAGGAATCCAACAAATAGAATCCATGAGTTCCATGAAAATATCCAGGCTATTTGTGACACCAATGGATGTAATCACAAACTCAATGATCTGATTAAAATATATGATGTTTTTATTCATGATATATTAATGCATCACATCGTCTAATGATATAAAAACCATAGTTATATCTTTTAAAACTATTTGGATCTTTCTTTAATATGAAAAAATTTAATTTTCCTCAAAATTTTTGAGAGATTCATAACCATTACTAGATTATTCCTCCAGAAGATTATACAGAATCCCAGTCAACCATCCACCTATTCGATTTATACGAACATAGTATCTCGTGATGAAACATTATGATGAATGCAATTCGTTTCAATCAAATCATATCTTTCGATCCTATACTCCCAATAACAAAAGGTTCTTATAAGAAATGGATTAAAATAAATTGAGGAGGCACTAGGATAAAACTATATCCCAAACATTATATCACATTAGGGGGAGAAATAAAATATCTTCAGGTAATACATTTGAAATATCCATAATGACCAATGAAAACTACACCACATGCACCTATTCAAACTCTAATGAAAACTCTTTTATCTATGAAATTAGTTGCATTAAATACATATTGATAATATAATTTTTTTTTTCTTTTTCCCTCACATCAAATAATGCGACACTTCCTAGAAATTAGTCAATGAATATGTTTACAAAAAACAACCAATGATTCACTGTAATAAAATTTCATGGATGTATTCAATTGAGAATCAAATTACCCTATGTCATATCCTTCCCATTATTTTCTAACATGCCTATCACAAGTAAAACAATTTTGGACTACCACCAACTAGTGTAGTCAAGACAATTGGAATTTGAAGCCTATCCACATTGATTTATGGGGAACATACCATGGTGCATGAGATAAAATAATTTAATTAACTATATTCAAACAAGATAAAAGGTAAAGTATAAGGTAAATAGATTATTCCATGAAAAATCATTATATTTTATGGAACTATAATATACACCATATAAAATTGTCAATTTTTAACTCCAATATTTTACTAGACTTTCTGATATCCACCAATTCTACTATGTTCAACCCCATTCTTCTAAGAGAATTTGATAACATGAGGATAATATTTACCAGATCTGTTTCCCTTAGAAGGAACATAATCCAATTATCTATGTTGATGATACATCCTTATATGAAATCAAAATGAGGTACAATAAATAATATATGCGCATATTTTATTTTGGGCATGAATATTGTTTTAGAATTGAAATAAATGATGGTAATGACCTCCATAAATATACAACACTCACATAGAGATCTAGGTTGATGCATGAGACCTTCAAGCTCCATAAAAATGAGAGAAAGAGGGATAGTCCTATATCACCACTAGTAAAAACTTTGAATGTCCAATAACTCATGATCCATCATCTCAAACTGATCCCTTCTACTATTTTTGATAACATCCCCCCAGTATGATATTGGATGTGCATAAATCCTTTCAATTACCGTTATATTCATATACACCACCAGATTCACAACCAATGTAAATGAGGTAATTCTATATTAGAATACTAGATGCATCTCCCCCTTAATGAATTTCACTTGAAATACCTTATATGGGAGTATATTGGGAGAAAAAAAGAATATATTTTGAAATGATTACCATGCTACCACATGATCATGCTCCCCTGTTGAAGGGAGAGAAACTAAAACCTCTTCCCTTGAGTAATAATCAATGATAGGAACACAATATGAAAATACCACTAAAATTTATCCCATGAAACATATACATCCTTCCACTACCTATGATATAAAATCTATCCCTGGAAACATACTCATCAACACTGTTTAAATAATAGTGAAACCCTATACTATTTCCATGACTAAATAAAAATGAAATATATCTCTATAAACTAATTTTTTTCTCTATATATAAATAAGAGAAACTCCCATTACCATTATATAATGATAATACTCATGTAGAGAACTGCTCCGAGGATCCTAGTCCCCAACTAGGTAAATACTTTAGCATTCAACAGATCATCTTGTCTAATCTCTCCAACCGAATTCATTTATATTGGATGAATAAGATCCATATTTTACAAAAAACAACAATAATTCCCCAACATGGATTTTGGAATTCATTTTTTTCATTAATTTATAATCAATTATACATTCCAAAAAAATTATCATTCTAAATACTAGAATAACAAACATGATGCATATAACACTCTTAGGTATCCTCCGTATAATTTTAATTATCCTAAATATAATAGCTAGTAATATTAATACCATTTTAACAAAACACGGGTCCTTAATCTCTTATAACCTAGCTAGTATACATCCCTACCACACACACCAGTTTTTACAGTCACTATTTCCCTACCATTCACATGAAATCATCACCATTTCCTAACATTAAACTCCACACAGACTCCGATTTATTTATTTCATTATATTTCTTCCCAAGATGCGTCCACTACAAACCACTCATAGGACTGAGTGATGATGAGAGTAACCCCCATGACTGTCCTTCAATAGGACCTAATATGTACAGTATTAATTGATTGTATAAAAACATTGAAACTGTGGGCATTAATATCATAAATCCAATGGATATAATTAAAAAGGAATCGCCAATAAATTTTTAAATATAAAATAAAATGAAAATACCATAAAAAATACATGAAAATTCCATACAAAATAAAAGTATATATATATATATATATATATAAATTTCAAAATAAAACTCCATGAAAAAAAGTCAACTAGAACTCCTATCTCCAAGAATGTAATGTCTATCTTGATCACTAAATCATTCCTAGAAATGTGTAGAAATGGATTTTTATATATTACGGTGAACATAGTTATATAATCATTAAGATCCACCTTAATATATTTTATTAAAATGTTGAATATGTATAGTATTTTCATTGTGAATGAATAATATAACTAAAAGGAACCAACATTCCCAAATTTCAACCATTATCACAATGGTTCACTCACCCCATAGTGTATCCTGGTATAATAAAAGAATGTAAGATGATATTGAGAAAACAGTTGCTCAATCCTTTTTTAGAATTGGTTTTCTATCTCACATCCAACATCAATCATCTTGTAACTATAATAAATTTGATATAATTATATAAAAGTCAAAATATCTACATACCACATAACTACATTAAAATCATATAAACACATATACCCAAGAACATAGCAAATATTTATATACGAAACATGTATTATTTTCCCATTATAGTAATGTATTAGGAACATGAATTCATAAACATCATGCCCTCACCTAACTATGAATAAAAAACTATAAAATAAATAATAACTCCATTATAATAATATATATATAAAATATAAATCTTATCCACTATATCCCTTGCATAAAAACCATTGACCATTAAAGGCATTCATTCTTAAAAATTCATATTGGGGAAGAGGAAGTAGTAATAATTATATTACAATGTTTATCTGGTAGATTATGGAGACACATAGAACCTAAAATATTAATGTGTTGTTAAGGTTTTCTAAATCTTTAAGGGTGTGTATAAAATCACACGAAAAATAAAAATATAATACACAAAAATAAAATTCTAACATAGATGGTTCACACAAAAGAAGCACTTCCACAAACATTAAAACCATAAATCTTTCACAACCACACTCGACCATCAATGAAAACTATTATACCACAACTCAACCAAAACATTCCAAAAAAATAATGAAAAAATGAAGAAAAATTAGATTTTAGAGATTTTATTTTACTAATTCTAGATTCTCCATTTACAATAAATATTAAATTTTTTATACAAATCAATTCAAAATCTAATGAAACTAATTCTTTAACAATTACAAAATTTATTCAAACTATTATCAATTTATTCTAATAATTAACATTTTTTATAGCCCATGGTTCATAAAATTTTCCCCTCACCCATTTCCATTATAATTATTAAAATCCATATATTACATATCATCAAGAAGCTATAATAATACTATTATAGGCAATAAATAACACTAAAAAATAACCTCATAATGCATGATAAATACCCCTATAATTTCAATAAAAAACATTCCTCTATGGACCGAACATCAAACATTAAATAATCTAGATATTTATTCTAGATTTCATTTCCTTACATTCCCAAAGATCTCTTTATTTTAGTTTTTTGTAATGTTAATTCATAACTCATACATATCAACCCATAGGAATTAAAATTAGGTACCATTAAAACAATATCCATTTCTTCCAAAATAAAAATTTTTTAACCCAAAAACAACAACATGATTTCTTTAACAAATATTGACATACTTATTACTATTACACATCGATATAACCAAGTGAAAAAAATTATAAACATGGGATGATAATTAAAAGATCAGTAAGATATAAAAAAGGAAATAAAATATTAGACCATGAATACTTAAAATCACATTAAATCATTTCCACAAATACATACTTCTCACCCACATATACTTACTTTTTGAATCAAGATATATAAATAAAAAATTAAAGAAAATGTTGGTCGGAGTGGATACTCAAGAGGGGGGGGGGGTGAATTGAGCTCCAATTAAAATTTCTGTTTAAAAACTTTGTACGAAAATCCACAAAACATGAAATAAGTTAAACTGTACTGAATTTATAAAGACTGTAAATGTTCAATTAGTTTCTCCAAGATTGATTATTTATCAGTTAACTTAATATGAGGATTAAGTTAGCTTTTGAAAATAATTTACTAGTTCACAATTATTAAAAACACTTTCTAGTTCAACTATCAATGTTACTTAAAAATAGAATAGAGTTTCAAAGTAAATAGCAGCACAAAATAGAGCAATAGGTTAAACTAAAATGAAAATGTACAGTAGATTTAAACAAGAGGTTCAGTCTCCAGCAGAGACCTATTCCTCTAAAAAAATTATATAAATTATGATCCACACCTTGGATCAAGGTTTTACAAAAATACACATACTATTCAGGTCCTCAGACCTCTACCAAAGTTCTACATGGGAAAACTAAACAACAGCTCATAGGCTATGCAGGTCACACTTGACCCCTACCACATTCCACAGTGGGATATAAGAGTGTAATTGAATTATTGAGTGAGGATTTATTAATCCTCCAGTTCAGCACATGAGACAGTGTGTTCTTAAAATGCATAACACACACACTGGTCAAAATGTAAATAAATGAAAAAAATAGAGCTAAACCAATAGAGACGAGTTTAGAATGCTCTATGTGTTTTGAGGGAAGCTCTGGACTCCTCAGATTGATACAGATGAATCTTTGAGTCCTTCTCTAGTTTTAGTCAAGTAAAACAGAGTGTCGTTTCTCTATTTGACTTCCATGTCCAGGTTGATCAGCCTGATCTACTTGAGTGTAGGTGAAGTCATTGAAGATCTTTACTCCTTGAATGTTCAGGTTTTACCGATTCAGTGTGTATTCTTCCTTCTACTTCTATGTATGTAAGTCCTTGTGTAGCTCTAGAAGGTTGTTTCATATGTGAATGGTAAGACTGACTGACAGACTGACAGACCGAACTTAGAAGGTCAAGGTTCCCTTTTATACACCTTCATCTCCAGCAATGGGAATGATTACCTTTTTACAGGTATGAGGTACAGTAGCTCTTTGTATTAGTGAACTTGTAGTGGTGGACATGTAACAATAGGTATTACATAAGTAACTGTTAGTACCTGTAACGGTAGCTCGCTTGAATCGGTAGCTCCTTCTATCGGTAGCTCCTTCTGTCGGCAGCTCCTTCTATCAGTATCTCCTTCTGTCAGTAGCTCCTTCTGTCGGTAGCTCCTTCTATCGGTAGCTCCTTCTCTCGGTAGCTCCTTCTAGCAGTAGATCTTTCTATCGGTAGCTCAGTTTATTGATAGCTCCGTCTGTCAGTAGCTCCTTCTAGTGGTAGATCCTTCTATTGGTAGCTCCATCTGTATATACAAACTATCCACTGATTAAGTTAGGATAAAACTTTACAATGTAAATGATCATTTGATTAATAAGAAAGTTCTTGAGTGAAGATTATATCATTGGTACATATTCAACAATAATTATATTTTAAAGTTAATCACTTAAACAGTAATTGAAGTAATGAAAAGACAAATCAATAAACATCATTTAGGATTATCAAAACATAATTAATCATAATTGAGACTATCAAAACAAGTGAGTTCATCAATCTATCCCTTTTTGATAATCACAAATTATGGATGATAATCCAAATATATCAGAGTAAAAGATAAATGTTCTTATTTATTAGTGTTTTCTAACACAGGTAAAATATGTTTGAGAGATAAATAGAGATTATCATGTTCAAATTTATTGGAGAAAATTGAGTTAGAAAATAATATATTCATATCCATGTCTCTTTTTTTCAAATAAATAATCCTCCCCCTTTATCAAATACCCCACTTGGATGAGAAATATGTCTCCCCCTTTGGGATGAGAAAAAATAAGGGAGGTATCGGATGATAGGAAAAGAGAAATATTGGAATGAGAAATTAAGGAAAGATGAAACATAGGGAAAAACTGAGACAAATAGATTGCAAAATAAATATAGATTAAGGAGTCAAGTGTACATAATGAATACAAATTTAGTACACAAGATCCAAATCATCCCTATAAAAAAACTATACCCACTCAATCCACTTATTGAATGTATACTTTGGATTATACTTTGGGATATGAGGTAGACTCCGGATGTGTAGCTTCAGTTGAAGGCTGGTGAACTCTAGAAATGACCACTAGAGGTTGAGAAAATGACACTGTTCCCGGCCTGTAGTGAGTATTTCTCGAAGTAATCATTGGTGTCAGGCTTCAAATAACTTGAGTTGGGGTCATCTTAAATGTATAAGTAGTAGGGCCAGATGCAGGTAAAGCTAGAGGTACAATCATTGGCTGAGCATCAACATGCAGGAAGGGAAACAAGAGATTTTAGAAATCCATGATAATCCCTCCTCCTCTCTCCATAACAGAAGTGAAATCATCCTTGTTTTCCGGAATATTTTCCAAGGCTGGAGTCAACACCATGAGTTTACTAACATTATCTCTAAAGGCTTGAGTCAAAGGAGGTAATTTCAAATTTTCTAACTAGAGTATGAAATGAACGTTCAACTAATTCTTAGTGTAGATCCTTTGTAAATAGAAATCCACTTTTTCTTTTACCTCTTCCTAAGAAGTAGTGGCCGCTCTCATAAATATCTGAACAATTTTCCCTATATCCCTAGTGGTAGTCACCACTTGGGTTAAGGCAGCAGAGTCTACAGAGCCACTGGTAGAAGACTGTCCAATCTCTTCTCTTATCACACCTTGAATCTGATAAACATCTAAAGAAGGCCTGGTGGTACTCAGATGCGAAACAGTAAAAGATACTGTTTCCTTAAAATATTTAGTCAACCCACTAATGATATTCTTCAAAAAAAGTCGTGGGGGATGACATGTTTCTCTATGAAATTATTAAATTCCTCAAAAACTTATACCATCGGGCTAACTACACTTTTTACAAAGGCCAAATCTTTATCGTATTGAGATTTAGAGCTCATATAAATTCCACAGAGACAACTGATTTCTTTAGAGATTCAAAATCCTCTTCCAAGCTTGAAACTTGATTATGGAAGGTCTTGACTTAATCCAAAACACTAGATATGGATTCAGTCATAACAGATTGAATGGATGATATTAACAAGGTTTCCATTATTCTCATTTCTTCCAAAAAAGGTCTTGAGATCAGACTTCAACTGGTCTAAATCAGATTTTCTTACCAAATCCCCAGGTAAAGTTTTAGAAGGGATATTCGAAATAAAATGTGGTCTTATGATGGATGAATCATCTTCAGAATCAGGATAGTCCAACCCAAACACTACAAAACCTAGGAGTTCTGCCCAGTCTTCAATATCATGAGCTACTGATACTGTACCATGTCTGCTGGGATGCTCCCCCTCAATCTGTGCATTCTCCAGAACATGTACATCAATAGAAGCCTCAGTAGGAATGTCTTCCTCAGAATAATCCTCCACAACCATCTCCATTTCAAAAATATGAGGCTCATCAGGAATAGGTGCAGGTTCTTCCATCTCAACCAAAACAGCCTCTACAGGCTTAACAAAATTCCCAATCAGTGGACATAAGCTCAAAATACTCTCATCTGAGATATTAGAAACATGTTCTCCTCTTACATATACTTCTTACTCATTATAATCACTACTGCTAGAATCTGGAGTAGTCTCCACATGGTCTGGTTTTGGGAGGTTTTCCTCCTCTGTACTAGTTTCATCAATTTCACTGTCTCTTAACAATGGTTCTCTCCTAGGAAAAGAAGCTGGAGGACTAGCTTCCCCATATGATATGGCATGAGCATCCGATCTAGGTGGCAAGTCAGGATCACCTCTTTCACCCACAAGAGTATCCTCTTCCTCAACAACCTCATGGCTATATGCAGGTTCATCTTCATCAGGTCCCAGACCTAGATCCCTCACATCCTTAGTCCTAGAAGGATGATCCATAGGATTAAACTTATCAAACAACTTCCCTTCATCACCGAACCACTCTCTTCTCCACAGGTTCCAATTAATCTTCATGTACTTACAAAAAGTTTTGGTAATACAAAATTTGTCTCTCACAACCACTGTCTCATCCTGAGACTTAGCTACACCTTTAACATTGATCATCAAAGAAACCAGTTTTGTAAAGAATAGAGTATTAGTTTTTGATTTTGGCCTGGTCATATCTTCAATTTGGATCATAGTAAGCCTACACAAATTCACCTTGACACTATTCATTTGTACATATAACAAGAAAATGTCTTGAAATATAAGATTTAAGAAATCTCCGCTTCTTGGACTTAACACATGATGAATGAATTTTAACAACATATTCTCCCCATTCATTTCTGTAGAAACTACTATTCTTAGAGTTCCATCTCCGGTTAGTTCTTCCAAAGCAGCTTCAAACTCAATGATGTCACAAGTAAGAGGTAATGACTTTGAGAAATATCCAAACTCGCCTTCATATGAAACTTTCAAGCATTTATCCCACTTAATGGATAAAAAAGATATTGCCTTGCCATTCACTACTGATACCATTCTGTTCTCATCTTCTAATTTCTCAAAATGAACAAACTCATAGAATTAATTTACTAGCTACGGATAATAAGGACCATTATTATTTGATAAGCACTCCTCCCATTTCTTCTCTTCAAGTACATTCAAAATTATTGAATTACTGGTCATCAACCATTCCGTGCACATCTCTTTCTCAACTACTATTTCCCTTCATATGAGATGTGGATTTGAAGGTTTCGTTACTGCACTGCCACTATTAGAATCTACTTTAAGTCTCTTGGAATTCAAATCTTCATCCTTTTCTCTGATTTAAGGTCTCTTTAATCTTTCAATTCTGTGAATCATGAGGTCTAGGGTTCGAGAGAGACGAAGTTTTGGGAGCTATGGTTTTAAGTAAAAGGGTTTTAGGTTGATTTAAGTGAGGTCAAGACTTTTGTTTTATCTTTTAGGAATCTAAAAATAAATAAAACATAATAAGTATAATACAAATGATATAGATTCTAGTGGCTAAAGACACAATGTTTAAATCAACACAGACTAACTGTTACATATACTGGCAAGGATTCATAACGGCGAGGTATTCTAATGGTGAGGTACATTCCAGTGAGGTATAATAGTGAGTTTCAAACCGGTGAGGTATAACAGTTCTGTTTGAAAAAAAAATTCATTCCTAACTCATGTTTTTTGTAATTTAACCTCTCCAAATATAATGGTTTAGTAAATATATCTGCCAACTAATGTTCAATGACAATAAATTCAAGAGTTATATCACCTTTTTGATAATGATCTCTCAAAAAGTGAAGTCTTACATCAATGGGCTTCGTCCTAAAGCGAGACACAAGATTCTTAGAAATATTGATTGTACTAGAGTTATCACAATTTATAGATACATGCTGAAATTGATATCCATAGTCCAATAGAGTGTGTTTCATCCAAAAAATTTTTACATAGCATCTACCAGCTGCTATGTACACTACTTTAGCAGTAGACAAAGAAACAAAATTCTACTTTTTTACTACACCATGATACTAAGGACTTACCTAGAATATGACAAGTCCCCTATGTACCCTTCCTATATAATTTGGAACCAAAAAAATTCTACATCTAAATAACTTATTAAATCAAATGATTGTCCTTTTGGGTAAAATAAACCTAAATTAGTAGTATGTTTATGATATTTGAAAATCCTTTTAACAATAATCAAGTGTGACCATTTTTTATTAGCTTGAATTCTTGCACACAAGCACACACTAAACATAATATCTAGTCTACTAGAAGTGAGATAAAGTAAACTCCTAATCATACCTCTATAAATGGTTTGATCCACTGGTTTCCCAGTTTCATTTGCATCCAATTTACATATAGTTCTCATAGGTGTATCACATTACTTTATACTATCCAAAACAAAACATTTTAAAATATCCTATATCTATTTATGTTGATTTGAAACAATACCATTTTAATTTTGGAAAACATGAAATCAAAGAAAATATTTGAGTTCACCCATTAAACTCATTTCAAATTCACTTTGTATACTCTTTAAAAAGTCATTACAAAAAGAGTTTTTAGAAGATGCAAAGATAATATCATCAACATATATTTATACTATTAAAAAATCTTTAGAGATTATTTTGATAAAAAGTGTTGGATCAAAAATCCCTTTAGTAAAACCTTTAGAAATAAGAAATTTACCAAGCCTATCATACCAAGCTCATGGAGCTTGTTTTAATCAATATAAATCTTTTGAATGTTTAAAAACTCGATTTGGAAAATGAGGATTAATAAATCCAGGTGGTTCTTCAAAAAAAACATCTTCAGTTATAAAACCATTTAGAAAATCACTTTTAACATCCATTTTATATAACTTTAAATTCAGATGAGCAGCATAATCAAGTGGAATACTAATAGCTTCTAACCTGGCTATAGGTGCGATGGTTTCTTCATAGTCTATTCCCTCTTCTTGACTATATCCTTGTGAAAATAGTCTTGCTTTGTTTATAAAAATATTTCTAGACTCATAAAATTTATTCCTATAAACCCATTTAGTGCCTATGGTCAAGGTGTCCTTAGTTCATTAAAATAATTCCTAGACTTTGTTCCATTCAAATTGATTTAATTCTTCATGCATATCTGTTACCCAAAATTCATCATTGATAGCCTCATTGATATTTTTGGGTTCTAACTGAGAAAGAAAAGCTTTATGTTCAACTTGGTTTCTTAGAGAAGCTCTTGTCTTTGTCCCTCTATCAATATTACATACAACAGCATTTAAGGGATGATTCTTTAGAATCCTAGTTGATCTGGTAAAGGTAGTACTGGAAATTTCAGGTTCTTCTCTAGGTTTGGGTTCACCAGAAGTAGATTCTAAAATATTTTCAGAACTAGTTTTCTTGACAATAGGGCCACTATTTTTGTCATTAATATTTAGAATTGACAAATCTTCTTCAATATTTTCAAGAGGGGTCTTAGGTTCATGTGGATCAGTTTCATCGAATTTGATGTGAAAAAATTATTCCACACACATGGTACTTTTATTAAAGACTCGATAGAATTTGATAGATATTGAATAACCTAGAAAGATTCCTTCATCGATTTTGGATGCAAACATGTAAAGATTATCTTTAGTATTGAGAATGAAGTCTTTGGAACCGAAGACTTTAAAATAACTAACTTTATGTTTTCTATTATTCCATAATTCATATGGGGTTTTCTTAAGAACAGGTCTAGTCAAAACTCTATTTATAATATAACAAGCAGTATTTACATATTCGGCCCAAAAATGAATAGGTAAATCATATTTATTGAGCATAGTCAATGAAATTTCATGAAGTGTTCTATTTCTTATTTCTACTACACCATTCTATCGAGGTGTCCTAGGGGTAGAGAAATTGCGATTATAGCCATTTTGTGAGCAATATGATTCAAATTAATGATTTTCAAACTCACGGCCATGGTCACTTCTCAAGGTTTTAATCTTAATTTCACTAAGGTTTTCTAAAGATTTGGAGTATTTCATAAAGTAAGAACAAGCTTCACTATTGTGAGCTAGAAAATAAACCCAAGTATATCTAGAAAAGTCATCTACAAGAACATAGACATAGTGCTTCCCATTTAAAATAGAAACTCTAGATAGTCCAAATAAATCCATATGAACCAACTCAAGAGGTTGAGAAGTTGAAAATTCTTTATTTGATTTAAAAAAAACTTTATGTCACTTTCCCTTTTGACATAGATTACAAACTTTGTCAGCTGGGAATTCAAGTTTAGTTAGGTCTCTTACTAAGTTCTTCCTAGTCAGTTTTTTAAGTGAGTGTATATTACAATGTCCTAATATTCTGTTCCA
This sequence comes from Viscum album, assembly GCA_963277665.1. Classification (NCBI taxonomy): domain Eukaryota; kingdom Viridiplantae; phylum Streptophyta; class Magnoliopsida; order Santalales; family Viscaceae; genus Viscum; species Viscum album. The sequence continues at coordinate 296,786,771 of OY728132.1, read as the reverse complement.
AAGCCAAGATTCTTTATAAAAATCATTTAAATAGGTAATATTTTTCATAGAAAAGGAGTTTAAATCCACAACATAAACATTTTCATTTCTTAATGGAGAAAACATTAAATCATTTTTAGAATTAAAAACATTACAAGAATCATTTTCAAACATAACATTAAATCCATCATCACACAACTGATAAATGCTTAACAAAATATATTTTAGTCGATTAATAAGTTAAACTTTAGAAATCAAAATTGAATCAGTGTTACCAATCTGGCCTAAGTTGATGATTTTTACTTTTGAGTTATCTCCAAAGGTGACATGTCCTCCATCAACTTTGATTAAAATTTTGAAGCATGAAATTTTTCCTGTCATGTGTCCTGAACATCCACAGTTCAAATACCATATCTTCTTATAGTAACTTTTCAAGAAAGTTTCCTACAAAACAAGTTTAAATAGAAAATGATTTTGGTACCCAGATATTCGAGGGTCCAGACAAGTTAGCAAGTAAAACTTTAGGCACCCATATTTGTCTAATGGGTCTCATATAATTGATATAATCAAGATATTTTGATAGATAATACTTATTTTACCTATCAATATATGAATAACTAGTTGGTATATAGTAAGTCTAAGAACTAGAATGAGAATAATACTGTCCAGTTTTTGGGATAAATCTATTTTTAACAATCTTTCTCTGTCCAGGATGATATCCTAAACTAGTGGAATACTTTGGTGTTACTTTTTTCCCAAGAATTTGAGTTAGAGTATTCTTTCCATTTTTGAACTTCTCTAAGTACTTTCTAAGTTACTCATTGGTTAATTTCAGTTTAGTATTCTCCTCTAATAGTTGACCATTCTTTTTCTTTTCTACTTCTAGTGCAGATTTGAAAGTGCTAGTTAAATCATACTGTTTCTTCATGGTTTTATACTTTTCTTTCAACTCATTGAAAGTATCTTCTATAATGTTACAATATTCCAGCAACTCTTCACTAGACATGTTTTCAAAATCAGAATCAGAATCATCTCCAGAATAATATGAATTTATAACAGGAGTATCCAATGTTACCTCGGAAGTATTTTTCAAGAAACACATATTAGCTTAATGAGATTTTTATCCTAAGTGGAATCAGAATAACATGAACTATCTTCTGAAGCACTCCAGGTTGACATCATGGGTTTCTTGTAATTGATGTCCTTAAAGTCATATTTCTTCATGAACTTTAATTTTGGATAGTCTGCTTTCAAATGTCCTTTCCTCTTATATTCATAGTAGATTATATCATCACTTTTATCAGTCCTTTTCCAATCCTTCTTCCAATGACCGTTGTTTTCATACTTTCCCTTGTAGTTTGATTTTATAGAAAACTTCTTTTTCCTATAAAACTTCTTGAATCATCTGGCTATATGAGACATTTTAACATCATTGTCAGATTCACTCTCTTAAATTCTTGAACTATTACCTTCACATTGAATTTTCCCTTTTTCCTTATTTTTTGAAGCAGAAGTCTTGAAAGGTACAGAATTATTTCTTGGTTCATCATCTTCTTCCTTGTTTAATTTAAATTCTTCCTCATATGTCATTAATTTACTAATGAATTCCTTTATAGGAAAATCACTAATGTCACAAGATCCACTGATTGAAACTGATGTGCCTCTCCATCTCTATGGAAGACATCTTAGTATTCTCATGATTTTCTCTTTTCTAGGAACAACTTTTCCAAGTGAGCTCATTGTACATACAATTTCGTTGAACCTGAGATACTTGTCAGAAATAGGTTCATCAGGCTTGATTTTAAAATTATCATACTTAATAGTGTAGGTATTCAATATCATTTCCTTAACATTGCTTGTTCCTTCATGAGAAATAGCCAAAGTATCCCAAATTTCATATGAAGACTTACAAGTAGATATTTGATTAAATTCTTCACCTCCCAAAGCACAATACAAATAATTTATTTCATTAAAATTATTATTGTAAGTAGTTTTTGTGGGTTTATCCCAAGTAGTTCTTTCAGTTTCTAGAATCTTATACTGAGTCTATATAGTAATCCAGATGTCAAATCCCATACTTTATAAATGTATTTTCATTTTTAGTTTCCATTGGGAATAATTTTCACCATTAATAAATGGTGGTCTATTGGTAGCTACACATTCTAATCTGTTATCCATAATAACTATGCCTTAAAAAGATATAAAAATATAAAAATTTAGAATTAACAGAATGTTTGAGATCTTTATGATACAACTAAAATCATAGTTGAAAATTCTTTAGAAAACAAAGTTTTTTGAAAAACTTTTATCCAATCCTCTAATACCAAATGTTGGTCGAAGTTGATACTCAAGAGGGGGGTGGAGGTGAATTGAGTTCCAATTAAAATTTATGTTTAAAAACTATGTAAGAAAATCACAAAAACATGAAATAAGTTAAACTGTAGAAAATTTAAAAAGGCTATAAATGTTCAATTAGTTTCTCCAAGATTGATTATTTCTTTTTTAACTTAATCTGAGAATTAAGTTAGCTTTAGAAACTAATTTACTAGTTCAAAATAATTACAAACACTTGCTATTTCAACTATCAAAGTAAATTTAAAATAGTATAGAATTTCAAAGAAAATAGCAGTAGAAAATAGGACAATATGTTAAACAGAAATAAAAATGCACAACAGATTTAGACAAGAGGTTCAGTCTCTAGAAGAGACCTAGTCCTCTCAACAAAATTTAAACAAATTTTGATCAACACCTTGGATTGGGGTTTTACAATAGTACACAGATTTTCCAGGTCATTATACCTGTACCACAGTTCTACGTGGGAAAAATAATCAACAGCACATAGGCTGTCTAGGTTACACTTGACCTCTACCACTTTCCAAAGTGGGATATAAGAGTTTAAGGGAAATATTGAGTGAGGATTTATAAATCCTTCAGTTCATCACAGGAGATAGTGTGTGCTTAAAATGCAGAACACAAACACTGCTCAAAATATAAATAAATGAAACACAATAGAGCTAAACAAATAGAGATAAGTTTAGAATGCTCTATGTGTTTTGAGTGAAGCTATAGACTCCTCTGATTGATGTAGTTGAAGCTTTGAGTCCTTCTCTGGTTTTAGTCAAGTAAAATAGAGTGTCATTTCTGTATTTGTCTTCCAAGTCTAGGTTGATCAGCCTGATCAGCTTGAGTGTAGGTGATGTCATTGAAGCTCATTACTCCTTGAATGTTCATGTTCTACCGATTTACCATGTATTCTTCCTTCTTATTTTATTTATGTAAGTAATTGTTTAGCTATAGAAGATTGTTTCGTATGTGCATGGTAATACTGACAGAGAGACCGAAAGACTGACTTTAGAAGTTCGAGGTTCCCTTTTATACACCTTTAGCTCCAGAAATGGGAATGATTAGCTTTTTATAGGTACGAGGTACGGTTCCTGACATGCCAATAAATATCATTAATTAATAGAATATGCATTAAAAACATCAAATATGACCATAGATAAATAAACAAAGATAAATAGAGTTCATAGAAATAGTGACTAGTTTTCATCAGTAGCTCTTTATATCCGTGAGCTTGTAGTGGTGGACGTGTAATGGTAGGTCTTGCATCATTAACTGTTAGTCTCTGTAATGGTAGCTCGCTTGAATCGGTATCTCCTTCTTTTGGTAGATCCTTATATCGGTAGCTCCTTCTATCAGTAGATCCTTCTGTCAGTAGCTCCTTCTATAGGTAGCTCCTTCTTTCGGTATCTCCTTATATCGGTAGCTCCTTCTAGCAGTATCTCCTTCTATCGGTAGCTCCGTCTGTCGGTAGCTCCATCTGTCGGTAGCTCTCTCTGTCGGTAGCTCCGTCTGTTGGTAGCTCCTTCTAGTGGTAGCTCCTTCCATCGGTTGCTCGGTCTATGTGTAAAAACTATCCACTGATAAAGTTAGGATAAAAAATTACAAAGTAAATGATCATTTGATCAAAATAATGTTGTTGAGTGAAGATTATATAATTGGAACATATTCAACATTAATTATATTTTAATGTTAAGAACTTAAACTGTAACTGAAGTAATGAAAATTTTAATCAATAAACATAGTTTAGGATTATCAAAACATAATTAATCATAATTGAGATTATCAAAACAGGCGAGTTCAACAAAAAACATAAATAACCGTAAGGGTATCATGGAGAATTAATTACTTATATTGTAACCCTCAATACTACCTTATGATTTGTAGCCCTCATGGGTACCTTACAATGTAACCCTCACGACTACCATATGGTGTAACCATTGCTGTTACAATTGGAGAAACCATACGGGGGAACTCCAATGTACACATACCCAATTCATTAAGTGGAGATATAGGGACAAAAGGATTTCATAAACAATTCCCAAGAACCAGAATATTATTGTAGAACATGAGTAATTCCATACAAACTTGTTTTTTTTGAATTTCGTAAAATTGAATTTTAAAAGTGGATTTTAAAAGAATAGTCTCTTAAAAAATCATACAATTGAAGTTAAAGTTAATATAATTAAAGTATTATGTGTATACAATGTAAATCCACATAATAAATCATAATATAAATGAAATTTATTGCAAAAATATTCTCAACATCACATTATTAATGATGTCCAAGGTTAACCCAGAGAATAGAAATTGGGTTATGAATTCCCTTACCCCAGGTTAATATTATATCAAATTTTCTTAACCCTACTGTATAATGGTTAAAAGAGTGTTGTTAATATTTTAGAGAGACATATTCATGTTTATAACACCTTATATGATCATTTTATTACAACATTCAACCCATTCATTAAATTGTTTTTTATTTACACTATTTCGGGTGTGTTCTTTATAGGGTTTCCATGGTTGGTTCGTAATAGATTTTCATATCAAAAGTAAGTGAATCTAAAGATGTGGAATGATTTGTTATTAATAATTTTCCAGAATATTAAATTATTCCAAAAAATTATTTTGGTTATATGGTATGAGGATGAATCATTAGATAAGTCATTAGTGATTTTGGTTTAGAACATTTTGGCAGTTCTTCGATAATCCCAAACTTGATTCATGATATGCATTTAAAATTATGCGTATAAGTTAATTAAAGAACATAAGATAGGTCATATAATAAACTCTATATAAAACTTTAACCATTAATTTTTTTTACAACCATCTTTGAAGAAATTAAAGTAAATTGAAGACTCACTGTTCACGATGTCAGCAAATCAATACATCACGAACTGTGTTGTTATTTTTAGAATTAGAGGAAGGGGAGAAATAATGGGGATGTTTTTTCCATAAAACTGATAAAAATAAAACATATATATAATTCTGAATACCTCACACCTCTTGGATAAGGGGAGGACAAGAGAGTATAAGAAAATAAAACAATTGAAAACAAAACACAAGAAAATGAAATACGATTTTACCTCTTGATCTCTTCCCATTAAGATACTCCTTAAAGGCCTTATTTTTGGTCTTTCGGTGAGACCATAAGTTTCATGACCATTCCAATAGGGCCCATGTAGTTAGTATCCCAAGCCCACCTCCCAAAGTCTAGGGGTTGGCGACTAGAGCCGAAGGAATCAACCTGCAAGTGAGAGGCATTTTCCTCAGAACATGTACGCACACACATGACCAACCACTTACCATAACACTGATAGAGGAAAAAAAGCACAACAAATATTGGGTTTCGTGCAAGTAAAACTGAAGGTAAGTGGGACATAATACAAACCCAACAAAGAACTAAAAAGAGAATGTAAAAAAAGGAAACATTGATGGACATCCATAGAAAACCCCACCTGATCATGTGAGTACTGAAGCTACTGGGAGCCAATGTAGTATATTTTATCTACCCGGTCTTATTGGACCCTGCCTGGTCCTAGGCCACCAAGTCCGCCATCATAGCATCCGTCAGTTCTATCTCCCTGAGGATCCATGTACAAAAATTGGTCGTCTGTACTAGACACAACACGGGCGGGTGAAGCGCGTGCAGGGGTGAGTAACACATTAATCTGTAGGGAAACAAAAAAAAAAGAAAGGAACACAAAAAAATTCCTCAATTTAAAGAACAGAACACAAGACAACTCAAATGAGGTATATTCTAGGGCAGTAATAGTAGCATCATCAGTCACATCATTGAACACCTCGGCTACTGGAGAACTCCTCCGCTAGCGAGTACAGTGGGCCTACCAAGTCATGAAGAGGTTCTTCCCACTAAATTTGGAATGCTTAGGTACTCCTCCCCATCACATATTGTGGGCCTGAAAAGTCACAAAGAGGTGACTCCCACAATTCATGGACTACTAAGGTACTCCTCCTCATCATGTACTCTGGTCTTTAAAAATCACAGAGAGGTGCTTCCCACCAAGGGTTTGCAATGTCACAGAGAGGTGCTTCACACTAGGCCAAAAGTCAACAGTCTTCAAGTGTCAACCGGTCACAGGGTTCTGAATGTAGTGTGTTTGGGATAACCGCTCCTCAATTCCTTATTCGTATCTCAACTTCCTATAATGTCCCCATAGATCATGCCAAAATATCCTCCTCATTAAGAGGGTTCCAATGCTGCAATCAGATCATCAATCAGACACATGATTTGCAAGATACATGTGTTTTAGTAACAAGGGGGCCGATTGCAATGGGCCCGGTCTCACCCAGTCGGACCGACTTGACCAACCCTTCCTGGGGGTCCCACATATCCTGGTTCATTAAGACATACTTGACCAGAACTTGTGCAGGTAGAGGTCAGTCTGGTTCGGTCTGGCCAGTGGGCTATGCTCAATAGGCATTGTTGGGCCCAGCCCAGTCGGTTGAGGGTCTAGCCCGTCGAGTTGCAGGAAGACCCGGTCTAGTCCAACCCGGCTTGATGGGGGTGAGGTTCCAGCTTGCCGGTGTAGGTTCAACCCACTGTAGTGGGTCCGGCCCAGCTACGCAGGTTCGACATGCCAGCACGGTCTGACCTGTTGGGCTCGGGTCTGGCCCGCTGAGCAGCAGAACTGGCCCGACCCGAAGGGGCGCGACCTGCCAGATAGGGACTGGCCGTGCGGCACGACTAGTGGTGCCAACCAGTGAGGATGCGGCCATAATGCTGCTTGTGACTGCCCCTAGGCCCACGGGTATGGGGCCCTTCCACCAGCAGTGGTGTACAGACCACGGCTTCGCCAGCCGTCCAAACGACGCAGACACAAGCTATCCCTCCACGTGACGCCCCGCCCGGTGCCACATACTCTAGCATGCCGTCGCAGTTGACGAGAAGCAGATTCTTGATAAACGTAGTACATCGGTGAGGGTTGCCTCTTCCATGTGGCCGGTGAGGCTTAACATTGTCGCTGCCGGCTCTGGTATCACCACTGGCACCAACGCGCTTGCAGGGAGCTTAGCAGACCACTGATCTCACTCCGGCGGTCCATTTTTCATGTCATCTACATTTGTTGCCTCTCGGGAGTTCCCTCTTCCACATGAGGATCCAAAACCCAACTTCCCATCATTTAGGGGGTACAACCACCAAGGAAGCACATGTGGAGGCGCTTGGGCCCTGTTCGTGCTGTCCTAGGGCATCTGTGATAGAGGTTTAAACATGGGGGAGGTTTGGGGAGTTTCTGTTCAATCATTCCTTTCCATGATTTGGACCCTGAAAAAAATAACCCCAAAAATAAATCATCCTACTGCATAATGCACAAATCATAGATCAAACTATTCATGGGTTGATTCATGTTCGTCATTTTTAGAAGAGGATGGGGAAGAACATCATATAAAAAACCCTACCTCTTATGAAGTCTGAATCCGTAGCGTTTTTCCTCAAGGGATTAAGACGTTGACGTCACTTCCTAGCTCCAATCACCGAAAGGCGTCAAAGATGATGATGTTCTAATAGTGTTCATCATTCTTCTCTGGGGTGGAAGTCCATCAAAGGTTCTCCAAAGAATCCTCTAAATTTTTAATCATTATTTCCAAGTACGATGAACTATTAATAGGATAAAATCACCATGTTCCCATTATGATGTGATGTCACATGATTATGATGTTTTATTTAAGAAACATCATCGCTGTTAGGTGTCATTAAAGTTTCATTACACCGTGAGTTAATAAGACATTTACAATCCTCATTAATGTGCATCGTCACCGCCTCGTCGCTTCCCCGCAGCGTTGTCGTTCACCACTCAATTTTGGGAAAGAAAATAAAATAATACTTTTAAATACTTTTATTATTTTTCTAAAAAATTCAGAAAAATAACTTTTTCACTCAACCCTTTATTGCCAAAATTATGTCAGTTCTAGGAAAATCCATGGGATCTAAATTAAGCAGTGCCCTTAAATTTATGATCTGAGCAATGATTCAAAAGATTTAATATCCCAGCTGCACGTTTACTAAATATAACCTTAAAAAAGTTCAAAATTCTATTCTGGACTCTCCGGACATCGGAATCACGTGCCGTCGAATTTAGAGGTCTCAAAATAATTCCATATTAAAAAAATTACACAAATATTCTCAGATGTCACATTGTCCCCACCTTAGGGATTTACATCCCTGAAAGCCAAAACAACAACTAGACTAAAATATGGGGGCACTGAGGACGAATCTGATCCTCCCACTTCCATGTTCTCTCATAGGGATTCTTGTGCTGACATCTGATACATACTATAGTAATTGACCTCCCATGTAGGAACCACTCCTGCCGATCCTCTATCTCCACCGAGAAATCTACAAAATTCTCCCCATTGTCAATGTCCATCCTTCCTCAGCTGATGAAATGCAATGGATCATGCATATACCTTATCATCTATGACACATGGAAAACATCATGCACCCGATGCATCTATGTGGGGATAGATAGGTGGTTCACCACCTCGCCAACTCTTCATAGGATCTAAAAAGGTCCGATTAACCTCAGAGATAGTTTGTCACCCCAGTAAAATCTTGGCAACCCTCATCGGGGTGAGACCTGAAGTATCACATGATCTCCCTCCTCAAACTCCAATGGTCTCTATCTTCAGTCGACATAAGACTTAGGCCTGCTCTATGCAGTTCTCATATGCTCTTGGATGATTTGCACCTTCTATGTGGTAGCTCGTACCAACTCTGTACCCATGAGTTTCGAATACCCTGGGTCTTTCCAGCATATGGGTGATCCACAAGGTCATCCGTACAAGGCCTAAAATAGTTCCATGCTAGTGGTGAAGTGATAGTTTTTGTTGTATGAAAACTTCACCAGTGGTAGGTGGTCCTCCCAACAATGACCAAAGTCAAGGATGCAAGTACAAATCATGTCCTCTAGGGTCTATATGGTCCGCTCTATCTAACCATCCATCTGGGGATGAAAAGATGTGCCCAAATGCAGCTGCGTCCCGAACGCCTCATACAATCCCTTCCACAACCGAGATGTGAAGCGAGCATCATGATATGAGATGATCATCGAAGGAACCCAGTGGATCCAACTATCACCTAGATATAGAGGCGTCCCAAGCCCTCCACTGATCCCAGCACCTGGATGGGTAGAAATTGTGCCAAATAGGAGAGTTGATCAAAGATCACCCAGATAGAATCATGACCTCTAGACGCACATGGTAACCCTGACACAAAGTCCATCGAGATACCATCCCATTTCCACTTCATTTCCTCGAGTGGCTGAGTCATTCCTGCTGGAACCTCGGGCTTGAATTTCACTTTCTGACAAGTGAGGCTTCGTGAAACGAACTCAGCCACTACTTTCTTTATCCCTGGCCACTAGTACTGATGCTGAAGGATCTGGTACATCTTCTCCACTCCCGGATGTAATACCAAAGGAGATATATGGAACTCCCTCAAAAAGTCATCTTGAAACTCCACTGGTACTATGGTGCGCCCTTTGAAAAGTATGACTTGCTTCCCACTTATCAAAAATCCATCAAGTTATCATCCTGATGATAACTGAGCACGTCGAGCCTCGTAGTCAACAATGACTAGTTGTGCCCACTGACTCGCTATAAGAGTGGGGGAGTAACAGTTATCGACTGAAGGTAAGAAACTTCACCATCATCCAAAAAGGATATCTACATCGTGGTAACTGCTATGTCGCATCACTCAGCAGCTGCAACTCGGTCCTCCTACTGAGAGCGTCTTCCACAAAGTTCCCCTTCCTAGGAGTATAGACTCTCTATAATTCATAGTCCTAGAAGAACTCTAGCCATATCTGCTATCTCAGGTTCATGTCATTTTGGGAGAAGATATACATAGACTCTTGTTGTTGGATTAAATGTTTAACCACTCAACTATCAAGTATTGCCGCTATACCTTCAAGGAAAAGACGACTACTACTAACTCTAGGTCGTGGGTCATGTAGTTCTGCTCATGCTTCTTCAATTTCCATGAGGTGTAGGCGATCACCGCTCTCTCCTACATTAGGACACAACTGATCCCAGTCCCTGATGTGTCACAATAAAATACATACACAACTCCCTTATCTAGTAGTGTCATGATAAGAGCACTAGGCATTCTCTGCCTCAGCTCTTGGAAAATATTCTGGAATTTCTCTGTCCACACGAAGGGTTTTCCCTTCCATGTTAATGCTAATAAGGGCGCTGCTACCCTGGGAAAGTTGGTAACACACCCTTGATAGTAACCAGCCAACCCCAAGAAGCTTTGCACCTCAGTCACACTCCTAGGTGGATCCCAAGAAAGCACAACTTCTATCTTCATTGGATCTTCTATAAGTACAGCCTTCGAGTTGAAGTGTTCTTAGAAATGGACCTCCCAAATCCAAAATTGACACTTTAAGAGCTTACTATAAAATTGGTGCTCTCTGTGTTTATCCGGGACTATTCGAATGTGCACAGCATGCCCCTCCTCTAACGCTGAGTTCACAAAGATGTCGTCGATGAAGACTCTGAATAACCAGTCGAGGTAGGGTTGGATTATCCTATTAATCAAGCCCGTGAACACTACTGGGGAATTTTTCAAACTGAAATGCATCACCAAGAACTCATAGTGGCCATATCAGCACCTGAATTTTTCCTTCTATACATCCCCATCTCGTACCCAAAGATAGAGATAGCATGATCTCATGTACATCTTTGTGAACCAATTCGCTCCCTTCATTTGGTCTAAGAGGTAATCAATTATTTCTAATGGGAACTTGTTCTTTAATTTTTCCTTGTTCAGGCACCAGAAGTCCATGAACAACCTCAAAATCCCATCTTCCTTCTTGAAAAAAAAACACCGAGGCTGCCCCTGGTGAAATGCTGGGCCTTACGAACCCTTTCTCCAGCAAGTCCTCCAACTGTAACCTCATCTCTCAAAGCTCCACTTGATCCATTTTATATAATGGTGCAGATATCAATGTCTTCCAAGGGCACATGTGGATACAAAAGTCTACCTCTCTACAATGAGGTATCCCGAGAACCTTTTCCGGAAAAACATCCCCGTACTTGTCAACCACTACTGGGAAGCTTGGACTACTATCCTCCACTGCACCCAAGGTGAGTCTAGAAAACTAGTGAGTGATCAGCTATAACCTCATCTGGGAGTGTATGTCTTGCATTGTAGGGTATTCCTTCTCACCGGTGATGGAAAACATGGTTCTATCTCCATGGACAAATCACACTGTACCCCAAAAATAGTCAATCTGGGCATGGACTGTGGATAACCAGTCTATACCCAAGATGAAGTCTTAAGGCATCAACACTGCTACTAGGATATCTCAGCCAAATATCTTTCCTCCTAGAGTAATCTCACACTACTGACACCAGTGTGTAATCATCTAATCTCCTCCCATTGGAGTCTCTGACCATAAGTATTGAGCCAATAGCTCCACCAGAATCTCCGAGCTCCGAACAATAGCCATATCAAGGATGAAGTGACTGGATACTATGTCGATAAGTACTGCAGCTAGGGTATAGAAGACACAAATCCTACCTCATATCATCTCTAGAGCATCGTGGTTATAATACTCTAATTCTTGAAGTTTACCTCACCCCTATCTTCCAACCCCCTGAGGTCGGGGTGGACAACTTGGGAGTGGTTGTGGTAGCACCTACCGTCTCCCAATGCCTTCCTCTCAACTAGGTCCCCTGCCACATATTCCTCCCTATAGGATTCCTCACTCAAACCACTACCACTTCCATGGTGGCCCATTGACCGCATTATGGTAATCTGTACAGCGGGTCGGGTAGTAACGTGCGATGTGTCCCTTCCCACCACACGAATAGCAAAGCCTAGGCCCTCTAATGACTCCTTCTGGCCTGGGAGCCTCTCACTGCCAGCTCTGAGTTTTAAGGTTGGCCTCTGAAAGACCTAGTCTTCTTGGGCCCACACATCTTATGTCTACTACCTTACAAAGACTTTGCCGCATGGGGTCTTCAAGAAGCTCTAGTTCTCGGTGCCTAATCCACCAAGAAGCTCTCCATCATAAGGGGTCCCTATAGAACCCCATCCTGGGTAGATATGCGGAGAGACACCACCAAATACATGATCTTATTCCTAATTCCCTGCTCAAATGATCGAGCCTTTAATAAAGGGAATCACACCATATCATTCGAGTAGCGGAAAGTATCTATGACCCTTACCGAGTACTTGGAACCCATCATGTTGTCCTGCTATAAGTGAAGCATCTTCTAGATGCGCACAGAGTGCCAGTTCTCGAGAAAAACACCTCCTAGGAATGCCTCTTGAATTCAAAAAAATGAGGGTCCCCTCATCGTGAGTCTATATGATCAAACTCAATCATCTCCCTACTAAGACCTATAGAAGTCTTGCTACCAAGATCACCACCTGGTTAGGCAGTGTCCTCACTAAGTGGAAGACCTATAAAACAACCTCCAGTCAGTCCTCAGTGACATGAGGATCTATCTCCCCGCTGAACCTGGGGGGTATCTATCTCTGAAACTCATGTAGGGCATTGATCTTATGAACATCCTATTCCAGAACCGCCAGTAGTATATGATGAACATTCCATGGTGGTAGAAATGGTGCACCACTCAGTGGGTCAATCTCTAGAACTCGTCCCTGAATAGACGCCTTGTTTCTAAGTAGGCTATCCTCATGACCTTGTATCGGGATCCAGCCTTGTCGTCCACGTGGGGGAATCTTCAGATTGGTCAAGAGGTACCACATTTAGAAGGTTATACCTAGTGAGATGACTCTTATTCAAAAAAGGCGACACTTTTGAATCTAATGTTTTCATGTGTTGAGTCGAAAACAGAATTTAAGGTCTTCATGTATGGATACATAGGCAGCCGCACCAACACTAGACTCCCTGAATCTAAAAGTCAATCTTTCAACACTTATTGTTGACCTCACCTATTTTGATAATCCCAATTATTCTTTCACATACTTTGATAATCCCAAATAATGTTTCAATTCATTCAATCTATGACATTCTTTTATCAAGATGATAATAATATTAAAATAATATTTGTAATATGTTAATCAATGTTTATCTATGTTAATTTGAATTTTTAAATAATTCTAACTCAATCAGATATGTTTTTCATAAAGCAGATATGTGTTAAGTCACTGATATGCTTATAGCTACTGATATAGATGTACCTGTACTTAGTCTACCGATAGACATAGTCACCGATAAGAAAAGGTCTCAATACGCATAGCTACTGGTATGTATAAGTCCACTGGTGAGAACATGCCACCGATAGATCAAGTCCACCGTTATAGACAGTTACCGATAGAAGCTGAGCTACAAATAGAACAAGTCTGCCAGTTTGCATAAGTCTACTTGTATACACTTTATCACTGGTACAGAACAAAGCTACTGATATGCACAAGCTACCGATACAAATTTTACTCATACAGACAGTCACAAATACAAAATGATCCACCGATACAAGTGAGATACTGAAAGACCAAAGCTACTGATAGAAGGAGTCACGGGTACATAGAGCTACTGATATTCGTAGTAACAGCTACCGGTACAAGGAGCTACTGGTACATGAACTGAGAGCTACCGATAGAAGCTCACTACTATACAATGTTCCCCGTTATATATCTACCGATAGAAAGCTACTGATGAAAGACTTACCATTCAAGGATTCCTAAACTCTACTTTTGTCAACATTATTTATTTATTAAGAAATGATCATATTTGATGATTTTAATGAAATTAATGTTATTTAATAATAGTTGTTGGAATATCAGGGAACCGTACCTCGTACCTATGAAAAGGTAATCATTCCCATTGCTGGAACTGAAATATATAAATGTAAGGACAAAGACCGGGCACAAAGTGAGATGAAAAAAGTGGTGAAGGGTGGTTGAATAGTCGTGAATATACAAAAAAAAAGAAAAACTACATTCATACTAGAAGAAAACTGGACATAAACAAAGTGATCCATACAAGAATAGAACACAAAAACTGAACTTCAGTTAAGGAGTGGAGAACTAAAATGAGCTCTTCATACACTGAAGCTGATCAAACTGAACTTGAAGAAAATGAACCTCTGTTTTTTGACTAAAACCATAGAAGGACTCAGAGCTTCATTTACATCAATCCATGGAATCAAGAGCAGCACTTCAAATCACTAGATAATTCTAAACTCAAATCAACTCACTTAGTGATTCTTTTTCTTACCTTTTGAGCAGTGTGCATACTCTGTATATTTTATATAGACACTGTCGCTAATTCTAAACTGGAGTATTTCCAAATACTCACACAAACCTTTTATAACTCTCTTGTATCCCACTATGGATAGTGGTAGAGGTCATGTAGGACCTGGACAGCCAGTGTGTTGTTGTTTTTGTTTTCCCACAAGCAACTATGGTAGAGGTCTTAGTACCTGGACAGTCTCTTTACTGTTGTTTACCCCAATCTAGGGTCTGGATCAAATTTATATAAATTGTTTGAGATGACTAAGTCTCGACTTGAGAATGAACCTATTGGTTATATCTACTGTTCATCTTATATTAAGTCTAAAGTATATTATATACTTTCTTTTCCACTGCTAATTACTTTGAAATACAATTTGTTTTAAATTTACTTTGATAGTTAATCTAGCAAGTCTTTGTAAATATTGTAAATCAGTAGGATAGTTTCAAAAGATAATTTAATCTTCTGATTAAATTAACTAAGATCTAATCAATATTTTGAGAACCTAATCGAACCCTTACAATGTTACAAATTCACTATAGTTTATCTTAGTTTTTAATTGGGGGAATTTAAGAGAAATATTTTAATAGAAATTTTAATTGGAACTCAATTCACCCCCCTCTTGAGTGTTCACTCCGACCAACATTTAGTATCAGAGGTTTGTTTTGTTTATCAAGGTTTTAAAAATACTCTGTTTTTCAACTTTGATTTTAGTTGTATCTTAAAAATCTTAAATTTATGTTAGATCTAAATTTTATCTCTTTAAATATATTTTCTAAAATCAAATTATTGATAATAGATTAGAAGGTGCTGCTACCAACAGGCGACCCTTCTTTAATGGTACAAATTATGATCAGTGGAAGCTTAAAATGAAAATTCATTTAGAGAGTATGGGATTTGATATCTGGACTGCTATAGAAACTCAATATAAAATTCCAGAAACTGAATGAAAAAATTAGGATGAACCTAATAAAAATTCATACAATAATAATCGTAAAGCACTGAATTCTTTGTACTGTGGTTTAGGAGATGAAGAATTTAATAGAAAATATGCTTGTAAAACTTATTATGAAATTTGGGACACATTGGCTATTTCTTACGAGGGAACAACCAATGTTAAGGAAATGGGACTGAACACATACACTATTAAATATGATGATTTTAAAATGAAGCCTGATTAACCCATTTCTGACATTCATCTCAGGTTCAATGAGATTTTCAACACTATGATCTCTCTTGGTAAAGCTGTTCCTATAAAGGAACAGATCATGAGAATATTAAGATGTTTTCCAGAAAGATGGAGAGACACATCTTTTTCCATTAGAGAATCATGTGACATCAACAAACTTCCTGTTAAATAATTAATTGGTAAGATTATGATGTATGAATAAGAACTGAAGATAAACAAGGAAGAAGATGATGAATCAAAAATGAAGTCATTGGATTTTAAGTCTACTTCCTCAAAGAGCAAGGATAAGAAGAATGTTTATATACCTACTGAGAGCTCAACAAGTGAAAGTTCAGATTCTAACAGTGATACTAAAATGGCTTAGATAGCCAGAATATTCAAGAAGTTCTACAAGATGAAGAAATTCTTCAGAAAATCAAATTACAAAGGAAAATATGACAGAAATGGTCATTGGAAGAATGATTGAAAGAAGCCTTATAAAAGTGATGAGATTGTCTGCTATTAATGCAAAAGGAAAGGACATGTGAAAGAAGACTGTCCATGTAAAGACCCGTAAAATTCAAGGAAAATTTTTTCTTAATTTTCTTTAGAATTTTACAAGAACGCGGTTTCAGACGGTAGCTGATTCCGAGGCCCGGAGTGCCCGGAATTAATTTCCGAAGTTTGGCTCGGGTACGTTTAGTGAACGAACGAGCGGGAATTCCTAACTTTTGATCCGGTGCTCGGAATTGAAATCCGAGGGCACCGATGAACTCGCAGCGCCGATATTCGTTTAAAGAGACCTTTTCGGGAGTTGCGTTTGTTGCGAGTTGGAAGTTAGTTTTTGGGTTTTTCAGTTAAGTTAAATAAAATTGTGTAAGACAAATTTTATTTATAACTTCTTAAAACCTCTCAAAGGAGGTTGGAAGTGGGACCCACACCCACTTAACCTCCCTTGGGAGGATTAAGAGTGGTGGGGCCCACACGAACCCCCACCTTTTCAACTCCCCACTCTCCCTCTTAATGGCTTGATAACTTAACTTCTTTTTAATTATACAACTCTTGTATATTAAATAAGTGAGTTAATTTTGGAGTTAGCCATTTTGAATTTCAAACCTTTGAAATTCTTTTGTGAATTAAATAAGACTTTGTCTTATTTTGTTTGGTTAGAACTCTTAGCCATCTTGAAGTGGTTGAGAGCTTTTCTTTCTTCTTCAACTCAACGAAGAACGCGAAGAACGTCGTTCTTCAACGAAGAACTTCTCCGCCGAAGAACATGATCCATCCGCGACGCCGTGTCCGCGACGCGACGTACTTCTTCCGCGTCATCTCTTCCACGACGGTTTTCCGCGACGAACGCCTTCGATAACGACTCTTCCTCCGACGTCAAAGGAATCGACACCGATATTCCACGACTCCGTCACCGTGCGACTATCGAGGTAGAGATTCTTGAGTTCGTTGTTCTCTTTATAATTTGACTTTCCTCAAGAATTGACGAGGAACGCCCTTTTTCCAACGAAGAACGCCGCACCGCTCTTCTTCGTCTTCGGTGTCAACGAGAGAGAACACCGCACCTTCCTCGGACCTTCTTCGTCGGCAAACGAAGATCCGCCAACGTCGTGTCTCTTCGGGCATAACACTTCGTCAACGGATTTGACGAACGACGACCGCGACGCCCAACCTCCGCGACGCCGTCTTCCGCGGGACGTAGACGATTCTTCGAATCTTAAACCCGAAGTAGGGGATGTTGTTAATTCTTAAATTATTTCATTTCTTACTCGTGGATCGCATGTCTACCTGAGGTTTTGAAATATTTATTAAGTGTTTAGCTAATGCGAGGGGGGGGGGGGGGGCGGACCGCACGAACACGGCCGAACCCCCCTCCAACGTTCATGTTTATTCATGCGGGTGGAAGCAAGAAGCGTGGTGCCGTCGCACCACGCGGTTGATCGTTCAATTAATTTACGCAACGCCGTCGCGCTTACGCCGAGGAGAGTCTTCAAGAACGCGACGCCGTCGCGCCGCGTTGGAAGGATTCATGGCACGGCGAATGGGGCGCGGTGCCGTCGCACCGCGCCGGACGACGAGAAGACCGCGGCCGGTTCCGGGCCGCGGCGGGACGAGGAGACCGCGGCCGGTTCCGGGCCGCGGCGGAAGGAAAGACCGGCGGCCGGGCCGCCGGCGTCGGAAGTCGAGGGCGGGACCGGAATTTCCGGTCCCGTTGGTAAAAACCGGCCGGCCACCGGGCCGGCCGGATGTCATAAAACCGGGGGATTAAACCCCCGGCCGGTTCTCCAAACCCCCCCTCTTAATGAGGGGGGCGGTCCAATTAAAGGAGGGGGGGGGCAAAGCCCCCCCGGTTTTTATCCAGCCGGCCCCCACTTGCGGGGGCCGTTTTTTTTTTGCAAAGGCACGGCATATAGCCGTGCCGCCTTGATGAAACGCGGGGCTTAGCCCCGCGTGCCTCCCGCGAGCGCCGCGGCCCGCCGCCGCCACGCGGTCCGCCGCCGCCGCCACGCGGCCCGCCGCCGCCACGCGGCCCGCCGCCGCCACGCGGCCCGCCGCCGCCGCCGCCACCGCGGCCCACCGCCGCCTCCGCCGCGCCGCCACCGCGCGCCGCCGCGCGCCGCCACCGGCCGCCGCACCGCCGCCGCCCGCCGCCGCCGCCCGCCGCCGCCGGCCACCGCGCCACCCGGGGGGGGTCGGGCCGGGTCGGCCCGGACCCGGACCCCCCGTTACGAACCTGATTTGGTTTTTGGCTCATAACTTGAGCCTCGGACCTCCGAATGACGAACCGTCTGCGGCAACGCGATCCTTGGATCGAGACGGTCGTTTCGATATATCGCACTCAAGGTTTCGGGTTACTTTGAGTTCGGCCGGGTTGGTTCGTTCACGAAACCAACCGGGCTTTCAGAGCGGAAACGCTCATATCTTGAGCCACGAACGTCCGATTGACGCGCCGTCAGTCGCGTTGTGTTCCTCTTAGTGAATCGGATCTTTTGGCATACTCCGCCCGAGGTTTGGACGCAGGTGGAGTACGGTCGGGTTGGTTTTTCCTTAAAAACCAACCGGGCCCCGGAGACGAAAATGCCAATAACTCACAGACCGGGCGTCCGATTGACGCGCCGTCTGTTTCGTTGAATTCCTCTTGATGAGACGGAACTTTTGACATACTCCGCCCGAGTTTTGGATGCAGTCGGAGTATGGCCGGGTTGGATTGTTCCCAAAATCCAACCGGGCCCCTGGAACGGGAAAGCTGATATCTTTCAGACAGGACGTCCGCTTGACGAGCCGTCAGCGGCGTTGGTGGTTACGTTGAGTAACGGTCCCTTTGAGTTTACCCTATGGGAGTTCGGGGTACAGTTGAGATACGGCCGGGATTGGTTCGCACTCGAAACCAACCGGGCCCCTGGGACGAAAAGACTATTAACTCACAGACCGGGCGTCCGATCGACGCGCCGTCTGTTGCGTTGAGACCCCTGTGACGAGACGAACCTTTGAGGCACTTCTTCGTGGGACTTTTTGATACTTGGAGTATCGACCAGTAGCTCGTGGAGCGGACCCTCCCGGAGACGAGCGTGCAGAGTACGGAGACCGTGTAGCCGGCTGAGACCTGACGACTGCTTGACCGACTCGACTTGGAGTGAGTCGACTAGCCCAGTGGACGGAGCGCCCGGTACTTGGCGGCAGACCCACGGCGGACGGAGCGCCTGGTAGTTGGCAGCAGACCCGCGGTACTCGACAGGAGGAGTACCTCAGTAGGCTATCTGGGTAGCGCCCGGTATTTGGCAGCAGACCCTCAGCGGACGGAGCGCCTGGTAGTTGGCAGCAGACCCGCAGTACTCGACAGGAGGAGTACTTCAGCAGTCCTAGGTTAGTGAGCGGCAGCCTCGGAGTCGTGACAGGACCACTGTACACTCTAGAGACGGAGCTCTTCAGCAGTTACGGTTTCGATAATAAAAATCCTGGTTTGAGATGAGACTTTTGACCTTGTGTTTACCTCATGATTGAGATGGGTCACTTGCTAACTTTGGTATATGTATGGGCATATACCCGAGTAGTGGTTATCCGTCGTTTCACAATCCTTGTGTTTCCTCATGATTGAGATGGGTTACTTGATAACTTAGGTATATGTATGGGCATATACCTAAGTAAAGTTTATCTGTTGAGATCTTCTTGTGTTTATCCTTGTTGGTTTTAGTGAGACCTTGAGGGTCTCGGGGTCCCTACTGAGTATCGTTATACTCACCCCTGCACGGGCTATGCCCGCACCTCGTTGTGTTGGTTGCAGACGACGGACAGTGCTGACAGAAGCCGAAGGTTCGAGGACTGGACGGTACCTGGTGGTGGACTATACGACGAGGCGGTACCCGGAGGTGGACCATTGGGCGGGACATACTCGGAGCGGATGGCGGAACCCGAGGAGCAGAGGAGCTATCTGTACCCACCCTTCAGGTGGGATTTCCAGTGGACATCTCAGCGTAGCAGCTTTACTTTTCAGTCGCTGTTTTCCCTTTCGAGTTGTACTTTACAGTTGGGCTTGTATTTCCGACCCCTTTTTACTTTTTAGCTCTTCTCTTTGTACTTAGTGTTTTACTTCCGCTTGTACTCTGTGGTTCTTGTTTTCTTTATAGAGGCAATGCCTTCCCAGTTATCGGGATTTTACGCCTTTGGTGCTAGTCGCCAGCCCCTGGCCTATGGAAGGCGGGCTTGGGGTAGTCACGGCACGGGCCCCGAGGACGGGTCGTGACAAATTGGTATCAGAGGAGTTCGGTTCTACCGCAGACTCTGATCTTTCTTTCTGTGAAGCAATAGTGTTAAGGGTACCGAGTGTGGTTTTCAGTTCAGGGAGTCCAGTGTTGGTGCGGGCGGCCGACGTATCCATACACCAGGACCCTGACAACTGATTTCCGACTTTGTGCACGAAAACACTGATTGCGTGTGTGTTTTCAAAAGTTTTTCCCCTTAAAACAGCTCAAACCAGGTCAGCTCACCAGGTATAATCGTTTGATCGTGTTACGTTGTTTCTTTCAGGATGTCTTTTCTCAGACGACCAGCTAGAGCCCGGAGGGATGAGCGTGCTGACAGTCTGTCGAGTGACGAGGCTTCGGTACAGGGCCCTCTTGCAGTTGAGTCACCAGCGGAGGCACCAGCGGTACTACCATACGTTGGGCCACCGATGCCACCAGCCCCAGCAGTAGGTGATGCACGACGCTTGAGCGCGCTGCACGAGTTTCAGCGCCAGCGACCGCCCAGGTTTCGCGGGGAGACGGATCCCCAGGCTGCAGAGGACTGGCTGGAGGCAGTAGTACGAGTGTTTAGGCTAGTGAGGACACCAGCTGACCTCATGGTGATCCTCGCTGCGAGCCTACTACACGCAGCAGCAGGTAGGTGGTGGAGCCACATGTTTCAGTTTTGCGATGAGATGAACTTCGCATGGGAAGACTTCGAGACCTTCTTCAGGGTGGAGTTTGTGCCAGTATCTCTACACCCCGAGCGTGTACAGGAGATTCTTCCTTTACCGTGTGTTTTTCGATCAGAAGCCGAGTCATCTGTAGGCAGTAGACAGATGATGCAGAAGTCCAGGAGGACCAGACCAGCAGATGGGCGATCTCGGGTTTTAGGACCAGTGGTGCAGGGCACCCGGAGTGGGAACAGAGCTAGCCGTGCAAGGAGCAGGTTGTGTTACTCATGCCGCGGAAAGGGTCACCTGGCACGTGACTGTCCGACTCCTCGATCCGCAGGCTTGGAGGGAGCCACCGAGGTTGAGGCAGCGACAAATGATGGAGCTCTGGGAGCAGGTGGACAGGGGAGGAACTAGTGGATACGTCTTTTGTACTTCTAGTTCCATGTTGATGTTGCTTTTGTGTAGCGTCTTGTAATATGAGCTGCGATAATAAAAGACGCATACCTTTGTGATGTTTTCTTTCCTGTCCTCTTCTGTGATGTTACTAAGAGGTTCCAGTTGACTGTTGACTTGACCCTCACTTGTGAGACATCTACTGGAGGAGACCAGTTACCACACACTGATGCCGACAGTGTGACTCAACCCTTAGAGGCGAGAGTAACGGTTGGATCTCTTAGTAGTAGCGTCGAGGCCTTACGACGTCATCCTTGGTATGGATTAGTATCATCCAAGTTAGGATTGACTGTTTTAGGCAAAGAATGTGGTTCATCCAGGGGATGAGACCAGGTTTCTCTTATCGGCAAAGAAGAAATCTCGCAGCTCTTATGAGACCAGAGATGGTCCGGGCCACGTCAGAAGAGGTCCATGTCATCCTGGAGCGGATGAGGACAGCACAGAGCCGGCAGAAGTCATACGCTGACAGGAGGCGGAGGCCACTAGAGTTCGAGGATGGCGACCACGTCTTCTTGCGGATCTCACCTCGACGTGGTATTCAGAGATTTGGCCGAGGCGACAAGTTATCTCCGCGCTTCATCGGACCCTTCCAGGTCCTCAGCAGGGTTGGTGAGGTGGCTTATCGCCTGGCTCTACCACCTCAGTTGCACCGGGTGCACGACGTCTTCCACATGTCTCAGCTGAGGAGATACGTGCACGACCCGACGCACATCTTTGACCATGGGAAGCTTGACGTTGACGTTGGGGCGACTTTTACGGAGGTCCCGGTGGAGATAGAGGATCGACAGGAGCGGGTCCTACATGGGAGATCGATTCCTCTTGTGCGCAACAGATGGCGGCACGGGAATCTCCAGGAGAGCACATGGGAGCGGGAGGCTCAGATGTGTGCTCAGTACCCTCTTTTGTTTCCCTAGTTTTAGATGTAGCTTTACGGGGACGTAAAGCCCTGAGGTGGGAGTAATGTAAAGACCCGCAAAATTCAAGGAAAATTTTTTCTTAATTTTCTTTAGAATTTTACAAGAACGCGGTTTCAGACGGTAGCTGATTCCGAGGCCCGGAGTGCCCGGAATTAATTTCCGAAGTTTGGCTCGGGTACCTTTAGTGAACGAACGAGCGGGAATTCCTAACTTTTGATCCGGTGCTCGGAATTGAAATCCGAGGGCACCGATGAACTCGCAGCGCCGATATTCGTTTAAAGAGACCTTTTCGAGAGTTGCGTTTGTTGCGAGTTGGAAGTTAGTTTTTGGGTTTTTCAGTTAAGTTAAATAAAATTGTGTAAGACAAATTTTATTTATAACTTCTTAAAACCTCTCAAAGGAGGTTGGAAGTGGGACCCACACCCACTTAACCTCCCTTGGGAGGATTAAGAGTGGTGGGGCCCACACGAACCCCCACCTTTTCAACTCCCCACTCTCCCTCTTAATGGCTTGATAACTTAACTTCTTTTTAATTATACAACTCTTGTATATTAAATAAGTGAGTTAATTTTGGAGTTAGCCATTTTGAATTTCAAACCTTTGAAATTCTTTTGTGAATTAAATAAGACTTTGTCTTATTTTGTTTGGTTAGAACTCTTAGCCATCTTGAAGTGGTTGAGAGCTTTTCTTTCTTCTTCAACTCAACGAAGAACGCGAAGAACGTCGTTCTTCAACGAAGAACTTCTCCGCCGAAGAACATGATCCATCCGCGACGCCGTGTCCGCGACGCGACGTACTTCTTCCGCGTCATCTCTTCCACGACGGTTTTCCGCGACGAACGCCTTCGATAACGACTCTTCCTCCGACGTCAAAGGAATCGACACCGATATTCCACGACTCCGTCACCGTGCGACTATCGAGGTAGAGATTCTTGAGTTCGTTGTTCTCTTTATAATTTGACTTTCCTCAAGACTTGACGAGGAACGCCCTTTTTCCAACGAAGAACGCCGCACCGCTCTTCTTCGTCTTCGGTGTCAACGAGAGAGAACACCGCACCTTCCTCGGACCTTCTTCGTCGGCAAACGAAGATCCGCCAACGTCGTGTCTCTTCGGGCATAACACTTCGTCAACGGATTTGACGAACGACGACCGCGACGCCCAACCTCCGCGACGCCGTCTTCCGCGGGACGTAGACGATTCTTCGAATCTTAAACCCGAAGTAGGGGATGTTGTTAATTCTTAAATTATTTCATTTCTTACTCGTGGATCGCATGTCTACCTGAGGTTTTGAAATATTTATTAAGTGTTTAGCTAATGCGAGGGGGGGGGGGGGGGGCGGACCGCACGAACACGTCCGAACCCCCCTCCAACGTTCATGTTTATTCATGCGGGTGGAAGCAAGAAGCGTGGTGCCGTCGCACCACGCGGTTGATCGTTCAATTAATTTACGCAACGCCGTCGCGCTTACGCCGAGGAGAGTCTTCAAGAACGCGACGCCGTCGCGCCGCGTTGGAAGGATTCATGGCACGGCGAATGGGGCGCGGTGCCGTCGCACCGCGCCGGACGACGAGAAGACCACGGCCGGTTCCGGGCCGCGGCGGGACGAGGAGACCGCGGCCGGTTCCGGGCCGCGGCGGAAGGAAAGACCGGCGGCCGGGCCGCCGGCGTCGGAAGTCGAGGGCGGGACCGGAATTTCCGGTCCCGTTGGTAAAAACCGGCCGACCACCGGGCCGGCCGGATGTCATAAAACCGGGGGATTAAACCCCCGGCCGGTTCTCCAAACCCCCCCTCTTAATGAGGGGGGCGGTCCAATTAAAGGAGGGGGGGGGGGGGCAAAGCCCCCCCGGTTTTTATCCAGCCGGCCCCCACTTGCGGGGGCCGTTTTTTTTTGCAAAGGCACGGCATATAGCCGTGCCGCCTTGATGAAACGCGGGGCTTAGCCCCGCGTGCCTCCCGCGAGCGCCGCGGCCCGCCGCCGCCACGCGGTCCGCCGCCGCCGCCACGCGGCCCGCCGCCGCCACGCGGCCCGCCGCCGCCGCCGCCACCGCGGCCCCCCGCCGCCTCCGCCGCGCCGCCATCGCGCGCCGCCGCGCGCCGCCACCGGCCGCCGCACCGCCGCCGCCCGCCGCCGCCGCCCGCCGCCGCCGGCCACCGCGCCACCCGGGGGGGGTCGGGCCGGGTCGGCCCGGACCCGGACCCCCCGTTACGAACCTGATTTGGTTTTTGGCTCATAACTTGAGCCTCGGACCTCCGAATGACGAACCGTCTTCGGCAACGCGATCCTTGGATCGAGACGGTCGTTTCGATATATCGCACTCAAGGTTTCGGGTTACTTTGAGTTCGGCCGGGTTGGTTCGTTCACGAAACCAACCGGGCTTTCGGAGCGGAAACGCTCCTATCTTGAGCCACGAACGTCCGATTGACGCGCCGTCAGTCGCGTTGTGTTCCTCTTAGTGAATCGGATCTTTTGGCATACTCCGCCCGAGGTTTGGACGCAGGTGGAGTACGGTCGGGTTGGTTTTTCCTTAAAAACCAACCGGGCCCCGGAGACGAAAATGCCAATAACTCACAGACCGGGCGTCCGATTGACGCGCCGTCTGTTTCGTTGAATTTCTCTTGATGAGACGGAACTTTTGACATACTCCGCCCGAGTTTTGGATGCAGTCGGAGTATGGCCGGGTTGGATTGTTCCCGAAATCCAACCGGGCCCCTGGAACGGGAAAGCTGATATCTTTCAGACAGGACGTCCGCTTGACGAGCCGTCAGCGGCGTTGGTGGTTACGTTGAGTAACGGTCCCTTTGAGTTTACCCTATGGGAGTTCGGGGTACAGTTGAGATACGACCGGGATTGGTTCGCACTCGAAACCAACCGGGCCCCTGGGACGAAAAGACTATTAACTCACAGACCGGGCGTCCGATCGACGCGCCGTCTGTTGCGTTGAGACCCCTGTGACGAGACGAACCTTTGAGGCACTTCTTCGTGGGACTTTGTGATACTTGGAGTATCGACCAGTAGCTCGTGGAGCGGACCCTCCCGGAGACGAGCGTGCAGAGTACGGAGACCGTGTAGCCGGCTGAGACCTGACGACTGCTTGACCGACTCGACTTGGAGTGAGTCGACTAGCCCAGTGGACGGAGCGCCCGGTACTTGGCGGCAGACCCACGGCGGACGGAGCGCCTGGTAGTTGGCAGCAGACCCGCGGTACTCGACAGGAGGAGTACCTCAGTAGGCTATCTGGGTAGCGCCCGGTATTTGGCAGCAGACCCTCAGCGGACGGAGCGCCTGGTAGTTGGCAGCAGACCCGCAGTACTCGACAGGAGGAGTACTTCAGCAGTCCTAGGTTAGTGAGCGGCAGCCTCGGAGTCGTGACAGGACCACTGTACACTCTAGAGACGGAGCTCTTCAGCAGTTACGGTTTCGATAATAAAAATCCTGGTTTGAGCTGAGACTTTTGACCTTGTGTTTACCTCATGATTGAGATGGGTCACTTGCTAACTTTGGTATATGTATGGGCATATACCCGAGTAGTGGTTATCCGTCGTTTCACAATCCTTGTGTTTCCTCATGATTGAGATGGGTTACTTGATAACTTAGGTATATGTATGGGCATATACCTAAGTAAAGTTTATCTGTTGAGATCTTCTTGTGTTTATCCTTGTTGGTTTTAGTGAGACCTTGAGGGTCTCGGGGTCCCTACTGAGTATCGTTATACTCACCCCTGCACGGGCTATGCCCGCACCTCGTTGTGTTGGTTGCAGACGACGGACAGTGCTGACAGAAGCCGAAGGTTCGAGGACTGGACGGTACCTGGTGGTGGACTATACGACGAGGCGGTACCCGGAGGTGGACCATTGGGCGGGACATACTCGGAGCGGATGGCGGAACCCGAGGAGCAGAGGAGCTATCTGTACCCACCCTTCAGGTGGGATTTCCAGTGGACATCTCAGCGTAGCAGCTTTACTTTTCAGTCGCTGTTTTCCCTTTCGAGTTGTACTTTATAGTTGGGCTTGTATTTCCGGCCCCTTTTTACTTTTTAGCTCTTCTCTTTGTACTTAGTGTTTTACTTCCGCTTGTACTCTATGGTTCTTGTTTTCTTTATAAAGGCAATGCCTTCCCAGTTATCGGGATTTTACGCCTTTGGTGCTAGTCGCCAGCCCCTGGCCTATGGAAGGCGGGCTTGGGGTAGTCACGGCACGGGCCCCGAGGACGGGTCGTGACAGTCCAAAGTTAAATTTGAAAAAGAAATATGACTATAAGGAAAAATAGTGTAAGAAAGCTATGAAAGAAACTTGGAGTGCTTCATAGGGTAGTTCAACTAATTATAATTCTAATAAGGATGAAAAATATCAAAAATCTAACATTTGTTTCATGACAAACACTTGTGAGGTAACATTGGATACTCCGGCTTTAAATTAATACTATTCTGGAGTTGATTCCGACTCTATATCAGAAAATATATCTAGTGAATAGTTATTTTAATATTGTAATATGCTAGATGAAACCTGTGATGAGCTTAAGGAAAAGTATAAGACCTTGAAGAAACAACATTCTCTAACTAGCTCTGTAAAATCTGCCCTTGATATATAGAAAGACAATAATGCTCAAATGCTGAAGGAAAATACTGAACTGAAATTTTCCAATGAGAAATTAAGGGTGGACTTAGAAAAATTCACAAATGTAAAAGATACACTAACTAAAATTATAGGAAAGCAAGTGCCACCAAAATATAACACTGGAATTGGCTGTCAGCCTGAAAAAATACAGATTGCTAAAACTAGATTTATTCCTAAATCTAGACAGAATGCTGCTTGTTCCTATTCTGGGAATTCATATGCTTCAACTAGTTACTCACATGGTTATAGATCAAATAAAGTTTATCTTTCAAAGTCTATCAATTCTGTGAACTATATGAGACCCACGAGACAAATCTAGGTACCTAAAGCTTTTCTTGTTAACCAATCTGGACCAAAGAAATTCTGGGTACCAAAATCATTTTCTTTTTAAAATCTACTTTGTAGGAAACTTGCTTGAAGAGTTCTCATAATAAGGTATGGTACTTGGACAGTGGATGTTCAAGGCACATGACTAGAGACTACTCATGTTTCAAAATCATAATCAAAGTTGATGGAGGCCATGTCACCTTTGGTGATAACTATAAATGAGAGATCATCGGCCTAGGCCAGATTGGTAACAATGATTCAATTTTAATTTCTAAAGTTTTATTTTTTGATGGAATTAAATATAATTTGTTAAGAATATCTTAGTTGTGTGATGATGGTTTCAATGTTAAATTTGAAAATGATTCTTGCAATGTTTTTGAATCTAAAAATGTTTTAGTATTTTATTCTTTGAGAAATGAAAATGTTTATGAAGTTGATTTGAATTCTTTAGCAAAACAGAACATTACTTGCATAAATTTATTTCATAAAGTGTCTTGTCTATGGCACAGAAGATTAAGATACTGCATTGTTTATTCACTTAGAAAACTGACTAGGAAAAACTTATTTAGATACCTACCTAAACATGAATTCCCAGCCGATTAAGTTTGTAATCCTTGTCAAAAGAGAAAGCAACATAAAGTTTCTTTAAAATCAAAGAAATTAGTTTCAACATCTCAACCTCTCAAGTTGGTTCACATGGACTTGTTTGGACCTTCTAGAGTTTCTAGTTTAAATGGGAACCACTATGTCTTTGTCTTAGTAGATGACTATTCTAGGTACACTTGGGTATACTTCTTAGCTCACAAAAGTGAATCTTGTTCTTACTTTATTAAATACTCAAAGTCTGTAGAAAACCTAAGTGGACTTAAGATTAAAAACCTGAGAAGTTACCATGGTCGTGAGTTTGAAAATCATGAGTTTGAATCTTATAGGTCACACAATGGGTATAGTCACAATTTCTCTGCCCCTAGAACACCTCAGCAGAGTGGTTTAGTAGAAGAAGAAACAGAACCCTTCAAGAGATTGCATGAAATATGCCTAATGAATATGACCTTCCAACTTACATTTGGGTTGAAGCTTTAAATACAACTTTCTATATTATCAATAGAGTCTTGATTGGACCCATTCTCAAGAAGACCCCTTATGAGTTCTGGAATAATAGAAATCCTAAATTTAGTTACTTCAGTGTTTTTGGTTTCAAAGTCTTTATTATCAATACAAAGGATAATCATGACAAATTTGCACCCAAGAGTGATGAAGGAATCTTTTTAGCATATTCTTTAACTAGAAAAGCCTATAGAGTCTTTAATAAAATAATCAAATGTGTGGAAGAATCTGTTCACATCAAGTGTGATTAAACTGATCCACATGAACCCAAATCTTCCATTGAAAATCTTGAAGAAGATCTGTCTGTTCTGGACCTTAATGAAAAAAATAGTGACCCTATTGTAAAGACATCCAATTTTGGAAACTTTCCAGAACTTGGTAATGTTGAACCATAACCTACAGATGAACCTGAAATTTCTAGTCCCACATTTACTAGATCAACTAGGATTCTAAAGAATCATCCTTTAGATTCTATTGTTAGTAATCATGATAGACGGACATAGACTAGAGTTTCTCTAAGAAATCAGGTTGAACATCAAGCCTTTATTTCACAGCTAGAACCTAAAAATTTCAATGAGGCAATCAATGATGAATTTTGGTAATGGAAATGCAATAAAAGCTAAATCAATTTTAAAGAAACAAAGTCTGGGAATTAGTTGATAGACCTAAGGACACTATAAACATAGACACTAAATGGGTTTTTAGAAACAAAGTTTATGAGTCTGGAAATATAGTTTGAAACAACGCTATGTTAGTTGGACAAGGGTATAGTCAATAGGAAGTTATAGACTTTGAGGAAACCTTTTCCCTTATAGATAGATTAGAAGCTATTAGGATTTTATATGCTTATACTGCTCATTTGAATCTCAAGTTATATCAAATGGATGTCAAAAGTGATTTTCTAAATGGTTTTATAATTGAGGATGTTTTTGTTTACAAACCCTCATTTCCAAAATCATGTTTTTAAACTTTCTAAAGCTTTATATGGTTTAAAACAGTCTCCACGAGCTTGGTATGATAGACTTAGAAATTTTCTTATTTCAAAAGTTTTTAGTAAAGGGATTTTTGATCCAACCCTTTTTATTAAAATAATTTCTAAAGATATTTTGATAGTACAAATCTATGTTGATGATATTATTTTTGGATCTTATAAACATTCATTATGTGCTGATTTTTCAAAGAGTAGGCAAAATGAATTTGAAATGAGTTTAATGGGAGAAGTCAAATATTTTCATGGATTTCAAGTTTTTCAAAATGAAAATGGTATTATTCTGAATCAAAGTAAATATAAAAAGGATATTTTAAATTTTTTTGGTCTGTATAGTATTAAAAAAAGTGATAGATCTATGAGTACTGTTTGTAAATTGGTCATTGATGAAATTAGGAAACCAGTGGATCAAACAAGTTACAGAGGTATTATTGGAATCATACTTTACCTTAATGCTAGTCGACCGGATATTATGTTTAGTGTGTGCATATGTGAAAGATTTCAGGATAATTCTAAATAATTTCATTTTATTTCTGTTAAAATAATTTTTAAGTATCTTAAACATACTACAAATTTGGGTTTGTTTTATCTGAAAGGACAATATTTTTAATTGATGAGTTTTTCATATGCTGACTTTGTTGGTTGCAAGTTTCATAGAAAAAGCACATCTGGAACATGTCATTTATTGGGAAAATCCTTAGTATCTTGGTGTAGTAAGAAACAAAATTTTGTAGCTTTTTCTACTGCTGAAGTAGAGTACATAGCTACTGGTAGTTGCTGTACACAAATTATGTGGAGGAAACACACTCTTTTGGACTATGGATATGAATTTAAGCACGTTTCAACAAACTATGATAACAATAGTGCAATTAATATTTCAAGGAACCCTGTATCTCACTCTAGGACTAAAAACATTAATGTAAGGCACCATTTCTTGAGAGATCGTAACCAAAAAGGTGATATTACTCTTGAATTTATATGCACTGAACATGAATTAGCTGATATTTTCACCAAAAATTTATGTTCGGATAGATTAAGTTACGTTAGACATGAGTTAGGAATCTTAGATCACCGATATACCTCACCGGTATGAAACCTCACTGATATACCTCACCAGTAAGAAACCTCACCGATATACCTCACGGGTATGAAACCTCACCTATATACCTCACCGGTATGAAACCTCACTGAAATACCTCACTGATTTGTGGATCTCACCATTAGTAATTCTCACCGGTATACCCTACCATTATGTATGCGCTGTTTTAAACTTTTGTCTGCCACCAGAATCTGTATTTTTTTTACTTATTATATTTTAATTATTTATTTTATGATTCGTAAATGATAAAACTAACTCTTAATTACTTCTTTATCCATATCAATCCGTTTTCCCTCAAGCCTTAGCTCCCGAATCTCTTGAAAACCCTATGTTCCTTGAACCAGAAATGGAAAAAACGAAAATTCCTACTATTAGAGATGAAATTGATGAGCCGAATGTGAAGAAGCAGAAGACAGACCAAGAATAAAGTAGCAGTGTCAGTAGAACAATGTCAGGGATGCGACCATTGAACCCACATTTACAAAATAGAGTTATTGTGATCGAAAAAGTGCTATGCGTGGAATGACTGTTGTCGACTAAATCGCTAGTTCTAGAGGTGCTGGAAGATCAGAAGTGATTAGAATGATTTTCGAACAACAATGGACCCTACTACCTGAAGCTGGTAAAACAGTTCTATGAGTATGTTTATTTTGAGAAATCCGATGTCGAGAAAAGGATGGTATCTATCGTGAATGGAAAGGAGATAGATTTTTCTTCTATTGAGTGGGTTGAATGCCTGAAGGTTCCACACAAAGGTGTTTCTGGATATTTCTTGAAATCAGTACAACCTACAAGTGACATATTTGATTATGAGACTGCCTTAGAAGATCTCACCAGTAGTGGAAATCAAAGACATGTGAAAGATGCTGAAATGGATGGACATAAAAGATTTTTGTTCAAGTTTGTTCAGTATGTTTTAATTCTGAGGAGGGGGGACTTTGCAAATATGAGATATCAAGATATCTATCTGTTACATATCTTGAGACATGGTGTGAAAGTAAATCTGTGATGGCTGCTAATAATTCAAATGGAGGATATGACCAGGCCAAAATAAAAAACCAATGCCTTATTCTTTTCCAAGTTGATCTTAGTAATGATTAAGGTAAAAGGTGTAGCTGGGTCTTAGGATGAGACAATAGTGGTAAGAAATAACTTTTGTATCACAAGCACTATATGTAAATACATGAAGGTAAACTGGAACCCATTGAGAGGAGAGTGGGTTACTGATGACAAAAAGTTGTATGACATGTTCAATCCTGTGGATCATCCTTCAAGTCCTAAGGATGTGAGGGATCCAGGTATGAGACCTGATGAAGATGAGCCATAGTATAATGTTGATTCAGAAGAGGAAGATTCCTCTGCAGCAAATGGAGGAGATCCAAACATTCCTCCTAGCCCAACTCCTGAAATTATATCACAAGAAAAGGAGAGTGCTTCTTTGAACCAACATAGTACATAAACTATTTTGGGTATAATCAATAAAGAGGCACATGTGGAAGAGGAAGACCAATAGAAAGCAGATCGGGAAGAGGCTGCTCGAGAAGATGAAGAAGAAGTTCATGCAAGTAAAGCATCTGTTTCAATCAGCTTGATCCTTGGTCCACTTATTGGAAATTCCATAATGACTGCTGAGGAATTTGATGAAGTTGATTGAAATTTACCTATTCCTGAGGAACCTACTGCTATTGCAGAATTAGAGATGGTTGTGAAGGATTCTGATGAGGATGGCCGGTATGATGAGGGTACTGTTTCTATACATGAGAATGCACCTGTTGAGTGTGATCATCCAACCAGGTTTGGCAGTGTTTCAGTGGATGTTGAGATTGAAGACTAGGCAGAGGATCCAGGTTTTGTAGTTTATGGATTAGATTATCCAGATTCTGATAATGAGACATCCCTTCAGAGACCAAAAATCAATTATGATATTCAGTCTGAGATATTACCTAATGATGTGGTTATAACACATGATCTAGATAAGCTCAAGTATGATGTCAAAATTAGTTTTGTGGAAGATATTTTGAAAATGGAAGACTCACTGGTGTCATCTATTCAATGGATTATGAATGAATCTGTGGCTAGTATAGTGTCTGAAAGAGCACCTTTTGTGGTTTCACCTGCTGATATAATCACCAGGGATGACTTATCATCCTTAAAGGATGTCCTGAAAGAGTATTTGAGTGCTTCTATTGCTGACTTAAAGAATCACTTTGTTGAAGAGATGTGAATTTTGGAAAAGTCTTTTGAACTCTCTCTTGGTTTTAATGTATCAACGTTTTTGGTAGAGATTGTATATGAAGTCACAGCTTTCCAGACTCAAGTATCTAGACTGGCAGAGGATGTTGAAGTTCTAAAGCAATCAGTAATCTCTCTGGAATCCTATATGAGTTCTAAATCTCAAGCAGACAAGAATTTGTCTTATGTGAAGAGTGTTGTGAGACATATGGTGTCATTTTTTGGGGAGTTTAAGAACTCCATAAAAAATCATGATAGCACCCAAGATTCTGTAGTGAAAAATCTTATTAATGGGATAACAAAGAGTTTCAAGGAATCCATGGCTTTCTCTCTTGGTTCTCTTGCTTCCAAACCTTCTGTGGATTTGGATCACATTAGAGCTTTGATGAAGGAGGAGCTTAGTTCAGCATCAACCAGTGGCTCTGTGGAGTCATCTGATCTGACTAAAGTGGTAACTTCTACTATAGATACCACTTGAGATATCATGAAGATTGTTGAAGACTATATGAGAGAAGCTTCTGCTTCTTAGAAAGAATTGAAAGACAAGGTAGATTACTATTTCGAAAGGGTTTACACCAAGAATCAACTCAATAACCATTTCAAGATTATGTTAGAAAACATTAAGCTACCACCAATCAATCACGCATTCAGAGAACAAGTCAACAAGCTCAGATATTTGACACCTACACTGTACAAATTCATGGAATACAAGGATGATTGAATTTCTTCCATGGAAAGAGGAGGAGGAATCATTATGGACTTCAGAAACCTCTTGTTTCCATTCATACATGTCGATGCAAGACCAATTATTATACCTCTAGCTTTACCTGCATCTGCCTCTACTACTTCTCCTATTCAGATGTCTCCATCCCAAACCATCCGAAGCCTTACTCCGATGATCACTGAGAGAGCTACACAGTACAAACCAGGAACATTTTAAGTTTCTCAGCCACCTCTGATCATCTCTGGTGTTCCTAAGCCTCCACCTGCATCCACCACAACTGAATCCTCTTCTGATCCCATAGGGAAATCTCATACTGAGGATGTGGATTGATCAGTGGCAAGGATTTTTGATAGGAATCACCTATATTTTTTTTGTTATTTATGAATTTATTTGTATCTATTTTCTCCAAGAAATATATATGATCTTTCTTTCTTTTACCCTCTATTACTTCTCTTATTATATATTTCCTTCTTGTCCAACTTTTTGATTATCATAAAGGGGGCTAAATACTACTTAGGGGAAACATATCTGCAGGAGAACTAATATCTTTTATGACAAAGGGGGAGTAATACTACCTTTTATGAGCTTACTTCGTTTTCATCTGGTATATTTGTTTTATATTTTAGCTTTGCTATATATGTTTTATAATACATTGTTTTCTCTGATACAATTCGATCTAATGCAATATCTTCTAATACATTACTAATTATTTTGGGCGTATGATATCATAAGTTGTGATTATCAAAAAGGGGGAGATTGTTGACCTCACCTGTTTTGATAATCCCAATTATGCTTTCACATACTTTGATAATCCCAAATAGTGTTTCAATTCTTTCAATCTATGACAT
Source organism: Viscum album (assembly GCA_963277665.1). Classification (NCBI taxonomy): domain Eukaryota; kingdom Viridiplantae; phylum Streptophyta; class Magnoliopsida; order Santalales; family Viscaceae; genus Viscum; species Viscum album. Next base: position 296,752,338 of record OY728132.1, on the reverse strand, counting down.
TCTATTATCAAGATAATAATAATTTTAAAATAATCTTTGTAATATGTTAATCAATGTTTATCAATCTTTATATGAATTTTGAAATAATTCTAACTCAATCGGATATGTTTTCGATAAATCATATAAGTTTTAAGTCACTGATATTCTTATCACTACTAATACAGATCTACTGGTACTTAGTCTACCGATAGACATAGTCACCGATAAGAAAAGTTCACCGATACGTAGAGCTACTGGTATGTATAAGTCCACTGGTAATCACACACTTCTGATAGATCAAGTCCACCGATACATACAGTTACTGATAGAAACTGAGCTACTGATTGAACAAGTCTGCTGGTATGAATAACTCTACCAGTATACGCTTAATCACGGGTACAGAACAAAGCTACCGATATCCACAAGCTACCAATACAAAGTGTACCGATACAAATAGTCAAAAAAAATAAAAAATGAGCCACCGATACAAGCGAGCTACCAATAGACCAGAGCTACCAATATAAGGAGCCACTGGTACATAGAGCTACTAATACACGGAGTAATAGCTACCGATACAAGGAGCTACTATTACAAGAACTGAGAGTTACCAATAGGATCTCACTCCTGTACAAAGTTCATCGTAACATATCTACCGACAGAAAGCTACCGATGAAAGACTTTCCAGTCACTGATTCCGAAACACTACTTTTGTCAACATTATTTATTTATTATGAAAAGGTCATATTTGATTATTTTAGTGTAATTAATGTTATTTAATGATATTTTTTGGCATTTCAAGGAACCATACCTCATAACGATGAAAGGGTAATCATTCCCATTGCCGAAACTGAAAGCAATACAAGGAAGGACAAAGACCGGGCACAAAGTGAGATGCAAAAAGTGCTAAAAGGTGGTTAAATAGTTGTGCATATACACAAAAAATAAAGACTACGTTCATACTAGAAGAACACTGGACATACACGAAGTGATCCATACAAGAAGAGAACACAAAAACTGAACCTCAGTCAAGGAGTGGAGAATAAGAACGAGCTCTTCATACACTGAAGATGATCAAACTGAACTTGAAGAAAACGACCCTCTGTTTTTTGACTAAAACCAGAGAAGGACTCAGAGCTTCATTAACATCAATCCAAGCAGTCAAGAGCTTCACTTCCAATCACTAGAGCATTCTAATCTCAAATATACTCTCTTAGTGATTCTTTTGCTTACCTTTTGAGCAGTGTGAATAATCTGTATATTTTATATAAAAACTATCTCCTGTGTTAAACTGGAGGATTTCCAAATCCTCACACAAACCTTATATAACTCTCTTGTATCCCACTGTGGATATTGGTAGATGTCATGTAGAACCTGGATAGCCAGTGTGCTATTGTTTTTGTTTCACCACGAACAACTGTTGTGGAGGTCTTAGTACCTGGAAAGTCTCTATACTGTTGTTTACCCCGATCTAGTGTGTGGATTGAAATAATATAAATTTTTTGAGAGGAAAATGTCTCGGCTTGAGACTGAACGTATTGGTTATATCTTCTGTGCATCTTAGATTAAGTCCAAAGTATATTACATACTTTATTTTTTGCAGCTAATTATATTGAAATACGATTTTTTTAAAGTTACTTTGATTGTTAATCTAGCAAGTGTTTTCAACTATTGTAAATCAGTAGGTTAGTTTCAAAAGAATATTTAATCTTCGGATTAAATTAACTAATATCTAATCAATATTTTGAGAACCTAATAAAACCCTTACAGTGTTACAAATTCACTACAGTTTAACTTAGTTTTTAATTGGGGGAATTTAAGAGAAATATTTTAACATAAATTTTAATTGGAACTCAATTCACCCCCTCTTGAGTGTCCACTCCGACGAACATTTATGAATGTTTCCCAAAAAAAAACAATAGAACCCCGGTTTTTTTGGTAGGACCGAACACCCTATGATACCACTTTGTCAAGACACTTCCCCCGGGGCCCCGCCCGTGACTACCCCCAACCTGCCTCTTAAAGGCAAGGGGCTAGCGACTAGCGCCAAAGGCATTAACCAAAAAGTGGGAGGCATTTTCCTGAGTACCTGTATGCACACAAACACACACACACTACATCCCAACACACTAAAAGGTGAAAACAAGTACTACTAAAACAAGTATGAGTGCAAGTATAACTGAAAGTAAGTCGGACAGAATGAAAACACAACAAATAAATGAAAATAGTATGTACAAAAAGTAAACCCCAATGGCCATCCATAGAAAACTCCACATGATAGTGAAATTAGTGAAGATATTAGAAGATGAAGTAGTATGTCTTGTCCGCCAAATCCTACTGGGACTCACCTAGTCCTAGGCCACCAAGTCTACCATCTTAGCATCCATCAGTCCCATCTCCATGAGAACCCTAGTATAATATTCGGTCATCTGCATGAGACAAAACATGTGCACATGAAACCAGTCCATGGTTGAGTAACGCAGTACTTAGTAGGGACCCCAAAACCAAACGGAAAAACCACAAAACAATTCCTCAAAGTAAAGCACGATACACAAGACAACTAAAACCTGGTATATTATAGGGTAGTAATAGTGGCATCATCTGTCACATCATCGAACACCTAATCTGCTTGAGAACTCCTCCTTTTGCGAGTATGGTGGGCCTGTCATGTCCTGAAGAGGGGCATCCCACAAACCTTGGACTACTTAGGTACTCTTCCACATCACATTATATGGGCCTAAAAATCATATAGAGGTGCTTCCAACTAGTCATTTCCTACTGACTTACTCCTACTCATCATTTAATGTGGGCCTGAAAAGTCATAGAGAGGTGAATACCCCAGTGGGCCTACAAAGTCATAGAGAGTTCTTTCCCACTAGGCCAAAAGTAAGCAGTCTTCAGGTCTCAGCTAGATCTAACGTTCTGTACATAGTGCAACTAGGAGAACCTCACCTAAAGAGAATCACTGCAACTAAACTTCCACAAATGTACCATATATCATGAAAAAATATCAACGCCATCGAGAGGGTCCAAATGCCATCAACATCTCGTCAGTCAGATGTGCAGTTTACAAGATACAAACGTTTTGGTGTCTAGGGGGTGGTTGCGACGAGCCCTATTCTTACCTGGTCAGACCGACCCCACCAACCTGGATCGAGGGTCCCACATACCCCAATTAATTAATATAGACTCAAACCAACCTTGTGAGACTCGAGGTCGGTCTGGTCCGGCCTTGCTAGAGGGCTAGGAGCAATAGGCCTCGTTGGACCTGGCCCGGTAGGCCGAGAGTCCAGGCCGTCAAGTTGCTTGATGACCCGGTCTAGTACACTATGACCCAAAGGGGGCACTTGTATGGTCACTGGTTTCGGGTCCAGCCCGCCGGCGTGGTCCGGCATAGCCTGAAGAGGTCTAGACCCACCAACTATGGATCAGCCGCGTGGTGCAGCCAGTGGTGCCGAACATCTAGGATACATGCTAGATTCTGCATCCTTCTCCCCCTAGACCCATGGTTACAAGTCCCTTAAACTAGCCGTAGTCGACTAACCGCGACTTCTCCAGTAGTCCAGATGACCCGGACGCAGGCCGTCCCCCAAAGTAGTGCCTCACATGGTGCTGTGTCCTCTAGCGCACTCCCGCGACTGCCAAGCCGTGGCTTCCCGGTCAATGCGGCCCGCCAATGCAACCACCTCCTCCACATGGTCAGTAAGGCTGGCCGCCCCGCTGTCGCCGCTAGCACCGCCACCGGCGCCAGCATGGGTATATGGTGTTCATCGGACCACCGGTCATGATTTGGTTGTCCGTTCATTGATCCATAAGTTTTTGTGGCCTCCTGGGAGTGCCCTCTTCCCTGCAAGGATCCCAAACCGTCCTTTTCATCATTTCGATGGTAAAACCACCAAGGGATCCCATGCGGAGGTGCTTGGGCCTTGTTCGTGTCAGCTTAGGCCTCCACATTAGTGGTTTAAAGATAAGGGAGGTTCGGGGAGTTTCTGTTCAGTCATTTCATGCCATGATTTGGACCTCGAATAAAATAACACTAAGATTAAATCACCCTCTCTGCATAAGGCATGAATCATGGATCAACCTGGTCATGAGTCGATATGTGTTCGTCATTTTTAGAAAATGTTGGGGAAGAACATCAAATGAAAAACCCTACCTCTTATGATACAAGATGCCATGATGTTCATCCTCAAGAGATTAAGACGTCAATGTCCCTTCCCGGCTCTGATCTTCGAAAGGCGTTGAAGATGATGAAGTTTCGCAAGCGTTTGTCATTCTTCGTTGGGGCGTAAGTCTATCAGATGTTCTCCAGAGAATCCCCAAAATTTTTAATCCTTATTTCCCAAAGCACATAACTATAAATAAGAGCATGTCACTTCATTCCCATTATGATGCAATGTCACATCGTTACACTGTTTTATATGAGAAATAGTGTTGCTGTTATGCATCATTAAAGCATCATTACACTACGAGTAAATTAGACAATAATGATCCTCATTAATGCGCATCATCACTTCCTCATCATTTCCTTGTAGCATCTCTGTATTGCACTCAAGAGTGATAAATAAAAGTAAATAAATCTTTTAAATTATTTTTTTTTCGAAAAGTCTGAAAAATAAATTTTCCGCTCAGCCCAAGCCGACCGAAGTTATGTCATTTCATGGAGAATTCGGAAATGTACAATTTAATGATGCCATCAAATATTTAATATGAGCAATGTTTTGAAAATATAATAAATCCCACTCGCACGTTTACTGAATGTACTGTGAAAAAATGTTCAAAATTCGTTCTGGGCTCTCCGAACGTCAGAGTCACGTGCCGTCGAATTTCCCGGTCTCAAAATAATTCAATATAAATAATAAAAATAAAACAGAAATTCTGAGATGTTACATGAAGGAATTGCATGTGGGGTAGATCCTTGGTAAGGTTATTGGGATGAATTTAGACAATAATCAAATCATGAGATGTGTGAGTGGAATAGGGGTGTGGGAGTGAGAGTAGTATTTATTGTGAAAGTGAGGGAGTTTTTAATTAATTTCAAAGGATACCACATTAGTAGAATTTGAATAAACATGAGCTTCCCCTTGGTTGTTTTCCATTGTATTGGTCACTTAGGACACGTAACAACATATATCAATCATTAAGAGTCTACCAAAATAATCACATCATTATGACATCATTATTAGGTCATTAAACACATGGAAAATAGAAAACGGTATTTTTACTATTCACCAAAAATTCAACTACCATAGAAAAATCCAAAAAAACAATCGATCCATTTTGAGAAATGTAGAATTAAAAATAAACTCAATTTTTTGAAAATAATTTTCTATATATGTTTAATTTAATTTCTAATTAAAATCATAATTTATTCCGAATATGACAATTTTAAAACTAAAACTCATTTTATATCACTTTGAGAAATATATCAAGATATCACTGTTTTATAACCTTAATAAAATAAAATAATAATAAGATTTATTTTCATAAGGGTAATATTACTATTTGTATTACTATTCAAAAGGGTATGTTATTATTCACAAAAAAACCCATTGGTTTTATCAGACTCTAAATGACTTACTGATCGCAACCGCAGATGTCTGTTTTTCAAAATTCAAATCATAGAAGTGGTAAAATTATGTTATGGTTAGTTTATACTATGTCCTTAAAAAATGTTTTATTATGTATAAAATTAGTGTTTTATGCATTTAAATTTATTTTTAATACCTTGGTTTGTTACAATATCATTATCTAGAACCAACTATATGACAGTTACCTCATTGACAACCACAACTCATCTTGTTAACAAATCATAGGATTCTACAATCCCCTTAAAAACCAATCTAACAACTCAGAAATAGCCAAAACAAAAATCACCCAATAATTGAAAAACCAACAAAAATCTATTTTGAATATAAAACTTCTCATAGTCACAATGATAAAAATCATTCCATCGCACCATATCCATTCAAATATGAAACCTCCTTTACGAACCTTCAATCCATCACGTAAATAGATTATAACCTCCTTTTAAAAGCTCCACATAATTCAGAAACATATTTCTTCATAAAATTCATTCCTTTTAATATATGTAAGTAGTGAGTCCTAGATATCTATATTTTACTATTAATGGTCCTTCGTCCATATTATTACCTAATTATTATTCATGAATTGGGAAATGAATACACCTTCAGTATTTAAGACACATTCAATACAAGTTTACATATTCAAAAAAACTCCTTTATCGACCGAGTTTGGATTGAAAAAATACACAAAATAATCAAATTACAAATGTAAAAACCCTTTTTTCCAACAGTTCTGCAGTATATACAAACTAAATGAGAGGGAAAAAATTCCCTTCCTCAATAGGAGCTTAAAAACCATTACATTCAAAAATGGTTAGGAATAGGATTATCTAAAAAAATATTTCATAAGGAAATCCCAAAAAACATAAATTATAATAACAAAAAAATCATTCAAAATTTCCCTAATAAAACACCCATCACTTCAGAAAAATATTACAAATGATGAATCAAAATAGATTGAAAACATGAAGAATAAATATCAATATGGATACAATAAATCACCATCACATAATTACAATGCTTGAATGATTTTTATGAAGGATTATGGGTTATTGAATATACCTATGATCAACTAAGGTTTTAGAGAAATTGAATTGATTTTAGATAATTTAGAGTGACTGGTGAATGCATACAAGAACAATAAATTTAAGGCATCACTGCATGATGAGTAATGTTCACATCATTAATAGGTTTTTGTAATTTAAATCTTGGTATCCACACAATGATATCCTATATATCCCCTATTTAAAGCTTAGTCAGTATTTTTATCTAATATAATATAGGAAGTCTCATGAAATTATTTAAAACCACTAACACAATGACCCAAAAATGGAAAAAACCCTAGAACATGACCCTAGTGTATTGTTCCAAGAAAAAGGTAGCCATTCTTTGATATCCTGTCACAGAAGAACCCCACAAACAACTAAAATTCACTTCACATCATGACCCAACAAACCATATTATTACCATAAAATGAAAAATTAAAATTTTTTATTATAAAAGACTTATTTTAGAGTCATCCAAATGAAGCAGAAGAACTATAAATCTTCTAAAAAATTTCCTTTAATCACCTCACACCAAGACCAGTATCTTAATAGTATGAGATGAAAAACTAAAAAACATCCATATCTGCTAAAGTATCCTCGATGGTATAACACTAAGGAAGACACTATGGCATACTCCGCCTTATTGATACATTCCTGCCAACTCCATCTCTCATCCTCCACCATTCTTACATCTCCTTCAACATCCAAAACCAACAATGTAACAATCTGACATGCTCTAGGTTATTACAATATGTTTCTATGACTGAAAATAATCAAAATAATAATTTATTTTAACTATATTTTGTATTTTTCATATTTTTTCTCTTTATGATTATAAAATATTGAATAATGTTTTTATCATTACAAAAATATAATTAATTTTAAAATAGTTTAGTATATATTCTTTATTTTTTTTATAATTTTATATATATTAAATACTTTTTAATACATTATTTTTTTAAATTTTTATAATAATATTTTTTTATTAATTATTATAAATATCTATTTTATATTTCTATTAATTATAATAAATACTAATAATTCAGAATCATAATAGTTTTTATTTAGTTTTATATTTATTAATATCTATATAATTTTATTATATGTTTTTTATTTTTTTATTTTTTTTTATATTTGAATATTTTCTAATTACATGAAATTTTTTATAAATATTTAAATTTTTAAATTATAAAAAATATATTAGTTAACATAAAAATCAAATATAAATAATATAAAATATATTATAAAATTATAATTAAAACGTAATAAATAGAATTAACTAAAAATAAATAAATTAATATTTTTTGAAATATATAATAAAAAATAATATAAATATATAGAAAAAATAAGTATTAAAAAATAGTTTGGTCGTATTAAATTAATTACTTATATAAGTGACTTAAAATTATGCTTCTTATGTTTCAAATGAAATACATACATTGAGAAATTAATGGTTTTTTTTGAAAAACTGTGAAAATTTGAAATGTGTCGAAGCAATATCACATTATGTGATGACACGATATCATGGAAGACTACCTAAGGAATGTAGAGAAAATTGAAGATAAATGAAATTAATCTAAGTATTGGAGATCGAACAAAACGGAGCTGATTGGCCACAAATTAAGTCATGTGATTGAATATGCATCGACAGTGAGTAACAATGCTACCATGGATAATGTAATAAATCATGATGGGGTGTTTTATAATTTAATGGATCTATTAAAGATATGAAGATATTTCTTTCAAATAACGATCATTCTTAAATAAATACATTTTGAAGAAATATCTTCAAATATAAGTATAACTCCCTCCTGAAAAATATACGTGGTTTAGATTCTTTACATTGGAATTTTCATTCCCCAATGATATTATATTTTCTATACGACAATACTATCATAAGAAGAAGGTTGAACTTGTTGAACAGTTCATTACTGATCCTACCAGAGAATTAGACAATAATGGGGAAATTTCCTATTAATGGAAATTTAATGAGAGATTATGAAACATCAAAATTCATATGATTTCTTTACTCTATCTATTTCAATATTATTATTGAGTTGTGATTATTTTTATTTTACATTTGTTGATATATTCACTTATTGTTATCATAATCGTACCTCAATACTCCAACCTATCTATTTTTTCAACTATGTATACCCACTTATAACTGTGTAAGAGGATTTATATATCATGAACTATGGTGTGGGTAGTTGTTTTGTAAAACTACAATCTAGGACTGATATTTTTTATATTATATTTTAATAAACAAGTTTTGGACTGTCTAACAATCATGTGAAGAGGTCTATTCCACATCTCAGAGTAAACCACTTGTATAATTCAATATTTTTTATTTTTCATTACCTACTTATTATTAACATCACACAAGAATAATTTTATAATAATTGATTTAATTGTATATATTCTCAAACTATTTATATACAATATATTTTATCATTGATTACATTTATTGGTGACATAACACCCTATGATTTTTCAATATACATCCTCTTAAAAAACTCAATTTATTGTATAGCTTACCCTAATATAATATTAAATATTAACATGTCCGTTAATAATAGTAATGTGGAAATTAGAATAAAAACATCACATATGATAGTATAAATAATATTTATGTATCTCATGATTGAATATACAATATGTTTATATCATGGAAAAAGATAAGTAATGTTTTTAAAATAAAAAATTATTTATGTTTATTTTTGTGAAATGTAAATGATTATTTACAATTTTATAAATAATGTAATGATTTAAGATAATATTTATTTTCATAAAATAGATTCATTAATTAATATTTTTTTGTATTATAACTCTATAATAATTTAATGATACCATAATTAAATTTTCAAACTGTCTTAAAATCTGTTTTAATATTAAAATTGATATTTTTTGAATAAATGAAGATATTAGTTATAAAATAAATTTTTTATATTTAGAAAAATATTTTTATAAAATGGACTCAATTTTTGAAATATTCACATCAAAAAAATTTTGGGGAGATGTTTTGGGATTTATATAAAATAGTTGAATTTTTGGTGAATAATGAAATAGCGTAATTTAAAAAATTTGACATTATAAGTAAATAAATGATTTATTGAATAATGCATGACATAGGAATGAGGTAATAACCCATAAGTTTGACTTAAAATTCTATTTTTACATTATTTATTCATGGGAATCAAAACTATTTTATTTCTTCAGCCTAAATGATAAATTAATGAACAAAATAATCACCAAACTACCCTCTCCTTTACTATAAATACAACCCCATAACCCCTTATCCTCACTCTTGATAAGGCTTGAATATTTTATAAATTATGTCTAATTCCATTACTAATCATATTTCCCATGTCGATAATCATTTGGTCGTACAAAAATTCAAAGTCCATGTGTCTTAAATAGGTTTCAAGGAGACGATATTCTAGAGGTAAAATCCAATATATTTCTATTTTAATTTATTTTCTTTTCTTATAATATCCTCACTTACCCTATAAAAATTTTCATGGTAACTCCAGTATAAAATATATAAATTAATTTTGTTTTCAAATTGAATATACATTATAAAATCTCTTCTCTTCTCCTTTTATTTTTAAAACAAAAATATCTTCTGCGATGTGCCGATATACTTCCTTCATGGATGATATGTTTTCCTTTTTGCCTTTACCTCATTTAAGTATTGTATTAAAAATTAGTCATTTATAAAAATATTATAATTTATAACATGTTCAAGAAAAAATTTATAAACATAATATTAAATAAAATTATACATGTTTGTTATGGTCATAAAAACTGAAAAAAATAAATTAAAACATTTTGATCACCAACACATCTAATTAATAATTATAGTACCATAAAATATGATATATGAGACCATTTAAACTTTTTTATTTCTATTACTACTAAATTATTTCATTTCTATAGATTTTCTTCCATTTTACAGGAACTCCGGTAACTATAGACAAGGTAACCGACCATAAAGCAATGAAACAAATGCTCCCAGAACAATGGGATTAAACATTACAACCCCTCAAAATGGACATAAATGAAATTTATATAATTATAAAAAATAAAATTAATTGTTTAGTGGTTCTTAATTATGTAATTAATGAATGGAATTTTATTTTCCATGACATTAAAGAAATATTTATAATGCTTTTAGAGGAAACACATGGTTTTGACATCTATCTTTTATTTTGTTTAGATATTCCCTATTAACAAATTATTTTTTATTTGTCATGTATGTATACTTAAATTTGATATATGATATCATGAAGCTCAAAATATCCATGTTATTCAATGGATGATTTTATAATAATTAATTTGTTAGACTATACAGTTCAACAAATTAAAAAGTTGTAAGAGGTTTCATCTTAATTTATATTTCATTAAGACATACTTGGTATTGTGAACATAATAATTCTTATTTAGTGTATCTAATACAAAATTAAAATATTTTTCTTTTTGGAATTATATATTTCTCAAAAATATATATTTCTTATATCAGGGATATGATTATTGTCTAAGATGAATACCATTTTTACACATAATGTACACTCTTAATGTTTTTTTAACTGGGGAAATATTGATATATCTATATCCTCAAATCAATACAGATTTTTTGATGATGAAGGAATTAAATACTTTTATAACTAATTATTTGGTGTTTTAGTGATGGGTGGGGCTCTAAATTATATATCCTCTCCATGCATTGACACGTCTCATGAGAAAAAGAAGTTGGATACGAACCCTTCTTGTTTGTTTCCAAGAAGAATCAAAGTGGTTTCTACCCAGAGATATAAATATGATTTTAAAAGGTATTGAATGTATTGGTTCACATTCCAAATACATGATGTCTAATAATTCTGAATTCACTTAATTCATATTTCTATTATTACTATTCTTGATACTTTCAGAATGAGAAAATATATAAATGTATTTTCATTATTAGTTTATTGATTATATCTTGTTGATTACACTTAACATATTATTGATTCATTTTTCTATTATATGTAACCCTTATTGAGTATTTGAGCACACCCTTATATTTCCTTTGCTACCCCAGTTTATGATGATGAAATATTTTGAATAAGTGTTAAGGAATCAGTTTATTTTTCTTTTTTATGTTCAATATTTAATTACCAATATAATAAGGGAACCATGTATATATATAATTTTTCAGTATTTCTAAAATGATCAATCCTTGGGTATGTGATCTCTTGTATCTTTTCCCTTGTACAAAAATAACCATCAACTATGTGGTACTAGGTCTGGTTATTTTAGTTGGTATTAGAACTAGGTTCAGTATAATCCTTAGTAACTATATGTTAAATGAACAAGAGAATTATAATAATCCTTTTTTGAACAATAATAATTATTATTATGAGTTATATTAGTGTGTTCCATTATTTGGTGATGAAAAATAATAGATGAAATATTATTGAATCCCATAGAATATGTAGGGATTTCCTTACTTTGTAAGTGAACATAGTTGGTGTTGGAGCTATGTAGATCATTAAAATATTAGGATATCATACTTAAGTGATGACGAATAACCATACTAAACCTATTTTGGATCATTTCATAGGATATAATCCTTATTATTTTAGTCAGGGTACTAATTATTTGGTAGCTAATAAATAGAAAATATCCTTTAAAAAATATTTATGGGTTTTGGATGTGATGAAAGGAAAATTTTCGAACTAAAGTTATATTACCTCAAGTGTGATACTGATCAATTGTTGTAATTTATCCAAAATACTAAGGAGGATTATATATAATTCCCTATCATTAGAGTAGAATATTTATCATCTGATTCGTATCTAGATCAAACTTGAATAGACCACCTTAATGAAATCCTTGGAGATTATGTAAAAACTACATCTAGGGAAGAATATGATAATCTTAAAATTGATTATGTACCTATTGTATAAGAATAAATTTATATATTTCCTAAGAAATTTCCTATTCACCCACCAGAGAATGAGGTTGAGTTTACAATTTATTTAATCCTTGATTAAAATAAAATATCAGATAATCCTTATAGATTATCCACTATATATATAGTGGAGATAAAGAAACAACTAGATTATTTGAGAAAAAAGAGATGTATTTCCCTAATGTTTCTTGATTGGTATCCCATTGTCTCCTAATTAGGTATAATGATAGATCCATGAGGTTGTGTATTGATTATATAATAACAAATGTAATTAATTTAAGGAACATGTATCCACTACCTCACATTGGAGATTTATTTGATCATATTCAATGATCTAAATATTATTGAAATATATAAAATTATTTTGGACATCATAAACTTTATTTAAAGAAGGAATAAATTTCGATGACATATTTTTGGATGAGGTATGGAAATTCCGAGTTTACAGTAGTGCCATTTGGACTAACTAATGAACCCTCGATTTTTATGGATCTAATTTAAAAAATATTCTAGGAATATGCTGATTATTTTTTGGGTATTCATTGATTATATTATGATATATTATAAAATATATTAATACCTTGAATATAAATTTCATATCATTATTGAGAATATATAATGGAAAGAGGTATATTGTATATTTTGAAACTACGAATTCTAGCATTAAAAATTTGTTTTCATGACCATATTATCTCTAAGGATGGAATATAGATTTATCTTATAAGGATAATGTAAATTCATGAATGACCTAATCCAATTAACCTCACCATGGTGTGAAATTTTATTTGTTTAATAGGTTTCTATGGGTGTTTCATTCTTAAATTTTCCTGATTGGCTAACATGTTAACCAAACTCACAAGTAAAGGGGGTATGTTCATATGCAAAAAATAATGTGCAAAATTTATTGACGAATTGAAAATAGGATTATTTGTTACTCTAATTTTGATACTACCATCAAGAAATTATACATTTGTGATATATAGTTAAGAATTGAATAATGTACTGGGTTGTGTCCTTATAAAAAAAGATAATGTTATTATATATGCATCATGGTAGTTGAAGAATCATGAAAAAAATTATCCAACTCATGTTATTGAGTTAGAATCTATAAAACATTCCTGAAGATATTAAGATACTATATCTATGATGAATTATGTGAGATATATATGGATCACAAGAGTTTAAGATACATCCTTATAAAGAAATAACTCATCATTAGGAAAAGATGATGGCTCAAGATACTCAAAGATTATGATTCCTCAATACAATACCACCAACGAAAAGTAAATAAGGTATGAGATGCATTAAGTAGGAATAATGATAGAATCATAACCCAAATAAGGATTGAGAAAGATCACATGTTAATGTATTTAGTAATGATGCATATGAGAATTGTCGACAAAGATGAAACATCACACCATTTTCAAATGATTGTGAAAACATCATTATTGTAAAAGAAAAAAATATATCAATATGATGATGATAATTTTAAAATTAAAATTAAACCTATCAAGGATGAAATATTGTTATAAATTATGTATTTGGATGTAATTATGAAATTTTGAAATAGGACTTGTGTTCAATCAATATTAGAGCTAAAAAGGGATATATCAGAAGATCATCCTATAGAAATCTATCTATACACCTAGGTAGTAAGAATATGTATATAGATATATAGAAACAAAATTGGTGGGATAACATGAATTGTGATATCTCATAACATGTTTCAAGATGTCTATTTTTTCAACATGTGAATAATGAGAGACAACTAGTTATAGGAGTGAAAAAACCTCTACATATTCATATGTAGAATTGGGATGACATTACTATGTTATTCTCTAAAAGATTACCAAAGTCCCCCATAAATAATGATGTGATATGGTTTATTTTGGTCGACATAAAAAATCAGACCATTTTTATGCTATAAATTAAGATTATCTATTGAGAACCTATAAATTCTATATATTCATAAAGTTATAAGACTTTATGGTTCACCTCTATAATTTGTGTATGATCTAGATCCCTATTTTACATCCAAATTTTGGAAGAGTTTTTAGAGTGATTTGGATACTGAGAATAATTTGAGTACCACTTATCACCCTCAAACTAATGGGGAGTTTGGAAGGACTATTCAAACATTATAGGACGCTTTGAGATCATTCTCACTTAACTTTCATGGTAGGTTTGATCATTATTTACCTTTGGTATATTTGTTCTACAATAATAGTTTTCATTATAGTATTAAAATATAACCATATGAATCATTATACGGAAATAAATTTCATACTGTGACTTTTTAGATGAGGTTTGTTAGAGGAAACCTAGAGACTTAGAACATATTTAAGAAATAACAAAAAAGGTAAAGACAATATAGGATCCTATTAATGTAGATCAATGTTGGAATAGAGTTATTCTATCACTCGGAGAAAGGATTTTTAATTTCAAGTGGTAGATCACGCCTTTCTGTAATTATAACCAAAAAAGTGTTTCTTTAGGATTGGTAAGAAAGGGAAACTGATCCCTAGGTACAATGGAACATTCAAAATTATAGAAATAATTGGAGTTGTAGCTTACCAATTAGCAATGTCACCAGGTCTCTATAAAGTTAATTATGTGTTACACATATCATTATTAAAAATGTACATGATAAACCCAATGTATGTACTCTCCTAAGAAGAAATACAACTCTAAACTTAATTGTCTTACTCTGAAATGCCTATTGAGATTCTTGACACTATCGAAAATGTATTGTGAAATCTGATGACTTGTCTGGTAAATCCATAATATGGATAAAAAAATGTTTGAAATTGAGGATGTTATGAAGAAGAACCAGCCTCATTTGTTTAGATTCAATTATTTATGAAAAATATATATGATACAATTTTCAATAGAGGGAGGAATATAACACCCCAAGACATTTCAGTATGTATTTTATTAAATTAATTCAATTTCTCTGATATCTTACTGTGAAAACCATTAAATATTTACATGAACATTAGAAAAATTATTGTGTCCAATAGAATAATAATTTTACCCATGAAAGTATAAATAAAATTTAAGAATCTAATAAAATAAAATATGATATATTTATATGATGAAATATGTAAATAAATGTTTTCAAAATGATAATTTAATTTTCGGTATTATTGTGAAATGTAAATGGTTATTTAAATTTTTTTAATTAATATAATAATTTTAAAAAAAATCACAAAAAATATATTCATAATTTAAAATTTTGTTTCATTATAAATATAAGATAATTTTATGCGACCATAATTAATTTTTCAAAGTGTCAAAAAATTTGTTATAATATTAAAATTAATATTTTAAAAATAAATAATGATTTTAATAATAATTTAAAATTCTAATTTATATAACTTTTCATTCATAAAATTTAGTTCATTCTTGAAATATACATGTTAAAAAATGGTTAGGATAAATTTTTTATTTTTCTAAAATAGTTGAATTTTTAGTGAATAGTGAAATACTGAAATTTACATTATTTATCATTATAGGTAAATAAATTATTTATTGAGTCATTGATGTTGTATAAATTAGATATGAACTAATTATTGTTAACTCACACTTTCTAGTTACTATATTTATTGATGGGAATCTACACTGTTTATATCTAGATCCAAAATTATAAATTAAGGTATAATATAATAACAAACACCTCTCTCCTCCACTATAAATACCACCCTCGCCACCCCTTCTCCTAATACCTTCTAAGATGTGATAATGTTATAAATTGTTTCCAATTACACTAAAAATAATATTACTCACATCTAATACCTACAGATCTTACCAAAAGAAAAATTAGTAGTGTCTTAAGAAGGTTCTTAATGAGAGGGAATTCAAGAGGTAAAATCATCCTTCTTTCTCTTTTAATTTGATTTTGTTTTTTATAACAACAAAAAATATCCTATAAAAATTGGAATGGTAACTATAATATAATATATATATATATATAATGGAATATAATTGTGGTAATTTATTCTCCTTTATAAAATCTCTTCTCATCTCATTTTATTTGAAAAACGAAAATATCATCCCTAATATGCCGATGCACCGCCTTCGTGGATGATGAGTTTTCATTTTCCTTTACCAACTTAAAAGATGATCATAAAACCATTATTATAGTTGAATCCGAATTTAATATAATTATTATAAGTTATATCATGTTCCAGAACAAACATATAAATGTTATATTAAAAAAATGATACAATTCTGTGATGGTGTTAAATCCGCCATACTAAATTAAAACATTTTAATCAACGACTTATAAAATTAATCATCCTCATATAATATACTAAAATGATATATTAGAACATTTAAACTTGTAAGAGTTAACTATTACTAAATTATATCACTTCTATATTTTTCCTTCCATTTTACAATTAGTCCCATAGTTATACACAAGGGAACTGACCATAAAAGGATGAAACAAACGCTCAAGAAACAACAAAATAAAACACTAAAATTCATTAAAATGTACATAAATGGAATTTATAAAATCAAAATAAATAAAATATACTGTTTAATAGGTTATAAATTATGTAATTTATGTAAATAAATTTATTATCCAGCACATTAAGTACAAGTCAAGAACACTTTCTGACATAACGTATGGTTTTCTTATCTCACATTTATTTTAGTGAGATATGCCTTATTCACAACTTATTCCTTTTATGTGGTAAATTTATACTTCCCTCTGGTATAACATAGTGTGAATATAAATATCTTCATGGTATTAAATTATTTAATTTATAATTATTACTTTTATGGGGCATGTGATTCTACTATTTTCGAAGTGGTAATGGGTTTCTCATATCACTTTTTTTACTTAAGATATGCCATATTCACTATATATATCTTGATTTTAGTGAATATATGCTTAAATTTTATATATAATGTCATTAATATCATTATATTCATGTTATTAAATCTTTCACTTGATAATCACTAATTTTATGGTGAATACGGTTTCACCGATTACAATGTTGCAAGGGACATCATCTCAATTTCCATTTCATTAAGACATAAGTGGTATTGTGCACCTAATATATTTTTTTTTGTGTTTCTTCTACACCATTGAGATTATTATTCATTTAGAATTTTATTTATCTTAAATTTAAATATTTATTATACTATGGATATTCTTATTGTCTAGGTTGAAAATCATTTTCATAAATAGTGTCTACACTAAACGTTTTTTTAACTGGTGAAATATTGATAAATATTTATCCTATACACAATATTGATATTTTTATTAGGAATGAATTACATATACATGAGAATATTTAATTTGAATTTTAGTAGCAGGTGGTGATCATAATTACGTATCCCTTCAATGGATTGACAGCTCTCATGAGACAAAACAATTGGCGACCAACTATTCACATTGGTTTCAAAGAAGAATCAAAAGAGTTATACCATCAGGCATAAACCTTATTGTGAAAGGTATTGAAGTTATTTTTTCATGTTCTAGATACATTATTTCCAATAATTATGTATTCCCTTCATTCCATAATAATTTATAACCATTCATTATATTTTCACTTTGACAAAATATAGGGTTGCATTTTCATTCTCATTTTACCTTTAATGCCTTATTGATTAGGCCTCACTTATTATTGAATAATGTTTCTATTTTATTCAATCCTTATTATAAATTTGAGATAATTTTTATTCCATCCATAGGCTGTGAAGATAAAATATTTGAATAATTATCAAGGGAGTAGTTTATTTTCCTTTGTTATGTTCTATGATTAGTTACTAATGACATAATTGAACAATGTATGTATGCATCTCTTCAAGACTACTAAAATTATCAATCCATGGTGATTATATATCTTGTATAAATTCCATTATAATAAAATATCCAATTAAACTAGTCTACTAGGATTAGGTTTGTTACTTGATATATATATATATATATATATATTGATATATGAAGAGTATTTTCAATGCTAAAATAATTTATTTTTCCATGGTTTTGATCATGAAATTGAATTTTTTTAATTTTAAAATTATATATATCTATATCATTTTTTAACGGGGATAGTATTTCAGAATGGATGATTTAAACTTATAATTTTTTAAAAATAAATATTAACCCTTGAATATAAATTAACTCACTTTTGTGCATTCATCTTAGACAAAAATTTATTATTATAGAAACTTAATTTCCTTTTTTCCACTATGTTTATACTATATTTATTATAGCTAGATACAGATCAAATTATTTTTTAAATAACCATAGTTTCTAGTTTTAATGACTCTTTTATTATTGATACCAAAAAAATTTGTTATACTAACAACCGACCTCAAAATTTTAATTACACCAATTATGGGAAATGAAAAATAAAAATGAAAATCTATTAAGGAAAAATTGGATTTTATATTTTGGGAAATATAGAGGATAAATATGGAAAAACGTATACTACTAAAATATAATGATAGACTCTGAAAAAAATCATCATATGACTATATCTATAAATATATAAAATATTTATTTTTTTGTAGGGGAAAATGAGATTAATAGAATATCTAATAGTGCTTATCTTTTTTAAATTTTGGACACATTATCTCTATATCATTAATGAACATCCAATTTTAGTGAAATAAGACAAAACACCTATTGCCTAAAGTATTATTCCTTCAAATTGAATCATGAGGAGATCATATCTAAATTTAATTGTAAATTAAATGAGATCATCAAAACTATAAACACAAATGGAAATCTAATGGATTAAAAGACGATCTAAGATTATTATGATGCAATAGGATATGTATAGAAGTATTACTATATCAATTGGAGAATTATATTCCATGTAAAATCAATAATTAAAAGATCAAATTAGAAATTTGTTTTATATAAAGATTAATTAAGGGAATAAAATTAACATGTTTAAATCAATAATAAAACCATATAATTTAATACCTATAATTCTAAATGAAAATAAGAAATCAAAGTATAATCTAGTGTAGATGAATATAATTCATAATGTTACAGGGAAATGGATCATCTGGTATCAAGATTCAAAAATATATATGATAATAAAAAATTCATGAGTAATTCTATTTAAATAAATTATATATTAAAAAAAATTTTAAAAAAAATTGAAGAAAATGCATCCTTTGGTGTAATATACTAACCTAAATACAAAATGAAATATCTCATTAAATATGAATTTATGGTGCTAAAGTATAAGATGAATTATGATGATTTATGATATAAACTAAATATAGACATGAAAACCCGCTGGTTTGTATTTTAGGATATATCCATCAATTCTTATCTGATAGGAATAATGTCACTGAAAAAGAAAATTATTGTTTCATATCTAGTGAACATGATGAAAAAAAATGTTATTATTACATTAACATTATTTAGTGATGATATTATATATGAATCTAAAGTGTATAATGAAGATATATTTGAATATTTCACTATATTGGAAGACATCATTAATGAAAATGTGGGTTAACATAATAATTTTAAAAGGATACATACGTTATATTCTAATTTTATGAATGATATTTCTATTGAAAAAGGGAGGAATTGAAAAAAATTAATTGAAAATATATATTTTATATTGGTACATGGGATGAAGAGAAAATATTCAGAATAATTTACAAAATGGATCAATAATTTGAATATGATATTGGGAACTCTAGAATAACCTGATCATAATTCTATAATTGGAAATACAGCTGGACAATCAAAATTATGTTTTAGATATATTTTTCTCCTTGTTAAAAGAATAAAAAATTAACATATATAAGATTAATGGTATGTCTAAAAATGAAAAATATATATATTTTAGACCTAATAAGTTATTTTTCCCAAATATATTAATTATATTGTAAGAAGGTCAACAACAAATGTGGTGTTTTATGGCATTAATTACATAACATTAAAGATCCATGAAGTTCATGGTACAAAAATCATTTATTTTCAGATTTTTTATAGATAAATTCCTGGAATAGATCCAATAAATGTCCTTGGTATATGAAGAAGAAAAGGTTTTGAAATATAAATGGATACTAATAATGATTATAAAATTTTGAAAAAGTTAATGGAGGGCTTTAAACCATTAAAAATAATGAAAATAGAAAAATACTTGGGATTGGAAAAATTAATAACTCTCAAACTATTATTATATATAATGAAGTATTTTTTTGGATTTAAATATTATGAAATAAGTATATACACATTATTATATTATTATTATAAATCATTAATTCCAAAAAATTAATACATGATTTATGATTGTAAGCTTGATTTTATATCTTCCATGAGAAATGACAATGTGTATGCTATTAATTTAGATTAATTATTTTCTCTTAATGTTACCTACTTATGTGAATTTCAAAATGAACATTGACTGTCGAATATCATCCATTTGCAATATATTTTAAACTATCATTGGAATATAATTAAAAATTGATTATTCAGTGATCTACATATGATATAATATCCAAAAGAAAATTAGTAAATTCCTATCATAGGTGAAAGTGCCATAAAATTTTATTCCAATTAAAGAAAGATATGTCAACCTCTCATCTAGTAGAATTGGTTCACGTAGATTTTTTTGTAGATTATAGTTTTTTTTGTTTTTTCATGAAAAAATTTATGGTTGTGTAATTGTTGATTATTATTCAAAATACACATGTTTACTCTTCCAAGATCAAAAAACAAAATCTCCTTCCAAGTTTATAAAATATTCAAAATCTTTTGATAACATTAGTGGAATTATAATTAAAACCATGGGAAGTTATTAGGATTGTGAATTTGAGATTCATGACAGTGAATCATTTTGTTTAAATCAGGAGTATATTCAAAATTCCTATTTACTTAAAATGCATCAATGAACTCAGGTTGTTGAAAGGATAAATATAACACTGCATGGGATGTTACGGAAAATTCATACTGAATATGACTTACATATCCATCATTATGATAAAACTATGAGAAATGCTTGTTATATAATTAGTGGGGTTATAATTAGAAAAATTATAAATAACGATCACTATAAATTATTTAATCGTATAAAACCAAAACAAAATTACTTTATTTTTGTTTAAATTATTTTCTTTATTCTAAATATAAACATGAATCTAGATATATGTCAAAAATCAGGTATCATGGAATTTTCAAAGGTTATTCAACAACCAAAATAGTAAATAGATTTTTTTATTGGCTTTATAATGTTTTTGTAGAATTTTTATATATCCAATTTCATAAGGGAGATTCACCTGAACCTAGATCTATTATAGGAATCCTTAAATATGATACTACATTACATGTCAATAATTCCTCTATAGCACATGAATATAATACTGATATACATGAGACCAACCTGACCTTCTTGACCTAGAAGAATACATGTAAGAACCAACAACAATAATTTCTAGATAAATAATGACCCATAGATACCATAATCTAGATACTATTGTGGGAGATATAAATAGTTACAATTCAACTTGAGAAACTTGTAGAAACTGGGTTGAACACCAAGAATCTTTTATCTCAAAAATAACCTATGAACATCAATGATTTAATTAGTGAAGAACACTATTTAATTTAAATTAAAGAAGATATTACCCACATTGAACTAAATAATTTCTAGAAACTATTTGAAAGACCTAAATATTAACTAAATATTGGAGCTAGATGGGTATAAATAAACAATGTGGATTACCCAAGCACTATATATAGAAATAATTCAAGATTGGTTGGAAAATTTTATAATCATGATGATGGTATTGATTATGATGAATCTATTACACCTGTAGGCAGACATGAATCCATTGGAAAACTTATTAAATATGATGACCATCAAAATTTGAAACTATATTCAATAGATCATTATAAAAAGGATCCTAGAACATTTTTATGGAAAGATAATCCCTTGTTGGATTCAAACAGGTTTTAAAAATGTATATATATGATCCTACATTATTTATCTATACAATTTATAAAGAATTTTTGTAGTAAAAATTTGTGCTCCTGATATTATTTTAGGTTCATCTAAAAATTCATCATGTGATGAATTTTAAAAACATATGAAGAAACAATTTTATGTGAGATTAATGGGAGAATAAAAATTCCTTATTATTTTTCATATTTTTCCAAAAAATGATTGAATTATTTTCTTATACAATCTCAATACACAAAATATTTATAATATAATTTTGTTCTGGTAGTATAAAAGAATGTAATAATCTAATGAGTATTATATTTAAATTGTATTTGGATGAAACTAGAAAATAATTTCATAATTTTACTAATTGAGGTATGATTGAGAGTCTAATACACTTTGCTTCTATCCAAATAGATATAATTTTTATTTGGTTCACGTGTACTTATTATCAAAATAAAATATAAGAGTTTCATTTATATATTGCAAAAATACTTATTAAATACCTCAAAATGCATAAAATTATAGATTATATTAATAAAAAGAATATTTATTCTTACAGGTTTGTTTTTCAGATAAAATTTTGGTGGAAAAATGTTAGATAGATATATTAGTTAAGGAATATTTAACATTTTAGGAATGTAGCTAATTTTCATGGTGTAGTAATAAGTAAATATTTTTACCATATTCCACTGGATATTTCAGTACATAGGTACAAGTGTTTTTTTTGAAAAAATTCGTTGTAAGAAACACACATGACTATACTCTGTTTTTCAGTTAAAACATGCCCCTATAAATTTGGATAATAAAAGTGTGACTGGCACATAAAAGAATCAGATTTCACATTACAAGATTAAAAAAATTAATATAAGAGGTCATTTTTTGATATACCATTTCCAAAAAGGGAATATTACTCTTGAATTCATTGGTATTGTGCATCAGTACATTGATATTTTCAAAAAAACCCAATAATATTGAGTTATTTATTTATATCACAAAGTAGTTAGGTATGATTAATTAATATTGTTTTTTATTTTTCCCATTGTTTATTTTTAATATTTTTAGATCATTACTAACCATAACATTGGAAGTTGTTCTGGCCATTGAGTGGTTGATTCACCCTCTAAACCTATATGAAAATTAGGATCAAATCAAGGAATGAAGCATTTTCGAAATTTACTAAAGCCTTAATATAGAACAGATTATTTTCATACTAAATTAGTGAAATTATTCACCTGAATTGGGATTTTGGGATATATTATTGATATTTCATAATATAGGTCCTTTTAAGAAATAAAAATGGCTTTCGGGAAAGTGTGCCTCTGAGACATAGAGTATACCCTAAAAAAATAAAAACTAGAGTAGACCGAAGGATTGTTAGAGTACTAAATCTACTATATGGTACCAACCAATCCGTAGACTGAATAATGGATATAGTGGTCATACCATCGACCTGATCCACTACGAACATCTGCACTTCAAGAGAGTAAAAATGTTATTACGTACGCTAAGTGAAATATTGGAGAGGTTTTGGGGATGTGTTGTCTAAGTATAGTCTAGAAATTGTTTCCAAGCATGTATTGACATTCAATAAACTATGACATTAGGCCATAATATAAAATGGAATATTTTCCTCTAGTCCTTTGTTCCTTTAAATATTTCCTTCTCTATCCAATTTAATTTTTTTTTTTTTTAATAAATAAAAAATCAATATCCTTTGGATTAAATATCCAAGTGGTCATAAAATTGCAAGATATTGTAAGGATTAAGCTACCATAATATTCTTTACATTTTTCATAATGTTTGTGAACAAAACATGTCTATTAACAATTCCATATAAATATACCATAATGATTAGTCGTTTGGATGGTCAAGAAACCATAATACCAGAATATTTGAGAATTATTATATTTTCGTATGTCATGATATTGTACTATCTGAAGAATTTTTAAGGCTCACTATCAATCAAAGTACCTTAAGGCATTTCTCATGGTTATGTAGTCTACCATATAAATCTACTTTAATTTTAATACAAACAAACAAACTCACACACATATATTTCCATTCTGTTACAAATTTTATAATTAAATTATTTTAGATATTTCTAAATTTGAATTTGAATTTTATCTCTCTTGATATACTAAACCCCATTGATTTCAAAACCAATATCTCTCACTATGATTCCTTCATTTGATTCATACCCTATAGAAAATTTAATAATGGTGTGGGATGGTTTTTATGAAGAACTCTTTTACAAAATCATCTCACAAAGGTTCTTTATCCTCAAAGATAAAGAAATATTTACGTAGAATGGTAGTCTAACCTATCAAGAAAAATTATTCAACTCAATTATTCACACTTAAAATGTAAATAAACGACAAATAGATAATAACTAGTATGTATTTAAGTTTAAAATATGTTTGGAATCAAGGATATGTTAATTTTTTTGAATGCGAATGACTTCTTGTTTTTCTCGATTTTAGCAATGGGGTTTTATTTCAATATTAAACTAAAAATGGGTGAAAATATGGATAAAAACTGGACATCCATAAATAGAGGAAGACTTGTCTTTTCTTCCAGTCTATTATCCATGTGTTTGATTAAAATTAATAAGGTTATTATGTGGGTATCCATAGTCACTACTATTGGGGTCATGAAAATTTTGAGTATGAAAATTATCTTCTAGAGTTTGGTGGAGATGGATAAAATTGATGATCTACTACATTCGAGTGTGACTGTAAAGGAATTGTTTTGTCAATGTTCATACATATTTTAATCATTTAATAGATACACTATTTATTCTTCCTAATACAAGTGTATATATTATTTTAACGATTAATTAACAATGGTATATATATTAGTCTCCCTATGTACCTGAAAAGGGACATAAAGGAATTTTAAAATCATTCTTCCACATTTAATTCCATTTCATTCAATAAGAGTATCATAGTTATTTTTTTGGATTTCAAAGGACATTTTCCCCTAGGGTTGAAATGATTATAAACATTATTATAGTTTGTTTAAATAAATATATTTATTAAAGGATAAAAATATATTTCATTATATGGATAAAAATATGGGTTTTTAATAACATCATATTATAAAATATTTTTATCAAATTAACAAACCCTTTGAGACCCAAGGATATTGCAGAAATGGGACATGAACAAGAAGAAGTTTCCCAAAACAATTATAAATAAAAATAAGATGATATGTGTACTAAAATGGAATATTATATAGTGGACATTATTTCGGAGGATGAGGAATATTATAACAAATAATGAAACTACCATGAGTCATTGGATGAAAAAAGATCTTACACAATTGATATTTCCAACTGATCTTAAAATACACCACTACCTCAACCCTATATTGAAGTTTAGGTAGTTAACAATGAAGATGTTACTGATGTTTCTATGCATTATAATATTGAATTTGATTCTTAATATGAGGATAATTAGTCTAATGAATTATATAGAAGAGATTAAAGCTATATAGAAGGATTGTTGGAGAAAAGATCCATACCTTATATATGCGAGTGGATAGAATTTATATTGATTGGATGTTCCATGTGTCTCACTAAGAGGGAAGAATCTACTGAGGGGGAGAAATCCAGTTCATGGTTCGATGATAAACATAACGGGGGAAGTTCACCGAGACATGGTGGAACTTCGTTATCTTTTTATCCAAGGATCAAGAGGGATCTTTTGAAACATATATTAACCTTTATGGAAGAATCAATATTAGTTATAATAGTTATTTTCTTGATGTTGAAAATAATAAATAAATTTAATAAGTATTCACATATATGATTAAATATAATTTATAATTATAAATAAATATCCACAATTGAAATATCATGAATATAGTGGGATAAAATTCTTGGATCTTGGGGATTTATAATAATATAATGGTAATAATTTATAGATATATATTAAATTGAAGAAGATAGTAGGGTATCTCTATTTATTGATGAAACCCATCCTTATAATTAATTGGATAAAGTGGATCCTTCTATGGAACAAGATGCACCATTACCTCCCCCAACTCAAAATACATCAAATGTTTCAAAATATGATTTGTGTGTGTTTAAATTTGAAAATGTTAATTGGATCAAATAACTACTTATAAGATTTTTTTCTCTAGTAGAGACCATCAATGAAGGGTAAATCTCTAAAAGTGTTTATCTTGTTTTATCATTTCATCATCCTAATTTTTTTATAAATTTTGATCATATGAATTTAGATTTCATTGTGTAAGACAACATGTGATATCTATTTAGGATTTAATATTGGTCATGATGTTAATTCTTGATCTTATGTTCTTGAATACCATAGGGAAACCCTCCCTTTACAATGTTCACCATTATCCTGCTCATCTAGTTAATGTTTCCCTATATGATAATCTTATAAGGAAAATTTTCTAAGAGAAGATGACTATTTTTTGAATGAATTTTCTATGACAAGGTAAATAGTTCCTTCATGGTTTTAAAACTATGTTGATAAAACCCATGAGATGGTAAGATGTGGTTTTCAATATTCCATAAGATATAAATACGTGATAATGATGAGAAATGATCATTAATTCACAAGTATAATTACAAAAATGTATTTCAATACCATTTTTATATTTTTATCAAGATACATTTGAATGGATCATTTGATTAAAACTCTAATAGATTGGAATGATTGAATATGGTTCGAATCCTCACTTCTATAATTAATTACGATTTATAAAATCCAATTTTTCTATATTATGGAGAAATGTTACTTACCCTTGATTGACTTAACTCACATGATAGATCACATTCTCTATATTGAAAAAACTATTATTATTTCTCCCTCATCCATACCAATAATGTCAGTCCATCCATCCAAAGCCTCTTCAGTTCCTACTTCAACAAGTTCCAATGTGTCTCTTTTTGTATTTTCTCTAGTATAGGTTGTTGAATATTTCAATACTATTTCTAGATGATTTTTTATTGATGGTTCATATTCTTTTCAACAACAGCCTACACTGAATCCTACCACTCATCATTCTACGAACAGTGGAAAATCATATATTAATCCCAAAACAATTAGATATAAGGAAATTAATTTGGTTAATGATCAGGATATATGATATGGTGTGTTTAATTCATTATAAAACATTATCAAATTGAATAAAATTTGTTTTTAAGTTAATTAAATTTATTGTTTTATTGATTGAACTTGTTTTTATATTGATTATATTTTTTATATAATAATTATATGTATGATTCCCTCTGGGTCGCATGTATGCATTAGTTGATCCTTGGTTTTTATCTATTGAGGTTCAGGAGGATTCCTGGGATCAAAGGTTGAAATCAATTTTTTTTGGAGAAAAAAATCATAGGTGACAATTATGGATCATGGTTAAACTGAATAATAAGTTTAAAAATATGATCTCCATATAATATAAATGTATGAGGTTCCAATGGAATTTTTTGATCTTTGAATATGATTAGTCAATCCATAAAACATTATCTATGAACTGTGTGGGGGTTTCTGTTGATATTAAAGAGGTACCACTTGGTTTGATAATGGTTTTCCCAAACCCTCTATCCCCCTATGAAATTTAAATACCCTTGAAACAATGGACAGTAGGGGCCTCACGAATAATTCACACTGATTATATAATTGTGCAGACTTCTATAGTAAACCATGAAACGACATTCTAAATTATTAAAAAGTGGGATTTTACCGTTTTTTATTTTTTATTTTAAATCATAATCAACCCCTAATCAATCACTGTCTCATCCTAATGCTTCACCAACACATTTTATGTCTCTTCCCTTGGATTCTTGGTGGGTTTCCTTCATTTTGGATAGATCACATAGTGGTATGTTTCATTTTTGATTAGTTTTACAACTCATATTTTGGACTTAATTATATCTCGTCTCCTTCCATCATGTTGGAAAGAAATTTGTTTATATTTATAGATCTAATCATTCTGATAGAGTATTGATGTTGTTTCTGATAGATCTAGCATCCTGAGGATCTAATATACTATTTCCCAGTCTTCATTTTCAATGGTTATACTTTCTACCTCTATTTTTAGGTAGGTGATTCCTTACAGTGTGTTATTTATATGAATTAATTACCAATATTTTAAAATTACATTGGGTTATTCTTCTATTTGATGTAAAATTTGGTTTTATGGTATTTCTTGTAATGATGCATGTTATTAAATGGATTTTCATATAAAAAGAATTTGTTCAGAACAAGTGTATGTTTAAATTCATGAATGGTGGTTTTGATTAAGAAATGTATTTTCAATATTCTAATATGGTTGGAATGAATTTAATTTTTTTTTGAATAATGGTATTTATTTGAGATGGATTTTGGAAAACATGTCACATTGGGAACCTTAGGCACATCTGGAAATTGATATAGGAGACCCTAATGTGTGTGGCACAAAAAGGGGTTAATTTTGAGATATCTATAGACTATGGTTGGAATTGATATTTTTTATGCCAAAATATTCTTTTTTTATGAAGTTTTATGTCTAGTATATATTTCTATAGGTTAGGTCATGATAGATTGTGATTTTTGTTTCATGGTGGTTAATCCTAAGATGTATCTTTTACAATGATTATTGCTCATATGTTTTTCACATGAGGTTGTATCACAAGGTTTAAAATTTCAGATTATGTCAGGGATATGTGTTTAAAATATTACCATATAGTGTGTAGATATGATTTACTATTTTATGAATTATACTTTTCATATTTCAGGATTTTTGAATATGAGATGATTATATGAAAAAAATAGGAAAATGATTTAAAATGGGTTTTATTTATAAACATTCCTTATAAAACTATTTTTAAATATATATTTATAAAGGTCTTGTTTTTAATCCATGTATGAACACTATTGGAATATCCTTTTGAGCTCTGTTCTCTCATACTATTTTTAGATTTCATGAGGTTGTAAATTTTTTTGCAGGACTCATTTAAAAGGAAGGGAATAATGTTTCATGTTTGATTCTACATTATTTGTAACCTTTCTAGAGGGATGGTATATAGATGAAGGATGGTCACATAGGGACTTGTTGGTATTGTATTCCTTTACTTTCTTGTTTAGAAAATTTTTCTTTGAGTGTATGAATCATGTATGTATAATGTCATTCTAATTTTTTCTTTAGTTTTATATCCTTTTGTCTATATGGATGAATTATTTTATATTATCTTGGTGCACCTATCCATCATGATTTGCTGACTTTGGTTTGATTTTTTTGTTATCTCAAGTTGGTTCATTAAAATTTGGTATTAAAGGGATGATAAACTAGAAATGGGTTTACACTACTTGAGTTTGGTTTTATTTCTTTGATAGAGATCAGTTTGAACCATTATAATTCATTTAGTATGGTTGTGTGGGTTTCTTCCCTCTCACTTCCTTGTCTGAACACGAGCCACCATGGGTGGTTGGAAAATTTCCACATTGTTTGAGACATCATGTTTGATATCATTTAAACGAACTACATTTTTATTAAAATCTACATATACTATCTTGTGGAATTGTTTTCAATTTATGGAATTCAAAATTTCATTATGTTATTAATCTCTAAAGGCATGGGTGTGAATAAATGAGGTGGGTCAAAATATTTCGAACATACTCAAAAGACGAGTGGTCATTGTACTTTAAATAACAGACACTTCCTCTGTGATGATCAATTATAAATATGATAGATGAATCTATGAGACAAGATTTTTAGGTGAATCCTTCATTGGACCCCTGTTTGGTTGATGATGTAATCCACACACTCCAAGAACTGCATTGAGTTGGTGTCAAGAACTCAAGATGTGTGGTTGATGATGGAATTGAATTTACTAAAAAATATCCACATATATTTCAATGTAATAGGGGACCCCCGTAATCTGAGGAGAATCATTCATGAATTTAGAGGATCTTCAACTAATTTAAGGCCCACGTGGAATCTACTATGGGGCATTCCATGTATATTATCAAGGGACCATGAAGGAGATGATGAATCTCTACTGTGAAAGTTAAGTTGCATGGCGATCTTATATAGTCCTTTTTCAATAAAATATCTAATTATAAGTTTCCCCCTGAGATATTATGTGCTCTGAAGACCAGTGAGTTTTAGACATTGGGTAAAGGGGGGCATGCCATTTTATAGTATTCCACCCACTTTTCTAAGATGGTACATCTGGAAAAGGATTTTTTCACTAATGGGTGCCTAATGGCTTGATTATTTTTTTGAATTTAATATGGATATTCGTTCAATGTTAATTAACATTTTTAATCAAACCTTGATAGAGGTAGTTGAAAAAGAAACATTGTTTGAGGTAGACATATCTGCAATGACATGTTTTTTTGGTCTTTGGTTGGTGAAATAGTTATCTATGGTGTGTCTTCTATGCTTAAAAGGAAGTTTTAGGATGGCCAATTTTGTTTAGGACCTATTTCAATAGTTTTTCAGGTGTGAATTTTATTGTCTACTATTAGTATGGATGATGTGATCCTACCATGAAACAAATATTGGGGTCTATTGATTGTTATCATGGTGGATTATCAATCCACCTAATGTAGTTTTGAGAGAGGATATCTTATGAAGGTAAGTCATCATTAACTCTCATTGAGGGATCACATGTTCTTATATATTTTTCCTTGATTGGTGGCTCTAATCATTAGTCCAAGGAGGATGTTCATGTGGATAATCCTAAAAGAATTTACTTGAAAATGTTTTCCCTAAAGGAATCTAGAGAAATGGAAACTACATTTATATAATTAATCTTTGTTTACATATTGAGTTTATTATGGAAACCCGCCTCTTCATTATTTGATATTTTATTCCATTGGGAATGATTTCCAACATGATTTTAAGTGTCCACCATGTTGGGTGACAATAAAAAACAATGAGGTGATATGATGATTTTTAGTTCTTGATACTGAAATATTTGACCGAATACATGACATGGATTGGATTATCAGTATTATGGCCCAAATAGTCTTGTGTCATTGTTGGGTTGATTTTTTTAACATTGATGTGATAAATTGTGTTTTTAGGGTAATTGAGACTCCATATCGGGAAGGGTAGGGCCTATTGATCTTTATGAATTTTTAATATCATTCTCATTGTCAGAGACGTTATCTGATTCTATTGAACATTGTTCAGGTTGTGTACTTCCTAGGGTGGTTTGTACGTACCACAAGGTCATTATGGTTGATTTTACTCAGTCACCACTCTAACACCCCGAGATTTTATGAAAAATATTATTTTAATTTCATTAATTTCTTATGTTGTATTCTACACCAAGATTACCTTGCGCTATACGCAACACCGTTTTAGCTTGCAGTATACGTAACACTATTCTTGGACCGTGTTACACACAATTTTGATAATAGTTATTCTACACAACATTGAGTATATATATATATATATTAAATGTATAAATGAAATATGGTTGGATTCTGTTATACGAAACAACGAAGGATTCTTTCACAACACGCAACCCTGACTTGGCTTGCATTACGCGCAATCGCGACCTTCCTCGATAGCGTGTGTTGTACGCAATATCGGGTTTTAATAAACAATGTTACATTTTTATAATATTGTCATGAACTAGACGTTATGAATAGTATTAAATAAATTTAGAATTTTATAATATTATTATTCATCTTACACATTTCTAGAACATGGTATAAGAACAAAATAAATTTTTCGGGTAAAATAAGTATTTTTCAAAAAATGCAGTTTTGCCGCCTTTTGATGGCGCACCCACTTTAAATCGGGTTTTTGACATGTTTATAAGTTCAATTTGAAAAAATAAAATTCTTCTTTGGTATCAAGAAATAAAAATTTACTTTGGATAAATTTTTCATATTATTCTGGTAACTTTCACATTTTAATGAATAGTAAAACACGCTATATTTTAATTAAAAACAACTTTTTTCATCGTAATATCTTATGTGGTTAAATTATAATATTGAATGGTTTTAAAGTATAAATAGAATATATTTTTACCATTTAATATAATGTATGTCATTAGCATTGATTTTACCTTTAATTCGTAGGTTAAATCAATTCAATCTTTCGCAATGTTTTAAACAAAAAGCCGTTTTTATTCGACAACGGGATTAATTTTAATTTAATTTCTGCAACATCTGTGTTTTTAATTTTAAAAAATGGATTCCATATTTGGAATCAGTGGGTCCAAATTATGTTAATATGATACTTTTTATTTTTGAGAATTATGAATAGTAACTACGGTAAATTTTATTTACCATAGTTAAAGGTAAATCGGGTAATTAAGGGTAAATATAATATTTTAAAATTACCCTAAAAAATGTCAAAATTCTATTTTATGACTAAAAAACGACCCATATCACCTAAGGGTCGGATTAGAATCATTTAATGGACATTTGTCCATGAAAATAACTTAATTATTGTAAAAACCAATGAAAGTGACAACATGTCACTCTCTTAAATCTTATAAGTATATTAATTTTAATTTAGTGATAAAATTCATGAAACTTCGAACATTAATAGTATCCATAAAGCTAATGAAATTATCTACATTATAGGAATTTATTTAGAATTTTTAGGGATTAAATAAGTATCATTTATTATCACAGAAATATGATGCAGTAATTGTCTTATTAATGAAATATTGACAGAATTGATGTTATAAATGCCCAAATAAATGTAATTTGAGACTTTTTATGACTTAAACTAATTTTATAGGTTACTATGATATATTATTGTTGATTTAATCAACTTGGTTCGAACATATAATTCTGTTATGACTTTCACAAAAATCATATATCAAATAGTGTCAAAATTGACACAAAATAGTTTTTAAATAAAATATTATATTATTAATTGTTATTTTATTCCTAAAAA
Source organism: Viscum album (assembly GCA_963277665.1). NCBI lineage: Eukaryota > Viridiplantae > Streptophyta > Magnoliopsida > Santalales > Viscaceae > Viscum > Viscum album. Next base: position 296,718,962 of record OY728132.1, on the reverse strand, counting down.
TATAAGGTTCGGCCAAATGACTTAGATAAGGATATATATATTAATAATAAACAATTTGGGGTTCTTTTGGCATGTTATAGTAAGTGTATTAACCATATAGTGAAAGAAAACAAAAAGACACGGTAAAAGTTAAATTATTTAACTTAGAGTTAAATCTAATTGATAAGGTTAAAATAATACCCTAAACTTGTATAAATACTATTGGTTGATAGGATTTCGACCCATCCCCACTTTAGCTTCGAAATAAGACCCTTTGGAACCATTATAAACCGATTTTGACTTTAATATAAAATAATATTTTGAGATATTCCTAAGGTGCCCCTCTCCTCCCTTATAAAAGGGCACCTCCTCCCCCTCCTCCTCACACCAATTTGGGCACTCAAGCTCGGAAAACCCCTGCCATTTTCTCCTCTCCACTTACCTATAATAATCCTAGAGGTCCTGGGCTTCTTCAAAGACCAATCTTAGTTCCCTAAGTGGAGGATTCAAAGAGGCGTTTCAAAGAAGAGGTAATATCCATTACCGATCTTTTCAATTTCTTTCTTCTTCAACTTATTATTCTTTAGTTGTTTCATGATAAAGTAATAACATCAGTATTTCTTATATACTGATATGTTATTATAAATATGAAACAACTCTAATTAACCTTCTATCCATCCTACGGAAAAAGGAAATCATGGCACGTGCGTATGTACGGAATACCGTCTCCACGCCGTGGTGTAATCTATTTTCCGCCACCACCTTAATTGGATGGGTATAAAGGTGTAATGAGTAACTATATATGACTATTATAAAGTGATATTGATACTGAAATAGTATACATACACTTCAACACAATTCCACGACCATGGGAATGATATCATCGCTCGTGCGTACGTACGGACTACCGTCTCCACGATGCGATGAGATTCATTCTCAATGATTAACCATTAATGAATGATTATAATGTATATATAATAAGTACTAATGAAATATATGACCTGATAATGATACTGGAATTATTTATATTTATATGAATGTCATCTACTTAATTACATTCAATTCAATAAGGAAACAAAAACAGCGTTCATGCTTACGTACGGACTACCGTCTCCATGAACGGTGTATTTCTTTCCATTTACTGATTTATTATATATGTATATTCTGAATATATATATATATATCATGTTTTATATTCTGGAATTAAGTAATCATGATCTACCTAATCATATGAATAATTACAAGTTAAAAACACGAACGACAAATGAGACGATTTTACCCAAAACGCTACTTTAACATGAATTTACAAAAGAACGGGTAATATAAAGTCATAAGTGGACCATATATGATATAATAACAATTAATATTATTCTGGAATAATTCAATAACATGATTTAAATCATTATACAGGAGGTTTGGACACTTACAAAGCAAGTCGGACCTAAGGTAAGGGAAATATCACAATCTCATTTTTATTCGAGATTGTTTATACTTTGGTATTTACTGGGGTGTATTTTATCATCCATATCCATGTTTCCTCAATATGTAATATTATTTACATCCACCTAAAATTTTTTAAATCCAATTTTACCCTTCAGTGAGTTTTTAGTAAAAGATATGAAAGGAATCTTTTGTCATTTTTCGTACGAGGTACTTTTTGACTTTTCCGAAAAAAGTACGAAGAATGTTTTTTTTAACTTATACGGCATGAATGGATTTTTAAAACATTATTTCCAAGAAGCTTCCTTTACAAGTTTTCAAGTTTATTTTTAATCAACTTCTTTTAGTTTAAAATTTTATGACATGTTAAGAAAGGAAAAATGTTTTTGATGTAGAAAGAATATTTTCCTCAAGAATGAAGTTCAAGTGTTTTATCAAAATTATTTTACATCTAAGATAATAAAGGGTTCTGTTTTCATCCCTATTATTACATTGATTTGATTATGTTGTGATGGAATTATTTTTATGAATTCCTTTATCGTATATAAATTGTTTTATGATGTCATGATATTTAAGAATCCCATTTTTTTTACATGGGTTACGCTATGATGTATGGTTTATGATTATGTGGCACACATAAGAAAGGATTCATTATAAGATGTGTGGGACCTATATCTCCCTCCAATCCATTGGGTAAAGATTTTATATCTCATGAGATAGACATGGCTGGAACGGTAGGTTATACCGGTTCAGTGAAACAGGACTGAAACGAGGGTGACTCGATTCAGAAAGGGACTTTGTCAACTAAGATAGTCTTGGCAATGAGTCTTGATTAACAAGAAATGATTCTCTATGATTATGTGTGTATGCCACAAAGTTTCATGTTTTAAGTTATGATTATTGTGATTACATTTCACTGCCATGATTTATCCCATGTTATGAAATTATGATCTCTTTTGCAGGTTATGATTTCCAAAAGTTATGTGCTTGTGTATATGATGAGATTTATATTTATTTTGTTTACCCTTACTGAGCATTTGAGCTCACCCTTTTATGTTTTCTTTTCCCCAGGGTATAAAGAAAGATTTTAGGTAAAAAAAAGGGAAGATCTTTATGGGAGATATTGGAGATCTTTCACCACGATTAGAAGATTACGTTCCGAGTTTCCAAAGACACTAAACTATTACGATCCTTGTGTGTGTGTTTTTGTTATGTACTAAGTATTCCGCAAATGAAATGTAATGTCCATGTACGTCAAGCTACGGGTCTCTACAGTTGGTATCAGAGGAAAGGTTTAGTCAACCTTTGGAAACTAGGATGCGAGATCTTTAGTGAGATCCCTAGAGATATTTATAAGGTATGTCTAGGGATTTCCCTAAGGATAAGTATACGTATAGGATACAGTCCTAGAACTACGGTAACGATCATAGAATTTAAACTAAGATGTTATATATTGAGGATACTCCACATTTATTATGTTGTTTTCCCTAGCATGATTTTTGCCTCTCACACTATTCTATTTTTGGGTTTTAGAAAATGGCTGGAAACAAGATGATTCACGATAATGGAGGAGATGATGGACAATGGAATGATATTCTTCATAATGAAATGGGATTTGGAAGTCCAAACATCATTATTATTCCGAATCAGCAATCTCATAATATGATCAATAAAGTAAAATTTGGTAAGTTTCCTGACTCGGCTAATAAGAGAAAGATGGAGTTTCATGATGATCATAGAGGAAAGAAAGTTCAATTTCCCCTATGTAAATAATGTGGGATGAGGCATAAAGGAGAATCTTTCAAAGGAACTGAAAGATGATTTGGGTGTGGAAAAGAAGGACACAAAGCAAGTAAGTGCAAAGGAAAAGGTTCAGTTAACACCATGGATGAGGATAATGGTATTGTTATGACATCAACAATGGTTAAATGTTTTAAATGTGGAATGTACGGGCATTATGCAAACCAATTCCCTAAGGGAAAGTCTCATGAAGATAATCAGTATGGTCGTATGGGAAGTATTTATGTTGATGATGATGAAGAGACTACAAATGATATGTGAGATGAAAGAATTGTTGAAGCTCGGTCAATGGTTTAAGAATGTAGTGGAATGATTACATGTTTATCATGTGTAATGTTGTATAAGTAATCTCATGGTACTATGGATTAAAGAGACATGTAAGTATTGTTACACTGTTGTCTGATTAATGTTACCAGTATCAATGAAAGGTTATTCAGATATTTTTGGAATGTAGATGATATGCGCATAGTGAAGAGATAAGGAGAAAATTAAATGTTTGATAGTATTCATGAGCTCATGACTGATATAAGGATAAGGTTATATCATGGTTTGAGTATATAGAATTTTTGGATTTTGGTATGTGGAAAGAGTTAACTTTTGACAGCATTCATGTTTTCACTAAGGTTTAATGGGTATTCTTTTTTTTTCAAGAGAATACATCATTAAGGTATTCACATGATTGGAATGTGAACAACAAGATATATGGGGGATAAATGATGGTATTCACATGCTTGGTTGACGAAATTTCAAGTAATCATTTTCTTTATACTATGAGCTTGGACCGAAGTATTTTAGATAAGTCTATAGATTGTAATGGATTATGTTAACCATAAGTTAGTATTGTTTAAGTATAGAACTTTTTTTGATATTATTTATGTGATGTTATAGTAATGTAGTTTTAGAAAAAGGACAACCTGCAGGACGGGCGACAGCCCATCGCTTCGGACAAGGCTGTGGGAATCGAACCCACAACCGAAGTGCGACTGGCCTTTATCGCCTACCACTGGCCTACAAGAAGTCCCTGTTTAGTAGAAACTAGTTTTATTTTATTAAGCGGTATGATATATGAAGTATAAGTTCTTTTTTGGAACCATATACGATTAACCATAAAATGGAATTATAACTTTTGCTAATCTTTTGTTTGAAAGAGATAGAATGACCCATCATTCTATCATATGATCTGCTAACACATCACGAATGACAAATTCAACTTCATTTCTTTAAGAGATGAAGTGGAAATTTTCCAAAGAACGACAAACGGTGAGACTATACCAAAATCACGAAAGTATTTCTTCTAATTCCAATTTCATCAACTTTAGGGAAATGATCTTGAAAACCCAAAATGTTGTCTTAGTGCTCTTATATCTAATGAATCAGATGGTACCTTAGATCGTAAAAAATTTATGGCTTTGTGATTGCTAGCTTTTCCATAGCCATGTTCTCTACCACTCTCCATCAGAACATGATGTTTAGATTTCTCTTCCATATCCATATTTTCACCTATGTGGAAACCCAGTGATTAGTTTATTTGGGTAACCGTTACGTTTCATACTTTTGTTTTTAAATATTGGTTTTGATATTCCTTTTTACGATGTGGGTTTCTATTGAAGAAACTTTCGAATAATAAACCATTTATAACCCCGACGAATTTCGAGGGCGAAATACATTTTAAGGGGGGTAGAATGTAACACCCCGAGATTTTATGAAAAATATTATTTTAATTTCATTAATTTCTTATGTTGTATTCTACACCAAGATTACCTTGTGCGATACGCAACACCGTTTTAGCTTGCAGTATACGTAACACTATTCTTGGACCGTGTTACACACAATTTTGATAATAGTTATTCTACGCAACATTGAGTATGTATATATATATATATATATTAAATGTATAAATGAAATATGGTTGGATTCTGTTATACGAAACAACGAAGGATTCTTTCACAACACGCAACCCTGACTTGGCTTGCATTACGCGCAATCACGACCTTCCTCGATAGCGTGTGTTGTACGCAATTCCGGGTTTTAATAAACAATGTTACATTTTTATAATATTGTCATGAACTAGCCTTTATGAATAGTATTAACTAAATTTTTAATTTTATAACATTATTATTCATCTTACACATTTCTAGAACATGGTATAAGAACAAAATAAAATTTTCGGGTAAAATAAGTATTTTTAAAAAAATGCAGTTTTGCTGCCTTTTGATGGCGCACCCACTTTAAATCTGGTTTTTGACATGTTTATAAGTTCAATTTGACAAAATAAAATTCTTCTTTGGTATCAAGAAATAAAAATTTACTTTGGATAAATTTTTCATATTATTCTGGTAACTTTCACATTTTAATGAATAGTAAAAACACGCTATATTTTAATTAAAAACAACTTTTTTCATCTTAATATCTTATGTGGTTAAATTATAATATTGAATGGTTTTAAAATATAAATAGAATATATTTTTACCATTTAATATAATGTATGTCATTAGCATTGATTTTACCTTTAATTCGTAGGTTAAATCAATTCAATCTTTCGCAATGTTTTAAACAAAAACCCGTTTTTATTCGACAACGGGATTAATTTTAATTTAATTTCTGCAACTTCTGTGTTTTGAATTTTAAAAAATTGATTCCATATTTGGAATCAGTGGGTCCAAATTATTTTAATAGGATGTTTTTTATTTTTGGGAATTATGAATAGTAACTACGGTAAATTTTATTTACCATAGTTAAAGGTAAATCGGGTAATTAAGGGTAAATATAATATTTTAAAATTACCCTAACAAATGTCAAAATTCTATTGGATGACTAAAACACGACCCATATCATCTAATGGTTGTATTAGAATCATTTAATGGACATTTTTCCATGAAAATAACTTAATTATTATTAAAACCAAAGAAAGTGACAACATGTCACTCTCTTAAATCTTATAAGTATATTAATTTTAATTTAGTGATAAACTTCATGAAACTTAGAACATAAATAGTCTCCAGAAATCTAATGAAATTATCTACATCATAGGAATTTATTTAGAATTTTTAGGGATTAAATAATTATCATTTATTATGACAGAAAGATGATGCAGTAATTGTCTTATTAATGAAATATTGACAGAATTGATGTTATAAATGCCCAAATAAATGTAATTTGAGACTTTTTATGACTTACACTAATATTATAGGTTACTATGATATATTAGTGTTGATTTAATAAACTTGGTTCGAACATATAATTCTGTTATGACTTTCACAAAAATCATATATCAAATAGTGTCAAAATTGACACAAAATAGTTTTTAAATAAAATATTATATTATTAATTGTTATTTTATTTCTAAAAATCTACGGTTCGGCCAAATGACTTATATAAGGATATATATATTAATAATAAACAATTTGGGGTTCGTTTGGCTTGTTATAGTAAGTGTATTAACCATATAGTGAAAGAAAACAAAAAGACACGGTAAAAGTTAAATTATTTAACTTAGAGTTAAATCTAATTGATAAGGTTAAAATAATACCCTAAACTTGTCTAAATCCTATTGGTTGATATGATTTTGACCCATCCCCACTTTATCTTAGAAATAAGACCCTTTGGAACCATTATAAACCGATTTTGACTTTAATATAAAATAATATTTTGAGATATTCCTAAGGTTCCCCTCTCCTCCCTTATAAAAGGGCACCTCCTCCCCCTCCTCCTCCCACCAATTTGAGCACTCAAGCTCGGACAACCCCTGAAATTTTCTCCTCTACACTTCCCTAGAATAATCCTAGAGGTCCTGGTATTCTTCAAATACCAATCTTAGTTTCCTAAGTGGAGGATTCAAAGAGGCGTTTCAAAGAAGAGGTAATATCCATTACCGATCTTTTCAATTTCTTTCTTCTTCAACTTCTTCTTCTTTAGTTGTTTCATGATAAAGTAATAACATCAGTATTTATTATATACTGATATGTTATTATAAATATGAAACAACTCTAATTAACCTTCTATCCATCCTACGGAAAAAGGAAATCACCGCGCATGCGTACGTACAGAATACCGTCTCCACGCCGTGGTGTAATCTATTTTCCGCCACCACCATAATTGGATAGGTATAAAGGTGTAATGAGTAACTATATATGACTATTATAAAGTTATATTGATACTGAAATAGTATACATACACTTCAACACAATTCCACGACCATGGGAATGATATCATCGCTCGTGCGTACGTACGGACTACCGTCTCCACGACGTGATGAGATTCATTCTCAATGATTAACCATTCATGAATGATTATAATGTATATATAATAAGTACTAATGAAATGTATGACCTGATAATTATACTGGAGTTATTTATATTTATATGAATGTCATCTACTTAATTCCATTCAATTCAATAAGGAAACGAAAACAGTGTTCATGCGTACGTACGGACTACCGTCTCCATGAACGGTGTATTTCTTTCCATTTACTGATTTATTATATATGTATATTCTGAATATATATATATAAATCATGTTTTATATTCTGGAATTAAGTAATCATGATCTACGTAATCATATGAATAATTACAAGTTAAAAACACGAATGACAAATGAGACGATTTTACCCAAAACACTACTTTAACATGAATTTACAAAAGAACGGGTAATATAAAGTCATAAGTGGAACATATATGATATAATAACAATTAATATGATTCTGGAATAATTAAATAACATGATTTAAATCATTATACAGGAGGTTCGGACACTTACAAAGCAAGTCGGACCTAAGGTAAGGGAAATATCACAATCTCATTTTTATCCGAGATTGTTTATACTTTGGTATTTACCGGGGTGTATTTTATCATACATATCCATGTTTCCTCAATATGTACTATTATTTACATCCACCTAAAATTGTTTAAATCCAATTTTACCCTTCAGTGAGTTTTTAGTAAAAGATATGAAAGGAATCTTTTGTCATTTTTCGTACGAGGTACTTTTTGACTTTTCCGAAAAAAGTACGAAGAATGTTTTTTTTAACTTATACGGCATGAATGGATTTTTAAAACATTATTTCCAAGAAGATTCCTTTACAAGTTTTCAAGTTTATTTTTAATCAACTTCTTTTAGTTTAAAATTGTATGACATGTTAAGAAAGGAAAAATGTTTTTGAAGTAGAAAGAATATTTTCCTCAAGAATGAAGTTCAAGTGTTTTATCAAAATTATTTTACATCTAAGATAATAAAGGGTTCTGTTTTCATCCCTATTATTACATTGATTTGATTATGTTGTGATGGAATTATTTTTATGAATTCCTTTATCGTATATAAATTGTTTTATGATGTCATGATATTTAAGAATCCCATTTTTTTACATGGGTTACGCTATGATGTATGGTTTATGATTATGTGGAACACATAAGAAAGGATTCATTATAAGATGGGTGGGACCTATATCTCCCTCCAATGCATTGGGTAAAGATTTTATATCTCATGAGATAGACATGGCTGGAACGGTAGGTTATACCGGTTCAGTGAAACAGGACTGAAACGAGGGTGACTCGATTCAGAAAGGGACTTTGTCCACTAAGATAGTCTTGGCAATGAGTCTGGACTAACAAGAAATGATTCTCTATGATTATGTGTGTATGCCACAAAGTTTCATGTTTTAAGTTATGATTATTGTGATTACATTTCACTGCCATGATTTATCCCATGTTATGAAATTATGATCTCTTTTGGAGGTTAAGATTTCCAAAAGTTATGTGCTTGTGTATATGATGAGATTTATATTTCTTTTGTTTACCCTTACTGAGCATTTGAGCTCACCCTTTTATGTTTTCTTTTCCCCAGGGTATAAAGAAAGATTTTAGGTTAAAAAAAAGGGAAGATCTTTATGGGAGATATTGGAGATATTTCCCCAAGATTAGAAGATTACGTTCCGAGTTTCCAAAGACACTAAACTATTACGATCCTTGTGTGTGTGTTTTTGTTATGTACTAAGTATTCCGCAAATGAAATGTAATTTCCATGTACGTCAAGCTACGGGTATCTACAACCACCATAGAGAGATTTCAATTTTTTTATTGACCTTCCCCATTGTACGATGCCCATTACTATGGTATCTTATTGAATGGAACATGAAGAGTTGGTGAAATTTAATGTAATTATTGTGGATATAATGGTAAAAGGATTTATTCTTCCTAGTGTGTCCCCATGGGCTTCACATATCCAATTTCTCTTTTTGATAAGGGATATAGGAGGACTAGAATATGTGTTGTTTATCCAAAGTAAAATAAAGTTACTATTAAGAAAAAATATCATTTTTATAGGATTGATGATTTTTTAATAGGTGAGAGGGGAATGTTTTTCTTCAAAGACTGATCTTTTTTCAGGGTACCACTAGATGAGAGTACACTTGTTAATATACCTATGACATGGTTTTTGAGCCTATATGGACATATCATGTTTCTCTTCATGCCATTTGGTTTCAGTAATTATTCGGTTCTTGGTGTATTCAATTGTTTTTTTTCATGGATGATATTTTTAAGTTCCCCAAGATAAAGAAATATGATGTGGGTCCTTTGGATATCATTGTTAAAACATTAAATGAACACCATCTATAAGGTATGTTTTCTAATTGTGATTTATCGATTTGAGAAGTGAAATATCTGGAGAATTTCATATCTGATAAGGGAGTCTTAGTGGATCCAAAAATGTTATAGGATGTTATTTCATGGGACTGTGCTTAAAATGCGTTTTAGATATTGGGCTTCTTGTATTTTTATAGTTATTATATGATTTTTGTTTCTGATTTCAAAAAGGCTTTATCATTGATGACATCTTTAACTAGTAAGTGTGTGAATATTGAATGGAATGAAATTTTTTAGAGATATTTTGAGGACATGTCGGTGAGATTGACTTTATAACTAGTTCTGATTCTTCATGAACCGTTTTTGAGTTATGATGTTCTCTAAGATGCTTCTGGTATAGGTTTGTTATGTGTCTACATATAGGTGAACTTGGTGGTGGTATGTAGATCATGGTAGATATTCCCTCATGAGAATAACTACCCTAACAATGATTTTGAGTTGGAATAAGTTATTCATGCACTCAAAACATTATGTCTCTATTTCTGGAAGATCTTTACAATATATTCTGGTCATAAAATCATGAAATATATCTTTACGCAGTGGGATATATAATTTAAAAATGAAATATAAGTGTTTTATCATTAAAAATATGATTTTATTATTTTTTACACTATAGGGATATGTTATATGGTCACTTATGTATTTGGATGAGAATTACCTTCACAATCGATTAAGGTATCATTTTATGAGTGGTCATTGATGATTTTTTTTGATTTATTATATATTTTTGTCATCGTGTATAACATGTCAAAAAATTATGGTGGAACACTGGAGACTTAATGGTTTGTTGAATCCTTTACCCATTCTATTATGTAACTGCGAGGATGTTTATTGTTTCCCATTTTATTGAAAATGTACTCATAGTGGGAATAATTTGAGTAGGTTGATCATTAATAAACTTATGAAATCACATCATTTTGTTACAATTTGTGAGATGATGAAGGTCGATCTATTCATACACTTTAATGTTTGAGATATTGTGATACTTTGTTGGGTTCAATAAGTGATTTTTTTTACATGGAACTAAGATTTATATTCACGTTTTTTAATAGTTTAAAATTGGTGGTGGTTTACCAGTTGAAATTAATCATGATATATCATCTATAGATGGATGGAAAAATGGATAGAGAAATCCATGTTGTTAAGGTTATTCTTCGATATGGGTGAAAGATTTTGGTGGATTTTAGGAAAAGTATTTTCCTCTCATAGAAATTTCCTATGTCAATAGTTATCCATCATTGATAAATAAGTCACCCTTTGATGTGTTCTATGGGTGGACATGTAGATATCACTTAATCTAGGTAGGGTTGAGAAAGAGGCCCTTATTTGGGACGCGACTCTTTCATTGGAAGGAGATAATGTGTAGTTGATCCGAAAAAGGTTGGCCATAGTATAGAGCCATCATAAATCTTAAGGATGTTGTCTTCATCTACAGATATATTTAGAGGTTAGTGATAAGGTTTTCTTATAGTTTCACCTCACAAGGGTCATCATTGGTTTGCTACGTAGGGTATGTTGGAACTATGTTATTTTAGACCATTTGAGATCACGAAGAGACACAAAAATGTGGCATATTATTTGGAATTACTATCTCATTGGACTTTGATCCATAACATGTTTTATGTTTCCCAGCTGAGGTGGTATCACCCAAATACTTTCCATGTGAATGAATGGAAGGATATAGAACTTAAGATTGATTCCACTATTATTCATCTACCAGTTAATATTATGGATCCACAAGATAAGGTATTTCACATTAAAATGATTCCATTTGTCCAGGTACTATGAAAGTGCATATGAGATAGCCATGAGTCATGGGATCGAGAATATTTTATGAGGATGAACAATCATCACTTTTAATATACTATACCTTTAGGAATTTATATGGATGGAGTGTGCATACGATGTAGAGTATTTTTACACTCTCAGGGTCATTGGTTCACCTTAGTTTTCCCCATTTTAGGATCAAGATAGTTCTTAGGATCAGGGGTTGAAAGTATTATTTTTAGAGGAAAGAGTCTAGGTGAACGGTTAAGGAACCCAATTAGTTAAACCATACACTAACAATGTATAACTACAATGTGAGGTTATAGTGATGTTTTTCATTGTTTGATCACGGTTATTAAAACCGTGATACATTTCTTTTGAGGCATGTGGGGTGTCTGGTCCGTCTTGGAGTGTCACATAGTTTGAGAATGGTTTTCTTAAACCGTTCAACTCCCATTGATAACCATGAAACCTTCGAAAAAGTGGATAGTAGGGGAACATGATGAATGATTATGGCTAGTTTAACAATGCAGACTTCCCCAAAAAATATGTGACCCCCATAACATAAATTATAAATGTATTTGACCCTTTTAACTTTAGTAATATTAAAGAAAAATCATCCCTTAATCTCACATTGGATCATCAAAATACTTCCCAAATGCGTTGTAGTGCTATCCCCTTAGATTATAGGGGTTTTTCCTCCATTATTAACTGATCACAACGAGTTATGTTTCTTTTTTTTCTCTGGTTTCCTATATTACCTTTAGATCGATGCCAGATCTCTTCTCCTATAATCTCATTGAAACAAAATTGGTCCATGATATTCGATACAATGGGTTTTTTTCAGAGGATTGGTGTTATTTATTTTGGATCTAGGATCATGAGGACCCGATCTAATCTTCATTGAACTCATTTTTATAAGGTTATTTGTTTTACCTATTAGTTTTAGGTATGTGTTTCTATACAATAACTTAATTCTGGAAATTTATTATCATTATTATAAAATTACTTTATGTTATTAATTAAGTTGTTGTGATTTTTTTATTTAAATTTATTTCTTGTAAATTTTCATGTTTTTAATAGGGGGTTTATATAAAAACATTTCTAGACTACACAAGTGATTGAATAAATTATTCACTATTAGTTTTTATTTGAAACCATGTTTTAAACATCAAATATGGTTGGAATGGATTTTAAAATGGTTTATAAATGTTCAATATTTCATTGAAATGGATTTTAAAAAACAAGGCTCATTGGGATCCTTTGGTGCATCTGTAATGGGACATAAGTGATCCTGGTTATTGTGACACAACTTGGGGTTACTTTTGAGATGTCAATGGAATATGGTGGGAATCGTTATTGGTTTGTTTCATCTTATTCATGGTTTAGGATCTTTTATTTCTTTTTTTATTCTTATTGTATAGGGACCATTCTAATGTTCCTTTTCATTTATATTTGTTTATCACAAGATGGATTTTTTCATGGATTATTACAAATAATTTTTCAAATGATTTTGTATCACATCTTTTCTCATGATGGATTATACCATTGATATGTGTTTACTTGTGTAAATTATGTTATGTAGATATGCTTCCCTATTTTATCACTTATACAGGTCATATTCCTATTTTTTTAATATGAACGATTATATGAAAGCCTGAAAGAATTTTTTTTACAAATGGTGTCAGATTTTTTATAATTATTTTTGATATATATTTTCCTCAAATGTTATATATGTTGCATTATTTTTATTAGAAAATTTATATACTCCTTGGTGGTATCTAACTAGGCTTAATTTTCACACCCTACATCTCCCTTTGGTGGTTGTAAACATTATTTTATTGGAAAAAGTTAAAGGGAAGGAAATAATGTAGCTTATCATCTTATAATTTCATTGTTCCCTTCCTAATGGGATAAATTAGAGGAGTCTTTTGGCCACATCGGTACTTGATTATTTTGTATTGTTACACATTATAGATTATCTAGTTTGGACTATTTTTTTGGGATCTGGGATGTATATCTTTCCTCCATATTTTTTTTCTAGTTTTATGGATTGTTGTTTCTACTACAGACATGTTTTCCTTTATCCTGGACCACATCACCACCATGACGGGATGGCTTGGGTGTCTTGTCTAGTTAACATGGGTTGGTTTATTAAAATATACGTTCTAATTATACTACTTTTTATTAACCTCTTGATTAACCCTAAATTGGAAAAATATAATATTTTTTACATCCATTCAGAAAAATTATATATAATAAAATAGAAAATAACATTTAATTTTAAAAAGAATTTTTTTCTACAAATCGTATATTATAGTGATATGTTATCATCAAAAATGGAATGGTTTTCCTATTTTTCAAGAAATTCCTTATTTTAATAATCAAAAACTAATTTTCTTATACTTCTAATATGTTATGTGATTTAATATAGTATTGATTTTTTATGTAAAACCATTAAAAATAGGTTATGTGTGGTAAATACAATATTCTATATAAAGATTACACATTAAGATAGAATAATTACTATATCAAGACACCATAGAATAAAGATAAATTATCTAAGTATTGGAGTATTTTATCATTCATAAGTATTTGGTCAATAAGAAGTTAAAAAATACTATTATAGCGACGATGAAGATATTTCTCAAAGTGAATGAGTGACTTAATGATGAGGTTGATCAACCACATGAAGGATTTCAGCTGATCATAGTAGTTTTCTAAATTTTATAATATTTTTAATTAACCAAATAAAGGTATTCATGAAATCTAATGATGAAATTTAAATGAGTCAACATTATGGGAATCAACTGACTACACATTGAATGTTGAAGAAACCACACGATATGATCTAGCCAACCAAGAATTGAGATAAAGAGAGCATATAATGAATCTATTATTGACCACTCAAAAAAAATTATTTCAATTTGTTTTGAAGATACCATTCTAAGAAACTCACCCACAATATGAATAATTAATGATACCATAGGGTGACTCTACATCCATTGTGACTAAAACCCCTAAATTGGCTAATGGTCAAAGTCCCAAAAACTATCCTTAGAATTTAAGGTAAATTTTTGTGATGTTAAACTCTCAGTACATGAATGATCATTCCTCAATTACTAATTATTGAATAAGGCTATTAAAATATAAGAAAACCTCTATAGTGAAAAATAAGCGTGGTTCTAGTTCATTACAATTGAATTTTATTTCCCCTATGATACTATGTTTCCCATACAACATTGAAAACACCAAGAATAAGGACGAAGTGATTGAAAAATTAATTCTATATCATTAAAAATAATCAAACAATGAGGATAACCATGTTGATGAAGATAAATTCATTACGCAATTGATAAGAATCAAATATCACATGATTTCATTTCTCTCTTGGTTTGATCTTTTTATTGGGTTATAGTTATTTTTATTATATATTTACTAACAAACTATCATATATTATATTCTAGTGTAATTTGATACACCCTCCAATTTATTTATAACCACAAAATATCCCACATATAACAATGGATGTGTAATTATATATCTTGGACTATTATGTGAGTAGTGGTTTTCTAAAACTCGGATCCATGCTATCAATATTTATATTATATTTTAATAAATGTGATTGGCAGTGGATTATTATTATGTAGAGGGGAATAATATATATCTTGGTGATAATATATTATTCAATTATGAATAGTGTATTATTTCTATTGACACAATTTATATTAACCTCATCGAAAAATAAGTTTATAAACATAAATTTTAAATAAGTATTTTTTCAAACAATGATTAGAAAATTATTTTATGATATTTTATATTTAAAAGTGTGATATATATTATATTTCATATATGTAGATAATCTATGGAGATTAAATGATTTTATTTTTATTTACTATGTTTTATTGATCCTTTTAGAAATTATTTTAAGGTATAAAATTATATATACATATTTTATTGTTAAACTATGAAAATAATTTGAATTGGGAGATTTAACTTTAATTTTTTTAAAATAAATTTTATATAGTCATATGAATTCACCACATCCAATTAGAATTCGTATTGGTCCCACAAATAGGATAAAAAATAACCTAAAAAAGTTATTTTGATATAAGAAATAATATATCCTCAATCAATGATGTGATTTATGGTAGTAATAGAGAGAATTGAGAAACATAGAAGAATTGTTGATAGATTAGGGATTTGTGGTTTTGTTGTATTAATATTTTATCTTTTTATGAAAGTTATTTTTGATTGATGAGGTCATCCTAATAATCCCACCACATTAACTACGTTAAATATATATATTTATGATTTAAATATTTTTTTGTCGTGGTTTTTTATAATAGATGTAAATTATACAATTGAAATTAGTCATCCCCAATATTTTTTCCCACTTATGTAAAATGTATTATCAATGGAAACAATATATTCCAAATATTTGTTTCTACAAAAATTCCCGATGCACTATCTAGTCCCTAAAAATGATGTTTTATTAAGATTCAATTGTCATTCCATCACAAAAAATTATTTCACATGATGATTATTTTTGAAGGAAATAAATATTCGAACCTAAATAAGTATTTCTCACCCAAAAAATATTAATTTCCATAATAATATTAATGAGTAAATGATTATTCTTTCCTATATAATCATTTCTTGGAATGATTATTTGGAAGAAATATAAATTCCCTAAACAACAAGCATCTTCTTACATAAGATATGGATCACCGAAAAATATATACATGTTCAAATCATTGTTTATCACAAATTGTAATCATTTAAAATAATATTTAATACAAAATTTTATTTCCATCATAACAAAATACTTTTGAGAAAAAAATTTCAGTATAATTTAATTGAATTGAATATTATCCATCTAAGAAAACCAAAACTTCTATTGTATGTCACCCATGATGTACAAATTGGATTATAAAAAATATTTACTTCATATAAACACCTTTTATGAATTAAAAACCCAATTATTTTACAAAACTAATTCTTATCTCATTGTAAAATTCTATCCAATAATTACATAAAATATATTGCTACACCGTCACTTCATATAGAATTAACTCATTAGTCAGTGGAGTGAATGATAAGAATATGTTATCCTTTGAATGTAGTGGAGTTAATAATTCCAAATAGATATTTGGTTCTTTATCATTATCCAATGAGATAATTTATACATAGTTATAAATATATAAGAATAATAATTTAGAATTTATTAATAAAAAATGGATAAAACTACAATAAATTTTCCTAAATGTATGCTATGAGGTATAAAAGTAAACCACAGGTGTATTTGATCAATGCGAGTCCACAAATCACTTTTACATGTCTGATTTAAGAATATACTTATAAAAATATTATATAAATTTTTCTTCATGAATGTAAATATTCAATGTAGAATATATAGACACTTTAATTCTGGTTTAATTGAGAAATACTTCAATTTTTTAACATGACGAAATATGAAATTACTTTTTTTACTTCTATCTTCCTCGATTATATAGATTTGGAAAATTATAAAACTAATCATATTCTCAATAATATATAATGAAAACATTTGAACATTCATGATGCTTTTGAATACTAAAAAAAATATTATGGATCAACACCTTACGTTAATATAATTTTTAATGTAATGTATTTACCTTAGAAAACAAAAATTTCAAAGAAGGAAAAATTTTACCCAAAAATATATCGGAAATTAAAGAACCAAATTTTGTAGACTAATTTTTTATAGAAATTTCTAATTTCTATCTCTCGAATCAATGATATAAGGTCTCCATAGAAAATTTCACCGGATTATAAAATCTAAATGCACTTCTAAATTCAAACTATGATTTTCATTTTTTTCCTAAAAAGAAATTTAAAAAAACTCATATATTAAAATTTGAATCACTGATTGATCCTAAAAAAAGAATTTTTTATTTATATATAATTTCATTAACAACGTGGATACCAAAAACCCTAATTAGTCTTAAAACCAAAACACTATTTACAATCTCTAAGATTATCGAATGTTTCAAATATGATAAGACCACATATTTTACCCATTCACTTAGACATCACATAAAAAATAAATGATGTATTTGGTGATAAAATTTTAATAATTTTTTTTAGACACCATCAACATTAAAAATATTTATACATGAACTATGTGGATTTTATTAATTACTAATCCAATCATGACCCCATTATAAAAACTACATTCAATTTCATAGGTTATTTTTTTTATAATAATTACTCTAATTAATTAATTATTTAAAATGATATATTATAAAATTTTGAATACAAAATTTTACTCATTTTTTAAAATTTATTCATAGATTATTATTAATTATTATTTTATTTTTAGTATAATATGATATGGGTATGTATTAATATTTTTCAAATAATTTTTCTTTATGTTTTGAATAATTTTTTTATTTTTTCTAAAAAATTATTTCCAATTTCGTAAATAATACAAGAAATTATAAAATTTCATCCATGTAATTTTTTTTATTTTCCGAGTAAAACAATGGAACCATATATATTCCCTAATACCATAATGAAAATCACCAAAAAATGGTGACATTAATGAAAAACTCCAACAGTTTCAAAGCCCCATGTTAGTGATCCCGACCCATGAAATTAGAAATTCTAAAAAAACCAACACATAATCACCACAAACTTTGATAATTCACAAGACACAAACCTAAACATACATGTTTTCATCATCCTCATCCACAACCATTTTGATGATGAGGATATTCCAGATCCACATCAACAATGTCCTACATTACCAATGAATTAGAGAAATCAAAACCACACCAAATTAATTTTCACCGGCAATTACAATAACTTTATTTAATAAGAAAACCAACCCCAGAGCCCACTGGAAACCTAGGATCACGAATACTAGTACATTGACCAATAAACTTACAGTATTGTCTCTTGTGAAACATCACAACCAAAAATTTTGGACCAACATTAACACTGCCTGTAAGGCAGATACTCTTGAACCATTGAAACCTACACGAACACATCCCAGAGTATCCATGAGATCCACTAAAATAGGAAAGCATATAATGGGTGATATAGAACAATAAGTAAGAGTATATTTGAAATTTTAAGGAACTATAGAGAGCCATAACCATTGATAAGATGACATAAAAATTGCTTCCTCAGTAAAGTACCATCGAGAAAGGAAATAGATTGGAATCTAAAATCATCGATGAGGAAGGACACCAAACCACCCTAAAGGCATAATAACTAGATAACCATGATCTAAAGACCAAAAATGGTCCAAAAATAAACATATAAGAAAACTAAAACCAAGATGATGATGAAAAACTAATGTGGGTTTTGAACCCTTGAACACTAATGAACCCCAAACCATAAAATCCCAAAATCCTGATGAAAACTACAACATCTCACTGAAATAGATCCAATTTTAATAGATATAGAATCAATATAAGAGGTTGATATTTTCAAGGCCCCCAAAATAAATCCATGAATATGGAGGGAACTGAATAAACCATACATTATACTCCCCTAATACATAAAATAAGACAAAGAATAAAACCACTAGATAATCCCTACAAAAGACCTTTCTTAAAAAACTGTCCCATGTAAACACAATAAAGGGTGTAATAATATTATTTTTAATTGAGAAATAAGTCATATGAACATAATGTGACTAAAATAGTATGTGAACATAAGAATAAAATTTTAAAAACATACCATGTATATAATAAATCATAAACTTGAGTCATGTAATAAATAATATTCATTCATAATAATATTATTTTTAATTGTGTGTGTGTTTTTGTTATGTACTAAGTATTCCGCAAATGAAATGTAATGTCCATGTACGTCAGGCTACGGGTCTCTACAGTTGGTATCAGAGGAAAGGTTTAGTCAACCTTTGGAAACTAGGATGCGAGATCTTTAGTGAGATCCCTAGAGATATTTATAAGGTATGTCTAGGGATTTCCCTAAGGATAAGTATACGTATAGGATACAGTCCTAGAACTACGGTAACGATCATAGAATTTAAACTAAGATGTTAGATATTGAGGATACTCCACATTTATTATGTTGTTTTCCCTAGCATGATTTTTGCCTCTCACACTATTCTATTTTTGGGTTTTAGAAAATGGCTGGAAACAAGATGATTCACGATAATGGAGGATATGATGGACAATGGAATGATATTCTTCATAATGAAATGGGATTTGGAAGTCCAAACATCATTATTATTCCGAATCAGCAATCTCATAATATGATCAATAAAGTAAAATTTGGTAAGTTTCCTGACTCGGCTAATAAGAGAAAGATGGAGTTTCATGATGATCATAGAGGAAAGAAAGTTCAATTTCCCCTATGTAAATCATGTGGGATGAGGCATAAAGGAGAATGTTTCAAAGGAACTGGAAGATGATTTGGGTGTGGAAAAGAAGGACACAAAGCAAGTAAGTGCAAAGGAAAAGGTTCAGTTAACACCATGGATGAGGATAATGGTATTGTTATGACATCAACAATGGTAAAATGTTTTAAATGTGGAATGTACGGGAATTATGCAAACCAATTCCCTAAGGGAAAGTCTCATGAAGATAATCAGTATGGTCGTATGGGAAGTATTTATATTGATGATGATGAAGAGACTACAAATGATATGTGAGATGAAAGAATTGTTGAAGCTCGGTCAATGGTTTAAGAATGTAGTGGAATGATTACATGTTTATCATGTGTAATGTTGTATAAGTAATCTCATGGTACTATGGATTAAAGAGACATGTAAGTATTGTTACACTGTTGTCTGATTAATGTTACCAGTATCAATGAAAGGTTATTCAGATATTTTTGGAATGTAGATGATATGCGCATAGTGAAGAGATAAGGAGAAAATTAAATGTTTGATAGTATTCATGAGCTCATGACTGATATAAGGAGAAGGTTATATCATGGTTTGAGTATATAGAATTTTTGGATTTTGGTATGTGGAAAGAGTTAACTTTTGACAGCATTCATGTTTTCACTAAGGTTTAATGGGTATTCTTTTTTTTTTCAAGAGAATACATCATTAAGGTATTCACATGATTGGAATGTGACCAACAAGATATATGGGGGATAAATGATGGTATTCACATGCTTGGTTGACGACATTTCAAGTAATCATTTTCTTTATACTATGAGCTTGGACCGAAGTATTTTAGATAAGTCTAAAGATTGTAATGGATTATGTTAACCATAAGTTAGTATTGTTTAAGTATAGAACTTTTTTTGATATTATTTATGTGATGTTATAGTAATGTAGTTTTAGAAAAAGGACAACCTGCAGGACGGGCGACAGCCCATCGCTTCGGACAAGGCTGTGGGAATCGAACCCACAACCGAATTGCGACTGGCCTTTATCGCCTACCACTGGCCTACAGGAAGTCCCTGTTTAGTAGAAACTAGTTTTATTTTATTAAGCGGTATGATATATGAAGTATAAGTTCTTTTTTGGAACCATATACGATTGACCATAAGATGGACTTATAACTTTTGCTAACCTTTTGTTTGAAAGAGATAGAATGACCCATCATTCTATCATATGATCTGCTAACACATCACGAATGACAAATTCAACTTCATTTCTTTAAGAGATGAAGTGGAAATTTTCCAAAGAACGACAAACGGTGAGACTATACCAAAATCACGAAAGTATTTCTTCTAATTCCAATTTCATCAACTTTAGGGAAATGATCTTGAAAACCCAAAATGTTGTCTTAGTGCTCTTATATCTAATGAATCAGATGGTACCTTAGATCGTAAAAAATTTATGGCTTTGTGATTGCTAGCTTTTCCATAGCCATGTTCTCTACCACTCTCCATCAGAACATGATGGTTAGATTTCTCTTCCATATCCATATTTTCACCTATGTGGAAACCCAGTGATTAGTTTATTTGGGTAACCGTTATGTTTCATACTTTTGTTTTTAAATATTGGTTTTGATATTCCTTTTTACGATGTGGGTTTCTATTGAAGAAACTTTCGAATAATAAACCATTTATAACCCCGACGAATTTCGAGGGCGAAATTCATTTTAAGGGGGGTAGAATGTAACACCCAGAGATTTTATGAAAAATATTATTTTAATTTCATTAATTTCTTATGTTGTATTCTACACCAAGATTACCTTGCGCTATACGCAACACCGTTTTAGCTTGCAGTATACGTAACACTATTCTTGGACCGTGTTACACACAATTTTGATAATAGTTATTCTACGCAACATTGAGTATATATATATATATATATATATATATTAAATGTATAAATGAAATATGGTTGGATTCTGTTATACGAAACAACGAAGGATTCTTTCACAACACGCAACCCTGACTTGGCTTGCATTACGCGCAATCGCGACCTTCCTCGATAGCGTGTGTTGTACGCAATTCCGGGTTTTAATAAACAATGTTACATTTTTATAATATTGTCATGAACTAGCCGTTATGAATAGTATTAACTAAATTTTTAATTTTATAACATTATTATTCATCTTACAAATTTCTAGAACATGGTATAAGAACAAAATAAAATTTTCGGGTAAAATAAGTATTTTTCAAAAAATGCAGTTTTTCTGCCTTTTGATGGCGCACCCACTTTAAATCTGGTTTTTGACATGTTTATAAGTTCAATTTGACAAAATAAAATTCTTCTTTGGTATCAAGAAATAAAAATTTACTTTGGATAAATTTTTCATATTATTCTGGTAACTTTCACATTTTAATGAATAGTAAAAACACGCTATATTTTAATTAAAAACAACTTTTTTCATCGTAATATCTTATGTGGTTAAATTATAATATTGAATGGTTTTAAAATATAAATAGAATATATTTTTACCATTTAATATAATGTATGTCATTAGCATTGATTTTACCTTTAATTCGTAGGTTAAATCAATTCAATCTTTCGCAATGTTTTAAACAAAAACCCGTTTTTATTCGACAACGGGATTAATTTTAATTTAATTTCTGCAACTTCTGTGTTTTGAATTTTAAAAAATGGATTCCATATTTGGAATCAGTGGGTCCAAATTATTTTAATAGGATAATTTTTATTTTTGGGAATTATGAATAGTAACTACGGTAAATTTTATTTACCATAGTTAAAGGTAAATCGGGTAATTAAGGGTAAATATAATATTTTAAAATTACCCTAACAAATGTCAAAATTCTATTGGATGACTAAAACACGACCCATATCATCTAAGGGTTGTATTAGAATCATTTAATGGACATTTTTCCATGAAAATAACTTAATTATTATTAAAACCAAAGAAAGTGACAACATGTCACTCTCTTAAATCTTATAAGTATATTAATTTTAATTTAGTGATAAACTTCATGAAACTTAGAAAATAAATAGTCTCAAGAAAGCTAATGAAATTATCTACATCATAGGAATTTATTTAGAATTTTTAGGGATTAAATAATTATCATTTATTATGACAGAAAGATGATGCAGTAATTGTCTTATTAATGAAATATTGACAGAATTGATGTTATAAATGCCCAAATAAATGTAATTTGAGACTTTTTATGACTTACAATAATATTATAGGTTAATATAATATATTAGTGTTGATTTAATAAACTTGTTTCGAACATATAATTCTGTTATGACTTTCACAAAAATCATATATCAAATAGTGTCAAAATTGACACAAAATAGTTTTTAAATAAAATATTATATTATTAATTGTTATTTTATTCTTAAAAATCTACGGTTCGGCCAAATGACTTAAATAAGGATATATATATTAATAATAAACAATTTGGGGTTCGTTTGGCATGTTATAGTAAGTGTATTAACCATATAGTGAAAGAAAACAAAAAGACACGGTAAAAGTTAAATTATTTAACTTAGAGTTAAATCTAATTGATAAGGTTAAAATAATACCCTAAACTTGTCTAAATCCTATTGGTTGATATGATTTTGACCCATCCCCACTTTATCTTAGAAATAAGACCCTTTGGAACCATTATAAACCGATTTTGACTTTAATATAAAATAATATTTTGAGATATTCCTAAGGTTCCCCTCTCCTCCCTTATAAAAGGGCACCTCCTCCCCCTCCTCCTCCCACCAATTTGAGCACTCAATCTCGGCCAACCCCTGACATTTTCTCCTCTCCACTTCCCTAGAATAATCCTAGAGGTCCTGGTATTCTTCAAATACCAATCTTAGCTTCCTAAGTGGAGGATTCAAAGAGGCGTTTCAAAGAAGAGGTAATATCCATTACCGATCTTTTCAATTTCTTTCTTCTTCAACTTCTTCTTCTTTAGTTGTTTCATGATAAAGTAATAACATCAGTATTTATTATATACTGATATGTTATTATAAATATGAAACAACTCTAATTAACCTTCTATCCATCCTACGGAAAAAGGAAATCACCGCGCATGCGTACGTACAGAATACCGTCTCCACGCCGTGGTGTAATCTATTTTCCGCCACCACCATAATTGGATTGGTATAAAGGTGTAATGAGTAACTATATATGACTATTATAAAGTGATATTGATACTGAAATAGTATACATACACTTCAACAAAATTCCACGACCATGGGAATGATATCATCGCTCGTGCGTACGTACGGACTACCGTCTCCACGACGTGATGAGATTCATTCTCAATGATTAACCATTCATGAATGATTATAATGTATATATAATAAGTACTAATGAAATGTATGACCTGATAATGATACTGGAGATATTTATATTTATATGAATGTCATCTACTTAATTCCATTCAATTCAATAAGGAAACGAAAACAGTGTTCATGCGTACGTACGGACTACCGTCTCCATGAACGGTGTATTTCTTTCCATTTACTGATTTATTATATATGTATATTCTGAATATATATATATAAATCATGTTTTATATTCTGGAATTAAGTAATCATGATCTACGTAATCATATGAATAATTACAAGTTAAAAACACGAATGACAAATGAGATGATTTTACCCAAAACACTACTTTAACATGAATTTACAAAAGAACGGGTAATATAAAGTCATAAGTGGACCATATATGATATAATAACAATTAATATGATTCTGGAATAATTAAATAACATGATTTAAATCATTATACAGGAGGTTCGGACACTTACAAAGCAAGTCGGACCTAAGGTAAGGGAAATATCACAATCTCATTTTTATCCGAGATTGTTTATACTTTGGTATTTACTGGGGTGTATTTTATCATACATATCCATGTTTCCTCAATATGTAATATTATTTACATCCACCTAAAATTGTTTAAATCCAATTTTACCCTTCAGTGAGTTTTTAGTAAAAGATATGAAAGGAATCTTTTGTCATTTTTCGTACGAGGTACTTTTTGACTTTTCCGAAAAAAGTACGAAGAATGTTTTTTTTAACTTATACGGCATGAATGGATTTTTAAAACATTATTTCCAAGAAGATTCCTTTACAAGTTTTCAAGTTTATTTTTAATCAACTTCTTTTAGTTTAAAATTGTATGACATGTTAAGAAAGGAAAAATGTTTTTGAAGTAGAAAGAATATTTTCCTCAAGAATAAAGTTCAAGTGTTTTATCAAAATTATTTTACATCTAAGATAATAAAGGGTTCTGTTTTCATCCCTATTATTACATTGATTTGATTATGTTGTGATGGAATTATTTTTATGAATTCCTTTATCGTATATAAATTGTTTTATGATGTCATGATATTTAAGAATCCCATTTTTTACATGGGTTACGCTATGATGTATGGTTTATGATTATGTGGAACACATAAGAAAGGATTTATTATAAGATGGGTGGGACCTATATCTCCCTCCAATGCATTGGGTAAAGATTTTATATCTCATGAGATAGACATGGCTGGAACGGTAGGTTATACCGGTTCAGTGAAACAGGACTGAAACGAGGGTGACTCGATTCAGAAAGGGACTTTGTCCACTAAGATAGTCTTGGCAATGAGTCTGGACTAACAAGAAATGATTCTCTATGATTATGTGTGTATGCCACAAAGTTTCATGTTTTAAGTTATGATTATTGTGATTACATTTCACTGCCATGATTTATCCCATGTTATGAAATTATGATCTCTTTTGGAGGTTAAGATTTCCAAAAGTTATGTGCTTGTGTATATGATGAGATTTATATTTCTTTTGTTTACCCTTACTGAGCATTTGAGCTCACCCTTTTATATTTTCTTTTCCCCAGGGTATAAAGAAAGATTTTAGGTTAAAAAAAGGGAAGATCTTTATGGGAGATATTGGAGATATTTCACCAAGATTAGAAGATTACGTTCCGAGTTTCCAAAGACACTAAACTATTACGATCCTTGTGTGTGTGTTTTTGTTATGTACTAAGTATTCCGCAAATGAAATGTAATTTCCATGTACGTCAAGCTACGGGTCTCTACAACCACCATAGAGAGATTTCAATTTTTTTATTGACCTTCCCCATTGTACGATGCCCATTACTATGGTATCTTATTGAATGGAACATGAAGAGTTGGTGAAATTTAATGTAATTATTGTGGATATAATGGTAAAAGGATTTATTCTTCCTAGTGTGTCCCCATGGGCTTCACATATCCTATTTCTCTTTTTGATAAGGGATATAGGAGGACTAGAATATGTGTTGTTTATCCAAAGTAAAATAAAGTTACTATTAAGAAAAAATATCATTTTTATAGGATTGATGATTTTTTAATAGGTGAGAGGGGAATGTTTTTCTTCAAAGACTGATCTTTTTTCAGGGTACCACTAGATGAGAGTACAATTGTTAATATACCTATGACATGGTTTTTGAGCCTATATGGACATATCATGTTTCTCTTCATGCCATTTGGTTTCAGTAATTATTCGGTTCTTGGTGTATTCAATTGTTTTTTTTCATGGATGATATTTTTAAGTTCCCCAAGATAAAGAAATATGATGTGGGTCCTTTGGATATCATTGTTAAAACATTAAATGAACACCATCTATAAGGTATGTTTTCTAAATGTGATTTATCGATTTGAGAAGTGAAATATCTGGAGAATTTCATATCTGATAAGGGAGTCTTAGTGGATCCAAAAATGTTATAGGATGTTATTTCATGGGACTGTGCTTAAAATGCGTTTTAGATATTGGGCTTCTTGTATTTTTATAGTTATTATATGATTTTTGTTTCTGATTTCAAAAAGGCTTTATCATTGATGACATCTTTAACTAGTAAGTGTGTGAATATTGAATGGAATGAAATTTTTTAGAGATATTTTGAGGACATGTCGGTGAGATTGACTTTATAACTAGTTCTGATTCTTCATGAACCGTTTTTGAGTTATGATGTTCTCTAAGATGCTTCTGGTATAGGTTTGTTATGTGTCTACATATAGGTGAACTTGGTGGTGGTATGTAGATCATGGTAGATATTCCCTCATGAGAATAACTACCCTAACAATGATTTTGAGTTGGAATAAGTTATTCATGCACTCAAAACATTATGTCTCTATTTCTGGAAGATCTTTACAATATATTCTGGTCATAAAATCATGAAATATATCTTTACGCAGTGGGATATATAATTTAAAAATGAAATATAAGTGTTTTATCATTAAAAATATGATTTTATTATTTTTTACACTATAGGGATATGTTATATGGTCACTTATGTATTTGGATGAGAATTACCTTCACAATCGATTAAGGTATCATTTTATGAGTGGTCATTGATGATTTTTTTTGATTTATTATATATTTTTGTCATCGTGTATAACATGTCAAAAAATTATGGTGGAACACTGGAGACTTAATGGTTTGTTGAATCCTTTACCCATTCTATTATGTAACTGCGAGGATGTTTATTTTTTCCCATTTTGTTGAAAATGTACTCATAGTGGGAATAATTTGAGTAGGTTGATCATTAATAAACTTATGAAATCACATCATTTTGTTACAATTTGTGAGATGATGAAGGTCGATCTATTCATACACTTTAATGTTTGAGATATTGTGATACTTTGTTGGGTTCAATAAGTGATTTTTTTTACATGGAACTAAGATTTATATTCACGTTTTTTAATAGTTTAAAATTGGTGGTGGTTTACCAGTTGAAATTAATCATGATATATCATCTATAGATGGATGGAAAAATGGATAGAGAAATCCATGTTGTTAAGGTTATTCTTCGATATGGGTGAAAGATTTTGGTGGATTTTAGGAAAAGTATTTTCCTCTCATAGAAATTTCCTATGTCAATAGTTATCCATCATTGATAAATAAGTCACCCTTTGATGTGTTCTATGGGTGGACATGTAGATATCACTTAATCTAGGTAGGGTTGAGAGAGAGGCCCTTATTTGGGACGCGACTCTTTCATTGGAAGGAGATAATGTGTAGTTGATCCGAAAGAGGTTGGCCATAGTACAGAGCCATCATAAATCTTAAGGATGTTGTCTTCATCTACAGATATATTTAGAGGTTATTGATAAGGTTTTCTTATAGTTTCACCTCACAAGGGTCATCATTGGTTTGCTACGTAGGGTATGTTGGAACTATGTTATTTTAGACCATTTGAGATCACGAAGAGACACAAAAATGTGGCATATTATTTGGAATTACTATCTCATTGGACTTTGATCCATAACATGTTTTATGTTTCCCAGCTGAGGTGGTATCACCCAAATACTTTCCATGTGAATGAATGGAAGGATATAGAACTTAAGATTGATTCCACTATTATTCATATACCTGTTAATATTATGGATCCACAAGATAAGGTATTTCACATTAAAATGATTCCATTTGTCCAGGTACTATGAATGTGCATATGAGATAGCCATGAGTCATGGGATCGAGAATATTTTATGAGGATGAACAATCATCACTTTTAATATACTATACCTCTAGGAATTTATATGGATGGAGTGTGCATACGATGTAGAGTATTTTTACACTCTCCGGGTCATTGGTTCACCTTAGTTTTCCCCATTTTAGGATCAAGATAGTTCTTAGGATCAGGGGTTGAAAGTATTATTTTTAGAGGAAAGAGTCTAGGTGAACGGTTAAGGAACCCAATTAGTTAAACCATACACTAACAATGTATAACTACAATGTGATGTTATAGTGATGTTTTTCATTGTTTGATCACGGTTATTAAAACCGTGATACATTTCTTTTGAGCCATGTGGGGTGTCTGGTCCGTCTTGGAGTGTCACATAGTTTGAGAATGGTTTTCTTAAACCGTTCAACTCCCATTGATAACCATGAAACCTTTGAAAAAGTGGATAGTAGGGGAACATGATGA
Organism: Viscum album; assembly: GCA_963277665.1. Taxonomy (NCBI): domain Eukaryota; kingdom Viridiplantae; phylum Streptophyta; class Magnoliopsida; order Santalales; family Viscaceae; genus Viscum; species Viscum album. Next base: position 296,690,014 of record OY728132.1, on the reverse strand, counting down.
ATGATTATGGCTAGTTTAACAATGCAGACTTCCCCAAAAAATATGTGACCCCCATAACATAAATTATAAATGTATTTGACCCTTTTAACTTTAGTAATATTAAAGAAAAATCATCCCTTAATCTCACATTGGATCATCAAAATACTTCCCAAATGTGTTGTAGTGCTATCCCCTTAGATTATAGGGGTTTTTCCTCCATTATTAACTGATCACAACGAGTTATGTTTCTTTTTTTGCTCTGGTTTCCTATATTCCCTTTAGATCAATGCCAGATCTCTTCTCCTGTAATCTCATTGAAACCAAATTGGTCCATGATATTCGATACAATGGGTTTTTTTCAGAGGATTGGTGTTATTTATTTTGTATCTAGGATCATGAGGACCCGATCTAATCTTCATTGAACTCATTTTTATAAGGTTATTTGTTTTACCTATTAGTTTTAGGTATGTGTTTCTATACAATCACTTAATTCTGGAAATTTATTATCATTATTATAAAATTACTTTATGTTATTAATTAAGTTGTTGTGATTTTTTATTTAAATTTATTTCTTGTAAATTTTCATGTTTTTAATAGGGGGTTTATATAAAAACATTTCTAGACTACACAAGTGATTGAATAAGTTATTCACTATTAGTTTTTATTTGAAACCATGTTTTAAACATCAAATATGGTTGGAATGGATTTTAAAATGGTTTATAAATGTTCAATATTTCATTGAAATGGATTTTAAAAAACAAGGCTCATTGGGATCCTTTGGTGCATCTGTAATGGGACATAAGTGATCCTGGTTTTTGTGACACAACTTGGGGTTACTTTTGAGATGTCAATGGAATATGGTGGGAATCGTTATTGGTTTGTTTCATCTTATTCATGGTTTAGGATCTTTTATTTCTTTTTTTATTCTTATTGTATAGGGACCATTCTAATGTTCCTTTTCATTTATATTTGTTTATCACATGATGGATTTTTTCATGGATTATTACAGATAATTTTTCAAATGATTTTGTATCACATCTTTTCTCATGATGGATTATACCATTGATATGTGTTTACTTGTGTAAATTATGTTATGTAGATATGCTTCCCTATTTTATCACTTATACAGGTCATATTCCTATTTTTTTAATATGAACGATTATATGAAAGCCTGAAAGAATTTTTTTTTACAAATGGTGTCAGATTTTTTATATTTATTTTTGATATATATTTTCCTCAAATGTTATATATGTTGCATTATTTTTATTAGAAAATTTATATACTCCTTGGTGGTATCTAACTAGGCTTAATTTTCACACCCTACATCTCCCTTTGGTGGTTGTAAACATTATTTTATTGGAAAAAGTTAAAGGGAAGGAAATAATGTAGCTTATCATCTTATAATTTCATTGTTCCCTTCCTAATGGGATAAATTAGAGGAGTCTTTTGGCCACATCGATACTTGATTATTTTTTATTGTTACACATTATAGATTATCTAGTTTGGACTATTTTTTTGGGATCTGGGATGTATATCTTTCCTCCATATTTTTTTTCTAGTTTTATGGATTGTTTTTTCTACTACAGACATGTTTTCCTTTATCCTGGACCACATCACCACCATGACGGGATGTCTTGGGTGTCTTGTCTAGTTAACATGGGTTGGTTTATTAAAATATACATTCTAATTATACTACTTTTTATTAACCTCTTGATTAACCCTAAATTGGAAAAATATAATATTTTTTACATCCATTCAGAAAAATTATATATAATAAAATAGAAAATAACATTTAATTTTAAAAAGAATTTTTTTCTCCAAATCGTATATTATAGTGATATGTTATCATCAAAAATGGAATGGTTTTCCTATTTTTCAAGAAATTCTTTATTTTAATAATCAAAAACTAATTTTCTTATACTTATAATATGTTATGTGATTTGATATAGTATTGATTTTTTATGTAAAACCATTAAAAATAGGTTATGTGTGGTAAATACCATATTCTATATAAAGATTACACATTAAGATAGAATAATTACTATATCAAGACACCATAGAATAAAGATAAATTATCTAAGTATTGGAGTATTTTATCATTCATAAGTATTTGGTCAATAAGAAGTTAAAAAATACTATTATAACGACTATGAAGATATTTCTCAAAGTGAATGAGTGACTTAATGATGAGGTTGATCAACCACATGAAGGATTTCAGCTGATCATAGTAGTTTTCTAAATTTTATAATGTTTTTAATTAACCAAATAAAGGTATTCATGAAATCTAATGATGAAATTTAAATGAGTCAACATTATGGGAATCAACTGACTACACATTGAATGTTGAAGAAACCACACGATATGATCTAGCCAACCAAGAATTGAGATAAAGAGAGAATATAATGAATCTATTATTGACCACTCAAAAAAATTATTTCAATTTGTTTTGAAGATACCATTCTAAGAAACTCACCCACAATATGAATAATTAATGATACCATAGGGTGACTCTACATCCATTGTGACTAAAACCCCTAAATTGGCTAATGGTCAAAGTCCCAAAAACTATCCTTGGAATTTAAGGTAAATTTTTGTGATGTTAAACTCTCAGTACATGAATGATCATTCCTCAATTACTAATTATTGAATAAGGCTATTAAAATATAAGAAAACCTCTATAGTGAAAAATAAGCGTGGTTCTAGTTCATTACAATTGAATTTTATTTCCCCTATGATACTATGTTTCCCATACAACATTGAAAACACAAAGAATAAGGACGAAGTGATTGAAAAATTAATTCTATATCATTAAAAATAATCAAACAATGAGGATAACCATGTTGATGAAGATAAATTCATTACGAAATTGATAAGAATCAAATATCACATGATTTCATTTCTCTCTTGGTTTGATCTTTTTATTGGGTTATAGTTATTTTTATTATATATTTACTAACAAACTATCATATATTATATTCTAGTGTAATTTGATACACCCTCCAATTTATTTATAACCACAAAATATCCCACATATAACAATGGATGTGTAATTATATATCTTGGACTATTATGTGAGTAGTGGTTTTCTAAAACTCGGATCCATGCTATCAATATTTATATTATATTTTAATAAATGTGATTGGCAGTGGATTATTATTATGTAGAGGGGAATAATATATATCTTGGTGATAACATATTATTAAATTATGAAGAGTGTATTATTTCTATTGACACAATTTATATTAACCTCATCGAAAAATAAGTTTATAAACATAAATTTTAAATAAGTATTTTTTCAAACAATGATTAGAAAATTATTTTATGATATTTTATATTTAAAAGTGTGATATATATTATATTTCATATATGTAGATAATCTATGGAGATTAAATGATTTTATTTTTATTTACTATGTTTTATTGATCCTTTTAGAAATTATTTTAAGGTATAAAATTATATATACATATTTTATTGTTAAACTATGAAAATAATTTGAATTGGGAGATTTAACTTTAATTTTTTTAAAATAAATTTTATATAGTCAGATGAATTCACCACATCCAATTAGAATTCGTATTGGTCCCACAAATAGGATAAAAAATAACCTAAAAAAGTTATTTTGATATAAGAAATAATATATCCTCAATCAATGATGTGATTTATGGTAGTAATAGAGAGAATTGAGAAACATAGAAGAATTGTTGATAGATTAGGGATTTGTGGTTTTGTTGTATTAATATTTTATCTTTTTATGAAAGTTATTTTTGATTTATGAGGTCATCCTAATAATCCCACCACATTAACTACGTTAAATATATATATTTATGATTTAAATATTTTTTTGTCGTGGTTTTTTATAATAGATGTAAATTATACAATTGAAATTAGTCATCCCCAATATTTTTTCCCACTTATGTAAAATGTATTATCAATGGAAACAATATATGCCAAATATTTTTTTCTAAAAAAATTCCCGATGCACTATCTAGTACCTAAAAATGATGTTTTATTAAGATTCAATTGTCATTCCATCACAAAAAATTATTTCACATGATGATTATTTTTGAAGGAAATAAATATTCGAACCTAAATAAGTATTTCTCACCCAAAAAATATTAATTTCCATAATAATATTAATGAGTAAATGATTATTCTTTCCTATATAATCATTTCTTGGAATGATTATTTGGAAGAAATATAAATTCCCTAAAAAACAAGCATCTTCTTCCATAAGATATGGATCACCGAAAAATATATACATGTTCAAATCATTGTTTATCACAAATTGTAATCATTTAAAATAATATTTAATACAAAATTTTATTTCCATCATAACAAAATACTTTTGAGAAATAATTTTTAGTATAATTTAATTGAATTGAATATTATCCATCTAAGAAAACCAAAACTTCTATTGTATGTCACCCATGATGTACAAATTGGATTATAAAAAATATTTACTTCATATAAACACCTTTTATGAATTAAAAACCCAATTATTTTACAAAACTAATTCTTATATCATTGTAAAATTCTATCCAATAATTACATAAAATATATTGCTACACCGTCACTTCATATAGAATTAACTCGTTAGTCAGTGGAGTGAATGATAAGAAGATGTTATCCTTTGAATGTAGTGGAGTTAATAATTCCAAATAGATATTTGGTTCTTTATCATTATCCAATGAGATAATTTATACATAGTTATAAATATTATAGAATAATAATTTATAATTTATTAATAAAAAATGGATAAAACTACAATAAATTTTCCTAAATGTATGATATGAGGTATAAAAGTAAACCACAGGTGTATTTGATCAATGCGAGTCCACAAATCACTTTTACATGTCTGATTTAAGAATATACTTATAAAAATATTATATAAATTTTTCTTCATGAATGTAAATATTCAATGTAGAATATATAGACACTTTAATTTTGGTTTAATTGAGAAATACTTCAATTTTTTAACATGACGAAATATGAAATTACTTTTTTTACTTCTATCTTCCTCGATTATATAGATTTGGAAAATTATAAAACTAATCATATTCTCAATAATATATAATGAAAACATTTGAACATTCATGATGCTTTTGAATACTAAAAAAAATATTATGGATCAACACCTTACGTTAATATAATTTTTAATGTAATGTATTAACCTTAGAAAACAAAAATTTCAAAGAAGGAAAAATTTTACCCAAAAATATATCGGAAATTAAAGAACCAAATTTTGTAGACTAATTTTTTATAGAAATTTCTAATTTCTATCTCTCGAATCAATGATATAAGGTCTCCATAGAAAATTTCACCGGATTATAAAATCTAAATGCTTTCACTTCTAAATTCAAACTATGATTTTCATTTTTTTCCTAAAAAGAAATTTAAAAAAACTCATATATTAAAATTTGAATCACTGATTGATCCTAAAAAAAGTATTTTTTATTTATATATAATTTCATTAACAACGTGGATACCAAAAACCCTAATTATTCTTAAAACCAAAACACTATTTACAATCTCTAAGATTATCGAATGTTTCAAATATGATAAGACCACATATTTTACCCATTCACTTAGACATCACATAAAAAATAAATGATGTATTTGGTGATAAAATTTTAATAATTTTTTTTAGACACCATCAACATTAAAAATATTTATACATGAACTATGTGGATTTTATTAATTACTAATCCAATCATGACCCCATTATAAAAACTACATTCAATTTCATAGGTTATTTTTTTTATAATAATTACTCTAATTAATTAATTATTTAAAATGATATATTATAAAATTTTGAATACATAATTTTACTCATTTTTTAAAATTTATTCATAGATTATTATTAATTATTCTTTTTTTTAGTATAATATGATATGGGTATGTATTAATATTTTTCAAATAATTTTTCTTTATGTTTTGAATAATTTTTTTATTTTTTCTAAAAAATTATTACCAATTTCGTAAATAATACAAGAAATTATAAAATTTCATCCATGTAATTTTTTTTATTTTCCGAGTAAAACAATGGAACCATACATATTCCCTAATACCATAATGAAAATCACCAAAAAATGGTGACATTAATGAAAAACTCCAACAGTTTCAAAGCCCCATGTTAGTGATCCCGACCCATGAAATTAGAAATTCTAAAAAAACCAACACATAATCACCGCAAACTTTGATAATTCACAAGACACAAACCTAAACATACATGTTTTCATCATCCTCCTCCAGAACCATTTTGATGATGAGGATATTCCAGATCCACATCAACAATGTCCTACATTACCAATGAATTAGAGAAATCAAAACCACACCAAATTAATTTTCACCGGCAATTACAATAACTTTATTTAATAAGAAAACCAACCCCAGAGCCCACTGGAAACCTAGGATAACCAATACTAGTACATTGACCAATAAACTTACAGTATTGTCTCTTGTGAAACATCACAACCAAAAATTTTGGACCAACATTAACACTGCCTGTAAGGCAGATACTCTTGAACCATTGAAACCTACACGAACACATCCCAGAGTATCCATGAGATCCACTAAAATAGGAAAGCATATAATGGGTGATATAGAACAATAAGTAAGAGTATATTTGAAATTTTAAGGAACTATAGAGAGCCATAACCATTGATAAGATGACATAAAAATTGCTTCTTCAGTAAAGTACCATCGAGAAAGGAAATAGATTGGAATCTAAAATCATCGATGAGGAAGGACACCAAACCACCCTAAAGGCATAATAACTAGATAAACATGATCTAAAGACCAAAAATGGTCCAAAAATAAACATATAAGAAAACTAAAACCAAGATGATGATGAAAAACTAATGTGGGTTTTGAACCCTTGAACACTAATGAACCCCAAACCAGAAAATCCCAAAATCATGATGAAAACTACAACATCTCACTGAAATAGATCCAATTTTAATAGATATAGAATCAATATAAGAGGTCGATATTTTCAAGGCCCCCAAAATAAATCCATGAATATGGAGGGAACTGAATAAACCATACATTATACTCCCCTAATACATAAAATAAGACAAAGAATAAAACCACTAGATAATCCCTACAAAAGACCTTTCTTAAAAAACTGTCCCATGTAAACACAATAAAGGGTGTAATAATATTATTTTTAATTGAGAAATAATTCATATGAACATAATGTGACTAAAATAGTATGTGAACATAAGAATAAAATTTTAAAAACATACCATGTATATAATAAATCATAAACTTGAGTCATGTAATAAATAATATTCATTCATAAGACATGACTCACAGTACAATCAAAGAACATGACCCATGGTGACATAAAATATGAAAAAGACACATATTTTTGTATAAAAATAATATTATAACATCCTAAATATGTTTAAATAGAAACACGTTTACTCATTAAGTTATGGATAAGAAATGAGTTCCTTGTATTACATTATGGACATGAAATCTAAGTCAAAATATAATCTTTGGACCATGAAATAAGGGTCAAACATGATATATGTATATCTTGAGTTATCAATAATTACCTAATGAATTGTAGTGAGATATAGGTCCCACTTATCCATGTATATAATGTGACCACCATCAAAGTGGAAATACTCATTTACTAAAGAGGGTTCAGTCCCCATTTTAGCTTTCTATTACTGAACCATGTTACCTTTCCTTTCCAAATCGGTATTACTGAAATGGGTTCACAAAATATTCTTGTCATATATTACTAAATTAATTTCACTCCCCATTCCAGTCATGTCTATCTAAATATATACAAATATCTACCCAATTCATTAGAGGGAGATATTGGTCCTACCTGTTTTATAATAAAAGTAATATTTATCTGTTTCATAAGATAATAACATTCACCATATAAAAAAATGAAATGAAATGGGTATCATAAGAATCTAATCATATCATTATTTTTTTAAAGGTTATTTGTTTTATAATCATTTTATAATATAATAATCTATGAAAATAAGCTAGTTTCAGAAGAAATTATTAATGTTATAATATGTGGAAGAGAAACTTGTTTGATAATGTTCAAGCTGTAAAAAAGAAATCCATTTCATGAAATAATAAACCTCTTTTCCATGGATCATATCCAAAATAGTGAATAGTTAACACCACCTGATATAATTTTAGAGAGAAAATTATTTTTATAGGTCATTTGCATCATTTCTTAAGGTAAATAACATTTCATTTAAAAATATATTTTAAAAACATAAAACCTTTGGGAATCTATTTTAATTAAAAAATAACATAAAAAATATATTTGGATGATTTTAAGATTAATTTAATACATTTATTTAAAAAAATATCCTTTCATATTTGAAAAACACTTATTAAAACCCAAAACATTTTGAAATTATTTTTCTTTGAAAATATATTTGAAAACCCATAACGGATTACTAGAAAAATAATATAAAACTATATTTTAAATGTTACAAAATATTTAGTTACATTAATTATTATTTTCATAGAAATAATTTTTAAAAATTTTGAATTTTTTTTGAAAACATGGTTGTGTAATAAAACATATTTCCAATCGAAAACATAAATATAGTCAGATTTTATTAAAAAAATTTCTTAATTATGTTATGTACAAAAATTGGAAAATGGAACTATTACCTAAATATATCATGAATCACCATAGTATAATATAATTCATGTCAATTATCAAGTGGTGGATCATGATATTTCATCATTGTAGACTTAATCGTAAAAATCCCAATAAATGATGGGATTTTAAGATAAATTGTTTACCACTTTGGTAATATTGAATCATGATTCCAATGATTAAATACAATAAAATTAAACATAAGATAACTTAATTTAAAATTAATTCATCATATTACGAGTTAAATGGGATGTATTTATACCTTGATAAAGAATATAGGCTCACAATATAATGTACGAATCAAAAAAGAAAAATTGGGAAAAATCCCTTACTGTTTGAGAAAATTTCGAATTGAAATTACCGAGAAACAATAACATCAATAGAAACATTTATTATAAATAAATTTATTATATTTATGATGTATCACTTCATCGGTAGGTTTATTAACTACACAAAATTAATGAGTGGTGAATATGGAATACGCCCCTCAGAAATAAAAGTGAGACCCGAAATCCTCTTACCTTAAGTTTGGAATCTAATTGTACTTGTTACAAAACATTTATAAGGAATATAAATTTAATATAAATATATTAATGAACCATATTAATATATATAGATATATATATTATTTTCTTATGATTTTTTATTACCTTGAAATTAACAATTAGATGTTAAAGTTATGTTTGGGCTAATAAACACTTTATTTTTCACAATTATTTTGAATTTTTATATGGGTTACTCATACAAAGATAATGATTTACTAATAAAAAGAATTTAAACTATTATATAAATATAATATATATTCATAATATATGTCTTTATTATAATTCATCAAATTAACTTATAGGAAATGGCATACATTGTTCATAGAGATGGTAGGTTGTACCTATTCATAAAGATTTATTACATTTTATTGTTGTACTGAATGAAATATAATTAAATAAAATATATATATATATATTATAATTAAATTTTAATTTTGATGTCATATATATCATATATTTATATTAAACCCATCTGAAAAACTTCCCACACAGCGTGTGAAGGAATCACATCGCTTCGTTAGACAATAGTCCACCGTACAAACAAGCGACATTAACATATTCCCAAAAAATAGAAACATTGAGGGTATGTTTGATATAATAGAAACACAAGTGTAATAATATTAAGAATATCATAAATATAATATTCAATGTTTTTCTCGATCATTATCCCTAATTATGAATGGTGGTAATAGAAAAATGAATGACATCAGTTTGTGATATAGTAGTTCACTGTATACACAAATGTTGATTTCATAACTCATTTGATGGATGTGTGTATAGTTTTAGGTCATAAAAAACATAAAAACATGTCAATATGTTTATTATACTGAGTTTATTATATAATTATGGTATAATAATAATTTAAGGATGTGGAGAAGGAAATAAAATAAAAACACATTTAGATGAACATTCACCCATCTTCTCATGTCCTCCTTAGGTTTGAAATAATACCTTGATTGGGTTGTTTTTTGACAAACATAAGTACTATGGGATCTGGGGAGGAATTTTGGGATCTATTTGGGTAGGGTTTAGATAAGAAAAATAGTTTGAGAGGCATGAATAGGTGGAGTGAGTGAGTTCGCTTTTATAAATAATTTGGAGTGACATTCTTGTAAATAGTCAAATTTATTCATTATGTTAAATAGTTTTTTATGAGGCAGAATTTATCCTTTAAAAATAAACTATAATTATAACCATTAGAAACTTTTGACACTATAATTATAAATATGATATCTAATTTATAAAATAAATAATCCATGTTTTTTGTAAAGTAATTTTAACAGAAGTTCATGTTGTATGCAAATGCATCGATTTAACCCTAACCATTCTAACAATGATTTTACTATTTAAGGGTCAATATGATTATTTTAAAAGACCAATTGGTCTATAAGTTAAACATATATTTTATTAATTAACATTTAAATATAACTTTTAATAAGAGGTCATTTTAGTTATTTGAAATGTGTTAATAAAATATCATTGATTTTAAAATAAGGTGATTTTAATTTTTGAATTTTTTTATGTAATTTGAATTTAAAAAAATATATGAAGACTTGTATGGAATTGGATGATATTAAGTTCACACATATTTAAAATTATATATTCATCTACAAAATCAATTTAATAAAATAATTCATCAATAAACTTTAATTTTAATATTTTTAGTATTGTTTATTTTATTTTAATGTCAACTAAATAATTACTATGTTTGAGTTTTCAAGATGATTATTCAATTATTACATCATTAATAATTAAAAATAAATAATTATGATAAATAAAACTCATTTATCATTGAAAATAATACTTATAACAAAACTTATTTTTTTTCTTTCCATTATTATAATACTTTTTGTATATTAAATACATAGAGGGATATTTTTTTGACTTTTCCATTACATAAATCATTATATGGGTCACTATCATGAAAATGTGTCCCAAAAAGTTATAAAATGAGATTCCAAAAATAAAAGTTTTATTATATGTCTGTCCAATGGGTGTTGTAAAATGGGTATCTCATTTTACAGCTTATTTTCTATGTTTAACCAATAATAAATCATGGTTTCACCTTCATCAATATATTTAATTTTAAAAAATTTCATAAATCATTATGGTCAATCAAATGTTTAACCTTAATAGGGAATATAAATTATTATTATTAAAAATATGGAATAAATTTGATCAAATTACGCTGATATTAGTGGTATAATTTATTTCAAATTAGTCCTGCATAATACATGATAAAGTGTGTTTTTAATGTGAAAATTTTCATAAATTTACAATTTTCTTATATCTAAATTTAATATAAAAATGATTACAAAGAACTAAATTGGATTAATATATGTATCAATGGACTAATTTGTTTTGTGAAACCAATTCAAAATATAATTTAAAATTAAAAATTATATACAAGAAACATAAGTTTTCAAATAATACTTAATATTTTTCACTATATATCAAAAAAATTAAACTTCTCTCAAGAATCACAAAAAATACACTATAAGATAATTACGATGTTTCAATTTAATTTTTTTTAAAGATAAATTTTTTAAATGTGTTAATTTTTTTTAATTGACATTGTCCAAGTATAGCTAAATAAATTTTTAGAAATGAAAATATTTTTCGGATAGCATTTATTTCCTTCTTTTAAATGATTCATATTTTATTTATATACAATAGAAAACTCATAAAAATTTGTTAAATATATATTTTCATATCTTAGTAAGCATATTCATTCCATCCATTAATATAGATTTTAAATAACTATAATCATAAATAATAATACTAATTGAATATTTTACTTCACTAAAACATAATCTTAAGTTTAAGACATTATATTGAGGGAAATTTATATTGTGTGTAAGAAAAGAAAAAATTAGTTTTATGTGTATAAAAAGGTTAACTTAGTGTTTTATATTAATCATTATTAACTTGGTGTAGAATTAAACACAAGCCACAAAATAATTAAATTTATTCAAAAACCAAGAATTCATAAAACGTCAGGGTGTTACATTCTATGCACCTTAACATGAATTTCACCCTTAAAAATTTTGAGGGTCCCAAAATGTTTTATAAATAAATTTTACATTTATATAAACCCACATAATAAAATATTATTACAAAAAAATACTTTTAAATGGGAATTTTTAAAACAAAATGGTAACCTCAAGTAACTCATAACTAGGTTTACACATGGGAGAAAATAGATATAAAGTGAACTTTTTGAAATTGACAAATAGAATAAATAATTATTGATAGTTATAAAGAACATTTATCAAAACAAATTGGGTGATCCATTGAAAGCTAAAATCCACAAAACCATACATTTGTGATGATTTAAGGGACCATTTGATTCATTGGAATTGAAGGTACTAGGATGGAATTTCTTCCAAGATCATATTACTAAAGATTGTGATTTTTTCAAAAAGATACACTTACTTGATTTCCCTACATTTAATAAGAACAATCTCATCCATTGTATGTGCCTTGATCAATTTTCACATTTTCTATTAATCGAAGAAATAAAGTTTATTTTTTTTGTGTCTAAATATTGAATAGAATATAAAATCTACAAATATAATGACAAGTAATTCAATAAATCTTTAGTTATCATGATGAATAAATTTTCATCACATGTGTTTAAATATGCATAAATATTAATATTAAGAAACATTAATATAAAAAACACCATCCAAAGTTAAATATAATCATTTTCATAAATGGTTATCCTTTTGACCCCTTAGAATGATGATGATCAAAAAATTTACCAAGAACTTTAATAAATTTCTAAAAAATATATTATTATTGGTTCTCTATATATGATAAAGCAGCTATTGACTATCACATACAATAAATGTGAATAATTTCATCATGTATTCTGTTGAATTATGTTAATAACCAAAAGTACCATAAGGCCATAATGAAATCATAAATTCTTCGTTGTTCATTACATAGAATATTTTTTTGATATATTCCTTAAATGTGGAAATGATGTAAAATTCATAAATGATATTATAAGACACTTTTTCAAAAAATATTTTATCTATTCTGAGGTCATCAATACTATCCAATTTACATTATCCATATTAGTCATCAATTTATACAAACTAAACAACAATTTCCTTTCCTCAAAATCATGTTAAGGGTTATCATTCCTTAATCATAAAATATAACCCTACCATTAAAATTTTTTCTATGTAATCTGAACCATTCAACACATTTTTTACAATCCCTAACAAGAATATTTCAATGAAAAATCCTTATATATTTTTTAATTCATATTATAGAATATTATAATTCTAATAAAAAATACTTCATTCATTTAGATTCCTTTTCAAATAATTTGTTGGTTTCATAATATTATTCCTTAATACCTATTTCCTTTCATAAGTCATCCATATTCTCTTAATCTTCAATAATATAACCATTAATCATACAACATTACTGGTTTTCATCATAAGTTCTATGCATAAGAATTAGTTGTATTAATCCCCATATTTTCCTCATTTAAAAAATTCATCCATAGATAATTCAATAGGAAGACCAATATACTCATACATTGTTTTATACATACACTTAAATTCTCCTTTGTAGTTACATGATTGGTATTCTTATTTTCCAATGTAAAATCATCTTCATTCACCTCCAAGTCATTCACATGGGTTCTTCAGTATACATTCTTGGCATATAAGAAACATAAACCTGTTTCATCCATTGATTCAATCCCTCGATCAATTAGAAAACTCTTTATTTATATTCTTTATTGAGGTTGAGAGTTGGTTATAGTATATATTATTAATCATGCTCTGTAAAAATTTCTTAATAATATTAACAAAATTCATTACTCGAGTCATTATCCAAATTGGTTTCTCATAGTCACTAAATTATCCATGATATTCAATGTTACAAAGATTCATTCTAGTACTATACTTTTACCAAAATTGAAATTATATTTTGACCAAAATTATTCATAATAGAAAACCAAATAATCATAAAAATCTCCTATAGGATTTCTAAGTCATAAAACCTTCTTCTTTAATTCATGACTCCTTAGGTTTATCATTGGTCACTACACCAAACTGATAGTTTAGCAGTGGGTTTTCAAAACATTGTTATATTTTCTCTAAATAATTTATCGGAAGTTTCTAAAAAACTACTGCTAAACCATTAATTTTTTTAACAACTGACACTATAACCCCACCCCAAACACCTTTGACCCCAGGACCCCCCGACTCCCTAAATCCCTACTTGCCCCTTCAACGACCCTCACCGCAACTTTCCACTTCCGCTCACTGTGCCTCCCCACCCTCACAATGCCTCGCCACCCTTGCCACGCCGCGCTGTTTCAGCATGCCTCCCTTACTCTCGATCCTATATTAAAGCCTCGCCAAGGTTCTTAGGAATGTTTTATTAGTTTTAAGGAATTTTTCATCTTCTATTCTTTTCCCACCCTTGGCCCCTTCTTATTTATTGTCTTTGATCTCACTTGGATGAAACTGAGGGAATATGTTTGATGTTTGGTTTAATTTTATTAGATTATATGGTGTGTCGATTATTCCTTAAGCCTTTATCTACCTTCTATGAGAGTTTTATTTCATTATCACACTATTGAGGTAGGTTTCTCAATCTAGTACATTTTCAAAAAATTATTTAAATTCTTGGTCATAAAAATTAATTTCAAAATTAGTTTCTCATGATTATGGTGTGTTTTTATGGATTATATTGGTTTTTTCATGTTAATTTTTTTTATAAAAATAGGGGTTGAAAAGGATTTAATTTTGTAATCCTATATATGTGTGAATCTAAAGCATTTGATAAAATGTCAATTTAGGTTCTAAAGTATAATTTAGTGTTTTTCAAATTGCATTAACCATGGTCGGATTTTTTTAGTCAGTTCTCATGTGAATTTGAGTTGGGTGAGTGATTTGGTTTCCTTTTTTGGTTTTAGGGCTGTTTGTAAATTCCTATAGATTGTTACAATGTTCCTTATCATTTCTAAATTGTAGTATTCTAAGTGTTTGAGATACCTTATTGGTGTTCCATTAGATGTGTGAATATCCATTTGTGAATGTGTGTATATATCCCATATGTGTATTTTGTACTTCCACCATGACCAATGTAAACCATGACCAATCTCAACCACACAACCATCATGGTCAAAAAATATATGTACACAAGCTCCCAATAAAATTCCAAGCACTTAGTCATTACCAAACTTAAAATCATAAATAATAGTTCATATCTATACACACTAAAATTTAAGCCTCTTGGAGTCCATATACCCCCTCCTAGGTAATCATGGAATATATTCCATCACCAACTCCCATCACTAGAGTAACACTGGGATCCAACCACAAACTAAGGTGTCCAATTATTTACAGATATTCCATCTGATTCCTTCAAGAACCATGAGGATAATGAATCCTAAGAATCATCTTCATTATCACCAATTTACTCTAGTACCGTTATAGTGAGTGGTTAATCACCTATACCATCCAATCCCATTATCATCAAAAGAAAAATATATTAAAAAAATCTTCTAGAATCTTTAACAACATTTGAACACTCTTAATCAAGGTGTTTCTATGTTCTAGATCATTTCCTATAGATGTTCCTAGACAAATCCCAATCTACAATGCTAACAAGTCCATTTCTAAAGGGGTTTCCACTTGGAAACTATAATGCCCCGACCCCAAAATCCAAGATCCAACACATTATTTTTTTACATTAGCATGATTATAAGGAATCAAGTCCTAAACTACCGATCAGTTTACCAGTCCTGGAAAATTTATTACGTACATGAACTTTACATTGCAATTTATAACATAAAATAAAACATAGATAATCCTGTTATAATTCCATTATTCTTATATCTTAAACTGGCATATAAATCATAGTACACTTCTTGGCATCCTAGGAAAATAAAACATAATAAAGGCGTGAGTTCAAATGCTTAGTAAGGGTAAATAATTTTGCGGGAGCTATAAACTTTTAAGCAATAATGTGTGATAAAAAAATCCATTTTAAACATAATATTGTACATAATATAGATAAAAATCAAATATTACCGTATAAATATGCACATGGATATTCTACTTGTCCTATAATCACATGTAGTAACTAATTTCATAATGAGTGAATGCATAATGTTGGACATCATAACAAAAGAGTCAAGGCCTCGTGCCAAGACAACAAATATTTTCTTTTCAAGGACCTATGTCAAAACATTAGTCTGTATTATGAGACCTACTAATGAATCAAGGAACTATAGCGGGTTCCTCCTATCACTTAGTAAGTCCAATGCATTCGTCATATGAAAGATTTGAAACATAACATAAGCATTCGTATTAAAACTAGAATACGTAATGTAAATACATTAACCATAAACCATGAATGGAATAGAAATAGCACATCCACTATAAAATATATTATAAATTTTTCAATACAATATGAAATATTTTATTATAATAATTAGACCTTAATGAAGAATAATATCTAGTAAAGGATGTTAATGTATTTGAAAATGACTAGTAAAACTCTTTGAGAGAAATATCTGTAAAGACCCAGAAATTTCAAGGAATTTTTTTTCTTAATTTTCTTTGTAATTTTTCAGGAACGCAGTTTCTGACGGCGCCTGATTCCGAGGCCCGGTGTGCCCGGAATTAATTTCCGAAGTTTGGCTCGGGTACATTCAGTGAACGAGCGAGCGAGAATTTCTATCTTTTGAACCGTTGCCCGGAATCGAATTCCGAAGGCACCGATGAACTCGCAGTGCCGATATTCTCTTAAGGAGTCCTTTTCCGAGGTTGCTTTTATTGCGGGTTGAGAGTTAGTTTTTGGGTTTTTAAAAGAAAGTTAAATAAAATGTGGAAACACATTTTATTTTTAACTTGTTGGTTAACTCCTCCGAAAGGGAGTTAGGGGTGGGACCCACATCCACTTAACCTCACTTGAGAGGATTAAGTGTGGTGGGGCCCACACGAACCCTAACTCTTCACCTCCTCTTTTTAAAACTCCCCTTTAACTCACTTTAATTAATGTTTGACACTTGGAATAATTAATTGAGGTGAGATGTTTTAAATTTCAAACCATTGAAATTCTAAGAGGGAGGTTGTGTAATAAAATAAGCTTAGGCTTATTTTATCATTTTGGGGTTGGTTTCTTTTGCCACTTGAGAGGATTTGAGAAGCTCTCTCTACCATCCTCAACTTTGACGAAGAACACGAAGAACACTCAAGAACGCCGCTTCTCTCTTCTTCCTAGCCGGATTGTTTCTGAAGATCGACGACGCCTTCCGTGTCAATGAAAGGGAACGCCACTTCCTCCTCAGACTTTCTTCGTCGGCTTACGAAGATTCACCAACAACGTACCTCTTCGGACGTACCTCTACGTCAACGGAATCAATGAACGATTACCGCAATGTCTGACCTCCGCGAAGCTTGTCTTCCGCGGTTTGTTGACCTGCTCCGTACTTGAACCGAGGTAGGGGTTTGTTTCAATTGTTTATATTTGTTCGAGAATTTTGACTTGAAAATTCTTCGTGGTAATTTTTTTTAAAGTTATGTGGTACTTTCTTCGAACTTGATTGTTTATATTTGTCGGGCCTTGATTTTCAAATCTTTTTATTTAATCTAAAAAGATTGTGAAAGTTTATTATTCGTTAAAGGCCGATTGTTATCCTTATAACGTGAGGAGTTCGGATCGTACAAACCCGGCCGATCCTCCTCTTTTAATTCATGTTGATTTTTTGTGGAATGGTTAGGAAGGGCGTGGTGTCATCGCACCACGTGGGTTCATGCGGTTTAATGCGGAAGATACGCGAGGCGCCGTCGCTCTACGCCGTGGAAAGATTTCAAGAACGCGACGCCGTCGCGTCGTGTCGAAGGTAGTCGAAGAGACCGCGGCCGGAGTCGGGCCACGGCGGAGGGGCGCGGCGCCGTCGCGCCGTGCCAATCGAACAAGGGCCGCGGCTTGAGCCGCGGCAGAGCTGGAAGGGGCGGCCGGAAAATCGGCTGCCGGCGGTTAATGAAGAGGCGTGGCCGGCTCGGCCGCGGCGGAGCAGCCAGAGGCGGCCGGCCTCGCCGGCCGCCGAAGATCAGAAGAGCCGCGGCGGAAGGGTGGAAGGCGGCCGGCCGTGCCGGCCGGCCGCCGGTTCGCTTAGGAGGCGGGACCTGCGGGTCCCGCGTGTGAAAGGAAAACGGCCGGCCTAAGGCAGCCGAGATCCACAAAACACGGGGGGAGTTTACCCCCCGTGTGCGGTGCACGTGCGGCGCCCAGGCCGCGCCACCGCGCTGGCCGCACCGCCGGCCGGGTCGCGCCGCCGGCCGGGCCGGGTCCAGCCGGACCTGGTCGGGTCGCCCGGGTCGGGCCGACCCGGTTCGGGTCGGACCAGGGGGGGTCGGGCCAGGTCGGTTTGGGCCCAGACCCCCCGGTTTCGGACGGGTTTCGGTTTTTCGCCCATATCTTGGGCTACGGGCCTCCAAACGACTCGCCGTCAGCGGCAACACGATCCTTGGATCGAGACGGTCGTTTCGGTATACTATACTCAAGGTACATCTTTCTTTTCGGGAGGCTACGTGGTTAAAACTCCATAGTTAAGCGTGCTTGGCCTAGAGTAGTGATCAGGATGGGTGACCTCCTGGGAATAATGTAAAGACCCGGAAATTTCAAGGAAATTTTTTTCTTAATTTTCTTTGTAATTTTACAAGAATGCAGTTTCTGACGGCGCCTGATTCCGAGGCCCGGTGTGCCCAGAATTAATTTCCGAAGTTTGGCTCAGGTACGTTCAGTGAACGAGCGAGCGGGAATTTCTATCTTTTGAACAGTTGCCCGGAATCGAATTCCGAAGGCACCGATGAACTCGCAGCGCTGATATTCGCTTAAGGAGACCTTTTCCGAGGTTGCGTTTATTGCGGGTTGAGAGTTCGTTTTGGGGTTTTTAAAATAAAGTTAAATAAAATGTGGAAACACATTTTATTTTTAACTTGTTGGTTAACTCCTCCAAAAGGGAGTTAGGGGTGGGACCCACATCCACTTAACCTCACTTGAGAGGATTAAGTGTGGTTGGGCCCACACGAACCCTAACTCTTCACCTCCTCTTTTTAAAACTCCCCTTTAACTCACTTTAATTAATGTTTGACAATTGGAATAATTAATTGAGGTGAGATGTTTTAAATTTCAAACCTTTGAAATTCTAAGAGGGAGGTTGTGTAATAAAATAAGCTTAAGCTTATTTTATCATTTTGGGGTTGGTTTCTTTTGCCACTTGAGAGGATTTGAGAAGCTCTCTCTACCATCCTCAACTTTGAAGAAGAACACGAAGAACACTCAGGAACGCCACTTCTCTCTTCTTCCTAGCCGGATTGTTTCTGAAGATCGACGATGCCTTCCGTGTCAATGAAAGGGAACGCCGCTTCCTCCTCGGACTTTCTTCGTCAGCTTACGAAGATTCACCCACGACGTACCTCTTCGGACGTACCTCTACGTCAACAGAATCAACAAACCATTACCGCAATGCCTGACCTCCGCGACGCTTGTCTTCCGCGGTTTGTTGACGTGCTCCGTACTTGAACCGAGGTAGGGGTTTGTTTCAATAGTTTATATTTGTTCGAGAATTTTGGCTTGAAAATTCTTCGTGGTAAATTTTTTTTTAAAGTTATGTGGAACTTTCTGCGAACTTGATTGTTTATATTTGTCGGGCCTTGATTTTCAAATCTTTTTATTTAATCTAAAAATATTGTGAAAGTTTATTATTCGTTAAAGGCCGATTGTTATCCTTATAACGTGAAGAGTTCGGATCGTACAAACCCGGCCGATCCTCCTCTTTTACTTCATGTTGATTTTTTGTGGAATGGTTAGGAAGGGCGTGGTGCCGTCGCACCATGCGGGTTCATGCGGTTTACTGCGGAAGATACGCGCGGCGCCGTCGCGCCGCGCCGTGGAAAGATTTCAAGAACGGGACGCCGTCGCGTCGCGTCGAAGGTAGTCGAAGAGACCGCGGCCGGAGTCGGGCCACGGCGGAGGGGCGCGGCGCCGTCGCGCCGTGCCAATCGAACAAGGGCCGCGGCTTGAGCCGCGACAGAGCAGGAAGGGGCGGCCGGAAAACCGGCTGCCGGCGGTTAATGAAGAGCCGCGACCGGCTCGGCCGCGGCGGAGCAGCCAGAGGCGGCCGGCCTCGCCGGCCGCCGGAGATCAGAAGAGCCGCGGTGGAAGGGTGGAAGGCGGCCGGCCGGCCGCCTGTTCGCTTAGGAGGCGGGACCCGCGGGTCCCGCGTGTGAAAGGAAAACGGCCAGCCTAAGGCGGCCAAGATCCACAAAACCCGGAGGGAGTTTACCCCCCGCGTGCGGCGCCCAGGCCGCGCCCCCGCGCCGCCGCGCTGGCCGCACCGCCGGCCGGGTCGCGCCTCCGGCCGGGCCGGGTCCAGCCGGACCGGGTCGGGTCGGACCAGGGGGGGTCGGGCCGGGTCGGTTCGGGCCCAGACCCCCCGGTTTCGGACGAGTTTCGGTTTTTCGCCCATATCTTGGGCTACGGGCCTCCAAACGACTCGCCGTCAGCGGCAACGCGATCCTTGGATCGAGACGGTCGTTTCAGTATACTATACTCAAGGAACATCTTTCTTTTCGGGAGGCTAAGTGGTTAAAACTCCATAGTTAAGCGTGCTTGGCCTAGAGTAGTGATCAGGATGGGTGACCTCCTGGGAAGTTTCGCAGGGTGGGTGTTAGACGGAAAAGACAAAAACTTCTAGACCACGCGTCCGATTGACGCGCCGTCTATTGCGTTGCATTCCTATTGACGATACGGAACTTTTGGCATCCTTCGCCTGAGTTTTGGATGCAGTTGGATAGTGGCCGGGATTGGATTGCACCCGAAATCCATCCGGGCCCCTGGAACGGAAAAGCTGATATTTTTCTGACAGAACGTCCGTTTGACGAACCGTCAGCGGAGTTGGTGATCTCGTTGAGAAACGGTCCCTATGAGTATACCCTATGAGAGTTCGGGGTAGAGTTGAGATACAGCCGGATATGGTTCGCTCACGAAACCAACCGGGCCCCTGGGACGAAAAGGCTAGTAACTCATAGACCGGGCATCCGATTGACGCGTCGTCTGTTGCGTTGAGACCCCTATGACGAGGCGGTCCTTTGAGATACTTCTACGTGGGACTTTGAGATACTTGGAGTATCGACATGTAGCTCGTGGAGCGGACCCTCCCAGTGACGAGCGTGCGGAGTACGGAGACCGTGTAGCTGGCTGAGACCTGACGACTGCTTGACCGAATCGACTTGGAGTGAGTCGACTAGCCCAGTGGACGGAGCACTACTTTCTGAGGTGCAGACCCATGGCGGATGGAGCACTACCTGTGTGACAGTGCAAACCCGTGGTGCTCGTCCGGAGAGTACCTCAGCATGCTACTAGGGGGGTGTGCACTACTGTGTTTGGGTGACATACCTCGGCGGGAAGCACTATTGTGTTTGGGTGGCTGGCCCGCAGTACTTGACAGGAGGAGTACTTCAGCAGTCTTAGGTTAGTGAGCAGTACCTCAGAGTCATGACAGGACCACTGTACACTCCTGAGACGGAGCTCTTCAGCAGTTACGGTTTCGATAATGAAAATCCTGGTTTGAGCTGAGACTTTTGACCTTGTGTTTACCTCATGATTGAGATGGGTCACTTGCTAACTTAGGTATATGTATGGGCATATACCCGGGTAGTGGTTATCCATTGATTTCACAGTCCTTGTGTTTCCTCATGATTGAGATGGGTTACTTGATAACTTAGGTATATGTATGGGCATATACCTAAGTAGAGGTTATCTATTGAGATCTTCTTTGTGGTTATCCATGTTGGTTTAGTGAGACCTTGAAGGTCTCGGGGTCCCTACTGAGTATCGTTATACTCACCCCTGCACGGGCTATGCCCGCACCTCGTTGTGTTGGTTGCAGACGACGGGCAGTGCTGACAGAGGCTGAGTGTTCGAGGACGAGACGGTACCTAGAGGTGGACGTGACGACGAGGCGGTACCCGAAGGTGGACCACTGGGCAGACATACTCGGAGTGGACGGCGGGACCCGAGGAGCAGAGGAGCTATCTGTACCCACCCTTCAGGTGGGATTTCCAGTGGACAGCTCGGCGTAGCAGCTTCACTTTTCAGTTGATGTTTTCCCTTCGAGTTGTACTTTACAGTTGGGCTTGTATTTCCGGCCCCTTTTTACTTTCCGCACTTACTGTTGTACTCAGTTTTTACTTAGTGTTTACTTCTTCCGCTTGTACTCTGTGTGATTGTTTACTTTACAAAGGCAATGCCTTCCCTTTTTACTGGGATTTACGCCTTGGTGCTAGTTTCCAGCCCCTGGCCTATGGAAGGCGGGCCTGGGGTAGTCACGACACGGGCCCCGAGGACGGGTCGTGACAAATTGGTATCAGAGGAGTTCGTTTCTACCGCAGAACTTATAACTCTGATGTGTCTTTCTGTGAAGCAATAGTGTTGAGAGTACCGAGTGTGGTTTTCAGTTCAGGGAGTCCAGTGTTGGTGTGGGCGGCCGACGTATCCATACACCAGGACCCTGACAACTGATTTCTGACTTTGTGCACGAAAACACTAATTGCGTGTGTGTTTTCAAAGGTTTTCCCTTAAAACAGCTCAAACCAGGTCAGCTCACCAGGTATAAACGTTTGACCGTGTCACGATGTTTCTTTCAGAATGCCTTTTCATGGACGACCAGCTAGAGCCCCGAGAGTGGTACGTACTGACAGCATGCCCAGCGACGAGGCCTCAGTACAGGGCCCTATCCCAGTTGAGGCACCAGCGGAGGCACCAGCGGTACTGCTACCCGTTGGGCCACCGATGCCACCAGCCCTAGCAGTAGGCGATGCATGATGCTTGAGTGTGCTGCACGAGTTCCAGTGCCAGAGGCCACCCAGGTTCCGAGGAGAGACGGACCCGCAGGCGGCTGAGGTTTGGCTAGAGCCTCTGGTGAGAGTCTTCAGGCTAGTGGGGACGCCGACAGACTTCATGGTGATCTTTGCTACCAGCCTCCTTCAGGCAGCAGCAGGCAGGTGGTGGAGCCACGTGTTCCAGTTTTGCGATGAGATGAACTTCGCATGGGAAGACTTCGAGACCTTCTTCAAGGTGGAGTTTGTGCCAGTATCTCTACACCCCGAGCATGTACAGGAGCTTCTGCCTTTTCCACATGCTTTTCGATCAGTAGCCGAGTCATCTGTGGGCAGTAGACAGATGATGCAGAGGTCCAGGAAGACCATACTAGCAGTTAGACAATCTCGGGTTTTAGGACCGGTGGTGCGGGGCACCCGAGGTGGGGTCAGAGCCAGGTGTGCCAGAAACGGACAATGTTACTCATGCGGTGGAAAGGGTCACCTGGCACATGACTGTCCGAATCCTCGTACGGTTGATCAGCGGGTGTTAGAGGAGCCACCGAGACAGAAGCAGCGACTAGTGCTTGAGCAACAACCGAGCAGTGGACAAGGCAGTAGAGCTCCGAGAGCAGGTGGGCAGGAGAGGAACTAGTGGATACGTCCTTTGTACTTCTAGTTCCATGTTTCTTTGTATTCGTGTCTTTGTACTATGAGATGCAATAATAAAAAGACACTTATCTTTGTTTGCTTTCCTGTCCTATTGTTTGGTTGATACTGAGTGATCCCGGTTAAACTGTTGACTTGACTTTCACTTTCGAGATTTCTACTGGAGGGGACCCAGTGACCTCACACTGATGCCGAAAGTGTGACTCGACCTTTGGAGGCGAGAGTGACAGTTGGATCTCTTAGTAGATACGCCGAGGCCTTACGACGTCATCCATGGCTTGAATGCATCATTCATGTCAGGATTGACTGTATTAGGCAACGAATGTGGTTCATCCAGGGGATGAGACCGGGTTTCTCTTATCGGCAAAGAAGAAATCATAGCAGCTCTTGTGAGACTAAAGGAGGACCAGGACATCCAAGAGAGGATGAAGACTGCACAGTGCAGTAAGAAACAGGAAACCGGTGCCAGTCATAGAGACTCGGGCGTGTTAAGAAGAGGAATCTTAAAGGAGAGATGAGTCTACGAAGCAGTAGACGTGGAGGCAGAGCTAGGAGAGCAGCATGAGGTGGTGTACATCCTAACATGGTACAACCACCCGCCTTAGTTATCCCCGCCAAGCTCAGGGAGATGGAGGGCGGTGGAAGAATGCGGCTACATGCGGTCAAGGAGTGTGACCCAATGGCTCTAAAAATGATTCAAGGGACAGTCTGTGTCCACTACTATATGCTGAAGTAACAGGCGTCGATATGAATCATTCCTCACTTTCAGAAATCTTGTTCCAGACCTAGAGTTTCCGGTAAGCCGTGGACTTGACCCTCACGTCTGGAGATACCTTGGGAGGAGACTCGATAATCACACTTACGCCGATGGTGTGGTCAGACCCTCGAGGCGAGAGTTTCGGTTGGAATCTCTTGGTGGCAGCGTCGAGGCCTTACGACGTTAGTTTGAGTATGGAATGGGCAATAACTGTTCATACTCAAATTAACGGTTTTAGGAAAACGTCGGGATGAGTTTTCCTTGGTCGGCGGAAAAGGAAACCCTAGGCAGCGCAGGGTAACTCTTGCACAGGAGAGTGCGACCGATCACTCTTGAGTCGGTCAACCTTACCCTCGTGGCAGCAGCCTTTCGAGTTACAGTTCTAACAGAAAATGGAGACCTCTGGAGTTCGAGGATGACGATCACGTCCTTATACGGGTCTCACCTCGACGAAGTTTACGGAGATGTAGCCAAGGCGGCAAGTTATCTCCGGGGTTCAGCGGACCTTCTTAGGTCCCCAGCTGGGTAGGCGGGGTGGTTTACCGCTTGACCCATTCACCGCAGTTGCACCAGGTGCACGACGACTTCCACGTATCTCAACGGAGGAGATACGTGCTCGACCCTTCGCATACCATCGACCATGAGGAGTTGGACGATGGCGATGGGGGTCTTTCACGGAGATTTCAGTGGGGATCGAGGATCGACAGGAGCAGATCCTACGAGGACGATCGATTCCTCGGGTGCACTTTCTTTGGCAGTATGGAACCTCTAGGTAAGCACATGGGAGCGGAAGGCTCAGATGCGTGCTCTGTACAGCTTTTGTGACACTGGTTTGTGTTGAAGCTTTACGGGGACATAAATCCCTGAGGTGGGAATAATGTAAAGACCCGGAAATTTCAAGGAAATTTTTTTCTTAATTTGCTTTGTAATTTTACAAGAACGCAGTTTCTGACGGCGCCTGATTCCGAGGCCCGGTGTGCCCGGAATTAATTTCCGAAGTTTGGCTCGGGTACGTTCAGTGAACGAGCGAGCGTGAATTTCTATCTTTTGAACCGTTGCCTGGAATCGAATTCTGAAGGCACCGATGAACTCGCAGCGCCGATATTCGCTTAAGAAGACCTTTTCCGAGGTTGCGTTTATTGCGGGTTGAGAGTTAGTTTTTGGGTTTTTAAAATAAAGTTAAATAAAATGTGGAAACACATTTTATTTTTAACTTGTTGGTTAACTCCTCCCAAAGGGAGTTAGGGGTGGGACCCACATCCACTTAACCTCACTTGAGAGGATTAAGTGTGGTGGGGCCCACACAAACCCTAACTCTTCACCTCCTCTTTTTAAAACTCCCCTTTAACTCACTTTAATTAATGTTGGACACTTGGAATAATTAATTGAGGTGAGATGTTTTAAATTTCAAACCTTTGAAATTATAAGAGGGAGGTTGTGTAATAAAATAAGCTTAAGCTTATTTTATCATTTTGGGGTTGGTTTCTTTTGCCACTTGAGAGGATTTGAGAAGCTCTCTCTACCATCCTCAACTTTGACGAAGAACACGAAGAACACTCAAGAACGCCGCTTCTCTCTTCTTCCTAGCCGGATTGTTTCTGAAGATCGACGATGCCTTCCGTGTCAACGAAAGGGAACGCCGCTTCCTCCTCGGACTTTCTTCGTCGGCTTACGAAGATTCACCAACGACGTACCTCTTCGGACGTACCTCTACGTCAACGGAATCAACAAACGATTACCGCAATGCCTGACCTCCGCGACGCTTGTCTTCCGCGGTTTGTTGACGTGCTCCGTACTTGAACCGAGGTAGGGGTTTGTTTCAATTGTTTATATTTGTTCGAGAATTTTGACTTGAAAATTCTTCGTGGTAATTTTTTTTAATGTTATGTGGAACTTTCTTCGAACTTGATTGTTTATATTTGTCGGGCCTTGATTTTAAAATCTTTTTATTTAATCTAAAAAGATTGTGAAAGTTTATTATTCGTTAAAGGTTGATTGTTATCCTTATAACGTGAGGAGTTCGGATCGTACAAACCCGGCTGATCCTCCTCTTTTACTTCATGTTGATTTTTTGTGGAATGGTTAGGAAGGGCGTGGTGCCGTCGCACCACGCGGGTTCATGCGGTTTAATGCGGAAGATATGCACGGCGCCGTCGTGCCGCGCCGTGGAAAGATTTTAAGAACGCGACGCCGTCGCGTCGCGTCGAAGGTAGTCGAAGAGACCACGGCCGGAGTCGGGCCACGACGGAGGGGCGCGGTGCCGTCGCGCCGTGCCAATCGAACAAGGGCCGCGGCTTTAGCCGCGACAGTGCTGGAAGGGGCGGCCGGAAAACCGGCTGCGGCGGAGCAGCCAGAGGCGGCCGGCCGTGCCGGCCGGCCGCCTGTTTGCTTAGGAGGCGGGACCCGCGGGTCCCGCGTTTGAAAGGAAAACGGCCAGCCTAAGGCGGACGGGATCCACAAAACCTGGGGGGAGTTTACCCCCCGCGTGCGGCGCACGTGCGGCGCCCAGGCCGCGCCCCCGCGCCGCCGCACTGGCCGCACCGCCGGCCGGGTGGCGCCGCCGGCCGGGTCGGGTCCAGCCGGACCGGGTCGGGTCGACCCGGTTCGGGGCGACCCGGTTCGGGTCGGACCAGGGGGGGTCGGGCCGGGTCGGTTCGGGCCCAGACCCCCCTGTTTCGGACGGGTTTCGGTTTTTCGCCCATATCTTGGGCTACGGGCCTCCAAACGACTCGCCGCCAGCGGCAACACGATCCTTGGATCGAGACGGTCGTTTAGGTATACTATACTCAAGGTACATCTTTCTTTTCAGGAGGCTACGTGGTTAAAACTCCATATTTAAGCGTGCTTGGCCTAGAGTAGTGATCAGGATGGGTGACCTCCTGGGAAGTTTCCCAGGGTGGGTGTGAGACGGAAAAGACAAAAACATCCAGACCACGCGTCCGATTGACGCGCCGTCTGTTGCGTTGCGTTCTTATTGACGATACGGAACTTTTGGCATCCTTCGCCCGAGTTTTGGATGCAGTTGGATAGTGGCCGGGATTGGATTGCACCCGAAATCCAACCGGGCCCCTGGAACGGAAAAGCTGATATCTTTCTGACAGAACGTCCGTTTGACGAACCGTCAGCGGCGTTGGTGATCTCGT
Source organism: Viscum album (assembly GCA_963277665.1). Taxonomy (NCBI): domain Eukaryota; kingdom Viridiplantae; phylum Streptophyta; class Magnoliopsida; order Santalales; family Viscaceae; genus Viscum; species Viscum album. The sequence continues at coordinate 296,662,412 of OY728132.1, read as the reverse complement.
TGAGAAACAGTTCCTATGAGTATACCCTATGAGAGTTCGGGGTACAGTTGAGATACGGCCGGATATGGTTCGCTCACGAAACCAACCGGGCCCCTGGGACGAAAAGGCTAGTAACTCACAGACCGGGCGTCCGATTGGCGCGTCGTCTGTTTCATTGAGACCCCTATGATGAGGCGGTCCTTTGAGATACTTCTACGTGGGAATTTGAGATAATTGGAGTATCGACATGTAGCTCGTGGAGCGGACCCTCCCAGTGACGAGCGTGCGGAGTACGGAGACCGTGTAGCTGGCTGAGACCTGACGACTGCTTGACCGACTCGACTTGGAGTGAGTCGACTAGCCCAGTGGACGGAGCACTACTTTCTGAGGTGCAGACCCTTGGCGGACGGAGCACTACCTGTGTGACAGTGCAGACCCGTGGTGCTCGTCCGGAGAGTACCTCAGCAGGCTACTAGTGGGGTGTGCACTACTATGTTTGGGTGACATACCTCGGCGGGAAGCACTACTATGTTTGGGTGGCTGGCCCGCAGTACTCGACAGGAGGAGTACTTCAGCAGTCTTAGGTTAGTGAGCAGTACCTCTGAGTCATGACAGGACCACTGTACACTCCTGAGACGGAGCTCTTCAGCAGTTACGATTTCGATAATGAAAATCCTGGTTTGAGCTGAGACTTTTGACCTTGTGTTTACCTCATGATTGAGATGGGTCACTTGCTAACTTAGGTATATGTATGGGCATATACCCGGGTATTGGTTATCCATTGATTTCACAATCCTTGTGTTTCCTCATGATTGAGATGGGTTACTTGATAACTTAGGTATATGTATGGGCATATACCTAAGTAGTGGTTATCTGTTGAGATCTTCTTTGTGGTTATCCATGTTGGTTTAGTGAGACCTTGAAGGTCTCGGGGTCCCTACTGAGTATCGTTATACTCACCCCTGCATGGGCTATGCCCGCACCTCGTTGTGTTGGTTGCAGACGACGGGCAGTGCTGACAGAGGCCGAGTGTTCGAGGACGAGACGGTACCCAGAGGTGGACGTGACGACGAGGCGGTACCCGAAGGTGGACCACTGGGCAGACATACTCGGAGCGGACGGAGGGACCCGAGGAGCAGAGGAGCTATCTGTACCCACCCTTCAGGTGGGATTTCCAGTGGAAAACTCGGCGTAGCAGCTTCACTTTTCAGTTGATGTTTTCGCTTCGAGTTGTACTTTATAGTTGGGCTTGTATTTCCGGCCCCTTTTTACTTTCCGCACTTACTGTTGTACTCAGTTTTTACTTAGTGTTTACTTCTTCCGCTTGTACTCTGTGTGATTGTTTACTTTACAAAGGTAATGCCTTCCCTTTTTACTGGGATTTACGCCTTGGTGCTAGTTGCCAGCCCCTGGCCTATGGAAGGCGGGCTTGGGGTAGTCACGACACGGGCCCTGAGGATGGGTCGTGACAATATCCCTTTTTGAGAAATCATTTAAAAGTCATGTATTTATAAAGGAATTCATTTAAAAGAGATTTTTGAATCAAAGTGTTGCATACCACTTGGAATGTTTTTATGGGAATTAAAATTTTAAAGTAATCATGTCCATATAAATAATTCCATAAAATCATTTTTAAAACATAGATATTAATTGAAAAGATTTATAAAAATAAGTCATTAAAACATTTAAAATTAGGATCCTGATAAAGATTCCCTTCCAAAAAACCTTAAAATATTCATTTTTGAAACATTTTTTTTGAAACATGGACATGGATAATAAAAATTTCCTTGTAAATACTTACACAAAAACAATTTCAGATAATAATGAGATTGAAGAATTAACCCCTACCTTGTAATTTCCTTTAGTCGAGGGTACATTTAACCTCTTGTACAATGACCATTGTATGTTATTAAATTATAATAGAACCATGTTAATATTTATGATATCATACATGATTCATTTATGAATTTATAATACCCATTTAATAATAATTTCCATGTAAATTTAACATATCGGGTAATAATCGCTTTCATTATCATACATGTTTTAACTTATTATTCTTGATCGTATCACATAGATCACAATTTAAATAATTAAAGAATATAAAAAATTATTTATATATCATATATATTTAGAATATAAATATTTATAAAAGATAGATATATGAAATGGAAAACACTGTTTATAGAGACGATATGCCGTACGTATGCATAAACGTTGTTACCGTTTTCATATCGTATTGAAGGGAAGTAAGTGAATGAGATATATGTATATATATATATATATTTATTGTAGAATTATTATGTCATATAGTACACAATTATTAATAATATACATTTTTATAATCATCGTTGAATAGTGATTATGGAAATGAATCACATCCCATCATGGAGACGGTATGTCGTACGTACACACAAACGATGATATCATTCTATTGATGGTGAAATCATATATAATTGGATAGAATACTATATATAAAGAATCATTATCATGTTATATTTGTAGAGACCCAGAGATTGACATATATGGACAATACATTACTTTTGCGGAATACTTAATACATAACAAAAACAGACACACAAGGACCGTAATAGTTTAGTGTCTTTGGAAACTCGGAACATAATCTTCTAATCATGGTGAAAGATCTTCAACATCTCCCATAAAGATCATCCCATTTTGTTTTTCTTACCAAAAACCTTTATTTAAATCCTGGGGAAAAGAAAACATATAAAAGGTGAGCTCAAATGCTCAGTAAGGGTAATCATGGATAAAATAAAAGAAATCATATACATTTTAACTTCAAAACATGAACATAATGTTTAAATATCAAAATCGTGGGCAATGACATAAAACATGGCAGTACATAAGGCATAGATCATAAAGAAACATTAATCACGATAAAATAGAATGGGAGTAAAACATGTGATTGTGGAAACCATTAAGCACATGATATTATTTCCATAGTAGCCAAGGCATTGCTGCCAAGACTATCTTAGTGGAAAAAGTCCCTTTCTAAATAGAGTTCACTCCTCGTTCCAGTAGTGTATTACTGAAACAGATTAACTTAACATTCCAGACATTTTATCTCATGAGATATAAATCTTTACCCAATGCATCGGGGGGAGATATAGGTCCCACCCATCTCATAATGAAATCATTCTTACTTGTTCCACAAAATAAACTTAAAACATTCATCATAACCCAAAGAATAAAATGGGTTTCATAAGCATCATCCGATCATCACATAAACCATATAAAACAAATGGATATTTCATCATAATAAAATTGAAAGCATGTAAATCATAGAGACATTATATTTGAAACATACACATATGAAATAAGGTCATCTTAGATGGAAAATGGTTTTGATAAAATACTTGAAATGAATTCTTGAGGAAAATATCCTTTCTTCTTCAAAATCATTTTCTTTTCAAAAAAATGACATGAAATTTTAAAAGAATAGGATTTTTTTGAACATAGTTATTAAATTTTTTAGAGTACGCTTTATGAAAATAAGGCGTTATGAAACCGTAAAAATCTATTCACCCATATAAGTTAAAAATAACATTCTCCTCGTACTTTTGTTGGAAAAGTCAAAAAAGTTCCTCGTATGGTAAAAAAAAGTAATAATCCTTTCATAACATGTCGTAAAAGTAAAAAATGAGTAAAAAGGGCATTAAAAATACAAAAAAAACTTTTAGAAAACATTGACATGGATGATAACAATAACCCCAGTAAATACTTACGAATAAACAATCTCGGATAAGAGCGAGATTGGAAAAGTTATCCCTTTCCTTATGTCCAATATGCTTCGTACGTTTATGAACCTCCTGTATAATGATTTAAATAATGTTATTGAGTTATTACAGAATCATATTCATTGTAATTTTATCATATATGGTTCACTTATGACTTTATATTACCCTATCTTTTGTAAATTCTATGTTAAGGCACCATTTTGGGCAAAATTGTTTCATTTAACGTACGAGTTTCGACTTGTTGTTATTGATATTATAACTTATATCCAGATTTACATAATTACAGAATTTAAAACATGATTTATATATAATATATATTCAGCATATATATGATATATCGATAAATGGATTGAAATACACAGTTCATGGAGACGGTAGGCCGTACGTACGCATGAATGCTGTTTTCATTTCTTTATTGAATTGAATGGAATTACGTAGATGACATACATATATATATATACATAAATCCAGTATTATTATGTCATATATTTCATGATTACTTATTATTTATACTTTATAATCATCCATGAATGGTTAACATGGAGAATGAATCTCATCCTGTCGTGGAGACGGTAGTCCGTACGTACACACGAGCGATGATACCATTCCCAGGATCGTGGAGTTGTATTTAAGTGTATGTATAATATTTCAGAATCAATATCACATTAAAATAATCATATATAGTTATTATTTACACCATTATACCTATCCAAGTAAGGTTGTGGTGGAAAACAGATTACACCACAGCGTGGAGACGGTATTCCGTACGTACGCATGCGTGGTGATTTCGTTTTCTGTAGGATGGATAGAAGGTGAAATAGATTTGTTTCATATTTATAATAACTTATCAGTATATGGGTGATACTGATGTTATTACTTCATAATGATACAACTAAAGAATAGTAAGTATAAGAAGAAATAAATTTGAATGAATCGGTAACAGATATTACCTCTTCTTCGACACGCCTCTTTGAAACCTCATCTTAGGGGACTAAAATTGGTCTTTGAAGACGACCAAGACCTCTATAATATTTCTAGGAATGTTGATAAGGTAAAAGGTAAGGGGTTTTCCGAGCTTTAAGGATCAAAGTTGTGTAAAGATGAGTGGGAGGAGGTTCCCTTTTAAATGGGAGGAGTGTGGCACCTTTGGAAATCTTAAAAATATTAATTTATAAAAAATCTAAACCCGCTTAAAAAACTCCAAAAATTACTCATATTTGAAGATTAGATGACATAGGATTGTAATATCATCACCCAATAATATTTATACATGTATGAAATTTATTTTAAACATGATCAAATTGATTTATCCTTATTTAATCTACTAACTTTTATTTGTGGTAATAAGATTCTAAACTATAAATTATTATAAATAATTACTTATGGCCTATGAATTATACATAATTAGATAATTTATGACATTTTATACGATATAAATTTCAATTTATAATTTTTAAATTTTTTTTGTGATTTTTAAACAATTTAATAATATGTTATGTCTATAAAATAACAATAGTGTCAATTTTGACACTATTCATTTATTTGAATTAAAATAAAATACACACATAAGATATATTCAAACTAAAATATTTAATAGGATCCTAAAATGTCATAGTAATCTAAAAAATTATTTTATCACATTAAATAGTTCATATAATGTTTATTTTACTATTTGTAAAACCATTTATTTGATATTTATCTTAATAAAATATTTACTACAACATTTTTGTATAATTATTAAATATACTTATTTGTTGCATAAAAATAAAAAATAAAATACTAGGATGAATATAAATCTTATATATTTCATAATAATACATTTAGTTGGATTTAACGTCTAAAACACCCAGATTTAAAATATTATATTTATTAAATTATGAAGGTGACAACTTTGACATCATATAAAATAAAATAATATAACTGTCATAATCACTTTTATAAGACTCCAAACGATTCTATATTAGGTCATTGTATTCTTATGGTGTATATATACACTACCAATAATTTTTGGTCAGGTTTGTGAGCCCTTTAATATGTATTACTATTTCAATAAAAACAATATTTTTGATTTTTTTACTAAATAAATAATTTCTACATCATTAATGTATAAGCTAATAAGGTAATTAAATATCTCTTAAAAATTAAAAATAAATTACAATGATAAATAAAAACATTTTAGATTTCAAATTAGTATTTATAACCGAATTTATATTCTGTATAACCTTATATTAAAAATACTTTAATTATTAAACTTTGAGTGAGACATATTTCACTTTCCTTTAAATAAAACAAACTAAAGGTCTTAATCACCTCCAAGTGGGTTCTAATGGATTCCATTTAGACCCAAATATGACTTAGGACAAAATATAATCATCTAATTGTATTAAGACATGTATTAAGGTAATTTTATAATATTATATTTACCATTAATTACCCGATTTACCTTTTACTATGGTAAATAAAATTTACCGTAGTTACTATTCATAATGCCCAAAAAAAAGTAGTACATTAATATAATTTGGACCCACTGATTCCAAATATGGAATCCATTTTTCCAAATTCAATACACAGAAGTTGCAGAAATTAAATGAAACTTAATCCCGTTGTCGAAAGAAAACGGGTTTTTTGTTTAAAACATTGCACAAGATTGAATTGATTTAACCTACGAATTCAATGTAAAATAAATGATAATGACGTAAATTATATTAAATGGTAAAAATATATTCTATTTATACTTTAAAACCATTTAATATTATAATTAAACCACATAAATTATTATGATGAAAAATGTTGTTTTTAATTAAAATATAGCGTGTTATTACTATTCATTAAAATATGAAATTTATCAGGAAAGTATCAAAACTTTATCCAATGTAAATTTTTATATCCTGATTCAAAAGAAGAAGTTTATTTTGTAAAATTTAACTTATAAACTTGTCAAAAATTATATTTAAAATGGGTGCGCCATCCAAAGGCGGCAAAACTGCATTTTTTTAAAAATACTTATTTTACCCGAAAAATTTATTTTGTTCTCATACCATGTTCTATAAAATGTGTAAGATTAATTATAATGTCATAAAATTCAAAATTTATTTATTACTATTCATAACGGCTAGTTTATAACAACATAATAACAATATATTGTTGTTTAGTGAAACCCAGTATTCCGTACAACACACACTATCGAGGAAGGTTGCGATTGCGTGTAATGCAAGCCAAGTCAGGGTTGCGTGTAGTGCAAGACTTCTTTGTAGTTGCATATTAAAAAATCCAACCATATTTAATTTATACATTTAATATATATATATATACACTCAATGTTGCGTAGAATAACTACTATCAAACAAACTTGAAATTGTGTGTAACACGATCCAAGATTAGTGTTGCGTATACTGCAAGCTAATACAGTGTTGCGCATAGCGCAAGATAATCTAGGTGTAGCTTACAACATAAGATATAAAATAAATTAAAAAGAATATATCTTATAAAATCTCAGGTTGTTACATTCTACCCCCCTTAAAAGGAATTTCGCCCTCGAAATTCGTCGGGGTTATAAATCTTTTACTATTCATAGAAACCCACATCATAAAAAAGAATACTAAAAATTAATTTTAAAAAATAATATATGAAACCCAACGATTACCCAAATTAAATCATCCCTGGGTTTCCATATAGGAGAACATAGATGAAAAAATGGATATGGAAGAGAAATATAACCATCAACTTCTGATGAAGAGTGGTAGAGGACATGGCTATGAAAAATACAACAATCCCAAAGGCATAAATTTGTGATGATCTAAGGTACCATCTGATTAATCAGATATAAGAGAACTAGGACAACATTTTTGGTTTTCAATATCATTTCCCTAAATTTGAAAATTTTGAATTAGAAGAAATAATTAATTGATTTTGGTACAATCTCACTGTTGTTCGTGCCTTGAACAATTTCCACTTCATCTCTTAAAGAAATGAAGTTGAATTTGTTATTCGTAAAGTGTTAGTAGATCATGTGATAGAATGATGGGTCATTCCATCTATTTCAAAAAAAGGTTAGAAAATGTTATCAAATATACATAAGTCCATGTATGGTGAGGTTAATCGTATACGATTCCAAAAATGAACTTATACTTCATTTATCATACCACGTAATAAAATAAAACTAGTTTCTACTAACCAGGGACTTCCTGTAGCCCAGTGGTAGGTGATAAAGGCATGTTGCACTTCAGTTGTGGGTTTGATTCCCGCATCTTTGTCCGACGCGACGGGTTGTCGCCCATCCTGCAGGTTGTCCTTTTTCTAGAATTATATCATTATGACATTCCATCAGTAATATCAAAAAAAGTTCTAGCCTTAAACAATACTAACTTGTGTCCAACATAATCAATTCCAATCTTTAGGCTTATCCAAAATACTTCTGTCCAAGCTCATAGTATAAAGAAAACAATTACTAGAAATGTCATCTACCGAGCATGTGAATACCATCATTTATCCCCCATATATCATATGATATATCTTGTTGGTCAGATTCCAAACATGTGAGTACCTTAATCATGTATTCTATTAAAAAATTAATACTAATTGAACCTTAGTGAAAACATGAATTCTGTCAAAAGTTAACTCTTTCCACATACCAAAATCCCAAAATTTTGATATACACAAACCATGATATCACTTTGTCCTTATATCAGTCATGAGATCATGAATACTATCATACATATTATTTTCTCCTTATCCCTTCATTATGCGCATATCATCTTCTTTCCAAAAAAATTTGAATAACCTTTCACGGTTACTGGTACCATTCAACATATTCTTTAAAAAATATAAGGAAAAACAATAGTGTAACAATCCTTATATGTCTCTTTATTCCATAGTACCATGAGATTACTTATACAACATTACTCTTGATAAACATGTAATCATTCCACTACCTTCTTAAATCATTGACCATGCTTCAACACTTCTTTCATCTCATATATCATTTGTAGTCTCCTCATCATCATCCACATAAATACTTCCCATATGACCATACTGATTCTCTTCATGAGATTTTCCCTTAGGGCATTGGTTTTCATAATTCCCATACATTCCACATTTAAAACATCTAATGGTTGTTGATGTCTTAGAAATACCATTATCCTTGTCCATGGTGTTAACTAAACCTTTTCCTTTGCAATTAATGTCTTTGTGTCCTTCTTTTCCACACCCAAATCATCTTCCAGTTCCTTTCAAACATTCCCCTTGATGCCTCTCCCCACATTACTTACATGAGGGAAATTGAACTTTCTTTCCTCTATGATCATCATGGATCTTCATCTTTCTCTTATTAGCTGAGTAATGAATCTTACCAAAGTTGAGATAATTTATCTTATTATGAGATTGCTGATTATGCATAATAATGATGTTTTTCCTTCCAAATTCCATTTCATTTGGTAGCTCATGAAGATTATTATTCCATTGTCCATCATATCCCCCATTATCATGAATCCTCCTGTTTCCAGCCATTTTATAAAACCCCAAAAGAATAGTGTGAGAGGCAAAAATCATGCTAGGAAAACAGCATAATAAAGAGGGATTACCTTCAATATCTAACATCTTAGGTTTAATTCTAATATGGTTTTCATAATTCTAGGACTATAACATATACTTATACATAACCTTAAGGACATCCCTAATCATACCATATAAATATCTCTAGGGATCTCCATAATGTTTTTTCTTCCTAGTTTCCAAAGGTTAACTAAACCATTCCTTTGATACCAACTGTAAAGACCCAGATCTTGACGTACAGGGACATTACCTTACTTTTGCGGAATACTTAATACATAACAAAAATAGACACACAAGGACCGTAATAGTTTAGTGTCTTTGGAAACTCGGAACGTAATCTTCTAATCGTGGTGAAAGATCTTCAACATCTCCCATAAAGATCTCCCCCTTTTGGTTTTCTTACCTAAAACCTTTCTCTAAATCATGGGGAAAAGAAAACATATAAAGGGTGAGCTCAAATTATTAGTAAGGGTAAGCATGGATAAAATAAAACAAATCATATACATTTGAACTTAAAAACATGAACATAATGTTTAAACATCAATATCTTGGGAAATGACATAAAACATGGCAGTACATAAGGCATAGATCATAAAAAAACATTAATCATGATAAAATCTAATGGGATTAAAAATTGTGATTGTGGTAACCATTAATCACATGATATTATTTCCATAGTAGCCAAGGCATTTCTTCCAAGACCATCTTAGGGGACAAAGTCCCTTTCTAGATCGAGTTCACTCCTCGTTCTAGTCCTGTATTACTGAACCAGATTAACTTACCATTCCAGCGATGTCTATCTCATGAGATATAAATCTTTACCCAATGCATTGGAGGGAGATATAGGTCCCACCCATCTCATAATGAAATCATTCTTACTTGTGCCACAAAATAAACATAAAACATTCATCATAACCCAAATAATAAAATGGGTTTCATAAGCATCATCCAATCATCACATAATCCATATAAAACAAATGGATATTTCATCATAATAAAAGTGAAACCATGTAAATCATAGAGACATTATACTTGAATCATAAACATATGAAATAAGGTCATTTTAGATGGAAAATGGTTTTGATAAAACACTTGAAATGAATTCTTGAGGAAAATATCCTTTCTTCTTCAAAATCATTTTCTTTTCAAAAAATGCCATAAAATTTTAAAAGAATATGATTTTTTTCAACATATTCATTAAATCTTGTAGAGTACACTTCATGAAAATAAGGCGTTATGAAACCGTAAAAATCCGTTCACCCGAATAAGTTAAAAATAACATTCTCCTCAAACTTTTGTCGGAAAAGTCAAAAAAAGTTCCTCGTATGATAAAAAAAGAAATACTCCTTTCATAACATGTAGTAAAAGTAAAAAATGGGTAAAAAGGGATTTAAACCTACATAAACACACTTTTAGAAAACATGGACATGGATGATAACAATAACCCCAGTAAATACTTACGAATAAACAATCACGGATAAGAGCGAGATTGGAAAAGTTAACCCTTACCTTATGTCTGATATGCTTCGTATGTTTCCAAACCTCCTATATAATGATTTAAATAATGTTATTGACTTATTAAAGAATCATATTCATTGTAATGTTATCATATATGGTTCACTTATGACTTCATATTACCATTTCATTTGTAAATTCTATGTTAAGGCACCATTTTGGGAAAAATTGTTTCATTTATCGTACGAGTTTCGACTTGTTGTTCTTGATATTATTACTTATATCATGATTTACATAATTACATAATTTAAAACATTATTTATATATAATATATATTCAGCATATATATGATAGATCGATAAATGGAATGAAATACATAGTTCATGGAGAGGGTAGGTCGTACGTACGCATGAACACTGTTTTCATTTCCTTATTGAATTGAATGAAATTAAGTAGATTACATATATATATATACATAAATACAGTATTATTATGTCATATATTTCATTATTACTTATTATTTATACTTTATAATCATTCATGAATGGTTAACATGGATAATGAATCTCATTGCGTCGTAGAGACGGTAGTCCGTACGTACACACGAGCGATGATACCATTCCCATGATCATGGAGTTGTATTTAAGTGTATGTATAATATTTAAGAATCAATATCACATTAAAATAATCATATATAGTTATTCTTTACACCAGTATACCCATCCAAGTATGGTTGTGGTGGAAAACAGATTACACCACAGCGTGGAGACGGTATTCCGTACGTACGCATGCGTGGTGATTTCGTTTTCCGTAGGATGGATAGAAGGTGAAATAGATTTGTTTCATATTTATAATAACATATCATTATATGGGTGATACTGACGTTATTACTTCATAATGATACAACTAAAGAAGAGGAAGTATAAGAAGAAATAAATTTGAAAGAATCGGTAACAGATATTACCTCTTCTTCGGCACGCCTCTTTGAAACCTCCTCTTAGGGGACAAAAATTGGTCTTTGAAGACGACCAAGACCTCTAGAATATTTCTAGGGAAGTTGATAAGGTAAAAGGTAAGGGGTGTTCTGAGATTTAAGGCTCAAAGTTGTGTAAAGATGAGTGGGAGGAGGTGCCATTTTATAAGGGAGGATAGGGGCACCTTTGGAAATCTTAAAAATATTAATTTATAACAAATCTAAACCCACATAAAAACCTCCAAAAATGACTCATATTTTAAGATTAGATTATATAGGATTTTAATATCATCACCCAATAAAATTTAGACATGTATGAAATTTATTTTAAACATGATCAAATTGATTTATCCTTATTTAATCTACTAACTTTTATTTGTGGTAATAAGAATCTAAATTATAAATTGTTATAAATAATTAATTATGGGATATGAATTATCCATAATTAGATAATTGATGAAATTTTATACTATATAAATTTCAATTTATAAATTTTAATTTTTTTTGTGATTTTTAAACAATTTAATAATATGTTATGTCTATAAAATAACAGGTGTCAATTTTGACACTATTCATTTATTTGAATTAAAATAAAATACACACATAGGATATATTCAAACTAAAATATTTAATAGGTTCCTAAAATGTCATAGTAATCTAAAAAATTAGTTTATCACATTAAATAGTTCATATAATGTTTATTTTACTATTTGTAAGACCATTTATTTGATATTTATCTTAATAAATTAATTACTACAACATTTTTGTATAATTATTAAATATACTTATTTGTTGCATAAAAATCAAAAATAAAATACTATGATGAATATAAATATTATATATTTCATAAGAATACATTTAGTTGGATTTAACGTCTAAAACACCCAGATTTAAAATATTATATTTATTAAATTATGAAGGTGACAACTTTGACATCATATAAAATAAAATAATATAAGTGTCATAATCACTTTTATAAGACTCCAATCTATCCTATATTCGGTAATTGTATTCATATGGTGTATATATACACTACCAATAATTTTTTGTCAGGTTTGTGAGCCCTTTAATATGTATTAATATTTCAATAAAAACAATATTTTTGATTTTTTACTAAATAAATAATTTCTGCATCATTAATGTATAAGCTAATAAGGTAATTAAATATCTCTTAAAAATTAAAAATAAATTACCATGATAAATAAAAACATTTTAGATTTAAAATTAGTATTTATAACCGAATTTATATTCTGTATAACCTTATATTAAAAATACTTTAATTATTAAAGTTTGAGTGAGACAAATTTCACTTTCCTTTAAATAAAATAATCTAAAGGTCTTAATCACCTCCAAGTGGGTTCTAATGGATTCCATTTAGACCCAAATATGACTTAGGAAAAAATATAATCATCTAATTGTATTAATACAAGTATTAGAGTAATTTTATAATATTATATTTACCCTTAATTACCCGATTTACCTTTTACTATGGTAAATAAAATTTACCGTAGTTACTATTCATAATGCCCAAAAAAAAGTAGTACATTAATATAATATGGACCCACTGATTCCAAATATGGAATCTATTTTTCCAAATTCAATACAAAGAAGTTGCAGAAATTAAATGAAAATTAATCCCGTTGTCGAAAGAAAACGGGTTTTTTGTTTAAAACATTGCACAAGATTGAATTGATTTAACCTACGAATTCAATGTAAAATAAATGATAATGACATAAATTATTTTAAATGGTAAAAATATATTCTATTTATAATTTAAAACCATTTAATATTATAATTAAACCACATAAATTATTATGATGAAAAAAGTTGTTTTTAATTAAAATATAGCGTGTTTTTACTATTCATTAAATATGAAAGTTATCAGGAAAATATCAAACCTTTATCCAATGTAAATTTTTATATCCTGATTCAAAAAAAGAAGTTTATTTTGTAAAATTTAACTTATAAACTTGTCAAAAATTATATTTAAAATGGGTGCGCCATCAAAAGGCGGCAAAACTGCATTTTTTAAAAAATACTTATTTTACCCAAAAAATTTATTTTGTTCTCATAACATGTTCTATAAAATGTGTAATATGAATTATAATGTCATAAAATTTAAAATTTATTTAATACTATTCATAACGGCTAGTTTATAATAATATAATAACAATATATTGTTGTTTAGTGAAACCCGGTATTCCGTACCACACAGGCTATCGAGGAAGGTTTCGATTGCATGTAATGCAAGCCAAGTCAGGGTTGCGTGTAGTGCAAGACTTCTTTGTAGTTTTATATTACAAAATCCAACCATATTTCATTTATACATTGAATATATATATATATACACTCAATGTTGCTTAGAATAACTACTATCAAACAAACTTGAAATTTTGTGTAACACGATCTAAGATTAGTGTTGTGTATACTGCAAGCTAATACAGTGTTGCGCATAGCGCAAGATAATATTGGTGTAGCTTACAACAGAATATACAAAATAAATTAAAAAGAATATATCTTATAAAATCTCAGGTTGTTACATTCTACCCCCCTTAAAATGAATTTCTCCCTCGAAATTCATCGGGGTTATAAATCTTTTACTATTCATAGAAACCTACATCGTAAAAAAGAATACTAAAAATTAATTTTAAAAAATAATATATGAAACATAACGATTACCCAAATTAAATCATCCCTGGGTTTCTATATAGGAGAACATAGATGAAAATATGGATATGGAAGAGAAATATAACCATCAACTTCTGATGAAGAGTGCTAGAGGACATGGCTATGAAAAATCCAACAATCCCAAAGGCATAAATTTTTGATGATCTAAGGTACCATATGATTAATCAGATATAAGAGCACTAGGAAAACAATTTTGGTTTTCAATATCATTTCCCTAAATTTGAAAATTTTGAATTAGAATAAATAATTAATTGATTTTGGTACAATCTCACTATTGTTCGTGCCTTGAACAATTTCCACTTCATCTCTTAAAGAAATGAAGTTGAATTTGTTATTCGTAAAGTGTTAGTAGATCATGTGATAGAATGATGGGTCATTCCATCTATTTCAAACAAAAGGTTAGAAAAAGTTATCAAATATACATAAGTGCATCTATTGTGAGGTTAATCGTATACGATTCCAAAAATGAACTTATACTTCATCTATCATACCGCTTAATAAAATAAAACTAGTTTCTACTAACCAGGGACTTCCTCTAGCCCAGTGGTAGGTGATAAAGGCATGTTGCACTTCAGTTGTGGGTTCGATTCCCACATCTTTGTCTGACGCGATGGGTTGTCTGCCATCCTGTAGGTTTCCCTTTTTCTAAAATTATATCATTATGACATTCCATCAATAATATCGAAAAAAGTTCTAGCCTTAAACAATAATAACTTGTGTCCAACATAATCAATTCCAATATTTATGCTTATCCAAAATACTTCTGTCCAAGCTCATAGTATAAAGAAAACAATTACTAGAAATGTAATCTACCGAGAATGTGAATACCATCATTTATCCCCCATATATCATACGATATATCTTGTTGGTCAGATTCCAAACATGTGAGTACCTTAATCATGTATTCTATTAAAAAATTAATACCCATTGAACCTTAGTGAAAACATGAATTCTGTCAAAAGGTAACTCTTTCCACATACCAAAATCCCAAAATTTCGATATACTCAAACCATGATATCACTTTGTCCTTATATCAATCATGAGATCATGAATACTATCATACATATTATTTTCTCCTTATCCCTTCATTATGCGCATATCATCTGCTTTCCAAAAATATTTGAATAACCTTTCAAGGTTACTGGTACCATTCAACATATTCTTTCAAAAATATAAGGAAAAACAATAGTGTAACAATCGTTATATGTCTCTTTATTCCATAGTACCATGAGATTACTTATACAACATTACTCTTGATAAACATGTAATCATTCCACTACCTTCTTAAATCATTGACCATGCTTCAACACTTCTTTCATCTCATATATCATTTGTAGTCTCCTCATCATCTTCCACATAAATACTTCCCATATGACCATGATGATTCTCTTCATGAGATTTTCCCTTAGGGCATTGGTTTTCATAATGCCCATACATTCCACATTTAAAACATCTAATGGTTGTTGATGTCTTAGAAATACCATTATCCTTGTCCATGGTGTTAACTAAACCTTTTCCTTTGCAATTAATGTCTTTGTGTCCTTCTTTTTCACACCCAAAGCATCTTCCAGTTCCTTTGAAACATTCCCCTTGATGCCTCTCCCCACATTACTTACATGAGGGAAATTGAACTTTCTTTCCTCTATGATCATCATGGATCTTCATCTTTCTCTTATTAGCTGAGTAATGAATCTTAACAAAGTTGAGATTATTTATCATATTATGAGATTGATGATTATGAATAATAACGATTTTTTTCCTTCCAAATTCCATTTCATTTGGTAGCTCATGAAGAATATTATTCCATTGTCCATCATATCCCCCATTATCATGAATCCTCCTATTTCCAGCCACTTTCTAAAACCCAAAAAGAATAGTGTGAGAGGCAAAAATCATGCTAGGAAAATAGCATAATAAAGAGGGATTAACTTCAATATCTAACATCTTAGGTTTAATTATAATATGGTTTTCATAATTTTAGGACTATAACATACACTTATACATAACCTTAAGGACATCCCTAAACATACCATAGAAATATCTCTAGGGATCTCCATAATTTTTTTGCATCCTAGTTTCCAAAGGTTAACTAAACCATTCCTTTGATACCAACTGTAGAGACCCAGATCTTGATGTACAGGGACATTACCTTACTTTTGCGGAATACTTAATACATAACAAAAATAGACACACAAGGACCGTAATAGTTTAGTGTCTTTGGAAACTCGGAACGTAATTTTATAATCGTGGTGAAAGATCTTCAACATCTCCCATAAAGATCTTACCCTTTTGGTTTTCTTACCTAAAGCCTTTCTCTAAATCATGGGAAAAAGAAAACATATAAAGGGTGAGCTCAAATTCTCAGTGAGGGTAAGCATGGATAAAATAAAACAAATCATATACATTTGAACTTAAAAACATGAACATAATGTTTAAACATCAAAATCTTGGGAAATGACATAGAACATGGCAGTACATATGGCATAGATCATAAAAAACATTAATCATGATAAAATAGAATGGGAGTAAAACATGAGATTGTGGTAACCATTAAGCACATGATATTATTTCCATAGTAGCCAAGGCATTGCTTCCAAGACCATCTTAGGGGACAAAGTCCCTTTCTGAATCGAGTTCACTCCTCGTTCTAGTCATGTATTACTGAACCGGATTAACTTACCGTTCCAGCGATGTCTATATCATGAGATATAAATCTTTACCCAATGCATTGGAGGGAGATATAGGTCTCACCCATCTCATAATGAAATCATTCTTACTTGTGCCACAAAATAAACATAAAACATTCATCATAACCCAAATAATAAAATGGGTTTCATAAGCATCCTCCCATCATCACATAATCCATATAAAACAAATGGATATTTCATCATAAGAAAAGTGAAACCATTTAAATCATAGAGAAATTATACTTGAAACATACACATATGAAATAAGGTCATTTTAGATGGAAAATGGTTTTGATAAAACACTTGAAATGAATTTTTGAGGAAAATATCCTTTCATTTATCGTATGAGTTTCGACTTGTTGTTCTTGATATAATTACTTATATCCTGATTTACATAATTACAGAATGTAAAACATGATTTATATATAATATATATTCAGCATATATATGATAGATTGATAAATGGAATGAAATACACCGTTCATGGAGACGGTAGGCCGTACGTACGCAAGAACGCTGTTTTCGTTTCCTTATTGAATTGAATGGAATTAAGTAGATGGAATACATATATATATATACATAAATACAGTATTATTATGTCATATATTTCATGATTATTTATTATTTATACTTTATAATCATTCATGAATTGTTAACATGGATAATCAATCTCATCACGTCATGGAGACGGTAGTCCGTACGTAAGCACGAGCGATGATACCATTCCCATGATCATGGAGTTGTATTGAAGTGTATGTATAATATTTAAGACTCAATATCACATTAAAAAAATCATATATATTTATTCTTTACACCATTATACCCATCCATGTAAGGTGGTCGTGGAAAATAGATTACACCACAGCGTGGAGACGGTATTTCGTACGTACGCACGAGCGGTGATTTCGTTTTCCGTAGGATGGATAGAAGGTGAAATAGGGTTGTTTCATATTTATAATAACATATCAGTATATGTGTGATACTTATTTTATTAATTCATATTGAAACAACTAAATAATAGTAAGTAGAAGAAGAAATAAATTTGAAAGAATCTGTAACAAATATTACCTCTTCTTCGACACGCCTCTTTGAAACCTCCTCTTAGGGGACTAAAATTGGTCTTTGAAGAAGACCAGGACCTCTATAATATTTCTAGGAAAGTTGATAATGAAAAATGGCAGTGGTTTTCCGAGCATGAAGGGTCAATGTTGTGTAAAGATGAGTGGGAGGAGGTGCCCTTTTATAAGGGAGGAGAGGGGCACCTTTGGAAATCTTAAAAATATTAATTTATAATAAATCTAACCCCACTTAAAAACCTCCAAAAATGTCTCATATTCGAATATTATATGCGATAGGATTGTAATATCATCAGCCAATAAAATTTATACATGTATGGAATTTATTTTAAACATGATCAACTTGATTTATCCTTATTTAATCTATTAAATTTTATTTGTGGTAATAGGATTCTAAATTTTAAATTGTTATAAATAATTACTTATGTGCTGTGAATTACCCATAATTAGATAATTTATGACACTTTATACTATATAAATTTCAATTTATAATTTTTAAATATATTTGTGATTTCTAAACAATTTAATAATATGTTATGTTTATAAAATAACAATAGTGTCAATTTTGACACTATTCATTTATTTGAATATAAATAAAATACAAACAGAGGATATATTCGAACTAAAATATTTAATAGGTTTCTAACATGTCATAGTATTCTAAAAAATTAGTGTAGCACATTTAATAGTTCATATAATGTTTATTTTATTATTTTTAAAACCATTTGTTTGATATTTCTCTCAATAAAATAATTACTACAACATTTTTGTATAATTATTAAACATACTTATTTGTTGAATAAAAATAAAAAATAAAATACTAGGATGAAGATAAATCTTATATATTTCATAATAATACATTTAGTCGGATTTAGCTTCTAAAAAACCCAAATTTTAAAATTATATATTTATTAAATTATGAAGGTGACAACTTTGACATCATATAAAATAAAATAATATAAGTGTCATTATCACTTTTATAAGACTACAAACTATCCTATATTAGGTAATTGTATTCTTATGGTGTATATATAAAGTACCAATAAGTTTTGGTCAGGTTTTTGAGCCCTTTAATATGTATTACTACTTCAATAAAAACAATATTATTGATTTTTTTACTAAATTAATAATTTCTGCATCATTAATGTATAAACTAATAAGGAAAATAAATAACTCTTAAAAATTACATATAAATTACCATGATAAATAAAAACATTTTATCTTTCAAATGAGTATTTATAAGCGAATTTATATTCTTTATAACCTTATATTAAAAATACTTTAATTATTAAAGTTTCACTGAGACATATTTCACTTTCCTTTAAATAAAATAAACTAAAGGTCTTAATCACCTCCAAGTGGGTTCTAATGGATTCCATTTCGACCCAAATATGCCTTAGGACGAAATATTATTATCTAATTGTATTAAGACATGTTTTAGGATAATTTTAAAATATTATATTTACCCTTAATTACCCGATTTACCTTTTACTATGGTAAATAAAATTTACCGTAGTTACTATTCATAATACCCAAAAATAAATATTAGACTATTAATATAATTTGTACCCACTGATTCCAAATATGGAATCCATTTTTCCAAATTTAATACAAAGAATTTGATGAAATTAAATGAACATTAATCCCGTTGTCGAAAGAAAATGAGTTTTTTGTTTAAAACATTGCAAAAGATTGAATTGATTCAACCTACAAATTCAATGTAAAATAAATGATAATTACATACATTATATTAAATGGTAAAATATATTCTATTTATACTTTAAAACAATTTAATATTATAATTAAACCAAATAAATTATTACGATGAAAAAAGTTGTTTTTAATTAAAATATAGCGTGTTTTTACTATTCAATAAAATAAGAAAGTTATTAGAAAAATATCAAAACTCTATCCAATGTAAATTTTTATATCCTGATTAAAAAGAAGAAGTTTATTTTGTAAAATATAACTTATAAACTTTTCAAAAATTATATTTCAAATGGGTGCGCCATCAAAAGGCGGCAAAACTGCATTTTTTGAAAAATACTTATTTTACCCGCAAAATTTATTTTGTTCTCATACCATGTCCTATAAAATGTGTAAGATGAATTATAATGTCATAAAATTAAAAATTTATTTACTAATATTTATAACCACTAGTTTATAAAAATATAATAACAATATATCGTTGTTTAGTGAAACCCGGTATTGCGTACAACACACGCTATCAAGGAAGGTTGCGATTGCATGTAATGCAAGCCAAGTCAGGGTTGCGTGTACTGCAAGACTCCTTTGTAGTTTCATATAACAAAATCCAACCATATTTCATTTATACATTGAATATATATATATATATATATACACGTACTCAATGTTGCGTAGAATAAATACTATCAAACAAACATGAAATTTTGTGTAACACGATCCAAGATTAGTGTTGCGTATACTAAAAGCTAGTACGGTATTGCGTATAGCGCAAGATAATCTTAGTGTAGCATACAACCGAAGATATAAAAGAAATTAAAAAGAATATATCTTATAAAATCTTGGGTTGTTACAATATATATTATTAAAAAAAATTATACTCATTATTTTACTCATCCAAATACTGTGTGGAATAATAAACTACCACACAATGTGGAGACGATAAGCCGTATGTACTCATGTTCGGTGGATTTGTAATTTATAGGATGGATAGAATAATGAATAATGTTGTACCATATTTATAATAATATAAATTTATTTATAATATACTGGGGTTATTATTTTGGTATGGAAACGACAAAGAAAGAGGAAGTGGATTAAGAAGATAACTTTGAAAGAGGTGATAAAATTATTACCTCTATTTCGGGTTCTTCCTTTTGATTTGATCAAAATGGGTCCTTATGATGGCTTTATTATCAAAGTAATTAATCTAGGATAAATTCAGTGTAGTTTTAAGGATACTTGATCATGGGTTGTCTAATCCAAATGGCATTTGATGTGTGAAATTTAGAGAAGGGAATGTTCCCTTTTATAAGAGAGTTGAGGGGCAGCTTAAGAAAAGCTTGAAATATTATTTTATTATAAAATATATTTCAGTTTCTAATGGATCCAAATGGATTTATTTCGAGTCTAATCAAGGGATAGTTCGAAATAATCTCAACTAATAAGCTTTATACATGTTTAGGTCACAATATTAACCTTATCTTTTAGATTTAACTCTTAGTTAAATAGTTTAACTTTTATCATTCCTTCTCGTATTATTATAATAAATGGTTAATAAACATACTATAAGAATCCAAGAGAACCCCAAGTGGTTGATTATTGACATATCTGTAATTATAAATGTATTTTGGCCAAACATTATATTTTTAGGGATATTATATCATTTAATAATATAGTAATTGTTTTAAAAATTCATTTATGTCAATTTTGACACTATTTAGTATTTGGTTTTAGTGAAGGTGATAAAAATCTTATTTTTTCAAAAACAAATCATGGAATCAACCCTAACATGTCATATTAACCTATAAAATTAGTGTACTACATCATAAGTCTCAATATCCTTTTATTTTAATATTTATAATATCAATTATTTTAATATTGTATTAAAATGGTAATTACTGCATCATCATTGTGACATAAATTAATTTAATTATTTAATGTCTAAAAATTATAAATAAAATACCATGATATATGAAATCTTTTTTTATTTATAATGAATATTTATATTATAAATAATAGTATGTATTACCCTATATTAAAAATGGTTTAGTTATTAAACATTGAATTTAACACTTTTAATGCTTCTTTAAATAAAATATAATAAATGTCCTAATATAATCCATGTGGATAAAAGAAGATCATATTTTATTCCTATTGTTTATTTTGGTAAAAATAAACTTATAAAATAGAATTAGGACATGTGTTAGGCTAATTATAATATCATTTTTACCTGTAATTACCCTATTTACTTTTAACCGTGGAAAATAAAATTCAGAAGTTACTATTCATCAAAAACAAAATTCAACTTACCGAACCACATTTTACTTATTGAAATCGAACATGTCTCATGTATTTTTGAAATTAAATTAAAAGAATTGGTAAAATTACGTTTAATGAAAATTTTAAAATGTGCCTAGAATGTGGGTAAAGGACATTAAATGTTCAATAATATTTTATATATCTAATATTATTATAAAATGAATCTAATGAATCAGATTGGACTAATATAATTATTATTTATATATTTGTACTTTAAAATAAATTTAAATAAAAAATGATAATTATTTCAATAAAATTCAATTTTAAACAATAACGTAGCGTTTTTCAATTTTTATCAAAAATTGAATGTTTTTAGAAAAATACCAAAAATTTACCTATAGTAATTTTGATAATCTGAATTCAAATATGACGTTTATTTTACCAAATTCAAAACTTATATTTTTTTTAATTAATGTAAAATTATTTCCCATTATCAAAAAGTGCAGGTTTTTTAGAAGTAAAAACTATCAAAATATTTACATGTGTTTATGTCCAATTAAAATGTGACATTACTTATAATGAAATAAATTATATTACATGATAAAAATATAATCTAATAACATAGTAAAATTACTCAAAGGTATAATTTAAAATTATAAATTATTTTGATTAAAAAACTTGTTTTCAATTAAAATTTAGTATTTTTTACTATTCATGAAAATATAAAAGTTATAAGAAAAGAACTAAAAAATTATGCAAAATAAATTTTTATGTCCCACTTATAAAGACGAAATTAATTTTGTCAAATAGAATATATTAAAGGGTCAAATATTTTAATAAAAAAGGGTTATCCATTAAAAGGTAGTAAAATTTCATTTTCTAAAAAATACTTCCATTATCTGAAAAATTGAATTTGTTCATATATTATGTCTATGAAACACATAATATTAATGTTAAAGTTATATGGAATATATAAAATTCAAAGTTCTATTAATACTATTCATAACCACTTTTGAACGAATAGTTTGGTATGTTGTGGTGTGCTCGAACTCTGTTGCGTGTGGAAAAAACTATTTAATTACATTAAAGAGATAACGTACTATGAAATCCTGGGGTGTTACATTCTCCCATCTTTTAATAAATTGAATCCCCACAATTTGAAATTTTTTTTCAAAAATAAAAGGATATAAATAAAAAATACCTTTGTGGAAAACCCACATCAGAAATAGGGTTAATAAAATTAATCTTAATAAGTGGGAAAGGCAAATGAAAAATTCACCACAAAATTACAATCTCGAATAAGAGAATATTGGTGTTAATTTAAGGCAAATAATTGCTGAAAAAATGTAAATATTTATAGTGAGTGATTGAGGTCATCAATCACAAACAAGTTAACCATAAATGTAATATTGAGGGCCTCAGAGCCATACATCTATGATCATTTAAATACCATCGGTTCAACAAAACATAAGGTATTAGGATCACACATTTTTTGTTTTAAGATCCCTTCCCGAAGGTTTAATAATTAATTTCTTCATAGAATAAGAAAAAAAAACTTGACCTGTAGAGTTCAATCCCTCAAATAACTTCTACCATAAACTCATCTTTCACACCAAAAGATAATAGAATTAAAAAATATCATATTTATCCTAATCTTATAGGGTTTAAAAAATGAAATTAAAATTCAAATATCAGATCATTTAAAAAACCACATTATACAAACTTGGAAATCACGTAGTCCATTGTTAGGTGAATCACCCTTATCACCCTTTGGTTTTGGGTTCAAGTCTCGCAGCCTTACCAGACACGACGGGTTGTTTCCCAACCTTTGTGTTTTCCTTTTTATAAAAAATCAAAAAATAATATTAGAATATGTTTTAATATTAAACCATTATATCCAATGACAAACTTAATCAATTCCAAACTTTAGACTTATTCAAAATTCTTGTTTCCAAACTCATAGTCTAAAAATTTCTAAAGAAGGTTAACATAACATAATGAATATCACTTTTTTCCACATAATAACAAGTGAGTGCCTTCATCATATATTCACTTTATACATGGTAACACCCTAAATTATCATAAATACTTTTTGATTAAATTCATGCTCCCTTATTCTTTATATAAGACTAGATATATTCCTTATATCCCAAAATTTTGAATACTCCAACAATAATGGAATAAACAAACCATTAATCAATTCCAAGGTAGTCATGAATATCCAATATAATTTATCCAAATCAACCATATCTTATTCCAAAATCACTACCTCAGTATCAGGACCATATTAAGGTTTATCTTTCCTTCAACCATGTATTTTCCAAATATTTTAATTTTCTCTTGAGTCACTTTTCTTAGTAAAATATAATCTCTAATCCTTAATGAAATAGTATTGCATTATAATCTATATTTATTTCATAATTAATATAACCAGTACATCGTTGATACAACAATCAAATGACATAATTAATAATTTAAAATATAATATCACTAATTATTCCTCATTATATGTGGTAGTATCATAACTTTATTATTATCTAATATCATCATTTGGGTTATATGCTGATGATTGGGGAATTGATTTGGGCAGTGTCCCAACTCCTTCCAGAGAAATTATTGTACATTTGAATCCTTTTTCTTACCCTTGAAATCACATACTTGGTGTCCTTTTTCCCCACACCAATAACAGACTCTCATTCCCTTCATGCATTTACAAAGGTGATTCTTTCCATAGTAATCACATATAGGAAAATCAATCTTTCCCTTATTCCCTTAATCTATATTTCTCTCTACCATCCTTTTCTTCTCTTGCTTCCCTTTAATGCTGTATGACTTAGATAATTATTTACTTATCTTATTAACACATGATACTATTTATTCATATGATGCGAATATGTGGGAAACTATTTCCCTTATAAATGTTATATTAAGACAATGTAAGATATGATCATTCTTACACATTGGATCATGCATATTGCTAGAGTTTTCATTATTCTACTAGGTACCATTTCTAAATAATAGATTACACTATGTTAGTTTATGAATCGAAATGCATAATTCCAAACTAGTAAAATACCTAATATAAATTTAATTTTTTATGCATATAATCCATAATTATAAAAAAATGTTTTCATTGAGTAATTTTTACTCATAAATACTTCATAATGGGTGATAAAAAACGTGGATCATCATTAGCATATACCCTGGGAGTGTCATAACCAAGAGTGTAGCAAGGCCCGTTGTTGGGTACCTGGATACCCTGGGTCAAGCCCGAAACTCCTTGTCTGAGTTTTCACTCCTAGGTACATCTGTTCAAGAGCCTCTTCTGCCTATACGTATCCAAAAAAAGTTGAATTTCTTTGAAAATTGACAAATCTCTACATTAACAAAATTCTACGAAGTTCTTCTATACTAATCCTCAAATTCTATCTTTGGGAAATGTTATATAATAAGAGTTTTTTATAAATCTAGTTTCTATGCTTATTTCTAAACTTTCTCTTATACTAACTGTAAGGCCCAAACCCCCGAAGCCTATAGCTGGTGCATTATTTGAATTCATTGGCATGATAACAAGGAATCAAGTCCTGAAGGACCGATCAGATTAACAGTGTTGAAAAATAGATTACATACATGAACATTACATTACAATTTATAACATAAAATAAAAGATTGATAATATTTTGATAATTCCATTATTTTTCTAGATAATACATTCATATAAATCATAGTACACTACATGGAATCCTGTGAAAATAAAACATAAGAAAGGGGTGAGATCAGATTCTCAAAAAGGGTAACCAATTTAGCAGAATCTATAAACTTTTAAAGAAATATGTGTAATAAAAACAAAATACCTTTTAAATATAATATTATACATAATATGGAAAAATTAAATCAAGCATTACCATATAGACAAGAACATGGATATTCTACTTGTTGAATAATCACATTTAGTAACTAATTTCCTAATGAGGGAATGAATAATGCCAGACATCATAAGCACATAGTCAAGGCCTCGTGCCAAGACTATGAATAAAATTTTTGTCAAGTCTCTTTTCCGAGAAACTAGTTTGTATCACGAGACCTTCCAATGCATCGAGGAGCTAGAGTGGGATAAACCTGTCACTCACTAGGTCCAATGCATTCCTCATAGGAAAATTTTGAAACATAACATAAACAGTCGTACTAAAATTATAATATGAAATGTAATTACATTAAAAATTAACCATGAATGGTTTAAAAATAGAATATCCAAAGTCACGCAGAACATAACCCATTAAATAAAATTTGAATATTATATTATAATAAATCAACCTCAATCAAGAATAATATCTAGTAAAAGATGTTGACATAGTTGAAAATTATCAGTAAAACTCTTTGAGAGTAATATCCCTTTTGTGAAATAATTTAAAAGTCACACATTATAAAAGAATTCATTTAAAATATATTTTTGAATCAAATTTTCCCACACTACTTTGAAAATTTTTAAATGAATTAATATTTTAAAACAATAATTCCCATATAAATAAATCCGTAAAATTATTTTTAAAACATGGGCATTAATTAAAAATATGTAGAAAAATAAATCATTAAAACAAATAAAATTATGATCTTGATAAAGATTGCCATCCAGAAAACCTTAAATTATTTATTTTGAAAAATGTTTTATGAAACATGTGCATGGATGATTAAAATTTCCCAATAAATACTTACACATAAACAATCTCGGATAATAATTAGATTGAAGAATTAACCCTTACCTTGTACTTTCTTTTTGTTGTGGTTACATTTAACCTCATGTATAATGACCATAGTATGTTATTAAATTATACCCAAACCATATTAATATTTATGATATAATACATGACTCAATTATTAATTTATACTAACCTTTTAATAATAATTTCCATGTTAAATTAACATTTTGGGTAATAATCGCTTTCATTATCATATGGGTTTTAACATGTTATTCTTGATCATATCTCTTAGATCACGATTTAAATACTTCTAGAATATAAAAAATGATTTATATATCATATATATTTATAATATAAATATTTATAATAGATATATATATGAAATGGAAAACACTATTTATGGAGACGGTAGGCCGTACATACGCATAAACGCTGTTTCCGTTTACATATCGTATTGAAGGGAAGTAAGTGAATGAGATATATGCAAATAAACACACACACACACATATATATATTTCTAGTATAATTATTATGTCATATATTACATACTTATTAATAATAGAGGTTTTTATAATCTTCGTTGAATGGAGATGGTGGAAATGAATCTCATCGCGTCGTGGAGAGGGTAAGCCGTACGTACGCACGAGCGATGTTATCATTATATTGATGGTGAAATAATATATAATTTGATGGTATATTATATATAAAGAATCATTAACATGTTATATATATTATTTAAATAAATTATACTCATTATTATTCACATCCAAATAATGAAATGTTGAATAAGAAACTAAACACAAAATGGAGACGGCAACTGTATGTATGCATGGATGGTCACTTTTTTATTAATAGGATGGATAGAATAATGAATATGGTTGTAAGATATTTATAATAACATTAAAGTATTTATATTCTAATAGAGTAATTATTTTGGTATGGAAACGACAAAGAAAGAGGATGTGGAAGAAGAAGATAACTTTGAAAGAGGTGATTAAATTATTACTTCTTATTCAGGTGCTTTCTTTTGATTTGGTCAAAAGGGATCATTATGTTGGATTTATTATCAAAGTAATTAATATATGATGAATTAAAGGTAGTTGGGAGGATATTTTAGTAGGTATTGGCCGATCCAAATGGATTTGGAGGTGTGAAATTAAGAGATGGGGAAGTGATCTTTTATAAAAGAGGTGAGGTTTAGTGTAGGAAAAGCTTGAAATATTATTTTATTTTAAAATAATTTTCCTTTTATAAGGGATATAAAGGAATTTATTTCAAGGATAATGTGGGGATGGGTCTAAATACACTCATCCAAAATGTTTTAGAAATGTTTAGCTCCCCATATGAACCTTATCTTTTAGATTTAACTCTTAGTTAAATAGTTTAACCTTTATCATATCTTCTTGTACTATTATAATAAATGGTTAATAAACATACTTTAAAGAGACAATAGAACCCAAAGTGGTTAATTATTAGAATATCTATCATTATATAAGTCTTTTTTCTTAACCATATATTTTTAAGAATATTATGTCATTTAATAATATTGTATTTGTTTTAATAATTCAATTATGTCAATTTTGACACTATTTAGTATTTGGTTTTTTGAAAGATATAAAAATATGATTTCTTCAAATACAATTCATTGAATCAACAATAAAATCTCATATTAACCTATAAAATTAGTGTAATTCATCATAAGTCTAAATTTAAATTTATTTTAATATTTATAACATCAATTATTTTAATCTTGCGTTAATATGGTATTTAATACATCATCATTGTGTCATAAAAAATTTCATTATTTAATGTGTAAAAATTATAAGCAAAATACCATGATATAGGAAATATTTTTAGCATTATAATGAATATTTATAGTCTAAATTATCTTATTTATATCCATATATTAAATATGGTTTAGTTATTAAACTTTGAATTTAACACTTTTAACTCTTCTTTAAATAAAATATAATAAATTTCCTAATCTTATCCAGGTGGATCATATAAGATTAAATTTTATTACTAAGGTTTATTTTAGTAAAAATAAACTTATCAAATAGAATTAGGACATGTGTTAGGATAATTATAATATAATTTTTACCTTTAATTACCCTATTTTGTTTTAACCGTGGTAAATAAAATTCAATAGTTACTATTCACCAAAAAAATTTCATCTTACTCAACCAAATTTTACTTACTGACATCAACCATGTCTCTAGAATTTTTTATGTTCAATTCAGAGAAGATGTAAAATTACATTTTATTCATATTTGAAAATGTGCCTAGAAGGTGTGTAAAAGACGTTAAAAGGTCAATAAAATTTTATATATCCAATCTTATTATAAAATGACTCCAATGAATTAAATTAGGCTAATATTTTTATTATGTATCTATATTTTCATTAAAATAAATTCAAATAAAAAATAATTATTATTTAAATAAAATTCTATTTTAAACAATAACATAGTGTTTTTTTACTTTTTATAAAAAATTGAATGTTTTGAGAAAAATACCAAAAAAGCACCCTAAGATAATTTTGATAATACGAATTCAAAAATAAAGCCCACATTAAAAATAATTAAAAACATAGAATTTTCATTATTTATTATAAAATTAATTCCCGTTGTCAAAACCAGAAAATAGGTTTTGAAAAAGTAAGAACTATAAAAATATTGACATGTGTTCATGGTCAATTTAAATATTACATTACTTATAATGACCTAAATTATATTAAATGATAAAAATATAATATAATTATACTTTAAAACCACTAAAATTAATAATTAAACGCTAAAATTATTTCTATTAAAAAACAACTTTTCAATTAAAATTTAGTATTTCTTACTATCCATCAAAATATGAATGTTATCAGAAAAGTACCAAAAATGTATCCAAACTAAATTTTTATGTCACCCTTCTAAAGAAGAAATTTATTTTTTCAAATCTAACATATATGAGTGTCAATTATTGGTTTCAAAAATGATTCTCCTTCAAAAGGAAATAAAATTTCATTTTATAAAAAATAATTCATTTATCTGAAAATTTGAATTTTTTCATATATTATGTCTACGAGTCACATAATATTAATGGTAAAATTATATGGAATATATAAAATTGAAAATTCATTTAATACCATTCATAACAATTTTTGAACGGCTAGTTTGGAATGTCATGGTGCACTCGAACTCTATGTTGCGTGTAGCGTAAACTATTTAATAACTTTTAAGAGATAACATACTATGAAATCTTAGGGTGTTGTAGATACCCCTAAACTAGCTCACTAAGGCTCTCCCCATGCCAAAAAGAACTCATCAGACCAATAAAATACAACACAAAGGTATATAAATTTTTTTATGACTCTGTTATCCCTACCGGTATAGCCATTGGGCATCTTTAAAATTCACGAACCAAGCATGAAATACCCAAATTTATTTTTTATCGATCAACCCAGGCCACTTAAGGCACTTTTATCCTAACTAATACCTACACTCTTTGATCCTCTTTATCACACCTCAAGGCTATAATAGTTAATTATAAAAATTTATAAATAATTATCCAACTTAATCCAATAAGGAATGACCCTTATTAAATCACCAATAATCATCGCGACATACAAATATCGACCAATGATTTGTTAAAGGGTCATATCATTCCTCTATAAATTCTTTATATAGAATCACCATGCATTGACCATCATTTCAAGTCTATTCTGGTTGAATTCCCAAAAAATACTTCAGCAATCCATTTTTCAAATGATAAGAAACAAGCATAATTTTTCCTCATAGGGAATTCTATAGCCACAATACCACAAATCCCCATGGATCAATGATAACACCACCATGATATGTTTTAATTTCCCTTAAATCCTTAGATGAAACCATCCAAAATTAGAGGAAGAACCGCAAAGAGAAAGAGATAATATGGGTGGAGAAAATTATATTGCATTAGTATTGTAAAAAACATATTATAGTAATCTAATATAGGGGAAGGGGGATCAAAATAGGGGGAAAATGGGGTAGTGGGATAAAAAATTACAACTTTAATGAACCTACCAAATGGAAGAAAAAATAACCAACACTCAAGTAACATGTCTTACCCTTCCAGAAAAATAAAAACCAATGACCATTTCTACATATCCTAGAGGGGAATGGATTAATTCTATAGTTATATGGTTTTGTTTTAGAATGAACCAATGGATATTGTCAAAAAAATGAACCCAAGAAAAACAACCATAACATCCATACCACACATTGAAACATGTCCAGGGAATCAAGGAACAACCAACCACCCAAGGGAAACTTGATAAAACTCCACCAAATAACCATTTAGGATGAAAACATTTGGTTTTAATGTGACACATTCTCCTAAAGTTTAATTTATATAAACATACCAAAGTTGTAGTGTGATTTCCTATAAGCCATAAATTTAATCTTATGAAACATACACACTATGCCATAATGACAATTGTTGTAGTATGATTTTGATATCCCTTTAGTCATCCAAGATAAAACATCATGAAAACATTCTATAATTGAATAAAACTCCTTGACATGGATTTCACCATTATATTTTGTCGAATAAATGACTATTAGGCATTCAAAGTTACTCACACCTTTGGCATTCCCCTTTTGGATTTGACCATTTCTATATGATAATTCAACTATCAACCATTCCATCATTTACTATGGGAGTTGAGTCTTTTTTAATTCCTTTCTAACTATATATCAACATGATGAACACAACCTTCTTTGATTCTTCATTTTAGACCTAGAAAATATTCTATTTCATTTTTGGATATTTTATAAATACAATAAATATTGGGATAACATCCTCAAGAGAAGTCTATAAAACTGGATGTATTATGAAGACAATATAAAATCTTATTTAAAATGTTTTATTACTTACCATATGTATTTATATTGGAAATCCATATTTAACATATTCTTTTTTAACTAGTATATATGAATCTATTTCGCTATTTTGTACTAGTTATGTGTTTTATTTTTTTTAATATTGTGTAGTCACATGTTGATATACATGGATAAATAATGGATCATACTCCTGAGGAACATACCTGAGTATGCTAAGGGATTGGAGGAGTTTTTAGATTTTGCAAATTCCAATCGGTCCGTTGATGGGAGAATAATATTTCCATGTCCTAAATGAAAATTTATATACTGGCTGAAGAGAGATAACGTTTTTGAATACTTGATATTGAAGAAATTCCCTACTAAATATTTTTTTTGTATTTGGAATGGATAATCGAATGTTATAGAATGGTTGAGCACTAATTTCAATCCATAAAATGATCTCCCAACTTCATCGAAAATGGAAAATGAAATGAAAAAACTTATAAATGATTCATTAGGAACTAAAAGAAACTAACATCAACATAAAAACATATCTGAACAACCAGTTCAGGGTGCTACAAATAGCAACACGACAAGTGAGGTTTTGAGACTGTAAGACAAGAAGATCTAGATTGTGACATATCATTGGAAAATAATCTTCATTATATGAAGAATAATGTACGAGAAAAATTCATTGAGAAAAATATGTTTCACATCTTAGTTGATGATGAAAATCAAGTGTTGTATAGTGGATGTTCGAAACATTCAAAACATTCTTTTCTACTGAAATTATACCATATAAAATGCCTATGTGGAATTAAAAATAATGAAATGTACAAGATATTGGATTTTTTTTGTGATGCATTTTCTGATGAAAACATCCCCATGTATTTTTATGATATGAAAAAAGATGTTAACATGCACTGTCTTAATTATACAAAAAATACACGTGTGTCCAAATGATTATATGATTTATTGGTGAGAGGATTATAGAATACATGATTGAAATTTTTTTCTTTTTCTAGATGGCAGTTAGTGGGTGATTTTGGAATTCTGAATCAACATACTACCATGAAGTAGAAGAAAAGGAACACTCCTACAAAGGTTTTTCATTACTTTCCATTAAATCCCCAATTGAAAAGATTACTCATTTTATCAAAAACTGCTGCACACATGAAGTGGAATTCTGTGGATAATAAAAATGATGGGTTAATGAGATATCCACAAGACTGAAAATCATAGAATACATTTGATTAATTACATCCAGATTTCTCATCTGATCAGAGGAATGTTTAATTATGATTGGTTGTCGATGTATTCAACTCATTTGGGACTTTGAGTACCATTTATAGCATTTTTCTAGTTTAATGGACTCCTTACCATCTTCTTCTATAGATATGTATGAAACAAACGTCTTTTATTATTTAGATGATTATTCCTTGAAAAAAGTTCCTATAAATGATATTGATTTATACATGCAACCTTTAATTGAATAATTGCAGGATTTATGAAGCAACAGTGTTGAGATATATGATGCTTCTTCTAAGACATTGTTCAAAATGCATATTGCTCACATGTGGAAAATTAGTGACTTCCATTAACTTGGGAATTTATTTTCTTAGAACACATTCATGGGTTTGGATTATCCTATTTGTAACATTGATTTTGATCCCAAAAGTCTACCTCATAGTAGAAAATTGGGCTTCTTGTGCCATTGAACATTTCTCGATGGACCTCATAGATTTCAGATGAATAGATCAAAATTCAGTAGATTTATTGATCGTAGACCACAACCAAATTTGTTAACTAGTTCAAAATTATTTTTAAAACTTGTAAATGTTGAAAAAGAATTTGGTAAGGTGAATCATTTGAATGTTATTGGGAAATGAGTTCGAAGTGCATCATCAAGTGAAATCAAAACCCAATAATAGAAGAAAAAATGTATATTCTTCAAACATCTGTATTGGGAATTTATTTTTTAGCATCATAATCATGATGTGATGCATATTGAGAATAATTTTTGTGATAATTAGATCTTCCCATTTCTTAATTACAATGGAAATTCTAAGGATTATCTCAATGCTCGGAATGACTTACAAGAAATAAACATAAAACATGATCTCTATCCAGATGAGAATGAAAAGTATGTTTCAATAGTTTTTAAAATGGAAAATAGGTATAAAGATATATTTTGTTGAATTTTAAATCATGTGAAGGTATCTGATGGGTATTTAAGTAACATCTCAAGGTGTTTGGACTTAATGACTCATAGGTTACATGGATTTAAAAGTCACAATTCACATATTTTGTTACAATAGTCACTACCATTGAATTGCATGTAGTATTACCTGAAAAGGTTACTACTTTTTTACTCCATTTCTACACATTTTTCAGGCAACTAAGTGAGAAATTTCCACATCAAATTGAGCTTGACAACCTTCAGGATAGATTTTTATTGAAACTTTGTTCAATAGAGGTGATCTTTCCTCCTTAGTTTTTTACTGTCTTGGTGTATTTTACAGTGCATTTGGTTGAGGAAGCTAAATTAGGAGGCCCCATACCTTATCTATTGACATATCCAATTGAGAGGTACATTATTTAAATGTTTGTATGTTTAGAGAAAAAATCATGGATATTAATTAAATATATAATTATGTTTTTTTTATTTTATTTCTTAGATATCTTGGGAATTTAAAATCATTCATGGGAAATAAAGATTAACCTGAAGGCTCTATTTCTGAAGGATATTTGGAAAAGGTGTGTCTTACCTTTTTATCTTGATACATGGATGAAATTGAGACATGATTTTATCGAGTTGGATGTGTTGGCGACAAATAAACTCAATCTCAAATACATGGGAAATAAAAAAATATTTCTTATTATTGGCCAATTAGTTCGTAGGACCTCAAATGTTACACTGATAGAAATTGAATTATTACAGGCAAATAAATATATTCTCCTGAATAGAGGAATTGAAAATACATTTATTGAATATTTTAGGATACAAACAAGGAGACGAATGATAGGAGAAATACGAAACGATAAATATATATGGAAACATGTTAATAAAGAGATTTTAGAATGGATTTCATGATGTGTAAGTTCATAAATATTTCAATAAAAATTGATATTAGGTTGAAATATATATTTTGTAAATATAATAATATATATTTATTTTTTGGTCATTAATAATGATACATGATTAGAGTTGTTAGAATGATTTATGTCTCTTGCTCCAGCTCCTATAAAACAAATTATAATGTTTAACACTTACAACGTGATTGTATTTATATTTCATACAGTCGATCGAGTAGAGGGTTTGAAAACATATAATATTTTTATATTTAGATTTTATGAAGTGGGATACTATGGAAAGTTGTCTAATATTATGGAATTAAATTACCACATGAAGTTTTCATTTATTTTATTCAAATGCAAATGGGTTGATATTATCAGAGTTGTTAAAAGATATTATTTTCAATTTAATTCTATAAACTTATCTCGCTTGATAGATAATGGTTACTGGGAATTACATGATCCATATATCTTATCATCGCAAGCAAAAATGGTATATTATGGGAATGTTGTTGTGGATGAAGGGGGGAGAGTAGTTTCTCAGTTAAAATAAAGAGGTTTGTATGATATGGTCGATGGAGTGGACAATTTGACCTCAGATATTGAATCTCATCAAAACAAGAATGGGACTTATTTTTCCATCATGATATGGAAAATATTCATATAGAAATGGTGGATGAAATGGATGATGTAATGCAGAAGGAAACTAACATTATTGAAGGGAAAAATGATTGTATGTACAGTTATGAATCCATTTAGCAACCACTTATCTCATTTGTGTAGTTTCCAATTATCATTATTATGTATATTTTGTTTGTTATTACTATGCATATGTTCCTATTTTTTATTTTTTTCTGAATATTTTTTTTGAGATATATTTTTAGAACATAATATTGTTTGATTAAATGAAAGAAATTCCAATTAGGAAGCATTAAAATAAATCTAGTTCTTCCTAGGGAAACTGGATGGTGACTAATATAAGTACAAATTTTTATATGAATAAATTTATTTCACTTTTTTTATAATAACCGTTTTTTCATAAAATATAGAAAAAATGAAAGTATGAAGAAAAGTATGAAACGTTTAGATTCATAAAATATCACTGGAGAGATCATTGTGGTCCCATTTGATTCCTATATGTCTTTATGGATGACGATATAGGATTACTTGGGAAAATTTGGGGCCTTATAGTCGCAGATCTGGTTTACCTTCTGATTACTTATGTTTAATGGATATTCTGTAGCGATGTAAACTTGAAAAGAAAGGGGGGTGTAAATTTGGGGACATGGATTTATTTTATGGTGTTATGAATTTAGTGGTGGTTTTAAAAATGGTTGATGTAAATTGGAACTCATGTTATGAACTCATAAGATGGGCATGTATGCGGATATATATATATATTCATTGTATGCATATTCTGATTTAAATTTGTAAATTTTCCATCCCAGGTTTTATTTGAATTTTCCAAATGAATATTTTTAGGCTTCGAGTACTGGGGCAGAGGAATTATAATCCTTTTTTTAATTGTAAATCTACCTTTAGCTGAAGTTTAAACCACTGCTAAATAAATACACTTTATAATTTAGCAGCAGTTTTATTTCTTTAATGGTAGTTTTCATGCAAAAAATGGATATTTTTTAGCAGTGGTTAAAACCACCAATAACAACTCTTCATTTTTTGTTATCATTTAGTGGCAATTGGAACTTACCCCAGAAGAAATAAATATTTTCATAGCAGCTGTTAAAACCGCCGCTAAAAAGATTTCATTTTTTCTATGCCAAAACACCGTGAAAACCACCCAAACCGCCTCTAAATTTTTTTACAACAACATTTTTTAGAAACCACAGATAAATTGAAGAAAACATTGCATATTTAACTCCAACACGAAATTTAGCGGAGGTTTTTGAAACCACCATAGAAGCATAAGGCTGTGATTTCAACCGTCGTTATTTGGAGAATTTCTTGTAGTTGGTCGTTCATAGTCATAATCTATTTATATAATTCAGGATGTTTTATAACGTTTTTTTGAATTTATAATTAATATCCCTTGAATGTGATCAAACTAGGTGTGCTGCAAGGACCATTATTATACACTAATTCACATTCTAGTCAATATCAATATTTTTTTTGGGTTATTACCCAAAGATACATATATTATATATCCACATCCACTTCTATTATCTAAAAATTGATTTCATTTCCTAGAAACGACTCACTCAATCATTTACCGAAATTTAAATAAATTTTACGATTCTTTAACTCATCCATGTAATAATCATTATAGATATCAATATACATATCCTTGAAATATACCCTGGGTTATCACTAATGTTTTACCATCCTAGTTTAAATATGATCACTAAACCATTCATTTGAATCGAAATATAATGAAAAAGGCTTAACATACATGGATATTATATAATTTTAAAAGAATAATCATTACATTCCAAAAACACTAGAGAACCATAATAGTTTAGTGTCAATGAAAATTGAGAAAAATCATCCTATGTGGTTATTTTTCTACAATATTTCTCACAATGATCTTCCAATATATTACTCTTACATTATATCTCTCACCATAACCTATTGAATGTAAAGATAAGAATGGGTGAGCTCAGATGGTGAGTATAAGTAAAAATGGGGATAAATAAGCATAACATTAACATAAGGGTTAAGTAAATGACTATATCATTTTATGACCATACCTGATACATCTATTATCATATACATTATTCTTGGATAAAATATTGGCATTTCATAAGATAACCATAATAAGATAGTCATATAACATGATCCACAAGAGAATAACAATAGTATAATTTGTTGATTATTTTTGTAACACCCCAGGTAAATAAAGAATATAACATTTTTATATTTATACCTATTTGTGAATAAAATGATAATATTAATTTAAAGGGAACTCTATGATCGATGGCTTACCCAATACGCAACAACGAGTTCCTTTGAAATCTTGCGTTGCACTCTAATAATAAAATAATATTATTTTAAATGGTAGTTAACACATAGCCATTGTAATGAAGGAAATGAACATAACTAAGTACAAAATGATTATATATGTTTGTAAAATATTTTTACTTTTTACAATAAATGTTAGAGGTTTAAAAATGCAAATGAATCCAATTTTAAGAGTAAACAATCTAATATTCTTTAAAAGGTCCATTAACCGCCTTTTGATGGAGAACCTCTTCTAAATCCACATGTTGAAAATTTTATGTGTTATATTTGAAAAAATAAAATTCTCCTTTAGAATTGGGACATCAAAATTTACTTTGTGTAAATTTTTGGTATTTTTGGGATAAAGTTCATTTTTTAATGAATAGTGAAAAATGTTGTATTTTAACTCAAAACCTCTTTTTAATCTAATTTATTTATATGATTAGATTATATTTTGAATTGGTTATAAAGTTAAATTAGAATATATTTTTACCATTTAATCCAATAGTGGTCATTGGAATTATTTTCACTTTGAAATTGGACTTAAACTAGTGTCAATCTTTTGATATATATTGTTTCATAAAAACACGCTATTTGTTCTGACAGCGGGAATTAATTATTAAACTAATTAATGTAACTTATATGTTTTGAATTTTTTAAAATAGACATCATTTTTGAATTAGGAATATCAAATATTGCTTAGGGTGAATTTTTGGTATTTTTTGGAAAAACTTCAATTTTTGATGAATAGTGAAACCACTATGTGGTACTTAAAAAACTGATTTTTCATTTAAATGAAAATTGTACCACATCTATGTTTTGAATTTCAAAAATCCGACATACATGGTTTCAAAAAGGGAGTAAAATGTGGTTCAATGAGATTAAAATAATTTTTTTGGTGAATAGTAACTTTTAAGTTTTTATTCGCGAATAGAGGTAATTAGTGTAATTTAAGGTAAAAAAATGTTTTAATAATATGAAATGGCCTTGAAACATGTCCTACCCTTATTGTATGTGTCATGGACGACCAAGAAAATCCATGGGTCAACTTGGGGACCCAATGGAGCCACTTTGGTAGGAAAATGACATTAATAACTTTTTATTTAATGTTTAAATTAAAATGTCACAAACATGTGTTTTTTTACTAAAGAAATTTTTACATGGGGTTATACAAGTCATATTTTTGACTATAAATATTTATTAGAAATATAAAATGATTTCCTACATCATGATATTTTTTTTATAATTTTTAGACATTAAATAAATTAAATTATTTATGACATCATGATGATGCAGTGATTACCTCGTTATTTAACGATTTAAATAAAATGAAAAGATAATGTAAAATATAAGACCTACACTTGTAAAAAACCTATTGGATGTGTGGAATTCTAACTATTATCACCTTATCCTATAAATATATAATTTTGGGACCTTTAAAATCCGAAAAACATTTTATAATAATGTTGCTTTTCAAGACTTTCCAAGAGTGCCCCTCCTCTCCTCTTATAAAAGGCCCCCACCTCTACCACCTTACCCGCACCACTCAAGCCTTTGGCTCGGCCGAACCCTACCCATTTTGTCTCTCCACATCCCTATATTACTCCTAGAAGACTCACCTTGGGCCGAAGTATTTCCAAGGAAGCCTTTGATCTCAAATCAAAAAGAGTTACCCGATTTAAAGGTAGTGTCTTCTCTTGTGTTCTTATGTTTTATTTTGATTCTCCAACCCCCTAAACACTTTTTATTACATTATTTTGTAACAAAACTAGTATCCTAAATATAATAGGATGTTTTTATAAGAAATATTTGAGCTACACTTACACACACATCCGTCTAATGGTTAAATATCATACTGTTTCTGTTGATGGCGAATTACTACAGCACGAAACGATGATTGTTCAATATTGTTTTAAAACCTTTAAAGGTGGCCATTATTATGTCACTATATTTTATATATGATATATATGGTATTTATTTTTTCCATATTCTTGTGTATTTTATATTTAGAACATACCTTTATGCTCTGCATGTTGTGCAAATGTGATAATTTCATACGAGGAAGTGTGGACTACCGCCCCCTCAAGTGATGTGACTCGTTCATGCAATACATGGAATGTATAAAGAGTAAAATTAATGAACTTATGTGACCTATATAACATATATATTATACTGGAATTATGATATATATATATATATATGTATCTCAATTATTGTTAATTCCAATAATATGTCAAAGAAATGAAAGTAGCGTTCATGCGTACGTACGACCTACCGTCTCCATGAATGGTGCATTTCATTTATTTTTATCTCCAAATGTTATGGAATAGTATAAAATGAATATTTACTGGATATATAAGATATTTAAATAATTAATACTATTCTAGATATGATTTACTTATAACTACATGGACAATCATTTTCAAACAAGTTCATTTTTGACTCATGTACCAAACATCGACAAAAACGTCTGATATGAACTCACATTATTAACCAATTATTATAACATTATAATATGTGATATTAACTGAATAATAATATTTAAATGATTACCTTAAGAAATTATAAATTTACCAAAGTTTATTATTCAGGAATATAACGAAACGAACAACATAAGTCATACTTGAGGTAAGGGATCCGACCTCTCGCTTTCTTTTCAAGTAACCTCTTTTATGTCATTTCATTTATGCTCCATGTTCTTATGTTGGAGGATGTTATTTTATATTAACCATACTGTAATTTGTATTTTTATATGATGAGATACCCCCTCTTACTCTCATCAACTTTTTTTTGAATTTTTATGTGGCGCTGTTAGGCTGCCGAATTTTCATAAGGGAACCTACCCCTCTCTTTCTTTTTAAGTACACTCTTTTATGTCATTCCTTTTAATCTAATCTTTCTTATTATTGGGATTTTCTTTTATATTAAACTTACTATAATTTTTATTTCCATATTATTAGAGACCCTATTTTCTCTCATCAATCCATTTTGGAAGTTTTGATTGGCGCCGTTAGGCTGCCGAATTTTCGTAAGAGATCCAACCTCTCTCTTTCTTTTAAGTACTCTCCTTTATAGAACTTCTTTTAAGATCCTATTTGTTATGTTGAGTGATGCTCTTTTATATTCCTCTTTCTTTAAATTTTATGTTAATATTATGAGAGACCATATTTGATCTCATCAATCCATTTTTGGAAGTTTTAAGAGGTGCCGTTAGGCTGCCGAGTTTTCGTAAGGGATTTTTCATCTCACTTTTATTCCCATGAGATTTATGCTACATTTTCCACCATTTACTTTGATTGGATTATGTAATTCCCATTATTCTAATCTTTGTGTAATATACTATCGTTTATGAGTATTGACATCAATGTTGTATTTTCCTTCTTTCATTGGGTGTATGTTTCGAAAGATACCCAAGTCGGTAAGCGAACTTTTCACCCTCCTCTTTTTAAAAGACTTATTTTGTTGGGTCTTTTAATTTACATATTGTAATGTTGGGATATGTTCTTCTATATCCTTATTGATGTAAATTTTATGTCCAAGTGATGAGATACCCTTTTTATCTCTCATCAACTCATTTTATGAATTTTAAAGAGACGTCGTTAGGCTGTCGAATTTTACCAAGGGAACTTATTAACCCAATTTAGATTTATTTGGGTTCAACATGTAGTTATTGAATATGTCATAATTTGAATATGTGTGAATAACCTTTGATTGTTTTACACTTAATATCCACTTATACAGGGTGTATTTATATTCATCACACATAATTATGAGATTGACTTATCCTTAATTTAAGGATACCTTCTTTACAGGGGATTTCATCTCATTTTACATTTCTATTGAGACTTCACTGTTGTTATGCACCAATTCACTATTATATGGTGTATATACTATCCTTTGGAATATTATATCATGAATGCCTTTATACTCATGATATTATAATTTTCTGATTAAATGTTATTCATCAATTATTGCATTCAAGTGTCTCTCATTTTGTTAAAAACCTCTTAACTAAAATATCATTTTAAATTTTTAATGATTTATTATTATAAATATTTCTCATTAATATCCATGTTTTCAAAATGTTTTTAAAGATTTATTTATATGGATATTATCGGTTTGAAATGTTAAAAGATTCAAAGTTGTATGGGGCACTTTGATTCAAATATCTTTTTATTAAATGTTTTAAATGGTTTTGAAAATGATTTTTAGAATGGATTCCTTATTTCAATATCTTAAAATGTTATATTGTTATTGCAATGTGGGAATGTTATATTTTATTTATGCTTAAGTTATATGCTGTGATTATGTTATGGTTCTTGGGAATTGTTTATGAAGATGGGTGGTTCTGTGATAAACCAAGGGCAGGTGAGCCCGATATAGCTCTCCAATGCATTGGGTAACGCGAAGGAGTTAAACGTTAA
Source organism: Viscum album (assembly GCA_963277665.1). NCBI lineage: Eukaryota > Viridiplantae > Streptophyta > Magnoliopsida > Santalales > Viscaceae > Viscum > Viscum album. The sequence continues at coordinate 296,620,279 of OY728132.1, read as the reverse complement.
GGTTTCTCCAAAGAGATTTAGGGAATATATTGTGATGGGTATTCCAAACGTAACCATGAGGGTTACTCTCTACGTATGACTGTTATGAATGCCTCAAGTTGCCTTTATCATTATGATTTCTATTTAGTTATGAATAAATCTTATGATTTCATGAGGTATGTTAAATTGCTTATGTTTTATGAGTAAAGTATGATTTCAGTGATTCTTATGTATACATGGACAGATGTTTTCTATCCATACTTTTATAACCCTTACTGTGCTTTTTATGCTCATCCCGTGTTTTTGAAACGTTTTCAGAGGACATAAAGTTGAATAGGGTCATGGATGGGATCATCGAAATGTCAGGCTATCTAAAACAGGGAACTAGACATGACTCTTTGGTTCAAGAGTTTTTATTTTGTGAAAAATATGGAAGCTGTGTAGATGTGTCTACTTTGTAATCTTTGAAATGTAATAGTTATGTCCTAATTCTCTAAAACTCTAAACCTGAAAAGATCCTTAATGTGAATTATTCAATTTAATTCAATATTTAGTATTTTTATAAGGCCGGTGCCTTATAGTTGGTATCAAAGGTCGGTTTAGATAACTTTAGAGGTTAGAGTGTTGTTTAAGAAAAAGTGACAAGTTGTGTATAACCACAATGGTTAGTATATTATATGGATTAATTGTTTTTTTGAAAGTTAGAATGAGTTTGAGATAACTTGGATAAGTATATCTTGGTGTTTATCTTCCTATTTATTATATGATGATTTTACTAATATACTCACAGCGACCTTTTTGGTTTTAGTAAATGGCTGGATCTAGCAGGCACCCAAGTAATAGTGGATTTGAAGAAAACTATGACGGTTTTATAAAAGAACAACTGAATGATATGGGATATGGAATGAGAACTCTAGTGGTTGTCCTCAACCAACTATCTGGAGTCATGATTGACCACCTAAAACATAGTGATTTTTATAAGGCATCTTATATGCGAGTAAAAAATCCCTACGACAGTTCAGGTAATAATCATAAAGGTAAGTATGTTCCAAAACCTATGTGTCAAAGATGTGGAAAGAAACACATAGCAAAATGGTTCAAAGGGACAGAAAAATGCTATAGATGTGGAAATTAAGGTCATAAAGAAAGAACCTGCCATGGAAAAAGGAAGCATCTAGTTAACTCTAGGAAAGGGAAATAATTTCTTTCTGAAGGAACAATTGAATGTTATAAATGTGGTGTGCATGGTAAATATGAAAACACATGTCCTACGAAGAAGTATTAGGAATGGGGTCACCAAGATCGTGAAAATATTCATTTACCAATATCTAATGCCATTCCGATTAAGGATTAAGAAACTAACAATGACCAATGAAAGCTATGGATTATTTCTTAACATATGTTTTCCTATTATTGGAATCTTAGGCTATGATTCAAGATTTTGTTTGTAGGAAAGAACTATTTCATAATAAGTTGAAAAATAATGGCTAATGGATCATGAATAATGTTGAATGAGTAAGAAGTCATCATATAAGGGATTCAAGAGTTATGTTAGATTTTAGGATGGTGAAATTCTTAGATGTACTATGTCTCTTTTGATGATGGGTTACATTAGAAGACTTTTTACAGTAACCCTGATGTTTGATATACGACAATTTTATTCAAGGAATAATTATCCTTTGTTTGTGGATATAGTTATAAAGAACCATTTGGGTTTATATGATCCTTGAATTTGAGGCAATCACTGGTTATTAAATTTTGGGTTGCAAAATGGAAGTTATTAGATAACCTTTGTGGTTAAAATATGTTATGGTTATTTTTGAAGATTTTATCTCTTTTGGGGAAAGAACGAGTTTGTGTAAGAAATATAGTAAAATTTGAATGTCAACATGACAAGTAAGTATGTTTCCTTAAGATCAAAAATAAATTCCTCAATGAAAAGTAACTTAAAACAAAAATGTTGTCTATTAACATTTCCTACTGGGGAATCGAATACCGTTTAACCCACCACAAGTTTGTGATTTTCATGTGGTTAACTTTCTCCTAAAAATGTTTTCTATCACTCTCCCTCAGAACATGACCCTTTGATTTTTCTTCAATATCCATGTTTTCCTATATGGAATCCTAGTATGGGTTAACTCTAGTGACCTTTTTACTTCTCTTTATTTCTTTTAAAGTGATTGTTTTACCGACTCTTGTTTCGATGGGGGACTTTCAATGATGTTCCGAGCCCAATTTTAAAATTGCGAGGACGCAATTCCCAAAAGGGGGAAGGATGTAACACCCCAGGTAAATAAAGAATATGACATTTTTATATTTATCCCTATTTGTGAATAAAATGTTAATATTAATTTAAAGGGAACTCTACGATCAATGGCTTACCCAATACGCAACAACGAGTTCCTCTGAAATCATACATTGCACTCTAATAATAAAATAATATTATTTTAAATGGTAGTTAACACATAGCCTTTGTAATGACAAAAATGAACAGAACTAACCACCAAATGATTATATATGTTTGTCAAATATTTTTACTTTTTCCAATAAATGTTAGAGGATTAAAAATGCGAATGAATCCAATTTTAAGCGTAAACATTCTAATATACTTTAAAAGGTTGATTAACCGCCTTTTGATGGAGAACCTCTTTTAAATCCACGTGTTGATAATTTTATGTTTTATATTTGAAAAAATAAAATTCTTCTTTAGAATCGGGACATCAAAATTTATTTTGTGTAAATTTTTGGTATTTTTCAGATAATGTTCATTTTTTAATGAATAATGAAAAATGTTGTATTTTAATTCAAAACATCTTTTCAATCTAATTTACTAATATGATTATATTATCTTTTGAATTGGTTTTAAAGTTAAATTAGAATATATTTTTACCATTTAATCCAATAGTGGTCATTGTAATTAATATCACTTTGAAATTGGACTTAAACTAGTGTCAATCTTTTGATATATATTGTTTCATAAAAGCACGCTATTTATTCTGTGAGCGGGAATTAATTATTAAATTAATTAATGTAACTTATATGTTTTGATTTCTTTAAAATAGACATCATTTTTGAATTCGGAATATCGAATATAGCTTTGGATGAATTTTTGGTATTTTTCGGAAAAACTTCAATTTTTGATGAATAGTGAAACCACTAAGTGGTACTTAAAAAACTGGTTTTTCGTTTAAATGAAATTTTACAACCTCTGTGTTTTGAATTTCAAAAATCTGACATACATGGTTTCCATTAAGAAATAAAATTTGTTTCAATGGGATCAAAATAATTTTTTGGAGAATAGTAACTTTTAAGTTTTTAATCGCGATTAGAGGTAATTAGTATGATTTAAGGTAAAAATAATGTTTTAATAATATGAAATGACCTTGAAACATGTCCTAACCTTATTGGATGTGTCATGTCCAACCTAGAAAATCCATGGGTCAACTTGGGGACCCCATGGGGCCACTTTGGTAGGAAAATGACATTAATAACTTTTTATTTAATGTTTAAATTAAAATGTCACAAACATGTGTTGTTTTACTAAAACAATTTTTACATGGGGTTATAAAAGTCATATTTTTAACTATAAATATTTATTATAAATCTAAACTGATTTCCTACATCATGATATTTTTTCTATAATTTTTAGACATTAAATAAATTAAATTATTTATGACACCATGATGATGTAGTGATTACCTCTTTATTTAATGATTTAAATAAAATGAAAAGATAATGTAAAATCTAAGACCTACACTTGTCAAAAACCTATTGTATGTGTGTATTTCGAACTATTATCACCTTATCTTAGAAATATATAATTTTTGGGCCTTTAAAATCAGAAAAACATTCTATAATAATGTTACTTTTCAAGACTTTCCAAGAGTGCCCCTCCTCTCCTCTTATAAAAGGCCCCCACCTCTACCACCTTACCCACACCTCTCAAGCCTTTGGCTCGGCCAAACCCTGCCCATTTTGTGTCTCCATATCCCTATATTACTCCTAGAAGCTTCACTTTGGGCAAAAGTCTTTCCAAGGAAGCCTTTGAGCTCAAATCAAAAAGAGTTACCTGATTTAATGGTAGTGTCTTCTCTTGTGTTCTTATGTTTTATTTTTCTTCTCCAACCCCCTAAAATATTTTTATTACTTTCATTTGTAACAACACTAGTATCTTCAATGTACTAGGATGTTGTTATAAGAAGTATTCAAGCTACACTTACACACACATCCGTCTAACGGTTAAAGAACATACCGTTTCTGTGGATGGCGAATTACTGTCTCACGAAACGATGATTGTTCAATATTATTTTAACACCTTTAAAGGTGTCCATTATGATGTCACTATATTTTATATATGATATATATGGTATTTATGTTTTCCACATGCTTCTGTATTTTATATTTAAAACATACTTTTATGCTTTTCATGTTGTGCAAATACGATAATTTCATACGAGGAAGTGTGGACTACCACCCCCTCAAGTGATGTGACTCATTCATGAAATACATGGAATGTATAAATAATGAAATTAATGAACTTATGTGACCTATATAACATATATATTATACTGGAATTATAATATATATATCTCTCAATTATTTTTAATTCCATTAATATGTCAAAGAAATGAAAGTAGCGTTCATGCGAACACATGGAATGTATAAAATGAATATGTACTGGATATATAAGATATTTAAACCATTAATACTATTCTAGAGGTGATTTACTTATAACTACATGGATAATCATTTTCAAACAATTTCATTTTTGACTCATGTACCAAACATCAACAAAAACGTCTGATATGAACTCACATTATTAACCAATTATTATAACATTATAATATGTGATATGAAATGAATAATAATCTTTAAAAAAGGACCTTAAGAAATTATAAATTTACCAATGTTTATTATTCAAGAATATAAAGAAACGAACAAGACAAGTCGGACTTGAGGTAAGGGATTCGACCTCTCGCTTTCTTTTCAAGTACCCTCTTTTATGTCATTTCATTTATGCTCCATGTTATTATGTTGGAGGATGTTATTTTATATTAACCATACTGTAATTTGTATTTTTATATTATTAGATACCCCATCTTACTCTCATCAATTTTTTTTAGAATTTTTAAGTTGCGTCGTTAGGCTGTCGAATTTTCATAAGGGAACTTACCCCTCTCTTTCTTTTTAAGTACACTCTTTTATGTCATTCCTTTTAAGCTTATCTTTCTTATGATTGGGATGTTCTTTTATATTGAAATTACAGTAATTTTTATTTTCATATGATGAGAGACCCTATTTTCACTCATCAATCCTTTTTGGAAGTTTTGATAGGCGTCGTTAGGCTGCCGAATTTTCATAAGAGATCCAACCTCTCTCTTTCTTTTTAAGCACTCTCCTTTATGTCACTTTTTTTAAGCTCCTATTTGTTATGTTGGGGGATGTTCTTATATATTACTCTTTCTGTAAATTTTATGTTAATATGATGATAGACCCTATTTGATCTCATCAATCCATTTTTTAGAAGTTTTAAGTGGCATCGTTAGGCTGCCGAGTTTCCGTAGGGGATTTTTCATCACACTTTTAAACCCGTGAGATTTATGCTACATTTACCACAATTTCCTTTGAGTGGTATATGTACTGCCCATTATTCTACTCTTTGTGTAATATACATTCCTTTATGAGTATTTACATCAATGTTGTATTTTCCTTCTTTCATGGGGTGTATGTTTCGAAAGATACCCAAGTCGGTAAGGGAACTTTTCACCCTCCTCTTTTTAAAAGACTTATTTTGTTGGGTCTTTTAATTTACATATTGTAATGTTGGGATATGTTATTATATATCCTTATTGATTTAAATTTTATTTCCAAGTGATGAGATACCCTTTTTATCTCTCATAAACTCATTTTATGAATTTTAAAGTGACGCAGTTAGGCTTTCAGATTTTACCAAGGGAACTTCTTAACCCAATTTCGATTTCTTTGGGTTCAATATGTAGTTATTGAATATGTAATCCTTTGAATATGTGTGAATGAACTTTTATTGTTTTACACTTAATATCCACTTATATTGGGTTTATTTATATTTGTTACACATAAATATGAGATTGATTTATCCTTAATTTATGGATACCTTCTTTACAGGGGATTTCATCTCATTTTACATTTCTATTGAGACTTCATTGTTGTTATGCACCAATTCACTCTTATATGGTGTATATACTGTCCTTTGGAATATTATATCTTCAATGCCATTATAATCATTATATTATAAAGTTCTGATTAAATTTTATTCCTCAATTATTGTATTCAAGTGTCTCTCATTTTGTTAAAAACCCTTTAACTAAAATATCATTTTAAATGTTTTAATGATTTATTCTTATAAATATTTCTCATTAACATCCATGTTTTCAACATGGTTTTAAGGATTTATTTATATGGATATTAATGGTTTAAAATGTTAAAAGCTTCAAAGTGGTATGGGACACTTTGATTCAAAGATCTCTTTATTAAATGGTTTAAATGGTTTTGAAAATTGGTTTTAGAATGAATTTATTATTTCAATATCTTAAAATGTTATATTGTTATTGAAATGTGGGAATGTTATATTTCCTTTATGCTTAAGTTATATGCTATAATTATGTTATGTTTTTTGGGCATTTTTTATGAAGACGGGTGGTTCCGTGATAAACCAAGGGCGGGTGAGCCCGATATAGCTCTCCAATGCACTGGGTAATGTGAAGGAGTTAAACGTTAAGGTTTCTCCAAAGAGATTTAGTGAATATACTGTGATGGGTATTCCAAACATAACCATGAGGGTTACTCCCTATGTAAGAATGTTATGAATGCCTCAAGTTTCCTTTATGCCTTATGATTTCTATTGAGTTATGCATAAATCTTATGATTTCATGAGATATGTTAAATTGATTATGTTTTATGTGTAAAATATGATTTCAGTTATTCTTATGTATACATGGACTATTGTTTTCTATCCATACTTTTATAACCCTTACTGATCTTTTTATGCTCATCCCAGGTTTTTGAAACGTTTTCACAGGACATAAAGTTGAATAGGTTTAAGGATGGGATCAAAGAAATGTCAAGCTGTCTAAAACAAGGAACTAGACATGACTCTTTTTTTCAAGAGTTTTTATTTTGTGAAAAAGATGGAAGTTGTGTAGATATGTCTACTTTGTAATCTTTGAGATGTAATAGTTAAGTCATAATTCCCGAAAACTCTAAACCTGAAAAGGTCCTCAATGTGAATTATTCAATTTAATTCAATATTAAGTAATTTCATAAGGTCGGGGCCTTATAATTTTCATATATAGATGAATAGAGGATCATTTCCATATTATTAAAGGTTCACTGACAAAATCATCTAAGAGGAAAAAGTCTATTGCTATTCCTTGTTCACTCCGCATTCCAACCCTATATGACTGAATGGTGTTCAATTAATATTTGAGCCATATATTATAATGCTGGGATCACATACCATTCAATGCTTATATTACTAAACTGATTTCACTCCCCATAAAAGTATTTTGTTTCTCATGAGATATAAATCGTTACCTAATACATTAGAGGGATATATAGTTCCCACCAATATGATAATGAAAACCCTTCTAATATTTTCGAAAATATTTTAACAATTATCATATCATTACCCATGATATAAAATCGTTATCATGACCATTTCAACTAATCATAACCTATGAAAAAAAATGTTTCATAATTATTATATCATCGAATAAGAAGTGGAAAAAATATTTTTTTCATAACAATTTCCTCAGGGTATAACCCATGGAATATAAATGGGTTCTATAAATATTATTCCATGGAAATATAAACAATTTTTAGAAAAAATATTAATGGTATCCTTGGATCATATCTCTTGTAAGGAATGTGTAACATAAATATATGTAATCATAGATAGAAAATGTTTTTTATCAATCATTTGGAACATGTATTAAGCTAAATAACATTTTATTGAAAATAAATTTTTAAGAATTAAAAATATTTAGAAATAAATTTCTTGAAAAATATCAATCAAAAAATATAACATAATATTTCAAATATCATTTAAAACATATCTTAGGGAAAATGACCTTTCTAATTGGAAAAAATAAATTTTAAAAATTGATCAATTTTCAAATGTTTTTTAATAAAATGTTTTCAAAAAATATAAAGGAAGATTTGATAAATAATTTAAAATTAATATTTAAAAATAAAAATAATCCAATAACTTCATTAAGAAATGATCTTATAATATTACTTATAATAAAATTTTAAATTATTTTATAAAATTTGGTTTTGAAAAAAAAAGACTTCCAACCAATACAAGAAATAATGATTGATTTACATAAATAAATTTCTTAATTATCAAAATTACCAAAGGGTATAAAATGGAATTATTAATTGATGATATAATAAAAAACAACTGTATAATATAATTCATGAGAATTCAGAAGAGTTAGAAAAAAATATTTCATCATTGGAGACTTAATCCTAAACAATCGAGATAAATGAAGGGATTATATCATAAAATTATAACCACATTGGTAACATTGATTAATTATATTCCTGGAATAATAATGTAAAATGAAACATAAAATATAAATAGGAAGAATAAATTCATGATATTACATTCCAACTAGTCAATAATTTGACCTCATAGAATAATATAGGTACGTAACATAATGTACATCTCAAAGAAAGAATATTTAGAAAAAACCCTTTAATGCATGATTATAATTTTAAATATAAGCAAAATTAAATAATAACATAAATAGAAACATTTATTGTCAATTAATTAATTATTTTCGTGATAAATGTTTTCATTAGGTGGTATATTCACCTCAAAAAAATAAACAAGGGTAGAATATGACATAAGTCTTTCAAAAATAAATGTGAGACTAGAAATCCCCTAACCATATATGTTGTCTCTCTTTATAATCATTTAAACTACTATATAATAAATATAATTGTATTATAATTGTATTTTAGAACCATATTATTATATATTATACTTTTTTTCATTTTCATATGAATTCATTTTACCCGTTTATTTACAGTTCCATGTTAATGCTATGTTTTGGGTAATAACCGCTTTGTTTTTTGCACTTGTTTTGATGTGTTATTATTGGACCTCTTAGATAAATAATTATTTCACAATATACATAATATTAACCATAAAATAAATTATATATATATTTAGTATATATTTATTTATAATATCCCATTATAATTTATTGATAGGAAATGATATACATTTTTTATGGAGACGGTAGGTTGTACGTATGCATGAAAGTTGGAACAATTTTCATTTTTCATTGAAAGAAATAAAAGAGAGAGAGATATATATTATTATAGTATGATTATCATGTAATATATATCACATATTATTATTAAAACCATCTTTAATTCATTCCAGGTAATTCATGACGGAATCACATCACTTCATGAGGTATTCATCCATCGTACAAATGAGCATTGTTATAATATTCCCACAAAATTGAAACCATGAAGGTATATGTGATATAATAGTTAAAAAATAATAATAATATCATAAATATAAAATATATCATATACAAATATTATGTATGTTATTATTCCCAACCGTGAAAGGTGGTATTGAAAAAATGAACGACATCAGTTAGCGTGGTGATAGTCCACCGTACAGACATATGATGATTTCATAACCCATACGATGGATGCGCGTGTGATTAAAAAACATAAAAATTATATAAAATATAAATTTTAATTTAATATATTCATTTTATTATATAATCCTGATATAATTTTAATATAAGGAGTTGGATAATGGAATAAAATAGAAATTATTTTATAAAAATATTACCTCTTCTTCGGGTACCCACCTTAGATTTTCAGTAAAACATTGTTTGGTAGGATTTATGAATAATATAATTACTCTAGGATGTGGTTAAGGAATATGTGGAGTGATCTTGGAATGGTTTAGCTAAGCTTAATGTCTTTATATGTGTGTAGAAGTGAAGTGAGTGAGGTTTCCTTTATTGTTGAGGAGGAGCGATATTCTTGTAAAATCTAAAAATAATTCACTATTGGGTGGTATCCTATACATTTATTGGGATAATATATTGATATATAATGGGGTGTATGGATTATATGGTCAATAAACAACTCTAAAAAAATATAACATATGTTTTATTCATTTTTTTCCATAACTTCAATGTTTCCCTCTTTTAACATTTTGGTTTTTTTCATTTTATTAACTAGTTTCCAAGAAATTTTATTTATCATTTATGACTAAATAAAAATGAGAAATTTTAGATATTTTTTTCCATATTATTATAAATATGATAAAAAATTTATAAAATAAAAACATCATATGTTTTGGAAGTAAATTTTAATAGAACCAAACGAAATTCTAAAAAAACTTTAACTAAACCACATTTAAAATATTTTTACAATTTATGGGTAAATACGTTCATTATAAAAGATAAATTGGACCATTAATGGACCATATATTAAATTCATTAATAGGTAAAAATCATTTGGATGAAGTTAGGATATTTGGTAATTATAAATCTTTTAATTAGATATTAATAATTATAAAATATCATTAATGTCAATTTTTGACATTATTCATTTAATTTTTTTTACATATTTCTTGAAAATGAGAGAATTTTAATAATTTAAGTTAAATGTTGTGTAAGATGATATAATCTACCAAAAAATTAATAAAACTGAATAATTAATTCCAATTTCTTCACTTTTACTATTTTCAGTTTTATTTATATTATTTTATTCTTAACTAAATTATTACTATGTTGGAATTTTATAAAAAAATTATGTAATAATTTCATCGATGAAAATTGTAATTAAATTATTATTATAAATAAAATTGATTTATATTTTAAAATAATATCTATAAAAAATTGGTAGTAATTTAATTTTTAATAAAGCCTTAATTGTATTAAAATCAAGGACAACACATTTTTATCTTTTTGTTTACATTACATATTAAATGGGTCACTATCATAGAATAATATCACAAAAAAGTCTTAAAATTAGATCCTATGAAAAAAATGGTTGACCCGTTTATAGATAATGGTTATTAAAAAATGGGTACATCATTTTACACCTTATATTCCACTTTTAAAAATTATATTTTTTTCAAATAAATATTTACAAGTTGTGAAAATTAATTTTAAATTATGTGTTCTAAACATGATTAAAACTCGATTAATAATATATTTTATTTTTTTAAAATGAATTGAATTTTTTCTTGTAAGTGAATATTATTTTATATATAATCATCATATAACTAATAATCATGTGAAAACTATATATTTTCATAAGTAAATAATCCTATTAATTCACACCAATCCAACTACTAAGTGATAAATATATTTTTAATTAATTATATTAATTATATATTGTATCTAGATAATACTTGGTGTTACATGTAACAAAATATATTAAAGGAACTTTCTATTGTGTGTAACAATATCTATGATTATTGTTGTGAAAAATTCATGATTAAACTTGTTTTTCTTATAAAATAATCATAATTTTCTATAGCATGCTAATAAATCCAAAAAATAAATTAAATTTATTTGAAAACTTTTATCCTTAAATGTCATGGTGTTATAATTTGTGCCTTATAAAATAGTTTTAACATTATTTAACATCTTTTAACCTTTTATAAAGGTGAATGTTTTTACTATTTTTACTATTGATTCGGTAAACAAATTTATGTTTAATTTATTTAGTTATATTAATTGTGTTGAACCTAAATATGGAATCCATGTTACAAAATTATGGATATATCCCAAATCTAGAATCCTATAGTTGATTTTTATTTTATTACATTGGAACTAGATGCAATAAATCTTATCCTGAAGGACCAAGAAATTTTGTCTTCTTCATAAAATAGATACATACTTTAATCCCACATTACAACAAAAAACCTAAAATAATGCACAATATTTTCTTAGAGTAAATAACTATCTTCATTTCCATATCCCTACGTATTAATAATAATAAACTTCCTAGAATCCTGGTGGAAATAATCATTATAAGGGTTTGATATTAGATGTCATGTTTGGTGTCTTGATCCTAAACCTCTTTAAAAATATAGGGATATAAATCGATAATCTCAAATTTTTGTAATGAATAATTTCATACATTATACACATATTTTCAATTCTTTATGGATATACATCTTAAATAAATGGGTATGAATAGCCCCAAAAATCACATACTTGGTCTAATGCCTTCCACATATTAATGTGGTAAAACATATTCAAGGTAAACATTATTAGTGAAAAATTACCAAATTATATGTTAATACTTTCCCCAACCTGGAGACATAATCATCAACCATTTATATAAATATATATAATGGTTTCAAAATAATACATCCCCATCAAAACAAAACATAAACGACTAAAAAAATAAGGATGTAATTAGTATAAAATATACAAAATTTATCATAAAGAATTTGACATTATTGGAATTGGTGAATAGTAACACTAAATAACAATTCATTAAAAAACATCCCTGAGTAAAATAATTATTTTTCATTCAATTTTTTTTTCAAAATGAAAAATTATCACAACATTAAGGAAAAAATTTACAATTAATTAAACCTTATTGAAATATAAAATATGGTTCAATGTAATTAATGTTCATGGGAGAGTGAAATAACAATAATGCCATAGTTGTTAGGACATGTCTTCAATTTTTTCATATAAAAATTCAAAAAGTACCTTTTTGGATAATGAATATAATAATACTTATAAACATTTTTTAAAAGGATAACATGGAAAAATATTCCATTAATAATTCATCATGTAATATTAAATATTAATATATAATTTTACTAGAGAACATTCAATTGAAAGAGGATGATTTTCAATTGAAAATAGAAATAATTAATTCTTTTCATAAAACCATTTCCCCAAATATTTTATGTATTAAATAGATGAAAATTGTACTATTACATTTAAGGGTTATTAATAAATAAATAATAATAAAATATATTGGTTTTAAGATAGAACTAAAAAATAACCCTCTAAGAGAAACAATCCCAAATAATGGTGAGATTGTGAAATAAATCTTTACCTTTGTTGTAAATTTTTAATTATAACCCTACAGAAATAAATGTATTCATATAGAACCTAAAATACTATGAATATAAATTTATCCATGACGTAACATATAAAAGGGAATTATAAACACCCCAAAAAATAAATAGCTGGTGAATATTAAATTGTGTTTAGGCAAGTAAATGTGGGATGAGAAAAACTTATAATGATCAACACAATTAAGATGGAATTAATCAATGGATGTATTTTTTGTATGATATATAAATCGACATAAAATAAGTGGAAATAAAACATCAAATAATAAAATGGAATTACACAAATAATATTACGATGTCAAAGGAAATGAAGCTGTAATATAACTCAATGAAGTAAAATTGTGTTATGAAACCCCTAAGAACATGGTAACAAACTCATTAAATATTGTTTGATGAAATAGATAAAATTGAAACATGGTTCATAACATTAAAATATTCCGTATTGAAATGAAATTTTGATTAAATCCTTAATATTTGGTTTTAATTCCATTATATGTGTCCGAACCTCATATAAAATATATATAGTTTTGTTATAAATCTATTACATAGAAATACTAATATATAAAACATGTCATATGATTTACTTATTATTACATCACTGATTTTTTATTATAAAATTAAACATAATTTATTACAAAAACTTCATGTGATACAACATAGATGATAGAGAGGTATAGTGTTTTTGGGGCTTAGGATCATTACATAACAGCTTAAAACATGAAAAAAAACATCTCTATTGAAACCTTCCTTTACATGAACACTACATCCCCTCGTACTTAGCATTGTATGGGATAACATGAGGACATGAATAAAAAAAGGGTGAGCTATAAAGCCGAGTATGGGAATTAACATGGAGTAACATGAGAAGTACAATACATATTAAACAATAGGCATATAATTAGAGCACAATAGAAGCATAAAAATAAAGGCACAATAAATCATGATAATCATAACATGGAAATGTGGAAACAATACTTAACATGGAATTAACACAAGCCAAGGCTCTTTGCACCTGAAGCATGAGTAAATCCATATTGCACATGAAGAATGTAACACACTGAGATTTTATGAGAAATATTTTTTTAATGTCTTATGTTATACGCAACACGAAAGGAATCTTTCACAGCACAGAATACTGACTTGGCTTGCATTACACGCAAATCACGACCTTCCTCGATAGCGTGTGTAGTACGAAATATCGGGTTTCACTAAACAACGATATATTATTATGAACTTTCCGTTATGAATATTATTAACTAAATTTTGAATTTTATAAAATTATTATTCATCTTACACATTTTCTAGAACATGGTAAGAGAACAAAATTAATTTCTCGGGTAAAATAAGTATTTTTCAAAAAATGCAGTTTTGCCGCCTTTTGATGGCGCACCCACATTAAATCTATTTTTTGACATGTTTATTAGTTAAATTTGACAAAATAAAATTCTTATTTTGAATCAGGATATAAAAATTTACTTTGGATAAATTTTTTATATTTTTATGATAACTTTGATATTTTGATGAATAGTAAAAATACGCTAATTTTTAATTAAAAACAACATTTTTCATTGAGATAATTTATATGGGTAAATTATAATATTTAATGGTTTTAAAGTATAAATAGAATATATTTTTACCATTTAATATAATTTATGTCATTAGCATTAATTTCACATTGAATTCATAGGTAAAAACATTTCAATCTTTGGCAATGTTTTAACTTCTAAAACCTGTTTTCCTAACAACAAGATTAATTTTAAATTAATTACTACAAATTATGTGTTTTTAATTTTGAAAAATGGATTCCATATTTGGAATCAGTGGATCCAAATTATGTAAATAGGCTACTTTTTATTTTTGGGCATTATGAATAGTAACTACGGTAAATTTTATTTACCATAGTTAAAGGTAAATCGGGTAATTAAGGGTAAATATAGGATTATAAAATTACCCTAAAACCTGCCAAAATCCAATTGGATGACTAAAAGTAGACCCATATCACCTAAGGGTCGGATTAGATTCATTTAATGGACTTTTGTTTCTGAAAATAATTTAATTATTATTAAAACCAAAGAAAGTTACAACATGTCACTTTCATAAATATTATAAGTATAATAATTTAACATTAGTGATATAATTAATGAAACTTAAAAAATGGATAGTCTACAGATATCTAATATAATTATCTACATTATATGAATTTATTTATAATTTTTAGGTATTAAATAATTATCATTAATTATGACACAACAGTGATGTTGAAATTATTATAATAATTAATATACCAAATAAATGGTTTTAAAAATATTAAAATAAATATTATATGAACTATTTAATATGCTCCACTAATTTTCTAGACACATATGACATTTTATGAATCTATTAAAGCTTTTATTTCAAACATATCTTCTGTATATATTTTTTTTAAATTCAAATAAAGGAATAGTATCAAAATTGACACTATTGTTATTTTATAAAAATAAAATATTATAAAATTGTTTAAAAATCCCCAAAATATTGAAAAATTATAAATTAAAATTTATATGGTCTAAAATATCATAAAGTGTCAAATTATGGAAAATTCACAATACATATTTAATTATTTATAATAATTTAAAATTAAGATTATTATTACCAAAAATAAAATAAAATTGATAAATAAGGATAAATAAAGTTTATAATGTTTAAAATAAATTCCTAACATGTATAAATTTTATTGGTTGATGACATTACAACCATATATCATCTAATCTTCAGATATGATTAATTCTTGAAGTTTTTAAGTGGGGTTGGTATTTAATATAAACTAATATTTCTTATATTTCCAAAGGTGCCCCTCTCCTCCCTTATAAAAGGGCATCTCCTCCCTCTTATCCTCACAGAATTTGGAGCCTTTAATCTCGGCCACACCCAGACCATTTCCCTTATAAACTTCCCAAGAAACAAACTAGAGTTCCTGGTCTTCTTCAAAGGCCAATTTTAGTAACCTAAGAAGAGGTTTCAAAGAGGCGTGTCAAAGAAGAGGTAATATCTGTTACCGATTCTTTCAATTTTAATTCTTCTTCAACATCTTCATCTTTATTTGTTTAATTATATTGTAAAAAAATAAGTGTCAATAATATACTGATATGTTATTATAAATATTAAGCAACCCCATTTCACCTTCTATCCATCCTATGGAAAATGAAATCACCGCGCGTGCGTACGTACGGAATACCATCTCCACACCGTGGTGTAATCTGTTTTTCCACCAACACATTACATGGATGGGTATAATGGTGTAAAGAATAAATATATATGGTTATTATAACATCATACTGATTCTTATATATTATACCATCCACTCCAAATCTGTTCAATAATTATTGGAACGATATCATCGATCGTGCGTACGTACAGATTACCGTCTCCACGACGCAATGAGATTCATTCTCCATGTTATCCATACATGAATAATTATAAAGATTATATAATGAATAATAATGAATTATATGACATAATAATTCTACTGGATTTATGTAAATATATATGTATGTCATCTATTTAGTTTCATTCAATTCAATAAGGAAACGAAAACAGCGTTCATGCGTACATACGACCTACCGTCTCCATGAACCGTGTATTTCATTCCTTTTATCGATCTATAATATATATGTATATGATGAATATATACTATATATAAATCATGTTTTAAATTCTGGAATTATATAAATCAGTATATAAATAATAATATCAAGAATGACAAGTCGAAACACATACGATAAATGAAATGATTATACCCAAAACGCTGCTTTAACATGGAATTTACAAAAGAACGGGTAACATAAAGTCATAAGTGAAACATATATGATATCATAACAATGAATATGATTATTTAATAAGTCAATGACATTATTTAAATCATTATACATGAGGTTCATATCCATACGAAGCATATCATACCTAAGGTAAGGGATAACTTTTCCAATCTCGTTCTTATCCAAGATTGTATATTCATAAGTATTTACTAGGGTTATTGTTCTCATCCATGTCCATGTTTCCTAAAAATGGTTTCATGTATGTTTAATGTCCTTTTTACCCATTTTTGACTTTTACTACATGGTATGTATGGAATCTTTCTTTTACAAGGTACTTTTTGACTTTTCCGGCAAAAGTACGAGAATAATGTTTTTTTAACTTATACGGCACGAACGGATTTTTACGGTTTTATAAAGACTTATTTTCATGAAGCTTACTTCAAAAGATTTCATGAATATTTTCAAAAAAATCATTTTCTGTTAAAATTGCATGAAATTTTTTGAAAAGAAAATGATTTTGAAGAATAAAGGATATTTTCCTCAAGAATTCATTTCAAATGTTTTATCAAAACCATTTTTCATCTAAGATGACATTATTTCATATGTGTATGTTTCAAGTATCATGTCTCTATGATTTACATGGTTTCAATTTTCTTATTATGAAATGATATCCATTACTTTTATATGGATTATATGATGATGGGATGATGTTTATGAAACCCATTTTAATTTTTGGGTTATTATGAATAATGTATGTTTATTTTGTAGAAAAAGTAAGAATGATTTCATTATTAGATGGGTGGGACCTATATCTCCCTCTAATTCATTGGGTAAAGATTTATATCTCATGAGATAGACATGGCTGGAATGGTATGTTAATCCGGTTAAGTGTTATAGGAATGAAACGAGGAGTGAACTCGATTTAGAAAGGGACCTTGTCCACTAAGATGGTCTTGGAAGCAATGCCTTGGCTACTATGGAAATCAAAACATGTGCTGAATGGTTGCCACAATTACATGTTTTATTCCCATTAAATTTTATCATGTTTGATGTTCCATTATGATATATTCCTTACGTACTTACACTATCTATGTCTTTGCTCAAGATTTTGATGTTTAAATTTCATGTTCAAGTTTTTGCTTTCAAATGTTTATGGACTGTTTTATGTTCTCTATGTTTTCCCTCACTGAGCATTTGAGCTCACCCTTTTTATGTTTTATTTTCCCCAGGAAATAGAGAATGTTTTTAGGTATGGAAACAAAAGGCGAAGATCATTATGGGAGTTGTTTAAGATCTTTCAACATGATTATAAGTTTATATTCCAAGTTTCCAAAGACACTAAACTATTACGATCCTTGAGTTTTTTATTTTTGTTATGTATTTTTTATTCCACAAAAGTAATATATTGTCCATGTACGTCATGTTTTGGGTCTCTACAGTTGGTATCAGAGGAATGGTTTAGTCAACCATTGGAAACTAGGATGTGAGAACTTTAGTGAGATCCCTAGAGATATTTCTAAGCTATGTCTAGGGATGTCCCTAAGGTTAAGTATAAGTATAGGTTATAATCCTAGAATTATAGTAACTATCTTAGAATTAAACCTAAGATGTTAGATATTGAAGGTACTCCCCCTTTATTATGTTGTTTTCCCTAGCATGAGTTTTTCCTCTCACACTATTATTTTTGGGTTTTAGATGATGGCTGGAACCGAAGGAACCGTGTTGATCAATATAATGGACAATGCAATGATTGTGCTCCTGAACAAACCAAACGTTATGGGAGCTAGAATGAAAAATCTTGTAGCCATGCTCAAACAACATTCTCAATCTATGAATCATGAAGGACTTCCAAACGAGCAAAGGAAGGAGCAACATTCTGTTGAATCCTTCCTGAGGCAGTGTCCACCTTCATTCAGTGGGTCTTCTGATCCATTATTGGCTGAACAATGGATCAGTACCACTGAAAAGATATTTTTAGTTCTTCAATGTTCTGAACATGATAAATTCATCTTAGCAGTGTATCGTCTGGAAGGTGATGCTAATCAATGGTGGAATCTTATTAAGAATAAGTGGAAAAGGGATGAAATTGAGTCCATGAAATAGGACGAGTTCAAGAACTTATTTTTCAATAAGTATTTCCCTCGTATTCTTCAAAAAAAGATGGATAAGGAGTTTCTTGAAATGAAGCAAAAGGATGATGAATCCGTTGGTACCTACGAAGCAAATTTTACAAGACTTGCAAGGTATGCTTCCGGAATTATTATCCATCCTGATAGTAAGATCGATCGATTCTTTAGTGGAATAAAACCAAGTCTTTGAAGGGTGTTATCCATAAGGGACTTAAATAACTAAAATGAAATTGTTTGATGTGCTCTCAAGGTTGAGATGGAGATTAGTGTAACCCATCAGTCACATGGGTTTGATAAGAAGAGGAAAATGGAATTCAAAGGAAAATCTAAACACCACACTGAAAAGAAGATGAGTTTTACCTTATTCTCAACGTGTGGAAAGAAACATGGAGAAAATTTTCTTAAGGGGAAAAGAAAATGTTATAAGTGTGGAAAAGAAGGTCATCGGGAAATTGAATGTCGAAATAATGGGAAGAAGACATCTAATGATGCAAAAATAGGAAGGGATACACATAATGAACCTACCACACTTCAATGTTTCAAGTTCAAGGGGATGGGGCATTATTCCAATCAATGCCCAAATCCAAGGGTTGATGATGATGATTGACATCAACGAACTATTAATTCCAAATAAAAAGGAAAGTCACATGAAATTACTATCGGCGATTTGGAGTACGACAACAAAGTGGTGAGAGGTACACTTAACATCCACTCTAAAGTAGAAAATGTTTTATTTGATTCTGGATCCACCCAATCTTTTATTTCTGAAGAATTTTCTAAGGGTATCTCCGTATTACCTCAACAATTAGATGTTGAGTTGGCTGTGAAAACTCCTAATGGCACAACGGTTGCATCAAAAGTTTACAATTCTTCTCCGATTGAAGATTGTGGGAAAGTGCTTCCAACAAATCTTGTGATCCTTCCTATAGTGTAATTTGATGTGATTCATGGCATGAATTGGATTTATTTATATGGATCTCATATAAATTTCCAATTAAGGGAAGTCACATTTCATATTCCAGATCAATATATGATTGTCTATCTATGCAAGGATGAACATAACCTTCCAGTCGAGATTTCTTCCATCTTATGTGTCTTGATTACACTAAATGAAGGTTATTTATCTCAAATGTATGGAGAGAAACCCGCGATTAATAATATTCCCATTGTACAGGAATTTGATGATGTCTTTCCAGAGGAATTGCCTGGTCTTCCACCAAATCGTGAAGTTGAGTTTTCAATAGAACTCGTGCCGGGTGATTTTCCTATTTCAAAGACACCTTATAGAATGGCCCCAATTGAGTTGTAGGAATTGAAGAAGAAACTCCAAGAGAATCTTGATAAAGGATTCATATGCCCTAGTGCCTCACCTTGGGGATCACCTATTCTGTATGTTAAGAAGAAATATGGATCAATGAGACTCTGCATTGATTATCGAGAACATAACAAGATCACTATCAAGAACAAATATCTTCTCCCATGCATTGATGACCTATTTGACCAACTACGCGGAGCTCAATAATTTTCCAACATTGATCTTCGTTCAGGGTATCATCAATTAAGGGTAAAAAGGGAGGATATACCAAAGACGACATTCCGTATAAGGTATGGAAACTATGAATTTATAGTGATGCCATTTGGTATTACTAAGGCCCCTGCTATCTTCATGGATATGATGAATAGAGTCTTTAGAGACTATCCTGATCAGTTTGTGGTAGTCTTCATAGATTATATTCTTGTCTATTCAAATAGCAAGGAATAACATGAATATCACTTGATAATTGTATTAATGACCCTAAGAAAGGAGAAGCTTTATGCCAAATTTACCAAGTGTAAATTTTGGCTTCAAAAAGTTGCATTTTTGGGTCACATAATCTCAAAAGAGGGCATATCTGTGGATCCAGCAAAAATAGAGGTTATCGAAAGATGGTCGAGACCAACAACAGTAACTGAGATCCAATGCTTTCTTGGTTTGGCTGGATATTACCGACGTTTTGTGAAAGATTTTTCAAGGTTATCTAACCAACTCACCAAGTTGACTAGGAAAGGAGTTAAGTTTGTTTGGATGGAGGAATGTGAAGAGAATTTCAAAGAGCTAAAAATAAGGGTAGCTAGTGAACCTGTGCTCACACTACCTTGCAGTGGAAAAAGGTTTGTTATCTACAGTGATGCATCCAAGAAGGGACTGGGGTGTCTTCTCATGTAAAATGATATGGGGATAGCTTATGCCTCACGACATTTGAAAATCCATAAACAAAATTACCCAACTCATGATTTAGAGTTAGCTGTGGTAATCTTTGCATTAAATAATTGGAGGCATTACCTTTATGATGAAAGGTGTGATATTTATACTGATCATAAAAGTTTAAAGTATATTTTCCAAAAAAAGGAGCTGAATATGCATCAAAGAAGATGGTTGGAGCTGATTAAGGATTACAACTGCTCAATTCATTACCACCCTAGGAAAGAAAACAAGGTAGCAGATGCATTAAGTCGACAAGACCATGCTAGCTTATCCATGATGAGGATCACAAAAGATCCAATATTTATGGATTTATAGAGGATGGATCCTGGAATTATAATGGAAGGGTAAAAATCTTATCTTTCTCAAATGAATGTTCATCCATCTATACATGTGAAGATTAAAGAGGCACAGAAAGAATATGTAGAATTACAAAAGAAGGTGTAAAATGTTCCTGAATTCAACCTTGATTGTGATGGGATAATAAGGTTCAAGAATCGGGTTTGTGTTCCTCCCATCCCAGAATTAAAGAAGGAGATACTAGACGAGGCTCATAGTTCTTCATTTTCTATTCATCCTGAATGTACAAAGATGTATAGGGACCTGAAAGAGTTATTTTGGTGGGATGTCATAAAAAGAGATGTTGCTGAATATGTCTCTCGATGCTTGGTTTGTCAGCAAGTTAAAACCGAGAGACAAAAGTCTAAGTGGATTTTACAACCATTACCCATACCAGAATGAAAATGGGAAAACATCACTACGGGCTTTGTCACTGGACTTCCTAAATAATCCAAAGGCAATAATGTTATATGGGTTATAGTTGATCGTCTAAAGAATTCAGCACACTTAATTGCTATTAGAGAATATTTTTCTATTGATCAGCTTGCCAGGATATATGTAAAGGAAGTAGTAAGATGGCATGGAGTACCACATTCCATTATATATGATCGGGATCCGAGGTTTACCTCGAAATTCTGGCGAAGTTTTCAGCATGCTCAAGATACAGAGTTGAGTTTCAGCACTGCTTACCATCCTCAGACAGACGGTCAGTCTGAGAGGACAATTCAAACTCTAGAAGACATATTGAGAGCTTTCTCTATGGATTTCAAAGGTGGTTGGGATCAACACCTATCTTTGGTGGAATTTTCTTATAATAATAGCTTTCAATCCAGTATTCAGATGGCTCTTTATGAATCCCTCTATGGAAAGAAATGCAGAACTCCAACTTGCTGGGATGAAGTTGCGGAAAGAAATCTATTAGGACCTGATCTTGTTGATGAGATGGCAGAAAAGGTCAGATCTATTCAACAACACATAAGAGAAGCTCAGAGTCGACAGAAAAGTTATGCCAACAACCGAAGAAAAGACCTAGAGATTGAAGTGGGTGATAAAGTGTTCTTATGAATATTTCCCTGGAAGAGGGTCATGAGATTTGGAAAGAAGGGAAAGTTGAGCCCTAGATATATCAGTCCTTTTGAAATCCTGGATCGTTTTGGGAAGGTATCTTACCGATTGGCGCTTCCACTGAATCTATCTCAAGTTCACGATGTGTTCCATGTATCTCTCCTGAGAAAGTACATACTCGATCCTTCACATGTACTCAACTCAGAAGTTGTACCACTGGAGCAAGATCTTTCTTATGAAGAATAGCCGATAGAGATTCTGGATCGTAGCAAAATGGTCCTACAGAACAAGGCCACTAGCTTGGTGAAAGTTTTATGAGGGAACCACCAATTATAAGAAGATACATGGGAACTTGAGGATATGATGAGGGAGAGGTATCCTCATCTGTTTATAATTAAGTGATGAATTTCGAGGGAAAAATTCATTTTAAGGGGGGTAGAACGTACCATCCTGAGATTTTATAAGAAATATTTTTTTATTTCTTATGTTATTCACAACACCAAAGGAATCTTTCATAGCACACAGTACTGACTTGGCTTGCATTACACACAAATCACGACCTTCCTCGATAGCGTGTGTAGTACGCAATACAGGGTTTCACTAAACAACGATATATTATTATGGACTAGCCGTTATGAATAGTATTAACTACATTTTTAATTTTATAACATTAATATTAATCTTACACATTTTTTAGAACATGGTAAGAGAACAAAAAAAAATTTTCGGGTAAAATAAATATTTTTCAAAAAATGCAGTTTTGCTTCCTTTTGATGGTGCACCCACATTAAATGTAGTTTTTGACAAGTTTATAAGTTCAATTTGACAAAATAAAATTCTTCTTTTGAATCAGGATATAAAAATTTACTTTGGATAAATTATTGATATTTTTCTGATAACATTCATATTTTGATGAATAGTAAAAATACATTAATTTTTAATTAAAAACAACTCTTTTAATTGAGATAATTTATATGGTTAAAATATAATATTTAATGGTTTTAAAGTATAAATAGAATATATTTTTACCATTTAATATAATATATGTCATTAGCATTAATTTCACATTGAATTCATAGGTAAAAACATTTCAATCTCCGGCAATGTTTTAACTTCTAAACCCCATTTTCTTAACAACGGGATTAATTTTAAATTAATTACTGCAACTTATGTGTTTTGAATTTGGAAAAATGGATTCCATATTTGGAATCAGTGGGTCCAAATTATGTTAATAGGCTACTTTTTATTTTTGGGCATTATGAATAGTAACTAGGTAAATTTTATTTACCATAGTTAAAGGTAAATCGGGTAATTAAGGGTAAATATAAGATTATAAAATTACCCTAAAAAATAAAAAAATTCTATTGGATGACTAAAAGTCGACCCATATCTCCTAATGGTTGGATTAGATTCATTTAATGAACTTTTTTCCATGAAAATAATTTAATTATTATTAAAACCAAAGAAAGTGATAACATGTCACTTTCTTAAATCTTATAAGTATAATAGTTTTAATTTAGTGATAAACTTAATGAAACATCGAACATGAATAGTATATAGAAAGATAATACAATTATCTATATCATATGTATTTATTTAGAATTTTAAAAGATTAAATAATTATAATTAAGTATGGGAAAATTGTGATGTTGAAATTATTTTATTAATTAAAATATAAAATAAATGGTTTTAAAAATATTAAAATAAATATTATATGAACTATTTAATGTGCTCCACTAATTTTATAGATACATATGACATTTTATAAATCTATTAAAGATTTTATTTTGAACATATCTTATGTATATATTTTATTTAAATTCAAATAAATGAATAGTGCCAAAATTGACACTATTGTTATTTTATAAACATAACTTATTATAAAATTGTTTAAAAATCACAAAAATATTTAAAAATTATAAATTAAAATTTATATGGTCGATAATGTTATAAAATTTCAAATTATTGAAAATTCACATCACATATGTAATTATTTATAATAATTTTAAATTTAGAATATTATTACCACAAATACAATTAAATTGATAAATAAGGATAAATCAAGTTGATAATGTTTAAAATAAATTCATAACATGTATAAATTTTATTGGTTGATTATATTACAAGCCTATATCATATAATCTTTGGATATGAGTCATTTTAAATGTTTTTATGTGGGGTTGGGATTTAATATAAACTAATGTTTCTTATATTTCCAAAGGTGCCCCTCTCCTCCCTTAAAAAAGGTCATCTCCACCCTCTTCTCCTCACACAATTTGGAGCCTTTAAGATCTTCCAAACCCTACCCATTTCCCATATCAACATCCCTAGAAACATACTAGAGGTCCTGGTTATCTTCAAATTCCAATTTTAGTACCCTAAGAGGAGGTTTCAAAGAGGCATGTCAAAGAAAAGATAATATCCATTACCGATTCTTTCAATTTTATTTCTTCTTCAACTTCTTATTATTTATTTGTTTAATTATATTGTAATTACATAAGTATATATAATATACTTATATGTTATTAAAAATATTAAGCAACCCCATTTCACCTTATATCCATCCTACGTAAAAAGAAATCACCGCGCGTGCGTACGTACAGAATACCGTCTCCACGCCGTGGCGTAATCTGTCTTTCCACCAACACCATAAATGGATGGGTATAATGGTGTAAAGAATAACTATATATGGTTATTATAAAATCATATTTATTATTATATATTATACCATCCACTCCAATTCTATTCAATAATTATGGGAACGATATCATCGCTCGTGCGTACGTACGGATTACCGTCTCTACAACGCGATGAGATTCATTCTCAATGTTAACCGTACATGAATGATTATAAATTTTATATAATGAATAATAATTAAATATATGACATAATAATTCTACTGGATTTATGTATATATATATGTATGTCATCTATTTAGTTTCATTCAATTCAATAAGGAAAGGAAAACAGTGTTGTTGCGTATGTACGACCTACCGTCACCATGAATGGTGTATTTCATTCCTTTTATCGATCTATAATATATATGTATATGATTAATATATGTTATATATAAATAATTTTTTACATTATGGAATTATATAAATCAGTATATAAGTAATAATATCAAGAACAACAAGTCGAAACACATTCGATAAATGAAATGATTTTACCCAAAACGCTACTTTAACATGGAATTTACAAAAGAACGGGTAATATAAATTCATAAGTGAAACATATATGATATCATAACAATGAATATGATTATGAAATAAGTAAATGACATTATTTAAATCATTATAAAAGAGGTTCGGATCCATAATAAGCATATCAAACCTAAGGTAAGGGATAACTTTTCCAATCTCGTTCTTATCCGCGATTGTTTATTCGTAAGTATTTACTGGGGTTATTGTTCTCATCCATGTCCATGTTTCCTAAAAATGGTTTCATGTATGTTTAATGTCCTTTTAACAGATTTTTTACATTTACTACTTGGTATGTATGAAATCTTTTCTTTTACGAGGTACATTTTGACTTTTTCGGCAAAAGTAAGAGAAGAATGTTTTTTTAACTTATACGGCACGAACGGATTTTTACGGTTTTATAAAGCCTTATTTTCATGAAGCTTCCTCCAAAATATTTCATGAAAATTTTCAAAAAAAATCCTTTTATTTTAACATTTCATGACATTTTCTGAAAAGAAAATGATTTTGAAGAAAGGATATTTTCCTCAAGAATTCATTTCAAGTTTTTTATCAAAACCATTTTTCATCTAAGATGACATTATTTCAAATGTGTGTGTTTAAAGTATCATGTCTCTATAATTTACATGGTTTCACTTTTCTTATTATGAAATGATATCCATTTCTTTTATATGAATTATGTGATGATGGGATGATGTTGATGAAACCCATTTTATTTGTTGGGTTATTATGAATAATGTATGTTTATTTTGCGGCACAAGTAAGAATGATTTCATTATGAGATGGGTGGGACCTATATATCCCTCCAATGCATTGGGTAAAGATTTATATCTCATGAGATAGACATGTCTAGAATGGTAAGTTAATCCGGTTCAGTTTTATAGGACTGAAACGAGGAGTGAACTCGATTCAGAAAGGGACTTAGTCCACTAAGATGGTCTTGGCAGCAATTCGTTGGCTACTATGGAAATCATAACATATGCTGAATGGTTTCCACAATTACATGATTTATTCCCATTATATTTTATCATGTTTTATGTTCCATTATGATATATGCCTTACGTACTTCCACGATTTATGTCTTTGCTCATGATTTTGATGTTTAAATTTCTTGTTCAAGTTTTTGCTTTCAAATGTTTATGGATTGTTTTATGTTCTGTATGTTTTCCCTTACTGAGCTTTTGAGCTCACCCTTTTATGTTTTATTTTTCCCAGGAAATAAAGAAAGATTTTAGGTAAGGAAAAAATGGGAAGATCATTATGGGAGTTCTTTAAGATCTTTCAACATGATTAGAATCTTATATTGCAGGTTCCCAAAGACACTAAACTATTACGATCCTTGGGTTTTGTTTTTTTTGTTATGTATTACGTATTCTGCAAAAGTAATGCATTGTCCATGTACATCAAGCTTCGGGTCTCTACAAACAATGAGTAAAACCTCATTGAACTTGAATTATAATGATTAAACACCCATTAAACATGATGTATCATGATACTATACCTAATTCATTGGAGCGTTATAAGGGCACACCCTTCTTAAACATTTCATTTCATGCATAAGTGTGACACATGGATAATATAACATAGATTCATAAAACCTAATCATTTATTCCATGATAAAGGAATATGGAATTCATACATGAATCTTTATAATCAATAACTAAATTTTCCTAAGGGTGAATACCCTCGATAGAGAAATGTGCATGGTATACACCACATAATGACATTGACTTGGAAAATCAGTGCTATTTCGGCAGCGTAACAGTGTGATGTAAGAATTACGAAAAATGGTTGATGAGATAGAGAGGGGTGTCTCATAATTTGTACATGAAATGGATAGTAATGGGTTCATATAGATAAATTTTATAACAATTGTAATGTAATTTAGAGTCATGATACAAAAGAATTTCATGAATGTAAAAGAGAGGAGAGAAATTCCTTTCGGAATTTCGGCATAGAAACAGGTGTACATGGGAGGAATTTAATGAGATAGAAATGGGTCTCTTATTATTAAGAAATAAAGAGGGAAGTTTGGGGGAGGTTTGAAACTATAACCCAACATTTATAATTGAAAATAAAAGGGAATAACAACATTAAGAAAATTGGACAAAAATGAGAAAGGAAGAAAAACACCTTACTTGGAAGTGTGCTTCCAAAGGCTAGAGAGAGGATTGAGAGAGGGTTCTTGGGAGATTGGGGAACCTTGAGAGGATTATATAGAGAGTAGGGTAGAGTTTGTACGAACTCCAAAGGCTTTGAGTGAGAAGTAAGTGGGATCTAGAGTGGGTTTATATAGGAAAGGTGAGGGAATTTTTATTTATTTAGGTTTTGGACACCTCACATTAAAATAATCCAAACCACAATCCATCCCATGGTTATGGAAAATGGAAGTGGAAAAAAATATTTTATAAGTCCAATGTCTTAACTTCTTAAAATAACGGGGTTGCTTATGTGGAGGTGAGTCACACTCCCAAGGAAATCAATTTAAAAAGACAAGATGTTTAATAAGCCTTGAGGGGTCCAATAATTCTTTGTAAAAAAAGTCAAAAAAAATCAAAAATCATATTATTTTAACGGTAAAACATATATTGGAGGAACATATGGCTTATAGTATTTTATTACATCACTATTGGGTCATTATGATGTCATAAAAAACATTAAATATTTAAACGGTATTTAATTTTTACCCAAAAATTTCACTCTCTCAAAAAATGATGAAAAATTCCCCATTGGATACTTTTGAGATCCTAATTCCCGAAATAATATTTATTTTATCTAAATAATTTTCTCAATATGTTGATTTTTTACTTTTAAAATAAAAACCGATATTTATCAAAAATTCACTTGTATTGACGAAAATGGCTTTCATACCTTAATAAAATTTACTATTGCATTCATAAAATTATACAATAATTTATATTTAATAAAAATTAATTTAATAATAAAAATAATATTTTTATTAAAATATTATCTAAATAAAAAATTCATTAATTCATTAAAATAGATTTCTTATTTGAACTTAGAAAAATATACTATTTGAGATTTAAAAACTATTTACAAGGTAACAATGAAAGTATATTCATTATTATATAAAAAAATGTACATAAACAAAGTTATAAGGTCTTGTTAAATAACCCCTTATAGCACCCGCATAATACAAAAGAGTAAGGTGTGTGTTGGTGACAGACTCTTGGGGTGGCTCATATAACATTGCTCGGGTGGTAATCTCTATCAACTTCCATTTCTCTCGTAGGCAGTCCCGCTTGAGCTTAATATATTCAAGATCAGCTTAGGCTTAGTCAAGAGCAAATACCAATGACACCACCTCCCTTCCGAGCTCTAACAAATGGGCTTTGTATAGGGCACATCTACTGGATGAGGCCATCACTTCCTTTTTCTGAGAAAATTGGATTTGTTAAACACCTATATTTATATTAACCCTGTGATCACTATTCAATGGCTATATTGGCAGCGATCATAATTATTAACATAAAACGAAAGAATTTTACATTTTATATAAAAATTTTACATAAAAATACATTTAATTAGATCAAGAGGGATTTCCATTAATGAATGTTTGGGTCGTTAAAATCTTCCCCCCTTAAAAAAACTTTTCCCTCACAATTTTATTTTCCCACACTAAAATAGATTTGGCTAACTCTACCTCATCATTTACTCCTATTCCCACTTTTCTTATTCAAACTTTTTGTTTCTCCACAACCCCTTGATGAGGGGAATTTCCTTATTTTGTACAACTTTTTCTCTATGATCAAAGATCATCAGCTTTTGCTCCTCATAAGAAAGGTCATACTATAACTATACCACCTCTGAAGAGAGTATATGTGAAGGGTTCGGTATGTACTTCTTTAAGGGGGATAAATGAAATACATCATGTACTTTGGCCATGGTAGGTGTAAGTGCTAGTCGATAGGCCATAGCCTTGACATGATCAATAATCTCGAAGGGGCCGATGTACCTTGGACTTAACTTCCCTTTCCTTCCAAACCTCATGTCCTTCTTCCCTCTAGATATACGTAGAAATACCATGTATCCAACTTTAAACTCATGGTCTCATCGACGATTATCTGCATGACTCTTTTTTCAACACTGGGATTCCTTGATGTGTTGCTAAATGGTTTTCACCTTCTCCACCATTTCATCGACCATTTCTGGTTCAAGCATCTTACACTCACTGACATCATCCCAACACGCCGGTGTTCTACACATTTTCCCATAAAGGGCTTCATATGGTGCCATTTGGATGCTCGATTGGAACCTTTTATTATAATAGAACTCAAAAAGAGGAATATGTCTATCCCATCCTCATTTAAAGTACATTTTGAATGCTATCAACATTTCCTCATGTGTTTGAATTGTCTAATCGGATTGGACATCATTTTGAGGATGATGGGTCGTACTAAAGTTCAGTTTGGTATTCAGAACATATTGAAGACTCTCCCAAAACATAGAGGTGAATCTTGGATCTCGATCAGACACAATAGATAGTGGTAGTCCATATATCCTTACTACTTCCCTAATATATATCTGTTCCAGTTGATCCAATGAGAAATCCTCCCAAATAGAAATGAACCGTGAAACCTTTGTAAGATGATCCACAACAACCCTAGATTACATTGTTGCCTTTTTATGTCTTTTGAAGTCTGGTGACAAAGTCCATGGTGATGTTCTCCCATTTCCATTCTGGTATGGGAAATGGTTAAATCATCCCCTTAGACTTCTTCCTTTCTACCTTCACTTTCTGACACACCAGGCACTTTGATGTATATTCAGCGATCTCCTTCTTCATATTATCCCTCTAATAATGATCTCGGAGATCCCAATACATCTTTGTGTTTCCTGGGTGAATAGAGAAATTTGAACTATGTTCATCATCCAAAAATTCCTTCTTTAGATCTGTAATTGATGGAACACATAGTCTTTTACCAAATCTCACAATTCCTTCTTCATTAACATTAAACTCCTAGTATCTCCCTTTTTTGATAGCTTCCATTTTTTCCTGAATTCCTACATCATCTTTTTGAGAATCTTTTAACCTTTTTATAAGTGACGGTTGAACAATAATTTGTGAAAGTATTGATGATGTTAACTTATTTATGATTCCCATGTCCATATTCTTCAAATCTAAGAATATTGGATCCTTTTCAATTCTCATCAATGATAGAATCACTGGGTCATTTCTTCTTAGGACATTTTCCACCTTGTTCTATTTCACAGGGTGGTAATGGATTGAGAAGTCATTGTCTTTGATCCACTCTAAGCATCTTCATTGGAACATTTTAAACACTTTATGTGTGAATATATACTTTAGACTCTTGTGGTCCATATATATTTCACACTTCCCCCCATAGAGATAATGTCGCCAAATTTTCAAAGCGAAGATCACTACAGCCAACTCAAGGTCATATGTTGGATAGTTCTGTTCAAGAACTTTTAATTTCCTTGAATCATAGGCAATGACTTTGTTTTTTTTACATCAACACACATCCCATGCGCTTCTTAGAAGAATCACTGAATACCACAAAAATTTATCCAGTTGTGGGTAAAGTGAGCACAAGCACAGTGATATGTCTCCTATTCAACTCCTTGAAGCTTTCTTCGCATTAATCACTCCAAGAGAACTTTTCTCCCTTCCGAGATAGCATGGTAATATGTTGGACTCATCCACCCATTCCTAACATTACTCCCTTCCGAACTTTACTCGATTCTGAACTTTAACCCCTAAAAAACATTACTCCCTTCCGAACTTTACTCCCATCCAAAGTTTACTCCCTTCCGAACTTTACTCCCTTCCAAGAAGGTACAGATATCCATTACTGATGTTGGCCTCGGCCACCCCTCAGTTGCATTTGTTTTGGAGGGATACATAGATATCCCATTTCTTGTGATGATATGGCCAAATAATGAGACCTCTTTCAACCAGAACTCACACTTGTTGTACTTTATATAGAGCTTCTCCTTCCATAAGGTCTCTAGTACAGTTCTCATATGCTCCTCATGATCCTCCTTGGTTTTGTAGTATATCATAATACCATCTATAAAGGCTACCACAAATTTACCATGGTAATCTCTAAAGACTCTATTTATCAAGTCCATGAACATTGATGGAGCATTAGTGAGTCCGAAAGGCATTACTATGAATTCAGAGTGCCTGCATCTTGTACGAGAAGCAGTCTTGGGGATATCTTTCTTCTTCACCCTTACTTGATAATATCTAGACAAAAAATCCACGTTGGAGAATTATTGTGATCCATACAGCTGATCAAAAAAGTCATATATTCCTGGGAGACAATACTTGTTCTTTATTGGATTTTTTTAAGCTCACGATAATCGATGCAAAGGCGCATTGACCCATCTTTCTTTTTGATGAAGAGGACTATCACACCCCATGGTTAAGCACTTGGGCATATAAACCCTTTATCCAGATTCTTCTATAGTTTTTTCTTCAGCATCTAAATCTCCAAAACATCCATTCTATATAGAATCTTGGATATTAGAAATGACCTAGGTATATGATCAATTTATAATTCAACATCTATTCTAGGAGGAAGACCAGGCAATTCTTTAGGAAACACTTCAGCGAATTCCCTCACAATTGGTATGTCTTCTAGGATGGTTGCTTCCTTAGACTCAATCATCTGAGCTAGATAAACGTGCTCATAGGGTAGTAATATCCACAGTTGAGATGATGGAGCTAAAGAATATTCATCTTCCTCCTTGCACTTGTAAAGAATCGGGGGTCAATTCTCAACATGGAGAGTTATTTCCCTGTAACGGAAATTTATGTTGGCTCTATATAAGAAAATATAGTCCATGCCATGAATTGCATCAAATTCCACAAGAGGGATAATAAATAGGTTCACCAAGAAGTTAAATCCATAGATTATGACAGGGTAGGAGTTATATTCATGGGATACAATGATTTCCCCATTTGTTTTACTCACCGACATATTCACTTCCATGATTTTTTGTGGTACTGGAATTGTTATACTAAACTTTCGAGATATAAAATAATGCATAGAACCTGAATAAAAAATTATGTTAACAATTCTTGAATGAATAACTAGAATAATTTTCACTTCTTTGTCTTTGGGGTTCACTTTGGTAGTAGTGATGGAAAAATCTCACCCTTTCTGCCTTGGAGGTTTTTTGTTGCCTTCGAAAACCCATGGCTTAGGGAACAGATTTGAAAGATGTCGTGGTTCTTTTCAGTTGTAGAAATGAACCATGAATTGAGGTTTGAACAGAGCATTCCTCTCCTCTGTCGCAACCATGGGTCTTTCTTACTGACAGTTAATATCCATGTGTCCTTTTCTTCTAAACTTAAAGCAATTTCTTGTACCCTTCAGGAAATTTCTAGGGTTCTTCTTTCTGCACCTTTGGAAAGCGGGGTGCTGTATCTTCTTAGCACTATTGGATTTATCTATCGGACCACCAGAATTAAAGCCCACCTTATGCTTCTTATCCCCATGATACCCCTGATATTCCCTAATCTCCATTTGGACCTTGATGGCATATCAGACAATTTTTTCATAGAGGTTGAAGTCATGGATCACAAGTGCTTTCCACAGGTTAGATTTCTTCCTTCCAAAGAAGAGATCAACCTTGCATTTGGTGGTAACGACATAGATGAAAGCATGTCATGCAAGTCTTGTGATTTTTTCTTTGTACGATCCAACAGATTCGTCATCTTTTTTCTTGAGGGAAAGGAAGTACCTTTAAATCTTAAGCCGGAGGGTGCGCAGAAAATATTTATCAAAAAATATCTTCTAGAAATCCTTCCATTCCAATGCCTCAATCTCCTCCTCAAGATTTGTATTTTTGATCAACATCTATCATTGATGAGATTCACCCTCCATACAATAAGCAGCTTGGAGAACCATCTCTTGTTCACAACATTGAAGGATGGAGAAGATATTTTTAATGGAGTTGATCCATTGTCAACGATTGAGGGATCAGATGATCCATTAAATGTAGGAGGCCATTTTCTCATGAATCTCTCAATAGTGAATTATTGTTTCTTGGGGGGAGGGGTTGAACGTTCCTCTTGACCCATGTTTCTATTCCAATATTGAGTTAGCTGAGATTGAAGCGTGACAAAGTTCATGATTCCCACTCCCATTGGATTGGGCATCTCATTAGTACAATCATCATATTGATATTCACATAGGTTATTAGCCCGTGTCCTCCTATTATCGGCCATTGGCTAGAATAAAACAAAAGTTAGGGGTAACACATAAAAGGTAATCCAATGAAAAAACTTAAAACTTATAAATAAATTCTATTTCGTTACATATGAATCTTTTGGCTTCAGTCTATGTTATCCATGATCTACTTTTTAACATATATTATTAGGGAATTTTGTTTGTACCATAATAATGGTTCATACTAATCGTGTGAATTTACCAAATCATATACCATTGGAGAATCGTAACCAAGAGTGCAGCATGGCCCATTTTCATGTAATAGTCCTTATTCGAGTCTAGTTCAATGTCGTGTTTTCAGGTTTTAGCCCTAGGGTACATCTGTGCCAGAGCCGTCTCTACCTGCACGTATCCAGACAGGGATGTATTTTCATGATAAACTACTTGCACGATACTCACCAAATATTAGGGATGTTATTATTAGCCTTGTCTCTAAGGCATCCCTTGGGTTTTCTAATTCTAATCCCAAAAATAACTAAACCTCTCTCTGATACCAACTATGACAACCCTGGTCTTTTGTTACACAATTAAACATAATTTATTACATAATCATCAATTGATAAAACATAGAAGATAGAGAGGTCTAGTGTCTTTTGGGATTAGGATCGTTACATAACAACTTAAAACCTGAAAAACAACATCTTTATTGAAAACATGTTTTACATGACCACTGCATTCCCTCATACTTAGCATTGCTTGGGATTACCTTAGGCCATGAATAAGAAAATGGTGAGATATAAAGCCCAGTAAGAGAATAAAAATGGAATAACATGAGGATTAAAATACATGATATAAAATAGGTATATAATTAGAGCACAATAGATGCATAAACCTAAAGTCATGATAAAGCATGATAATCATAACATGGAAATGTGGCAGCAACACTTAATATGGAATTAGCATGAGCCAAGGCTCACTGCACATGGAGCATTAGTAAATCCTCATTTCACATGAAGTACAAGTAAAACCTTTTTGCCCTTGAATTAGCATGATAAAACACACATTTCACATGAAGTATCATGATACTATACTTTACCCAATTCATTGGAGCGCTATAAGGGCACACCCTTCTTAAACATTTCATTTCATGCATAAGTGTGCCACATGGATCATATAACATGGATTCAAAAAATATAATAATTTATTCAAAAATAAAAGAATGTGTAAATTATACATGAAACATTATAATCAATAATTAAATGTGAATAATGGTGAATACCCTTGATATTTAAATGGGCATGATATTCACTACACAATGACATTGGCTTGTAAAATCGGTGCAATTTCGACCGCGTAACGACGTGACGTAAGAATTCATAAAAATGGTTGATGAGAGAGAAATGGGTGTCTCATCATATGTACATTAAATGCATATTAAGGGGTAATATAGTTACATGTACCAACAATTGAAATGGAAATTAGAGTCATGATACAAAAGAATTGCTTGAATGTAAAAGAGGGGAGAGAAATTCCTTTCGGAATTTCAACATAGTATCGGGTGTACATGGGAGGCATTTAATGAGAGAGAAAGGGGACTAACATCATTCAAACATAAATAGGGCAGTATGGGGGAGGTTTTAATACATACTACAACATTTATAATTGATATTAAAAGGGAATAACAACATTAAGAAAATTGGGAAAAAATGAGAAAGGAAGAAAAAACACTTACTTGGAATTGTGCTTCCAAAGGCTTGAGAGAAGATTTTTTGGATGGTGGGGCACTTTGAAGGGATTATAGAGAGAGTAGGGAAGAGGTTAGATGAACTCAAAAGGCTTTGAGTGAAGAGGAAGTGGGTTCTTGGGTGGGACTCTATAAAAAAGGTGAGGGAATTCTTATTTATTCAGGTTGGGGACACCTCACATTAAACTAGTCCAAACCACAAACTAGCCCACGGTTTTTGCCCATGGTTTTTGGAAAAGGGAAGTGGAAAACAATATTTTTTAAGGCCAAAGTATGAAAATTTTAAAATAATGGGGTCGATTATGTGGAGGTGAGTCACACTCCCAAGGAATTCAATTTAAAAAAGACAAGATGTTTAATAATCCTTGAAGGGTTCATTAATGCTTTGTAAAATAAGTCAAACAAAACAAAAATCACATTATTTTAATGGTAAATAATATATTGTCTTAATATAAGGATTATAGTATTTTATTACATCACTTTTGGTTCATTATGATGTCATAAAACACATTATATTTTTAACCGGTATTTAATTTTTACAATAAAATTTGAGTGTCTCATAAAATTATGAAAAATTCACTATTGGATAATTTTGACATCCTTATTTGAGAAAAAAATATTTATTTTATCTAAATAATTTTCTAGATATGTTAATTTTAACTTTTAAAATAAAAACTGACATTTATCGAAAAATCACGGGTTTTGAAAAAAATAGATTTCAGATCTTAATAAAAATTATGATTGCATTCATAAAAATATAAAATCATTTATATTTAATAAAAATTGATTTAATAATAATAATAATATTTTATTAAATTATTATTTAACTCAAAAATACATAAATTCTTCAAAATAGATTTCATAGTTGAACATTAACAAAAAATAATATTTGAGCTTTAAAAAATATTTACAAGGTAACAGTGAAAGTATATTCATTATTATATACAAAAAAATGTACATAACCATAGTGCTAAAGTCTTGTTACATAACACCTTATAACACCCTCATAAGACCTAAGTGTAAGGTGTGTGATTGTGACAGACTCTTTGGGTGGCTCGTATAACATTTCTCAGGTGGTAATCACTATCATCTTTCATTTCTCTCATAGGTGGTCCCGCTCGAGCATAACACATTCAAGTTTGGATTGGGCTTGTCCAAGAGCGAAGCCCGATAATGAAACCTCCTTTATGATCTCTAAGAAATGGGCTTTGTAAGGGGCACGTCTACTGGATGAGGCAATCGCTTCCTTTGTTTGAGTAAATTGGATATGTTAAGTCCCTATATTTATACTAATCACGTGATCAACGACTATATTAGCAACAGTAACAATTCTTAACATAAAACCAAAGAAGTTGAAATTTTATATAAAAATTTTACAAAAAGAGACATTTAATTATATCAAGAGGGATTTCCATTAATGAATGTTTGGGTCGTAACAGTTATTGTCTTTTATCACCAATTTATTCACAATTCATCGTTAAAATAATCATTCATGGTAAAAAAACACCTTATTTTCCATATATGTTTTGTTTTAGTAGTTTTATCCCTGAACATTGATCATGATTCAATAATATAAAAAAAATTAACAATTTTGTAAATATCATTTAGATTAACTATATATATATAGACTAATTTGTAAAATATAGAGATAGTAAAAATGGATTATATAATTCATGGAGATAGTAGGTTGTTCATATCAATAAATGATATTATCATTTAATTACATGTAGAATGAATAAAATGTAAATTATAATTAAAATTTACATAATCTATATTGTATCATATATACCTTATATTATCATCATATTTATCAATATAACCACCCATGTCAAAATAAAATGAAAAATGAATCACATTGCTTCATGGAAGTTGTAATCCACAAAAACACACGAGTAATGTTATGGTTTTAAAAATTATTTTAATGTAAGAATATAGATATAATATTATTATTCAATAAGTATAATATTTTCATAAATACCATATAAATATTATTCAAATCCATTATGATATCCATCTGTGAGTGGTGGTGATGAAAAACGAATTAAATTTGTTCGTGAGGTCGTAGTCCTACGTACACAAGATCATTGATTTAGTTTTACATATGATGGAAGAGGATATTGATATGGGATATTTAATAGAAATATTAAAATATATATATATGCAATATTATTTTGTTATTATATATTTATTATTAATATATAAGTGAATGTCGTAAGATGGGTAATATAGAAAAAGATCTTAGTAAATACATTTAAATTCCCTAGGAAAAGAATACTCTTAATCCCTTTTAAAATACACTATGGTTGTGATTTTTGGATTACTATAATCTATAGAATGTGTTAAATCATGTCTCATAGAAGATTTTTTAGGTGGCTGTTTAAATAAATTTCTTAATACTTATGAAGACGCTTGGGGAGGAGGTTTCGTATTATAATTGAGGATTGATATGTTTTATATATACCCAAAACTATTCAATAATGGGTATTCAATATCAATAATTGTCCCTTCTAAATTGGAAATTATTGATTTTTATGGTAATTTATGGTCAATAAAAACCTCTAAAACAAGAATTTAGAGCTTTTTTAGACACTTTATTCCATTATACTATATGTCTACTTAATTTTACAATTTTTTTTTCACAATAGTGACTAGTTTTTTTTATTTACCTTAGTAATTAATATTTTAAGGATACAAATAAATGTCCCATATTTGTTAATATGTTCAATTATTTCTATATACAAAATATAATTTTTCATGGAATGAAATATGTTCGTGGAAAATTAATTTTAACACAAGTTCATGTAATGTGGAAAACACTTTTTCAACCTTAACCATGATAATTCAATTTACAATCTTTTTTACTATTCATGATAAACAAAAAATAAGTTAACCTTTTAACGTAATATTAATTATGATGATTCCAAATATTATATAAATTTCAGCTAATGGAATTCATAGAAGCGGTATAATTTAATAAAATATTAATCTCAAAAACATTTATAAAAAGTATTTTTCAAATAAAAACATATTCTAATGTATATAATGTATTTACCTCCACATTTACCATTAAATTGATTATGATGACATATTTTTGACAAATAGTAATATATATAAATAAATTTACTTTTTAAAATTTAAAAAAAAATATTTAGTAAAATATTTAAATGAAAATTTAATTTTCAATAAAAACCAATCTTTTAACCATTAATAAATAATTTAAAATTTTAAAAAAATTATTCAAAAATAACTATAAGATAATTTTTTAATAATAATATAAAAAGTGAATTTAATTAATTCATATTCATTTTCTTAATTTAAAAAATATTAATTTTAAAACAAGTGAACAAAATGTGATGGAAACACTTTTTAAATAAATATAGTTTTCAAGCATAAAATTGGATTTATTAAAGTCCCATGACTAGATAAAAAATATTTTATGAATGATAAAATATTATATTGAATATATAATAAATAAATTGTAACACCCAGAGATTTTATGATAAGTATTATTTTTAATTTATTTGATGTCATGTGTTTTATGCTACACCATGATTATCTTGTGCTATACGCAAAACCGTATTAGCTTGCAGGATACGCAACACAATTCTTGGATCGTGTTATACACAATTTCAAGTTCGTTTGATAATAGTCATTCTACACAACATTGAGTGTATATATATATATATATATATATTCAATGTATAAATGAAATATGGTTGGATTTTGTTATACACAACAACAAAGGAGTCTTGCACAACACACAACCCTATCTTGACTTTCATTACACGCAATCGTGACCTTCCTCGGCACTGTGTGTAGTACGCAATACCGGGTTTCACTAAACAACGATATATGGTTATAATATTATTATAAACTAGCCGTTATGAATAGTATTAACTGAAATTTGAATTTTATAACATTATTATTATTCTTACACATTTTCTATAACATGGTATGAGAACAAAATAAATTTTTTCGGGAAAAATAAGTATTTTTCAAAAAATGCAGTTTTGCAGCCTTTTGATGGCGCACCCATTTTAAATATAAATTTTGAGAAGTTTATAAGTTAAATTTTACGAAATAAAATTATTATTTTTAATCATGATATAAAAATTTACATTGGATAAATTTTTGATATTTTTTTGATAACTTTCATATTTAATGAATAGTAAAAACATGGTATATTTTAATTAAAAACAGCTTTTTTCATCGTAATACATTATATGGTTAAATTATGATATTGAATTGTTTTAAAGTATAAATAGAATATATTTTTACCATTTAATATAATGTATGTCATTATCATTGATATTACCTTGAATTCGTAGGTTAAATCAACTCAATCTTTTGCAATGTTTTAAACAAAAATCAGTTTTCTTTCGACAAGGAGATTAATTTTAATTTAATTTATGAAACTTTTGTGTATTGAATTTGAAAAAATGGATTCCATATTTGGAATCATTGGGTCCAAATTATGTTAATATGCTACTTTTTATTTTTGGTGATTATGAATAGTAACTACGGTAAAATTTATTTACCATAGTTAAAGGTAAATCGGGTAATTAAGGGTAAATATAAGATTATAAAATTACCATAAAACCTTCCAAAATCCTATTGGATGACTAAAAGACGATCCATATCACCTAAGGGTCGGATTAGATTCATTTAATGGACTTTTTTCCATGAAAATAAATTAATTATTATTAAAACCAAAGAAAGTGACAACATGTCACTCTCTTAAATATTATAAGTATATTAATTTTAAATTAGTGATAAACTTCATGAAAATTCGAAAATAAATATTCTCCAGAAATATTATAAAATTATCTACATCATATGAATTTATTTATAATTTTTAGGGATTAAATAATTATCATTAATTGTGACACAATAGTGATGAATAAATTGTTTATCTAGTGAAAAATCAAGAATATAATTTTTATTAAACTAATAGTGACCATCAAAGGCACACAACCCTGACCAAAACTTATTGGTCATGTATATTTAAAATATAATAATCCAATGGTCGAATATTTTACAATTTGGTGAATTATAAAAGTGATTATGACACTTATATTATTTTATTTTAAATGATTCCAAAATTGTCACATTCATAATTTAATAAATATACCAATTTAAATATTGTTATTTTAAGATGATAAATTCTATTAAAAGTATTATTGTGAAAGGTAATAGATTTATATTTTTAATAGGATTTTATTTTTAATTTTTATGCAACAAATAAGTATATTAAATATTTATACAAAAATGTTTTGGAAATAATTTTCTTAAGAGATAAACCAAATAAATGGTTTAAAAATAATAAAATAAATATTATATGAACTATTTAATGTTCTCCATTAATTTTATAGATACATATTCCATTTTATGAATATATTAAAGATTTTAGTTAGAACAAATCTTCTTTATTTATTTTATTTAAATTCAAATAAATGAATCGTGTCAAAATTGATACTATTGTTATTTTATAAAAATAACATATTATAAAATTGTTTAAAAATCACAAAAATATTTAAAAATTATAAATTTAAATTTATATAGTCTAAAATGTTAATAATTATAAAATTATGGGAAATTCACAACAAATAAGTAATTATTTGTTATAATTTAAAATTTAGAATTTTATTACCACAAATAAAATTAAATTGATTAAATAAGGATAAATCAAGTTGATAATGTTTAAAATAAATCCATAACATATCTAAATTTTATTGGTTGATTATATTACAACCCTATATTATCTAATATTTTAATATGGGTCATTTTTGGAGGTTTTTAAATGGGGTTAGATTTATTATAAATTAATATGTTTAAGATTTCCAAAGGTTCCCCTCTCCTCCCTTAGAAAAGACACCTCCTCCCTCTCTTCATCACACCACATTGAGCCTTCAAGCTCAGCCAACCCCTGACAAATTATCTTCTCCACTTCCGTAGAAACATCCTAGAGGTCCTAGTATACTTCAAAGACCAATCTTAGTGCCCTAATAGGAGGTTTTAAAGAGGCGTATCGAAGAAGAGGTAATTTCTTCTACCGATTCTTTCAAGTGTATTTCTTCTTCAACTTCTTCTTCTTTAGTTGTTTCATTATAAAGTAATAACATAAGTATACATAATATACTGATATTTTATTATAAATATGAAATAACTCCATTTCACCTTCTATCCATCCTACGGAAAACAAAATCACCGCGTGTGCGTATGTACGGAATACCGTCTCCACGCTGTGGTGTAATCTGTTTTTCAACCAACACGTTACATGGATGGGTATAATGGTGTAAAGAATAACTATACGTAGTTATTATAACATCATAATGATTCTGATATATTGTATAATCCACTCCAATTCAATTCAATAATTATGGAAATGATATCATCGCTCCTGCGTACGTACGGACTACCGTCTCCACGACGCGATGAGATTCATTCTCCATGTTAACCATTTAAGAATGATTATAAAGTATATATAATCAATAATAATGAAATATATGACATTATAAATGTACTGGATTTATGTATTTATATATGTATTTCATCTACTTAATTCCATTCAACTCAATATGGAAATGAAAACAACGTTCATGCGTACGTACGGCCTACCGTCTCCATGAACGGTGTATTTCTTTCCATTTGTCGATATATTATGTATATGTATATTCTGAATATATATTATATATAAATCATATTTTATATTCTGTAATTAATTAATCATGATCTAAGTAATCATATGAATAATTACAAGTCAAAACACGGATGAAAAATGAAACGATTTTACCCAAAACACTCTTTAACATGGAATTTACAAAAGAACGGGTAATATAAAGCCATAAGTGAACCTTATATGATATCATAACAATGAATATGATTCTAAAATAAGTCAATGACATTATTTAAATCATTATACAGGATGTTCGGATACATATTAAGCATATCAGACATAAGGTAATGGATAATTTATCAATCTCATTTTTATCCGAGATTGTTTATTTGTAAGTATTTACTGGGGTTATCTTTATCATCCAAGCCCATGTTTTCTAAAAATGGTTTCATGTATGTTTAATGTCCTTTTTACCCATTTTGGACTTTTATTACATGGTATGTAAGGAATCCTTCTTTTTTTTACGTTACGAGGTACTTCTTGACTTTTCCGAAAAAAGTACGAGAAAAATGTTTTTTTAACGTATATGGCATGAAAGGATTTTTACGGTTTTATAAAGCCATATTTTCATGATGCTTCCTCCAAAATATTTCATGACTATTTTAAACAAAATATATTTCTTTTAAAATTTCATGACATTTTTTTAAAAGAAATTGATTTTGAAAAAGAAAGGATATTTTCTTCAAGAATTCATTTCAAGTGTTTTATCAATACCATTTTCCATCTAAGATGACATTATTTCATATGTGTATGATTCAAGTATAAAGTCTATTATTTACATGGTTTCACTTTTCTCATTATGAAATGATATCAATT
The DNA here is from genome assembly GCA_963277665.1 of Viscum album. Lineage (NCBI taxonomy): Eukaryota > Viridiplantae > Streptophyta > Magnoliopsida > Santalales > Viscaceae > Viscum > Viscum album. The sequence goes on along the minus strand of OY728132.1, from coordinate 296,577,001 downwards.
TCTTTTATATGGATTATGTGATGATGGGATGATGTCTATGAAACCCATTTTATTTGTTGGGTCATTATGAATGATGTAATTTTATTTTGTGGCACAAGTAAGAATGATTTCATAATGAGATGGGTGGGACCTATATCTCCCTCCAATGCATTGGGTAAAGATTTATATCTCATGAGATAGACATGACTATAATAGTAAGTTAATCCGGTTCAGTGTTACAGGACTGAAACGAGGAGTGAACTCGATTCAGAAAGGGACTTTGTCCACTAGGATGGTATTGGCAGCAATGCCATGGCTTCTATGGAAATCATAACAAGTGCTGAATGGTTTCCACAATTACATGTTTTATTCCCATGCTATTTTATCATGATTGATGCTCCTTTATGTTATATGCATTACATACTTCCATGATTTATGTCTTTTCTCAAGTTTTTAATGTTTATATTTCATGTTCAAGTTTTTGCTTTCAAATATTTATGGATTGTTTTATGTTCTCTATGTTTTCCCTTACTGAGAATTTGAGCTCACCCTTTTTATGTTTTATTTTCCCTAGGAAATAAAGAAAGGTTTTAGGTAAGGAAACAAAAAAGGGAAGATCGTTATGGGAGATGTTGAAGATCTTTCAACATGACTAGTTGTTTATATTCTGAGTTTCCAAAGACACTAAACTATTACGGTCCTTGTGTGTTTTTTGTTATGTATTAAGTATTCCACAAAAGTAATGTAATGTCCATGTACGTCAAGCTTCGGGTCTCTACAGTTAGTATCAGAGGAAAGGATTAGTAAACCTTTGGAAGCTAGGATGCAAAAACATTAGTGAGATCCCTAGAGATATTTCTAAGGTATGTCTAAGGATGTCCCTAAGGATAAGTATACGTATAGGATATAGTCCTAGATCTACGGTAAAGATTTTATAATTTAACCTAAGATGTAAGATACTGAGGGAACTCGCCCTTTACTATGTTGTTTTCCCTAGCATGATTTTTCCTCTTACAGAATTCTTTTTATGTTTTATTCAATGGAGGGAACCAGAAAGAATTCCATTAACATTGAATCCAATGGACAAATTGGTGACTATGAGCAACGAAATTGCATAATTCCTAGAGAGAAAGATATTGTGATTATGTCGAATCAATCATTGCGATATATGATTAAAAAGGTGAAATTTAGTGGTATTACTAAATCATCAAATAAGAGGAAGATGGAATTTTATGCATGTTCGCATAGTGAGGAGCATAGAGAATGGAAGATTGAGATTTCTAAAGAAGGGAAAAAGAACTGTGAGGAATACCTCAAATGTTTGGATAGATGTTATATGTGTGGAGAAAAGGGTCATAGAGTGACAGACTATAATGGAGTTCAGTGTCTTATTTGTGAAGAACATGGGCATTACCCAACTCAATGCCCTGACCTAAAAAGTTACTTTTAAATCAAGGAAGGACTTATTCCAGGACAATCATTGAAGAGGATGGATTGAAGTGTTTATGTATTGGTATTCAAGAATAATGTTTTTGATGTAATTTTATGGTGTATTAGAATATTTTTGTATTATTCTATTGTGGTTTTCAATTATTTTCTGGTACCGGTAACCATGAAAAGTGATTCAAATATTTTGGAAAGCAGGTGATATGTGCATAATGAAAGGATAAGAAGATAATGATATATTTGATTGTATTCATGAGATCATGATTGATATAAGGACTATGTGATATCATGGTTTGAGTATATAGAATATTGAGGATTTTGGTATGTGGAAAGTGTTAACTTTTAACTGCATTCATGTTTTCACTAAGGTTCAATGGGTATTCATTCTTCAAGAGAATACATGATTAAGGTATTCACTTGTTTGTAATTTGACCAAAAAGATATATCTTATGATATATGGGGGATAAATGATGGAATTCACATGACATTTCAAGTAATCATTTTCTTTATACTATGAGCTTGGACTGAAGTATTTTAGATAAGCCTAAAGATTGGAATGGATTATGTTGGACATAAGTTAGTATTGTTTAAGGATAGAACTTTTTTCGATATTATTGATGGGATGTAATATTAATGTAATTTTAGAAAAAGGACAACCTGCAGGATGGGAAACAACCCATCGTGTCGGACAAGGCTGTGGGAATCGAACCCACAACCGAAGTGCGACTGGCCTTTATCGAATACTAATGGCCTACAGGAAGTACCTGGTTAGTAGAAACTAGTATTATTTTATTAAGTGGTATAATATATGAAGTATAAGTTCATTATTGGAATCGTATATGATTAACCTGACCATAGATGGGATTATGTATATTTGATAACTTTTTTTTATCCTTTTGTTTGATACAGATGGAATGACCCATCATTCTATCACATGATCTGTTAACACTTCACGAATAACAAATTCAACTTCATTTCTTTATGTGATGAAGTGTAAATTGTTCAAAGCACGAAAAATAGTGATATTGTACCAAAATCAAGCAAGAATTTATTCTAATTAAAATCTTTCAACTTTAGGGAAATGATATTGAAAACCAAAAATGTTGTCCTAGTGCTCTTATATCAGATGAATCAGTTGGTACCTTAGATCATCGCAAATCTATGGCTTTGTGATTGTTGGCTATTTCATTACCATGTTCTCTACCACTCTCCATCAGAACATGACATTTAGATTTCTCTTCCATATCCATATTTTCACCTATGTTCTCCTACGTGGAAACCCAGTGATTAGTTAATTTGGGTAACCATTACGTTTCATACTTAAGTTTTTAAAGATAAGTTTTGGTAATTCTTTTTATGATGTGGGTTTCTATTAAAGAAACTTTCAAATAGTAAACCATGTATAACCCCGATGAATTTCGAGGGCGAAATTCATTTTAAGGGGGGTAGAATGTAACACCCTGAGATTTTATGATAAGTATTATTTTTAATTTATTTGATTACATGTGTTTTATGCTACACCATTATTATCTTGTGTGATACACAACACCGTATTAGCTTGCAGTATATGCAACACAATTCTTGGATCGTGTTATACACAATTTCAAGTTCGTTTGATAATAGCCATTCTACACAACATTGAGTGTATATATATATATATTCAATGTATAAATGAAATATGGTTGGATTTTGTTATACGCAACAACAAAGGAGTCTTTCACAACACGCAACCCTAACTTCGCTTTCATTACACACAATCGCGACCTTCCTCGGTAGCATGTGTAGTACGCAATACCGGGTTTCACTAAAAAACGATATATGGTTATAATATTATTATAAACTAGCCATTATGAATAGTATTAAATACATTTAGAATTTTATAACATTATTATTCATCTTACACATTTTCTAGAATATAGTATGAGAACAAAATAATTTTTTTCGGGTAAAATAAATATTTATCAGAAAATGCAGTTTTGCCACCTTTTGATGGTGAAACCATTTTAAATATAATTTTTGAGAAGTTTATAAGTTAAATTTTACAAAATAAACTTATTATTTTGAATCATTATATAAAAATTTACATTGTATAATGTTTTGATATTTTTTGATAACTTTCATATTTTAATGAATAGTAAAAACACACTATATTTTAATTAAAAACAACTTTTTTCATCGTAATAATTTATATGTTTAAATTATAATATTGAATGGTTTAAAATTATAAATAGAATATATTTTTACCATTTAATATAATTTATGTCATTATCATTGATTTTACCTGGAATTCGTAGGTTAAATCAATTCAATCTGTTGCAATGTTTTAAACAAAAACCTGTTCTCTTACGACAACGGGATTAATTTTAATTTAATTTATGCAACTTTTGTGTATTGAATTTGGAAAAATGGGTTCTATATTTGGTATCAGTGTATCCAAATTATGTTAATAGGATACTTTTTATTTTTGGGCATTATGAATAGTAACTACGGTAAAATTTATTTACCATGGTTAAAGGTAAATCGGGTAATTAAGGGTAAATATAAGATTATAAAATTACCCTAACACCTTACAAAATCTTATTGGATGACTAAAAGTCGACTCATATCACCTAAGGGTCGGATTAGATTCATTTAATGGACTTTTTTCAATGAAAATAAATTAATTATTATTAAAACCAAAGAAAGTGACAACATGTCACTCTCTTAAATCTTATAAGTATATTAATTTTAACTTAGTGATAAACTTCATTAAAATTAGAAAATAAATAGTCTCCAGAAATCTAATAAAATTATCTACATAATATGAATTTATCTATAATTTTTTTGGATTAAATAATTATCATTAATTGTGACACAATAGTGATGAAGAAATTGTTTATCTACTGAAAAATCAAGAATATAGTTTTTATTAAACTAATAGTGACCATAAAAGACACAAAACCCTGAAAGAAACTTATTGGTCTTGTACATTTAAACTCTAATAATCCAATCGTCTAATATTTTACAATTTGGTGAATTATAAAATCGATTATGACACTTATATTATTTTATTTTAAATGATGCCAAAGATGTCACATTCATAATTTAATAAAAATAACAATTTAAATATTGTGATTTTAAGATGATAAATTCGAGTAAAAGTATTATTAAGAAAGGTAATATATTTATATTAATCATAGGATTTTATTTTTAATTTTTATGCATCAAATAAGTATATTAAATAAATATACAAAAATGATGTACTAATTATTTTATTAAGAGATAAACCAAATAAATGTTTTTAAAAATAATAAAATAAATTTTATATGAACTATTTAATGTTCTACACTAATTTTCTAGATACATATGACATTTTATAAATCTATTAAATCTTTTATTTCGAACATATCTTCGGTATTTATTTTATTTAAATTCAAATAAATGAATAGTGTCAAAATTGACACTATTGTTATTTTATAAAAATAACATATTATAAAATTGTTTAAAAATCACAAAAATATTTAAAAATTATAAATTTAAATTTATATGGTCTAAAATGTTATTAAGTATCTAATTATGGAGAATTCACAACAAATAAGTAATTATTTGTAATAATTTAAAATTTAGAATATTATTACCACATCTAAAATTAAATTGATTAAATAAAAATAAATCAAGTTGATAATCTTTAAAATAAATTCCTAACATGTATAAATTTTATTGGTTGATTAGATTAAAACCCTATCTTATCTAATATTTGAATATGAGTCATTTTTTGGGGTTTTTAATTGGGGTTAGATTTATTATAAATTAATATTTTTAAGATTTCCAAAGGTGCCCCTCTCCTCCCTTATAAAAGGGCACCTCCTCCCTCTCTTCCTCACACCACATTGAGCCTTCAAACTCGTCCAACCCCAGCCAAATTATCTTCTCCAATTCCCTAGAAACATCCTAGAGGACCTAGTCTACTTCAATGTCCAATCTTAGTGCCCTAAGAGGAGGTTTTAAAGAGGCGTATCGAAGAAGAGGTAATTTCTTCTACCGATTCTTTCAAGCTTATTTATTCTTCAACTTCTTCTTATTTAGTTGTTTCATTATAAATTAATAACATCAGTATCACTAATATACTGATATTTTATTATAAATATGAAACAAACCCATTGCACCTTCTATCCATCCTACGGAAAACAAAATCACCACGCGTGCGTCGGTACAGAATACCGTCTCCACGCCGTGGTGTAATCTGTTTTTCCACCAACACCTTACATGGATGAGTATAATGGTGTAAAGAATAACTATAAATAGTTATTATAACATCATACTGATTCTGATATATTGTACCATCCACTCTAATTCAATTCAATTATTATGGAAATGATATCATCACTCGTGCGTACGTACGGACTACCGTCTCCACGACGCAATGAGATTCATTCCCCATGTTAACCATTTAAGAATGACTATAAAGTATATATAAGAAATAATAATGAGATATATGAAATTATAAAGCTACTGGATTTGTGTATATATATATATGTATGTCTTCTACTTAATTCCATTCAACTCAATAAGGAAACGAAAACAACGTTCATGCGTACGTACGACCTACCGTCTCCATGAACGATGTATTTCTTTCATTTATCGATCTATTATATATATTTATATTCTGAATATATATTATATATAAATCATATTTTATATTCTGTAATTAAGTAATCATGATTTAGGTAATCACATGAATAATTACAAGTCAAAACACGGACGACAAATGAAACTATTTTACACAAAACACTCTTTAACCTGGAATTTACAAAAGAACAGGTAATATAAAGTCATAAGTGAACCATATATGATATCATGACAATGAATATGATTCGGTAATAAGTAAATGGAATTATTGAAATCATTATATAGGAGGTTCAGATACATACGAATCATATCAGACATAAGGTAAGGGATAATTTATCAATCTCATTTTTATCCGAGATTGTTTATTTGTAAGTATTTACTTGGGTTATCTTTATCATCCAAGCCCATGTTTTATAAAAATGGTTTCATGCATATTTAATGTCCTTTTTACCCATTTTTGACTTTTACTACATGGTATTTAAGGAATCTATCTTTTTTTTACGTTACGAGGTACTTTTTTACTTTTCCGGCAAAAGTACGAGAAGAATTTTTTTTTAACGTATACGGCATGAAAGGATTTTTACGGTTTTATAAAGCCATATTTTCATGAAGATTCCTCAAAAATATTTCATGACTATTTAAAAAAAATCATTTTCTTTTAAAATTTCATGACGTTTTGTGAAAAGAAATTGATTTTGAAAAAGAAAGGATATTTTCTTCAAGAATTCATTACAAGTGTTTTATCAAAACCATTTTCCATCTAAGATGACTTTATTTCATATGCGTATGTTTCAAGTATAAAGTCTCAATGATTTACATGTCTTCACTTTTGTAATTATGAAATGATATCCATTTCATTTATATGGATTATGTGATGATGGGATGATGTTTATGAAACCCATTTTATTTGTTGGGTTATTATGAATGATGTAATTTTATTTTGTGGCACAATTAAGAATGATTTCATTATGAGATGGGTGGGACCAATATCTCCCTCCAATTAATTTGGTAAAGATTTATATCTCATGATATAGACATGGCTAGAATGGTAAGTTAATCCGGTTCAGTGTTACAGGACTGAAACGAGGAGTGAACTCGATTCAGAAAGGGACTTTGTCCACTAAGATGGTCTTGGCAGCAATGCCTTGGCTACTATGAAAATCATTACAAGTGATGAAAGGTATTCACAATTATATGATTTATTCCCATGCTATTTTATCGTGATTGATGTTCCTTTATGTTATAAGCCTTACGTACTTCCAAGATTTATGTCTTTGCTCGAGGTTTTAACGTTTAGATTTCATGTTCAAGTTTTTGCTTTCAAATATTTATGGATTGTTTTATGTTCCTTATGTTTGAACTTACTGAGCATTTGATCTCACCCTTTTTATGTTTTATTTTCCCCAGGAAATAAAGAATGGTTTTAGGTAAGGAAACAAAAAATGGAAGATCGTTATGGGAGTTGTTGAAGATCTTTCAACATGACTAGTTGTTTATATTCTGAGTTTCCAAAAACACTAAACTATTACGGTCCTTGTGTGTTTTTTTATGTATTAAGTATTCCAAAAAATTAATGTAATGTTCATGTACGTCAAGCTTCAGTTCTCTACATAAATTCCATTCAAATAATTTGAAAAATAGTTTTTATCTAGGTTGTTAATTTAAAAACACATTTTGATCTGAAAAAATAGATTTTTCAAAAATAAATTCTTTTATATTGAAATATTTTTCTTTTAATTTAATGAATTGAAAACAAACTAATTGATTTTTAATTGTGAAACCCATATAATTTTTATAATTTATTTTGTCATATTCATACCCTCAAATTTAAAATAAATGTTATAACTCTTATACTTAAATAATTTATTTCAATGGTCATTTAAGATCAATATGTATTTTTATATACATTATTAAATATAATTTTTTTCTTATAAAACATATTTTGTTCATAATTAAATATCTATATGTAGTGTAAATTAATTTTATATGTATCTCATAAATTGAAATAAAAAAAAAAATTCAAAAAACAAATACTTTTTTATGTCTAAATGTTTTTTTATTTGAGGTCACATATAATATTTATTTATATGTAATTAATTATATTATGTTTAACAAAAGATAATTATAGTGATTGAGGATAAATTTTAAAATATTTTTGGTGTTTTTTGGAAAATATGTAATAGTTTTGAATGAAAATTATTTTTCTATATATGCTAAGAAATCAAAATAGTCATATAGTCCCCAAATTCTAGACAATGATAATTTTGAAATGATTATTTTAATCAATAAGGGTAATATTGTAAAATAAAAATTCAAATCATGTCAATAATATTTAAATATAATAAAATTAAATCTTTTTTTATTATAATATATTTTTTTGAATAAAACTAGATTTGTTCTTATCGCATTCGTAGAAAAAATATTAGATTAATGATAAAATAATTTGTTGAATATTTGATATATTGATATAAATAAAATCATTATAAAATCATTATTACTTTATTTTAACCATATAATAACACATTTCAATCATAATACCACTTATTTCAAAATATCATTTATTTTACTTTAAAATGATTTTCATATTTGTTAAAAATTAATTGATAAAAATGAAATTTACTTTGTACATGTGTAAATCATATAGTTTTAATGATTTAATTATTATTATCCATATCAATCAATTTAAATTTTAGAGTATAATAACCATATTTAAATAGAAATATGTCATTTTTTATTTTATGATTAGGGTTGGAATTTTATATTATATCAAACATAGTTTTCTTTTCTTTTTAAATGATGATTATTTTTGAGTGGACTCGTTAATTCAGAAATAATTTCTCAATTTTACCTAAAAAAATCCTCCAAATTGTTATTCAATGAAAATAGGCCATTACACCCAATAAATATTCACTTAACACTCTCCACTATCCTTAATAAAACATCGTGATAATTTAATGTGACTCTGATATAAGAAACATTGATTCTATAAATATGGGTTAGTCTTTAATGAGATGATTGATGACTGAAAGACATAATCATAATGTGAGGGATTTTTCTTGTACATAAATATATTTTTTTGATTTACATGGAATATTAATATAATATGGATTTTACATTATGGAATAACCATGTTCAGATAAAACATTAAGACAAAACACATTTATTTTAAATCTATATTTTCATATTATTATATTTAGTAGTGTGATCATGGTCTTGCATCGATAAAATAAACGAGTCATTGGAAAAATTATAAATAAATAAATAAATGAAATGATGAGGACATTATCTAATGGATTATTTATTTATTAGAAAATAAATCATCGTGGGACACTTGCGAAACAACTCCTTGGCCAGTCTTGGTCCATGTTGTAGCACCCAACATATTCTGTTATGTAATAACTTGGTTTAATTCATATCATTTTCTACATAAACCACCTCCATACACCTTGTTAATTTCCATATGTTACATATTTTTTATAAATCACAATAGTGTAAGATGAACAGAAGGACTGATTATGGTAAATTATATAAAACAACTATCAATATGAAGTTCCAATATAATAACAAAGGGTGGGTTGAATTATATGACATCATATTTAATTCAATAACAAATTATTGAGAACACTATAATAAAAAAATTAAATAAATCCAAAATATAAATTTTTCTGGTCAATGCTCTTTATTTTTCATACCCATGTAATGATTATGAATTTCACGTGACTAGATAAAGATAATTTAATTTCGTTCAACAATAAGATAAAATTCACTTGAATTTTTCTGATTAATGCTGTAATTAATAACTTATATGATTTGGTATTATACATTAAATTTTTCCTAGAAAATATCTTCTAATGTTATATTAAATAAAATAACACCTATTATTTTATTTAAATTTACTATAACCAACACACATCGTTCAATATGGGAGAAATTGAACGAGTTTTTGTCCGAACTAATGAATATGGATCTTATAATACACAATGAATTCATAAGAAATATTCTTTAAATGAAATGTTTCATAATTTATTAGGATTTACTATCAACTGAATGGAACAGAAAACAAAAATATATTATGTTTCCTGTACTATTTAATATGTAGAGAATTTGGTAATTAATAATTGTATATGATTCATAGTTTCAAATATTACAAAAAAAATTATAATATAATATAATATAAATCATGACAATAGTTGTGTACTATCAAATTAAAAACACAAAGAACTCATGTTGATGTTGTTTAATGGAGCAATTGATTAAATATAATATTTTCACATAAATAGGTAAAGTACATGGAGTTTGTAGGTTGGCTATGTGTAATGTACATTTCATTGATGGATGTCTATAGTACATGATCAGGGACTTGAAGTGTACTTATTTTAGGCATTCATGAAGTTCACAATGCATAGGAAGGATACACGCTATTTACTTCATGTTTCATAGGTTACTTCCTATACACATCGTTTATTAAATTCACAAGGTGTATTAATAACATGACATGTCTTGATCATGTGTTTTCTACCATGAAAACTTGTAGACTACACAACATGAGGGAAATATATATGGAAGGTATTTTGAGAAATGGTGTGCTACCCTATCTAGTGAATACATATTTTATTTAATATATGTTGTGTGAAATCAATATGTGATTACCAGGAGATAATAATGGTGTCCAAGTCTATTGGATAAGGATACATGTCTTGTAAAAAGGAGCACATTCCATGTAACCTTGTATTATCCGAATAGAATTTGTAGAACCGTATAAGGGTTTCTTCAAATGGGTTCTATATTTATTATTATTAGATCATTTTATGTTAGTGGGAAATGATGATAATGAAATATATATTTCTAAAATGGTTCATGAATGGATTAAAACATGAAATGGAACCAAAATTTAAAATTCATAATGATTAAAAAAAGAAAATATGAATTTTAACAGGAAATCTCTAATTACAATTGACAGTTTATGGTGAAAAAAAATCACTTATTGGGGCCAAATATGACTAAAAAATTGTTATATTCTATGGATCATTGGTAAATTTACAAGATGTAAACATCTTGACCAATGAAATATTTTCAAATGAATATTGTAAAATACAATTATTGGGATGTAGAGAATATCGTTTTCTTATTAAATTTATAAGTACTTTTAGTAGATTAAAATAGTTAACACATCATCATTGTGTTCTTTTTTTATAAATACGATGATCCCCTGAGGACTGTTTTTCCGATCATTATAGGTCATATAGGATACATGTTTTTGAATCCTTTTATTAGTGATCCACATATTCTTTTGTGATTTTAGAAAAACATTGATGTATATTTGGGTGATTGAGTAGGAAATATATCATCTTGTGGGGTTCATATTTATAAAACTAATAATAATGCATCCTTTAAAAATATTCCATTCTGTCTCATTTTGGAGAATATATAGGAGGAAAGGGTATCTATAGAACATTTATAAGTCTTGAGAGAGTGCACTATATTTCATTGGGATCAATTATTATCTATTCAGAAAATGTCTTTGTAATAAAAATAGTCATTTATTAATAGATATAGGGTTAGGGTTAAAGTATTGTTTAATTTCAAAATATCTCTAAATGGGTTAATTGAACTAGTATGACCTGATAACATATAGTAATAATTTTATTTATTTTATCATTGTGTGCACTCAGTGGAGAATGATCTAAATTATCTAACATCATATCAATTTTATCTATAGGAAGAATATGTATCATATATTTATATATGAATATTTTCAAATTAAAATATAAATAATTAATGAACAAATAAATAAATATTATACATCTGAATAATTAAATAAATACCTTCAAAATAAATATTTATATTATTTTGTGATTCTTAAATCCTGAATATAATTATTCCTCATACTTGATAATAACATTTTATCATATAAATAAATAAAAATAATATTTAATTGTGATCTATGGAAACACTTTGTGTGTGGCATTTAGGTTTTTGTATAGTTGAAATTAGGAAGGAGGGAAAAAATTCCAAAATTACTCCCTAACAACAAGCCAATGAACCAAAGAAAACAAATTTAATATCAAAAAATAGAAAGAAAAAAATAAATGAGTGATATGTTTTTAGTATAATCCATTTATCATGAAATATGATCATATAGGATTCACACATGTATCATCCACCTATACACCTGATACACCATTATTTGACTATTTGAAATACACTCATTGTTTCACCATGACCATGGGATTTAATATGAGAGTTAAATTTCAATAAAAGGACCAAGATATCAATTTATATAAATATAGAGTCTTTAAATCCTACCCAAACAAATTAATTAATTATAAAACATTAACGACGATCCCAATATACCCAACTTAAAAATGAACTATTTTCAGTATTATTTATAGAAATACATCTATGTGTGTGAGTCATGACATGTAATTAATAATAATTTGAAAGACCAAGTACCATTACAAATGCTCGCAATTAAAATAATACAATTACACATAATCATGACAATTATCATAACATCCCTTCATAGATACTACCATGTTCAAACATCATAAAATAATGAATCATATTATTATGAGTTCTCATACATGGAGAAAAAAATAATATATTCCCCAATATAGAATGTTATCCTATCATAGATCAATAATTAAGAATATCAACATTGAAATTTGAGGATATCAATATTACATGGAACAAAATTTCCCATTAAAATGTGAAAAATTCACTATTATATTATTACCTTGATTATGGGAAAAAATATGAACTATATGTATTGAGACATTTTAATTAATATGTATTTCTTTGAATTTACTAGAGATCAAAATCACACATAATTGGATCTAGTCCACCAAGTCCATCCCTATGAATCAATAAATGGTTTCTTATTTGGCTATTGATATTGATATAGTTTATTAAGTTGTATTTTTTATATTATAAATTATTGTGCGGGATATTATAATGATAATTGTCTTTAGGTTTTTATGACGCATTTTTATATTCTAAAAAATAAATGTGAATCAAGTAATTTAGTATTAAATAAGGGGATATGTATTTAAGGATAAATAGTCAATTTAATGTCATATTAAATTGGTTAATATTTGTGATATTAATTATGATATGGGGGTAAATGATTTAGTTTATTATCTTGTGAATACATGTTTCGTTCCCACATTTTTTTTCAATTGGATTTAGTAGTTTTAATGATGTTAATTTATGATTTTTAGTGTAAATATTTGGGAAATTACATTTTTGTTTTTTTATACTACGAGAAAACATGAATTGGTTAAAAAATTGTTTTTAGTGAACATTATTTTAAAATTATATTACATTTATATGTAAATATGTTTTATTTCTCTTATATGAATTTTGGATAAGATTAGAGTCTTTTATATAGAAATTGTAATTTATATTGGATACAAATATTAAAAGATATGGTTCTTATAAGTGGATAACCAAGATATATGGAATCCAAACTAGAGAAAAACCACCACGTAACTTTAAACACATTCCACAATCATCATAGTCTATGATTTTCCCATAATGAAAATAAAGAACTATGTATAAATATATATGTATCAATTCATTTAATGAAAAAATATCTCTAAAAACAATATTATTAATAAATTCAAATAATGAAGTAGAATATGTTTTATAAAACATGGGAAGAATAAATAATGGTAGAAAATTTAAACATATCCATCCAGGATTGAAAACCCCTCTAACGTCACTTTACTGATCACCATCATATCCCATAATTAATACAAATATGTCGATCTATCTTCAACAAATGAGATATCCTTTCATTTCCCTATATCATGGGAAATAATTAGTATACTCACAATGAGAAAATTGGGTAGTGGTATTTAAACCAATATATCATAATTGTTCCCAAATATTTCAAAAAAAATTATGTTTTATTAGTTCCAAATAATGTAACCAATGCAACTTGAAAAAAAATTAATTATAAAGAATTTAGAATTTCATAAATCTATTCAATGAATCATTAAAAGTCTAAATAATACTGACTTGAGTGTTTATATTCCAAAAAAACCAAATCCTCATATAAGTTTTACACAGTATACTACAATTCCTTGAATTAAAGAATCAAGAGAAATATATAAATGTAATAAATCATGCAACCAAACAATAACCAACACATTAATTAGTCTTCAAGTGTATTCGCCCCCATTTCATGGCTATTTCCAACCATAACATGTGGTTAAATCCTACATAAGTGTTCACAATTTTCAATTCGTTTAAACTAATCTTCTATAAAATTATTCTATAGTACAAATTATTTCCAACATTATAATTAAAATTATCATTATTTCATAAAATGAAATCCAATTTAAGGTTAAATACAATTTTTCCACAATTAAGGCCCATAAATTTTAAAGCCACAAATTGGTGTTTTTAATTAAATGTTTCCATTTCAAATTTTCAAAACATAACATAAAAAGTAATTTTATCAAATGAAAATGACATTAATTATTTTCTAATTTATTTTATTGAATCATGAATATAAAAAAATGTAATAAAAAGAAATTGAATCATAATAAATCATGAAATGAATAAGAGGAATCTATCCTAACTGTTTTTATTTTAATTATCCATAAGATCAAATGTTATTTACCAAACAATGTAAACCACATAAAATTGTGATTTTTTTACAAAAAACATATTACTATTTACTAATATACTAAATTTATTATTTAATTGATGTTTTTATATCATTTATCTTTTAAAAAATTCCGTAAAATATTAGCATGCCCACCCTTATCTTTCTCTTTGCATAATTGTAAATGGATGACAATGAGGGGAACTAAGATATTCCATTTAACATATTTTTGTGTGACTTAAATCCATTGAGATATAATATAATAATGGTTATATGACAAAATATAGTTATTGGAACAACCCATATACCATTTTGTAAGACCTTGTGACATTTTCCACATCCACAATGGAGATAATAAAAATTCATCTCACACTTAATTTATAGAAAGAGAATATTAAATAAGTCTTTTATAGAAAATGGATAAATATTATAAATTTTTTAATTTGTTTTAATGGTTTTATATTACTTTAGAACATTTTAAAAAAATCATTGATAGTTATTGCAACCCATAATCATACGATTATCATGAGGCAAGATTCCACATGAACTAATATTGATGCAAAGAGAAGAACATAATGAGTGACTCCAAACATTATAAACTCTATTCTGATATTCTCAATAATAAATTATCTATGTAAAACATCCTCCAATTATAGTGTAAAATTATCATAATTTAAATTTGTTACAACATTTCCCTCCCTATGTAGTTATTCATATCAATTATACCTTACATTAGTGTCAATCCATTTATATCGCATTCATTCTCTTCCATAATTATCCCTTGTTGAAAACTTATTAATCAAGTTTACATACTTAAAAAAAATAAAAAAAAAATAAATCTATAACAAACAACAATTCATTGTAACACTTTTATTGAAAACACTTAATTTCCATTACATTGTGTCTATTATAATTTTACTTTTAATTTTACTATAAAAAATCAAATAACTATAATATATTCTCAATTGAAGAAGAATGAGAAAAATTAAATTTCATAATAATATATACTCTAATATTTCCCATGTAAAAGAATATTTCTCACTAATCACACATGGGAATGTATTTATCTACTGAATAATTTAGAAATTTTAAGTGTAAATTCCATTTTTTTTTATCAAAAATGACTATATATAATGGAGCACAAATTTTTCAAAAAAAATTATAATCCGAAATAACATATTTTAAATTTTTCCATTTATTAAACATTTTAACTTAAAAAGTATTCATCTTTCATTCACATTAAAAATTATAGTTGTTTTTGTATCATGGGATCATCTACCCCTTTTTATTCTAATTAAATCATTCCATTTAAATAAAAACTAAAACCAATGTAATAAAATTTTATCTAACGTAACTCTTTTATCAGTAAATAATTTATATTGAAAATTAAACAGACATACTATTAGGTTATAAAAAAATATTTTTCTACTAAAGAACATCATATGGGTCTCATTGGCACCTCTAAAACTATGAAACATGATACACATCATATATATCAAAAAACTATATCAAAAATTTATCTTATATTCTACATTTCTAATTTAATCAATGGTTTCAAATATTTAATCATATCATGATTCCACATTTAGTTATTTCATAATTTATCAATGAGATAGCTATAGATAAACCACATTGATAGTAAATTTTATATTTAATACTCCTCATACATCATTTATTATAATCATATACAGATTCATTAATGTCCATAATTTTATTAATATCTTATAGATTAGATTAATATGATCCAACATCGCTTATTCAAAACCCATTTCCATGCATGTCTTTCCTCCTACATATGAGAAACATAATGACGATGGACATGGGATACCATTCAACATGTGAAAAATATCCAACCAAATTGAAACCGAATAACTATTTTTATATGGGAATTATACCAAATCATTTTTATCCTCTAATGATGTACAAAAATTTAGTGACAATCTCTATGAATGTTCCCTAGATTCTACACAGTTCATTATGAATTTCAATCCAATTAATCATTTTATCACACATAGACATAAACTGCGTACCCATAACCTCCTTCAATTATCTCCTAAACATTAATCTCAATGGAGGTACTTATGTGAAACAATGAATATAATAACTCCTTGAAACATCACTATTTTCTCTATAAAAAATATTGAACAACGTTTTATTGAAATTATCTACTGGATGGGTAATAAGTGAGACAATTTCTTATGTCAACCCACAATATAAAAATAGTGAAATCATTTTCTAGGGAGATAAAAAACCAAATAAAAAATATAACGTAGTATTTTAATGTTTTATTATTAACATAAGTAATGGTTATATATTATCCACATGTAAATGGTTCATTTCCATCTCTTATTGAAAAATTATATAATGATAGAGAAATCATACTAAATTATTATTTATTCCAACACACCAAAATTATCATTTCATGTCAAGATATATTTTTATTCTGAATTATATCCCTGAAAAGAGATATTAAATTAATTGAACAGTTTTTAAAACCATAATGAAATAAAATAATATTTTTAATTTGTGGAATTAAATCTAGTTACAAGGAACACCTCTTTGTGGTATCCAAACCAAATAGGGAGTATTCAATCCAATTATATTTGGCATCTGTTATTTATCACTCATTTACTTGATCTATATGAATAGAAGTGATTATTATATGATGGGAAAAAAATATAATGTCACTTGTGATTAATATTTAAATGAAAATAATAAATAGAGATCATCATGTTACATAAGACTTACTATTACATTATCACTTGAGTCGTTTAACTCATCTATTCTAATATAAACTTACCCTCACCCACAGTAGAATCCATATTAAAGTAAGACATTGAAAAATACTCAACCAAATTTTTTGCATTAATATTAATTTTCATGGAGGTAATATATTCTTAATACATTTATAATAAAAATACAATATAATCCCCCTTCCACATAAGTAATATTTCCAACTATTAAAATCATAAAATAATATATAAACCTATATGTGATGAAATAGATGAATTTCATGTCTACTCTATATTCCTCGATCATTTAATGTCATCATTTTTTTTTTCTTAACATGGGAAATTATACAAAATTTCTTCTTGGTATATTATAATTCCCTAAATACACTTTTATTTTTTATTTATGATTAGAATCAAAGTGTAAATCATAATTCTATTAAATTACTCAATATATATCTAGAACTTATCATTTAATTCAAATATAACATAATTATCAACTAATATCATCATCAATGATAATAGTATTGATAAATTATGAATGAATCACTTATAATATCAAAGTATTCCTTGAAATAATTTTATCAGGAAAATAATTTTTTGATCGTAACAGGAAAACACATGTAAAACATTCCCTGTGGTAAAAAAATTAATATAAATGGAATAAAAACTTCTAAAAACATTTCTTATTGAATATAAAACTTATATATAGATAAAATGTTATATACTCATCATTTACACCACATATTAAAGGAAATTCCTAATTGTATTCCATGCTCTTACTTTGTGCACATGAAAATCAATATATCATCTAAAGACACTACTATAATAAATAAAATATATTTTTAAAATTTAAGATTAATAAGAATTATAAAAATAGTAGAACCATTTTAATCACATGTTTAGCTTTTTAAAATGAATAATAATACCATTTCCTAGAAGTTATATTTGGAATTTCAAACCTCTTAACTCTCAAACAGTGATACTGAAACCATAATTCATCCATTGAAACCCATTTGTCTTTGCTAAATTTATGAAAGAGATAATTGTTTTAATATTAATTTGGTTAATATTTTAATAGTTAATTAATAAGAAAGATAATTATTTATCCTTAATTTAAAAATCAATAGATGGTGTCCAAGCTAACAGAGTTTTCCAGATAAATATATTTGCCTCTAAATAATTTAATAAATTCATCAATTATCATAGCACTGAAGGAACCATTGAATACAGAGGAAACTACACTAATATTATTAACTGAAAAGAATAAATTAAAATATCTACATACCTCCATTGTTTTATTCTTGAAAATTCATTTGGAAACATGTTAAATACATGTTCCTCTCTCACTGGAAATAAATTTTCATGATTTTTCACTATTGATCCTAAAATTAATATATATCAATGGAGGGTTAATGATGTATTGTTTCTATAAAAATGTTATAACTGAATCCCACAAATATTCCATTCTGTCATAAAAGAGTGGACACTATCATTTGATAAGTTAATAATAAAAGTACTACCATTGAGGTCAATATACACCTTGAACCATATTATCCAATCCATTCTAGTTATGAAATATTGTTTTCTATTATGAAGAGCCAAATAGTACCATGATATTTCCATATCACTAATACGAATAAAAAAGTAAGGAAATTAAATACTTTATTTATAATCAGTTTATGTGATGTCCCCATGTTCATAAATAATGTTATTAATCCAATAAATAAATTAAACTGATATACTGCTAATAAAAATATGATTTAATGAGATTCCAACTCTTAAAATATATTAGAGACAATAATTAAAGTAATTATAAAGTATCCTAACACTAACTCACACCCATATTATAATTATAATAACACTTGTTTTTCCAGAAATAGCCCCCCTATCATGATATACCACAAATCATCACCTAAAAAACAATTAGACCATTCTTAATCCTCGATCCAGAAATCCTATATCTTTACACCATATTTCAATATTTTTTAATATATTTTCTAAAAACCCTATTAATGTTCCCCAACATTACAAATTCATGAAAATTCTTGTTCTCATTAAATTAAACCAATATCCAACAATTATTGATATGAAACTAGTAAAATGAATTGTTTTTATTCTCCGTTGAATGAATTTGACATCTGAAATTTATTCTAAATAGATAATTGTGGAAACTAATTTTCATTAAACATAGATACACTATAGGAATTATTCCCCTGCTATGATATTCATGAAAATAAACTTCCCCATTAACATACCTTATATATACTCCACCTATAACCTCATTATTACACTTTACTTGAGATAAGGATAAACCAAAATATAATTTTTGGAAACAACATAGTACAAATAACCATCTCTCATCTTTTATCATAAATATATTCATTATCAATCCACTTTTGTGAAACCATTACCCATTATATAAATTATTCACTTATTCGTAAAGCCTCTGGTTTCTATATTCTATCTCCATAAACCTATGAAATATCCTCAAATTTGGGTAATTTTGATAAAATTTACATGTATCCATTTTATCAAACCTAACCCATGTAAAATCATTATATAAAATCTCTTCCATTACTATCTCCCATCACTTATGAGCTACTCACTTTTTTATGTATACAGATAATTCCAACACCTATCTACATTAATATAAAAGTACTATAATATTGTATTTATAATTTCCATATTTTTTGTATATTCTTATACACCATCATCATCATTAATTGTAAAATTAAACTTATTCAAAAATAAATTAAAAATATTTTACTCTAAATTCCCTCGCAAAACCAGAAAATAATTCTAAATCATTTGAAATATTTTTTTAAAAAAATATTGGAAAATATAATGATATATATAACATACATATCCATTTTTATCATGATACATGATTACAATTTCATCCCCAACTCATTATTATTGAAAAAAAAATTATTTATAATATACTAAAAAATAAACTTTATTCACATGGAATATATAGAGACCATGATACTTATGTTTCTTAATAAAGGGATATGTTTTTCCATATTATGTGTATATAATGAGTCTTTAAAAAAATATCTATGAATAGAAAACTACCAAACTCTTGACTTTGTTACATTACTCTGATTTAATCTTTTACTGACTAGAATATGATACCCATTACAAAAGATCATTTTTGGTTGCAACATGGTCGTATACATGTTTCTTGATTTAAAGTCACTCGAAACTAATAAAAGGTGAAACCAAATAAATATCAGGGAAATGTTTTCCCTAAATTATCTGATCAAAAATAATATAATAAAAATTACAGATTACATTAAAATCAAAAACATTATTCAAATAGAAATTAGAATTAAATAGGAATCAAAATATAATAGAAAAAAATATATCAATCCGAGAAACAATAACTCAAATTGATAAAATAAGTCAATATTTCTTTGAAAAAATACCACCCCCTTAACAGAGTATTTATAATCCATCATTTTTGAATGTGGAATCTTTTTTGTTCATTATATCCCATAAACAATGTCTGTATTTACACCAATATGTGATGGTAAGGATGAGTAACACATTACTTGATATTATTTCCTTTAATAAGTACATATCATTATATTGTATGATTTAATCCAACCATGTAACCAATAAAATTTGAATATAAATAAAAAAATAAAATTTAAAAATAAACATATCCAAAAATCATACTAGATCTCAATCATAATTAACATAAAGTTTATATTTACAAACATACAAAAATCATCTATATTTCTCTAAGTAGAATAAAATTAAATAAATTAAGTCATCATGAGAATTGTCTTAAAAAATAATAAATAATCCATTAATAATCTAAACAAATTATAATTACATTTCACCAATCTTTAACCCTCCATAACTAATACTCTAACAGTGTAATATTTAGGAAAATTAAAACTCCGTTATATGGAGTATAAAACATGAAACACCGAGCCTGAATAAACAATGAAATATTTTAATTTAAATAAGATCATTATAACCTAGCCAATAAATTGTGGATAATAATTGGATTTACATATTTATTCAATATATATAAAATCTATACTCAATATAAAAGTATTTAAAAATTCGTAGTAAATAATAACTAAAATTATTGTAAAGACATTTAATTCATCAAGATATGTTTTCTTGAGGAATGAATTACTTTTTTTGGGGAAAAATATTATTTTATAATTCATTATATTTTAGAATTTTTTTTCTTTCTAATAAATTAATTATTTTAAGTAATTAAATAATCATTAACTTATGAAGAATTTTTTAGAAATTTATGAAAAAATTTATTTTTTTATTTATAGTAAAAAATTTACAATTTTTGAAATAATTTATTTACTTTTGATTCAGTGACATAATTTTAAAGTAACATTATCTATTGGATTTAGAATTAATGATTAAGATGAACCATTTGATTTAGTATAATATAATTTATTTCATTAGAATATTTAATTTTCATTTTTTTGGAATAAGTTTATTTTATTTTTAAAAACTCAGTATTCTTAAAACTATTTTATGTTAATAATGTATATCCATTTAAAAAAATAAAATAACTATAATAAATAATTTTTTAAATTTAATGTGTGTGTATATATATATTAATAAAAATTTAAATCCATATAATGATGATTTATAATCATATAATTATGATAAGATCAGCTAATGATTGAAAATGTATTTTTTTGAAAAATATAATTTCCTCACGCATTGTTGGATTATTATAAAATAAATTTCTGCAAATTAGAAAGACTTAATTTTACAAAATGGATTCAATATAAGTATATTTCATATTCTTTATTACTTAATATGGTCATATGAATTCTTCTGTACAAGGCATAGCATAAATAGTAAATATTCATCACCTCGATACAATGATAAATCATGTTATCTTTGGTATTATATAAGAGATGATGCCACCATTTTCTATTTTAAACTTAGTAATATGAAGGTATTCAATCCATTATAACCTTTTATTGATATTTATTTTTTATGGGATAAATTTCCAGGTGATTTACCCATATAATAATTTAGGTAAACCAAAAGACAAAATTTCACCCTCTTGCATTTAGATATCTTCTAAGTGTTCAAAAAGGAACGTAATTTTTTTTGATGAATAATAATTGTGATTTTTCTTATAATAGTAATATTTTAATTATGGAAAATTATATATTTTCTATATTAATTATACAATTATCATAAATTATTATGTAATGATGAAATTTTATTTAATTAGTTAATAGAAAAATAATATTAATGATTTTAAAAATATTAAATGAAAAGTAAATTGAATTAATTATTGTGTGAGATGGATTTTATAGATAAATATAAAATATTATGTATGTTTTAAAATAATCAATTAAAATTCCATATATGTCTTGATGAGTTTAATAAAAAATAATGTAATAGTTTGAAAATTTACAGTAATGTTATTTTTCAATAAATAATAATATTTTTAATGATTTAATATTAATTAAAATATTATAATAATCTATTGTAATTAAATATGATGGAAAATATCATCCATGGTCTATTTAATAGTCATTTTTTCATTTATGATTTCTTTAATTACTCTTTAATATAGAATTAGTTTTCCCAATAGTTTTGGTTCAAATAGGGGTTTGTGCGTTACATGAGCCTATGTTAAAATTGATGTTATAAAAATATAGGTTTTATTATATAATAATTTGGATTTTATATATATATAATTACTTGGTAAAAGGGGTATAACATGGATCATTTGAATTTTATACTTTTAGGATAATTTTCTTAGCTAAAGAAATGACATATCGTAGAGAAACATAAAATGATAAAACTAAGTAACAGTTAAGGTAATGAAAATGAAATTTTTAGAAAATGATTATTATTTAGTTGTGGAGGTGAGTATTGAATTATCATCCCTAAATTACATTATTTATAAATTTTGGATGAAATTGGTTTGAGAGTGACGTCCCATTATTTAATAGTTTTGGTTATTAACAGAATTTTTACTCCATCACACTTATAAATGGGAACCTTACCTTACCTTTTCTTCACACCTAAAAAGACTTTTGGTTTTGAAATTACTATATCAGATAATTATAACTAATAATTACCCTTCATTCAATAAGTGATGTTGATAAATGAAAAACATACTAATATGAATTTATGTTGTACCGTATCCATGATTTTACCGTAGTTCATTCATTCATGTCCGTCATTCAATATTGGTTTAAAAAGGATTATTGATATATAAATTTTATTTACTATTTCATTATTATTATTCAATATAAGATGAAATGATTTTTTAATTTACTATTTTCAACCTACTAAAGTAATTTTTGAAATATAAGTTGAATATCATCCAAATATCTCATATAAACATAAAAAATTTAGTTATTTAATATGAAATTGTAATTGACAATCGAAACTAAATAATAAACCTGACAGAGTTTTTTAATGAAGTAAATAATTAATATAACATTATTATTCTTGATGAAAAATAACATTGGTGATGGTTCAGATTCAATGTAACAGACATCCTTTATAAAATAATATTTTAATGATTCCCTTCCAAGCCTTTTTAATCTATTTCCATGTTTTTATAAATGTTACTAAATCATTTTTATTTATTATTAAATGGTTCAAAAGGAAAATTTAGAATATATTATAATTTATTTTTAATGTTTTTTAAACAGAAAACATATTAAGGTTTTTTGTAAGTTAAATGTACTTTATTAACATAATTTTGAATGTTTTAATAATTTATCTTCCAAACACTTCTCTTCCATGTTTTTTTCTAAAATAAAGATTTTTATGTAATTATTTGCACATATATTATTTATAAATGTTAATTTAAATCTCTTTTTTCACATTCTTTAAATGTGTTTCAAAATGAATCTTTTTTACAAATTTTATACAAAACATTTTTACATTCATTACGAAATGGAAAAATATTATTATACGTGCACCTATATATAACATGAATTAATTAGGTAACTAATTTGTATAATGAGAAGTTATATATGGGAATAGTGTGTAAAAATAAGCAAATAAGAGACTATATTCACCATGTGATGTTGTCTTGGAATTTTTCCTTGACTTATAGTTATGTCATGTTTAGTGTTTCTAAAAAACTTATAATGTTTCCATGAAATTTTGATACAATGTTCCATATGTTATGATCTTTTATGATCACCCATGAGATTATGTTCAATGGAATATATTTTCCACTTTATAAGGATGAAATTTATAATTTTATGGAAAATGTTTTCTTAATATTTTCATGACTACAAAAGAATGTTTTTGACATTTAATCTCAATTTATTATTTCTGATGAACTGTTTCACAAAATTAAATTTAAATAAAAGATGATTTCATGGATAATAAATTTTTTAAATAGTACCCAATTATTAATTTTGATAAATAAAAAAATATTGTTTACGTATTCAAGAAATAAATTATTGCTTCTATTGTTTTAATATTCCCATTACTGTGATTCTTTTCTAATACCAATTTTTGAAATATTTGGGATATGGAGATGTTAAGATGACGGTCATGAAATTATTAAATAAAGAGAAAATATTTTTTTATCATTTCTTCTTTTTTTGAAAATTTTAGGCAAAATGGACGTTTTCACTTCGTGATGTAATATTTATTTCTGTATGTTTGATGGAATAATTCTAAAAAACTCTATGCTGTAAAGAAATTAAAGTGTATGAAATTGAATTATTTATTGAAAAATCGTGATTATATAATGTTTAAGGTCCTTCCGTAATAGTTTATATTAGATTAAAGGTTTATAAAAGTTTCTGGATTATGATTTTTTAATTTTTGGTTAACATAAAAGTTATGGATATAATTAGGGGTTTATGAGTTTAAGGATGATAATATGTTTAACATCTTTGATTCCAATTATGATGTTTTATGTTAGGTTATTTATGAGTTTAAGGATGATAATATGTTTAACATCTTTGATTCCAATTATAATGTTTTAGTGTAATTTTATACTGATTTAGTTTATTTATAAAAATTAATAACATGTCATTGAGATCATATGATTTGCGAATACATATTTTTTGTATGAATCATTAATAAATATTGATGTAATTTGAGATAAATGATAAATTAATCATTGAATAATATGTGTTATAGAAATTTTAATATTTTGATTTCAACATTAGTCTATAATATTTTAATGAAATATAAGGTAATTTTTTTTGAATGGTCTATGTTGGAATATCGCTCTCATTGATGAATATTTGGGGGTTAACGATGTTTTTTTATATGTAGGTTTATTTATTTTCAAAATTATATCAATCTTACAATTTTTAAATTTTTTAATGAATGAATTTAGGAGAAAATTATTGTTATCTTTTTTTTGAAATTGTTTGATACATTATAATTTTATTTTTATTCCCCATGAATAAAAAAACTCATCCTGAATACTCATTGTTTTGAGAATGATATGAGACTATAGTATAAATTGTTTAATAGATGAAATTATACTTTAATTTAAATATATTTTCCATTGTTTCTTCATCTAGATGGTAATAAAATTTTAAAATATATGATATATATCTTGAGTTTAAAAAGATATTCTATTACCATCATTTTTGATGAACTGATGGCCTTTTTTTCACCTATTCGGTTTATATTTTTTTATTCCTTAAATTTATCACGATCATCAAAATTTTTGTGATCATTGATCTTTATCACTATATATAATTATTTAGGAATTATTTTTCACATATAGGTCTATAGTTTTACATCCCCTTTATGTTTCCACTATAGAGACCCTGTTGTGTGTTATTATTGATGAACATCATATTCCCATTCTGTTTTATCAAGAGGATGTTTTGTTAAAACATTTTTTTGATTTTTAATTTCAAGAATGTTATTTTGAAATGTTAAACTATTTGTTACAGAGATATAGATAAAATTATTGGGTTGAAATTTATTATCGTGGACAGGATATAACACCCTAATGTTTTTTAAAGAAAACTATTTTCAATAGTGTATATGATTGGAAACAACAGTTTTAAATGAGGATTGAAATATTATTAATTTAATATGATCTTTATAACATATCCATCATATTTTTTGGTAATGAATAGTATTTAATAAATTATGAAATATATATAATTACTCTACTCTGTATATAATATTTAATAATTCAATGTAAATAATCAATACAATTTTAGTACAGTCCATGTATTCTTACTTTTTTTTAAAATGTTTTTTATTTCTTTTATCAATTTTTTTTTTAATTTTTGGAAATATATTTGATAATGTGAACATAATTTTTGAAATCATCATATCAAAATCATTTTATGGTGATGTTTTTGGATTTTCAATGAAAATCATTATTTTTCAGTGAATAGTTTAAAAGACAATTTTATCAAAAAAAATCATTCCTTTTCTTTAATTCAAGTAATTTTGGATTCTAATTAGATTATGGATTTAGTATTATTGTGACATTTGAACCATTGTAATTTCAATAATATTATTAATTTCCTTTTAATAATTATTTTTTTTAATTTTGGTAAAAGTTTATTATATACCAAAAAAATTTCTTTGTTAGGATTTTTAAGTGCATTAAATTAGTCTATATTATTTAATCAAAATAATCCATAATATTTAAAACATTAAATGAAATGTATAAAATATTTTTTTATATGAATTGGAATTCAAACAATGACGATTTTTATTTATAGTGTTAATATAAGTCAAATTATTTCTTGAAAATTTATTTTCATCAAAAATAGTTTTTTTAGATATTCTCAAGATTATTATAAAATTATTAGTATACAAATTATAGAGATAATATTTTATTAAATAAGTTCCCTTATTTAAATCAGAACAATTAATATTATTTAATAAGGTATAATTAATTTTTGGTCACAATAAATATTTTCAATAGTAAAAATTCATAATCATAGTAAAAGGGTATATATGGTTAACTTTGGTTAAAACTAAGTGATCGAGCAAAAATTTTTCATTTTCAATATTGTTTGATTGTTGGATTTCAAACCATATAACCATAACATTGATATTAATTTTTTATGAGTACACTTTTCCAACAATGTTTCCTATATATTAATTTAAGTAGAGAGAATGAAAAAATGTCACCGCTTTATTTTAAATATTAGTGGTTTGTTCACATAGGGACATAATAATCTACATAACAACTAATAAAGTCTATATATAGATATTAAATCTGACTATAAAAATATTTATTTAATTTTAAAATAACATATTTGCGGGCTTTAAAGGATTAGTGTCTTTGGAAACACTTATACATAAACAATGGTCTCATAACTGAACTATATAAACTCCCACTAATCCTTTAGTAAATACCAAGATTTTTGGAAATATCATAAATAATACCATTATTCATAAAAATTTAAATGTAAACATCATTAAGTGTGTACTCAGAGTATTAGTAAGGTTAAAAAAGGTAAATAAAAATATTGTAAGCATAATAATATGATAAAAAATAGAATAAAATTGGAAAACAATACCATGAATGTCATGGATCTTCAACTAGAGTCATGGAATAACTCATGGTAGTTGAAAAGACATAGATCATGAAGTAATCAAAAAACATGATAAAAGAGATTATAACATTCTAATGAGACATTTATTTATGGAATACACATAAGAATAAAAAATATAATATCAATACTACCCCCAATTCATAAAAAGTTTGGCTTTGTCTAACCACCCTTATAGCCACTTGAGGATTGGGATAACCTCTCAAGTACAATATTTTGGGCATGGTATAACCTCATATGAATCTATTTTTTATAGGACCTCCTATATACCCTTTTTATATTTCATGGGATAAAATACTAGGCACCCTTTCATCTATTAGAATATTAATAATTAACTTATTCATTTTAAGAATATACAACTATAATCATCACATCACAAAATTAAAAGAAAATATATGTGATCCAAAATATTATAATACATTCATAAATTCATGGAACATCAAAATATGGGTTCCATTAAAATTTCATCATAACATAACCTATGGAAAAAATGGGTTTTATAAACACAACCCTTGGAAAAGAGAAAAGGTTCCATAACCATATTCAAATCATAATATGAAAACATGTTGCGAATTAATAGGTATGGTTTCATTGTATCATATAACTAATAGGGAATATATAGAATAAATGTATGCTTTTCATGATGAATAGAATTACCGTTAAATGATCATTAAAAACATTCATGAGGAAAATACCCTTTCCACTATAGAAATCAATTTTTAATATGTAAATTTATTGTAAATATTAAATAAAAAAACTTAAATTTTAATAAATAATTTGAAAAATTTATTGTAATAATTAAATCATTTAGTGGTCATGCTAGAAGGAAATACTGTTCTTTTCAAACACATTAAATCAAATACTCCTTTAATATTTTTAGTAATATAGAAAAAGTAACTTATTAGAAAATGATATGAATAGTTATTTTAAACCAATTTCTAACATGTAAAAACATGGATAAAAACATAATAAATCATTCAGTAGATAATAAGAAAAATATTAGTTAATTGTCTTATAAAAACATTGATATAAAAGAAATAAGGATTTTCAAATGAGGAGAAAAATAAGTTTAGTTTTCCTTAAAAACATTAATTTAGAGTATTGAGTACATAAAATGATTAAAATGATATTCAAATATCTATTTTAAAGAAATTACATTTTTATAAGACAATTCATGTGTTTTTTGAAATATATATTGTAATATTTCACAATAGAATGCATATTAAAAACAATCCTGATAAATAATGATATTATAACATATAACCCTTAGAAAATTATAATCTTTTAGATCCTAATACCCATTAAATAGAAAATATTATATAGATATTTATATCCGATTATTTTTATTATAATAAACATATATGCATTTCATGGCCAATATATAATCCCTACAAAAGATAAAGGTTGTGTATTTGGAATGTGTCCTAGAGAAATAAAATTCTGACATAAGTCTCATTCCTCAAGTCCCAAAATTTTTCATACATGTTAAAAACTTATGTGTAATAAATATATGGTTATAATAAATTTATAAATAACCATAGTTATATATATAATATAATGTTTGACTCACTTATAATCTTTTATCACCTAATTATTAACAATTATGTGTTTACTTAACTACTGCGGGTAAAAAAATTAATTATTAACAATTATGTGTTTACTTAACTACTGCGGGTAAAAAAATAATTTTTTTTTCATGTATGTTTTATTACTGTAATTATGGTATGTGTACATTTATTATTGTTTAATCATATAAATAATGTTAATGATGATATAAATTTAATATATATTCATTATATACATATGTAGTATTAGTTTAAATAGTTATATATATTAAAATAATTTATAATCTTTATGGAGACGGCATGACGTATGTACACATAAACATAGTTCAAATTTTCTTGAAGGACGAAATGAAAGGAAAGTGATCATTAATTGAAATTTAATGAATAATTATAATATCATATACATCATATATAATCATTAAATCTATCTTTATTACTATCCATTTAAAAATAAAATGAAAACAAATTACATCTCTCTATGGAGCTGGTAGTCCACTCATACGCACGAGAGATGATAGCATTTTCTAATAGATTGGTTTGATAGACAGTAGATGTAATATTTTAATTAGATAATTTTAATTTTTTTAAATGTATCATATATATATATATATATATTTGGCTATTATACCAACAATTATTCCCATTCGTTAGGGGAAGATTTGGAAAACGAGTTGCATTAGTTCATGAGGTGATAGTATACATACACATGATAAATGATTTAATTTTCAATTTGATGGAAAATGAAAAAAATGTATTATTTGCCAAAAATATAAAAATATAAGTGTATATGGTATATAATGATGATATTTTATAAGAAAATGTGAATAATATTTGATGGATGGGTATGAATAAATAAAATTAAAAATCATGGTTACAAATTATACTTCTTCATTAGAGAATATCTATATGTTTATACCTAAAGCCTTCATAGGAAGGTTTCATAATAAAAAAGGCCTCTAGGATGTAGTGTTGGAATTAATGAATTGATTTTTCTAGGTATTTTATGTTGGAAAATTATTTTTGAGCCTAAAGTGAAGAGGAGATAAGTTACAACTTTATATGTGGAATATGGGGTTCACTTGGAAACCCCTTCTAAATAATCTAAAATAATTCAAAATGAAAAATAAATGAAAAAGATAAATTCTTAAAAATGGACATATATTATAATTTAAGATATTACATGGTTATAATATGGTTGGACAATATAATGTTTTCATGTTTTATTAAAACAATTACCCTTATCATCTAGTTCAACTCATTTTAAATTCATTTTAACCATAATCAGAATATGTAGTTTTTCATTTTTTTACTATAAATTATCAGAAAAACTATAATTGTAATTTTTAATTGATATTAATTATTCTAATTAAAAATATATACATCATTTTAAAAATTTAAATTCATTTAATTTTCATAATTTTAACAAAAATTAAACCAATAGATGTGATGAACTGTGGTTTTCCAGTGAAGAATTTATCTTAAGTATTAAAAGTTTTTATATTAATATTCAATAAAAAATGATTAGAATGTCCTAAAAAATATTATTAATCGTATAATTTTTATAATTTTAATTTTAAAACATTTATAACCAAGATTTAACTATTTATAGTCATCAAAAAATTTAGAGTTCAATAAATATATATATTATTCAAAATTCATAAAATAGTTAATCTTTTCAGAAACATCTAAAAAATTAAATCTATGTAAATTTTGACATGATTATTTAAAAATTGAATTTCAAATTTTAATATTTAATTTCTAATGTTAGGAAAATATAATTTTATTATTTGTTAAAATCTAGGAATGTAAATTTTGTTTTTGAGAAAACTTATTTTCAATATATATAATGAATTTGTGAAATATTATGTACTTATATATCAATGTTCTTTTTACTAAACTAATTATACTTAATATTTTAAATTTCATTATTTATATTCACACAATAATTTTTTATGTAAAGGTTTTAATTGTCATGTGTAAATAATAATTATAGTACATTGTGGGTTGTTAAAACAAGGTGTTCAGTGTAAAAAAAGTAATTTGATGAAAAAATGTTTATTTGAAAAAAATCATAAAATAGGAGGGTGTTAAATTATATCTCTCATAAAATATTTTATTCCCAAAACATTATAACACTATGATACAAAAAATGAAGATACTACTTCAATATTACATACTCATCATCACAGGTAGCTTCATCAAATTTCATTTTCCTCCAGAGAACATTAAATAGATGAGTAGCCTTCATTCATTGAACACTAACTCTTTGATCCTTGATTTATATAAGTTTTTGTTCATATGGAAGATAATAATAAAGAGTTATGACCTTTAATTGTAGTAAATATTAATTATTTGGTGTGTAATTTTGGTGGTGTGATACATGAAACACATCATAAACCTAGGAGAGTTTCATTAAAAGCGCTGAATGTTAAACCACAACCCATAATCGATTATTTTTCTCAAAGGAAAAATATATAGAGGGTTAATATTTAATTTATCATGTAGTAGTAATAAAATTTTACATAAAAAAATTCATATAAAATACTTCCAAGCATCTTTATTTTCTAGATCACACTAACAACTATCATCATATCTTTTCTGTCTATTCTGATCTACCATGATGTGCTATTGAATGGATCTAAATATCTCTGCCATTTCCTTATCTAACTCAGGTCCCATTATCTTTCTTTTTAAAACTTATTCCCATTACAATGGTGTTTTAAACTTCTTTCCACAATGGGATTCTTAGGGATCCATGAGAATTCTTTTATGAAGTCTATTGTTGTATAAAATCTAAACCAGGGGAATGTACTGATCCCAACTACCATTAAAATACATAGATAATGATTTCATCATAATCTATAGTGTTTCAATTGTTATCTTAGAATGAACTATTATCTAAGGGTGATACATAGTGATGAAACATAACAGTGAATCTAGAGCCTACTAAATACATAACCAGAACATATAGGTAATTCTCATATCCTAAAAAACACATTAGTTTTTTGTACACCATGAATAATTAACACTTATTTTATGTGTATCCTCATACAATGATATGGTTTGAAATATTATATGTTAGCATTGATGTGTAATGAATTTTTAAGATGATACACTATAACCCAATTGGAATTACACCCTTATCTCTTTTTAAGAATCTAATTAAACAACCATGGTGATGTTTTCAAATAATAATTAATATGTGTGGAAATATTTAAGTATCCCACTTGACATTTGTCTCTTATCCTTATCATTATGACATATGATGAAATGAGATATACACTCTACAATATCACAGTTCAATCCATCCCACCATATATATAATTTTAAATCACTATAAATCATTATTCGTACATGATAGATAGACAATGAAGGTCTATGATCTTATGGTAATATTTCTTTCTTAAAAATGGTTATATATGGAACACATTTATGGTTCATTAAACAAGTAATTCCATCACAATGAATTTTATACTAAGGAACATTTTTAACTTTCTTCTATATCTCCAAATATTCTTTATGTACGTCTTTATTATTCAATTGTATTGATTATTGAACACCCATTTGATAAAGTTATGGTATATACACTTCCATAAATATTTCTATATCCATCATTTGAAAATTCATATATATTGGATCCTTATTGATCCGCATCATAGATAATCTAGGTGATACATTTGACTTATTTTATTGGTCAACATGTTCCCCATATGAGGACAGTAATGTATTGTGCCATCATAATATTCAATCTAATTTCTCAATCTTCTCTGAAATATATTCAACTATTTATTTTTGATTATATACAATAAAATTTTATTATCAGTATATATATCAAAACTTTCTCTATAAATATAATTCCTCAAAATCCTCCTTAAAAATTACCTCAACTAACTTTGAATCATGAGTTGTGAAATTTTTATCATGAAAAATCAATTATTTTGAGGTATATAAATTCACAATATCATTAGTAATTAGCAATCATTTATGTCCCCTAATCGACACATCATTATAGATTACAAAACCATATCCCCTTAAGGTTAATATATATATATATGTTCACTTACTAACAATTCCTTCCATTCCTTGATATTTACCCCACATCCATCTTTCTAATATAAATTGAATCCCTCATAACAAAACATAATGAATATATTGGAAATATATGTGAAAATTTCCAAAACACACTCATGATATCTAGCCAAACTAAGAAATCTATGAGTCAAAGTCACATTATTTTTTCTAGGCCAATGTTTAATATACTATGAAATTGATGGATCCATTGATATACCGAAGCTTTAAATTATGTAAAAAAAAATATAACTATTTACTGAAAAAATAAGGACATAGTAAATAATTCCTAAAACTAATTCTTCTATAGGGTATTCATCACAATTCTATAATGGCCTTCATTCTCATCCTTTCTCATTTAATATATAATAATATCCTCAATAACGACTACAAAAAAATGATCAAAGTGATATATAATGACAAAATTTATTAAAACTATTAAGATGGAGGGGAATTATTAAGTTCGAACTAAATCCATATATATTGTTAGTTTCCATACCATGTACAGAATACTATCTTTTGTATATCCACATTCTTGGCCCTAAATTTATGATATCCAGAATGAAGATCAATGTTGGAAATGTATTGTGCTTTGCAGGATTAGTCAAGCAATTAATCAATAATGCGTTATTTGGATACATGCCATTGATTTTGATCTTGTTTAGTTCTAAATTTTCAATGTATAGTCTCATAGGTCAATATTTTTTAAAAAAACAACAGGTGTTCCCCATGGTAAAACTGATGGATAAATGAATCCTTATCATTATTCATTGGCCCTCCTTCTTCAAATCATGAATTCTAATTAGAGATATTATATAAAGAGTATGTGAAATAGGAATTGAACCATTTATGAGTTCTATTGAGATTTGAAATTCAAAAATAATTGGAATACAAGGATACTTCTATAAAAATATATAAAAAAATTATTCACAATAAGAATATCATCAATGTTGAGTTTCTCCAAAACCATCTGAGATAAATACCAGTTTCAAATAGAAATAAAGACCCAAAAAATGGATGTGATTTCCATCATAAATTCGTATTTATCATTACAATAACAGATCATCATTGGTATGTTTGGAAAATCAAATGTGATATCCTTTCCTTAGTAATTGATATGGTATTTATGTACTAAAATCCAATCCTCAAATAAGAAAACATCAAATTTAACTATTGGGATAATAAAAATATTTTAAAGAAGAACATTACCACAAGAATCAATTGGACAATAATCATAGGCGTAATATCTAATCATCAGATCATTAAGTAGATTCAATACTTATTTAACATCTAATTGATGGTGTTTAATTTTGAAAAAAATATTAAATCATTTTGATATTAAAGAGTGGTTTGATCAAGAATAAAATAACACTTTAATAATTATATTGTGGATGATAACTATACCTTTCACCACATCACAATCATAACCCTTATTAGATACGGTGATCACATGATATTTCCACTTGTATCTCATCTTAAGAGGTTGTTGAGGTTGATAATTATCCTTAGCCTTCATAATTTCACAATTGTTATCATAATTCCCACCAAATATTAGTTTGAAAAACTAGATTGTACAATGTAAATTTTGGGGATAAATATCTTTATTTTCATCAATAGACAACTTATTCCCATACCATATGAATACTGGTGCTCAATGAACTTTATTTTCACACCTAAAACATTTATTAGTCCCTTAAATTAAATTTAACCCATGTTTTTGTCTACACATTAAGCATTAGGGAAATATAATCTTCTAATATCCATGGTTTTTATAGTTCCATTTGAATTAGAACAATCATTTCATATCAAAACTATTATATTTATGGTTAAACCCAATCTCCATATCCACCTTGATAGCACACCAAATGTATTGGTCATAGCTACTATTGTCTGATATGGATAAATCCCTCTGAATACTTGGTTTTAAGCAACTGAATAATTATTCATACTTAATTCTAGTTTAGATAAAAATATCAGATGTGTAACATGTATGTATTGATATATTTGCTTCAAAAAATCCAACATATTCATAATCTTTTATATATAGCTCAATAAATTCTTTCTCTAGTTTTATATTATGAATAAATGGAATGTAATTGTTAAAAAATATGATCTTAAACTCATCCCACTACATGGAGTCAGTTTATTTATACTATCACATATTCTTGATAAGTATTCTCCATTTATGTAATTTTCCCTCCAAACGATCGAGGTCTAAAATAAATTTTACAGGCTCTCATTCTAGGTTACTGAATTTTTTTATCAATGATATTGATCGATTGCATAAAAATTAGTGAATTACTGGAACTAATAGATAATTGTTGAAATGTACTCATGAAAAACTCAACAAAACATTGTTACCTCCATAGATTGTTGAATAGTTCAACAAGATTCATTGCTTAAAAATATCCCCTAAGAATAATAATAATTTTTTCAATTGAATCACAAATAGAATTTATTTTGTCTTGGAGAGAATCATAGAATTTCCAATTTCATTTGTCATCAACATGATTCCTTCTAGGTTTATCAAATGACTAAAACAAAAAATCATAGCATGAGAAACAATAAGCATAGTGAGAAACCACATAGTCATGAAAAATAGTTTCAAGGATGTGTAAATTAAAAAAAATTATTTTTAATATATGATAACATCAGTTTAACCTAGGTTATTTTTGGTTATCATGTTCTTGTATCATTCATGGTGGGTTGTAAATGCTGTGTGATTTTCCAAAAAATACCCATCATGAGTTTCAAAATAGTTGTGCAACAAGTCTCGTAGTCATGCACCTTGTGAAAATTGAGTCAAATCCCAATTCACCCTTTCATAGTTATTAACTATATGTATATTTTTTAAAGAGCCGCATCCACTTGTAGTATCTATAAAGGGATTTAACTTCTTAGAAACCACTTCCTTTATCCCTATCCAAAATTATTGGAGTATTTCCTATACTTTTTTAATAATTATATTTATCTCTTGGTTTATTAATAGTGTTTTATTATCCTACTTCCAAAATATAACTAAATGAGTATTATAAAACCAACTATAGTGATCCATCATTTGCATAGATAAATACGACATCATAATAGTTGAGTATTCATTTAATTTTATAAAAACTCACATGAGAATCATAAAGTATCAGTGTCTTTTGAACCTTGGATATATAAAATGTGGTTCAGAAGTGAAAAATATAATCTCACACAATGTCTTTGATAAATAGATTACTTACGAGAAATATGTTACCTTTTACTTTTTAACTTATCATGGATAAAGGAATCATAAGGAAGTGTAATATCAGATTCTTAATAAGAGTAAAATGGTAAATCTAAATATAATATGGTCTTAAGGGAATGAGAACATAGTAATAAAATCTTAAAAACAATCCCTATAGATTATGGGTCATAAACTGTTGTCATGGAATAAATCATTGATATTTATAAGACAAGAATCACAATGGAATCAAATAACATGATTAATAAGTGTGAAATATGTTAGTCTTTGGATAACCAACCATATACCTTCTCTGATATTTTGATAACCTACTATGTACTATCTTTTAGTCTTAGTA
Source organism: Viscum album (assembly GCA_963277665.1). Lineage (NCBI taxonomy): Eukaryota > Viridiplantae > Streptophyta > Magnoliopsida > Santalales > Viscaceae > Viscum > Viscum album. Next base: position 296,539,891 of record OY728132.1, on the reverse strand, counting down.
TTACCTCCTATGTACCTCATTTTTTTGGGGTTGGGTTAACCTCTAGTGTAACCTATTTCGATGTTTGAATAACCTCCATTGTACCCTTTTAACTCATTGAACATTAATCACCCAATGAATTGGAGGGATATATATATTTGGGAACACCTGTTACATCACGAGAGTAAAACACATGTGTGCCAAAATGAAACCCCATATAGGTTAGATAAAAACTAAAAGGGGTGAGTCAGTTTATAATAGGTTAATAAAAACCCCTCTTCAGATATAGCTTCATCATTAAAAAAGAAAACAACATTTCCCTTTTTCATGGAAATGTATGAATATAAATAAAGTAATGCATGATACACAACAATTTTACTCATTTCACCATCATTGAATACATCTAAGTAACATACTACAATTATGTGCTAATGTTACAAATCTATAACGACCCATACTTTACATACATTGTTAGTACTTCAAAATTTAAGTACACTTAGTAAAACATATAACAAAACCATGAAAGGACCGTATAGGTATAGTGTCTTTAGAAACTGGGAAACATAAACAACTGGTTAATAAAGTGTCTACACTGTCTCCCATTTATTTCATCATATCTATAGTCCCTTTTGGAATATCTTACTTAATAACCTTCTTCCTGACCTGGGGAAAGAAAACATACAAAAGGGTGAGCTCAAATGCTCAGTAAGGGTAAACAAAATAAATATCAATCACATCATATTCATAAGAACATAACATTTTGGAAATCCTACCCTGCAAAAGAGATCATAATTTCATAACATGGGATAAATCATGGTAGTGAAATGTAATAACAATAATCATAACTTAAAACATGATGCTTTGTGTAATACACACATAATCATAGAGAATCATTTCTTATTAGTCATGACTCATTTCCAAGACTATCTTAGTGGACAAAGTCCATTTCTGAACCGAGTTCATTCCTCGTTTCAGTCATGTTTCACTGAACCGGTTTAACCTGCCGTTCCAGCCATGTCTATCTCATGAGATATAAAATCTTTACCCAATGCATTGGAGGGAGATATAGGTCCCAAACATCTCATAATGATACCATTCTTATGTGTGCCACAAAATCATAAACAATACATCATAACATAACCCGAGTAATAAAAATGGAATTCTTAAACATCGTGACATCATAAAACAATTCATATAAGATAAAGGAATTCATAAAAATATTTCCATCACAACATAATCAAATCAATGTAATAATAGGTATAGAAACAGAACCCTTTATTATCATATATGGAAAATAATTTTGATAAAATACTTGAACTCCATTCTTGTGGAAATAATCCTTTCTACTTCAAAAACAGTTTTGCTTTCTTAACATGTCATACAATTCTAAACTAAAAGAAGTTTATTAAAAATAAACTTGAAAACTTGTAAAGGAATCTTCTTGGAAATAATTTTCTAAAAATACATTCATGCCATATAAGTTAAAAAAACATTTTTCTCGTACTTTTGTCGGAAAAGTCAAAAAGCACCTCGTACGAAAAACGACAAAAGATTCCTTTCATATCTTTTACTAAAACTCACCGAAGGGTTAAATTGGATTTAAATAATTTTATTTGGATGGAAATTTTATTACATATTGAGGAAACATGGATGTGGATGATAAAATACACCCCAGTAAATACCAAAGTATAAACAATCTCGCATAAAAATGAGATTGTGATATTTTCCCATACCTTAGGTACGATTTGCTTCGTAAGTGTCCGAACCTCCTATATAATTATTTAAATAATGTTATTGACTTATTCCAGAATCATACTTATTTTTATTATAACATATATGGTCATATTCTTAGCTTATTATTAGTAATATTTCATTGCTACTTGTTATTCGAGTGTTTATTACTTTTTGTTCTTATGCGTGTTTTGTCGAATAAATTCTTATTATTCTTTTAGGTTATAGATAACTAATTTCCAAAATTATATTAGTGTAATATATATCATATTTATTCCCTCAATTCATTTATTTAATCATCATGCAATGAAAATCATGTAGAATGAGTTGCATAACATCGTGGAGACGGTATTCCGTACATACGCACGAGCGATGATATTGTTCCCATGATCGTGGAATTGTATTGGAGTGTATGTATACTATTTCAGAATCAATAATCCTTTACAATAATCATATATATTCATTCTTTACACCATTATACCCATCTAATTAAGGTGGTGGTGGAAAATAGATTACACCACGGCGTGGAGACGGTATTCCGTACGTACGCACGCGCAGTGATTTATTTTTCCGTAGGATGGATAGATGGGGAAATAGGGTTGTTTCATACTTATAATAACATATCAGTATATTAGTGATACTAATGTTATTAATTCATAATGAAACAACATAAGAATAATAAGTGGAAGAAGAAATAAGGTTGAATGAATCGGTAACGTACATTACCTCTTCTTTGAAGCGCTTATTTGATACCTCCTTTTAGGGAACTAAAATTGGTCTTTGCAGAAGACCAGGACATCTAGGATATTTATAGGGAAGTGGAGAGGATAAATTGGCAGGGGTTTGCCGAGCTTGAAGGCTCAAGGTGGTGTGAGGAAGAGAGGGAGGAGATGCCCTTTTATAAGGGAGGAGAGGGGCACCTTTGGAAAAACTAAAAATATTATTTTATTATAAAGTTATATTCGGTTTTAAATAGCTCCAAATTGATTTATTTCTAATCTAATGTGGGGATGGGTCTAAATCCTATCATCAAATATAATTTAGACAAGTTTAGGTCCCTATTTTAACTTTATAATTAAGATTTAACTTTAAGTTAGATAATTTTACTTTTATTGTGTCTTTTTGTGTTCTTACACTATAAGGTTAATAAAAATACTATAACAAGCCAAACGAACACCAAGTTGTTTATTATTAATATATATAACATTATCTAAGTCATTTTGCCGAACCATTGATTTTTAGGAATAAAATAACAATTAATAATATAATATTTTTTTTAAAAAACTATTTTATGTCAATTTTGATACTATTTGGTAATTGATTTTTGTGAAAATCATAACAGAAAGATTAGTTAGAAAAAGTGAATTAAATAAATAATAATATGTCATATTAACATAGAAAATTATTTCAATTCATAAAATGTCCCAAATTACATTTATTTGGGTATTTATAACATCTATTATGTCAATATTTCATTAATAAGATAATTACTGCTTGATCATTGTGTCATAAATAAATTAAATTATATAATGTCTAAAAATTACAAATAAAATATCATTATGTTGGAAATCGTTTTAGATTTCTAATGAATATTTATAGTCAAATTTATCTTATGTATAACCCTATATTTAAAATTATTTACTTATTAAACATTGATTTTAACTATTTTAACCCATCTTTAAATAAATTAATAATAAATGTCCTAAACCAATCCAAGTGGGCCTAAATGGTCATATTTTATTCCTAAGGTTATTTTTGGTCGAATTACACTTATCCAGTAGAATTAGGACATGTTTTAGGGAAATAATAATATCATTTTTACTCTTAATTACCCTATTTAATTTTAACTGTGTTAAGTAAAAGTAAAAAGTTACTATTCACCAAAAATTATTTTTTAATCTCATTGAACCACATTTATCATACTGAAATCAACCATGTCTCTCGGATTTTTTGAAATTCCACTCACAGAAGCGGTAAAATTAAGTTTTATGTAAATTTGCAAATTCTCCTAGGAGGTGGGTAAAAGACGGTGAAAAGTTCAATAAAATTTTTGTATATCTAAAATTATTATAAAATTACTCCAATGAATTACATTGAACTTATATAGGTATTATGTATCAATTTTGACCTAAAATAAATTTAAATAATATAAATAATTAGTTAAATAAAAAGTCGGTTTTTAAATATTAACCCAGTGTTTTCACTATTCATCAAAAATTCAAAGTTTTCAGAAAAACTACCAAAATTTCACCCTAGGCTAATTTCAATATTCCAAATCCAAAAATGAAGTCTATTTTGAAAAATAAAATTTATAAAATTTCAAAACGTGGTTATTACTATTCATAACAGCTAGTTTTAATAATATTTTAATAGCATATCGTTGTTTAGTGAAACTCGGTATTGCGTACGCCGTAAGCTATTGAGGAAGGTCGTGATTGCGTGTAAAGCAAGCCAAGCTAGTGTTGTGTGTATTGAAAGATTCTTTTGATGATTTATATAACATAAAAACAAAATATTTCTCATAAAAGTCTCTGGTGTTACATTCTACCCCCCTTAAAATGAATTTCGCCCTCGAAATTCGTCACTTGTAGCAAACAGATGAGGATACCTCTCAATCATCATATCCTAAAGTTCCCATGTATCTTCTTTTAATGGGTGGTTACTCCATAAAACTTTCACCAAGAGAGTGGTCTTGTTCCGTAGGACTTTTTCGCTACGATCCAGAATCTCTATCGGCTGTTCTTCATAAGAAAGATCTTGTTCCAGCGATACAACTTCTGAGCTGAGTACATGTTAAGGATCAGGTATGTACTTTCTCAGGAGAGATACATGGAACACATCGTGAACTTGAGAGAGATTCGGTAGAAGTGCTAATTGGTAAGCTACCTTCCCAACACGATCCAGTATTTTGAAAAGACCGATATATCTAGGGCTCAGCGTTCCCTTCTTTCCAAATCTCATGACCGTCTTCCAAGGATATATTCATAAGAACACTTTATCACCCACTTCAAACTCTAAGTCTTTTTTTTGGTTGTCGGCATAACTTTTTTTTTCGACTCTGAGATTATCTTATGTGTTGTTGAATAGATCTGACCTTTTCTTCCATCTCATCAACAAGATCAGGTCCTAATAGCATTCTTTCCCCAACTTCATCCCAGCAAGTTGGAGTTCTACATTTCTTTCCATAGAGAGCTTCATAAAGAGCCATCTGAATACTGGAGTGAAAGCTATTATTATAAGAAAATTCCACCAAAGGTAGGTGTTGATCCCAACCACCTTTGAAATCCATTGAGCAAGCTCTCAACATATCTTCTAGAGTTTGAATTGTCCTCTCAGACTGACCGTCTTATTGAGGATGATAAGTAGTGCTGAAACTCAACTCTGTATCCAGAGTATGCTGATGACTTCGCCAGAACTTTGAGGTAAACCTCGGATCCCGATCAGATATAATAGAAAGTGGTACTCCATGCAATCTTACCACTTCCTTTACATATATCATGGCAAGCTGATCCAGAGAGAAATCCTCTCTAATAGAAATGAAGTGTGCAGACTTTGTAAGACGATCAACTATAACCCAGATAGCATTATTGCCTTTGGATGTTTTAGGATGTCCTGTGACAAATTCCATATTGATGTTTTCCCATTTCCATTCGGGTATGGGTAATGGTTGTAACATCCCCTTAGACTTTTGTCTCTCAGCATTAACTTGCTGACAAACCAAGCATCAAGAGACATATTCAGAAACATCTATTTTCATTCCATCTCACCAGAAGTACTCTTTCAGATCCCTATACATCTTTGTGCTTCCAGGATGAATAGAGAATGAAGAACTATGAGCCTCATCCAGCATCTATTTCTTTAATTAGGGGATGGGAGGAACACAAACCCAATTCATGAACTTTATTATCCCATCACAATCAAGGTTGAATTCAAGAACATTTCTCACCTTCTTTTGTAACTCTACATCTTCTTCTATGTCTCTTTAATCATAACATGTATAGATGGTTGAACATTCATTTGAGAAAGATACGATTTTCCCCTTTCATTATAATTCCAAGATCCATCCTTTGTAAATCCATAAATATTTGATCTTTTGTGATCCTCATCATGGATAAACTGGCATGGTCTTGTCGACTTTATGCATCTTCCATCTTGTTTGCTTTCCCAGGGTGGTAATGAATTGAGCAGTCGTAATCCTTAATCAGCTCCAACCATATTCTTTGGCGCATATTCAGCTCCTTTTGTGTGAAAATATACTTTAAACTTTTATGATATGTATAAATGTCACACCTTTCTCCATAAAGATAATGAATCCAAATCATTAATGCAAAGATAACCGTAGCTAACTCCAAATCATGAGTTGGGTAATTTTTCTCATGGATTTTCAACTATCGTGAGGCATAAGCTATCACCATGTCATTTTGTATAAGAGCACACCCCAATCCCTTCTTGGATGAATCATTTTAGATCACAAACCTTTCTCTACTACAAGGAAGTGTGAGCATAGGTGCACTGGATAACCTTCTTTTCAACTCCTTGAAATTCTCTTCACATTCCACCGTCCAAACAAACTTAACTCCTTTCCGAGTCAACTTGGTGAGTGGATTAGATAATCGTGAGAAATCTTTCACAAAACGTCGATAATATCAAGCGAATCCAAGAAAACTTCGGATCTCAGTTACTATTGTTCGTCTCGACCATCATTCGATAACCTCTATTTTTTCTGGATCCACAGATATCCCCTATTTTGAGATTATGTGACCCAAAAATGTGACTTTTTGAAGCCAAAATTCACTCTTGGTAAATTTGGCATAAAGCTTCTCCTTTCTCAGGGTCTTAAATATAATTCTCAAGTGATCTTCATGTTCTTCCTTGATCTTTGAATAGACAAGAATATCATCTATGAATACTACCACAAACTGATCAAGATAGTCTCTAAAGACTCTATTCATTAGATCCATGAAGATACCAGGGGAATTAGTAAGACCAAATGGTATCACTATAAATTCATAGTGTCCATACCTTGTACGGAAAGCCGTCTTTGGTATATCCTCCCTTTTTACCCTTAATTGATGATACCCTGAACGAATATCAATCTTGGAAAAGTATTGAGCTCCGCGTAGTTGGTCAAATAAGTTATCATTGCATGGGAGAGGATATTTGTTCTTGATAGTGATCTTGTTAAGTTCTCGATAATCAATGCAGAGTCTCATTGATCCATCTTTCTTCTTAACAAACAGAACAGGTGCTCCCCAAGGTGATTCACTAGGGTGTATGAATCCCTTATCAAGATTCTTTTGGAGTTTCTTCTTCAATTCCTGAAACTCAATTGGGGCCATTCTATAAGGTGTCTTTGAAATAGGCAAAGCACCCGGTACAAGTTCTTTTGAAAACTCAACTTCACGATTTGGTGGTAGACCCGGTAATTCCTTCGGAAAGACATTGTCAAACTCCCGTACAATGGGCATATTCTTAATCGTGAGTTTCTCACCAACCATTTGAGATAAATAACCTTCATTTAGTGGAATCAAGACCCATAAGATGGGTGAAATTTCAACTAGAAGGTTATGTTAATCCTTACATCGATCAAAGATTTATCTGGAATATGAAATGTGACTTCCCTTCTTTGGAAATTGATATGATCTCCATATAGAGAAATCCAATCCATGCCAACAATCACATCAAATTCTACTACAGGAAGGATCATAAGATTTGCAGGAAGCACTTTCCCACAAACTTCAATCAGATAAGAATTATAAACTTCTAAAACGACTGTTGTGCCATTAGGGGTTGTCACAGCTAACTCAACATCTAATTGTTGAGGTAATACGGTGATAAACTGTGAAAATTAGTCAGAAATAAAGGAGTGGGTGGATCCAGAATCAAATAAAACATTTTCTACTTTAGAGTGGATGGTAAGTGTACCTTTCACCACTTTGTTATCGTACTCCACATCACTGATAGAAATTGCATGTGACTTTCCTTTTTCTTTAGCCTTAAGAGTTTGTTGACATCGATCATCATCAACAACCCTTGGATTAGGGCATTTATTGGCATAATGCCCCATTTCCTTGAACTTGTAACATTGAAGTGTAGGAGGTGCACTATGTGTAGCCTTTTCATTGTTCGCATCACTAGACATCTTCTTCCCATCATTGTGGCATTCAAATGCCCAATGACCTTCCATTCCACATTTGAAACATTTAATTGTCCCTTTAAGACATGTCCCTCCATGTTTCTTTTCACACATTGAGCATAAGGGAGAATTCATATTCTTTTCAGTGTGCTCTTTATATTTTCCTTTGAATTCCATTTTCATCTTCTTATCAAACCCATATGACTGATGGGATACTCCAATCTCCATCTCAACTTTGAGAGCACATCGAACGATTTCCTCGTAGCTATTGAAGTCCCTTATGACTAACGCCCTTCGAAGACATGGTTTTAAGCCACTAAAGAATCGATCGATCTTACTCTCAGGTTGGATAATAATACGAGAAGCATACCTTGCAAGTCTTGTAAAATTTTCTTCATAGGTACCAACAGATTCATCATCCTTTTGCTTTAGTTCAAGAAAATCCTTCTCCATATTTTTCTGAATAATACAAGGGAAGTACTTATTGAAAAATATGTTCTTGAACTCGTCCCATTCTATGGACTCAATTTCATCTCCTTGCCTCATATTCTTGATAATATTCCACCATTGATCAGCATTATCTTCCAAATGATACACTTCTAAGATGAATTTATCATGTTGAGAACATTAAATAACTGAAAATATCTTTTCTGTAGTACTAATCCATTGTTTAGCAACTAATGCATGAGTAGACCCGCTGAATGAAGGTGGACACTGCCTCATGAAGGATTAAACAGAATGTTTCTCCTTCCTTTTCTCGTTTGGAAGTCCTGTATGATTCATACCTTGAGAAAGTTGTGTGGTCATGGCTACAAGATTTTTCATTCCAGCTCCCATAACATTTGGTTTCTCAGGGGGACAATCATTGCATTTCCCGTCGCATTCCGCATTAACACGGTTCCTTCGAGTTCCAGCCATTGACTAAAACCAAGAAGAATAGTGTGAGCAACACTAATTATAATAGGAAACCCACATAATCAAGAATAAAATTTCACACTTAAGGTCTTATCCTAGGTTATTCGTGGCCATTTTAAAAACACTAAGATTGTGTTCTATGCTTAGACTTATCCTTAGGATTCTTACCAAGGATTTCACATCCTAGTTTCCAAATGTTGACTATACCTTTCCTCTGATACCAACTATAACGACCCATACTTTACATAAATTTTTAGTACTTCAAAATTTAAGTACACTTATTACAACATATAACAAAACCATGAAAGGACCGTATAGGTATAGTGTCTTTAGAAACTGGGAAACATAAACAACTGGTTCATAAAGCATCTACACTGTCTCCCATTTATTTCATCATATCTATAGTCCCTTTTGGAATATATTACTTAATAACCTTATTCCTGACCTGAGGAAAGAAAACATACAAAAGGGTGAGCTCAAATGCTCAGTAAGGGTAAACAAAAGAAATATCAATCACATGAAATTCATAAGAACATAACATTTTGGAAATCTTACCCTGCAAAAGAGATCATAATTTCATAACATGGGATAAATCATGGTAGTGAAATGTAATCACAATAATCATTACTTAAAACATGAAGCTTTGTGGCATACACACATAATAATATAGAATCATATCTTATTAGTCAAGACTCATTTCCAAGACTATCTTAGTGGAAAAAGTCCATTTTTGAACCGAGTTCATTCCTCATTTCAGTCATGTTTCACTGAACCGGTTTAACCATCTGTTCCAGCCATGTCTATCTAATGATATATAAAATCTTTACCCAATGCATTGGAGGGAGATATAGGTCCCACCCATCTCATAATGATACCATTCTTATGCATGCCACAAAATCATAAACATACATCATAACATAACCCATGTAATAAAAATGGAATTCTTAAACATCGTGACATCATAAAACAATTCATATGAGATAAAGGAATTCATAAAAATAATTCCATCACAACATAATCAAATAAATGTAATAAAAGGGATAGAAACATAATCCTTTATTATCTTAGATGGAAAATAATTTTGATAAAATACTTGAACTCCATTCTTGAGGAAAATGTCCTTTCTACCTCAAAAACACTTTTCCTTTCTTAACATGTCATACAATTCTAAACTAAAAGAAGTTGATTAAAAATAAACTTGAGAACTTGTGAAGGAATCTTCTTGGAAATAATTTTTTAAAAATCCATTCATGCTGTATAAGTTAAAAAAAACATTCTTCTCGTACTTTTGTCGAAAAAGTCAAAAAGTACCTCGTACGAAAAATGACAAAAGATTCATTCCATATCTTTTACTAAAACTCACCGAAGGGTAAAATTGGAATTAAAAAATTATAGGTGGATGTAAATAATATTAAATATTGAGGAAACATGGATGTGGATGATAAAATACATCCCATTAAATACCAAAGTATAAACAATCTCGGATAAAAATGAGATTGTGATATTTTCCCTTACCTTAGGTCTGATTTGCATCGTAAGTGTCCGAAAATCCTGTATAATGATTTAAATAATGTTATTGACCTATTATAGAATCATACTTATTTTTATGATATCATATATGGTCATATTCTTAGCTTATTATTAGTAATATTTCATTGCTACTTGTTATTCGGGTGTTTATTACTTTTTGTTTTTATGCATGTTTTGTCGAATAAATTATTATTCTAATTTTAGGTTATAGATAACTCATTTCCAAAATGGTATTAGTGTAATATATATAATATTTATTCACTCAATTCATTTATGTAATCATTATGCGATGAAAATCATGTAGAACGAGTCGCATCACCTCGTCAAGACGGTATTCCGTACGTACGCACGAGCGATTATATCATTCCCATGATCATGGAATTGTATTGGAGTGTATATATACTATTTCAGAATAAATATAACTTTAAAATAATCATATATATTCATTCTTTATACCATTATACCCATCTAAGTAAGGCTGGTGGTGGAAAATAGATTACACCACGGCATGGAGACAGTATTCCGTACGTACGCACGTGCGGTGATTTCATTTTCCGTAGGATGGATAGATGGTAAAATAGGGTTGTTTCATACTTATAATAACATATCAGTATATGAGTGATACTGATCTTATTAATTCATAATGATACAACTAGTGAAGAACAACTGGAAGAAGAAATAAAGTTGAAAGAATCGGTAACGGACATTACCTCTTCTTTGAAGCGCATCTTTGAGACCTTTTTTTAGGGCACTAAAATTGGTCTTTGAAGAAGAACATGACCTCTATGATGTTTCTAGGTAAGTGTAGTGGAGAAATTGGCAGGGTTTGGCCGAGCTTGAAGGCTCAAAGTGGTGTTAGGAAGAGATGGAGGACATGCCCTTTTATAAGGGAGGAGAGGGGCACCATTGGAAAAACTAAAAATATTATTTTATTATAAAGTCATATTCTGCTTTAAAAAGTTCAAAATTGATTTTTTTTTGAATCTAAGGTGGGGATGGGTCTAAATCCTCTCATCCAATAGAATTTAGACAAGTTAAGGTACCTATTTTAAATTTTATCATTTAGATTTAACTTTAAGATATATAATTTTACTTTTACCGTGTCTTTTTGTGTTCTTACACTATAAGGTAAATAAACTTACTATAACAAGCCAAAATAACAACAAGTTGTTTATTATTAATATATATAACCTTATCTAAGTCATTTCTCCGAACCTTATTTTTTTAGGAATAAAATAACAATTAATAATATAATATTTGTTTTAAAAACTATTTTATGTCAATTTTGATACTATTTGGTAATTGATTTTTGTGAAACTCATAACAGAAATATTAGTTCATAAAAAAGTACATTAAGTCAATAAAAACATATCATATTAATATATAAAATTATTTTAATTCATAAAAAGTCTCAAATTATATTTATTTGTGTATTTATAACATCAATTATGTCAATATTTCATTAATAAGATAATACTACTTCATTATTGTGTCATAAATAAATTAACATATTTAATGTCTAAAAATTAAAAATAAAATATCATTATGTTGGAAATCTTTTTATATTTCTAATTAATATTTATAGTCGAATTTATATTATGTATAACCCTATATTAAAAATGATTTACTTATTAAACATTGATTTTAACTATTTTAACCCTTCTTTAAATAAATTAATAATAAATGTCCTAATCTAATCCAAGTGGGCCTAAATGGTCATATATTATTCCTATGGTTGTTTTTGGTCGAATTACACTTATCCAATAGAATTAGGACATGTGTTAGGGTAATAATAATATCATATTTACTCTTAATTACCCTATTTACTTTTAACCGTGGTAAATAAAAGTAAAAAGTTACTATTCACAAAAAAATTATTTTCATCTCATTGAACCACATTTTACTTACTGACATCAACCGTGTCTCTCAGATTTTTTGAAATTCCACTCACAGAAGCGGTAAAATTAAGTTTTATGTAAATTTGGAAATTCTCCTAGGAGGTGGGTAAAAGACGGTGAAAAGTTCAATAAAATTTTTATGTATCTAGAATTATTATATAATTACTCCAATGAATTACATTGAACTTATATAGGTATTATGTATCAATTATGATCTAAAATAAATTTAAATAATTTATATAATTATTTAAATAAAAAGTCGGTTTTTAAATAGTAACCCAGTGTTTTCACTATTCATCAAAAAATTGAATGTTTTCAAAAAAATACCAAAATTTTACTCTAGGCTAATTTCGATATTCCGAATCCAAAAATGAAGTCCATTTTGAAAAATAAAATTTATAAAATTTTAAAAAGTGGTTATTACTATTCATAACGGCTAGTTTTAATAATATTTTAATAGCATATCATTGTTTAGTGAAACTCGGTATTGCGTACGACACAAGCTATTGAGGAAGGCCGCAGTTGCGTGTAAAGAAAGCCAAGATAGTGTTGTGTGTAGTGAAAGTTTACTTTGATGATTTATATAACATAAAAACTAAATATTTCTCATAAAAGTCTCAGGTGTTACAAAATCCATTATGGCTCACTGTAAAAATATAAGGTTTAGAAAAGATAAGTTATACACCTATGCTCACATTATTTACAATGTTTAGGGTTATCTCACTTCTTTACCAAGTGGAACTCCCTAAATCTCTTTCTATGGCTCACTACTTATGGAAATGGCCACCTTCTTCCTCTTCCCTTTCCCACTACTATAAAAAGGATTCACTCATTGATAAAGGACATGTATGTACCTTAATTATTAATAATGAATGCATCATGAATTATTGATATCTTCTATGTTGAAGTTCTTTCTTGGTTGCTCATTCACTTGCATGAAAACAACTTGAAGTAGCCTTTATACTTTTTTGAGAACTAGAAAGAACACATATTTTTTGTCAACACATAAATAATGATATATTTAGAAATATCATTAGGTGATTCCAAGTCTTCCTTTCACTATATTGGATATAGTAGTGAATAAACTAGTTATGAATGTATTTTATAATGGTGAGGATCATTTGTGTTATTCACCTCCTTCAGAATTCCGACATGACAATGATACCTATCACATGATAATGTTGGTTCATATCTCCTTGTATAGGACACCAGTGTGACACACCTGTTTGAGATTATGGTGTGTAACTCCTTGCATGAGTTCATTTTATATACCCCTGTAGAAGATCCTGGCGTGTCACATGTTCTCACATCGTGTTAGATCCTAATGTGAACCCCTGAGAAAAACATATATGTTCATTGAACAAGATCCTGAAATGTATTGTGGTTTATAAATTTCACAAGACATTATTCAGATCATTCGTAACACATATATGAAATGTATACTACTCTGTGATTTCGTTTAGTTAACCTCCTTCATGGAATCTCTCTCCATGAACCTTCCTCATGATAACTCCCCACAAACCACCCTCTAAGACATTTATTTTGATCAATATTTATATAAAAACATCATCAATGTTTAATGATGCGTTAGGGGGTATTTGTAGGCATATTCCCACTATCCTAACTCCATAAAATTCAGAAAACCATATATAACACCACTACAATACTCGTGCTTCACGTGTCCCCATCATGAGATGAATTGACCATCATGAACACTACGAGATATCCCATCATGAGATCAAAATAAAATCCCGACATCTGCACGAGAATCCCACCATGTGATCTAAATATAATCATGAGTGTTTCACTATATCCAAATACAATTATGAGTGATTTACAAGATCCCATAGAGAGATCCTAAGACAATAATGTGCTTCACAAGATCTCGAATGTCCAAGAGATATCTTTTCCATTTGAATATTATTATTTGTCTTCATGCACTTTTGAGATAGCCAGTATTGATGATTTTTATGAGAAAAAATAGTTGACACATTGTTTCAGTTCATTCATTCAGGATGTTCATGACATTAGATATTTTGTGCTCGCACATGATCAGGAATTCATGATTACTCATCATTCCTTATTTGACAACCATCTTTCATACACAACCTAAAATATCTTAAAAAACATAAAAAACCCAAAATCACCATCATTAATTAGTTTTTTCATAATAATATCCCACTTTTGGGTTGTTGAAAACTCTTCACATTTTTATACCACATAAAATATTCTTCCATACTCTACCAAAATAGTTCACTTATTTAGATTCTGATAGTGATTATGGATGTAATAAAAAGACACTATAATCACACATGAGACATTCTTGGCATTAGGAACTAGAGTATCATTCCATGTACATCAATGAAACACTTCATTCCAAAAACAATCAACTAATTTCATCTCAAATCTAATTAGTGGTAACATATAGCCTTTGACTGATCATATTTAGCATCATCAGATTTAATTCTCCCAATATTTAATTTCCTCCCCTAAAATATTCTCCCCTATATTGACAAATAAATTATACCTTTTATAGCCACAATTTCTCCCTATTTTTCAATGAACCTGAAGGTCAGTTCACTATGGTATAAAACTAGGTAATGAACAAAAATTAATATATTAGGGAAAACATATCATAAATCTAGGAGTTGACTAAACTCCCAGATATAGTAAATCTCATTCAAATGCATCTCTGGGTAATTCTCTTTCAGAATGACCAAAACATGTATTTTTTTAGGAATATTCACCAAATTCCCAATCCCTTACTCCACCTTATCCACAATAAAATGACACTTGATTTCAATGTGTTTTCTCCTTAACTGATAGACCATATTTTTTATGAGATTTATGACACACGAATTTTAAAAATGGATTATGATAAAAGCCTTCAATTTAACACCCTTATCATCAAGATGTTGATTCTTCCAAAATAACTATGTGCATTCTCTAGTAGACAGAATATATTCATCTATTGTGGTGATCAAAGAAATACATAGTTGTTTATTACGTAACCAAAAAAATAAAATAAATAATCCACAATTATAGAATGCACCACATGATGTTGATTCTCTATTATTATCTGATTCAACCCAATATATATCTATATAACAAAATAACTCTTGCTGATATTGTTTATTGTAACAAAAAATGAAATCCTCTATTCCCTTTATATACAAAAGTATTCTTTTAAATTCATAAATTTGGATTTCATTTTGATTTTTTTCATACATTGCCACTTGGAATATGTAAAAAATAACATCGGGTCTTGTCAATATCAAGTACAATAAACTTCAAATTATTTTCCTATATTTTATGAAATTGAATACATTTCCTTCATTATCCTAAGAAAGTTTCATCTGGGTATCCACCAGACCAATATTCATATTAGAATTATTCATTACAAATCTTCTCAAAACCACATTTTCAAGTTTATATTGAGAAATGGATTCATAATTCTTTCCTTGTGTCACCTATAAACATAATGAAAAACATCAGATCACTAATAATTGGAATTTCGAATTCAGTTTTCATAAATTCATTGAATATTTTGAATTGGGTTTCATCTGATCCGCCAAATATTATGTAATCAATATACCCTAGCACCAAAATCCATTTATTTCATCCATTGCTTACATATAGAATATAATAAACTCCACCATGCTGAAAATTGATCATCTTAAAATACTTATCAATCCAAGAATACCACTCTATTGGTTTATTCTTCCACCAATACAATGCATTTATTTGTAGACAAACAATGTTCTCATATTCAAGAATGAGAAATACTTTAGGCTGCTCAATATGAATTCCTTCCTGCAAAAACCCATTCAGAAATGATGACTTGAAATAAATAATGAAAACATTGAATCTTCCAATCAGCACCATTTCTAAGAAAAATCATATAATCAAAATCCTTGCAATAGGTGAAAATGATTCATCAACGTCAATACCCTCTACCTAAGAGTAACGTCGACATAGTATTCATTCTTTTTTTTAATCACTATAATAACTGCTTTCAATTTATTTGAAATTACCCATTTAGTCTTGACAACTTTTTTATATGTTGGTATCAAAAAAATTTCCCATTTCTGATTCTTCCCAGTTGTGTCAATCACATCATTCATATCATGAACAGTGTTGTTATCTCTATCTACTTCTTTAAAAAATTTACACTCTACCTATGATAAGAAGAATTATTTTTGTAAATTACTCCTTCTCTTTGTCTTTACTGGGGGTTTTTTATTACGAATGATGTTATATCCAAAAATTTTAGCTATTCTTTTTTATATTTATGTATATACTAGTTTACTCTCAAAAAATTAATAATTGAAATCATACTTTAAATCAGCCTATAGAACATGAACATCCACTGGTCTGTTTATCTCTTAATCACTATACTCTTTATATTGATCATGTATTTGATGAAGATTTTACTCATTCTCTACTATAGTTACATCATTGATTTAAAATATAACTCCTAGACACTTATTGAATCATTTATATGCTATTATTTTCATTTAGAATCAATGAAATATCCCCGCATATCTATGGGATTCAAACTTACTGTATTTCTCCTTATTGAGAATGAAACACATTCTTTCAAAGAAAAAAAATTAAATCAACATTAGCTTATTTATATACCATGTCTTATATGGATTCCCCTATTATTTTTAACATAATAAAGCTTTATTTTATGTGTTTATTGATTCTATCACTTATTATTTCCAATAATTATCTATAAGTTCTTTCTCAATGAGAATAATTATATCCATATTGTTGATAATTCAAATATTTCTCTCAACTACTCCATTTTTCTATCGAGTTCTAACAGGTTAAACATGGTTCATTATCCCAAGTTTCTCAAGATAATCCTCCACTTACCTATTTTTAAACTCTATTCCATTGCCTATTCAGATCATCTTCATTTTTTAAACAACTATATTTTCAACATCACTTTCATAAGTTATAATGAAACAAAACGAATCATATTTGTGAGTGATAACTAAAATCCATGAAATTATTATAAAATTATTAATGGAGAGAACATTATATCTAATTCCATTAATATATTATAGTGAAATAGGTCTAGAAACATCAATATGTTCCTTATCATGAATTCCTGTTAATCGTTTAACATTTGACTTATATTTCATTCAAATGATCTTCCTTTATTAACAAGCATTCCATGTATTGAAACATTCACATTATAATATATAAAGGCCTTGAGTAGCATCATATTTCACCATATCTTCCATGGTTGTTTATATCAAGTGTCAAAGATGTTTATTTCATAACTTTTTTTCTTCTTTTTTGGAAAAAAACATTTCTTCTTCTTCACATACATGGTATAGATAATCCTTTATACATTTTCTTTGTAAACCAATTACACCATATTTTATTATTAATGATACCTAATATAATTAAAAATCATATGGAATATCCTTATCCACACATTCTACTTATAGTTTATATGTTGTAACTACAACATTCAATAACCAAGACATTTTCATGTCACATGTCTTTTCAACCAAAAATGGATTTTTCTAAGATGATAATTTTTAGTCTTTCATCATTAACAAATATTACAATTTATTCCATGATTTATCTAATTCCTATCAACAATTCCTTCTTTCTTATCATATTGGAGGTGAATCGACTATCGATGATCCATATTCCTCTATGATCTGACACTTGGAAATATATTTCTACAACCATTACCAATTCATATCTCTTATTTTTTATCCATTTTTTTGACTTCATACTGAGTACGTATTGATAATAATGTTCTTTCTCAAAGTATGACATACCGAAATAATATTTCATTGATACATTTAATTTCTTTTAGCTCGTTTTATGATATATTTTCTTGTTTTTTATCACATTTACCATTATTTGACACAATAATTTCCATTATTGATGAGAGACATCATTCCATGTATCTGAATACTCTGAACCTAAAATAGTAAACATTGAATGTTTTCTAGTAGAACTAATTTATATATGGTATACTATATAGATCTTGTTACATCCATTACCTATTTTATATAGAGCAATCATATTTGAGTGTCCAATATTTATACAACACTAACATGTAATTTGGGGTTCATTATTTTGTTCCATTACTACACAACTAGTTTTCCGTTGGGTTCTATAAATATTCTTATACTGATTCATACCATAATCAATATTTAACATCAATGTGGGATCCTATGGCTTAACTTCAACCATTATTTTATTCTATTTGTGATCATGCCTAATACCAACAATAACATTTGGTTCAATACATTTCTTTTCCTGACACTATGTTTTCTATTTCCTTAAAATTAAAAATTATATTATTACTCTTTCCATATCATTTGTATCTCCTATTCAGGAATCAAGAGTTTTCTAGATATTTTACATTTATATTGATACTGAAAACTTCTTATTCATGTTCTTCAACACATTGGATTTTTTATTTTCCAGTATCTGTCAAACTATGAAAATATATTTTCTGTTAGTCGATTTTGTGTTTCTACCGAACATTTTTTTCTGAGATCTCTAGAATTAATGATTTAAAGCTCTATTTTTTAGCATATAACTCTGATTTTTTTTCTTTTTTTTGTCTCAGATAGAGTTTATAATCATTAACAACACTATTGGATTTCATTTTTTTCACTCCTAATGTCTATATATTCATGTGTTGAATCTAATTTGATCTGAAGGTCAAACATTCCATCAACTTCTCCATCATTATTTTCACTATCTTACATTGTAATGGAATTCCAGAAAGTAAGAACCATATAATCTACTTCATGATCATTGAAATCCTCTAATTTATCTATCTCAAATTCTTCTTATCTTACATCTTATTTTGAAAGTAGATTTTCCGTTTTGAAAAAATTTATCTTGGTACTCCTGCTACCTTTCACATTGGATAAATAATTCTTCACAAGAATATCAAAATTTTCTTGTTAATCATAAAAAATTTTCATAAGAATTTTTTCTTTAATATTTCAAATCCTTCAACATCAAAATCATTTATGTTGAATTTTTACTTTGAAATCTCCACTTCCTATTTTTAAATGTTAGTAGATAAATGACATAAACTCCTCCATATTATCTTCTTCCTCATTATCTTAAATATTGAGATTCTTCATGGCCTTGAATTCCCCCTAATGGGACTTCCCCTTTTTCACAACATCATTATCATCACTTCTCATGTCATATCTGATAAAAACACATTACAAGATTTCCAATGCCAGCTCCCTCAGATATTTTTCTTCTTGTATAGAAACATTCGATTTTAATAGGTGTGGTAGTTTTGTAATGATGAACTTAATTATATATATACCTTAATTAATTTTTCTAAGACCACCCATTTCTTCCATAGAAATATTCACCTAGCCAAAGAATGCATCATCAGATTCATTAGGGTGCATTTTTAGATCGTCTTACTTGTTCTATAGAACATTGGAATCCCTTTGTGATTAATAGCTTCTGTTTCCTCAATTGAGAAAGAACTGATGATTTTAAATCTTTAGCACTGATACCAATTTCTATCCTGAATTGGTTAAACACCCTTAGAGGTGGGAGGGGGTGGGGAGGGGTGAATCATGGTATGAAATATTAAACCAACTTCCCCTTCATATCTTGTTTCATTTTTTTAACAAATCTCTATTAACACCGCTTCCCATAGAAATGTATGAACATAAATTAAATAATTCATGAGATATAATGATATTTACTTGTTTTAACCTCACTTAGATACATCCAAGGGCCATAAAATGACAATGTGATGATGTACCAAGTCCACTAATGCTCACTTGAAAAATAAATGGATTGGGATAGATCACTTCTATACCCATGATCACTACCCTTACAAGGTTTAGGATCATATCACTACATTCCCAAGGGTTTCTCCATAACTCTACATTGATGGATCACATACACTTAAAAGTATCAAATTACTCCTGTTACTTTGGTCACTACTCTAGAAAGGATCTACACATAGATTTTGGAAAAGTTGTTACCTTAATTATCAATAATATATACATCCTCAATAGTTTATAGATTATTGATTTATGTTCATTCATGGTTCCTCCTTCACTTATGTGAAAACACGTATATACAAAAACATGCACTTTATTTAATACTAAAACAAACATATCTTCACTTGAGAAAAATTAGTTTCCTCGGATTTGGAAAGTTATTTAAGAGATTACAAGTCATAATTTCACTGCATTGAATAGAGTAGTGAATTAACTATTTAATGTATTGTCTATGGGTTAAGATCCCATATCTTCTTCTTCAATTTGAGAATTTAGATATGACAATGATAACATTGGTATGGTAATATATGTGTGTATCTCTTTACATAAGGCTCTAGTGTGATACTCAAATATGAGATCCTCATGTGTGACCCCTTAAATGATATCATGGTGCATAACCTTACGTAAGATCTGGGTGCATACCCTTTTCACAAATTGTGGGTGCTCTGAGCATGAACAAATTCCATGAACCATATTCATAATTTTCCTGAGATCCTACTGTGAACCCTTCGTGATTTTTGGATAAGATACATCTCAACAGACCTCATTCATGAGAACTCTTGGTGAAAATCACTTCTGGAAATTTCATCTGATCATTAATTTAATAAAAACGTTGGAAATGATTATGTATAGTTTATGGGGTATTTATAGGCATAAAACCACCTCCTAAAACACAAAATGTAATAGAATACAAACCATTACACTACATCAACACTCGGGCTCCACCAGTCCCCATCATGAGATCAATTGAAAATCATACGCGATGTGTGATATCCCATTATGAGACCTGATGTCAATCAAGAGTGCTACATGAGATCCATTAACATAATCAAAAAAATAATGAGGGTTGTGTGAGTACCATAGAGAGATAAAAATTCTATCACAAACATTACTTGATATTAATCAACTATGATATACCTCCTCCATTTCTATATTTTCATGGTTTTCTATCATGTTCATGAGATATGGAACTCACACATTTCCTGAGATCAAACAATTCACATATTTCCTAATATTATAAATTTATTATTTGTGCTAGATTAGATAGTTCATTCTTATGTGAGATTAGAAATTAATTCTAAATATTCATTCCTTCTTTGAAAACTTAACTATCAGAAGCACAATCATAAATAATACTAATAGAAAATGAGATATCAACATCAAAATCATATGGAATTAGTAAAATTGGAATCGTAATGCACGTCATGGAGAGATTATTATATAGATATGTAAATAATTTAATATTTTGGATAATATTAATAAAATATGTTCTTGGGTTGTATATTCTCCATACAAAATAATGAATTACAGAATAAGGCATCTTTCCTGCAGAAATAAAAGTGAGACAGAAATCCATTACCTTAGGTCTTGACATTATTTTTACTCATTTGAACCTCCTGCATATTTATTATATGTTCATTATACATTTATTAAATAAAAAATCATATATATCATACCATATATGATTCACTAATAAAATATTAGCACTCATATAATAATATTGTTTTTGAAAAAACCCTATTTTGTGTAATAATATCTTTTTTTCAGGTATGTTTTAGTCTATTACTTTTTCCCTTGCATATTAATTATGCTTCTATAACCACAATAATGTTTTTAAAGATATGAATATAAATTATATTGAATATATATATATATATCATCCTTTAATGGTATATATAGGAAAACGAATTAAACCATTTAAGGTGACGATCGATCGAATGTACACATACATATGTTTTCCATTGCCTAGATGTCTGAAATGAATGAAAGGTAAATTCTAATTAACCAATAAGGGATAAAATTTATATCATATATATCATTTATATTCATTAAATCTATCTATACTAAAATCCATTCCATAAAAAATGAAAAAATTTATACGACCAATTCAGGGCGGTAGTTTTCCATACGTAGGCATGATCGATGTTATCATTTATCAAAATATTGGGAGGTATGAAACTGTATGTGGTATTATAAATAAATATAAATAAATATGTCAAAAATATAATATCCATATGTTAAATTAATTATTATATCTATCTGTGATAGGTGGTTATGGAAAACTAATTACATCATTCCATGATTTGTTAGTCCTATATACAAATGATTGACGGTTTTATTTCCTATTTTATGAAAAGAGAGATAGTTGCAGGAAATTAAACTCACATTATATAACATCTTTGTATGATAGATAATGATGTTATTATATCATAATTTTTTAATAATATTTTATAGTTTTTTTGAAGGAAATAAAATTAAAACACATGGTCATGAACTATACATCTTCCTTGGAAAACCACTTCATGTTTATACCAAAATCTTTCAGAGGAGGGTTTTATAATAAAAATAGGGAATCTATGGCATGCTAATAGAGGACCCACTTGGAAACAAGTGTGAAATTTCATAGAAGAATTCAAAAAGATTATGTAATTCCAAAGTAAAATTATTTGAAATGGAAATATATTAATTTTATTGATTAATAATAACTTAATTTTAAAAATTTTACTTTTACACATCTTTAATAGAAGATGTATCCTTTAAAATTATTTAAACAAAAATGAAATTTAAAAAATCATTACATTTCGAACTATTAATAAAAAATTTAAACTTTTCAGTAAATTATCAAAACATAAGTGTATGATAATTTTGAAAAAATTATTTTCAAGAAAGGAGATTATTTTTTCTTATAAAATTTCTGAATATGGAAGGATTTATTTTTTATCATAACAGCAATGAAAAATATTTTTTTGATAAAAATTTATTTTTGAATCATATAAACACTTTACCATAAATTAATTACATACATATCAATATATTTTTATTACATAAAACATTAGTAAATTTTTTTTACAACTATTCAATTCCTATTCATACCTCATTGTTTAATGGGTAGTTTATAATGTTCATGTTTAAATAATTATTAATGTATATTATTGTTTTTCAACTCGGTGTTGTGTGTAACATAAGAAATTAGAGGAATTAAGTTTATTTGAAAATAATATTACTAAAAAACAAGGTGTTATGAGTTTTAAATGAATATTAATTTTTATATTAAGCATAATAACACTCTTTTTTTAGGGTAATTTTTTTCTTCTAGATTTTATTTACTATATATGTACCATAAATTTTTATTCCGTGGTGACATAGTATTTATACAAAGAACATAAAAATAAAATCTTTTATTTTGAAAATAATACATGTTATAAAAATTTAATTTGTTATGGTGTTCCATTAATTTTTATATAAACATAACACCCTAGATAGGTTTGAAAATAATATATCCAAATTTATTCTTTTTCCTGAGGATTTTAATGCAAAATAAAATGTATATTTTCAAAATTGACATTAATGTTATTTTTAATGAATAGTATTTTTAACTGTTTTTAAATTCATAAAAAATAAATTTAGACATGTTAATTGAATATAGTTGAAAATATAAAACATGGTCTAGTTATTATTTTTCTATCCATTTATGATAACATTCTTAAACCTATTAGACTTAAATAGTTGTCAAATGGTTATGGTAAAAATGAGGTTTTTATTCATTACATTATTTTGTCAAAATATTAATTTCCCAAACACATAATATTTTTTATTAAATAACACATATTTTATATTATAAAAAATGGGTGAAATTACATGATAAAGCTCATTTTTTTGGCTAAGGGATATGTTACATAGGTAAAAAAAGTATTTACTGTGGAGAAATCTAAAATGTTAAAAGTGAAAAAACAAAGAGGTAATATTATATCAAATCATTTTAATCTTATTTCTTCTCTTAAATAATTAAAACCGTCTTAAAAAAATAATTATATAATAATAATATCTAGTATATTTTTATATGATGTTACATTGATATCATTACCTATATCTGTCTCCACTTCCAAAAAATGTGAAAAGAAACTATCATTCCATTGTATGGCAGACTTGATCCTTACGATCTGATATAATTCATCATCCATAACCTCCTATTATTGATGGTTGTGATGATGGATTTAATTTAAATATATAAATATATATTATATTTTTGAATTATTATTAATTCAAAAATATATTATATTTTCTTTTCTTTTTTCCATTTCCATTCACTATAAATTCATAAAATCGTTAATGCATACATGAGGAATACCATTTCCACGAATCAGTGTAATTTATTTATCATAACCACATCCTATGGATGATATATATAAATATACTTAATTAAATAATATTTTATTTATTTTGCTATTATCATTCGTGAAATGTAAAATAATAATTAAATCCTTCACAATGAATGTTGAAAAATAGAAGCAACACTCATGTATATGTTTGACTTACCGCCTCCATAAATGTAAAGTAGTTCCATTTTCATTACCATAAATCATTATTGGTTTTAATATTATAATTTATGTATAAAAATGTAATTTATGTCATTATTATTATTATAGAGATGATGGAATATTGATGTCATAGACCATATTCAACCCACCACATTCATTTTGGACATATTAGATGAATATAATCAAAATGTCTGATATGAAGTTAAGATATTAATTAATTGAATATTAAACTATAATATATAAAATAAAATATTGAATAATATTGAAAATTTTTATTAAAAAAGTAAATAATTTACATATTTTAATTATTTGTGAAGAAAAATAATATATGTCACAGGTCAGACTCAATGTAAGGAACATTCTTTAAAAACATATTCCTTTAAGGTTTCTATTCCAATAATTTATATTTAATTTCTATGTTCCTATACATTTTTCATGAATATACTATATAAGATTCAATGGTTTATAATGAATATTTTTTGTCATTTTTTAATTTATTTACTATGTTTTTGAAATGTAATATTTTTAATTTTTTTTCAATGGAGACTTTACATCAGAAACACTTTTTAAATTTCTCAATGATATTTTTTCTAAATCATTATCTTTCATTTCTATTATTTATAAAAAATTATTATTAGTATATTTAAATTCATAATAATAATTCATAAAGGAAATATTATTTATTTTTTTAGATTATTTCTATGTTTTTACAACAAAATGTTTTTACATATTTTAGATGGAGTATTCTGACATTAAATAAAAAAGAGAAAAACATATTCCATGTTAACGTATAAGGTGCCAATTATTTTCTTATACCTCATAAATGTTACTATATATGTGTATTTATTTAAAATATTACCTTTTTTATAGAATAAATATCATCTTTATATATTTTCTACATATTCTCTAAAAGGGTTTTTAATGGGATGGATAATGCCACGAACCAGCTCATACACACTAGTACCCTCATAACCAAACCGAACATCCATATCACAAAGGGAATTATTTATCCCCATGGGTTGAATAATGCCACATGATATCAAACAATATAAACTAGGGAATAATGTGTCTATGGAATAGTGGACGATAAAATATACAAGTTTTTTTAATACTCTAAGGGGATAACATACCAGAATCAAAAAAATAAATTAGTAACAAAATAGAAATGGTCAAAAGATAACACATATTCCAAGATATGGATAAAAAATAAATTTATTTGATATAACTATCACATCTCCACTATTATCCTTCATTACTATGGTTGATAAGGATCAAGAACATCCACCACATCAGTGTGGCCCTTTTATTTTGTTTAGTCCATACATAAGAATATCTACGTACACCCAAAGGATATGGTAGGTTGTGAGATATAAATCCCAATAGGATCTAATAATATGTTCCATTATGGACTGCATTAAAATTAAATCAAATAGGTTTTAGTTTTAAAAAAAAATTAGGGAATGGAATTCACTTATATTTAACAATACATTATGTCATTATTAATATAGTGGTCTGAAAATTCTAAAAAGGCTTAAATGGTAATTATATATAAAATAAATATATAAACCAGTTAGAATGAATCCAATAGTTTTCTCAATCAACCTAACATAATCATTATATGATGATTATCATATCACCATGTGTAAAGTCCTACTATATATTAGTTTCCTCAATATGTATTGTTCAGTTTCCACATTCTACCAAGTCCTACTTTTTCTTTATCCAATAAATCAATAAATTAATGGAAAATCCATGATTTCATATAATTTCAAAAACAGAATTTTACACATTCGTATTTCAACAACAACTTCTCATTTAAAAATAAAGTGATACAATTTCATCAAATTCATACCTGATTAAAATCATCATTCATTTAAATCCTTTTTCCCAAATAATGGGAAATCATTTTATAAAAAAAATTCAATATCAATATATATTTTCTCACATCAATAAATATCCTAAAATCACCAAAACATGGTTTTATTTAAAAAAACATTTCCACAAATTTATACATCAAACCCACAAGAATCAATATAAAATTAATTTCAAATTCACTTTGAATAAATCATGAAAAAAAAAATTATATTATGTGAAAGTAAAAAAATTGACCTTCCCAAAATTTACAAGATATCTAGGGATAAAACACCAAAAATAGGATATTCAATGGATAATTAATGTATAGAATATTAAGTGGAAATAAATATAAACACAAATCATAAAACCATGGATCTGGTCCTTCATCAACATTGGATTTATCACTCTAATAGGAGAGAAGAGAAGAATAGAAGTTAATCATAAAAGTGGATAGATAACATAATGAAGTGAAATCAAATGATTCTAAAAGATACTTTATCAAAAAATAATGGAGTTTGGATGAGTTGTTATAACCCTGATGAGGATTTTGGAGCCAAAATATTGTATGTTATATGAAACCAATAAATATATAGAGAAAATGGGGATCAAGATATTTAAGTCTATAAAAAATATACCCCACCACATCCCCCATGGCCATGGAATAGAAAATATTAAAATAGCAAGACCATATTGAATTCTAATCTGAAATACACCACAACAAGTCTTTTTCAACCATTCTCCTGAAAGAACACTGTAGACCTTGACTTTATCCGCTTCACTTGGGGTGGTACTATGTCACAACACAAGTACTACACTGCAGATATTCCCAAATAGGTATTACCACCAAAATTCACCAACTATGTATTCCTAAAATAACCATTCCTCTATAAAAGAACTATGCAAAAATGGGTAGTGTCTTTGAAAAATGGCCTTTAGGGGTCTAAGATATAGCCAATATCACATGCCATATCACTATTTTACCCATGTCTCTTCTATGACATATAATTATAGAAGACCATGTAGTTGGGTCTCTCAATGCTACATCATACACTACAATAAAACTATTACTATAAAATTAATACACATAATCCATTAATTCAGAAAGAAAATAAATCACATGAAACAAGATTATTTCCCCCAATATGAGCTGTCCATTATTGGAAATCCTAAACTAGACCCACACAAAATTGAAAAATAATAATGATTCTATTTATACTTGAATAATGTTAACTTGATATTTCAACATCTTACCCATAAACCCATTATGTCCCTATAAATCTTATCCATATGATTCCATACCAAAGGAATAAAGAGACTTATCTCCCATCAGTGCCTCATAATCTGACACCTCTTACACATCAAAGCTATACTGTCATTGGACACAAACAAATGATATCATATCCCACTAATGAAACATAGACTCAGAATCTAAATTCCTGATAGGATGCTAATTCATTGATAAATTAAGTGCAATATCATGAATCTCATGGCTCCTATGATGAAATAGGTTAAGGATAAATTTTAATGCTATAATACCCGAAGCATGTTATGGAAAAATGTCGGTTATGATGGAGGATCCAATTTTTTGGAAACTTCCCCACTCTTTCAAAAAATATAGAAACGAACCGAAGACGATTTTGAAAGGTTTACTTATTCGGAAAGACTTTAGTGATCCACCAAGAAAAAAATATCAAAAACCCTTGGGAAACAACCCAATGACCATATTAAACAAAAAATAAAATAGTTATATTGAATATATGCCATCTATATTCTCTTATGAATAAACTAAATCCTTAATGTATCCTATTAGAAAAAAATCAGTCTAAACAATGAATTTTCCCAGATCTACATCAAACACAATTATGTTCTTTATATTCATCTATACAGGGCCTTAAAATGATCCATTCTGATAGTGTACTAGAAACTATTTTCATAGTAAAACTAAAATAATATAATTGGGTTATCCCAATCTCCACCAAAGTTAGGAACACTATCACATTTCATGTCCTAAAAACATGTATAGATTTATCTATCTTTCAATCCATCTGTGGATGATATTCCATTCTCAATCACACTTGGGATCCTATAGTCTCTTGTAGGCCTCTCTATAAGTGATAAGTTGAATGTGGAACCCTGTTAGAGATAATGGGAGATGGGACTTGATGCAATCTAATAATATCTTGAATTTTGAGACATCCCACGTATTAAAATTTAGTTTTATCTCAAATTATTATAAATTGATCTAATTCGTTCAGCATATCGATCACAACCCATATTGTATTCTTCACCCTAGGGGTACATGGATACCCAAAAAAAATCCCATTGAATACTCATATATAACCACCTATTATTTAAATTACTATTTTTTCATATATATTAAATATATTTGATATATTACATTACATGAAACATAAGGTTATGAATCCACTACATGCAATATCGTGTTATCTTGTGTTACACATGATACTATGTTTTAAAAATGCAATGTTATATTATTAATATTGTGATTTAAATGCTATAATTCTAAATTATCCATTAAAAATGGTGATATTAACTATTAATAAACACTTTTTAAATGTTATGTATATTTTTTATATAATTAAAACATGCTCATAATAAAATATGTTATTATTAAAAAAGTCATTTTATGTTTTTAAAATACTATATTTTCAGAAAATGTTTTTTCAGTGAAAAATAAGAATTTAATTTTAATTTTATTTATAAATTTAATCTGATAAAATATACATTTTTTTGAATTTAAAATTTAAAAATTATCTTAGGGTATTTTTTTATTTTTTAAAAAAGTTTTATTTTATTGATGAGTACTGAAAAATATTGAAATTTATTTTAAAATATCTTTTTAATTAAATTTATTGATGAATATAAATTATATCATAAATTGGTATTAATGCCAAATTATTTCAATAATAAATCTAATAATCCAATTTAATTTATTGGATTCAATTTCACAATGATTGTTTTATAAAAAATTGTATGCATTTGATCATTTTGACATTAAAATCCAGCTTTCTCATCACGTCTACTAGATTAATATTATATTAATTTTGTCCAATGATGTCAATGGATTTTTGAATAATGGATTATATATTTTCAATCCAAATATTTTGTTTTTTATAATATTTAAAAATTTACTTTTGGCCAAAATAAGTTTTGAATGCATTATGGACTAATTTCAATAATTAAGGTAAAAATTTGTTTACCTGGAGGTTACAATAATTAGCTAAGGGTAAAAAAACGTCTAAAACATTATAAAAATTTCATTGTTGACACTAATATACCATTAATCCTATAAGGTAATATAATTTATTATTTTTTTACCCCTTTTACATATTAAAAACATGTAAGCACTTATTTATTTTCAAAAATATCCATGGTGTCCTCTCCCCCATTGATAAAAGGACTCCTCCTCACCTATATTATTTACACAGTAAAACATATTTTGATCAGAAAATTCCTAACAAAATAAGTCATCAATATCACCAGATGCATAATTGATACCTTATATTGGTCATAAATACCTCATATGAATAATTTTATTCCAATCCTAAGGATGCTACCGGAAGAAGAGGTAACATTCATCAATGAGTGATCTTATATTATTTCTTGTAATCCTAAGGATGCTACCCGAATAATATGTAACATTCATCAATGACTGATCTTATATTATTTCTTTCTCGACCCTATCAATTATTATTATAACCTGATAATATAACAAACTTAGTATATTACATATAAATATATGTTTTTGTGTTATGTTTATGACCTAAAATTGTACACACTTCCATTATAAGGGTTACAACATCATCATTTATGTATACAAAAGACAACATCCTCACGAACAGATGTCGTCTGTTCTTCCATGAACACATATCATGGATATTAATTGTGATGGATTTATTTTTTATATGTAATATTAAAGATTATATTATTATTATGGATTTTTTATATAACATATACCTTTATTCTTTCCATTTTAGGGGAATATGATAATGGCATTAATTTGCCCGACTCTCTACTGCCTCACAAAATGATGCAATTCATTCAAAATTTACATGAAATGTATTAATGATGGGTTTAATATTATATTGGGATATATATGAAAAAAATGATTCTAAAATTATAATATATATCATTTATATTTATTTCATTCAACATGATAAGAAAATGTAGATAATGTTCTTGCCTTCTTACGACAAACCATCTCCTTGAATGTTGTATATAAGTTTTAAATAGTAAATTTTATGAACTCCTATAAATCAATATATATAGAATATATATGATATTTATAAAATGGATATCAATTTTGAGGTTCTAGAAACCGTATAAAATTATAAGGAAAAAATATTACAAATCAAAATATTTATGAAATGAAAAGTAGTTATTACCTAAAACATAACATTAATGTGGAACTGTTGATATATGGTTAATAAGATGTCATAATAACAAATGGTTATATAATTATTAATCTTGTTGTGTAATATAAGTCTAATGAACTTATAAATATTACACCACAAGTCTTAACAAGTATGATAGAAGTCAATACTTATGGTAAGGGGATGTCTATTGTCGCTTTTAATTCTATGAGACATATGAAATATTCAACAAATGTTACTTTTGTGTGGTGTATATAGTTTAATATTACATTATATATCATCCATATACCTTATTTCATGATATTTAGTGTTTATGTTTATGTTATTATTTCAGAGGTCTTAGGACTCAAAAGTTACTCAAGCAGTATGTGATTTCAGTCTCACTGTTATTTTTGGTGGGACAAATTTCATATCCACCACATCATTATTTTTTGTAGAATATATAATAAACATGAATTAATATAATGATTAATATATATAAATTTATTGGAATTTAAATATTCAATTAAGGATATATATTTTATATGGGTTTTCGATTTCAATGTTACAAAAAGGTTTTTCCATATTTATCTTAATTTTCATTCCGTGAGACGTACATTATGACTTTCCCCTGTATTATTTGACAAGTTCTATATATATTCCATTTAATATAAAGTATCATGAATTTATTCTTAGAAATGATATTTTATGTTCTATTTTATATTATTCATTCATAGGGATTATTATTCAATGTTACCAATGTTTTATGGATTTTATGTTACAATCTCATTATTTATTGAGATTGTTTATTATTAAGTCTCCAATGACGAAATATTAGAAAATAAATCTTAGGAATTCTTATGATTCTTATTATCCTTTGGTTACATAAGATGGTATCACATAATAGTACCATTTTCCACTAATATTCACTTATGATAATTTTGAATTTTTTTAAATAAAATCCCACTTTATTTCACTACTTGGTTGGAAATATGTTTTCCTCCAAAACCTTGTTTTATAAAAATATATTGAAATTTTTTGTTACAATGTTATGATTTTTGACACAAATCATTAACAATTTTTGAAGATGTATATAAACATTTAAATGAAATCTTCATACTGTTTTCAAAAAAAATACTCGATTGTATTTTACTGAAAATGTAAAAGAATATTATTTTAACATGAATGGAATGAACATAATTTTATGATATCATACCCAATAATATTTTAAAATATTCATTTATAAGTATTGAAGGTTATTTTCAAATAAAATTATTCTTAAAATGGTTTATATTTTAAATAAGTATTTTCCCAAATAGAAATGATATTTTTCTCAAGACATTTTAGAAATTATTTTTAAAATAATTGATTATATGTTTTCAAAATTTTTTGCAACGAAATCGATTTACATCACGTTTTATGTTTTAAAAAATTTCAGGTAAAAATTTTCCTCCAATAAATGTTCCAACTAGTTTTTTGAAATTATTTTCCATCTAATTAGAAATTATTTGAGGTTACTTATAATTTACTATTGATATGATCCAAGGACACCATTTATATTCTTTCTAGGAATGTTTTATGTTTATGATGCAATTCTCTCTCCCTTGGGTTATAATATGATATTATTATTATGAAACATGCTTATTTTCATGGGATATTCTATGACAAATGATGATATTATTATGAAACCTTTATATTTTCCATAATTTATGATATGTTGAAATGATAATTAAAACCATTTCACTTCATTGGTTTTGATATGATGATTTTTTCTGATCTTTTAGAACACTTATGTTTTATTTTCATTACTTTCTGAGGTTTATGTTTCAAACAAGGATAGTGGTTGTGTTATAACCAGTGATGAGGGTTATTTTATAACCAAGGATAGTGGATATGTTATAAAAAAGGTATTTGGGACCGAAACCTCCCTTAAATTACTCAACTATAGATTTATATATCATTATATAGTCAAAACTGGTATATGTAGTGAAACTATTATAGTAAGACATGTAAGGAATAGAGAGTGATCTTAGTTCTGTAAGATAGTGCTAGAATGAGGAGTTAACCCTATTTAGTATGAAAGGGATGAAATTTGGAGTGGACCTAATTTAGTAAAATATGGATGGAATAAATAGTGAACCTATATAAGAATGATATGGTTGGAACAAGTACAGAACCTGGTTAAGTAAGGGACTTTGTCCACTATTATGGTTTTTCTAGTAAAACTTGACTATAATAATGGTTTGGGGAGAAAACCCCTTCCAATATGATAGCCTTATAAATTTTCCTTCACTAATATGGAAATGAGTTTATATTCTTATGAATATTCAAAAAATCTATATCTTATACCAGGATATACTCACATGGACCATGTTCTTTATTCCATTATGATTCATGACACATGGATTATTAATATTTACTCCATAACTCATGATTATGATCTATGAAGGGTTCGGTATGAACATAATAAGTTATGTTCATTGTTGAGTCCACTTGTTCATATATTATGTTTTCATATGATTTTATATTGATATCTCTTATTCATACACTTACTGATCATATGGGTTCACCCTAACATCTGTTTCGTTTTCCTAAGTTATGTAAAATTGTTTTATGTAGGGTATGTCTATGAATTTTATATTATGTTCTGAACATTGTGGAAATAATTGATGATCATTCAGTGGATTATAATTTTTCATTTCATGATTCCAAAGTCAGTAAACTATTATGGAACCCAGGCATGTGTTTTTTGTAATATAATGAATATTAATTCAGAAAGAGGTAATATTTAGTTCTTCGAATCCTATATCAGTATAGTTTTTATAATAGGATAGGTTTAGTTAATTTTTAAAAACAATGACGATAAAACAAATGTGGTATCCCAAACAACAAGTCTACAGGTAAGTCTATGGACGATTCAAAGTGTAAGGAAATGTCATAGAATTTTTGTAAAGGATAGAGTGAGTTGTTTCAAGAAATATCTCCATGTATGGATAATAAAAGTGGATGTGGAGACGCCATAGATGTACTTATGAAAAATTACATTGAAAACTATGTATTGGGATGGACATATTCTTGATATGGTGCCTAAAAATAATCCATACTTCACAGCTAGTTTGGAACTTCCTAGGAAGATGCTCTGTGAGTTATCAAACTCTTTATGAAACATCATTAATTATTTTAATATTTGATAAATATGAATGACCTAGGGTGAATATAATCTTTTGTAAACAAAATAATATGGTTTCATGATATTGAAATCGTATAAGTAATTATTCCAAATTATGTTGTTCCCTACAATGATAAATGTTTCCTACACTATACTATGTAGATTTTGATTGTCGATGAAACCTAATGGAACCAAATTAATTATGAGTGAAAAATAAAATGATATTATTGTACTTTGGTGAGTCAAAAGGTTATGTGTGATGGAATGAAAAATCTCATTACTATGCTTACACAAAATTCCTAGGATATAAATCATAGTGGAATTCCAAATGAACAAAGGGGGATAACATTATGTTGATCCCTTCATGAATAAATATACACCTTTTTTCTCTAGATCTTATAATCCTATAGTTTATGAAAAATATATCATTACCATTGAAAATATATTTTACATACTATAGTGTTTATAATTTAAAAAAAATGGAATTTTGTTTTTATACCATTTATAAGGTGAACTGGATCAATGGTGGAATCTTATCAAGTATACAAAGAAACATGGTGAAATTTACTCCTTGGATTGAGGGAAGTTCAAAACATATTTTTCATCAAGTATTGTACCCATATTATTTTTACAAAGATATATTATAGTTCCTCGAGATAAGGAAAAAAGGATAGTCAATAATTTTTTACCTTTTTGGAATATTTTACAATAATTTAGAATTATTTTGCTATTATTATCTTCCATTGTAAATATATAGTTGATCGATTATTCATTATTTTAAAACTAATTACTCAAGGGGAATTATCCTAAAGGGACATCAATAGATATGAATATATTTTTTAATGTAAAATCATGGTGGGAATAAGGATACAATTATATGTCAATATTGTGGTTTTGATAAGAAAATAAATATGAATATCAAAAAACATTTATAAGAACCATTGAGAGAAGAAGATAATATTTCCTCTATGCTCAATGTGTGGGAAGAATTATGGTGGAATTTTTATTTAATGTAAATAGTTAATATTTTATGTGTATAAGAGAAGATCATCAGGAAATTGGATGATGAAGTGTTATGAAGAAGTTACCTAATGATGTTAATAGAGAGAAAGTTTCATAGAATAAGCCTACCACACACATATTCATCATGTTTAAGGATAATGCGAATTAGGATAACTTGTTCCCAAAACTAATTTTTAATGATGATGATTAATCTAATAAACCTCTTAATCTGAGGGACCATGGGAGGTTTTATGCGTTCATTATTTCTAATGAGGAGTTCAATAATGACATGGTGAAATTTACACATACTATCCACTCTAGAACCTATAATTCCTTATTTGAATCTAGATATACCTATTCTAGAATATATAGATAATTTTAAAAGGGTCATAGGTTTCAACCAAAACAATTAGATATGGAATTAGTAGTAAAACCCAAAATGGTACGACGATCACATATCATGTATGTAATTCCACTTCAGTTGTCATCGAAAGGAATGTGCTTACTATAAATCATCTAATTCTTCCTCTATTGAAAATTTGTACCATTCTAGGAATGAACTTTATATCTCTACAAAATGTTAAATCCAATTCAATAGGAAGGGAAGTCATGTTTTATAATCCAAACTAACCAATGATCTTCTTTAAGTGTGATCATATGTATGATATTTTCATGGGGATTACAACCATTTAATGGGTATTAATTCACATTCATAAAGGATGTTTTTCAATGATGGTTGGGGAGAAAATTGAAATCTATGATATTCTAATTTTTTAGGATCTTGTTTATGTCTTTTGAAAAGAGATTCAGAGCCATTTACAAAAAATTGATGTTGAGCTATTAATACAACTCAATCCGGATGTAACAAAAATTTTAAGGATTCCATATAGAATCCACCACATTGAGATGGATAAGTTAATGATGAAAATGTGGGATAACCTTCAAAAGGGTCCCATTAAGCTAAGTGTGTAATCATGGGGTGAATTTTTTCTTTTATGAAAAAGTAATATTGAGGATTGAAACTATGTATTGGTTATCAACAGATGAACAAGATCACAATTTTGGACATGTATTATCTTCATAATATTTATGTTCTGTTTGATTAATTTTGTGGATCTCAATACTTCTCCCGCATTTATCATAATTGATGATATCATCCATTGATGGTCATGAAAGTGGATATATCCAAGAAGAAATTTAGTCATATGTATACCGACTTTGATTATATATTTATTCCATCCAGTATAACTAATTACCATTCAATAATTTTCTATTTAATGAATGTGGATCATAAATATTACCATGATCATATTTTATTCTTTATAGATGTTATTATTATGTAATCAATGTGAATGGAATATCACGAAGATCACTTGATAATTGTACAAGAGACCATTTTTTAAGAGAAACTATTTGAAGAATTTACCAAGTGTGAATTTGTTTACAAAATTATTAATTTATTGGAACATATGTTATAAATGATTGGGTATATTCGGATATCCATCAATGAAAGAGTATATTGAATGCTATCATAGACCAACCACTATAACGACCTAAACTTCTATTAATGAAAATTTTCCTTTATCCAATTAAATGTCTTATTTTGTAAAATGGTTATGTAAAATAGATTCACTTCCTTGGTTTTATGTTTTTGGATTTTAAAATACCATTATAAATTGTTACTGTTGCTAATATAGTAATTGAATAGTGATAAGATGATTAGTATAAATATAGGGCTTTAACTAACCCAATTTACTAAGAAAAAGGAAGTGATGGGCTCATCTAGTACAATTGTTTCGTACAATGCCCATTTATCAGAGCTCGTAAATGAGGTAGCATCACTGAGCTTCTATATTGACGAATCCCAAGCTGATCTTCAACACATTATTCTTAAACGAACCCACATATAGGATAAGTGGACGTTAATAAAGATTACCACCTGAGCGAAGTTATTCAGGCCACCCCAAGTGTATGTCACCATCGCACACCTCAACATTTGGAGTTATGTGGGTTTTATAAAGAGATATGTAGAAAAAATATAGCACTATGATTATGTGCATTACTTTTTGTATAAATAATATAATTTCATTTAATTATTGTTACTTTGTAAATGATTTTTAAAGAAAGAATTGTATTTTTAGTTAATATAAAATTATGAAATCCATTTTCATAAATTAATTGATTTAATAATTAAATAATATTTTATCAAAATATAATTAATAAATAACTTTTTATTAAATATAAATTATCATATAATTTTTTATGAATAAAATTGTAAGTTTTTTAATGTTTGAAAGATGTTTTTTTCAAAATAGATAAACTTCCGATAAATGTCGATTTTTATTTTAAAAGTAAAAATTCACATATTTTGAAAATTATTTGGAAAAAATTAATATTATTTTTGAAATCATGATGTTGAAATTATACAATGGTTAATTTTTCATAATTTTCTGACATAGTCGAATTTTTGGGTACAAATTAAATAATGTTTAAATATATAATGTGTTTTTTGACATCATAATTACCCAATAGTGATGTAATAAAATAATATAAAAGGTCAGTTCGGCCAATATATGTTTTAACTTTTAAATAATATGATTTTATATTTTTTGGTTAAATTTATAGTTCCTTAGTGGACCCTCTAAGACTTATAATACATTTTAACTTTTTAAAATTATATCCTCGATGGTGTGACTCACCTCCACATAAGGAAGCCTAATATTTCAATAATTTTGTTCATTAAAGTTATAAAATAATTTTTTCCACTCCACTTTGGAAAAGACCATGGGAAAAAACCATGGGATGGTTTGTTGTTTTGATTAGTTTAATGTGTGGTGTCCAAAACCTAAATGATAATTGATTCCCACTTATTTCTAATATAAAACCACTCTATATCTCATTACTATTCCCTAAAACCATTCAGATCTCAACCAACCCCTTCCCTCCTCTATCTATAATCCTCCCAAGGTTCCCCAAGATCCCTAGAATCCTCTCTCAAGCCTCTCGCAATCTATTGGGATCACACTTCCAAGTAATGGATTTCTTCCTTTATCACTTTTGTCCAAATTCCATTATATTTTTATACCATTTTATTTTCAAATAAAAATGTTGAGGTATGATTTTTCACCTCCCCCATTATTCACTAATTATGTTTTAATGATTATATACCTATTTCTCTTTAATTAATTTCTCCCATGTACACCTGTTTCCGTGCCAAAATTTCGTAAGGAATTTCATTCTTCAGATTTAAATTCAAGAAATTTTTTAATATAATGCATAAAAATTCCATTAAATGTTTGGGGATATTATTTTCCATGAACCCCTTACTGCCCATTTCATGTATAAATGATGATATACCACTTTTTCTCTCATCAATCCATTTTATGATTTCTTCTTGATGTCGTTATGATGCCAAAGTTACACCAAAATTTCCCATTCCAAAATCATCATGTAAGTGAATAACATACCCATTTCTCAATTAAGGGTTTTCCCATTGTGCACATATAATTTTTGATTGAGTACATAAGTTTTTTTATTCCACATCTCTTATTTGTGTAATAAATTACAATGTTTAATGAATCCATGTTTTATGATCCATGTTGGAAACATACCCACGAAATGAAATGTTTATAAAGGGTACACCCTGATAGCACTCTAATGCATTGGGTAACGAATTGTATCATTATACTCCACGTGAATTGAGGGTTTAATCATGGAAATTCAAGTTATATGAGGTTTTAATCATGATAATTCATGTGCAATGAGGGTTTACTCATACGGCATGTGCAATGAGCCTTGGATCATGATAATATCTTTTAAATGATGTTTCCACATTTCCATGTTATGATAATCATTCTATATCATGCCATTATATTCATGTTTCTATTTTTCTCCATTGATATGCCTAATTCCTAATAATTACTATATTATTTATTTTATTTCTTGTTTACTCCCATTCTAGTATTTATAGATCACCCTTTTTATATGAATGTTCTCAGGTTATCCCATGCAGTTCCAAGTACAAAGTAATGTTGTGGTCATATAAAAGAAGTTTTCAATAAGGATGTTGTGTTTTATGTTGTCAGTTATTATGTAATGTTCCTAATTTCCCAAGACACTAGACCTCTCAATCCACAGAGTTTTCTTAAGTGATAGTTTATGTAATTAATCATGTTTATGTGTGTAATAAAGATAAGAGTTGTTATAGTTGGTATCAGATGATAGGTTTAGTTTTTCTGGGATTAGGATTAGAAAACCATAATAAAATCTGTAGGTATATTGCTAAGAATAATAAAAACATACCTAAATTTTGGAGAGTATAGATTAAGTGGTTTATCACGCAATTACATCATGGTCTTAATACCAACAAGTAGAGGTGACTCTGTAATAGATGTAGCTAGGGGTAAAACATGAAAATACTGCTTTGAGATAGACTCGAATGAGAACTTGTGTATGAAAACAGGACTTGCTACACTCTTGGTTATGAAACTCTTGGGGGATATGATTTGTTAAGTTCATGATAATTTAACAAACCATTATTAATGTAATCAAAAAAATCCCATAATAAGAAATTTTAAGAAATAGATCAAGCAAATCCAAGATTTAATCCTAAGGAGTCAAAATTTAGGATATAATTATCCTTTAAAAGCATATCCTTTTATGTTGAAATTTTCTTTTTCATTCTCAATAGATAATTATTCAAACCCCATAATTTTATTCCCATGTTTGTAGTCAAAATATGGAAGGAGGAAGATAAAAAAACAACTCTTCTCTCTCTTCCCGAAGAACTACTTGGAAAGATTATCCTAAAGTCATGCTCAGATGACTTTGAAATAGTTTCAAATATTCAAGTACTTACAAACCACATTATGAGTCATACAATACATTTACCAGTTCATGATTATTTCATGAATCAATTATAGTCTATTGGGGAATATTTCACTATCAATATTCTTACCATGTTAAGCATGGGAAGTTCCATCAGAGTCATTTCAAAGTCTTTTATTTATTTGATAATTATGAACTACTAAAAATTTTATAGATGTTGAAAAAGAAGGAAACCTTTGATCATGTTTTATGTATCAAATTATTTATTTTTTCTTTGGTGAAATACAATAAACCGATTTACCAAAAGCATAATTTGAAATATTTGATGATGAATTAGTTAGAAGTTTTTATAAAAAACATGTTCATGAATATATTTGAAAATCCTTTATAAGAAATAAATTTTTAATGACTTATTGATTCTTCAATCGATAGAAACCAAGACACCTAAGGTGTTTTTGGGAAATTCATGTAGATGATTTTGAATATATCATAAGGTACAATTGTGAAAATTGAACCCTTTATACATGAAGTAAATGATAATACGAAATAATGATGAACTTATCGAGGAAATGAATTAAAAGTACTCACAGCTGTTTATGGCATAGAATGTAAAATGAAATTTCAAGCGATAAATTTCTTAAGGGGGAATATTGTATTGAACCAAACATTTATTAATTAAAATTCATATTTATCCTCTTAAATGTCGTATTATGTATAATGGTTATGTAAAAAATATGCCCTTCCTTGGTTTTATGTTTTTTATTTTGAAATACCGTTAACAGTTGTTATGATTTCTAATATTGAAGGTTAATGGTGATCAAATAATTAGAATAAATATAGGGTTTTAATAAATCCAATTCACTCAGACAAAGGAAGTGATGACATCATCTTATATAATTTCTCTATAAAAATCCCATTTTCCAGATCTCATAAATGGCGTAGTTCCAGTAGGATTCACTCTTGACTAATC
Organism: Viscum album; assembly: GCA_963277665.1. Classification (NCBI taxonomy): domain Eukaryota; kingdom Viridiplantae; phylum Streptophyta; class Magnoliopsida; order Santalales; family Viscaceae; genus Viscum; species Viscum album. The sequence continues at coordinate 296,499,158 of OY728132.1, read as the reverse complement.
CCAAGCCAAGCTTCAACACGTTAAGCTTGAAAGGAACTGCCTACAGGGGAAGTAGAATTTAATAGAGATTACCATCTAGGTGATGTTATTTGATCCCCCCAAGAGTTTGTCACCATCACACACCTTACCCTTAGTTCTTATGTTGGTGTTATAAGGGGTTAGGTATCAAGACCCTAGCACTATGATTCTGTTCATTAATTTTTGTAAAAATAATATACATTAATTTTATTATTGTTACATTGTAAATGTGTTTTAAAGAACAAATAGTATTTTCAGTTAATATTAAATTAAGAAATATATTTTTATGAATTAATTTATTTTTGAAAAAATTAATATTTTAATAAAATTTTATTAGAGAATCATATTTTATTAAATATAAATGATCTTATTATATTTTATGAATACAATTGTAATTTCTACTGTGGATTGAAAGTTTTTTTGTTAAAAAACATGAATTTTAAATTAATGTTGGTTTTTTAATTTAAAATTAAAAAATAACATATATATAAATTTAGTTAGATAAAATGAATATTATTTTTGTAAATATGATGTCAAAATTATCCAATAGTGAGTATTTCATAATTTTCTAAGACCGTCGATTTTTTGGGATAAAATTAAATACCTTTTAAAAATATAATGTGTTTTATGACATCATAATGACCCAATAGGGATGTAATAAAATACTATAATAGTTAATTTAATAAAATAAAGGTTTTAACTCTAAAATAATGTTCTTTTAGATTAGTTTGGTCAATTTTATGGTGCCATAGGGGACCCTCCAAGAATTATAAAACATTTTAACTTTTTTAAAACGATTTCCTTGAAAGTGTGACTCAAATCCACATAATCAAGCCTAATATATTAATAAGTTCGGCCATTTTACATAAAAAATAATTTTTTCTAGTCCTCATTGGAAAAAAAATGCAAAAACTAGGGGATGGTTTGTGGTTTTGATTAGTTTAATGTGTGGTGTCCAAAACCTAAACAATAAACAATTCCCTCCCTTTTCTTATATAAACCCACTCAATATCCAATTAATCTTCACTAAAACCATTTTTAGACCAACCATACCATTAAATCCTATCTCTAGAAGCCTCCCATGGTGCTCAAATCTCCTTAGAATCCTCTCTCAAGCCTCTCCCAAGACTTTGGGATCACACTTCAAAGTAAGAGATGTATTCCTTTCTAATTTTGTCCAAATATAATTATATTATTATACAGTATTATATTCAATTAAAAATTTTGGGGTATGATTTATAACCTCCACATACTTCCTTATTTATGTTTTAATGATTATAGGCCTCTTTATCGCTCTTTAATTCCTCCCATGTATACCTGTTACCATACCAAAATTCTCTAAGGAATTTCTCTCTTCTCGTTTATATTCATGAAATTATTTTATATTATGCATATAAAATCAATTAGATATGATGGGATATTATGTTAATTGGCCACCTTATTCAATTTCAAGTATAAAATATTGGATACCACTTTATCTCTCATCAACCCATTCTACTATTTCTATTTGACGTCGTTATGCTGCCAAAGTTACACCAAAATTTCCCATTCCAAAATCATCATGTAAGTCAATACCATACCAATTTCTCTATCAAGGGTATTCACCTTTGTGAAAATGTAAATTTTAATTGGGGAAATACATTTATTTATTGAACATATCTTGTTCATGGAATAAATTATGATGTTTAATGAATCTATGTGGTATGATTCATGTACACACTTATGCATGAAATGAAATTTTTATAAAGGGTGCGCCTTGATAGCGCTCCAATGCACTGGATAAAGAAAAGTACCATCATAAACCATGTGCAATGAGTGTTTATTCATGATAATTAAAATGAAACGAGGGTTTAATCATGATAATTCATGTTCATTGAGGGTTTACTCAGCTCCATGTGCAATGATCCTTGGATCATGCTAATATCATGTTAAATGCTGTTGCCACATTTCTGTGATATAATAATCATGCTATATCATGCCTTTATGTTCATATTTCTCTTGTGATCCATTTATATGCCTATTGAATAACAATTACTATATTATTCATGTTATTATTTGTTTACTCCCTTCTAGTGCTTTATATCACACCCTTTTCTTATGCATGTTCTCAGGTTATCCCATACAATGCTAATTACGAAGGAATGTTGTTGTATGTAAAATAAGTTTTCAATAAATATGTTATAAGTTATTATGTAATATTCCTAATTTACCAAGACATTATACCTCTAAATCCTCATAGTTGTATTAAGTGAATATATATTTAATAAATCATGTTTATGTGTGTAATAAAGAGAAGGGTTGTTATAGTTGTTTTTAGTGGATATGTTTACTTATTTTTGGGATTATGATTTTAAAACCATAATGAATTATTTATGGATAAGAGTAAGCATAATAAAAACATCCCTGAATTTTGGAGAGTATAGGGTATGTGGTTTATGAAGCAAATACATCCCAGTCTGGATACAAAGAAGTAAAGGATGCTCTAGAACAGATGAATCTAGGGGTATATCACAATAAAACTACTTTAACCTAGACTCGAATAGGAACTAGTGCACGACAACAGGCCTTACTGCACTCTTAGATATGACACTGTTGGGGATATTATTTATTAAATTCATGATATTAGACAAAACATTATTAAGTGAGTAAAAAAAATACAATAATAATATATGTTAATAAATAGATCAAGCATAACCTATATTTAAACCTAAGGAATCATAGGTTAGGATATACTTGTCCTTTAGAAGGTTATCCCTTTATGTTAAAGTTTCCTTCTTATGCTCAATAGCTCGGTGTTCTAACCCCCTAATTGTATTCACTTTTTCATAGTAAAAATATTGAAGTAGGAAGATCATGAATAACTATTATCTATGTTCCTAAAGAACTAATTGGAAAGATTATCCTAATGATATGATCAGATGACTTTAAACTTTTTCAAATATCCTTGTTACCTACAAAAAACTTTTTGAGGCATCGAATACCTCTACCTTTGAATGATTATTTCAAGGATCAAGTATAGTATATTAAATAAAATTATCCTCTCAAATATCTTACTATGCTAAACATGGGAAGTACCATTAGGGTATTTTAAAATTATTCTTTTTATTTTACAAATTATGAAGCACTAAAAGATTTTCTAGATTCTAAATAATAGAGAGATCTCCGAGTAGCCTATATGTATCAAATTATATATTTTTATCTTTAGGGAAATACAAAAACAAATTTACCAAAACCCTATTTTGGAATATTTGAAGATGAATCAGTAATAATTTTTTGTAGAAAACAATTTCAAGAAGATATTTTGAAATTATATATAAGAAATACCTTTTTAATGACTTATAGATTCTTCCATTGATATAAACCAAGACAACTAAGGTGTTTGGGGACAAGGAAGTAGATGATTTTGAAAATAACTAAAGGTAACATTGTGACCCATGAACCCTTTCTACATGAAGGAAATGATAATAGTAAATAATTAATATATCATCGAGGCAATAAAGAAAAAGTACCCACACCTATTTATGGAATAGAATGTAAAACGAAATTTTTAAGGAAAAATTTCTTAAAGGGGGAAGATTGTAACGAACCAAATTTTTTTTTTATGAAAATTCATGTTGATCCAATTAAAGGTCTTATTATGTAAAATGTTTATGTAAAACATATACACTTCCATGGTTTTATGTTTTTGGATTTTAATATTCCTTTATGAATTGTTACTATTGCTAATATAGACATTGAATAGTAATCACATGATTAGTTTACATATAGGGCTTTAACAAATCCAATTTACTCAAACAATGAAATTGATGGCCTCATCCAGTAGAATTGCTCCATAAAAAGATCATTTTTCAGAGATCATAAAGGAGGTACCAATACTGGGATTCTCTCTTGACCAAGCCCAATCTGAGATTCAATAAGTTAAGCTTGAATGGAACTGCCTATGGGTAAAGTAGAGGTTAATAGATATTACCACCCGAGCAATGTTTTCTGAGCCATAGAAGAGTCTATCACCATCATGAACCTTACCCTTAGGTATTATGCAGGTGTTATATGTGTTTATATAAAAATATCCTATCATTATAATTATGTGCATTAATTTTTATAAAAAGAATATACATTAATTTTATTATTGTTACCTTGTAAATGGGTTTTAATGAAAAAATAGTATTTTAGTTAATATTCAATTAAGAAATATATTTTGATGAATTAATGGATTTCTTAATTTAATAATTTTTTAATAATTTTTTTACTATATCACTTTTTATTATATATAAATGATCATCTAATTTTTTATGAATACAATTTTAATTTTTATTCAGGTTTGAAAGTTGTTTTTGTCAAAACCCATGAATTTTCGAGAAAGGTTAGTTTTTCTTTTAAAAGTAAAAATTAACATATTTAGAAATTTTTTTAGATAAAATGAATATTATTTTTTAATTAGGATTTTGAAATTATCCAATGGTTTATTTTCCATAATTTTCTAACAAAGTCGATTTTTTGGGTGACAATTAAATATCATTTAAATATAAAATGTGATTTATGACATCATAATGACCCAATAATAATGTAATAAAAAACTATAAAAAGTATTTTTGATAAATATTTGTTTTTCCTTTAAAATAATGTGATTTTATATTTGTTTGGTTAATTTTATGGTGACTTAGTGGACAATCCAAACCATATAAAACATTTTCACATTTTAAAATCATTTCCTTGAATGTGTAACTCACCTCCACATAAGAAAGACAATTTTTCAGTATGTTAGGTAATTGGGCTTATAAAATAGTTTTTTCCACTCCAATTGGGAAAATAACATGTGAAAAATCCAAGTTAGGGTTTGTGGTTTTTGTTAGTTTAATGTGTGGTGTCCAAAACCTAAATAATAAATAATTCTCTCTCCTTTCCTATATAAACCCTCTCAACATCCCATTATTATTCCATAAAACCATTCGGAGTGTGACAAAACCCATCCCTAGTCTCTCTATAATCCTCCCAAGGATCCCTAATCTCCCTAGAGTCCTCTCTCAAGCCTCTCCCAAGCCTTTGGGATCACACTTCCAAGTAAGGTATTTCTTCCTTTCTCAGTTTTGTCCAAATTTCTTTATGTTGTTATAAACTCTTATTTTAAATTAAAAATGTTAGGGTATGATATATAGCCCCACCCATACTTACCAACTTATGTTTGAATGATTATATACCTATTTATCAATCATTAATGCTACCCATGTACACCCATTACCATGCATAAATTTCGTAATGAATTTCTATCTTCTCATTTACATTCAAGCAATTATTTTATATTATGCAGAAAAATTCCATTAAATATTTTGAGATATTAATTTACATAACCCCGTTAATGTCCATTTCATTTTTAAATTATTAGATACGACTTTATCTCTCATCATACCATTTTACAATTTCTATTTGATGTTGTTATGTTTCCAATGTTACACCCAAATTTCCCATTCCAAATTCAGTGTGTATGTGAATACCATACCCATTTCTCTATCAAGGGTATTCACCTTTGTGCACATGTACTTGTCGATTGAGGACTTATATTTATGTATTACACATATTTTATTCTTTTAATAAATTATGATCTTTAATGAATCCATGTTGTATGATCCATTAGGCAAATTATGCATAAAATGAAATGTTCTTAAAGGGTGCACCCTGATAATGCTCCAATGCATTGGGTAATGAATAATATCATGATATTCCATTTTCATTGGGGGTTTAATAATGCTAATTAAAGTTCAATTAGGGATTACTCATGCTAATTCAAGTGCAATGAGGCATTACTCATGCTCCATGTGCAATGATCCTTGGCTCATGATAATATCAAGTTAATATTTTTTCCACATTTCAATGTTATGGTAGTCATGATATATCATGAATGTATGTTCATATTAATCTTTTGCTACATTGAAATGTCTATTTCCTAAAAGTACTATATTCTTCATGTTATACATTGTTTAATCCCTTACTATGCTTTATATCTCACCTTTTTCTTATTCATGTCCTCATGTTATTCCAGGAAATTCTAAGTATGAAGGAATGTCGTGGTCATGTAAAAGAAGTTTTTAATAAAGATGTTGTATTTTATGTTCTAAGCTGTCATTTAATGTTCCTAATTTCCCAGGACACAAGACCGATCAATCCTCAGACTAGTCCTAAGAGAATTTTTATCTAATAAATCATGTTTATTTGTGTAATAAAAAGTAGTGTTGTTATAACCAATTTTTCAAAGATCAATAGTTTTCATGGAATAAATAGATATTACCAACTATTATTGTAGATCTTCTCATGACTATCAAATCATATGAAATAGTTAACTCAAAAGGGATTCAAAATCCTATAGATAAATTAATGTGAAGAAAAATTCAAGAAACTAAAGGTAAGGTTTTTGAATGAACATGTTCTTACAATACCCTGATAGAGAGAAGGATTTATAATCTATAGTGATACACCCATGAAGGTATTGGGATGTTATTATTTTTATAATGACATGGTTATAGAAAATTCTTGTATGAAAATTGATGTTCTATGGGAAATTTTACCATTATCATGATTTGGAGTTGAATTTTGTAAATTTTGTATTAAATAAATGGTGGATTTATTTATAGGAGAATTTTTTTGATATATAAACTGATCATTAAATTTTAAATATATATTTATACATAAGTAGTTAAATATTCACCAAAGAAGTTGGATAGAAAAAATTAATGATTATGATTTTCAATAAATTATTACTATGAGAATGAAAATAAGAAGGTCGATGATTGGAGTCGAAATGATAATGCTATATTATCCATGATATTGATAAAGAAGATACAATATAGATACAGAGAGAGATTTTAAATGGATGGATTTGGAAATCCTGGTGCGATGAGAAGAGTCATATGTCGATCAACTAAATGTTCATCTATCTATCCTAGTTAAGATTAAAAAGGCACCTAAAGAATATATAGAGCTGAAAAATAAGGCTAGAAATGTTCCACTTTTTATCCTTTATCATAAATGAATGATTAGGTTGAGGAACTCTATAGAGGTTTTGTATGTACCAAATTTGAAGGATTTTTCAAAGGAATATCATAGTAAATCATTTTATATTCATCTCATTTGTATGAATATACATATTAATTTGAAATAATATTTATGGTGGGATAAGATGAAAATATATATAAAATATTTTGAATATCGGTTCATGATATTCCAACATGTTAAAGATGAAATAAAAAAATTTATGATGACGTAGCATCCATTAATCGTAACTATAGTGGCTCGTGTTTTTGTCCCTGTCAGACTTTGGAAAATTCCTACGAATAATTCCCAAGGTAGGCATGATGACGGTGTGCGATTCCGAGGACAAATGTTACTGGAATTAATTTTATAAAAATATTATGTATTTTTATACTACGCACATGGCAGGGGTGATTTTTATCCAAAAAGGTAGCTCAGAACAGGAATCTGAAGGCACAGTTGCGTCTGGAGTGTGTCGTTTTACCCTTGGCGGGGTGTAAACTTTGTTGGTGCGAGCCTGTTGTGGAAAAAGCCATCAGGGGAATTTTCGTAAATAAAAGGAAAAGTTTATTAATGAGCGTCGGCTCGAGTAACATCTGAACGGATTCTCGGATCAAAAATCTGAGCCTGCCGTTGCATTTAGAAGGGTGTGTTTACCCTAGGGGCGACCAAATCTCCTATGCACCAGGAGGTCTGGTTGGGGAAGTTATTTTAATCAATTAAATTAAATAAATAAAAAAGGTGAGCCAATAAATCCCCCCTCCTCCCTTCTTCCACCTTCCATACGCACGAATCCCTCCTCTCACCTTCGTTATTTGCCGACGATCCACCAAACCAAAAAAACGAAGCATTGTCAGTCTCGGATCTTGACCGCACACGCTCTTGGGTCGTGCGGCAGCAACAACGGAGCGTGCGAAGCTTCAGCGGACAGCCAAAAGGTAAATGGTTTGAGTTTTAAAATCTCGAATCCCATTTTTGAGTTGTTGTTCTTAAAATTTTCATAAAGTTTGTGTAGTTCGGGTCTGATGGTTTTTGAAACTTGTTTTGGATTTGAATTTGGAGCCCCAGGGTGCTCCAGGTAGCTCCCGGATGTTTTCTGTCGGAAAACCCAATTTTATGGTGGCGAAGGTGGTGACCATGGTGGATTCCGGCGAAGCGGAGTTAGCGTGAAGGAATGTGATGGTGGCACGGTGGGTTCCGGCGACAGTCAGTTGGTTTCCGGCGAGGCAAGCGGTGGTCCGACCATGTTTTTTCGGGGGTTCTTTAAACCCTATAACTCGCAAACTGGAAGTCTGATTTGAGACCCATTTGTGGCGATGAAAGTCATGCATCAATACATTCCTCTTAAGGTTCTTTAGGGAATTTTTTTGAGTCTGGTTTTTGGCCCGGGGCAATGAAACGTTGAAAATAATAATAATATTTTATTATTTTCAACTTCGATCTATCATAACTCCAGCACGAAGTGTCCACATGACATGTCGTCAGTGGCACTGAGACCCTGATGGTATGGTGAACTTTTCAAGATAGTTTTCAGGTATTGGGACAGAGAACAGGGTATGGGCCCCATGAGGTCAGGTTCTGGTATTTATGTAGAAACATGACTTTTCCGTCGGGTGTCCGTTTTGGATGATCGAGTAGTCGGTTCCGTGTGTTTTTCCGAGGGGATCACAATGGTGTGGTCTACTTGACAAATTTCAGGATCGAGGTGTGTGCCCCACCCAGGATGGTAAGGTTGAATAGTACCTTTTTCATTGGGTGTCAGTTTTGGATGATCGAGTAGTCGATCTCGTTGGTTATTTTGAGGTGATCAAGATGGTGTGATCCGGTTGATGAGTTTCAGGATAGTGGTGTGGGCCCCAAAAGGGTAGGCTATAGTGAATATTACATTGTTCACCTGTTGTCCATTTCGGGCAAGTAAATAGACCATCCTGTGTGTTTCTCACGTAGACCGAGATGGTGGCCTCAGTATCAGTCTAGGAGGTGCAGAGTGTGGTGATGTTGCGGGTCACTCAGGTTTGCAATGTTTGGACCAGCAGTGGTTGAGGGTACTCCCTTGGTTCGCTTCAATGAGGGTTCTTGTGGCATCACAACCATAGATCAGGTTCCTGGTATCACTGTGACTGCTTATCCATAGGTGGCGATCCACTATCTAGAAAGTTAACCCTCGTAGGGTTTGTGGCATCATCGGGAATATGATACCCTACCCATTGGGCCGTGTTCAGTAGGGTTGTGGCATCGTCGGTGATACAATCCCCTACTCAGCTTGTGGTTTATAGTAGGGTTGTAGCATCACTGGTTATACGATCACCTACTCAGCGCGTGGTTTCAGTAGGGTTGGTGCATCATCTGATCGATCGCTTACTACACGAGTTATACCAGATGGGGTTTTGGTATCGTCGTGACCGCCTTGACGGGTGATAGACCTCTATCTGGGTGATGCGATTCTATGGAGCTCCAGATCAGGTGATGGTATCCCCTAGAGGATCCTAGTGGTGATCACTTATGTGTGAGATCTTCGAATACCAGATTGGGTTGTGGTATCCCCAGCGGATCCTGGGAGTGATCCCCTATCTGTGAGATCTTCTATTACTAGATCGGGTTGTGGTATTCCCCAGCGGATCCTGGGAGTGATCCCCTATATGTTATGTTATTGAATACCAGTGTGGGTTCTGGCATCCCCTAACGGACCCTAGGATTGATCTCCTATCCGAGGAGTCTGGTGTTTTTCTTGTTTCAGTGTGACATTATCAATGATGATATCGGACGAGCGTGATCTATCGGGTCCCACATGAGCATCTCAGATGATTTTGTGGGACCCGATGGAGTGTATTTGTCAGATGACTATTATCTAGATGACAGTGGTCATGGAGTGGGTTCTCCTGGTTGTGAACCATTTCTGGTGATGAGGTTGGTACCTCTTGTGGCTTGGTGTGTGTATCGAGTATATCTGGACATTCATGGTATACGTGTGGATGTATATCTATGTGAATGCTCCAGGTATATGTATGGTCATATACCTGAGAAAATATTCATGATATATGTATGGTTGTACAACTAAACAGATGTTCGAGGTGTATGTATGGGCATACACTTGAATTGAGCTGACTAGTTGTGTTATCCGAGGATGGTTTCGAGATGATGTTTCTCTCTCATCTGGGTTTCCTCTAGTTGGTATGATCTGACTTATTCCTTTCATTTTCTCTCTTCTGTTTTTGGGTTTTACGGCCGTCTACTAAGTATTTTTATACTCACCCCTGCATGGGATTTTCCCGCACATGTTTTTGTCTTGTGCAGACCACATGCCTTTCGACAGAGTCCCAGGAGGACCTGGAGAAGGCAGAGCTTTGTGAGCGAGACTGACCGGGGTGTTTACCGGAGTTGTGCTGAGAGGATTACTGATGGGTTCTTTTTACATCGATCCCCTCCTTCTGAGCAGGTTGGAATCTTTTGCACTTTTCTTTTGGTGAGCCTTTTTTCCCTTTTGTAATTCTCTTACACTCCGGTTTGGGATAGATGTATGCATGCATTTTCATTTCTATTTTTTATATCCCTGCACTATTTCATGGAGGTTTATGCTGGTGAGTGTATAAAGGTACCTTAGGATAATTCCTCCCATGTGTGTGATATCCTACTCGGTGCTAGTCTCCAACCCATGGCTTATTGGAGGCGGGCTTGGGAAGTCACGACTCGAGCCCTGTTGGGTCGGGTCGCGACAGAGTTGTATCAAAGGAGGTTCTACCTTTTGGATCTTTGAGCGTATTCATTTTAGTTGTGATCTTGGTTTGGGTTGCATAGCGGTAGTGTTATGATGTTTAGAGTTCGGGTTTCAGGCCATGGACTTTAGTGTTGGTGCGATGGCCAACGTATCCATACAGCAGGACTTTGATAACCAACATTTCGACTCGGGAAATTCGTACACTAGTTGCAGGGAAATAATGGTACACACATCATATATGACTGGGTTTTGTGTTTTCCTTGTCCATCTTGAGTCATCTCTCCAGATATACTCTTTGATCATTGTGTGTCTTGATTGTATTTATAGATGCCTTCACAATGACCGCTAGCAGGTGTTCTGCAGCGTGGTTGTGCTGAAAATCTGCCTCGAGTAGAGTCCTTGGGGAAGGCTGCAGGTTCTGAGGCTGGACCTCCAGGTGGTCTTCCCCAGGGGCCACCACCCGTCGAGCAGCCGGTTGTACCGACATGGCATGATGAGGTTACGCACATGCTGAGTGTGCTACACGATTTCTATGGGCATCCACCTATGAGGTTCTGTGGTGATCCAGACCCCCAGGTAGCTAATGACTGGCTTGAGGAAGTCACCTGAGTTTTCCGCCTAGTGAGGACACCACCTGATCAGATGGTGGTCCTAGCAGTGAGCCTTCTACATGGTTCAACCAGGCGATGGTCGAGCCTAGTGACGCAGTCCAACGATGAGGAGATGCTCATGTGGGCAGAGTTTGAGCAGCTCTTTAGGGAAGAGTTCTATTCAGTGATGCTGAGGTCATTGTGGATCCAGGAGCTTTTTCAACTTTTATAGGAGGGAATGATAGTGTCGGATTACTCAGCGAGGTTTATATACCTGTCGCACTTCTCTGTGGATATGGTTCGGGACCCATTATTTAGGTCTTGGACCTTTGAGTAGGGCTTACGCAGAGACATCCATGTAGGTGTGGTTTCATTGTGTCTTCCAACCTATGCTGGAGTACTGGAACTAGCCTTGGTGGTGGAGAGCTTTCTGGCCATCAAGATCTTGTCTGTTAGTGCTGGGCACGTGAGAGGTGAGACCTCATCATCCGGTCCTATAGCTGGTAGCTGATTATAGACTCAGGGGTCAAGACATATCCGATGTTTAGAGAGGCGACCTCAGGATGGAGGATCTGAGGCTCAGGGATCTCATGGCTCTCAGGACAGTTTTGTTCAACCGTAGGAGACGTGGTGTTATGCTTGCAATCGACGAGGAAATCTTATTAGGGAGTGTCTTCCTTGTCGTGCAGCTGAGAGGGAGTCGGTTGACAGACCTCCTTGGCAGAGGCATCTTCTCGAGTATGGTGGTCCGCAGGGTGGTGGATGAGGCAACAGAGCGGGTGCAACAATGAGAGGTGTTAGGCGGTATTAGGTGCCACCACCACCACCCCTAGGTGGTCCACGCCGAGCTTTGAGATATGGAGGGAAAAGGAGAAGAGAGATGAAGGCCTTTGAGTTTGTTGACCTAGAGGCTCCACAAATGGATCGAGGTACGATCTGTGTGCTTTTTACTTTCTGCAGTAGTTTTGATAGACATTGTTAGGTGGTACTTTCTCCTTTTCGTTTCCTGTTTGAGGTTTGTTCAGGGTGTTGTTAAGATCATGTGTGAGTGTTGTTCGATGTTCTTCAAATTCATGAGGATGTGGAATCCTCCCCCCACCGAGACACGTTTTTGAAACGTGATTAAAACCTTGAAGGAGAGTCAGTTCCACCCAAAGTGGATAGTGTCGAAGTGTGTTGGATGAGTCCCTCTGGATTGTGTATCCGGGCATGGTTGTGTGTTGGAAAACTCGCTGGTGTAGGAACTCCAGTCGAGAGTTAGTTTCATTCCCTTGTACTTTAGGCTTTTGGGGACGAAAAGTCCTAAGGTGGGTAGGATGTAGCGACTCATGTTTTTGGCCCTGTCAGACATTGGAAAATTTCTACGAATAATTCCAGAGGTATGCGTGATGAAGGTGTGTGATTCTGAGGCCGTGTGTGCCCAGAATTAATTTTATAAAAATATTAAGTATTTTTATACTTTTCACCAAGTGGGAGTGCATTTTCTCCTAAAAGGTAGCTCAGAACAAGAATATTAGGGCATGGTTGCATCCGAAGCATTCCATTTACCCCAGGTGGGGTATAAACATTGATGGCGTGGGCCTGATATGTAAAAAGCCACCAGAGTAATTTTCATAAATAAATGGAGAATTTTATTTATGAAGGTTGGATCAAATAACTTCTGAACGGAATCTCGGATCAAAAATCTGAGCCCACCGTTACGTTCAGAACGATGCGTTTACCCTAGGGGTGACCCAATCTCCTCCGCACCGAGAGGTCTGGTCGAGGAGTTATTGTAATCAATTAAATTAATTAAATAATCTAGGCGAGCCAATCAAGCCCCCACTCTATATTCTCCCACCTCCCGTACACATGACACACTCCTCTCACCTTCGTTCTTCACCGAAGATCCACCCATTCATGTGAACGAAGAATCTTCGGTCTCGGATCTTGAAGACCGATGCTCCTGGGTCATGCAGCAACAGCACCGGAGCATGTGAAGCTTTGGAAAACTGCCAAAAGGTAGGCGGTTTGAGTTTTAAAATCTCGGATCCCATTTTTGTGATGTTTTTCTTCAATTTTTCATAAGGGTTGTGTAGTTCAGGTCCCGATCATTCCGAAACATGTTTCAGATATGAATTTGAAGCACAGGGGTGCTGCTGCGTGGATTCCAGCAGAGCGGCGACAGCGATGCGGTGACGGCGCAACAGACTCTAGAGGTGGCGTGGTGGTTTCTGGCGGCAGCGCGGTGGTTTCTGGCGATGCAGGCGATGGTCCGACCAGGTTTTTCCGGGGGTTGTTTAAACCCCTGTAACATGAAAACCAGAAGTCCGATTTGATAGCCATTTCTGGAAATGCGAAGAATGCATTTAGACGGACCTATTATGATTCTTTAGGGAATTTTGTGAGTCTAGTTTTTGTCCTGGGGTCATGAAATGTTGAAAATAATAATAATAATTTAATATTTTCAACTTTGATCCACCATAACTCATGCACAGAGTGTCCAAATGATGTGACATTAGTGGTGTTAAGACCCTGATGGTACGAAATACTTTTCAAGATAGTTTCCGGTTTTTGGGACTGAGAATAGGGTGTGGGCCATAAGAGGCTGGGTTCCGGCCTTTATGGAGAAACGTGTCTTTTCTGCTGGGTGACTATTTTGGAAAATCGAGTAGTCAATCCCGTGTGTTTTTCTGAGGGGATCACAAGGGTGTGATTCACTTGACGAGTTTTGGTATTGTGGTGTGGGCCCCACCCGGGATGGCTATGATGAATAGTAATTTTTTCATTGGGTGTCTATTTTGGACGATTAAGTAGTCGGTCTCGTGGGTTTTTCCAAGGGTATCACAATGGTGTGATCCGCTTGATGTGTTTCAGGATTGTGGTGTGGGCCCCACAAGGGTAGGCTACCGTGAATAGTACATTTTTCACTGGTTGTCTGTTTCAGTCGAGTAAATTGCTGATCCTGTGTGTTTTCCCGTGTAGATCGTGATGGTGGCCTTGGTATTGGCCTAGGAGGTGCACAGTGTGGAAATTTTTCGGGTTTCTTGGGTTTGCGAAGTTTGCACCAATAGTGGTTGAGGGTACTCCCTTGGTTCGCTCCTATTAGGGTTCGTGTGGAATAACAATCGTGAAATGGATTTGCGATCCCCTAGATAGGATATCTAATCTGTTAGAGTTGTGGCATCCCTCCGGTGAGCCTAGGGCGGGATCCTCTAGCTTCTCTACCCTAGATCAGGTTCTTGGTATCGTTGTGACTGCTTATCCACGGGCAGCGATCCCATATCTAGCAGGTTAACCCTCGTAGGATTTTTGGCATCATCGAGAATATTATCCCCTACCCAAAGGGCCATGCTCTGTAGGGTTGTGACATCATCTGGTATACGATCCCCTACTAAGCATGTGGTTTATTGTAGGGTTGAGGCCTCATTGGTTATACGATCCCCTACTCAGCGCGTGGTTTCTATAGGGTTGGTGCATCATTAGTTCGATCCCCTACTACACGAGTTATACCAGAAGCAGTTTTAGTATTATCGTGACTGCCTTGATGGGCGGCGATCCTCTATCTGAGTGATACAATTCTGTGGGGTGCCAAATCGGGTTGAGGTATCCCCCAGTGGATCCTGGGAGTGATCCCCTATCTAAGTGATCTTCAAATACCAGATCAGGTTGTGGTATCCCTATAGGATCCTAGGAATGATCCCCTATATGTGAGATCTATGAGTTCCAAATCAGGTTTTGGTATCCCCCAGTGGATCCTGGGAGTGACCCACTATCCGTGAGTTCTTCAAATACTGGTGTGGGTTTTGGAATCCCCTAGACGACCCTATGAGTGATCCCCTATCTAAGGTGACTGGTGTTTTTCCTGTTTCAGCATGACTTTCTCAGTAATGATATCTGACAAGCGTGATCTCTCATGTGAGAATCTAGGATGTTAGTGTGGTACCCGATGGAGTGTATCTCTCGGACAACTGTCATCTAGATGACAGTGCTCGTGGAGTGTGTTCATCTATTTGTGAATAGTTTTTTGGTGATGAGGTCAGTACTTATTATGGCTTGGTGCGTGTATCAAGTATATCTGGATGTTCATGGTATATGTGTGGATGTATATCTGTGCGGATGGTCCTGGTATATGTATGTGTGTATACATGAGAAAATGTTCATGAAATATTCATGGGTGTATACCTGAGCGGATGTTCAAGTTGTATGTATGGGAATACAATAGAATTGAGCTGACTAGTTGTATTAGCAGAGGTTGGTCTTGAGATGGAGTTTCACTCTCGTATGGGTTCCCTCTGGCTGGGATGAGCTGACTATTGTCTTTTATTTTCTCTCTCTTGTTTTGGGTTTTTGGGGTGCCTAATGAGTATTTTTATACTCACACCTGAACGGGATTTTCCCGCACATGTCTCTGCCTTGTGCAGACCATATGCCTTCTGATGTATCCCAGGAGGACCCGGAGAATTTGGAGCTTTGTGAGAGAGACTGACCGTGGTATTTATCAGAGCTCTACTGAGGATCTTATCGGTATGTTCCTTTTACAGTGATCCCCTCCTTCTGAGCAGGTTGGATGCTTTTTCAGTTTTCTTTTGGTGGGAACTGTTTTTTCCCTTTTATACTTTTTTGGCACTCTAGTTTGGGATAGATGTATCCATGCATTTTCTTTTCAGTTTTAGATATCCCTGCACTGTTTCATAGAGATGTATGTGGGTGTGTGTGTAAAGTTACCTTAGGCTAATGCCTCCCATGTGGGCGACAACCTACTCGGCGCTGGTCACCAACCTCTGACCTATTGGAGGTGGGTTTGGGGAGTCATGGCTGAAGCCCTGTTGGGTCGGGTCGCGATAGAAACAGAATATAAATTGGTGAACATCATAGTTGGTCTTTTCATTGGACTCCCCAAAACCTATAATGGGAATAATGTAATGTGGGTTATATTCAATCACCAAAATAAGATAAAAAATAAATCACAATCAAAGAACACTTCCCTCTGGATAATATTACGTGGATATACATTAACGAACAAATAAGGTTACATGGAGTACCAAATTACATTGTATCAAATCCAGTTCCAAGGTGCGCCATAATTTTTTGGTGAAGTATTTAGAATGATCATGATGCTAATTTGAGTTTTATCATTTTCTATCATCCCCAAATAGATGGTCAAAATGAATGAATAATTCAAACATTGGAAGATCTATTGATACCATGTTATTTGGATTTCAATGATTGTTGGGATCAATATCTTCCTCTAGTTTATTTTTCATACAAAAATAGCTTCACCTCAAGCATTAAAATGGCTCATTATGAATCCATCTATGAAAAGAGATTTAATGATCTGAATTTCTGGAATTGATTGGAATAATGAAATCAATTGTGACCTATGGAAGGTGAAAAAATGGAAGAGGATGTGAAATCCATTTAGTACCACATCAATCCAAGTCAAATTCAGTATAAAATTTATACATACAATCACCGGTGTGATATAGAATTTGATGTTCGTGATATGGGGTTTATATAAATTTCTCAAGGGAATACGGTTATGAAATTCTAGATAAAAGGGAAAATAATACATGAATACATCGATCTCTTTGAAATTATTGATCTTATCAAGATGGTAGTCTATCGCTGGTTTCTTCCACCGAACCTCTATCAATTCCATGATATAAATCATGTATCCCTCTTCAATAAGTATATACCAGACCATTCCCATGTACTAAACTTAGAGAAAATACCACTGGAGAATGAAATTTCTTATGGGGAATAACCTGTGGAGAATTTGTATCATACAGAGAATGCTCAATGAAACAATTTCACTGACCTAGTAAATGTATTATGGAAAACAACCAGTTTATCGAAGCTATGTGGAACATGAGGACATTATTATTTAGAAAAATCCTCATTTTTTATATCAAAGATGATATTTTTATGGAAGAAATTCATATTGAGTTGGGTAGATTATAACACCCATAGTTTTTAAGAATATTTTTTTAAAACAAATTAAATTTCATTGATGGATTTCATTACATGGAACACCATGTTAATCATTCTCTATATAAAATAGTGCGTTATATTGTGTTACAAATGATACCGAGTTTAACAAAAAAATTGATATATTTTTAATATAGTTATATAAAAGAAACTGTTACAACATATCCATTATACCTAGTGAAATGAATCATAAAAAAATACAATTAAAATATGAAATAAAATGGTTTTATATAAACAATACATATTAATAATAAAAATTAAAATTTTAATTAATGCATATGTTTGAAAAATATTATTTTCTCAAAAAAATTATTTTTAAATATTTAAGGGAACAATAATAAATATAATGTTACCCCAATTTAGAAATTTAATATGAAATAATTAAAATCAATTTTTAATTTTTAATTTCAATATTATCTTAGGGTGAATGTTAGGAATTTCTTTGAAAAGTTTCATTTAATAACGAATAATGAAATATAATGACTTTTAATTTAAAAGTGACCTATATATTAATTTTTATACAAAGTAAAATTATATTTTAAATGTATTGTAAATTAAAATTAGATAAATTATAAATCTATTAATCCAATCTAGGTCATTGGAATCAACTTCAAATTGTAATTGGATATACAAAAATTGTAATATTTGAATCTTTTTCACATTAAAAATTACATTCTCATTACATATGTTGGATGAGGATTAAATTTTTTTTCCACTTATGTGGATGAAATTTGAAAACATCAATTTCATATTTTAACTCAAAATAATTTTTAATTTATAATAGTGACATCTTAATTGTTGACCAAACATAATAGTGAATCGAATAAAAATCCATTACCATGATTAAAGTAAAAATTGTTTCATCGAGGGATAAACTAAAAATAAACTGGTAAAAATAACCTATAAAATTTAATTAATAGTGTATTATTTTTATATTTCAACTAGTACCCAGATATAAATTTATAATTTCCTATTTCGGAGCCTTGTGACATGTGAAAAAATTGGATCACATATTTCTTTTCAAAAATTCTAACTATTTCCTCTCACAAAATTATAAATGGACACAAACCATCAACTATTTTACTAATCATAAAACCATTTTAGTATAGAAAAGGACATACAGAGTCACTTCTCAAAATATATCCCCTAATCATATAATCCTTAGTTTGGGCATAAATTCATCCTAGGAATGCTTTTAGTGAAAACATAAGGAGGTTACCCGAAAAATTATTAATCTTCATCAATGAGTTCATTTATTTTATATCATCCTCCACCATATTGAATTATTATTATACCATAATAATATATTAATTTCATTATCTTCCTTATAATTACAATTTTTTATGTTATTTTTATGATCAAAAACCACACAAACATCTATCAAATGTGTTAGAAAATCATTGTTATGAGCACTATGGACTACTTCCACACAAACTGATGTGCTTAATTTTTTCATTACCACCTATCAAGGATAGTTATATAAATTGATTTAGTATTTATATACGATATATATGTTAAATATTATTTTATAAAATATTATATAATTTTTATATCACACAAAATTTAATGCTTCTCATTTTGTGTGGATACAATAATGTCGTTTGGGTGTCTGGAATATTACAGCCTCTCAAACCGATTTCATTCCTTCCAAATTTACATGGAATTTGTTAAGGATGTTTTTAATAAAAATATTAAATATATTGAATAACCATTAGTCTATATTGATAATATATAATTTACTTTTCATTCTATCATTACAGAATAAATAATAGAAATAACGTTCATGCGCACATACACTCTACCCTATCCATGAACGGAATATTTCATTTTTGATCACTAAATTTTATAGACTAATATATATATATATATTTGAATATATATTAAATTTATGTCATGGTAATTATTATAAATATTATCGTACCACGGTCAATGGAATTGGAGAAAAAATATTAAGAATACATACTTATACGAAAAAATCTGTTATTACCTAAAACATAACATTTACAAAGATTTGTAAGTAAATAGACAGTAAATGGTTATAATTAAATTATAAAGGGTATTATATATGTGAATATGTTACTATAATAGATTTATAAAAAACATACATTTATTATAATTTATTTTTTAATGAGTACGATGAAGGTCAAGGCTTAAGTTATGTAGATTTCTAGTCCCACGTTTAGGTTGGAGAGACTTATGGTGTATTCACCACTCATATCGTTCATGTGGTGTGTGTATTTCCATATGAAATTATATATCACGAATCTTCCAATTTTCATTATAATTAATATTTCTATTTACATTATCCTTTTAATAGATATTTTGATTTTAATGTTTCTTAGGGAGTAAGGGATCTCCGTCTCACTTTTATTTTCTGCGAGACAAATGAAATATTCAATGTATGTTTCTTTTATGTGCTATACATACTGAACATGAATCAATTTTGTGATATTAATGCATAATTTTATCAGGTTATAAATATCAATTTTGGGATCAATATTTCATGGGGATTACAGTTCCTACTTTAAAAATTCAGGAAGGGGTTATTGTATAAATTTTTCTTTGTTGAGACATAAATTATGCTATGAAACTACATTATTTTATGTGGAGTATATATAGACCATTTGCCATGAAATATCATGATTTTGTTTATAATCATGATAATTTATGTTCCTTTTTAGGTTATACCATTATATAGATTATGGTTCAATGCTACAAAAGTCGTAATGATTTAATGATAAAATCACATCATTTATCGGGATTATTTATGATTAAGTCTCTAATTATGAAATATCATGATTGAACTATAATTACTCCCCACTATGATTCTTCTATAGTGGTTATTAATGATGATATCATATAATATATCTTTATTCCCACTAATATGTAAATATAATAATTGAAAACATGATTTTAGTAAATATTCCTTTCATTATCTATTCAGCATGAAATAGGTTTTCATACAACACCATGATTTCTAAAAGTGTTTTAAAAAATATTTCTATCACTGTATTAAATTTTGAAAAAAAAAAATTACATAGGTTTCAATTTTTTTATTTTTTTCATAAAATAATCTTCATGGTATTTCTAAAAAAAATCCCATTTGGATATTCCCAAAAATATTAAAGGATTATTCCATTGCACATGTAAAATGTGGATATAATTTTCTCAAGACCGTATCAATAATTTATTTGGAGTTCCTATTATATTTTTTGAAGTTATATTTAATGAAAATGATTATAATAAATTTTTCAGCTGTAATTTTTCATAAATAGGACAAGTAAATTTTTTCATGAAATGTTTTGAATTATTTTGAAAAGATTAATTTATAACTTTTCAAGATTATATTCCATGAAATGTATTTTCATAATGTTTTATATTGTAAAAATTAATTTTCAAGGAAAATCTATTTTCCTCCAAGAAATGTCCCATGCAGTGTTTTAAAATAATTTTCCATCTATGAAGAAACTTCAAGAGGTTACTAATGCTTTACCGAGGATATGATCCAAGGATACCATTATAATTCATTATCAAAATGGTTTATTCTTATGAAACACATTTCTCATCCATGGTTTATACTATGATATGATTTTTATGAAACCAACTTATTTTCATGAGTTATAATAAAATGAAATTAGGAAATTATTATGGAACATTTA
Source organism: Viscum album (assembly GCA_963277665.1). Classification (NCBI taxonomy): domain Eukaryota; kingdom Viridiplantae; phylum Streptophyta; class Magnoliopsida; order Santalales; family Viscaceae; genus Viscum; species Viscum album. Next base: position 296,478,183 of record OY728132.1, on the reverse strand, counting down.
TGTTTTCATAGGTTATGATATGATGATATGTTTATGAAACCAATTTATTTCATGGGTTTTGGTATGAATAATTTTTTATGATCTTTTGACACACATATATATGATTTTAATTTTGTGATGGTGGTTATTTATAACTAAAGATAGATTTTTTGTTAAATATGATGATGGTGGATACATTATAACTGAATAAAGGTTGGACTGAGATCTCCCTCTAATGCATTGAGTAATTATTTATATCTCATGCGATAGACATGAAATGAATGAGGTATGAACCTAGATTATAATGAGAGGGATGAAACTGAAATTGGTCCCACTTCAGAAAGACATGGATGGAATGACGAGTTAACCATCCTCTATAAGATAGGGTTTGAATGGGGAGTGACACAATTCAACAAGACATTAATAAAAAAGGATGTTAACCATGTTTAGTAATAATGGGATGGAATGGGGATTGAACCCAATTTAAAAATTGACTTTCTCTACTACTATGGAATTGGTAGTTAACATTAAATAATATGATGGTATGGGGGTGTGAACCCAATCCAATATGACATCCTTGGGGATGATCCTTCACTAATATGGGAATTATTTTATGTACATATGTGTATGCCCAAAATCAATGACTTATACCAATTTTATCCTCTCACAAATCATATTATTTTATTTAATTATGATTCATGAATTATAAACACCCATTATTTATTCCATGACTCATGTTGATGATCTATGATAGGTTAGTTATGAAAATTGTAGGTTAATTTAATTATAAACAACCATGATTTGTTTCTAATTTTTACATATTATCATCAACTAGTATCCCTTGTGATTATCATTATTGATCATCAAATCTCCTACTTTATTATGTCTCCTTTCCCCTGGTTATGAAGAAACGTTATATATAGGCCATGTCAATGAAGAGTAATAAATAGAAAGATCGTTTTGTGAAATATTTAAGATCTTTCATGAGTTTAAAATATTGTGATCCATGTTTTAAAAGGAAAAAATCTATTACATTACTTCATTGTGTGTTTTAGTAATGTAATTATCATCTAAAAATATTTAATATCCATGTATGAGAAGATCTAAGCGATATATCATCCCACTTTTTAGTTGGAATATGAAGTAGCTGAAGCAAACCTGAAGGGATCTAGTTCTTGACGTTGACCTATTTGTAGGAATAATAATAAGATAATTTTTTGGATATTTTTCATCTCATACATAGAAACCGGAGTCATTTTCACAAATAAAAAAACATTATTGCGGATCTTGGGTGAACTTCCCACTCGAAACTATGACATTCCCCAATCATGCCTTTTGAAAAGTATAATCTACAAGAAATTAATTTCAGAAATATTGGAAACCTTCTTAGAGAATGATCTCCCACCAATTGTCTCCAATCCATGATGAGATCACATAAGGTCATTGAATTCATCATAAATATTCTACTCTATAAGACTCATCTTCATAAGAGGGGAGGTCAAATACATGCCCAGAAAAACCAAATCATACATATTCTATCATAGTCACATACGAAACTATGAATATGGATCCACAACATCACAATTTTCGAATGGTTCCTTCATGGATTTTGTTAGATGATTCTTATCATGTAGCCTATGATTTATGGAACAATATGCTACCATGTGATCACTATGAATAAAGACACAACCTAAAAATGAATTTGATGCATCACAGAAGACTAATATTCCTACCCATCGTTATGACAGATTCAACACCGATGAATAATTCAATATATTCTTCTAAATGACAAAATAAATCTTAAAATTTTCATCCCAAATTACCTAAAATACACTATATGGGATATCATTCCTCAGAAAAGAAAAATCCCTAAAATTTATGAGTAATATACGATAATATCCTTTTAGACCAAAGAATCTTCAAATCTAAAAGAATTTTAATTATTGTTCACATTTCACAAAAAAATCAATATATCTATAACTATTTAAATAATATGTTTTGTGACCATGTGTCCCATGAACATTAATTCAGAATTACAAAAAATTATATTTTTAATAATTATGTAATGTTGATGATTTCTGATGGTTTCCATATATGATGCCAAATTTTTTACATGGTCATCATTATTCTGAGACTAAATTATGATATCATCCATAAATAACACCATGAATTAGTTGATGTACACATTAAATATCTTGTTCATATACTCTAGGATAACTACAAGAGAACTGGATAAGACTAAGGGAATAAAAATATACTCATAATGGATATACATATTTCTGATGATAATCATTTTAATTTTTGATTAATTTAATCTCAACTACCAATAACCATATTGATGATCAAAATTTGAGATCGAAGTTTAAAAAAATTATTCTCCAATATATAATCATTTCTTGAAAGAGGATGCTTTTTCTTCTACATAACTTGATTTCCATTCTTTTAATTCGCACATAGTTGAAGTTTCTGATTAGTTTTCATTGAAAAGTGAATATTATATGAAGAATGTGACATACTCAAGTGTATAAAATGTTTATCTAAAAAACCATCCAATTGACATTTAATGCCTTTCAACTCCAATTGATCCATATTTAATGATTCAATAATCACTAGATGTGTTCCAGACATAAAGTCATTATAAAACTATACCTCTACTAATAGTGGAAATGAAGATAAATCAAAAATAAAAACATCTGGAAACTCTATAATAACTGATGGGAGAACTTTACTCAAATATTCTTTCCCCATGTCAAATTAAAACACTAATATTACCCTGCCTAAGTCCAAAAAGGATGTTTTAACATAACTTATCCCTATACACTGTTTTACCTGAAAGACATAACATACCCCATTAGGTGAAATAAACGAGAATTATTGATGGTAATTGTAGATATAGGACTTATTATCATTCATAAAATCAATCTAAAATATCATTTAAATAGATTTAATATCTATAATAATGAAACTCTAGGTCAATATTTGATAAAGGAATAAAATCAGGACACTAGAGACTGTAATATCACTTCACTCATAAAGAATTTTTAATATCCATCAGATAAAAAAATATCTATAAGAATGTTCAGAATATCTACAAAACTGGTTGATATAAATTTTTAATATGATATAGTATCAAATAATGTAGTTACAAAAGGTGATTCTCGAGTGGTGACACCTCTTATAGTCACTAGACACAAATTAGAGTGAAATAGAGTCTCTTCCACTCTGTGAGGAAGCATTGAATCTGATTTTTTTGATGGAAACAATTATTTTCTAAAGAATATGATAGAACATTATTAATTTTTGTTGCAAAGGAGAAAATTTCAATATGTTGGGTAGAAAATAAATTGTAGAACAATTTTTGGTGGCTTAATTGACCACAAAAACAATAGATCTTGGTTTCTTATTTAATAACCATTTCAAATGACAAACCTTTCTAAACATGATGTAGGTAAAATGGACCTTCCAGTAAATATATGATGTTTGGATGATTGTTTTTTCCTATAACCACCAAAAGATTTATTATTATTTTTATATCAAGTGAAGGGGTTTTAGTAAAAAAAATAAACATTAACCCAAAATTACCAGTGAGGTCAAGTACAAAAATCAATTCACAATCTGGGACATCAACATAGGATGAGATCTTTAGAAATAAATCATGTGATATTACAAAATAGTGAATAGATATATAAAATAATCATGCATTCATATTTTAATTAGTCACTACTTTAAGGGAAAATTGAAGAAGGTCATAAAAATTGTTTTTATAATGTTTCACAGTCCTATCATGAATCAAGAAAATGAGAAACTCTTTGAAATTTTTAGATACCATCATGTTGGGATATAAATAATGGGTTAAAATAAAAATTAGTTCCTTCAACTCCAATCCCTAATTTTTCTTCACCGTTATAATATAATCCCAAAAATCTCATGATATGACCTTCTGTCATGAAGGAATAAATTTTTAACTTTTTCAATAAGGCATTTCCATGAACAGAGATAGTATCTCATAATTTTTTTCCAATCCACAACCTCTATAGGATTATTAAAACATTGGAACATGGATGGTTTCTTGTGAAATAATTTTCTCTTGATTCACTCATTTTATTTTTTATAACAATCAGTTTAACATGAATAGGTTTTAGTGCATCTCACGATGCATGGTGCTACACAAAATCATCATAAAAGTCTAAAAGTATTTTCAATATTTCACTGATCATCTATTCAAAAAAGGGTAAAAAGAATACCAATTCCTAAAAATTGAACATTAGAATAAGGTTTTGACATTATTCAATCTGAATAAGGAAAAGTTCTAGAATTAGATCAAAACATTCCCCAAGACATTTTTCCCAAAAAACCATCATGCCTTAAGGCTTGTAAGGATGAGATATCTCTTGGAGCATACTAAAAACTACCTACTATGTATAATAAAATCCTACCACTTGTATACAAGGAAATCCCCTTGCATTGTGACATCAATGATAGGCGAAAAACCTCTACCTTTGATACCACTTTTTCCAAAACTATCCAAAATACCCTGTAACTCAAATACATGAGCCGACACTTAAATTGACTGATGTGAATTCCTGATCCACATGCGTAGGTTACTAGCTCCCATAAAAATACAAGTAACATTAGGGAATTATTTTTTTAAATGAAATAGTAGATGGTAAAAGATAAGTGTCAGAATTATCAACACTCTAATGAGATAGACTGCCATAATAAAAAATGTAAAAAAATACCAAAACTGTACACAATCAAAAGAGTCAACGTCAACCATGATATGGGCCAAAAATAAACTCTTGTAACAAAAATATGACATATTGACTAGGAAATCCAGACTATGGGTACCGATATTCATGAACATCCACTTTCTCTATGTGGCTATTTTCCTTTGTCTAAAATTAGTATAAGAAATTCTTAAAGCTCCTGAATGCAAAGGTAAAGTGGAAGATATAAATTCCTATTGGGTATCACCAAGTGTTCCATAATTTATTCCATAAAAACTAACCTAATAATAATTCAATTTAAATAACAAAATTCATGGAAATGAACTCACATATTTTCAACAAAATATTATTTAATAATCAAAATATATAACAGGATTATCAAAAAGTATTAGGTAAACATTTTTATACATGAATTATATAAATTATTTGGAATGAATAATGTTTTTTCATAAATAAAATGTTCGTTACAATAAAATAATTTATTTAATTCATCCATATATGATGCCCTTTGGTATTTTATTATTATTATAGGATCCAAACACTAATAAATTCATGATCTCACATCAATGTGTTCCCATGTCCCAAAACAAATTCCATCAGGACTCAACTTCTCAATAGGGAATGAATCATGACATATTATGTTTTATTCATTGTTTCAATCATAATTCTAGTTATTAGAGATAATATCCAAGTTTTTATTTCATAGTTAACACTTATTATCCAGGACGACACATTATATAATAAATTTATTAATCAATCATGAGAAAATAAATAATTTTAGAGCACATAAAATATATAATTTCCCACTGTAAAATTTCATTATGAATTTCTTATTTTAGAACCAAATTAATGGTATTCATAAAATTTATTCCATTTTTAATTCATATTATTATTTTGATTCATTTTTTCTGTGTCAATTAAAATAACTTTAACAAACAATATACATCAGCTGGCTCCATTTATCAAATAATTCCATATCTCAATACCAAACAGAATGGGATATTTTTTCAAAACACATGACATTAAAAGAAAAAATCAAATACACTTTAATTAGAAGCATTGAAAATGAGTTTTAAATTCAATTTTAATAAATTAAAAATGAGGGGGTTCAATTGTTTCAGATTAACAAGATGAAACCACCTATGCCTAAATAGTGATTGAATAATTAGAAATGTTAAATAGGAAGGCCATTGAAGGTTTGAAGGTGTAAAAGATCCTGATAAAATACTTATAAACAACAATAATTATAAAATATAATACAATCCACCATCAACATAACTATTTATCACTCACATAGTAGTGAAGTAAAGAAAATTGGGAAATCCAAGACAAGGAATGATCACATACTGAAGAAGAATAAAAAAATTCCACAAATAATTTGATCCAATATGAATGGACTTTATAGGAATTACAATTTTAATAGAGTTATTTAAAGTTCAAAAATATCAAATGAGAGTTTTTGGGAGGAAAATAAATATAAAATGGGTCTTGGACATTTATGCCTATAAAGGTGTATACCTCGTTGTAACCCCGCTGAATAAGGCACAAAAATGATAAAAACGGATAAACCATAGTGAATCCTCCTTATAAAATGACGTATCCACTCTTGGTCATGATGAATCCTAAAACTAACACCTCATAAATCACCACGATCATATTCACCAGAGGTATAACTATGGAACATCATACGTACCGTGCCACATCGACTCTCCAATAGATTAGAGCACTAAAATAGACCAACTAGGGATCAATGGTGCAAACTTCCATCCTAATTATAACTATTTCGGAATTGGTAATAGATATATATAATTATCTCAAAGAATACACATCATAGTTGATATCCCATTACCCATCCCTATCCGAACCCAATCTCCGATATGTCGTAGCCTAATATTCCATGTCACAAATAGAATCCTCTATGCTGAAAACCTTAGACCATGATGCATCTCCTACTAACATAAATATACCCAAAATCGAATAATCTATACAAACATACTTTCCTGAACATTAGGTCACGCTCCCTTATAAGAGATATCTATCATTGAAAACCCCAAAATTCACACATAAAATCGGGAAAATGAACCATGATTCAAGATGTTCTTAGAAAAAATTAACATGATGTTACTTATATTTTTATATATGTATATTTGTTTTCTTATAGGTGTAAGGGGACTCTTTAAACCACCATTTTCATTAGGTTCTTAACTTTCTCTCTCTATCTATCATTTTATCTATCATTATATTTGTAGAATAATTCTATAATTGGTATATATTTATGTCACATATGTACACAATTTATTCTATATTCCATCTATGGGGTAATATATGTTGTAATATCACTTATCAAATTCCTTCTTTCATAAATCTATACTTATTATGAAATGAGTCATGATTATGAATCCCATTTTCCTTCATGGGATAATTCTTATGTTTGTTACTTATGATATATTTCATTTATTTCACACATGTATTCATGGGTATATAATAATGGTCGATTCCCAATAGTTTTCCAAGGCATTGGGTAAAGATATTGTCTCATGATACATTATTTACGGTGTTAGGGAGTAAACATAATTGACTATGGGAGTTTTTCAACCATGTTATATTGTTTTTGAAGTTAGGATTAACTAATTATTTTGTTATTTGTTGTGTTTCCACATGTTTACTTTGTTTACATGATATTATGGAACTATGTTCTTTAATGTGTTTTCCCATGTGGTTACTTAGGATATTATGTTAAAAGGAATGTATATTTCACATCATAATAGTGAAATGTGTAATTTTTTTTGAAACAATTCATAATATTTTCATGAATTCAATGGAAAGATTATATTTTTCATATAATAATTCATTTTATTTTTTTATAAAAAAATGGGCCTTAAAGGTTGATTTCACTCGTAATAAAATTTTAATATTCATACAAATGCCTAATTTTGAATAATGTAAAATATGTTTTTAACTATTAGTGAACTAGAAAGTTTCTTTCTATCTTTTTATATTCCATTACATAGATTTCTCTACCAATCCCATCTTATAATATGGTATTCATATGGATTTAATGGTGGTTAGGGACAAGTATGAGTTCAATATGAAAATTGTGAGTATAAGTAATGAAAAAAAATTATTTTATAAATGGGGGTTTTTCAAAAAATGGATATTAGGTGGATGTATAAACATTGTGATGTTATTTTTATTTATGAATCAGTTTTTTTCGAAATTATATAAAATTATAAACTATAATGATCATAATATATATGAAAATTTATTTTTGAATAAAAACTCTAGAATTAGAAATGTTCAATGATGGGTTCTTACATAGATGAATCCATATGTGTGTTTCCACGTAGAAGATGAATATTTTTATCCATTATACATGGTTATCTCTTCGAAAAAAATTCAGAGTATGGAGTTATTCAAACATGTTACTTGAAAAAAATAATTTTATTTCAAAAATAATATCACATTCTAATATTATAATATTATTTTCATGATCATTCCAAATATTCAAATCATGTTTGAGATAAAGTCATGTATTCCACATTTTTAATATGATGAATTTCAAAACTAAACATTCATGTTATTCATTAGATATATTTACTTTAATGTATAAAAAAACAAGATACACCATTACTTTATTATGTATAATTCACATAAATTTCAATATAAAGTATAAATTTAAATTACATGTATGATCATAAAATAAATAATAAGAAATAAATTAAAAATCAATCAAAAGGAATGGGATCCCCCTTCATTAAATGATTTAATTACAATTTCTATAAGATCATGATCAAAACACTTTATAAGGTAAACTACCAAACCATAATAGCCAAATGGAACATAAAATATATTATATCGACATAAATAACTAAATTAAACATGAAATAGTGATTTATATTACTTATGGAGCACCTGTATAGAATATACCACTATGTGTTTCCCATATTCTATTATATGACATATAATGGGTGGAACAGTCGTAGTTCCATTTGACACATCTTCATATTACTCAATGCATATGAGGAATATAAAAATAATGGTAACATAGTGTCATGTATATAGTTGAATAAATCCTAATTCATTTTAAATTCCGATATTCAAATCATTATAAATCCCTTACTCTCCCCTATTAAATGGAGAAAATATTTAATGATGTTTTTAGGGAAATTGCCCATGTTTTCTAATAATCTGACCATGTTTGGAATAATTTGTCATTAATTATGAAATTAATGTGATAAAATGTTGATAATCCATCCAATATATCATATTCTAATCACAATAAGATATCATTTTCACAAAAACCAACTATTAAGTAATGGACAAAATCAAGGAGAATAATTTTCCAAAAGTCTCATTTATTTATATATTAAACTCCTCTATTTTATGAAATATTTTTTTTCATGTATAACTAATATCAAATAAAATTTCCAATTTCTAAAATTCCATTAATTACAACCACTCTCAACCTCTATAATATGCGATCATGAAAATTCAGTTTTTATTTCATTAATTATACACTATAAAAATCAAATAATGTTATTTAATTAGTCATTTCCTATGATATAATAAAAATACCCACCATTATATATATTCAAATTATTCAAATAATTATAATAATCATATTTACTATGATTAATTTCCATAAAATAATATTAATTTAAATCTTTAAATTATTTCCCCTATTAAACTATAAAAAATAATATCCTCTTGATTAATTTATTCATTCTCATGATCTAAAAATTCCATGACATCAATATAATTCCTATAATATTCCCTAAGTAACAAAGAACAATCCCAAATAATCAACTATTGACTAATATCAATAAATTAAATAATTCAATAATTATATGGATAAATTCTATTTTTCTATGAGAATGACCTTATAAGGAAGATATCAGAATTTCCATCATTTTAGTTAATTAAAATCTATAATATAATATGATAAATGTTTATAAAAATTGATTAATTATTTTAAAATATTTTCATGATTCATTTTATTTTATAAAATAAATCATTAAATTTCAATTATTTTTTCTAATTTATCCTTTGTTGGAAAAATATTTTTTCTATTTTATTTTGTTTAGTTCCTAAAATTTTTGGCAAAAAACCAATTTCATTTTTAAAAAATCTTTGATCTTGATAAATTTTCTTCAAAAATTGTAATAGTTTTATTCAAACAATCTAATACATGGGGTTTTATGAAATTCAATTTTTTGTTTGTTTATAAACAATAGAGGGAAACTTCATTTTTATTTAGTTTTTTAACCCATATGAGGGGTTTTTTTATTTAATATTGTTTGGAAATATTATTTTAGAGGAATTATAGGTCATTTTCTCTATTAATTTTTTTTATAATTTTAATTTTAAATTGATATAATAGTATCGGTTAATCATGAAATTTTTTCTTATTGGAATTATATAAAAAAAATGTTTATTTCATTTATTTAAAATTCTTATAGAAATTTTAATTTTTTTTATATATTTTGGGTTAATTTGTAAATGATATAATAATTATTTTGAAGAAAATTTGGATATGTATAGATGTGTTTTTTCATTTTCTTTCCATGATATTGGGAATAAATTGATAAATGATACATTTTATCATTTTTATGTAACAAATTTTTTTAGAATGGTGATTTCAGAAGCACAATTAAAGAATTAATTATGTTAATATATATTTTATTATTTTTTTAAATACTAAAAAAATTTCTACGAATATGAGGATCCTTAGGTCAATAATTATCTATGATTTTTATGTAGATCAAAATTTTGAGGCGTAACCTAGTTAGATTTGAGAAGAGAGAGGAATATTACAGAATGGGTTTAATTTATATTTTTTAAAAAAGTAAACCACTATGACAATAGTAATGGATGTTTTATTCAACTAGTTCAAAAATGGAATGGAAATGGATATTTAAACATGTGTTCATGTTCATAGAGTAAGGCCCAAATTGTCTTGGTGGAGAGTATATTGGGCTTCATCACCATTACATAATGAAAATTTTTAAGAGGTTAAAATGTTGTAGAGTTATCCAACACGTCATAATTCCATGTCATTTCATATTAGTGAATTCTTGAACCACCATGGGCAAGGCTAGGCCATTATTCAAGCTGTTTCCGATTTATAAGATATTGAATCAATATAATTCAATGAACTCTCTTCTTAGTTATTGACCAATATAAAAGTTAAAGTATGTGAGGTTTAATTATAGTCTCATAATTAGGTTATTAATTTATTACTAACCCATATAAATCAATTTCATTCTTCTTCTTTGTACTTTCATTAAATCATATGATCATCTCGACATCATTGGGAAAGTGTTCAGGAAAAAATCATTAAGGGTCTACAGCCATGGGTGTTTCTTTTTTATTTTTTTCTCCTTGGACAATAAATGACCTCTTTTAATCTTTCCTCACTAATTATCAAATATATAATTAATTTTTTGAATTCCTTTACTGAGACATATAGTTAGGTATTATTTCATATGTTCTTTCTTATTCTATCATTTAGAAATGTTTTTATGAATTTTATAATGTTTCCACTTGTCTCCTAGTAAATTAATTTCCATAATTTGTGTATCCAATAACTTCATGATTACCATTGATGTTATACAACATATTGTTATGATTATCTTAATGAATTATTTTATTGGAAATACCCAAGAGTGCTAGTTTATTATTCATTCACATAGGATTAGAGTATACTATTTAAGGAAGTTTTAATTTGGTAATTGTTTTGATACTCTTCGCTAATTCTTCCATGTTTCTTTCTATATAAAAATTTATATTTTATTTGAATTGGGATCTAATAATTCATGTAAGTAATTTTTATTTTCTTCATTATATAAATGTGGTTTGATAAATTACAACTATGGAAGACTTTGATGTTGGAACATTACATACCATTTTGAAATCATGTATACACATGTTTCCATGGTATGTTTCTTATGTTGACATTAATTTATGACCATACTTGATTTTGATCAAATTTGGGTCTCTACATATCCCATAAGACTTTTGTGATTCATTTTTTTATGAGTATATTTTTATTATGTTTTTTCATGTTTGATTTGAATACATGTACTAATTAATTCTTAAACTAATCTTCATTAATGATATGATTTACTTGTACATACCACCATTTTAGGTGTGTTACCAAGCCTTTGAGGTATTATTATTGGTTCATAGAATAGGTATGAAATCGATACATGTTATTTCATAGAGGGGTGTGAACATGACATGCAACAAAATCGAGGATGAATCAGACCCTTATTCAATCCATAATTTTATTTTTCAATAAGAATTAATATTCATGAATTATATAAGTCCTCTTATCGTTTGGATTTTTAGAAAATTGATTCACAAATAATTAATAAAAACCCAATTCATTACAATTTCAACACTTCTTAATATTAATTTTCACATAATAAATCACTTCTAAAATAAAATTTGTTTTCTTTAAATGAAAATAATTATGACTTTAAATAATATTACTTATCTATTATTATTCATCCTTATAACTTATGAATAACCCATAAAGAGTAGGATGAGTACAAAAATATATGTTAGGGATATACATAATTAAAAATAAACCTTTTAATATAATTTTAAACTAGGAGAAAATAATATCTAGAATTCCTCTAACATTATAAACTTTGAGCTCAAATAATAAATTACAGACATATAGAATTAGATTTATATACGAATTATTTAAATAAAGAAATATAAGAAACCATAATTAAAAATTCGAAATCATGCTGTTTTTTAGAAAACATGACAACACATGATAAGTGTTTTCTTAAAAACACACCTTCTTACCTTAAAAGTTAATAACAATTTCTTAAATAAAAGGTACTTTTATTACCATAAAAAATAAAACAATTTCCATGAAAATTATTAACTAGGAATAGAAAAATCATATAGGTTTCTTGGGCCATCATCTTCATGGAACCAATAATAGACCCCTTAAAAATGAATATACATTATGGTTTATTTCCAACTTATTTTTTGAGAGAACATGATCATGACACAATTCATTGGTGATAATTATTGGGATCATCAGTCATTATTAGTTGTACCATGCTCAACAATCATCATGGGCTATATCAGGATTATATATTATCATTTACAATGTCCATGAGACAGGAAAAGGAGACAAAATATTTCATTTAAAATATCAAAGTAATAAAAAATACTTTAGAAGACATATGAAAAACATTTTAGTTTATTGATATAACCGTATACATTAAAACATAATTTCAAAAAAAATCATAGAAAAATTTAATGGTGGTTTTATCATTGAATAAAATAGGGAAACATACAAAGGAATGAAAATATAAAATAATAGTTTAGGGGGAGCCATTTACATCATATTCATTAAAACTAAAAATTCCTTCTTTTTTTAATATTAAATGTCAAAACATCGCTTATAGATTTTGTAAATATATTCTTTTTGAAAATTTTTGAAATAATGTTAATTGAGAAATAAAATGTAATATTTATTTAATTTATGTCAATTTGTGTAAATCAATATTTTTTTGAATATTGGCCTAGAAGAGAAATAATTATTAAATAAATTATTAAACCATTTTAAATGATGGGTTTATGGTAAAGTGTTTCTTAGCTCGAGTCCAAATATTCAAATACATTCATTATCTTTCTGAATAAAAATAATATGTAAGTCATTTAGTTTTATCATATCCTTATTTAAATATATTAATAATTTTACTCTATTTATTAATATTTATATATGATGACATAATTAATGATGTTCACGTCCGAAATTTTGATGATATTCATCTAATATGTCTAAAATAACATTGGTATGTTGACTTGAATCAATGAGATCATTATCCAATATTATATAGAACAATAATCATGGAATAATTTTCATTTTTATTCAAAAAATATACATTTAATTCAAACCATTATTGATTTATATGAAAATTGAATTTTTTTTATATCATGGGGATTGTAGGTCATTCGTACACATGACTAATGCTTCAACTTTTCAATATACATAATGGAAATAAGGTTATGTGTAGTTTTATCATTATATAATGAGATAAATATCATAAATATCATATATATTTATATAACCCACAAGATATGGTCATGAGAATAGAGTCACATCGCTTCGTCGAAGTGATAATCCATATATATGCACAGACATTGTTGTGAGTTTTCAATGGATAGAGTTCTAAGAAAAATATGGTATATTATTTTTCCAGAATGAAAAAAATATTGTTAATATAGTATAGATAAATTATATAAATCATTATATTGATGTGTTTGTAAAGTCCCAAAAATTCCGTATTTTTTTTACTTATATGGAATTATTACGAGACTGCAAAAATTGAAAGCACATGATTTTGAGGCGAGGTGTACCCAAAATATAATTTTGAACTTTTTTAAGGTACATTTAGCAAACATTCCAGAAGATATTTTTATCTTTAAAACTGGTACTCGGATTAAAAATCTTAGGGCACTGTTGAATTTGTAGTGGTGGGATTCTCTGAGGTGAAGCTTAACTTTAACCGGCAATGGTCAGATGGAAAAGATAACATTTGGAATTTTCAATGAAAATAATAAAATAACTAATTGATTTATTTTATTCTTTCCTTAAAATTTTTGAGAAATAGTGGAGGGAATGCAGAGTAAACATGTTATTCAATATCAGGACTCACTAGGTTGATTAACCATGCCTTTGGGTAATTAATGAGTTTATTAATTAACTCTTTAATTAATCACATTAATGATCAAAGAGTTAAAATCTTTAACTCTAATGTTAAATAAACCATTGGTGAAAGTGTTTGGACAATCACAGGAGAACTCTAAATGAAGCGCCTGTGGAAATCTTCTAAAATGATGATGGAACAAAGCTGTTGAGGATTTGATCTGGAGATCGAAAAATGCTGACATAAATATTATTACAACAAATTATCTTCCTTCATCATCAATAGAATCCAACATGTTTGAGGAAGGGGATTTGGTTGTTCTAAGTGATTTATTGATTCAACCTACCTCATTCTTGAGTTACATGATGGATGCAGATCAACAAACTTATGTGATGATCCTTTGAACTATTTGAATATGTGGGTGTTTGTTGAAGGAAAATAATTTGGAAGATGTTTTGATTACAGTTACTTGTTGAGACACTATTGTATAGGGCACCAACCAATCTACACAAGGCTCTGACCCTCCACCGCTCTCGATTTTGATGCACTATTTGTTGTAGAATGTTAAAATTCATGAAAACATGAAATTGCGGTCCGTATAGTAAAGGTGGCATCCCGGGAGGCTCGTAGGCTCAGATGGGAAGAAAATCAAACTATTAGAGCATCACTGGTGTGCCGCGGAAGTGCCGGCGACGTGACACCACCAGTGCGGCATCCCTTGGGTGGCAACACCGGCACGACACCCTTGGCATGGTACCATCGGTGCAGCGGCGCTGGCGGTGTCTGACGCTCGCCGACTGCGAGGAGGTGGTGGCACCCGCATGAACCACGATAGAGAGGGGGAGGCTAGCCGCTGTCTGCCGCGTCGAGGGAAGACGATGTGCTGCGGTAGCACACCATGAAGGAGATGCCTCAACTTCAGTTGTAGTGGTGGCAGGCCCTCTTCTGCGGGTCCCACCCTAGATCTGTTTAGCAGACCGGTCAATGAAAGGGGCGGCGCCGCTAGTTGAAGACCGAACAAACATAGTTAGTTTGGTGGAGAGCTGGGACCATGCCCAGCTGGAGGCCATGCCCAGCGGACATACAGGACTGAGTCCGGCTGGTATGGGCTGGGTCCAGCCTGTCCTAGTCGGGCCGAGCTGGTCTGGGCCGGGCCCAGTGGGCCTCGTCGGTGTAGCACCCCAAACATTTTATGGCATGTTTCTCTCATCTACATTCTAGTCATTGCTTATATTTCATAATGCACTAAATTTATTTTAAACAACACTTGGTTGTTTAGAATATATTCATAGCCTAGCCATTTAACATAAATTTTCCACTTGTGTGTTTTGAATTTTGAAAATCTTACATACATAGTTGTGTTCAGGTTGATATTTAGAGTCTGATAGAATTAACTTAATTTCCAGTGAATAGTACCTACCGATATGAATAGTAACCTACCATTATGAACAGTAACTTACCCTTATGAATAGTAACACGACTCTTATGAATGGTATCAATACACATGAATGTATTAATAAATTTAGGGACCTTTAAAATAAAGATGAATATTTTAAGTGTTTATATTTTACGATTAAATTGTGATTTTACTTAAAAATTTAATTAATCATATTTAGGAAATTATTTTTGAAAAATAGACTTAATTTTTAGATTATATAAATCAAAAAATGATTACGATGAATTTTTTATTATTATTCTGAAATACATGAATTTTTTATGAATAGTGAAATACCATAATTTAAAAAATAAGATAAATACACTAATTATAGAGTCATGTGTGTTGTTCTACTGATATAAGCCTAGTTGATTCGGATTCACATGATAAAATTACAATTCATGATCATGGAAGACTCACTATTCTATATCTTCTGGAGAAATAATAAATTAATGAATATAATATAGAAAAATCCCCTCTCCCCTCCACTATATAAACAACCCCTCACCCCTCTTCCTCCCACACCACTCAAGCTTCAAGCCATGCCTAAATTCGGCCAAATAATCTTCCCAAGCCCTATACCCACGTCCAATACCTGGTGGTCACACCAAAAGGCCAAAAACAAAGGTCTTAAAGTGTTTCTCAAGGAGGAGTACTCAAGTTGTGAACCTCTCCTCTCTTTCCATTCAAATTCTTTTACAAGTTTTATTATTTTGTTGCTCTTTTCTCACCTCACCACATCCTAATGTAATGATAATTACATTACCTTAAATGTACTGTATTTTCATTATTTAATGGAATATTTCATCATAATCTCTTTTTTTTAGCTTTTATACAATAAATGCAAACACCATCTAAGATGTGATAATTTATCACACTCAAGGAATATGGGTCTTCAATTTGCATTAATATCTTCAATACTGGTCATGAATCTTTTTCAATGGTTGAAACAGATCATAATATATATATATTATATTGTTTAATGTTCTATAATCCTTACACATTCATAATATGGAATAATAATACAATACAAGTTTATTGTGAACAAAACCGCCAAGCCAATCCTTATTTTTATCTCATCAAATGAGTCATCGTCATAGTTTATAACAAGAATCATTTTAAGTTCATTTATATCTCTTTAATGTCACAAATAATTTATATTAACAATTCTAGATGTTTATTCACATTTCAGACAAACATCCATTCATGAATATATGTAAATGGATCATGAAAACCAAAGAAGAAAATGCTACCAAAACAATAAAATTGTATATCTTAAACCCATCAAAAAGGCCATTGATGAACATAATAAGGTTATAACATATCAATTACATGTTTATGAGGTTCTGTAATTATTAATTAATGAAGATAAATTTGATTATTCTGGTCATTAAGAACAATCATGAACACCTTCAATCATAAGGTAAGGGACCCTCTCTCTCACTTTTATTCAAGAATCGCCCATATGTTGTGCTCTTTTATTTTTAATACCAAATGATAGGGTATGTTTTATCACATCCCCATACTTCCCTTATGATATATAAATAATGGGATACCCCTTTACCTCTTATTAAGCCCTTGCAAGAACACTCCTTACCATTCCAAAATGTATGTAAGGGGTTTTCTCATATCACTTTTAATCCCGTGGGATTTTCATTTTTAACCTATTTTTTATTATATTTGGTATATGTGTACATAAAATTGATATATATTACCATGATTCTCTTTATATTCTTGGTATCTTGTGATTCATTTGTTTTTTATTAAGTTTTGGTCATACAGCTCAATTGATTACAACGTGGTAACGAGCATTATCTCAATTTTCACTTTATTGTGACTTACATAGTATTGTACACCACTCTCTCTTATGTGGGGTACCTACTGCCCATTTGAGATCAATTTTTAATTGAAATTATATTCCATTTAAATTTCCTTATTCTCATATCAGGGATATGATTATTGTATAAGGAGTATACCATTTTACACATGATATTTATTTTGAATGTTGTTTTGACTCTGGAAATATTGATTAATCTTTATCCTCTATTATATATAGATAATGTAAAGGAATTTTTCTCTTGTGTGGAATCTTTTTATAAATAATGATTTGGACATGAAGTAGTGGGTGGGGCCCGCTACATCCCCTCGATGCATCGGTTGGTCTCATGAGACAAATCAGTTGGCACCAAACCTGTCAAGTTTGTTTCCAAAAATCAGACGGGTTTCTACTCACAAAATAAAACCATTTTTATAGTAATATGGTATCATGTTACATATACATTAAGTCTTATTAATAATAATTCTCTTTATTCGTTATCAGTTATTACTATCCATAAGGTTTTCACTAGGATAAAATATATGGATGTAGTTTCATTCTCTGTATATTAATGGAATGATTTTTTCCTTTATTCACCGTGCCATTTTGATTATGTCAAATTGTTTACTATTAAATTACTATTTATTCATACATACTCTATTTGTAACCCTTACTAAGTGGTTTAGATGACCCCATTAATTGTTTACTTTCAATAGGTGATGAAGAGGAGATCATTTATTGAGTTCTTGTGGTTGTATTTTTTAGTTTTTCTAATGTATTATTTTTTGTAACCTTTTCAAATGTAATTTGAGTTGCATCTATGTATCTAGTTTCCTCATGAATAATAATCTGATTGTTCCTTCCGGATTTCCATTCATTATAACCATGCAAATATATAAAGTAATGCACAGACATTGGTCAAGAGGGGTCAAGGCATTACAATTGGTATCCAAGGAAGTTTAGTAACAAACATTGAAAATAGATTAGAAAATATAGATTGGGGAACAAAGACCTATGGTAGTATTTGAGGACAAACATAAAATAATGTCTGAATATTTTGTTAAGGAAAATATTATGTAAATCATTCAAGAAATACATCCCTGTCTGGATACTGGTAGGTAGAGGTGGCTCTTGCACATATGTACCTAGGAGTGAAAGCAACGACAAGGAGTTTCAACCATGACCTGGGGTATCCTGGTACATGACTAAGGGCCTTGATTCACTCTTGATTAAGAAAATACCATGGGATATGCTTTGTATAATTCATATTTTCATTACAAGCCATTATGAAGGATTGAAATGTAAATTATTCCATAAGGATACCATTTCTCTGATTATGGGATTAGTCATGCATAAGATCTCAATTTATGCTAAGTATTTTATTATGATAAGATTATAAATTATGATTTGTACCCTATTATAGTGTGTGCCATTATTTAGAAATGATGTCTAATGGAAGAAGGGGAATCAATACTCATGGAAAATTTATGTATTTCCCCACTGATAAATTCAACAGAGTTAATGTCAGAGTCGATTCGATTATGACCATATTTGGACAAATTAATCAGGCTGTGAAAAATAACCATGATACACTTGTGTTTGATCATTTAATATGGTAGAAGCCCCCATATTTTAGTGGGACTACTAATCCGATGGTAGCTGATTAGTGGATCAATTAACTTGAAAAGATATTCATGACATTAAGAAGAAATGAAAATGAGAAGGTAGTGCTGGAAGTATATTGTCTCATGGGTGATGCAGATCAATGGTTGTCTATGATCAAGAATACCATGGATGAAGAAGAAACAGAAGATATGTAATGGAGAACATTAATGGAAATATTCTTCAAAAAATATTTCCCTCGTGAGTAAAGAATCGAAATGAAGAGGAAATTCCTTAGCTTAAAGAAAAGGGAAGAATACAGTGTTGCAGAGTATGAGTATAACTTCATAAGGCTAGTTAGGTAAGTCATAGATTATGTATGTGACTCAACAGACAAGATTGGTCATTTATCTAAATTTATTAAGCCAAGTATTCTAAGGGAACTTTCCTCCCTAACATTTTCATCATATGATGAAATTGTATCATGTTCCATCTAAATAGAGAAGGAATTTTCTAGAACAAATTTTTAGGGAAACAAAGATAAACCTCAGTACTCAGATAACCAAGGGAAAGGTGATGTTCCAAATAAGAATAAGGTAACAAATAAATTCCCATTATGTGAGATCAGTGGAAAGAATCATCTCGGGAAATGCTTGAAATGCATGGGAGTATTCTATAAGTGTGTATAAAAGGGGAATCTATATAATGAATGCAATGAGAAGAAACAATTTGATGATGTTCAATACTACAATTATAGAGATATGAGACACTATAAAAATGATTTTCCCAAGAACAAAGGAAAATTGCCTTAGCAAAGGCCAAGAGGGAAAGGGAGTGCTTATACGATTACAACTGTGGAGGTCAAAGTTCCTAATTATGTGGTGGCAGGTACTTTAATTGTTTCCTCAAACATAGCCAACATTTTATTTGATTCTGGATCATCTAATTCATGTATATTTTCCTAGTTTTCCAAGAAAATTAGACTTTTTCAATTTGATCTAATAAAGGAGTTATCATTGAAAACTCCGGAGGGATGCATCATTGCAAAAAAGGCATGTAAACTAGTCCCCCTAATGAAACATAAACATTCTTTAGTTTCTATCTTTATCATCTTACCAATGACTGAATTTGATATAATTATTGGTACGAATTGGATGTCAAACTATGTTGCAAATATTTATTGCATGAAAAATGAAGTTACAATTTTTGAAAATGGTGAAGAATCCCTTATCATTAGAGCAGAAAAATCGCCACCTAATTCTTATCTAGATCCACCCCAATAGATTTACAGAATGAAATACTTGGAGTGGAAGAGAAAACAATATTTATGGGTGAGGGAAGAAATATTCAGATTGATGATGTTTATATAGTGCAAGAATACATTGATGTATTTCCAAGGGATTTACCTGGATGTCCTCCAGAGCGAAAAATTGAGTTATCCATTGACTTAATTTCTGGTGAAAGACCTATATAAAAGACCCCCTTTAGAATGTTTATTTTTTAGTTAGTTGAGCTAATGAAAAAATTAGAGGAGTTGAGTGACAAAGGATTTATTCGACCTATTGTATCTCAATAGGGAGCCCCAGTCCTGTTTATCAAGAAGAGAGATGGATCCATGAGGCTACAAATTGATTAGAGGGAAATCATTGCTATTACAGTAATGAATAAGTATCCTTTTCCCCGGATTGATGATTTCATTCATCAACTTCATGGAGATCAATACTTTTCGAAGATTGATCTTCGATCCAAATATCATCAACTACGTGTGAGGAAGGAAGATATTCCTAAGACTACATTTCGAACCAGGTATGGGAATTACGAGATTAAAATGATGCCTTTTGGACATACTAATCAACCCTCTGCATTCATGGATTTATTTAATAGAGTTTTCAAGGAATATCTTGATATCTTTTTTGTTGTATTCATTGATGATATCCTTGTGTACTAAAATATCTATAAAGGGAATGGGGATCAATTATAGATTATTTTAGAAACTCTTAGATGAAATGAATTATATGGGATGTTTAGCATGTGAGAATTATGGCTTGAATTAGTTTGTTTTCTTAGATATATTGTCTCTATGGATGGAATACTAGTTTACCCTGCAATGAAAAAGGCAATCCAAGATTAGCCCATGAAAAAAAACATAACTGAGGTACACAGTTTTATTAGCATAGAATATTTCTATCGGCATTTCGTTCAGAACTTCTCCCTATTGGCTAACCCACTGACCAAGCTCACACATAAAGGAGTTAAGTTTGTGTGGTCAAAAGAATGTATATAATTATTCAATGAATTTAAATGATGATTGGCCAATTCTACAATTTTGACTCTTTGATCTGGAAGTGATGGATTTTTAATATATAGTGATGCATTAATGAATTGAATAGGTTGCATCCTTATGAAAAATGAGAAAGTTATTGCTTATTCATCAAGATAATTGAAATATCATGAGAAAAATTATTCAACTCATGATCTTGAGATAGCAGCCGAATTCGTTTCTCTGAAAATATAGAGACATTATCTCTACGGAAAAAGATGTGAGATTTATATGGACTATAAGAGTTTGAAATAAATTTTCACAAAAAAAACAACTCAACATGAGTTAAAAGAGATGGATCAAGTTTCTCAAATATTATGATTTTTCAATACACTACCACCCAGGAATGGAAAATAAGGTGGAAGATGCATTAAGCAGGAAGGATCATAGACTCTTGACCCAAATGATGATTCAAAGAGATCTAGTATCCCTGGATCTATTGAAGATATATATGGGAATTATTATGGAAGGGGAAACAAATTTACTATTTCATATGACTGTTAAACAATCATTATTATAGAAGATAAAAATATCTCAATATGATGACGAGAATCGGTAAAAGAAAATTATTTTTGTTAAGGATAGGAGATTGGAAGACTTAATATATGAAGAAGGATTTATGATGTTTGGGAAGAGGTTGTGCGTCTGATCAGTACCTAAGCTAAAAAGTGAAATATTAGACGATGCTCATAGCTCAAATTTTTCTACACACTAGGGTAGCACAATGATGTATAGATATCTGAAGGAATATTTTTGTTGGGAAAATATGAAGTAGGAAATTGCTGACTACAAGTCAAGGTGTCTAGTATGTCACCAAGTCAAGGTAGAGAGACAACATCTTATAAGAGTGATGAAACCTATACCTATTCCTATTTTTTTGTGAGATAAAATTGTGATGGTTTTTGTAACCTGACTACTGAGGACACCTAGAGGGAATGATGCAATATGGGTAATTGTTGATCATCTCACAAAATCAGCATATTTCGTTCCTATAAGAGGGTATTTTCCACTTGAGTTCCTGTAATGACTTTATATTAATGAATTTGTAAGACTTCATGGTGCACTTCTACCGATTGTGTCTGATCAAGGTCCCTGATTTACAAAAAAAATTATGGAAAAGTATCTAGAAGGTTTTGAATGCTGAGATTCATATGAGTGTTACTTATCACCCCCAAACTGACGGACAGTCTGAAAGGACTATTCAATCTATGGAATACATGCTAAGATCATGATCTCTTAACTTCCAAGGTATGTGGGATCAAAACATGCTATTTGATGGAGTTTTCCTATAACAATAGTTTCCATTCTAGAATTCAAATGGATTCATGTGAAGAATTATCGGGAAAAAAGATTTCAAACTCCAACATGTTGGGATAAAGTTAAAGAGAAAAACCTTATAGGCCAAAAACATATTAAAAATACCATGACAAAAGGTTAAGACAATTAAAAAAATATTAAAGAATCCTAAAGTAGGCAGAAGAGTTATGCTGACAACTGGAGAAATGATTTAGAATCAAAAGTGGGAGATCATGTCTTTTTGAAAGTATCTCTATGGAATGGTGTCCTAAGGATCGACAAGAAATGGAAACTAAACCCCAGGTACATCATGAAATTTGAATTTCTAGAATGAGTCGGAGCTGTAGATTACCAATTAGAAATGCCTCCAAGTCTCTCTAAAGTTCATGATGTGTTCCACAGGTCATTGTAGATGAAATACAAGCCATTCCCAATGTATGTACTCAACTATGAAGAAATAGAACCAGAACCTGATATGTCATACTATGAAGAGCCTATTGAGATCCTTGACTCAAGGGAGAATATATTTATGAAATCGTATGACTCTTCTAGTAACGGTTCATTGGAAAAACCAGATTATAGAGGTACCAACATGGGAACCTGAGGTCGTTTTGAAGAAGAACCACCCACATATTTTTTTGGGTTATATAAATAAAAAAAAATCAAGAACGAAATTTCTGAAGGAGGGAATAATATAGCACCCCAAACATTTTATGGTATGTTTCTCTTAAATACATTATAGTCATAGCCTATATTTCATAAATAACTATGTTTCTTTGAAAAAACACTTGGTTGTTTATTAGATAGTCATAGCCTATCCATTGAATGTAAATTTTCCACTTGTGAGTTTTGAATTTTGAAAATTTGACACAAAGAGTTGTGTTTAGGATGATATTTAGTGTTTGATAGAATTAACTTAATTTTCTGTGAATAGTAAATTACCCTTATGTATAGTAACCTACACTAATGAATAGTAACTTACCCTTATGAATAGTAACACACCTCTTATGAATCTTATCCATACCCATGAATATATAAATAAATTTAGGAACCTTTAAAATAAAGATGAATATTTTTAGTGTTTATATTTTTTAATTAAATAATGATTTTAATTAAATATTTAATTAATTTTATTTAGGAACTTTTTTTGGAAAATGGACTTTAGTTTTGGAATCTACATATCAAAAAATGGTTAGGGTGAATTTTTGGTTTTTTTATGAAATGCCTGAATTTGTTATAAATAGTGAAATACCATAATTTACAAAATAAGCTAAATACACTAATTATCGAGTCATGTGTGATGTTCTATTGAGGCAATCCCAATTTATTTGGATTCACATGATAAAATTACTATTCTTGGTTATTTAAGTCTCACTATTCCTTTTCTTATGGATAAATAATAAATTAATGAATATAATATAGAGAAATACCCTCTCCCCTCTAATATATAAACCACCTCTGACCCCCTCTTCCTCCCACCCCACTCAAGCTTTAAACCTTGCCTAAATTTAGCCAAATACTCTTCTTAGTACCTCTCTCAAAGTCCAAGATCTTCTGGTCTCACCAAAATGCCCAAAACCAAGGGCTTAAGGAGTTTCTCAAGGAGGAGTACTCAAGAGGTGAACCTATCGTCTCTTTTCTTTCAATTTTTTAACATGTTTTATTATTTTGTTTCTCTCTTCTCACCTCAACTCATACAAATTCCTTATAATTCTAGTGCCTTACATGTACTATATTTTTATTATTCTAATGGAATATTTCATCCTAATATCCATTTTTTCCTCCTTTTATACAATAAATGCAAACTCCGTCTGAGATGTGTTAATTTATCACACCCATGAAAGAAGTGTTTTAAATTTTCATTACTCTCCTCAATACTAGTCAGGAAACCTATTAAATGGTTGAACTAGATCATAATATATTTATTTTATCTTTTTTAATATTCTATAATACTTACACTTTCATAATATGGAATAATAATACAAAACAAGTTAATTGTGCACACAACTACCAAGCCAATCCAAGCATTTATTTTTAACTCCTCAAATGGGTCATCCTCATTGTATATAAACAGATGAATTATAATATTATTTATATATCTTTAATTTTACTAATAATTTATAATAACAATTATATATGTTTAACAACATTTCAAACAAATAGTCATTCCTGAATACAATTAAACTGATCATGAAAACCATAGAAGAAAATACTAAAAAAAATGAAGCTCTTAATCCCATAAAAAAAGATATTAATGAACCTAATAAGGTTATAACATATCAATTACATGTTGATGAAGTTCTGGACTTATTAATAAATGAATCTAAATTTGATTATTCAGGTCGTTAAGAATAATAAAAAACACCTTCAAGAATAAGGTAAGGGATCCTCTCTCTCACATTTTTTCCAGAATCTCCCATATTTTGTGATATTTTATTTTTAGTAAAAAATTATGGTGTATATTTTCTCACCTCCCCCATAATTCCCTTATAATATATAAATAATGAGGTACTGCTTTACCTCTCATTAATACTTCACAAGAACACTCGTTACCATGCAGAAATGATTGCAAGGGGTTTTCTCATATCCCTTTCAATAGTGTGGGATTTCCATTGTCCGCCACTTATTTATTATATGTAGTAGAGGTGTAATTCCATTTGATATATATTACCTTGATTAAATTTATATTCATAGTATTTTTTGATTCATTTTTTGGTTATTAACTTATGGTCATATGAATCAATTGATTGCAACATGGTAACGAGCTTTGTCTCAATTTTCACTTCATTACGATTTACGTAGTATTGTGAACCTACTCATTATTATGTGGTGTACCTACTGCCCATTTGAAATCACTTTTTATTTGAAAGTATATTCAATTTAAATGTCATATTCTAATATCATTGATATGATTATTGTCTAGGTTGTATACCATTTTACATAAAGTATTTATTTTGAATGTTGTTTTGACTGTGGAAATATTGACGAATTTATATCCTCTATTATATAAGGATAATGTTAAGGAATATTTATATTGTGGGGACTATAAGTATAAATAATAATTTGGACATGCAGTGGAGGGTGGGCCCACCTATATCCCCTTGATTCATCAGTAGGTCTCATGAGATAAATCAGTTGGCGACAAACCCTTTGAGTTTGTTTCAAAAAATTAGATGGGTTTCTACCCATAGAATTAAACCGTTTTTACGGAATTATTCTATCATGTGCTAGATACATGATGTCTAGTTAATAAGAATTCTATTTATTCATTATTATTTATTACTATCCCTGATGATTTCACTATGACAAAATATATTCATGAACATTCATTTTCAGTTTATTAATGGCATGAGTTTTTCATTTATTCACCATGCCATATTCATTATGTCAAATTGTTTACTATTCAGTTATTATTGATTCATTATTTCACTATTTGTTACCCTTACTGAGTATTTGAGCTCACCCCTTTCATTTTTTACTTTCAACAGGTATTGAAGAGGAGATCAGTTATTGAGTTATTGTGGATGCAGTTTTTAGTTTTTGTTATGTATTGTATTTTGTAACCTTTTCCAATGTAATTTGAGTGACTTATATGTATCTAGTTTCTTCAAGACTACTAAACTGATCGTTCCTTTTGTATTTTCATTCCTTTTAAACATACCAATATAACAAGTAATGCATCGACTATGGTCTAGAGGGGTTATGGCGTTATAGTGGGCCTGAGTTGGGGAAGATCTGGGTCGGGTCGTGTCGGGTCGTCCCAGACTTGGTTGGGTCATGTCGGAGAAGACACATACCCAATTTGACCTAGTTATGCTTAAAGGGCCATAACTCCTAAACCAGATGTCCATTTGAAAAACCGTATATGTTGATGGAACCCTTAGGATGGTGCAATCTTTTTGAGATACTCCACTTGGGTTTTTGAGAAATTTGGAGTATGTCCATGTTGGATTGGACTCGAATATAACCGGGCCCTTGGCACTAATATGACTATAACTTATATACCAGGTGTCTGATTGACGCACTGTATGTTGCGTTAGAATACTTATTACTTGGTATTTATTCACGTTACTTATTCATTGGACTACCTAGAAGTTGAGGTATGGTCGGTGGCTTGACGAGAAGAATCTATGGAACTCAAACGCACCATGTTTTGGAATCCTTTGGCTGGCTGTCATGCGACTTATGACCCTCTGTGGATCGATTACTTACGATCCTCTATAGATCATCAGCCACAAGACCTAACAAGGACCAGGCTTAGACTGTCCCATCATGGATCAGTGACTTATGACCCTATGTGGATCGACGACTTACGAACTTGTGTGGATTGATGAATTATGACCCAATGTTGATCGATGACTTATAACCCTATGTGGATCAGCAATATCTCAACCCGATGAGGACCAGTCGTAGAGCGGCCCATCATGGACCAACGACTTATGAACCTGTGTGGATCAGTGACTTATGACCCTATGTGGATCAACATTGGAATGAATTCATCATGGTACAATGGTGGAACTTCATAACAAAATATGATGATTCAACTTCAAGACTATTGATCCTTATTAATGTTCGTTAAGTTATATACCTGGTTTGAGATGAGTATTTTACTTTGGGCCTAAAAAATAAGATCATTCTTTATGGTTTTTCATTTTTGGAATTCTAAGAGACCTTTGGGGGTCTCTGGGTCCCTACTGGGTATTTTTATACTCACCCCTGCATGGGATTTTCCCGCACCTTACTGTGTCTTGTGTAGATGACATACTACTTTGACAGAGATTTGGGAGCATGGACTAGACGATGTATGGAGGTACCCAGTTGATGTGGATAACCGAACCGACGAGCTGTACCTACCCTTCAGGTAGGATCCTTGGAAGATGAACTCTAGAGTTGTTTGTCCTTCTTGTTTTACTTTATTTTTAGTTGGATTTGTATACTGGACCATTTCACATTCAGTTTTCACTTTTAATATCAATAGTTCTACTATGGGGTTTTCTTTTGTCATGTACCGAATTTTTGCGTGTATAGTTCTAAAGGAAATCACTTCCCTTTTTGGGATATTCCTTTCTGGTGCTAGTCGCCAACCCCTATCCTATGGAAGGTAGACTTGGGGTAGTCACGATGCGTGCCCTTGGGGACGGGTTGTGACAAAGTGGTATCAAAGGAGTATGTTCTACCGAAGAACTATGACTTTGATATTTTCAATGGGTAAATAGTTTTAAGTGTTTTGAGTATGGTTTTTAGTTTGAGGAGTCCAATATTGGTGTGGCGGTCGATGTATCCATACAGTAGGACCCTCAGTTCTGATTTCCAACTCAATACATGAAACCACTATTTGCATGTGTATTTGAAATGTTTTCCTTTTAAAATATTTGGAGTAATCACACCATGTATAACTTATTGACCATGGCACACTTGTTCCTTTACAGGATGCCGCCACGAAGACAGCCATCCAGGATTCTAGTGAGAGATGATGATGATGGCCCAACAAGAAATGAGGCTTTGGTGTATGGCCCTCTTATGGCGATGGTACCATCAGGTGGTGTATGAGAAGCACCACTACCCGTTGGAAAGAACTTTCCCCCAGCCCACAAGTAGACTGTGCATGCCTACTAAGCGCATTTCATGAGTTTGAGAGATAGATGACACTGAGGCTAGGGTGTGAGACAGATCTACATGAAGCTGAGGACATGCTCGAGGCTGTGGCATGGGTTTTTCCCATTCGGTCGAGACACTAGTAGACCAATTGGCGATCCTATATGCTAGCCTATTTTATGGCACAACAAGGATATGGGGTAGCCTGACACTCTAGTTTGATGATGAGAAAATCGTCACTCAGATGGACTTCAAGATCCACTTCTGGGTAAATTTTGTAACTGCGACACTATGCTCTCTGCGTATTCAAGAGCTACTGCACTTACAGAAGGGCAGCCTGACAGTGGCACAGTACTCAGCGATATTCACTGAACTATATCGCTTATCCACTAACATGGTAAGATTCCCTTTCATCAGGTCCTAGACTATTAAGAAGGGTCCTTTATGGGAGATTGGAGCATCGATGATATCACTCAACATCCCGACATAGGCTGGAGTTCTAGAGAGAGCACTATTGGTGGAGAGATTACTAGCTCAGCAGGCACCAAAGGTGAGAGAAACCTTCGGACGGTAGGTGGCCAAGACATCTATAGCAGGTAGAAGTTAGATGGCATAAAGGTCCAAGAAGGGCCAGACCTTCTGGTGGATGACCTGGGGATATAGGGTCAGAGGTGCAGAGCTCACAGAATAGAGGAGTTCAGTAGATAAGCAGACTGTGCTACTCATGTTGTAGGTAGGGTCACATGGCTCGTGACTACCCGACCCGCCGCACCAAAGACCAGGAGACGGTCATGGGACCGATGAGGCATAGGAAAGGTTTCGAGTGGAGAGGTGTGCATCAAAGTAGACAAGGTAGATGATATATTTGTGTAGCAGGCGGTGGGAGAGGATTTGAGGTTCTACCACCACCACCTCTACATTGTCTACCCATACCTCATGGAGTATGTGGAAATGGAAAGGATGAGCTTCAGGGAGATGAGGCCTATGACCATGGTTCTACAGAGATGAATCAAGTTATGATCTACATCTACTCCACCCTAGATGCAGTTCATGTAGACACAAGTGCTAGTCACTTTTTTATTTCCACAACTCTCTTTCGGATCTCAGAGATTCTGATGGAGCCATTGGCTCAATCCTTACATTTAGAGACACCTATGGGAGAATAATTGATGATTAAACACTCATTATAGCTTTGTCATATTACTCTAGTAGGCGAGATAATTGGTTGGGATCTCATAGTTGTAATGTCGAGGCCTCACGATGTCATCTTGGGTATGGAATGGTTATATACGATCCATGATCAGATTTACTATTTTAGGTGAAAAGTGAGGTTTGTCCAAGAGGATGGGACTAGGTTTTCTTTTACTGGTGAGAGGGTAACTTTTTTAGCTTAGGATGGACTTTCTCGGAAAGGGTGCAGCCAATCACTCATTAGATGGCTATCCTTACCCTTAGAGAAATTGATGAGAGGAGTCCATGTTATCCTGTAGTTGTGTAATAGTATGCTGATGTCATTCCTAATGTTGTTCTGGGACAAACTTATCGTAGATATGTAGACTTCTACATTGACATGTACCCTATGTCATCACCGACATCTATTCCAGCATACCAGATGGCCCCTGTTGAGCTTCGTGAGTTGAGGGTACAGTTGGAGGACATGCAAGGTAAGGGGTTCATATGGCCTAGTGATTTTCCATGGGAAGACATGATTTTCATCACCAAGAAGGTAGATGTGAGTTTGAGGCTTTGTGTGGACTATCAGAGCTAGAACTAGATGGTTTTGAAAAACAAGTATCCACTATCGAGGATTGATGATATCCTCAATCAGTAGAAGGGTGATCAATGATTTTCGATGATAGACCTCTGATCAGGCTATCATCAGCTAATGGTACGAGATGAAGATATACCAAAGAAAACCTATGGATACTGGTAAGCCCACTAAAATTTCTAGGTGATGCCTTTCGGCGTGAACAATGCTCCGACAGTGTTAATGGGACTCATGAACATGATCTTACAACCTTACCTTGATCTCTTTGTGGTGGTCTTATTTGATGACATCTTGGTGTAATCAACGTTAGAGGAGGAGCATGAAACTCATATGCAGATAGTTATGGATACACACCGAGAACATCTACATTATGGTAATCTCTCAATGTGACATTTCTATATAAGGGTGGTCCACTTTCTGGGAAATGTTATATTAGACGCTGGTGTTTCAGTGGACCCAGCAATGATAAAGGAAGTGCTTGCATGGGAGCCACCCAGGAGCATGACGAAGGTGTGGAGCCTCCTAGGGTTGGCTGGTGACTACAAGAGATTCATAACTGAATTTTCTAGAGTAGAAACGCCCTTTTCAGCTTTGAAAAAGAAGGGACAACCTTTCTTTTTCATAGAGAGATATCATCAGAGTTTTCAGGAGCAGAGGTATAGATTGACAAGTGCCCCCATCTTGAAGAAACCTGTGGAGGACATTGGGTATGTAGTCTACAAGGATGCATCAATGACATGACTGCGATGTGTCCTATTGAAGGAGAGAGATGTGATTTCCTACAACTCAAGATAGTTGAGACAACATGAGCAGAACGATTCTACCCATGACCTAGAGTTAGAAGTAGTTTTCTTTTCCTTGACGATTTGGCAACACTACTTGATGGGTGAAAGGTTTTATGTCTACTCCATCACAAGATTCTCAGGTATATCTTCTCACAGAAATACCTAAACCCGAGACATTGACGATGGATGTAGGTCCTATTTGATTATGACTTTGAGATAGTCTACATTCACGGGAAGAGGAACGTGGTGGAAGACGCACTCAGTAGGAGGTCTGATTTACAGTTGTTGAGTGAGGCGATAGAGAAGCTAGCCACGTTGTAGTAATCCTTCCTGGATAGTGGTGGAGAATCTTACCTTCAGTATATAACATTCTCTCCCCCTCTCCTTCTGCAAGTTAGGGAGGCACATCTTAGGGATATTGACTACGAGATCTGACATGCTCAGATATCTTCAGGGTAGGCTGTTGAAAGATTTTATGAATATTGGGAGCACAAAATCCTTTTCAGAGGATGCACCATGTTACCAGTGATGATACACGATGAGTTGATGAGGGATTCCCACACATACCATTTAGATATACATCTTGGTATGTCGAAGATATACCAGACCTCTGGCGTTAGTACTGGTGGCTAGGGATGAAGAAAGCAGTGGCAGTGTTAGATTCACGATGCCTCACTTGTCATCAAGTGACAACCATGCACTATGTTCCAATAGTCTTGAATTATCCACTTGAGGGTCCATAATAGAAGTGGAATGGTATCTCCATGGAATTTGTGATAGGGCTACCACGTACGTCTAGGGGCCATGATTCCATCTGGGTGATTGTTTCCCGACTCACCTAGTCATACCACTTACTACCCCTCCGAGTGCAGGGATCATTAGAGGGCTTGGGACACCTCAACGTATATGAGATAATATGACTTCACAGGGTGCAATCGATTATTGTCTCGGATTTTGATGCTTTTGTAACATTCCAGTAGGTTAAGGGATTACAAGAGGAGTTCAGGACTTAGCTATGTTTGAGTACCACCTATCATCCAAAGATAGAAGGTCAGATGGAGCGGACTATACAAACACCTGAGGACATGCTCCATGATTTCATCCTTGATATTGGTTTCAATTGGATGGATCAAATTCTCTTGGAGGAGTTTTATTACAACAACACCTATCACTCCACCATTTTCATGTAACGTTTTGAGGCCTAGAATGGGAGACCATGCAGATCACCTTTATTCTGGAAATATCTATGGGAGTCAGCACTTATGGGTCTAGAGTTAGTATGGGATACCACTAATAAGGTGAAGACCATCCAAGAGTGGATGAAGACAACACATAGTGTGAAAAAGTTGTATGGTGATAGAAGATGGAAACCCTTAGAGTTCGGGAAGGGAGACCATGTCTTCCTATGGTTCTCACCTTGACATGGTTTTCATTGATTTGTCAGGGGTGACAAGCTATCTCTGAGGTTCATCAGACCATTACTGATTTTAAATAGAGTTGGTGATGTGGTGTACTACCGAGATCATCCTCCACTGATGCACAAAGTTCATGACGTTTTCCACATGTAGTAGTTGAGGAGATAGGTGCTTGATCCATCACACATCATCGAATGAGACGAGATGGACATTGTCGATGGGGAGATGATCATAGAGTTCCTATTGGAGATAGTGGATTGACCAGAAAAGGTCCTTCATTGATAGTCGATTCCTATGGTCCGCATTCGATGGTAGAAAGGGAACCATCAGAAGAGAACATGGGAATATGAGGCTTAGATTCATGCTCAATACCCAGATTTTTTATCTTATCTTTTGTTGTATCATTCGGGGAAAAAAATTAATAAGGTGGGGAGAATGTAAAGTCCCATAAATTCAGTATAATTTTATTAATTATAAAAAGTATTATGATACCGGGAAAATAGACGGCACGTGATTCTGAGGTCCTGTGTGCTTAGAACAGAATTTTTTAATTTTTTATGGTACGTTCAGTAAATGTGAGAGCATAGATTTCTATATTTTGAACATGTGGTTGGATTAAAAATCTAAGGGCACCTATTGAATTCATAGCTCTGAGATTCACTTAGGAAAAGATTAAATTTGACAGAAATGGGTCTGACAATAAAAGTTAATATTTTGAATTTTCAAAGAAAATAATAAAATAACTAATTGATTTATTTTATTATACATTTAAAATGATTTAGAAAAGGTGGCGGGACCATAGATTTAATAGGTTATTTAATAACATGATTCACTAGGTTGTGTACTCTCACCTTCGGGTAATTAATCTGTTAATTAATTAATTCTTTAATTAATAACATTAATGAGGAGAGAGTTAAACTCTTTAAATATAATGTTAAATTCACCATTTGTGAAAGAGTTTGAACAATCACTGGAGAAATCTCAAAGAAGCACCGATAGAAATCCTATCCATGGAAGAACAAACGACACTGTTGAGGATTCGATCCGGAGATCGATGAATACTGAAGAAAAAATAGGAAAAATTTATTTTCCTCCTAATTCATTAGCGGAATCCAACATGTTCATGGTTGGGATTTTTTTATTAAATGTGAATTATTTATTCAACCTACCTTGTTCTTGAATTAAATAATGAACATGGATCAACCGACTAACGAGTTGATCTGAAAACCATTGGAATCTACAGGTGGTTATCCCAAGAAATTTATATTGACATTGTTTTGATTAATTTTCCTTATTAAAACACTAATGATGAGGGCACGAGCCAATCCAAACAAGGCCCAGACCCTCCACTGATCTCAGTTTTAATCCGTTATCCCTGGGCGAATATTCGTCTTGACAGCAATGCAAAACCGAGGGCCGCACATAAATGTTGGCATCACCGGAGGCCCATAGTCACAAAGAGGCAGAAAATTGGACCACCGAAGCTTCTACAGTGGCCTGTGGAAGTACTTCCAGCTAACTATCCCTGGATAGGAAGAGTAGGCGGCTCCCACATGCACTACGGAGGATAGAGGGTGGCCGGCCAACGTCGGCTACATCGAGGGCGGACAACACGCCTCAAACGAGACACCGCGACTCCAATTGAGGTGGTGGCAGACCCGCATCCATGGGTAATGCCCTAGACCGGTCCACTAGACCAGTTATCTGACGGGGCGGCACTGGCTTGGCGCTACCGGTTGAAGACCAAATAGATAGAGCCCGTTCAGTGGTTAGTTGGGACCGCACCCACCTGGTAGCTGCACCCAACCGATTGACCAGACCGGGTCAGCCCGGGTCGGGTCAGACTCGGGTTAGTTCGGGTGGTCTCCGATCGTGGCAAGTCGGGTCAGGTCAGACCGGACCCGAACCCAGTTTGACCCAGTTACGCTTAAAGGACCATAACTCCTAAACCAGACATTTTTTTGATGAACCTTCTATGTTGTTGGAATCCTTAGGAAAAGGTAGTCCTTTTTTATAATCCAATTTGGTTTTGGAGAAAGCTGGAGTACGGTCGGGTTGGATCTGACTCAAATCCCACCAGGTCCTTGACACTAATATGGCTATGACATATAGACTAGGAATCCTATTTATTCTTCATCTATTTCATTTAAACCCATAGGACATGGTGGTTTTTCAGGATACTTCTTCGTGGGACTTCGTTGAAGATGAGGTATGTCCAATGTCTTGAGGAGAAGAATATATGGAACATAAGTACATCATATGAGGGAATCATGTGGTTAGATGTCAATCAACATATGAACTTGTGTGGATCTACGAAATATGACCCTTTGTGGATCGATGACTTATGACCTTGTGTGTATTAGCAACAACGTGATCTGCCGAGGACCAGCCATAAAGCAGCCTGTCATGGATTATCGACTTATGACCCTATGTGGATCGATGAATTAATCAACTATGTTGACCGATGAATTAAAACCCTATGTGGATCAATGAGTTACGACCCTGTGTGGATGAGGAGTAGCGTGACCCGATGAGGACCAGCCTCAGAGAGGCTCGTCGTTGATCATTGATTTATAACCCTATATTGATTGGTGACTTCCAACCCTCTGTGGATCCTCATTTGAAAAAATTATTAATGGTACAGTAGTGAATTTTTTTAATAAATATGATGATTTAGATTCACGATTAATCATTGTTATTTATGTTATTTATGTTATACACTTAGTTTTAGATGAGTCTTTTACTTTGTGCATTGGGATTGAGATCATGCATTGTGGTTTTTCCTTTGTGGAATTCTTAGAGACCTTTAGGGTTATCGGGGTACCTACTGGGTATTGTTATACTCACCCCTACATGGGTATCACCCGAAACATTGGTGTCTTGTGCAGATGATGAATAACTTTGACTGAGATTTGGGATCCAGGGCTAGATGGTGTACGTAGGTAACCGGTTGATGTGGATAGCCGCCGTGATGAGTCGTACCTACCCTTCAGGTAGGATACATGGTAGAAAATCTCTGGAGCTATTTTTCCTTTTTCCTATACATTATTTTCAATTGGGTTTGTATACTAGCCCATTTTACTTTTGGTTTACACTTTTACTATTATAAGTTCTACATTGTGGTTTTTTGTCATGTACCTAGTTTGTGTGTGTACAAGTTTAATGAAAATTCCATCATTTTTGGGATATGCCTTTCTAGTGCTAGTCTCCTACCCCTGGCCTATGTAAGGTAGGCTTGGGGTAGTCATAGTGCGGGCCCCGGGGGATGGGTCTTGGCAGTTTGTGAGGAGATGAGGAAAAAGAATTAAATCGTCACACGTGGTAATTATTTTCTTTAATATGAATGATGTTTTTATTTCCAATTTGATAGAAGATGAAGATGGTTATAGGATATTAATTTAACATAAAAAAATTATTAGTATACGGAATATACTTGTATTATTATATTAGTAGATTTGATGAGTAATTTAAGAGTGTTTGAGAAGAAATAAAACAAAAACCCAGGGTTAAGAAATATGCCTCTTCTTCTGAAAACCTATTTAGTTTCATACCCAAATACATAATAGATTGAATTTATAGAAATGGAAATGATTGTAGGGAATTTGTAGGGATATTAAGATAATTTTGGGTTGGTTATTATAGAACCAAAACACTTTTTAAGTGTGTGGAAGAGAGGAGCGGGGGTATTCTTTTATAATTAGGGGAGAGGCCATACATTGAAATTTTAAATAGATTAAAACATATTGAGGTTTTAATAAATCCAAATGTATCTAAAATATAATTTTCCAGAATATAATCTGACATCATTTTAAATATTTTTTTCCAATATAATTTTTAAATATATTTAGTTCATATTAATCTATATCTATTATGTTTAACCCCCGGTAAAGCAGTTTTATCCTTAACCATGTTAAAATATTTTTTACTTTTAAAAATTTATTATCTCCAAAAACTATGTAAATAGTATTACATTTTATTAATTAAACTAATTCAAAATATTAGATCCAAATAACAAAATTTTATTCATAATATTGGGCTAATTTAATTTAATTATAATACCACAAAACATGATGAAAATGCATTTATAGAAAAATGGATTGGAAGTATAAAATTTTTCTTATACAAAATTCATGTATAAGAATTATTAAAAAAAACCATATTTTTATTTATTTTAACATAAGTATATAATTATATTTAAAACAATTATAAAAAATTACATTTTTAACACATGAAAATAAAATAATGATTCCAATAAAAAATTTATTATACACTGTAGATTAAAACAATAGAAAATTATCGATAACTCAACTGAATCTATTATTCACATTCAGAACTAAAAAATAAAGATAATTTTATCAAATTAATATTCTATAATATGTAAATAAATGTTATTAATAAAACTATATATTTCTTGAAATCAAAATTTAGTAATAAATAATAATTTTTCTTTTCCCATAAAAATTAACTAATATTATTTTATTGAATATAACTTTATGAAATATAATTAATGAATGTAAATATGACATGATAATTATATTTCATAACATTGTGTAGTTTGTTACAATCATTCTATCTTGTGTAAATTTTGTCCTCTAAATTTTATTCATTAAATAAACATGTGTGGATAATTTTCATTCAATGTATTTTTTCATTCCCAAGTTTCTTCTTCAACAATATGGCTTTTTTGTAAAACAATAACATAGTGAATCCAATGATTCTATAAAAAAGTAACTTTATCGGAAATAATTTTAATAGGTTATACCTAATAAGAATTTTTTCTCCAAATGAATCTCATTTAAGGATCATGTCATGAGAGGAATTTCATACATATTTTCTAAACAGTAAAACATTAAAACCATCATCCACTAGAGACAAAATTAGAGCCAAGGAGACGTGGATAGAAAATTATAAAAAAAATTATAAAATATTTAATAAGTTCTACCTAACCATATATTTCAACCTCATATAATGAACATGAATATTGCTGAATTTTTCACCCAACATCATATTTGATCACTTGATGGCTGCTCAAGTCAAGATGGATATTTAAAATTACTACTTTATTAACCGAGATACCCTTATATGGGGACACAATAGGTTTTCCCACTTCAAAATCACGGATTATTCTATTTTGAAATGAAGGGTGTTCAAAATACCACCACCATGGCTTATAAAATTCAGAGAATCCATCATAAATACCTTTTTATTTTTTCTCCTCTAGAGGATACGGATGCAAAGAATCTCTACAAATGATCTACTTCAGAAGGCTGGATAACAAATAGTGTCAGTTTTTATTATATGTTTCAAGGATGAAGAAGATTTCACCATCTCTTCATCCCTTGTAGCTTTGCTCAGAAGATGTGGGTATATTTTTACTATCTAATTGGTATGAATTTAAACATGAAATTATAGGTTCATAATTTCATTGAGAGGATCAATAGTGCATTCTGAAGTTATTAGGTTCAATACAACTTAATTTCAGCAGCTACAACCCTCTTTTCTATAGTATGAATCACAAAGACAGATAGATCTTTTTCTGACCAACAACCTCTCCTTAATTTGGGTATAATGTCTATTCATAAGGTGGTGTATATTGCATATGTTTTGAAAACTGTAATCATGTAAAACAAAACTAAGGAACTGGACACCCTTCGGCATTTGGGAGTCATAGGCCAGATGAATAAACAAAAAGATCTCAATTTCATATGGTAGATCCCACCTATCATTTCATGGATCAAAGTTAACATTCAAGGTGAAGATTTTGGTATTCCAGGTCCTACGATTTGCAAAGGTTTATTTTGAAAACATCTCTTCTTTGTCAAGGGTTTCTTAAATAATCAATCTGGAATTTGAATTTCACATGAAGTAGAATTAATGTCTATTATGCATGATGTTATGTACGAAATCCAATATAAGTGTAATTTCTTATGGACCAAGTATAATTATAAATTTTCCATTAAATCTCTTTAGACATGAACAATGAATTTTCTGGGGATAATATTTCACCATTGTATTGACTATATTAGTAATATTTCTGAACTAAATTTGCTATCCCACATGCCTACCGAGATGAAAATAATGTAGTGGATTCCCTATCAAAGAAGGAGTTCTTAGAAATTAGTATGGTGTGGTCATTTAGGACCCGGACTATTGTTTTTCCATGTGAAATGTAGACATGTTGGGTCTACTATGTACCCAACATTGTAATAACCCCTTGTATTTTTTTCTTTCCATGTTTTTTATATTATAATATTTTCTCAAGGTTGGATTTGACCAGACACTGGACCTTTTGTCATAGTGCACAATATAATTTGAAACTATTTTTTACCAAAACTCATAAAACATTTCAATGGGGATAAATTAATAATCTCAATGATCTCCTATATCAAATGAATGATATTTCCACTGTTTATCAGCATATGTTTTCTCCTTACTTTGAGATAAAATCATATATTTTTTATTCATATACACTATGTAATACATTTAATCTACCAATTATTATCCCAAAAAATTATCATTCTCCTACTATATCCTAAAAAGTGGGATTCAGGAAAAAGATTCAATATAATTCCTTAAATGGTTTCATCTTTATACTGAAATGAAAATTTTTATTA
This sequence comes from Viscum album, assembly GCA_963277665.1. Taxonomy (NCBI): domain Eukaryota; kingdom Viridiplantae; phylum Streptophyta; class Magnoliopsida; order Santalales; family Viscaceae; genus Viscum; species Viscum album. Next base: position 296,439,154 of record OY728132.1, on the reverse strand, counting down.
TTTGAAAATTCACCTATTAAAAAATTATGAACTCAACTTCTCTAGGAATTAGATTAACAAGATCACATCATGTATTATATGTTATAAATATCTATATATGACTATCTATCCTATTGAGGATGAATATATATTCTGAAAATTAATTCTATGCATGAATAATTCTAAATACCATTCAATAAATTGAAACTAAATCATGGATCACAATGAACTATAACCAAAATATCTTTATTACCTCATGATGTATTTTTAAATCCTATCATGAAGTCCATTGATACATTGTCCCATTTATAATCAACTAATTGAAATTGAAGAAGCATACCATAGTTAATTTTCATTCTACATTTAACTATTGACATGTAAAAGATTTAATAGTATTTTTTTATTTCCATTCAGTCCCACTTTTAGTAATTATAAAGATATATAGAAATATAATTCCCTCCCAAATTAATAAAAATTTTAAACTATGGGCTACAGAAAATAAGTGACTCTTTAACTAGGAATAAAATTTCAAATATAAGTTTTTAATAATCTTATTAATTAATAATTGTCAATAATAATCGATGGAAACTAACACAAATTTTGGAATACAATATAGACTTATAAAACAATATCATACTTCTAGTATTTATTGATTTTTTCAAATAGATGTGATTTTACTAGAACCTAAAACAAATTATAATATGTTTTTGAATTTAAAATTTATCGTAAAAATATCATCAACACATTAACATAAAGGTTATTTTTCTAATTTAACATTGTTAATGTATCATTACCTTTCCAAATATGATTATCAGATACACTGTATTTCTCTTCATGGATGTGATGAATCATGATTTCATAATCATTAATAATTTAAATCCAAATTCTCTTCAATATTTCAAACTATTTTTGAGTTAATATATAATTCATCATTTTGTTATATGTATATATTTAACATGTAAATCTATATAAATAATGGCTCTAAATTTCAAAAACCACATATGGTAATCCTATTTCATGATTAGGAAATTTTAACTCTTTTTTTATTTGATATGGTGGATTTTAAAATATACCATCATTCAATATTATATCACAAAAAATTTAATTTAATAATTCATTTTTATTGATTAAAAAATCCCCATTTCTAGTGCGAATGGATAAAACTAAATAATTAATCAATCTTCTTATCAATTCCTATAAATAATCATCATAATAATTTTTTAAGATGAACATAGATCTTTTTTTATGTTGAATTAGTGGGATAAATAATAATTATATATTTTAAACAAAAATCATGTAGTATACTTATAATATAATAATAATTTGAATATATATGGAATTTTTGGGTCTTTTAAATTCATTGAAATCATTATTTTTAGAATGGTCAATATTTATTCCTTCTTTAGAGACATATTCCAATAGAAAGAATATTTTGCAACAAAATTATAACCTAGTAAAATTTTCATTTATCTTATAATATTCTATGATTTTCAAAAAATATTACTGTGTTTTTCATGATAATTATGAATTTTTTTATGTAAAAAATATATAATTCATAGAAAAGGTGTCAAAAAAATCAATGAAAATTCCATTCATAAGATCTATGAATAAAAATTGTGCATTGAGAACATAAATTCCAGAACTAAACAACGATTTTATATAAATCTAGTAAAAAATTATTTTTTTAAAATATCTTCTTGCATAACCATAAATTTATGTTATCCTAACCTGATATCAATATTAAAAAAAAAATTTCCTTAGGGTTAATCAACAAAATAACTGATATGAGACAAATCATACATGTTCTTAACAATGTTATTATTTAAGAAACTATAATCAATGAAATGTATCATTAAACAATATTTATTTTTGACAAATAAAATAGAAGAACACCATGGTGATGTGCTAGGATAAATGAAACCATTATCTTGGAACTCTTGAAACATATTATTCAATTCCAAATGGTCTACTAGACCTATTTGATATGGTTTTTCTCATGCGGGATTAACATTAATAACCATGTCAATAGTAAAATCAACCTCCCAATTAGGTTTAATACGATTTTACTCATCATAAAGTATATCAAGATATTTATTCACTACAGGGAAATCACTACTATAAAAAATATTCTTCTTCTTTACAATATATGAATGATAACATTCACTACCATATTTTAACAGTCTCTCATCTTCTACATATATTATCAAATGTCTAAATTCATAATTTTATAAAACATAAAACTCAATTTAAAAACCAATTTGTTTATATATATGATCTATATTATCCTGGTACATATAAATATAACACATAAATTGAGTAACTTGAAATTCGTATGGGGAAAAGAAAAAAGATAATTAGGTAATACCTTCCCATGTATAATAATTGGAATATTCATATAATTTAATTTTTCTTCAAAACATCCCCGATGTGTTTTTATAAAAAGTTATAGCTTCATTTCATGAGGTAAAAGTTCAAATTTACTATAATATTTCTCAAAAATGAATGAGAATATTTACACTGAATATAATAAAAAATGATAATAATTTTAAGAAACATGTAATGTACATGAAAATTAATTATTGGACGTTGTAAAAAATTTTAATGTAGATTAAAAAGATATTAAGATGGACCTATTCTTATAATATTCATGATTTATATCCTTCATTCCTATATTTGAGAAATTGATTTCATAATTACACATCTCATTAATATTCAAGGATTATACCATCACCATTTCGTTATTTTTCATATCAATTAATTTACAGGTACCATCCACTTGTCCAATATTTTCTCAATTACAAAAAATTACTTGATTTTATTATATATTTTCTCCAATATTTTTTTTCACACTAATCACAATTTGAAAATATGATTTTCTTACATTCAGATTTATTTGATGGATTATTCCCTATTGACATCAATTTGAACCATTTCTTCTATTTTTTTTTCGTAGAATACACAGTCATTAGGAATCTACATTTATTAATGATTTACACACAATACATTTCTATAACAACATTTGAATTCATTTTAATGTTATTATCCTAAATATCATGGATTCAATCCATAAAACTAATAATTATTTATATCAAAATATTTGATAAAATTTTGTGTGTATATCATCAATCAAGTTACTTTTTCTACATATTGTACCAATAGATCATCCAAATTCTGCCAAAATTCAATTAAATTATTTTTGAACATAATTAAAACATTCTTAAGAATTTTTTTTGAAGGAATATATCATTTACTGTGTCCCATTTTAGGGTTTTCATCTCATATTCTTCACTAGTATTCAAACCCCGAAAAATATTTTGAAAGGTTTCACCTTTCAAACTGCAAATATAATGTTTTAAATTTTTATTATCTAAATAATAAAATAAATGGATTATACATTCAAGGTATTTAAATAATCAATAAAATATCATTGTGTCAAAAGAATAACATAATTTTGCAGAGAAATGTCTCATAAAATTCTCTATTATTGACATGTTCTAGTATGGTCGATCTAATATATCTCTATCATGGGTGAAACAACTATTTATAGCCTTTTACATTTAATATATCATATAAAATTTTCTCTATTAAAATTTAAACTAATCTAGGTTGTTAATTTGGACGGTTATTTTCCTCGTGATGCCTTTCTACTTAAGCTGTTATATTTCCTCATTAGAAAACCATTCCGAATAAACATTGTCTAGATTAAGATGTGTGGTAATCATCAAATTTAATATAATGGTGACCATAAATTATAATATATTAATGTTATCAAAATCCATTACCAAATCCTTTAAATAAATATAATCTGTTTCCCTATTAGAAACTAAAAGGACCTTACCCTTATTCAATACATAATTTCATTTTTAATAAATAATTCATTTCTTTCAATAATAGAGATATTTTTTAGATTAGAGTTTAAGATAATTTGTTCATACATATTACAAAAAAACACATACATATAATGTAGAATAGTTCTTACTAATATGCATTTTTATATAATAAATGTATTTTAATGGGAAAACATTTTTTCAGGAAAAATATTCTATATTTTTTAAATCAGTTTTTCATTATTCCAAATCATCCATAAAATATTGGAATTATTTTTTAAAAAAGTGGTATGATTAAAAATGATCAATATATAACATAACATATATGAGAATACCAGTTAGTCAATTTTTAAACAACGAGATCATAAAGAATGTTTTCCATTAACTTATTAATCATTGTGCTCAAAAACACATTTAAATACTTTTTAAATAAACTATGATGACAAAGGATTTTCATAAAAAACATTATATGAAGACATAAATGAAAAATCATAGTCGATACTGTTTTATAGAAAATAAAAAAATCCATGAATTTTTATTCATAATATCATTCTTTTGTAACATAAATGTATAATTATTTGTTTTTAATAAATTTCATATATTACCTTTGAAAATAAAATGACTTCCACAAAAAATCAGTAGAAAGAATAGAAAATTAATGTAGGTGATTAGTGAAAACATTATGGAAGAACCCATAAAAGGACTATTAAGATTTTAAATCCCATTATGGTCATATTATAAAATAATTCCCCAGAGAAAAAAATCATTTCACACTATATTGGATAGATATTTCAGACTCACCTATAATCATGATCTATATTGGGATCACCTATCATTATGAGATATACTAGGAACACAAATAATTATAAAACATTTATGGGGACTATAAGATGAATGATGAACATAAAATAATTCAATCAGTCACCAAAATCATAACAATATAGTTTTTAGACTACAAGAAACATTTTATGCTATTGATATATCCCTTTCCTTTAAACCCCGATTTTGAAAATATAAATTCCCCAAACAAAGGGAATGAAAGATTTTATTTAATTAAAAAATTAGTTCTAATATGGGAATCCAAATACCAAATAATTTTTGTGGAGGTATGGAATTTGTTTTCGCTGAATATATTAAAATAAAAAAATGGTTCCCATTCTGTATGTAAATTCCAAATATTCTTTATAATATACCTAAAAATATTTTAATAGAAAAAAATATAATGAATTTCAAAAGAGATTTAGAAAGTCATTTTTAATTCATTTTTGTACATATAAATATATACATAAAATAATTTTTAAGAATTCATACATGTATGAACAACATTTAGGATATAAAAATTTAAAACATTTAAAATGAGTATTTAATGTTAATGGGTATCCCACCTCGAGTCCAACTCATCATGAAAATTCCTCATATTAGATAATGATAAATATATGATAATTATTTAAATTATTAATTAGTATTTTCAACATTATTATTCCATTTATCTTCTTATCACCAGGATATATTTAATAATATTATCAATTATTTTCACATCAAACATTTTGAAGACATACATCCCATATGTCCAAAATCACATTATTAATTTGAAAATGGTCAAAATGGTCCTTATTAAATAATTTTTAACAACCCTTCCCAATGGGGCTCATGCTGTGGATACCCCAATCCCACCCTTGATTGGCTAGGGCTTTTGACAAGCACCAAGTAGGCATATCCCACAAATGGGAGGAATTTTCCTAAGTACATGCACACACGCACACATCTACAAGCCTGAAGAATTATGAAAAGTAAAAAAAACTACGTATAGAATACATAAATACACTAATATACCTAGGATAGAGAACGATATTAGGAAAACTGAAATTTAAGTTGGGCAATGATACATGCCCACCAAAAGAAAGAGTCTTCCAAGTGAATGAAAATGTTCCCGAGGATCTACCCAAGAAAACCCTACCTGAAGGGTGGTGTAGGGAACCTATCTGAAGCTTGAGGAGATCCAAACATCCTTTTAATCACTCTAAGTGGCTTCAGGTCTTTGTACACCTAGGAATCCATCAATTTATCGATCATCTTCACAATAAATGACACATGTGGGAAAATCCCTCGCAGGGATGAGAAAAACAATGCCCAGTAGGAAACCCCTAATCCACAAATGAAATACCAATAAAATAAACATGAAGTATAAAAAAAATCAAATAAATGAAGTGAATCATAAGAGAAAAACATGAAGTACAACCCAAAGGAATCACATGATGTATAGTCAATATGGTGATCCCACGTAGGTATAAGGCTAAAGCACAACGAGAAGTATTTCTAGTTATAGTTCACATATCTCTTAGTCACTCTAAAAATAAAAATGTTGAAGGCACATAAAGGATCAATGGAGCACAAAAATTCAATGGTTTAGGAGGATTTTATGGCACATATACCTTGATGGATCATAGAGCATCGATGGTGCATGAAGAATCGATGGGTCACGGAGCCCCCAAGTCATGTAGTCAACAAGATAACATAATCAAAGTAGATTAGGGGTTCTTCTTGTAGCATGATTGTTCTGAGAGAAAATGTTCCTAATGACATTATACCATATTCCAACATCCATAGTAACTCTCTTGGAGTATCTCAAAATTATTTCTCATCATAAGGGTTCTAACTCCTCAGATGGCTCATCAAACAGATGCTTCTTTTAAAAGATAAGGTCAATTTGGTAAAAATGGTCTGAATATGTCTAGGTACGATCTGACTCACTCCAACCGACATGACCCAACATGAACCTATAAATATAGGTCATCCTATTGGTCCACAAGATCGTGGTATTTCTCATGGGGATACTAGCGCAGCCCAGTTATACAGCTTGGCCCAAGTCGCATAGGCTAATTCTAGTCCACTGGATGTGACCTACTTTGGAAGAGTCTGTCTTTTCCTCTTTACGACATGGCTAAATATGTGACCTTCATCATCACATCTCTCATCCAAAGATATCATTCATGGACTGTGTCTCATCACCGCCACTGGCTTCCCTACTGGTGGCATGTTCCTCACACACCTTTCCAGGCCCTACCGGCCCATCCAGGCCAGTGCTGCCTCTACCGCAGGCCGCCCTAATGGTGGTATTTTTGTTCATCAAGCCCTCCATTTGGATTTAATCGGAGCCAAGACTCCAATGTTGTTGTGGTGCCAGATCCCCAGTCTCAGATTTTTGCGCCACATATCAAAGGCGCAACGATCCTCCGATCATATTTCATGAAGAACTGTGAATAAATGTTGAGAAATTCATGAGATTTGGGGAAATATACAAAACACATGAATGCACCAAAGGAAGGATATTGTACATGTTCATATCAGCATTTATCCGTTCATGTTAGATGTTTTTATGAAGAAAATCAACTGATATTCAAAAATGTTTATAATATCTTTAAAACCAGCAATAAAATTTATCCCACAAGAATGATTGAAATATGGATCGACCTATTCATGGGTTAGTCCGCACATATCTTTGGAATATAATAATGGAAGAGAAATCACAAAGAGATGAACATACTACCCCAAGGATGGATAAGTTATTGATGAAGAATAGGGTTCCGAGTCATTGTCAATCCTCGATCAGCCAGCGTTCATCATCGTTCATCAAAGAGGGATCTATCTCCTTACATGAGACTAATTTTCAGGGTCAAGGTGATAACCTTCGATTTCTTACAATAATCCTTAACCAATATAATCCAATAGAACATTGAATAGAATCAATTTATAAGTTATTCCAAGTTCATGAAGAGACACCCCCACACACTTTATGGAAAACATAAAAATTTTCACCATATCATTCAACAAACACTAGGCCTCGGAGTCTCACGCCATCTCAGGGCTTGGTCTCAAAATTTTCCCAATTAATTTATAAAAATATAACCAAATAAAATAGAAGTCATTATATTCTCCCCAACTTAGGGATTTACAACCATGAATTCCATAACAAGGGATACTCAACAAAAAGATATGGGTATGAAGCTTGAATCGAATCCTCCCACTCGCAAGTACTCTCCTATAGATTATCGTTCTGCCATTGAATGTGAACTAGAGGAACATGCACCTTGTTTAACTATGTTTGTAGAGATAGGTGGTACTCCACCTCACCAACTATGCTCATAATCTAAAAAGTGTTGATGTATATATGAGATACCTTTCCGCCAAAGATAAATCTCAAAAACCACCATTGAGGTGAGACCTGAAGGAAGACATGGTCTCTCTCCTCTAACTCCATAGGAATCTATTTCCTATCATCAAATAACTTCTTCCAACTCTGTATAGTTCACATCTGCTCTTGGATGATTTTAACCTTCTTAGTGGAATCCTGTACCAACTCTGTACCCATGAGTGTAGACTTACCTGGGCATGTCTAGAATAGTGGTGACCTGCATGGTTTCTCGTACAAGTCCACAAACGTTGCCATACCAATGGTGGAGTGGTACCTATTGTTATATGAAAACTACACCAAAGGTAGGTGGTCCTCCAAAATGCGGCCAAAGAATTTGATGAAAGCACATACCATGTCCTCTAGAACCTTGATGGTTCTCTCTGTCTGACCATCCATATAGGGATGAAAAGTCATGATTAAGCACATCTGAGTCCCATATTCATCCTATAATCCCTTTGACAACTGGGATGTAAAGAGAGCATCATGATATGTTACTATCATCGATGGGACACCATGGAGTAAGACTATCTTCTGCACATAGAGGCATCCAAATCACTCTAATGAGATCTATTCACATATCGGTAGAAAGTGGTCGGACATGGTGTTTTAGACAAAGATCATCTATATTGTATTATTCCCCTTAGATGTGAGTGGTAAACCCATTACAATGTTTGTCAATATCCCATCACAATTCCACTATGGCTCCTCAATAGGTTGGGTCAAGCCCATTGGAACCTAATTCTCGACCTTCATTTTCTAACAAGTGTGGAATATTGAAACAAACTCTTCCCCCACTTTTTTAATCCCCGACAACCAGAACAGATGTCATAGGTCCTGATACATCATTTCCACTACTAGATATACCACTATAGGAGATGTATAAAACTCCCCCAATAGATACCCCTACAACATCGTTGGCACTACTATGCACCCTCTGGAGAGAACAATGTGCTCCCCACCTTTTGAATATCCATCAAGGTCATGTCATGTGTACATCCAAGTATATAAAGTCTCATAGTCAGTGTCTTCGTGATGTGCCTCTCTAACTCGTTGTAATAGTGTAGGGGTGAAAACCATAGACTGGTGGTAAGTAATTCCTTCTCAATCCACAAAGGATAGTAGTAAAACAACCACCTTCTCTGATGCCTCACTCAGCAACTAGATGATGGATCTCTTACTAAGACAGTCCTCCACTGTTTTCACCATCCAAATAGTATAGAAAATCACAATGTAATAGTCCTGAAGGAAATATTTACATCATCTATGTCTCAAGTTCATATCCTTTTGAGATAAGTTATAATTGAGACTCTTATGGTTAGTGTAGATGGAAAACTACTCTCCAATTAGGTAGAGTCACCACATCTTCAATGGAAAGACTACCATTTCTATCTCCAGATCATGGGTCAGATAGTTATTCTCATGCTGCCTCTGCTGGTGCGAACAATAGTTAATCACTACTTTCCCCTGAATTAGGACACTACCATGTCTGGTCTCTGAGTCATCACGTTACACAACGAAATCAACACCCTCCTCTGGTAATCTCGATATAGGGACATTCATCAATATCTGCCTCAACTTCTAAAAGAACTACATGAACTTTTGTTTTCAAATGAAAGTCTTCCACCTCCACATCAAGGCCATCAAGGATGATGCTACTTTGGAGAAGAACGATATAGTCTTCTAATAGTAATAATATAATCGTAAGAAACTCTGCACCTCGACAAAACTCTTGGGTGTCTCACAAGAAAGAACTGCTTCAATCATCACCAGATCTATTGGAACTCTAGCCTCTAAAATAGTGTGTCCTAGAAATTGGTCCTCCCAAATCGAATAATAACACTTAGAGAGATTCCCATTAAGATGGTGCTCTTGTAGTGTGTCTAGGACAGTCATCAAGTATATTACATGCTCCTCCTCAGACACCAAGTACATTAGGACATCATTGATGAAGAACACAATGAATTATTATAAGTAAGGCTGTATGATTTTGTTCATGAGTCCGTTGAACAATATCTCGATGTTCACTATGCCAAAATGTATCACTATGTACTCTTTTTGGCCATACTGAAATCTGAAGTCTTTTCTCTGTATATCCTCATCCCACACTAGAAGATGTTGATAGCCATAACTATTGTCTATCTTTGAGAAAAAAAACTCTCTTCCTTCAGTTGATTGAAGATGTCATCAAAAATCAGTAGCGGATACTTATTCTTCACAGTCACGTGGTTCATGCATAATATGTCCACAAATAATCTCATGATGAGTTTTTCTTCCTGGAAAACAAAACCGGGGCAGCCAAAGTAAAAAACACAAAGTCTCATGAAGCCCTTCCAGTGTAAGTCCTCCAGATATACCCTAAACTCACAACGATCTGTTGAATCCATCCAATATGATGGTGTAAATATTTGTGTCATACCATTGTATAGATTAATGAATATTTCCACCACCCTGTGGGGAGGAAATCATGGACCATATTCTAGAATTCTGTCCTCGTACTCATCCACCACTGTAGGAAACTGAGGACTTGACTCATCCACTACACCGAGGGTCATGCTATCCAATTGGTGTGTGATCACCTACACCCTCATATATGAGAGTACATCCTATACAGCTGGGATTTCATTTTCTTCGGCAAAGGAAAACCTTGTACCACTTCGTGGACACAATAAACTCTCTGCCTAAAATAGTCAATAAAGGCATGAAATACAGATAACTAGTCCATACCAATAATGGAATCGTAAGTCCATGAAACTACCACCAATAATGCCCAATTCAAAATCTCACCCCTAGTGTAAGGTAACAATATTGTCACCAGTGTGTAATAATAAAATCTTCTACAATATGAGACTCTATGAATAGGGAACAAGTCAACAGTTCCAATGGCATCCATGAGTCTTGAACAAGGGTCATGGAGAGAAAATATTGACTGACACAGGTGTCTATCAAAATTATAGCACAGGTGAAAAAGACACACAGCATACCTCTTATCAACTATGGAGTATCGAGGTCGTAATCCTCCATTGCTAGAATCAGACCTCATCACTATTAACCAGCTCCTTGACACCATGGTTTACCACCTGGGGGTGGTGGTATTAGTGCCTCAAACCTCTACCCACCTCCTAATGCCTAACCTAATCCACTTCTACACACACCGCCCTACGTACATCTCTTATCATACCACCTTCTCTACCTCAGCGGTCACTAGACTATCTTCTGATCATATGTATGGAATGTCAGGAAATATCTAGCAATGTTTCCCTGACCTCTGTGCGAGTAAAACTTCATGTCCTTCAGTGGACTTTCTCTTGGGTCCCTGTGTCTGCTACTGGCTACCCACCGCCAAGGACTCAGCTACATGGTGCATGTTGGTATCTCCCACTTTTGTAAGGGCTCTCTCCAGTACCCCATTATATATAAGGATAAAAAGGTATATCATGTATTCCATGATCTCCCAACATAGACCCTCCACAATGGTCTTGGATCTGAAGGACGAGTTTGGTTCGATATCTGTGGTGTAGCGAGAAAGATCCGTAAATCTCACCATGTACACTCCTAATATTTGACTACCCTGCTAATGATACTGTAGCTCATGTATACACAAGGGGCATAATTTTTCTACAACGATATCCTCCTTGAAGACACACTTAATGTCTTTCTAATAGAGAGTCATATCCTCATGCATCTGGATCACTAAGATCCACCATCTCCATCGACTATCCCTGTAGAAGTCTTGTGGCCAGGGCTTCCATATGGTCAAGAGGCAACCTAACTAGGCAGCAGAAACATGTAACTGCCTATAGAAAATCCTCATATCTATGGGGGGATAGATCACCCCCAAATCCTAGAGGATGTTATATACAAAAATCATGATGTCATGATCTATCCCAAAGGGTCATGTGATGTGACTATCTGATGCTCGCCTCCGATAGGCTAGGGGATGTCTACTAGCACCGAGTACGCATATCAAACCAATGGGAGGAATTTTCATAAGTTCCTATACACACACACACAAATCTAAAATCCCCAAAAAAGATGAAAAGTAAAAATACTATGTAAATAATTCATGTATACCCTAAGATTCCAACCAGAGACTACGAAAGTAGGAAAAAAGAAGGTAAATTGGTCCAGAATACAAGCCTACCAAAAAATGAGTCTTCCCTGTGAATGCACAAGTTCCTGAAGCTCACCTATAAAAAACATTAGATGAATGGTAGTTGCAGGGTAGATATATAAAGTCATTGGATCACCAAACATCCATCTGACCACTCTAAGTTCCACCTGGTCCCAGTCCACATAGTTCTCTGCCAAAGCGTCGAATTTCTAGAAAAATCACGTCATGTGCCGGAAAAGTCTGTGTAGGGGTAAGTAAAAAAATACCCAGTGGGACACCCTGAAACCAGAATGGACATACAACTAAGAAATAGATGAATTATACCATAAAGGAATCTCATGAAGTACACCACAATAGATACACATGTAGGAGAACACAAAAGAAACACACAAAGAATAGTCAATATAGTCATCTCACATAGTTATAAGTATAAATGATGAAGAAACTAATTTCCAGATATATTTATCATATATATGAGTTTCTATGACACTAGAATAGTCAACAAAGCATGGAGCGTTGATGGTACAAGGAGAATTGTTGGCACATGGGGCGTCGATAACGCTTGGGGTGTCGATGGCGCACAGAGTGTTGATAGAACATGGAGAATCGATGGGGCATGGAGTTTCGATAGATCATGCGAACCCCAAGTCATGTACTCACTATGACCACATAGTCACCGCCAGTTGGGTGATTCTACTTGTAAAATGCTCATTATAGGAGAACGTACTCTTGGATCCATTAGTCTGTCTGCCAAATTCCCCAAAAACGTACTTACTATATCTCAAAAGTACCTTTTGTTTCAAGTGTCATAACGTCATAAATTTCTCACCAAACATACACTCTGTTTCAATGATATAGTCATATTTGTAAGAAGGGTCCGGTTTGATTCTGACCCGACCCGTTTCGACCGACCCAACATGCCACGGTCGGTCTGGGCCTGCCCGAACTCGTCTAGCCCACTGTTTGTGTTGTAAAGACCACTGGGCTATTAGAGAGGACTGGTTCTACAAACCAGCCCATGTCATGCGGGTCGGTTCTATTCCACAAGATGCGGCCCACCCTGGTCGCACCACTCAGCTCAAGCGGTCTGCCGACCACATGGTCCGCCAGCTCCCCTAGTCGACGATGCACAAGAATGCATTTGACATGGCTAGACTGCCTCTTCTGCATGGTCTCTCCTTGTTCATCTGGTGTCTTGAAACTGCCACACAGGGTACCCCATCCGATGTGTCTCATGGCTACCTCCCAACTCTCTCCACCATGTAATGCTACTGTGGGCCTACTTCGATGCAACCTTTCCTAGACCACATCTCACCACCACTGCCAGCCTCCCTACTGGTGGCCCATTCCTTTTATGCCGCACCTAACCTATCCACCTCTGCCGGGCCATTTCTGCCTCCACCACCGACTGCCTCTCTACTGACCTTGCTGCTTTTTGTGCCCTCCACCCAGATCTGGATCAACTTATTGCTCATGCTACCATTGTGTTCTATCTCATCACACCACCATAACCCACTACCTTAGGTTATTAAACCCACACCTTCATTGTTTTATATTTTGGATTTCATTGCGGTGTTAGATCCTTAGTTTTGGAGTTCCACAGATCGAAGGTGTAATAATTCATCGATCTTATTTCATGAAGAACCAGGATTGAGGAATGAATGAGATTGGGGGAAAGAGAAAAATCACATGAACACCACAAAGGATGGAACATGTTTTTTTGGGTTTCTGCCTTGATCTGTTCATATTATAAATTTTTAATGAAGAATAATCAACTTATCTTAATAAAGATTTATCATCCCTTTAATCCACAGAAAAAATATATCCCTTAAAAATGATCAAACAATTGATCAACATGGTCATGGGTTTGTCTATGTTCCTCATCCAAACATATAAAGGCCCATGAAATCACTAATAGACCAAAATAATACCTCGAGGTTGGATCAGTCGTTGATGAAGATCTGGTTCTGTGTCATCGTCACTCCTCTATCGTCCGGTATTCTTCATCATTCGCCAGAGTTGTTTCTATCTCATTGACTCCGAGGAATATCCAGGATTATGGAGGTAACCCTAGATTCCATATACAAGATTTAATTTTAAGAATCCAATAAAATATTTTAATGATGGTTACACCCAATTTATAACATTCAGAGTCATCCAGCAATGGTCGTTGTTAGGCCCTGCCTAAGGTAAAATTGTTACAATGAAGACAATGGTTCCATTGGATTTCTAATCTGGGAGCCCGTGTATAATTTATTCTAATTTATAAAAGAAACATCATGTGAGATTTATAAAAAATATTACATTTTTCACCGCATCACTCTGGGAACACTAGGCCTCTGAATCACACACTATCTCATCGCCTGGTCTTGAAAATTTCCCAATTAATTTATTAAAATAAATTTGTATAAAATATGATTCATTACAAAAATTTTATTATATTAATTATAATATAATTATAAAATTTTAATATCATTTATTATTTTGAAATTGTTTATGAATTATTATTATGAAATATGAACAATGTATAAATCTTGGTGACAATACCTCAGACGTATTAATGAGTAATGTTTCCATCATTCAACAAAATTGATGTGAAGAAGTTAATTTTTCTTTCATCATTACATAATTTTTATAATATCATAAATATTATATTTTTTTATTAAATACCATTATATATAGTTTCCATGTGATGTGTCCATGGAAAAAGAATCAATCGCTTTGTGGAGGTTGTGATCCAAACATATAAATGATAAATTTTATTATTTTTAAATGGAAAAAAAGGTAAGATAAAATATAACATAATGTCTTCCAAAAATGATAAATATTCTATTAATATCATATATAAATAACTAATCAATCGTTATAACCATCCATGATAGGTGGTGAAGGAAAATGAATTACATTGATTCACAAGGAAGTAGTCCTCCGTACACATGAACGATGGTCATGGTTCCTATTTGATGGAAGAAGGAGATTCATATAGGTTCTACCATTAATATAATCATATCGTAGTATTTTGATGATACTTTTGTTATTATTTCATTAATTTTTTGGTATATTTAAATTTGTAATAATATTAAATATAAAATTATTTGTTAATAACTACACCTCTTCTTCCAAAAAAACAAAGTAAATTTATATGTAAATCTTATTTAGGCTTGATTTTTGATAAAAAATGAAAATCTATCGATTTTTTTGGGATATAAATATGGGATATGGTACGAGATTAAATGAATTAAAATTAGCATGATTTTTTTAGATGACAGTAGAATGTGTGTCTTTATATGTGGAGGAGTGATGCACATAGAAAATTTAAAATGTTAAAATATATAAATCTTTACCACAAGAAAATGTGTTCCCAAATAGACCATTTATGAATATTACATGAGATATGAGAAAAATATGTTGATAAAAGAAAATTTTGAAATGTTTTTAAGATATTTTAACATTTATTACATATGTTTAACCCCCCTAAACCTACTCCAATAGTAAAAGTCGTAACCAATTTTTCTGATTTTTACTATTCATTATGAACAAAAATTACGCTAACCTTATTAACTAATATTAATATTTATCATTTGAAATAATTTTTCAATTTCATCAAATTTAACTCATATAATTTGAAAATTCTAATATAAACATGATACCATATAATTGGTCGTAAACTTGTTTTTCATCAGAATGTTTTTTAAAAAAAATTTACGAAAAATTCAATTATTAAATTAATTAGAAATAGAATACATTTTATTTTTAAATATAAATGAACTAATTTATTTTGAAAAATAATCCAATATGAATATAACTTTTTAAAAAATTTAAAAAATATAATTCCCAATAATAATCAGTATTATATACAATTCAATAAATTTTATTTTTTAGAAAAATATAAAAAAATTTCTCCAAATAATATGTTGACATAATGAATTGAGAAATTATATTATTTTTCAAAAAAAATTATTTAATTTTGAATTAAATATTTTATAAAAATTATAATTCTTCAAAAAAAAATTAGTTAGAAATAAATTTTTCTTTCTGACATAAAAAATTATAATATTATTATAATCAATATAACAATTTAAAATATAATTATTGACATTTAATAACACATGAACATTAACTGTGATTATGCAATCAAATCATCCTTGGGATATTTTCTTAATATATTAAATTTATTCAGATTTAAATCACTAAGATCTAACGTAAATTCCTTGAACTCTACAGGCTCCATACCACATGGAGGTATTTATATAGGTTTCAACCTTGGTAGGACTAATATTTCAAAATATACTCCTTTTATTAAGAGGATTTATAGAAAATTATTTACTTAATAAATCCTAATACACGTCTATAATTGGAGTATAAGAAGAATGTACTACTTCTTGGTCTTTTATAAGCACCATTATTTACACATCTGTTATAATAGCTCAACAAAGACTCCAGTATAAATCCATTAATTCTGATTCAAAAAATTATTCACTAAAAAAATCCCCCTATTCGTAGTAACAAATAATCATCTCTTTTAGCAGTCTTTGTGTTCCGGATATCTATCCAACTAGTCCATCACTAATACCAAATCAAATATATCCATATCAAGACTAATGGAATCTCATTGATCTATATATCATAGTTCTATTATAATAAATCCTATAGTTCTTTTAAGAGGAACAAATTTATTCCCCATGTATGAATCAAGAGATAATGATTCTGATGATAATGTGACCAGAATGTATATCCTACAAATAAATTCAGTATATTCAATTAAATGGGGACCTCTTATATAAAATATGGTATAATATATCCTACATGTTATCATAGTTCTACCTTGATCCAATGATGTTCCCACACAACCATTACCTAGGGCTTGGTGCACTATATAAACATTTCATGCCTTAACTCCATGAACCAATCATTATAGTGTGTTACTTTCCTTGGTCACTAAGGATGATAAAGATCGAATATAAAATTGAGTACCCTATCCTATATCACAAATCATCCTCCTAAAGTACGAATAAATTAATTTAGAAAAATAATGCAGCAGATAAAGTATCTTTCCACATCGGTGAAGCACATTCACCAACTTCCCACAATATATACTCATTTGTACCCTCTTCTTTCATTAGTATTAGCTTGTATAATTCACTTCTATTGAGTGAATATATAATCCATAGATCTTATACACTAGTTATTATTCCCCTGGTGTAATTATTTTTTCTTCCTCTTAATAATAGTAGAAGAGGATCCTTCCTTATTACTAGTGAACCCACTCACTATCCCAACAAAGGATGGTATTATCCACTAACCAATATCCCCCTAAAATCTCTTCTCAATCATCAAAGACATATATAATATCTCAAAATTTTATAACACATTTTAAAATTGTGTTCTAATGTCTTTTCACTAGACAAAGGATGTTTTTTAATTTGATGGATTCATGTGCCTCATTACTAACCAATGAGAGGACAAATGTAAAGTAGATATGTGAAAAAGGTTGTAGATGTACACACCAACATAATCCCTTATTTAAGGTCCCTAAACTACTTAGAGAAACCCAATTTTAGGGTTCTAAGGAATAATTCCTTAATGAATATTCCATTGATGATCACATATGCAATACCCTTGTTTATTTACACATAGTTCAAGAAAACCAACAACTTCTAGGTGGATCCTTGAAGAAGAAAAAATCAATAAATTTCTTATAGATCCTATGGGGATAGAACAAGATCAATGATATACTTGATTATTTAAATCCAAACAATGGTACCATATGACCTCTAGTTCCTTTGATAGAAAGGTGATACCGAATTTTAATGCTCTATAAATAATCAAACATTTTCCTAGGAACAAATTCAACGTATATAAACTAATATGGATTTAAATAAACATGAGTATATGATATGTAATCAGATACTGCAATTAAGGATGTATGAATACACCAATGTCCCATAATTTTAATGGAATAACATACTCAGTTTTATAATTAAATCATAAAACCAAAAATATAACATTAGAACCTTCATTGGAAAGGCAAATGTCTATCATATAAGAACCAGTAGGTGTATATGTGGACCCCTAAATAAGATATAAAGAGACTAACTATTTTATATCTTACCCCAAAAATAGTCAAGATGAAGTAAAATTAAACCTTCTCAGATATCACATTGCGATACCCTGACCCGAATCGCCTGGTTCTTTCCATTATTCCACCAAAACTCATGCACTCCTCCACATATATAATTGCTACCAACAATAAGTGATCCATTAATATAAGAATTAACCAATCCAACACAAAAACCTGATGTACCTTTTTCAGCTCAGTGATAAAAAAATAGTGAAAACCATTAGCTATATAACTCAGATCATAAAAAGATATCACATACTGATCAACTAACTATGTTATCATTATGTAATATTAATTAGACATTTATGTATCATTACTCCCCTAAAATTAGTTTATATAAATGATAAACCTTTTAAAATTATCCACTTGGTTCACAAATCAATTTATAGTCACATCGTTTTTATCATTATATGATGGTATGCTCACTATGAACATGTCAACTCTTAAAAACCATATTGGTATCTCCCTATGATTTTGTGATTTCATTTATAAAATATCATTAATATTTTTAAAATTTTAGGTCATATTAAACTAATATTTTAAAATGTGATTCACATAAACCTATGTTTGGATTATATTATAATCAATTTTGAGTTTAGATTGCGTTATGTGAAACACCGAGTTTGAACCAAACATGATATAATAATTAAATGTTATTATTAAATATGACAGTGAACAAAAATCCATATTAATGGAGGATATTAATAAGATTAAATAAATTATAAAAATATGGTTTAAATTTTTTTATATATAGTTATTTCATGAATAATTAATTAGAAAATAAAATAAAAACCTTTTGAAAAAAATCAATTTTTTCTGACAAACTATTTTTATATGAACAAGTGTGTTTGGTAAAAATTACTTAATCAAATAAGGATTGGTTAATGATTTTTATTAAATTTAAACATTATATATCTTATAAAACATATAAGATTTTTATTATATGTTATGTCGATAAAATATATTAACAAATCCTATTTTACACTGAAAACTGTATTTTTTTACAAAAATGTTGTTTTGACACCATTTTGTAGTGAAATTATTTTGAAACTAAAATTTCGTTTTTATGAAATTAATATTATAAATTGATCATAATATTTTTAAAAGTTTTTTCAATATTATCTTGAGGTTAATCTTTAGGTTTTTTTTCTAAAAAGTCTTATTTTTAAATGAATAGTCAAAAGTAGTAAATTTTAAATGATAACTTCCTTTTTGTTTTAATTATTTATAAATTTTGAATATATTTTCAATTACATTAAATTAATATTAGTTCAATTTTATATCCATTAATTAAATTTAGGACATTGAAATCAATTTAGCATTGAAATTCTATATACAAACATTTCAAAAATTTGAATGGTTCTTCTTAAAAACCCCTCTTTCTCATCATGTCTATGGGATTAATTTATAAACTAATTTTTTACTCCAATATTCTAAATTGAATTTGGAAAAATTTTATCCATATTTTTAATAATTATTATTTACACTTTAAAATTTATTCAACTTATTTATTGACCAAAATGAATAGTGAATGCAATAAAAATTAATCACCACGGTTAAAGTAAAAATGGGTTTAGTGGGGGTTAAACTAGAATGATCATATTGTAAATAAACTAATATATTATATAAATTTTTTATAATAAATTTATAAAGATCATATACATAAGTTTTTATATTATATGTAAATTTATTTCCATTTACCTTTGAATATGGCCAATGAAATATGTTTAGTAAAGAAAAAAATAGGATACATCTGAAAAAATATATCTATAAAGCTGCTACATTGGGAAGAAAGAACTTATGTTCATATACATATATATATATATATATATATATATATATAATTTTATAATATAAATGATTTTTTTAATCATGATTTTTTTTTTCAATTTTTAAAAAGTAATAACTACTAAAAATGCTTACGAAACACCAAGAAAAAAATATTTAGTTCATTGTCTAATAAAATAAATAACACTCAACATATTAAAAGTAAAGTAAATTGAATGAATAAACTTGTAAGAACTCGGATCTTCATTTCAGGTATGTTTTTCTTTTTCTAGTGTTTTTGAGGAAATTGAGGAGTTTCTAGAAATTTTTTAAGTACTCGCTGTGTGCTTTAGAAGTACCTGTCGTGTACATGGTTACCGCAGGTAGTCGCGTGCTGGTCGTGTAGCGGCCTTGCACACGACCTTTTTTGGTGTCCTAGAGACCTCGTAATGAGGTTCTCAGTAAGGGAACGTACACGCCATGTACTTCAAAATTAAATGATGTTTACTTTTTTTCATTAAACGGACTAGGGTCGCATCTAATTGGCAGAAAGAGCTTCTTCTCGGCTGGACTCGACTAAGAGCGTCCGTTCGACTGTGAGTCTTCAGCAAGCCCCCGGTCGATCATCTGATATCCGATTAGACCGTTGTCGATTGCATTAAAATCATCTCTATATGGTCTTCCTTATTCTAGATCATATTTTACTACTTCTTTTTCTTTCATGAGTTATCTTATGTTGAAAATTTTAGACGTTTTTGTAGATCTGTAGTGTTCTTGGGTGATTCAAGGCTGGAGGTTCATGTATATCAATCTCCCAACACCGAGGTAGGAGGTTTGTGCCTTTCCATTGAAATCCATTGAGTAATATGTGCAATTTAGTCCAATACCCTTGAACGGGGTATAATGTGTTTGTTTTTTTAACCCTGTTAATTGACTGCTATGCTGGTATGTGTGAGTAGAGGATAATTGGATGTGAATAAAGTTGATTACTATGCTTTGGATGAATTTTCCCATGTATGATTTGTTGGCGACTGTTTTCTCATGTTTTTCCTGTTAGACTTCCTTAATGTTTCCAATGACTAGTACTATTGTATGGAGTTAATATTTGACCTGACATGCTTGAAATGATATAGATTGTTTAGCCATGTATTTCATGAGGTTTACTTTGGATGTAATGCATTGCTATGATCGTTTAACTTAAAAATGGACATGAAAACTTGTTGTAGTAGACTATAAGGGGAATTGACCATGTGAGATTCCATAGAGAGTCTTTAATAAATTTTTACCATATAGAAAATTAACTATGTGAGTTTCCATAGAGAGTCTATAAATATCCTTTTACTATAAGGGGAATTGACTGAGAGTTCTTCCTCAGAGAGTCTTTTTTATGTCCTCATAATTGAACCAGAGGGGTTAGGCTGCACATACTTCCCAAAGGGTTACCTGTTTGAGTATCTTCTTACTTGTTTTGTGGAACAAAATGCTTAAATCATAGGAATGTTTACTGCTGAGTACTTCCTTGTTTACTTCTCTTTCACTTATTACCTGCAATATATATTCACTGACTATTAGGCAAAGATCTTTTGGTGGTTGCCTATTGGGATTAGTCTCACACCCTATTTGGGTCATGCCTTTGGTCACAAACAGAGTATATTGCTGCAAGTAAAGATATGGGAAAGCACCCTTCTTCTTGAGGTACTTCACTACTGTGGAGATGGAGAGCAGGGGACCAAGCTAAGGCTTGCGATGCTGAGGATTTTATCTGTTTTCTTTTGTACCTAGATTATACAATATTTCAGAGTTGTGATTTTTTGGCTTCTTTCCTAGACATATGTATCATGCATATTTTTATATATATGCTCCTGTGAATTATTACATCTGTTATCTATTTATTACTTTCTTTACTTCTTCCTCTATTGCTATATGTTTTACATACGCTATGTAACTCTGCCAATGAGGGAATAGTTTCCCCACTATCATACCAAAGGCCCTCGCTGTTAGTCGGCATCCTATGGCATTCAAGGAAATGTTCCTAAGGCCATGTGACCAACCGGGTACGGCATGCCTCTGGGTGGCTTCTGGAACCAGGACGTTACAAAGTGGTATCAGAGGAATTATTTTCTTCTTGACATACTGTTTGGAGACTATATCCAGGGATAGGACGAAATATGTACTTGCTAATAAGTTGTTCCTGAGAGGACCTAACTCATGTATAGTGAAAATCCAATCTGCCTCATTTATTGTAATTTAATGGTTTTGTAATTTTACGTTTGAATTGATTTCACCTTGAGTGGTTCAC
Source organism: Viscum album (assembly GCA_963277665.1). Taxonomy (NCBI): domain Eukaryota; kingdom Viridiplantae; phylum Streptophyta; class Magnoliopsida; order Santalales; family Viscaceae; genus Viscum; species Viscum album. Next base: position 296,416,858 of record OY728132.1, on the reverse strand, counting down.
ATGTTTTGTGTTGTTACCATTGATGTTATTGATGTTCTATTTATATCAAAACCCGATGAGATGAGGGTATTCCTTCTCATGAATAATATATGGACTTTATCAAAATCACATGTCAAGCATCCTTTAAATTCCATTTAGGATGCATTAGCAATTGCACATTGTTGTGATAGATGTTTGCTAGATATGCATGCTATTATGATAGATGCTTTGATAGAAAACCTACTTTTGAAATAGTATATCTTTATGTAAGGTTTTGTTAAATGGATGCCAAACTTTGGTTCTTGAGGTGTTATTGGCCCTCCTGAATCAGAATTTGGTGGATAATTGAATTTTTTCCTTTGATATGACATGTATAAGATGCCCAAATTTGATTCGTGGGAAGTATGGGCCCTCACGGAATGGAATTTGGATCGTTAATGATCATTTTAGTGTTTTTATAGGTTCTGGAGTAGTTTATAAGGCTTAATGTTTTGAAAAAACCTAGAATACATGGTGTGTAATGTTAAATACAGGCCATGTGTTCTTATGTTCAGGAAGAAACTGTTTTTCTTAAGTACACACCATGTACCGTATGTACACGCCGTGTAGTCTCTAGTCATGTCTCTGACTGTGTGGGTGGGAACATAAGGTTTGGAATCATTGGTAGGACATGTTGTGTACCAGATGTACATTTCATGTTGTCGAACCATGTAACCAGCTGTGTCACTAAAAACACAAGTTGGTTGAGTCTTCTTAATACATGTTGTGTCCATTCGGAACACCCCGTGTAGTGTAAACCAAGTACCCGACCGTGTAATGAACAACACAGGTCAGAAAATTCTTCTAGTTACATCCCATGTCCATCAAGAACATGCCATGTAGTGTGAGCCATGTATTTGGTTGTGTCACTAAAAACACGGGTCGGTGAAGCTCATCTAGTACACACCATTCCTGGAATGAACATGTTGTGTAGTCTTCTTCTAGGGGAACTATCTGACATAGCCGTGTAGAGGAACTCAGGCAGTGGTAGAGAATTCAAGTACACATCATGTGTTTGGAAAACAGACTATGTGTTTGCGGTGTTACACGACCAGTGGTGGCAGAAGTACACAAACATGTGAAAGGCTTAAGGGAACATGTTGTGTAGGCTTTATAAAAGCAGTGTAGTCATGTCTTAGAAAATTTGAGTTCATTCATTCTCTTGTTATCTTCTTACACTTATATGTTTTATTCCTTGTTAATATTGATCTAAGGTGTGTACTCTACCTTTCAGAGGAATTCCACCGAGACGTCCTCTGGTTGTATGCCAGTTACATGGTGGTGATCAGATGCTGGATATGGCTGAACAGGGACTGCTGGTTGATCCTCCAGTTATGCCAGTCATGGAACCGACACTTATACCTGACACAGGAGCCAATGTACAGTTCAGGGAGGGCTTTCTAAGGATGATGTAGAACTTCTAGGGAGAACCACGTCCTACCACGTCAATGGCAGAATTGACACGAGTCTTTCAGTTGCAGCATCCTCCCACTTTCTCATGGTATGGAGAACCCCATGTTGCAGAGTCATGGATAGAATCCACTTTAACGATCTTTGACAATCTGTTGATGCGTTAAGCGAGGAGGGTCATGATCACTACCTACATGCTTCGATATTCCACCAAGAGGTGATTGGATGTGATCTCATAGGTGGGACTCCCACAGAATATGGCTTGGGTTGAGTTTCAATGCACCTTCTATGATTACATCTATCCGGAGACCTTGAGGGCCGATCGAGCCCGAGAGTTCATGAGTCTGGAGAAGGGTGCTCTTTCTATTATGGGGTATTCTTCTTGCTTCATTGAGCTTCACTACATTACACCATATCTAGGGGGAGATGAGTTGTTCCTTTCACGTAAGTTTGAGGATGGTCTCAGGCAGGATATCCTATCCCAGGTGAACATCTTCCGGTTGAATTCGATATATTTTATATTCAAGTAGGTGCTGATCACAGAGTGTAATTTGAGGGATTTTAGAGCTGTGAGCTATGGAGGTTCAACATCCAAGGTTAGTGATTCTTCGGCCTATATCAAGATGCGCCATATGGATTTTTCATGAGGTGATCAAAGTAGGTGGGATGCATCTTCTGGTAGCCAGGTGGTGTGCTACCAGTGCAAGAGGAGCGGTAAAATGAGGTGACATTTCCCGAGAGACCCAGTGGAGTGCCAATCTTGTGAAAATATGGGTCATTTTTAGCATTTTTGTCAGATCTTCTCACCAGCAGCTAGTGATAGAGGTTTTTATATAACTCCGCGTTCGATAGAAACACCACCAGTTACTCCTAAGTTAGTGAACTGGTCTTCTTCTGGCCATTCGGGCCGAGGTGGAGGTTGTTGCCCTGGTATCCAGTCACACAATATTTAGTGACAATAGGATGGATCAACCTAGGTTGTCTAGGCAGGGTCACAGGGCCATGGTGTAGGGTATACTTTGTAGTGGAGTAGACCTAGCAGGAGTAGGATCCCAGACCCTCTACAGTTCGAGATACTAGTCTTGTTGCCTCGATTTTATCTTCTAGTCTTTTTGATATAGTGGCTTCCCATAGCATTATTTCTGTTACTATTATGGAGATCCATGGGCTATTTATATTTTATTTTGGTGATATATTGATGCTAGACACTCCGTTGGGGACTATAAAAGCAAGTGTATGTTAGTGTAAGGAGAGCCCTCAAGAGGTTTGTGGGTGTCACTTCTTATGGGACATCTATGTCCTAGAGATGACAAGTTATGACTTCATTATCAGAATGGATTGGTTCATTATTTTCTAGGATTTTGTAGATTTCTATCTCCATAGGATGTGTTTTAAGTCACTAGAGGGTGGATCGTTTCTTTATAAGGGCGAATGAGATGTCCTAGCGAGCAAAGGAGGACCCGAGCATCATGGGTTAGGAGGAGATACAGCTCAAATTGGTAGTCTATATAGAGATGAACTGAGGACTTCACAAATGGACTTTCCTCTAGTGTTAGATCATTTCGGATATGTCTTTCCAGAGGACTTTTCAGGTTTTCCTCTAGCGAATGAGGTAGAATTTTCTATTTGGCTTATGCCATTAGCGGCACCGGTGTCCATTCCTCCTTATAGGATCGCTACAATAGAGTTGAAGGAGCTCAATAAGCAGTTGGGGGTGTTTCCGACAAAGGGTTTCATCCAAACCTGTACTTATACATGGGGTTCTCCTATCTTATTTGCGAAGAAGGCGGATGTTACCCTCATATATTGTGTGGATTATCGGAAGTTGAACTAGTTGAGGGTCAAGAACCGATATCCCATGCTGAGGATGGATGACCTCTTTGATCAGCTTCGAGGAGCCTAGGTGTTCTTGAAGATTGACTTGAGGTATTGTTATCATCATTTGCACATTAGAACATATGATATACCTCTTACAACCTTCCAAAGTAGGTATGGTATATACGAGTATGTGGTTATGCGGGTCGGTCTCACGAACATGCCTGCAGTTTTCATGGCACTGATTAACCGAGTGTTCCATCCATACGTGGATTCTTTCATGGTTGTCTTTGAGGACGATATCATGGTGTATTCTAACACTCAACATGACCATGACACACATCTCAAGATCATTTTGAGTACACCGAGAGAGCACCAATTATATTCCAGGCTCTCAAAATTAAATTTTTGGATGGACTAGATTCACTTCTTGGGTCATGTTATCTTAGAGACAGGAGTGTTAGTAGACCCAGAGAATGTGAGAGAAGTAGTTTCCTGGGAGAATCCATAGAACCTCTTTGAGGTACAGAGTTTTATAGGGCTTGCTGGATACTAAATTCATTTCAAAAAAGACTTTTCATGCTTAGAAGTGCCACTGACATGCCTGACTAAAAAGGGTGAAATGTTCTTATGGTCAGATTCTTATGAGTAATCCTTTCAAGATCTAAAAGAGAGGTTGACTTATACAACGATACATGTATTTTCTATAGCTGGGCAAGAGCTTTACTATTTTCTGTGATGCATCAGGTATCAGGATGGGAGCAGTGCTCATATAGGGAGAATGAGTAGTTGCGTATGGGTCTTGACAATTGAGGCCACATGAGAGGAATTACCCGACACCTGATCTTGATTTAGCAGCGGTTATTCATGGTTTATGCAGTTGGAGACATCATCTTTTGGGTGTAAATTTTGTGGTTTTCACTAACCAAAAATGTCTCAAGTATATCACCACTCAGCGTGATCTAAATTTGAAACAACGAAGGTGGGTTGAGTACCTTTAGTCCTTTGAATTTGAGTTTTCCTATACGCATGGGAAAGGCAAGACAATGGACGATGCATTGAGAAGGATGACTAAAATATAGGTAGTTGATGAGGCCAGCAGTGAGTGGCAGCTTATGGCTTGGTTCTCTGAGATGCATTTGGCGGTGCAAAATAGATAGGGGAATACATTTTTTTCTTCTATAGCTATTACCTATACTCTTCTTGATCAAGTGCGAATGAGGCAGCTATCATATTCAGAAGGCCTAGTCCTACAGGAAAGCGGTCAATAGAGGACCCTATTCCTAGATGGACCATAGGTAAGAATGAGATCTTCCATTTCTAGGGGTGCTTATGGGTTCCAGAGGAAATATGTGAGGAGATAATGTGAGACATCCATTCCTCCGTATGGGAAGTTCATCTTGGCATCACCAAGATGTATCGTGATCTAAACCGTTAGTATTGGTGGCCAGGTATGAAGAGAGATGTTCCTAGTTTCTTCATGAGGTGGTCCACCTGTCAGTAGGTGAAGGCAGATCATCAGCGACCAACATAGCTTTTGCAGCATTTACCCATTCCCTATTAGAAGTATAATGATGTCACGATGTATTTCGTGACAGGTTTTACGTGGTCGCCTTGAAGGAATGATTTTGTATGGGTTATCATTGAAAAACTCACGAAGGTTTGTCAATTGTTACCGATTAAGGATACCATCAGTGATGAGCAGTTTGGAAGGTTTTAAATCTGAGAGATTGTAAGTCTACATGTGTTTACACACTCCATTGTTTCAGAATGGGAAGCCCATTTTACTTCTCGGGTCTGGCAGGGGTTACAGAAGGATTTACGTACATAGGTGCTTTTGAGTACAGCTTACCACCCCAAAACAGATGGCCAATCTGAGTATACGATTCAAGTGATTGAGGACATACTATGAGCATGCATTCTGGATTTTGGAAGTTCATGGGAGAAGCATATACCTCTTATGGAGTTTTCTTACAACAATAATTTCCAATAGACTACTCATATGGAACCTTATGAGGCGTTGTACGGTAGGGCATGCCGATCACCCTTATGTTGGATAGAGATAGGAGAGGCAGCTATGCTGGGACCTCACCATATCCAAGAGACTACAGAGCAGATACAGTTGATTCAGAAGATGATGGCTACTGCACGGTCTTGAAAAAAGCCTTATTTTGATCAACGGAGACAACCTCTGGATTTCGAGGTTGGAGATTAGGTTTTCTTGTGTGTCACACTGAGGATGGGAGACAGAAGGATTATGAGACTGGGTAAGAATTCAACATGGTATTTTAGGCCATTTGAGGTGTTGGAGAGAGTTGGGACTATTGCCTATCGGTTTCAGTTTCCTCAGAAGTACTGGGATATGCATGCCATCTTCTACGTTTCTCAGCTTCTATGTTACTTCTCAGACCAGTGTCATGATTTACAACCTGGGGAAGTCTAGTTATAGGTGGATGCATCTTTCAAGGAGCATCTTATCCTGATTTTTTTATCAAAGTATGAAGGTTCTTCATGGCCAGTATGTTCCCCTTGTACAGTTTCTATGGTATCACAAGAAAGTACAGGATGAGACAAGGAAGAGAGTGGCCGATGTATGATCGTAGTGGCTCGATCGATTTGGGGTTTCTTCATCTATGCCGCCTTTCTAGGGAAAATGGGGGATGACTTTATTTTAGGGGGAAAGTTTTTAAGAACCTAGATCTTCTTTTCAAGTATGTTTTTTTTTGCAGTTTTGAGTAAACTGAGGAGTTTTTGGTAATTTTTGAAGTACATTTCGTGTACTTTAGGAGTACATGCCGTGTTACACGGTTACTGTGGGTAGCCCTGTGCTGACTGTGTCATGGCCTTGAACACGACCGTGTGTGGTGACCTGAAGACCACAGAATGCAGGGCTCAATATGTGAAAGTACATGATGTGTACTCAAAATTACTCACAATGTACTTTTTTCTACATTAAACGTACTGGGGTCACATCTAATTGGAAAAAATTGCTTCTTCTCCACCGGACACAACTGAGAGAGTCCGTATGACTACGAATCTTCACTGAGCCCCCAGTTGAGCATCCGATCTCCAATTAGACTGTCGTTGATTTTGTTGTGATTGCCTCAGAACGAACTTCCTTTTATAGAGATTTGTTTCTCAATTATTCATCTTTCATGATTTATCTTAGGTAGAATGTTTTAGACGTTTTTGAAGATTAATGGTGTTCTTGGGAGATTCAAGTCTTGAGGTTCACGTATATCGATCTCCTAGAACCGTAGTAGGTTGTTTGTGACCTTCTATTGAATGTATTTGAGTAATATGTGCAATTCGGTTCAATAACATTGAACGAGGTATTGAATGTTTACCCTTTTAACCCTTTTAATTTCCTCCTATGATGGTATGCTTGAGTGGAGGATAATTGGATGTGAATAGGGTTGATTGCTCTTCGTTGGATCTGTTTTCCCATGTATGTTCTATTGGCTACTGTTTGATCCTATTTAGCGTATTAGTATTCCTTGATGTTTCCAATGCTGAGTATTGTAGGATGGAGTGAATATTTGATCAGACATGCTTGAAATGCTATAGACTGTTTAGCCAAGTAGTTCTCGAGAATTACATTGGATCTATTTCATTTCTATACTTGGTTGATATAGACAGGGTCGTGAGAATTTGGTGTAGTAGTCTATTTGGGGAATTGACCATGTGAGCTTCCTCATAGTGACTTTAATCACTTTTTACTATAAGGGGAATTGACCCTTTGAGCTTCCTCAAAGAGTCTTTAAATCATCTTTGACTATAAGGGGAATTTAAAAAGAGTTCTTCCTCAGGGAGTCTTTTTTATGTCCTCATAATTGAACCAGAGGGGTTAGGCTGCGTGTACTAACTAGAGGGTAACATGTTTGAATATCTACTGACTTGATATGGGAAACTAAATGCTTAAATTGTTGGAATGTTTACTGCTAAGTACTCCCTTTTATACTACTCTTTCACTTATTATCTGCCATTTATATTCACTGATTGTAAGGCACCAATATTTTGGTGGTTTCCTACTAGGATTAGTCTCTCACCCTGTTTGTGTCATTCTTTTGTGCCCAAACGGATTATATTGTTGTAGGTATAGATAAGGGAAAACACCCTTCTACTTCAGGTACTTGACTGCTATGGAGCTGAAGAGCAGGGGACCAAGTTGAGTCTTGTGATGCGGAGGAGTTTATCTATTTTCTTTTGTACATGGATTATTCTATATTTCAGCATTGTGATTTGTTTTTATGCATTCCTAGACCTATGTATCAGGCATCTTATATATATATATATATATGCTCCAGTTATTTATTATGTTTGTTGTCTATTTATTGCTTCCCTTTCTACTTCCACTGTTTCTATATGTTATAATTTTGTTGTGTTACTCGGCCAATGAGGGCATAGTTTACTCACTATCACAACCAAGGCCCCCAATTCTAGTCGGCAGCCTCTAGCGTTTTGGGAAATGCGCTTGAGGCCATGTGAGAAACCAGGTACGGGGCGACTCTGGTTGGCTTCCGTAACTGGGCCGTTACAAAATGTGTACCATTAATTTTTTAGTTTATTATATCATTAAACATTTTTTAGAACAACATATTTGAATTCCATTATTGTCTTGATATTTCAAAAATTGAAATTAAATGAATCGTTTGAAAATTTCCATTTCTGTTATTTTATAATAAAAAATATTTTATTAAATTATTTAAAATTACTAAAAATAATATAAATTAAAAGTTATATTTAAATATAATTAAATTTAATATTTGGTTAATTAATGGATAATGTTCTCTATTATAATTACTGTATAGAGCGTTAAATTTTAAGGAATCAGTTTTCTTGATTAATGTTAATGGAGTGTTTTTTACATTATATGAACATATATTAAAATAAATTTCCCAAAAAACAGGGATTTATATTTTATAAATTAGTTATAAATTTTTTAATTATTTGTTCCAAATTATCTATTAAGTCTCACTCTAAATTTTTCTTATATGATAAATTACCATGGTTATAAAACTAGTTAACGTAGTGAAAAACCAAAATGAAAAAAATAGGGATACGTTGACCTTATAGAATAAATTTTTTATGAAATTTATTTCATTATGTGATAGAGGATTTGGAAGACCATATAATAGATATAAACCATTCATTAATATATTTTTATCCACATAAAGTTATATTTTCCTCCAAATATTGAATAATTTTGCGTATTTACAAGGATGCCAGTCATTCTCAGCTATAAAAGGTAGCTCACACACCCATTTATTCACATCCCAAAAGATATTTTTATTAACCATGATATAGAAAACCCACAACCTTAAATCCATTATATCATCCTATAATCACAATTTTTTTAATAAATACAACAACGAAGGTTTTAAGAAAAATCTAAGGAGGATACTTGAAGAAGAGGTAATGTTATTCAACAAACATCTTTATTGTATTTTTTCCTCTAACCCCTTAATATTTTATTATACTATTATTATTTAATATATTAATTATACTCCATATTATAATATGTTTTTTCTAATTTTATTACCAGAAACCTAAGAAATATCCATCAATTGGGTTATTAAGTCGTCATTATTATGTATGGAGGACCACTTCCTTGTGAATCGATGTCATTAATTTTTTAATTACCATATTTCTTGGTTAGTAATATTGTGTATTTTTATTTTATTTATTATAATCATGATATATATTTTGTTATTATGATTGAAGAATTTTTATATCACACATACCTTCATGGTTTCCATTTTTTGTGTGAATATGATAACATCATTCTTGTGTAAGATGGAATTCCACCTTACGAAGCGAGGTAATTCATTAACACTTTACATGTAATGTGTTAAAAAGGACTTTAATAAACATATGTGATATATATGAAATAAAATTTCTTCAATAATTATAATATATATATATACATAATTTTATTTTCATTCAATCAAATTGTTAATAAAATGGAAGCAATGTTCATTGATACATATGACCTACCATCTCCAGGAACATTTTATTTCAATTCCAATCTCTAAATATTATTGATTACTATAAATACATTTATATAGAATATATATGATTTCTATATAATTTTTTTCATTCTTCAAATATGTTAAACATGAAAAATATTAGAGGAAAAAAAGAATAACAAATCACATCATATACAACAAACAAAGTGGTAATTACATGATACATAATTTTAACACTATACTATTAATAAATCGGTTATAAAATATCATAATAAATTCATATAAGGTATGAAATATGTGGGTAATTTTTTAGTAAAATTATAAGAAATTTATATTTATTATTCATGATTTTTTAATGATTATGATGGAATTTGAGACTTAAGATAAATGGATTTCTATTCTCTCTATTATTTCGAGAATAAAAATAAAAAATCAATACTATTTTATTTTTTTGGTGTATTGACTTCCCCATTGTCATGTTTTGTCAAGAATAACATAATATTCATGATATATAATGTTCCATTGGATGTTATTATTTATTCAGTATTACAATTCAATATATTTATAAAGCGGTAAGGGATTCCAATATAACCTTTATTTTTTTTAATGCACAATCGATATTCACCATTTACTTCTTCGATGTTCCATATATACTTCCAATCATTTTATTTTATAATATATATCATGAGATTTATTAGGGATTCAATATACATTTTTTGATCTCTCCTTAATAGGGTTTTTTGTTAAATGTTAACATATCGGTATGCGATTTTTTCATCAATTTTTTTCATTGATACGTAAATTATGTTATTCACCTATATTACTTAACAAATTAGATATAGAGACCATTTGATATTTAATATCATGAATATTGTAATACTATTGATATTTTAGGTTTTATTTTATTTTATTCTTTCATAGGTCTTATGACTTAATGATACCAAAGTGGAAAATATTTTTTGTTACAATCTCATTATATATTATAATTGCTTATGGTTAAGTATGTAATGATGAAATATCACAATATAAATATTAGGATTTATCATGAAATTTAATATCCCCTAGATATATATGTTATATCCAAGTAATCTTACCATTTCCCACTATATGGAACATAAAATAATTACTGAAATTCTGTTGTTAAATTCTAGCCTTAACATTCTCTTTGGTTGGAAATCCATTTTATACCAAAACCATGTTTCCTAAAATTAAATTCCTATTTGTTTATAGAAATATGAAACTAATTTTCAATGAAAATATTTTAGAATATTTTCTATTTTTGAATGATTTTAAAATTATTTATCATTCTTTATTTATATGTTTCATGGAATATTTTCTATGAAACGAATTCAGAAAATGATTTATGATTAAACAGTGCATTAGATTATTTTCAATGACTAAATTATAGGTTTCAATGTATATGTTAAAATAATAGAATTCAGAAAACAATATGTTTAAAAATTAATTTAAATGATTCTCAAAAATTTCTCTAAATTTTTAAAGGTTATTTTCAATGAAAATTGTTTTTAGAATGGTTTATGTTTTTAAATGTGTTTTATCGGGTGACGAGAATATTTTATTAAAGAAATGTTTTCATTTTTTAAAGAATCTTCTAAATTTTTTAAATTTTATTTTAAAAGAAACAAATTTTGAAAATGTTTTATGTTTTAAAAATTATATTTTCAATGAAATTTTATTTTCTTTAAGAAATGTTTTTGTTGATGATTCAAAATAATTCTATATCTACACTGACCATTGATATTATTTTTTATTTATTGGGGTTTTTAACCAAAGATAAAATTCATATTATTTCCTTGAATGGTTTATTTTAATGTTGAGAATATGTTTATGGAACATGTTTCCCTTCCATAGGTTATACCTTGATATAAATCATATGAAATCATCTTATTTTAGCCATTATTATATGTTAAAATGATTATGAAACCTGTATCTTTTTCCCAAGATATGATATGATGAAATTCTTATGAAACCCATCTAATTTCATGGGTTATAATGCAACGGATGTTATGATCTTATGGTACACATATATATGATTTTCATTATGTGATGGGTCGGACCTATATGTCCCAACCAATACATTGGGAATTGAGTTATATCTCATAATGCATATAATATTGGAATATGAGGTTTGTCTAATAAAGTACAATAGTTATACTATAGGGAAAGAACCCAGTTTAGTAAGACTGGGTTGAAATGGGGTGTGAACCCAGTTCAATAATAGACTCTCTCCACTACAATAGTATTGGGATTTAACCCTAAACAATATTGAATTTATTTTATATGCTTATGTGTATACAAAAAATATGTGTATTATTCCCAATTAATTCTATCGTGAATCATGTTTTATGATTTAAAAATGATTTATATCTATTAAACATATAATATTTATTCAATGAATAAATATTTTGATCGATGATATATACGTTATGACTTCCATATTTTAATTTCATGTTCTCATAATATAATATTCATGTTATTATTATGAATATTATTTGTTTACCCAATTTGAGCCTCTGATCACACTCTTTCTTGTGTTTCCTTTCTCCATGTTAAAACCAAATGTTTTAGGTAGGGTATGTAAATAAATATTAGAAAATATGACGTTTTTTTGGATGAAATTGATGATCTTTCACCAAATTAGATGATTCAGTTCTATGTTTCCATGTGCAGTAAAATGTTATTGTCATCAGGTTTGTGTTTGCGTAATGTTTTGAATATTTATCTAAATTTATATAATATCTATGAATGATAATCCTCGGTCTATATAGTGGGAATCCGAGGTATGGTTTTGTTTACTATTATGATGTTGGATGAGATAAAATTAGAGATATTTTTAGAGATATATCTATGGATTTTTTCAAGGGATGTCTATAACTATAAGTCTAAATAGGATTCAATGTTTATTAAAATGTCCTTCAATTTTTATAAAGGTATGAGAGTGTTTATTAATGCAATTACATCCCTATTTTGATACTAAATGTGGATGTAGAACTAGCACAAATTTACCTAGGGGTTCTAGCTGTGATTAACCATATTGATATAAACATGATTGGGAACTAGTGGACAATAATGGGCCCTGTAGAACATCTAGTTTTTCTCTCATACGGGATAAGATTTGGAAATTTACAAACTCATTATGGTAATTTATGAAGGATGTAAACATATGATGACTATGAATGATCTAGATTAATCCTCAAAAATCATTAAATAAACAGAATGATTCTTTATTTATATCCCATAAGTGATTTTTAGTGTATTTTATTTTACAATATGTTTTGAATAGATCACACTATGCTAAATGGTTTTGGTCAATGGAGGGAACTAGAAGGAAAACTGATAACATTGAATGTGATAGATGAATTTATTATGAGTAGGAAAATTGTAAGATAATTGCATTAAATTATGTTTTGAATATTCCAATTTTGTATTAATGAAAGATGTCTAACAATAAATAGACCAAATCTCATGCTCAACAATGAAGAAAGAAAACTAGCTCTCTGAGATATCAGGTGACATAGACCACAAAGAAAATAAGATTCAATTTTTTAATTATCATGCTTGTGGGGGGAATCACTAGGGTCATTATTTGAGTGGAACTGGAAATTTTTTGACTGTGGAAAATAGGGACACAAGAAATGTAAATATAAAATGAATTTTCCATTCAGTGAAATGAATGGAAATATTATTTTCCCTATGATATCATTTAAATTTTAATTATTTTAATGTGGAAGGTGCTGGAATTATCAAAATCATTTTCCTCAAGGGAAATATAATTAAGAAAATCAGAATGGTTGTTCGAATAATGGTTGTTCTACTGATAATGACGAGAAAAAAGCTATAAATTTAACGGAAATATGTATTAATAAATAAGATGGCTAAGCCTAATTAATAGTTTTATAAGGAAGCTACATGATTAATGTTTTTTATTGGGATTCAATAATTGTGAAATATATTATGATGTTTTAGTAGAAGTATTTATTTATTGATTTAAAGGAATAAATTGAATGATGGTGCTGAATAATAAAATTGATTTAATGGAAAGGTTATATTTTATGAAAAAAAATGATTAAGGGAAGGTATACCTTAATATTCTCTTAATGTTGAGAAAATGGTGTTTTGTTTAACTACTAGAAATTCAATCAATAACCATTATTTATAATAGCATCTATAGGGTGTAATACCAAAAATATATATAATATCCATGGTTTGGGGAACCATGGATCCTATTTTCACAGAATAATAGGCCCACGACTATTTCTACAATTCCTAACCATGGATATAGAGAATTATATTGAAATATTCAGCCATAGTTTAAAATCTTGGTTGTAGACCTAGAACCATGGTTTACATTATGGCCCGATATCTATATATATTGTCTAAAACTATTGCTATAGGTTAAAATTTCTTGAGAAAAAACTAACGGAAAACAAAACTATAGTTTCCTACAACCAAAAAACAATCATATAAAGCCATAAACATATAGACAAGCTTAGAAAAATCATTTGAAAACTATAACTAGTAAGCTGTAGTATCCTATTAAAATACTCACAGTTTCATATAACCTAGAATCATAGAAAAATGTATACTACAATTATTAAAAGAATAAATCTGTAAACCTGTAATATTATAACATAAAAACATTTAAATTTATCAGCATGAAACCCATTGAATCTCTATCATGAACACATAAAAATACCGCAATACCTTCATTCAATAAACCTAGAAACTAAAACCCACTAACCTCCAAACAAAAAACCATAAAATTAGTAACATGTAAATGTTTAATGCACATAATATCAACTTATAACATCCAAACATTCTATATTAACATCCTTAAAACCCTAAAATATATAAACCCATGACTAGAAAACATTAAAAAAATGAAAACATTTAAATACTAAACTAGAAAAAATTCATTTTTTCTTGAAAATAATAAACCAAATACATGTAAATATGGAAACATAAAGCATTTATCTACTAAATTAGAAAACATAATACTAATTGGTCTATAACCTGTAATGAAATAATACCATAGACCTAAATTAATAAAAACATAAAACATCTATCACACATTAATACATTTAGTATTGAATCCTATATACAAGGGAACATAAAAACATGATCCCCGATTCTCCAATAATGCATAATACAAATCCTTATTAAACCTATCAATTAGTAGTCACTATGATTTCTTATGATAGATAAAAACAAATGGATGACGTTAAGTAATTTATTTACCCAGATCCAGATGAAGAATGCAAACTCAGAAAAACATGTATGTTCCAGAACAAGTAAACACAAAATAATCATTCTGAACATAAAATAATAGAAAAAAATGAAGAATATAATAAATAAACAACATAAATTACACTTTTCAGGAAATTTGGCTATGTTTCAGGGATAAGGGCATTGAGTTTCCACCATATAAGTAAAAAAGGGAAAATTACAAGTATATTCAATAGAAGAGAATATACCATGCGACAACCCAAACATGTTATAAGAAAACATTACATGTTAAATTACAAAAACTAATTACAACAAACATGCATCAAAGCCTCCAACATTGTGAGTGGATGAAGATGATGACCATCAATGTTTAGGGTCCCAATAAATAATACAATCAGATCATCTATCAGACATTAAATGTTTTAGGATAATTCTGACATTATCCAGCACCTCAGTAATCAAAATATAAGCCTTTTTCACATTTGAATGATAATCTTAAACACAAAAAAAATAAAAATGGAAATTAAATAGTATCCCAAAACAGAACCACGTGTAAAAACCATCATCATCTCTATCCAAAATCTTCATCACTTAGGAATAATCCCAAATACCATAAAATACAGAAAGAAAAATAAACAATAACAACCCTTAACAAAACCCTCAATTGAATTTCCCCATTTTCTTTAATCTCAATCAGCACTACTAAATGGTAAAATAATACTAAATATTATTTCCCCTATTTTTTTATAAACTCAATACCCACCGAAAACTGATACAAAATCCTCAATTTCATTACCATATATTCATTATAATAAAAAATAGCAGCTTTTGTTTTACGAAAGGAAGCTTGATCTTCTCTTTTAAACATATAAAATCATTATTACTGGTTCAATGAATACAACATAGTGGGAATAAACTATCTCAAGAACTCTCAATAATCTAGTTAGTACAGATCGGGAAAGTTCATGTAATGATCAACATGTGGCGAATACCCAAAATAGAAACACCGAACATTCCTGCTAATCCTCCTTTGGTCTTCAATAAATAGCTTGACTACATCAGATAAAATTACTTTATTTGCAGTACTGAATAAGTAAATATAGGGGTAGTCGGGTTGGTTTTTGGAAGTAATAGAGATAATTTTCATTAATCTCTTATGTTAACTAGAAATCACTAGGAACATAGAGAATAAATTCACCAATAGAGAGAACATATGGGTCTCAAATATTGGATATTCTTTATGTTTCTTTCTAGTTGAATAAATAAAAAGTACAAATTTTTTTTCATCACTATAATATATTCCCAAATGATTTGAAACTATGAAAATCAATATGAAGTTAAAAACATGTCAAAAATATGGGTATTGAAATATATACCACTGAGTGAACAAAAATCATTAGTCTGATTATATAATTAAATTATTCATGATTTTTCTTCATAAGAAACCAAATGTGAGGAAATAATTTTTAAACAAGTGAGATATAACAAATTCTTAAATGTATGTTATCAATGTGTCAATATTACATAATAAATGGAACATGACTCCATTACAAAAAAGAACAAAGAATTTTTTAATCAATTTTTAAATTTGGTTTAGTTTGATTACATTTTATGAAATTTATATTAAAGTATCATCGACTAAATAACATATTTACTTGAATGCCTTTACAAACTAATGATTTCATAAAAGATCACATCACTGGTAGTCAATACAACTTTTCAAGTTCAGAAATAAGGATTAACAAGAACTTCAGTGTGGTTGGTTTCTTGGGAGGTATAAAATGGGAAGGGGGACTTCTAGTATTATGGCTAGAAAAGAGTAAAGAGTTATTGAGTTAGTGGTGGATTTTATGGATGAATAGTTTTGAATCCCTACATCTACCTCCTAGCCCCACCTCCCTCGAGTAGGAAAATAATTCTTCAACATGACTCATTTTTATATAAATAAAATTTTATGGTCGTGGTGTACTCTCATATAGATAAAACCAATCATTGTATCGGAAAATATCAAACACTAACTGAATTACATAAGATGTTCCATTTTTAACATCAATGAGCAAGAAAAAAATTTAAATGGTAATTCAATTTTGATGTGACATATGATGTCATGAAACATGAAATGGGAAACATTTTACAGTTAAGAAAATTACTATTTTATATTAAGATGTCCAGTTCAAACACCCCAGTACTCCAATGTAGAAAATAGTCAATCATTCACATCATTAATAATTTATTCCTTCAACTAAAAGTAAACAAATTATAATATATTGATAAGGAAAGGCAATAGGCTGGTGGAATATAAATTACAACATCAAAAAACACATATCAAGGTAAGGTCACTAATTGAATGAAGACACATTATTCCATATTTATGGATATCATTTTCATGAAGAGGGTAAAAAAATTTAGTCATGGTAAGAAATTATCTCTAATGTTAGAAGATTAAATTATGAGTAAATAAAATCGAATGGAGTTTCTTACAACTTCATGGATAGATTCCTAGTTTAAAGATATTCAATCAAGCATTAAAACATCCCCAAATGTTATCAAGGAATAGATAATAAGTTTAGATGAGTGCATTGATATTAACATCCAAACAAAAGTATATTGATAATGGAAAACTAACTTCCATCATCAATAAATGTGTTAATTCTTGATGAATAATTCTTCATGAGATTGATGGTATTGTTTTCATCAGATCACAACATAATGGGAAATTAAACAAGATACATCATGATAAAAAATAACTACTTAACCTTGCATGAAAAAAGGTAAGAGGAGATGGTGAGGCATGCTAGAAGTTATTTTCATTATTTCTTTTAAGGGAAGGTTTCCTAGTAATAGGTTATAAGGGGAATTTTCTAGGTGGTTTCGATGGTGAGAAAGAATAAAGTCGTTAGTAAACTATACTAATATTATAGAGTCGCGCAAAAAATTGACCAATTTGTGAATGATATCATAGAGGATATGGTTATTTAGGCCTATAGTTATACCCATGAACACCTAATCATAAATATTATTTAGCAATCCAATTTTTTGAATAATTAAAAAAAGGAACAAATGGAAAAATAATCTTGAAAAATAGGTTGATTTTTTTGTATTGTCCAGGTAATCCACCATATCTATCAGGACATTGAGTTTGGATTCAATTTTCCCCCTAACCAAAAAATTAAAATAAGAATGGATAATAACAAGAAAATGGGAATCCACAAATTCCATCCCAACTTAACAACTGTTATGATAATTAGCACAAAAAAGTAAAGTGTCTGAGTTACAACACCCCTACCCACCCCACCCACCCACACACACAAGGATAAAAGTATACATATAACTTCTCAAGAAACATTGGGTGATCCATTAAAAAATGATCAAATACTCATTTATAACTGTTAAAGAACCAAACTATTTCAATTTGTCCATAAACTTCAACCAGAAATAATTAAATACCAAACATTGTAATAAAATATGTTGCATTAGTATAGAAAAAATCAATATGACCATCACATAAATTCTGGTATAAATTAACTCACATTAAATTATTTTCTACTATCCCACCCATTGTTGTACTAGTCATATCATGGAGACACAATCATAACTCGATGCCCTAATTTCTGCAAATATAACATCACAAGAGAAGGTAAATATGGTTCTTATATATGAAAGGAGTAAATATTATAGGAGAAACAAAAGGAACACCTTACAAATTCTAATTGTTATCAAGATTCACAATCATATTACCAAAATGGTTGGTGGAGGATCCCCAATAATATCAAAAATTCCACTAGTTCTTCTCTATGTCTCGCCCATTGGCTACACCGCTACCTACCATGCCTGTTATCCCATAGCATGCCCCCTCCCCTACACACCTTTCACACCCTATTCAACCCCTATCATGAAAACCACTTCAATCCCCTACATATCCAACCCCACACTTGTACTTAGTAACCAATTAAAAAGAAGAATGACATGATTAAAACAATAGAGATAATCAAATAAAAAAACACCACCTAAAATAATACAATAAAGATAAAATGGTATGAATTGTATGTTCTTACATTGAGTTCTTGTTCTTGATCAATGACATGAGGTTCAAGTCCTATTTCATCCATTGGAATGGGTTCAGATATGGAATAAATTGAGAAGATGGGAAAATTATTGGGAGAAACTAAAAATATATATGGAAAAAATTGTCAAAAAATGAAAAATTGAACTACATACCATCAAAGGTGTGCTAGAGGAGGTAGGGGACCCACTCTGAGCAGCGTTGGGATGGAGGTATAATGTCCACGTCTAAGGAGGATACAACTCAAAATAATAATAATCAAAACTAACTATTGTAGAAACAAACATACAACATAATACAAAAATTCAATATATATAGAAACATGAAGAAACACCACAATACAATTCGACATTACAATAATCAATCAAATATTCCTAATAGAATTCCACATATTAACATCCCAAAAAACAATTTACATCAATAGTGAGTCTCAATATCATTATCATCAGAAGCATGCTAACCCTCATCCAGGTCTCGCATAGAAACACTATAACGATGCCTCAGACCAAAAACGTCATCATCAACATTGGCATCTGTACCGACACTAGCACTGGAAGTGGCACCGACACTGACTCTGGATCCAGCTCTGAATCAGTCTATGGATCTAGCTCTATCTCTAGCTCTGGATTCAAAATAAGCATCTACATAATTAGAACACAATGACATCAAACAGGCATCAGCCGCTGTATCTACTCTTGGTGGAGGTGTAAAATAATGAGCAGGCCAAACAATAATTATATTTTCAGTTATCATCTTTTCTGATTTTGGATTTACTTGTATGATTGTGGTATTCATTTGTTCCACTATGAAAAAAATGGGACTGGTACTCATAGAAAAGTTTTTTGAATAACAATATTGAGATGGCACAATCTTCTTCCCAGGTCGACAACACACACTTCCATGTTTCTCATCTACTAATACATGATACAAATGATCATTTGGGCCCAAATTTTCAGGTTATTTTTCTCCAATGCCTCCAAATAATTTTGTTTATTGATATATAAAATAAATTAAAATAATAACATTAAAATGAAATTCAAATCAGTCAAAATAAAAGGAATATAAATAACTGTTACAATTTCTTTCTCAGTTTCGATATTTTCCACAGTACCATCTCTATTTTTTCTACTTGTACAAAACGAAGAAGGGAATGGAACATGGCCCTCAATATTAAATGGATTTTTCCAAAAAAAACAATGAAACAAAGAAGAATTGCATGTCAAAAATTACATCAAACTAGGATAAATATTGTAAATTTAAAATTACCTATTTATCTCATGATTTGATAGATAATTGGGTCAATGATAATGAACCTATTTCATTCCACTGTTATTTAATTTATTTCATTCTTATTTATCATACAAAAAATAATTATATAATTCCATTAACATAAATAAAAAATTAATTTATACTTTATAAACCATTTTCATGTAAATAAATGAACATATATATATATATATATTACAAATACCCTAAACTGTATAATCTTCAAATAGATGATCATCTCATTGAATTGTGATATTAGGAAATCATGAATCACTGGTATTTCAACAAGATCCATACCAACTCTCTATTTTCTGACCAACATATATGTCATACTTCTATGATAACCCCATAACACTTAATTCCATTAACCCTGTAGCCTTTGAATATTTCCCATTAGGGAAATTATATAAGAGCTGAAATGGTAAAAATATTTGTTAAGAAAATATGGTAATTTAATATATATATATATATATATAACATGATTAACATTACTCACCCAAATAAAAACTGAAGAATTTTTTTTAATTTATTTCCCAACTTCCCTCCAACTTATTGGTGGATATGGAATTACATAGCTGTGTTTAGATAGTTTTCCTAAAAATCCTATACATTCCTTACCGTCTTTTCAATTATAGATTTGTCCTCATTGTATTAATCCATTATCTTCATGTTCTAATTCTAGTCCTTAATCAATTTTTTGTGGCCTCATCATCTGGTATATTATGGAGCTAATAATGAAAAAAAGGAAAATAATATATATAAATTTATCATTAATCCCTAATAGTAATTTTTGAACACATAATAGTAGATGAAGGATCTACTTACCCATAAATGGTTGTGTATAGAGGAGGAGTCGCCTATGTGGTTGGTGGGATATCTACAGTCATCATACTCTTTATAGTAGCGGATGATGAGTGTGATGATGGAGGGAAGAAACCTGATGGATGGCCATGTATAGATGAGGGTGGATATTGATATGGATATCGTGGTGCAGTGCCTCGTACTATGGATGGTGGGAATGATAAGTAAAGTGGGATGAGAGTCTATGAAATACCACCCAATGAGGGTATGATTAGAAAGGTATATAGAATATGTGGGTATGGAAAATATTGAGATTTAGTAATGGGAGAGTGACCTCCTAGTGAATCAAGTGGCATAGTATTAGGTTTAACTATTGAATCAGTCGTAGTTGTACCCCCATCCATATTATCAGCCTCAATGTTATAATCCAACCATCTCCTCGATTATGTACCCTAAAATAACATAGATTATAAAATTATACGAATGATAACAAGATATATACTATAAAAGAACATAAAATTCAAACATAAATTGTACTTACTGTGTTGCCCATAAGAGACATACATTGTTCATTTCCTTGTATTCTTATACATCTTCTAGTATAATCAAAATCAGAATTTTTGACATAGAAGCATTAAATAATATTCTCAAATAAATATAAATATTGAGAAATTTTAAATAATACAGTTTTATCATAAAAAATGAGATACATTTTCAGGTGTGATTTTTATATTGAGAAAATATCCAGACTTTTCTACGTTCAAGAATTACAAGAGATTTTCCTAAAAATAAATTGGTTAGGATATTAATAGTACACTATTAATCAATGTTATAAAATATAGTAGTTAATTTTATATCATGTATGAACATTTAAAAAAACATACAATATTGCGATAATATCAGGTACATATATACAAATATGTCAACACAATGTGTTCACTATGACAATTTATGGTTCATAATATGTTCTAAAAATTGAATCATTTGTTTCATCAAATGAATCATTTGAATAAATAGAGAAAGGTTCATCTATGAAATCATTATCATCAATGTATTCATCAAAAATATGTATAGGAATGAAATAAAAAACACCAATTTTTTTAATGAGTATGTTACATGAAACACCTATCTAGATGTTAATGAAAGAATATAATGTTAATCGGTATGACCGTGTGCATAATAATATAATAAAATGATTCTTTCAAAAACATTGTAATATGATATGTTTTTTGATC
The DNA here is from genome assembly GCA_963277665.1 of Viscum album. NCBI lineage: Eukaryota > Viridiplantae > Streptophyta > Magnoliopsida > Santalales > Viscaceae > Viscum > Viscum album. The sequence continues at coordinate 296,395,034 of OY728132.1, read as the reverse complement.
GAAGTTGTCTCTATGATGCTCTCACATAACAATATATTGTTATTCTTATCGTGACACCACCATGATATGGTTTTTTTCACATATATTTATAAGAAATTTAAATCCATTGACAACTATTTTCTTGTAATCACATACCGTGTCATTCAGACTAAATGAAAATTCTCATATTTCATCTTATACATTCTTCATTTGTAGAGTTAAAACATAATTGATACCAACATCAAATATGGAATAGAGGCATGTGATTTTGTTATGATGAGGGAAAAAATAAATATATTACCTTTAACTTTAACCAAGAATAATTTTTTTTTCAATAGTTCCTTCCTCTTAATTCATTGATGATGATGTCCTTTTTTTAAAATCTAAATGTTCTCTAAAAATAAAAATGATTAAAAATGTCAGATGATTTGAAGAAATTAAAAAAAATAAAGAAAGTAAATATTTATTATTTTACTTAATTTATATTATCATCATGCACACCAGAGTTGAATAATACTGTATGATGATCCATTTCCCACTCTTCCCTAATTAATGTACACAATGCATCTGATCCACTTATACCCATGTTTTTGTTCATGAAATAAATGTAGGCTCAATCGAATCATATTGATGATCTTTAGTTCTCATTAGCTAATTAGACATCATAGTGACCATATACAAGTACGATGAACAAAAATTATTTCATTTTATTTTATAAATATACATTAAAATTATATCATTTAGAATGATATTTATTTCTAACATAATATTTCAATGTAAAAATCATTCTTTGTGTATGATACATCCACCAACTCAAAACAGTTCCACCAAAAAAAATCTTATGTGGGATGTTAAATAGTCATATGTAATATACATGTGAAAAATAAATGTGGGAGAATTATCTCAAGGTCACAAGGAATAATATGTGCATCCCTTTTCAAATTCTGAGAAACACTTATATTCATCATTTTAGCATAATGGTCTTAATAAAAAATTACATAATTTAATCACAACAACTCTAACATTATTTGAAATTATATGTCGAATGGAAATGGTAATCAACTCACTTAACAAGAAATTAAAATAAAGAGGTTTAATAGATTTTAGATTCATATATTATGTATTCACCCTTTTCAAAATATTACTTGAATATCTATATAGACCTTCAAACTTTCGAAGACGTGAATAAAATATTTCTTCTCTTCATTCATCATTGAATAAAAGGAAAAAGGGGATTTCTTATTATTTTGACCAATTAATCTAGATGAAGTCTTGCTCTTATGGAACAACCCATCAAATCAAGATTTACTGGGAATCGTCTTCTGTTTTTTCTATGACAATTAATATTGTATAAAGTTACACCTCACATTTGTTTTTCTCGAAAACAATTACATCCAAATAGTGATGCAATAAATTCATTGACTAATACGATGACTCAAAGAATATTATTTTCTATCTCATAAATCAATTGGAATTTAAATTAACATTCTTTCACTTTTTGATATTTTATTTAATTTTTTCAATAAATATAATTCAAGTCATAAATTTATTTAACATTAAAAGTATTTGACATTCGTTGAGGTTTTTCAACTATCTCCATGAAATTATCGAATTGTCTAAGATTTTTTCGGTATGTGTGATCCATCAGTAAAAATTAGAGATACCTGATGAAGCTGAAAGTTCATTGAAACATAATCCCAGTGGTTGTCTAATTTTCATACAAATAGTGTAGGATAATTTCCTTTTTGTACACCATCCAAAAGTCATTCCGTAATCTAGAATATAATTTATTTTCCATAATAAAGCTGAATAGAATATAAAGTAATTCTTATTTAATGCATTGTATTCATGTGAACCAACAGTACAAAGCTCTTTTAACCCATCTATTAATGGAAGGAAGTAAATATCAATATTATTTTTAGGATCACTAGGTCCATATATCAATACACCCATGATAGTAAATATCTTCTTCATACACATCCATGATTGAAATTTATAAATGTGAATGAAACCATGTAAAGTACTATTTTTTTTATGCATTTGGTGAATTGTGTTGAATGTATCACATGATAATTCCAATAAAACATTTAATGGGTTATCTACAAAATTAGGATGTAACCAATCAAATTTATTCCAATAAAACCCATATATAGGATGCATTATTTATCATTATCCTTATTTATTTCATTTTCACGATTTCATATATTCCTTTTGATTTTCTATAACATAAAAAGTTATTAATGAAAGGGAATTATAGGGATAATCAACATAACATTCCTTGGAATATAGAATTGAGTTCCATCTTTATTATTTTTACACCTTGATGTGCCACTAAGTTTTCATTGACTGAACTCTACATTTTCCTTTTAAAACTAACATCAATATATGGGGAATGAATGAATATTAATAGATGAGAATCCAAAATTTTCAACCAACATTGATTACATGAAATATTTTTATGGAATAAAAGCATCATTAGGTAGTAAATATTTAATAATTGTATATAGATAGTCATTAGAAATATTACTAAATCCATATATTGTTTTCCCATGATAAAATCTAAGTAAAAACTCAGGTTTTCTCATTTGTCCACATGCCCGATATACTAGGGTATTCACATCATCCATCAGCTTTCTAACACTATCAACATCATCATCATGATTAATAGATGAAAACTACGTTTCAGTATTGATTTCCTCTTTGAATGGTCTACATGAGGAGTTAGGTTCGGAAACAAATATAAACTAATCAGAAATCAGATTTTTCATTCCAATACTTTCTACTGAATCAATGTCGTTCTTCACTTGATATATTTCTCCATTGTGATGCCAAATGGGATATTTTTTTTGGAAACATTTTTTCCGGATTTGATAGCTCACTTACTCAAGTGTTAAAAATGGTATTCTAGCACAATCAAAACATGGGTATTGAATCAATCCACAATCTAAATAATTAGTGAATGTAAAGTCCAAAAAATATCATAACTCCTTGTGAAACTCATCAGTTATCCAATCAATGTTGTACATCCAATATCTATCAATTTAGAGGCATATAAATCCAAATTAAATAAATAATCTATAAAATGTCTTAATAGGATATGTATTTTTTTGTAGGAAAATAAATAATTATCAATGAAATGTTCATAAAAAATCACAATAAATATCTTAAAATTATTGTTTAGGGAATTGATAAGTGTTTTTATTTTTAATCAATCATTAATAGTTACACATATTATTCAATAATGATATTTGATTAGATTAAAAAGTGTTTATAAGAAATATAATAGATAATAATAATCAATTCCCATATGTGTTTGGATATATTCACAATGAGTTGTGATGTTTTTTATTGGTTCTACAAAGATTTATTGAAATCAATAGATTTATTGAAAATATAAACTATATCATATACTATAGTGTGCTGAAGGATGCCATTCCATTTTTTATTTTCAATCATGAAGTATAATGCTATATCATGGTAAAAATGGAAATGATATTGGATATCATTTGATCAATTTTTCTAAACTGATTATCTTGTGTTCTTCAATTTTCAACACATAAATATGTAATTTGTTAACTAAAATCAAAATCTAAAAGGGTTTTGGATATTGGATATATCAATGAAATTTGATATAGTGTGTTTGTTTATTATGTAACATTTGAATCATTATGAATTATAATAGTCATATATATTTTATATAGGTGTTCTATATAATGGGGGGAAATATTTTTCATTTGATACATTCACAATATGTGTCAAATGACTTAAATCATTGTTATTATTTTCTAATGGTTGCACCAATTTTTTTGATAATTTTTTATGAGAGATTTAATATAATATCTATGGAAGGTAGGCTTATTTTTTCATGAAATCAGTGGATTTTAAAAAATTACTAGAAATAATTATGTTAGTCTTTGTTAAATATAAATTATTTGGGAAGTTATACAGGAAAAGGAAATAAATCGATATTAAATATAATTGATTTAAAATGTATTAGGAAGATGAAATATAGAAACTAGAGTCTCCAATGTTAGTCAATAAATGTATAGTTATTTTATTATATTTGATGTTGTGGTTTTATAATTAAAAGCTACTCCGAAGGATTTTATTCATAGATGTTTGACAACTAAGTATCAATGATGAGATATTAGAGGGGGAGGGAGGGTTGATACAGGGGGTCTAGGGGTGGGTACAGTGGGAGGGGAGGCTACTTTAGGGAGTCTAGGGGGAGGTAGGGGAGGCTACTATAGGGGGATAAGGGGAGGGGGATTCATCAGGGGGTTATGGGGTGTGGGGTTTGGGGGGAGGGAGGGGAGAATGTTGTTGTAACAACATAGGTAATTATAGAATAAACCATTTTCTTGTGAACCAATATTTGTGAATAAGATATTAATTTTAATTTAAAGTGTATGATTTTTCTAATAGTGTACTTGATACACAATAATGAGTTTCTCTGAAATATTACAACGGAAAAAGGACTGATTAAAACCAAAAAATAATACATTATTAATATTATTATTTAAAATTTTAGTTAACTCCTAGTCATTGTATTGGACGGAATGAATATAACTGACTATAAAATTTTTGAAAATTCTTTTTAAATGTTTTTTACATTCTCTGAATAAATTTAAAAGTCTTAATATGAGAATAAATCTAATTTTACGCCCAAAATTATCTAATATTTTTGGAAGGTAGTTTTATCGTCGTTTGATGGTGAACCATTTTAAATTTTTTTTCTTTTAAATGTTATTTTTCACAAAATAAACTTCTTTTTTTTTGATGTAGTACATCAAAATTTAATTTGGTCGAAATTTTCTTATTTTTCTGTTACAATTCATATTTCAATGTATAGTTAATAATACTGACTTTTAATTCAAATGAAATTTTTTATAATTTGTTTATATAGTTAGAATATAATTTTAATTGGATTAAAATTATAATAAATGTTTTTTGTCATTTAATCTAATTTTGGTAATTGTATGTAACTATATATTTGATTTGGATATAAATACATGTCAATGTTTTGATGGGTTTTTACTTTTTAAAAATCTATTTCATAAATCCATCTCCGAGAACAACCATAAATTAATTTTTTCCACTTTTAAGAATTGTATTTTAAAAACTGAACAAACTTGGTTGTAATCACTATGAAATTTTTTTCCAAATTGGATCAAAATAATTTTTGGGGAATAATAAATTTTGTATTTTATTTATCTTGGTAAACAGTAAATAGGTTAACTAATGCAAAAATTAATATTATAGTAATGCAAAACTACCCTAAAACTATCCCTAATCTTATCATACGAGTTCTTGATGACATAATCATTTCACGGGTCTAAATTGTGGCCTTTAGAATCCACATGGTTTTTATTATGAGATTTATAAAATTTAAATTAAAGAATAGGTAAATATGTTGTAATCATAACTCTTATTACTATTTTTTTAATATAGGGTTATATAGGTGATATCATAAAATATTAATATTTATAAGAAAGATAAAACAATTAACTTCATCATGGAAATTTATTTATAATTTTTGTGAATTAAATAATTAAATTTATTTATGGCACAATGATGATGAAGTAATTGATTTATTAATGAACGAATAAAATAAATTATATTAATAATATTAATGTAAATATAAATTAAATTATTTGATGCCATACTTGAATTTTTTGGATTACTATACCATGTTAATATTGCGTTAATGTTGTTTTTTCAACGTAATCAAGTTGTTATGAGTTTTAAAAAAACAATCTGTAATTAATAGTGTCAAAATTGACATAGTTTATATTTTGTTATATATAATATTTAATTAAATGATATAAAAAATTATAAAAATCCATTCTCCAACTAAAAAGTTTATATAACTATACAAATGACACTAATAAGTTATTAATTTATAATTTTTCATGATATTTTAATTATTTTAACTCAAAAAGTGTAAATTACTTGCTAAATATTAAAATTAAAAAGTGGTCAAAACAATAAGATAAGGAAGAAAAAATTATCCAGAACATTTATAACTCTTTTTGTATGATTATATTTCATCATATAATTATCTTATCTTAGAATTTAATGTGTTTTGGTCCATTTCCAATAAATATTTAATTTATATTAATTTAAGACTTTTAATAATTCCAAAGGTACCCCTTCCCTCTTCTATAAAAAGGCACTCAATCCTCTCTATTACTAACACTTAAAAAACCATCTGAATCTAAAAATAACTTACAAACCCCTTCCTATAATATTTTCAGAAATTCTTGAGGCCATTGTTTTGGCATAACACCCTCCTCAGAGGTGTTAAGGTTTTCTCAATGGTGTGATCAACTGAAAAAGCGGTATCATTTTCTTTAAGTACTTCTATTTTATTTCTTCTTACACTTCCATTAAATATCCTTCATCCATGTTGAGATAATAGCTCTAGTATCCCCTATATAATGATATTTCATTATGTAAATTTCATCACCTAAATATATACCCACTTCAATTAGATAGGAAAATATTTAATCTTTCATGGGTACATGTGAACTATCACGTCCATAAACTGATCTAAATCATATTTCAAGACTGTCTACTATGAAATTTTGTAATAATTGTATTAATATTCATATATGATATTCATGAAATATTTATCATAGTATGATATAATTATTTCATTTATGTTCTTACATTCCATGCACATAAAAATGATAACGTTCTTCGTCCGTATGTGTAATCTATCACCTCTACGGAGCAATGTGACTTGTTTTTCTTCATTATATCTCTTTTATGATATATATATGTATATATTTTGATGATTAATTTTATATTGATTATGTTATGATCCTTTTTTAAAGACAAAATAATACTTAACATCTTTCCACAATGATCAATGAGAAATGGAAATCGTTACTCATGCATACGTATGACTTACCATCTCCTTGAATATCACATTCTTAATTATTAATTAACAAACATAATGGTTTGATTTAAATGTATAATTTATATATAAAATTGATAATTATTTCATGAATATTATTATGGATATTATGGACTTATGTCCACATGGACTAGTGACATCAAACCATGTTCATTTTTGACTCAAGTACCATATATCGACAAAACATTCCATATGAACATAAATAATTATGTAATTTTAATAAGATGGTAATAAGTGATATAAAATAAATAATAAAGATGAAAAATATTCTCTTGAATGTATAAATTTACTTATGTATATTATTTACTTATATAAATTTTGAAAGTGTCGAGTGAGAATCACAGTAAGGGATTTTGTCTCAATATCCATTCATTAAGCCATATTTTGATAATATACACCACATTATTTTATACGGTTTAGCATCCACACCTTCGAATTTTAATTTCAATCAGAGTTTTAAAAATGTAATGGTTTTATATACGTGTTTTATATTCTTTACAAAATAAAAAAATGAATGTTTTTGACATATGAAGTGACAATGACTTCTCCACCGCCATAACCATTATTTTGTATTTAGCATCCTCTATTAGGCTTAATATTTTTAAAAGGAAAAAAGAAATACCCTATTCCTATTTTGGTATTGAATATGAATTATAAAGTTGATTGACTATTTCATTATCTTGAAATAATTTATTGTGATTGTAACTGAAATTTTATTAGTAAAATGTTGATAATTGAAATCATTTATTTATTATGATTATATAATGGAACATGTAAATTTGATGGGTGGTTACATGATGAAACAAATACATGTGGTTACATGGTAAACTAAGTATGGGTGGTTCTATGATAAACTATGTATGGGTGGTTATGTAATAACCATCAATGCATCGGATATGGAAGTGGCCTATACGACTAATCCATTTGTAAGAGTGATATTTATAGAAGTTGACTATATGGTTATTCCATTTTAGTATGATTATGTCCCAATTTACATTTATATGTCATATATTTATTTTTAAGGGTTTTTTGGTAATATTTGTTTTACAAAAATGGTAAGAAATGAGATTTTTTTAATGAAGAGTATTTAGTGGTTCATAAAGTTGAATTGTATTTCTTTATGATAAGTTTTAATTGATTACATGTTTTCACAAGGAAAATAGTTTTCCTTTTTTGTGTATCCATTACTATGCTATGTATGATAATCCCATTTTTTAAATCTTTTCATAGAATTTTAAGGATAATATATTCCCGGATCTACTCATTGGAAAGTTTTCATAACTAAACATGAAATGATACCATGTTTCTTTCTAAATTTTTTTGTTTTATGAAAAAATGTGTAGTGATTAGTAGTGTCTACATTGTAATATTCATGTTGTCATGTATGTGTTAGGACCAAATTCTCTAAATATCTAAACCTGAAAAGATCCTCAATTTGAATTGTAGTCAAATTATTGAATTATCTCAAGATTATATATTGTTCAAGGATAGGTCCTTCTAGCATGTATCGTAGGTTAGATTACATAATAATAAGTGTTAGGATATTTTTAATAAATCGTCAATAAATTATTTTTACATTAGGGTCAAATCGAAATGATATAGAATTTGATGAAAAGAATGTTGCTCTGCCTAATATATGTCTTTTCTGAATGGTTTTTCGGAAGGGAAATAGGGAAGTTGTGCTATGGAGGCATAAAAAGGAAAAAAACCACCCAAATTAGCTTATGAAGATGTCTAGAATTAGAATAGAATAGTTTGTTGTAGGGATGAATTAGTTGACTTAGGTGATTTATGGTGGTTGTGTCTAGAACTATATCAACCAGATCATCTATAGAGGAATATCTCAGCAGTGTAGCATTTCATGTCGGAATGTAGTCATTTAGAGGATCATCTGATCCTAGACAAGCTGAAGGGTGTGTTAAATCAATCGAGAAGATTTTTTATTTAATGGGATGTTCATAATATCAAAATGTTAGTCTTTTATTATCATTTTGATAGTGAATTCGTTTAGTGGGGGTCAATGATATAAAATATTAGAGGAATTGAAGAGATGGATTCCAGGGAATTGGATGAATTTAAGAATCTCTTCCTTGAGAAATATTTTCCTAAGTAAATTTGAAAAAGTATGGAAAATAAATTCATCGTATTGAGAAAAATGAGTAAGGTTTTGTGGTAGCATATAAAGAAACTTTATCCCACATGTTAAGGTACACCACAAATTTTATTGAAGATATAAATAGTAAGGTAGATCAGTTTTACTCCTGATTGAAGTTGAAAGGATGGAGGGAATTAGTATCATGAGAGTTAAAATGCTATGATAAACCTATCTAATATGTTGGGAAGGTAAAAATGGTGCTTTCTAATAATCATTTGTTCTATTAAAGCATGAAAAGCGATCCAATTTGAAGGAAATGGGAAAGAATTATTTAAAGGAGTTTAGAGGTAAGAAATCTAAATTTAAATATTGGAATAATTTTGTTCAAAAGAATATTGGGTAATGTCTCTCAAAATATGGGAAGTGATTCTGATGTTGTAAGAAATTTTATATTTCCAAAGACTATAAAGGATATGATCGGGAATGTAATGAAAATCCACCAGTAAAACATTTTATTTTGAATGAGTTGAGGAATTATGCCAATGTGTTTCCAAATTTGATTACACTATGTGGAATCCAATATGATAGAATGAATAAGCGCATGGAAAAATTATTTTATACAACTACGGTTGATGTGGGACCATCAAATTATATTGTGATAAGTATATTATGGGATTTTTCAAAATACGACAATACTCTATTTTACTTCAGATGTTCAAATTGATTCATTTTTGAGATATTTGTAATTAAATTGGAAAATTTTCTCTTAAATTTGATATAGAACTTCAGGTAGAAACTCTAGTTGGAAGTATTAAAGCAACCAAGATAAACGGGAATCTGTATATTATCATTATTGGGATGTTTTTTTCTGTAAATATTGTTGAACTTGTTATATTGGAATTTGATATCATTTTGGTTATAGTTTTCATTTTAGTTTATCATGATAAAATAAATTTCAAGGAAAATAATGTTTTATTCAATGATTTCATACCTTCAATAACATACCAAGAAGATGAGGGATTTATTAATGATGGAGGTTAATTTTATCCATATCATGTTATTGGAAATAAAGAAAATTTTTTGATTAGTGATATTCCAGTAGTGAATTAATTAGAGATGTTTTTTTCTAATGAATTTCATCATATTGTTCCTGATTAAGAGGATGAATTTACTATTTATTTAGTTCCTGATGATTAGACTATTTGTAAATCATATTATATAATGGATCAAGTATAATTGGTGGAATTAAAAAACAATAGAAACAATTTCTTGAAAAAGGATTCATTCATCCTAGCAGTTCACCTTGGGGAGATGATAATTTAATTGTAAAAAAGAAATATGTTTCTATTAAACATTTTTCTAATTATGGAACTTTGAATAACATCACTATTATGAATTTATATCCATTTCCTCATATTGATGATTTTTTTATCAGTTCTAGGGAGGTAAGTTTTTTTTGAAGCTTGATTTGAGGTCTAGGTACCATCAGTTGTAGGTGAAAGAGGATGGGATTCCAAAGATAGTGTTCTGAATGAGATATGAAAATTACGAGTATTTAGTTATGCCCTATGGGTTATCTAATGAACATATTGTATTTATTAATGTCATAAACTGAGTATTTGATTAGTTTTGGGATTAGATTGTGGTTGTGTTTATAGATAATATTTAGGTATAATTTATAAGTTAGGAGGAACATGAAATTGACTCAAGGATTTTATTTCACACCATTGATGAGAAAAAACTATATTGAATGTTTAGAAATGGTGAATTATGGTTGCAACAAATCTGATTCCCTGGTCAAATTTTTTCTAATTATGGAATAACTATTGAACCATCTAAAACAAAAGTTGTTGAAGAGTGGTGGAGACCTACCAATATCATATAGATTCATATTTTTCCCAGATTAGAGGGTTATTTCTGAATGTTTGTTAAAAAATTATATTGGTTATCCATCACACTAAAAAATTTTACATGTAAGGTAGCTAAGTTTATCTAGAGAAAACAATGTTATGATTGTTTTCAGGAACTGAAAAGATAATTGGTAATTTTTCTAGTTTTGGATCTCCCTTATAGGAGTGGTAAATTGGTTACCTACTTTAATGATTCATCGAAAGGACTTGGTTTTGTTCTAATGAAGAACGATCAAGAAATTTCTTATGCTTAATAATAGTTGAAACCTCATGAGTTAAATAATCCTAAAAATTATTTGGAGTAATATATTATTTTTTTATATTAAAATTTTGGAGGCATCATTTGTATTGCCTAGAGTGCGAAATATATATTAATCACAAAAGTGTGAAGTATATTTTCACTAAGAAATAATTGATCAAGAGACAGAGGAGATGGCTAGAATTAATCAGGGATTTTGATTTCATGACTAATTACCCTCTATGAAAATCCATTAAAGTGTTAAATGATTTGAGTCAAAAGGAATTTCTACATTAACCATTCTATATTTCGAATAAGATCATTTGGTTATTGATTTGATGAATTTTTCATGGGACGTTTTGGGGAGAGGAAATTCCCGAATTTGGTTTCAGGTTTTAGTGAAACCTTTACTATGATACAGAATTAAGGAGGAGAGGAAGGAAGACACCGAGTTTTAGAAAAACAATTAATTGGTTTAGAACGGTAAGTTACCCGAATTTAACATTGATGAAGACTGTGTTTTGATGTTTGGGAAGAGATTATAGGTGACTGTACATTCACAGTTGAAGATTGATTTGTTATGTGAATCTCATAGTTCACTATTTTTAGTTAATCTAAGAAGCAATTAGATGTAAATAGACCTTCAAGATTATTAGTGGTGGGATTGAATGAAATGATATGTTATTGTCTTTGTTCTGAGATGTGTTTTGTCAATAGGTTAAAGTAGAGAGGAAGTTATCAAAATGGATGCTTCAGTCTATTCCAGTTGTAGAGTGGAAATGGGAAAATATATCCAAGTATTTCTTAGTGGGATTACTAAATAATTCCTGATTTAACCATTTGATTTGGATTATTGTTGGTCAACCAAGTAAATGTTATATCTTTCATCTTATTGGAGATAATTTGTCAATAGATCAACATTATTGGTTGTATATTAAATTGATATTATGGTTATATGGGGTTTCCCCATCCATTTTATCTGACCGTGGTCCCATGTTCAATTATAACTTTTGGAAATGCCTTCAGAAGTATTTGGGTACTAAATTAAATTTCAGGATAACGTTTCATCCTCAATCTTATGGGAAGCTAGAAAGAAAAATCTAGGAATTGGAGGTTATGCTACATGCATGTTCAATGGATTACCAGGTATGTCGGGATCAAGAGATTGCTTTGGTTGAGTTTTCTTATAATAAAATTTTTCATTCCACTATATAGATGTCACCATTTGAGGAATTATATGGAAAAAAGTGTCGAACTCCATCTTATATGGATGAAGCGGGTGAAAGGAAGTTGATGGGGCCAGAATTAGTAGATGCAATGGAAGAGAAAGTTCACTTGATTAAGAGATCCATCTGGATATCACAAAGCATGTAGAAACATTATGAACATAGTAGGAGGGAGGATATTTCACTTGAGGTAGGTGATCATGTATTTCTCAATGTTTCTCTTTGGAAAATTGTGATGTATTTTAGAATAAAGGGGAAGCTGAGTCCAATGTCCTTTGGACCTTATGAAATTCTTGAAAATGATGGATTTGTTGTCTACTGATAATATTTACCTCTAATTTTATCCTAGGTACACAATTTTTTCATATTTCAATTTCAAGAAATTATATGTTAGATCCATATCATGTTTTGAGTCCAGAAGTAGTTCAGTTGGAAGAGAATCATTCTTATTCGGAATAGACAGTCCATATTCTTGATTGCATAGAGCATGTATTGTAGAAAGAAGGTGATTTTTTAGGTTAAGGATTTTTGGAAAAATAATATGGCTGAATAGGAATCAATGGAATATAAAAATGTTACGAGGGAGAAATACCCCCAATTATTTGATAAGGGGATAAAATTGTGAGGACGCAATTTCCAAAAAGGGGGAAGGGTGTAACAAACTAGGAAATTTTAGAAAAAACATTTTAATGTCTATTAAAATTTATTAATAGAATCTTAATTTTAGTTTAATGGTCAATATTTTTTTAATAGAGTACCCAACAAGCAACGACATGTTTCTCTAAAATCTTATGTTGCACATGGACAGAGTTATACCAAAAAATAATACATTATTAATATTATTATATTAAATTGTAGTTAATTCTTGTCTGTTGTATTAGTGGGAATAAAAATAACCAACTATATTATGTTTACACATTTTTTTAAATGTTTTTTACATTCATCCAATAAAATTATGATGCTTGATATGAGAATAAATACAAATTTATGCATAAAATACACTAATATTTTTAAATGGTAGTTTCACCATCTTTTGATTGTTATGCACTTTAAAATCTATTTTTGTCACTTTTATGTTTTATATTTGACAATATAATCTTCTTTTCATTGAATTGGGATATTAAAATTTATTTATGATGAAATTTTGTTATTTTTTTTGATAAAATTCATATTTTTAATGAATAGTGAAAAAATATTACATTTTAATTCAAAACTGCCATTTCTTATAATTTTTTTATATATTTAGACTATAATTTTAATTGGTTTTAATGTATAATTAAATAATGTTTCCAACATTTAATCCAATTTTCATCATTGTAAATACCTATAAATTTAATTTGGATATAGACACATGTTAAACTTATTATGGTTTTTACTTTTTAAAAACCAATTTCCTCAATCCATCAATGAGATTAACATGAAATTAATTTTTTCCAATTCATTGAATTGAATTTTCAGAAAATAACATACATGGATATAATTATTATGAAAAATTTGGTCTAATAGGATAAAAATATTTTTTAGGTAAATAGTAACTTTTGTATTTTATTTACAATAGTTAAAGTTAAATATGGTAATTAAAGGTAAAATTAATATTATAATAACATAAATCTTCCTGAAAAATTATCCTAATCTTATTGAATGAGTTATTTTTGACCTTGAAAATAATTTGGTCGATGTTGCAGCCTTTGAAATCCACTTGGGTGTTATCATAAAATATATAACATTTAATTTAATGTAATGTAAAATATGTCATAATCATGTCTCGTATTACTATTTTTTTAATATTCTATTTTATAAGTCATACTTTTGAGTACTAATAGTCCTTAGAAATATCAAAATATTACCTAAATCAAGGTAATTTATTTAAAATTTTTATTAATAATATAATTAAATTTTTTATGACACATTGATAATGCAGTAATAGATTTATTAAAGAACTAATCTAATAAATGATAATAATTATATGAAAATAAATATAATTTGAATATTTTTTACCATTCACGAATTCTATGGATGACTATGACATGTTAGGATTGATTTAATGTAGTTTCTTAGAAGGAATCAAGTTGTAACGAATTTTTTAAAAAGTCATTCAATGAATAGTTTCATAATTGACACAATACATTTTTAAAATATAAAAAAAAATTAATTAAATGAGATAGATTTTTTTAAAATTTATAATTTGACCAATAAGTTTACATATCTATGAAAATATCATTAATTTCTGATTCATTAGTAATTTGGAATTATTTGGTAATTATTTTAACTCTCAAAGTGTAAATTACATGATAATATAGTAAAAGTTAAAACGGGTTAAAAATATACATTGGTTAATTTTTTTAAAACATGTATAACTCTTATAAGATGACTATTTTGAGAATTATACACATTATATCATCAAACTAAATGAGTTTTGGACCATTTTTAATTGAATGTAAATTTATATTAATTTAATAATTTTTATAATTCATACAATGCCCCTCCCCTCGACAATAAAAAAGAACCCATTCCTCACTATTACTCAGACATAAAACCCATTCAGTTTGGCCAATATATGACCAAAAATCATCATAGAATCATTCCCCACATCATCAACACCTTATTGTAGGCACATCATCCTTCTTAGGGGTGTTAAAGTGCTCTTCAATGGTGATCAAACAAAGAAGAATTATGATTTTCTTTAAGTATTTATATTTTATTTATTATTCCAATTCCATTAAATCTACTAAATCCATGAGAAAATAAAAAAGCCCACATCCCAAATATAGTAAGATTTTATTATATTAATATCATCAACTAAATCCATATCGAGTTCCATAAAATGGGAACAAAATTAGTCGTTTGTTCATACGTGTGAACTATCATCTCCAAGAACCGATCTAATTTGTTTTTCATTAGAATTTCCCATGATGGGTTATAATTATGAAAATAATGTTTATATTTTCTGTTCATTAAATATATATCATTTTATGATAATAATATATCAATTAAATTCTTAATTTCAATGTGCATATATGTTAAGGTTGTTCATACTTACGTTTGAAGTATAACCTTCACCGAGTTATACGGCTCATTTTTTAGTAATTATATCACTTTTATGATATATATATATATATATATATATTTATAAGTGTATATTTAAATGATTAATATTATTTGAATTATATTATTATCGTAATGTAAAGATAAAATAATATTTATATTATTTCCATAAATATAATGAAAAATGGAGAATGTTACACATGTGTATGTACGGATTACCATCTCATTGAATATAAAGTTGATAATTTTTCATAACCAAAAATCATGGTTTTATTTAAAGGTTCAATATATATATATAAATTTTAATAATTTTGTGAATATTACTATTTAGATTATGGATGTACGACCACATAGACTAGTGATGTCAAACCATGTTTATTTATGACCCAAGTACTGAATATCGCCAAAACATCCTGTATGAACTTAAATAATTAGGTAATTTTTATTTAATTTTAATAAGTCATATAAAAATAATAATAAAATTGAAAAAGTTTCTAATGAAAGTAGAATTTATCATATCTTTATTATTTAGGAATATAAAGGTTTTACGTAATGAGTCGGACTCACGGTAAGGTACTTCATCCCAATATCCCCTCATTGAGACATATTTTGATAATATACACCTATTTATTTTATACGGTGCATAATAAACCCCTTTGAATTTTAATTACATTAAATAGGTTTCAAAATGATTATTTTTATATGAATCATTTTACATTCTTTAAAAAATGTCAAATGGAATGTTTTTATGGTATATAATGACAACAACTTCTCTTCCACCATAACAGTTATTTGATATTTGGATTCCTATATAAGCCTTATTATTTTTAAAAGGATAAAAAATAAACCCAGTATTCCATTTTTGGGTATTATTGTATTAAATAAGTTTTTGAAATTGAATTGAATATTCCAATATCCAAAAATTATTTCGTTTGATTGCAAATTAAATTTTATGAGTCAAATGTTGATTATTACATTATGTTAGGTGTTATGACTATATAATGATACATTGACCTTTTACGGGTGGTTACATGATAAACGAAATATAGGTAGCTATGTGGTAATCAAGAACTGGGTGGCTCGGTGATAAAATATGGATGGATGATTAAGTTTTTTTCCTCCAATTCATTCGTTGTGGAATTTAGTCATACAACTACTTCATTTTTAATAATGATATGTTTGGAAGTCGACCGTATGGTTTTTCCAAATAAGTATGATTATGAACCATGTTACCTTTACGTGTTATATATTTTTTCTATGGGTTTAATGGTAATATTTTGGTTATAAAATGGGAAATCAATGGGAATATATTCAATTTACAATATTTGATACATTATAAAGGTGAATAATATTGCAATACGATAATGTATTGTTGGTTTAATATGTTTTTAAAGGATAATATTTTTCCCTTTTCGTGTATCCCATACAGAGATTTGTATGATCATCCCAAATATAATTTTTTTTCAAGGGATTTAGTGGATAATAGAGTCAAGGATAGGATCAAGGAAAAGTTATGATGCTTAAACATGTAATGAAACGATGTTTCCTTTTAAAATTTATTATTTTATGGAAAATGGATAGTCGGTAGATGTGTCTACATTGTAATATTTAAGTTGTTATGTATCAGTCATTACCTAATTCATTATTGCTCTAAACCCGAAGAGACCCTAAATGTGAATTATTTTCATATTATTGACTTATCTCAAAATTATGTAATTCTGAAGGATAGGAACTTATAGACAAATGGGGGAGAGGGGTGATGCAGGGCGATGCAGTGAGGGGGCAGCTGCATGGGGCTTAGGGGAAGGGGGTTGGGGATATCAGGCTGTAGGAAGGGGTTAGGAGGTGGTCGATGTAGGGGCTGGGGGGGACTACTTCACGGGGCTAGGGGATAGGGGGAGCAGGGGTCTGGGGGTAGGGAGGGGAGTGATGTGGGGGAGGGGTGGCTGGTGAAAGTGGTCTTGGGGAGGGAGGGGAAGCTTCTTTAGGGAGGAGGGTTTCAAAAGGGGGTTGGGGTCTCCTAAATGGGGATGGGGGCTACTGCATGGGGATGCGTAGGGGGTGGGAGGAAGAGGATGGTGAGGGGGCGTTGTTGTTGGGTAGGTAATTATGGGGATGTGGGAGGGACGATAGGTAGCTATAGGGGGGAGTGGTTGTTGTTGGGGGATAGCGGTAGGGGAGGCTGTTGTATGTGTGGGGAGGGCTAGGTCTGAGGCTTGGTCTAGGTCTAGGGGTCTGGGTGGGGGTCCTAGAACGATTCCATCAGTTTGGATCTATTTTAGACATATAATATTAATAACACTATATGTCTTGTTCACCATATCTTGGTATATATATAAAATCCTCAATCAATCTGCATTGAAATATTTAGTTTCATAATCGTCATTTGAGAAGGAAAATACCATCTTAGTAAAACCTCAACAAATGAAATGGTTTCAAAGAAATCCAACCACCCATTTATTTTCTCTATGGTTTACACCATTGTCCAAGGGTACACCTTGGGGGTGAGTAAAGGTTCCTTGAAATTTTTTACATCCTTTAGAATCATCAAAAATTGGTTTCTCAATTATAAAAAAATTCCATGAGGCTATCATATATTTTAAATCAATTTCAAAAATAGCGAATTACAAGATTACCTAGTTTTTTATGGTTTACCCATAATGATTTATGTTAAACGATCACATATCAATGATGTGTTTATATTCCATTTAACCACTACATTTATAGTATGTGATCACAAGAATTATAAATCTCACTACTCATCTATGGTCGATGATCTCTTCCACTCTTCTTCACAAAACATTTAATAATGTTAAAAATTTTATAGATTATATGACGTTCGATCTAAAAACATAACAATCCAGAAAATCATCACTGAACACCAATATTGTTCTACATGTTGATTTAATATTCAAGTATTTATAGATAATCAATATAAATAGTAAATTAGTCTTCCAAGCTCGGTATTCAATGAAATTGAGGTTGATCACAAATAAAATCTCAAACCATATATTCATGGTATTGTCCTACTAATACTCAATTATCAAGTTTTCTAAAAAGATATCTCTCTCACCTCAATGTATGATACCTACCTATTTTCATATCATCAATAAAAACACTTCATTAATTTTAAATTTCTAATTAAATATTCCAAAAAATACTACCTCCAATTCTAATTATTTACATGGAATTCTTCAATAAAACATCCAACATTAAATTTAAAGATGTTGATATATGTCACCCAAATATCCATGAATCCATCATGAAACTATAAAATATTAAATTGAATTTTTATTCTTCATAGATGATAAATCATGGAATGAACTCTTCATTCATAGTTCGACAATATAGTGTTGGACCCCTTGTGAAATATTATTTTTCATAATCACAAATCATAAATATTTAAAAATTATATTAATCCATATATTAAGGTATAACTCAAGTAAATATTGCCAATGTATATTTATAAGTGATTCAATTTTGTCACATTTTATAATAAATTTCATAAGTCAACACATTATAGATATTTATGTTTAAATATTTTTTACAAGTGTATATTTACATGTATATATTAATTTCACCTAATCACGTGGTGTTCTATGTAAGAAAAACACTTTATATGATTTTTAGAGTCCTTGGAACTGATAGTTCAAGGGAGTCAACATTGGTCGACTCACCGATAAAGACTTGTAGATCCGAGGACTCACTGAGGGACGAGTCCCCAATGATCAGTAACACTAATAGTTCAACCGACTCAACATTGGATAACATACCAATGAGAGACACACCGATGAACGATTCAATTATGGGCTACTTATCGATGGATGTGTCATCAATGGGAGACACACTGATTGTTATAAATGAGTCACGGATGATGACTCAACGATGCCTGGGAAGACTGATATCACAAATGTATCCTCGATGCCCTGAGTCACTGATACTGATGGAAAGGACCCAATGATACATCATGTCACTGATACCAATGGAAAGGCCTCACCGATACATGGAGTCATCGATGCTGACAGACCGATGATGACCGACCAATGAAAATAAATCACGGATACTTATGACTCACTAAGAGTCATAAAAACAGTCATTAATTTATTAATTCAAATTTATTTTTAACAGTAATATTTAGACAAAATAATATTTCTGAAATTTATTAATGTTTTATGTAAGACATTCAGTAGATAATACAAGGTACAAGAATAAAGTTAGATATTTGTGTCTACTGGATTTTGATGTATAATATAATTTCAAGATGGATCATTCGTCATACAATGAAAAGTAGAAAGAACAGAAGAACATCAAGCTCCTTCAACTCTTGATATTTTTTCCAAATCCAATGAACTAAAGGCAAGAACATATATGGACATAAAAAAGACAAGCCAAAACCTACTGAGCTACATTGAACGTCTTTCATACAAGGAGCTTAATATTTCGCAATCTAAGAAACTAGACTATAGAGACTTACATTCTCTATTTTTTTCCAACATCCAGAATAGGAATCAAATTCCATTTCCACAACATTAATCGATTCCAGAGATTAACTACATACTACACATATATTTCTAAACCTTATTCCACATCTCTGTATCTATTGTGTTATTTTGATTAAATTTTTGAGAAGTCTGTGTATCTATCTCTTACAGACACAATATCTCCTGTGTACAACTGAAGGATACTAGATATCCTCATACTCACTCTAATTTTATTCTTTGTATCCCATGTAGAGTAGTCGAATTGCTCAATTGTGACATGTTTGTTGTTTTTCCCACGAATAGTTGTGGTAAAGGTGAACTGTGACCTAGATAGACTTTTGTGAAATTATGAACCACGATCTAGGGTGTGGATTAAACTATTTATTTATTTTATCTACTTGGTGGAAGGTGATCACCAAGTGGAGAGGACTATGTCTCTTCTTGAGACAGAACCTCTTGTCTATATCCTCTATGATTTTACCTTTTTTGTTTTTACTTAATTTTTATCAAACATTTTTAAATGAATAATTTTTCTTTTATAATAATTTTAGCATGTGTTTATAATTATTTTAATCCAGTAGATTAGTTTCAAATGTTATATTAATCACTAGATTTTTAAATCTGAGAACTAATCAATATTTTAAGAATTTAGTTGAACTTTTAAGAATATTATAAATTCACCAAAAACTGATTTGTATTATATTTTTAATTGGGGTAATTTATCAAAGAACCAATTTTTAACAGAAATTTATCTCGATAGAAAATTCACCCCGACTAGATTAATATACTCCATCCAATATTTGGTATTATAGGAATTTGGAATTTCTCTGTTTTCAAAGACATTTTCCACCTTTTTCAACAATGACTGTAGTTATATTTCAAAGATCAGAAAATTTATGTTATTTATAAATTTCTATCTCTTTGAAATATTTTGATAATTTATATCAGGGAAAATAGATTAGAAGAATCTACTAAAAATAGAACACCTTTTTTTAATGGAACAAAATTTGCTCAATAGAAGATTCAAATGAAAATAAATCTTGAAAGCATGGGATTTGAAATCTGGGCTGTAATTAAAATTAAATATGCAATTAAATAAATTCCTATAAACACTTGGGATGAACCAACCAAGACTTCCTATAACAATAAATGTAAATAAATTAATTCTCTATATTGTGAAATAAGATAAGAAGAGTTTAATTGAATTTTTTCTTTTAAAACATCTCATGATATTTGTGATACTTTTTTTGTTTCCCATGAGGGAAAATATAATGTAAAATATATGAGAATAAATACTTATACCATTAAATATGACAATTTTATAATGAATCCTAATGAATCTATTTTTTATATGTATCTCATGTTCAATGAAATTGTGAATACCATGATTTCATTAGTATGACTTTTCACAGCAAAGGAGCAGATCATAAGGATTATGCGATGCATACCAGAGAGAGAGTGAGGGACATCTGTTTCCATAAGAGAATCATGATACATTGATAAGATTCCAGTGGAGGAATAGATTGGAAAACTAATAATGTATGAAGAGGAACTCAAAGCAATCAAAGAGGAAGAAGAACCAAAAAAAAAATTATTGCCATTCCAAAAGAATTGATAAAAGAGAAAGTTCAAGATGTTGTAGATAACACAAGTAGTAGGGAACCATCTTTACATAGTTATGATAAAATGGAATAGCTAGCTAGAAGAGTCATGAAATATTTTAGAAAGAAGAATAATTTCTAGAAATACCAACAATAAAGGAAGATATGATCAAAAGGAAATATGGAAAAAGGATTTGAAAAGAAATGATACGTCTAAGGAGATATAATGTTATAAATGTAAGTGAAAGGGACATGTAAAGGCTTATTGTCCAATGTTGAAATTAAAAAATAAGTATGAGAATAAGGATAGAAAATATATGAAATCCATGAAGGCCACCTGGAGCGCCTATGATAAAATCTCTAGTGAATTTTATTCTTCTCATGATGAAAAATATGACATGCTAAATATAAGTTTTATGGAAAACACATCATAGGAAACCTTAGACCCTACTACACAGAATTCTTTTTATTCTGAAAATTAAAGTGGGTTTGAAAATATACAAACTGATGAATTATTTGAATATTGTAATATGCTGGAAGAAACTTTTAATGAGAAAAAAGATAAATATAAATCTTTAATGAAACAAAACGCTCTTACTGTAACTGTTATATATGAACTTACAACAAAAAAGAGAAAAATTCTCAATTTCTCAAGGAAATGAATGATTTAAAAATGTAAAATGGTCAATTAAAAAAAGATCCTGAAAATTTTCTCAATGGGAAAGACACACTTACACAGTTACATTGTAAATATATTTCTCCTATGTAAACTTCTGGAATATGATATCAACCAGGACAATGGAATTTTTCAAAAGCACATTTTATAACCAAAGCTCTAAAATCTTCTTCTTTATTAAAAAATTACAATTTGAAAAGAAGTTCCAATTCTAAAAATTATTTTACTGTATCCAATTTTTCTAGACCAAAAAAATTTTATTTTTGAAATACTGTATATTCTATATACAATAAACTGATAACACAATTGTGGGTTCCTAAATATCTTATTTATAAATTTTGTGGACCCAAACAAATATGGGTACCAAAATCATTTCTTGGATAAACTATTTTACAGGTAAACTGTCTAAAGAGATCTTGTAGAAATCCATGGTATATAGACAATTGTTGTTCAAGACACATGACAGGGGACTACTCAATCTTAAATTGTCTCATCATGATTGTTGGAGGACAGATTACATTTGGTGATAATGGTAAAGGAATAATAATTATCCTAAGATAGATTGGCAACCCTCAATCTATTTAAATTTAAAAAGTACATTATGTTGATGGAATAATTTATAACCTGCTTAGCATATCTCAAATATGTGATGATGGATTTAATTTTTATTAAAAAATGATTCATGTCATGATTTGGATGCCAACAATAACCTAGTATTTACTGCTATTAGAAATGATAACATGTATGCTGTAAATTAAGACACACAAGCCTCACAAATTGTTTTTCCCCTAAGTCCCTTTCACAAAGAGTCTTGTCTCTGGCACAGAAGAGCAAGAAATTGTAAAATACGCTCCCTTAAAAAGTTTACCAGAAAAGTTTTAGCTAAAGACATTCACAAATTAGAGTTTCCAGATAATAAATTGTGCAATACCTATCAAAAAATAAAGAAAGATAAAATATATTTCAAAACAATGATAGAAGTAAAAACTTACCAACCACTCGAGTTAGATCACATGGACTTGTTTGGAATACCAAGAGTTTCAAGTCTGAATGGGATTCACTGTGTTTATGTTCTTATAGATGAACTTTCTATGAATACTTGGACCTTTTTCTTAGGTCACAATAGTGAATATTTATCACAATATACCAAGTATTCTAGGTCTGTTAAATATTTTAATAGCCATAAAATTAAATATTTATGAACTGATCATGGTAGTGAGTTTGAAAAATAAATTCATTGAATATTTTTTCTCACAAAATGGCTATAGTACTAAATTCTAAGCCCCTAGGACAACTCAACGGAATAGTTTAGTAGAATTAACGAATATTACTCCACAAGAAATTTCCTGAACTATGCTCAATGAATATGACATACCTATTTATTTACATGCTAAAGCTTTTAATAAAAATTCTTAAATAATAAAAATATTCTTAATCAGCATTATCCTTAAGAAAACTCCATATGAGTTGTGGAATAATAGTAAACCCAAGGTGAAATATTTTAGAGTGTCTAGATGTAATGTTTATGTTCTTTTCACTAATGGAAATGTAGAGAAAATTGCATCCAAAAGTGATGAAGGAATATTCCTTGGATATTCTACGACAAGTAGATCCATTAGAGTCTTTAATAATAAAACCAAATGTGTGGATGAATCTGTACATGTCATGTTTGATAAAAGAGATCAACATGAGCCTAAAACCTCAATTTAAAATCTTGAAGAGGATATGTCCAATTTGGACAGTAATTCAAAACCCTCAAATCATCTTGTAAAGAATTTTTTTAAAAAAATCTTTTTCAATAAATTCTCTAGAATCTAGCCATAATGAACTAGAACAAAATGAGGAACCTGAAGTAACTATCCATACTTTTACTAAACAAACTATAACCCTTAAAAACCAGCACTTAGATTCTGTTGTTATAGATTTTGATAGAGGAACACAAACTAAGTATTCCTTGAGAAATCATGTAAAAAATCAAGAATTTTTTTCAGAACATGAACCTAAAAAATATAAATGATTAAATCAATGATAAATTTTTGGTGATGGCTATGTAAGATGAACTTAATTAGTTTGAAAGAAATAATTCCTAGAAGCTTGTTGGTAGACAAAAAGGCACCTTAACCATATGAAATAATTGGGTGTTTAGGAATAAAGTAGAGGAATTTGGAAATACAATTATGAATAAAGCTAGATTGGTTGCACAAGGGTATAATCAAGAAGAATGGAATTGATTACGAAGTGACCTTTGAACCAATATCTCAGCTTGAAGTCATTATAATATTACATTCCAATGCATCACACTTGGATTTCAAACATTATCAAATGGATGTCAAAATTAAATTCTTATATGATTATATAATTGAGGATGTTTTTGTGGAACAACCCCTGGGATTTAGAAACCCACATTTTCCAAATCAATTTTTCATATTATCTGAAGATTTATATGTTTTGGAAGAAGCTCTAAGAGCATGGTATGAACCGTTATGTAATTTACTTTTTTCTAAGGACTTTAAAAGAGGATTTACATATCCTACTTTAATTATAAAATTAATTTTAAAAGAAGTTTTAATAGCTCAAATATATGTAGATAATATTATTTTTGGATATTCTCAAAATTATTTTATATTGATTTTTTATAAATGAAGAAAATTGAATAAGAAATGAGTTTAATGTGTAAACTTAAATATTTTCTTGGATTTCAAATATTTCAAAATAAAGTAGGTATTTTTATATTTTAATGTAAATATACTAGAGATATTTTGATATGATATGGATTTGATGGCATTAAGATTAGTGAAACACCTATGAGTTATACATCTAAGTTAGATCTTGATGATAATGGGAAATCTATTTATCAAACTTCTTATCGAGTAATTCATGGGAGTTTGCTGTACTAAACTGCTAGCAGAACAAATATTTTTTTTAGTGTGTGTATGTGTTCATTATTTCAATAAAAACTAAAATAGTGACATTTAAATGCTGTTAAATGTGTTTTCAAATTTTTGAAATGTACAACTAATTTAGGATTGTTCTACCCTAGAAGACAACTTTTTGATTTGGTTTGTCATTCAGATGATTAATTTCATGGATTTAAGTTAGATAGAAATAATATCTCTGGAACATTTCCCTTTTTGGTAAAGTCTCTAATATCATGGTGTTGTAAAAAGCAGAATTTGGTTGCATTATCAACTACTGAAGTAGAGTACATTGTAACTGGTAGTTATTGTTAACAAATTATGTGGATGAGACACACTATATTAGACTATGGATTTCAATTCAGACATATCCCCATAAACTATGAAAATACAAGGGATATTAGCATCTCTAAAAATACAATTTTTAATTCTAGAACAAAACACATTGATGTAAGACATCAATTTTTTGAGGGACCATTTTGAAAAAGGTGATATAACTCTTATGCTTATTGGGAGTAAACATCAACTAGATGACATATTCACCAAACCATTCAACTCTGAGAGAATAAAATACATTAGAAATGAATAAGGAATGATAAATATCTAATGTCTATCTAATCTTATCCCCGTATAAAAATATGATTATCTATAATAATGGAATCTATCAGACCAATCAGGTGAAAAAAATATGCTAAAGAGATCATGTGAAACCAATATATCAAATAGATTAGGTGAAAGTAATATGTCAAACTATTCATGTGAAAACGATCTATCAAACCGATCAGGTGAAACCAATCTGTCAAACTGGTCAGTGGAACTGATCAGTGAAACCATTCGCGTAAAACCTATTGGGTAAAACTAATTAAATAAAACCGATCACATCAAGATGATCAAATGAAACTAATTTTGTGATGCTGATCAAGTGAAACTGATGCCTATAATGACAATTTTTAAAATCATTTTCTTTAATGTGAAATGAAAAAATTTTGTTTTTTATTTACCATTGTTCAATTTTATGTTATTACGAATTTAAATCCCTAAATGATAAAATAAATTCAATCCACACTTCCACCTTTCACCTCCCTCATTTAATTTGAACCTTATACCTCTAGACACTCTACCTCTCTACCCCTGACCATTCGACTCCCTTCAAACCCAAACCATCAAAATGACAAGGAAGAAATGTATGTTGGACGGACTAAGTGAATCACCATCAACTGTGTGTTAGAACGGTGAATCTAGTGGTAATATAGGCTCTAAGAATCTCAGATTGGTAATTCGTGTTGTTACCACTGTGAAGGAAGTGTATAAAGAATGGTTTTTGTCAATAAATTAACTTTTGTTGAGAGTGAAGGAATTTGAAGGTTGGATAATTTTCATTTCAAATAATGAGAGGCTATTTTATCCCTAGTTGGTACATGTATTCTATCTTAAAATTAAGGTGTCTCTTGAAGGAAATGAGGAATAATTAATGAAGTCAGTGGTGAAGGGAAAAGAAATTACATTTTCTTCTAAAGAATCAGATGAATGTTTGGAAATTCCTATTGAAGGAATCTGTGATGATTAATAGGGTAATATTCCTCTAACTTTAGATTTATTTTCTTTTGAGTATTCCTTGAAATAGTTGACTGGGAATGAAGAGTCAAGAATACTTACTTACACTGAGTTGGAAAGAGAGGATGGATTTCTCTTTAAGTTCACTCAAAATAAAATTTTACCAATGAAAGGAGATTTTTTAGATGTGAAATATCAGGATTTCTCCTTGATTTATCTGTTGAATATTGGAGTAAATGTGAATCAATATAGATACCTGATTGTACATATTTTTTACAAGTTAAAACCATCAAAAAATAATATTTTACTACCCTTGAACTATTTTTCAAATGATGAGGAAGCCGGATTGTGTATAGGATGGAGATAATGTAGTCAATGCTTGTTGTGGTATCTTCCTATAAATGAAATTTGAAAGAGGATGAAGATTTTGTAGAACCCATGGAAGAAATGTTGGTAGTAGATTAGGACGGATTATATGAGGATTAAAATCCTGTTAACCATCTTACTAGACCAAAAGATCAATCTAATCCAGGACTTAAGCCATGTGAAGAGACTTTCTATTCAAATAAAGATGTCGAGCCTGAGCCTCTAGGGGAAGAAGGGTCTCATATAAATGACATGAGTGACCCTAATATTGCTGAAAACCCAAAGGATATGTCTTATTGACCTACCAGTCCATTTGGAGTTACCATGTTGAGAGCCTTCATTATGTGATTAAGAAGAGTAAAAGACCAAGGTTTCGGGAGTGGAAGGTTATGAGTATGTCTAATTATGATACTATGGATGCAGATAATGGTGATCATGTTAGTGACTCATTAAAAGCAGAAAAACAAGTTGTAGACTAGTCAAGTGAGGAATCTGTTCATAGAGCTGATGATGGGATTGATAGATATGAGGAAGCTGATACTATTGAATAAGATGATGTTGCTCATGTAGCTGAAGTTGCTGGAGATGAGGGTAGGCATGAAAATACTATTTATTATGACCAATACATCATTCAAGAGATTAATGAAATTATGTCTAGAGGCCATGAAGAAGAGGATGAGGATTTGGTTGCACCAATTCCTCTGGTTGAGGTATTGCTTGGAGTTGCTGAAGTGGCAGGAGTGGAAGCAGAACCCCAAGCTCAGTTGGTACTGGTTCCTAGAAATACCTTTTTAGCTAGATATCTTGATGAAGAATACGGAGAATTTGAGGACCAAAATCATGGAATAAGATTTCATATTGATACAGTGGAGACAAGATATTGGGCCTGTACTCGTGAGTGGAAGAGAGATCCAGGATTCAATCTATTTGGGTTGTAATATTCCTCTGATGAGGAGATGGTATCTCCTCCTCTTCCTTCTCTACAAGAAGAAGTAGTAGTAGAAAAAAATTCACCGGTTTCACCAATAGAACCTCATATAGAAGAGCGAGTTGTACAACCAATTCCAAGTGAATTTGCCACAAAGGCTAATTTATAACAATTCAAAGATCATATCTGTGAGTCAGTGAGAGACTCTATTGGAGCCAGATGTGAAGCCTCTAAATATATGGTAATTTCATAAGCCAATTATATTAAAATTTAAAGTATAGGGATCCCTAATATTCATCCAAATCTCATTACTATAGCCATGACAGTCATTGGACACAATACTATACTAAGAGTAGAAGTTAATTTGATGAGTAATGAGTTGAAATCTCTGCCCACTGATTTCAAGACATATTTTCATGGTGTTATGGAGGTTCTTATGAAAATAGTTACACATATACTGAGTGTATATTTGTATAAATCAATAGAGGAACTTTGAAAGATGATCTCTTTTCCTTCTAGTTCTAATGATACCAGGACTACTACTGCTGATATGAAGTCTCTCCGGGATTTGTGAGGGACGAACTGAAGAGTTTTTAGAGTGATTATGATATGGAAACTATTTCCAAGGTGCACATGAATACTCACCTTGTTTATAATATGGTTATACAATGCACAAATGAATCCTTTTCTTCTGAAAAAGTGATTAGAGATAAAGTAGCTAAGTATTTTTCCAATATTTATACCAATCATGATTTGATCAATAACTTAAACTATTTATCAGAAAATATGAAGATCCCTCTAGTAAAAGATGATTTCATGAGGCACATGAGTCACTTGAATGAGTTTACTATACTCTTGAATAAATTCATGGAGAACAAGGATGATTTTGAGAAGGCTATTCAATATAGGGCTGAAATCATTAATGATTTCATCAAGCTTATGAAGCTATATCTGAATGTTCGAGATGAAGCTGCAGTGTTCCCAACAACTACTTCCATAGAATCTATTTATATTCCTTCTACATAGATGATAGTGTCTCGGTCCTTATCCTAGATCTAGCTTGTGATTACTAGGAAACCTCAGAGACATGTTCTATTAGAGAGAATACACAACCTTGTAGGAAATGCTTCTACAGGTATTTTCTTGCCTAGTGTTGTTATTCAACCAAACCATACTGCAACGAAAACTACTACTCCTCCACCTCTTCATGACCCTTCAGAAAAAGGCAAAACACCTCAAAAACTAAATCTATACCTCTTGATTGTTTATTTTATAGGCCACTATACTTGTTACTTTAGTTGTGATAATTGTACAGTTTGAATCATAATGAATATCAACTTTTCCTTCCATGTGTTTCTAATATTCTTTGTGTTATTTATCTATCTTCTTTATATTTATTTTCAACATTTTTTCTAATCCCAAAAGGCAGAGAAGGGTATAGTAATAACATTTTGTTCTAAGTGGGGAGAAACTATGGCATAGGAAACAAGTCACGTAGTCAACATTATATATATATATATATATATATATCACCTCTGATACAAACTGGTCTTATAAAAAAGAGGAGCATGCTAATGCTATGATATAAATTCATCCTTTATATATATATATATATATTCTCTATTATAAAAATAAGGTGGAGCTTAAAAGGAAATTTTTATTTATATTTATAATTCACATTCACTATTGTATGCTAAGTCAAGTAAAAATTATTCATTAACATCATGTTTATGCCATGATTTGTGATGTTCAAAAGAAGGGATATTTCTAAACCTCCATGTGAAATAGTAGATTTCATAGTCATAAATCATGTCAATTTACAAATTAAATTAATTCATATATTAAATTTTGACTCTAGTAAATATTTTCAATTAATATTTAAAAGTGAATCAATTATGTCACATTGTATAATACATTTAATAAATCAAAACATTAGGGATATTTTTGTTTAAATATGTTTCCAAGTGTATATTTGCTTACATATATGATTTTCACTTAATCTGGTAGTGTTCTGTGTGAGACAAACAATTTATAGGTTTTTAAGAGTCCATGGTACCGTTAGTTCATTGGAGTCACTATTGGTTGAGACTATTATAAGTACTCACTGATCGAAGTACTCTCCAATAGAAGAGTCCCTGATGATCAGTCACATCGATAGTTCAAGAAACTCACAGTCAGATGACTTACTGATGAGTGAAACACTGATGGCCGAGTCACCAATTGGCTACTTACTAATGGATGATTCTCTAAAGGGATACACACCGATAGATCTAAATGTGTCCCCGATGATGAATCACTGATGCCCTGATTCACTTATACTAATGGAAAGGACTAATCAATACATCGAGTCACCAAAACCGGTGGAAAGGAATCACCAATAAACAGAGTCACCAATGATGACTAACCAGTGATGACCGACCAATTTAAATGAATCAATGATAATTATGACTCAACGTTAGTCATAAGAACTATATTTAATTTATCAATTCAAATTTATTTCTAATGGTCATGTTTAGACAAATTAATGTTTCTAACATTAATTAATGTTGTCCATAAGAAATTTAGTAGAAAATACAAGGTATATGAACATGGGGAGATCTTCGTGTCAGCTTGAACATGAAGTATAAAATAATTACAAGGTAGATCATTCGACTATACCAAAAGGTAGAAAGAACATAAGAACTGCATGCTCTTGAAACATTATATATTTCTCCAAAATCCCAAGAACTCTAACATAGAACATACGGGGACATAAACAAGATGAGTAGAAACCTGCTGAGCTGCACTGGAAATCTTTGAAATAAAAAGCTGATCATTTCAAACTACTGGAAACCAGACCGCAGAGACTACGATACTCTGTTTAAAGAAAACATCTAGAAGAGGAATGAAATTAAATTTCCCCTACATCAATCGATTCTAGAGAATCACTGCATAACACATAGAGATTTCTCATCCTTATTCAACGTATGTAGCTCTACTATGTTTTTTTTTAAATTTTTGAACAGTGTGTGTATGTGTCTCTAACACACACCCTATCTATTGTGAATAACTGAAGGGTACTAGTTATCCTAAAACTCACTCTTATTTTAGTTATTTCATCCCATGTAGAATAGTGAAATATGTATAGTGTGAGGTGTTTCTTATTTTTTTCCTCCCAAATAACTATAGATACGGGCAATTGTGACCTGGACAGCCTTGTTTACTGTTGTAATTCCCGATTCAGGGTGTGGATCAAACTGTTTATATATTTTTACTAGTTGGTGGAAGGTGATCACCAAGTAGAGAGGACTACATCTCTTCTTGAGACTGACCCTCTTGTTTACATCTATTGTGCTTCTAATTTTTAGTTTTTACTTACTTTTTATCACATTTTTTTATCAGACTAAATTTAACATTGATAGTTAGTTTATAAAGTCTTTATAATTTTTTTAACCAGTAGATTAGTTTCAAAGGTTATATTAATATCTAGATTAGTATAGATGAGAACAAATAATTATTTTGAGAAATTAATTGATCATTCAAGACTCTTAAAAATTCACTACAAACTGGCTTGTATTATACTTTTAATTCGGGTAATTTTTCAATGAACCGATTTTTAATAGAATTTTTTACAGATACTCAATTCATCCCATCTTGAGAAATCTACTCTGACCAATAGTTAGTTTTTCTGTTTACTGACTCCAACAGAAATATGGGTAGTATTATAACATAATTCTTTGTGTAAAATAAATTAATCTAGTTAAAACCATAAAGATGTTTAAAAAATTCATATCTCAATAAAAATTCCGTGGTTGGGTGTTGTGGAACGT
The DNA here is from genome assembly GCA_963277665.1 of Viscum album. Classification (NCBI taxonomy): domain Eukaryota; kingdom Viridiplantae; phylum Streptophyta; class Magnoliopsida; order Santalales; family Viscaceae; genus Viscum; species Viscum album. Next base: position 296,363,289 of record OY728132.1, on the reverse strand, counting down.
GTCCTATTATATAATTATATAGTTTTAGTAGTCTATGTGAAACATAACATCCATGTAAAAAGAATTATTTTTTAACAATAAATGAAAAAATTCTATAAACCATCAAATAATGGAAAAATCTAACAGTGTTAATATTATACTTCAATAATTGCGAATGTATCCAAAAAAATGTTGACCAATGTAATTTTTTATCATTTAGTTTAATATTAAAATATAAATTTGAAAGAGGGTCAAACATTACGAACAAGGTTGAATATAAATACAAAAACATTATTCAATGCGATTCCTCTATGTTCATTGTTTGAATTACACTTTAGAAATTCAAAATTATCCGTACAAAACACATCATTGTATTTCAATGAATGGTTTTGGAATAAATTTTCCCTTTCCATAAACTTTCAAGATCAACTCCATATTTTTTATCACTAATAACAATCATCCAAAAAAATATCATTTATAACAAATAAAATATTTCATCCCATGGTTGAAACAATCTGCCACTTTTTATAATTTTATTATTTCAAGAATATTGGATCATTATCCCCTTAAAGTATAGTATTACTCGTGTTTCTAACACAAATGTTCCGATTTTCCCCTACCCATTAACAATAACATTGAAATGACTTACCAAAATCAAATTCAAATACAGATTCTTATAATATTCCAAATATTTTCAATGATAATACAACTTTTTCATGAGGCCTATTTGAATTAAATCTCATTGTAAGAAATAGGATACATAATTGAGTGATATAATACATTACAATAAAAAATAATATAATTAATAATCTAAAATTATTCCATTACCCCAAAGATATGGTTTCCCCCAATCTTCATACACCCATTAAAGATAAATCTATATAAAAATTAACATCCAAATTAAAACAACATAAAAATTTAAGAGAGTTGGAATGAATATATATTTAGATTGAAGACATTGTTAAATATCTAAAATTTATAAATTTATTCTCAAATACAAGAACATTAAATGGGAAGGTAAATAAATAAACCACTAAATATTTATTACCAGTAAATTACAACCTCATTAATTTACTCAAAGAAAACTTTTTTTATCAACTGGTAATGGATTTTAATATGTTTTGTGAGAAATAATTGAATTGTATTTTTTGAGAAATGAATTTCACTTTTTTTTTTAACTAAATCATCATTCATTGTAGCAAAACATAACCAATATAATTAGGATAATTATGAAAAAAACCAGGTAAAAAATAAATTTACAACAATAGTTTTCAAAAAATAATAACGTTTCAGTTAAAACCCTAAATACCTTCGGTGGGTAAGCATGAGGTGTGACTAGAAGAGGTGTTGGATGATCCCAAAGTGGGGGTGGCTATGTCATAGGCACACCAAAAAAAGGATGTGTGGAGGGTATCTCGGATCAGCGTTGACAGTGTAGCCACATTGGGTGGTAGCATTGGGAGTTCATAGTCAAAGAGAGGAGACCTCACAATGGTAATGGCTAACCATGTCAGAGGCATGCTAGAGGAGGAGCTGGGGAGGCTTCTAGGAAACAAAATTTTCTAGGAAGTGGGGTGGATAATCAATCAGAATCATCAGGGAGGAGGGTCGAGGGGAGAGCGCTCATGAGGGATGTGAGGAGGGTCATAGAGAGGGAACTGTGTTGGAAGGGGAGGATGAGCTCGATGTGTTGTTAATAGAATTTATTTTTCTAATGTTTAATTTAAATAATGGCTATAAATTATGATATGGCCACACTTTTAATTCAACTGTTTATATAAATCAGGCTATATCCACATACCTATAAAACCATGGATATACATATATGGCTACAAATAAATGTTCTATTAGTGTTGAAGAGAGATAATATGGAAGATAATTCATAAAATTAGACAGTATTCATTACCTTGGACCTAATTAATGAGTTTTTTAAAAAGTGGTTTATCTATTAGGCATGTAGCTCACAAGTATATTTGATTAATTGAATATATCCAATGACCTATGTTATATATATGGAATGAAGGGGAATATATGTTTTCGATAAAAAAATTTATCATAGTTAAGGTTATTATTATGATTCAAGAGAATTAAATATTATGTTATTCACATGTTTGATAAATGAAAATAAAGAGAGGAATTATTATACATGGGTGATCAATGTGTTGTATATTCTTAGAACTTTTGTGAGATTCATTCTAAAGTATATGATTTTAAAATTTTTAATGTTCAATATGGTTAACCATTTATGAAATAGTTTATATTGACCATTTTAATATATTTTTAAGATATTAATGTATTATTTCATTTATAGTAGATATCTTCCACCCATTATTTTTAAATAATGATAAATAATGATAAACATAATTAATTATCATTATTTATCGATAATATGATACATGTGGGATTATAACCTTAAAAAAATTACCTTCGTTTGTAAGATTAAGTGATGAAGTTTAAATTTATCGGGGCTTAACCATTGGGAGATATTGTTCTAATAAAAAGGATTTAAATCATGTATGTATATATTTTCATGAAAATTCAATGACATAAGTATAAGGATCTTAAAATAAAATTTCTCCATATTATTAATTTATTTATAAGGTTGAACTTGTTCATTCCTTATTGGTTTATGGATGTATGGTCACTAAAAAAATATTTATATCCCACATGTTGTTCATAAATGTTCTTTATCACTCTCTATTATTATTTGGGTGTTATATTTCTCTTTTATATCACCGATTCCAAATTCCAAATTTGTTCTCCCATTTGGAAACCATGTATGTGTAATTCTAGAGTACCATCACAAATCCTTTTATTTTCTTCATGATGTTGTTTTAGGAATCATTTTATGATGTAGGTTTCAATGAATGTATTTTAAAATGTTATTTTATTGATGAATGAGAAGAACTTCATGGGAGAAAATCATTTTAAGGGGGGTTGAATGTAATAGATTTATATTTAATAAATTATTTTCAATTATATTATATTTTTTGATATTATAATTTACATGAAACATTAATTTTATATTTTGTTACATAGAATTTTATTTTTAGCTAGTGTTATGAAGTATTCTATGTATATCTCTAATTAAACACAATACCGATTATAAACCAAACATGAAAAACTATTTAAATATTATTATTTAATATAATAGTTATCAACTATCCATTGGAATTATTATTGTAAATAGTACTAACTAAATTATTTAAATATGGTTTAAATATTTTTATATTAATCTTCGGTGAATAATTAGATAGACATGAAAACGAAAACCTTTTATATGTGAAAGGAAATATATTTTTGAAAAAAAACAATTATGTGTCCATGTTTGTTTAATATGAGTAAATTAACAAAATTAAATTCCATTAATGATTTTAAATAATGTATATATTATATATTTAATCAAAATTACAACATTTCTCTTATATAATTTATATACCAAAGTTAATAATAAAAGATATTTTATGCTTAAAAACTATATTTTTTCTTCTAAAAAATAGTTTCATGATCTTTTTATTTTGAACATATTATTAAAGTAATTTTTTACACTTTTAAAAATTAAATTTTACCAAATAAAAAATATTTATTACATTTAAATATAAAAATTATCTTTTGATGAATTTTTGGGATTTTTATTAACAATTTCATTTTTTATGATACCGAGAAACCCTAAAATTTAATGAAAAACATCCTTTTAATTTTATTTATTTATAAATATTAATTATATTTTGAAATTTTTTTAATGTAATAATATTTTAATTTTATATCCATTAATACATTTTAGGTCATCGAAATCAATTTCATTTTGAATTTTGATATGTAAACATTTCAATCTTCTTTAAATTTTCTCTTTAAAATCCCACTTTCTCTTCGTGTTTGGAGATTAATTTTTTATATAATTTTATTACTTTCATAATAAATTAATTAATTAAAATAGATTCCACATTTTTAATAATATTAATTTATAATGTTTTTTATGGTCATCCTATTTTTTTAGCTTACTGAATAGTGAATGTTGAAAAAAAATATTGACATGGTTAAATTAGAAATTGGTTAACTAGGGGGTTAAACATGAACGATATGATTTAAAATGAAATACATTATTATATTAAATTTATTTAATGAATTTATTTTGTTCTAGGATATCTATTTTTCTGAAATATGGGAATTTATTTATACTTACCTTTGATTAGGACACTTATAATAGGTTACGTAAAGAAAAAAGAAACAAAATCATAATTTTCTTACATTTATTATCTATAGAGCCTTGGGATAAGTAAGAAACATATTTTTTATATATATTTTTATTTTAAAAATAAATAAATTTTTTATCATGATAATTTAATTTTTTTAGGTGAAATAATTGCATTACATTCTTAAGAAATTCCAACATAGTAATTAGTTAGTTTATAATTAAATAAAATAAATGATACTAAAAATGTTTATATTTAATTAAATTGAATGAAATATTGTGTTACATTATTTTTTAGATTAATATATCATGATTTATAAGTTTCATAATAGTATATTAAAATTAAATCATTCTAGTTATTTTTTTAAAATGGAAAATTGAGGAATAATTTCAAAATTGACAGTTATATAATTTTATAATAATTGATATTTTTAATGTGATTTAAAATTACTAAAAATCATATATTCATCCACATGATTATTATTTATTACTATATTCACTCCTAAATATTAAAAACTATGTTAGCGTAATTAATGTTATTGCAGTGTTTTTTCACATTATATGCGACTTTGTTAAAATTAATTTTGATCACAAATATGATTTATATTTTAAAAATTTGGTATCATATTTCGGACTACTGGGTATATAATATAAAGTTATGGTCACTAATATTTAGTATTAAATGATACATTAACAATGTTAGAAAACAAGTTCCAAAAGTGAAAAACCAAAATGATAAAAATGGGGATACTTAGAAGACAATGAATGAAATTATTAAATAATGTGTTTCATTATTTGGTGGAGGTTTGTATTGAAGAAAAAATTCTACAAACCTATAAATATTATATTTTTATCAAGTTTAGGGAATATTGACCACCCAATACTGAATACTTTTGGGTATTTATAATAATACCAATCCTTCTCAATAATAAATGAGAACTCACACTGTGCACATTTTTATACCTCATAATTAATTTGGCTTGACCATGATCTTCCAAAGTAACATCCCAAAATCCCTCATCTCATTATAAAAGCCATATTTTGGGTATAAATCCAAACTATGATGGTATTATTTCAAAACAAAATGGGATACCTGAACGAGGTAATGTTCTTCAACAAATTTTGTTATTTTATTCCATCCTCAACCCCCATAAATTATTAATTTTCTATGATTATATAATAAAAATAGTATCATACATATATTTAATTATTTTTATATAATTATTATGAACTATAACCAACAACTTTCAATCAAATGGTTAACAAAACCATCATTCATGTTTATAATGGAAAACCACATTGTAGAATGATGTCATTTGATATACCATTATCACCATTCACAGGTATGAATACTAATGTATTTATATTTGATTTATGATATGTATCATATATATGATGATATGATGATATTATGAATTTTTTTTATGTCAAAAATACCTTCTTCCTTCCATATTATTAGTATATGATAACATAAGTCGTGTCTACGATGGACTACCTCCTCACGAAGCATTATAATTCATTCACACATTACATGAAAGGTTTTAATGTGGGTTTAATAAAAATATGAGATATATGTAGAATAAAATTTATACTATAATGATAATATATATATAAATATATATTTATCATTTAATTTTATTTCTTTAAATATGATAAGAAAACAAAATTAATGTTAATGTGTACGTACGACCTAACAACTCAATGAATAGTGTATTTAATTTAATATCATTAACTACATTGGATTAAAATAATAACATATAAAATAATATATATGTTTTTATATATTGTTCATAATTTATTATATTATTAAATAATGATCAGTGTAATTGGACCAAAGAAAGAATCAAATAAAATCATATATTAAAAACAAAGCGTTAATTGCCTGAAATATATACTTTACATGGAATTGTCACTAAAGATGTTATTAAAGGTCATAATAAAATCATAAAAGTTATAATATATATTAAAATTTTTATATTGTAGATTTATAATAAATTACACTTATTATATAGGATCATTGAATGAGTTCAATCAAATTCATGACTTAAGGTAATGAGATTTCTAGTCTTTTTTTATTTATAGGAGACATATGAAAAAATCACCCATTATTTTTTTTAGTTTATAGACATACCATTTGTAAATTTATGTAATTGATAATATTATTTTCATTTTATTTAATGTTTCATTTTCGGTAATTCTTTATTTTGGATTATGATTCAAAAGATTACTATGTGATAATGGAATTCTAACACAACATATGTTTCTGTTAGGCACAAGCCTTAATCTCCATGTACTTCATTTATGTGGTATATATAGTGTAACACCCCAAGCTTCCACGGTACACTTATCCTTCAATAATACAATAGCTTGCATTGTACGCAAGTTCGAGATTCAAACACACCGTGACCAATCAAAATAGCTACTATGTGTAGTAATACCCACTTTTTGAAATTGAATAAATTTTATATTTCAAAATGGATTTATTTTTGGATTCGGAATATCGAAATTATCCTAAGTTGAATTTTTTATAATTTTCTGAGAACTTCCAATTTTCGATGAATAGTGAAACATACTTAAAAAAACTTTTTTAATAAATATAATTTATTGTGATAAATTATAATATTTAGTGGTTTTAAAGTATAATTAGAATATATTTTTACCATTTTATCCAATGGTGGTCATTATAATTAATTTCACTTTGAAATTGGACATAAACAATTGTCATTCTTTTGATTGATATTGTTTCTTAAAAACACGCTATTCGTTTTGAAAACGGGAATTAATTATAAAATTAATTAATGAAACATATATGTTTGGAATTTTTTAAAATAGACACCATTTTTTTATTCAGAATATCAATTATAGCTTAGGGTTAATTTTTGATATTTTTCTGAAAAACAACAATTTTTTATGAATAGTGAAACCACTAAGTGGTATTTTAAAAACTAATTTTTCGTGTAAATGAAACATTACCACCTCTGTGATTTGATTTTCAAAAATCCGATATACATGGTTGTCATTAGAAAGTAAAATTTGGTTCAATGGGATTAAAATAATATTTTGGTGAATAGTAACTTTTATGTTTTATTAATCACGATTAAAGGTAATTAGTGTAATTTGAGATAAATATAGTGATATAATAATATGAAATTACCTTTGCACTTTTCCTACCCTTATTTGATGAGTCATGGCCGACCAAGACAATCCATGGGTCAACTTGGGGACCCCATGGAGCCACATGGGTAAAAAATGACATTATTTACTTTTTATTTAAAGTAAAAATAAAATTTTCACAAACATGTGTTATTTTACTAAAAAAATTTACAAGGAGTCATACAAGTTATCATTTTTACTATAAATATTAATTGGAAAGATAAAAAGATTTCATACATCATGATATTTTTTTTTATAATTTTTAGACATTAAATAAATTAAATTTTTATGACACCATGATGATGCAGCGATTACATCATTAACTAACGATTTAAATAAAATGAAAAGATAATGTAAAATATAAGACTTAAACTTGTCAAATACCTATTAGATGAGTATATTTCGAACCCTTATCACCTTAGCTTCGAAATATATAACTGTGAGACCTTTAAAATCCGAAAAGCATTTCATAATAATGTAACACTTCATGACTTTCCAAGAGTGCCCCTCCTCTCCTCTTATAAAAGGCCCCCACCTCTACCACCTTATTCACACCATCAAAGCCATTTGGCTCGGAAAACCTCTACCAAAATAATCTCTCAACTTCCCTCTCTTACTCCTAGAAGCCTCACTTTGGGCATAAGTCTTCCCAAGGAAGCCTTTGGCTCAAATCAAAAAGAGTAACACAATTTTAAGGAAATGTCTTCTCTTATGTTCTTTTGTTTTATTTTTCTTCTCCAACCCCATAAACTCTTTTAATTCATTTATTTTGTAACAACACCTGTAACTTCAATATACTAGGATGTTGTTATGATTATTATTCTAGCTACACTTACACACACCTCAGTCTAATAGTTAAAGAACATACTGTTTCTGTGGGTGGCGAATTACAGCCTCACGAAACGATGATTGTTCAATCTTATTTTAACACCACTCATGGTGGAAATTATGATTACACTAATTTCATATATGATATATATATTAGGTTTATGTTTTCCTTGTTCTTCTTTATTTCTCATTTATGGTATACCTTTATGATTTCCATTATAGGTAAATGCGATAATTTCATTTTAGGAAGTGCGGACTACCGCCCCCTCAAAGTGATTTGAATCGTTAATTCCATATATGGGATGTATAAAGGATGGAGAAAATGATATTATATATGATATTATACTAGAATTATAATACACCTTTATATCATTATGATTTCATTCCATTAAACATGAAATATAAAGGAAAGTAGCATTCATGTGTACGTACGGCTTACCGTCTCCATGAACGGTGCATTTTATTTATTACCTCTAAATGTTACGTAATATTATGAATGAATGTATATACTGGATATATATGATATATATGATATCTAAATCATGAATATAATTCTGGATATAATGGATATTTTACCACATGAACTACTTGTAATTATAAGAAGTTTATTATTGACTTAAGTACAAAAGATCGACAAAACGACCGTTATTAACATAATTAATTACATGATGTTCATAACATGGTAATAAGTGTTATAAAATGAATAATGAACTTGAAAAAGGTTCTTAATCAAGTCGAAATTAACTCTAGTTTATTATTCAGGATATTAAAGAACGGTCGAGTCAAGTCGAACACGAGGTAAGGGAACTTCTTAACTCAATTTCCGTTCTCTGGGTTAATATCCTACTTTTAAATTATGTCATGATATTATTATGTCATATATTGTATTTTTACATTATTTATGTGTAATTATAGTGAATACACATAATAGATCTATTTTATTTAAAAAAATGATCCTTGCAAGGACTTCGTCTCAATCTCCTTTCATTGAGGCATATTTTATTTTATACACAACTTTCTTTTATACGGTGTATAAACCCCTATGACTTTTACGTCTATTCAAAAGGAATATTTTTATACGAAGCCTTTTACTAAACGAAAAATGGGAATGTTTTTTTGTCGTACGTATGCGGTGACAACGACTTCTCCACCGCCGTGACCATTATTTGAGTTCCGGCTTCTTCTACAAGACATAACTTTTTTTAAATGAAAAATGATTACCAAGTTGTAATTTTCTTTTATTTTGGAATTGAAAATGGTTTTGATAATGTTTTTATTATATTAATGTTTTGTATTGATATCTTGTGATTGAAATGTGGAAATGTTATGTTTACTTTATGCATGTTTTATGTGATACGATTATGTTATGGTTTATGATATGTTTAAACCTGTTCATATGAGGAATGCATTGGACTTAATAAGTGACGTGTGGAGCCCGCTATAGCTCCTCGATGAATCGGTAGGTCTCATAAGACAAACTAGTGTCTTGGAATGAGGCCTAAACAAAATCTTATTTGTAGTCTTGACATGAGGCCTTGGTTATGTGGTTATAATAGTCTGGCATTATGCATTCCATCATTATAATGGTGGTTATTGATATTGCATGTAATTATTCAACCAGAAAAATATCCATGTGAATAATTAAATGGCATTATTTCATTATACTTTTTCCATATTATGCTGAAGTTCAAGTTTACAAGGATTTTGTTTAGTTATACACTGCCTTAAATTTTTATGTTTATTTATAAAAGCTTCTGCTATATTGTTATCCTTATTGAGCATCTGAGCTAACCCCTTTTATTGTTTTAATTTTTACAGGATGTGATGAAGTATATTATGAATGTCCTGCAGGGATAGTATGAAGGGATATGAAGACATGATGTTTTTTTAGTTTTGTTTTACTTTATGATGTAATGTATGACTTATGAATGTATCTAGTGTTTCCAATGCTACTAAACTAATCGGTCTTTCGAAACTTGATCTTTTGTGGTCATTCCAATGTTACGTAATAACGCACCGACTCTGGGAAACTGGGGTTGGGGCATTACAGTTGGTATCAGAGGGAGGTTAGTACTAAAAATGGAATCTATATTTAGATAAACTCTAATTAGAGTACATAGCCCAAAGACAGACTTTGAGGATTAGTATAGAAGAACTTCCTAGAATTTTGGTATTATAGATATTTTGTGAGTTTTCTGAGTAATACATCCCTGTCTGGATACGAGCAGGTAGGGGAAGCTCTGGAATAGATGTACGTAGGGGTAAAACCCGAAAACACCACTTTGAATTAGAATTGAATGGGAACTAGTGCATGACAACGAGCCTTGTTTCACTCTAGGTTACGACACTCCCGAGGGATATGCTTAGGATAATTATCATTTTCTTTACAAACCATCATGAAGGGTTTATGAGTATATACTTCCTCAGAGAAAACATTTTTATGATCATAGTTCAATTTATGTTAAGTGTTTTACAATTATGGAATTATGTATTTTGATTCATAAACTAATCTAGTATATGCCATTGTTTATAAATGGCACTTAGCGGGATGAATGGAAATCGTATCAATGCACACACTCCATTTAGGGATTTTCCTCCTGCTCAAGATAATTATAGTGGAGCTGGAGATACAACCGGTGCTGATCAACTTATCACCATACTGGGACAACTCACTCAGGTTATGAATAATAACCTTACTCGTATGGAGCACCCTGATCCGTAATGTGGAGGATCAATGTTAGACCGCTTCAGGAGGCAAGAACCGCCAACATTTAATGGTGGTACAAATCCATTAGTATTTGATCAATGGATAAAATCCTTAGAGAAAGTATTTCACGCCTTAGAGAGCGGTGAAAGGGAGAAGGTTGTCATGGTAGTTTACCGCCTCACTGGAGGTGCCGATCAATGGTAATCGCTGATTCAAAACACAAAGGAAGATGAAGATGTATCAAGTATGGAATGGAGGGAGTTTAAGGAAATTTTCTTAGAAAAATACTTTCCTCGTGACCATAGAGGAGATATGGAAAGAATATTTCTGAGTCTGAGACAAAAGGAGGATGAGAATGTTTCAAAGTATGAGGCTAACTTTAAAAGGTTAGTGAGACATGTTGCATATTATATATGTAACCCAAGAAGTAAGATTGATCGTTTCTTTGATGGGTTAAAACCATTTCTCCGTCGAGCATTAGTATCACAATTCTTCTCATCGTACGAAGATATTGTCTCATGTGCTATTAAGACAGAAAAGTAATTCTCTAAATCTTATGACAAAAAAGTAAAGCATTAGAAGAAGATAATGGTGGAACAAGAGATAGATAAAGGGAAAAGGGGAATGAAGGATTTCCCATTATGCGATAATTGGGGGAAGAATCACCCTGGTACTTCCCTAAAGGGAATGAGAGTTTGTTACAAATGTGGAGAAAAGGTCACCAGGCTCGTGATTGTAAGGGAAAGAAAGCGTCTATCAATGTTGAAAGCTAAAATTGTAGGGAAATGGGGCATTATGCAAATTAATGTCCTAAGTGTCAGGAAAACTAACCTTAAAAAAGGCCAAGGGATCAAGGACAATCTTATGCTACTACTAAAGATGAAGTGGAATAATTAATGTATTGGTGCTTTTGGACTCAAGGATTATATTCTAGTTATAAGAATAATGTGATATATATAATGATTGTATTTCAGTACTTGTTGTTTTCATTAAGGTTTTAATATGATGAATGTAAACATATTTTTGTATGTGACAATAAGAGAAACATTACTTTGTTCGAGGTATCTGATGATACAATTGATTTTGGAATTTAGAGACCTTTTAGAGAAAGTCTGGATAGAGGTATTTTGGATAACTATAATGGTTGGAATGGATTAAGTTGAACATTCGATAGTATTGTTTAAGGTTAAAACATTTCTGAAGATTATTTTTTGAATATTATAATACTATAGTTTTAGGAAAAGGACAACCTGCAGGTCGGGGGATAAACCGTCGCGTCGGACAAATCTGTAGGAATCGAACCCACAACCATAGTGTGAAAGGCCTTTATTACCTACCAATAGCTTATAGGAAGTCCCTGGTTATTAAAAAATAGTTTTCCTAATCTAAATGGTATGTGTTAATATTTGGAATCTTGTGTGATTAGGATAAATATAATATTTTTGAGTTATATTATCTTTTTGAGTAAAAGATGGGTTTTTGGTAAAAATTTATTAAAGAATGAAAGTATACATGACAAGTATTTATATTTCCTTACGTTCTTAGTAAATCTCTTAAATAAATTACACAACTTTATGAAAGGTAACTTAAAACAAAAACGTTGTCAGTTAACTTTTCCTACTGGGGAATCAATGATCGTTTAACCAATCGCATGTTTGTGATTTTCTTGTAGTTAAACTTTCTCCTAATCTTGTTTTCTACAACTCTCCATCAGACCTTGATGGTTTTGTTCTCCTCCATATCCATAATTTCATAGAATCCTAGTATGGGCTATCTCGGGTGACCTTTGTACTTCTCTTTCTTTCTTTTAAAGTTATATTTTTTAACCTTATTTCCGATGTGGGTTTTCCACAAATGTATTTTATATTTTCAACATTTTATTTTTGAATAACAATTTCAAATTTCAAGGACGAAATTATTTGAAGGAGGGGATATTGTAACACCCCAAGCTTCCACGGTACGATTCTCCTTCAATAATACAATAGCTTGCATTTTACGCAACTTCGATATTCTAACAAACCTCGACCAATCAAAATAGCTGTTATGAATAGTAATACCCACTTTTTTAAATTATATAAATTTTATATTTCAAAATGGACTTCATTTTTGGATTCGGAATATAGAAATTATCCTAATTTTAATTTTTTGTAATTTTCTGAGAACTTCCAATTTTCGATGAATAGTGAAAAATACTTAAAAACTAATTTTTTAATAAAAATAATTTATTGTGATAAATTATAATATTGAATGGTTTTAAAGTATAATTAGAATATATTTTTACCATTTTATCCAATGGTGGTCATTAGAATTAATTTCACTTTGAAATTGGACATAAACAATTGTCAATCTTTTGATTGATATTGTTTCTTAAAAACACGCTATTTGTTTTGACAATGGAAATTAATTATAAAATTAATTAATGAAACATATATGTTTGGAATTTTGTAAAATATACACCATTTTTTAATTTAGAATATCAATTATACCTTAGGGTGAATTTTTGTTATTTTTCTGAAAAACATCAATTTTTGACTAATAGTGAAACCACTAAGTGGTAGTTTAAAAACTAATTTTTCGTGTAAATGAAACATTACCACTTCTGTGATTTGATTTTCAAAAATCCGACATACATGGATTTCATTAGAATTTAAAAAGTTGTTCAATAGGATTAAAATAATTTTTTGGAGAATAGTAACTTTTAAGCTTTATTAATCGTGATTAAAGGTAATTAGTGTAATTTAAGGTATAATAATATGAAATTACCTTTACACTTGTCCTAAATTTATTGGATGAGTCATGGACGACCAAGACAATCCATGGGTCAACTTGGGGACCCCATGGAGCTACTTGGGTAAGAAAATGACATTAATAACTTTTTATTTAAAGTAAAAATAAAATTGTCACAAGAATGTGTTATTTTACTAAAACAATTTTTACAAGGGGTGATAAAAGTTATATTTTTTACTATAAATATTAATTGGAATGATAAAAATAATTCCTACATCATGATATTTTTTTATAATTTTAGACATAAAATTAATTAAATTTTTATGACACCATGATGATGCAGCGATTACCTCATTAACTAACGATTGAAAAAAAATGAAACGATAATGTAAAATATAAGACTTAAACTTGTAAAAAAACTATTGGATGAGTATATTTCGAACCCTTATCACCTTTTACTCTAAATATATAATTTTGGGACCTTTAAAATCCGAAAATAATTTCATAATAATGTAACATTTCATGACTTTCCAAGAGTGCCCCTCCTCTCCTCTTATAAAAGGCCCCCACCTCTATCACCTTATTCACACCATCAATGCCATTTGGCTCAGCCAAACTCTTCCCAAATACCCTAGAAACGTCCCCCTCTTACTCCTAGAAGGCTCACATTGGGCATAAGTCTTCCCAAGGAATCCTTTGGCTCAAATAAAAAAGAGTTACCCGATTTTAAGGTAATGTCTTCTCTTATGTTCTTTTGTTTTATTTTTTTCTCAAACCCCCTAAAATCTTTTTATTACATTAATTTGTAACAAAACCAGTAACTTAAATATACTAGGATGTTTTTATGATAATTATTCGAGCTACACTTACACACATCTCCGTCTAATGGTTAACGAACATACTGTTTTTGTGGGTGGCGAATTACAGCCTCACGAAATGATGATTGTTCAGTCTTCTTTTAACACCTCTCATGGTGGCCATTATGATGACACTATTTTCATATATGAAATATATATTATGTTTTTTTCCTTATTCTTCTGTATTTATCATTTATGGAATACCTTTATGATTTCCATTATGGGTAACCCCGATAATTTCATTTTAGGAAGTGCGGACTAACGCCCCCTCAAAGTGATTTTAATCATTAATTCCATATATGGGACGTATAAAGGATGGAGTAAATGATATTATATATTATATTATACTTGAATTATAATACACCTTTATATAATTATGATTTCATTCCATTAAACATGAAATATAAATGAAAGTAGCGTTCATGCGTACATACGGCTTTCCGTCCCCATGAACGGTGCATTTCATTTCTTACCTCTAAATGTTATGTAATATTATGAATGAATTTATATATTGGATATATATGATATATATTATATCTCCATCATGAATATAATTCTGGATATAATGGATATTTTACCACATGAACAACTTGTAATTATAAGAATTTTATTTTTGACTCAAGTACCAAAGATCGACAAAACGACCGTTATTAACTAAAATAATTACATAATGTTCATAACATGGTAATAAGTGATATAAAAGGAATAATGAACATGAAAAATATTATTAATCAAGTAGAAATTAAATCTAGTTTATAATTCAGGAGGTTAAATAATGGTCGAGTCAAGTCGGACACGAGGTAAGGGAACTTCTTAACCCAATTTCTGTTCTTTGAGTCAATCTCCTACTTTCAAATTCAGTCATGATATTATTATTTCATATCTTGTATTTGTACTTTATTTATGTGTACTTATACTGAATACACATAATAGATATATTTTATTTAAAAAATGATCTTTCTAAGGACTTCGTCTCAATCTCCTTTCATTGAGGCATATTTTATTTTATACGCAACTTTCTTTTATACGGTGTATAAACCCCTTTGACTTTTACGTTTATTCAAAAGGAATATTAATATACGAAGAATTTTACTAAACGAAAAATGGGAATGTTTTTTTGTCGTACGTCTGCGGCGACATTGACTTCTCCACCACCGTGACCATTATTTGAGTTTCGGCTTCCTCTACAATCCATAACTTTTTTTTAAATGAAAAATAAATACCAAGTTTTAATTTTCTTTTGTTTTGGTATTGAAAATGGTTTTGATAATGTTTTTATTATATCAATGTGTTGTATTGATATATTGTGATTGAAATGTGGAAATGTTATGTTTTCTTTATGCATGTTTTATGTGATATGATTATGTTATGGTTTATGATATGTTTAAACCTGTTCATATGAAGAATGCACTGGACTTAATAAGTGACATGTGGATCCTGCTATAGATCCTCGATGCATCAGTAGGTCTCATGAGACAAACTAGTGTCTTGGAACGAGGCCTTGACAAAATCTTATTTGTAGTCTTGGCACGAGGCCTTGGCTACGTGGTTATGATAGTATGGCATTATACATTCCATCATTATGAAAGTAGTTATTGATATTGCATGTGATTATTTAACCAGTAGAATATCCATGTGAATAAGTAAATGGCATTATTTCATTCTACTTTTTCCATATTATACTGAATTTCAAGTTTAAAAGGATTTTGTTTAGTTATACATTGCCTTAAATGTTTATGTTTATTTATGAAATCTCCCGCTATATTGTTATCCTTACTGAGAATCTGAGCTCACCCCTTTCAATGTTTTAAGTTTTCCAGGATGTGATGAAGTATATTATGAATGACCTATAGGGATAGTATGAGGGGATATAAAGACATGATGTTTTTTTATTTTTTTTTTACTTTATGATGTAATGTAAGACTTATGAATGTATCTAGTGTTTCCCAGGATACTAAACTAATCAGTCTTTTGAGACTTGATCTTTTGTGATCATGACAATGTTATGTAATAACGCACCGACTCTCGGTAACTGGGGTCGGGGAGTTATATATAGTGACCATGATTGTATTTAATTATACATAACATGGATATTATTGGGGATTAAATATCTATTTTGGGATATCTCTTTCATATGTTTTACGGTTCGAAAGATAAGATGTCAGTAAGAGATTTTTGTTTAAAATTTTCCATCTATTTTATGTTTGTTATATGATGAAAATATATTATATGATGAGGTAAAAAAAGAACCCCATTGATATGTAATATTTTTTTTATTCATACTAATTATATTTTTAGTTTCATTTTGTATTATTCCATTATTGAATTATTATTCAACGTTACTAAAGTGGTAAGTATTTCATATTACAATGTCATCATTTATCAGGATTGTTTATGGATTATTTTAAAATTATAAAATACCAATATATACCACTAAAGAATTATCCTTAAATTTATTCACCTTTGGTTAATCCTGATATTTTTATTTAATGGTACCATTTTACACTATTTGATACATACGATAATTAAAGAAATGGTATCAAGATGTTATCACCTTATTTCTCTATTTGATTGGAAATGAATTTTATTCCAAAAACCATGTATTCAAAAAAAATGTGATAAAAATGTCTATAAAATATATTTTCTGATCATATAAAGGGATAATTATTTTTAAAATATTTTATTATTAATTTTTTTTAAATTATCTTCAAATAATCCTATATAAGTTTCAAATGTTATTTTAAAATAAAAGTATTTTAAAATATTTTTATGTTTAAAAACTAGTTTAGATAATTTAAAATTATTCTATAATAATATTAGAAGGTAATTTTATAATAATTTATTTGAAAAAAAATTATTTATAAAAAGTGTCTCAAATGATTTTCAATGATTCCTTTATAAATTTTTCTAGTTATTTGAATGAAAATTTCTTTCAAAATGTTTTATGTTTTCAAAATTTCTTTTCAAAAATAAATAATTCTTTACACAAGAATTATTTTAAAATATTCTTATCTCATCTTCTATATATTTTAAAAGGTGTTTAGTGAAAATGATTTTGTAAAATGTTTTCTTTTTCCAAAATTGATTTTCAATGAAATGTTATTTTCCTTATGAAATATTACAAGTGATATTTCAAAATATTTTCCCATCTAAGATGATATATATTGAAATAATATATTCTTTAGTAGGGTTAGGATCCTATTATTATATTATTATTCATTATCTACATTAATTATGTTAATGATGAAAATATTTTTATGAAACCCATTTCTCTTCCATAGTTTGTACCATTGTATAACTCCTATAGTACCCTCTTCTATTATGGGTTGTTCAATAATGAATTTATTTTGAAACACATCTATTTTCTATAGGTTTTTATATGATTAAATTTTTATAGAAACCGTCTATTTTCATTACATATGATGTGACAGATGTTATGATGTTGTGTCATTGATATCTATGAATTATATTATTGTATGGGTTGGACATAAATCTCCCTCTAATGAATTGGTAAAGATTTATTTATCATGAAATATAAAGGACTGGAATGAGATGTCAACCCAATTTATCATGATAGTGCTAGAATGAAAAGTGAACCTAGTTTAGTAAGACGTGTATATAATGGGAAGTGAACACATTTAGATATAAAAAATTTCCCACTATGATAGTAGTGTTTGTGAACCATGGATAATATAGAAATTACTTTCTATGATTATGAGTTTTCAAAAAATAAATGTACCATACCCATGTTTTGCTCTCATGAATCATGTTCCTTGATTTTTATATGATTCAATTTTTATAATCTTATGATATTTATTCTGTGACTTAATATTACGATCTTTTATATGCTCAGGTTTTGAAGCCCTTCTGTTTATGATATGCCAATGTATCTATCTTGATTACTATTATTGAGAATCTCATCTCACACATTCTTATGTTTCACATCCCCATTTTTCAAATAATGGTTTTATGTAGGGTAATTATATAAACAGTACTAAATGGGATGCTCTTTATGGGAATCATTGAAAATTATACAACTCACACTGACTCATAAAATCGACACAGCATACATCAATCCTCGAATCATACATTATTCTCAGTGATCATCATAACCTAACTCATATAATTAGTTCAATAAGTATCACATTATTTGTAAAATATCATTATGTCTGTGTATGTCTAATCTCCATTAATAAGTCGTGGTATATAACTACACTCACCATCATGCCATCACTCTGCAGTCTGTTACCAATGTTATCCTTCAATGTAGTCAACTTTTTTTCCATTAAAAACCTTTTATACTGGCCAAAATAATAATTTTTCCACATAATATGGAGCATAAAATATAACACACTGAGTTATATTTAAATGGTAATGTATGTTTGATAGTATATACAACATGAAACACCATTCATAAATAAATGAAAATTTTTGTAACAAGTATTTTAGAAACTATATGTTTAGTTTATGGTAATGAATAATATTTAATACATAAATAAATTTATATAATGGCACTTTAAAATTTAAATTTATTTATAAATTTATATTTACCAATCACTCAATTTTAATGAAAAATAATTTCACATGTCATGAATTGTTTTTTCAAAAAATTGTTCTTTATTTCATTTTTTTTAGAAAATATTGTAATTAATTTTTGTAACTTTTAGAAAAAATTTATTAATGTTTTCTTTTTGGAATAATAATATAGATATTAAATTAGGGTGATAATTTTAAATATTTGAAATATAATGAATTTTTTAGTGAATAATGAAATTTTTGATTTTCTATAAATTTTAAATTTCTTTTAGTAAATTGTGTAATTTTAAAGTAGAAATATTATTTTAATATTATTATTTTATTTATTTAGATTTTATACAATTAATTACATTTAAATTATATATTCATTAGATTTTAGGGTAATTTTACATTCAGTATTTAAAATACCTTTTAGAAAATTGTTTGAAGGTGAATAATATTTTTTCATATTAAATTATTAAAATAATCCTTAATACGAAATTATTTAAATGAAATTTATATAATATGTATCTATAAATATTAATTCATATTAATTTAATTATGATTATTCTTCATATATTTATATGAGATCATATGTTTTATAAAGACATATTTATTTAAAAATAGTTTTCTTGACATGTATACAAGTTTCCTTTTATATTAAATTCATCCATTTTTGTGAGAAGAATTTTATAAAATAGCTTCCATATTTGGAATCAGAACAATTTATGTAATCTTATAAGTACAAATTATTTTTTTGTGATATTGAATAGAAAAACCAATAATAAAATTATTTATCATGGTTAAGTTTAACATGGGTTTACCTAGTTGTTAAACTAAAAATATAGGTGTAAAAAATGATCATAAGAATTTCTAATTCATATTTCAGGGTAATAATTTCAAATTATCTTTTATAAGTTTTAAGGGGTCAATTTTTTGTCTAGGTGGCATGTGAAGAGTGTTGTTTTAATTATTTAATTTCAAAATTTACAACAATTTATTCACCCCTACTCATCCTAGAAGGATTAGATTGATAATAAATCCACCCTAGTAAGGATTTTTTTGAAAACATTGTTTCGGTGCGGATGTGCGCCGGGTTACGCTGTTCCGCCAGGACGTGTTCGCGCGTGCACCCGTCAACCCGAGGGGATGGGCGCGCGGCTTGTGGTCCTGCAGTCCCGCTTTCCAAAGGCGGGCGGCATCCGTCCCTTATTCAAGGGCGTCTGCTCCTTGATCGAAACCGGGATGATGGGATGTCGGCTCCTCCTTCCGTGGACGTCTCCTCGGAACTCGTCGCCTAATCCGGGTCTCCCTTATAGATTTAAGAATGTTCGTGAATCTCGTTCCCGGCGCCATATCTTCATGGACACCGGTTAATTACGTTGCTTCCGCCCAGACGCTCCAAGGAGTCTGGTCGGGGCAGCAACCTGCGGTGAGGAGACCGGGTGGCTCTGGGTGTTGGGGGCGTGTCCTAACACTGCGCCTCTGCATATCTGCCTTCCGTCCCTAATAGGGATTCTCGAAGGCGTGATGGCCTGAGGCATCCCGCACTGGGTGCGGGGAATTGTGTTACCTGAGGTTTTCCTCAGCTTCCCATGTTTAACACGGGGTATGCCGCGAGTTTGACGTCCAGCGGGGACGGCATCGGACTGATCAACACGAGGAGTGGACCAGATGACAGAACCCCTTGCGGGGAACCTCCGACGCTGGGGCCAGCACATGGGCGGCTTCCCGAGTGGAGTGGAGTGGAATGGAATGGCATGACCCCACCGGGATGTGGCGGCCCGGGTAAGGATCAGGGTGGATGATGGAGTGAGGAGCTTGGACCCCGTAGGGGCTTCCTACGTACCGCGCGTTAGCGCGGATCAAAGTCAGCGTAGTTCGGACATACAGTTTAACGTCATGCTGGACATCGGCAAGCCGACTCACGAAGAGATCGAGGTCGCCGGGCGGAGGATTGAACCGAACCACCTCGCACAGAGGGGGATGGAACGGCCGGGTGGATCACAGTTTTACGTCATGCTGGACGTTGGCAAGCCGACTCACGAGGAGATCGAGACGGTGGGGAAGCACAATGGAGATACACACATGCAGTCCCTCACAGAGGTGGATTCATAGGTGAATCAACGCGAGCGTGAACCCGGGAGGGGTCCACTGATGGACGAACCGACGTAAATACGACCGGGACGACCAGGTGGTGGGCTTGAACATCAGAGAGGCTTCCTACGTACCCTGTTTAGAAGACAAAGATCAAAGTCCACGTAGTTCGTTCTGTTTGCAACACTCTACCCCCGTGGGAGAAGGCCACTCCAATCCCGACATCCCTGCAGAAACGAGCGGGTGGGGGTCACATCCAAACCGGGGGGACCCTGCGTGCGAGACACGGGATCAGGTGATGCGGACGGTTTAACGTCTTGCTGGACGAAGTACAGTTTAACGTCGTGTGTTGAGGATGAAGCGGACGGTTTAGCGTCTTGCCGGACGAAGTACAGTTTAACGTCGTGTGTTGAGGACGAAGATGCTTGGCAGTTTAACGTCTTGCAGCGCGGACGATGGTGCAGTTTAACGTCGTGCGGGACGTAAACGCCTGGCAGTTTAACGTCTTGCAGCGCGGACGTGGCACAGTTTAACGTCATGTTGGACGTATGCAGTTTAACGTCGTGAAGGACGATGAAGCCGCCGATAGGTCCGTGTCACTTCACGCGAGCCTAGGGGGCCGCACGGGAAGACGACGCACGTTGCGGGCACCCGGGATGAAGGTCATCGGGCGCCACGCAGGCGGGTACCCTCAGGAGGTCAAAGGGGGCGACCCTGGCGGTTTGCGCGCAAAAGAGGAGCTTTGCGCGCAATACCGCGGGTCGGCGCGCAAATGGGCGGGCTGGCGCCCAATTGGGCCAGCGCTTTGCGCGCGGATGATAGGGATTGCGCGCACCAGGCTTCGGATAGCGCACGGGGGCAACAGATCATTCTCTAAAGAATGGCCACTTTGAAAATGGGGGGTACGCGCAATCGGGTCGGATTGCGCGCACCCGGGGCAATTGCGCGCAAGAGGCTTCTTTTGCGCGCGAAGGCCTTTGGGTGAATATTTATTCAAAGGAAAGGAGCCAAAGGGATTGCGCGTGAAGGCGAACCCCAAGGCTTTCTTGCGCGAAAGAAAAGAGGTTACCTGAAGATCGGCATTGCGCGCGGAAGGGGTTGGATTGCACGCACGAGAGACCTTTCGAATTCTGGCAACCTTCAAAACGTTGGGGGTCGCCTTATATTTATAGGCAACCCCGGGCGCGGAATCCATTTCGCGGGCGCGGAATTCCCTTCGCGGGCGCGGAATCGGGTCCGGCGCGCAAGGGAGTCCCGCGGGCCCCGGGCGCGCAAAATTGCGCGCCGGCTCAGCGCATTGCGTGCATCCCGGGAGGTTTGCGCGCGGCTCATCAACTTTGCGCGCGGGTCTCCAAAATTCCGCGCAAGGCCTCCGGGCCCTCCGAAACATGCTTCCGACTCCAAATATGACCTCGCTTTCCGCATCCGGAGCTTTGTTTGGGAACAAAGGACTTTTCCGGTGTCTACAAAAGCCCCCCCTCAGAATCTGATCGGCGAGAGGTCGCAACGATCGGGTTCCGAGGGAGACGCCGGAATGCCGAAGTCCTGGGTGGCACGGGACTGTGGCGCGCAAAAAGGGGCGTCGGGCGCGAAATTCGCCGGTGCGGTCGCGCAAAGCGCTTTCCGCGCGGCGCGGACTCCCGGCCTTGCCTATAAATAGGGGCCCTGGGTCCCCCGCACCGTACACTGGCCTTCCGCGCGATAAGCATTCGAGCTCTCGTGCGCGAAATTTCCTTTTCCGGCGCGGAATTCGCCCGCTCGTCGCGCAAACCTGTCCGGAATTCTTCCTGCTTTTGCGCGAACGCCCGGGGTTTTACGCGACGGACTTCCTGATTGTGCGCCGTCCACTAGGATTGCGCGCCAACTCTCAAACTTTTCTACCAGCCTCGTCCGCTCCCGCACGCTTCATCCCTTTACCCGCACGACTCCCGAAGCTTCTGAGATGGCCGCGAATCAAGGAAATGAGGGGGATGCCGCCACTCGCAGAGCTGAGATGGCGACGAACGAGGAGGTCTACGGAGCCAAGGAGATTGTTTCCAACGATCAATCCTTGTTCGACTTGCTGACGCCGGCCCAGAAGACATATCCACTGTCGGACAACCTGCCGCTCTGGAACTTCGGCATCCTAGATGAGGTTCTGGTGCCAGGGTTCGAGGTTGATGCGCCACGGACCTGGGTGACTCGGGAGGACGAGCTTCCCCGCTATAACATCACCAACAATGGGCATCCTGCCAGGGAGACCAGACACTTGGATGTCTATGTCCTGAACCCGAGGACGCGAACCATCGTCGGAAGTGAGCCTACTGCGGAGAACTCTCCAGCCCTCTACTCGAGCATATATCGCCAGAGTGTCACTGACGACACCAAGGGCTGGCTGAAGGACTGGGACTTGCGATCTGGGGACAATTTCACCAGTGAGTGGGCTTGGGCGTTCTGGGTACGCCACACTTGCGATCACTTCGCGGAGGAGCTGCGGTACATCGGCCTGTTTGAGGCGGTGTGGACGTCACAGTTCCACTTCTACCAGCAGTCCGAGCTCGGGCCGGAGCTGTTCACCCGCTGGTCCCCGGATACCAACACCTTCCATCTTCACCATGGGGAGGTCGGCATAGGTCTCTGGGACATCCACTGCATCGGAGGTATCCCGCTGGAGGGTTACCAGTACGATGAGTTCCTGCCTCCGAAGAACACCTGGGAAGACAGGTCACGGACTCCCATTCTGACCTGGCATCTGCTTGACCTGGCTACGCAGCGGCTCGGGATCAAGGACTTCCAGAAGGACATAGCCTACAAGGAGTGGTTCGGCCAGTTCTTGGAGCATGACCCGGGAGTCAAGATGCCAGGCAGGGGGAAGCGGTGCCCGACCGCGGCTCAGAGGAGCTGAAACGGGTCGTACTGGCGGGTCCTGGAGACGGGCGACTACCGCTCATGGGGGTACCGCGTCATCGAGGCCCGGGACCCAAATGTCCGGTACGCAGCGTTCATGGCCGCCTTTCTGAGTGGGTGGCTCCTACCAGTGCGGGACGCGAGAATGGGCGTCCGCCCGGCGACACTGGCGATGGCGGGCGCTATGGCTGCCAACAAAAGATACAACCTCGGGGTCCCAGTACTGGCGAAGCTGTATGCCATCCTGGGACGCATCTCACAAGGGGGGTCGCCACGAAGGATCTGTGGGCCCTTCCAATTCTTCCACGGCTGGGTGGCTGCTCACCTTGGTGGGTACACGTTTCCGAACGCCATCATTCCTCCGGGCAACGGCCTGCGACCCTCCATGCTGAACATTGCGGGGGTCGCTCCGATGACCCTAAGTGAGGAGGGCGTGAGGATTCGGATTGGCAATCACGCCAATTTCAACTTCAGCCCGTTCCCCACTCCCGTCGGCCAGATGATCGACAATGGGCAGGGTCCGCTGGAGCAGCATGAATACTTCCTGAACATGCGGGGCGGGGTGCTCGTGGCTCGGATCGACGGGAAGGTGATCTGCGAGCCTTACGTGCCAACCCGGTTCACCAGGCAGTTCGGGTGCCTTCAACGGATGCCGAAGAGGGTATTCACTGCTGTTCGGGAGGAGACGAACCCCGGCGTCCTTCGCCAGATGTGGCTGATGTTCGTCGCCTTTGGCTCTGGCAATGTCATCACTCTCCCTCCTACCGGGGTCGACGCAGGCTTGGTAACCGAGTACGCCGAACACTGGGCCATCGCGTACCCCGAGGGGCTTCTACGGAAGCCAGTTCGGTGGCTCGAGGTCACCCGTGCGGAGACCGGGCATCAAGGAAGGAGGCGAGGCGCCGTTACACGGGGGAGAACAGAGGCGCGCCAAGCAGCGGAGCCGGCGCGAGCAGGGACTTCGGCGGCGGGCACATCGCAGGCTGCCGCTACGACCTCGGCGCCCAGAGAGGGGGCACGTGCGGTGGTCGAAGAGCGGCCCGGGAAGCAGGTAAGGCGTCTGCTCGAACCCTTCCACGATGCAGTCTTCCCGGCGCTGTGGTCGGCCTGGATGACCCTCCGGCAGTTACTGGGGATCGACGCCATCTGGCGAAAGATACTCAGAGAAGGAATCCATCTGCCAGAGGTCGGGCGCCTCCATATCGCCGACAGGGTGGACTTCAACCGGCAGTATGCGTATCTGACGGCCATGGACGAGTACGCGCGCCAACGTGGTCAGCGTGCGGAGCCATCCCTTCTGGTGAAGGTGATGCTCGGTCTAGAACCCGCTCCAGAACAGATGCCACCGGCGGAAGATGACAGTAGCAACGACTCCGAGGAAGAGGAGGAGATGGGGGAGGATGAAGGCTCCGAGGGAAGATCCCATCAGGGGAACCCGCGGGAGAGCGGCGAGGTGGCCGGCTCTGACAATGTTGATGTCACTGAGCTCCTCGAGGTCCGCTTCTATCCCTACTCAACCTGCTTCATCCATTCTCTTATGCGGCTTATAACCCATTTCTCCATCTTTCTCAGGAGCGCACGGATGTTGGTCAGGCGTCCTCAGCGGGAGTAGGAGAGGCGCCAGCAGGACAAGGCGGGGGCCAGACGCCCATTATTGAATTGACAAGCGCTGAAAGGTCCCCTGCTGCAACTGCTCCTGCGGCGGCCGGGATAGCGGAAGATGACGCTCTGAATTCCCGTAAGTCTCCTTACTTTACTGCTGGTGCTTGCCGTTGACGATCCGTGACTAACCATGGCATGCCCCGCGCAGTGATCTCAACACTGGAGGCTCGTCGGGTTGCCGAACCCGGGCCATCCACGAGTGGACCGGCGGCAGACATGCCGCCTGCTCCGGAACAGACTTCCCGCACCGAGCCGGCCCCATCAACTGCTGATCAAGGGGCTACGGACGTCGGCGGTGCTGACATCAGAGAGAGGTCGGGGGCTGACAAGGGTGTCAATGCCGCTGGGGAGAGAGAAGAAGGTCGCCCAGATGTTGGGGAACCTATCCCCCATGAGGACATCCCAGGGGCGGACCCTGCAGCAGACCTACTGGCTGCCTTCCCTGCCTACCGGCCTGCCGACCCCGAGGAGATGGACGACTCAGACGCGGAGGCGGTCGAGGAGAGCCGGATAACGCGCCGCAGGGGTTGGAAGTGCATCCAGCGCTTCCTCAAGCGAGACCCATCGGAGTGGCTGGGGCGCATGGGATCACTTCAAACCTGGATGCGCTTCCTGTGTGCCGGGAGAGCTGATGCTCAACGCCTCCATCTGACGGTCCGTGATTTCATGGCCGAAAAGATGTGCGAGAGCTGCCGGGGTGCCGACGTCGCACAGAGTCGGGACATGTCGGAGAGCACGCGGGCGCTCCTCGCGGCGGAGCAGGAAGTCCGGCGTCTCGAAGGGCAGGCGGCAGAGAAGGAGGCCTTCGTCGCAGCGTGCACCGAGCTTGTGGAGCAACTAGCAGCCCAGCTGGTTGACGCCTAGGTGCAGCTGACGGAGGCGGGCCAACAGATGGTCACAATTCAAGTCGAGCGGGAGCGTGCACAGGCCAGGATCGACGAACTGCGTGCTGCGACCGCCGACGAGGAGAGGGCACGCAGAGAGCGAGAAGCAGCCCTGGAGGCCGCCAGTCAAAGGGTAACGGCGTTAGAAAGACTTATCCAGCACGCTAATCCCTAGGGGCTTTGTTTTTTGCCATTCCCAGAATATTTTGCTTCCACTCCTCAATATTTCGATCCATTTTGTATGAACCAATATATTTATCTGCATCTTTTGGCGTAACATGCTCGACCACAATTCATTGTCTTGCGGGAGCGTTAACCAAGCTTCAGGCATCCACAATTGGGCCTGGATTTCTAGAGAAAAGAGGGAGATCATTCCTAGGAAAGGAGACCTCAGACCTAATCAATGTATCATCCCCCCAACTCGTTCCAACACACGAGCGGGACAACGCTAGGGGCGTTGAGATTTTATCCGAACATAGGAAAATGAGAAAGGGTGAATCGCGTGTCCCGAATTCAGAAACCCACAACGGTTGGCCTTCCAGGAAATGCCCAAGACGGCAAGCGGACAATGGATCAATCGACCATACTACTGCGATAGACGGACCGAAGGTCATCATCCATATGGCAGGAGGCGGATCACATGTCATCATCAATGCCACTTTGGGGGTTCCTTCAGGCACAAGGGTGGAAATCCAGATCAACAGGGCATGCAAAGCGTGGGGCGAAGTGACGATTTGTTCGGATAGAATCCAACGCTCTCAAAATTGCGCCACCGTGGGGTAAGCGTATTAGGAGGATGCATTAATCTGGCCGTGAATCACCCCAATTCTCAGACAGAACCTCTTTGACGAGGAAACCGTCGCTTCTCATCATTGTGATGGGGCATCCCGAGCTGAATCGGGGAGAATATCACAACTGCACCACTCTACCCGAAGTCAGGCCAGACGGCCGGCAACGAGGAGGGGCGGGACTTGGCGATCCCTGAGGCTGGACCCGAGTCGACATGCCCGGGCGTTCCTACATACTCCATCAGGCTGGAGATCAAGCCATACGTAGTTCTTGAGAGGCAGTTTAACGTCATGCAGGACGTAGAATCCCATTTGGGGAGATCTTAGTTTAGGGTCGTAGAGCTCGGACCATAGGGGTAGATCTTAGTTTAAGGTCTTAGAGCTCGGACCATAGGGGGAGATCGTAGTTTAAGGTCTTAGAGCTCGGACCATAAGAACCTCAAAGTACGCCGCATCGTGGTCCTATCCCCTGGATATGCGAAGATGCACTGGGGAATAGTGTCAAGAGTGTCGAGATTTTGCCTGGTCAGAATGGGAGGTGGAAAATGTGATGTGAATCATGCGGCCATTCACTCAAGGATTGGGGGCACCAGCGTAACGATATGGGAGTACTACCAACCGTGGCGGAAGAGCAGCATCAATATCGCACTAACCGTTGATGGAATGAGGCAGCAAACGAGCATCGACCGCTCAATCGCAGGATTCATATCGATTTGCTGCCCGAGGCCATTGGGGGCACCAGCCCGAGTCGGTGGGAGAGCACTGAGGCATTGTGTCCAAACCGTTCACGGGGGCTCCACCCAGGGCGTAGGCGATAGGTCCGAATGAAAGGGAGCACGAAACCTGAAAATGGAAGGATCCTGACCAAGCTAAACCTGACCCTCCTGGAAATAAACCAGAGTACTCTTGACACCAGTGGACCACTGCAAGGGGTCGAGGGACACGCCTTGAGGGTGGCCTGAAGGCGGCGGACTCCCCAGAGAAGGGGGGAATCTTTAAGAGGTGGGGGCTGGACCCGAAGTTTCAAACATCCGGGAGTTCCTACGTATCCCATGAGGATGGGAATCAAGCCACACGTAGTTCTTGAAGCGCGGCGCAACACAATCGGGCACCAGCGCGGGGAAGGGTGCGGGTCTGACCCTCGCACACAGAAGAAGCGGTATTTGATATTTCTTGTTTGTCCTTAAAGATGGATGGTCTTTCGTGCAGCGACATGCCTGTGATTAAGGAATCCCTGGCGTTGCCACAATAATCAAGCCATGAAAGGCATTGATGAATTGCGTGAGTAGCAAACAGCGCCCAACGTGAGTGTCCTCTGAGGAGAACATCACGATGCAGTGCCATTTCTCGTCGGGCGGCCAAGACGATCACAGTTTATGGTCGTGTGGTAGGACCAGACAACACAGTTTAAGGTCGTGTGGTTCGGACCATGGAGGAATCCGCTTATCATGATACGGCGGACTCAGCGGAGGCGGGAACATACCCAGCCCTGCAGTCATGCACGATTCCAGGAGAACGATCCTGGGATAGGGGCCTGCGTATGTCCATCACCCAAGGGGCAGAGATGCTAGCCTCCAGATATACTGGGCCCAAAACGCGATTGTTCGGGCGACTCCTTCCTCCTTATGGGGACGAGGGTCCAGCTATACACGGCCCTTAGGGAGGACATCAGCATATACCCTTGGTGCTCAGATCGTGGGAGCCTCGACAGACACCATTATCCTGGTTGCCTAACGTGTAAAGGTGTACTGAAGGTCAGTATGAAGAGAGTGTCGAGATTCCACTACAACGCACAAAGGCGGAGTGTGATGAGGACCGTGCAACCAATGTTCGGAGCCTAAAAGAGCCGACATGGTGATCAAGGATGTCGCTGACCATATTCGCAACACAACATCCGATCGCGTCAGCCCAGAACTGGGCAAGCAAACGAGCATCAACCGCTCAATCACAGGATTCATATCGATTTGCGGCCCAGGACCCGCCGGTAAATCGACCCGGAGCGGTAGGAGAGCACTGAGGCATTGTGTCCAAACCGCTAACGAGGATCCCTTTGAGTGAAGGCTCGAACAAGAGGAAGCGTGCGGCCCGACAAGCAACACGGGACTTGCCGGGATTGCATCCGACACTACGGGTCATAGACCAAAGTACCCAAAACATGTTAACAGATCACCGGAAAGGGTCGGAGGACTCACCCTGAGAGCAACCAAAAGACGGTAGATCCCCGTGATCAACCAAGAGACAGGGCTGGACCTGAGACACAAGCGTCCAGGCGGTCCTACGTATCCCATAAGGATGGGAATCAAGCCGCACGTAGTTCTTGAAGTGCAGTTTAACGTCGTGCAGGACGATGAGAGAGAAAAAGGGGGGAGCAGAAGGCATCCCCAAACGTGGGGGGCGTACAGCGTGGCGAGCAAACCGACGTGAATGAGGGCATAGCCCCACGTTCACACCATATGCCACATACCCGGGGGCAACTGGGCCGAAGGCCCGAGATAGGATGGAAATTCCTGAAGGATGGGGCTGGGCCTGAAACATGAAGGTTCAGGCGGTCCTACGTATCCCATAAGGATGGGAATCAAGCCGCACGTAGTTCTTGAGAGGCAGTTTAACATCATGCGGGACGAATGCTGAACAGTTTAACGTCTTGTAGCTCGGACGTGGTACAGTTTAATGTCGTGTTGGACGAATGCTAAACAGTTTAACGTCTTGTAGCTTGGACGAGGTACAGTTTAACGTCATGTTGGACGAAACACTTGGCAGTTTAACATCTTGCAGCGCGGACGATATGCTAGGCAGTTTAACGTCGTGCAGCTTGGACGTATGCAGTTTAACGTCGTGCAGGACGTCGGCACACTCAGACAAAGTACTGCTTGAGGAACCTAGCGTTGGTGGGAGGAGTGACACGCTCACCATCCATAGTCGCTAGGGAGTACGCGCCATTGGGATAAACATTGTGGACGACAAGAGGTCCCTCCCACTTGGGCTCCAACTTGGGTGGCTTCCTTCCGGGGATCATTGGCGCTCTTAGGGCTAGCACTAGGTCACCCTGCAGGAAGGAGCGGAGGCGAACCTTCTTATTGAAAGCTCGAGCTATTCTGCTTTGATGCCTCTCCAAGTTGTGTAAGGCGCGAAGTCTATTCTCATCCAGTGCTTCCAACTCGACTAGACGAGCTTCAGCAGCTCTGTCCGGTGCTTGCTGGTCGTAGACCGCAGTGCGCAAGGACGGTAACTGGATCTCGATGGGCAGGACGGCCTCAACTCCATACACCAGGGAATAAGGGGTCATCTGGGTGGAATTGTGAGTCGTCGTCCGATAAGCCCAGAGGGCGTTGGGGAGCTTGTCCGGCCAACTCTTCTTGTTCTGACCAACCATTTTTTGCAGAATGTTAGAGAGGGTTTTGTTAAACTCCTCGATCTGTCCATTCGCCTGCGCATGATAGCGAGATGTATGGTTCAAGTGAAGGTTGTACTTGGCGTAAAACTTCTTCGACTCGGCTGCTCGGAAATTGGCTCCGTTATCCGTGAGGATAGCGTGAGGCACTCCAAATCGATGAATGATGTTGGAGGTCACGAAGTCAGCGATCGAACAGGATTTGACCTCTCTGAGCGGAATCGCCTCTGCCGATTTGGAGAAGAAGTCTGTGGCGGTCAGAATGAACCGGCACTGGCGAGCTGTCGCCGGCGGGTAGGGTCCCACAACGTCCATCCCCCAGACTGCAAAGGGCCAAGAATACCTGGTGGTATGGAGAGGCTCCGGCGGCCGATGCACAAAGTTCGCATGAACCTGGCACGCATGGCACCTCCTGGCATACTCGATGCAGTCATGGATCATGGAGGGCCAGAAGTATCCCAACCTCCGAATCTGGTGGGAAAGCTTCGGCCCAGTCTGATGGGCGCCGCATGAACCGGCATGAACCTCTTGCATGACTCGTGGGATCTCAACTCCCTGAAGGCAACGGAGGAGAACACCATCAAATCCGCGTCTGTAGAGGATCTGCTCCAGGCCGGGACTGCTCTGGAGGAAAAACTGCGATGCGCGGCGTCGAACTCGCTCGCGCTCGGCCCGATCTGACGGGAGAATGCCATGTTGGAGGTACTCAACCAAGGGCGTCCTCCAATCAGGGGCTGGTTCGACTGCCATATCTGGGGTAATCGGGGCTCCGGGCGCAGGGGCAACCGCGGTGAGATTACTTACCGACGGGTCGCGATCTCCTTTAAGGACAACGGGAGCGATGAGCCTGCGGCGCGTCACGTGGACGATCAGGTTGTCCTGTTCAGGCTCTGCAAGTGACGCAGCAAGGCTGGCCAAAGCATCTACTCGACCGTTCTGCGACCGGGGAATATGGACAATTTCTGGCCGAGAAGGGAACCGGGCCATCAGAAGGAGGGTGCACTCCAGCAATGGCACAAGTTCCGGCTTCCTGACAACATAGTCGCCATTGATCTTCTTAACAACCAGCTCGGAGTCCCCTTTCACACACAGATGGGGCACGTCGATCTCGAGAGCTAACTCGAGGCCGGTGATGAGGGCATGGTACTCCGCCTCATTGTTGGTACAGCCCTCTGACAACAGGAAAGAGTACGGCAGTACGGCTTGCTCCGGGGTAATGAAGACGATACCCAAGCCCACTCTGTTGAGCTTAGGATTATCGAGTCTTCTACCGGTGGGGCTCCGGGAGGCACCATAAAAGTGCATCTGCCAGCATGGACCGGCTCGATCGACCGAGAGGATGGCTTCATCAGGAAAGCCTAGATCCAGCGGCTGATCCGCGGAGGTTGGGTGAGCAGCCAGAAAGTCTGCCAATGCTTGCCCTTTGATGGACTTCTGAGACACATACCTGATGTCGAACTGCTGGAGAATCACATCCCACCGCGCTAGACGGCCAATCAACATAGGCCGGCTCAGGATATATTTCAACGGGTCTACCCGAGAAACCAACTGTACCTCATGGTGCTGCAAGTAGTGCCGTAATTTCTGTACGGAAAATACGAGCGCCAGACAGCTCTTCTCGATGGGGGAATACCTAACTTCCGCATCGAGGAGCATGCGACTGAGGTAATAGAGGCTATTCTCTGTTCCCTCGTTGTTCTTCTGGGCGAGAAGGGCGCCAAGGGACCGTTCCAGGGCGGTCACATAAAGGACCAGCGGCTTCCCGGATACAGGCGGCATCAGAACCGGAGGTTGAAGCAGGTACTGCTTGATTTCCTCGAAAGCGGTCTGACACTATTTATCCCATACATAGGTGGCACCTTTCTTCATGAGCCGAGAAAAGGGCTTACACTTGCCGGCCAGATTCGCGATGAATCGGCGTATATAGGCTAAGTGGCCTTGGAACCCTTGCAGTTCCCGGATGTTACCTGGGGGAGGCATCTGGCTAATCGCCCTGATCTTCTCTGGGTCGATCTCAATACCCCGGTATCTTACCACAAATCCAAGGAACTTTCCGGAGGTGACCCCGAAGGCACACTTCAACGGGTTCATCTTCAGGCAGCGAGACCGGAGGAAGCCGAACACTTTCTCAAGATCTTTGAGATGGTCCTGACGCTGGCGCGATTTGACTACCAAGTCGTCGACGTAGCATTCCACTAGTGTGCCGAGGATTGGCTTGAATATGCGGTGCATCGCCCGTTGATAGGTGGCACCTGCATTCTTCAGGCCGAAAGGCATGACCCGGTAACAGAAGGTACCTTGGGGGGCCCTGAAGGCAGTGAACTCCTCATCCTCAGGGGCCATCCGAATTTGGTTGTATCCGGAGTATCCATCCATGAAGGAGAGGGCTTGGAACCCTGCCGTGGCGTCAATCAACAGCTCTGTCATTGGAAGGGGAAAATCATCCTTCGGACAGTGGCGGTTGAGATCGCGGAAGTCGATGCAGACTCTGATCTGCCCGTTCTTTTTCCGGACCGACACAATGTTGGCCAGCCATTTGGGGTACTGAACTTCCCTCACGAAGTTGGCTTTGATAAGCTTGTCAACTTCGGCCTCAACCATGGCACCATGGAATGGGTGCATCTTCCTGGGAGGCTTCTTGAACCCGCGATGGTTTGCCGGGAGACCAAGGCGGTGGACGGCTACCTGAGGATCTAGCCCCGGCATCTCGTCATAGCCCCAAGCGAACACATCACGGTGCTGCCTGAGAAAGTCCACGTACTGCTGCCGCTCCTCAGAGGGCATGGCGGCACTGACCAATGTGGGTCTCGGATCTGTTTCGGTTCCAAGGTTCACTTGTACTAACTCATCGACCGTGGCGGAGACGCCCTTCTCAAAGGCTGGGGGTGTATCTTCCACGTCCTCTCCACTCGAGGAGGGATCGTCCACGGGAGAGGCTGCGTTGGAAACTGCATTGGGGCTACCAGATCCTGCTGGGCCGCTGGTGCTGGCATGGGCGGTCGCGGTCATCTCATCAGGAGACTCACAAGCCGTCGAGACCATGGCTACGTCCAACCGTTGAATCGGGAGGACATAAGCGTCATCCAAACTTGCCCAGGGATCACTTGCAACAGCGACTGGCTCGACCTCACCTGCCAGGATCTGCTTATCCTTGCTCTTGTAATAGTCCGCGTCCAGATAGCGGGCTTCACATGAGGCAAAAGGAGAGGCAACTCCCTGAAGCACGCCCACTCGACCATTAAGGGAGTATTTGAGGCATTGGTGGTATGACGAGGGAACCGCCGCATGAAGGTGGAGCTAGGGCCTGCCCATCAATGCGTTGTACGCAGTGTCTTGAGAGACTACCATGAATTCGGTGTTGGCAACCAAGTCACCGAACTGGGTATTCAAACGTATCTTGCCGACCGGGGTTTGCTCGGTGCGGTCGTACCCCTGGATCCTGAGGTCGGAGGGAATCAAGTCATCCTCAGACAACCCCAATCTCCGGAGCGTCCGAGTGGGAATCAGGTTAATCCCGGACCCCGTGTTGACAAGACAGCGCCGGACTTCAAGGCCATTGAACTGGCCAGTAACATACAGCGGACGAATGTGCCCCTGTATAGGAGGGTCTTCATCCTTACCAGAGAACGAGATAACTGCCTGGCATTCGGCGTCCTCAATCGTTTCGGCGTGAAAGGCCTCTGCAGCCGCAACCTCTGTCTCAAACTGGAGGGGGCTCTTCAGGGCTTCAGCGAGTGCCTCGCGAATCTCAGATGACATGCGCAGAGCCTCAAGGATGGAGAGTCTCGCTGGGATGTCAGCCAAGTGCTTCAGGACATCATACTTTTTGGCCAAGAGCGAGCCCCTGGTCGCAGGAGGTTGCTCTGCGGTTGGAAGCATGACGGGCCTTGCCGGTTGGGCCGGCGGCCGACTGGTGCTTGGCGCATCTCGCTGTTCATTGGTTGAAGCCTGGGAAATGGTCACCGTACTGGGGTCAGGAGGCCGGGATGGACTCGTGGCAGGGCGGAGCTGATCGCGACGCGGCTGAGGCGGTTCTGCCTGATCCCATACCACAAAAAGTGGCGGAGGCGAATCTGTCATCCCCGGATGGGGGGGCTGCGCACGCTGAGCTCGGTTTTGGGCCTGCTGCCTGGTCTCAGTGGCATGCACGGCCTGGCTGGAGGTACCAACTGTTGTGCCCCGGCGACTCCTGTTGTTGCGGCTCCTCCGACGGTGGCGACGACCGGGGACACTAGGGAGGTCCACCTGGTGTTCTTCAACGTCGGGAACCGAAAAGGGATTTACCAGCTCGACGGTATTAACCGAAGCGTACCCAATACTGTCATCAGACGAATCATTCACCACTGGGCGGATCCGAGGAGGGATCCCCATCTCCGGGGGCATGAAATCGCCGAGAGTGCGGGATAGTGGCGGAACTGGCGGGGCGCGCTCTTCCTTCTTGCGCCACCGCCGTTTGCTCTTCTTGGAAGAGGCAGGCTGGGACGACGATGCCGAAGCAGCACCCGCAGATTCTGGGGGCTCAGGCTGATTCAAGCGCGCACGGATGATTCCATGGGCGCGAATGATCATCTTGCGGGCCATCCAGTTTTTATACTTCTGGGATCCGCGGTCGGAGACCAGCTGCCATTCGTCCTCGTTGCCGCTATCGTCATCTGATCCGACGAACACGCCCGCCACTTGTGCTGGAGCTGGGCCCAACCTGATTACATTGTTTTTAATCTGGTCTTGGAGCCAATCCTTAAACACATAGCACCGCTGGATGGTGTTCCCCAGGGCCCGATGGTAGGGGCAGTAGCGGGGGTTATCCGTGAGATGTGCCTCCTCTGGCCTCCAACACTTAGGCAGTCGCACAATTCTCTGCTCCAGGGCGCTCCGGAAATAACCGGGGACCAGATCCTCGTGAAATGAGTAGGTCAGGTATCGCGGGCCCCTGGGAGCATGGTCTTGACGAGGGGCTGGAGGGGCCTGCCGAGGAGGTGGTCCCTGATTATCTCGCCTGGGTTGCGGCGGTACATTACGCGGAGGGGCCGGCCGATTCTGAGGCTGCCGCTGCTGGACCGGGAACTGAGCCCGTGGAGGCGGATTCCTGTGAGGCTGTGGAGATGGTCTCACCGGCAGCAGCTCCAACGGCCTGGGAGCCTCTATCTGGGCGACAGCAGCGGGCTCAGCCCTGCTGGCTCTCCTTGCAGGAATCATAGGAGGCAGCGGGTGTGCCTGGCTGGCCTGTTGCAGGGCTTCCTCAAGACGTTGAGCTTTGTCTGAGAAGTCCCTGAACCCTCCGGGGTAATTATGAGTGATCAAGGAAGGGACCAGCTCGGTCTTGACGTTCCCGACGCACATTGTCAGCAACTGCTCCTGAGTCAATGGCATGTCAAGGGAATACGTGAGACCCTTCCATCGGGCGACGAAGTCCGCGACTCGCTCGTCAGGCCTCTGCTTGCACTTGAAGAGGTCTGCGATACTCGTCTTCCGGGTCGTGGAACTGAACTGGTAGAGGAATTGTCTACGAAGGTCCTCCCAGCTAGTTATCGACCCGACGGGGAGCTGGCTGTACCAGACAAATGTTGGCCCTTCCAGTGTCTGGACAAAGCAGCGAAGCTTAGTGGCCTCTTGCTGCGCCGGAGTCCCCAACATAGGCTCGCACCTCGAGTTGAAATGGGCCAAATGCTGTGGCGGATCTCCAGTCCCGTTGAAGGGGGCAAAAGTGGGATTCCCGAATCCCGGAGGCGCCGACATGTCATCCACCAATGCTGGGTATGGCTTGCCGTCCGGTGGGATTGCCACTTTCCGAGTCTCCAAGGCTTCCAAGCGGGCGATGAGTGCCGCCATCGGATCATCCGGACATGGGTTCCAGTCCTGGCGAGGATCCCTAACCACGAGCGCATTGCATGGCCCTTCAATCGGGTCGTCGACCGGGTCGTCGAACTCGGCAGCTCGTGGGATGGCGGGCGGAGCGGCCCTTGGGGAAGCGGGAGGAATCCGAGCGGGGTCTCTCAGGTAGTCACACCGCTCGGGAGGGTGCGGTGAAACATACCGCGCCCTCTTGCCATAGGCGATGGCATCTCTCCTGTCGGCGAACACGGCATAATCACGGTTGCCCGGGAGAGCCTCATCGAGGGGTGGTTGTTCCTGTCCCTGCTGTCCTGGCCTAGGATCACCGTAGTCAGGCCGCTTCTCTGCAGCGCGCTCGGCGAGGAGCTGGTCAACTAGCCTCTTCTGCTCGGCGAGCTGTTGGCGTAGCATAGCCTTCTCGGGATCCTCATCCGCCCTCTGCGTGGAGGTAGATGGGTCGGCGGGCTTTATAGCCTCGCCGTGCTCTTTACCTTTACTGACGTTTCGGCTCAACGTCAGTGCTTCAGTGGGTGCGGGGAGACCCATGAGGCTCCTCTGGTGATGAGTAACTCTCGCCGATGGATCCAACAACGGCTTTTCTTCGGGGGGAGAGCCCCCGTCGAGAAGTTCCAAACCGTTCCCCTCCCCCGACAGGTCAGCCATATTGACTGTTTCCGTCCCTGGGGATGTACCCTCAGGGCCACCCAGTGAATCGGGCTGTCGGAGAATCGCACTAAAGCGTAGGGAAGCGTACTGCCCCCATCCACGGATATACACGTGGGGAGTGGCTTCCTCGATAACCTTGCAGAGTACTTGAAAACACTCAACGCATCGTTGTTGGAGGGCCTCGTGGTGCCCAAATGACCCGGGGTGCCGAACCGCGGGGAGCGTGGCCAGGTCAATTTGACGGCACTGCTCACCAATATCCTCCAGGTGTACTTGACTCCCGGGGTATGGCATTTGTAAGCGGTGAAGACGGGAGTGAGTCTCCCGGAGAGTTCGGCGGAAGCATTCGAACTCATCCGGGGTGAGCGATTCGGGTGCATCAAAGTCCGGTCCTGCGACTGGCCAAAACTTCTCAGGGAAGTGGCCCTCTGCAAGGACGGTCCAGAAGCTCCACGACTCAAACTCGGGACCCAGGTCTCCTTGGTCCTCTTCAACGACTGGGAATGGACGGGGAACCGGCAGTGGTGCCGAGGCGGGCCGCCGGGCCAACGGGCTGGCCGGCGGTGAATACGGCGAGCAGGCCGATTGGCCTCCATATCCCGGGCCGCCCTCTGAGGGTGGCGGTGCCCTGGCTACCACATCACGATAGGACGGGCCGGCGAGCGAACATCCTGCCGTAGCGTCGGTGCTCTCCGAGGGTGCACTAGATCGTGGTTCGACTGTCGGTCCCCAGAAAAGGTCTCCGGCTTCCCCGATCGAGGCAGAAGGCGCTTCCAGAGGGTCTGGTACCAACCGCAAGCTTGATCCTTGGGGGTCTACCAGGCCCTCGCTACTCCGGATATACCTTCGGAGAGAAGCAGGGATCATATCGATCTCGCTCTCGGGGAGTACGAGGCTGACGTGCCGCATTCCTACCCCTGCCCCTGACTGGTGGGATTGGGGGGAGGGCTCTGTCGCCGAGTCATACTCCGCCTCTGAATCAGAGAAGCGAACCGGTCGGATCTCTGTCCGGAATTCCGCAACATTCTTCCCTCGGCGTCGACGCCTTGCCCTCCTGCCCCTGGGTGGTTTTTCGGGGCATGGCTGATCTCTGTCCTGGCGTCCTCCGGCCGCACTGGTGCTGGGGCCAAGAGGACTGGAAACCAAGGTGCGAGGGGCACCGGGACAGATATCAAGGGGGACGCGGGGAGAGATGATTCCGGGCAGGCCTCCGGGCCGGGATCGGAAGGTGGGATGACCCATGCCTCCTGGATCGGCCACACGGAGTAGACCCTGTTGGTGAATAACACTACCGCGAGGTGGTCCGCGGTGGCTATTGTCTGTACCAGCAACCGGGAGAGTCAACCCAACCTGCCTTTGGGGCGGTCGGGGCCTCGATCCGGGTCGGGCATAGAAGTGCCCCTGCTCAGGATGCGCAGGGGCCTGGCGACTGGAGCCAGCAATGGCTTGAGCCAACGCGGCCGCTGTTTCTAGGTCCCCAAGGTGGGCATCCTCTTCCGCTCGAGCCCGACGTTGGCGTCGAGACAGACGAGTCGGGATGAGCGGCGCGGGCAGGTGGAGAGCCCGTTCTTCGACTTTAGAGGCCTGGGGGCGATGTCGCCGTGGCCTAACAGGAGCCCTCATCGCGGATCCCTGGAGCGAATCCCGGATAGGGTGGTCCCGGGCATCTTCCACCTCATCCGCATAGGGGAAGGAGTTGTCAGAGCGCTCCGGGGATAAACTCCCAAAGCGGTTGGACGTCGAGGTAGGCAGCGGTGCCTCCCTGCGCGGCCCTCGGGGGCGGCGGTGGTGGCGAAGTTCAGCTCCCTCGAGGTCTAGGCGAGCCATGTCCCTGGTGGGGATGACTCCCTCTTCCTCATATCTCCGCACCAAGTTGTTGATCACCCTTCTTTGGATGACCTCCGAGGGGGAGAGAGGGCGTGGTTTCCCCGCAGCTGCGGCTGCTGGCACGGCTGTGGAACGGGCGGGACCGCGCGGAGTAGCCGCGTCGGTGTTTCCTCTACCCTTGCGCCAGTGGGCGGGTGGCGATCGGGCACTGGATTGGGCGACCTGATTTCTGAAAGCAGGGAGAAGAACCCATTAACACTGACAGGAAAAGGAATCGACAACCAACCATTAGTGCCACGACGCCTTCCGTGGGGGGGACCCAGGCCCTCGACGTCGCGAGACGGAGTGCCCGAGTTCCCTTCCTCAGCCCCTGGCGGGTAAAACTGAATGCTCGGTCGAGCAGCATGCTGGTCTTCCAACACCTCTGAAAGTCATCGATCTTCATATTGAGGAGAAGAGATTCACGTCGGGTTCACCATTTTTCTGTTTCGGTGCAGATGTGCGTCGGGTTACGCTGTTCCGCCAGGACGTGTTCGCGCATGCACCCGTCAACCCGAGGGGATGGGCGCGCGGCTTGTGGTCCCGCAGTCCCGCTTTCCAAAGGCGGGCGGCATCCGTCCCTTATTCAGGGGCGTCTGCTCCTTGATCGAAACCGGGATGATGTGATGTCGGCTCCTCCTTCCGTGGACGTCTCCTCGGAACTCGTCGCCAAATCCGGGTCTCCCTCATAGATTTAAGAATGTTCGTGAATCTCGTTCCCGGCGCCATATCTTCATGGACACCGGTTAATTACGCTGCTTCCGCCCAGACGCTCCAAGGAGTCTGGTCGGGGCAGCAACCTGCGGTGAGGAGACCGGGTGGCTCTGGGTGTTGGGGGCGTGTCCTAACACTGCGCCTCTGCATGTCTGCCTTCCGTCCCTAATAGGGCTTCTCCAAGGCGTGATGGCCTGAGGCATCCCGCACTGGGTGCGGG
The DNA here is from genome assembly GCA_963277665.1 of Viscum album. Taxonomy (NCBI): domain Eukaryota; kingdom Viridiplantae; phylum Streptophyta; class Magnoliopsida; order Santalales; family Viscaceae; genus Viscum; species Viscum album. The sequence goes on along the minus strand of OY728132.1, from coordinate 296,323,325 downwards.
GAATTGTGTTACCTGATGTTTTCCTCAGCTTCCCATGTTTAACACGGGGTATGCCGCGAGTTTAACGTCCAGCGGGGACGGCATCGGACTGATCAACACGAGGAGTGGACCAGATGACAGAACCCCTTGCGGGGAACCTCCGACGCTGGGGCCAACACATGGGCGGCTTCCCGAGTGGAGTGGAGTGGAATGGAATGGCATGACCCCACCGGGATGTGGCGGCCCGGGTAAGGATCAGGGTGGATGATGGAGTGAGGAGCTTGGACCCCGTAGGGGCTTCCTACGTACCGCGCGTTAGCGCGGATCAAAGTCAGCGTAGTTCGGACATACAGTTTAACGTCATGCTTGACATCGGCAAGCCGACTCACGAAGAGATCGAGGTCGCCGGGCAGAGGATTGAACCGAACCACCTCGCACAGAGGTGGATGGAACGGCCGGGTGGATCACAGTTTTACGTCATGCTGGACGTTGGCAAGCCGACTCACGAGGAGATCGAGGCGGTGGGGAAGTACAATGGAGATACACACGTGCAGTCCCTCACAGAGGCGGATTCATAGGTGAATCAACGCGAGCGTGAACCCGGGAGGGGTCCACTGATGGACGAACCGACGTAAATACGACCGGGACGACCAGGTGGTGGGCTTGAACCTCGGAGAGGCTTCCTACATACCTTGTTTAGAAGACAGGGATCAAAGTCCACGTAGTTCGTTCTGTTTGCAACACTCTACCCCCGTGGGCGAAGGCCACTCCAATCCCGACATCCCTGCAGAAACGAGCGGGTGGGGGTCACATCCAAACCGGGGGGACCCTGCGTGCGAGACACGGGATCAGGTGATGCGGACGGTTTAACGTCTTGCCGGACGAAGTACAGTTTAACGTCGTGTGTTGAGGACGAAGCGGACGGTTTAGCGTCTTGCCGGACGAAGTACAGTTTAACGTCGTGTGTTGAGGACGAAGATGCTTGGCAGTTTAACGTCTTGCAGTGCGGACGATGGTGCAGTTTAACGTCGTGCGGGACGTAAACGCCTGGCAGTTTAACGTCTTGCAGCGCGGACGTGGCACAGTTTAACGTCATGTTGGACGTATGCAGTTTAACGTCGTGCATGACGATGAAGCCGCCGATAGGTCCGTGTCACTTCACGCGAGCCTAGGGGGGCCGCACGGGAAGACGACGCACGTTGCGGGCACCCGGGATGAAGGTCATCGGGCGCCACGCAGGCGGGTACCCTCAGGAGGTCAAAGGGGGCGACCCTGGCGGTTTGCGCGCAAAAGAGGAGCTTTGCGCGCAATACCGCGGGTCGGCGCGCAAATGGGCGGCCTGGCGCCCAATTGGGCCAGCGCTTTGCGCGCGGATGATAGGGATTGCGCGCACCGGGCTTCGGATAGCGCACGGGGGCAACAGCTCATTCTCTAATGAATGGCCACTTTGAAAATGGGGGGTGCGCGCAATCGGGTCGGATTGCGCGCACCCGGGGCAATTGCGCGCAAGAGGCTTCTTTTGCGCGCGAAGGCCTTTGGGTGAATATTTATTCAAAGGAAAGGAGCCAAAGGGATTGCGCGTGAAGGCGAACCCCAAGGCTTTCTTGCGCGAAAGAAAAGAGGTTACCTGAAGATCGGCATTGCGCGCGGAAGGGGTTGGATTGCGCGCACGAGAGACCTTTCGAATTCTGGCAACCTTCAAAACGTTGGGGGTCGCCTTATATTTATAGGCAACCCCAGGCGCAGAATCCAGTTCGCGGGAGCGGAATTCCCTTCGCGGGCGCGGAATCGGGTCCGGCGCGCAAGGGAGTCGCGCGGGCCCCGGGCGCGCAAAATTGTGCGCCGGCTCAGCGCATTGCGCGCATCCCGGGAGGTTTGCGCGCGGCTCATCAACTTTGCGCGCGGGTCTCCAAAATTCCGCGCAAGGCCTCCGGGCCCTCCGAAACATGCTTCCGACTCCAAATATGACCTCGCTTTCCGCATCCGGAGCTTTGTTTGGGAACAACGGACTTTTCCGGCGTCTACAAACATAATGATTTTTTTCATGATGTGGTAATTTCCAGAGCCGATAGTTTTAATTTATTTAGTCTTCTACATACTTAAAATAATATTAAACCATTTTAATATTATATCCTCAGTATATTTCTTATAATTATATTTGTATGATAATGGAATGAATAATGACCATTTATCATACCTCAAATGTGAAATCAATCGCTTTATATTCTGTATAGTGGACTACTACCTCATGAACCGAAAAAATGACTTTCCATCACTTATTGTCATAGCTTGATATAATGATATATCAAATGTTGTATATACTTATTATATATTATATTTAATATATAATTATACTTCTATAATTATAATATCAAATATTCCTTAGTAATTTCTATTACATGGATTATACCATAACATCACTCATGTGTACGAAGGACTACTACTTCACGAAGCGAAGGGATTCATTTTTTCAGGACACATTTCATCAATGGTAATAAGGATTTATTTTGTGTTTATATAATATATTCATGACATATTAATTGTTTTGTAAAGGAAATATATCTATATATTTCCTACTATACCATCCATTGAATAATTGTTTGGGTCATTAATGTGTACAAAACACTACAAAATCATGAAGTGAAGTGATTAATTTTAATTAATACATCTCTTGAATGGTATATATAAGGGTATTTAAAGGAATATTTTTTTTATGTAATTTAATTAGTATCCTATAATTAAAATACATCCCATACAGTCACTCCATCATGATCATCAAAAAATGTAATTGTCATTCATGCATATGTATGACCTACCATCCCCATGACTGTAACATCATTAATTTTTCATTACCATACTTCACGGTTTGTTTTAAAATTAGTAGATATATATAAAAATTATCATAATCTAATTATCACTATTCTATATATGATTAAATTATAATCTCTTTGACCACATTGTTCCAACCATGGTGCTATTTAAAATATGAGTTGTTTATATTCAACATGTACAATATAAAATCAAATGAATTATAATTGAATATAAAAAATTATGAAATAAAATAAAATAATGTAAGAAATTAAATATAATTTAATTGTTCACAATGATATGGAACCCATGTAAAAATTTGAGCTTAGGTTAAGGGATATCTCTATGAAATCCTTCCCACCAGGTTATGGCCATTCTCTACCTGACTCACCATGTCAATCTTTTATGTTATGGATTGATTATAAATTATGTATATATTCCTATCATATACATGCCTAGATTATTCTTCTTTCTTTTAATGGGGACATGCATACCATATTATCATTTTATAAATTACATCATTATGTGATTGAATTTGTGTATTATTTTAAGAATGATTATGTAACTGATTTTATATCCATAAGAAATTAATATATTCCTAATTATTATTGATTTTAATTATGTGGAACATAATGATCTTGTACATGATATAATGGCTTCACCATGACAATGTTCCAATGCATTATGTAAAGATTCAGGCTCATGATGATTCATGTATGTGGTCATTGTGTAAACCTATTACATTACGAGACATTGTCGACCATGTGATATTGCCTTAGAGGATATGGTTAATTAATGTTTATTCCATGTCATATGTTGTTTCCACTATACATATTATTCCATTATATTATTATACCATGTTCATTATGTTAATATTCCATGTGATTACTCATGACCCTTTCCTTTTATGATATCATGTAATACCATTGAATCATATGTTTTGTTTCCATATCATGCATATTCCATTAATGGGTTTTTTAGCTCAACCCTTTCAGTATGAATTCCTTAGTTTATCCCATATTGTTTCTGGAGTAGATTCATGTTGGGTAAAGACTCCAAAAAAGGAACATCAAGATTTACACAAGAATTACTCATTACTAGACAATGTGCCTTACTAAAAAAACAAGATCATGTTATGAGTAAAAACATGAATCATATTAAACTAGGCCTTAATATTAAAAAGGAAAAGTCTAAGTTGATTATTTCGTACGATCAATGCCCCCTAAACTTAGTTTATCTTATGAAGTGCTCATCGAAGAATAATTGATTAAATATACTAAAAATATATTATCTTTTCTCAAATTCATTGATCATAAGAAAATTGGTCTTGTATTTATCACATTGAGGGAGAAGCTGATCAATTGTGGAAACTAATAAAGAACACAATGTTAATATATGATTTTTATTCCATGTAATTGGATGACATTGAAAAAATATTTTTCAATAAATATATTCCACATACTATTAATCATAAGATAGAGAGGGATTTACTTAGTTTCAAAAAAATAGTTCTATCTATTAGGGTCCATGAGGAATAATTCACACATCATTCATAGTATGCCTATGGATTTGTTATCAACAATGAAATTTCAGTTGAGGGATTCTTTATTTGGAAAAAATAGGGTCTATGAAAATCATATATACTAGAAGACTTTAATAATTATGTTGATATTGTTTATTATTCAATCAAATTTGATATAGATATAGATGACTCCTAGTGGTCTCATGTTCGTCAAGATAAAATATATATGGTTTTTTTCTTTGGGGATCGATAGATAAATATCATCGAGTAAAGAAAAAAATCATTTCAAATGTAAAATGTGTGGATATAATCATTTTTTAAACATCTTAGGGGGAAATGGAAGATGAGATAATTGTTGAAAATAGAGGTTTCAGGATAATCCAATATGTAGGGAAATGAATAATCACCCAAATTTGGAAGAATAAAAAAATTCAGATCAACACAATGCCAATCGTTTATTTTTTTCAAAGCATAAAATAAGGGGATTACGAAATCTAATTCCCATAGATAATGGTTTTCAAAGACAAAAAACTATAACAACCACCAAGGAAGAATGGAAGGGTATATTCTATAACTACATCTATGGTGGAGACTGAAAAACATGTAGTTATAGTTATTCTAGTTATTCTTTCATGAATAGTGGAGAATTTTCATTTGTTCTACACATCATTTCATGTCATGAAATGTTAGTAGAACTATTCAAATGCCACTTAAAAACATAGGTTTTGAGATATTTGTGAGATTATAAAATGGATATATGGATGTATCCTATGTATATAAATATTCATTAGTAAATTTTTGTGGAATCATTATTCCATAAAATCACATCTTACTTTTCTTCGTGGAGTTTTATGCAATATGAGGCACAAACTGGATGTCATCATATAAAAAAAACCTCAACCGTCAGGTGAGGGAGATCACTCTTCATGTATAAAATTATCCTATGATTCTATAAATTTGTAGAGAAGATGATGAATCACCCATATAATATTATATTCAGGCATAAAAATTAATTCATTAAGAGAAACAATATCGAACCCCAAATATTTGAGGAAAAAAAAAGAAAATATATCACCTACCATGGATAGATTATATGTTTGATGAAATATTTGGAACTCATTATTTGTATTTGGTGGACCTTTGTTTGGGATATCACAAATTATTGGTGAAAAAGTTTCAAATTCCCAAAACTACCATTTAATCAAACTATGAATATTATGTGTTCATTGTGATTATTTTTCTAATTACCAATTCTCTAGGAATATTTTTGGAAATGAATAATTTGGACTTTATAGATTACCTTAACAAATTTATGGTAGTCATTATAGTTGATATTCTAATATACATCCAATGTAAGAAGGGAAAATAGAAAATTTTAAAAACTATGATAATTTATTTTTTACATGAGAATCTATATAAAAATTATAGTCAATGGGAGTTATAGAGGAATCATATATCATTATAGTAAAATATTGTGACAAAGAAAAGGGAAATTAATATAACCCTAAAAAATGGAAATCAAGGACTGGCATAGATAATCATCAATAATGGTGATTCATAGTTTAAGTATCCTTTAATTGTATTACCTATGATTTTTAATGTGCTTCTAGAGACTGTGAAATATTTTAACCAAGATAAAATGTAATAGGGTAACTTTTTTCTATAATAGTGATTATGAAGAGAGCATTAAGGAGTTGAAAATGAGTTGACTATCAACGAATTAATAACTATGTTTCCCTTAAGGGGTAACATTTATGGTATATAGCAATTCTTCAAATATTGGAATATGTTTTATAATAATGAAAATAGATACTATGAAGCCTATATCTTAATTTATTTGAATGTTCAGTGGATGAACTATCCCACACCTATCCTATACATGGTTTTCAGGGTATATTCCTTGAATATATTTTGACATTATTCCATTGTGGAGAATGTTTAAATATATATGGATCACAAGATCCTAAAATATATATTCCTACAAAAGGATATTAACAATGAACTACAAATATGGTCATATATGATCATAGACTATGAAAACTCAATCAATTATAATCCTAGTATAGAGAAAAAACTAAAATAATCTCTAGCTTGAAAGGATTCAGTAATTTTTTCAATGATAAGAATTAACAAGCATCAATCCTCATAGACTTTTAATGGATTGATATATCAATATTCAAATGATCTTAATCCTACCCCAATAATATAACACATCATCCATAAATTATTATTAATATAATTGATTATTATTAAGATGATGTTGTGATATATAAAATGATAGTGAATATTTAATGGTTCTCCATTACTGAAAATGAAGGAATATGGTTTGGAAATATGATATGTTTCCCATCAAAATTAGATAAGAAGATGGTGATTCAAGATTACATTCTTATATCATCATTTCATATTTATATGGGAATACATAAGATTTATATAGATATAAATAAAAACTTATAGTGGGATAACATAGAGAGTAAGATTGTGGAATTTATATCTTAGTGATTTCCATACCAATAGGTTCGGGCTGAATGATAGTAGAATAATGGTATGATAATGCCATCTTCTATATAAATATGACGTTAAGAAAAAATATCCACGCATTTCATTGAAGGAATCCCCAAGAATACTAATTGGAATAACATCGTCTCGGTGGTAGTCTATCAGAATAAAAATTCATTATATTTCATTACCATCATGGAATATTTCCTTCACGAATAACTCTGTAAGATATATATATATATAAGGTAGTTGAAAACAATACATGGAGTTTCACTACCTATTGTATTTAATCATGATATTAAAATTACCACATGGTTAATGAGATGAATTACAAAATAATTGGATATAGGACCAGTTTTAGTACTTATTATTTCCATAAAATGGATTATCAGTCTAAGAGAACTATTTAAACTTGAGAGGACATGAAGTGAACTTTTTAAATCAAATTTTTTGGCCTTTTGGGTCAGAACCATCCCCTATAAGAGTTTTCAGATTGGGGTTACTTTAATTGTATCATTCAAATGGAATCATCTGATGCTCTATATGCGATGTCGTGTCAAGCTCCAAAATATTATGATGAAGTTGGAGAGAAGAATATTATAGTAAATAATTTTTTAAAAGACAGGATAGAAAATATCCAAACCATTCAACCTTAACATGATATGCACATGTATTTGATAGAATAGTTGTGTAGAAAATAATCAATAAGACCTAGAAATTGAGCTCAGAGATAAGTCGCTCCACTATATACCACCATTGAATCAATTAATTAGTTTCTAGTGGTAGGGAAATAGTTTCCCTAAATAGATCATAAAAATTGAAATGATCTTTCATATTGGAGGGGGGACCTATCAAGTTCCACTCCAACATAACATATCTAAGATACATAATATTATCCATGTATCCATAATGAGTACGTTCATAACAAACCCATCAAATTTACTAAATAAAGAAACATTAGCATTGGACAAGGAAATTTTATTTTAGGAGAAGATGGTGATGATCTTAGATCATAGAGACAAACTCATAAAAAACATGAAAACTCACCTTGATAATGTCCAAGGGTGAAACAACATGTTTTGGGAAGGTAAAAGGGAACAAGAGGAGGTTATGAAGCAGACGTAAACTCCACTATTTTTACATTGGTATTTAATAAAAGTTATTTTGATGAAATTCTTTATGGAGGGTATAATGTGATACGAGGATCTACTAATATATAAAACCGTGGTTGATATCATATGCGATATGAAACATTAAGCCTTAAATAATGATGAATATGTAAATGATAATGTTGTTAAATACCTGCTGAATTGATGACTGTGAATAAGATTAACTATATTATGGAATTTATATAACTCTCTTATTAAAATTAAAATTTTCATTAAATTATAAATGACTAATAAGTCAATTTTAAATAAAATACCTATATTCAGAATTTTTTTCAAACAATGTGTTTTTATTATGTTTTCAAAGATTATATAATAATTAATTATTAGTTATTTTAAAAATGTTTGTTTATAAAATGAAAATATTTTTTTAAATATGTATATCGATATTAATATAGGTTGAATTGTTTTTTATCATTCTGAGAAAACTAATTTTCCAATGAATAGTGAAAAATACAATTTTTTTATAAAAAACTCATTTAATTTACAACATAAAGTAAATTAAAAGTCCCATTATTATATTAATATGTTATGTATTATTTTTTTATATTTATTTCAATTAATTACATTTTAACCATTCTTATGTTAAATTTTAATACAACTTTATATTTGGGATTTAATGAAATTTTTTAATAAAATTATTCTAAATTACCTAATGTCACTCCATATGAAATAATTAAAATAAAACATAGTGAAGAATGATTTATATGAAATTTTTTTATTATATATCTATTAATATTAATTTATATTCATTCATTTATGTTTACTTTTCATATAGTTTATATGAGTTTTCTTTTTTCCATAAAGAATGTATTTTATGAAAAGCAGTTTATCAACACGTATACTAGTTTAATATTTAATTTAATTATAAATTGAAAATATAAATTGAATATTAATTTATAACTAGTAAAAATAGTATAAATATTTATTTATCACAGTTAAGATAAAAAATGTCTTTAACGAGAATTTAAACAAAAACAATAATGATTAAAAATGAATAAAAAACTGGTATAATTTCTAATTTTTAGTATTATTTTTTACATTTCTTTTAAATTTTTATAAAATGGACGTTTTGGGGCCTTTTCCATTATGAAAAATGTTCTTGTAATTCTTTCATTTCAAGAAATATATGAGTTTCCCCTCCAACATATATAAAAGTCCACCATATCCCCTTTTGATGAAAAATTAAAAACCCATTGGTTCCACCAATACCTTTACAAATAACATAATTAATTCCTTCCTATAATCCATGATTGATATTTTTTTATTATAAAAGCTGCATGGGAATGGTTTTTGTGAAAACCTAAATAAGTTTTTCAGATGAAGATATAACTCTTATAACTGATCATTTTATAGTATTTCGTTTTTCACATCCTAAAAAAATTATTAAATAATGATTATATAACAAAATAATAAGAATCTGTATACTATTACTTTATTATTTTTTGTATTTGAACTGCAACCATCTTCTCCTTCCTCGAATGTAAAATAGAATTGTTGGTCGTTTGTATGTGGGACTACCACCTCATGAATCGATGTAATCAGTTTTTCGTAAATGATTATCAAGAAAAGATATAATGTTTTATATAACTATTATTTCTGATATATGTGATATAATAATACTTATTAAAATATAATACCATATATAACTTCTTACTTTCAATTATGTAGGGAATATGACAATGTTGCAAATGTGTACAGAGCACTACCGCTTAACGAAGCGATGTGAATAATTTTTCACATACACACTAAATGAATGTTAATAATGGATAAATTTTTTAGTATATTATACCAATAAGATATTACTTATTATAGGATTGAAATATAATATTTAATTTTTTTATTTTGTCATCCTTTTAACGAATTATAACATCATTCGAGTGTTTGGAAGACTACCGCCCCTTTAAGTGATGTGATTAATATTTATCACCACATCACACGTATCGTATATGTATGGGTATTAGAAAGAAAAACATTATATTATTTAGATAATACTAGAAATATAAAATAACACATACCTTTATTCCGACATGACCATCTAAAAATGGAATTGTTACTGATGTGTACGAATAACCTACCATCTCCATGGTTATAGTGCTGTTAATTTCTCATATCCATATTTAAATATAGTTTTTAGAATAATAATTTATGTATAAAAATCTAATTAATTCATTATTTCCTTTATATATATGAATAAAAAATATTTCCCATTTCCTTAGGCAACTTACAAATGATATTTTGGACATATGTGAACTTCATTATTAAAAAATGTGATATAAAATATATTTGTTATGTAATTGAATATATCTATTTAATAAATGAAATAAAAGAAAGAATAAACATGAAAATATTCTATTGAATATATATAATTATCATATTTTTATTATTCAGAAATACAAGGAACGGATGTGGTGATTTAGTATCAAGGTAAGGGATCTCTCTAAGCCACCCTTTCTATCATGTTATGTACATTCTATTTCTAACTCACTTTCTTAGAAATAAAATTTGTAGAATAATTCTAAATTATATATCCCCCATATAAATATAAATTATTGAACCTTTATTTTATGGTGCAATACATTCCTTATTATAATATATCAAATGATTTAATATTGTAATATCCGTAAATAATGAAATGAATAAATATTATGAAACGGATTATCGATCTAGGGGCAGTTCATATGTTATGATTTATGATTTATTTTAATTATGGGGAACACATAGATTAGGAAAATTTCAATATTGGTTCTCCTAGATAATGCTCTAATACATTGGGTAAATATATTGTTATCTCATGGCTATATATATGGGATTTGAGACTAAACCTATTCCATTATGGGACATTATCTACTTTTTGATATTTCTAATATGTCATCCTTGAATCTTGTTTTTGGTATGTTATATGTTCATTCCAAATTTTCCATGATTTCACTATCTTATTATAAAATAAAATTTATGTTATTATTTTTTGTGATCTGTAAAGACCCGTAAATTTCAAGTAAATTTTTTTTCTTAATTTCTTTGGGATTTTACAAGTGCGCAGTTTCTGACGGCACCTGATTCTGAGGCCCGGTGTGCCCGGAATCAATTTCTGAAGTTTAGCTTGGGTACGTTCAGTGAACGAACAATCAGGTTTTCCTAACTTTTGAACCGGTGCTTGGAATCGATATCTGAGGGCACCGATGAAACCACAGCACCGATAATTGCTTAGGAAGATCTTTTCTGGAGTTGCGTTTGCTCGGGAGGTGTTGTTAAATAAATGGGTTAACAGAAGAGTGAAATAAAATTTGCGCTACAGTTTTATTTCTATTCTAAGTAAGTATATCCTATGTGTGGAAGTTTGGGTGGGACCCACTACATCCTAACTCCACTTGGAAGGATATTAGTGAGGTGGGGCACACACGGGCCCCAACCCTTCAATTCCCCTAAACACCCTGTTATTCGGACAGAACTGTTCTAATGCATATAACATGGGTTATGGACCTCCAATCGATGCACCATTAGTTGCGTAGCGATCCATGGTTTGATACGGTCGTTTCGGTATATTAAAATCAAGGTTTCGGAGAACATTGGGTATGGACGGGTTCGTTCGAACACAAAACCAACCGGGCCCTCAGAGCGGAAATGATTATAACTTGAGCTCCGGATGTCTGAATGACGTGTCGTCGACTTTGTTGGATTCCTATTAGTGAGACAGTTCTTTTGGCTTACTCCACTCAAGGTTTGGACATAGTTGAAGTATGGTAGGGTTGGTTTTTACTTAAAAACCAACCGGGCTCCTGGGATGAAAAAGACAATAACTCTCAGACCGAGTGTCCGATTGACGCGCCATCTGTCGCGTTGAGTTCCTATTGACGAGACGAAACTTTGGGATACATCAACTCCGGAATACGAGTCATTTGATGTATCGATCTCCTTGGATCGTGGAGCGGACCCTCCCAGAATCGAGCATGTTGTGTGCGGGAACCCTAGAGCTAGCTGCTACTCCGACGACGATGACGACTGTACCGGGATCCTACGTGGGTTCGGAAGTGATGCCGGCCATACTGGATTCCTCCATGGGTTCAACGGTGATTACTATTATTCTTGTATCCTATGTGGGTCCAGCAGTACTTGACTACTGTTCTTGTATCCTACATGGGTCCAGCAGTATTTGACTCTATACTTGTATCCTACGTGGGTCCAGCAGAGTAGCTGGTCTTGTATCCCTTTTGGGTCTGACAGCTTAGCAGGTCTTGTATCCTATGTGGGTCCGACAGCTTAGATGAATCAGTGGGTACATCTGATCATCTCTATCACCTTACGAAGAGTATACCTGTGTGAGGTCTGTCTTGACTTTCAATCATTATCTTCGATATGATTGTTTTGTTATCCTATGTGGATTGAGTTTTGCCTTCCTGTGTGGATTGGTTTGTGAATTCCTATGTGGAATGGGTTATGTTTCTTGTGTGGACTGGGTTGTAGTTGGGCTCGTGTGCTGGAGCCGAGCTGGAAATGATGACTTAGGTATATGTATGGGCATATACATAAGTGGAGTTTGTTGTTACTTCGTGATTGTATCTTTCCTTTGTGGTTATCATTCATGGATTATGGGAGACCTTTGGGGGTCTCGGTGTCCCTACTGAGTAGCATATACTCACCCATGCACGGGCTATTACCACACTACGTTGTGTTGGATGCAGACGACAGATAGAGCTGATCGAGGTGGGAGCTCGTGGAGCTGGACGGTACCTGGAGGTGGATCACTCGACGAGACTTACTCAGAGCGGACGGCTGAAGCTGAGGAGAAGAGGAGGCTATCTGTACCCATCCTTCAGGTGGGATTACCAGAGGACGGCTTGGACTCGCTGCTTTACTTTATTGTTGTTGTACTCCCTTTTGAGTTGTACATTACTTTTAGTTCGGTTTGTATTCTGGCCCATTTACTTTCCAGCACTTACTTTTGTACTCAGTTTACTTAGTGTTTACTCAGCTTGCGTACTCTGTGGTGTTTGTTTTCTTTATAAAGGAAATGCCTTCCCTTTAATATCGGTATTTACGCCTTTGGTGCTAGTCACCAGCCCCTAGACTATGGAAGGTGGGCTTTGGGTAGTCACGGCACGGGCCCCAAGGACGGGTCATGACAAATTGGTATCAGAGGAGTTCGTTCTACCGCAGAACTCAGGACTCTGATCGATCTTCTATGTGACGCAATAATGTTAAGGGTATTGAGTGTGGTTATCAGTCCAGGGAATCCAGTGTTGGTGCGGTGGCCGACGTATCCATACACCAGGACCCTAACTTTTGATTTCTGACTCAGTGCATGAAAACATTTATTGCATCTGTGATTCAAAATATTTCTTTGTGATTACTTGTGTCAGCTCACCAGGTATACTGTATTGACTATGGCGCACATGTCTCTTCTCCGGATGGCCCCACGATGACAACCAGCTAGGGTTCCGAGCTTTGTGCAAGACAAAATCCCACTGAGCGACGAGGCCTCGGAGTAGGGACCTATTACAGTGGAGGCACCGGTGGTACCTCTACCCTCCGAGCCACCGAGGCCACCAGCCCCAGCCGCTGAGATTGTACGTCGCATTAGTGCACAACACGAGTTTGAGCATCAGAGACCGCCCAGGTTCCACGGGGAGACGGACACTCAAGCATCCAAGGATTTGCTGGAGGCTGTTGTATGAGTTTTCAGGTTAATAGGGACACCATCAGACCTCATGGTGATCCTTGTATCGATTCTCCTACACGTGGCAGTAGGCAGATGGTGGAGCCTAATGCTCCAGGTGCACGACGAGGAATCTTTCATTTGGTCGGACTTTGAGGCCCTCTCTCACTCGGAGTTCGTCCCAGCCACCCTCTGTGTGGTGTGCATTCAGGAGCTACTATAGCTGCGGTAGGGCAGCATGACGGTAGCCCAGTACTCGATGAGATTTACCGATCTCTCGCGCTATTTCACAGACATGGTATATGACCTATTCTTCTGGGCCCGGACCTTCGAGCAGGGACTGAGGCATGAGATCAGGGCATCGATGATCTTCCTCAGCATTCCGACGTAGGTAGGAGTACTGGAGTGATCCCTTCTCATAGAGAGCTTTCTTGTTGAGCCTACACCAGAAATGAGACCTACCGCAGGGTGACATGTAGGTGATTCTTTTGAAGCTGGCAGTCGACGGATGTCACAGGGGTCCAAGCGGACCAGACCATCAGGCGGACGACCTCAGGATACTGTCTAAGAGGTGCGGGGAACACGGCCCAGAGCCAGTCTTATGAGGAGCAGACATTGCTATGCATGTGGCGGGAAAGGCCACATGGCTTGTGACTGCCCGACCCGCCATGTAGAGGAGCAACAGATGGTTGAGGGACCACCCAGACAGAGGTAGAGGTTCAACCGTGGCGGTCCACAGGGAGAAGGCGGATGAGGCACAGGAGCTGTCCGAGCAGCAGGTGGTGGGCGACACTTTGAGGCCCTACCAACACCACCACCACCAGGAGGTCCTCCCGGACCATAGGGAGCTGGCGGACAGAGGCAGGCTCAGCTTCAGGCAGCGGAGGCCTATGACCACGGCGCACCTGAGATGATTCGAGGTACTATCTGTGTCTACTCCACCCTTTCTATAGTTCTTATAGACATAGGAGCGAGTCATTATTTCATTTCCACTCTCCTTGTTTGGAGCTCGGAGATTCCGACGGAGCCCTTGGCTCGATCCATATGGCTAGAGACACTTACGAGAGAAGACTCGATGATTACGCACTAGTGACGGCAGTGTGAGCTTACTCTAGGAGGAGAGAGCTTCAGCTGGGATCTTCTTGTAGCGGCTTCGAGGCCTTACGACGTCATATTGGGCATGGGTTGGTTATCTACACTCCATGCTCAGATCGACTGTATTAGGCGCAGGGTGCGGTGTGTTCGCACTGATGGGAGCAGGTTCACCTTAACCTACGAGAAGGGAGCCTTTGCAGCGTTGGATGGACTCACGTAGAGGAGAGGACAGCCGATCACTCATCAGTTGGATAGCCTCATCCTAGGAGCAGTTGAAGTGCGGAGTCCGAGTTTCCCTGTAGTGGTGGATCAGTATGCAGATGTTTTTCCTGACGATGTTCCAGGACAACCTCCTCGCAGAGAGGTTGACTTCTATATTGACCTGTACCCTAGGACAACCCCGATATCTACTCCAGCATATCCGATGGATCCCTCAGAGCTTCGAGTGCTACGGTTTCAGCTAGAGGACTTGTAGGGAAAGGGATTCATTTGACCCGGTGTTTCACCATGGGCTTCCCCGATATTGTTCACCAAGAAGGCGGACAGAAGCATGAAATTGTGTGTCAATTATTGTCGCCTGAACTAGGTGACCGTGAGGAACAAGTATCCGCTTTCGAGGATTGATGACCTCTTTGATCAGATCAAGGGAGCACAGTGGTTCTCAAAGATAGATCTCAGGTCAGGCTATCATCAGCTCAGAGTCCGAGACAAGGATGTGCAAAAGACGACCTTCAGATGTCGGTATGGCCATTATGAGTTCTTGGTTATGAATTTCGGTGTATCCAATGCTCTAACAGTGTTCATGAGTCTCATGAATAGGATCTTCCAGCCATACCTTGATCGATTTATCGTGGTCTTTATCGACGACATATTGATATACTTGACTACTGAGGAGGAGCATTCCTACCACTTGTGGGTTGTACTAGACACA
The DNA here is from genome assembly GCA_963277665.1 of Viscum album. Taxonomy (NCBI): domain Eukaryota; kingdom Viridiplantae; phylum Streptophyta; class Magnoliopsida; order Santalales; family Viscaceae; genus Viscum; species Viscum album. The sequence goes on along the minus strand of OY728132.1, from coordinate 296,307,669 downwards.
CTCTAAGAGCACCAAATTTATGGTAAGCTCTCGAAGTGTCAGTTCTGGATACTTGAGGTCCACTTCTTGGGACATGTCATCTCTGAGGTGGGATTTGCAGTGGATCCTCCGAATAATGAGGCAGTGCTAGCTTGGGAGCCACCCAGGAGCATGACGGAAGTGCAGAGTTTCCTAGGTTTGGTTGGGTACTACTAGAGATTTGTTCCGGACTTCTCCAGATTTGCAGCACTGCTTACAGCTTTGATAAAGAAGGGGAAATATTTCATGTGGTCAGATAGATGTCAGCAGAGCTTCGAGGAGCTGAGACAGAGATTGACCCGCGCACCCATCTTGAGGCTACCGGAGGAGGGAGTAGGGTACGTAGTCTACTGCGATGAATCAGGGACCATACATGAGTGTGTCCTGATGCAGGAATAGGCAGTGATCGCCTATGGATCATGACCGTTGAGGCAGCATGTGAAAAACTACGCTACCCATGACCTGGAGTTAGCAGCAGTGGTCTTTGCCTTGAAGATGTGGTGACACTATCTGATGGGAAAGCGCTTTACAGTCTATTATGACCACCAGAGTCTTAGACACATCTTCTCGTAGAAGGACCTGAACCTGATAGCGGTGATGGTTCGAGTTCCTCCAGGACTATGAATTTGAGATAGTCTATACTTCTGGAAAGTGGAACGTAGTAGCTGATTCTCTCAGCAGGAGGACGATCATTCAACTACTTGGATAGGTGACAGAGCAGCTAACCGCTTTGCAGATATCCTTCATGGATAGAGATGGGGCAGCCTTCCTTCATTCTCTCACAGTCACACCTCCACTTCTTCAGCGGGTCAGAGAGGCACAACGTGGGTACGTTGACTGTGAGACGCGACATGCACAGATTTCCACATGATATGCACCTGATGGTTTCTCTATAGGAGGAGAACACATCGTTCTTTTCAGAGGATGTACCATGGTACCAGCTGCTTTGCAGGAGGTGGTGCTGAGAGAGTTTCACACTTCCCCTTTGGCGGTACATCCAGGGGTAGTGAAGATGTACCAGGATCTCAAACGATAGCACTGGTGGACGGGGATGAAGAAGATTGTGGCAATGTTCGTTTCTCGATGCCTCGCCTTCCAGCAGGTGAAGGTGGAGCACCAGGTACCAGCAGGCTTGTTACAGCCCTTGGAGGTCTCGGAGTGGAAGTGGGATGGTATATCTATGGATTTCGTGACTGGACTTCCACGTTCGTCCAAGGGCCATGACTCCATTTGGGTGATTGTCGACCGACTCACCAAGTCGGCCCACTTTTTCCCAATCAGAGAGTAGGGCTCAGTGGAGAGCTTGGGACGCCTCTACATTCAGGAGATTGTACGGCTTCATGGTGTGCCATCATCTATCGTCTCCGATTGAGATTCTCACTTTAATTCCTGGCTTTGGAAGGGGTTGCAGGAGGCATTCGGTACGTAGCTACGTTTGAGCACCGCCTTTCACCCTCATACGAATGGTCAGACGGAGAAGACCATTTAGACTCTTGAGGACATGCTCCGTGCATGTTTCCTCGACATTGGTCATAGCTGGGAGGATCACCTATGTCACGACCCGCCTTCACCAAAAGGAGGGAAGGGTCAGTAGATTTCCAGGCCCTTACTTATTTAAGTTGAAGGAGAGATAATGACCCCTGAGACCCACCTTCAATAGGTCACGGAGTGGTGACTAGCACCAAGGGTATAGAATCACACACTAAATGGAAGGCATTACCATTTTTCTTTTAATAGGATCGGGAGATAGAAGGGTAAATCCCAACAACACCAAAAGTGGAAAGTAAAAGTAAAGTCAAGAACCAATCCCAATGCATGTTACAAAAGTAAAAATCCAAAAAGAACAAGTGACTACAAGGGTAAAGTACCGAAGAAAGAAAAAAAGCAACTATAACTACCCCAAAGGTCCGAGCTGGTATGGTCTCGCGCGATCCCCGAAGTCCTCCTGGAAACCTGAAAGCAGTTTTATATATGTAGGGTGACCATACAGGTATACTCAGTAAGGAAAACCAAAGACTCTCGTGCACAAGTGGGGGAACATGCTAAAGTCTCATGATAAAAATAGTAAATCAAACACCTAACATGGTAAAATATCCACCCAATCCTCACCAAGGCACACTCCCCAAATAACGCAAGTCAAGTAATATATATAATAAGCGCACATCAATGTTTGGGTACCCCACACCACTTTACCACTGGTTATTGAATACATCCTATGCATCGAACCAATCCCGCCATTCTCACCACAGTCCCACTGCCACACCCGCCCGCACACACCTGGGCCACAACCTCACACAGTCCCACTACAAAAACCCCGCTCGCACACACATGGGCCACAACTGTCACACGTAACCACGCCTACAAACACCGAGGCTAGAACAACCACTGCCACTCTCAAAGACACCTAGGCTAGAATATCCACTACCAGGCCCAAAGACACCTGGGACTCATCCCGGATATACTTGGGAAACTACCTGCCCGCACACACCTGGGCCATAACCACCACACAACCCCACCCGAAGGTTCTTGGGCTAATAATGGACCTCATTCCATCATATCCTGCCCGAAGATACTTGGGATATCTAGGAAAGTGAGAAGAAAATGAGCTAATAACCAGCCACTAATAATAGTGTTGGGAAAAACACCCTCCCCAATGAAATGGGGGTGTTCTGCACTAAGTGCTCAACTTGGGTGGGGCGCAAATAAGACACAGAAAACTAAAAGTATATATATAAGTAACAGGAACTCCCCCAAGTTTAGGGTTTTCAGCTAGACTGAGGAATGAAAACAGCACTCAAGTCCGAGTCACAACTCACACCAAACAAAACCCATTCATTCCATCTTTGTTTTCACGTTCAGTAATGATGTTTAATGAAGTTCTTCACCTGCTTGAGAAACTTAGTAATCATAAGCACGAGAGGGAAAGCAAACAGTCAAGCATAAACCATAACAGCCACCCCCTCTTCTCTTGTAAAGACACCATAACCAAAGAAAACCCCAAGATCCAGCCCCATGTCCAATATCCAGAAGCCAAAAAGGGTTTCTCAACAACAGAGTATCCCACCCCAATTCGTGATATAAACAAGGTAACCACCTGGTCTTAAAATTCACAACCACTAAAAGCATAACACTGGGGATCCTATCCCCAATTTCACAACCACCACGCGTATAATAACAGGGGATCCCATCCCCACCCACATCACCCAGGAAACATCCCATGAAGGAAAATAACCAAACCACCACCACTAAGCAGGCCCATGTAGGTATTTTCAGATTTATAAGATTTAACACACTCCATGATTTCAATTTCTGTGTGCTTTAACTGATGTTATCACAGAAAAGGATTGATCCTGGTGATTCCAATTTGTTTAGCTGAATATACGTAATTAACCGATTTCCTTTACAGTCCGTTCATTATCTTCATTAAGGTTCAGGTTTATCCAATTCTACAGAATCAAGAGCATGCCCACCCCACATGATACACAAAAGTGAGAGATGAGGATAAATTCCCTACTTGTTGATCAACGATCGATGCTAAGGTCGGGCACAAAACTTCACGGATAGCGATGCGGCTCGTTCGAACGAAAAGCTGCTCGTCTGAACAAAGGGTACTACTAGCACAGGGGTAATCGAGGAAAGAAGAAACCATGGCTAACCCTTTAGTTTATAAGGGCTGGGGAAGGTTGAGATAAGAATGTGAAACCGTTTAAGGAGCGGGGTTCGAGGGTTGACAACGCAGCCCCACGCGTTATTAAAGGATTGGGCGGTTTAAACCAATGCAAAAAACTGGTTAAATCATTAAATATTTAATTAAAACATTAATGGGTGTTACCGAGCATTAAAACATGCTTTAAAGGGGTCAAAATAGGGTTTAAAACCCAATTTCCGAAAAAAAGAGCGCTACTGGAAAGACCCCGCGAGGGTAGGTGAGAGCCACCGGTAGACCGAGCTACCGGTTGCTGGAGCCACGGGTAGACTGTGCTACCGGTGGGAAGAGCTACTGGTAGGCTGTGGCTACAGGTGGACAGAGCAACCAGTAGGCTGCGGCTACCGGTAGACCGAGCTACAGGTAGGCCTACTACTGATAGGCTAATGATACCGGTAGGCCTACCGTTATGCCAAACTTCACCAAGATTCCTAGACCAGAAATCTAACGTGAGATTTTCACAAAGTAATGGACCCCAAAAACCCAGGCCATTACATAAAATACCCCTTAAAAGATTCTCATCCTTGAGAATCAAAACAATTCATAAGGAAAGAGAGGGTCCGAACAACCACCTCGAAAGATACCTCTTAGGAGTGAACCTCATTGTTAACTAAGACCGCTTTCCTGTCAAGAACCAAGCAACATACCATGTCAAACTACCCAGGAATGTGGGTTGGGGAGTCTCCTCCCCCCTGTCAAGATATTATCTGCTTTGGGCAGCACTGACTCGCCCATACCGGTTTAATCTCATCCACCTTAATGTGTCTTGATTAGGGGTCGGGTTCGCTCCTCCCCGTAGCCAGGGATTTTCACACACATTCAGAGGAAAGAAAACCAGTATTTCATAGCCAACAAGGCAAAACGTTCCACCACAACTGCTATAAACCGAACAGTACAAAACTCAAAACAACTCTGGGTACTGGGCACACATCTATGCTTCCCTCTCCAACGTACTCTCCTCAATCCCACCATTCCTCCATGACACATCAACCAAGGGAATGGTTCAACCATGAAGAACCTTCTCTTTATGATCCTCGATCATCACTGGTCTCTCCACAAAAGTCACGTCGTCCTCAATGTCCAACTCTCCCCAGCCGAGGACGTGTGAATCGTCGTTCACATACTGACGGAGCTGGGACACATGGAAGACATCATGTATCCTCAGTAGAGGAGGTGGTAAGACTAGCTGATAATCCACTTCACCGACCCGCTGCAACACTTCGAAGGCCCCGATGAACCTGGGAGAAAGCTTATTCCCCTTGTCGAACCTCCATTGTTGACGCTGAGGGGAGAACTTCAAGAACACGTGGTCTCCAACCTCAAACTCCAAGGGTCTCCTCCTGGTATCAGCATACGACTTCTATCGGTCCTGGTCCGCCTTCATCCTCCCTCGTATAAGCTGAACATTCTCCATCGTGCTCTGCACCACTTCCGGGCCAAGGATTCCTGCCTCTCCGACTTTGGTCCAACACACAGGTGAGCGGCATGGCCTCCCGTGCAAGGCTTCAAATGGGGCCATACCAATGGTGGAGTAACAGCTATTATTGTAGGCAATGTCTACTAGAGGAAAGTATCACACCCATGATCTTCCTGAGTCCAAAACACATGCCAGCAGCATATCCTCCAACGTCTGGATGGTGTGACCTGTCTGCCCATCTGTCTGGGGGTGGAAAGTAGTGCTAAGGCGTACCTGGGTGCCAAAAGCATACTGCAAACCCCTCCAGACTCATGAGGTAAAACATTCATCCCTATACGAGACTATAGACCTAGGAACTCCATGCAACCGCACCACCTCATCCACGTACTTTCGTGCCAAAGCATCCACTGCACTCGACTCCTTGATCGCCAGAAAGTGATCCGATTTTGTCAACCGGTCTACTACCACCCATATGGATTCATGTCCCCCATGAACCTTCGGTAGTCCTGTGAAGAAATCCATCAAGATGTCATCCCACTTCCACTCGGGAACATCTAGAGACTGCATTAGGCCGCTTGGAACTCAGTGTTCAGCCTTAACTTGCTGACACACTAAGCACTTGGCCACAAACTTTGCCACTGCTCACTTAACTTCGGGCCACCAAAACTATTTCTTCAGTCCCTGGTACATCTTGGAAACTCCTAGGTGTACCGCCAGTGGTGAGTTTTGGAACTCACTGAAAACCTTGCTGCGCATCACTTCTGGAACAAACAACCTTCCCTGGAAAAGCATCCAGTTCTGACCATCCTCTATCCATCCTTCCAGAACATTTCCCCGGTCAACTCGGTCATGCATCACTTCGCACTCTCAGTCTCCCCACTGAGACTCCTCCACTTGCTGCAACAGAGAAGACAGTACTTTCATATGATACAGGCATCCTCTACCGCTATCCATCCTCACATCCAGGTGTAAGGCATCCAACTCCTCCATTACCTTCCAGGCATCTGCCGACTCTCAGACTGCATCCTTCTGCGTCCTCCTGATCAAGGCATCAGCCACTAAATTCCCCTTCCCTGAAGTGTAGGAAATGTCAAAGTCGTAATCCTGGAGGAACTCCATCTACCTCTGCTTCCGCAAGTTTAGGTCCCACTGGGAGAAGATATACCTCAAAATTTTGTGATCTGTGAAGACCACAAAAGCATTCCCTGATGAGGTAATGCTGCCATAACTTTAGCGCAAAAACGGTGGTTGCAATGTCCAGGTTGTGGGTGGCATAATTGTGCTCATGAGGGCCTTGCTGCCTAGACCCATAAGAAATCACTCCTTGCTGATGCATCAACACACATCCCAGGCCCTGTCCTGAAGCTTCACAGAACACCTCATAGGCCACCCCTTCTTTTGGTAATCTCAGCACATGGACACTAACCAATTTCTCCTTCAGATAGTTGACGGCTAACTCGCACTTCTCACTCCACATGAAAACCTAGTCTTTCTTGGTCAGGACTGTCATAGGGGCTACAACTTGGGAGAAGTTGGGTACGAACCTCTGATAGTAACCCACCAGCCCGAGGAATCTATGGACCTCTTCCACATTCTTGGGTGCTGCCCAAGAAACAACTGCCTCAACCTTTTGTGGGTCCACCTCTACCCCCTGATCGGAAACCACGTTCCCAAGGAAGTGAAATTATTGTGTCCAGAATTTACATTTTGACAACTTACCATAGATATGGTGCTGTCATAGGACCTCCAAAACTTTCCTCAGGTGCTCCATGTGATCCTCCTCTAATCTTGAATAGATCAGGATATCGTCGATGAACACAAATACGAACTGATCCAGGTACTTCCGGAAGATGGAGTTAATAAGCCCAATGAACACATCTGAGGCATTCGTAACACCGAAGGGCATGACTATGAACTCGATGTGTCCATATCTGCACCTAAATGACATCTTCTGGATGTCGCCCTCCTTTACTCTCAACTGTTGATACCCAGACCGCAGGTTGATCTTCGAGAACCATCCTGCCCCTTTCAGGTGGTCGAAAAGATTTTCTAGCCTCGGAAGAGGGTAGCGATTCTTTATCGTCACCTGATTCAGCCTCCTGTAGTCTATACACAACCTAAAACCACCATCTACCTTCTTGGTGAACAAGACTAGAGCACCCCATGGTGACGTACTTGGTCGAACATAACCCCTCTTCATCATATCGTCACTATGAATCTACAACTCTCGTAGCTCTGAAGGTGCCATCCGTTAAGGAGCCATCGAAATCGGATGATCACTATGTAGAAAGTCTATCCCGAATTCGATATCACATCGAGGGGGTAGAGTCGTCACCTCCTCAGGGAAGACGTCCATAAAATCACGGATGATCTATGGATCCTCCACCATCTCATCATCCACTGACTCTACTAATAGTTCGGCTAACAAGGATAGGAGGGGTTCCACTCGCCTACTACCCTTCTGACTGCTCCGCTCGCCGGTGAAAACAACACGTCGGCTGCCCAAGTCTGAGAACACAACCCTTCCTCGAAAGCAGTCGATGATGGAACACACAAAGAATAACTAGACGATTCCTAGGATGACATCGTATGGATGTATCTGTAGCAGAAGAAGATCCCTAAACGACTGATGTGGCCCTATCATCAGTATGCATCCTCAACAAACAAATAAAAATTTGGTTTGACCTCCTACTAGTGTGCTCAGCACCAGGGGCACTAGAAGTATCACGGCATCTAGACCCATGGAACAAGCTAGACTGGGTGAAACAAAGGAGTGCGAAGCTCCGATATCGAATAAGGAAAAAGAAAGGGTACTGAACAAACTGATCGTACCACAAAAAACCTCCGGACCTGTTGGAGCTTCTGCCTCCGCGACGTGTAGCTATCCATGCCCAGCTCCTCTACCCCTTGGCTGTCGACCACCTCCCTGACCATGCCCCGGTCGAGGTCTCTGAGGAGCGCCCTGAGGTCGGCCTCCTCCTCCTATGTCTACCCTCGGAGGAGTGGGAGCTCGTTGTCCCTGCTACTACTACTGGAAAGGCATGGCTGGAAGCTACTACTGGGGCTGGTGCTAGGGAACTCTGCCACCACCGTACTCTACCCGATCCAGGAAATGACTCCGGAGATTTACATGGCTCCCACAGGCGAAGCATCGTGGTCTTGGGCCTGAAGGAATAGGGCGAGGACTAGGGGATCGAAACTAAAACAGTTGCGGCCTTCTCCCTGCTGGTCGGAACCTGGAGGGTACTGATGCTAGAGGCCTGGTACTGATGTCCTTTCCCTTTGATGGTCCCATCTGGATCCCCTCTCGTGACACACCTCCTAGAGCGTGCATCCTCTTCACCACTTCGACCTTCTTCTAGACCTCCAAGTACGTCAGCAGGGTAAAGGGGGTAACAGCATACTGGGGGGAGGGTCGGAGCGCCTCCTCTAAACGCCTTTCCTGAGACTCCTCGTTGGAAAATTGGTCCGGAGAAAAACATAGGAGTTCATTGAACTTAATTACTAGCTCCCTCACTAACATACTCCCTTTCTGGAGGGAGAGTAGCTCTGGTCACTTTTCCGCCTTCATCGTCGAAGAGAGGAAATCCACACGTAACTCCCTCTTGAAATCATCCCATGACACCTCAGCCTCTCTCCTCTCCCCCAGGTAAAGTGTCCACCCCTATCGTGCTTCTCCCCGCATCTGGCTGATCACCAGAGGAACCCAGTACTCGATCGGAGCCCGGATCAAGCTGAAGGCTATCACCAGCTCCTCTAGTCAGCCCTCCATCTTTAAATCAGAGGTGCAACCCTCATACTTCTCGAGGGTCTGTCGCAGGAAGGCCCGAAGTGTCTTATGCCACTGGTCATCCTCCTCCTATCTATCAGCTCTCTGCCGATCGGCCAAGGTAGTCTCTGGGGCCTCGATCGCCCGCACCAATCGTGGTTTCCTTCCAGGTGTCATAGCTGTAAGGTAAACATGGAATGCCTAATCCCAAGTAGTGCATAATATTGTTTAAAACTCATAAAACTTTTTATTTATTCTTAATTACAAAAACACCCTAGAAACACAAGAACACAAGTCATTATGATGCATGTAATTTTACTATGGTCTCTCTACCCTGCAGTCAGCATGGCCTTACCTGGTCGTTCGGTAGGCCCAGAGTCCTTGCATTGGATCACGGGGGGCCCTAAAATCTTGTGTCCTAGTCGGTCTTCCCTGGCCTAATTCACACACTAAGGTCACCCAACACTGTTTCCCTACCATCCCATGCAATCCTCACTATGGCTAACTCCAGACTCCAACTTATCTCTCAACCATAACTTTGATACCATTCTGTCACCACCCACCATCACCAAAAGGAGGGAAGGGTCAGCAGATTTCCAGGCCCTTCCTTCTTTAAGTTGAAGGAGAGATAATGACCCCCGAGACCCGCCTTCAATAGGTCCTGGAGTGGTGACTAGCACCAAGGATATAGAATCACACAATAAATGGAAGGCATTACCCTTTTTCTTTTAATAGGATCGGGAGATAGAATGGTATATTTCAACAACACCAAAAGAATAAAGTAAAAGTAAATCCAAGAACCACTCCCAATGCATGTTACAAAAGTAAAAATCTAGAAAGTACAAGTGACTATAAGGGTAAAGTACCAAATAAAGAAAAAGAGTGACTGCAACTACCCCAAAGGTCTGAGCTAGTATGGTCCCGCGCGATCCTCGAAGACCTCCTGGAAACCTAAAAGCAGTTTTATATATGTAGGGTGAGCATACAGGTATACACGGTAGGGAAAACCAATGACTCTCGTGCACAAGTGGGGGAACGTGCTAAAGTCCCATGAGAAAAAGAGTAAACCAAAAACCTAACACGGTAAACTATCCACCCAAGCCTCACCAAGGAACACTCCCCAAATAACGCAAGTCAAGTAATATATATAATAAGAGAACACCTATTTTTGGGTACCCCGTGCCACTTTCCCACTGGTTATTGAAGACATCCTACGCATCGAACCAATCCTGTCATTCTCACCACAGTCCCACTTCCACACCCGCCCGCACACACCTGGGCCACAACCTCACGCAGTCCCACTGCTATACCCCGCCCGCACACACCTGGGCCACAACTGTCACACGTAACCAGGCCTGCAAACACTAAGGCTAGAACAACCACCACCATGCTCAAAGACACCTGGGCTAGAAGATCCATTACCACGCCCGAAGACACCTAGGCCTCATCCTGAAGATACTTGGGAAACTACCTGCCCATACACACCTGGGCCATAACCACCATGCAACCCCGCCCGAAGGTTCATTGGCTAATAATGGACCTCATGCCATTACTACCTACCCGAAGATACTTGGGCTATCCGAGAAAGGGAGCAGAAAAGAAGCTAATAACCAGCTACAAATAATAGTGTTGGGAAAAACATCCTCCCCCATGAAATGGTGGTGTTCGGAACTAAGTGCTCAACTTTGGTGGGGGAGAATAAGAAACACAAAAGTATAAGTATATATATATATGTAATAAGAACTCCCCCAAATTTAGGTTTTTCATCCAGCCTAAGGAACACAAACAACACTCAAGTCCGAGTCACAACTCATACGAAACAAAACCCATTCGTCCCGTCTTTTTTTTCACATTCAGTAATGATGTTTAATTAAGTTCTACACATGCTTGGGAAACTGAGTAATCATAATCACGAGAGGGAAAGCAAACAGTCAAGCATCAACGATAACACCCACACCCGGTTCTCTTGTAAAGCCACCATAACCAAAGAAAACCCCAAGATGCTGACCCATGTCCAATATCCAAGAGCAAAAAAGGGATTCTCAACAACAGAGGATCCCACCCCAATTCGGGATATAAAAAAGGTAACAACCCTGTCTTAAAAATCACAACCACTAAAAGCATAACATAGGGGATACCATCCCCAATTTTACAACCACCGAGTGTATTATAACAGGGGATCCCATCCCCACCCACATCACCCAGCAAACGGCCAGTGAAGGAAAACAACCAAACCACCACCACTAAGCAGGCCCATGCAGGTATTTTCAGATTTATAAGATTTAACACACTCCATGATTTCAATTTCTATGTGCTTTAACTGGGGTTATCACAGAATATGATTGATCCTGGTGCTTCCAATTTATTTAGCCGAATATATGTAATTAACATATTTCCATTACAGTTTATTCATTATCTTCATTAAGTTTCGGGTTTATCCAATCTTACAGAATCAAGAGCATGCCCACCTGACATGATACACAAAAGTGAGAGACGAGGAGAAATTCCCTACTTGTTAATCAATGATCGATGCTAAGGCTGGGAGCAGAACTTCACGGATAGCGATGCGGATCGTCCGAACGAAAAGATGCTCGTCTGAACGAAGGGTACTACTAGAACAGGGGTGATCGAGGAAAGAAGAAACCATGTCTAACCCTTTAGTTTATAAGGGTCGGGGATGGTTGAGATAAGAACGTGAAACCACGTAAGGAGCGGGGGTCGTGGGTTGACCACGTGGCCCCACACGTTATTAAAGGGTCAGGCGGTTTAAACCTATTCCCACAATATGATAAGTCATTAAATATTTTATTAAAACATTTATGGGCATTACCGGGCTTTAAAAAAATCTTTAAAGAGGTCAAAATAGGGTTTAAAACCCAATATGCGAAAAAGGAGTGCTACTGGAAAGACCCCACGGGGGTATGCGAGAGCCACCGGTAGCCGAGAGCTACCTGTGGCTGACAGCGACCGGTAGCTCGGCCTACCGGTAGGCCTACCATTATGCCAAACTTCACCGAGATTCCCAGACCAGAAAAAACAGCAAGAGATTTTCACAATGTAATAGACCCCAAAATCTTGGGCCATTACAACCTACCCTTGGTGGAGTTTGTGTACAACAACAGCTACCACTCCACCATCGGGATGACACCATATGAGGCATTGTACGATCGACCTTGTAGATCACCTCTGTGCTGGACAGACCCTGGGGATTCAGTGCTTATGGGACCAGAGATGGTCCATGCCACGATAGAGAAGGTCCAGGTCATCTCGGAACGGATGAGGACAGCTCAGAGCCGACAGAAGTCTTATGGTGATAGGAGATAGAGACCACTAGAGTCCGAGGATGGCGACCACGTTTTCTTGCGGTTCTCACCTCAATGTGGATTACGGATATTTGGACGTGCGGCAAGTTATCTCCGTGCTTAATCGGACCATTCTAGGTTATCAGCAGGATAGGCGAGGTGGCTTATCGCCTGGCTCTACCACCTCAGTTGCACAGGGTGCACGACGTCTTCCACATATAACAGTTGAGGAGATAGTTGCACGACCTGACGCATATAATCAACCATGGGGAGCTGGAAAATGATGAAAGGGCGACTTTTGCGGAGGTCCCAATGGAGATTGAGGATCGATAGAAGCGGTTCCTATGTGGGCGGTCAATTCCTCTAGTGTGCATTAGGTGGCAGCACAGGAACCTCCAGGAGAGCTCTTGGGAGTGGGAGGCTCAGATGCGTGATTAGTACTTTCATTTGTTCCCCTAGTTTGTGATGAATCTTTACGAGGACGTAAATCCCTAAGGCGGTAGTAATGTAAAGACCCATAAATTTCAAAAAAAAATTCTTTTCTTAATTTCTTTGGTATTTTACGAGTACGTAGTTTCTGACGACACCTGATTCTGAGGCCCGGTGTGCCCAGAATCAATTTCCAAAGTTTAGCTCGGGTACGTTCAGTGAATGAACGAGCGAGTTTTCCTAAATTTTGAACAGGTTCCTGGAATCAAAATTTGATGGCACCGATGAAACCGCAGTGCCGATAATTGCTTAGGGAGACCTTTTCTGGAGTTGCGTTCGCTCGGGAGGTGTTTTTAAATAAATGGGTTAACTGAAGAGTGAAATAAAATTTGCGCTACAATTTTATTTCTATTCTAAGTAAGTATAACCTATTTGTGGAAGTTAGGGTGGGACCCACTACATCCTAACTCCACTTGGAAGGATATTAGTAAGGTGAGTCCCACATGATCCCCACCCCTTCAATTCCCCTAAACCCCCTGTTTTCCAGATAGAACCGTTCAAACGCCCACAACTTGGGTTATGGACCTCCGATCGATGCACCATCTATTGCTTAGCGATACTTGTTTTGAAACAGTAGTTTCATTATATTAAAATCAAGGTTTCAAAGAACATTGTGTATGGTTGGGTTGGTTCGAACACAAAACCAACCGGGGCCTCGGAGTGGAAGCACTTATAACTTGAGCTACGGACGTCCGATTGACGTGTCGTCGACTTTTTTAGATTCATATTAGTGAGACAGTTCTTTTGGATTACACTTCTTGAGGTTTGGACACAATTGGAGTACGGTCCAGTTTGTTTTGACTTAAAATCCAATCGGGCCCCTAGGACGAAAAACCCATAACTCTCAGACCGGGTGTCCGATTGACGCGTCGTCTGTCGCATTGATTTCCTATTGATGAGACAGAACTTTGGGATACATCAACTCTAGAATACGTGTCAGTTGATGTATCGACCCCCTTGGCTCGTGGAGAGGACCCTCCCGGAATCGATCATGTTGTGTGCGGGAACCCTAGAGTTGGTTGTGACTGCGACGACAATGACGATTGTACTGGGATCCTCCGTGGGTTCGACAGTGACGACGACCATACTAGAATCCTTCATGGGTTCTACGGTGATGACTAATGTTCTTGTATCCTATGTGGTTCCAGCAGTATTTGACTACTATTCTTGTATCCAACATGGGTTCGACAGTATTTGACTATGTACTTGTATCCTACGTGGGTCCGGCAGAGTAGCTGGTCTTGTATCCTTTGTGGGTCTGACAGCTTAGCTGGTCTTGTATCCTATGTGGGTCCGACAACTTAGATGAATCAGTGGCTACATCTGATCATCTCTATCGCCTTACGAAGAGTATACCTATGTGAGCTGAGTCTTGAATTTCAATCATTATCTTCGATATGATTTTTTTGCTATCCTGTGTGGATTTATTTGTGCCTTCCAGTGTATATTGGTTTGTGAATTCATATGTGGAATGGGTTATGTTTCCTGTGTGGACTGGGTTGTACTTGGGCTCGTGTGTTGGAGCCGAGATGGAAATGATGACTTAGGTATATGTATGGGAATATACCTAAGTGGAGTTGGTTGTTACTTCGTGATTGTATCTTTCCTTTGTGGTTATCCTTCATGTATTCTGGGAGACCTTCAGGGGTCTTGGGGTCCCTACTAAGTAGCGTATTCTCACCCCTGCATGGGCTATGCCTGCACTACGTTGTGTTGGATGAAGAAGACAGATAGCGCTAATCGAGGTGGGAGCTTGTGGAGCTGGACGGTACCTAGAGGTGGATCACTGGATGGGACTTACATGGAGCAGACGACTGGAGCTGATGAGCAGAGGAGGATATCTGTACCCACCCTTCAGGTGGGATTACCAGAGGACAGCTCGGACTCGCTGCTTTACTTTACTATTGATGTACTCTCTTTTCAGTTGTACTTTAGTTTCAGTTGGGTTTTTATTCTGGCCCATTTACTTTCCAGCACTTACTTTTGTACTCAGTTTAGTTAGTGTTTACTTAGCTTGCATACTCTGTGGTGTTTCTTTTCATTATAAAGGAAATGACTTCCCTTTACTATCGGGATTTACGCCTTTGGTGCTAGTCACCAGCCCCTGGCCTATGGATGGCGGGCTTGGGGTATTCATGGAACGGGCCCTGAGGATGGGTGGTGACATGATCACTCTTGCTCATTATCTTTTCTGATATCTTGTTAAATTATTTAGTCACATGTTGTATTTCATTAACATGGTTATTACCATACTAAATTTTTTCTCACCCCTTTCCTTATGTATTCCCCATGTTATCCAATGAACATCTGTAATATAAAATGAATTTTTTGTGATCAATATGGAGAATAAACTAAGGAATCCATGTTTTATATTCTTATTGAAGTAATATGAACGTAGTCCTCCAATGGCAATAGGCCTTTTAGATACATGTTTTGTATTGAAAGATATGTTTTATTAAAGATCATGTAATAATATGTGTAATTGTATTGGGTCACTATATCAAAAAAAGACACATCGTAGAAAAGAACATGAATAATTAATCATGTAATAGATTTCACATTAACACACCTACCCATTTTCACATCAATAAAGCATTGATCTAATGAGATACACAAGAATTCCAAGAATGTCATACCACAAAGATATTCTCTTGGGATAAAAACTCACTAACAGTAACATCACATCATACAAATAAATACAATTTTATTATATGGAAAATATGTCCCACCCCAATCACGTGATTCAAATACAATGATTTCTATGTGCTAAAACCCAAATTATACCCACATTATAGAACAATTATGCCAACATTAAAAGGATCCATATAGTTATTCCTAAAATGAAGAAAAACAATTTTTGAACAAGATTGATGGTGGATAGAGAGACGACAAATTATGTTTTTGATTCACCCAATTAAAAGGGAGGAAAATAATATAGAACATTACAGGAAATCATATATAATTCCTAATAGTTTATCCTATAATCTTAGGGATGTGTGGATATTTTTATGGATATAAGTTTTTTTAAATATGTGCATGTGATGCCAATATATTGATAGTAATCGCTAGGAAAAATGTAG
Organism: Viscum album; assembly: GCA_963277665.1. Lineage (NCBI taxonomy): Eukaryota > Viridiplantae > Streptophyta > Magnoliopsida > Santalales > Viscaceae > Viscum > Viscum album. The sequence goes on along the minus strand of OY728132.1, from coordinate 296,291,888 downwards.
GTTTTAGTGGTATTCAATAATTTACATATAATCTATTTAAATAGGTCTTATGGCATAGCACATAGGGATATTCTAAAATGAGTCCCAAATATGCTAGAACAGTGAACCAATGTAGATGGACACACTGCAATGGTGTCTGAAAAAAAGACTAAAATCAATGTTGTTGTTATCCTAACGATTTTTTAATGTAGTGGAATGTACCATGGTGAAATGATCATGATTACATCATAGGTTCCAAGACATCATAGGAAATAATTTCCAAAACAAAAATCCATGGTTCAAAAAACCAAAATTAATAGAAATACCAAAAAACCATCTTCCATGATTTCATTATACAACCAATAATCCATAAAAATTTTAGTTTAAGAAGTGTCAAAAACAAGGTTTTAAAAAGTATTTCCACAACTATGCTACAACCACAACATCTATGACGTAGAATATATATCATGGCAAGGAATCTGATTACATCAATAACATAGTCTAACATCCCTCTTTCACATTGAAAACAAAACATAGAATAATCCATTAAATATTATTGTTTCTAAAAAATCGTGATATTATTGACATAAATACAAGCCTTAATATTATTCTAGTATAGGTATAGATACATTTTATTTATATTTTAATTGGTTGGATACACAATAAGTGTTTTTTCACACTGACTAAGTTATCATTGTTTAGAAATAGTATTATAGTTTTGTTGTATGATACCCACCATTACTGATGATGTCTCAATTTATCTTCCAGGTACAATATTTCCCTTATTTGTTTGTATAATTTATTAATTTGACTATTGGTGGTTTTGGGGTGAAATTGTAGAATTATGGGAGGAAGAGTGGAACTGTATGGTTAGAACATGGCTTTCCCAAACCATGCGCCCATGACAATAATTTATGCAATCCCAAACATATGGGATTCAAATGGTTGTATCATGGTATGTAAAACCATGATCCCCTAAATTAGTAACCATGATACCCATGGGAGGAATAAAATAGTTTGGCATGCTATTAGGGATATCCATGTGCCCTGTACAGTAAACCGTGCATGCAGAAAATTGAACCCCATAATATGGGTTTTAATGTTCCCAAACGCTTAAAAATACCCCTAATTCAACCCCACTCTATCCTAGAAGTTTTATCTCATTTTTAGTCATCCAAACAGATTCGAAGGGATTTTGAACTACTTTCTTGATGAATCAATGATATTTTTACTAGATCTATAGCTCTATTAGTAAGAGACATCATCCTGATTGGTTTCATCCCTATTACACATCATTATGTCATCACATAAAGGGATGTTTTCCTACATTGGTGACGAACCTAGATATAGGATTTGATAGATATAATTATTTTGAAATGGAATCATGGTTTTTGATCTAGATATAATTCATTATCATGGTCTTCATAATTCCGCATCATATAGGAATTCTGTTTTGAAATGTTGATCTATGATTTTTAGGTAGGTGGTATAAATTACAAATCCCAAAGTCTTAATTTATTTATGTTAATGTAATTTTGCAATTTCAACTGTCTTGGTTAGTCAGTTTAATCAACAATTTAATTAGATTAACTGAATTTCTATATGATAATTAAAATATTTGAATTTGGGGAAATTTTTTATTTCATGAATTAGATTAATTAATTAGTTATTAAATTAATGTACTAATATGGTTATGGGAATGTTTTGATATTATAATTTCTAATTTTAGTTAATTCATGGGATATTGAAATTGATTGAATAATTTAATGAAAAATTGATTTATTTAAAGGAATTATGGGATTTATATATTATCCTTGAAGGGTTATGAATTATATGATTAACGATTAATAAATGGTCTGATAGTTATTTGTTAAAATTATATCCATGCTAATTGATGTGATATATCCAGACTATTTGATAATTGAAATGTTATTTTCTGATGTGAATAGTGGATGAGAGGGTTAATGATGATTTAACATATTAAATGCGATATATTTGAAATGTATGATTGGTTGATCAATGGGTTCTGGGACAAAAATAATTCTTAAAATACCCATGGGGTTCTAGAAATGGCTTTCTAGACCCAAAATGTCTGCATGCGATTATGATTGTGGGAAACATACCAATGCATCAAAATCCCACTTGTGTGATTGGTTGATAATGACTGTGGGACTCAATCTCATGCTTCAAGAACAGTCTTGTGTGACTGTTCGATCAATGGGTTGTTTGACATAGAAAATTGATTCAAATAACCATTGGGTTATATCCATGGAATTCTAGGACCAAAATATCAGAAATGGACTCTTGTTCCAATTAACTGTGTTTTGAATTAAAATTAAATCAATAATGAAATAACACATGATAATTAATTGTAAAAAATATTTAATATGTTTTAGAATCCAAAATGTACAGAAGAAGGTATCTATGGGTTGGGTGTCATTATGAACCCAAGAAATTTCATTGTTAATTAAATAATATTTAATTCGAAAAATTATTTATATTATGCATTTCAAATTATTCATTATAAATGTGTATTCACTATTATTTAATAGCTATTGTTTTAGATGCCATCGGTTGTGGACTACTGAGTTATACTCACACCCTACTCGGGCTTCCTAGTCGAAACCAGAATATAATTCATGTTTACGTGATAGGATAAGGTAAGGGGCCCCATTTTAGATGGCTAAGTCGGGATAGAGCAAAGGATGATGGAACCAAACATGGTTTTAGGACTCTCTTGGTGGTGTTGTTAGTGTTTCTATTTTTAATTATCATTTTTTAACATGAAACTTATTTTTAATTAAATATTATCCTTTTAGTTATGTACGCTATTTTTAGTTTCATTTCTTCATGTGATATCGGTTGATATGATTATTGTATTATTTTTATTTTTGGTTACTATCTATTGGTTATTGAATGGTAATTTAAATTTTTATTATACTCTAATAAATAGGATATTGTCTCTGAATGGAATATAAATTTGGACCCTGATAATAATCAGAAACATGTAGCTTATAGGTAGGTTCACTTGACATTTCCTAACCGGCCGACATGGGGTACCGGTATGTGGTACCCTTGTCTGATGTTATAAAGTATTATCAGATAAGTTTTTTTTCTTTTCATTTGTCATAATAGTTTTCAATGGTAGATAGGATATTAGAACAAGTTACACATTGGACATGAGATCATGTTTGGAAGAAGCTTACCCGTGTATTCAAAAAACCCCAAGTACCCCTGATGGGATTGTAGTTATTATTTTTTGTTGTTATGATTGGATTTAATTTCACCGCGAGTGATGCAATTTTTGGGTAATGTTATTTTTTTTGATATTTTATAATATTATTCATGTGACCTGGTATGTAATGAGAGTTCAATATTCATACATCATTCTAAGAACTCTAGTGAAATGGATCATTTTATTCGATCAAAAACAAAACTGTTGGGAATATTTTTGGTATTGAAATTCATTTAATTTATTGATTTAATTAACTAGAAAAGGATACAAATATATAAATAGAAAATTTTTAATGATGAAAAATTTGGAAAATTTATTCTTATTAATATACCTATCATAATGTGTGTGTTTAGAATTGTAGATATTTGAATCCATGATTATTTTTTCTAATAAAAAGATATGTGGATATGAATGGAAATGAAATTCTATCAATTGAACCGAAGGCACCAATTGTGTTGGGTGAAGTATCAAAAGAAAAGTTCCTGGAGAACTTTAATAGATTCGTGTAGTTTTTGTTGAGTGACCAAGACTAGGTTTTGAAGAGTATAACTGATATGACACATGAGTTTCAATTATAGAACCATCTGAATTTTTTTGGATAGTGTGAACATGAGGAATATGAGTTTTGGATTGAGTTTATATGGATGTAACTTTACCAAATGGGGACTCCAACAGAGAATAGAGTCAAATTGGATACCTACATATTACATGTTTAGGAAAAGGGTTAGTAGAAAATCCCAAATAATGATGAAAAAATGGAAATTTTGGATTGGTAAGACCTTCAAGATATGTTCTCAGAGAACATTTATCTTGAAATTCCCTATAAAGAGAGAGTATATGGTTTTATTAAGTTAAATCTAGGGATCATGTTCGCTATGGACTATACCAGTCGCTTCAAATATTTTTAGCACTTTTCTACAGCATTGACTATATATGAGGTGACTACAAAGAAATGGTTTTAGGATGTGATTATATAAAGATTAATACCAATTATAATATCATTCATGATAAAATTTTCTATAAAGTTGTGAATTAGGCATTCATTTTTTGAGGGGAACCTGAAGGAGGATACTATTAGAAGATAGGTTATTTCTACAAGAATTTTTGAAGGTATCTATTTAGATATTATAAACTGTATCTATAAAAATGATGTCCATGGTTATAGAATGATTAGTCGATAGGGGAAATGGTCTATCACATAATACATTAACATAGTGACACCTCATACAGTAGGATATGACATCAATATAGGTTCTGTAAGAACCGACAATAGATGGGTAATGATGGAGAAGCTAGGTAGAACCATATGATGAGTTGGGTCTTCCACACCATATTGTTCTGGAAATTGGAGTTCTATTGTCCATAGTGGTATAGGTTGTGGATGTGGTGCTTCTAGGAAAGAGAACCATTATCATTAGGGTATCGAATGTCAATGGCTAAGACTGCAACATGAGAAATATGGAAAATATAGTTTAATATAGTTCATCCTATACATGTTGATAGAGAGGCTGGACTTTTGATAGTTGGAGGTACCATTAATGTAGATTATATAATTTTAGGGCCTTATTTTATATAATATTCACTGATTCATTTATATCTACACAACTTGTTAATGGGGTGTGTCTCACAGTTATGTTTGTAAGTAGGGTTATGAAAATTGATACACTTTCTAGAGCCTTATTTGAAAATGTTTCCTCTCAGTATGGGAATGAACTAGTTAGTGGCATACGACACCCAAGTAGATTGTTACCATATGATAGAGACATTATGTCTCCTAAGGGTAAAAATTATGTACACTTTGGAAAATGAAATTTCTAGGAAGGCTATGCAGGTCTAGTTTATCAAAAACTGTTGGGGCTAAACACCTCATATTCTAGTCTGTTTAAAGAAAATTGGAGTGTATAGAATATTGTATTTCCACCCATAGTGGATAGGTTCCATGGTTATTTCTTAATGAATTATAATGTTTTCCACCTGAGGGATATGTGGTGTTTATTATTGATATCATTATGTGGGATGAGACTATTTCAATTTCACCTTATAGAATGAAACTAGTTAATCAATCAATAGATCAAGTCATAGATAGAAGAATTGATGGATAAAAAATTTATCCAACTAAGTACACCACCTTGGGGTTATCCTGTATTTTCTTCAAATAAGAATTATAAGACCCTATGATTGTGTGTCATTGACATGAATTTATATTGTATGACTATGAAGAGATAGTATCCTCTTCCATATATCTATGATCTGTTTGATTAATTGAGAGGAGCTTCAGTTTTCAACAAGATTTTGTTGAGATCAATCTATCACCAATTGCTATTTCTACCTTCAGATAGAACTCACTTTAAATTCAAAAGAAGTTATGAACTATCCTAGTTTGATGTGATATCATTTGGGATGACAAACACACCATCAGTTTTTGTGGCCTTGATGATCAAAATCTTCTACACGTACTTGGATCGTTTTATTGTAGTATTTCTGCATAAAATTCTCGATAAATCTAAGGCTCATGATGATCATGAACAAAATCATGAAATAATACTATTTAAATTTAGAGAGAATTGAATATACTCTATGATATTTTTTATAAAATTCTTGATAGATCAGGTACATTTCATTTGACATATAATCTTAGAGGAAGGGTTTCAGTAGACCAGAGTACTGTTCAAGAAGTTGTTTCTTGGGAGAACCCCATGAACATTATTGTTATAAATGGATTTCTGGGTCAATAAGGATATTATTGGAGGTTTGTATCATCTATTACATTTTGGATTAACCACTTGATGGATTGAACAATAAGGGATTAATATTTTTAATTGTACGGTGGATGTGTGAATGTTTTCCAAGTCATTAAAAAAATTCACTACTGCATCGATCATGATCATTCTTGAGAAAGGGTAGGAGTATAAATTGTTCTATGATTTAACACTAAACAATATAGGAGAATGTATTATAAAGGATGAATTATTTTTGGAGTATGGGTCATGGAAGGAGAGGAAACATGAACAGAACTACCCTATACATGACCACGAGTTAGCTATAGTGATTTATAATTTGAATTGTTGGACAAATTATATTTTGAGAGAGAAGTTTTCAATTCATACTAACTATAAGAAGATAAATTATATCTTTTACTAGTGGTATTTGAATTTTCATATGTGGAAATGGGATGAGTATATTCATTCATCAGACTATGATATAGAATATATACCCAGGAAGGAAAACAGTGTTATTGACGCTCTATATAAGAAAACTATTACTCAAGATGTTGAGGATAGTAGTACAGAGTGAATGATGATGTCTTTTCTAGTTGATATTCCTGTTTTGATTCATGAGGGTTAGGAGAAGTTTACTCTCATATGAGTTTTAATGGCATCCACAATTCTAAGATGGATCAAGTAGAGGTAGTAGAAATGTCTCAAAATCACACACCTTACCATTAGTGATTTTGATTGTTTATTAAAGAGATATGTAATAGGACCTCATAAATATGAGTGTGTCAATTATGTTATATATAACAATGAATATATTTCCATCCTATTATTGTTACATTATAAATGGGTCTTTATTCAATTAAATAGAACAGAAATGATATTTTTTTTGTTAATATCCCAATTCAATTATAGAAATTATTTTATTTTAAATAATGGATTTTTAAATTAAATAATATTTTAATAATATTTTATTTTTAAATCATTTGTTTAGATATAAATTATTATATAAATTTTATGAAGCCAAATGTAGCTTCTGTAAGGGTTAATCAACTATAATTATCAATATAACTATATTTAATTATAAAGATGAATATTATTTTAATAGAGAAAAATAATATATTTTGAAAATTATTTAGATAAAATTAATATCAGTTTCTAAAATAGTGAATTGTTCATAATTTTATTATATTCTAATTTTTGGGAAAAAAATAAATTACCACACAAATATAAATTCTGTATTAGGATATCATGTAACAAAAGAATTGATGTAATAAAAACTATAATAGGTATCAATGAAAAAATATATGTTTTATCTTAAAAATATTTATATTTTATGTTTATTTGATTAATTTTTAAAATCCATTGTGAATCCTCCAAAACCATTAATATAATTTTCGTTTTTAAATCATTTTTAGAGTGTGACTCACCCCACACAAGCAAGGAAATTATTTCATTAATTTTTTAAGTATGGATTATAAAATAAATAGAACCAAACCCATTTGGGAGAAACCATGGTCATAAACCATGGTATGGATTCTGGTTTTGGATATTTTATTACATAGAGTCCAAAATCAAAATAAAAAAACCACAACACTTAACATATATAAACATAATAGGCTCCAATTTCAGTTCACCAAATCTCCGTATATCACGTACATACTCATCAATCCACTACATAGGGTAATACCAAGTCAACCCCATCATTCGAGAAGACCCTCCCATGACTTTTAAGTCAAACACTCATGTAAGGGATCTTACACACTCATTTTTATTCAAAAATTCTTTTAATTTATTCTTCTTAATTTATATTTTTACATGCTGGGATATGTTATTCCATATATAATATATTTTTTATTTTTTTATGTATACATTTATAGAGTCCCCGTCCATAGTCATTAATCATTTCAATGAACCGTTATGTACACTCATTACCATGCTGATATTTATTAAGGGATATCTCTATTATCATTTCCATTAATGAACATATTTTATGTTATTTCTATTAAATTCCAATTTTTTTATTTTGGGATATGTTATTCCATATTTCTCTTACTTATAATTTAATTTATAAAGGACGAGATCCACCATTCACTATAATTAAGCATCCCTGGATCCTTTATGTTAACCTATTACCAAGCCAAAACATAGTTAGGATTCATTTCTTTATTCATGTTTCTTCATTAATTTATGTCTTCTATTTAATATTTTCTAATGATGGGATATTTTTTTGTATCTATTTTAATTACCATTTTATATCTATGTGATTAGTGGCCAATTTATATCTTATCAAAATATTTTTATTTATCTTTAAAATATGATGTTATGTTTCTAAAAGTTCACCGTGATTTTCCATGAAAAAACAATTCTGTAGTGAATACCATACCCATTTCATATTATGGGTGTTCATATTTATAAACATATATTTCTTTATTGGGTAACTACATATATTTATTATAAACTCCTTTATCATGGAATAAATTATGAGATTGAAATAACTCATGTTTTATTATCCATGTGGCACACTTTAGAATGTGAATAAAATGAATGTTATGGGTGCGTTGAATATTATATAGCACTCAAATGAATTTATTATTGTATGGTTTCAACATATTTCATGTTGGGATAGGTATTGAACTTAATTCCTTTATGGGACATTTTCCACAATTGTTTTTGGTCTTAAGATTTAGTGTTTTATGTTGTTTCCACATTTCCCATGTTAGGATAACGTGATATATCATGTATCATTGTTCGTGTTTATGATTACAACTATTTTTATGACCCATTGATATCCTTATATTTTAAAATGTGTTATTATCTTTATTTTCTACCATTTCTATTTCCTTAATGGGCTTTATATATCACCCCTTTTTTATGTATGTCCCCAGAATATACCGCATAGTTTTAAAAGCCATGTAAATTTTAAAATCATGTTAGAGAAGTTTTAAAAATTTTGTTATATACCTTGTTCAATAAGTTATCGTATGTACCTAATTCCAAAAGACTTGGGACTTATCAGTCATTCAGGTTTTATTATTCATACTTTTTCAAAATAAAATATGAATGGATGTGTAATAATGAATATTTTTTTATAGCCGCTATCAGAGAAAATTTTTAGTTCTTTTTGGTATTTTTATTAGGGAACTCTAGAATAATCATTTGGGATAAGATTAAATAAAATAAAACAGTCCTCAATTTTTATAAGAATATATTATTTATTTTATCAATAAAATGTATCCATTTCCTAATACTATAATAGGAAGTGGTTCTCGTACATATATAACTAGTGGTAACGACTCCAACAAGGTGTGTCACCCTGACTTGATTTGACAAGGTACACAACAAGGGGCCTTACTGCACACCTAGTTCAAAATTCTTGGGGTATATGATTTGGTAAATTCATAATCTCAGTTTGAAGAATTATTAAGAGAGAGATAAAACACCCATTAGTGTATATATTAGGAAATAGATCATGGATAACATAGATGCATGCATATAAATTCATTTTTGGGGAATTAAATGTACTTTTTATGTTATCCCATTAATTTAATTGGATTCCCCCTTTATGCATTTAATAGTTTAAAAATATTGATTCCCAACATTCCTTTTATTTTATCTAATGGTTGAATGTAAGTTTAATTACGTAAACAATAAATTCACTATTCAATATGATGACTAAACACAACAAGATTACCAAACAAATGGATTAAATAATCATGAACTTCATGAAGATACTATATCAACTAAATATGTTTATCAATATAAACATGGATCTAGATGAACAACCAAATCTCCAAAATAGGTAAAACTCTATGATTTATCCCTTTATTAATTAATGGTCTCTGAATTTCATTGGATCATATGATCCCTTAACTGTGGAAAGATGGATCAAATACTCTGAGATGAACATCTACATCAATAAATGTTCAGAAAATGAGAAGATTCTATTGGTTATTTGTCGTATAGAGGGAGACACTAATGAGTGGTGGATATTAATCAAGAATATGATGGATAGTGAATAGATATATGGGATAGATGGAAGGGAAATCCAAAAAAAATTCAATAAATATTGCCTCACATAGACTGTCTTAAAATGGAAAGGGATTTTATTTTCCCTCATAAAAAAAGATAGAAAACATCTCAGGGTGTATGAGAAAAAATTCACAATATTTGCATGATATGCCTAACACCTCTATAGATACCCCCATATGCAAGGTTGATATCTTATTTTGTGTGAAAAAACATAATCTTCGAAATTACCTAGTGATCCATGACTTTGATAGCTATGAAGAAATTATATTATGATCCCCTAGTGTCTAAATAGAGTTTACAGAATCTCAAGGGTATCATGGGGAAAAGAAGAAATAAGTGGAGTTTAATTTTAGAGGTGTGATGGAAAAATATTATGGTGTAAGAAATTTCATCATTCAAAATTTCAAAGGTGTGGATGAAAGCAGCCTAAAAATCCCCTATGTTGGACATAGAAATTCTTTAGATGCGGTAAGGAAGGGATCCTAGTTAACAATTTATGACATGGTAAACCCACTAATTTAATAGAGGAAAGTAATGCTCTGGTCAACCCTCATCACATTTTTTCATTACTAAAAGTGCATGGAAAAATATAAATTTACAATCCAATGAAATAATTCAAGGGTTTTCAGAGACATCCAACAACCTCTAATGTTAGTAAGGAAACACATTTTCCATGACAACCATAGAGGTGGATCCTGATAAAAAGGTGTTGACAGGTATGCTAGTTTTTTATTCAAGGAGAGAGAATGTAATTTTTGATTATATAATTACACATTCCTTCATATAAGAATATTTTAGTAGATCATTTCAACCACCACCATTAATCATGTAATTGGAGTTATTGGTTAAAACACGAAAATGAGGCATTTATTGCATCATCTGTATATACATCATTTCTAGTCAAAAATTTTGGGATGAAAATTACATCAAACATTTTCAATCCCCATTTTGTGGAATTTAATGTAATTTTAGTGAAGTATTGTATTTATTTATATATAGAAACCACAAATTACTTCTAGTATGAAATCACTCTCTATTATGTGAATCAACCCCTCATTCTGCACAAATTCAAGGGAGAAGATCAATATTTTTTAGCTCCAACATCTCTAACATGGATATTATTACCCTATGAAAATGTTTTCCTCTCTAAAATGATTGAGTCTACAAAATGAATAATCCTCATTGACATGAATATTGTGATAGAATATGTTGATGAGTTTCCAAAAAAATTCCCGGTCTTCCTTCAAGATGATATGTTGATGTTTCTATCGAGTTATACCGAGGGAATTACCATTATCCTATATTATATATATAATGGATTTTTTTTACACATTAAATGATAATGAAAATAAAATAGTAAAATATGGATAAATAGTTCTTACACCCATGTGATTTACCAAGGGGAGAACCAGTCCTCTCCTTTAAGAAGAATGATTGATAAATTCACATATGAATTGATTATAATGAGCTCAACAATATCACTATAACGAAAAATTATCCTCTTTCATAGATTGATAACCTGTTTGACCAGCTACATGGAGTAAAAAAATTCTCTAATTTGGATCAATAATCACGATATTACAATGTTATGGTGAGGAAGGTGGATATCCCCATGACAGTAGTTCGTACATGGTACATGCACTATGTGTTAATAGTGATGCCATTTGGTATCACTAATTATCTAGAAAACATCATGGAATTGAAGTACATATTTTTTATATATTACCTTGAAAAATTTCAGTTATTCTTTTTAGATGATATTCTAATATACACAAAAATTATGGAGGATAATGATGATTATATGAGAACTATGATAAAGACCTTACAAAAGGAGGATAATTATTCAATATATAGAAAATGAGAGTTTTAGTTGAAGGAAATATCATTAATGGGGTATATTATTACAAAATTGGGATATCTGTGCACCCTTCAAATAAAACATAATAGATATACGCACGAGGCCATCATGTATGAAATATATCTATAGTTACCTTGGATTAGGGGGATATTATAACCGATTGGTGAGAAATTTATTTCAATTATTTGACCCTCTAAGCATTCTAACATAAAAATAATTCATTTTTTTCAGGGAATGAATAATGTAAAAAGAACTTGAAGGGACTAAAATGAAGGTCTATCACTACACTTTTTCTCACACTAACCACAAGTGGAGAGCCTTTCATGGTATTCAATGATTCATTAATGAAAGTCTTGGGTTGTGTGATAATTCAAGGAGAAAAAGTCATAGTATATGCTTCAATGAGGTTAATGGTTAATAAATAGAACTATGAAATGAATGATTTGGAGTTGGATATTCTAATATTTGATTTTAATATATTGAGGGATTATCTCTATGGGTAGAAGTGTGAAAAATATGTGGACCATAAAAGTCACAAGTATATATTCACACAATGAGTTGGATATGAACAATCAAATATGTCTAGGGATGATCAGAAATATGTCTATTCAATCCACTACAATCCTGGTATATAGAGAAAAGTGGGGATACTTTCAGCATAAAGAATACATCAATTCGATCAATATTGAGTATTTATATGAATCTGATCTTCTTAGATTTATAAGGTACGGAAAGGAAAATCATAAAGGAATAAATATCATCAATAATTTCACAAATGATTGCGCAACCATCCGTTTTGGAGAGGTTTAAATATGCATAAAGGGATGATGTAAGAATTCTGAAGAATATAGAAACTACAAGAATGTATAAATCGTTGGAGATCACAACAGTGTATCTGGATCTCCAAGAACACGATCGGTGGGACAATATGAAGAAGGATATCAAAATGTATACATCTTGGTATCTTCTATTCCAGCAAGTGAAGGTGGAAAAGAAAAAATACAAGGGGATAATGAAACCATTACCCATACCTAAATGGAAATGGTAAAACATCACTATGGGATTTTTCACTAGTCTTCTAATGACATAAATATAAACTAATTCTACATGGGTTATAGTGTTTCTCCCTATAGTGAATTTACAGTTTATTCATATTCAAGAGGATTTATTTTTAAATAAACTTGCATTGATATACATCATAGAAGTGGTAAGGCTTCATGGAGTACCACTATCGATTGTATTTAATCAATATCCATGATTCACCTATATATTTTAGAAGAGTATCCAAGGTGATCTAAATAATGAACTGAAATGTAGTGTGACTTATCACTCTCTAGATGATGTCCACTCTAAGAAGAATATCAAAAAACATGAGGTCATGTTGTGAGAAATCTCATTTAACATAAAAGGAGGATGGGGCCAACATATTCTTCAATTTGAGCTCTATTAAAAAATAGTTTCCACTCATGTTTCCAAATTTCATGTTATGAATCCATTTATGGTAAAGGATACAGAACACTAGCATGCTAGGATGAAGAAAGTGAACATAATCTTATAGAACATGAAACGGTCGAATAAATGGTGTAGATGGTTAATAACATTCAACAACACTTAATGACTTCCCAAATATTACAAAATATCTATGTATAAAATCGTAGTCGAGTCTATGAGTTATCGTTGAAGACATGGTTTTCCTCCATATATCTCTATGGAAGAATGTGATGATATTTTGGAACAAGGGAAATGCTAGTCGAAGATACATTGGCCCCTTTTATATCATTAATCACACCAATGTGGTGGCCAATCGACTGAAACTCCTACCGGACTAATCGTAAGTACATTATATATTCCTTGTACCACTTTTGAGATGGTACATACCAGAACCCTCATATGAATTCAATCCAGCGGTGGTACCGATTGGAGAATGATATTTCTTATGAAAAGAATCCAGTGAAGATCTTAGATCATAGAGAAAATGTTCTAAAAAATGGGATAATTCACTTTTTCAAGTTGTTCTCATGGAAAAAAGTTTTGAATAAGGAATGTGAGAGCTGGAGGAGGGGATGAAACAAAGTTTCCATAAATTTTTTTATTACAGAAAAAAAAAATTTGAATGAATTTCTTTTAAGTGTGGAAGATTTTAATGACCAGAACTATTATAAATAAAATTACACTTTTTGATTTATATTAAATGTATTATTTTGTAATATGATTATAGAAAACACATTAACATATTGGGTTAATAATATCTTAATTAATTTAATTGGATGTTAAGAATAATTACCATTGATAAAATAGCCATTGAATAGTGATCATAATATAAATAAAAATATAGGGTTTTAATTAATCCTATCGACATAGAGAAATTATGTGACAAAATTAATAAGTAATATTATACCCTATGAATCCCACATATGAGAGGTTTCAAGTAAGATCAAATCTCTAGGATTTTTCCTTGACCATGTCTAGATTAAATCTAATAACATAAGTGGTACTAAAATCATTTAATGAAGAAGTTAAATCTCAACAAGATCATTACCCAAACCATTTATGTCGAACTACCTCATTAATGTATCATCATCACATACCTTACTCTTAGGGAATTTGTGGGTGTATTAAAGGTATATGAATTAAGACACTATAAAATTGAGTATGTAAATTATTTTTTAGAGAATAATGAATATATTTTCATCTTATTATTGTAAAATTTTATTTTTTTTATATTTCCATCAGAAAATAAAAACTGATATTTTTTTAATATTGAAATTCAATAATGAAAAAAAGTTTGATAAATTAATGTATTTTGGAAATAAAAAATATTTTTATAAAATACTTTTATTAATTAGATATAATTGATAATATATTTTTTATTAAGTCAAATGTAATTTTTATAATGTTTTGAAAACTTTTAATGTAAAAAAAACCTAGCATATCTTAATAAATGTTGATTTTATTTTAATAGTAAAATTTAACATATTTATAAAATCATTTAGATAAATTTAGTATTATATTTGATGTTATAAAATTGAAATTATTCCTCCACCCCGATCGGCCTAAAGGCCTTATTTTTTATTGATTTTTGATATCCTTCTTTCAAGGGTTGAGGGGGAACCCATACAAGGCTCGTTGTCTTAGAGATTACATGGCCCATAGGCTTAAGAGACATTACACGACTAGAAGGCCTTAGGGAATTAAACCTGACTATATCAACAAGGAACTGCCTCTCTCCACCATATGCATCGTATTGGTAGCTCCCCACCTTCGCTTGGTCGTCTGGTTAATATTCCCATGAAAGCACAGGCTGGTCCTGATGGAATAACCATTCCCTCTAATTCTTAAAAATCCATTGGTTATACTCTGGTGAGTGTTCTTGCTCTGAATCCTCATCTGGGGATACACTTTTTTTGTAGAGTCTATCTGGGGCAACTGCATGTGGCACAAATGCATTGAGGTGGCCTGAAGGCCTTAAAGGTGGCATGAAATCTAAATTGACTTAAAGGCCTGGGTGGCCTAACGGCCTTATGAACTCCATGGCCAAGCCAGTTTCCCAAGTTGAATTGTTCTTGCTGCTACATTACTGAACAGTATGTGCTACAATACCTATTAAAATACTTGCATAGAGCATGATACAATACTGCTATAGTGCTTTCTCCAGTACTACTACAGTGCATGCTACAGTACCCCCGAAATATTCCTCTTGCTAGTTTCAAACCTGGGTCTCATGGATGCACTTAAGGATACCTCACCAACTAGGATAAGGCTCACGTGTAGAAAATTGAAATTATTCAATGGTGATTTTTTCATACTTTTCATATATAGAAGAATTTTGAGGTAAAATTCAAATACCAAATACAAATACATTACTTATTATAACACCATATCAACCAAAAAAGTGATTTAATAAATAATATAAAACATATCCATGATAAAACATATTTTTTATCCTAAAAATAAGGAGTTTTTAATTTTATTTGTCAAATTTTATAACACCATTATGAATCTTTCAGAACCATTAATAGAATATAAGGTTTTAAAAGCATTTCATTAACAATGTGTCTCACATCAACATAAGAAATTTTATTATTTTATTACATTATCCCATTAGAAAAATAAAATAATTATAACCACTTCCATTTGGTAGAATACTTGGGAAAACCCATGGGGTGGATTGTGGTTATTGTTATTTTGTAATATATAGTCAAAAACCTAAATAATAAATAAATCACAGTCTTCTCCTATATAAACCCATCTAAGATCTCAGTTTTCTTCAATAAACTCCTTGAAAAATGTAAATAATATTTCATTAACTCATTAGTGTCCTCCCATGGTGCCCTTAATATCTCAATAATACTGTTTCAAACATTTGGAGGCACACACTGATGTATGGGATCTTCCACTCTCTTATTTATTCATGTACTTGGTTTTTTAGGCTACATAATATCCAGTTTTTCATTTCGGGATATGTTCTTCTATATCCAATATTCTAGTTGTTTTATGTATACAATATGAGATAACCCTTACTATATCATTAATCCTTCCAATAAATCATTATGTCACTTGTATCCATTCTGAAATTTAATAAGGGATTTTGCTCTTCGCATTTCTATTAAACAACTTATTTCATGTTTTGTATCATGAATTCCATTTTATTATGCGGGGATATTTTATTCCATATCCCCATTATTTTCCATTTAATTTATAAATGATTATATCCCACTTTAACTATATATAATCCTCTCATGATCCTTTATGTTTACCCATTACCATGATGAAATATAGTTTGTATTTTTTTCTTTATTCATGTTTTTTCAATACCTAATTCCTTGAATTTCTAAATTAATAACGTTGGGGAATATTTTTCCATGCCCCTATTACTTCACATTTGATTTATATTTATTATAGACACATTTCTTTATCATCAATATATTTGAATTAATCGTTACGAGACTCTATTATGATTCTAAAATTTCATCGTGATTTTCCAAGACAAAACAATTATGTAGTGAATACCATACCTATTTTCCATCAATGATTGACACATATATGCTCATATAATTTTTTTATTATGAAATGAAATTTATTTATTCCATATTCATTAGTCTTTGGATAAATAATGATAATGAATGAAGTCATGTTGTATGATTTGTGTTCCACACTTAAGCATGAGAATGATATGAATGTGACAGTTGCACTCAAAATTATATAGTGCTCTAATGAGTTGGGTAATTTTTAGTGTCATGATACACAATTTTGGGACATAGAGTGAACCTCAGTCCTTTATGGGACCTTTTCCACCATTATTTCTTGGAGTTTTATCCCTTAACTATGTTTTGGATGTCGTGTTTTATATAATTTACACATTTCCCATGTTATAACTATCATGTTATATCATGTATCATAGTTCATGTTTACGATTTATACATTGTTTATTAAAAATAGACAAGAATATTATATAACATGTATTATTATAATTATTTTTTTACATTTTTATTCCCATACTAGGATTTTCAGCTCACACCTTTCTTATGTATATCCCTAGGTTATCGAGTGTAGTTTTGAAATCTAGGGACAATTTAGGACCCTAGTTTACAGGTTTTCAGTAATGTTTTTATTTCCCATGTTGATGATATTAAGATGTATACCTCATTCCCAAAGACACTATAATTCTTGATCATTTGGGTTTTATTATGTGTACTTTTATTTTATAAATCATAAATTAATGTGTAATAAAGTAAAAAAAAAATTATCAGGAAGATGAGTATGAGTTGTTGGGACTGAGTCTTCTATTAGAGATTTCAGATATAGTTTAGTTGATTTGAAATCATATGATTATAGATTAGAGTATAAATAATTCATATGATAATAGACAATGAAAACCACTAGATATTATGGAGGGTGACCTTGTGTTCTTTGAGTGTCCCCTATATTTGGTAACCATTGGATTCAGAGATAGGGGAATTTGGAACCCATGATTTTTGGTGCCTTTAAGATTGTGGAGGGTGTCTGGTCGGTGGAATAACAATGAGTTATTCCACTAAGATATACTACTATGTGTGAATCCTTTCATATACCACTACATCAGTGGTATAACCCTGAAATTTGTCATTTGATCGATATGGATGATGTTAAGCTTGATATAGATGTGTTATTTGAGGAACATCGGATACATATTATGTATCCCAGTGAGAATGTGCTGTGGGGAATGAACATTATGATAGTTCATGTATTCTGGGAAAATGGGCATGTTCTGGTGGAAACGTGGTCATGTTCTTGTGGAAACATGGGAGAGGTAAGACGATATATGACCTTAGTTGCCCTATTTTTTTTCTTAGAATCTTAAAGAGGCGTTGGGGTAATAATTGAAGATAAGAGGTTATAAGGTGGGGGATTGTAGGTTCGCGGCCTTTTCAAGAGGATCCCAAGATAATTTTCAATTACCATTTACCCTTAATTTTTTGTATCATTATTTGGTTTTAATATCAGTGTTTTGAATTGAAATTGAATAATTTTAGAAGGAAGAGGGACATTTTGTGGTTGCTGAATAGTTTTCCAAAACCGTGCACTAATGATATAAAACCCTAGGAACCGAAAAAGGGGGGATTCACATGTTTTGTGCATGGTTTTTAAATTCATAATCCATGTTAGTAGAGACCATGAAACCCCTAGTATGATCTGCATAATGAGGCACATGGTTAGGGAAAATTGTCACCCTCGTATAGAAAACTATGCGAACAAAAAATTGAACACAAGAAATTTAGATTTAATATAAATGAAACCACAAAAATTAACCTAATTCAACACAACAAAACTATAAATGTATTATATGTTTTGGGGATGCATCTAAAATAATTCTATGGTCTTTCAAACTTCTTTATTGATTAATTGAAGATCATATTTATAGATCATCCCCACTCCAGGTAAGAGATCTCACCCCGATTGGTTTCATCTCACTCTCTTATATTTTTCTCATCCTTTGTAGGGATTTTATCCTCTTTTTTAATGGATGTTGATTTAGGTTTTGATATATCTAATCTGTTTTACCATGATTATAGGTTTTGGATATTTATCTCATTCTTCATCATTCTCATGATGATTTTGATTCAATTAGAGATTTTGTTAGAAGATTATCATCCATTATCTTGAGGTCGGTGTCATAAATTTTAAATTCCATACTTGTGATTTAATTAAGTGTATGAAAATTTGAAATTTAAATTCCTATGATTTGGAAATTTTATCTATAATTTAATTAGATTAAATTAAATTTCAATGTGATAATTGAATGGATTGAATTTTTGGAAATTGTAAATTGTTTTAATTAGGTCAATTAATTGGTTAATTAATTAATGGAATAATGAGATTATAGAAATGATGGGATATGGTAATTGAATATTTTGGTAAATGGATGGATTTTTTGATCTTTTGGATTAATAAAATTATTAATTGATTAATTAACAGGGATAATGGGATGTTTTTTGTAACTTTTAAGGGATAATGAATTATATAATTAATGTTTAATAAATGGTTTAATAATGATTTTTTGTATTATTTTCATGTGAATTATTCTAATGCATCCTGAATTTTTTTATAATTGGTATGGTATTACATGATGTGAAACATTGATAAGAGGTTTAATAATGATTAAACATATTAAATATGATATTTGTGATATGTGTGATTGTTTGATAAACATATTGTAGGATAGAAAATGATGCCTGAAATAGTCATAGAGTAAGGAACATGGAATTTTATACCAAGAATGCAAGCACACGATAATGATTGTTGGACACAATATGATGCTTCAAAAGTACACATGTGTGATTGACTAATAATTGTGTGGGACATGGACTGCTGCTTCAGAATCCCATTTGTGTTATTTTTTAATGAACGTGTTGTGGGACACTGATAGATGCTTCAAATACTAAGGGGGACTAGCTCTATCCTTATAGGCCCAAATTGTAGGAATTGTATTGTTGTTCCAATTATCCATGTTTTGAATTGTAGATAAATGGATAATGAAATTAAGGACATGTCATAAGGAATTATAAATCCCTTTTTGATATGGATTAGACTCCAAAATATGTTGATGTAGGTATTTAGGGGCAGGGTGAGATCATGAAACTAATAAAATTAAGTGGTTAACTAATGAATATTGTTATCTTATAACTATTTATTTTATGATTTGTATATTATTATTTATATAAACGAATAAAATATTAATGATTGAGTATTTTTTAAACAAAGTTGATGGTTACCTATTTATTTATAATTACTCTATACATATAATTTCTGATTGGTCCCCAAAAAGACTACATATCTACAGGATAGGTTAAGGGAGATGGCCCTAAATTAGATGGTAGGGTTGATATAGAGAATGGATGAGGGAACCAATCTTTGTATCAAGACCTGTTTGGTGGATTTCCAGTGTCTTTATTTTGGTATTCCATTTTTTATGGATGAAACATATTTTATCATGACAAATATACTATTTATCTATAGTTATTTTTTTCAGTTTCACTTAATCTTTTGATAATGTTTGATCTGGTTATTTTATTATTCTGGTTGTTGGTTATCTTCAATTGGTTATTTCATGGTTATTTCAACTGTTGTGAGGCTTTGATAGAGAGGGTTTAATATCCCCATATTTATATATATATTACCCTTGTGTCTAGTCAGTAGCCTCTGGCATATAGACCGGCACAATTGAAGTCATGTAATTGACTGGCCCGAGACACCAGTATGTGGCAAGTAAGTGAGGATGTTTTTTTGATATTATTCTAAGAAGTGTTTCTTATTACTCTTCTATTTTATAATAAATGATGTAAATTTCTTGTTTAATTATAGTGATTCTATTTTATTTAAAATAGATGTTTTTTATCATATATAAATAATTTCTCATAATCATTTAGTTGTTACTTTTATTCAATGTTATCTCAATAAAATAATGTCCCATTTTCAATTACAACTAATGTATTAGTGGGAAAAGAACCTTATTTAACCAATGATTTTAATATACATTAAAATTACTCAAATATAATAGCCATTTATATAAGAAATTAGATGAACCATTTCATGTAGGACTCTTGGATAGTTGAGTTAAAAAATCTTGGCATAAACCCCTTACATGGATGACATAAAATCAATTCCTCTAGTATCAGAACAATCTGGGGTTTCCACGTTAGTATTTCCACGATTTCATGGTTGAAAAAAACCTAATCCAATTTTGGAAACTTAAATTAAACATACATTATAAAATAGAATCTATGGGAAGTTTGCATGAGGGAAATATATTTTCTGGATGGTCATGTTCTATATAAGTGTTTTCTTTTGAATGGATTTGACCCTTTAATATTATGAATTACAAAAAAATTACAGTATCTTATATTCTTCACTATATTTATGTAATAATGATTTTGACAATTTATTTTTCGATTATAGACCATTATTCAAGTTAAAATATTTAAAATATAATAATATAAAACATTATATGTGACGTTTGACTTGGGTTAACTACATGAAAAAAATTGTATTTCCATATATCCAAATACATATCCTCTATATGAAAAATGAGACCATTTTAGGTAATGATATAAAATCAGTCAAAATAGAATTCCTAATATTAACAGGTATGATGTAAAATTTGCTTTCCCCTATATTTCCGGATAGAGCCTAATTCCATTGTATAGTGATAAGTAAAACCCATTGTCCAAATATCTATATAATAATATAGCTGGGATACAAAATTTATAATACTATAAAGACATGATTATTTATAAATTAAATTAATAATATTCTATCAAGTAAATAACCAAAAAATTCTACATTATGAATATTTAACAAATAAAATAATATGTCATATATAGAATATAACATAATATATATATATATATTGTATGAAGCTTTTGGAAAGATTATTAACTCATTAAAAAAAATACAGGCATTAATTATAAGACAATTTACATTCAGGAAATGAGTAAATAATGGAATAAAATAAGAAATTATCATTTTGGACATTTTTTCATGAGAAAAAGATTTATGAATATTTAAGAAACTGAAAATTATAAAATTATTATTATTAAAAAAATTATAGGAATTGTATAAAAAAACTAATGTTTACCATTTCGTATAATACAAAATATTTTGTCGAATCAATTTAAATGGTATTATATATGAGCATATTCATAATTTAAATATTAATGTTATATTGAATTATATTTCATAATTTAAATATATTGTATTTTTTATTTCATATAATACATTCTAAATTCATGAAAAATAAAATTTTCCTTATTTTAAAAACTCATTCACATAAGGATTTTATGTATAAACATTTATATCTAAAATTAAAAAACATTTCATAAAATAATACAAACTAATTTTTG
Source organism: Viscum album (assembly GCA_963277665.1). Taxonomy (NCBI): domain Eukaryota; kingdom Viridiplantae; phylum Streptophyta; class Magnoliopsida; order Santalales; family Viscaceae; genus Viscum; species Viscum album. Next base: position 296,269,691 of record OY728132.1, on the reverse strand, counting down.
TATATTGTTATTTTGGAATTTATAAAAAATATATAAATTACATAATCATGAAAATACTAGTCATACCAAAGAAATCAAGAGCCATGTACATATTCAGTGGTGCCGATATGGCCCACTCCATCAATATTTATCAAAAATTCAAGGAAATTTAATTCATTAAAGACATCATACCATATATATGATTAATATAAGCTATGACATTGTTTTCCCCAAATGACAATATTTTTTAAAATAACACCAATGTTGTTTCTTAGTCAAAAGCATTTCCTTCAATTAATTTATTATTTATAATATTTAACCCATTTAATATATTTTATGTTAAATAATTTTTTACTATTTAATATATATTATTATAGATACTTGAACTATTTTTATCTTATACATCAATATAAAAATTATATTTTTATATTTATCAACATTTGGAGATAAACTCCAATACTATTTTTTGAAAATAATTTTATTTAATTTATAAACCATTTTCTCATATAAGTAAATATTATTTTTGTTCAATTATATATAAAAATGTACCTTTTTATAATATAAATTTTTTTTATATGGAAATATATTTTCACATCCATTTTTTTTCCTCATTGATAATCCTTGGACTCTGTAACATAATATAAATTGTTTCTTAAAATATCAAATTATAAGCCATCTCATTCTTCTAAATTATTCATAAAAGATTATCTAATGAAATACAATAAAAATAGTTTAAATAATTCATATAAACTATGAATTTAAACACATAACACATAAAACAGTTATATAATTCAATACAATATATCCAAATATGTCCAAAAGTTTATAATGATATCGTTTAGTGGATGGAAAAATTAATTTTTATAGATTATTTAATGATAAATATACTATCATACATAGAACACCGATGTTTTAACCAAAAACATGATGTTTATATTCCATTACAAACCAGGAAATAGTTAATATAACCATTCCATGATTTATTTTAAATGTATATTTCATTCAGATAGAATATTCCAAATAATATCAACTCCATACTAAATTTTATGAATTATCAAAGGTTAGGGATAAATATATGAAAATATTTTTAATATGTGTAAATAATAGTATTAGAACTATTCATGGATTTGGGGATGAAGGATTCAATTATTCTAAAAAGATTAATAAATATTCATATAAAACATTTGATTGGAGGATTTCAGTCATAGTGGATAATGATTGTAATGGGTTCATAATCGAAAAAGTAAAAAAAATATTAATTTATTTTTATATTAAGATTGGTTCACAAATGAATAATAATGTTGGAACAATGTTATATTTTACATTCAATGTTTTCATAGATTTTAGGATTATTGATTAAGTGAAATATCAGGATTAAGAACACATTATTCCTGAAAATGACATGAATTAAAATGATCTTATGTCAATTATAATAAATGGATTTAAAAAAATAATGTCAATTATTGTGGTATGATTATAATACAAATTAAATTATGGGATGATTATACAATTTTCATGGAATTTTCAAATTAAGAACATTAAGGAGGATTATGATGATAATCCAAAAAGACGATAAAACAAAAACAAATAAAAGGTGGCTAATGAATTTTATAGAGAAAATTATTATAAATGAAATGATTAATTTCCAATATCATCAAAGAACAAAAAATATTTACCTGAAAGGGAAAAGTATTCTTCAGAAAAAGAATGAAAAATGAATGAATAATACTCTATGGATATTGGTGATTTATCTTTAATGGATTAATATAAAACTCTAATAAATAATCATGTGAAGATTAATATTTTTATGTGGATAATGAATAAAAAATAGTGTTAATGTAATAATATTAAGAATATATAAAATGGTATGTACAATGAAAATTATCATGGTTGTGACTTTTAATAACTAAATATGTCTATTAATTGACACTATGTGAAAATAAATTCCCAGAATGAAACATAGTTATAAAAAAATATTAATAATCTTTATTTAATTATTTATATTATAAATACACTGTTAATTATATGAGTACTCTCTTGGGTATTATACAAGAAGAATTTTACTCACATAAAGCTATCATACTGAAAAAAATGTATTATTACCATGAAAATTCAATATTATTTTTAGAAATATATTCAAAATATGGGGGAATATTAAGAAATTCAAATGAATGTTTTCAAATACAGAACTAAATTTTATTATCATTATAATAATTTTTCAAGTATAATAAATATAGAAGAAGGTGAATATGGTGAATGAAATGAATGTATAGCTGGGGGATAGTTATAGTATCTCTAAAAAAACCACTGAGAATTTTTTCACCATGTGATGGTATAATAAAAATAAAATATCAATATCATGTAGACAAAAAATTATTCTAAGGCTCATATTTATGGAAATGTAGTTAACAAGATAATAATAACTAACAATTAAAATATTGAGGATAATTTCTGAAAATATATATTGTTGAAAATGAAAAGAAGTATAAAATGATAAAAATTGTAAGATTCATATGAGAATATTTCAATTTGAATGTTGATTTTGGTAATTTGGTGTGTATGGATAAAAGTAAAACTCATGTTCAAATAACATTTTTTTTCTATCAAATACCTACGTGTATTTAATCAATGTGTATTACTATTAAAACATGGTGGAGAAATAAAATTCATAACTATTGAATGATGTGAATGTGAATAGTTATTGTTGTGTTATTGGTGATACGTGGAATAAATGAGATGAAAAAGGTAATACCACTAAGTATTTTCTATAAAATACTATTGGAGTAATTTAATTAATGTGAAACATTTACATATTATCTAAAGAGGTGTGATTAAGGACAAAAAAGGTAATATATTATTATTAAAATTCATCTAACCAAGAGAATATATATATCATGTATAGTACAATATCATCATATATGATTAATAATAAAAATAATATGAATTAAAATAATATGTATGATTAACTGAATGTTTTTTTGATATAGGCTCATGAATATCAAATGCATCCAAAACACTCAAATTGAAGTGATGAAAATTATGTCTTAAGATATTATATTTTTTAATTTATGAATAATTAAATTAATGAATATCTATTAATTATTATGAAATTGACTAATGATATATGTTAGAAAAAAATGATCTATCATTTGAGTATTAAAATCAACTATACATATTCGTAGAGGACCATAGAAAATATAGAATATATTTAAAATTAAACATAAAAAGATTTTTTTGTAGAGTATGATATGTGAAAATTGTAAGTGGAATTATAGAATAGATCACTTGGGGAAATATTTTATAAAATGTATATATCATAATTTTATGATTTATATTCCAATTCTCATTAAGAAAACAACATTTATGTCTATTATAAAACAATAATGTTGAAATAGAGTCATGAAATGGTCGGGAACAATACAAAAATGACACTTAATCTCATTCATTTAGAAGGTGTTCCCTCTCTTGAGGATGGACCACATCATATCAGAGTTGGGAATCAAGTAAGTATCCTTTCTCTTCAATACAAAAGAGTTCATTTATTCCAAGGAAGCCAAAATATTATTATTTTTTGGAATTATTAATGAAATCAAAAGTAAACATTCAGCTTGGAAGGGTACAAGTATTTCTCTAGTCGGTATGATAAGCCTGGGGAAATTCACTTTTGTCTCAAATGATGATTGCACTTTTAATATTTATGAATGTCCAAGAGGGTTGATTAAACTCTTGAGTGATATTATTAAAAATCTTATCATAAGTGGAATTTTTTAGGAGAGAGGGTGTATCACTATACCTTGGAAATCATGTCGCAATACCTTATCTAGTTGAGGTATGGGAATCAATAACAATAGTTATTTCAATTATTCTATTAAAGATCAATTCACCTAGAATCTGATTAATATTAATTTATATTCTCTTATGTTTCTCAAGGATAGATCTGTGAAAAGGATGGTGAATAGAAATGTTTCTCAGAAGGAATCTTTCATTTGGTTAGTTGTTAAAGCCTCTTACCTGGGTATCATGGATTTCTATATATATAATGTCATTATGTTCTTATATATATAATTTAGGTTCAATAATTGTAATTATTACTCTATTATTAACAACCTTCAAACTTTGTACTCTTTCATTGATAATAAACACACAATTAATGATTTCTTTAAAATTTAAGAGCCCCATCTAAAGGGTGAAATTAAAAGTGTTAGCAAAGAATATAATTTTTTATCCAACCATGATATATTACTCTTGGAATGGGCGAGAAATGGTATTCCAAATAGTAAATTATTTCCTCATCATATTTCTCAGGACATTGATGGTGATATTAGCTTGATTAAAATTCTAAAAAGGCCTGATTCAGACCCTCTCAACAAACTCTAATCTAGCACCTATCACATTATATATTTCCCACTTATATTTTTCTAAAATATATTGGTATTTCATTATGAATTAGAACCTATTATTTGAATCTAAACAATGAATATATGGAGTATTTATTCCTTACCTACGTGACTAGCTTGTCCTGTGGAAGACATTTTTTGACATCAACTAAATTTAGGGACTGAACATGAATTTTCGGAATTATTTTCATCAGAACTATAGCCAAGTCGACCCTCTACCATATTGTATATCTTATTTCATGAAAATGTAGTTGAGATTCTACTTGTACTATTGTTCGTTCGCAACACCAAGATCTGTGATTCTTCAACATTTTTTCCTCAATCAGTGATGTTAAGGTTTCAGTTGTAATCAAAGGCTCAAATGTAGTGCAGAATAAACACTGTAATGACAATGTTCAAAATTTGGTCATTCTATGAAATCTATGTATACTATAAAAAGTACATACCAAATGTGGGCCCACATGAGAGGTTTTGAAATCCTACTCTCCCTAATTGAATTAAAATTAATCAAAATGGGTTTTATAAGGGGAATCATGGACTCTTGTGGTGTGGAACGATATTTTGTGATTAGAATGAAAAAATCATGTGATTTTTCTATAAATCATGTAGCATGGTTACATTACTTGAAGAAGAGGTTCAAGGAATCATTAATACTATTTACTATTCAAAATATATTTTTTAATAAAATAGTTTGGAAATTGATTCCAATATTATTTAGAGGATATGAGGAATGGTTATTTTAATCTTTCATAGAGATACATGGTGCATTTTATGGAGTGCAATGATTAACTTGTGATCCTCAATTTCATTTTCACACATGTTTTCGAGGTGGAAAACATGGGGATATGGGCATTCCATCAAAGTATTCTTTATGTATCTCACATGGTCGGAGAATAAACATTATGATTCTAAATCACATTATTAATGATATTTAAAAAAATGAAACTTCATATACCATTCTTTAAAAATAATATTTTTTAGACTGAAAATTTTAATATTTAGTCAAAATGTGAAAAATTAATTTACATCAGAATATAAATCCAAAGTATTTTTTGAGTTAATCTCTGAAAATGATGAACCATATTAAAATAAAATTCATACATTGAATTACATTAATTTAATAATATTTATGTGTTGTGGTTTGAAACGAATATAATCTACAAGAGTTTGAGAGTATTAGAAATCCCATATATAGTTATTACTGATAAAATAAATTCATGTTTGTATAATGAGTGAGTTGATAAGGGAATTTATCTTCGTTATAAAATAAATGTAATAACTAATCGATGTTATAACATGATTGTCATGAAAATCATGGAAAATATTGATATTATTGTCTTGGATGTAAATTGTTATTAAGGAGAAAAGTTCATTTTTCTAATTATATTAATGAGACAATAGAGAAAAAATAAATTCACAATGTTTAATACACACTAGATTAGAATAATTGAATGAATAATTTATTCATTCGGTAATATATAGTTTTTAAAAAATGAATACATGAATGTAGAAAAATGTTTAATATTTATAGACATATTGAATTTTATAATTCTTTTGGAATAATCATGATAGAACCCAAACAAAATAATTTTTTTAAAATTAGAAACATACTGATTTACTTTATAAAATTAACTTAAATTTTTTTTGATAAACCTTACAATATAAGGATTTGAAAGCTATCATTAAAGAAGAATGGAATTAGACCGAAGAAACTAAAACATTGGATTTAGTTTCATGGACATTGTGTAGGATTGTAAAATTGATTCCGTAAATAACATCAATATGAAATGTGATGCAGTACTATATAATGATAAATTATTTTAAATAATGAAAATAGGAAATTCTTGTTATGGATTTTAATTTATTATTTAATCTTTTTGATTTTATTAAAAAAATATGATATATCCTAAAATATAATCTGAAATAAAGGGAAATGTTTTATATAAAAAGGAAACAAATCTATCATTTATTAATAAAGATCCTAATATAGTGGTTTTCATAATGTATAAGATGGATTTATTAAATAAAGTGGTGTAATATTTGTGTGTGAACTAATGATGAAAATTTTTAAGCCCAAAAAATATCCCTTTTAATTGTATTCAATTAATGAAATCTATTTTATGATTTTGAGATTTAGATTAAGAAAAGGGTATAAAAATAATTTTATAAAATAAATTAAAAAATAACTAAATGTTATTCTATATGTTGATAAGAAAAAAAATGTTTTAGGGAAGAGTAATCTTGTAGTCTCTAATTATGCTTCTCGACTATGTGGTGATGGACTATTTTACATATCCCCCCCCCAATCTAATGGGGTGGTGGTTGGGTTCCTCTTTAGGTCCCTTATGTATTTACCCTATTTTACTCACACTAGTCATCTACCATGAATCATGCATCTCTCCCTTATCCCTAAAAAAAATTCACCTTATTTTGGGGCTCTTAGGACACACACAAACATAGATATATATATATATCCCCCTATCTCAATCTCTCCTATAATTCATCATGACACAAACCCTTCATGATCACTCATTTTTTCATGGTTTGGTTTTATTTTCTCATTATTAGATTTTTTTAATAGCTGCATCAATGATTCTTGTGAATTGAAGGAGTTCATTATAGCTCTCAGGTAGTATTCTTTTCCTTTTCAATTACGCATTATAGTATAATTTTACATGACATCATCAATTTCCAAAGTAAAAAATATTATCGATGGATTATTGTTTTTACTATTCATATGGGACTATGGTTTTGATATGAAGTGGGAAACCACTTCCATGATGAACAAGGTAGTTTCCCTAGAATTCTCATTCTATTCCAAAACCCCTAAATCCTAAAAACTCTCAGTAATTTGGTTGGAATATTTATTGTTTTTTATAATAGATCTAGGGCTCTATATCACTCAATAACTCTACAGGAAAGTGAAAAGGTCGACCTTTCAATGAATCCATTGTTTTCATGTTTGGAAATGAGGTTAGATATATTCATATGGTTATTTTTTATTCTTTGGGTGTGTATTGTTCATCCATATACAGATTATGATACATCCGCATGTTATTTTCTAACCATATAAGGAATGGAGTATCGGTAGAAAAATACTTGAACCTGTGTCTCAAGGTGAATAGTAATTTACTTTCTCAATAAAATCCTCATATAATTAGAAATTTTATAACTAGGTAGGTTGGATTGGTTCACGCTATACGTGTGTTGAGTTAATATCAAACTTTGAAGAAAAACCCTCCAATATAAGAAAATGTAATCAAATAAATAATTAATTGTTTATATCATATGGATAAATAAGACACACCTACATCCTAAAGGAAACCTATTGATGTGGTCAATATTGATCTGGATTCCAATTATATGAGTATTTTTTAATCATATTGTTAAAAAAATCATATAGCAAGTGTTTGCCTTTAATTTAATCATTTATTTCAAGGTATTATACAAATCAGTGTTTTGTGATTCACCTATTGTTGTTGTTCTCCCTAAATTATCACAATTTGGACTATGAATATGGGAGTATCTCTTTGATACATGTAATAAATTATAAGAATGTACTTCTATTATTCCTTATAACGTTAGAGTTTATAGAATTTCATCAGCCACCAATGTTGATATTGATGTATAAGAGGTAAATTCATATATCAGGTAAAACAGAATGTATGAGGTATTATGTGAATATATCAAGGAAACAAAGATTTTGAGTGATGGGAAGTACCGAAGTCAATATTTAAAAGGATTTAATCTAATGTAATTGAATCATTGGATGAGAAAAAAAATTAAACCCAATTATAGGGATTTAATGTCTCCATTGTGGATTTTATTGGGCTCCATGACTCTATACATAATGGTTTATAATATTACATAAATGTTAATGATATTAAGCTTTCTTTTTGTGGTTAAAAAAATTATAATTCGAAATATTGGATGTTGGGTTTTATATTCTCCAAAAAATATAATAAAACAAATAAGAGGAATGATAATTAAATTATCCTAAAATGGATTCTCTGTATATTGATAAGGAAAAAACTTATCTAAAAAATGAAAAAAAGTATCTTGGTAAAGTGATAGTTCTTTTATTAGTGATAATAGTCCTGAAAAAAAAACTCAATATAGAAGAAAAACAATGATATAATGGGTAAATCATATCAAATAAAGAAGTTCATTCTATGATGAGTATAGTTCCTAAACCACCTAAAGCTAGAATCTTGATGGAACATATTATATGGGATTATTGAAAAAACATTGAAGAATTTTGAAATTGTTCATATCGATATGGAGGTTATATTTGAAATGGTCTAGGATGAAAAAGATTACTTCTTTTAAGACATCATAGAATATGATCTAGATAAGAGGTAAAATTATATAGAATGGAGCTTACATAATGTTAATGTATTTAATCTTTTCATATTTTTATAAAAATACCCAATGATATCATATAAAAGTTCATAATTATGTTAATATGATAATTATATGTTGTTTATTAATCAACCAATTATTGTGGTTACATAATAATTAATATTTTATACATGTTATTCATTTTATTGATGCTAATATGTTTTTAAAATGGGGGAAAATATTATGTTGAATTATTTACATGAATGAAGTTACACATTTAGATTTAAATAATTAAATATATGACAATTTTCATTGGGTTTTAGGTTTCCCATATAGTATTTTTTATTATATTTTCCTATTAAAATTATATTAATTGTTTATTGTAGTTGAAAATCAAATAATCATAGGTGGTGTCTACAATCATTCCTAATTATAATAACATTTTCCATGGATGGTGATAAAATGGATGTAGAATATAAATTTATCAAATTTGTTTTTGGATTTTATTATAAAGTAAGTAATCTAGAGATAAAAATATATTTGATGATAGATCAACTCAATTTTTCTTTCTCAAATGTATTCATAAAGGTTTGTTATGTTTTTATGTGTGCGATGGACTTGATTGATCCTTATGTGGTCATGAATTCGATTTATGTTTCTGAACAAATTTAGATGATGGAAATTGTGTTTGGTTTATCTATAGTGGGGATATTTCCGACTAAGTTCTGACATCAGGGGGAGTAGCTCTAGGTAGCTCACAACTCAACTATACATGGCCTAAAGATAAAAAGAGAGGATATGTTCGTTTTTAATTTTGAATTGGGAGAGTTTTCTTGTTGTATAATGACTTTGGAATAGTGGTTTTGATGATATTGTTTTGTGATTGGTTTTTTGAATAATATAATGTCAGTGGAGGGTTGTTTTTAATCTTCTTACATCTGAGGTTCCGACATATCTATAATGTGGCTTCAGATAAATAAAAAATGGATTTAGTGGTTTTATTTTTTGGATGATTCCAAATCAACTAGAAAAAAGAACTTCACATTATTGAAAATTAGAACTATAATTTTGTAAAAGGAACTTTTATTATTTATGTATAATAATGAAACAATATAATAATCATTATGGATTAATTGTTCTATATTTGGCATGTGACATTGGAGATATAAAATTTACCTTTCAAGGGGAATTATTAATTAGAGAAATATGTATTTATTGATACTCAAAGAATTAATATTTATCCACTATGATAAATACTAAAAAAATATATTACTAAATAATATTATTTGATTTAAATGTGTATGTTAAAATAATAGAATAATGATGAGATAGTGGAAGATTAATTTCCACAAATAATTATGTGTGACAACCAATGTGTGATAAATATGATAAATATTCCACATCAATTTTCATGATTAAAAAATATTGATATCGATTATCATTTCATTAAAAAAAGGTAGAACATAAAAAAATAGGTTTTGTGATAAGTGGTTTCTTATTTTATTTTTTTATTTTTATGATTAATTGGCTATTACTGTTAGATGTATGTTGAATGTTTTTCAATTATTCTTCAGGTTTTCATTATTATAATATAAGTAAAATATAAATATACTTAAATTAATTGAAAATTTATCTATATATATATATAAATATATATATTGTTTTATATGAATGTGTGTGAATATATATATATATATATATATTATGTATTAAATTTTATTATTAATTAATTTTATTAATAATGATAATAACTTTGATGGTTATTATAAAATTATTTTTTTAATTATTATTTTTATTACTATTAATGGTTAAAAATAAACTGATTGAAGTGCATCGAATACGGTGTGTGGGGTGATTTGTTTAACATGTGTGTTATATATAGTGTGTTTAGTGTACAGCTGAGGAGAGTGTTTAATATAGAATTTAAAAAAAAATATAATACAATTTAAACACATGGATAATATAGGTCCCTTTTTTGAGAGGGTACTAGTTTGAGGATAAAAGTAATTGACTAAAACAATTTCTATTAAAATATTATAAACATGTTTTTATACAAGTCCCATCAGATGGGATGAAATTACATTACATATTTACCATCTATATATCTCTCTCTCCTAATATTCCTATCCCTATCAAAAACAAATAAATCTATATTCATAAAACCTCACAAGTGGCATTGGGGAAGGCATGTTAAGAATGTTCATGATACTGATAAATAAAATAGATAATAAATGGTAGAAGGAAATATATATATAAATCAATAAAAAAGGTATGTCATTTGAAATGTATATTAATAAAAAGGTTTTCACCTGAAACATATATCATAAATTTAATTATTTGTATTGTTCATGTGATCATACCACATATTTCACTGGAATGAATTGTATCCATAGATTATTTTGGAGAAACATTCAAAATTTGATTATATTCATTCAAAATTTTATGAGAACCATGAATAATAGAAAAACCACTATAAATAATATTAATTTATTCATCATTTTCAGATAACACAACCAAAGCATGGAATTTACTTATAATCCACATCATTGGTCTTCTTGAAGTAATAATGTAGTCTATTCTTGGGTGAGATTTATTATTCATAAACAATTTTGAGACGTCACAATCATTTATAAATTATTTTACTTTGTCAATAGAAGATATGGAACATTTTAATAAACTACCAATTTCATCTGTCTCAAAGGAACTACTTCTGTAAATAAATCTATACCTTTCTCTATAAATATCTCAGTTCCCTTGCTAAAAAAATGAAAATTAGATTTCTAATTATTATTAACATCTAAATAAATTAAAAGATTATCTCAATGATTTTTCACTTCTAATATATGATTTTTACCTATTATTGGAACTATATCACAAACAATATCAAGATATAGGATCATCATACGATTGAAAACATCCTTGATTTCTACATGATTTCCCTCTGTATAAATTTTATGATCCGTGATATCATTAAATAGTGGTGAGTTTTTCTTGTATATATGGTTTTTGTTTTTATTATACTTTTTTTGGTTAATTTTGGTAACTATATATGAATCATTGATTTATTTTACACTCCATTGAATCATTAATTGGTTTTAATTGAGGTAACTAGTGTGGAAGGTTTCCTATAATTTTTATCATGAAATATTTTTGTAATTAATAAATTGTTTTAATATTATAAATTTATTTAAATATGGAAAGAATCATACATTTTAGTGGATGGAGAATGATTTGATAGTCTAAATATTGAGTTACATTTTAACTAATATTGAATTAGTTTTGAGAATGTGTTTTATATTATTTAACTATTTGCTTTGTTTTTTGTTTTTCCTTATCTTATAATCTACTATGAAAAATTTATTTGTTTAAAATTATTTATTTTAAATGGTTAATAAACATTATTATGGTTATCCTTGGTTGAAATTTTTTTAATAATTTTTTTAGATTAATAGTGTTTGTACTTACGTACAAATGATGGTTTCTAAATATTACTAATTTAAAATATCATTAAAGGATTTTTCAAAAATGGATTAAAAATAACATTAAGCATGTATGAAATAATTGGATTTGTTTTATCCATTTACATATACATTAAAAAATGAATGTATTTCTATAATTTTAATAAAATTAATAGTGATATAATATTAATGATTTTTTTAAAATTGAATTTCAGAGAATTTCAATGGTGTGAGATGTAATTGATTGTTTATCAAGAGAAAAAATTAAAATAATATCAATTTAGGTGATAATTGGTTTTTAAAAATAGCTAAAAATTATTTCAATTTTCATTCAAATTGTCTAAGAATATTTATCTCATGATACAATGTTATTAAAAGGAATGTAGTCTTATGTTGATTTGGGAAATAGGATTTTTTTTTTTGTAAAAAATGAGCCATTTTTGTTTTTGTACTAAATTATATCATATTTTATCACTTCACGATTTGATTGACATAATTTTTAATTTTCATCATAAATTTATGTCAATTGATTAAATATTTTTCCTTTCATTTGAAATAGATACTCTCCACCTATGATTACCATCATATTCTTAATGATATATAATATCATTTCAAACCAATTAATATACGTTTTTTCAAATGAAGAAGTTATATTATTATTACACATTATATTTAAATATTTATCACATCTATCATATTAAATCATTAATTTTTGGAATTTAAATCCAATTACATATAATAAAAAATAGTCTTCAAAAAATAATATCATGATTTTATATAATTAATATTGAGTAATATTTTATGGTCATTTTGGATTACTTTTTAAAGATATTCTATGATATTTTTTTTAATAAAGACATTTTTATTGTTTATTAAAATAATTTTTGGGTGGATAGGAACTTGTCTAAATGGTTTGACTGCATAAATTTTCTTCTCAAGATTTTGAATGTAAATTATAGTGTTAAAATGATTAATGAGGTAAAAAAGTTTATTTTATTTCAAAACTAATGATAATTTTTATTTTTTTATGATGAGACTCATCTAAATTAATTTTTAGAAAAATGAAAGTACGAATTATGATTGATCGATTTTTAAAATATATATTAGGGAATTTTTAAACAATAAATACTTATGTTTTCAAAAATTAAAAATTACTGTGAATATTATGTTATTAATAATATAAGGTATGAATTATAAAACTAGTAGGGATGAATTTTTAATCAATATAATATTTATTAATATATTATTATTATTTTAATGGGAATATGTGAATATTTGATTAAAGTTTAAGAATTTATAGAATTAACACCAAAGATTTGAATAATTTTGTTGTTTTATTGTTGATATTTTTGATACTAAGAGGTTAGGGATGGTTTTGGGATTTTTAGATGCATTTTGAATGATTAAAGAATATCTTTTTGGGGTGTAATATTGTACATTTTTCAGGAAATCCTTGTGGAATACCTTGTAAATTGAGAAAGCATAAATGGAAGATTAGTTGGAGGCACATGGATGGCACATATTATGGTTTTTCGATCTATCCATACTACATATAAAGAGAATTTTATGGATGGTGGTTCTTAGATAGTTGACACATGATTTCAAAAACCATACTGACCAAACGTTTGCAACATCAAAATATTTATTAAATTAGTTTTTTAACCCTAAATCATCCAAAATAGTAATTTATTAACTTCGTTATAGGGATATAAAACTAGAGGGTTCCCATAGTCGATTTTGTCAATATTATTCAATATGGATATACTTCTTCACCAACCATGATATTTTTTCCTATAGAATATTGATAAAGCTTATGTGTCACCTTCTTAACTCCTATATTCTTCTATTTTCTCAACATATAACCTATTTTGGTTCTTCTTTTATTATATACATGGTTTAGAGATGTTGTTATTGTGATTTGTTTTTGTAATCCTTAAATATATGGTTTGATGATCCTAGAAATACATGTTTTTGGCGCAGTTCAATGGTATGATCTCAATTTATGTAGATGGATTTTCTTTAACTCTACATATACTATAAACATTATGTATATTGGTTTAAAAAGTTAAATTTATTTTTTATTAATGAATAATAATTTCTAAAAACTATTAGAAGTAATATAATTTTTTTGCGTTGTTTTTGAAATGAATTCCATGAAAACCCTATAAACATGTCCAGTAAAAATAAAAAATGGTATTTATATTTAAAGATATTGAATTTTTTTGTTTTTAATGATAAAATGGGAGTGGATTGGATATGGTTAATAATGCAAATATATTGGGATATAATTTTTTGACCATATCCATGGTTTTTAAATTATTTTTTATGTATATTTTATTACTATTCTATGACTTGTGTCTCGAGGGACTAGATTCCACTCATGGGTTTGGTAGATTGATGTAGGCATGTTTTAGTGAGATGAGTACTGTGTTACTTAATTGTATCCCAAATTTGAAGTTTCTGTTCATGTAATACGTGTATTTTTATTGTTTATTTATTCATGGTGTGGGTTTTTTGTTATGGTCCGAGTTATATAAACTAGTTAAATAAATATATTTTCTGTTAATCTTAATTTTAGATTTATTTTAAATATCTAATGTGTGATAAAATTTTATTATTATAGTGTGATGTGTAAAATTTCATTGGTGGATTCTCTAATACATTATGAACTCAAACCATACATATGCCTCATGTTTTGTATGAAGATATTTTTCACCATGATTTATAAAAGGCGAAGAAATATTATATTTATAATGAAACACCATATTTATAATGTAAATTTTCATAGAGGTAGTAGTTTTGTAGATCATGGTGTAGTTACATGATGAGACAATACATTTTTTATCAATACTTTTAGTGTTGTAAAATTATTTATTTTTATTATTTCATACCATAGATCTGTTAATTTCAATTTCATGTAATTGGTTTTTCATTTGGGTTTTATCATGAATCATATTAAAATTATTCTATATTAGTTCACCTAATTCATATTTTTTGTATACTAGTTGAAATAATCCCCCATTTATTTGGTAAAGTGTTAGGATTTTCTTTCTATAATTTTATTTATGATGGATGAAACTAAAGTCAGTAGTATTTCGATAGTATCTAATGTGAAGTATTATTGCCATCATGTTATAAAGTGTATCAATTTTTAGGGTCAACAAATTAGGATGGTAGGAATGGTGATGAAAATTATTGACAAATTAAATGTAACAAATATAATTTGGAATCATAAATATTAAAAAAAACCATGTTACTATGTTTGTATAGGTACAAAAATGATTGTTAAAAACTTCATGAAATATCATCACCCCGTCGTCATGGGTTTATCCAATGAGATTTTTCTTTCATTCATTAGTAATTTAATTTCCACTATGACTTCCTCTTTAAAATGATATTTTAGAGATATTTAATTTGAATATTTTTCATTATGATATATCATTATGTAGAAAATATATTCTAAACATATAATTAAACATGGGTGGTTATTGTGTGGTAATTTTCAATATGTTTATCAGAAAATTTGACTAGTTTGGAAACAAAAGATCCATTAGGATGGAGTTTTAGAATATATTTTTCATCATAAACCCCAAGTGAATCACTACAATGTAATATGAATTCTAGATGTCTTTAGTCTTCATAATGGGGAAACTAAATGATTTAAAATTTTATGTGGGTCTGTCATAGGTATTTCGATGGAAAAAACACTCCAATATTTTGGGGGGACTCGATATGTAAACATGTAAATTTATGGATATAAATGAATAACAAGATAATTAATTTATGTGGAACTATATGTATGTTAAGGTTAATATAATTAAATATATACAGGAATATTTTCAAGGAAAATAGTGGGATCTCCCTATCAAAGATATGTATGATCAAATATTTAAATGAGGGAGATTTTAGTAACAGTTTTATGGGAAATTCTATTTATATTATTTTAATGAAAAAAATTATTTATATTTCATTAATATTAATAAAGTATATCATTCCATAAGGATATATAAATCTCATTGTACTTACCTATCATTTTATGCACCAGTGGTGGTTTCTAGTGAATATATTAGAGAATCTATGATTAAGATGATTCTATCACACGAGTTTCACACTATTTTGGTGTTGTCCTATATTGATAAGTGTACAGTGATGGTGAATAATGTTGTGTTATAAGAAAAGAACATTTTTTGAGTCATAGTAGAGAGAGGACAATTATCCCCAAAATCATATGTCGAAACACCCATTGTTGAAATGTGAATAGAAGGGAAAATTAATCCTTACATAGAAAAACAATAAAAAATAAATCAAAATGACAATTTTATTTTCTTCATTATCATATTAGGCATATATGTTTCTTTCTATTTTCATTATTTAAATTTTATAAGTATTATAATGAAATTATTTTGTTGTGAGATAGTTGGGTCCGAATAGAGAATATCAAACATCTCTATTCCATTCCAATAAAATAAAATATTGGAAATTGTTAAAATCGAAATAAATTCTATAATGATCAATGATTAAAATATCATAAATATAGTCTAATTAATTTGAATTAATTTTTCCAATGTTACACTTGGAACAAATTGAAACCCCATCTAGCAGCATATTACCCTGTGGGTAGGAATCATGCATACATCGTTGACCAAAAACATTACGGGCTCAAGTAGGCAATTATAAATTAATGAAAGTGAACCATAAATAGTGGAAGTTAGTCTTTTATTTATTCGACCTTAAATACATTTTTTTACATTGGCTCATATGTCATTTTTATTTACTCATATGTGTTAAATAAAATAAAGTGATCTATTTAAATTTTGACTCATATGATAAGAAAGAATAAAAATAATAAGAAATATGGTTACATGGGATTTAGTGTTCAACATGTTTTTGTTTTTATATGGTTTGGTTATTAATTTAGTTTATAATATTTGATATAAATGTTTTTTTTAAATATTGTGAGAGGATTAATTTTTTTAAATCAAGATTATATTGACTACTTTGCTCACCGAGTTTCTTTGACATCTTTTACTGGATTTATTCTTATTTTTAATGGGTAGTGGGACATAAATTCATAAAGGGGATGACCTCTAGGTAAAGTGTTTGGATACATATATTTTCATTTCAATATTGTGAACATAGTAACTATTGATACAAAAGAGAATATTGATCTCGGTCAAATAGTATATCAGTACTCTGATTTCTCTCTTAACAATATTTCTATACTACAACCAGAATGGGTAGTGAAGTATACTAATGACCTATATCATTGAGGGAGTCATAATTATCATCCAAAATATATAATTTATCCAAAACATTTAAATGAAATAATGTTCTAGTTTGATGAATTGTAATGTAATGGATTTTTAATACCAAGTACATTTCACTAATATACTCTGATATTATTTTCAAAGAACGAATATTTAACTCTCTCACATCATTCCATTCAATACAAATTAATAAATTATTTGGTAAAAAATTTATATCATCATTATATAATTAATTATCTACATGGATAATTGAATATATCTAAGTGGTTCTCCAATATTGATCATTGTTCAGTGTACCACTAACACTGAGGCAATAGATAAAGATGGAATTTATAAGACATTATAGAAAATATTAATGTATTAAAACTCACTATGGTATATAAATGATACATCATTAATCATGGAACAAATGAATTATATAATTCAAAGGTACCTTGAGTCTTTATTATTGTACTTATCTATAATAACCTAGTGTAAACTGGCGGTAGTAATAACCTTGAATGTTAAAATTAAATTTTGATGAACATATTGAAAAACCACTAGAAAAATGAAAAATTTTCTATATCTTAATTTTGGATAAAATAAGTTAGATTTCATAGTAATTTGTTTTCTAAAGAATGCATATCAATCAACCCAAAAATGATTCAGGGTATTATTTGTTAGAAATCACTTAAGAATTTGTATGAAGTGTAACTATTTCAAGGTTTTGGATGTTTTTATCATCAAATTTTATTTTATTTCCCATATAAAAATTCCCCTATAATAGTTTTAATAAAATTCCATCACATCTATTAGGTAAATTATTTTTATAAATTTTTACTGAATCCTAATGCTTGTATAACTTCAACTCCTATCTGTATCATTCTAGAACCTTGTGGGGTAAACACTATTTATTATGAGGAATATTTGTCTAGAATGGGCTGTGTTACCCAAAATGGATTCTATAAGATAAGAATTTAGAAGATTTTATTTATGAGAATTAAAAAACTATCCTTATTGCCATCTTAAATTGGTTATAGTGGACAATTCATTAAAATAAAATTTCACTTTCTCTTTACTATGGTGATTATTGTGTTCATCAATCATAAAATATTGAAGAACATTTTATCAAAAAAACCCGCATACCATAGACAAGGATGTTGGAATGTTTATTCCCAAAAAATATGATTTTTAAATGGTTTATATAGCCTGTAAAAAAACTCAATAAACAATCACACATGTCATAATTTTTATAATCAACTGCTCAATGAAGCATGTGATCAAAGAAAAAAGTGAGTGTGATACCTAAAATGTACTTGGATTGTATTAAAAATAATAATTGAATGGATTTTTATGGATACTCTTATTCATATAAATGTTGAAATGCTCAAGGTGACTGAATAGTTGAACTAAAACTACCGTAACATTTGACAAAAACTCGTGGTTATGAAATCCATTTAAATGTGTAATGATGATTAATATAATGTATTGTGTTTCGTGATCAACAAAAATTCATCATTATTTTAGAGAAAAACTCTTTTATTAGAAGTATAATTTATCTAAGTATTCATAAAATGCACATGGAAAAGAATGACTATTTTTAGTACCCATATTATTCTGTAAATATGAGAAAATTGAAATGGGATTTATCACAATTTTTCAAAGGATTCATTGAATACATGTAACTAGCTCACTAATTTTTCACTAACTCAAAATTTTTCACATCTCATTAAAAATATGGAGACTAATCTAGTTGAAGAGTTAGTTATGATATATAACCAAAAACTGGTTAAATTTCATATAGAACCAATTTTATTATCACTAACTCTAATTATATATTCATATTATAGTTGTGGGGGTATTTTGACTATCATTTAGAGTCTAGTTGACCATTAGCATGACAATATAACATCTCTATTATATATATATATATACATATATTATCATTTCTTTTTAGAAAAATTATCAGTAGTTCTGAATTTTAAAATTAAAATATAACAGGTTCATAAGGTGGTTTTATATTTTTAATGATAGATAAGTCATTTTAATGAAAAAATAAGGATAATAAATGAAAAAAATAATCAATTTCTAGAACAGTGTTAGGAAAAACTAGGTAAAGTATCTTCTTCTATAAATAAGTGTCCAATCATGATGTAATACCTTGATAGTCTAAAAATAAAGGTTAAGGCAGATAGCTTTCTTATGTCAATGTTATATAGGGGGTGGGGAAGATCCAACATGGTGTAATACTGGTAGAGAATAGTGGCGCTATTGTGGGGAGGCACCGTGAGAGAAAATTATCCATCATCTAACTAAATGTATTGTAACATAGTGTATAGTATGAAGTGAACATCAATGTAAAAAATGATCATATTGGGAAAAAATATGGAGATGAATCTGGAATAATATTGTGGCATATAGATATTCACAATGTGAGGTGAAACACGATTAGTGTGTTTTAAAAATAAATAATGATGTATGTTTATAAGGTTTTTTGAATCTAAATTAATTATAATGTTAGATATGGTCATGGTAAAATAATAAATCACACTTTTACAGAACCCCTCACACCATTACCTGATTAATCATGAAATTTTAGTTATAGACTTCATATACGTATAGTGAGAATATTGTGAGTTTGAAGAAGGGTTACTCATTCAGATTCAAATGGACATTTTAAATGAGAAAATCAACCACTAGAAGGATATTTCATTTGTCAAGGTGTGGAGATTCTAGGGTGTTCCATGATTTATTAACAGTATATGTGTTTTTTCATTCACATTATATTTTTACAATATAAAAATCTTGAAATAATGATTGGATGATCCTTTTAGGAATGTTTTATACATTTATTCATGTTTTTATAATTTGTATATATTCCCTCTTTTATGGATCATGGTTTTCTTCAAATAACATAATTTCTCTAACTATATAAACTTATAGAAGGTATATGAATCAATATTAATGGGTTTATAGAAAAACATTAATTATTATTCAATCATATGATGTATTTATTAATTAGTCAATTTTTGGGATTCATCTATGCATCATATTCAATTTTAGGTCATTAGGAATATTTATTTATCAATGATTTAACTGATGTGTATTCAAAATAACTAATTCAAGACCAACAGAATGGATTAATCTACTACACTTGTGATATAAATGTAATAAAAATTATTATTTTACTCATCTAATAATGAGTAATTGAGATGAAATTTTAATTTAGTAAAGAGTTGAGAAAATTTTTATCAATTTATTTTATAATTATATAGCCACTGAGTTTACATTTTTTTAGTGAAATAATGATAATATTCTTAGTAAAATTATCATTGGATATTGGTTCTACTCTCTTAATCATTGATCTTAATTTTCATTATTATATTAATTTGTTCATTTAATTTAATTTCAAACATGTGTAATAATCCTTGAAATAATATAAAGATTTAAAAATTATTTAAGAGTTATCATAGGTATTCCCTATTCCTGAAAGGATGAACCCCATAATTTTGAAACAAAATACCTTAGTAGTTATTATTAGTTCAGATGAACTATAAATTTGTAAAATTATTTCTATCATTAAGGAAAAAATGAAATTCCAATTTCCACAAATAATTTAGTGCCAAACCTGCTCAAAAACTATTGAAGTAGGCCACTATAACCATAAAACGTGGACACGATTGACTATAGTCTTAGACAGGGGGAAACTGTTTGTGAATGATCATAGTTAGAATTAGCTGGTTCTAGAAATGGGGTGATTATGATATTACATAAGGGGTGTACATTAGTGATTTATACAATTTAATTCTACTCATCTCCCATTTCCATAGATTGGTTTCAGAATTTTTCATCTTACATAGCAAGTTTACTCTTCATAATTCCAAGTGTAGAATCAGGAGGTTAAATCAATGGTTTTTGTGATACTTTTAAGACCATGAAGTATTGAAGGAAAGAATATAAATATAGTTTCCAAAATAAAATATCCAAATAATAACTTCCATGCCAATATATATTTTAACTACATTCCACAACATACAGTTTCACATGAACGTCTTCTTCTATTTAATTTTATATGAGAGTTTTCTCTTAGAACTCATTGTTCTTCACCACCATGATTTTTTTATGCATAATAAGGTGAAAAATAATTGGAGGTAAATTTATAGTATAATAAAATGATTATTTATAAGATTTTTCTTCCCTACATCAAAGGAGTTTTCACCATGTCTATTAATGAAGATAAGGGGAATGAAGATTTATATCGTTATAGAATAATGGATAATATATATTCCATTATGAATTTTTGAAATATGTTTCCACACCATATAACATTTCATTAGGTAACGTAATTTGGTTTTCAGGAAACCATTTTTCTAGAATGGATATTATTACAATATAGGTTTGATATCAAGACCGTGAGGACAGAGTGAGTACATAACCAAGAGCAACCACATGTCTGATGGAAGTTCCGATAACAAAGTTCTAGCTCTAAGAAAACTATGAAGATTCATTTATTGTTATCATTTTTAATGATATATGAAGTAACAGTCATGTGAGTGTTTTATATGGTTCTATTTCATGCATATAATCTAGTTTAACAAACTATAATTTCATTTCATGCCCAAACTCATTGTGTCCTAACTTGTTTAGACATAGAATAAATATTTATGTTCTTGACACATCTGTGGAGAAAGTATTTCATGTTAACAAAGGTTATGTCCAAAAGATTCAATGGAACATTTTAAGAGAGAAACATATCCACATAAATTAGGATTTTTCTAATAGAGTATCAATTGGGGGTTGAAGTAATGAAATTTTATATTTATTGGATTTTCCATTCTTTTGAATTTCCATTGTTTTCCTTATGTAATCCTTAAATTGATACGTGAATGATATTTTTTGAAGAGTTTTAATTTTTAATCTATTGTTCTTAATTCCCTTTTTTTAAAACCCTAAAAATATAAAAGAATAACATTTTATTTGATATAGGATGATACATGCATCACATATCATAAATAGACCATAAAAAAATTCATTATATTTAATCTCTTCGATATCTTGATGAACTTGAAACCCCGAGTGTAAAAATACATTAACATAGTATACTATTATAACCTAGAAGCTAAGTTGACAAGTTCGAATATTACTAAATAAATAATGAAAATTATATTCTTTGTAAATGTATAAATTAAATTAAATTGGTAAATGATTATTAGAAAAAAAACCATAATCATTTGACATAATAATAAATATATTCTGTAAAACTAAATTTTTTTAAAGAAAAATATTTTGACCCTTCTTGCACACATTTGATAAAGCTAATATTATATATAATTTTAAAATTTAATTAAAAAAATAAATTTATTTTTTTTTATCATCCTGTCACAAAGAATTTAATGTGAATTTTTTGATTTTTTGAGAAATTATTCATTTTTCTATTAATAGTTAAAAATATGAATTTTTGTTAGGAATTACATTTTTTAAATAATTTAATAGGAGAAATTATATTTTATCTAGGATTTACTGAAAAATTAGTCATATTATATTTCAATAAATAGAAATTATGTCATTATATTGATTTTAATATTGAATTATTATATAAACACTTTATAAAATTTTGATAATTTTCTTATTGAAATTTGGCTTCCTCTTCACATGTGTAGGATTAATTTTAAATTAAATTTTTCCACTTCTGTGAATGTAATTTAGAAAAAATGGATTTAATATTTGTAATTATAATAATTTTTATTATCCAATTAGTTCTACTTAATTTTTTACCAAATTGAATATTGAAAATAGTAGCAATTAATTACGGCGATTAAGGTAATAATTTGTTTACTATGGGTTACACTAAATATATATGGGTTAAAATAACCTAATAATTTTTATAAAACCATTTGAATTGAAATATTTAGACCACATTTCATATAATTACCTATAATAATTCAATTTTTACCCATTTCATTGAAAAAACACAAGACATCTCTATATTCTCCAATATTAAAATGTTTTCTACTAACATCACTTACAAAAGGACACATCTCTTCTCTCTTATACACACCTTCATAAACATTTGGTTCAGGCAAGGATAGAAAAAATAACATTCAAATTTAAATCCCCTAATCCATGAAACCTTGGGTTTTTTAGAAATCCATTCTAGGAATAACTTATTAAAATCCTAAAGAGGGGGGCTAAGAGGAAGAAAAATATATAACTAAACATTTTTGTTTTATTTCATCATCCAGATCCATTAAATAATTTTCACTAATGATAATATAATAACATTAGTATATCCTATATAATGACATGTCATTATGTTATGTATGTGAAATATTTTCATCTCCTCTTACCTGAAATGGGAAATGATAACATCTCTTATTTTATAGACTATTACTACCTCCCAAAATGATATGAAATGTTTTCTATCATCACATATCACTGTCGAGAATGATGATGGATATAAAGTAAATATATGATATTTTAAACATAGTTTTCTCCTATAGTAATTATATCATATATACATTTTTTGAATTCCATTCCAAATTGTATGTGATAATGTTTCTCATGTTTATTTTACACCCCCCCCCCCACAGAAACTGATTTCATTTGTTTTTCACTAATTCTTCACCAAAAGATGAAACACTATTTTCAACACCAAACCACAATTATGATAAATATAATTTTATATATAAAATGAATATGGTATTTATTATAGTATTATAATTATTTAAAGATTAAATATAACTAAAAACAATTCAACATTGATAGTTGGATGTGGAAATGTTTTTCTTGCATACATGCAACCTACCATCTTCATGATTGTAACATACATCTTTCCTCAAAATCATAGTTCATTATTGGTCTTAAAATTATAATTTATTTATAAATATCTTAACTATTTACTTATTATTATTCTAGATATGCTGAAACGGGGACATATTGAGCCAATATCCCACCAAAAAAAGATATTTTAACACTAAAGTGAAATACCGTCGAAACACCTCGATTAAAAATAATTGATAAACTAATTTTATCAGAAATAATAATAGGTAAAATAAAGGGAATAATATTCTCACAAAAATGTATTCATAATTTAATTAAATATCACATTTTTATAATTCAGGATGATAAATAAGATATATGGCTAGTGATACTCTAGGTAAGGTATATCACAAAAATTTCAATTCATTGAGAAAAATTATAATATTATGAACATACTTTTTCTTCTCTGTGGTATGCAATGAATCATTTAAATTTAATATCATTATTAAATAGTAATTAATTTTATTTAACCTTTAAAATTAATTAATTTCATCAATGTTTATTTTAAAAAAATTACTAATTGCTAAATAATTTCACAACTCAATTTATTTTCATTTGGTTATTTTACATCTTCACTTACCTTTGAATATATATGATTATATTTATAATTAATTTTTATTACCGTATACTGTATTTATAAATTTTTTGTGTATTTATATATGATATAAATAATGCATTAATTTATTAATTCTCACTTCAATGTTATTATCATTGTAAGGTATTTTGTCTCAATTTATCGACATTATTGTATTTCAAAATGTTATGAACCTAATTTCATTTATATTTGGTATATAACCTATATTATAGATGTTATATCATGAATCCTATATTATTCATGGTATTTTCAGTTTAAATATAAATTATTTTAGATAAGTGTATTTTAATAGAAAATTTCCATGTGGGGAAGAATTTCAAAAATCCATTTTTTTATTGGGTTGTATTACTACTTCATTATATGTGATATTATTAGACCCTATTTATAATTAATTTTGAATATATTATGATTTATTTCCACATATTGTATATGAAATTAAATTTAATACACCTGATTTATTCATTTATTAATTCTCATTTCAACATTATGATCATTATAATGTAGTTTGTCTCAATTTCCCTTAATTGAGGTATATGGTAATGTGATTCACCTAATTTATCTTATATGATATATATAATTCCCCTTCTATATGTAATATGATTAATCATACATATGTCATTGTATTTTGTTTTATGATTTTAGTTATTTCATCTAAGATTATTTGACTTGTAAATTAACTTTTGGTAAGGAATTTCGTTACTAATTTTTTTTAATTGGTTATATTACTTCTTAGTTTACTTTGATATTAATAGATTATTTGTGGAATAAATTTACAATACAATATGTTATATTTATACTTATTTTATTTGTATCTATATTTGAAACACATAGTTAACTCATTTATTAATTATCTCTTCATCTTTAGGATCATTCATTATTTCTTCCAAACCAATGTAGATTAATTTTTTTTTTAAAAAGTGTATTTACAAATATTCACAATGATTTAATAAAATAATTTCCAATTTTTTATTTTTTAAATAAGTATTTATTTTAATTATCGTGTGATTTTCAAAACTTGTTCTATTTAGATTATATCAAAAATGTTAAAGGAATATATTTTTCGTGTGCTCGACATGAACAGAATATCAAGTCATCATAACCACTAATTATTTCAACTATTATATTATATATTTTAAATTTAATTTTCAATTAAATTTATATTCCAAATTATTATAGAACATTCAGTTCTATATAAATTTCATGGTGAAAATTGTAACGTCCTGGACCCGGGTGCCACGCAACGGGTGCCCCGAGCTCGGTTCTCCATGTGACCTCAAGCACATTTCCCCAAACGCCAGAGGCTGCTGACTAGCAACGAGGGCCCAGGTTTGATAGTGGGGAAACCATTCCCTCATTTGTCAAAGTGTAGCATAGCGGAATACAAAATAAACATACAATGACAGTGGAAGAAGTAAACATACACAACTAAAATAACTACAGCAGTAGATATAACCAACAATATATAAGTGATGGTGCTACATGTTTCAATTTCTAAGAAAATAGACAGAACATGTTATACATCAATACAGTACAAAAAAATAAAGAGAACAGTAAAATAAGAAAAACAGCTGGCAGCGGCATCGTGAGCCTAGGCTCGGTCCCATGCCCTCCTACTCCTCAGCAACAGTCAATTACCTGTATAGGGACTCTTTCCCCTATCTACACATGCAGCAACGTAATCTATTTGGGCCGAAAAGCCTGACCCAAATAGGGTGTGAGAAATATAGCTCAGTAGGCACCCACCAAAGGCCCGTTCTCAACTATGTGTAAAACATGCGACAAGTGTGCAGTAGTAAAATGCAATAAACTAATCAATACTCAAAAGTAACTAACTTAACAGTTAAATTTCCATTTTATTATCCATTTAATTCCTTTAATTTAGTAACATTTTTGTGCTCAACAGCACCAAGCCCTCAGGCCATCCAGTATCTGACCCTCAGGCTAATATAGTGAACCACGCCCTCAGTCTATACAGAATATCTCCCTCAGGAATTATAAGGCCCCGGCCTTAAACCTTACTTAATCTTGAGTTATTACAAGATTACACATTGAGGATCTTTTCGGGTTTAGAGTTTTAGAGAATTAGATCATAAAACTTGCATTACATTCCACATATAAACAAAGTGGTTACATAAAGATAGTATTCTTCATTCCCATCAATGGAAACACATTTAAAATAAAACATGTATTTTTTCTTGACACTTCCTTGACAATATCATCATATCATGTACCTTTCCCTTGACCTGTGAAAAACATTTCAAAAAAAAACTTGGGATGAGCATAAAAAGCTCAGTATGGGTTATAAAAACATGGAAAGGAAACATGGGTACATATATACATAAGAATGAAATCATACTTTACCCATAAAACATAGGCACTTTAACATACCTCATAAAATCATGAATAAATCATAGAAATCATAGGACATAAAGGTAACTTGAGGCATTCATAACATTCTTACGTAGGGAGTAACCCTCTTGGTTACGTTTGGAATACCCATCACAGTATATTCCCTAAAATCTCTTCGGAGAAACCTTAACGTTTCACTCCTTTGCGTTACCCAATGCATTGGAGAGCTATATCAGGCTCACCCGCCCTTAGTTTATCACGGAACCACCCGTCTTCATAATAATGCCCAAGAACCATAACATAATCGTATCACATAAAACATGCATAAAGGAAAAATAACATTTCCACATTTCAATCACAAGATATCAATACAACACAAAAAACATTGTGAAAACCATTTTCAATACCAAAATAAAAGAAAAGTAAAACATGGTATTTATTTTTCTTTTAAAAAAGAAGGTATGGCTTGTAGAGGAAGCAGAAACACAAATAACGGTCACGACGGCGGAGAAGTCGTTGTCGCCGCATACGTACGACAAAAACATTCCTTTTGTCATTTAGTAAATGCTTCGTATAAAAAAGATTCCTTTTGAATAAATGTAAAAGTCAAAGGGGTTTATACACCGTATAAAAGAAAGTTGTGTATAAAATAAAATATGCCTCAAAGAAAGGAGATTGAGATGAAGTCACATACCTCGTATCCGACTTGACCCGACCGTTATTTAATCTCCTGAATAATAAACTTGAGTTAATCTATACTTGCTTAAGAACCTTTTTCAAGTTCATTATTCCTTTTATACCATGTTATGGACATCATGTAATCATTTAAGTTAATAATGTTCATTTTGTCGGTATTTGGTTCTTAAGTCAAAAATAGACTTCTTACACTTACATGTTGTTAATTTGGTCAAAGGTTCGTTATATCCAGAATGATATTAATGATTTGTATAACATATACATCATATATATTCATCATATACATGTATTTATAATATTACATCACATTTAGAGGTAAGAAATGAAATGCACCATTCATGGAGACGGTAAGCCGTACGTACGCATGAACGCTACTTCCATTTCTATTTCGTATTCTTTTTTTGGAATGGAATCATAATTATATAAGAGTATATTATAATTCCAGTATAATAACATATATAATATCATTAACTTTATCCTTTACACATCCCACATATGGTATTAACGAATCAAATCACTTTCAGGGTGCGGTAGTCCGCACTTCCTAAAATGAAGATATCGTGTTTACCCATAATGGAAACCATAAAGGTATGCCCAAAATGAAAAAAAATAGAAGCTTAAGGAAAACATAAACATATCATATATCATATATAAAAATAGTGACATCATAATGGCCACCTTTGAAGGTGTTAAATGAGTATTGAACAATCATCGTTTCGGGAAGCAGAATTTCTCCATCCACGGAAACTGTATGTTCTTTAACCATTTGATGTAGTTGTGTGAGAGTGTAGCTCAAATAAATCTTATAAAAACATCCTAGTATATTGAATATACTGGTTTTGTTACAATAGAAGTAAATAAGAAGAGTTTAGGGGGTTGGATAAGGAAAATAAAACAAATGAACATGAGAGAATGAATTACCTTTAAAAGTATAACTCCTTTTGATTTGAGCCTAAAGGCTTCCTTTGAAAGGATTCTGCCCAAAGGTAATCCTCTAGGATGAGTAGAGGGATGTGGAGAGAGTAAATGGGCAGGGGTTGGCCGAGCCAAAGGCTTGAGGAGTGTGTGAAATGAGGTAGAGGTGGGGGCCTTTTATAAGAGGAGAGGAGGGGCACTTTTGGAAAGTAAAGAAATATTACTTTATTTGAAACTGTGTTTCGGTTTTAAAAGGTCCCACATTGATATAATTCGTGGATAAGGTGATAAGGGTTCGACATAAACTCATCCAATTGGTTTTGGACATGTGTAGTTTATAGATTTTACATTATCTTTCCATTTTATTTAAATCGTCAAATAATGATGTCATCGCTGCATCATTATTATGGCATAAAAAATTTAATTTATTTAATGTCTAAAAATTATAAAAAAAATACTATGATGTAGGAAATCTTTTTATATTTCCAATGACTATTTATAATCAAAAATATGATCTTTATAAGCCCATGTAAAAATTGTTTTCGTAAAACATATTATGTTTGTGTCATTTTTACTTTTACATTAAATAAAAAGTTATTTTTGTCATTTCCCAACAAAAGTGGATCCATGGGGTCCCCAAGTTGACCCATAAATTTTCTTGGTCGGCCATGACACAACCAATAAGGTTGGGACATGTGTCTAGGTCATTTCATATTATTAAAGCATTATTTATACCTTAAACTACCATAATTACCACTAATCGCGATTAAAAACTTAATAAGTTACTATTCACCGAAAAATTATTTTAATCCCATTGAACCACATTTTACTTCTTAATGACAACCATGTATGTCGTATTTTTGAAATTCAAAACACAATGATGGCAAAATTTCATTTAAACGGAAAATCAATTTTTATAAGTACCACTTAATGGTTTCACTATTCATCAAAAATTGAAGTTTTTCAGAAAATTACCAAAAATTCACCCTAAGCTATATTTGATATTCAGAATTCAAAAATGAAGTCTATTTTACAAAATTCAAATCATATAAGTCACATTAATTAATTTAATAATTAATTCTCGCTGCCAGAGCAAATAGCGTGTTTTTACAAAATAATAAGTATCAAAAGATTGACACCAGTTTAAGTCTAATTTCAAAGTGAAATTGATTCCAATGACCACCATTGGATAAAATGGTAAAAATATATACTAATTTAACTTCAAAACCTATTCAAAACATAATCTAATCATATAAATAAATTAGATTAAAAAGCAGTTTTGATGTAAAATGCAGTATTCTTCACTATTCATTAAAAAATGAACATTGTCAGAAAAATACCAAAAATTCACACAAGGTAAATATTGATGTCCCAATCATAAAGAATAAGTTTATTTTGACAAACATAGTTTATAACATTGTCAAAAGATAGATTCAAAAGTGGTTTGCCATCAAAAGGCAGTAAAACAATCTTTTAAGAATATTAGTGTATTCCCTGCATAAGATTGTATTTATTTTCATTTTAATCCTCTATAACACTATCTTAATCATTAATAGACATAGATAAAAATATTTATTATTCATTACTTGGGATGTTACATCCTTCCCCCCTTTAGAAAATTGCGTCCCCGCAATTTATTTACTTATCGAATAAATGGGGGTACTTATCCCTCATTGCATTTTCTGATTCCCATGTTGCCTCTTCAATCATGTGGTTTTTCCACAAAACCTTTACCTGGTGAATCACCTTATTCCATAACACTTGCTCCCTGTGGTCAAGAATCTGGACCGGTTGTTCCTCATAAGATAGGTTCTCTTCCATCTGAACTACCTTTGGACTCAAAACATGAGATGGATCTGGCATATACTTTCTCAACATCGAAACGTGAAAAACATTGTGTACCTGAGATAAACTCGGAGGTAAAGCCACCCGGTATGCAACTGATCGAACTCTCTCCAGAATTTCATATGGTCCAATAAACCTTGGACTCAGCTTTCCTTTCTTACCAAATTTCATCACACTTTTCCAAGGAGAAACCTTGAGAAAAACATGATCACCTACCTCAAAAGATAGATCCTTCCTCCGGTTATCCGCATAACTCTTCTGCCTGCTCTGAGCTGTTCTCATGTGTTTCTGAATCAGCTGAACTTTTTCGGCCATCTCTTCTACCAATTCTGGTCCCATCAACTTCCTTTCACCCACTTCATCCCAGAAAGCTGGAGTTCGACACCGCTTCCCATATAATGCCTGAAATGGTGCCATCTGTATACTGGAATGGAAACTGTTATTATATGAAAATTCAACCAAAGAAAGATGTTGGTCCCAACTTCCCTGATAATCCATAGAACAATCTCGTAGCATATCCTCCAATGTCTGAATTGTTCGTTCTGACTGCCCATCTGATTGAGGATGAAAAGCTGTACTAAAATTTAATTCAGTACCCAACGACTTCTGAAGGCCTTTCCAAAAGTTAGAAGTAAACCTGGGATCACGATCCGATACAATGGAGGGAGGAACTCCATGTAACCTGACTATCTCTTTAAGATACAAACGGGAAAGTTTATCAAGAGAGAAAGTATCTCGTATAGCAAGGAAATGAGCAGATTTGGTCAAGCGATCAACAATAACCCATATTGCATTATTACCTCGAGATGTCTTCGGTAATCCAACAAAAAGTCCATGGATATATTCTCCTATTTCCACTCTGGAATAGGTAAAGGCTGAAGCATCCCTTTCGGTAACTGTCGCTCTGGTTTAACCTGCTGACAAGTCGAACACTTCACAGTAAAATCAGCAATATCTCTTTTCATTCCATCCCACCAGTAATACTCCCGCAGATCTCTATACATATTAGTACTGCCCGGATGAACTGAAAACGGAGAACTATGAGCTTCACATAACAACTCTCTCTTCAACTGTGAATCACAAGGCACACACAATATCTTCCCAAATCTCAAAACACAATCATTATCAATGTTTAATTCATGTAACTTACCTTTCTGAACCAGCTCTACCTTTTTCTGCCACTCACTGTCTTGCTTCTGTGCTTGCTTGATTCTATCTGATAGAGATGATCTCACTGATACCTGAAACAAAACAGAAGGACTTCCTGCACCAACAACTTCTATGCCAAAGTTCATCAAATCCTTAACCAAAGGATCACGTTCTAAACGCAACATTGTTAATGAAGCATTACTTTTTCGACTCAAAGCATCAGCCACTTTATTTGCTTTTCCCGGATGGTAATGAATTATACAATCATAATCCTTGATTAATTCTAGCCATCTCCTTTGTCTCATGTTCAATTCTTTCTGAGTGAATATATACTTTAAACTTTTGTGATCGTTATATATTTCACACTTTACTCCATACAAATGATGCCTCCAAATTTTTAAAGCAAAAACAACAGCAGCTAATTCCAAATCACGTGTAGGGTAATTTACCTCATGAGTTTTCAACTGTCGTGAAGCATAAGCAATTACCTGATCATTCTGCATTAGGACGCAACCAAGTCCTTTCAATGAAGCATCACTGTGTATAACAAACTCACCATTCATGGAAGGTAGTGCCAAAACTGGATCATTCACCAATCTTCTTTTCAATTCCTGAAAACAATCATCACATTCTTTTGTCCAGATAAACTTAACACCCTTCCGAGTTAGCTTAGTCATTGGACTAGATAACCGTGAAAAATTTCTAACAAACCTTCGGTAATAGCCCGCCAAACCAAGGAAGCTACGAATCTCAGTTACATTTGTGGGTCTTGGCCATTCTTCCACAACTTTTGTTTTTGCAGGATCAAAAGTTATTCCATCTTTAGATACAATGTGACCAAGGAAAGAAATTTATTGCAACCAAAACTCACACTTGCTGAATTTCCCATACAGTTTCTTTTATTTTATGGTTTGAAAGATAACCCTTAAATGTCTTTCATGCTCCTCTTTACTTTTAGAAAACACCAAAATATCATCAATTAAAACCACCACAAACTTATCCAAGAACTCATGTAAAATTATATTCATTAAGTCCATGAATACAGCAGGTGCATTGGTTTTCACAAAAGGCATTACTACAAATTCATAATGGCCATATCTCGTACGGAACGCGGTCTTCGGAATATCTTCCTCCTTTACCTTCAGTTGATGGTACCCCGATCTCAAGTCAATCTTTGAAAAAAACTGAGCTCCCTGGAGCTGATCAAACAAATCATCGATATGAGGAAAAGGATATTTGTTCTTAACAGTGATATTATTCAAGGCTCTATAATCAATGCAAAGTCTCATAGAACCATCTTTCTTTTTAACAAATAAAACAGGAGCACCCCATGGTGATGTGCTGGGTCTAATGAAACCTTTCTCTAATAAATCTTGCAATTGCTCCTTCAACTCTAAAAGTTCAATTTGTGACATTCGATAAGGGGATTTTGAAATTGGCTTAGCATCAGGAACTAAGTCAACAATAAACTCAACTTCCCGATCTGGTATTATTTCAGGAAACTCATCAGGAAAAACATCAGGATACTCATTTACGACTGGCACATCATTAATCTTAACAGTTCCTTTATTTTCAACGACGTGTGCAAGGTAACATTCATTTCCATCTTTTACAAGTTTCTCAGCCTCTTGATATGTTATCAAAAGTAAGGGTACATTCCTGTAAACAAACTGAAAGTCTTTCTGAAAAGAAACTTCTTTAGCTCTACAGTCAATCTTAACATGGTAAATAGAGAGCCAATCTATACCGAGGATAACATCAACCTCTACTAGAGGTAGAACAATAAGGTTTGAAAATAGGTTCTTTCCACAGATTAGGATAGGAAGATTCTTATAAATTATTTTTGCCTCAACATTTCCCCCAGGTGTTTTTACCAAAAGTTCAGGAGTCATTTCTTGAGATGGTATTCCCATTTTACTAGAAAAGGTTTCAGAGATGAAAGAATGTGTAGACCCCGAATCAAACAACACACCGGCATAATCTGAAAAAACAAACAAAGTACCTGATACAACTTCATTTGATGGCCCGACATCTACTGAAGTAGTTGCAAAGGATTTCACCACCCCTTTCTGCTTGTAGTCTAACTGCTTCCCATCACTCAAGCTCTTTGTTGGACACTCGTTTGCATAGTGACCCATCTCATTACACTTATAACATTTCACTAACTGTAAATCAAATTTGTTCTTACCTTCACCTTGATCCTTTTCAGTGCCATCACGAGCCTTCTGTCCCATCTTACCACATCAGTAGCACTTTCCAGAATTCAGAAGACATTCCCCAGCATGCCTTTTGCCACATTTATCACAAACTGGAAACTTAGTTATCTTACCATCAGTCTTTTTTGAATAATTCTTACCTTTCTCCTTCCACCTCGGTCTCTTCTTCTGCTGGTTGTTATAGAACACTTGGTCATCGGAAAAATCCATTTCCACCTTCTTAGCACATCGAACAAGCTTTTCATAACTTTTAAACTCACGAGAAGCTAATGCCCTTCGATATTTTGGCTTTAATCCTTAGTAAAAACGATTGATTTTACTATCAAGGTCTCGGATAAAATTTGGAGCATACCTTGCCAATCGAGTGAACCTTTCTTCATAGGCAGCCACTGAGTCTTCCTCTTGCCTAAATTCCAAGAATTGATTTTCCATCCTAAGTCGAACAACCTTAGGAAAATACTTCTCACGAAACATACATTTGAATTCATCCCAGTCAAGAGCATCAATCTCATCGGCGTCCCTGATATTTTTAACCATAGACCACCACTGATCTGCTTCACCCTCCAAACGGTAAATAGAAAGACTAACCTTTTGATTTTCTGATCACCCCATGACATCAAAAATATTCTCCAGTGCTTTAATCCACCCTTCAGCTAGCACAGGGTCAGATGATCCTCTGAATGATGGTGGATGTTGCCTCATGAAATGTTCCAACATTGACATGTTCCTCTGCAGTTGATCTGGCTGATCTCGTGCATGGATACCACCACCATTTATCACTTGAGTCAACTGCGCCATTACTGCAACAAACTGTTCAGTTCCAATTCCGACCATTTCTGGATGCTGATTCGGAAGGTTATTTCCTTTTGTATGCCTTCCTAGCACTGCTTCCCTGTTTCCTCTTTGGAAAACCATTCTGAACAAACATGTCTTAGATGAAGCAACATGGTAATCTTTAAATGCTATATCATTTCGAAAAAAAAATATTTTTGGATAATCATTTAATAGAATTATAACTCCTAAAGTTATCTAAACCGACCTTTGATACCAACTATAAGGCCCCAGCCTTAAACCTTACTTAATATTGACTTATTACAAGATTACACATTGAGAATCTTTTCGGGTTTACAGTTTTAGAGAATTAGATCATAAAACTTGCATTACATTCCACATATAAACAAAGTGGTTACATAAAGATAGTATTCTTCATTCCCATAAATGGAAACACATTTAAAATAAAACATGTATTATTTCTTGACACTTCCTTGACACTATCATCATATCATGTACCTTTCCCTTGACCTGTGAAAAACATTTCAAAAAAAAACTTGGGATGAGCATAAAAAGCTCAGTATGGGTTATAAAAACATGGAAAGGAAACATGGGTACATATATACATAAGAATGAAATCATACTTTACCCATAAAACATAGGAACTTTAACATACCTCATAAAATCATGAATAAATCATAGAAATCATAGGACATAAAGGTAACTTGAGGCATTCATAACATTCTTACGTAGGGAGTAACCCTCTTGGTTACGTTTGGAATACCCATCACAGTATATTCCCTAAAATCTCTTCGGAGAAACCATAAACGTTTCACTCCTTCGCGTTACCCAATGCATTGGGGAGCTATATCGGGCTCACCCGCCCTTAGTTTATCACAGAACTACCCGTCGTCATAATAATGCCCATGAACCATAACATAATCGTATCACATAAAACATGCATAAAGGAAACATAACATTTCCACATTTCAATCACAAGATATCAATACAACACAAAAAACATTGTGAAAACCATTTTCAATACCAAAAGAAAAGAAAAGTAAAACATGGTATTTATTTTTCTTTTAAAAAAGAAGGTATGGCTTGTAGAGGAAGTCGAAACTCAAATAACGGTCACGACGGCAGAGAAGTCGTTGTCGCCGCATACGTGCGACAAAAACATTCCCTTTTGTCATTTAGTAAACGCTTTGTATAAAAAATATTCCTTTTGAATAAATGTTAAAGTAAAAGGGGTTTATACACCGTATAAAAGAAAGTTGTGTATAAAATAAAACATGCCTCAAAGAAAGGAGATTGAGACGAAGTCCCATACCTCGTATCTGACTTGACCCGACCGTTCTTTAATCTCCTGAATAATAAACTTGAGTTAATCTCTACATTCTTAAGAACCTTTTTCAAGTTCATTATTCCTTTTATACCATGTTATGGACATCATGTAATCATTTAAGTTAATAATGTTCATTTTGTCGGTATTTGGTTCTTAAGTCAAAAATAGACTTCTTACACTTACATATTGTTAATTTGGTCAAAGGTTCGTTATATCCAGAATGATATTAATGATTTGGATAACATATACATCATATATATTCAGCATATACATGTATTTATACTATTACATCACATTTAGAGGTAAGAAATGAAATGCACCGTTCATGGAGACGGTAAGCCGTACGTACGCATGAACGCTACTTCCATTTCTATTTCATATTTTTTTTGGAATGGAATAATAATTATATAAGAGTATATTATAATTACATTATAATAACATATATAATATCATTAACTTTATCCTTTACACATCCCACATATGGTATTAACGAATCAAATCACTTTTAGGGGGCGGTAGTCCGCACTTCCTAAAATGAAGATATCGTGTTTACCCATAATGGAAACCATAAAGTTATGCTCAAAATGAAAAAAAACAGAAGCTTAAGGAAAAAATAAACATATAATATATCATATATAAAAATAGTGACATCATAATGGCCACCTTTGAAGGTGTTAAATGAGTATTGAACAATCATCGTTTCGGGAGGCAGAATTTCGCCATCCACGGAAACCGTATGTTCTTTAACCATTTGATGTGGTTGTGTGAGAGTGTAGCTCAAATAAATCTTATAAAAACATACTAGTATATTTAAGATACAGGTTTTGTTACAAAAGATGTAAATAAAAAGAGTTTAGGGGGTTGGAGAAGGAAAATAAAACAAATGAACATGAGAGAATGAATTACCTTTAAAAGTGTAACTCCTTTTGATTTGAGCCTAAAGGCTTCCTTTGAAAGGATTCTGCCCAACGGGAATCCTCTAGGATGAGGAGAGGGATTTGTAGAGAGTAAATGGGCAGGGGTTGGCCGAGCCAAAGGCTTTAGGAGTGTGTGAAATGAGGTAGAGTTGGGGGCCTTTTATAAGAGGAGGGGAGAGGCACTTTTGGAAAGTAAAGAAATATTTCTTTATTTGAAAATGTGTTTCGGTTTTAAAAGGCCCCAAATTTATATAATTTGTGTATAAGGTGATAAGGGTTCTACATACACTCATCCAATTGGTTTTGTACATGTGTAGTTTATAGATTTTACATTATCTTTCCATTTTATTTAAATCGTCAAATAATGATGTCATCGCTGCATCATTATTATGGCATAAAAAATTTAATTTATTTAATGTCTAAAAATTATAAAAAAAATACTATGATGTAGGAAATCTATTTAGCTTTCCAATGAATATTTATAATCAAAAATCTGATCTTTATAGGCCCATTTAAAAATTGTTTTCGTAAAACATATTATGTTTGTGTCATTTTTACTTTTACATTAAATAAAAAGTTATTTTTGTCATTTCCCAAAACAAAGTGGATCCATGGGGTCCCCAAGTTGAACCATGGCTTGTCTTGGTCGTCCATGACACAACCAATAAGGTTGGGACATGTGTCTAGGTCATTTCATATTATTAGTGCATTATTTATACCTTAAACTACCATAATTACCACTAATCGCGATTAAAAACTTAATAAGTTACTATTCACCAAAAAATTATTTTAATCCCATTGAACCACATTTTAATTCTTAATGACAACCATGTATGTCGGATTTTTTAAATTCAAAACACAATGATGGAAAAATTTCATTTAAACGGAAAATCAATTTTTATAAGTACCACTTAGTGGTTTCACTATTCATTAAAAATTGAAGTTTTTCAGAAAATTACCAAAAATTCCCCCTAAGCTATATTTGATATTCTGAATTCAAAAATGAAATATATTTTACAAAATTCAAATCATATAAGTCACATTAATTAATTTAATAATTAATTCCCGCTGCCAGAGCAAATAGCATGTTTTTACAAAACAATAAGTATCAAAAGATTTACACCAGTTTAAGTCTAATTTCAAAGTGAAATTGATTCCAATGACCACCATTGGATAAAATGGGAAAATATATTCTAATTTCACTTCAAAACCAATTCAAAACATAATATAATCATATAAATAAATTATATTAAAAAGCAGTTTTGATGTAAAATGCAGTATTCTTAACTATTCATTAAAAAATGAACATTGTCAGAAAAATACCAAAAATTCACACAAGGTAAATTTTGATGTCACAATCATAAATAATAAGTTTATTTTGACAAAAATAGTTTATAAAATTGTCAAAATATAGATTCAAAAATGGTTTGCCATCAAAAGGCAGTAAAACAATCTTTTAAGAATATTAGTGTATTCCCTGCATAAGATTGTATTTATTTTCATTTTAAGCCTCTATAACACTATCTTAATCATTAATAGACATAGATAAAAATATCTATTATTCATTACTTGGGATGTTACAGGAATTGTAACAGAATTCTTGCCCTCAGGCATTCGAAGTGTCTCCCTCAGGCACAGAAGTCAAGCCCTCAGGCATGAAAGGTTGCCCTCAGGTGAAATGCGACAGCCCTCGAGCTAAAAAAGTCACACCCTCAGGCTAATATAGTCACTCCCTCAGGCTAATATAGGTAACCGGTCCATTCCCAACAGGTAAAAAAGCAGTAACAATCAATTCCTCTCAATGCAATTCTACAATTACTACTTTAAAGGAATACCCTTGGGTATCCTGGCCAAATGGCTAAACAGTGAAACTTACCCCAGGGGTGGTTCCGGATCCAAGAAATGATACCAACCAGTATTTTATTATCACAAATCAATCACCTATGAAATTCTAGGCATTAAATATAGCAACGTCCTCAGCCACACGACACCCCAACATGGGTTCGTGGCACAAAAACGCACAAAAACGCACAACAGTTGGAAAATAAACACAAAGCCACCTACCTTATACGCCAACGAACATTATACAAGAACACTGACTCGAGAAGCCCCAAGAATGGCGTAGATATGACGAAGAAAAAAACCCATTCAAATGTAAATAACTTACGTTAGGATAAGAATTGATAAGAACGATACTAGGAGAGGAGAGGGCTCACCCGTGCGGTTCCAACGACATCGTCCAAAGCCGAATCAGATTCCAGATGAACTTCCAGCAGATCTTCAAAGATCTGGCCTCCTCCTTTGGCTCCAAAATGGCTCAAACGCCTCCTCTGCCAAATGAGGAGGCTACTGCCTGTTTTAAACTGAAAAAAAAGTACACGGCATGTACTTTTGAATACACGACGTGTATTTCTTGTTGGGACCACTTTGTGTATAAGGTTGTATTTGTTTTCAATAGTTGTCAATGATGATCAAAATGAAGGAGATCAAGAAGTAATCCAATGAAATGGAGGAATGGGAATGCAGATGATTTTTTTACTGATCATAAGTTCAAAGAACATGTGTCAAAGGTGATAAATTGTTTACAACAATGGAGAATGTGAGGTGTAATCCATCTAAGGATGATTAAAGAAGAATGTGGTTTTTTGATGAAGACCATGCAATTCCTCATTATTTCATGAGACCCATGGTTTTTTGATGAATACCATGCAATTACTCATGATTCCATGAGAACCATGAAAGAGACTTCTTGGCGAATTGAATCATATGGTTTGCATGAAGTAGATCATGACGGTTGATGAAGAACACAATGTGCAAATGAGTGGAATTCTAAGATGGTCGTGTGGGGATTGGAATTCTGAGATATCCATGCACATCACATTGTCATAGAAGACGATGATGCCAAACCTATGCCTTTAAGGAATACATATCACAATAGTGGAGTTTGTGAAAAAATCATAAGAGTTTCTGAAGGATACAGATCACCAAGAAGAAGTGTTGTTGAGGTAATCGTGCTTGTTGACAGAGAAAACAAATGACATACAACTTTGTTGAAAAAGGAGATTCCATGGTGGCATGTCGAGTTCAAAGGCTGTCATTAAGGATCCATGTTTCATTCAAGAACATCTACAAAGGAATGGATTATGAAAGAACTGATGATCAAGTGGCTGACATCCTGATGAAGCCATTGTCATTAGCTGTGTTTGAGAAGCATCGGTTGAACCTCAGTGTTCAACCACCTCCTACTGCATAAGGAGGTTCCAGGTTTCCCCTTTCCCTGATTATGGTAACTGTTTCAATCTGTTTATGTCTATGATGTAGGTTTATGGGAGAGATACTATCCAGGGGGAGTATGGTTTGAGCAGAACATTGAACACTTTACCTGTCTTTGGGATTGTTGTCAATGTGGAGAAAGGAATAACTTCAACGGAATTTCAGAATGTGAACCAGCAGAAGGTGGCACAGCTTTCCAGTGTTTTCCAAATTTTTGGGGTCCAAAATTAAGAAGTTTGTGAGCATCGCGAAAATAGGATTTCCATGAAGAGTATAATTAAATATGGCAATGACATGAGTTTTGCGAAGATGGGATGCATGGATTGGATTTCGCGAATACCAGAAAAATGGAGGCGGTGATGCTTTGAGGTTACGACGAGTAGCACGAATGGAAGCGTTGAAAGGAAATGTGAGGGAGCTTAGTGGTGGCTGCACAAATTAAATGACGGAACACTCCGCGATTACGACAAGCTCCGCGATAGGATAATTTTTGTGGTGCTTCGCGATTTGGAAAGAATTCCGGAAGAAACTTCGGAGCTTCGCGATAGGCAATGACGTGGCGCTGACTTCGCGTGGAAGGGTCGAGGTTCGGTGGAATCGCATATAAATACAGGTCGACCCCCTCGAGAGAAAAAGAGTGAGCTCTCAAAAAAAATCCTTTGCTCTCGGTTCGCAATGGTCACTCGCGAAGGTAGTCTGCTTCACGAAAGAGGAGCTTCGCGGCGGCTATTCTTGCTCCGCGAAAGTCGTGCGCCCCACATTGGCTCGATGAGCTTCGCAAAGAGGAAAGATCTCCTTGACAGCCAAGCATTGCGAAGGATTGTGCATCGCGAGAGTGCTTCGCGATTGAGCTTCGCGAAAAGGCAGGGACTCCGCGAAGGCTTGTTTGAGCTTTGAAAAATTGGGAGCCTTGCGAAGTAGGGTACTTTGAGAAGGCCCTTTCCAAAGGTTGTTTTCCCAGTGGACAAGGGAAGACGATGTATTCATCAGGGGATGAAATTTGGACTTTCACAGAGCATCAACTCAGGACTCTAATGCAAGCAAAGTCTCATGCTGAATAGGAGACAAAGAACTTCATGTCTATCTAATGAAGAGACCTTCATGTCTATAAACTGAGTGGGACTTCACCAATAGTAGTGAGCTAGGGGGAGTCAACGGGAGTGACCTGAGGGATGCCATGAGATATCCCTAAACTTTTTTAAAGGTACTGATCCTGGGACAGAGTGAATGTACCCGAACATTTGCAATCTACAGCTAGTGAAGCATAGTAGTTTTGGTATGACCGACAACCTGTCATTGTATGCGACTTGGATGTAGCCCTTAGTGGTGAAGAAAGTAAAAATAGTTTTGTTATCTCTCTACATGTGAATGTTTCGTTGCAGATCATATCCATCATACAGGTTTAATTAGTTCCTACCAATGCGGGAACAAGATCCACAACCTTAAGAAGAAAAATTTGACACCCTGATTCACCACTCCCCTCTCAGGGAGTCCCGGGATCCTACAAGTGGTATCAGAGGGAGGTTCAAGTATGTTGGATATTCTTTAGTAATTCTATTCAGAAGAGGATTTGAGTCTCTTTCCTAAAGTCAACAATGAAGAGAAGTCTTGAGGAAGAGTCAGTCATTTCTGAGCAGAAGTCTACATCTAGTAAGACCATGACAAACATGAAAAAGAAAGAGAAGAATCATCTGAAGTAGTCCCTCATATCCAAAGAAGATATAGTGTCTTGTTCTCCATGTCATTCCAATAATAAAGAAACATTAGGCTTGGAAATTATCAAGCAGGTGGCTCAGGATTCTACTAGAGGAAAGGATGACACCCCTAATTCAAGCATTCTGGAAAAACTGAAAACATATCTGCATGATGTTCCTAAAGAAAGGGTTGCTATTATTTGTATCCTATTCCAATCTATGCAGGTTGAGATCACTCGATTAGAAAGGGAACATGAAAATATGGAAAATGGGTTGGAAGGAAATGTTCTGGAAAGTATGAATCTCACCAAACAGGTTAAAGTCTTTGATGAAAAAGAGGAAGTCAATAAGACTTTAAATGAATAGATCCATGCACTTGAAGATGAGCTGAAAAATAGCAAAGAAGTCAAGAGTTTGTGTTTGGAAGAAATTTCCATGAAATTCAGGGAACTTGACTCGTTGCTGCAAAACAAAGTTAAGATGCATGAAGATGAGGTTGTATAATTGAAGAAGAATTGTGAAGAGAAGATGATCATGATTGAAGATCAGAAGATCATCCTCAATATTGAGGGTCAAAAATTGGAAGCCCAGTTGACCAAGATTGAGAATTCACATATTGAGACTTCACAAAAGAATAAAATCAGTGATGCCTATACTCAATGTTCGTTGGAGGAATTTAAAGCTGAAATACTTCCAACAAGTGACAAGAAGATTATGACAACTCTTGATTATCCACATCAAGAATCAGTTGCTGCTGGTACTCAATGATCACTAGTGGATTCTATTGTCAAAATACCTCCAACATGTGATAAGAAGATCATGACTTCACTCATTGATCTATCACAAGTAACTAAGAATGTGAAGGTACCATCCAAACCATCTTGTACTCATGTTTCTAAATATGTTCCTACAATCAGTGCAGGATGGAAGAAAAGTTCTAAACAAGTATGGATGAGGAAAGGTGAGAAGAAGAAACCTACCACCATGGCTAGGGTGGATAAGAAGAAGGAGGAGGAAGTTGGTTCCCCAAATAGAGCACAAATGATGAAGGAGATGGCCCAACAACCTCACACAGAAGAAAAAAAGAAGAAAAGATTTGTGGGCCAATGTTGGTGCTGCAACAGATTTGGGCACTGTGCGATGGATTGTTTTTATAATCCCATACATGGAAAAGCACAGAGAAAGCCTATATCAAAGGGAAGGAAACCAGAGAAGAAGAATCAACATCTGCAGGTTCAGAATCATCTGTTTACCACAAATAGATTTGGAATTCTTGATAACATCTGTGATGTATGCAACGACAGCGGTCACAAGGTAGGAACTTGTCCATATCAACATGGTTTCACTATTGATAAGAAAAGAAGACCTCTAATGTCATCTAAGTATGAAGAAATTACCTTGGGTAGAAACCAGAAGAATGGTGTGAGCACACATTTCTCCAAGAAGATATCAAGTACGGAAGCTGAGAAGACCCAGGATTTTAGATCCATTAAATTGAAGGGTCATTCATCCAAAAGAAGAACTAAGGGGGATGAAACACAGATGAAACCATGTGGAAGAACCAAACCAGCTGCAACAGTTCCAAATGAAATATTGGTCATCCGGCCAGAAGATTTGAAAAGAATAAGGAAACTTGAAGATGAAAATGCCAAGGCTGGTGTTAAAGGCAAAGAAAAACTTTCACGTGAGGAAGACAGAGTGTAGGAGAGATTGCAAACCAAGAAAAAAACTCGTGTCAAAGTTCGGTGTGAGAGATGCCAGAAATCTGGTCACATTGCAAAAGGTTGTCTAACCATAATACCAGAACAAGA
This sequence comes from Viscum album, assembly GCA_963277665.1. Classification (NCBI taxonomy): domain Eukaryota; kingdom Viridiplantae; phylum Streptophyta; class Magnoliopsida; order Santalales; family Viscaceae; genus Viscum; species Viscum album. Next base: position 296,225,872 of record OY728132.1, on the reverse strand, counting down.
ACCAGTCCTTAAGAGGATTATGAATCTATCATTCATGATGGTTGTTAAGTAGAACAATTCTCCACACAAAGCAGAAGAGAATGTAAAAAGAGCCATGCCACATCAACACATATCAGAGCATATGTTGAAATATTCAGGCATGAAGACTGGGATGAACAGAGGAACTTGATTTAGAAAAACACCTCAACCATGTAGCTCATATTGATAAAGCAAGGAGGAACCACCTTATTCCCTTAATCATTGGTGTATTGTATTTGTGATAATAATGCAAGTAATTTAAGGTGAAGCATGCTCTCAGGGGGAGAACCTGAGAAGAAATGAATGTTGTCAACTCTTGATATCTAAAGCTGAAAAAGTATCCATCCTTAGTATATTCTTCAATTGATATTCAAATATTAATATGATGAAGGATCACTCTTGATGAAGATGATGAGGAGTGTTTCCCTTGAAGGGGAGAAAAATGGAGAAGCTTTCAAAATCACTATTTCAATCAATATCAACTCAAGTTGGTATCAAATGCAGTTACTTTGAAAATTTGTTGAAGAACATTCCATTGGAGAAGGCATGTCCTTTCTCAATCTCTCAACCCTGGTTACTCAGATCATTCTACAAAGGGGGAGTAACTGAATTGATCAGTGACATAAAAAATGGAAGTTCCCCAAGGCCACTTATCCTACCGATTGCACTTGAATGTTTTGGATCTGTTTGCTGATGTGAGTGCAGGAGTTTCAGGTTGATTATTCCCTATCACATTTGATTTTCTTCTACCTGAAATAAAAGTGGTAAACCCTTGAAGACAAAATATATGAGTTCTCATCTCATGTTGGTATCATGATCTGTGAATAATGGACAGCCTTGTTGACTTAATTAAATCCTCTTGTTTTTCTACATCAAGCATTTCTCAAGTAGAGTTAGAGTGAAATGATTAATGAAACATTGCTTATGTATGGATTGATACCCTCCCTACCATGAGCATTGTATTTCTTATCAATAAGGGGGAGAGAAAGTGAAATGAATGTTTGAAGATAAAATTTGATTGAAGAGAAGATTCTCATTTTGACATTGACAAATTCATTTCAGAAGATATGTAAGGTATTGAAAACAAAATACAAAGGGGAGATTGTTGGGACAACTTTGTGTATAAGGTTGTATTTGTTGTCAATAGTTGTCAATGAAGATCAAAATGAAGGATATCAAGAATTACTCCAATGAAATGGAGGAATGGGAATTCATATGATTATTGTACTGATCATAAGTTCAAAGAAAATGTGTCAAAGGTGATAAATTGTTTACAACAATGAACAATGTGAGGTGTAATCCATTTGAGGATGATTAAAGAAGAATGTTGTTTTTTGATGAAGACCATGAAATTCCTCATTATTTCATGAAACCCATGGGTTTTTGATGAAGACCATTCAATTACTCATGGTTGCATGAGAACCATGCAAGAGACTTCTTAACAAATTGAATCATATGGTTTGCATGAAGTAGATCATGGCGGTTGATGAAGAAGAAAATGTGAAAATGAGTGGAATTCTAAGATGGTTGTGTTGGGATTGGAATTCTGAGATATCCATGCACTTCACACTATCATAGAAGACGATGGTTCCAAAGTTATGCCTTCAATGAATACATATCACAATAGTGGAGTTTGTGATAAAAGCAGAAGAGTTGCTGGAGGATACAGATCACCAAGAAGAAGTGTTGTTGAGGTGATCGTGCTTATTGACAGAGCAAACAAATGACATACTACTTTGTTGACAAAGGAGATTCCATGGTGGCATGTTGAGTTCAAAGGTTGTCATTAAGGATCCATGTTTGATTCAAGAACGTCGACAAAGGAATGGATTATAAAGGAACTGATTAGAAAGTGGCTGACATCCTGACAAAGCCATTCTCATCAGATGTGTTTGAGAAGCATCGGTTAAACCTCGGTGTTCAACCACCTCCTACTGCATAAGGAGGTTCCAGGTTTCCCCTTTCCACGATTATGGTAACTGTTTCTATCTGTTTATGTCTTTGATGCAGGTTTATGGGAGAGATACTGTCCGGGGGTAGTATGGTTTGAGAAGAACATTGAACACTTTACCGGTCTTTGGGATTGTTGTCAATGGGGAGAAAGGAATAACTTCAGCGGAAGTTCAGAATGTGAACCAGCAGAAGGTGGCACAACTTCAATGTTTTTGCCAAATTTTTGGAGTCCAAAATTTGGAAGTTGGTGAGCATCGCGAAAATAGGATTTCCATGAAGAAAATAATTAAATATGGCAATGGCATGAGTTTCACGAAGATGGGATGCATGGATTGGATTTTGTGAAGACCAGAAAAATGGAGGCGGTGATGCTTCGTGGTTACGAAGAGCATCGAGAACGGAAGCGTTGAAAGGAAACGTGAGGGAGCTTCGTGGAGGCGGTGCGAAGTAAATGACGGAACGCCCCGCGATTATGACAAGCTCCACGATTGGAAAATTGCCGTGGTGCTTCATGATTTGGAAAGAATTCCGGCAGAAACTTCGGAGCTTCGTGATAGGCAATGACATGGCGCTGACTTCGCGTGGAACGGTCGAGGGTTGGTGGAATCGCCTATAAATACAGGTCGACCCCCTCGAGAGAAAAAGAGAGAGCTCTCAACGAAAATCCTTTGCCCTCGGTTCGCAAAGTTCACTCGCGAAGGTAGTGTGCTTCACAAAAGAGGAGCTTCACGGCGGCTATTCTAGCTCCGCGAAAGTCGTGCACCCCGCGTTGGCTCGGTGAGCTTCGTGAAGAGGTAGGAGCTCCGTGACAGCCAAGAATTGCGAAGGCTTGTGCATCGTGAGAGTTCTTCATGATTGAGATTTGCGAAAAGGCAGGGACTCCACGAAGGCTTTTTGAGCTTTGCAAAATTGGGAGCCTTGTGAAGTAGGGTACATTGCGAAGGCCCTTTCCAAAGGTTATTTTCCAAGTGGACAATGGAAAATGAGGTATTCATCAGTGGATGAAATTTTGACTTTCACAGAGCATCAACTCAGGACTCTGATGCAAGCATAGTCTCATGCTAAACAGGAGACAAAGAACATCATGTCTATCTAATGAAGAGACCGTCACGTCTATAAACTGAGTGGGACTTCAACAACGATAGTGAGCTAGGGGGAGTCAACGAGAGTGACCCGAGGGACGCAGTGAGCTATCCCTAAACTTTTATAAATGTATTGAGCCTAGAACAGAGATACTGTACCCGAACATTTTCAATCTACAGCTAGTGAAGCATAGTGGATTTTGGTACGACCAACAACCTGTCAGCGTATGCTCCTTGGACGTAGCCATTAGTGGTGAACCAAATAAAAATAGTTGTGTTATCTCTATGCATGTGAATGTTTCATTGCAGATCATATCCATCATACAGGTTTAATTAGTTCTTACCAACATGGGAATAAGATCGACAACTTTAAGAAGAAAAAGTTGACACCCTGATTCACCCCTCCCCACTCAGGGTGTCCCGGGGTCCTACACTTCTTTCATTTAACTGTTCATTTGGCAGCACCGCCACACTATTCACCCGTCAACCTGAGTACACGACATGTACTTCTGAGTACATGGAGTGTACTATCACCCAGCTGGCGGCGACTCCTCCGCCTTACTGTTTAAGATTTCCGACTGACAACACGGCGTGTAAGGTACCACTACATGGCGTGTAGTCGGTTCCTACACCCTCCATCGCCAACAAGGCTACACGCCCTGTGTTCTCATCCCAATACGACCAGAAGTACACGGCGTGTGGAAAAAGTACACGGCATGTAGTTCCAAAATTTAGGATTTTTTCCCATTTTCCATATTTTTTCAAAAACACTTAAGGAAAAGGAAAAAAGAAGAATCCCATACCTCAAAACTAAGAACAAGGTTCTTACAAACTTCCCCCTTTATAGTAATTCGTCTCTAAATTTCCCTTCCTAGGGTGGCAAAGATAAAGCTCAGAATAGCTCAGGCCACTGAGCATGTACGTCGGCCTCCCGCTCCCAGGTCTCGTCCTACACTCGGCCATGCTGCCATAGCACCTGTAAGAGAGGAACTGACCGGACTCGGAGAACCTTCGTGCTCCTGTCTACGATACGTATCAGATGCTCATCAAAGGATGCATCATGCTGAAGCTCAACCTCCTCTGGCTGAAAGGTGTGAGACGTGTCTGAATGGTAGCGATGCAACTGAGACACGTGGAAGACCTCGTGCATGGCTCGGTACCGTTGCAGTAACTACAACTGATAGGCAACCAGCCCGACTCTCTCCAGAATCTCCAATGGCCCCAAGTACCTTGGTGACAGCTTACCCTGTCTCCTGATCCACTTGTGTCCCAGCCTCGGTGAAACAAGCAAGAAAACCTGATCCCCGACCACGAACTCCAAAGGTCGTTTGCAGCGATCAGCATAAGACTTATGACGAGACTGCGCTGTAGCCATCCACTTCCGAATCAACTAGACCTGCTCAGATATCTCCTGCATGAGCTGTGGCCCCAGTAAAGCTATCTCACCTGCCTCTAACCAGCACAAGGGTGATCGGCACGGCCTACTATATAAAGCCTCGTATGGTGTCATCTTAATAGTCGCATAGAAGCTATTGTTATAGGCAAACTCTCCTAAGGGTATATGCTTCTCCCAAGAGCCCCCAAAGTCTAGGACGCATGCACACAGCATGTCCTTAAGCACCTGGATCGTACGTTCCAACTGGTCGTCGGTATGAGGGTGGTATGTTGTGCTCAGAAGCACCTGTGTACCCAGCGCCCTCTGAAAGCTCTTCCAGAAATGAGACATAAAGTGGGCATCCCTATCTAAAATGATAGAACGAGGGACCCCATGAAGACGTATGATCTCTCGGATGTACCGCCTTCCGAGATCATCATCACCAAAGGTCTCCTTGATTGGCAAAAAGTGAGCTACCTTCGTGAGTCTATCCACAACAACCCACACGACATCACTACCTCGAGGTGACCTCGGAAATCCCGTCATTAAATCCATCACGACATCATCCCATTTCCTCTCTAGAATGGGTAACTGCTGTAACAGCCTAGCTGGCCTTTGGTGCTCTGCCTTCACCTGCTGACAGGTGGAACACCTCGTAACAAAACCAGTTATCTCTCTCTTCATACCCGGCCACCAGTACTGATGCCTCAAGTCACGGTACATCTTGGTAACCCCGGGATGAACTGCCGAAGCTGAAGCATGAAACTCCCGCATCAGCTCCTCGCGTATATCCCCTGAAACCCATACACGTCCATGGAAACGCAAAACCTCACCATCGCCTATCATCCAATCAGGAGGAGGGTCCTCACTTTCCACCGACTCATGTAGAACTAGGCCTTCTGAATCAGATAGCTTCCTCATCCTCACTCTATCCAGGAGGGTAGAAGTCACAGCTAACAAAGAAAGATAAGTCTTCCCCTAACTGTCATGCACCTCCAGATACATCTTAGAGAACAAATCCATAAGTTTCTACTCACCACTGGCCTCCTACACTGCCTGTATCTGAGTCTTCCTGCGCAGTTCATCAGCTACTGCATTACCTTTACAGGTGTATAGGCAATCTCAAAATCGAAGGATTGTAGGTACTCAACCCACCTTCGCTGCCTCAGATTCAATTCACGCTGAGTAAAGATATACTTGAGGCTTTTGTGGTCAGTGAAAACCACAAAATGCTCCCCCAATAGATAATGACTCCAACAGCGCAATGCATGTACAACTTCTACCAACTCGAGACAATGCGTCCAATAATTCCTCTCATGTGGCCTCAACTACCGAGACCCCTATGCAACAACTCGATCGCCCTACATCAACACTGCTCTCAACCCAATACCTGATGCATCACAGTAAACTGTATAGCTCTTCCCCTACTCTGGGAGTATCGGGATAGGTGCTGATTTCAACATTCCATTCAGGTCCTGAAAAGTTGTCTCGCAACCTTCTGACCAAACAAACATCACACCCTTATTTGTCAGACCTATCAACGGTAATGATAAGTTGGAGAAGTCATGTATGAAGCGTCTTTAGTAACCATCCATCCCTAAGAATCTCCGTATCTCAAACATGTTCTTAGGCTGCTCCCATGAAACTACTTCTCCCACCTTCTCTGGGACTACTGAAACTCCTGCCAAAGAGATTATATGACCCAGGAAGTAAATCAGGTCCATGAAAAAGTGGCACTTAGGGAGCTTAGCATATAGTCAATGATCTCTCAGTGTACTCAATACGATCTCAAGATGGGTGGCATGGACGTGTCGAGTGTGAGAGTACACCAAGATGTCACCCACGAATACTACCACAAAATAATCAAGATACGGATGGAACACATGATTCATTAGAGCGATTAAAACTACTGGCGCGTTTGTGAGTCCGAACGGCATAACCAAGTACTCGTATAGACCATATCTGCTCTTGAAATCTGTGAGAGGTATGTCAGATGGTCTCACACGCAACTGATGATATCCGGATCTCAAGTCAATCTTCGAGAACACTCGTTCCCCATGAAGCTGATCAAACAGATCATCAATCCTCGGAAAGGGATATCGGTTCTTAACCATCAACTGGTTCAGCTTCCAATAATCCATGCAAATTCTAAGGGTATTGTCCGCCTTCTTCGCAAAAAGAACCGGCAAACCCCAAAGAGATGTATTGGTTCGGATAAATCCCTTTTATTGTAACTCCTCCAACTTCCTCTTGAGCTCCTGCAACTCAGGTGTAGCCATCCTATAAGGAGGAATGGACACTGGTGCTACTATTGGCACAAGATCAATGGAGAAATCCACCTCACGCACCGGAGGTAGACCTAAAAAGTCGTCCAGGAAGACATCCCTGAAATGATCAACAACTGGAGGGAAATTCGTCTAACAAGTCCCCTGATCATCCAGATATAAGCTCACAATATGGGCTATGACTCCACCTCGCCCATGATGCTCTGGTCCAGCTCGACTTGCCTGAACATACCACTCGCCCTTGTATAGAAACTCTCTGCCCTATGGTGACATGAAACACACCCTGCGACAATAGCAGTCTACAAAGGCTCGAAAGTGAACCAACCAGTCCATCCCAAGAATGACATCATAGCTTGTCATCTCTAGGACATAGAGGTCCCAAAGGAAGTGACACCCACCAACCTCAAGGGGGCACTCCTTCCACTGACGCACACCAGTAGTTATAGTCCCCAACAGAGTGTCTAGCATCAAGATATCGGAAGAAGTTGAAACATAGAGCCCAAGGCTCTACCCAAAGGGTACAGATATGAAACTATGTGTAGCACCCATATCAAAAAGTTATGATGATAAGACAGAAGCTACTAAAATAGTACCTCTGACTGTAGAAGGTCCAGGAGCCTGCTCATGCTGGGTCTGTTGCACTGCATATGTCTGCCTAGTGCCGCAGCCCTACGACACAGCCTAGCTACCCTGAGTTGTCCTGCCCTACTGCCTCTGAGATCCTGGTGTCTTGCTACCATGACCACGACAACCATCTCTACATGCACGCCCTGACATATTCCAGTTCCCTGACTGGTAAGAATCCACTGGTCCTGCTCCTGCTTGCGGAGTCTGCACAGAACCCCTCTCACTAGCTATCGGTGGATACGCCCTGCAAAAGCGCTACAGATGACCCATCTTTCCACAGGATCGGCACTCCACTAGATCACGTGGACACTACAGTCTCGTGTGCCACTCATTTCCACAATGGTAGCACCTGATCGGGAAACCTGAAGAGAATGACTGGCTGGTACTGCCACCCTGAGAGAAGTCCATCTGTCTCTTCCTCTTACCAGTAGAAATGGTACCAATAACTGGTGTTGAACCGCCATGGCCCACCCCGCTAGTTTCCCGCAGGTTCCTCTATGAAATCAGCGCCTGGTTTACATTAGCATGTATAGTAGGCATCTTGAAGACATTCACCAGCGTGTAGATGTCATACCTAAGACCATCCTCAAAACGTCTGTCTCTCAGCGTCTCATCACCCACCAGCACGGGTGCAAAGTGCTGAAGCTCTGTAAAACGAGCAGAATAGTCCATCACTGACATAGCACCCTACTGCAGATTCATGAAATCTTAAGCTATATATGCCCTTAGCGTCTCAGGAAAGAAAAATTCATAGAAGACTTCTTGAAAGTCTTCCCACTCCATGTCCCTGTGATGCTCTGACTGGGTGGTAACATCCCACCACCTCTTGGCAGAATCATGCAGAATGCATGTCACGAGCTTGACCCTCCGCCCTGGAGGCGTTTCAAGATTCTCGAAAATAGTCTGCATCAACCCCAACCAAGACTCCATAGCCTGTGGTCCGCCATCCCCTAAGAATGTAGGCGGATGCTGCTGCTGGAAGATACGTGTCAGCTCGTCCATAGATGTGGCAGCCTGCAGTACTGCCTGAAAGGTATGCATGAACCGCATAAAGCCTTCACAAAACTGCGCCTCCGCGCCTGTGTCAGGTATAGCAGCTGGCACCACATCTGGCTCTGCTGGTGGATCAACTGGTAGCCCATGGCCCACCATCTCTAGAGTATAATCGTCGCCGCTCTCCTGGAGAACCACTCGCGGTCGTCTAAGTGGTATGACACTACAGGGTCAAAAGCACACCTCAGATTCAAAGTTATTAATGCAGAAACGAAGAAACCACAAAGGGAACAAGAGGAAGAAGGCATCTCAAAATTTTAAAAACAAGACTACACGGTGTGTACACTGACTACACGGCATGTACTTGACTTCCCTTCCCCTGCCCGAGTCCTTCTGCATGACTAAGCCACACGGCTCCCATTTTAAACATAACTACACAGCGTGTATATTATTTACACGATGTGTATGGTGTTATTTTCTAACTTCCCGTGTCGTCTGTGACACAACCTACTACTCGGCTTGACACCACATGGCGTGTTACACCTACACACGGCATGTCAACAACCCCATTTCCCTGTTATATGGCTAACTCCACATGGTCTGTCCCCGGACAAGACTACATGGCGTTTCCCCAAAGGTACACAGCGTGTTTAAAGAATGGTGAAACCAGCCCGGGTTGTTAGTTACATGGCCGAGTCCCCAGGTCACACTACACGGTCTGTCCATAATTGACACGACGTGTTCTGTCAAGGAGTTCACCGACATGTGTTGTTAGTTACACGGCTAGACTCCAGGTCACACTACACGGTGTGTCCATAATTGACATGATGTGTTCTGTTAAGGAGTTCACTGACCCGTGTTGTTAGTTACACGGCCGGACACCGGGTCAACACTACACGGTGTGTTTTACCCAATCCCTTCCCCACCCCGTGTCGCCACCCACACGGTTTGGGACACGTGAAGAGACTACACGGCGTGTACTTATGGTAAACGGCGTGTACTCAAAAAGTTCATTTTTCTTCCCAAACAGAAGAACATACATGGTGTGTATAAAAATATTACACGGCATGTATACTGGGTTTCCAGACAGTATGCCTCATAAACTTCTCCGGAACCCAGAAAATACTGTAAAACAACACCTAAGTGTCAAATTCTGACCCGTGGGGGCCCCTACTCCCCATGAATCAATGTTTGACATCTTATGTGTGTTATAACCAATAAAAAATCAATGATCCACCAAATTCCGGTCAATGAGGGTCCATACTCCCCAAAAACCAATGTTTCGCATTCATTCTCTAAACAGGCTCACATAAAATTACCCTATCACATAGCAGGTATTTTATCAGAGCAGCTATCACAACAACATGCTTTTCTAGCACAACAACTATCACAACAACATGCGAATTTCTAATGCACCGACATGGCATAGAATTTATGCATGGAATGTGATATCTAGCATGTGCCTATATGATGCATGAGACGGCATATCCTCATCTCATCAGGTTGTAACTCAATAGAACCCATAGATAAATTATAGACATCACAATATCAAAGTGCGTCACCCAACGGTGAAAATAGATCAACCGTAAAAGTGCAAAATCAAAAGAATGCAAAATACGAGGTAGACTGGCTTTTCCATGTACATGGGTTAGCTACGCCCGAGCAAAACTTATTACCAACTACCATTCCATCCTATCCCTGACTACGGCTCCAAATAGTGAGTCAAAGAAAAGAACCGCCTTTGATACCACTTTGTAACGTCCCGGACCTGGGTGACACGCAACGGGTGCCCCAAGCCCAGTTCGCCATGTGACCTCAAGCTCATTTCCCCAAACGCCAGAGGCTGCCGACTAGCAGTGAGGGCTCAGGTCTGATAGTGGGGAAACTATTCCCTCATTTGTCAAAGTGCAGCGTAGCAGAATACAAAATAAACATACAATGACAGTGGAAGCAGTAAACATACACAACTGAAATAACTACAATAGTAGATATAACCAACAGTATATAAGTGATGATGCTACATGTTTCAAGTTCTAAGAAAACATCCAGAACATGTTATACATCAATACAGTAAAACAAAATACAGAGTACATCAAAACAAGAAAAACAGCTGGCAGCGGCATCGTGAGCCTAGGCTCGGTCCCATTCCCTCCTACTCCTCAGCAACAGTCAAGTACCCATATAGGGACTCTTTCCCCTATCTACACCTACAACAACGTAATCTGTTTGGGCCGAAAAGCGTGACCCAAATAGTGTGTGAGAAATATATCTCAGTAGGCACCCACCAAAGGCCTGTGCTCAACTGTGTGTAAAACATGCAACAAGTGTGCAGTAGTAAAATGCAATAAACTAAGCAGTACTCAAAAATAACTAACTTAACAGTTAAATTTCCATTTTATTATTCATTTAATTCTTTTAATTTAGTAACATTTTTGTGCTCAACAGCACCAAGCCCTCAGGCCAACCAGTATCTCACCCTCATGATAATATAGTGAACCATGCCCTCAGGATATACAGAATCTCAGCCTCAGGCATTGTAACAGAATTCTCGCCCTCAGGCATACTAAGTGTCGCCCTCAGGCATAGAAGTGAAGCCCTCAGGCATGAATGGTTGCCCTCAGGCGAAATATGACAGCCATCGGGCTAAAACAGTCACGCCCTCAGGCTAATATAGTCACGCCCTCAGGCTAATATAGGTATCCGGGCCATGCCCAACAGGTAAACAAGCAGTAACAAGCAATTCCTCTCAAGGCAATTCTATAATTACTACTCTAAAGGCATACCCTCGGGTATCCTGGCCAAACGGTTAAACAGTGAAACTCACCCTGGGGGTGGTTTCGGATCCATAAAATGATCCCAACCAGGATTTTATTATCACAATTAAATCACCTATGCAATTATAGGCATTAAATATAGCAACGTCCTTATCCACACGACACCCCAACATGGGTTTGTGGCACGAAAATGCACAAAAACGCATGTCAGTTGGAAAATAAACACAAAGCCACCTACCTTATATGCCAACGAATGTTATACCCGAACGCCGACTCGAGAAACGCCCAAGAATGGCGTAGATATGATGAAGAACACAACCCATTAAAACATAAATAACTTACGTTAGGAGAAGAATTGGTAAGAACAGTACTAGGAGAGGAGAGGGCTCACCTGTGCGGTTCCAACGGGATCGTCCAAAGCCGAATCGGATTCCAGACAAAGTCTCGGCGGATCTTCAAAGATTCGGCCTCCTCCTTTGGAACCAAAGTGGATCAAATGCCTCCTATTCCAAATGAGGAGGCTACTGCCTATTTTAAGCCGAAAAAACAACGTACATGACATGTACTTCTGAGTACATGGCATGTACTTCTTTCATTTAACTGTTCATTTCGCAGCACTGCCACACTGTTCACCCGTCGACCTGAGTACACAACATGTACTCCTGAGTACATGGTGTGTACTGTTTCCTAGCTGGCGACAACTCCTTCACCTTACTGTTTTAGCATGCCGACTGACTACATGGCGTGTAAGGTACCACTACACGGCGTGTAGTCTGTTCCAACACCCTTCTTCGCCGACAAGGCTACACGCCCTATGTACTCATCCCAACACGGCTAGAAGTACACGGTGTGTGGAAAACGTACACGACATGTAGTTCCAAAATTTAGGATTTTCCCCATTTTCCATATTTTCTCAAAAAATCTTAAGGAAAAGGAAAACGAAGAAGCTCGTACCTCAAAACTAAGAACCGGGTTCTTACAAAAATTATATTTTTATCCTAAATGTTTTCACAAATATTTTTTTGGTATTAATATTTATAAATGATAATAACCCCTTTTTTACGTATAATCTAATTGGGATATGATGCATTGATACCGTAATCATTATTTAAATGGATTCTTTATGATCTTTTTTACCTTGGATGGTATTTACATTCAATTTTGGGATTCATTTATGGAGTGACAATCGTTTCCTTGAAATATTCACTTTCCATTGATCATTGGACATTAAATTCATCCTAAATGACAATTTTATTTATCTTGGGTATTCTTATTCATTTAAATATATATAATTTCTAGATATAGTGTTTTACATTTAATTTCATTTTAAATATTGTGTAAATGTTAATAATCCATATTACTTCTTCAAAAAATAAATCTAGTGCTAAGGTATATTTTTCATTAATTTAATAGTTTATTCAATATATGAAGGATACATAAGACATAATGATGTAGGTGGGGCCTGGTTATAGGTAACCTCTCAATACATTGGTTTTATAATAAGGAGTGTCAATAAGGTATATTTAAATAGGTTTTTACATTATGATTTAAATTATCCTATGAAATTTTTTGATTGTCGAGGTATCATCTTTATTAGAATAAAAAATACAATGATTATGTATTTACTTCTCTAAGAATTTAGTTATTATTATCCATTATATTTTATCAAGGATATTGTATCTTGATGAATTTCAATATCAGTTAATTGATTAAATGTCATTTTTTTCAATTATTTACTCTTCTGTTTTAATTATTCATTTACTTATTATCCATTATATTTTTACCATGATATTATCTTTGGGTGCATTTCATTATAATTTTTTTGATTAATTGAAATAATTTTTAGATATTAACATTTCCATATTGATTATTTCATATCTTATAATCCAAGATATTTTTTCAATGTTATTATAACTAGATGAATTCCATTCTCAGTTAAATTACTGAATTTCATGTGTTTTAAAAAATTTACTTTACCATGATTATTCTTATTAATTCATAATAGCTTAATCAATTCTTAATTAGTACTAAGAATTTGAGATCACCTTATTTTGATTCCTTTCCCAAGAATACATAATGTGTTATATGAATGATATTTAAGGATATTATATAGGTATAAATGTTATTCTCAATAAAAAAATATTTTGAAATTTCTATTTTCATATGTAATATTGGAACCATGTATGATTCTAGTTTACTAGGAATAGAAGATAATTTAGTAATTTTGGATGAAACTCCTTATATATTATTCCATTGTATTAAAATAAGAGACTGAATACATGTTACTATAATTGTGGTTATTACACATTTATATTCTATTTTCTATGGTGTGTTAATTATTTTTTATTAAATTTAACACAATAATTTGTGTCCAAAATAATTAGAGAGAGTGGAATCAGTTAAACAGGGGTTATACTGATATTTTATATTATATTTTCATTAGATATATGGATTTATTAATTAGTTTTGTTTTTAGGTTCATTTCATTGTCATATTTATTATTATATAATAGAGAAAAAATATCTATTAATGAACTGACCACACTGTGATTATGATAAATAATTTTAGGCCAATGGGTTGTATTATTCTTATACACATGAGTTCTGAAAATAGTGAACATTAATTGTCTTCATTAATCTAACTGTGGGGAATTTAGATTCTATGGTATTTTTTATTAGAATGCTCTAAATTAATATTTATTACCCACATGTTGATTTAATTGGTGAGATTCATAATTATACAAGTTATGTCAAGATAATCTTCTTAGTGAAACATTCCTTGGATATTTGTTCCCCACTATTTATCCTTCTATTTTTTATTTATATTTTTATTTTTTAATTAACATTAATATAGATTTTACATCATGATCAAAACCCCATCATGATGGTCTCCCCATTAGTTTATTGTTTTGATTATGTTTCCCTTTTCCTTGTGGGATCAACTACATAAATCATGTAACACCATGAGATTTTATGAGAAATATTTTTTTATATCTTATGTTATACGAAACACCAAAGGAATCTTTCACAACACACAATACTGACTTGGCTTTCATTACACGCAATCGCGACCTTCCTCGATAGCATGTGTAGTACGCAATACCGAGTTTCACTAAACAATGATATATTATTATGGACTAGCCGTTATGAATAGTATAAACTACATTTTGAATTTTATAACATTATTATTCATCTTACACATTTTCTAGAACATGGTGAGAGAACAAACTAAATTTTTCAGAAAAAATAAGTATTTTTCAAAAAATACACTTTTGATGCCTTTTGATGGCGCACCAACATTAAATCTAGTTTTTGACATGTTTATAGGTTAAATTTGACAAAATAAAATTATTATTAGGAATCAGGATATAAAAATTTACTTTGGATAAATTTTTGATACTTTTCTGATAACTTTCATATTTTGATGAATAGTAAAAATACGATAATTTTTAATTAAAAACAAATTTTTTAATTGAGATAATTTATATGGTTAAATTATAATATTTAATAGTTTTAAAGTATAAATAGAATATATTTTTACCATTTAATATAATTTATGTCATTAGTATTAATTTCACATTGAATTCATAGATAAAAATATTTCAATCATTGGTAATGTTTTATCTTCTAAAGCTGTTTTCTTAACAACAGGATTAATTTTAAATTAATTACTGAAACTTATGTGTTTTGAATTTTAAAAAATTGATTCCATATTTGGAATCAGTGGGTCCAAATTATGTTAATAGGAAACTTTTTATTTTTGGGCATTATGAATAGTAACTACGGTAAATTTTATTTACCATAGTTAAAGGAAAATCAGGTAATTAAGGGTAAATATAAGATTATAAAATTACCCTAACACCTGAAAAAATCCTATTGGATGAATAAAAGTCGACCCATATCACCTAAGGTCCGGACTATATTTATTTCATGGACTTTTGACCATGAAATAATATAATTATTATTAAAACCAAGGAAAGTGACAATATGTCACTCTCTTAAATCTTATAAGTATAATAATTTTAATTAAGTGAAAAACTTCATGAAACTTCGGATATAAATAGTATCTAGAAAGATAATAAAATTATATACATCATATGAATTTATTTAGAATTTTTTAGGATTAAATAATTATCATTATTTATGACACAATAGTGATGTTGAAGTTATTTTATTAATTAAAATATCAAATAAATGGTTTTAAAAATATTAAAATAAATATTATATGAACTATTTAATGTGCTCCACTAATTTTGTAAATACATATAACATTTTATGAATCTATTAAAGCTTTTTTTTCGAACATTTATTCTGTATATATTTTATTTAAATTCAAATAAATGAATAGTGTCAAAATTGACACTATTGTTATTTTATAAAAATAACATATTATCAAATTGTTTAAAAATCACAAAAATATTTAAAAATTATAAATTAAAATATATATGGTCTAAAATGTTATAAAGTGTCATATTAAGGAAAATTCACAACACATATCTAATTATTTATAATAATATAAAATATAGAATATTATTACCACAAATAACATTAAGTTGATAAATAAGGATAAATCAAGTTGATAATGTTTAAAATAAATTCCTAACATGTGTAAATTTTATTTTTTGATGATATTACAACCATATCTCATCTAAGATATTTATATTAGTCATTTTGGATGTTTTTATGTGGGGTTGGGATTTAATATAAACTAATATTTCTTATATTTCCAATGGTGCCCCTCTCCTCCCTTATAAAAGGGAACCTCCTTCCTCTCCTCCTCACACAAATTTGAGCCTTCAAGCTAGGCCAACCCCTACCCATTTAACTTCCCCACATCCTTGGAAACCTACTAGAGGTACTGGTCTTCTCAAAAGACCAACTCTAGTGCCCTAAGAGAAAGTTTAAAGGAGGCACTTCGAGAAAGAGGTAATACCTTCTACGGTTTTCTTCAAGTTCCGTTCTTCTTCTACTCCCTCTTCTTTAGTTGTTTCATTATAAAGTAATAACATAAGTATCCTTAATATACTTATATTTTATTATAAATATGAAAAAACCCTATTTCACCTCTTATCCATCCTACGGTAAACAAAATCACCGCGCGTGCGTACGTACGGAATACCGTCTCCACGCCGTGGTGTAATATGTTTTCCACCACCACCTTAATTGGATGGGTATAATGGTAAAAATAAATAACTATATATTATTATTGTAAATTGTTATTGATTCTGAAATATTATACATACACTTCAATACAATTCCACGTTCATGGGAATGATATCATTGCTTGTGCGTACGTATGGCCTACCGTCTCCACGATGTGATGTGACTCGTTCTATATGATCTTCATTGAATAATGATTATATAAATGAATTGAATGAATGAATATGATATATATTACACTAATACCATTCTGTAAATGATATATCTATATCCTATAAATAGTAAAAAGAATTTATTCAACAAAACACGCATAAGAACATAAAGCAATAAACACCCGAATAACAAGTAGCAATGAAATATTACTACTAAGAAGATACAAATATGACCATATATGATATCATGAAGATGAATATGATTTTTTTTAATAAGTCAATTGACATTATTTAAACCATATTATCGGATTTATGGATTCATATGAAGCATATCAGACCTAAGGTAAGGGAAAATCTCACATTCTCATTTTTATCTGAGATTGTTTATACTTCAGAATTTACTGGGGAATATTTATCATCCACATACATGTTTCCTCAATATGTAATATTATTTCCATCCACCTACAATTTTTTATATTTAATTTTACCCTTCGGTCATTTTTTAGTAAACGATATGAAAGGAATCTTTTTTCATTTTTCGTACGAGGTACTTTTTGACTTTTCTGGCCAAAGTACAGGAAGAATGTTTTTTTAACTTATACGGCATGAATGGATTTTTAGAACATTATTTCCATGAAACTTACTTTACATGTTTTCAAGTTTATTTTTAATCAACTTCTTTTAGTTTAAAATTGAATGACATGTTAATAAAGGAAAAAGGGTTTTGAATTAGAAAGGATATTTTCCTCAAGAATGGAGTTCAAGTGTTTTATAAAAATTATTTTCCATCTACGATAATATAGGGTTCTTTTTATATACCAATTATTACATTGATTTTATTATGTTGTGATGGAATTACTTTTATGAAGTCCTTTATCTTATATGAATTGTTTTACGATGTCAGGATGTTTAAGACTCCCATTTTTATTAAATGGGTTGTGCTATGATGTATGATTTGTGATTTTGTGGCACACATAAGAATGGCTTCATTATGAGATGTGTGGGACCTATATCTCCCTCCAATTCATTGGGTAAATATTTATATCTCATGAGATAGACATGTCTAGAATGGCATGTTAAACCGGTTCATTGAAACCGTACTGAAACGAGGAGTGAACTCGGTTCAGAAATGGACATTGTCCACTAAGTTAGTCTTGGCAATGAGTCTTGACTACTAAGAAATGATTTTCTATGATTATGTGTGTATTCCACAAAGCATCATGTTTTATTTTATGATTATTGGGATTACATTTCACTTCCATGATTAATCCCATGTTATGAACTATTTTGCAGGATAAGATTTTCAAAATGTTATGTTTTTAGGAATATGATATGTTCGATATTTCTTTTGTTTACCCTTACTGAGCATTTGAGCTCACCCTTTTGTATGTTTTATTTTCCCCAGGCCAGGAAGAAGGATATTAAGTAGGATATTCCAAAATGGGACTCTAGATGTGAAGAAATAAATGGGAGACAATGTAGATGATTTATGAACCAGTTGTTTATGTTTCCCAGTTTCTAAAGACACTATACCTATACGGTCCTTTCATGGTTTTGTTATATGTTGTAATAAGTATGCTTCAATTTTGAAGTAATAACAATGTATGTAATGTATGGGTCATTATAGTTGGTATCAGAGGAAAGGTATAGTAAACCTTTGGAAACTAGGATGTGAAAGCCTTAGTAAGAAACCTAAGGATATGTCTAAGCATAGAACACAATATTAGTGTTTTAGAAATGGTCATGAAAAACCTATGATAAGACCTTAAGTGTGAAATTTTATTCTTGATTATGTGGTTTTCCTGTTATAATTAGTGTTTCTCACACTATTCTTCTTGGTTTTAGTCAATGGCTGGAACCCGATGGAATCGTGTTAATGCGGAATGCGACGGGTAATGAAATGATTGCCTCCCTGAGCAACCAAACGTTATGGGAGTTGGAATGAAAAATCATGTAGCCATGCTCACACAACTTTCTCAAGCTATGAATCATGCAGGACTTTTAAACGAGAAATGGAAAGAGCAAAATTCTTTTGAATCCTTCATGTGGAAGCGTCCACCTTCATTCAGCAGGTCTTCGGATCCGTTAGTGGCTGAACAATGGATCAGTACCACTGAAAAGATATTTTCAGTTCTTCAATGTTCTGAACATGATAAACTCATCTTACCAGTATATCGTTTGGAAGGCGATGCTGCTCAGTGGTGGAATATTATTAAGAATACGAGGCAAAGGTATGAAATTGAGTCCATGGAATGGAATGAGTTCAAGAACTTATTTTTCAATAAGTATTTCCCTCTTATTCTTTGAACAAAGATGGAGAAGGAGTTTATTGAACTGAAGCAAAAGGATGATGAATCCGTTGGTACCTACGAAGCAAATTTTACAAGACTTTCAAGGTATGCTTACATAATTCTTATCCAACCTGAGAGTAAGATTGATTGATTTTTTAGTGGCTTAAAACCAATTCTTTGAAGGGCGTTAGCCATAAGGGACTTCAATAGCTATGAGGAAATTGTTCGATGTTCTCTCAAGGTTGATATGGATATTGGTGTAACACATCAGTCACATGGGTTTGATAAGAAGAGGAAAATGGAATTCAAAGGAAAATATAAAGACCACACTTAAAAGAAGATGAGTTTTCCATTATGCTAAATATGTGGAAAGAAACATGTAGGAAATTGTCTTAAGGGGACAAACAAATGTTATAAGTGTGGAAAATAAGGTCATCAGGATATTGAATGTCGAAATAATGGGAAGAAGATGTCTAGTGATGCAATGAAAGGAAGGGATACACAGAATGCAGCTACTACAATTCAATGTTTCAAGTGCAAGGAGATGAGTAATTATGCCAATAAATCCCCAAATACAAGGGTTGATGATTATGATCGACATCAACAAACTCTTAAAGCCAAATAAAAAGGAAGGTCACAAGAAATTACTATTGGCGATGTGGAGTACGACAACGAAGTGGTGAGGGGTACACTTACCATTCACTCTAAAGTAGAAATTGTTTTATTTGATTCTGGATCAACCCACTCTTTTATTTCTGAAGAATTTTCTAAGGGTATCACTGTATTACCTCAATAATTAGATATTGAGTTGGCTGTGACAACTCCTAATGGCACAATGGTTGCATTAAAAGTTTACAATTCTTCTCCGATTGAAGTTTGTGGGAACGTGCTTCCTGCAAATCTTGTGATCCTTCCTATAGTGGAATTTGATGTGATTCTTGGCATGGATTGGATTTCATTATATGATCTCTTATCAATTTCCAAAGAATGGAAGTCACATTTCATATTCCAGATCAATCTATGATCTTCTATCGATGCAAGGATGAACATAACCTTCCAGTGGAAATTCCTTCCATCTTATGGGTCTTGATTCCATTAAATGAAGGTTATTTATCTCAAATGGATGGAGAGAAACTCACGATTAATAATATTCCCATCGTACGAGAGTTTGATGATGTCTTTCTGGAAGAATTTCAGGTCTTCTACCAAATCGTGAAGTTGAGTTTTCAATAGAACTCGTATCGGGTGCTTTGCCTATTTCAAAGACACCTTATAGAATGGCCCCAATTGAGTTGCAAGAATTAAAGAAGCAACTCCAAGAGAATCTTGATAAAGGATTCATTTGCCCTAGTGTGTCACCTTGGGGAGAACATGTTCTGTTTGTTTAGAAGAAAGATGGATTAATGAGGCTCTGCATTGATTATCGATAACTTAACAAGATCACTATCAAGAACAAATATCCTCTCCCACGTATTGATGACCTATTTGACCATCTACGCGGAGATCAATACTTTTCCAAGATTGATCTTCGTTCAGGGTGTCACCAATTAAGGGTCAAAAGGGAGGATATACCAAAGGCGGATTTCCATACATGGTATGGACATTATGAATTTATAGTGATGCCATTTGTTATTACTAATGCCCCTGCTATCTTCATGGATCTGATGAATAGAGTCTTTAGAGACTATCTTGATCAGTTTGTGGTAGTCATTATAGATGATATTATTGTCTATTCAAATAGAAAGGAAGAACATGAAGATCGCTTAATAATTGTATTAAAGACCCTAATAAAGGAGAGGCTTTATGCCAAATTTACCAAGTGTGAATTTTGGCTTCAAAATGTTGCATTTTTGGGTCACATAATCTCAAAAGAGGGGATATCGGTGGATCCAGCAAAAACAGAGGTTATAGAAAGATGGTCGAGACCAACAACAGTAACTGAGATCCGAAGTTGTCTTGGTTTTACTAGATATTACCGACGTTTTGTGAAAGATTTTTCAAGGTTATATAACCCACTCACCATGTTGACTTGGAAAGGAGTTAAGTTTGTTTGGACAGAGGAATGTGAAGAGAATTTCAAGGAGTTGAAAAGAAGGTTATCCAATGCACCTGTGCTCACACTACCTTGCAGTGCAGAAAGGTTTGTGATATACAATGATGCATCCAAGAAGTGACAGGGGTGTGTTCTCATTCAAAATGATATGTTGATAGCTTATGCCTCACGACAGTTGAAAATCCATGAGCAAAATTACCCAACTCATGATTTGGAGTTAGCGGCGGTAATATTTGAATTAATGATTTGTAGGAAATATCTTTATGGTGAAAGGTGTGATATTTATACTGATCATAAAAGTTTAAAGTATATTTTCACACAAAAGGAGCTGAATATGCTTCAAAGAAGATGGTTGGAGCTGATTAAGGATTACGACTGCTCAATTCATTATCACCCTGGGAAAGCAAACAAGGTGGAAAATACATTAAGTCGAAAAGACCATGCTAGATTATCCATGATGAGGATCACAAAAGATCCAATATTTATGGATTTACAAAGGATGGATCTTGGAATTATAATGGAAGGGGAAAAATCTTATCTTTCTCAAATGAATGTTCAACCATCTATACACGTGAAGATTAAAGAGGCACAAAAAGAAGATGTAGAGTTACAAAAGAAGGTGAGAAATGTTCCTGAATTCAACCTTGATTGTAATGGGATAATAAGGTTCATGAATCAGGTCTGTGTTCCTCCCATCCCAGAATTAAAGAAGGAGCTACTGGATGAGGCTCATAGTTCTTCATTTTCTATTCATCCTAGAAGCATGAAGATGTACAGGGACCTGAAAGAGTACTTCTGGTGGGATGGAAAGAAAAGAGATGTTGCTGAATATGTCTTTCGATGCTTGGTTTGTCAGCAAGTTAAAGATGAGAGAAAAAAGTATAAGGGAATGTTACAACCATTACCCAACCAGAATGGAAATGGGAAAACATCACTATGGACATTGTCATCGGACTTCCTAAAACATCCAAAGGCAATAACGCTATCTGGGTTATAGTTGATCGTCTTACGAAGTCAGCACACTTCATTTCTATTAGAGAAGATTTTTCTCTTGATCAGCTTGCCAGGATATATTTAAATGAAGTGGTAAGATTGCTTGGAGTACCACGTTCTATTATATCTGATCGGGATCCGAGGTTTACCTCGAAATGCTGGTGAAATCTTCAGAATGCTCTAGATACAGAGTTGAGTTTCAGCACTTCTTACCATCCTCAGACAGACGGTCATTCTAAGAGGAAAATTCATACTCTAGAAGACATGTTGAGAGCTTTCTCTATGTATTTAAAAGGTGTTTGGGATAAACACCTATCTTTGGTGGAATTTTCTTATAATAATAGCTTTGACTCCAATATTCAGATGGCTCCTTATGAAGCCCTCTATGGAAAGAAATGCAGAACTCCAACTTGCTGGGATGAAGTTGGGGAAAGAAATCTATTATGACCTGATCTTGTTGATGATATGGTATACAAGGTCCAATCTATTGAACAACACATAAGAGCAGCTCAAAGTTGACAAAAAAGCAATGCTGATAACCGACGAAAAGACCTAGAGTTTGAAGTGGGTGATAAAGTGTTCTTACGAATATCTCCCTGGAAGAGGGTAATGAGATTTGGAAAGAAGGGAAAGTTGAGCCACAGATATATCAGTCCATTCGAAATACTATATCGTGTTGGGAAGGTAGCTTACCGATTGACGCTTCCACCGAATCTCTCTCAAGTTCACGATGTGTTCCATGTATCTCTCCTGAGAAAGTACATACCCGATCCTTCACATGTACTCAGCTCAGAAGTTGTACTGCTGGAGCAAGATCTTTCTTATGAAGAACATCCGATAGAGATTCTAGATCATAGCAAAAAATCCCTACGGAACAAGAACACTCACTTTGTGAAAGTTTTATTGAGGAACCACCAATTAGAAGAAGCTATATGGGAACATTAGGATATGATGAGGGAGAGCTATCCTCATCTGTTTGTAATGAAGTGAAGAATATTGAGGGCGAAATTCATTTTAAGGGGGGTAGAATGTAACACCCTGAGATTTTATGAGAAATATTTTTTTTATGTCTTATGTTATACGCAACACCAAAGGAATCTTTCACAACACACAATACTGACTTGTCTTTCATTACACGCAATCACGACCTTCCTCGATAGCGTGTGTAGTACGCAATACTAGGTTTCACTAATCAACGATATATTTTAATGGACTAGATGTTATGAATAGTATTAACTAAATTATGAATTTTATAACATTATTATTCATCTTACACATTTTTTAGAACATGGTAAGAGAACAAAATAAATTTTTCGTAAAAAATAAATATTTTTCAAAAAATGAAGTTTTGACGCCTTTTGATGGCGCACCCACATTAAATCTATTTTTTGACATGTTTATAAGTTAAATTTTTCAATATAAAATTATTTTTTGGAATCAATATATAAAAATTTACTTTGGATAAATTTTTTATACTTTTCTGATCACTTTCATATTTTGATAAATAATAAAAATACGTTAATTTTTAATTAAAAACAACTTTTTTCATTGAGATAATTTATATGGTTAAATTATAATATTTAATAGTTTTAAAGTATAAATAGAATATATTATTACCATTTAATATAATTTATGTCATTT
This sequence comes from Viscum album, assembly GCA_963277665.1. Classification (NCBI taxonomy): domain Eukaryota; kingdom Viridiplantae; phylum Streptophyta; class Magnoliopsida; order Santalales; family Viscaceae; genus Viscum; species Viscum album. The sequence continues at coordinate 296,202,476 of OY728132.1, read as the reverse complement.
TCATTAATTTCACATTGAATTAATAGGTAAAAACATTTCAATCTTTGGCAATGTTTTAACTTCTAAAACCAGTTTTCTTAACAATGAGATTAATTTTAAATAAATTACTGCAAATTATATGTTTTGAATTTTAAAAAATGGATTCCATATTTGGAATCAGTGGGTCCAAATTATGTTAATAGGATACTTTTATATTTTTGGGCATTATGAATAGTAACTACGGTAACTTTTATTTACCACAGTTAAAGGTAAATCGGGTAATTAAGGTTAAATATAAGATTATAAAATTACCCTAACACCTGCCAAAATCCTATTGGATGAATAAAAGTCGACCCATATCACCTAATGACAGGACTATATTTATTTCATGGACTTTTGACTATGAAATAATATAATTATTATTAAAACCAAGGAAACTGACAATATGTCACTCTCATAAATCATATAAGTATAATAATTTTAATTTAGTGATAAACTTCATGAAACATCATATATAAATAATATCTAGAAATATAATAAAATTATCTACATCATATGAATTTATTTAGAATTTTTAAGGATTAAATAATTATCATTAATTATGACACAATAGAGATGTTGAATTTATTTTATTAATTAAAATATCAAATAAATGGTTTTAAAAATATTAAAATAAATATTATATGAGCTATTTAATGTTCTCCACTAATTTTATTGATACATATGACATTTTATGAATCTATTAAAGCTTATAGTTCGAACATATCTTCTGTATATATTTTATTTAAATTCAAATAAATAAATAGTGTCAAAATTGACACTATTATTATTTTATAAAAAAAACATATTATCAAATTGTTTTAAAATCACAAAAATATTTAAAAATTATAAATTAAAATTTTTATGGTAGAAAATGTCATAAAGTGTCAAATTATGGAAAATTAACAACACATATGTAATTATTTATAATAATATAAAATTTAGAATATTATTACCACAAATAACATTAAATTGATAAATAAGGGTAAATCAAGTTGATAATGTTTAAAATAAATTCCTAACAAGTCTAAATTTTGTTGGTTGATGAGATTAAAACCCTATCTCATCTAATCGTCATATATGAGTGATTTTGGAAGTTTTTATGTGGGGTTGGGATTTAATATAATGTAATATTTCTTATATTTCCAAAGGTTCCCCTCTCCTCTCTTATAAAAGGGAACCTCCTCCCTCTCCTCCTCACACCAATTTGAGCCTTCAAGATCGGCCAACCCCTTCCCATTTCACTTCCCCACTTTCTTATAAACCTACTAGAGGTACTTGTCTTCTCAAAAGTCCAACTCTAGTTCCCTAAGAGGAAGTTTAAAGGAGGCTCTTCGAGAAAGAGGTAATACCTTCTACCATTTTCTTCAAGTTCCATTCTTCTTCTACTCCCTCTTCATTAGTTGCTTCATTATGAAGTAATAAAATCATTATCCCTCATATACTTATATGATATTATAAATATGAAAAAACCCTATTTCACCTCTTATCCATCCTACGGTAAACAAAATCACCATGTGCGCGTATGTATGGAATACCGTCTCCACGCCGTGGTGTAATATGTTTTCCACCGACACCATACTTGGATGGGTATAATGGTGAAAATAAATAACTATATATTATTATTTTAAAGTGGTATTGATTCTGAAATATTATACATACAATTCAATACAATTCCACGATCATGGGAACGATATCATCGCTCGTGCGTACGGCATACCGTCTCCACGATGTGATGTGACTCGTTCTATATGATCTTCATTGAATAATGATTATATAAATAAATTGAATGAATTAATATGATATATATTACACAAATACCATTATTCAAATTATATATCTATATCCTCTAAATAGTAATAAGAATTTATTCGACAAAACACGCATAAAAACATAAAGCAATAAACACCTGAATAACAAGTAGCAATGAAATATTACTACTAAAAAGATACAAATATGACCATATATGATATCATAACAATGAATATGATTCTGTAATAAGTCAATAGACATTATTTAAACCATATTACAGGAGGTTCAGATTCATATGAAGCATATCGGACCTAAGGTAAAGGAAACTTTCACAATCTCATTTTTATCCGAGATTGTTTATACTTTAGAATTTACTGGGGAATATTTATCATCCACATACATGTTTCCTCAATATGTAACATTATTTCCATCCACCTACAATTGTTTAAATCCAATTTTACCCTTCGGTGAGTTTTTAGTAAATGATATGAAAGGAATCTTTTTTCGTTTTTCGTACGAGGTACTTTTTGACTTTTCTAGCCAAAGAACGGGAAGAATGTTTTTTTAACTTATAAGGCATGAATAGATTTTTAGAACATTATTTCCATGAATCTTACTTTACAAGTTTTCACGTTTATTTTTAATCAACTTCTTTTAGTTTAAAATTGTATGGCATGTTAATAAAGGAAAACTGTTTCTGATGTAGGAAGGATATTTTCATCAAGAATAGAGTCCAAGTGTTTTTCAAAATTATTTTCCATCTAAGATGATATAGGGTTCTGTTTATATCCCAATAATTACATTAATTTGATTATGTTGTGATGTAATTCTTTTTATGAAGTCCTTTATCTTATATGAATTGTTTTATGATGTAACGATGTTTAAGACTCCCATTTTTATTACATGGGTTATGCTATGATGTATGATTTGTAATTTTCTGGAAAACATAATAATGGTTTCATTATGATATGGGTGGGACCTATATCTCCCTCCAATGTATTGGGTAGTCATTTATATCTCATGAGATGGACATGGCTGGAACGGCAGGTTAAACCGGTTTAGTAAGACAGGACTGAAACGAGGAGTGAACTCGGTTCAGAAATAGACTTTTTCCGCTAAGATAGTCTTGGAAATGAGTATTTACTACTAAGAAATGATTTTCTATGATTATGCCTGTATTCCACAAAGCATCATGTTTTATGTTATGATTATTGGGATTACATTTGACTTCCATTATTTATCCCATGTTATGATCTCTTTTTCATGATAAGATTTTCAAAATGTTATGTTCTTATGAATATGATATGTTCGCTATTTCTTTTGTTTACCCTTACTGAGCATTTGAGCACACCCTTTTGTATGATTTCTTTTCCCCAGGTCAGGAAGAAGGATATTAAGTATGATATGCCAAAAGGGGACTCTAGATATGATGAAATAAATGGGAGAAAATGTAGATGATTTATGAACCAGTTGTTTATGCTTCCCAGTTTCTAAAGATACTATAACTATACGGTCCTTTCATGGTTTTGTTATATGTTGTAATAAGTATGCTTCAATTTTTAAGTAATAACCATGTATGTAAAGTATGGGTCGTTATAAATAAACTAATCTACATATTAGTAATTTGTGTCAGTTTCTCATGAACTATAAATGCATAAATGTTAATTTAGTTACAGGTAAGTATGAAATACCTAGTTTGGATAATTTTTGTTGGTCTTATTACATGTTAGTAGTAGAAAATTGTTAAATACTATGGAATAATTGATTAGTTTTATAATATTATCATCTCATTTATATTTCATAATCATTATGTGGGATTCTCTTTTTTATTTTTATTATCATTTTACAATATCAGTGTTGTTTGTTTTGTTTAGTATGGATGATATGAAAAATAAATTCTGTGATATATAACTAGTGTTTTTGTTTATCAATGGAAGCCTAATTCCCTTATGACATTTAAACCCAATAGGATTCTGAAACAACATGAAGGATTGAGGGATTCATAATAATATGGTTACAATGAATCTTAGAGTAAACAATGAATTGAATCCTATTATTATACCTACAATGGATCTATAAATTTTAAAAAAGATACAAAGGTAGACATTGGGATGTTCAGTTCTACCAAAGTTTTACTGAATTATGAATACCTCAAGGGAATAATTAATAAGAATTAAGGAAGTAAATTCTTATCATCTACCCTGGACATTTTGATTTAAAGATCATGGTTTTTTAGAAATTTTATAAATATTACTAGGATATGACAGAAAACATTTCATAAAATGGTGATATTGTAATTTATTTTTTTGAATACTGTTTTTTAAATCATAATGTAGGGAATGGAGAATATGAAGAAAAATATAGATTGTAAGAAGTTTGAAAATTAATATAAATTAAAGTTAAGGAAAAGGGAGATGATTATTTTCATATGGATAAATATTTTATAGATGAATTAGATCAAACTCAGGATTATGTTCAATAAAAATAAAAATAAATTATATGACTATAGTAATTTAAAGTGAAGAGAATGATAGACCTCATTGTTGTGATGCTGGTGGAGAAATAAAACAAAGTATTGTGTTATACAAAACACACATAATGATTTTTAGAGACAAGGAGAAATTTCTGAAGAAATTGAGTTTAGTAAGAATGATTTAATTATATATGTTGGGAGGCCAACAACTAAAATGGGTTAACCTATTTATAAAAAAATTAGATAGGAAGAGTGTGTTTAGGAGCATAAAATGTGGCTTAACCATACACTAGAACTCATTCTACCCACAAGGGGAGATCCTTTTGTTGTTTATAATGATGCATCAAATAATTTTTTACGTTGTGTACTAAGGAATAACGATGATGTGAAATCCTATTCATCATTGAAGTTTAAATTAAATGATATGAACTGTCCCTCACTTGATATATAGTTGGATGTAGGGATTTGTTCACTGATGATCTTGAGACATTATCTCTATGCGGAGAAATGTGAAATATATATAGTTTAAAACAGACCCAAACATATATACAGACATAAGAGGTCATCTTGTTCCGGTGATAATGGATAGATATGAATATTAACCATGAATTATAAATCCATTACAATCCTTGGATTGTAAGAATGGTGGGTGATTATCTGTATTGAAAATATTCTGAAGGTTTGTTAATGATTAGAAATGATAGGTTTTAAATATTTTTATATATGTAGAAGATCGATATGGGAATAGTAAATTGATCTTCAATCTACCTTTCTTAAATAACTCATCAACCATAAATTTATGATATAATCACAAGGCCCATGAATATAATTAGGTGCTAAAATTGTAATTAATATTTCATAGGTAAAATATTTTGATTATTAAGTTACCTGGTTTGGAATATAGGTATATGTCCCAAAACCCATTTCACAAGTGGGATTGAATAGATGACGTAAATAACTAGTACTTATCTAGTAATATAGGAGGAAATTGTCACGACCCGTCCTCGGGGCCCGTGTCGTGACTACCCCAAGCCCGCCTTCCATAGGCTAGGGGCTGGCGACTAGAACGAAGGCGTAAATCCCCGTAAAAAGGGAAGGCATTGCCTTTGTAAAGTAAACAAACACCAGAGAGCAAGAAAGAAGTAGAAGTAAACACTAAGTAAAAACTGAGTACAACAGTAAGTGCGGAAAAGTATGTGGGCCAGAATACAAACCCAACTGAAAGTAAAGTACAACTGGAAAGGGAAAACAACAACTGAAAAGTAAAGCCGCAGTGTCAAGCCGTCCACTGGAAGTCCCACCTGAAGGGTGAGTACATATGGCCTCCACAGCTCCTTGGGTCCAGCCGTCCACTCCGAATACGTCCCGCCTAGTGGTCCACCTCCGGGTACCGACCTGCTCCGCAAGCCTAAACTGCGATCAGCGTTGTCCGTCGTCTGTAACCAACACAACGTAGTGCGGGCATAGCCTGTGCAGAGGTGAGTATGAGCTACTCAGTAGGGACCTCGAGACCCCCGAAGGTCTCCCGAAATCCACAAAGGATAATCCACAAAGGAAATATTCAATCACGAAATAAAATTCGACACTGCTTAGGTATATGCCCATACATATACCTAAGTCATCAATTCCAGTTCGCTCCAACTCCGAGCCCAAGTACAACCCAGTCCACACAAGAAAACGTAACCCATTCCACATAGGAAAACACAACTTAATTCACACAGGAAAGCATAACGTAATCCACATAGGATATCAAGTCAAGATTCAGCTCACACAGGTATACTTCTTCGTATGACGATAGAGATGATCAGATATATCCACTGATTCATCTATGACGGCAGACCCACAAAGGATCGATAGATACTAACCCCCGCAATGACCCACAAAGGATCTGACCCACAGAGGATCGATAGGGAACTAACACCTGCAATGACCTACAAAGGATCTGACCCACACATGATCGATAGGTAACTAACCCCCGCAAAAACCCACAAAGGATCTGACCCACAAAATATCGATAGATAACTAACCCCCACAAAGACCCACACAGGATCGGATCCACACAGGATCTGTAGGTGCTGGCCCACATAGGACCGATGAGCGCTGACATACATAGGATCGGACCCACACAGGATCGGTAGCACTGATCCACGTAGGATTGCTGAGCGCTGTAGTCGTTGCCGTCGAATCCACTGAGAATCTCTGTACAGTCGTCGTCGTAGTTGTAGCCAGCTCTAGGGTTCCCGCACACAGCAAGTTCGTTCGGGAGGGTCCGCTCCACGAGCCGAGAGGATGATACGTCAAATGACACATAGTCTGGAGTTGATGTATCCAAAAGTTCCGTATCGTTAACAGGAACTCAATGTCACAGACGACGCGTCAATCGAACGCCCGGTCTGAGAGTTATTGGCCTTTTCGTTCCAGGGGCCCAGTTGGTTTTTAAGTCAAAACAAACCCGACCGTACTCCAACTGCGTCCAAACCTCGAGCGGAGTAAGAAAAAAGTTCTGTATCACTAATAGGAATCCAACAAAGTCGAAGACACGTCATTCGGACGTCCGGAACTCAAGTTATGAGTGTTTCCGCTCCGAGGCCCCGATTAGTTTTGTGTACGAACAAACCCGGCTAAACCCAGAGTATTCTGAAACCTTAAGTGCGATATACCGAAATGACCGCCTCGATCCAAGAATCGCATCGCAAATGACAGTGCGTCGATCGGAGGCCCGTAGCTCAAGTTATGGGAAATAGACCGGAAAAGGATCGGTAATAGGGGGTGCAGGCCCGGTCTGACCCGGCCCGATACCCCCAGGGTCGGCCCAAACCGGGTCGAACCGAACTGGGTCCGGTTCTGGCCTGTTTGGGCGCGGCCCGACGCACTGGGAGCGCTGGCGCTGGCTGGGTGGTCAGGCGACTGGCTCGGCCGTTATGGCCGAGCACTGTTGGCGGGGGGCGCGCTGCCCCCGCATGAGGAAACCGCGGCCCCTTAATGGGGCCACTCACGTCTGACCAGCCGGGGGTCTCGGACCCCCAGTTCTTCCACGGTCCGGCCGGCCGGCTCCTGCCGCCACAGGACCGACACGTCCGGTCCCCTTGCTCCGACGCCGGCGGTCCGGTACCGGCCGCCGGTTCCCCTGCATCGCCGCAGCCCAAAACCGGTCGAGGCCTTGGTTCGTCCGGTGTGGCGCGACGGAGCTGCGCCCTTCCGCTGCGGCCCTGCTCCGGCCGCGGTTCTTCTGAGTTCCTCTTGTGCGGCGCGACGGCGCCACGTCTTTGTTCATCTTCTACGGCACGGTGGGACGGCGCCGCAGATTTATTGCTCCCAACGGTGCGGTGCGACGGCGCCGCGCTTCTCTGCTCTCCCTTTTTACAATGCTCGCGCGGTGCTTCGGCACCGCGTTGCCTTTCTCACCGCATCAAAAATCAACAACTAAAAAGGGGAGGAGTGTCAGCCATGTTCGTGCAGTCCGACCTCCTCCCGTTATCATGATAACATGTGGTTCAAGGAAGGGAAGATAATGATGGAAGAAAACACAAAATATAACACATAAATCCCGTACCTCAACGTTGTCGTCGAATGAGAGTTCGTCGTGGAATTAACCATCGCAGAAGAAGAGGTTCGTCGCGGAAGTATAGGATCGTCGTGGAAGGTACGTCACTGGCATTAGGTGATCTCCTAGGAAGGTTTCTCTCGCCGACGGAGGTTGGCGTTCTTCGTAGGCGGTAGAGCGTTCTTCGTTGGCGGTAGAGCGTTCTTCGCGTTCTTCATTGGCGGTAGAGCGTTCTTCACGTTCTTCATCGAAGAATGAAGAATCCTCTCTTATTTTCTCCCAAAGATTTAACACAACCAAACCAATGAAATAAAATAAGTTCAACACTTATTTTATTATCATCCTACGCTTTTGAAATTCAAAAGATATGAAACGAACAATTAATTCAAAGAATTAATTGTAACGATTTAACCACCCATTTTAATGAGGCGTTTCTTAACCAGAAAAACGTAAGGTTTGACTTTCATTAAAAAGGGGGTTGCAGGTGCGTTACTTAGGAAGGAAGAAATGGTGGGGCTCGTGTGGGCCCCACCTCACAAATATCCTACCCAGTGGGTAGGATATTGTGGGTGCCACCTTATCCTCTTAACTTAGGTTAAGTGGCTTTAAGTGAAATAAAATAAAATTGTCACACCCCTTTTATTTTATTTCATAGCTTAACCCCAAAAATTAAAAACCACACCCGAGCAAATGCAACTCCGGAAAAGGCGTTTCTATGTAATTACTGACGCTGTGATTCCAGCGGTGTCCTCAGAATTCGATTCCGAGCACCGGTTCAAAAGTTAGAAAACCCCGCTCGTTCGTTCACTAAACATACCCAAGATAACCTTCGGAAACTGATTCCGGGCACACCGGTCCTCGGAATCAGGTGCCGTCAGAAACTGTGTTCTTGTAAAATTCCAAAGAAAATTAAGAAAAAAAATTTCCTTGAATTTTACCGGTCTTTACATCACTCCCACCTCAGGGATTTACGTCGCCGTAAAGATAAATCATAAACTGGGGAAACAAATGTGGGTACTGAGCATGCATCTTAGCCTCCCGCTCCCAAGTGATCTCCTGGAGGTTCCCGTGCTGTCATCTGCTGCGCACTAGAGGAATCGACCGTCCACGTAGGACCTGCTCCTGTTGATCCTCGATCTCCACCGGGACCTCCGCAAAAGTCGCCCCATCATCAACATCCATCTACCTATGGTCAATGATATGCATCGGGTCGTGCACGTATCTCCTCAGCTGGGATACGTGGAAGACATCGTGCACCCTGTGCCACTGAGGTGGTAGAGCCAGGCGATAAGCCACCTCGGCAATCCTACTGAGGACCTAGAATGGTCTGATGAATCGTGGAGACAACTTGCCGCATCGGCCAAATCTCTGTAATCCATGTCGAGATGAGACACGCAAGAAGACGTGGTCGCCATCCTCAAACTCTAGTGGCCTCCGCCTCCTGTCAGCATAAGACTTCTTCCGGCTCTGAGCTGTCCTCATCCGTTCCTGGATGACCTGGACCTTCTCTGTTGTGGCCTGGACCATCTCCGGTCCCACAAGTGCTGACTCCCCAGGGTCTGTCCAGCACAAAGGAGATCTACAAGGTCGGTCGTACAACTCCTCGTATGGTTCCATACCGATGGTGGAGTGGTAGCTGTTGTTGTACGCAAACTCCACCAAGGGTAGGTGGTCCTCCCAGCTACGACCAAAGTAGAGAACACATGCGTGGAGCATGTCCTCGAGAGTCAGTATGGTCCTCTCCATCTGAACATCTGTCTGAGGGTGAAAGGCGGTGCTTAGACGTAGCTGCGTCCCGAACGCCTCCTGCAACCCCTTCCAAAGCCGGGAAGTAAAGAGAGCATCTCGATCGGAGACGATATATGATGGAACACCATGAAGCCGTATAATCTCATGAACGTAGAGACGTCCCATGCTCTCCACTGAGCCATGCTCTCTGATGGGTAAGAAGTGATCCGACTTGGTGAGTCGGTCGACAATCACCCAAATGGATTCGTGACCTCTAAAAGTGTGTGGAAGTCCAGTCACGAAGTCCACAAATATCCCATCCCACTTCCACTTCGGGACCTCCGAGGGTTGTACCTAGCCTATTGGTACCTGGTGCTCTGCCTTCACCTGCTGGCAGGTGAGGCATCGAGAAACAAACTCTGCCACAACCTTCTTCATGCCCGGCCACCAGTGATGTCGTCTGAGATCCTGGTACATCTTCGCTACTCCAGGACGTACCGCCAATGGAGAAGTTTGAAACTATCTTAGCACCTCCTCCCGTAACGCAACTGGTACCAAGGTACGTCCTCTAAAAAGTATGTCATGCTCTGCTCCAAAGGAAAATCCATCAGGTGCCTGTTATGAGGATATCTATGCACGCCGCGTCCCATAGTCAGCGCCCCACATAGTGCCTCTCTGACCCACTGCAGTAGTGGAGGGGTGACTGTGTGAGACTGAAGGAAGGCTGCTCCATCTCTATCCACGAAGGATATCTGCAAAGCGGCTAGCTGCTCTATCGCCTCCTCAAATAGCCGAATGCCCGTCCTCCTGCTGAGAGAATTGGCTACTACGTTCCCCTTCCCATGAGTATAGAATATCTCAAAGTCATAGTACTGTAGGAAATCGATCCATCACTGCTGTCTCAAGTTCAGGTCCTTCTAAGAGAAGATGTACCTGAGACTCTGATGGTCAGAAAAAACTGTAAAGCACTCGCCCATCAGGTAGTGTCACCATGTCTTCAGAGCGAAGACCGCTACTGTTAACTCCAGTTCATGGGTATCGTAGTTCTACTCATGCGGACTCAATTGATGTGATCCATAGGCAATCACCGCCTACTCCTACATTAGGACAGATCCGAGTTCGGTCCCTGATGCATCGCAGTAGAATACGTACCCTACTCCCTCCTCCGGAAGCCTCAAGATAGGGGCCCTGGTCAATCTCTGTCTCAACATCTGGAAGTTCTGCTGACATCTGTCTGACAACACAAAGGGTTTCCCCTTTTTCATCAAAGATGACAGTGGTGCCACAACTCTGGAGAAGTCTGGAACAAATATCTGGTAGTATCCAGCTAGTCCCAAGAAGCTTCGCACCTCCGTCACGCTCCTAGGTGGCTCCCAAGCTAGCACTGCCTCGATCTTCGCAGGATCCACCGCAACTCCCGCCTCAGAGATGACGTGTCCCAAGAAGTGGACCTCACGTATCCAGAACTGACACTTCTAGAGCTTTCCAATAAGCTGGTTCTCTCGGAGTGTGTCTAGTACAACCCGCAAGTGGTAGGCGTGCTCCTCCTCAATCGTCGAGTATATCAAAATGTCGCCGATGAAGACCACGACAAATCGATCGAGGTATGGTTGAAAGATCCTGTTCATGAGGCCCATGAATACTTCTGGAGTATTGGTTATGCTGAATGGTATAACCAAGAACTCATAATGGCCATACCGACATCTGAAGGTCGTCTTCTGCACGTCCTCATCCCTAACTCTGAGCTGATGATAGCATGACCTGAGGGCTATCTTTGAGAACCATTGTGCTCCCTTGAGCTGATCGAAGAGGTCATCAATCCTCGGTAGCGGATACTTGTTCCTCACTGTCACCTGGTTCAGGAGACGATAGTCGACACAAAGTCGCAAGATCCCGTCCGCCTTCTTGGCAAACAATATCGGGAAAGCCCAGGGTGAAACACTGGGTCGGATGAATCCCTTGCCCTGCAAGTCCTCCAACTGTACCCGTAGCTCTCGAAGCTCAGGGGGGGCCATTCGATATGCTAGAGTGGATATCGTGGCTGTCCTGGGGTACAGATCAATATAAATGTCTACCTATCTATGAGGAGGTAGTCCTGGAACGTCGTCGGGGAAGACGTCCGCATACTGATCCACCACTGCAGGAAAACTAGGACTTTGCACGTCAACTGCTCCTAGGATGAGGCTAGCCAACTGATGAGTGATGGGTTTTCCTATCCTCTGCGAGAGTCCATCCTGTGCTGCGAAGGCTCCCTTCTCGCCGATGAAGGTGAACCTGCTCCCGTCGGTGCATACACATCGCACCTTGCGCCTAATACAGTCGATCTGATCATGGACGGTAGATAACCAATCCATGCCCAAGATGACGTCGTAAGGCCTTGACGCCGCTACAAGAAGATCCCAGTCGAAGCTCTCGCCTCCTAGAGTAATCTCACACTGCCATCACTAGTGCGTAATCGTCAAGTCTGCTCCCATAAGAGTCTCTTTCCGTAAGGATCGAGCCAACGGCTCTGTCGGAATCTTCGAGCTCCGAAAAAGGGCAGCGGATATGAAATAATGACTCGCTCTTGTGTATATAAGAACTAAATAATGGGTGGAATAGACACAGATAGTACTTCGAATCATCTCGGGCGCGCCGTGGTCGTAGGCCTCCACTGCCTGGAGCTGTGCCTGTCTCTGCTCGCCAGCTCCCTGTGGCCGGGGTGGACCTCCTGGTGGTGGTGGTGGTAGTGCATCAAAGCGTCTCCCACAACCTGCTGCTCGGCCAGCTCCTCTGCCTCATTTGCCTGCTCCCTGCGGACCAACACGGTCGACCCTCTGCCTCTGCCTGGGTGGCCCTCAACCGTCTGCTACTTCTCGGCACGGCGGGTCGGGCAATCACGAGCCATGTGGCCCTGCCCGCCGCATGTGTAGCACTGTCTACCTCTAGAAAGATTGGATCCACGCTGTGTGCCCCGCACTGCTGAGCCAGTGTCCTGAGGTCATTTGCTTGAGGGTCTCGTCTACCTGGACCCATGAGTCATCTGTCGACTTGCTAATGTAGACTCAGCAAGAAAGTTATTTATCAAAAGGGCTCGCTCTAGTACTCCTGCTTGAGTCAGAATGCTGAGGGAGATCAGCGATGCCCTAATCTCATGTCTCAATCCCTGATCAAAGGTTCGGGCCCAGAAGAATGGGTCTCATACCATGTCTTTCGAGTAGCGCGAGAGATCGGTAAATCTCGCCGAGTACTGGGCGACCATCAAGCTGCCCTGTCGCAGCTGTAGATGCTCCTGGATGCACACCGCACGGAGGGTGGCTGGGATGAACTCTGAGTGAAAGAGGCTCTCAAAGTCCGTCCAGAGGAGAGATTCATCATCGTGCACCTCGAGCATCAAGCTCCACCATCTGCCTGCTGCCGCGTGCAGTAGGTTCGCTGCGATGATAACCATGAGGTCTGTTGGTGTCCTCACTAACCTGAAAAATCGTACCACTGCCTCCAGCCAATCCTCGGCTGCCTAGGGGTCCGTCTCCCCACAGAACCTGGGTGGTTGCTGGTGCTGGAACTCATGCAATGCACTAAGGAGATGTGCATCGTCAGCGGCTGGGGCTGGAAGAATCGGTGGCTCGGTGGGTAGAGGTACCGCTGGTGCCTCAGATATCAAAGGGCCCTGTACCGAGGCCTCGTCGCTCGGTGGGCTGTCGTCACGCAAAACTCTTGGAACCCTACCTGGCTGCCGTCATGGGGCCATCTTGGAAAGAAACAGGTGCGCCATGGTCAAACAGTATACCTGGTGAGCTAACATAAAGTAATCACAACGAAAACATGAAACACACATGAAATCAATGTTTTCGTAAATTAAGTCGGAAATCAGAAGTCAGGGTCCTGGTGTACGGATACGTCGGCCGCCGCACCAACACTGGACACGCTGGACTGATAACCACACTCAATACGCTTAACACTATTGCTTCACTTAGAAAAAGATCAGAGTCCTGAGTTCTGTGGTAGAACCACCCTCTGATACCAATTTTTCACAACCCGTCCTCAGGGCCCGTGCCGTGACTATCCCATGCCAGCCTTCTATAGGCCAGGGGCTGGCGACTAGCACCAAGGAGTAAATCCCGATAAAAAGGGAAGGCATTTCCTTTGTAAAGTAAACAAACACCATAGAGAAAGCAGGCAGAAAAAGTAAACACTATGTAAAAACTGAGTACAATAGTAAGTTCGGAAAATTAAGTGGGCCAGAATACAAACCCAAACTTAAAGTAAAGTACAACTGGAAAGGGAAAACAGCAAATGAAATGTAAAGCCACAGCGTCGAGCTATCCACTGGAAGTCCCACCTGAAGGGTGAGTACAGATAGCCTCCACAGCTCCTCGGGTCCAGCCGTCCACTCCGAATACGTCCCTCCCAGTGGTCCACCTCTGGGTACCGACCTGCTCTGCAAGCCTCAACCGCGATCAGCGTTGTCCGTCGTCTGCAACCAACAAAACGTAGTGCGGGCATAGCCTGTGAAGGGGTGAGTATAAGCTACTCAGTAGGGACCCCGAGACCCTCGAAGGTCTCCCAGAATCCACAAAGGATAATCCACAAAGGAAAGATTCAATCACGAAATAACATTCGACACTAATTAGGTATATACCCATACATATACCTAAGTCATCAATTCCAGTTCGCTCCAACTCTGAGCCCATGTACAACCCAGTCCACACAGAAAAACGTAACCCGCTCCACATAGAAAAACACAACCCAATCCACACAAGAAAGCATAACGTAATCCACACAGGATATCAAGTCAAGATTCAGCTCACACAGGTATACTTCTTTGTATGATGATAGAGATGATCAGATATATCCACAGATTCATCTATGTCGTCGGACCCACAAAGGATCGATAGGTACTAACCCCCGAAATGACCCACAAAGGATCTGACCCACACAGGATCGATAGGTAACTAACCCCCACAATGACCCACAAATGATCTGACCGTCACAGGATCGATAGGTAACTAACCCCCGCAATGACCCACAAAGGATCTGACGCACAAAGGATCGATAGATAACTAACCCCCGCAAAGACCCACACAGGATCAGACCAACACAAGATCAGACCCACATATGATCTATATGCGCTGGACCACACAGGAATGTTGAGTGCTGACCCAAACAGGATCGGACCCACACAAGATCGGTAGCACTGATCCACGTAGGATCGCTGAGTGCTGTAGTCGTTGTCGTTGAATCCACTAAGGATCTCTGTACAGTCGTCGTCGTAGTCGCAACCAGCTCTAGGGTTCCTGCACACAGGAAGTTCGTTCGGGAGGGTCTGCTCCACGAGCCGTGTGGCTGATACATCAACTGACACATAGTCCGGAGTTGATGTATTTAAATGCTTCGTATCGTTAACAGGAACTCAACGTCACAGACGACACGTCAATCGGACGCTCGATATGAGAGTTATTGGCTTTTTCGTCCCAGGGGCCCGGTTGGTTTTTAAGTCAAAACCAACCCGACCATACTCCAACATCATCCAAACCTCGATCGGAGTAAGCCAAAATTCTGTCTCACTAAGAGGAATCCAACAAAGTTTACGGCACGTCATTCGGACATCCGGAACTCAAGTTATGAGCGTTTCCGCTCCGAGGGCCCGGTTGGTTTCGTGTATGAACCAACCAGGCCGAACACAAAGTATACCAAAACCTTGAATGCAATATACCGAAACGACCGTCTCGATCCAAGGATCGCATCGCAACTAACGTTGCGTCAATCGGAGGCTCGTAGCTCATGTTATGGGAAACAGACTGAAAAAGGTTCGGTAATAGGGGGTTCGGGCCCGGTCCAACCCGGCCCGATACCCCCAGGGTCGGCCCGAACCGGGGCAACCCGAACTGGGTCCGGGTCCGGCCCGCTAGGGCGAGGCCCTGCCCGGCGACTCGGCCCGGTGCGCTGGGTGCACTGGCGCTAGCTGGGTGGCCAGGTGACCGGCTCAGCCGTTATGGACGAGCACTGCTGGCGTGGGGCGCGCTGCCCCTGCGTGAGGAAACTGCGGCCCCTTAAGGGGGTCGCTCACATCCGGACCGCCGGGGGTCTCGGACCCCCGGTTCTTCCATGGTCCGGCCTGCCGGCTCCGACGCCGGTGACCCGATCCCGGCCGCCGGTTCCCCTACATCGCCGTGGCCCGGAACTGGCCGCGGCCTTGGTTCGTCTGGCGCGGCGCGACGGCGCCGCACCCTTCCGTCGTAGCCCTGCTCCGGCCGTGGTGCTTCTGAGGTCCTCCGGCGCGGCGCGACAGCACTGAGTCCTTTTTCATCTTCTACGGCGCGGCGTGATGGCACCACGGATTTATTACTTCCAACGGCGCGGTGCGACGGCGCTGCGCTTCTCCGGTCTCCCTTTTTACAATGCCCACGTGGTGCTTCGGCACCGCGTTGCCTTGCTCGCCGCATCAAAAATAAACAATAAAAAAGTGGAGGAGTGTCAGCCGTGTTCGTGCGGTCCGACCTCCTCCCGTTATCACAATAACAGGCGGTTCAAGTAAAGGAAGATAACGACGGAAGAAAACACAAAAGAGAACGCATAAAACCGCTACCTCAACGTTGTCGTCGAACGAGTGTTCGTCGCAGAATTAACCGTTGTGGAAGAAGAGGGTCGTCACAGAAGAAGAGGATCGCCGCGGAAGGAATGTCACTAGCATTAGGTGATCTCCAAGGAAGGCGTCTCTTGCCGATGGAGGTTGGCGTTCTATGTTGGCGGTAGATCATTCTTCACATTCTTCGTCGGCGGTAGAGCGTTCTTCGCGTTCTTCGTCGAAGAATGAAGAATCCTCTCTTATTTTCTCCCAAATATTTAACAGAACCCAACCAAGGAAATAAAATAAGTTCAACACTTATTTTATTATCAACCTAATCTTTTGAAATTCAAAAGATATGAAAGGAACAATTAATTCAAATAATTAATTGTAACGATTTAACCGCTCAATTTAATGAGGCGTTTCTTAACCAGAAAAACGTAAGGTTTGACTTTCATTAAAAAGGGGGGTTGCGGGTGCTTTACTTAGGCGGGAAAAAATGGTGGGGCTCGTGTGGGCCCCACCTAAAAAATATCCTACCCAGTGAGTAGGATATTGTGGGTCCCACCTTATCCTCTTAACTTAGCTTAAGCGGCTTTAAGTGAAATAAAATAAAATTGCCGCACCACTTTTATTTTATTTCATAACTTGACCCCAAAAATTAAAAACCACACCCGAAAAAACGCAACTCCGGAAAAGGAGATTCTAAGAAATTACCGGCGCTGTGATTCCATCGGTGTCCTCGGAATTTGATTCCGAGCACCGGTTCAAAAGTTAGAGAACCCCGCTCATTCGTTCACTGAACGTACCCAAGTTAAACTTCGGAAACTGATTTCGGGCACACCGGGCCTCGGAATCTGGTGCCGTCAGAAACTGCGTTCTTGTAAAATTCCAAAGAAACTTAAGAAAAAAAATTACTTGAATTTTACGGGTCTTTACAGAAATATTATATATTGATATATAGTGAAAAATTTATGATGTGACTATATAAAGAGGAATATTACATAATATTCAACTCGATGCATTGTATGAAAACAATTCAAGGATAAATGATATATGTTTAAAGGTTTTATGGGACCATTTCTCATACAAGTTTGAAAATGGGGGAACAAAACAAAGGATTTATTAATAATAATCTATATGACACCTAATAGAAAGAACATAATCTAGTTGGTAGTCGATCACCTTACCTGGTTGGAAAATTTCATTAAATTGATTTGGGATTTATCTCATGAGAAAATGAATAAGAAATACATAGGGGGAGTTGAAACAGTTATTGGAGTTCCACTCTCTATTGAATCAAATCAAGATCTGAGGTTTACCTCACTTTTCTAGAGAATCCTTAAGTAAGTATTAGAGAGAAAACTAAATTTCAATACTTCTTATCACCCCCAAATGGACGATCACTATGAGAAATCTATCTAACTCTAAAAGATATTTTTACATGTAGTTAAATGAATTTATGAGGATTTTGGGATCAACATCTTCACATAGTATAATTATCATACCATAACAGCTTCCATTCATGAAATTGAATTAAACCACATGAGGATCTACATAATAAGGAGTGTAGGACTCTAATTTTTTAGTATGTTGTCAGATAGATGAATATAATGGGACTTATCTAGCCTAAGTTAGGAAATATAATTTCCAAACCATTAAACATAATATGAAAATTAAAAAATGTAGAGAGAGGTCTTATCACTATGGATAATGTTAAATTAGTTTGGAAAAAATGGAAAGATTTTTCCTAGATACCTCAATCAATTTGTGATAATTGATTGTAATAGAGTAGTGGAATATCGACCATAACTCCCACATGAAATATCTTAAGTACATTTTATGATCTATGTATCCCTCTTGATAATGTATATAATAATATCCTCAAATTTTATGAATCATGTGGTGGTACCATTGAAAATTGAACATTCATATGAGGAACAATTGGCGAAGATATTAAATATTTTATGTAATAATCTACCAATGAAAAAATATCACAAAGGTCATAGTGTTTTGGGAAGACAATAAGATTCCGAAAGCAACTTGGAAACCATATGATATGTCGAAGAAGAATAAACCTCACCTATTTTCAACTAATTATTCAATATAATATTTTTAGTTTGAAATTCATTACAGGACAATAAATAAAACACCACATGTTTGGAAATTGGAAGAATATGTTTGATAGGGTCTGTAACATGCACCACTGATCCCAAATAGACAAGGATATTTTAAATTTTTGAAATATTAGATAGTTATAAATTTATTGGGTTTTAATATGATTAAATACTTTATGAAATTTTCATTCAGGTACAGATCCAATATAAATATATTTATAAACAATTACGAAAAAGAAATCATTTTTTAATAAAAACAATTAATTCAAAAAAAATTAGTAATTTTTTGGTTGTACATTAAAATTAATTTTCTGAAATTTTATAATTTTTTATAAAATTATCAATAATTATAATATACTCATATTAATAAGAACATGTGGTGAAATAATGGGGTTTTTTTGGAAAATATTAGTTTTTGAGTTAATAGATAAAATTGAAGATTGTTTTTTTAAAAAATCAATTATTTCTACTAAATTATGTAACATTATATTTTATTTTCATTTAAATATAACATAATTATTATATTGTTATATTAATTTTATTTAATTAATTTTAAATAATCATTAGACTAGATTTTATTATAATTTTATCATTAAGCATTAGAAAATATTTTTTGAAAAATGTTTTAACATGATCAATGTTTATCCATTTTAAGGAATTAAAATAACACCTAACAAGGATTCATATAAATTAAAATTTCAAATTAAAAATATACAAATATATATTGAAATTAATTTATTTGATATTACGTTACATAGAGTTGATATGCGATCATATTTTCCATGAAAATGCATTTCTTGAAAACCATTTTTTCGACACATTTGTGGGGTCATTTTTAAATTAAAATTTTCCACTTTTATGAGTTGAATTTGGTAAAATGGATTCCATATTGATAATAAAAATAGTTTATATTATGTAATATTTTCACCATAATCTTTTACCATAACAATTCATTTAATTAGTAAACATTATTTACCAAGTTTAATGTAAAAATGGGTTCACTAGGGTTTAACATAAAATTATAATATTAAAATATGAAAAAAAACTTGTATAATTCCTATTTTTGGAAATAATTCGACCTTATATATTATACTTTTGAAAATAGTCCATTTTGGAGCATTGTTTCTTGAAAAATGTAGTTTTAATTCATTCTCTTCAAAAATTATTAGCGTGTCCTCTCCCCCATATATAAAATAAACACATATTCTCTCCTCCTCAGACATCCAAAAACAATTGTTTTGGTGGAAAAATACCCAAATAACATCCATAATTAGCTCTAATAATAATATAAGATAAGGATTTATTAAAAAGAAATCGTAGAAAGTATTTTTGTCTAAAATCCTCAAGTAGTTATCTGAAGAAGAGGTAACTTCCTTAACTGAGTGTATTATTTTATTTATACTTCCACATATTTAAAATCATATTAAACAATGGAAATACAATATACTTAGTACATTACTTATAATATGATATATTTATGTTATAGTAATGATCTAAAAACCTCACCTCCTCCCTCAAATGGGAATTGAATATGTTGATTGGGTGTACTTAAGAATAACAAATCATGAACCAATGAAATTGGGTTCCATAGAAATATCCCACATATTGATATAATGATTTATATAATGATTTATATATGATATTTTTGTAATTATTATACTTATATATATTTATAATATCACATACTCCTTCTTACATTACATTTCATGGATATTATCATAACAAGGATCATTTTTATAGAGGACTACCACTTTACAAAGTGATGTGATTTATTAATATAATAAAATTTACATGAAATGAACTAAGGAAAAATTATTATCTTAGCATCCATATAAAAAATAAGGACATCATTCATGTGTGTGGGCGACTACCACATGGTGAAGCGATATGAATCATTTTTTCTATTTCATCACATGGATTGTATGAATTTTGGTATTTAATGAAATTAAATTATATTTATGTATTAAGGGTTGCCCTAGAATGAAATAATAACATTCTTCTTATTTATATCACAATCTTCCAGAAATAGAAACATTACTACTACGAATGTACAACTTTCAATCTTCATGATTGTAATGTAGTTTAATTTTCATAAAAATATTTCATTATTGGTTTTAGAATTATTTTATTGTATATTAAAAATATAATTATTTCATTATTACTAATTTATATATGATTATATATTAATATCATTGACCTAATCCAACATACCAATGTGATTTTGTGTATATTTATCATTTATCGATAAAACATCCAATTTGAAATTAATTAGTCATAAAATTTAATATGATATTGTAAATAAAACACTAAAAGGGAAAATAAATAATAAAATGATATTTAATAATGTTAATAATTAATGTACTTATATTTTTCATGATGATAAAAAACATACATGACAGATCAGGCTTGATATAATGGTTATTTTTAACCCATCGTTCTCTTTGGGTTATGAAAATTAATTGTATAAATCTTTTTTATCACCCTTTAGGGTTTTTTAAATTTTAAAAATAATATTTATATGTCTTTGAAAACTCTACTTATATTATTATCCCTTCATTTGTTAGGGAAATTCATACAGTATGTTAATTTCAAAAAATCTCTCTTTATAAAATATCAATTGATATTGATAAGAGGTAAGATTATTAAACCTTTTCTATTTCCATGTGTAATTAATAAGGTATGCCATATGATGAATTAATTTATGTCAAACCAATATTGTGTTGACATGTTATGATGATTCTTTCCATATTTCTCCCCAATGTGTTCGGTAATTATTTAGTCGCACGAGACGTCACATATGCATTACAGAGGAAACCAAAAACATTTTGGGAAGTTTTCCATAATGTTTATTGTATATCAATTTATCCAAGACTAATATTTATGTCATGATATATACTAATTAATTATTTCATATTTTACCATGAGTGTATTATAACATTTATTTATTTATGTTTGTATGTGATTACTATTGTGACTTCTATTTTATGATATTGGGTTATAAATTGATTACCATGTTACGTTTCCATATCATGTTTATTTATTTAATAATATTTTTTATTAAAACTTTATTTATTTATTCGCATGGTTATCCCATGTATATGTTGGTGATAAAATTAATTTTATTATCTCACTATAGATAATTAAATAGTATTTCCAAGTTTTATGTTTCATTTGATATAATACAATCATATAATTCCAAAGACACTGGACCTCACAATCATTGGTGTGGTACATGAATGCTATTTATGTTCAACAACAATTTTATAAAAGGGAGATAAAAAAATTTATAAGTACATAATATAAGGTATGATATATATGAGTATGGTTCTATAATATATTTATTATAAAACAATATTTATTATATAGGATCTTCATACACATTCTATGGAATTCTAACCTGATGTAAGTGATTTATTATCAATTTTTTTTCATTTTGGAAAATTCTAATGGTATGAACCAATTTCTTTTGTATAGAAAAAAAATGAATATTAAATATTATATCATTAATATAATATGTGTAAATTTATTTTGTGATTCAATTTTAAATATATCATAAAAGTTTATTTCACATAAAATTTACTAATTGATAAGGGGTTTTAAAAACAATTACATTTTATTGGGATATTCTATGTCATCATTGTATTAGATATTCTATAATTATTATGTGAAATTAATATTTATTATTTTATGTTATATATTTAAATATTATTTTGGTTTTACATTTTATCCATATAATCATTTTTTTATTAATTGTAAAATGGAAATTATGATCATTTTAAGGGTTTCTTATCTCACTTTTACTTCTATGAGATAGGTGTCAAATCACCCATTATATTTTTTTTGTGCTAAATATAATTCCCCTTTTATTCAAAAAAATAGCTCAATGGTAAGGGTTTATTTCAAATATCATAGTAACCAAATATTTTTTAATGTATCCCATAAGGGAATTATTTGGTGGTTATATATTAAAAACAATCCATTTTATTCTCCAATGGTTATAAATGATCTTTTCCTATAATATGACACTTTAATCTCTTTTTTTACCTAATATGATTGAAAAAATGTATCATGACCCCTCCCCACAAGGTGTACCCCTCCTGGGAGGCAATGTGATAAGGGAGATAATGACCCCCGAGTCCCTCCTCTAGTAGGCCCTAAGTTGGTGACTAGAACTGATGGTATAATAAACACACAAATGGGAGGAATTACCCTCTAGGATAACACATGATATTGGAAGATATATTATATACACCAAACATCTCCAAATAATACAACAATATAAAAGAAATACCATGTACACATTTTTTATTTCATCTAAAACTATTACAAAAGAAAAAGAAAAACTGAAAATACCCAATAAAATATTAAAAATTGTAGCAACCCAAAAGCCCAGACAGCTCCTGCAAGCCCAAGCTAGTAGAAACCATCCTGATCTACAACCTTCTCCAAGTGACCCAAAAAATAGTTTTTATGGACATTGGGTGAGTATAGTAGTATACTCAATAGGATCCTCTCTAAATCCTCTCATGAAAAGGAAATGAATGCATGCTAAAGAACAATGAACTACAAGTGAAACTAACTCATCACCAAAATAAGAATACTAAGTTCCCAGCATCACCATGGAAAATCTCACAAAGTATCACATACAAGAGGATATAATATAACAAATAATATCAAGGGTACCCTGCTATTACTTCACACTAGATTGTTGATTTTCCCTAATGTCACACGTTGTAAGCCTTCTATCTCCAAAAAGGATTGTCTACAGACACCTGGACAAAGCACCAGAACATGCACCTTGTGTAAAAAAACCAAGTCCATGTAAGCAATGTAACCAGGTAGTTTTAGAGATCCATCACATCTCATATAAATTGTATCATATGCCTGTTATTATACCTCAAGCCATTACATCCGATACACCGAGTAAGGATATTATAGACATCACGACCTATACACGTTGCACCTATAGTATTCCATAAAAAACTATATACAAAATAAATGTGTGAGAATAAACATAAGCCATTACAGCCCTTTGCACACATATACTGAGAAAACTAACCTTTGTTCCAACCAGCCCATGTAAATACCAATAGAATAGAGCATGACCAAAGGGGGAAATCATCCATCCCTCCTCCCACCAGAATGTTGGAGAAAACACCCCCAGGGCTCAAAACCCTTAGGCTGTCAATTTTTGTAACTGAAGGGGTGGAGTAGAGTATAAAAACACAAAAAGTACAGAATATACTATATCTCACAACCACACTATGGGATAACCTAGTCTTTGAATCATCTACAGCTAATGTGTAACACCCCAAAAATTATATTTTATGCTTCTATTAAATACATTCTCTTCATCACGGTGTTCCTATGAAAAGACACTAGGTTATTTAGGAGATAGTAAAAACCTAGCCATTAAATATAAATTTTTCAATTCTATGTTTTGAATTTCGAAAAATGGCCATCTAGAGTTGTGTTCAGTAAGTCATTTGGAGTCTGATAGAACAACATAATTAACTACTAATTGCTATGTGACCCTTAAAACATAAGTTTGTCACTTCTATGATGTGAATTTCAATAAACCGACATACACAGTTACGACCAGTATGTTATTTAGATTCAGGTAAGAAAAACATAATTTTTGATGGATAGTATCCTACCCTTATGAATAGTAACATCACCTTATGAATAGTGATATACCCTAATGAATAGTAACCTTAATTATTATAGTATATAAATAATATTCAAGTGTATGTACGATATATCTATGCTTTAAAATAAGTAAACAATTGTTTTCAAACTCTTGTTTATAGATAAAACTATGATTGAATTAATGTCACGACCCGTCCTCGGGGCCCGTGCTGTGACTACCCCAAGCCCGCCATCCATAGGCCAGGGGCTGGAAACTAGCACCAAAGGCGTAAATCTCGATAACTGGGAAGGCATTGCCTTTATAAAAGTAAACAAAACACCACAGAGTACAAGCGGAAGTAAAACACTATGTAAATCTGAAACAAGCTGTGATGAAAGTAAAGGGGCCGGAAATACAATCCCAACTGTAAAGTACAAGGAAAAAGATAAAAGAGCCGAAAGGTGACAAGAATCTCTTGGATCGTCCACCAAGGATCCTACCTAAAGGGTAGGTACACATAACGCATCTCCTGGATCATCCACCACGGATCCTACCTGAAGGGTAAGTACAGATAGCCTCCACTACGCTCGTGCCCATCAACATCCTCCGAGTGTCGTCTCGTCATGAAGTCGACCACCAGATACTGTCTCGTCATGAGGTCCACCTCCGGGTACCGTCCAGTCCTCGAACACTCGGCCTCTGTCTATGATGCCCGTCATCTGCAACCAACACAACGAGGTGTGGGCATAGCCCGTGCAGGGGTGAGTATAACGATACTCAGTAGGGACCCTGAGACCCTCAAGGTCTCACTAAATCCAACAAGGATAACCACAAATAAGATCTCAACAGATAACCTCTACCTAAGTATATGCCCATACATATACCCAAGTTATCAAGTAACCCGTCTCAATCATGAGGAAACACAAAGATTATGAAATCAACGGATAACCACTACCCAAGTATATTCCCATACATATACCTAAGTTATCAAGTGACCCATCTCAATCATGAGGTAAACAGAAAGGTCATAGACTCAGCTCAAACCAGGATTTTCATTATTGAAACTGTAACTGCTAAATAGTCTCGTCTCTAGAGTGTACAGCGGTCCTGTCATGACTCCGAGGTATTGCTCATTAACCTAAGACTGCTGAGGTACTCCTCCTATAGAGTACCGCGGGCCAGCCACCCAAACACATTAGTGCTTCCCGCTGGGGTATACCACTGAAACACAGTAGTGCACACCCCCTAATATCCTGCAGAGTTACTCTCCGGACGAGTGCCGCGGGACTACACTATCACACAGGTAGTGCTCCATCCTCCATGGGTGTCCACCCAACAAAGTAGTGCTCTGTCCACTGGGCTAGTCGAATCACTCCAAGTCGAGTTGGTCAAGCAGTCGTCAGGTCTCAGCCGACTACACAGTCTCCGCACTCCGAACGCTCGTCTCCGGGAGGGTCCGCTCCACGAGCTACAGGTCAATACTCCAAGTATCTCAATGTCCCACGAAGAAGTATCTCAAAGGACCGCCTCATCATAGGGGTCTCAACGCAACAGACGGCGCGTCAATCGGACGCCTGATCTGTGAGTTATTAGCCTTTTCGTCCCAGGGGTCCCATTGGTTTCGTGTGCGAACCAACCCCGACGTATCTCAATTGTACCCTGAACTCTCATATGGTATACTCAAAGGAACTGTTTCTCAACAAGATCACCAACGCCGCTGACGGTTTGTCAAACAGACGTCCAGTTTGAAATTTATCAGCTTTTTCGTTCCTGGGGCCCGGTTGGATTTCGGGTACAATCCAACCCGACCATATTCCAATAGTGTCAAAACCTCAGGCGAAGTATACCAATAGTTCCGTCTCATCAGTAGGAATCCAACAAATTTGACGACACATCAATCGGACATCCGTAACTCAAGTTATAAGCGTTTCCGCTCCGAGGGCTCGGTTGGATTCATGTTCGATCCAACCCAGTCGTACTTCAAATGACACCGGTTAACCAAACCGGTCACACCATTGCATTCCATATGGAAAAACACATGAGATGGACTACCCATTGGTCCCAAACGGATAGCCGGTGAAAAAGTTGCATTTCACCGCATCATGCGCGAACTGGGCCTCGTGGGCCCGCGCCTCAACCTCGACTTAAATATACAAAATTATTCTTGAAACATCCGTAGTAATTCAAGGGTTGCAACGTCGCAGACAATTCGTCATTCCGACACCGTATGAGAGAGATATGTCTGATACAAGATCCCGTAATAATAATAATAATAATAATATTCGGTGTTTCGTGGCCCCGCACCACGAAATAGAATTTAGTATCCAACATTAGACTTGAATCGACCGTATTAATGATGGGATTATATCGCCATTGACGGAAAGACAATCAGACGTCGCACGCATGAGTTATGGTGGGTTGAAGATTTAATAATAATATTAAATCTATTATTTTTCGAGCGCTTCAGGTACCTGATCCAAAAACCAGAAAAAGACATCCAATATTGGACTCATAAATTCCATCTCGAAGTCATGGTCGCACTGCCACTAATGGTTTGTGAAACCGAGATCGCACGAAGAAGTTACAGAAAAAAAAGTGTTTTATCATCAAAATTAATAATGCCATTATTATATTTTTAATTTTAATTGATTTCATTCAAATACCCCATTTCACGCACCACCCTTCTTTACGCATGGCCACCACCTTTGGTTGTCCGCCCAACTGCACCTCCAGATCCTTCCGCACTCCATTTTGACTTCGATTTAACTCAGAAAAAAGATACGAACACATATCATTGATCCTCGGGTCGAGATCTTCGTGTCCGTATGTCGCGCTCATGGAAACATTGAGTTTCCAGCGTCAATAAATAATTGGACGCCTCCTTCCGCGAGCCATTGCAGCTTCGTTCCAAGCCCAAAAAATTAAACGATCGCATATTTGTGATGCTTGCGTCGAGGGCTTCGCATCCATATATTGTGCTCAACAAAACTTCGTGTTTCCAGCGTCAATAAATATTTGGACGCCTCCTTCCGCGAGCCATTGCGGTTTCGTTCCAAGCCCGAAAAATTAAACGATCGCATATTTGTGATCCTTGCGTCGAGGGCTTCGCATCTATATATTGCGCTAAACAAAACTCCTTGTTTCCAACGCCAATAAATATCAGGCATTGAAGAACGCATGAAGAACACGTGAAGAATAAAAAGAAAAAGGAGAATGGTTTATGTTCGGGACGATGTCCATGTTCATTTGGTCATCATCATCTTGAATTTAAGATATGAAGAATCAATAAAACAAATTCAATCATATATAAAAACCCCTACCTCGAAAAGACGTCGCACGTCGTCGAACTGTAGAAAGAGGCAAGAATCGTGGTGGTTGGGCATCGTGGAAGAACGGTGCTCCTCGTGGCGTCACCTCACATTCTTGCCTCGGTGGAAGGAGATTCCCTTCGTCGAGAGGAAGATTGCGTTCTTTGTGGAAAGTAAGCTTTTCCTTCTAATCCTCCAAAGCTTCTCCACATATTAATTTCCCAACAATAAAATGGAATGATTCCTCTTAATTTAATAATGCCAAGAAATTCAAAACTAAGAGGAGCCAATTCATTAATTGAAATCAAGTTGGAAAAACTTATGGGAGAGAGAGAAGAAGGTGATGATTTCACATAATTAAAGGGGAGTTTACAAATTAATTTAAGGGGTGATAAAGGGGGGTTTAGGGAGTTGAGGGGGAGGTGAGGAGTTAGGGTCTCGTGTGGACCCCACCTCTCATTTATGCTCACATGGGTAGTTGGTGGTTATGGATCTCACCTTTAACTCCCCTTTGTATGGTATAACTACCATATAAATAAAATTGTGTACCACCAATTTTATTTATTTAATTTTAAATCCCCAATTATTAATTCTCAACCCACTTCAAACGCAACTACGGTAAAGGTCCCCTTAAGCATTTACCGGTGCTTCGAGTTCATCGGTGCCCTCGGATTTCAATTCCGAGTACCGGTTCAAAAGATTGGAAAACCCACACGTACGTTTACTGAACGTACCCGAAAAAAAGTTCGGAAAATTATTATCAATCACCCTTGACCCGCGCCGGTCAAGGTCAGGCTCTGCCTAAGTGAAACACACCCCAACGAATCCAACGGTACTCTCGGATTTTCAATCCGAGTTACCGTTTAAAAGATACGAATTTTTACAATCAAATAATTTTCATTTATTTATTTTATTTGCGGCCAAAAACTAACTTTTTCTGCTGGCCTGCACCGGCCAAATTTAGTATCTGTTTAAATAAACCATGCCCTCACGAGTTCAGCGGTTGTCTCGGATTTTTAATCCGAGCTACCTTTTGTGAGTTATAAGCATTTGAAAAAATAAAATAATTTATTTTATTATTTTATTTACGGTTATGCCATTATTGGAATTTCTCACAGGAGGCTCACGCCGACTAAACTTAAGTCGCACCTACGGTAAACCCGCCCTCCTGAGCGCAACGGTGCCCTCATATTTTTGATCCAAGTAACCGTTTAAGAGTTATTACACTTTTTCAGTAAAACTTCTTACGCGTGTTAATTTAATCTTAACAAGACTTCAGAAAATTATTCTGGGCACACCGGGCCTCGGAATCAGGTGCCGTCAGAAACTGCGTACTCATAAAATTCAAAAGAAGTTAAGAAAAAAAAATTCCCTTGATTTTTACGGGTCTTTACATTACTTCCACCTCAATGCTTTACGTACCCGTAAAGCTATAACACAAACTAGGGAAACAAAAGTGGTACGGAGCACGCATCTGAGCCTTACGCTCCCATGTGCTCTCTTGGAGGTTCCCGTGCTGCCAGTAAAAGCGCACCTGAGGAATCGATCGTTCACGTAGGACTCTCTCCTGTCAATCCTCAATCTCCACTGGAACCTCCATCCATGTCGCCCTGTCATCGACGTCCAACTCCCTGAGGGTGATGATGTGTGAAGGATATTGCACGTATCTCCTTAGCTTAGGTAGTGGAAGATTTCATGCACCTGGTGCAACTGAGGTGGAAAGGTGAAGCGGTAAACCACCTCTCCTACCCTGCTGGGGACCTAGAAAGGTCCGTTGAACCTTGGATATTTCTTGCCACCTCGCCTACATCTCCATAAACCTCATCGAGGTGAGACCCGTATAAGAACGTGGTCGCCATCCTCGAACTTTAGAGGTCTCCCTTTCCTGATTAGAACTGAAACTCAAAACTCCTGCTGCCACGAGGGTAAGGTTGGCCGACCCAAGAATGATCGGCTACACCCTCCCATGCACAAGT
The DNA here is from genome assembly GCA_963277665.1 of Viscum album. Classification (NCBI taxonomy): domain Eukaryota; kingdom Viridiplantae; phylum Streptophyta; class Magnoliopsida; order Santalales; family Viscaceae; genus Viscum; species Viscum album. The sequence continues at coordinate 296,173,384 of OY728132.1, read as the reverse complement.
TTATCTTGTGCTGCCTAGGGTTTCCTTTTCGCCAACCAAGGAAAACACATCCCGACGTTTGCCTAATACCGTCAATTTGATTATGAGCAGTGATTGCCCAATCCATACTCAAAATAACGTCGTAAGGCCTCGACGCTTCCACCAAGAGGTCCCAACCGAGACTCTCACCTCAAGGGTCAGATCACACCGTCGGCGTAAGTGTGACTATCGAGTCTCCTCCCAAAGGTATCCCTAGACGTGAGGGTCAAGTCAGCGGCTTAACCAGAAACTCTAGGTCTGGGACTAGATTCATGGAAGGAAGGGATGATTCGTATCGATGTCTGTGGCTACGACAGCTATTATAAGACAAAGTACGCACTTCGAATCATCCTTAGAGCCATTTCGGTCGCACTCCTTGACTGCATGAAGCTACACTTTTCCCCTTCCCTCCAACTCCCTATGCCTGGAGGGGACAACAAAGGCGGGTGGTTGTAATATGTTGAAATTTACACCACCTCATGCTGCTCTCCTAGCTCTGTCTCCACGCCTGATGCTCTACAGATTTATCTGTCCTTAACATTTCCTCTTCTTGACACATTTTCACGCACAAGTCTCTGAGACTAGCACCAGGTCGCTACATTCCAACTTCTAACATTCTCTAGATGTATTCATTCATCCAAAGAACATTCAACCTCAAGGTTCTCTCTATCACCCTAACGTGAGTAGGAATGCGTAGAGGAAAAATTGATGGATCGAATCGTATTCATCGAGTACCCGGAATGTTCGGTACACCTCGATTAATTCTCAGCTACCGACACGTCATCCTACCGAAGTTGTATAAGCTCTAGAAAACTCTCAGCCACCTCCTCAAGCCAGTCCTCAGCCGCCTGTGAATCAGGTTCGCCTCGAAACTTGAAGGTATCTGATGTTAGAACACGTGTACGGAAGTAAGCTTACATGTGTCACCAACCGGTACCACCGGTTGTAACTGCTGACCAACAGGTAGTGATGTGTAGCTGACACACTACCCGAAGGCACTATCTTAGGCATCGTTCCACGTACTGAAGACTCATCACTATGCGGACCATCCTCATGGTCATTCACTGGAAAAAACTAGTGGCCAAGTCCACCATCAACTCTCCTGATGTCTCAGCTAGGTGGAAAACTCTAGCAATCGCCTCCAGCCAGTCCTCGGCTATCTGGGAATCTACCTCGCCTCGTCACCTCGGAGGACTCTACTACTGGAACTCAGGCAAGGCGCTATGACAGCGTGCACAGTTCGCTAGTATAGCTATTGGCATCTGCTGCCCAATAGGTGGTGGTGCTACTGGTACACCACCTGAGGGTGCCAACATAGTAAAAAGGGCCATGCACTAGAGCCTCGTCGCTCGATGAGCCGTCATTGAGTACTCTCTTGGAACTCTAACTGACTGTCTGCATGGAGACATCCTGAGCAGATGGGACATGGTCAACGTCTTATACCTGGTGAGCTGACCTAGTTTGAGCTGACTTTAAAACTTTTGGAAACACACACGCAATCAGTGTTTTCATGCACAAAGTTGGAAATCTGTAGTCAGGGTCCTGGTGTACGGATACGCCGGACGCCGCACCAACACTGGACTCCCAGAACTGAAGACCCCACTCGGTACCCTTAACACTATTGCTTCACAAAAAATAAAATATCAGAGTTATAAGTCATGCGGTAGAACTGACTCCTCTGATACCAATTTGTCACGACCCGTCCTCAGGGCCGGTACCGTAACTACCCCAATCCTGCCTTCCATAGCCCAGGGGCTCGCAACTAGCACCAAAGGCGTAAATCCCGATAACTGGGAAGGAATTTCCTTTATAAAAGTAAACAAAACACCATAGAGTACAAGCGGAAGTAAAACAATAAGTAAAACTGAAACAAGCTGTGCTGAAAGTAAAGGGGCCAGAAATACAAGCCCAACTGTAAAGTACAAGGAAAAAGATAAAACATCCGAAAGGTGAAAAGCAGCTCCTGGATCGTCCCCCAAGGATCCTACCTGAAGGGTAGGTACAGATAGCGCAGCTCCTGGATCATCCACCACAGATCCTACCTGAAGGGTAGGTACAGATAGCCTCCATAACGCTCTCTCCCTTCAACCTCCTACGAGTGTCGTCTCGTCATGAAGTCCACCACCAGATACTGTCTCGTCATGAGGTCCACCTTCGGGTACCATCCAGTCCTCGAACACTCGGCCTCTGTCTGCGCTGCCCGTCGTCTACAACCAACACAACGAGGTGTGGGCATATCCCGTGTATGGGTGTGTATAACGATACTCAGTAGGGACCCTGAGACCCTCAAGGTCTCACTAAATCCAACAAGGATAACCACAAAGAAGATCCCAACAGATAACCTCTACCTAGGTATATTCCCATACATATACCCAAGTTATCAAGTAACCCATCTCAATCATGAGGAAACCCAATGATTATGAAATCAACGGATAACCACTACCCAGGTATATGCCCATACATATACCTAAGTTATCAAGTGACCCATCTCAATCATGAGGTAAACACAAAGGTCATAGACTCAGCTCAAACCAGGATTTTCATTATCGAAACTGTAACTGCTGAAGAGTCCCATCTCTGGAGTGTATAGTGGTCCTGTCATGACTCCGAGGTACTGCTCACTAACCTAAGACTATTGAGGTACTCCTCCTGTCGAGTACCGCGGGCCAGCCACCCAAACAAAATAGTTCTTCCCACCGGGGTATGCCACCCAAACACAGTAGTGCACACCCCCTAATAGCCTGCAGAGGTACTCTCTGGACGAGTACCGCGGGTCTGCACTGTCACACAGGTAGTGCTCCGTCCTCCATGGGTCTACACCCAAAAAAGTAGTTCTTCATCCACTGGGATAGTCGACTCACTCCAAGTCGAGTTGGTCAAGTAGTCGTCGGGTCTCAGCTGGCTACACGGTCTCCATACTCCGAACGCTCGTCTCCGGGAGGGTCCGCTTCACGAGCTACAGGTCGATACTCCAAGTATCTCAATGTCCCACGAAGAAGTATCTCAAAGGACCGCCTCGTCATAGGGGTCTCAATGCAACAGATGATGTGTCAATCAGACGCCTGGTTTGTGAGTTATTAGCCTTTTCGTCCTAGGGGCCCGGTTGGTTTCGTGTGCGAACCAACCCGACCGTATCTCAACTGTACCCCGAACTCTCATAGGGTATACTCAAAGGGACCGTTTCTCAACAAGATCACCAACACCGCTGACGGTTCATCAAACACACATCCAGTTTGAATGTTATCAGCTTTTTCGTTCCAGGGGCCCGGTTGGATTTTGGGTACAATCCAACTCGGCCATATTCCAATAGCGTCCAAACCTCAGGCGAAGTATACCAAAAGTTCTGTCTCATCAAGAGGAATCCAAAAAAGTCGACGACACGTCAATCGGACGTCTGGAGCTCAAGTTATAAGCATTTCCACTCCGAGGGCCCGGTTGGATTCATGTTCGATCCAACCCAGTCGTACTTTAAATGAAACCGGTTAACCAAACCGGTCACACCATTGCGATCCATACGAGAAAACACACGAGATGGACTACCCATTGGTCCCAAACGGATATCCGGTGAAAAAGTTTCATTTCACGACATCATGCAGGAACCGGGCCTCGTGGGGCCCACCCCTCAACCTCAACTTAAATAATCAAAATTAGTCTTGAAACATACGTCGTAATTCCAGGGTTGCAACGTCACAGATGGTTTGTCATTCCGACACCATATGAGAGAGATATGTTTGATACAAGATCATTTAATAATAACAATAATATTATTATTTAGTGTTTCGTGGCCCCGGACCACGAACTAGAATTTAGTATCCAACATTAGACTTGAATCGACCGTATTAATGACAGGATTATATCACCACTAACGACAAGCCAATCCGACGTCGCACGCATGAGTTATGGTGGGTTAAAGATTTAATAATAATATTAAATCTATTATTTTTCGAGCGCTTCAGGTACCCGATCCAAAAACTCAAAAAAGACATCCAATATTGGACTCATAAATTCTGTCTCGAAGTCATGGTCGCACTGCCACTGACGGTTTGTGAAACAGAGATCGCACGAAAAAGTTAAGGACAAAAAAGTGTTTTATCATCAAAATTAATAATACCATTATTATATTATTAATTTTTATTGATTTATTTCAAATACCCCATGTCACGCACCACCTTTCTTCACACACCACCCTTCTTTACGCATGGCCACCACCTTTGGCTGCCCGCCCAGCTGCGCCTCCAAATCCTTCTGGACTCCATTTCCAATTCGATTTAACTCGGAAAAAAGATATGAACACATATCCTTGATCCTCGGGTCGAGATCTTCGTGTCCGTATGTCACGCTCAGGGAAACATTGAGTTTCCGGCGTCAATAAATATTGGGAGGCCTCATTCCACGAGACATTGCGGCTTCGTTCCAAGCCCAAAAAATTAAACGATCGCATATTTGTGATCCTTACGTCGAGGGCTTCATGTCCATATATTGCGCTCAACAAAACTTCGTGTTTCCAGCGTCAATAAATATTTGGACGCCTCCTTCCACGAGCCATTGCGGTTTCGTTCCATGCCCGAAAAATTAAACGATCGCATATTTGTGATCCTTGCATAGAGGTATTCACATCTATATATTGCGCTCAACAAAACTCTGTGTTTCCAACGCCAATAAATATTAGGCATTGAAGAACGCATGAAGAACACGTGATGAATAAAAAGAAAAAGGAGAATGGTTTATGTGCGGGACGATGTCCATGTTCATTTAGTCATCATCATCGTGAATTTAAGATATGCAGAATCAATAAAACGAATTCAATCATATATAAAAACCCCCACCTTGAAAATACATCGCACATCGTCGAACCGCGGAAAGAGGCAAGCATCGTGGTGGTCGGGCATCGTGGAAGAACAGTGCTCCTCATGGCGTCACCTCACATTCTTTCCTCAGTTGAAGGAGATTCCCTTCGCCGAGAAGAAGATTGTGTTCTTCGTGGAAAGTAAGCTTTTCCTTTTAATCCTCTGAAGCTTCTCCACAGATTAATTTCCCAACAATAAAATGAAAGGCTTCCTCTTAATTTAATAATGTCAAGCAATTTAAAACTAAGAGGAGCCAATTCATTAATTGAAATCATATTTGAAAAACTTATGGGAGAGAGAGAAGAAGGTGAGGAGTTCACATAATTAAAGGGGAGTTTACAAATTAATTTATGGGGTGATAAAGGGGGGTTTAGGGATTTGAGGGGGAGGTGAGGAGTTAGGTTCTTGTGTGGACCCCACTTCTCATTTATCCTCACATGGGTAGTTGGTGGTTATGGGTCTCACCCTTAACTCCCCTTTGTAGGGTATAACTACCATATAAATAAATTTATATACCACCAATTTTATTTATTTAATTCAGAATCCCCAATTATTAATTCTCAACCCACTTCAAAAGAAACTGCGGTAAAGGTCCCCTTAAGCATTTATAGGTGCTTCGAGTTCATCAGTGCCCTTGGATTTCAATTCCGAGTACCGGTTCAAATGATAGGAAAACCCACACGTACGTTTACTGAACGTACCCGAAAAAAAGATCGGAAAATTATTATCAGTCACCCTCAACCCGCTCCGGTCAAGGTCAGGCTCTGCCTAAGTGAAACACGCCCCAACGAATCCAACGGTACTCTCGGATTTTGAATCTGAGTTACCGTTTAAAAGATACGAATTTTTACAATAAAATAATTGTCATTTAATTATTTTATCTGCGGCCAAAAACTAACTTTTTATGGTGACCCGTGCCGGCCAAAGTTAGTATCTTCTTAAATAAACCATTCCCCCACGAGTTCAGCGGTTGTCTCGGATTTTTAATCCGAGCTACCGTTTGTGAGTTATAAGAATTTGAAAAAATAAAATAATTTATTTAATTATTTTATTTATGGTTATGCCATTTTTGGAATTTCTCATAGGAGGCCCGCGCCGACTAAACATAAGTCGCGCCTAGGGTAAACCTGTCATCCTGAGCGTAACGGTGCCATCATATTTTTGATTCAATTACCCATTTAAGAGTTATTACAATTTTTCAGTAAAACTGGTTATGCGTGTTAATTTAATCTTAACAAGACTTCGGAAAATTATTCCGGGCACACCGGGCCTCAGAATCAGGTGCCGTCAGAAACTGCGTACTCGTAAATTTCAAAGAAATTAAGAAAAAAATTTCCCTTGAATTTTATGGGTATTTACAATTAAATATTAAATTAATAATATTTAGAAAATTATTTTTGAAAAATGAACTACGTTTTTGGATTCTACATGTCGAAAAATGGTTGGGGTAAATTTTGATGATTTTTTTTGAAATACTTGAATTTTTGATGTAGTGGCACCCCATAAATTGCAATATTAAGATAAACACACTAATTATATAGTCATGTGTGATGTTCTGCTAATGTTAGACCACTTGGTTTGGGATCATATGAAAAAATTACTTTTCTTGGTCTTGTAATACTCATTATTCATTGTCTTGAATAGAAATAATGAATTAATGAGTTTTATATTAAGAAATTCCCTCTCTCCTCCACTATAAATCCCCCTCTCTCCCCCTTCCATTCACTCCACTCAAGCCTTGTTACTTCTTTAAATTCTGTCCAAATACCTTCCAATCATCCTCCCCCACGTCCTGAAAGCCATGGTCTCATAAAAAGGCCAAAGCCTCTCCTTAAGGAGGTTCTTAATGAAGTTTGGTTCAAGAGGTAAATTCCTCTTTTCAATTATTTGTCGTTCCTTTCAAAATCACTTGTTTTCTTTTTCAATTACATCTCCTTATCCAAATTTTGTGATAAATCCAGTACCATATATGTTCTAGAATGTTTTCATGATAGTGGAATAGTTTATCATCATTTCCCCTTTTTACCTTCTTTTTTACTAGTAGAAAGAACACCATCCGAGATGTGTCAATTTTACACATTAAAGGATGATGGACTTTCGATTTTTATTATCTTTCTCAATTATGGTCAAGAAACCATTCATGTTATGGTTGAACCATATTATTATATATAATATAAATTATTTAATATTCTGTTATCCCTTCGTTCAAATGGTATTATGTTATAAAGAAAAATAAGTTCGTTGTAATCAAAACCCACAAATTAACCGAAACAATTATCATTAAAGTTATACATAATAATTCATCCTCTTTCCATGTAAAAAAGTTATATAAATAACCAATAAAACCTATTTATGTTTATAAATAATATATGATTTCAATTATAGAGATTTACATCCATTCCACATAATTAAAAACTAGTGAACCAAAGATGAAAATATAGAAAATGAACACTCTGAAGCGACAGATTTCAATATAATAAATTTTCAATATTAACAAAAATTAACTAAACATAACTATGATAAACTAAATATGTGTCTAATAAGTTCTTAAATATGTTATTAGTAACTATAATATCATATTCCAGGAGATTAAGTTCGAGAGAGGAACACATTTGGAGTTAAGGTAAGGGTTTCCCCTCGAACTTCCATTTTCATTTGGGTTACTTTTATTGTCTAATTTCATCAATGAAATTCATATGTATTGTTATGTACTATTAATAAGTTATATGTCAGTATTCTATATATGTACACCAATGAGAATCCTTCCCTATTTCAAGGATAGTTACATATTTTAAAAGAAGCTGTCAAAGCTGTTTCCAAAAAATACGAGCCCGATACAAGGGAATTTCTCAAATTCATATCAATTTTTAAGGGAAAGCTATAATCATTTTTTGAAAACAATTATCCTAATAAAAAAACTCATTTTATTATGAAATATTATCTTAATTTACTTCTATTTTTATGCAATGAAATTTCCCAAAGAACTCTTCTTTTCAAAGTAAAAGAGTATTTATTTCAAGAATTACTCAATGCTTTTATAAGAGTATCTTCTTCTATTTCAACACACTTATTGATTCGTATGTAATATTTGTATTAGTATTAAATATTATTATATTAAATATTCAATTTAATGTTTTATGATTATTTTATATATTGATGTGCTATCTTTAAACCATTCATTAGTTTACTTCGAATGGTTATATTTTTGGCTTAATGTTCGGGGAAAGTTATTTACATTTATTATATTAATGTGTATGTTGTTTATGTTTATACCCATTCATATGAGGAATGCATTGGACATATTAAGTGTTAGGTAGGGCCTGCTATAGCCCCTCGGTGCATTGGTAGGTTTCATGAGACAAACTACGGTCTTGGAACAAGGCCAGGACAAAATGATCATTTATGTTCTTAGCACGAGGCATTGTCAGTATAGATATGTTGTCCCACATTATGCATTACCTCACTATGATTATACTACTGATGGTTCATGTGTTTATTAGACTAGTAGAATACCCATTATTATGATATGTTATGGCAATATTTACTCATCTCATATTTCCACCATAATATGTTCAAGTTTATTTCTTACGGAATGAGTTTTCAATTATTCACCATGTCTAATGTTTATATTATCTTCCGCTGTATTGATCATTGTGTCACGACCCACCCTCGGGGTCCGTGCCGTGACTACCCCAAGCCCGCCTTCCATAGGCCAGGGGCTGGCGACTAGCACCAAGGCGTAAATCCCGGTAAAAAGGGAAGGCATTGCCTTTGTAAAGTAAACAAACACCACAGAGTAAGCAAGCGGAAAGTAAACACTAAGCAAAAGCAGAGTACAACTGAAAGTGCGGAAAAGTAAATGGGCCAGTATACAAACCCAAACTGAAAGTAAAGTACAACTCGAAAGGGAAAACAGCAACTGAAAAGTAAATGCCGCTACACCGAGCTGTCCACTGGAAATCCCACCTGAAGGGTGGGTACAGATAGCTCCTCTGCTCCACAGGTCCCGCCGTCCGCTCCGTGCACGTCCTGCCCAGTAGTCCACCTCCGGGTACCGTCCCGCTCTGCAAGCCTCAACTAAGGTCAACGCTGTCCGTCGTCTGCAACCAACACAACATAGTGCGGGCAAATCCCGTGCAGGGGTGAGTATAAGCTACTCAGTAGGGACCCCGAGACCCCTGAAGGTCTCTCAAATCCACAAGGATAAACCACGAAGAAAGGTACAATCACGAAGTAACAACCGATACTTCTTAGGTATATGCCCATACATATACCTAAGTCATCAACTTCAAATACGCTCTAACCTCCGAGCCCAAGTACAACTCAGTCCACACAGGAAAGTAAACGTATTCCACACAGGAAAGTAAAACGTAATCCACACAGGATTGCACAACACAATCCACACAGGAAAGCAACAGGATTCAGCTCACACAGGTATACTTCTTCAAAGGACGATAAAGATGATCTCTGATCCATCTAAGTCGTCGGACCCACGAAGGATCGATAGGTAACTAACCCCCGCAAAGACCCACACAGGATCGGGCCCACACAGGACCTGTAGGCGCTGGTTCACACAGGACCGCTGAGCGCAAGGACCCACACAGGATCGGACCCACACAGGATCGGGCCCACACAGGACCTGTAGCACTGATCCACGTAGGATCGCTGAGTGCTGCAGTCGTCGTCGTCAAATCCACACAGGATCTCTGTACTGCCGTCGTCGCAGTCACAGTAGCAATAGTAGCAGTAGTAGCAGTCGCAGCCGGCACTAGGGTTCCCGCACACAGCAAGCTCGTTCGGAGGGTCCGCTCTGCGAGCCGAGAGGCTGATACATCAACTGTCACAAGAACCAGAGTTGATGTATCCAAAAGTTCCGTATCGTCAACAGGAACTCAACGCAACAGACGGCGCGTCGATCAGACGCCCGGTCTGAGAGTTATTGGCATTTTCGTCCCCGGGGCCAGGTTGGTTTTTAAGGCAAAACCAACCCGACCATACTCCACTTGCGTCCAAACCTCGGGCGGAGTATGCCAAAAGATCCGTCTCACTAAGAGGAATACAACACAGCAGACGACACGTCAATCAGACGTCCGTAGCTCAAGATATGAGCGTTTCTGCTCCGAAGGCCCGGTTGGTTTCGTAAACGAACCAACCCGGCTGAACTCAAAGTAATCCGAAACCTTGAGTGCGATATACCGAAACGACCGTCTCGATCCAAGGATCGCGTTTCCGTAGACGGTTCGTCAATCGGAGGCCCGAGGCTCATGTTATGGCCAAAAGACCGAATCTGATCCGAAACGGGGGGTCCGGGTCCGGGTCGACCCGGCCCAACCCCCCCTGGGGTAGAGCGGCGGCCCGGCGGGAGCGCGGCGACCCGGCGGTAGCGCGGCGGCCCGGCGGTAGTGCGGCGGCCCGGCGGTAGCGCGGCGGCCCGGCGGAAGGCGGGGCGGCCTGGCGGCATGCGGGGCGGCCCGGCGGCATGCGGGGGGACAAAGCCCCCGCTGATTGAGGGGCGGCGCGGCATATAGCCGCGCCCTTTTTGCAACCCCCCCCCCCCACGTGGGGGGCTTGATTGGTAGGAAACAGGGGGCCTCCTGCCCCCCTCAAGGAAACCGCCCCCCTCATTAAGAGGGGGGTTTTGATGAGCCGGTCGGGGGATTAATTCCCCCCGGTTTACTGCCATCCGGCCGGCCAGCTGGCCGGCCGGTTTTCTCCAACGGGACCAGAAAATCCGGTCCCCTCTTCGGCTTCCGACGCCGGCGGCCCGGCCGCCGGTCTCCTCGTTCCGCCACGGCCCGGAACCGGCCGCGGTCTCCTCGATTCACCGCGGCCCGGAACCGGCCGCGGTATTCGTCATCCGGCACGGTGCGACGGTACCGCGCCCCTCCGCCGCACCTCGATTTCTTTCAACGTGGCGCGACGGCATCGCGTTCTTGAAGATTCTTCCATGGCACGCGCGCAACGGTGTCGTGTAAGATTAACATACAATTATCCGCGTGGTGCGACGGCACCACGCCACCTTGCTTCCGCTCGCAGATAAACAACATGAACGATGGAGGGGGTTCGGCCGTGTTCATGCGGTCCGACCCCCCTCACGTTAAATAAAAAAACACAACTTAAAAATAATCAAAAGCCACACATTAGACATGCTAGATCCACGATCAAGAATGGAGTAATTAAACGAAGATCAACAACCCCTACCTTGGGTATAAGTTCGAGGATTCGTCAACGTCCGCGGAAGACAACGTCGCGGAGGTCGGGCGTCGCGGTCGTCGTTCGTCAAATCCGTTGACGAAGAGATGCGTCCGATGTGATACGTCGTTGGCGAAACCTTGTACGCCGACGAATGTTGTCCAAGGAAGAAGAGGTGTTCCCTCTCGTTGACACGGAAGACGAAGAAGGGCGGAGCGGCGTTCTTCGTCGGAACTTGAGCGTTCTTCGTCGGAGCTTGAGCGTTCTTCGTGTTCTTCGTCAGAACTTGAAGAAGAAGAAAAAGCTCTCAACCTCTCAAGAAGACAAAACTATTAACCAAAATAAAATAAGACACTATCTTATTTTATTAACACAACAACACACTAGAATTTCAAAAGTTTTAAATTCAAAAGGATTAACTCCAAAATTAAATAACTCATGTCATTTAATGAGGGGTTAAGGAAGTTGGGAGAAGATGAAAGGTTTTAGGGGTTCGTGTGGGCCCCACCACACATAATCCTCCCAAGGGAGGTTAAGTGGGTGTGGGTCCCACCCCTAACTTCCTTTGGGAGAAGTTAACCCACAAGCTTAAATAAATTTTGTATTTCACAAAATTTATTTAACTTAAACTAAAAACCCAAAAACTAACTTTCAACTCGCAACAAACGCAACTTCCGAAAAGGTCTCTTTAAGCGAATATCGGTGTTGCGAGTTCATCGGTGCCCTAGGATTTCAATTCTGAGCACCGGATCAAAAGTTAGGAAATCCCGCTCATTCGTTCACTGAACGTACCCGAGCCAAACTTCGGAAAATGATTCCGGGCACTCCGGGCCTCAGAATCAGGTGTCGTCAGAAACCGCGCTCTTGTAAAATTCTAAAGAAAATTAAGAAAAAAAATTCCCTTGAATTTTACGGGTCTTTACATTACTCCCACCTCAGGGCTTTACGTCCCCGTAAAGATACATCAAAAACTAGGGAAACAAAAGAGGGTACTGAGCACGCATCTGAGCCTCCCGCTCCCATGTGCTCTCCTGGAGATTCCCGTGCTGCCATCTGATGCACACAAGAGGAATCGATCTCCCACGCAGGACCCGCTCTTGTCGATCCTCTATCTCCACCAGGACCTCCGTAAAAGTCGCCCCATCGTCAACGTCAAGCTCCCCATGGTCAATGATGTGCGTCGGGTCGTGCACGTATCTCCTCAGCTGGGATACGTGGAAGACGTCGTGCACCCGGTGCAACTGAGGTGGTAGAGCCAGGCGATAAGCCACCTCACCAATCCTGCTGAGAATCTGGAAGGGTCTGATGAAGCGCGGAGATAACTTGCCGCCTCGTCCAAATCTCCGAATACCACGTCGAGGTGAGACCCGCAAGAAGACGTGGTCGCCATCCTCGAACTCTAGTGGTCTCCGCCTCCTGTCAGCATATGACTTCTGCCGACTCTGAGCTGTCCTCATCCGCTCCTGGATGACCTGGACCTTCTCTTTGGTGGCCTGGACCATCTCCGGTCCCACCAGTGCTGACTCTCCAGGGTCTGTCCAGCACAAAGGAGATCTACAAGGTCGGCCGTACAATGCCTCGTACGGTGCCATCCCGATAGTGGAGTGGTAGCTGTTGTTGTACGCAAACTCCACCAAGGGTAGGTGGTCCTCCCAGCTTCGACCAAAGTCGAGGACACATGCGCAGAGAATGTCCTCGAGAGTCTGAATGGTCCTCTCCGTCTGACCATCCGTCTGAGGGTGAAAGGCTGTGCTCAGACGTAGTTGCGTCCAGAACGCCTCCTGTAACCCCTTCCAAAGCCGGGAAGTAAAGCGGGCATCTCGATCGGAGACGATAGATGATGGCACGCCGTGGAGCCGCACAATCTCCTGAACGTAGAGACGTCCCAAGCTCTCCACTGATCCCTGCTCTCTGATGGGTAAGAAGTGTGCCGACTTGGTGAGTCAGTCAACAATCACCCAGATGGAGTCGTGAACTCTGGAAGTGCGTGGAAGTCCAGTCACGAAGTCCATAGATATGCCGTCCCACTTCCACTCCGGAACCTCCAAGGGCTGTACCAAGCCTGCTGGTACCTGATGCTCTGCTTTTACCTGCTGGCAGGTAAGGCATCGAGAAACGAACTCTGCTACAGCCTTCTTTATGCCCGGCCACCAGTGCTGTCGTCTGAGGTCCTGGTACATCTTCGCCACTCCAGGATGTACCGGCAAAGGAGAAGTGTGAAACTCTCTCAGCACTTCCTCTTGCAAAGTGACTGGTACCATGGTACGTCCTCTGAAAAGGATGTTGTGCTCTGCCCCAAGGGAGAAACCATCAGGTGCCTGTCCCGAGGATATCTGTGCACGCCGTGTCTCACAGTCAGCGTCCTCATGCTGTGCCTCCCTGACCCGCTGCAGTAGTGGTGGGGTGACTGTGAGAGACTGAAGGAAGGCTGCTCCATCTCTATCCACGAAGGATATCTGCAAAGAGGCTAGCTGCTCCGTCGCCTCCTCAAGTAGCTGAATGCCCGTCCTCCTGCTAAGGGCATCAGCTACTACGTTCCCCTTCCCAGGAGTATAGACTATCTCAAAGTCATAGTCCTGGAGGAACTCGAGCCATCGCCGCTGTCTCAGGTTCTGGTCCTTCTGAGAGAAGATATACCTGAGACTCTGATGATCAGAAAAGACTATAAAGCGCTCGCCCATCAAATAGTGTCGCCATGTCTTCAGAGCGAAGACCACTGCTGCTAACTCCAGGTCATGGGTAGCGTAGTTCTGCTCATGCGGCCTCAACTGACGTGATCCATAGGCGATCACTGCCCGCTCCTGCATCAGAACACATCCGAGTCCGGTCCCTAATGCATCGCAGTAGACTACGTACCCTACTCCCTTCTCAGGCAACCTCAAGATAGGTGCGCAGGTCAATCTCTGTCTCAACTCCTGGAAGCTCTGCTGACATCTGTCTGACCTAATGAAGGGTTTCCCCTTCTTCATCAAAGCTGTGAGTGATGCCGCAACTCTAGAGAAATCTGGCACGAATCTCCGATAGTATCCAGCTAGCCCCAAGAAACTCCGAACCTCAGTCACGCTCTTGGGTGGCTCCCATGCTAACACAGCCTCAATTTTCGCGGGATCCACTGCAACTCCCGCCTCAAAGATAACGTGTCCCAAGAAGTGGACCTCACCTATCCAGAACTGGCACTTCGAGAGCTTACCATAAAGCTGGTGCTCTAGGAGTGTGTCTAATACAACTCGCAAGTGATAGGCGTGCTCCTCCTCTGTCGTAGAGTAAATCAGAATGTCGTCGATGAAGACCACGACAAACCGATCGAGGTTGTAACAGCCCAAGATTTTATAAAAAAAAATATTATTTTTAATTTTATTAAAGTCTTGTGTTGTACGCTACACCAAAAGGAGCTTGCACAACACGCATCCTTGACTTGCCTTGCATTACACGCAATCACGACCTTCCTCGATAGCGTGTGTAATACGCAATACCGAGTTTCACTAAACAACGATATGCTATTAAAATATTATTAAAACTAGCCGTTATGAATAGTAATAACCACTTTTTAAAACTCTGTAAATCTTATTTTTCAAAATGAACTTCATTTTTGGATTCGGAGTATCGAATATTGCCTAAGGTGAAATTTTGGTACTTTTCGGATAACTTTCATATTCTGATGAATAGTGAAAATTACTAAATTATAATTAAAAACAACTTTTTTAATCGAAATAATTAATAGTGATAAATTATTAATTTGAGTGGTTTTAAAGTATATTTAGAATATATTTTTACAATTTAATACAATGTTGGTCATTGGATGTAATTTCACATTTAAACCAGACATAATCAAGTGTCAATCTTTTGATAGATATTGTTTCTTAAAAACACGCTATTTGTTTTAACAGCGGGATTTAATTATAAAATTAATTAATGAAAATTCTATGATATGAATTTGGTAAAATAGACTTCATTTTTGAATTCGGAATATGAAATATAGCTTAGGATGAAATTTTGGCATTGTTCTGAAAAACATCAATTTTTGATGAATAGTGAAACTACTAAGTGGTAGTTAAAAAAATTAATTTCTTCATAAATCTTAATTTTACCGCTTCTGTGAATGGAATTTCAAAAATCCGAGAGACACGGTTGATGTCAGTAAGTAAAATATGGTTCAATGAGATGAAAATAATTTTTGGTGAATAGTAACTTTTTACTTTTTTTTACCACGGTTAATAGTAAATAGGGTAACTAAGGGTAAATATGATATTACTATTACCCTAACACATGTCCTAATTCTATTGGATAAGTGTAATTCGACCAAAAACAACCTTATGAATATAATATGACCATTTAGGTCCACTTGGATTAGATTATGACATTTAATATTATATTATTTAATGAATAGTTAAAATAGTTAAAATCAAAGTTTAATAACTAAAATATTTTTAATATGGGGTTATACATAAGATAAATTCGACTATAAATATTCATTAGAAAGCTAAAAAGATTTTCTACATAATGATATTTTATTTATAATTCTTAGACTTTAAATAAATTAATTTATTTATGACACAACGATGATGCAGTAATTACCCTTTTAAGGAAATATTAACATAATTGATGTTATAAATGCTCAAATGAATGTAATTTGAGACTTTTTATGAATTCCACTAATTTTCTAGGTTACTATGATATATTAATGTTGCTTTAATCAACTTGGTTCGAACATATAATTCTGTTATGACTTTCACAAAAATCATATATCAAATAGTGTCAAAATTGACACAAAATAGTTTTTAAATCAAATATTATATTATTAATTGTTATTGTATTCCTAAAAATCTACAGTTCAGCCAAATGACTTAGATAAGGATATATATATTAATAATAAACAATTTGGGGTTCGTTTGGCATGTTATAGTAACTGTATTAACCATATAGTGAAAGAAAACAAAAAGACACGGTAAAAGTTAAATTATTTAACTTAGAGTTAAATATAATTGATAAGGTTAAAATAATAACCTAAACTTGTCTAAATCCTATTGGTTGATAGGATTTCGACCCATCCCCACTTTATCTTCGAAATAAGACCCTTTGGAACCATTATAAACCGATTTTGACTTTAATATAAAATAATATTTTGAGATATTCCTAAGGTGCCCCTCTCCTCCCTTATAAAAGGACACCTCCTCCCCCTCCTCCTCACACCAATTTGAGCACTCAAGCTCGGCCAACCCCTTCCATTTTCTCCTCTCCACTTCCCTAGAATAATCCTAGAGGTCCTGGTCTTCTCCAAAGACCAATCTTAGTTCCTTAAGTGGAGGATTCAAAGAGGCGTTCCAAAGAAGAGGTAATATCCATTACCGATCTTTTCAATTTCTTTCTTCTTCAACTTCTTCTTCTTTAGTTGTTTCATGATAAAGTAATAACATAAGTATTACCTACATACTGATATGTTATTATAAATATTAAACAACCCTAGTTCACCTTCTATCCATCCTAAGGAAAAATGAAATCACCGCGCGTGCGTACGTACGGAATACCGTCTCCACGCCGTGGTGTAATCTATTTTTCCACCATCACCTTACAAGGATGGGTATAATGGTGTAATGAGTAACTATATATGATAATTATGAAGTAATATTGATACTGAAATAATATATATATATACTCCAATACAATTCCACGATCATAGGAACAATATCATCACTCGTGCGTACGTACGGAATACCGTCTCCACGATGTGATGCGACTCGTTCTACATGATCTTCATTTCATAATGATTATATAAATGAATTGAATCAATGAATATGGTATATAATACACTAATAACATTCTGTAAATGAATTATCTATAACCTAAAGATAAGAATAAGAATTTATTCGACAAAACACGCATAAGAACAAAAAGTTATAAAGACCCGAGTAACATGTAACAATGAAATATTACTAACAAGAAGCTAACAATATGACCATATATGATATCATATCAATATTTATGATTCTGGAATAAGTCAATAACATGATTTAAATCATTATACAGGAGGTTCGGACACTTACAAAGCAAGTCGGACATAAGGTAAGGGAAATATCACAATCTCATTTTTATCCGAGATTGTTTATTCGTAAGTATTTACTAGGGTGTATTTTATCATCCACGTCCATGTTTCATCAATATGTAATATTACTTCCATCCTCCTACAATTGTTTAAATCCATTTTTACCCTTCGGTGAGTTTTTAGTAAAAGAAATGAAAGGAATCTTTTGTCGTTTTTCGTACGAGGTACTTTTTGACTTTTCCGACAAAAGTGCGAAGAATGTTTTTTTTAACTTATACGGCATGAATGGATTTCTAAAACATTATTTCCAAGAAGATTCCTTTAAAAGTTTTCAAGTTTATTTTTAATCAACTTCTTTTATTTTAAAGTCGTATGACATGTTATGAAAGGAAAAATGTTTTTTTTGAAGAAGAAAGGATATTTTCCTCAAGAATGGAGTTCAAGTGTTTTATCAAAATTATTTTCCATCTAAGATAATAAAGGGTTCTGTTTTTATCCCTATTATTACATTGATTTGATCATGTTGTGATGGAATTATTTTTATGAATTCCTTTATCTTATATGAATTTATTTATGATGTCATGATGTTTCAAGAATCCCATTTTTGTTACATGTGTTATGTGATGATGTATGTTTTATGATTATGTGGCACACATAAGAAAGGATTCATTATAAGATGGGTGGGACCTATATCTCCCTCCAATGCATTGGGTAAAGATTTTATATCTCATGAGATAGATAGGGCTGGAACGGTAGGTTATACCGGTTCAGTGAAACAGGACTGAAACGAGGGTTACTCGATTCAGAAAGGGACTTTGTCCACTAAGATAGTCTTGTCAATGAGTCTTGACTAACAAGAAATGATTCTCTATGATTATGTGTGAATGCCACACTGTTTCATGTTTTAAGTTATGATTATTGTGATTACATTTCACTTCCATGATTTACCCCATGTTATGAAATTATGATCTCTTTTGCAGGTTAAGATTTCCAAAAGTTATGTGCTTATGTATATGATGTGAATGATATTTCTTTTGTTTACCCTTACTGAGCATTTGATCTCACCCTTTTATGTATTCTTTTCCCCAGGATATAAAGAAAGGTTTTAGGTAAAAAAAGGGGAAGATCTTTATGGGAGATATTGAAGATCTTTCACCACGATTAGAAGATTACGTTCCGAGTTTCCAAAGACACTAAACTATTACGATCCTTATGTGTGTATTTTTGTTATGTACTAAGTATTCCGCAAATGTAATGTAATGTCAATGTACGTCAGGCTTCGGGTCTCTACAGTTGGTATCAGAGGAAAGGTTTAGTCAACCTTTGGAAACTAGGATGCGAAAACGTTAATGAGATCCCTAGAGATATTTCTAAGGTATGTCTAGGGATGTCTCTAAGGTTAAGTATACGTATAGGTTATAGTCCTAGAATTGCGTTAACGATCTTCGAATTTAACCTAAGATGTTAGATATTGAGGGTACTACCCCTTTATTATGTTGTTTTCCCTAGCATGATTTTTGCCTCTCATACTATTCTTTTGGGGTTTTAGACGATGGCTGGAACCCGAAGGAACCGTGTTAATGCGGAATGTGATGGGAAATGCAATGATTGTCCCCCTGAGCAACCAAACGATATGGGAGCCGGAATGAAAAAT
Organism: Viscum album; assembly: GCA_963277665.1. Lineage (NCBI taxonomy): Eukaryota > Viridiplantae > Streptophyta > Magnoliopsida > Santalales > Viscaceae > Viscum > Viscum album. Next base: position 296,154,633 of record OY728132.1, on the reverse strand, counting down.
CTTGTAGCCATGCTCACACAACTTTCTCAAGCTATGAATCATGCAGGACTTCCAAACGAGCAAAGGAAGGAGCAACATTCTGTTGAATCCTTCATGAGGCAGCGTCCACCTTCTTTCAGTGGGTCTACTGATCCATTAGTTGCTGAACAATGGATTAGTACTACTGAAAAGATATTTTCAGTTCTTCAATGTTCTGAACATGATAAAGTCATCCTAGCAGTGTATCGTTTGGAAGGAGATGCTGATCAATGGTGGAATCTTATTAAGAATACGAGGCAAAGGGATGAAATTGAGTCTATGGAATGGGACGAGTTCAAGAACTTATTTTTCAATAAGTACTTCCCTCGTATTCTCCGAACAAAGATGGAGAAAGAGTTTCTTGAACTGAAGCAAAGGGATGATGAATCTGTTGGTACGCTTCTGGTATTATCATCCAACCTGAAAGTAAAGTTGATCGATTTTTCAGTGGCTTAAAACCAAGTCTTCGAAGGGCATTAGCTATAAGAGACTTCAGTAGCTATGAAGAAATTGTGCGTTGTGCTATCAAGGTAGAAATGGAAGTTGGTGTTACATATCCATCTCATGGGTTTGACAAGAAACGAAAGATGGAGTTCAAGGAGAAAACTCAGAATAATGGTGAAAAGAAGATGAATGTTTCCTTATGCACAAAGTGTGGAAAGAAGCATGGTGGAGATTGTCTTAAAGGGACTAGAAAATGTTTTAAGTGTGGAAAAGAAGGTCATCGAGCAGCTGAGTGTCGAAGTAATGGAAAATGGGATTCTAATGAAGTGAATAAAGCAAACACTGCAGAGAACGTACAACCAACACTTCAATGCTTCAAGTGCAAGGAAATGGGGCATTATGCTAATAAATGCCCTAATCCAAGGGTTAGTGATGATCGACATGAGGAACCGCTTAAGGCAAAGGACAAAGGGAAGTCACATGCGATCACTATTGGCAATGTTGAATATGAAAACGATGTGGTGGAATGATTAAGTGTTTATGTAATGGGATTCCAAAATAATGTTGTATCTTGGAATATTGGAATATTTATGTATTGGTCTAATGTGGTATTCAAAGTGATTAAGATATTATGCGCATAATGAAGGGAAAACGAGAAAATGAAATGTTTAACAGTATTCATGAGCTCATGATTGATATAAGGACTAAGTGATATCATTGTTTGAGTATATAGAATTTTGAGGATTTTAGTATGTGGAAGGTGTTAACTTTTAACTGCATTCATGTTTTCACTAAGGTATTCAAGAGAATACACGATTAAGGACTTTGAATGTTTGGAATGTGACCAACAAAACATATCTTATGATATATGGGGATCGATGATGGTGTTAAATATCTGGTAATCATTTTCACTATATTATGAGAGTCGACTGCAGTATTATGGATAAGCCTAAAAGATTGGAATGGATTATGTTGGACATAAGTTATTATTGTTTGTTTTTTTGATATTATTGATGGGATGTTATATACTTTTGGAAAAAGGACAACCTGCAGGACGGGCGACAGCCCATCACTTCGGACAAGGCTATGGGAATCGAACCCACAACCGAAGTGCGACTGGCCTTTATCGCCTACCACTGGCCTACAGGAAGTCCCTGTTTAGTAGAAACTAGTTTTATTATATTAAGCAGTATGATATATGAAGTATAAGTCCATTTTAGGAACCATATATGATTAATCTCACTATAGATCGACTTATGCATATAATTTTTGCTAACCATTTGTTTGAGACAGATGGAATGACCCGTCATTCTATCACATGATATGCTAACACTTCATGAATACCAAATTCAACTTCATTTATTTAAGAGATGAAGTGGAAATTGTTCAAGGCACGAACAACAGTGAGATTGTACCAAAATAAAGTAAGTATTTATTCTAATTCAAATTTTCAACTTTAGGGAAATGATCTTGAAAACCAAAAATTTTGTCCTAGTGATATTATACCTGATGAATCAGATGGTACCTTATATCATCACAAATCTATGGATTTGTGATTACTGGCTTTTCCATAGCCATGTTCTCTACCACTCTCCATCAGAACATGATGGTTAGATTTCTCTTCCATATCCATATTTTCACCTATGTGGAAACCCAATGATTAGTTTATTTGGGTAACCGTTACGTTTCATACTTTTGTTTTTAAAGATTGGTTTTGATATTCCTTTTTACGATGTGGGTTTCTATTAAAGAAACTTTCTAATAGTAAACCATTTATAACCCCGACGAATTTCGAGGGCGAAATTCATTTTAAGGGGGGTAGAATGTAACAGCCCAAGATTTTATAAAAAAAAATATTCTTTTTAATTTTATTAAAGTCTTGTGTTGTACGCTACACCAAAAGGAGCTTGCACAACACGCATCCTTGACTTGCCTTGCATTACACGCAATCACGACCTTCCTCGATAGCGTGTGTAATACGCAATACCGAGTTTCACTAAACAACGATATGCTATTAAAATATTATTAAAACTAGCCGTTATGAATAGTAATAACCACTTTTTAAAACTCTGTAAATCTTATTTTTCAAAATGAACTTCATTTTTGGATTCGGAGTATCGAATTTATCCTAAGGTGAAATTTTGGTACTTTTCGGATAACTTTCATATTCTGATGAATAGTGAAAATTACTAAATTATAATTAAAAACAACTTTTTTAATCGAAATAATTAATAGTGATAAATTATTAATTTGAGTAGTTTTAAAGTATATTTAGAATATATTTTTACAATTTAATACAATGTTGGTCATTGGATGTAATTTCACATTTAAACCAGACATAATCAAGTGTCAATCTTTTGATAGATATTGTTTCTTAAAAACACGCTATTTGTTTTAACAGTGGGATTTAATTATAAAATTAATTAATGAAAATTATATGATATGAATTTGGTAAAATAGACTTCATTTTTGAATTCGGAATATGAAATATAGCTTAGGATGAAATTTTGGCATTGTTCTGAAAAACATCAATTTTTGATGAATAGTGAAACTACTAAGTGGTAGTTAAAAAAATTAATTTCTTCATAAATCTTAATTTTACCGCTTCTGTGAATGGAATTTTAATAATCCGAGAGACACGGTTGATGTCAGTAAGTAAAATGTGGTTCAATGAGATGAAAATAATTTTTGGTGAATAGTATCTTTTTACTTTTTTTTACCACGGTTAATAGTAAATAGGGTAACTAAGGGTAAATATGATATTACTATTACCCTAACACATGTCCTAATTCTATTGGATAAGTGTAATTCGACCAAAAACATCCTTATGAATATAATATGACCATTTAGGTCCACTTGGATTAGATTATGACATTTAATATTATATTATTTAATGAATAGTTAAAATAGTTAAAATCAAAGTTTAATAACTAAAATATTTTTAATATGGGGTTATACATAAGATAAATTCGACTATAAATATTAATTAGAAATCTAAAAAGATTTCTTACATAATGATATTTTATTTATAATTTTTAGACTTTAAATAAATTAATTTATTTATGACACAACGATGATGCAGTAATTACCCTTCTAAGGAAATATTAACATAATTGATGTTATAAATGCTCAAATGAATGTAATTTGAGACTTTTTATGAATTAAACTAATTTTCTAGGTTACTATGATATATTAATGTTGATTTAATCAACTTGGTTCGAACATATAATTCTGTTATGACTTTCACAAAAATCATATATCAAATAGTGTCAAAATTGACACAAAATAGTTTTTAAATCAAATATTATATTATTAATTGTTATTGTATTCCTAAAAATCTAAGGTTCAGCCAAATGACTTAGATAAGGATATATATATTAATAATAAACAATTTGAGGTTCGTTTGGCATGTTATAGTAAGTGTATTAACCATATAGTGAAAGAAAACAAAAAGACACGGTAAAAGTTAAATTATTTAACTTAGAGTTAAATCTAATTGATAAGGTTAAAATAATAACCTAAACTTGTCTAAATCCTATTGGTTGATAGGATTTCGACCCATCCCCACTTTATCTTCGAAATAAGACCCTTTGGAACCATTATAAACCGATTTTGACTTTAATATAAAATAATATTTTGAGATATTCCTAAGGTGCCCCTCTCCTCCCTTATAAAAGGACACCTCCTCCCCCTCCTCCTCACACCAATTTGAGCACTCAAGCTCGGAAAACCCCTGCCATGTTCTCCTCTCCACTTCCCTAGAATAATCCTAGAGGTCCTGGTCTTATCCAAAGACCAATCTTAGTTCCTTAAGTGGAGGATTCAAAGAGGCGTTCCAAAGAAGAGGTAATATCCATTACCGATCTTTTCAATTTCTTTCTTCTTCAACTTCTTCTTCTTTAGTTGTTTCATGATAAAGTAATAACATCAGTATTACTTACATACTTATATGTTATTATAAATATGAAACAACCCTAATTCACCTTCTATCCATCCTACGGAAAAATGAAATCACCGCGCGTGCGTACGTACGGAATACCGTCTCCACGCCGTGGTGTAATCTATTTTTCCACCATCACCTTACAAGGATGGGTATAATGGTGTAATGAGTAACTATATATGATTATTATGAAGTAATATTTATACTGAAATAATATATATATATACTCCAATACAATTCCACGATCATAGGAACGATATCATCACTCGTGCGTACGTACGGAATACCGTCTCCACGATGTGATGCGACTCGTTCTACATGATCTTCATTTCATAATGATTATATAAATGAATTGAATGAATGAATATGGTATATAATACACTAATACCATTCTGTAAATGAATTATCTATAACCTAAAGATAAGAATAAGAATTTATTCGACAAAACACGCATAAGAACAAAAAAGTTATAAAGACCCGAGTAACAAGTAACAATGAAATATTACTAACAAGAAGCTAATAATATGACCATATATGATATAATATCAATATGTATGATTCTGGAATAAGTCAATAACATGATTTAAATCATTATACAGGAGGTTCGGACACTTACAAAGCAATTCGGACATAAGGTAAGGGAAATATCACAATCTCATTTTTATCCGAGATTGTTTATTCGTAAGTATTTACTGGGGTGTATTTTATCATCCACGTCCATGTTTCATCAATATGTAATATTACTTCCATCCTCCTACAATTGTTTAAATCCATTTTTACCCTTCGGTGAGTTTTTAGTAAAAGAAATGAAAGGAATCTTTTGTCGTTTTTCGTACGAGGTACTTTTTGACTTTTCCGACAAAAGTGCGAAGAATGTTTTTTTTAACTTATACGGCATGAATGGATTTCTAAAACATTATTTCCAAGAAGATTCCTTTAAAAGTTTTCAAGTTTATTTTTAATCAAATTCTTTTATTTTAAAGTCGTATGACATGTTATGAAAGGAAAAATGTTTTTTTTGAAGAAGAAAGGATATTTTCCTCAAGAATGGAGTTCAAGTGTTTTATCAAAATTATTTTCCATCTAAGATAATAAAGGGTTCTGTTTTTATCCCTATTATTACATTGATTTGATCATGTTGTGATGGAATTATTTTTATGAATTCCTTTATCTTATATGAATTTATTTATGATGTCATGATGTTTCAAGAATCCCATTTTTGTTACATGTGTTATGTGATGATGTATGTTTTATGATTATGTGGCACACATAAGAAAGGATTCATTATAAGATGGGTGGGACCTATATCTCCCTCCAATACATTGGGTAAAGATTTTATATATCATGAGATAGACAGGGCTGGAACGGTAGGTTATACCGGTTCAGTGAAACAGGACTGAAACGAGGGTTACTCGATTCAGAAAGGGACTTTGTCCACTAAGATAGTCTTGAAAATGAGTCTTGACTAACAAGAAATGATTCTCTATGATTATGTGTGAATGCCACAATGTTTCATGTTTTAAGTTATGATTATTGTGATTACATTTCACTTCCATGATTTACCCCATGTTATGAAATTATGATCTCTTTTGCAGGTTAAGATTTCCAAAAGTTATGTGCTTATATATATGATGTGAATGATATTTCTTTTGTTTACCCTTACTGAGCATTTGAGCTCACCCTTTTATGTATTCTTTTCCCCAGGATATAAAGAAAGGTTTTAGGTAAAAAAAGGGGAAGATCTTTATGGAAGATATTGAAGATCTTTCACCACGATTAGAAGATTACGTTCCGAGTTTCCAAAGACACTAAACTATTACGATCCTTGTGTGTGTATTTTTGTTATGTACTAAGTATTCCGCAAATGTAATGTAATGTCAATGTACGTCAGGCTTCGGGTCTCTACAGAGGTATGGCTGAAAGATCCTGTTCATGAGAGCCATGAACACTGCTGGAGCATTGGTTACACCGAATGGCATAACCAAGAACTCATAGTGGCCATACCGACATCTGAAGGCTGTCTTCTGCACATCCTCGTCTCTGACTCTGAGCTGATGATAGCCTGACCTGAGGTCTATCTTCGAGAACCACCGTGATCCCTTGAGCTGATCAAAGAGGTCATCAATCCTCGGTAGCAGATACTTGTTCCTCACTGTCACCTGGTTCAGGCGACGATAGTCAACACAAAGTCGCAAGCTCCCGTCTGCCTTCTTGGCGAACAAAATCGGGGAAGCCCAGGGTGAAACACTGGGTCGGATGAACCCCTTGCCCTGCAAGTCCTCCAACTGTACCCGTAGCTCTCGAAGCTCGGCGGGGGCCATCCGATATGCTGGAGTGGATATCGGGGCTGTCCCGGGGTACAAGTCAATATAAAAGTCTACCTCTCTGCGAGGAGGTAGCCCTGGAACGTCGTCGGGAAAAACGTCTGCAAACTGATCCACCACTGCAGGAAAACCAGGACTCCGCACGTCAACTGCTCCAAGGATAAGGCTAGCCAACTGATGAGTGATGGGATGTCCTCTCCTCCGCGGAAGTCCATCCTGTGCTGCTAAGGCTCCCTTCTCGCCGGTGAAGGTGAACCTGCTCCCTTCGGTGCGTACACATCGCACCTTGCGCCTAAAACAGTCAATTTGTGCATGGACCGTAGATAGCCAATCCATGCCCAAGATGACGTCGTAAGGCCTCGACGCTGCTACAAGAAGATCCCAGCCGAAGCTCTCACCTCCTAGAGTAAGCTCACACTGCCGGCACCAGTGGGTAATCGTCGAGTCTGCTCCCGTAGGAGTCTCTAGCCGTAAGGATCGAGCCAACGGCTCTGTCGGAATCTCCGAGCTCCGAACAAGGGCAGTGGCTATGAAAGAGTGACTCGCTCTTGTGTCTATAATAACTGCAGCAAGGGTGGAATAGACACAGATAGTACCTCGAATCATCTCGGGTGCACCGTGGTCGTAGGCCTCTGCTGCCTGGAGCTGTGCCTGTCTCTGCCCGCCAGCTCCCTATGGTCGGGGTGGGCCTCCTGGTGGTGGTGGTGGCAGAGCCTCAAAGCGTCGCCCACCACCGGCTTCTCGTCCAGCTCCTCTGCCTCGTCCGCCTCCTCTCTGCGGACCGCCACGGTCGACCCTCTGCCTCTGCCTCGGTGGTCCCTCAACTGTCTGCTGCTCCTCGGCACGGCGGGTCGGGCAGTCACGAGCCATGTGGCCCTGCCCGCCGCATGAGTAGCACTGTCTGACTCTCAAAAGACTGGCTCCTCGCTGTGTGCCCCGCACTGCTGAGCCAGTGTCCTGAGGTCGTCTGCCCGAAGGTCTGGTCTGTCTGGACCCCTGAGTCATCCGTCGACTGCCTGCTGCAGATGACTCTGCCACGTGCCGCCCTGCGGTGGGTCGCTGTGCTGGTGTAGACTCAGCAAGGAAGCTCTCGATCAGAAGGGCCTGCTCCAGTACTCCTGTCTGAGTCGGTATACTGAGGGAGATCAACGATGCCCTGATCTCGTGTCTCAAACCCTGCTAGAAGGTCCGGGCCCGGAAGAATGGGTCTCGTACCATGTCGGTCGAGTAGCGCGAGAGATCGGTAAATCTCGCCGAGTACTGAGCGACCGTCATGCTGCCCTGCCGCAGCTGTAGGAGCTCCTGGATACGCACCGCACGAAGGGTGGCTGGGACGAACTCCGAGCGGAAGAGGCTCTCAAAGTCCGTCCAAAGTAGAGATGCCTCATCGTGCACCTGGAGCATCACGCTCCACCATCGTCCTGCTGCTGCGGGTAGTAGGCTCGCAGTGAGGATCACCATGAGGTCTGCTGGTGTCCTCACTAGCCTAAACACTCGTACTACTGCCTCCAGCCAATCCTCTGCTGCCTGGGGATCCGTCTCCCCGCGAAACCTGGGCGGTCGCTGGCGCTGAAACTCATGCAGTGCGCTGAGGCGACGTGCATCGTCAGCGGCTGCTGCTGGAAGCATCGGGGGCTCGGCGGGTAGAGCTACCGCCGGTGCCACTGCTGACAAAGGGCCCTGCACTGAGGCCTCGTCGCTCAGTGGGATGTCTTCACGCTCGACTCTCGGAACCCTAGCTGGCTTCCGTCGTGGGGCCATCCTGAAAAGGAAACAGGTGTGCCACGGTCAGAACAGTATACCTGGTGAGTTGATATAAGTAATCACAAAGAAAAATTTGAAACACACACGCAATCAATGTTTTCGTGCATTAAGTCGGAAATCAGAAGTCAGGGTCCTGGTGTACGGATACGTCGGCCGCCGCACCAACACTGGACTCCCTGGACTGATAATCCACACTCAATACGCTAAACATTATTGCTTCACATAGAAAAGATCAGAGTTCACGGTAGAACCGAACTCCTCTGATACCAATTTGTCACGACCCGCCCTCGGGGTCCGTGCCGTGACTACCCCAAGCCCGCCTTCCATAGGCCAGGGGCTGGCGACTATCACCAAGGCGTAAATCCCGGTAAAAAGGGAAGGCATTGCCTTTGTAAAGTAAACAAACACCACAGAGTAAGCAAGCGGAAAGTAAACACTAAGCAAAAGCAGAGTACAACTGAAAGTGCGGAAAAGTAAATGGGCCAGTATACAAACCCAAACTGAAAGTAAAGTACAACTCGAAAGGGAAAACAACAACTGAAAAGTAAATGCCGCTACACCGAGCTGTCCACTGGAAATCCCACCTGAAGGGTGGGTACAGATAGCTCCTCTGCTCCACAGGTCCCGCCGTCCGCTCCGTGCACGTCCTGCCCAGTAGTCCACCTCCGGGTACCGTCCCGCTCTGCAAGCCTTAGCTAAGGTCAACGCTGTCCGTCGTCTGCAACCAACACAACATAGTGCGGGCAAAGCCCGTGCAGGGGTGAGTATAAGCTACTCAGTAGGGACCCCGAGACCCCTGAAGGTCTCTCAAATCCACAAGGATAAACCACGAAGAAAGGTACAATCACGAAGTAACAACCGATACTGCTTAGGTATATGCCCATACATATACCTAAGTCATCAACTTCAAATACGCTCTAACCTCCGAGCCCAAGTACAACTCAGTCCACACAGGAAAGTAAACGTATTCCACACAGGAAAGTAAAACGTAATCCACACAGGATTTCACAACACAATCTACACAGGAAAGCAACAGGATTCAGCTCACACAGGTATACTTCTTCAAAGGACGATAAAGATGATCTCTGATCCATCTAAGTCGTCGGACCGACGAAGGATCGATAGGTAACTAACCCCCGCAAAGACCCACACAGGATCGGGCCCACACAGGACCTGTAGGCGCTGGTTCACACAGGACCGCTGAGCGCAAGGACCCACACAGGATCGGACCCACACAGGATCGGGCCCACATAGGACCTGTAGCACTGATCCACGTAGGATCGCTGAGTGTTATAGTCGTCGTCGAATCCACACAGGATCTCTGTACTGCCGTCGTCGCAGTCACAATTGCAGTAGTAGCAGTAGTAGCAGTCGCAGCCAGCACTAGGGTTCCCGCAGACAGCAAACTCGTTCGGAGGGTCCGCTCCGCGAGCCGAGAGGCTGATACATCAACTGTCACAAGAACCAGAGTTGATGTATCCAATAGTTCCGTATCGTCAACAGGAACTCAACGCAACAGACGGCGCGTCGATCGGACGCCCGGTCTGAGAGTTGTTGGCATTTTCGTCCCCGGGGCCCGGTTGGTTTTTAAGGCAAAACCAACCCGACCGTACTCCACCTGCGTCCAAACTTCGGGCGGAGTATGCCAAAAGATCCGTCTCACTAAGAGGAATACAACACAGCTGACGGCACATCAATCAGACGTCCGTAGCTCAAGATATGAGCGTTTCCGCTCCGAAGGCCCGGTTGGTTTCGTAAACGAACCAACCCGGCCGAACTCAAAGTAATCCGAAACCTTGAGTGCGATATACCGAAACGACCGTCTCGATCCAAGGATCGCGTTGCCGTAGACGGTTCGTCAATCGGAGGTCCGAGGCTCACGTTATGGCCAAAAGACCGAATCTGATCCGAAACGGGGGGTCCGGGTCCGGGTCGACCCGGCCCGACCCCCCCTGGGTCGGCCCGGACCGGGTCGACCCGACCCAGGTCCGACCCGGCCCGGATGACTGGCCGGCCGGCGGCGCGGCGGCCCGGCGGTAGCGCGGCGGCCCGGCGGCAGGCGGGGCGGCCTGGCGGCAGGCGGGGCGGCCCGGCGGCATGCGGGGGGACAAAGCCCCCGCTGATTGAGGGGCGGCGCGGCATATAGCCGTGCCCTTTTTTGCAAACCCCCCCCCTACATGGGGGGCTTGATTGGTAGGAAACGGGGGGCCTCCTGCCCCCGTCAAGGAAACCGCCCCCCTCATTAAGAGGGGTGTTTTGATGAGCCGGCCGGGGGATTAATTCCCCCGGTTTACTGCCATCCGGCCGGCCAGCTGGCCGGCCGGTTTTCTCCAACGGGACCGGAAAATCCGGTCCCCTCTTCGGCTTCCGACGTCGGCGGCCCGGCCGCCGGTCTCCTCGTTCCGCCGTGGCCCGGAACCGGCCGCGGTCTCCTCGATTCACCGCGGCCCGGAACCGGCCGCGGTATTCGTCATCCGGCACGGTGCGACGGTACCGCGCCCCTCCGCCGCACCTCGATTTCTTTCAACGTGGTGCGACGGCGTCGCATTCTTGAAGATTCTTCCATGGCGCGCGCGCAACGGTGTCGTGTAAGATTAACATACAATTATCCGCGTGGTGCGACGGCACCACGCCACCTTGCTTCCGCTCGCAGATAAACAACATGAACGATGGAGGGGGTTCGGCCGTGTTCATGCGGTCCGGCCCCCCTCACGTTAAATAAAAATACACAACTTAAAAATAATCAAAAGCCACACATTAGACATGCTAGATCCACGATCAAGAATGGAGTAATTAAACGAAGATCAACAACCCCTACCTTGGGTATATGTTTGAGGATTCGTCAACGTCCGCGGAAGACAACGTCGCGGAGGTCGGGCGTCGCGATTGTCGTTCGTCAAATCCGTTGACGAAGAGATGCGTCCGATGTGATACGTCATTGGCGAAACCTTGTACGCCGACGAAGGTTGTCCGAGGAAGAAGCGGTGTTCCCTCTCGTTGACACGGAAGACGAAGAAGGGCGGAGTGGCGTTCTTCATCGGAGCTTGAGCGTTCTTCGTCGGAGCTTGAGCGTTCTTCGTGTTCTTCGTCAGAACTTGAAGAAGAAGAAAAAGATCTCAACCTCTCAAGAAGACAAAACTATTAACCAAAATAAAATAAGACACTATCTTATTTTATTAACACAACAACACACTAGAATTTCAAAAGTTTGAAATTCAAAAGGATTAACTCCAAAATTAAATAACTCATGTCATTTAATGAGGGGTTAAGGAAGTTGGGAGAAGGTGAAAGGTTTTAGGGGTTTGTGTGGGCCCCACCACACTTAATCCTCCCAAGGGAGGTTAATTGGGTGTGGGTCCCACCCCTAACTTCCTTTGGGAGAAGTTAACCCACAAGCTTAAATAAATTTTGTATTTCACAAAATTTATTTAACTTAAACTAAAAACCCAAAAACTAACTTTCAACTCGCAACAAACGCAACTTCCGAAAAGGTCTCTTTAAGCGAATATCGGCGCTGTGAGTTCATCGGTGCCCTCGGATTTCAATTCCGAGCACCGGATCAAAAGTTAGGAAATCCCGCTCGTTCGTTCACTGAACGTACCCGAGCCAAACTTCGGAAAATGATTCCGGGCACTCCGGGCCTCAGAATCAGGTGTCGTCAGAAACCGCGCTCTTGTAAAATTCTAAAGAAAATTAAGAAAAAAATTCCCTTGAATTTTACGGGTCTTTACACATTGTTACTAAGTGCTTGATCTTCCTCCTTTCTTATGTTTAATTTTCTCAGGATATGAAGAAGTAATTTATGAATGACTTGCAAGCATAATCTAATAGAGGTGATGTTTCTTGTGGAATAAATTAGTGTTGTTTTTCCCTTCATGTTGTAATGTTAAACTTATGTATGTAACTTGTTTCAAATAATACTAATATACTCGGTCCACTGGGATTTGGATTACTTGTATGTATGCCAACATAATCAAATAAGTCTCCAGCTATGGGAAACTGAGGTAGGGTCCTTACAGTTGGTATCAGAGGAATTTTAGTAGAATACACGGAAACTAGATTTACAAAACGTAGAATTAGGGAACATCTCTAAGTTATTCTTTGAGGATATACATACAATAAAGTCCAGGTATTTTGGTAAGGATTAGATTATGTGGATATTTCAATCAATACATCCCAGTCTGGATACGAGCTGGTAGAGGCGGCTCTAGCAAATATGTATCTAGAGGTAAAAAAAACACTTCTTTGAGCTAGACTCGAACGAGAACTGGTACATGAAAATGGGCCTTGCTCCACTCTTGGTGACGAAAATCCCGGGGGATATGCTTAAGATAATTCACATTTTCCTTAAAAGACATTATGAGGGAGTTTAATGTAAATATTCCTCAGAGGATTTGGTTTGGAAAAATCTGGAAACCAGAACTGAACAATGAAAAACTCAATTAAACAACACTAAGAGCGATGTTTTCATAATTTCAGATGGAAAACAAAGGTACTTGTCTTTTTCCTCTTCCAATGGAAGTATTAGAGACCATAGTGGGAAAATCATTTGTTGAAAACTAAAAGTCTTTTGAAAATATTCATTTATCATGAAAAACCATTTACCGAGTATCCAACACTCCTCAAGTACTCCAACTTCACTGTGGAGCAGGTTTCGTATAGTACCTCATGATGAGCGCAGAATTCCCATTCTATGTATGACAAGAGAAATAATTTGAGTGTATCTTTAAATGTCTTACCGTACCTAATAATTTCTTTTCTCGTGAGGAATTTGAGGAGGCTACACAAGGGGGAGACCTCCAGGCAGCATATCTATGTCAGATTTTGACCTACGGACTACGTGGCCGAGTTGTGGAATTTGAAGCCCTTGATAACAAGACTACCCGTTTGCATTATCAGAATCAAGTTCATACTGATGTTTATAATATTTATAACAAAAATTCTTCTCTCAATCTGAATTCTAGATGTCCACATGCAGTTGACCCTAGTTGCACACGTTGCATCTGGACCAAGGAGATTGAGGAATTTAGAATCTCTTTGGGGATCCGTTTGTCTAAAAACTGGGGAAATCCCTAACATCGGTGGAATCTATGAGGAGTCATCTTAAAGTACGTCAAGAATTCCATACTAGTGTTTTTTGAAAGGGAGCAAGAGATTTTTTAAATTCATGAGTTTTATAAATAATGTATAAATGAATGATATTGTATTCTATGTTTTGATATGATTTTATATAAAAGAATAACATGGTTTAAAATGGATTTTACATACTGAATATTGATTTACTAAAACTTTTCAAATAGATGATATGAGTCAACCAATAAATTTTTTATCACTACCTACCGAGTTATTAGAGTCTATAATTGTTAAGACATGCTCCGAAGAGGACCAACCCTATGAGAACTTACTTCTAACTTGTAAACTACTCCATCAAGTATCGAATCATCCAAACACTCTATATCTTTAACAAGGAAGCAACATGGTCTATTATCGTATTGCATATGCACAATTTTATGCATATAGGAAAAGAGGGAAGTATCATGAAGCTCTTTTTCTATTTTCACTCTTGCTGATAACTACCGAGCTGTGGGTAAATTTCTAGAAGCTTCTTTTGATGGTGACCATCAATCGGCCTACCTATACCAGATCCTGAGTTTTAGTATGTACGGATAAATTTAAAACATCAATATATTCACGAATGGCGTGGAGTGTGGGAATTAGAGGGCTTTAGTACACATTGAAATTTCCAACCTCCACACTTCTCATACCTCTCTATGGAAGCATGAGTTCTTTAAACATAGATTCGACCCTGACTGTCTATAGTGTGTCTGGGCTAATGAAATCGAGTAGCTGAATAATACATTAGGAATCTACCAGAGGTCTTCAACACCCTAGCATCAGTGGTGTTCCCTGTAAAGGGACTTCGGGAGTGACGTGTGTCTACAGTTTCATATAGTTCTAGGAGATTGAAATCTTTGAACTAGTTTTGGGGATTCATGTATTGGGGGACTAGGGAAGCCATTAGCCATGTTTTATTTTTTGAACTAGTAGTTATATAAGAATATAACTTGTTTTCTCGTATTTTTTTTATCCTTTCATCAGTTAAACTTTTTAATGAGTATCACTAAGTGAACATTCATAATAAATTTTCAAATTGAAGGACAAACCCATATATTATCTCTTCCTGTAAAGGTACTGGAGATTATTTTGATCAAAACCTTTGAAGAGGAGTACCTACCTCTCAAAAACTTCTAAAAAACATGTAAACAACTATATTAATTGACAAAAAGTCCATACATTATCCACACATGCCAAGGGAATGCATCCATTTACTACCACATAGCCACGACACAATTGGATGAGTATAGTCGAAGAGAAAAATACCACAAAGGGATTTTCCAATGTTTCACCCTAGGATAGAACTACATGGACAAGTCCTGTTTTCAAGGGGCTACTTTGGAGGGAATCCTTTGTGTGGCCTTCATGTACCAACTCCACAGTTTTAGTCTATAAAACATTGTCTACGACTTAGATGTCCTAAGTCGAGACATAGTTCGGTGAGTTCTTCGTGTTTTGGTCCATTCAGACATTTCAAAACATTCCATTATTCGAGCCTCCCACTAGAAGCCCGAGTGTTCGATGTAAGAGTTCAACCCCCTATGTCTGAGTTGTGTTTGGGTCAGATAACTAGAGGTGTTGAGCATCAATTTGGGTTTTCTGTTGAACACACCTAAGGATCCTCTATAATGGGAGATGTGGTAAGAACATCAGAGAGATTTCTTTTGTGGTTATAAAATGAATTGTGAGGACGCAATTTTTTGAAAGTGGGTATAATGTACCACCCCAAAAATTTTATGGTATGATTCTATTAAATAAATTCTATTCATCACTGTGTCCCTTTGAAACAACACTAGGTTATTAAAGAGATAGCCAAAACCTTGCCATTATATATAAATTCTCCACTTCTATGTTTTGAATTTTAAAAAATGGCCATCTAGAGTTGTGTTCATTAAGTCATTTGGAGTCTGATAGAACAACATAATTAACTAATAAGTGCTCTGTGACCCTTAAAACATAATTAAATCACTTCTGTTATGTGAATTTCAAAAATATGACATACACAGTTGCAATCAGTAAGTTATTTAGTGTCCAATAAGAAAAACATAATTTTGGGTGAATAGTAAGATACCCTTATGAATAGTAACATACCATTATGAATAGTGATATACCCTAATGAATAGTATCCTTACTTATGATATTATATAAATAATATTCAAGTGTAAGTACGGTATATCTATTCTTTAAAATAAGTAAACAAATGTTTTAAAACTCTTGTTTTTTGATAAAATTATGATTTAATTAAATATAATTAATAATATTTAGAAAATTATTTTTGAAAAATGGAATTCATTTTTGGATTCTACACGTTGAAAAATGGTTGGGGTAATGTTTTGGGATTTTTCTGAAACACTTGAATTTTTGATGAATATTGACATACCATTAATTGCAAAATTAAGATAAATATACTAATTATAGAGTCATGTGTGATGTTATGCTGATGTAAGCCCACTTGATTCGGTATCACATGAAAAAATTACTATTCTTTGTCTTGGAATACTCAATATTCCTCTTCTTAAGGAGAAATAATAAATTAATGAGTTTTATATTAAGAAATCCCCTCTCTCCTCCACCATAACACCCCCTCTCACCACCTTCCCTTTACTCCTCTCAAGCCTTGTGCCTTATCCAAATGATGTCCTAATACCTTCCCAACCTATTCCCCTACTTCCAGAAATCCTTTTTCTCATAAAGAGACCAAAACCTCTCCTTAAGGAGGTTGTCAAGGAAGTTTTGTTCAAGAGGTAAATTCCTCTTTTCAATTCATTGGCGTTCCATTCAAATTCACTTGTTTATTTTTCTATTACCTCTCCATATCCAAATTTTTTGTTGAATCCAGTACCATATGTGTAATTTAATTTTATCATTATAGTGGAATAATTTATCATCATCTCCCCCTTTTTACCTTCTTCTATACTAGTAGTAAGAACACCATCCGAGATGTGTCAATTTTACACATTCCAGGATGATGGACTTTTGATTACTATTATCATTATCAATTATGGTTAAGAAACCATTATTGTTATGGTTAAACCAGATTATTATATATAATATAACCTATTTAATATTTTTAATCCCTTCGTACAAATGGTATTAAGTTTTAAAGAAAAATGAGTTCGTTGTAATCAAAACTCACAAAATAACCAAGACAATTATCATTAAAGTTCTGTATAATAATTCATCCTCGTTCCATGTAACAAAGTTATATAAATGATCAAAAACACCTATTTATGTTCATAAATAATATATTATTTCAATTTTGGAGATTTACATCGATTCCACATACATAAAATCAAGTAAACCAAAGATGAAAATAAAGAAAACGAACACTCTGAAGTGACGAAATTCAATACAATAAATTATCAATAAGAATATAAATGATCTAACAAATAATATGATAAAATAAATACATGTCTAATAAGTTCTTAATTATGTTATTAGTATGTATAATTTCATATTCCAGGAGCTCAATTTTGAGAGAGGAACGCGTTTGGAGTTAAGGTAAGGTTTTTCCACCCGGACTTTCGTTTTTATTCGGGTTACTTTTATTGACTAATTTCCTTGATGAAATTCTTATGTATTGTTATGTACTCCTCATATGTTCCATGTGAGTATTCAATATATTTACACCATCCATAATCATTCCCAATTTTCTGGATAGTTACATGTTTTAAATGAAGCTCTAAAAACTGTTTCAAACAAATACGAGCCCAATACAGTGGAATTTCTCAAATTCATATCTATTTTTAAGGGAAAGATATAATATATTTTTGAAAAACATTATCCTTATAAAAAAAATCATTTTATCATGAAATAATATCTTACTTTACTTCAGGTTTTATACAAATATTTTTCCAAAAGAACTCTTCTTTTCAAAATAAATGAGTATTTATCACAAGAATTGCTTATTGATTTTAGAAGATTATTTTCATTTGATTCAACAATATTATTTATTGTTATGTATTGTTTGGGTTAATAATTTATGATTTAATATACCCTATTTTATTTAATGGTTTATGACTAACTTTATTTTGAATGATCTGCGCTAAAACCATTCAGCATATTATTTCTAATAGTTCGTGTTTATGTTCAATAATTAGGGAATTTTAGTTACATTTCATATTTTTTATGATTATCTCCACTCATATAAGGAATGTATTGGAATTATTATGTGACGGGTGGGGACCTCTATAGCCCCTCGATTCATCAGTTGGTCTCATGAGACAAATAGATGTGGAATTGTCCGAGGCCTTTCACAATGTGATATATGGATTTTGGATGAGGTCTTAATCATTAGACATCTTGGCCGAGGCCTTGATAAAATGTTTCAGAATGTCCGGCATATGCACTTCCCTCATTATGATGATTGTATTTGAATATCTTGCGGTTATTCGACTAGTAGAATATCCATGATTATGTTTTATTATGACATTATTTATTTAGCTCATATTTCTGGCATAATGTGTTCATGTTTTTTATTCAAGGTATGTGTTTTTCAATTATTCACCATGTGTAATGGTTATATTATGTTCCGCTATATTTCTTTCTCTTAAAGAGCATTTGAGATCACCCCTTTCTTATGTTTAATTATCTTAGTACACGAATAATTAATTTATGAATGACTTTCAAGCATAATCTAGGATACATGATGTTTTTGGTGGAATAAATTAGTGTTGTTTTTTCCTTCATATTGTAATGTTAAAGTTATGTATGTAACTTGATTCCAATAATACTAAACTACTCGGTCCTTCGGGATTCATATTCCTTGTATGTATGACAATGTAATCAAATAAGGCGCCAACTCTGGGAAACTGGGGTCAGGTCCTTACATGACGTCTCACGAACTCCCAAAAGCCACTTCTAAGACATGGTATCCTATAAGTACATAACCATTTAAAGAGCTCCATTAAATTACTTCATTCCCTTTTTATCAGTTTCACTTTACGTTAATTAATTATTTAAACATTAAGTAACCTTTCCCATATTACATTTCATTATCATTTCAACCAAAGTCCACTGTTCCTTTAAAATTTCAACCAAAACATTGCATGCCAGCAAGATCCAACCACATTGGTTAACATCATTCATTCAACCATTTATTAAAATAATAACATTCCGATATTCCCAGGCATTCTAGAAAAAATTATAATCTAATAAACACAATGGGGAACAGAACTGTGAGTATATGAACAACCCATCGAGTCTTTTCCACCTATAATAATAGCTTATACCCATCCTCCATCAGGATGCTAAAAATAGAAAACACATGGAATGCCCCATGAGTATTCACTCCATTTAGAAGGAGGTAATCAAACCAGCTTCCATGATTAGTGGGGAAAGTAAGGAATATAAAAAACCAACAAGAAATAGAAAGCATCCAAACATTCAAATCCAACCAATTTCGTCATCTCCAGTGTCCTCCCTGAGACCCCAAATACATATACTGATACATCTCACCACTCTAGGTTTTAACTGCTACCATATCCAATAGGCATCCATGCCCCCCACATATCACAACTGTCTTCCAAGATCACATCACAACATAAGTAGTAGGAAAACAAACATCATATCAATTGGGATCTTGGCCCTTAGACTAGTAATAGGGTAACTTAGAACCCTATATAGAATTACCTTTTATCAAAAAAACCAATTCTTTAATCCATCTTGAATTAACTGCTTTATTATTCGTAGGTTCCAACTTTTGGAAATCTAAATAGTAATATGTGACAAATTGGTTGAACATGCTTACTGCATCAATTGGATTAATATAAAATTACCACAAAAACAACAATATTCATTTACATCACCCTTTACCTTTATCCGAATAATTATCAATTAATTACATTTTTACATTCTTTACCAATTTATATCAAGAATGAAAATATGAATTAGAAATCATAAATATCACACTATCTAGAAAAACAAGAGGTAATAACCTATGATTGATATCAATTTATTTATTCAGTTCAAATATTTATTATGTCAATTACATTGTGATCTAGGGGGTTAAAACATTCCAAATCTACAGTTTCACGTAAAAGAATAGAGATGCAATGAATCCCCTACCTCAAATGGGTTTTTACATTCATTATACAAGAACAAGCTACACAATGGGTTACAATCTCCCCCCTGACAAATGTATCCACCTCAAGATGCAAAGACACCACCACACTGGTCAACACCCAAGAAAAGTCCATTAAGAACATGGTGACTGTATTCTATAAAAGGTCAAGGAGAAACAGAAGGAGATGAACCCAAATGAATGATGATAGATCATACCCTATATCGAAGATCGATCGATACTACTTGTTTGCATTAAAATTAGAGGGGAACCAATCTATGGTGGAATGTTTGATCGCACAACTCCTATGTGGAGGAATGAAAGGTTCGAGAATTTCATGCCAGATAACAATGAGGAAGAACTAGGGAGGAAGATATCTCATTCCTTTAGAATATTTAACAGAGAAGCGGTTTAAGATACGATGGAGTTTCCATTAAAAGAGAATCACATTAAACCACATGGTTTGACCATGTAATAGCATATTGAGCGTTAGGAAAATTAATATAGCTGTTATGCTATTTCAATCAGCCATAGAGTCCTTAAAATTAGGTTTTAAATGCATTTTATGTTAAAGGAAACATCAAAGGGGAGAAACTGTTGGAAGCTCGTAACACTTTACCCGAATCTTTAAATTTGGAAAAGGAAATAGAGGATATTGTTGGAACCTCACAATTCTAGAAACACAATTCATGAACATGAAATTTGGAAAAGGAAATAAAGGCGCTGCTATTGGAACCTCACTGTTCTGGAAACACTATTCATGAACTCAAAAATTGGAAAAGGGAATAGAGGCTACCATTGGAACCTCACCATTCTGGAAACACTGTTCATGAACTCAAAACATGGAAAAGGAAATAGAGGCTACGGTTGGAACCTCTCCCTTCTGGAAACACTGTTCATGAACTCAGAATTTGGAAAAGGAAATAAACCCTACCATGTGAATTGTTCACAAGGCTACTATTGGAACTGTCCACATAATCCTACCATTGGAACATTTCACAGAATCCTATTATTGGAATTGTTGACAAGGATACCAATGGAACTGTTCACATAAGCCTACCATTGGAATTGTTCATAAGGATACCATTGGAAATGTTTACATAATTTTACCATTATAACTGTTCCCAAGGATACCGTTGGAATAGTTCTCAGCTGTCTATCATTGGAACTGTTCAGAGTGTCCTCAGCGGTGGAACTGTTCACCTCCGTCTCACCACTATAACTTTTCACCAAATTGGAAATTTGGTAAAGTGTTGGAGATAAGTCACCTTGACCATCAGAACACCTCGAACACTGTATTTTTGAAGATGAGTGGACTAGAGAGGTCTGGTCCATTACTTTAGATACCTCTTAAAACATTCTCGTCCTTGAGAATTAAAAACATACCTAACGAAAAATAGAAATGGGTTCCAAAAAACCACCCATCAAGATATCCCACGAAAGAGAGCAAGCCACAAGAAGGAACCAATGAAAGACATCTAATAAACATGAAAGGTCTACAAGCACAAAGAGAACATTTTTTAAAATGAAGAAAGGTAAACATCAATCAACTTTGGGTACTGAGCACGTATCTGCATCTCATGTTCCTAGGTACTCTCCCCCATTCCACCGTGTCTCCACAAGACATGAACCAAGGGGATAGAACGCTCACACCACACCTTCTTTATGCGGTATTGGATTTCTACTGGCCACTCCTCAATGGTTGCATCATCATAATAATCGATCTCTCCCCTAACGATGATGTGAGAGTTATCATGAAGATAAAATCGGAGCTGTGACACCTGAACAACATTGTCCATGTAGCTCATCTATGGGGGAAGTTCTATCTGATATGCCATAGCTCCAACACAAGCCAATACCTCAAAAGGACAAACCAACTGTGGAGAAATCATACTCCCACAAACAAACCATTGCTGCCCATGACAGAGAGTCACCTTCAGAAACACATAATCCCTAACATAAAATTCTACGGGTCTCCTCCTTTGATTGGCAGATGATTTCTGACGATCCTGCATTGTTTTTATCCTCTCATGAATAACCTAGACCATCTCTATTGTATTCTGCACTAGATTCGATCTGAGAATTGATGACTCTCCGACCCCAGTCTAGAAAAAGGGAGAAAAAAAGGTTAGCCATACAAGGATTCAAATGGATCCTACCGATTGTGGAGTGAAAAAATTTATTGAAAGAGAACTCCACCAAGGGTAAGTTCCTAATCCACAATCCTCCAAAACCCCGGGGACAAGATTGCAACATGTCTTCACGAATTTGGATGGTTCTCTCTGGCTGGTCATCTGTTTGAGTATAGAATGTATTGATAAGGCATAACTGGGAATCAAAAGCATGTTGGAGAACTCTCCACACCATAGAGGTAAAACAAGGATCTTGATCAGAAATTATCATCCTTGGGTCTCCATGATGTCTCAAAACCACCTCTAGATACTTCCTGGACAAAACATCCACTTATCATGACTCCTTGATCACTATGAAGTGGGATGATTTTGTTAAATGATACACTACCACCCAAATAACTTCATTTCCTCCTAGAGCTCGAGGTAAACAAGTAAAAAAAGTCCATTGATATGTTCTCCCACTTCCACTAAGGAACATCTAATGGCTGGAGTAGACCACCAGGAACACGGTGTTTGACCTTTACCTTATGGCAGACCAAACATTGAGATATAGACTCCAAAACTGCATGCTTCAACCTAGGCCACCTAAATAGACTCCTTAAGTCTCGGTACATATTTTTCATTCCTGGATACACCGCTAAATAAAAATTATGGAACTCTCTGAGAACCATCTCACATATCGCCAATAGAACAAATATTCCTCCATGATACAACACTTGGTGTTGTTCATCCTCAAACCAACCATAAGGGGAATCACCACAAACAACTCGGTATCTCCAGAACACCACCTAAAGATAACCCAACTGGGACTCATCCAATCTCTGTTCTAAATACAACTTCACTACCCATTGGAAAAGACAACATTTTCCCCCATCTTCTCCCATATCGATATGTAATGTCGAATGTTCTTAGACAACTCTCCATGAATCACCAGATTCATGCACTACATCAATACGTGACATCCTTCTCATCACATTATCTACAAAATTCCCCATTATAGAGTTATATGATATCTACAATACATATTCTTATAAGAACTCCATCCACTGATTCTATCACATGTTTACGTCATTTTGGGAGAAAATGTACCTCGGGCTCTTATGATCGGTGAAGACCGCAAAGTGGTCACCAATGAGGTAATGTCTCCATAACATCCGAGAAAACACCCCAGCTGTCAAATCAAAATCATGGGTGTCATAGTTATGTTCATGGGGTTGTAACAACAAAAACCCATAAAAAACAATTGATATTTTCTACATCAAAACAAATCCTAACACCAAATGCGAAGCATCGCAGAAAACATAAAACTGAACTCCCTATGCTAAAAGACAAAGAACTAAAGCACTTACTAAGTTCTATTTTAGATAATCAAATGAATCCTGACACTAATCCTTCCACATGAATTCATAATCCTTCCTGGTAAATTATTTCATAGGAGTCACAACCTGAGAGAAATCGACAATGGAACTCCTGTAGTAGCCTGCAAGACGAAGGAAACTTCGCACCTCTTCCACTATCTTGGAGGATCCCTTGACACAACTGCTTCTATATTCGATTGATCCACCAATACTCCTCTCTAGGACACAACGTTACCTAATTAACGAACTTCTTGATCCCATGACTTAGTTTTTTATAACTTCCCAAATATTTGATGTTGACGAAGAACTCACAAAATGGCGTGTAGATTCTCTCCATGATCCTCCTCAAACTTGGAGTAAAAATGGATGTTCTCAATGAAAACCACCATGAACTTATCAAGGAACTCATGGAACACCACGTTCAACAATCCCATGAACACATATGGAGCATTTGTTACACCAAACAACATTACAACGATCTCATAATGCCCTTGACGAAAACAGAAAGCAGTCTTCGGGATATCCTCATCCTTCACATGCATATGATGATATCCTGACTGCAATTCGATCTTTGATAACCAACTTGAAACCTTAATTTGATGGAATAGATCATAAATCCTTGGAAGAGGATAGTGATTCTTCACCATCACTTGGTTTAAGCGATCATAATTGATACACAACGGCAAACTACCGTCAGCCTTCTTCACAAACAAAATCGGTGCGCCCCACGATGACACACTTGGACAAAAAAAACCTCACTATAACATACCATCAATAGGTATACATAGCTCTCATTACTAAGAAGGTGTCATTCTATATGGAGACATAGAGATAGGAGACACTCCTGGTTATAGCTCAATCCAAAACACCATCTCTTGTTGAGGGGGTAATGCTACAACCTCTTCTAGAAAGACATCAAGGTACTCTTCTACGACCGTAGAAAATGCCAACTACTGAACCTATGAAGAAAAAAACATCATCTCATCCATCAAGGATGATAAGGATGGAACACGCCTCTGACCCAAATAAGGGTCTCGCTTTCAAACAAACACCACTGGATCTCCATCCACATCGAAGAATAAAACCTGCCTCCTGAAGTAATACATGATATCCTTCACCGAATACAACCAATCCACGATGAGGATGACATCATATGGTTGTATTCGTAAACATAGGAAATCTCCCCGAGAATGGTGATGCGCAATGCACTAGCTCACTGTGTCTACATACATCAAACAATTTAGCTCGACCACCAACTAGCGTAGTCAACTCCATGGGCACTAGAATCCTCTATACATCAATTCCCAAAGAATGAACATGGGTAGGTGATATAAAGGAGTGTGTCGCACCTGAATGAAATAAAACATACACCCATATAGAAAACAAATAAAGGGTACCTCAAACGTCACCTAGCCCACCTGGAGGTGCCGAATCTAAAGCATGAGGCTGACCACAACCTCCTCCATGACCTATCTGACCCTAATACAGACCACCACCATGAACACAATATTCTATATGTGGATGAGGAGTGTCAGATGGATGTCCTATTCTAGCCCCATCCACCCTCTACTGATCTAAAGATGGTGCAACCTGCTTCTGCTACCTCGGTTGGAACTGCCTCGACAGAGAAACCTGGATAAGAACACATGGTGCACGATGACTACTCTTCAAGGTTGGTAACTATTGATTTCGATGACCTAGACCACCACAAGAAATAAAAGAGCTTGATCCCTTTGCATAGTCCTGAGATCCCCGCCCCTAAATAAATGATATGTTGAGGGCTCAGACTTACCCCCGAGATAACGGATTCTCATTTGACCTAAAAACTGGGAACCCCATACCACATCTCTGCTTCATGAAGAATCAAGACCACTACCCTCTCATGATAATATTATTTTTTATAATGTCTTCTCAATGACCTATACCCTCTCCAACACCCCAAGACATGTCTTCATCATAAATGGGGTGCCATGGTGCTGGATCTATGGATGCAAACCCCCACAAAATGCCTCGTTCTGTCCTCCTCATATGGAAAAGGTCCAAAGCATATAGTAAACGGTTCCTAAAATAGATTCCAGACTCCTTCACACTAGAGATCCCCTATCAATGGGTAAAAATCCCCTGGATACTAGACTCGTTCACGGTCAAATAATGAAACTCAACTCTATGTTTGTCTTAGAACTCTTACCATGAGATTGTGGACTTCTCGCGATCCCTGGGGAACAAGAACCACCACTGCCTAGCTCCACACAACATAATAAATACTAAGGAAACCTAGTTCTCTATCCGATAAAGGATCGAACTAAATCCTATCGTGACCTCCTCCAAGAAGTCATCCATGACTACAATTGAAATGGAGCCCTCGTACTTCTACAAAATCTAGCGTTGAAACTCATGAAGTGCCCTCCTCCATGTGTCATTGTTGTCAACCTATACCATATGACTAGTATCACATTGTTTAGTAGCCATTGTAAACGTAAATGTATGTGCATAAGATCACAGGGGGCCCTAAATGCCTATGTCTCAGCCGGTCTCCATTGTTTACATTGCTTTCTAAACATGACTTAACCTGTTGCCCTACCAACACATGAAACCTCACTTGTGCCTAACACCAAACTCCATACTATCCCTCAACCAGAACTATGATACCACTCTATCATGAACTCCTCCCCACAAGTTGTACCCCTCCTAGGATGGCTATGTGAGAAAGGAGATAATGAACATTGATCCCCGCCTCCATTTGGCCCTATATTGGTGAAAACCATCGAGGGTATAGTAAACAAACAAATGGGAGGAATTACCCTCTAAGTGATCACATGAAAAAGAGAGAAATAAGAAAAAAAATATAACAACTATAAATCATAATGTAATATAAAATAAATCCTAAGTACAGATATGTCATGTTATGCAAAACTACTATAACTAAAAGGGGAAAACTAGAAATACCGAAAAGAATGTAAAAACTGCAGTAACTATGAAGCCCAAACAACTCCTGCAACCCCAAGCTTGTAGAAACCAGCATGATCTCCAACATACACCAAGTGACCTGAAAAATAGTGTATATATACATATGGTGAGTACAATAATATACTTAGCATGATCCTCCCCAGAGCTTCTTGTGAAAAAGTAAAGAAAGCATTCTAAATCACAGTGAACAACAAGGGAAACAAACTCATCACATAAACATGTATAATAAGTTCCCAACCTCACCATGGACACTCTAACTATGTATTTCATACAAGAATATATAATATAATAAATAATATCAAGGGTACCCCGCTACTACTTCCCTACCACTTTTTAGCTTTACCACAATGCTGCACGTCCTAATACATCTCTCTCTAAAAAGGCTTTCCCACAAACACCAAGGCGAAGAACCACAACAGGCACCTCATGCAACAAAACAACCAAATCCACGTATGAAAAGTAACCAGGCAGTTTTCGGGATCCACCACAGCTCGCATAACATGTATCATACGCCATGAATTATACCTCAAGACATTAAACCCATACACTGAGTAAGTATCCTCAAGCCATCACAACCTATACATAATACCCATATAGTAGTCTATAGTAAACTATATCTAGAATATATATGTGTGAATACTCAGAAGCCATTATAGCCCTCTATGAACATATATGTGGAAAACTAACCATTGTGCCTACCAGAACATGTAACTACCAAGAGAAAGGAGCATGACCAAAGGGGGTAATCAGCCATCCATCCTCCCAATAGAATGTTTGGGAAAGCACCCTCGGGGCTCAAAATCCCCAGGGTGTCTGTTTCCCTAACTAACAGGGTGGAGTAGCATATAGAAACCCAAAAAGTACAGAATATACTATATCTCACTACCACACTATGTGAATTACCTATTCTTAGACTTAACTACAACAAACGTCTCTCAGAATCCCAGATTCTCATTCTACGACTTGGTATCCAATAAGCACACAACTATATAAATAGATTTATTACATTACATCATTCCAGTTTTATCAGTTTGATTTTACATTAACTTATTCTTTAATCATTAATTAACCATTTCAACATTATATTTCATTAGCATCACACCCAAAGACCACTTTTCCATTAAAATTTCAATCACAACATTACATCCGATCGATCTCCAACCCATTTGGTTAACATCATTTATTAAGTCATTTATTAACATCATTACGTTCCCGTATTCCCAGGAATTATATAAAAACACTCTAAGCTACTAACCACAAGGGGGCTCAATAGGGTCAGTTAATGAACTGCCCATCAAGTCATTGCCAACAACACCAAGAGCATAAGACCATCCTCCCTCAGGAAGCTAAACATGGAATGAACATGTCATACCAAACACATCTTCACCCCTTTTGGAAGGAGGTAAGAAAACTAGTTGCCTTGGGTAGTGGGGAAAGTAAGGACGATAAATAACCTACAAGAAACAAAATTCATCCTAATATTACCATCCAACCAGTTCAATCATATCCACTATGCTCCCCGACCCCCACATACATAAAATTATGCATCTCTCCAGTCTAGGTGTTAACTATTGCCACAAACAATAGGTCTCCCTACCCCCCACATATCACAACTGCCTTTTAGGCTCACATCACAATATAAGGAGCAAAAAAATACAGATCATATCAACTGGGATATTGTCCCTTAAACAAGTAAGAGAGTAACTCAGAACCCTATAAGGAATTATATTTTATCCAATAACAAGATATTTAATACATCTTGAACTAATCAGTTTTTTATTCGAAGGTTCCAACTTTGGGAAACATGAAAAGAAATGTATCATACATTTATTATACATTCTTACTGCATCAATTTGATAAACATAAAATTAAAACAACAATAACCAGATTCATTTAAATGTGGGTTATATATTTATCAAAATAATTATCAATTAATCCTGGGTTTATGTTCTTTATCAATTTCCATCAATAATGAAAAGATAAAAAAGAAAGAACAAATATCAAACTATCTAGCAAAACAAGAAGTAATAACATACCATCGATATCAATTTATTTATCATGTTCAAATATTAATTATTTTAATTACATTGTGATCCAGTGGTCTAGAACATTATAACACTATAGTTACACGTAATAGAATAGAGAAGTAAAGAATACCCTACCCCAAATGGTTCTTGATGTTCATTATACAAGAATGAGCCCGACAGCAGGTTGCGATCCCCTCGACCCATGAAAATTGTATCCACCCGAGGATGCAGAGACACCACCGCACTAGTGAAAAACCAAGAAAATTCCATTAGGAACAAGGAGGTAGAATTCTATTAAAGGTAATGGAGAAATAGAAGGAGATGATCCTAAAATAATGACGAAAGATCATACCTTATATCAATGATTCAATGATAATTCTTGGTTGCATCAAAAATAGAGGGAAACCAATCCAAGGAGGAATGATTTATCACACTTCTCCTACATGGTGGAATGAAAGGATCTAACATTTCAAAATAGATAACAAGGAGGAAGAACTAGGGTGGAAGATATCTCATCCCTTTAGATGATTTAATAGAGCTGCGGTTTCAGAAATGATGGATTTTTCATTAAAAATGATCGTAATAAACAACATGGTTTGACCAAGTAAAAGAATCTTAAGCCTTAGAATAATTAATATATGAGTTATTGACTTTGAATCAGCCTTATAGTCATTAAAAAGAATCTTTAAATTCTGATTATGTCAAAGGAAACGTCAAAGGGGAGAAATTGTAAGAAGCTGGAAACACTATAAACCAAAAGTGAAATTTGGAAAAAGAAATAGAGGCCACCGTTGGAACCTTACCATTATAGAAACACTATCCATAAACTCAAAAGTTGGAAAATAAAATATAGGATACCATGGGAACCTCACCATTTTAGAAACACTATCCATGAACTCGAAATTTAGTAATGGAAATAGAGGCAACCATTGAAACCTCAACGTTCAAGAAAGACTGTTCATGAACTTGAAATTTGGAAAAGGAAATAGTGGCAACAGTTGTAACCTCACCATTCTGGTGACACTATTCATGAACTAAAAATTTGGAAAAGGAAATAGCGGCTACCTTTGGAACCTCACTGTTCTAGAAACATTGTTCATGAACTCAGAATTTGGAAAAGGAAATATAGGTTACCATTAGAACCTCACCATTCTAGAAACACTGTTCATGAACTCGAAATTTGGAAAAAGGAAATAGAGGCTACCCTTGGAACTGTTCACAGTGATACTGTTGGAACTGTTCACATAATCCTACCATTGGAACTGTTCACATAAGCATGCCGTTGGAACTATTCGCAAGGCTTCCAGTGGAACTTTTCACATAAGCCTGCCATTGGAACTGTTCACAAAGCTACCATTGTAACTGTTCACATAAGACTACCATTGGAACTGTTCAGAAGGCTATCGTTGGAACTCTTCACATAATCCTACCATTGAATGTGTTCACTAGGATACCGTATGAACTTTTCACAATGGTCTATAATTGGAACTATTCAGAATGGTCTAACTAGTGCAACTGTCCACACGGGTCTCACCGATGGAGATGTTCAAATAGGTCTCACTGCTGGAACTGTTCACACCAGTCTCACCGGTGGAACAGTTCACATGGTTCTCACCGGTGGAAGTTGTCACCAGATTTGAAATTCGGTAAAGTGTTGGGGATAATTCCCATTGACCTCAATAACACCTCAAAATATATATTTTCATAGAGGAATCGACCAATGAGGTCTGGGACATTACAAAATGTTTTTAGGAAAACTATAAATTATTAATGCCTTTGATAGAAAATATATTTTATTGAAAAGACATTATTTATAGAAAAAATATTGAAGTTTAATAATATTATTTAATTATTTTAGAAACATATATTTACAAATTTTTTTCATTTATAAATTTTTAAAAGGATTCATCTTATTTTTTGGATTTTTTTACTTTATTACTATTCATTTAAAAATGTTTAATAAATATTTGATGTATTCTGTATGGGAGTAATGATATTTTCCTTAGTCATTCACCCTCACTACCATTAATCCTCATTTATAATATTTTAAGGTTAATTTAAATAAAAAAATAAAACATTTTGAAATTGTTAATATTTTAAAACCGATTAATCTATCAAAAAATTGAATTTTCTTCAAGGTTATTTTAAATGATTTTTTATTATATATATTCATCTGCATCAGAAACCATTAATTTTATAATTTTCCATATGTTATTTTTTTAATGATTATATCCTTATTATTTCCCTAGAATAATTTTGTTCATTTTATCTTGTGATGTTCTATTTTTTTACTATTTTCTCTATTACTTGGGATGGTTTATAATTACATTTATTGATTGGGGAATTATTAACATTTAATATTCTAGTTTCCAATAATATTTTATAAATTGTTTAATTTTCTCCAATTTCATATTAGGAATGAGTTTTACTTAGTATGTGATGAGAAGGCCCCCCTAAATATCCTCAATGAATTAGTTGGTCTCCTTAGACAATTTGGATTCAGTTTTTGGTTGAGGACTTTCCCATTTAGGTAGGATGTCTTTGAATGTGTAATTGATGATATTCATAATATATATAGAATTATTTCATCCATAATTATGAGAGTAGTTATTTTTTAAATTTGATGATTTTATTATATATGTTATGTATTGATTAGTTTCATACTCTTTTGATTATTTATATAGATTTTTTAACATCGTTTTTTCCTACAATGCTACACATCATGAAAAACTTGTTGATTAAATTGAATTAGTTTTAATTTATTTAACTTTATATATTGTTTATGATTTATATATTCAGGATATCATACATTGTACAAATACCTATACTAAGCATTTGAGCTCACCAATTTCTTATTTTTAGTTCCCTCTAGATGTCGGGATGTGCATTATGATTAATATTTTGTGGTACATTAAAGTTAATAATGATGTAATCAAAGAAAATACAATGTTCTATTTTATATTTTCATATTTAATTTTAGATTCATTTGTATATCTAGTTTACCAATAATAATAAATAGTTTGTTCCATCTGGATGAAATTAATTTTATAATGTGGAAATGAAATAAAGCAATCACTGAATATGGGATACTAGGGTCAGGGTATTTACATTTCAGGAATTCAACTATTGGTCCAAAATATTATTTTTGAGAAAGGAAATAATCCTTACATACTTGAGAGAGTTCATAGAGTATAAATAATTTAAAAAAAAAATTATATTTTAGTGAAAATAATTTAAATTTAAAATGAATAATCATACCATAAATTTGAAGAAATTATTTCTTAATTAAAAAAATAAGTTATATCTGAGGGAATTTTATGTGGCTTATACATGATACATTTTCCCAAATTTTTTTTAAAATATTAATAAATTGATGATTCAATATGATTTAATTGATAATATATTGAATCATGCTAATTTTAAATTGAAATTTTGATTCTATAGACATTTTCATAAAAAATGTTGATTCTTGGGACTTAATTAGAATTAATACTATTGATTTTACATTCACATTTATTAAGAACAAATATCTTGATGGTTTTTCAATGTAAAAGATATCATAGATTTTAAATTGTTTTGAATTGATATTCTAGAGAGGTAATTAATAGTTTCAAATATCCCTGATTTTATACTAGATATATACTTTTGGAATAAGAACATATTTTTAATTTTTTGAATTTTAATATTTGTATTTTTTTTATTTTTCTTCATATATAACTTTAAACCCTTTATGAAATTTAATGCCTTGTATTACTTTTGAATTTTATGAATTTTTTATAGAGAAGTAGTACATAAATGATTTGGAGTGGACACATAAACATTCCCATCATATATTACATGTATCCTACATATAATTTTCCTAGATCAATATACGACTCCTTTCCAACCTTTAAAGAATTTACACATAATTTTCTGAACCATGGAAAATAAAATACAAATATAAAATGGAAAATTCTCTATCTTTACCTTTAATTCCCATGTATGTAATCAAATTAACTAGGTGAACCATAGTTTGTATTGATACACTGAAGCTAAAATCATGAATGGAACCTCTAAATATTTTTGAGTAACACAAGAGGGGAAAACTAATTTTTGATTCACATCAAGATTCATATTTGTTATATTTGAATCTTGACCAATGAAGGTAGTGTATATTCTATTATATGTGTTCCTCTTGATGAATAGTGATGAAGATTAATTATAATTATCAGAAAAATAGGGAGTCCAAGGATTCTAATTGTGGCGATATCTGTGGGAAAAGATATTGGATTTAACGTTATTTTATAAATTTCAAAATAACATTATATATATTTAGATATTAGATATATCATTCTGGGGAGATATATATGCTTCTTTTACAGGGTTCATGATTTATATCAGAAATGTTTTTCCCATTCCATTCACCCATCAACATTCCATCATCCGCATTCACTAAAAATAAATTTTTTATTACTTTTATTTTTTTTTCTCGATTTGAACTATATTTTATTCCCTTAGGTAGTACCGTAATCCCCAATATCTACCAATCAAATGTATTAAGAAATTAATTTTTTATAGTAGTATGTTACACACTATAATGAAAAAATAAAATTTATTCAAATAATAGATATGTTGAGTTGATTAAAAAGTAAAAAAATGAGAATCAGTATCTGATAAGACATTATAAAAAAATAAAACAATTTAAATACTCATTTGATCTGAGATGCATACAAGGTGAGATGATTAACCTTCACTATTATCATCATGAAGACACTGCCTATCATTTTGCAAATCCAAAACCCACATATCATTCTCTGATGACTTATCTATTTTATTATCTTAGATAAAGACTTATAATTATTTCCCCCCTAAATTGTGATAGATTTTGGACTATAATTAATAGCTAATTGGGGGAGTTTAATATTCATACATATCTAATATTACTCAACATTACACTGTAGAAATCCAAAAATAGGTTGATTCAATACATCACATTGACATAACTATCTGCTGATAGGTGAATATGGGTGTAAGATTTAAATAAATGTAAAAAAATGACTCATCTTTTATTAGAATTACCAAATATTCATAACTAAAATTTTTATTCATAACACTCATCATTGTATCACTAAAATAGGTTAGTATATCCAAAACCACTCAAAAATCAATCAGTATTCCAAACCTATTAAAATTATTAGTCTCATATGTTAGATAACCATTTTTAAAACCTCATGCTCCTTTCAAAAGTTTTGTGGTCTATTGATGACGTAATAATTGTTCTCTCTCTATATCCTCAAATATTTTATAATTTTATTGATTACACTAGAATAATGTCATGCTAATAATTTATATTGTATATAATTTTCCTACCCCCTTGATGACATTGTTGATGAATTCAAAAAAATATTCATGTCATCATATCTATCCCCTTAATAATTTTATAATAAACAAAATTTATTTGTAATACACATAATTTTATAACATAAATACTAATTTATTCTGATTATTTTATCATATTTCACAAGTTAAATATGTTTCCATGGTTAAAATGTTTTGAAATAGTTAAAGAACATTTAAACTAACCAATGATATAAAATTATTACAATTAATGAATATGAAAATCATGTGATCCAATGCATAATGTTTTGAATGTTTTTTAAATAGTAATCAATTTATTTTTTTTAATTACACTACTAGAAATATTTCTCACACATTAACAACATTAAGAATTTTGGATAGCCTAAATCCAAAAAATATAAACTATTCCATTACATTAAGGAATTTTTTTTAAATAAGTAATTACCTATTTATATATTGCATAGAAACATGCAGAAAAGATAGAAACCAACTCAATGATTCTTTATTGTCCTTATCAACTCTTGAAAACAGTTGTGAGAAAGGTAATGTACTTTCCTAAATAGGGGTGGAAATAATAACAACCCTAATATTAATTCCATATATAAAGGTGAAATAATTTCATGGACTTTCCTATGTATTTATTTATTATTATTTGTTTTTAATTTGAGAGAAGGAGTTGAGTTGGAGTGCAATTATGAGGCCCATATTTCCTAGAATATATTTTTCAAATATATTAAATCATTAAATATCAGACACACATAGTTTTCCAGAAAATGTGGAATGATGTATAAACAAGTTCTTGGATAAGAAATATTAGGGCACTGTCATGTTCAGAGAAGAGGGTTTACCCTAGGCGTGACCTAACCTCGGTTAGTGCGGGTATGCTATGGAAAGTATTTTTTTAGCATCATAATAAATAAAAAAAGTAAGAACTTTTTTTAATTTTTCACAATGAGGAAACATGGAACATTTTAAATTATCCTTTGAAGCATGGATCTAGAGTTAGGATTCTAACCCTGGAATTTCATTGATTCTATACAGAGAATCCTGGAGAATGCTCTTGATGAGAGAAACAACATATGTTGAATCAGAGATGGATGAA
The DNA here is from genome assembly GCA_963277665.1 of Viscum album. Classification (NCBI taxonomy): domain Eukaryota; kingdom Viridiplantae; phylum Streptophyta; class Magnoliopsida; order Santalales; family Viscaceae; genus Viscum; species Viscum album. The sequence goes on along the minus strand of OY728132.1, from coordinate 296,120,044 downwards.
CGTTGTTTTTGGAGAATCTTGGAAAAAGTGGTGATACGATGATAGATACACTTCTGAAAACTATCCAACCCCATGTAAGGACATTATTATTTAAACATTCTCTTTCCATAATCTTATATTCAATGAGGAACACAGACCAACCAATTAACATGTTTATTTGTGGTTCGAACATTATTGCGAGATGGGATTTAACTATGGGATTTGTGGTGTCTTTTGTTGTTTGATTTTTTGATCATTCTTGAAGGAATGTATTTTGACTGAAAAAAATTAAGGTCAATGTACATTTCTTAGGGTTGTTTCATGGTTTCTATTTGTTCTCCCCCATACATTCTATGCATTCTTCATTTACTTCATGGTTTATGAATGATTGATCATTGTGCCTCCATTTAATAGTGAAATGATCCAAAATTAAAGATCTAGCCTCATGATTACCTAGAGGAGGTGTGATGATGATGATGAAAAATAAATTTAATTGATTCGGGAGATATCATTCGTCAAGATATTTTTGTGTAGGTGACCAGAATACATTCTCAGAGCCAATTGATATCCCAAAACCCAACAATTCAGTGTTGCAATGGCAATGAAACCATAAATATCTTGTTTCAAGAGGAAGAAACCATTTGATCAAACAATAAAGAATTATACAAGGTGTGTAGAATAAGATCGATGGTTCTATAAATTTTCGATCATGACAGTCTATAACTAGGGTTTACACAACGTGTGGCCCCCACTAGTGGAAGTTAGGATTTTAGGAGGTAGTGAAGAGACAAATGGTGTGTGACCCCTATCTCAAGGAACATGGACCCTTCCCTGAGATTCCACATGAATTTCAGGAGATACACAAGCACAGGGTGGAGTACACGGGTTTCTTACACTACCTTTTCCCCACCAGCTTAGACAAGACCAGTTACATGGGTTATCCCATGTACTAGTACGATAGTAGGCGGACACATGTCGACACAATGTATTATAACATTGATTGAGTACATAGGTGGACCTTGAATGAAAGGAAATGGGGTGTGACCATTATACATGATGTGTACCCAAATTATACATGACATGTTCTAAATGAAAGGGTCATTGTACAAGGAAAGTACCAGGGGTCATGGGACACCATGTGGGACCATATTACATTCCATGTACGTCATTATACATTTCTTGATTCTCTTTTTGACCATACCTTGGAAAATATTTGTTATGGTTCATGACCCTGATACTTTCCCTAAAGGATGATGTGTATGGTTTCCTACTCATGGGTGTATGATTTCATCAACCATACATTCATGATAGATTTTTTGGAATCCCCTCAAAGAGGACCATACCAGGTCCCTCTCTTCATTCTCTATTCCCAAGGTGGGTTCATTAGCATTGAACTAACCAACTTCACTGGGTGTTGATCCTCTATATAGCAGGTTAGTCTTGATGGAGTTTTTGGTATCACCCCATGGCCATAGCTTTGATCCTCCAAAATCTATTTTTTTAATTTCAAATTACACTTTCAAAGGGTATGTGAAAACATAAACATCTTTAACCAAGTAAAAACATAAAATGAAAGTCATCCTAGACAGATAATACAAGAACTACCCCTCTCCAATGATACATCATTATTTCAAGCCTCCACCTTTACAGGACCACTCAAAAAGATTCCCTTGCAAGGCTGTAAGGGCCTGGTATTGATGAAAAAATCCATACCCTCTCATTCTTCCAAATCTGGATGGCCATGGTCTGGTGAAAATTTCATTCTTTGAATCCTCATATGAGTGTTTCTAGATGGTTTCAAATTACATAATTAAAAAACATCATAGAACATCACATCATCGACATGGTCATTGTTCGGGAGCCAATAGATTCATATCCACCACAAGACATATGCTATAACTCACCCTCATATACCGATACTGCATGAAGACCAGCACTCGGATTGGACCCTGAGAGAGTGACGGTGGCCTAGAGTAAGAAAAGTGGAATGGTAGGATAATTACCTTGAAAAATAAGGTCTCTGTGGCCCATAAAACTGAAGACCACAATGGGAGAAAATTAATTAACATCAAATAATCCTAAAATAAAAAAACAAAACATCCAACAAAATCAGTTCCCTCAACCATTTAAAATAATCCATGAAATAATTCCATCAATGGGATCCCACAATCCAACTCTTCCATGGTTTAATATGGTGATATTACATGACAGAACTGACCCAAACCAAGAAGGTAACCCATAAAAAACCTTCCTTACCGATTCAACTAGGCTTGGATGTGTTTCACATCAGATCTGCATCTACTAAGATAAACACCACATAGAAACCTCCTCATGCACCATATACAACCACGATCAATAAAAATAATCAAAGATGTCAAAAAATGATAGACCACATATCGGATGATGAAATCACAACAATTCCATGAAACCCTCTCCACTATAGAATAAAAACATTTTCACCAAATCACTGTGTCGAGAACACGGTGCCACATTTTTGTAGAAGGAAGTCACACCAGAGGTTGACTAAAGAGGCTCAATCCACTCTCATATACACCGCACTATAGAAACTCATGAATGAGAACCGAAACACCTACCATCTTGAAACCTCATCGCCAAAGGCACCCTCACCATCAGTAGTCCTAGTCGAGAGAACTTGAATAATGGAGAACTCACGGCCGAGAAGGATGCCCCATGGAGAAACAATATATGCACAGCGGCTATTAATTCAACCCTCATTCCATTTTGTACTGTCAAAACCTAAAAATAACTTTTCCCTCCCACTAGTAGTGATTCTCATCTGTGTTATTGTATCTCTCTTCAGATCAATCGAAATTTCTCTCTCATGAGGGCTTCTAATGAACATGACTTCTGAGATGGACATAATCTGTACTATTCGACTCCAATGTATGTTCTCTGGGATGAGTTATTCATGAAATCATCGGGCTGAGATCCTAGTGTGGATATGTTATAGTTGTGGAATACCACTATACTACTTGTCCTGGTTTGAGTAGATTAGTATATTCTTAATATATGTGTTGTAGACCTATACAATAGTGATATAAATGTACCTTCTTCATTTTATTTCATTTTTGTTTCAGGGCGTACTACTATGAATTTTTATACTCACCATGCACAGGCTTTTACCACACATTTTTGGTCTTTTGAAATTGAGTAACGTTTTGATGAGGTCCAAGGTGGACCCAGACCTGGAATTAATTTGTGAGTTCTGGAAGGCATAGGTGTTCCTATGGCTTTGATAAGAAGTCCTAGAACCTATTTTTTTTACAAGATGGACGTTTTAGTCTATAAAATCAATCCATTGGTGGGAATTTATTGTTTACCATTTTACATTAATTAACTTTACTTTATATCTAACTCAGTTGGTTGGGATAATAGTATTCATTCATTTGTTTCTTAGTGACTTTTACATTTCATCATTTGTGGGCATGGAGGTGTGTGTGCATACATGTACCTAGGAAATTCCTCCCAGGTTAATGATATGCCTACTTTGTGCTCATCATTATCCCTTGGCGTATTATAGATAGGCATGGGAGTTGTGACATGGGCCCCTCTAGGATGGGTCGTGACAGTGTGGTGTCAAAGGTCGTCAATTCTATATTAGGACCAATAGTCTGTGAGATAGGTTTGTTGTAACAGTTTTATGTATTTTAAATTTGGATTTTAGGGTGGAGACTCTAGTTTTTGTGTGGGAAGATGATGCATCAATACATGGGGACTCTCATAACCATCTTTTCAACCTGTTATAGGAGAACACTTGTAGAAAGAAAAATAATGGTGAAAGATAATTATAGGAATGGGTTATGGTTCCATGTACTTCTTGATTCATCTCTCCATATATACTCATTGACTAAGATAAACGTTTTTTATTATAGGATTTACTTGAGATGCATTCTAGAAATGATTCAACAGCGTGATCTCGAGGATAACCCCCTATGTGACGAGGCTTTGATATATGTACAAGTTCCCCACGTGTTTCCACCAGGTGGTGAACCATCTATACCAACACCTATAGATAACAACGTGGTGCCCGCAGTACTTGTAGACAAGGAGTGTAGGATCAGAACCCATTATGATTTTTAGAGACAAATATCATCTGTTTCTAAGGAGAGCCTAATCCTCAGGCGATAGAGGACTAGCTTGAGGTGGTGACCAGTGTTTTCCATCTAGTAAAGACACCATTGGATTAGATGGTAGTCTTGGAAGTGACCCTTCCACGTGGCTTAGTAGGGAGATGGTGGAGTTTTTCTGTCTATACTCATGAAGAGGTGACACATTAATGGATAGAGTTTAAGAACATCTTAAAAGAGATGTTCTAACTACTTGCACTATGATCTATGTATATACAGTAGCTTCTTTATATCCATCAGGGTAGCATGATAGTGGTTGACTATTAATCGTGTTTCACCATTCATTATAAAATATCGATATATTCGGTTAGTGATCTATTATTTAGGGCTCAAGAATTCGAGGGAAGTCTACATATATGAATATGATCCATAATTATCCCTATATGAATTTTGATTTATACAAGGGTGCTTGTGTGAGATTTGGTGGTCGAATTTATATTGGTTTGGAAGGTACGACCAGTGGTAGCTAGCAGAGGATGAACTAGTGAATAATACTCAATAGTAGGGAGCCAATGATAGTCTTAGAGATCCGGTCCTGGGAGATGATTCAGAAGGTGTTCCCAGGTTAAATGATTTTATGTTCGGGGCTCATAGGGTGGGTGTAATTTACTTAGGGGGAGGTGGAGTTAATCATGGGATGGTAGGGGATATCTCGCTCGATGTTTTCCACCATGTCTTGTTGTTAACATGGATATAGTGGATGTACCCCTTAGGTAGAGACATTAGGAAGAGAAAGAAGATCCATAGGGATGTGGATGTGGAAAAGGATCTAGTATTTAAATAGTAGGTGGTCCACATTTCGAATTATTACCACCACTATCCTAGGAGGTGCACGCTAGGATATGGGAGCTAGAGAAAAGGTGTGAGGATAACTGTATGAATTAAGGGGATATCCCCCAAAGGATCCTGGAATGATTCTAGGTATGATATAGTTCCTCTTGACATTAGTTAATGTACTAATAGACATAGATTCTAGTCATTTATTTTAGGCCACATATCTTGTTTGATAACTCGAGATTATGGTCGAACCATTCACGTGATCCTTACGCTTGTAGATAGGAAATGGTGAAGACAAAATGATAACACATCTATGTCAATAGTGTGAGATAACCCGTAGAGTAGAGTGTTTGGGTTATATCCTCTTGGTGGTAGCAATGAAGCCTTACGATGTCATTCTTGGCATTGATTGGTTATCCACAGTCCATGCTTAGATTGACTGTTTTAGGATAATGGAGTGGTGTGTCCACAATGATGGAATGAGGTTTTACATTGTCAGAGAAAAGGATTACTAGTTAGTTCAAGATGGACTCATGAATAGGAGGGTGCAACCGATTACTCATGAGTTTTTTAGGCTGACCCTCAGAGAAGTAAATGTTATGTGTTACTAGTTTCTTACAGTGGTGGTGGAGTACAAGGACATATTCCCTGATGATGTTCCAATATTACCTCCCCACTGAGATATATAAATCTACAATTGTTTTTACCTTGGGAAAACAATGATATCTAAACTAGCATATTATATGGATCCTGTAGTGCTTCACAAGATGAGTGTATAGTTAGAGGAATTCTAGACAAAGGTCTTAGTGAGACATAGTGTTTCACCTTGTGTGGGCCCAATTTTATTTTCCCAAAAGGAATATGAGAGATTGAGGTTTTGTGTGGACAACCGACACTTGAACCAATTTATCGTGAAGAATAAGTATCCACTACTAAAAATATATGAACCATTTGATTAGTTGAGAGGGGAAAGATGGTTCTATAAGGTTAACTATAAATTAGTCTATCACCTTTTTCGAGTATGGGATAAAGGTATACATACGAAGGATTTCAAATGATGCTTCAGTCACAATGAGTACTTGGTGATGCCTTTTGTCATGACGAGCACCCCAATAGTGTTAATGGGAATCATCAAATGAATATTATAGCTATATTAAGACTAGTTTTATCTTGCATTAATCAATTATATCCTTATATACTCGGAATCCAAGGAGGAGCACGCAAGATACCAAATTATGGTTCTAGACATACTCTGACAACACGAGATTTATGGTAAAATCTCATTGTTCTAGTTCTAGACCCAGATGGTCCACATTCTGTAAAATTTTTTCTTAGGGGATGGAGTGCTATTGTATTTTTCCTAGGTGGAGGCATTGTTATCTTGATATCCACCTAGGAGCATGATATATGTGTGGAGAGTAATTGGGCTAGCATGCTATTACCAAATATTTATACTTGATTTCTCTTATATATCTGTACCTACAACTTCTTTGACTCAAAGGGGGCATCATTTCATGTAGATAGGGAAGTGCCAGTAGGTTTTTGAGTAGTTGAGGCAGAGCTTGACTAGTGATCTAATCATTAGATTACATGAAGAGGGTGTTGAGTATGTAGTGTTCTACAATGAATCAAGGAAATGACTTGATTGTCTACTAGTTCAGAAGAAAGTGGTGTATAACAGACCTTCTCTTTATTACAATCATAAACATGATTTATTACATAAACCTACACATAATAATACTCTGAGAACTGAGAGTTCTAGTGTCTTGGGAAATTAGGAACAGTACCTAAAACATAGAATATAAAACACATCATATTTATTGAAAACTTCTTTTACATAACCATGCTAATAATTCATACTTTCACTGCATGGGATAATCATTGGACATGCATATGAAAAGGGTGAGGTAAAAATCTATTTATGGGTGTAAACATGTCATAACATGAATAATACAATACAGGTTTGGCAATAGGTATAACAATGGAGCATAAGAGAAACATTAACATAAATGCATGATATTGCATGATTATCATAACATGGAAATGCGTCATCGACATTTAATATCATATTAGCATGAACCAAGGATCATTGCACATGTATAATGAGTGAACCCTAATTGTACTTGTATTATCATGAGTAAACTATAATTTCACTTGAAGTATCATGATACTAATCTTTACCCAATGCATTGGAGCACTATTAGGGTGCACCGTTCTTAATCATTTCATTTCATGCATAAGTGTGCCATATAGACCATATAACATTGAATCATTAATCATAACAATCTATTCCATGATTAAAGAATGTTTAATACATACATTATTGTACCATTATATAATTATCTTTAAAATAATTTGAATACCATTGATATAAAAATGGGTGTGGTATTCACATACATGATGATTTTGGCATGGGAATTTTTGTGCAACTTCAGAAACATAACGACATCAAATAGAAATCGTAAAATGGGTTGATAAGAGAGAAAGGGGTATATAATCATTAATACATGAAAATTATAGTGATGGGGATATTCAACAAAATATCTCAACATATGTAACGGAATTTAGATGCATGATTTAAAATAATTTCATCAATGTAAATGAGGAGAGGAAAATTACTTATGGAATTTCGTCACGGAAACGAGTGTAATGGTAGGATTTAATGAGAGATAAAGAGGTCTACCATCATTAAAAGATAATGAGGGAAGTATGGGGAGGTGTGAAATATGACCCCAACATTTTTAATTGAAAATCATGGTATAACAAAATAATGAAATTTGTACAAAAATGAGAAAGGAAGAAATCCCTTACACAGAAGTGTGATCCAAAGGTTGGGGTGAAGATTGAGAGAAGATTATTTGGGGAATGGGGAGACTAGGGAGGATATTAGAGAGAGTAAGTCATATTAGGTATGTGATCCATGTTTTTTTAGGTAACAGAAGTGGGATCTTGGGTTGGTTTATATAGGAAAAGGGAGGAAATTCTTTATTATTTAGGTTATGGAAACTACACATTAAATCAATCAAAATTCCAAACTAACCCATGGTTTGTGCACATGGTTTTTACCAAAGGGTATTTGAAAAAATGTTTTATATGTTCAATGTATGAACTTATTAAAATATTAGGCTTTCTTATGTGGATGTGAGTCACACTCTCAAAGAAATCATTTTAAACTGTTAAAATGATTTATCAGTCTTGTAGGGTCCACTATGGCTTTAAAATATAAATCAAAGAATTATAAAATAAAATTATATTAAAGATAAAACATATATTTTCTTAATATACCTTTTATAGTATTTTATTAAATCACTATTGGTTCAGTATGATGTTATAAAACACATCATATATTTAAATGGTATTTAATTTTTACCCAAAAATTCGACTATCTCAAAAAATAATTAAAAATTTACCCTTAGATAATATCGAAATCCTAAATAAAAAATAATATTCATTTTATCTAAATAATTTTCTAAATATGTGAATTTTTAATTTTAAAATAAAAACAAACATTTATAGAAAATTCAATGGTTTTCAAAAAAACAACTTTCAGACCATAATGAAAATTACAACTGTATTCATAAAAAAATATACTATCATTCATATTTAATAAAACATAATTTAGTAATATTTTTTATAAAAATATTAATAAATTTAAAAATACATTAATTCGTAAAGATATCTTTCTTAGTTGAATATAAACAAAAAATAATATTTTTTTATTAAAAAATATTTAAAAAGTAACAATAATAAAATGAGTGTTTATTATTTATTATATTCAAAAATAATTCACATAATAATAGTGATAGAATATTGTTACATAACCCCTTATAATAGAAGCATAAAACCTATGGGTAAGGCGTGTGATGGTGACAGACTCGTGGGGAGGAAAAGATAACATCACTCAGGTGGTAATCTCTATTAACTTCCACTTCTCACATAGGCTGTTCTATTCAAGCATGACATGTTGAAGCTTGGATTAGGCTTAGTCAATAACGAAGCCTGATGATTCCAGATTTTCTCTAGGATCCATTAAATGGGCTTCTTATGGAGAAATTATATTGGATGAGGCCATCACTTCCTTTTTCTGAGTAAATTGGATTTGTAATAACCGTATATTTATATAAATCATGTGATCATTGTTCAATGACTATATTAGTAATGATACAAATTATTTTCAGTATTTTAAAATCCAATAACAGAAAACCAAGGAATTGCATATTTTATATAACTATTTTACATAATAATACATTTAGTTAGATCAAGAGGAATGTTCATTTATAAAAGTTTGGATCATTAAAATATTCCCCCTTACGAAATTTCACCCTCTAAATTTCATTTTCCCACACTAAAATAGATGCGGGTAACTCTACTTCATCACTTTCTCTAATTCCCATATTGTTTCATAAAACTTTTTGTTTCTCCACAACACCTGGACGAGGGACATTGTCTTATTTCATAGAACTTTTTACTTGTGATCTAAGATCTTTACATGATTCTCATCATATGAGTTTTCATTATCCAAGGATACCACCTATGGATTGAGTACATGCGATGGGTCAGGTATGTACTTCTCCATGAGTGATACATGGAATACATCATGTGCTTGAGATAGGTTCGGTGGTTGTGCTAGTCGATAGGTCAATGCTCTAATGTGATCAAGGATCTCAAAAGGAATGATGTACCTTGGAATAAGCTTTCCATTATTCCCAAATCTCATAAAACTATTCCAATGTGATAAAAATAGGAATACAATGTCTCCAACATCAATAACTAGGACTCGTCGATGATTATCCACATAGATTATTTGTCGACTCTACGTATCTTTAATGTGCTACTGGATGGTCTTACCCTTCTCCATCATTTCTTTGACCATTTAAAACCTAGGTGTTTTCAATCCCCAAAATCATCCAAAAATGCTAGTGTTTTTCACCCCTTCCCATAAAGGGCTTCATAAAGAGACATTTGGATTCTTGAGTGGAAACTATTGTGGTATGTGAACTCAATAAGAGGAAGATGTTGATCCAATCCTCCTTTAAAGTCCATTGAGAATTCTCTCCATAGGTCATAAATTGTTTGGATAGTCTGCTCAGATTGGAAATTAGATTGAGGATTATAATCTATGTTGAAGTTCAGATCAGTATTCAATGATTGTTGGAGAATCTTCCAGAAAATAGTGGGGAATAATTGATCATGATAAGATACAATAGATAGTGGTACTCCATACATCCTTACCAAATATCTGATATATATCCATTCCAGTTGATCCAATTAGAAATCCTCTCGAATTGTAATGAAGTCTGCAGTCATTGTAAGACTATCCAAAAAAACCTAGATAACATTGTTTCCATTGGATTTCTTCAGAATTCTAGTGATAAAGTCCATGGTGATGTTCTCTCGTTTCCAATCTGGTATGGGTAATGGTTGCATATTTTTCTTATACTTATGCCTCTCATTATTCACTCACTAACATACTAGGCACATTGATGTATATTCAACAATATTCTTCTTCATGTTATCCCACCAATAATTCTCATGGATATCTCGATACATTGTTGTTTTTCCTGGCTGAATAGAGATATTAAAACTATGAGCATCATCCAAAATTTCATTCATTAACTCTAAATTTTATGGAACACATAGTTTTGTCCCAAATCTTAGAATTCCTTCGTCATTAACATTGAACTACGAGGGTTTCCCTTTTCTTATTAATTCCACTTTTTTCTGAATTCCAACATAATTTCTTTGAGCATTCTATAACCATTAAAAAATATATAGTTGAGAAATTATTTGTGAAAGGATTGATGATGTTCCCTTATTTATGATTCCCATTTCCATATTCATTAAGTATAAGAATATTGAATCCTTTTAAATTTTCATCAATGAAAAAGTGGCTGGATCCTTTCTACCTAGAGAGTCTAACACCATGTTCTCTTTCCATAGATGGTTGTGGATTGAGAAATCATAGTCTTTGATCGGCTCTATCCATCTTCGTTGTCACATATTCAGCACTTTATTTGTTGATATATACATGAGGTTGTTGTGATGTGTGTATATTTCACACTTCTCCCGAAAGAGGTAATACCTTGATTTTTGTAAAATGAAGATTAATACAGCCAAATCGAGATCTTGTGTTGTATATTTTTTACCATTAACATTCAATTACCTAGAAGCATAGGCCATGAATTTGACATTTTTCGTCAACAAATAACCCATGCCATTCTTTGAAGCAAAATTGAATATCACAAAATGTTCTCCACTTGTGGGTATTGTGAGTACTTACACAGTGATAATCATGATTTTCAACTCCTTGAATCTCTCTTCACATTCATCCCTCTAAGAAAACATGACTCCCTTACATGTTAGGTTGGTAAGAGGGTTTTTCAATCTTGAGAAATTTCTCAAAAATTGGCGATAATATCCTGCTAACCCAAGGAAACTACGAATATCTATAACTGATATTGGCCTTGACCGTCCCTCAATTATAGTTGTCTTAGAGGAATCCACAAATATCCATTTTCTTGTGACGACATGATGCAATAATAATAATTCCATTAACCAGAACCCACACTTGCTATACTTTTCACAGATCATCTCCTTTCACAAGATCTCTAGTATAGTGCTCAGATGGTCCTCATGATCCTTCTTGGATTTAGAGTATATTATAATTTCATCTATAAAAACTACCGAAAATTTGTTGAGGTAATCTCTAAAGACTCTATTTATCATGTCTATAATGATTTATGGAGAATTTTTCAAGGAAATTTATGTTGGATCTATATAAGGAAATCCAGTGTAGGACAATAATTGCATCAAATTGCAGTATAGGGATCATGAAAAGGTTTACTAGGATGTTCATACCACAAAATTGTGATAGAGGATGAGTTACATTCACGGGATGAAATCATTTCCCCATTTTCATTTCTCATTGACATATTATCATCCATGATTTTTGGTGGTTTTGGGATTGATCTACTAAACATTCGTGATATAAAAGAATGTGTATAACTAGAATAAAAAAGTATGTTCTCTATTATTGAATGAATAACTAGAGTACATATCACCACTTCATTTTCATGGTTCAATTCAGCAGAAGTGATAGAAAAATCTCTCACTTTCTACTTTGGTGCTCTTTAGTTTCCACCGAAAGCCCTTGTCTTAGGGAACTAGTTTGAAAAGTGCCTTTGTTCATTGGAGTTCAAGCAATGATCAATTCATTGAGGGTTGAACGGAAAGTTCTTATCTACTTTCACAGCCGTAGGTTTTTCTTTTTGGTAGTTAATGGCTAGGTTCCCTTCTATTCAACACCTAAATCATTTTCTTATCCCATTTAGGAAATTTCCAATGTGATTCTTTCCTTGCATTTTTCAAGTGGGGTGATAGATTTTTTTTCACCATTGGATTTATCCATTGGAGCGCCAGAATTAATTTCCACTATTCACTTATTATCCCCATGATACCCCTGATATTCTCCGATCTCCATTTCGACTTTGAGGGCACATCATAAAATTTCCTCATTGCTCTTGAAGTCACAGATTGCTAGGGAATTCTGTAGGCTTGGTTTTTTCCCACCAAAGAAGAATTCAACTTTGAATTCGGGAGTAACAACAAAGATCGAGGCGTATCATGTAATCCTTGTAATTTTTTTCCTAATATGGTATGAATCCAGAAGAAACATATCTTGTTCAGAACATTGACAGGGGAGAATATATTTTCATTGGAGTTGATCCATTATTCGATGATTGAGGGATCATATGATTCATTAAAAGTATGAGTCATTTGACTCATTAAGATCTTGACTATGTCTTGTTATTTGTTGGGAGGGGGGTGGATGTTCTTCTTGACCAATGTTTCTATTCAAAGTATTTCTTAAATGAGAGAGTATCATGATAATGTTTTTGATTCCCACTCTTATTGGATTGGGAATCTCATATGAATATTCATCACATTGATCTTCTCATCGGTTGTTTGCCTAAGTCATCTTATTAATGACCATTGGATGGAATAAATGGAATCATATGGGGAACAGATAATGGGGAATCTAAAGACAAGAAGGGATACCTTATAAATTACACATATTTCCATTACATTTGAATTTATAGGCTTCAATATATTATATCCATGATCTAATTCCAAACATATATTCATAAGGGAATTTTTAGTGCCATAATAATAGTTCATACTGAGCTTATGAATTTAAAGAATTATATCCCCCATGTTATTCATAACCATGATTGCATCAAGTCACTTGGTCGTGCACCGATTCCCGTTCGAGTCTATCTCAAAGCAGTGTTTTTAGGATTTTCCACTACATACATTTGTGCAAGAGCTTCCTCTACATGTTCGCATCCAGACAAAGATGTATTTTCTTAATAAACCACTTAATTTATAATCAAAAAAATATAGCGATGTTTTTATTATACTTATTCTTATCCATATGGAATTAAATAGAGTTTTCTCATACAAATCCCAATTATAACAAATCCTATCCTCTAATACCAACTATAACCAACCTGCTATTTATTAATCTCATAAACATGATTTGTCACATAAACATTTATGTAAGACAACTCTGAGGATCTAGAGGTCTAGTGTCCTGGGAAGTTAGTAACATTACATAACAACATATAACATAAAACACAACATCATTATTAAACACTTATTTTACTTGGACACACCAATTTTTCATACTCAGAATTTCCTGGGATAACAAGAGAACATTCATAATAAAAGGGTGATCTATAATGCTCAGTAATGGAGTAAAAAAGCTATAAAATGAAGATAAAAATACATTTCAGGTAATAGTCATAACGATGGAGAATAATATAAACATGAACATAAAGGCATTATATAGAATGATTATTATAACATGGAAATAAGGTAACAACATTTAACATGAGGTTCCGAAATGGATTTTGGATGGGATATTGATGAACATTGTGATGGTACTACCAAATACGTCTAGGGAACACAATTACATGTGGTTTATTGTCGATGGACTAACCATTCCTTCCCACTTTCTAGCATTTCGAGATTAGAGTTTAGAAGAGAGATTGGGATGCCTCTATGTTCAAGGGATAGTTGGAATTAATGGAGTCCCATCAATGATAGCTTATGATCATGATAATCATTTTACAATCTGGTTGTTGAACTAATTATAGGAGAAATTTGGGACTTAGTTACTCTTGAGCATGGCATTTCACCCCATATAGAATTATTGATAGAGTAGACCATTCAGGTTCTCGAGGACAAGCTGCGAGCGTGCATGATGGACTTCAGCAGTAGTTGGGAGGATAAAATATCCTTCGTAGAGTTTGTGTAAAATGACATCCACCATTCCAACATTAGTATAAAACTATTTGAGGCTTTGTACGGGCGACCCTTCCAGTCACCACTTGAAAAACCTGACCTAGGAGAGTCAGCACTCATGGGCTCGGAATTGGTGTGATCTACATTCAAGAAGGTGTAGACCATCGTGGTGTGGATTATGACCACACAAAGACTACATAAATCTTATGATGATAAGAGGGGGAGTTATTTGGAGTACCATCGTGGTGTGGATTATTACCACGCAAAGACTACATAATTATTATGCTGACAGGAGGGGGTGTATTTTGGAGATCAAGTTAGGAAACACTGTTTTCCTTATATTTTCACCTCAATGAAGATTGTAGAGAATGTTTCAGGTTGAAAAGTTATATTAAATGATTATTAGACCTTTTCAGATGTTTTGTAGAGTTGGAGAGGTGGTGTACCGCTTATCTCTACCCCTAAAGTTGGACTGAGTACACGATGTCTTCCATGTTTCATAGTAGAGGAGGTACATGCTTGGTCCCTCACATATTATCGACTAGGATGAGATTGACATTGATGATGTAGTGAGTTTTTTTATGTGGTTAGTGGAGAGAGTGGATTAGTAGGAGATGATCCTAATTTGGTGAGATATTCCCTTGGGTCATACTTAATGGAAGCACATGAATCTCCAAGAGAGAACATGGGAACTCGTGGCTCAGATTCATGCATAATACCCACATATTTTTCTACTGCCTTTGTTTTTTGGATTTTCGGGGACATAATACCCCAAGATGGGGAGAATTTAATATCCTAGATTCTTTTATGTTTTATTATTGAATATTATTTGAAATTAATTTGAGACCAGGTGCTTAGACCGTGTGAAATTCTGAGGCATAGTTTTCCCAAAATAAATGATTTAAATATATAATAATATTACATAGGTTTCTCATGTATTTTTACAGAAAATGTAAAATAACTTATAAATTTGTTATTAGATAAAGAATATGAGGGATACATTTCGTTCAGATCAGTGAGTTTACCCTAGGTAGGAATATACATCATCTGATGCAATTCAGCTATTAAAATGTGGTTTTGGAATTTTAATAAATAAAAAATGAAATTTTATTTTATTTTATTTTAACATTTCGCAGTGAGACTACGAAATTTCATTATTGTATCCTTTTATTTAGGAATCCATGGTTTTTCTCCAAACCATATAATTTCTTAGAGGGTCTAGAGATATCCATGTAGAAATATTTCAATAGAAATTGACATTAGAGCTTGGATGAGAGGGGAATCGATGTTGTTTTTAATGTATCTCACCAATGATGGTTACACGATGATCGATCCTCATCAGGTAGTGATCCAACCCCGAGGTAAGATGTAGTTATTTCGAATTTCTCTTTCCCCATTCATATATTCAATGAAAAATGTAGACCAACCAACGAACATATTGATTTGTGTTTGATCGTATGTGTAGGATGTGTTTTAACTATCGGATTTATGGGGTTGTTTTATTGTTTGATTTGTTGATCATTCATACGGGAACAAATGGAGACCAAAAAGAAAAACAGTCATTGTACATCCCTTCGGGTTTTCTTCCTTGTGTGTAATGATACTCTACATGTTATTTGGGTTTTTTGAATGATTGATCATTTAGCCTCCATTTAAATTAATAGTGATTAAAAAGTGAAGATCCAACCTCATGACAACCTAGAAGTGGTGCGATGATGATGGATATGGGTAAATCAATGCGATTAAGGTGATAATGTTCATCTAGTGATTTTTATGTGGGTGATCAGAAGCCATTTTTGAAGGAGTTTGGAAGCCCGGAACCCAGTTAATTGGTGTTGCAATGGTGAGGAGACCTTGGAAACCCTATTTTCAGGTGAAAAAATATTGGATCAAACATTGGTGGATCAAACGAGGTGTGTAGAGGACGAACAAAAATTCCAAAAAACTTGTGATCAACACTGCCTGTAACCCGGGGTTACATGATGTGTGGCCCCCATTTAGTGGTGGATAGGGTTTTGGTAGGAAGTTAAGAATCACACCGCATGTGACCCCTATCAAACTGTGGGTGGGACCTTCCACAAGACTCGACATGTGTCTCATGAGATACAAAGACAAGTGGTGGAGTACACTGGTTGCCTACATGGCTTGTACCCTACCACATGGACTGGCCCAAACTAGTTACATGGGTCATTATGTGTACTACTACACAGGTAGGTGGACAAGGGTTGAAACCATGTACTGTAACATAGTCAGAGTACATGTGTTGACCCCCTGAGGGAAGGAAAAAGTGTGTGACCCTTCTAAATCAAATCTAGCCATATTATACATGAAACAATTTAAAAGACATAGGATGTAACACCCCAAGATTTCATAGTGTGTTATTTCTTCAAAATAATTCAATAACTTGCACTACACGCAACACCGAGTTCAATTGCACCATGACTTACCAAAAAAAAATCCATTAAAAGAGGTCATGAATATCATTAACTACATTTTTAACTTTATATAATCCTTATAATTTTAGAATCCATATTATGAGTTTCTTAGTCATAATGCAAGAACAGATTCATTTTCAGTATTGCACTTTTATCAACTTTTGATAGTGAAAACTTTTTAAATACAATATTTTAAGCTTTTTGACTAAATGGAGACATCAAAAAATTTATAATGAAACATCCCAAGCTTCCACGGTACGCTTTCCTTTGAATAAAACAGTAGTGTGTGTTGTATGCAACGTCGAGTTTTAACACACACCACAACCGATCAAACTAGCCGTTATGAATAGTAATACCTAAATTTTGAAGTTATATATATTTTATATTTGAAAATGGACTTCATTTTTGGATTCGGAATATTTAATTTAGCCTAAGGTGAAATTTTGGTACATTTCGGATAACTTTCATATTTTGATGAATAGTGAAAATTACTAAATTTTAATTAAAAACAACTTTCTTAATCAAAATAATTAATAGTGATAAATTGTGAATTTGAGTGGTTTTAAAGTATATTTAGAATATATTTTTACCGTTTAATATAATGTTGGTCATTGGACATAATTTTACAATTAAACCGAACATAAACAAGTGTCAATCTTTTGATAGTTATTACCTCTTAAAAACACGCTTTTTGTTTTGACAGCGGGAATTAATTTTAAATTAATTTCTGCCACTTCTGTGTTTTGAATTTAGAAAAATGGATTTCATATTTGGAATCAGGATGTCCAAATTGTGTAAATAGGTAACTTTTATTTTTAGACATTTTGAATAATTACTGTGGTAAATATTTTATTTACCATGGTTAAGGGTAAATCCGGTAAATAAGGGTTAAAAAATAATATTATAATAATAAAAAATTACCCTAAAACGTGTCCTAACCTTATTGGTGGACACATACCCGACCATGTGCATCCTTGGGTCAATTTGAGGACCCCTTGGAGCCACTTGTATGTGGTAGGGACACATTATATTAATAAAGTTAAAATAAAAATAAAAATGGAATAAGCTTACATCTTTTAGAAGAACAATTTTTACATAGGGTTATACATGTTGGATTTTAGATTATAAATATTCATTAGAAATCTAAAAAGATTTCCTACATGATGATACTTTATTTATAATTTTTAGACATCAAATAAGTTAAATTATTAATGACACAATAATGATGCAATGTTTACCTCATTAATAAATCATTGAAATAAATAATATTATAATGATTAAAATATTATCTAAAACCTGTCCAATTCTTATTGGTTGATGTTATTTAGAATATGAGTCATCTTATCTTCGACCTCAATGATTTTTGGACCATTATAAACCGAATATAATTATATTATAAAGTAATACTTTCACTCTTTCCTAAAGAGCCCCTCCTCTCCCTTATAAAAGGAGACCACTTCTACTCATTACTCACACCTCTCAAGCCACTTGGCTCGTCCAAACTCTGCCCAACTAAGCTCCCCACATCCCTCTCCTCCTTCTTGAAGCTTCCCCTTAGGCAGAAAGCATTTCAACAAGTCCTTTGGTTCTAACCAAAGTGAGTTACCTAAATTAAAGGTAACGATTTCTCTTAAATTATTTTCATTTATTTTGCTTCTTCAACCCCCAAACTCTTTTTATTTCCTTTCTTTTGTAACAACACCAGTATCCTCAATATACTAGGATGTTGTTATAAGAAGGATTCAAACTACACATACACACAACTCCATCTAATGGATGATGAACATAATGTTTCTGTGGATGGCAAACTAACGCCTCACGAAACGATGATTGTTCAAATACATCTTACCGCCTCTCATGGTGGCCATTATGATGGCACTGTAATTAAATATGATATTAATGATATATATTTTATATATAAGCTTCTGTAATTCCATTTTATTTCATACCATTATTCGTTTCATGTTGTATATACATACGATAATTTCATTTGAGGAAGTGCGGACTACCGCCCCCTTAAAATGATATGACTCGTTCATACCACACATGGAACGTATAAAGGATGGTGTTAATGAACTTAAGTAACATATATAAAATATTATATTATACTGGAATAGTAATATACCTATGTATCATTTGGATTCGATTCTTTTAAAATAAAAATTAAATGGAAATAGCGTTCGTGCGTACGTACGGACTACCGTCTCCACGAACGCGATGAGATTCATTCTCCATCGTATCCATTCAAGTATAATTATCATTTAATGATTTAAAAATAATGTTTAAGGACTTGATATCATTCTGGATATTAATAATATAAAACAAACATGACTTATGTAACAAAACATATAAAGAAAATGAGTAAGTTAACACCCGAAACGACGATAATTTTAAGATATTATTATCAAATCAGTATTAAAAGATCATATATGATATCATATTAATGTATATGATTCTTGTATAATTTAGTAACAATTATTTCACTATTATACAGGAGGTTAACCTACCCCAACCAAGGAAAATTACAAGGTAAGGGTTATTTGACAATCTCTTCATTATCCGAGGTTGTTTATACGTAATAATCTACTGGGATCTCTTTATCATCCACATCCATGTTTCTTAAAAATGTATTTCAAAACATTTTTTACTATTTACTAAAATATGAGTTAAAGTCATTTATACCCTTTTTGACTTTTATAAGTGGTTTATAAAGGAATATTTCCGTCATTTTCAAAACAAGGTCCTTTTTAACCTTTTCGACAGAATTGAGGTAAGAATGTTTTTTTTAACTTATACGGCGGGTGCGGTTATTTTCCGCCGTTATAAAATCGTCGAAGCTTTCCATACAAGCTTATAAGAATATTTTCAAAGAAAATGTTTTATTTTATATGGATCTTAAATGATTTTAAAATAAAAGGAGATACTTCTTTAAAA
The DNA here is from genome assembly GCA_963277665.1 of Viscum album. Lineage (NCBI taxonomy): Eukaryota > Viridiplantae > Streptophyta > Magnoliopsida > Santalales > Viscaceae > Viscum > Viscum album. The sequence continues at coordinate 296,100,465 of OY728132.1, read as the reverse complement.
AGAATTTTGATTTCATCTATGTCAACATCCTTTGATGGATTTTAAGATTATTTGAAGTTGATTTATTATGATACAAAAATTCTATATTGTATTGAAGGTTTTGTGATATGTTTGACTGTGGATGTGCTATTTTTATACCATTCATAGTTTATGGTGAAATTATTGACATTTCGTATGCTAGTTTTAATACGAATGTTTATGTTATGTTTAAACCTTTTCATATGGGAATGCATTGGACTTAATAAGTGACGGGTGGAGCCCGCTATAGCTCCTCGATGCATCGGTAGGTCTCATGAGACAAACTAGTGTCTTGGCACAAGGCCTTGACAAAATCTTATTTGTAGTCTTGGCACGAGGCCTTGGCTATGTGGTTATGATAGTCTGGCATTATGCATTCCAACATTATGAAAGTGGTTATTGATTTTTGCATGTGATTATTCGATTAGTAGAATATCCATGTGAATAAGTAAATGGCATTATTTCATTTTATTTATTCCATACCATGTTGAAAGTTAATATTTAAAAGGCTTTTGTTTTAGTTATACATTGCCTTAAATATTTTTTCTTATTTATAAAAGTTTCCGCTATATTGTTATCCTTACTGGGCATTTGAGCTCACCCCTTTTCTATGTTTTATTTTTCCCAGGATGTGAAGAAGTAAGTTATGAATGACCTGCAGGGATTTTATGAGGGGTTAATAGTGTGGATTGTGGAAACATTATGTTGTTGTAGTAGTTTTTCATTTTATGATGTAATGTAAAACTTATGAATATATCTAGTGTTTCCAAGGCTACTAAACCAATCGGTCTTTCGAGTTTTGATCTTTCTTATGATCATGCCAATGTTACGAAGTAATGCACCGACTCTGGGTAGCTGGGGTCGGGGCGTTACAGTTGGTATCAGAGGAAGTTTAGTACAAACCTTGGAAGCTAGATTTAGATAAACTCTGATTAGAGCACGTAGACCTAAGATGAACTTTGAGGATTAGTATAGAAGAACTTCCTAGAATTTTGGTATTGTAGAGATTTTGTGAGTTTTCCGAGCAATACATCCCTATCTGGATACGAGCAGGTAGAGGCGGCTCTGGCACAGATGTACCTAGGGGTAAAACCCGAAAACACCGCTTTGAGCTAGACTCGAACGGGAACTGGTGCACGACAACGGGCCTTGCTGCACTCTTGGTTACGACACTCCCGGGGGATATGCTTAGGATAACTCTCATTTTCTTTACAAATCATTTTGAAGGGATTATGAGTATATACTTCCTCAAAGAAAACATTCTTATGATTATGGATTATATCCATAAATAGTTCAATTTATGTTAAGTGTTTTATAAGTATGGGATTATGTATTTTGATTCATAAACTGATCTAGTTTATGCCATTGTTTAGAAATGGCGCCCAGTAGAAGGAATGAGAACTCCGGAAATGCACATGATCCAAAGAGAAGGAAGGATCATATCTTTCATGGTCTTAAGCTAGAATTTATAAGAGAAATAGTCTCCCATGTATTATCATCATATGAAGAAATAATATCATGTATTGATAAGATAAGTAAAGAGTTTACTGAGTCCTATGGCTTTGAAGGGAAGCAAGAGAAGAAAAGGATAGAAGAGAAAAAGATGGATAAAGGGAAGAGGGAAAAGAAGAATTTTCCCATATGTGGTAACTGTGGAAAAAACACCCTGGAACTTGCCTGAAAGGAATGGGAGTTTGTTATAAGTGTGGAGGAAAAGGGCACAAAGTATGTGACTGCAAGGGTAAGAAAATGGTTTCAAATGTACAATGCTTCATTTACAAGGAGTTTGGACACTACGCGAACCTATGTCCCAGTCATCAGACTATGCCGCAAATGATGTTATTGGATAATAATCAAGTTATGATACTACCACAGATGAAGAGGAATGATTAAAGCTCTTATGTTGATTATGTCAATTGAGTGTTGTATCAACAATGTACTTGTTATAATAATTATGGAGTATATAAGGATTGTACTGCAGTACTATTTCATTAAGGACTTGAGATTGTGTGGAACAAAGAAAAGTGACTCAATAGCAGGATAAATTTTTGGAAAATATATGGTTGAGAGAATATAGTTCTGATGCTGAGGTAGTGATTTTCGAATAATATGTGATTATTTTGGATAAATTATATTGGATATTCTTGACTACCCTGGAACTGATTAATGATTTGTATATTCCATCATTGTTGGGGTTTAAAACATTTTTGGATTAATGAAGTATATCCAGCTTTCTATATGGAATAAGGGAGCATGAATGTAATCAATAAGGAATACGGTAATTCAGGATGTTTCGGTGTATTAAAAGAATACATGATGAAGGTATTCATATGCTATTACGGGGTAAAAAGGTTCTACATTATGTTTACCTTACTTATGAATGTTGTACTGTGAGTTTGGACAGAAGTATTTTGGATAGTTCTAGTTTGGATTATTTTGGATTTCCATAAAAGGACAACCCGGAGGTCGGACGACAACCCGTCGCGTCCGGCAAGGCTGCGAGACTTGAACCCGCAACCGAAGGGAGACAAGGGTGTATCACCTACCACTATCCCACGAGATTTCCTGGATTAAATAAAGTAGTTTTTTAAAATATCTGGTAGATGAATTATAAATTCGTTTATTTTGGAACCCTCTATGAATAGTATAAATAGAATTTTTTTGTACGAGTGAATGATGAGTTTTGGTAGAAATTTATTAATGGATAAAACTCTAATTATAAACTAAGTATATCTCCTTATGATCTTAGCCAATCTCATAAATAAATTCCTCATCATTAATAAAAGGAACTTAGAACAAAAATGTTGTCCTAGATGGTACCTTAAATCATCACTAGTTTATGGCTTTGGGATTGTTGGCCTTTTCATAGCCATGTTCTCTACCACTCTCCATCAGATAATTGATGGCTAGATTTTTCTTCCATATCCATATTTTCTTACATGGAACCCTAGTATGTGTTATTTTCGGTAATCTTCATACTTTCCACTCTTTATTTAAAATAGAGGCCTCATTAATTAATTTTTCGATGTGGGATTTCAACTAAGATATTTTGAAACGTCAAAAATGTGTTATCCCAATACCCTATGTTTTGTTGAACCGATGGTATTTCAAATCATCATAGATTGATGATTTTAAGGACCTAAATTTTATACTTGTTTGTGATTGATGACCTCAATCACTACCTATAAATATTTACGTTTTTCCTCCGATTATATGTCTCTAATTGCCACCAATGTTCTCCTAATCAAGATCATAATTTGGTGGTGACCCTTTCATTTCTATTTTCCTCATATTAAGACTAAATTTTAGTAACCCAATTTCCGATGTGGGTTTTCCCACAAATATATTATCTATTTTCAACCTTTTATTTTCGAAGAACTATTTCAAATTGCGAGGACGCAATTTATTGAAGGAGGGGAGAATGTAACACCCCAAGATTTCATAGTGTGTTATTTCATCAAAATAATTCAATAACTTGCACTACACGCAACACCGAGTTCAATTGCACGATGACATACCAAAAAAAAAGCCATTAAAAGAGGTCATGAATAGCATTAACTACATTTTTAACTTTATATAATCCTTATAATTTTAGAATCCATATTATGAGTTTCTTAGTCATAATGCAAGAACAGATTCATTTTCAGTATTGCACTTTTATCAACTTTTGATAGTGAAAACTTTTTAAATACAATATTTTAAGCTTTTTGACTAAATGGAGACATCAAAAAATTTAGAATGAAACATCCCAAGCTTCCACGGTACGCTTTCCTTTGAATAAAACAGTAGCGTGTGTTGTATGCAACGTCGAGTTTTAACACACACCACAACCGATCAAACTAGCCGTTATGAATAGTAATACCTAAATTTTGAAGTTATATATATTTTATATTTGAAAATGGACTTCATTTTTGGATTCGGAATATCGAATTTAGTCTAAGGTGAAATTTTGGTACATTTCGGATAACTTTCATATTTTGATGAATAGTGAAAATTACTAATTTTTAATTAAAAAAAACTTTTTTAATCAAAATAATTAATAGTGATAAATTGTGAATTTGAGTGGTTTTAAAGTATATTTAGAATATATTTTTACCATTTAATATAATGTTGGTCATTGGACATAATTTTACAATTAAACCGAACATAAACAAGTGTCAATCTTTTGATAGTTATTACCTCTTAAAAACACGCTTTTTGTTTTGACAGCGGGAATTAATTTTAAATTAATTTCTGCCACTTCTGTGTTTTGAATTTAGAAAAATGGATTTCATATTTGGAATCAGGATTTCCAAATTGTGTAAATAGGTAACTTTTATTTTTAGACATTTTGAGTAATTACTGTGGTAAATATTTTATTTACCATGGTTAAGGGTAAATCCGGTAAATAAGGGTTAAAAAATAATATTATAATAATACAAAATTACCCTAAAACGTGTCCTAACCTTATTGGTGGACACATACCCGACCATGGGCATCCTTGGGTCAATTTGGGGACCCCTTGGAGCCACTTGTATGTGGTAGGGACACATTATATTAATAAAGTTAAAATAAAAATAAAAATGGCATAAGCTTACATCTTTTAGAATAACAATTTTTACATAGGGTTATACATGTTGGATATTCGATTATAAATATTCATTAGAAAGCTAAAAAGATTTCCTACATGATGATATTTTATTTATAATTTTTAGACATCAAATATGTTAAATTATTAATGACACAATAATGATGCAATGGTTACCTCATTAATAAATCATTGAAATAAATAATATTATAATGATTAAAATATTATCTAAAACCTGTCCAATTCTTATTGGTTGATGTTATTTAGAATATGAGTCATCTTATCTTCGACCTCAATGATTTTTGGACCATTATAAACCGAATATAATTATATTATAAAGTAATACGTTCACTCTTTCCTAAAGAGCCCCTCCTCTCCCTTATAAAAGGAGACCACTTCTACTCATTCCTCACACCTCTCAAGCCACTTGGCTCGTCCAAACTCTGCCCAACTAAGCTCCCCACATCCCTCTACTCCTCCTTGAATCTTCCAATTAGGCAGAAAGCATTTCAACAAGTCCTTTGGTTCTAACCAAAGTGAGTTACCTAAATTAAAGGTAACGATTTCTCTTAAATTATTTTCATTTATTTTGCTTCTTCAACCCCCAAACTCTTTTTATTTCCTTTATTTTGTAACAACACCAGTATCCTCAATATACTAGGATGTTGTTATAAGAAGGATTCAAACTACACATACACACAACTCCATCTAATGGATGATGAACATAATGTTTCTGTGGATGGCAAACTAACGCCTCACGAAACGATGATTGTTCAAATACATCTTACCGCCTCTCATGGTGGCCATTATGATGGAACTGTAATTAAATATGATATTAATGATATATATTTTATATATAAGCTTCTGTAATTCCATTTTATTTCATACCATTATTCGTTTCATGTTGTATATACATACGATAATTTCATTTGAGGAAGTGCGGACTACCACCCCCTTAAAATGATATGACTCGTTCATACCACACATGGAATGTATAAAGGATGGTGTTAATGAACTTAAGTAACATATATAAAATATTATATTATACTGGAATAGTAATATACCTATGTATCATTTGGATTCGATTCTTTTAAAATAAAAATTAAATGGAAATAGCGTTCGTGCGTACGTACGGACTACCGTCTCCACGAACGCGATGAGATTCATTCTCCATCGTATCCATTCAAGTATAATTATCATTTAATGATTTAAAAATGATGTTTAAGGACTTTATATCAGTCTGGATATGAATAAGATACAACAAACATGACTTATGTAACAAAACATATAAAGAAAATGAGTAAGTTAACACCCGAAACGACGATAATTTTAAGATATTATTATCAAATCAGTATTAAAAGATCATATATGATATCATATTAAGGTATATGATTCTTGTATAATTTAGTAACAATTATTTCACTATTATACAGGAGTTTAACCTACCCCAACCAAGGAAAAGTACAAGGTAAGGGTTATTTCACAATCTCTTCATTATCCGAGGTTGTTTATACGTAATAATCTACTGGGATCTCTTTATCATCCACATCCATGTTTCTTAAAAATGTATTTCAAAACATTTTTTAATATTTACTAAAATATGAGTTAAAGTCATTTATACCCTTTTTGACTTTTATAAGTGGTTTATAAAGGAATCTTTCCATCATTTTCAAAACAAGGTCCTTTTTAACCTTTTCGACAGAATTGAGGTAAGAATGTTTTTTTTAACTTATACGGCGGGTGCGGTTATTTTCCGCCGTTATAAAATCGTCGAAGCTTTCCATACAAGATTATAAGAATATTTTCAAAGAAAATGTTTTATTTTATATGGATCTTAAATGATTTTAAAATAAAAGGAGATACTTCTTTAAAAAGAATTTTGATTTCATCTATGTCAACATCCTTTGATGGATTTTAAGATTATTTGAAGTTGATTTATTATGATACAAAACTTCTATATTGTATTGAAGGTTTTGTGATATGTTTGACTGTGGATGTTCTATTTTTATACCATTCATAGTTTATGGTGAAATTATTGACATTTCGTATGCTAGTTTTAATACGAATGTTTATGTTATGTTTAAACCTTTTCATATGGGAATGCATTGGACTTAATAAGTGACGGGTGGAGCCCGCTATAGCTCCTCGATGCATCGGTAGGTCTCATGAGACAAACTAGTGTCTTGGCACAAGGCCTTGACAAAATCTTATTTGTAGTCTTGGAACGAGGCCTTGGCTATGTGGTTATGATAGTCTGACATTATGCATTCCAACATTATGAAAGTGGTTATTGATTTTTGCATGTGATTATTCGATTAGTAGAATATCCATGTGAATAAGTAAATGGCATTATTTCATTTTATTTATGCCATACCATGTTGAAAGTTAATATTTAAAAGGCTTTTGTTTTAGTTATACATTGCCTTAAATGTTTATTCTTATTTATAAAAGTTTCCGCTATATTGTTATCCTTACTGGGCATTTGAGCTCACCCCTTTTCTATGTTTTATTTTTCCCAGGATGTGAAGAAGTAAGTTATGAATGACCTGCAGGGATTTTATGAGGGGTTAATAGTGTGGATTGTGGAAACATTATGTTGTTGTAGTAGTTTTTCATTTTATGATGTAATGTAAAACTTATGAATATATGTAGTGTTTCCAAGGCTACTAAACCAATCGGTCTTTCGAGTTTTGATCTTTCTTATGATCATGCCAATGTTACGAAGTAATGCACCGACTCTGGGTAGCTGGGGTCGGGGCGTTACATAGGATGTTGTAGACAGGTAGTGCCCAGGGTCCAGGGACATGTCATGTGATCCTACTAAATTTCATGTACCCCATTCTACATGCCTTGAATCTCTTTTCAATCGTATAATGGGAAATATCAATTAGGGTTCATTCCCTTGATCTTTCCCCGGAAGGTTGATAGATATAATTTCCTACTCAAAGGAGTATGATCCATTCATCAAAAATTTCTAGATAGAGATGTCGGAATCCCCTCAGATGGGCCTTATAGCAGGATCCTCTATTCAGCCATTGTCCCCTAGGTAGATTCCTTGGAATTAACATTACCAAATTCACCTAGAGTCTATCCTCCACATAACAGGTTAATCAATATGCAGTTGTTTGTGTCACCCCATGGCCCTGGTGATGATCCTCATATGTTGATTCATATCCATCTTTATATCTATCATTTTATCTCTCTCATGATGGTTTCTGACAAACAATACTTGTTTGACGAACATCATCAGTGCCGTGAGAATAAGGAGTCTATTCTTCCTAATAAGTACTTCAGGGAATCTTCAGACTACGTTCCTAGGGAAGGGATGTGGTAGTTGTGACTTACCTCTACACTTCATTTATTGGTTTGAGTATATCTGTATATTATTTATGTATATTTTATAGAAATATAATATATTGAGATGACTATATCTTCCTATTTGTATTGATTTTTGGTTTCCAGGTGTCTTACGAAGTATTGTAATACTAACCCCTACAATGGCATTGATCTCACATGTTTGTCTTGTGCAGTCGAGTGACCATTTGATGGAGTCTAGGGAGAACTAGGACCGATCATAGCTTTGTGAGTTTTGTAAGGCCAAGGTGATCCAACAGCTTTGAGAATAATTAATTGTAATTTTTTTTAATAATTCGGTCTTTATAGTTGATAAAACATTTCTTTTGGAGGGCTTGTATTCTGGCCTAGTTGACATTAACACATTTTACTTCCTATCATGAATTGTTGGTTGGGAAAGTGGTATGCATGCATTTTTTTCATAGAGGATTTTAGATTTCAGTATTTGTTTTCTTTGAGATCTGTGTGAACATAGAGGTCCATTGTAAATTCCTCCCATTTTAATGATATGTCAACTTGGTGCTAGTCCCCAGCACATGTTTTATTTGATGCAGGCTTCAAGAGTCGTTGCACGAGCCCCACTAGGATGGGTCATGACATGTGACTTCCAATTATTTGACCTATTTTCCTTGATTTAAAGTTATGATGTATATTAAAAAGACCTGGAATATTATATGATATTGGAATTTTTCTTCCACAGCGTGTCAGTTTCCTAATTAAAAAATACTTTTAAAATTTATAAACATCCTTACATGATTGAACCAATTTATCATTATTATATGGTAACACTTGAAATAATGTTTCCAAATCACCATAATCCCTCTGAATAATTGTTTTCCAAAAGTTATTTCTTTTATGAGACATTGTATCCATAAAAAAATTACATGAACTACTGTTTTCACTCACAATGACATTCTAAAAAACTCTAATCATAAAATTAATAATGGAGAATATGAATACTTAATCATGTTTCTATGATATTTTTTTAGCCTTATCTTTAAAAAGATGTTTGATCAAGGTAAGTTTAAAAATTTTCTATCAAAATTAATTTTTTTGAATTTTATATATAAATAATATGGATTAGGTGTAACCGTACTATTAATATTTTATAAAATATTTCTATCTCATAGTGTAATCTATTTAGAAAAATATATTTTCCCTCTATGTGTAAATTATTTAGTATTTCCTAAAATTCCATTTGTCTCATAATTTTCATTCTAAAAAACAATTCATTATCACTCCATCAAATATTTTCATTCATTTAAACTACCAATTAATTATTTTTTATATGTCACTATATCCAAATCAAACACATACCACATTTATTTTATATAATACAATGTTTTCAATAAATATGTATTGTTTTTTTGGATCATCAACTAATATAATTTAATGTTCTTTGTTATATAATTCCTCATCCTCAAAATAACCATCATACACATAATTGATTGCATCCAAAGGTAGATCAACTACAACTACATATGTCAGTGTAACATCTAGAGGAACAATAATTTCAAATATGTGTTATTCTATACATGTATTATCTTCACCTATTTCACATGGAGTAACATGATCTGATGTAAACACTTAATACTCAAAAAAATCCACCAACATCTGGTTTATATTGTTCTATTTGCAGTATCTGCTATTATACTAACCTCAACATATAATTTCCTTACACTTACACTTCCCTTCTCTGGATATATATTAAATTATATCTATATCATATATCATATGACGATGAACATAATATCAATTATCTATAGTTTGATGAAATATTAAAATGAAATATGATGTCGATAGATTCTCAAAAATATTTAATAAATAATGAATATTACTAAAAACATTGTTCACCATATCACATCCCAAAATCATTATTAATCTTGAAAGGCTTTAAATATATGATAATCCATGATCATCCTCTACTACTACACCTTTGTGTTATGCAAACACATGCATGCGTTTGGTTATTCTTATTAAATTGTCATTTAAATTAATATTATAGGTCAAATATATGAAAATATTTATTCAAATTAAACTAAAACGATCCAAATTTACATATAAATATTTATAAAATTAAATAATTTACCTACTATAATTATAATTAAATATTATTAATTTAATTATTTTACTTATAATTAATATGAAATATTCTCTTGATTTAATATCAATTTAAAATATTCTTGATATTTTATTTACTTAAACGTCTGAACTACTACATTTTTATCTAATATATATATATGTGTGTGTGTGTGTGTTTATCCCTAGGGTAAATACCATGTGGTCTCATCATTAAGGGGCCTTGAAGAGGTCTCATGGATGTGTTTCCCTAAGTACATTATATGTTTTGGAAGATTTTATTTACAATTTGATATTCTCTATCCCCATCTATTTGAAAATATATTTCACTTCTATTTATCAATTTCATAATATATTTTTTTACATCATGCATTTTTAAAAACATCCTCTATATTCAATATGTAACCTTTTCTACAAAATTTATTTATAACCTTTATTATTCATCATGAATATGTTAGATATTAAATCAAATTAAAAGAATTCTATAATGATGAAAAATATAATAGAATGTAATAATGTTTTAAAAAATATGTATCATTTTTATAAAATGTGATGAAATGCATAAAATAATTATTAAAACTCTAAATTTGTTATAATAATGATAAATTGATTATTATGAAATGAAATAAAACTAAAATTAATCTTAAACTATGTGGTGGGGTCGGAACTAATAGTTTCATTAAGAAATGACACAAATCTATATGGGGATCAAAAGTGGGTTACTCGATACTATAATGATAAAATTAAACAAATGAAATTATTTTAGTATTCAGTAAAATAAATTATTTTCAAATGGATATATTTCCCCTTAAATTAATTTCCATACTCATTAACTAAAATTATTCTTATATATATATATATCAATTAAAAATACTTTATATATATATATATAATTATGTTCCTTTTTTGATATGGTAAAATATGTTAAAAAAATAATTTTCTTATAAATTAAAAATTTCCAATAATATTTTAATTACCTATCCACTTCAATTTTGTAAAAAAAGATTTATTATCACACAAAACAATTTTGATTTACTCAAATAGTTATATTAAGAAATGGTATTTAAAATTCAGTGAAATTATTTATTTCTATAAAACTATTGACATATTAACATATATTTAATTTAATATAATCTCTAATATTGTGGAATGACACTCTCCATAGCTCGATTGTGCATACCCTAACATTATATGTTATATAATTCCTTTTATAATGTGAAAGATTAATAGTGTCAATCATGTGAGTTTCTTTTTTGTTTTATAGTTTTTGTCATTTTGTTGAAATACTTCCTGGTTCAATGTTGATCAATATAATTTATTCATATGAGATATCATCCATTTTTATCAAGGAAAAGTATGTAGTAGTATATTAATTTCAATGAATTTATATATTCACAATATATTTATATTAATTTATTTATATATATTAAACAGAAATATTTTACATTATAGAATAAATAAATTAATAACTAAAATTTACATATAAATAACAAAAATATAAATAATATTTCAATTAAATGATTAGTTTAATGAAATTTTTAAAAATAAAATAAAATATTAAATAGTGTTTAATTTCAATATTTTACCTAATAATTCTATTAAATTAAATTATATAAAATATAAAACATTTAAATCATAAAAATAAACAAATTATATACAAATTTTTATTTTTTTAATAATTTATATAGATATATATAAAATTCTCCACAAGGAATTTTTTAAAACAATATATATGAATTAAACTGCAACAATTAAATTACCAAACAAAGTCACAAAAACACTAATTTTTTTAAAAAAAAATCAAAAAACACTACAAAAAAATTAAAATCTACGAAACCACCATACTAGTAATAATCAATCACAAAAAATATAATTGATTAAATATTATAAAATATAAATTAAAAAAACTATTGAACAAAATTTAATACTATTTAAATATAAATAAACTATCAAAATGAATTAAAAACACCCAAATTTTTATAACATTTGATCATTTATACTAACAAAATTTTTTCAAATATACTGGAAAATATTCAATAAAATATTTACTAATGTGATGTGATTGCCTTGAAAATATGATTGTATATGAACAAAGATTATTCAATCATTGAATATATATAGCTTGTGGATCCAAAAAGAGAGAGATCGTGGACACGAGGTCTGACAAATCATTTAAAAGATTACTTATAGAAGTCATGTATCAGATATGGTAGGGTCCTTGTTGATGTCATTTGAAGATGTAGATTTTCAAAAGCTTGTGAAAGACCATGACTCATTAAATTTATTGAAAATTGGTGAGACGGGGGGAAGAATATGATTCTTCACACATGGATGTTACAGACGTTGTATATAATAAGTGGTGTTTATTGTATTTTTTTAATGAAAAAATGAAATAAATGTCACCATTATAATATAGTAAAATGGAAATTGATCCCCCATTAATTGGACTACATTAATTTGGTTAATGATAGAGGGGAATGGGTTGTGGGGATTTCTTATAATATAAGGATTCCCCACTTTGAAAATCATTGTATTTATCATTATACTGCACCTACATGTAGTATTTCATTTGAGTTTTATATTTGATGTGATTCCTCATCTATTAAATGGATATTTTAAATGTTTTCTCCTTGCAATATGTAGGAAATGTCTATACCAATTTTTTCCATAATTATTGTATTCTTTAACAATTTGTTTCCAATTTACATTTTAGGATTTTCAAGGTTACATTACGTGTCCACTTATTTTTTTTAATTTGAACATTTTATTATATAAATAATACCTCTAGCCTAATGGGCTAGTCAGTTTATATCCAGAAATTACAGTATGAATGTGTGGTTTGGATGAAGGGGATTCCATAAAAATTTATTGTCTAGATGGAGAACATATTTTAGATCGAAATATTACAAAAATAATAGTTTTGATTCATGAAAAATGATGATCCAATTAAAACCCACTAGAGATTGGTGAGAATGAAATGTGTGAAAGTGGATAAATAAAAAAAATAGATGTGAATTTTTTTCCAATAACCTGGCATCATTGGAATATTCATATCCCTTCAACACATGCAATTCACTATTCATTAATCATATATAATTGGGGTACAAAATTAATGATATGAAACATACATTGTTTATCCACAATAATTTTTCTTATTTTTATTATAAACTATTCATCATCCAATATAACAATATCCTAATATTTATTTATACTTTTAGTGATGATATTGTCTTGGTTTTTAAATAATAAATTCAATAGATTACGAAGGAATAAAGGACCAAATTTCACAACAAGATGAAACACTATGAGTGGAATGAGGAAGGATGATAATGCAAAGGAATAGTGGAAGATAAAATCATGGTAGGTCCAAATAAAGGATCAAGGAGAAACATATCTCTATTCAATTTTTTTGAAATAATGTAATAATGAAGAATTTATATTAGAATAATATGAGTGGTGGAAATAAAACTCATGAAAATAGAGTTATTAATTCTAGTAATTGATATGCACTAGTCAATGAAGTGGTAACAGTTGATGACAGTAAAAAAAATCTCGTTGAAGAAAAGTTAACTGACATGGGGGAAATATGGAAGATGTCACATCAAAAGGAATGATTTTATCAAACAAACCTATCAAGAAAAAAATACTACATGGGAATAATCACACACTGAATATCATTACATTTTATAACATAAAATTGAAGATACATGATGGTATACGTTAAACCATCTGAGGACTATTCCATGGTAAATACCCAAAAAATGATATATTAATATTTCGGAAATTTAATTATATGGGATGAATGACTCTACCCATGAAAGGAGTGATGGAAAATACTAAGGTATAACATATGGTGATGATGGTAAAGAATAACTCAGGGATCTTCTATGTACATATGTGTGAATGACACAAGAAGGGAGAGATTGTGATCAAATCATCAAACTCAAGAGAAGTGGTGATGACATCCTAGAATATAGTGATTATCCACATGTCTGAATGATGCCTAAATATTCTATATATCTATAAGTCATCTCAAAGTATGAATATATATATTTACCATTTTTCAAGAATTTTGTTTTAAAAAATTATGAGAGGTTGAAGTTAAATGACATCAATAAAGAGGATTAAAGATATTATAGAGTTGTACTCTTCTAATTTTTTCCAAGAAACAAATATATCATTAGTATTTTATGTTTACTTTGTATTATTCAGTGTTGATTACTCTAGGAGATGTTAGGAATATACAATTAAGGTTAAGAAGGAAATTTTTTATATCATAATAATAGTCAAATAATGTATGGGGATCAAATGTAGAAATAATATTAGTTGTTTTATAAAACCGCCCATATTTTATATATGTTATTTTTCTCAAGATATAAATCTCATTTATACTTTATTATATATTATTCTAAACATATAATACATCAAGAAACCAATCAAAACATATTTAGTTAATGTAAATAGTTAAATTAGATTGTAATTAAAATTATTGATATTCTAAATATAAAAAGAGGAAAATAAGAAATATAAAAAATATAATGGGAAAAAATCGATCACCATAATCTGATAGAATCATTGACTGCATGAAAAAATCTATAGAAATGTAAAAAATAATAGCAAATAAATATAAATTTTTGAAAATGGAAATATAGATCCTTTAGAGAAATTTAGATGAATAATGAAGGAATGATTATAATAGCAATTATAATATGTAATGTGATCATTGTAATAGTAATGTGTCTATTTGAATAGTAAAATGACCATTGGTTAAAGTTACCAAACCATTGGTAATAGTTCTATAAAAATTGGAATAATAATTAACACTCAAAATAAAAAATCCAATAATTATTATATTTATAATGATTTATTAAAGTATATGAAAATATTATAATAACATAAAATAAATATCATAATTATAAAGAATCAATGAAAAAATATGCAAATTTTTAATATATAATATTTTAAATAATTAAATAGAAATATATTTTTTAAGTTAATATTTAAAAATTACCAATGATATAAATTATATATAGAAAATGAATGTAATTTTTCTAATCATAAAATCAAAATTTTCCTTGGTTGAATCCTTTACCACTTTATAAAATACGTCAATTTTTAGGTGAATAGTAAAAATATAGTTTTTCATATAATCGATTTATATTGAATCGCATTACTCATTTTGTAATAATAAAATTATAATTTTTATAATTTTAGGATTAAAAAAATATATTTAATTTCATAAATTAGTCAAGAAAATATAAAAATACTTTTATTCAAACATAAAAATTACTTTCCAAATACCAATCTCAATAATATTGCATTAAATGATATATTTTTCATTTTTTTTGTTTTTAATTAGAATAAAATAAAAAATTAGAATAATAAAAAAAATTAAGTGAAAAACCATTATATTTTATCTATACATGAACCGTAATTTTATTAATACCATTATTACATGGTTTACCTAGGATATAATATTTTATTCAACTTTTTAATCTTACAATATCCCTCTCCTCAAGTTATAATAACCATTCTCCATCCCCTTAAGAAAAATACCTCGTCTCTCTTACCAAAGACTAATATCGTCCAATACTCTCTATCATAATACCTTATAAACTATAGGTATGTGATGGAGTATTCCAAATCCTTTCATAAGGTAATTATAGTGTCATACAATTGAGGAAACACAGAGAAAAAAGTATTTTTTGTCAATTATACTCACAATTTCCTCCCTATTCTCTTCATTCCAAATTTATATGAAATAAAAATATATTAAAAATAATTATGTAATATGATAACATTATATTAATGATTTTAATATACTATTAAAATAATATTTTTTAATATTTATATATGTATCTCTCATTGTCCATATTTGGACTACATTCTCAATAACGGTTGGTTAACTGGCAATGAGGATGGTTCTAATGTCTTTTTATATCACCAAAATTATGTAATGTTATTATAAATTTCATATTATACATTAAAATTGTTTATATTTATTTAATTCGACTAATATATTGACAACATATAACAGTAAATTTCAAATCGAAAAAATTGAGAAATTTTAAGAAAAAACTAATATAAAAACATGTTCCATTAAATAAAGGGAATCAATAAATATAATCTAAAAATTATATTTTATAAATATATATAAAAATTTAAAAAATAATAATCTATTTCAGTGTTTTAATATATATATATCTATTATTTAGGAGGCATAAATGCAATGAAACATTGTGTGATTACATGTAAGGGGATTCTCAAACCCAACTCATTTTCCTTGTGTTATTCCTCATTCATGACATCATCACTATGGAATTCCATATGAAATTTAATAAATATAATTTCAGTATTTTTTAATTTTATGATAGGGGATATATATATTTTCCACCTTTCGAAAATTATTTTTATGAAAAATAAAACAACTTTTCAAAAATATTTCTCTTCGCAGAACAATTATTTGATTTATCTTTAGTTATATCTTATTTTCTCATTAGTGATAATGTCTATGACATATATTTTTTACTTTATTAATTTGGAAACCCAAAATTTTATTCATGAATGTATTCATTATGAAATCTATTTGAAACCAATTATTTTCTATGGGTGATTTCCTGACTCTGAATTTTATACATTCAATATCTAATGCCTGAATAGGAGATTTTATTTTGTAATGGCTAGGTCAAGGATTATATATCCCTATAATGCATTGGTTAATATGATGTATCTCATTGGATTATTTTTTTTATTCATGAACATGATGATATATTTGTTCATAATGATTATGTTACGACGTATGTATACAAGTTATGAGTAAACTTGGTGTTATCTTTTTTTTAAAACAATTTGTGGTATTTCATGAATATGACATTATGTTTCATTAATATATATATACCATATTCCATGCCTTTATCAAATGTTTCCCTCAATATTTTGATAATGATATTATTCTTAAGAAATTATGATGTTGATTATTCCCACACATGTATTAGTAATTCATTTCCTTTCTTCCCCCATATAATAGGATTTTAACTTAATAATTTTTTGATATATATATTTGGGTGACCCCATGTAATTATGGTATCATGAATTCCATAGACTGATAAACATGAATATTTTAAATTATATTTTTATATAATGTATATGTGTTGTAGGAGCCAAAATTTCCCATGATATTAAATAATAGGATACTGGAATGTATCTCTATTATGTTGTTTATCATAAAAGTGATTTGATAGATTCTTAAAGAAAATTTGGGTAAATATCGATGGTATCATAGTGGCAGTTTTGTTATTTTTGGAATTATGATTTGAAAATGATATTCCAAATAAAATTCATAATTCTATGAATAAGTAAATATCCTATAAGAATAATTTTAGAAAGATAATAGTAATTAGAATCCAATAAATAGTATTTTTAAAATTAATTTTAAAATAAGAAGAAATTATTTATTCATTCTTTTTTTACATATTGTTTTATAGAATGATATATTATTTAGAAATAGGTTGGGACCAAGAGAATCCTGAACAACTACCCGTATGACAGATAATACACCGATTGTAAGAATTACATTCCAAATTTCATGGATGTTGGAGTTAAAGACATATTTATTATTCCTACCCAGTAGTCTCAACCTATTAATAAAAACTTAAACCATGTGGAATGGATGAATTCATCTAATATGGAGAAACTGGTTATCAAGTGTTTTATGTGGTAACAACCACCAATAATTTTTGGATTCATTCATAAACAAGTCATTGAATATTGGATTAACTCAATTTAGTACATCATTAAAAATATAGTATTTTTTGATTGGGGTGGTGAAAATAGTCATCTATTTTCTATATAATAAATATGATCAATAGTGATAATTGATAAAAATAATACCAAGCTGAATGATGTTTTGGGATTGATGGAGAGGGAAGGCTTTATGAAAAAACTCTTAATCAATATTTTCCTCTATTTATCGAATCACTAATTGATTTTGAATTATCATAGGTTAATAATATATAGGATGAATTAGTCATTGATTATGATGAAAACATAAACTAGATTTCATGATTGGCATCTTGTTTTGTTAGAAAAAAAATTAGAAAGTATAAAGATTATTTAGTTGTTGAAAACTAGACCACAAAAAGTCTATATCAATAAGCCTCTTTGAGTGTAGGTACCCTTACCCTAGTAGCCCGTAGTCATTTTTTTCATTATTTAATTTGAAACTGATACAAGGAACCACATCCCAAAGGATCAAATAGTTAATTTGTCTTTGTAAAAAGAGACATATTTGTATCTAATTTCTTAAATGAATATATAATGTAAAATAGAGTGAGTTCTTCAAGTGAATCATTATATTAACTATAATATACCTACATCTATCATTATAAAAATATTAGAACCTTGGGGGAAAACATGAGAATACCATGAGCCCAAATACTTAGTACGAGCATTAATATCATTGAATCTACATGTAAATAAATCATAATCAATATAGAATGATACATAACTAAAATAAATTCCATTTAATCACTAACTTGAGCATAATATGATAAACATAAAAAATGATAAAATAATTACATAAATGTAATCACATGAGCATGAAACAATTATATATATATTCTAAATAATCAAATAATTACATTGACATCAATAGAAATCACATAATTTATAAATTTATAATGATGGACATCATAAAAATAATTTCATGGCCTCGTGATTAGACATCTGACCTAAATTGGAAAATCCTTAGCCAAATACCACAGTTAGATCGTCTTATGAGACATACGATGCACTAGGGGTCAATTGAGAACATGATTATCACTTACTATGTCAAATTAATTCCTCATATGAAAGGAGTTAAACATAATTTACATAAATATTCTTTTTAAACAGATAATATAATAAATTTTGAAAATTACCTGAATCAATAAAAATAATCATAAACCATTTGGTGTCATATACTGAATGGTATCAATATAGAATATGTCAATTTAAAATGTTTATAAACCATCTGAAGAAATAACAATGAAGGTATCATTGGATTATATACATAGTGATACTTTATTAACATCATTGTACATTATCTTTGATGGAAAAATATTTTGAAAGATCACTTTGAAAATTTTTTCAAGATAATAACCATTCATTGAAAATCATATTTTTTTTCTAAAATTTAAAATTTAAAATTTAAAAACTTATATAGAATTAAATTTATTTCAAAATAAAATTTTAAACATATAATATATTATTACTTGTAAATAATTTTCATGATGGTGGAAAATTCTATTTGTGCCAAACATGTGAAAAACGAAAAATTGCTTTCCCACTTAAGTAAAAATTCAAGAATTACCTCATATGGAAAATTAAAAGAAGATTCTTTTTAAACCCTTTGTATTGATTCAGTAATTGGTAAATTTTTCATTAATGATTCCTTTGTTTAATTTATAAACATTTTTGGAATCATTTTTTGAAATCACGTATATGGATGAAAATTGTGTTTTGACCCAAGAGTTAAATGAAGATGTTATTTTATTGAAAACAATATTTTATACTCTTCAGTATGTAAAGAGATTAAAATGAATGGATAACATGAATTATTATCAAATATAAATATTAAAAAAATATTATGAGTTTCATGAGAGATTTTTCATAAAATTTTATCATTGGAAGCATAAAAAATAAATCATCCCTACAAATGATGTTATTATACTATAAAACTATTAAAAAATTAGTTAAATTGAATCATAATAAACATGATATAATAATAATAAATTAAACATAAAATATCATGATAATAAATAATCTCATTTTATTAAATATAGAAGTGGCTATATATACATCTCATAAAATAAGATAGATTCATAACATGGTATATCAGTACGAGAAAAAATGGTATTAGCGACGGGTTATTTGCGACGGGAATATGTCCTGTCGCAAATAACCCCCGCAATCGGGGTATTTGTGACCGGGCATAATCCCTGTCGCAAATAAAGAGTTATTTGCGACAGGATATTCTCACCCGTCGCAAATGGTTTGATGCGAATGCGCGCCAAATCGTGCGAAAGATATTTGCGACGGGATGGGGTTCCCGTTGCTAATAACCTGGCAGCAGGGGTTATTTGCGACGGGCCCCGTCGCAAATAATCTCTTTTATTACCACCCATAATAAATGCAGCCGAGGTTATTTGCAACGGGACCGTCGCAAATAATAACAATTGCGACAGGAATACCTTCGCAATAAACCCCATCGCAAATAATCTAACCTATAAATACAGCCATCCTTGAAAAGTTTTCTGAATCTGAACTAATTTTTTAATAGTTTATATGTGTTGAGTGAATTTTGTTTTGTAAGTCGATTTCAAGGTGGTTGCAGGGATCATCCTACATATACAACAAATCAAAAGCTCGAAAACCAGTTTATGGTTTTTTTCTGAATTTTAATTTAATATTTATTTAATGTTTTTGTTTTATATTTTTACATTAGTTTTTATTATTTCTTATTAGATATAATTATATTGTATTAAGGTATTAAATTTTATTTTTTAGATTTAATTATTAGTAATTAACAATATGTAATAATTATGTGACTGTAATTAATAATTAACAACTTTAATTTTAATTAAAGATAGTAATTAGTAATTAATAAATGTAATTAGTAGTTAATGAATGTAATTAGTAGTTAATGAATGTAATTAGTAGTTAATGAATGTAATTTTTAGTTAATGAATATAATTTGTAATAATTGGAATAATTCAAAAAAATAGTAATAATTAGAAAAAATTAACAATAATTAGTAATAAGTAACATTAATTAGTAATAATTAGTAATAATTAATAATAATTAACAATAATTACCAATAATTACCAATAATTAGTAATAATTAACAATAATTACCAATAATAAGTAATAATTAGTAATAATTAGTAATAATTAGTAATAATTATCAATATTTACCAATATTTACCAATAATTTCCAATAATTCTCAATATTTTCCAATATTTACCAATATTTACCAATATTTACTAATAAATGCCAATAATTGTCAATATTTACCAATAATTAAGAATAATTACCAAAAATAAGGAATAATAAACAATAATTATAAATAATTACCAATAATTAAAAATAATTACCAATAATTAGGAATAATTACCAATAATTAGGAATAATTACCAATAATTAGGAATAATTACCAATAATTAATAATAATTACCTATAATTACCAATAATTACCAATAATTACCAATAATTACCAATAATTACCAATAATTACCAATAATTACCAATAATTACCAATAATTACCAATAATTACCAATAATTACCAATAATTACCAACAATTACCAATAATTAGGAATAATTAACAAAAATTAGGAATAATTACCAATAATTAGGAATAATTACCAATAATTAGGAATAATTACCAATAATTACTAATAATTAACAATAATTACCAATAATTACCAATAATTTCCAATAATTGTCAATATTTACCAATAATTAGGAATAATTACCAATAATTAGGAATAATTAGTAATAATAAGGAATAACTAGTAATAATTAGGAATAATTAGTAATAATTAGGAATAATTAACAATAATTAGGAAAAAATACCAATAATTAGGAATAATTACCAATATTTAGGAATAATTACCAATAATTAGGAATAATTACCAATAATTAGTAATAATTACCACTAATTACCCTTAATTACCACTAATTACCAATAATTACCAATAATTAGTAATAATTGACAATAATTACCAATAATTGCTAATAATTAACAATAATTAGTAATAATTAACAATAATTAGTAATAATTAACAATAATTAGTAATAATTAGTAATTACCAATATTTACCAATATTTACCAATAATTGCCAATAGTTGCCAATATTTTCCAATAATTGCCAATAATTGTCAATATTTACCAATAACTAGGAATAATTACCAATAATTAGGAATAATTACCAATAATTAGGAATAATTACCAATAATTAGGAATAATTACCAATAATTAGGAATAATTACCAATAATTAGTAATAATTACCAATAATTAGTAATAATTAGTAATAATTAAGAATAATTACCAATAATTTGGGATAATTAGTAATAATTATCTAATTGGAAGAAACTAGCATGATCATTGTCTTTCTTAATTATCTTTTCATCTCTGTATTGGGTTTAAGAAAACATCTGTCTCCACATGTAATATTTGCATTCTTTTTCAAAATTATCAACCTACTCACTAATAGAGAGGTGAAAGTGAATGAAAATATTACATGTGGGGATAAAATGTTAAACACACAGATGAAAGGAGAATTGTAACATAATATAGAAAATTATATTATTTTAATATTAATAATAAAAAATGCTAATAATGTAATAATGTTATCATTATATAATTAATATTTATGAAAAAAATAATATTAGAATTATTAAAATAATAAAAAATTTATAAAATTTTAACATTATCAATATGTGTAATAGGTTTTTCTTTATTCTTAACATGTTAAATTCTTAAAGGGTCAATTTTTAGGTCTATCACAATAAAAAGTTTGCATCAGTCGTGTCTGATGTAAACTCTATAATTATCCTTTCTTGAGTGTTTTTCCTAACAAATTATTCAAAACCAGCAATGCTTTTATATTTTATAGAAAAATATGGAACAACGAGGCCGTCAACAGTCATTATTAGATGACCGCATATGGATAAATCAACGTAGAAATCCAAATGGTTCTGGTTTAAATCAAGTATATATAGAGGGTGTGGAGACTTTTTTAGCATTTGCGGCATCAAATCCAGAATTTGTTTCAGAAGGCACAATAAAAATTCCTTGTAAAAAATGTGCACTGAGAATATTTGACATGTTTGAAAAAGTTGGGAGACATCCCTTGAGTTTTGGTTTTCAACCAGATTATGTTTTTTGGTATCAACATGGTAAACGCAGTTCTACAGAAGGTGATACTAACTTGATTCCGGATCCATCCCAGTTTCAAAATTTAGTACATGATGTTACAGGTCCATCTATTCACCATACAGAAACACAAGATGAAATTGATTCAACTCCTGAGTTGGCACACTCTGAATTTTATGAGTTGTTGAGGTCTGCTGAGGATGCGTTATATCCTGGTTGCAAGATAATAAAATTAGAAGCAGTTGGAAAATTTATGGCTATCAAATCAGACAATGGAATGTCAAACATGTGTTTTGATCAAATATTTTCTATGGTTAAAACACTATTACCCGAAGGAAATGTTTTGCCTACAAATTACTATGAGAGTAAGAGGATCGTTCGGAATTTAGGACTTAGTTGTCAGAAGATTCATGCATGTTCAAATGATTGCATTTTATATTCTGGGGAAAATGAGTCGTTGGATAGTTGTCCCACTTGTGGGAAATCGAGGTATAAAGAAGCTCAACATGGGAAGTCTGGATTGATTCCTGTAAAATAGTTGAGTTATTTTCCTCTTACATCTAGACATCAGTGTTTATTCATGTCTAAGAATACAACAACAATGGTGTCATGGCACAAAACGAATAATTCAACTGGTAAAAGATTGAATCATCCAGCTGATGGTGATTCATGGAAACATTTTGATAGATTGCATCCGTACTTTTCTTTAGAAGCCTGAAATGTGCGACTGGGTCTTTCCACTGATGGTTTCTGTCCATTCGGATCTTATGGTAGTCAGTATTCATGTTGGCCTATCTTTTGAACTCTGTACAATTTACCTCCATGGATGTTGATGAAGGAACCCTATATCATTTTGACCTTACTAATCCCAGGACATCCTAAGAAGAATATTGATGTTTATTTGAAACCATTGATTGATGAATTAAATATACTGTGGAGTACTAGTGTCAGTACTTATGATGTTGCTGTGAAAAAAAATTTCATACTAAGAGAAGCATTGATGTTGACAATCAGTGAATTTCTGGCTTATGGAATGTTATCTGGCTGGAGTACACATGGGCCGAAATCATGTCCTTACTGTATGGGAGAGAACATGGCATTTATGATTGTCCATGGAAAAAAACATTGCTATTTTGACTTTCATCGCAGATTTCTTCCAACTGATCATCCTTTTCGCAGAAACAGATCTAATTTTAGAAAATGAACATTTGAAAGGGATGGACCTCCAAAAACGCTATCAGGTACAGAGTTAAAATCAGTTGTATATTCATTACCTCCCATCACATTTGGACCCACAATAAACCAACAGAATATTTCTGGTTTTGGGAAAGAACACAATTGGCTAAAACGTAGAATATTTTGGGATTTTCCATATTGGTCTGATTTTCTGGTCCGCCACATGTTGGATGTCATGCATATTGAGAAGAACTAATTTGATAATTTGTTTCACACAGTTTTGGATACACCAGGAAAGAGCAAAGATAATGTAAATGCACGATTAGATCTTGCTCAAATTTGCAGGCGTCTAGAACTCGAACTGTTTGAGAATGTTAGAACAGAAAGGTTAATGAAACCAAAATCAGTTTATACATTGTCCAACGAAGGCCACTTATTATTTTTTCAATGGATTGAAGATTTGAGACTTACAAATGGATGGGCTTCCAATTTGGGTAGATGTTTAAATAATGGTCATATTACCGGATTAAAAGGTCATGATTGTCATGTTATAATGGAAAGACTTCTGCCCATTGGATTAAGAGGTCTATTGAATTCTGTGATATGGAATTCCATAACAGACGTATCATATTTTATTTGGGAAATTTGTGCAGTGCCAACAGATTACGATGCTCTATGCAAACTTGAAGATTATGTTGTTGTAATTATATGTAAATTGGAAAAAATATTCCCGCCGTCTTTCTTCGACTCAATGGAACATTTGATATTTCATTTTCCATATGAAGAAAAATGTGGAGGTCCGAAACAGTTTCGATTGATGTACCCATTCAGAAGATGAATGAAGAAATTGAAAAAAAGTACGTAACAAAGCATCTGTTGAAGGATCTATTGCTGAAGCTTATTTGTAGGAGGAGATATCTTTTTTCTGCTCCCACTATTTTGAATCTGAGTAACCTTCAAAACACAACCGAATGAGATGGAACGAGGGGAATATTGATGAAATCGACAATCAATTATCTGTTTTTAACCAGTCAGAGCTTCGTTTTTGTGGAGTTCATGAATGATGGATTTCAGATGATGAACATCACAGAGCTCATACGTATGTTCTGCTCAACTGTGAAGAGATGACATCATTTGTATTGTAAGTTCTTATATTACTTATTCTAATATTTATGTTACAATAAATCACTTTGTTTTTTTATAGATTTTATGATAATCATATCAAGAAAAAACTTCCACAAAATACAGCAGCTTCTCTCGAATAACGCAGGAAATTTTTTTTTCTCAGTGGTTTCAAATACTGGTAACATAAATTTTTCATACTTTAACATCTCCTTCCATTTATAGTTTACTATATTGATAATTATATCACAAATTTTCTGGTGTCTCGACATGCTGATAAAATTGACAAACAACTTTGTATATTGAGTAACCCACCATCCAAAATGGTGAAATCTTATTATGCATATCTGGTGAATGGTTTTCAATTTCATACACATGCATATGGGGAATCAAAAAAAACAATGAATAGTGGAGTTTTCTTGAGAGGATCTCATCATAGAGAAAATTAAGTTGACCTTTATTGAATACTTGATGAAATCATTGAACTCTGTTATCTAGGACACCATTTCATAATGATGTTCAAATCTCAGTGGTTGGATACTGAGAGAGGCGTGCGTGTTCATCCGACTCATGGAATCCTTGATATTAAATGTAAAAGTGTTCCTGCAGTAAATGAACCATTCTTACTGGCTCAACAGGCTCATCAAGTTTATTATGAAAAGTATCATGCTATTTCAAGAGACTTGACTAATTGGTGGAGCATAATAAAAATGAAAATTCAAGGCAATCAGTTTAGTTAAAGTGAATGTGCTTTCACTAAAGAGAAAAATTGAAGTTTTTCAAGAGAGTACTCAAAATAAATCTTTGTTACAAAGAGACATTAGTATCGATGATGAAACCCCTCAATTAAGAGTCAGTGATGATGATGATGATGGTAATAATGTCACAAATGAATATGAAATGGTAAGAGATGAAGCAACTGGAACTCAAATGGATATCGATGATATTGAGGAGGAATATGAAGTTGACATTGATAGTTATGAAGATGATGATGAAGCTGAACATTGATACAATTCAATGGTAATTATATGTAATCATAACTAATATATATGTATATATAATAATAATTATCAATTATTTTCTAACAACATTAGTTTTCTGTTTCAGATGGAAGAGGACATATTTCGTGAGTTGGCGGATGCTGACCTATCTTTTAATGCGGACGAGTTGCTGGCACCTGACCCTCAGCCTAAAGGCACTTTATGGAGTACGCGGAGGGGGCACAGTCTTGCATGACTGATGATTCCTGACCCCATCCCTGAGCGACGTCCACATCTTGGGTTCGATCCATACACCCGGAGGTGTGATAACCTGTGCATTTTACTAAGATTTCATTAATCTATTTACATAATAAATGTTTTATTATTGTTTTTACAGTTTTCCGCATATAGCAGTCAGACAGGGAATCACTATTTTGCGCAACAATTTTTCTCATCCATGGACGACTTGGGATCATATTCCTGTTGATGTGTTGCAGGCCATGTTCGGTCATTCGTTGGTACGTACGTAAATAAATAATTTTTATTTTGAAATTTATTTCATTTATAACTTGATATTTTGAATTATTTGTAGGGTTTATGGTATCCAATCAAGGATACCATGCGTGACGCCATCCACGAGGCTTGGGAGGTGGCCATGCATGATCGCTTTCATCAGTTTTTGCACAATTTAAGAAGAGATTCCATGCAGAAAACAGGAGTGTCAGATTTTGACGAGTCAGGTAGAGAACACCGACTAGAGTACATTTCATCCCACGTATGGGGTGAATTATGTGCACACTGGTTGAGTGGTGGCTTTCAGAGAAGATCATCAGTAGGGAGGCAGAATCGGGGGAGACAGGAGGTGACTAATCGAGATGGGATTCGTACTTTCAATACTAATAGACAGCATTTGGTACGTACATTTTTTATAAATATTTTATATAACTTTAAATATTAACAATTTATTTTATATTCTTATAGGCTGTCGAGCACCCCGATATTACGGAGTACGACGTATATCAGAGGATGTACAGTGATCCAGCTATTGGGGAGCTCAGAGGTGATCGCCAGCGTCTAATCGTGGTCAGTATTATTTGTTTTCAAGTTTACAAGTTAACTGCATATAAAATATTCACAATTTTAATTTTAAATTGCAACTACAGGAGTCATATGAGACCGCAGCGTCACAGACCCAACATGAGGGTCAGGACGAGGCATCAGATCAGACCAGTGGCCATCAGTTTGATGAGGCGACATGGATGCAGGCAACCCAATATGCCTTTGAGATGGGCTGGGTAGTTGGTATCGGCTCTCGACTGAATTTCGGAGATTATTATGGCAGTGTTGCGATGTCGGCATCCATCTTGAGAGGAGCTCATGCATCTTCTTCCGCTACATAGTATGAGGATCATTTGCGATCTTAGACTGAGTTGATAGAGAGTCTCCAAAAGGAGCAGAAGGAGATGCGTCGGCAGCAGCAGCAACATGAGGAGGAGCGTCGATGACAACAGTAGGTGTACGAGGAGCAGATGAGTCAGTGGCAACAACAGTAGCAGGAGCAGAAGGAGTACATGCGCCGATTCACTCATGTCTTAGGGATGGAGTTTCCTCCACTAGAAGATCCCCCTCCTCCCCCTCCTCCTTCAGATTAGTTATTGTTTAGATGTTATAAAGTTTGAAAATTTAACATATGACATTTTTTCTATTCAGAGTTTCTGTCTCTCTTATACTGGTGTCAATATTATATTATTTAATTTCTATTTATTTTTAATAATTTATAATTTATTATTGGTATTTATTTTATTGTTTGTTTATTTTATTAATAATAATATTATTCTTAGTATTTTATTATTTGTTTATATTTCTTTTTGAAAATGTTGATAATTTTCATATTTTTATTTTCTAATTATTTTAATAATATTATATTCATTATTTTTAATACATAAAAAGTTTCTAAATTTTTAATTAAAATTATAATTTTTTAATTATTTATAATAGTATGAATTCGGTATATTATTATTTTTATATAATATTATATTATTTATATTACAATATTTATATGTTTAATAATATTATTCATATTTTATAGTATTAATTTTTTTATACATATTTAATTTTTTTAATATTTTAATTTAATTATAATTTTATAAATATTTGAATGATTTTTTGTTATAATATTTGAATGAATTATAATTGTTTTTTACTATTATAATATTAATTAAATTTTTTTATTAATAATTTAATTTTGTTTTATTTTTTATACATATTTGTGACGGGATAATCATCCCATCACAATAGGTAATTGCGACGGGACGGTATCCCGTCGCAATTAATTTTTTTTTAATTTTTTTTAAAGTTTCCTATTGTGACGGGAAAATATTCCCATCGCAATAGGAAATTGCGATGGGCCCATCACAATTACTTATTTCTTTTTTTTTGAAAAAAAAATTAACTCCTTTGTGACGGTATTCCTGGCCCGTCGCAAATAACATTAGCGACGGGCCCGTCACAAAAGTGTTATTTAATGTTTTTAATCTATATATTGATTAGTATTTGCGATGGGAAATATTACTGTCACAAATAATATTTTTAGCGACGGACCCATCGAAAATAGTTTTAGTTGTGATGCCATTTACTGCAATGGGTCATTTGCGACGGACCCCCGTCGCAAATAGGCTGTTGCGACGGGATCCCATTGCAACTGTCCCATCCCAAGTGGGCTTATTTCTAGTAGTGTATGTCTCAACGAAGGATAATTGAATAAAAATCATTTGTAATAGGCTTCACATCCTTCACATGTGTTTTAACCTCATATATAATAAATATATTTTTATTATAAATCTTATAAGGAAACATAATAATATATATCATTCCATATATGATTTACTTAGTATTTTATCACAGTTTTATTGATTTTTATTTAATAAAATCACTAGTTTGGGAGATAATTGAACTGTTTTTCATTTATGTTTTGGTTCGGTACTTTCAATACATTTAAATTATTCATGATTCAATTATATATTGAATATAAACCAAGATATAAATATCATATTTATTAATTATATATATAGTACTCTATAAAAGTTATATATTAGTGATGACTTACAACATTCATGGAAACCGTTGGCCATACATACACATGAATGTTGTCTATATTATGAATGAATGAAATTAGAGGAAAATTAAAATTAATTAAAACATATAGACTAATTATTATTATATATATATAATTAATGTCAAAACAAATTCAACCTATTTACCATCCACGTAAAAATTAAAAACATTTAACATTGTTGTATAGAGGTGGTAGTCCACACATACACATGAGCGAAGTTACTGATTTCCCAATATATTTAAAGGAATAATGTTATATGTGATATTATTTTTCCATATATAATATTATGTTGTAAATATCACATATATTCATTACAATTGTCCTTTATACCATCCGTTTATGGTGTAAGATAAAAATGAATCACATCACATCTCGAGGCTGTAGTTTGTAATACAAACCAGTGACATTATCCTATCCCCCATGGAATAGAATGGAAAAAGGTATATGTGATATAAAAATTAAATAAATTATATAATTTCATAAATAATAAATATATATATGTGTGTGTGTGTGTGTTAATACCATCATTATATCCATCCTTTAATACTGGTAACAGAATATGAATTACTTCAATTTGTGAGGTAGTAGTCCACCGTAAATGACGTATACGGTTTTTTCCCATTTGATAAATTAATATATAGACATAAGTATTACATAATCATAATAAAATATCAAGATATTTATTATAATTTTTTTGTTATATTTTCAATTAAGAATAATTTTTTAAGGATTTCATAGAAGAACTAAAATGAAAATTGATAGTAAAAAACATTAAATATTATTTTTGAAATATCAATAGGTTTAACCTAAAAACATCTGATATTTATTTATAATTTCAAAAATTACACTAGGTTATGAGGATTAAATTATGGAATAAATTTTGGTATGAATTTACCAAACCTAATGGCACTGTAATCCTGAATAGGAGGGGATGGTGGGGGGGCTTTAATATGCATGGGAGAGGACACACATGGAATAACTAAAAATAAAAAGTGTTACCCATATTTTTTTACTCCAAAAGCATCAAAAAATGGGTCATTATAGTTCCTTAGGGTTTATAAAATCTATATATATCCATAAAAATTATGTTGAAAAATTTCTATGTAATTTTAACCCTTGTTGTTATATTTTAACCCCATGTAAATCAGTTTTAACCATAACTACGTGAATTAATTTTTTCTATTTATACTATTAATATGGTAAAAATATTATGTCAACCATATTGAATAATATTTATAATGATTTTTTTCAATATTTTATCCATTTTATAATGTAAAATGAAAATTATTGTGTTAATCCCATCTAAAATAAAAGCTATATATGCGATGAAAAAAAGGATATTGAAGTAAAAGTTCCCATAAGTATGAAATGTTTTTATATTAAAATTGAACATAAAATTGAATATAAAGATCTAAATTAGTTAAATAATATTATAATATATATAATGATACTTTATAAATATTTTTAGTTATAATTTAACTGTCTGAACAATTTAAATGAGAAATTTGTAATTAATAAGAAAATTATATTCACAATTCATTGAAATTATAATATTTTTTTAAAAATGAAAGAAAATCAACCTAATTTATTTATGAAATGATTATTTAGAAAATTTATTGGTTTTTTCAAATTAATTTTATAAAATAGGTGAAGTTCTTTTTTAATCTTTGATCTCAAAACTCAATGATATGTCTCTTCATGAAAATAGTGTTTTTAGATATTTCTCTATTTCATTCAAATGTTTTTGTTATTTCTATTTATATAAAATAGATTACTTTAGAAATAATTATATACAAGTGTAAAAATGAAATTTTCATTATCTATTTAGGCTTATTAAGAGACTTCTTCCTAAATGTTAGGAAATGTCTGTATACTATATTACTAATCATTTAGACTTAGGGTTGCGTGTTTCACAAGATTATTGGGATAATAGATTTTTAATATACTGTAATTTATTATGTTTATAAATTATTACCACTTAATATAATTTCATAAAAAATTTCTAAACAGTTACTTCATGATGAGATTCAGGTAGTTCTTTATCATAATCTATTCGGGTTCCCACGTCGCCTCTTCTATTATATGATTTATCAAAAGTGACTTTATATTATTAGTCATCCAATTACTCATTTTTTGTATTGTAGGTTCTAGAATCCATATAGTATCAACACAATAATTTATACTATAATTTGATTATATTTCATTATTGGTGATTTCATTTTTTGGGTCCATCATGTACTTATGTAACAGAGAGATATGGAACACATCATGTACATTAGAGATACATGGTGATATCGTTAAATGGTAAGGCACAGGTCCAATACATTCAAAAATTTATAAGGGTACGATGTACATGGGGATAAACTTTCTAGTCATAATATATATTATAACAGTCTTCTATGTAGAAAATTTTAAGAAAATTTTATCTCAAACCATAAATTCCAAATCATTCTTCACATTATAAGAATAACTCTTTTGTATACTTTTGAAGTTATTATAAGGGTTTAAATATTATTTATCATGGTCATTGTATCATCTATATGTTCCGGTCCAATACTATTTTATTTTTAAACTTCATCCTTTCAGGTTGGAGTATTATATCTCTGGACATAAAAACTGTCATACAAAAACACTTAAATAATATAAAGGAAGTTTTTTTATAGAAAACCTTCACCAAAGGAAAATACTAATCCCATACATCATGAAATTAAATAGGGCATGAAAACTAAAGAAATTATAATGATTGAATATTCTTTTCATACTATCCATCAGTTTATGGGTGACAATCAGTTCTCTAATACGTCACAATGTCAAGGGAATTATTCCTATGAATCTATCGTAATCCCGTGATGACTTCCATTATGTTTTCATCTCATTTTTATACAGTAAGAGATAGAGGGTGTAAGAAACCTATTGGATATTGTCTCTATCCCTTCATTCCTTTTGAAATTAAACTTCTTATAAAGTGATTATAGTTTCCTGATTTAATATTATCCCACATAAAGTGTACCTGCAAATCTATATACATCTTGGAGCTACCAAGGTACATAGAGAAGTTTCTGCAAATATCATCATCCACAGATTCCAATTTCATATCATACAACATTATAATACATATAATCTATCCAAATTTCATAACGATATCTTCACCAAAGTGTTCTGTCAATTTTCCCTTATTTATAGCCTTAATAAATATTTTACTATTTTCATCATCAGGTTGATAAATTTTTATATTTTCTAAAAATTATTCAATTAGATATAATTTGAAAAATGAGGGATGTATCATGTCATGACCCATCCTCAGGGCTCGTGTCGTGACTACCCAAAGAGCGTCTTCCATAGGCCAGGGGCTATGGACTAGCAACAATGGTGTAAATCCCTAAGCTAGGTAGGAATTTCCTTTACAAAAGTAAACACACACAATATAGTACACAACGTGAAGCAAAAAACTATATAGAAAGTGTATACAAAAGATATGCTGGAATGTAAAATGGGTCAGAAATACAAGCCCAAACGGTAAGGACAAGGAAATGACAAATAGGTAGAACAAGAAAGACATATAGTTGGAAGGTATCTAGCAGCTCCCGGTTCGTCCACCATGGATCCTACCTGAAGGGTAGGTACATATAGACTACTTAGCGCTCTATGTCTCTCCGTCTACTCCAGGTACCGACTCGTCGTGAGGTCCACCTCTGGGTACCGTCCAGTCCTCATACATTCCGCCTCGGTCAGTGCTATCCATCTTCTGCAACCAACACAACGAGGTGTGGGAAAAGCCTGTGTAGGGGTGAGTATAGAGATACTCAGTAGGGACCCTACGACACTTAAGGTCTCACAGTATCCAACAAGAATAAACCAAATAAGTAAAGGAAACAACAAATAACCACTACTTAGGTATATGCCCATACATATACCTAAGTTATCTAGTAACCCATCTCAATCATGAGGAAAACACAAATGTTATTGCCTCAGCTCAAACCAGGATTTTCATTATCTAAACCACGTCTGCTGGATAAATCCTCCTCTATCAAGAACAGTGGGCATGTCACGAAACTAAGGTTCTTATCACTAACCATGGAATGCTGAGGTACGCCACCTGTCGAGTATCACGGGTCTGCCACCAAATACTAGGTGCTCCTCCACTGTGGGTCTACTGCCGAAAACTAGGTGCTTCTCCGCCATGGGTCTTCCACCAAGTACCAGGTGCTCCTCACTGGGTTAGTCGAATCACTCCGAGTCAAATCGGTCAAGAAGTCGTCAGTTCTATCAACTACTAGGTCTTCGCACTCTGTCTGCTCATCACAGGAAGGATCCGCTCCACAAGCTACTAGGAAAAACTATAACTGTCGCGAAATCTCATGTAGAAGTATCTCAAAGGTCCGTCTTGTCAATGAGATCTCTACGCAATAGACAACGCGTCATTTGGGCGCCCAGTCTGTTAGTTATTGGCCTTTTAGTCCTGGGGCCTCGGTTGGATTTTTGTATGAACCAACCCGTCTGAATCTCAACTATACCCCAAACTCTAGTGGGGTATTCTCAAAGGGGCCATCTCTCATAAGAATTACCAGTGCCACTGAAGGTTCATCAAACGGATTCCTGATGCCAAAGATATGGCCAAAGTAAGCAAAGGGTTTGTAGTGGGCCCGGGTCTGGTCCGACCCAGTCGGATCGACTTAGCGCAACCCAGTCTGAGCCAACCATGTCTGGGTCAACCTGAAAAAACCCGACTGGTCTGACCTAGCCTGTTGGGTGGGTCATCCCGCTATGTTAGGCCTGGTCCGTTGGGCCCGGCCCAGTGGATGACGAGGGTGATTAGGCCAGTGGCACGAGGGTGGAGAATCGAGAGGTAGGCTACCGGGAGGCCAGCGGTAGGCGGAACAGAGCATGGGCAGGCCGGCCAGACACCGTGCAGGTTGTGGGTGCACTGGGGAGGGAACCAAGGTTCCGGAAAGTGTGCTTGGGTGCAGGCAGCGCGCCGGGGCGCCGGGCAGACCGCGATAGAGGGCCGCGGGGGCGCCGGGCAGGGCACCGGGGTGCCGGGAAGGCCACCAGCAGGGGCCGGGCAGGCCACTAGGGTTGTCGGGTAGCGCCCCGAGAAGCTAGGCAGGCCATCGGAAGGGCGCGTCAGCACTGGGGAGGTCGTCGGTAGGGCCCTGGGGCACTGGGTGCGCCGCTTGCAGGGGCCGGGCAGGCTACCAGGGGCGCCGGGGACGACGCCGAGGAGGCCCTCCAGGGTGCGGGAAGCTTGCTGGGGTAGGTCACTAGGGCGCGAGTAGCGTGCTGGGCGGTGAGGTTCGTGAAGGCCGTGGGTAGCATGGCCTTTGTTTGCCTTCTTCATCATCGTCATCTATTTTCCATGTCGTCGTCATCAAATGAGAGGAAGCAAAGGGGAAGGGTCAGCCATGTTCATGTAGTCCTAACCCCCCCCCCCCCACGTTATGTTAATATCATATTATATAACGTACTCCATAAATTGAACGTCGGAGAATGAGAATAAAACCAACAAAAAACCCCCTACCTTGCTTGTCGGTACTCATTGATGGAGTCACGGGAAGGCGGCGTCGTTCCGTTGACATTGGAAGAAAAAGGGTTCTCGTCTTTGGCGGATGAGCGTTTGAAGGTGACGAAGTCGAAGACGACGTTGGAGTTCTTCATGGGTGTGGCTTCCCTCTCATTCCCTAGTTGAAGAAAGAAGAAGATGGAGACGATTCTTCGTGTTCTTCGTTGAGAGGAAGTTGTCTCAATTCTTCCAAGGCTCCACCAATGAATTTTTCCAACCAAAATAAATTAATAGCATAACCTTTATTTTAAATGGTTGGCATGAATTCAAATTGATTCAAAAGGGGTGCCAATTAATTAAGAGATGTTCAATTAATTAATGGTGAGGTTTGGCACAAAGAAATCAAAAAGTAGTGATTAATTAAATTAGACAACCCTTCAAATTAATGAGGTTGGTGAGGCTCAAATAATTAATAGGGGGAAGGTGAATATGCTCCCCCACTTAATTGGGGGTTCCTAGGGGTTGAAGGGGGTTAGAGGAGTCAAATTGCTCGGGTGGGCCCCACCCAATAACATCCTCCCATGGGAGGTTATGTGTAGATGGGCCCCACCACCATAACCTCCCATGGGTATTTAGGGTGTGGTTTCCCCCACCACTATCCACCACTTGGTGGTTTTAACCACCTTAATAAAAATAAAGTTAAAACATTATTTTATTCATTTTAATTAAAAAACTCCAAAATCTAACTTCCATTCTCGTTATAATGCAACTGCATTGAAGGTATCACTAAGAAATCACTAACACTGTGAGTTAAATGGTTCCCTCGTATTTCAGTTTTGAGCACCGGTTCTAAAGTTATAAAATCATGTATGTACGTTTACTGAACTTACCCAAACAAAACTTCAGAAATTGATTTGGGGCACACCGGGCCTCAGAATAAATCACTTTCAAAAACTGCAAACTCGTAAAATTTCCATGTATTTTTGAAAAAATTCCATGGGAAATATGAGTATTTACATTCTCCCCAGCTTAGGGCTCTACATACCCATAATCTACAACTCAAAATATGGGAACAAATGGGGGAACTGAGCACACATCATAGCCTCCCACTTCCATGTGCCATCCTTGAGGTTCCCGTGCTGCCAGAAAATGTGCACCAGAGACATCGACCATCCACGTAGGACATTCTCCTGTCAATCCTTGATCTCCAATGGGACGTCCATGAAATTTTCCCCATCATCGATATCCATCTCCTCGTGGTCGATGATGTTGGATGGGTCGTGCACGTATCTCCTCAGCTGAGATACGTGGAAGACATCGTGCACCCGGTGCAATTGAGGTGGAAGAGATAAGTGGTAATCCACCTCACTTACTCTTTTGAGGACATGGAAAGATCCTATTAACAACAGAGATAACATGTCGCGTCGGACGAATCTCCATAGACCTCATCGAGGTGAGACCCGTAGAAAGACGTGGTCGCCATCCTCAAACTACAGAGTTCTCTGTCTCCTGTCAGCATATGACTTCTGCATACTCTGTAGAGTTTTCATCGACTCCTAGATGATCTGCACCTTCTTCGTGGTAGCCCATACCATCTCTGGTCCCACTAGTATTGACTCCCCTAGGTCTGTCCAGGACAGTGGTGATCTGCAAGGTCACCCGTACAAGGCCCCAAATGGTGCCATACCTATGGTGGACTGATAGCTGTTGTTGTAGGAAAACTCCACCAAAGGCAAGTGATCCTCCCAACTATGAACTAAGTCATGGAAACATGAACGGAGCATGTCCTTGAGGGTATGAATGGTCCTCTCGGTCTGACCATCCTTCTGATGATGGAAGACGGTGCTCAAGCAAAGCTGCGTCCCAAAAGCCTCCTGCAACCCCTTCCATAGCCGGGAAGTAAACCGTCCATCTCTGTCAGAGACAATAGAGAATGGTACTCCATGTAAACGCAATATCTCTTGAACATAGAGGTGTCTCGAACTCTTACTGATCCTTGCTCTCTGATCTGTTGGAAGTGTGCTGACTTGGTGAGTCGTTCAATGATCAACCACATCGAGTCATGATTCCTGGATGTACTTGGAAGACCCGTCATGAAGTCCATGGATATCTCATCCAACATCCACTCTAGGACCTTTAAAGGCTGAACCAAGCCTGCTGGTACCTGGTGCTCTGCCTTCACTTGCTGAAAAGTGAGGCACCGTGAGAAAAACTCCGCTACTGCCTTATTCATACCTGGACACCAATGTTGTCATCAAAGTTCCTAATACATCTTCGTCACTCTTGGATGGACCAATAGAGCGGAAGTGTGGAACACTCTCAACACATCCTCCTGAAGTGAAATTGGTACCTGTGTACGTCCTCTGAAGAGGATGACGTGCTCCCCACCTTATAAAATATATCAGGTGCCTACCCTGTGGATATCTAAGCACGTCGCGTCTCACAGTTAGCGTCTCCATGCTGCACCTCCCTAAATCACAGAAAATGTAGAATTGTGACTGTAAGATACTAAATATACATTTCTCCATCACTAGCCATAAAGGATATCTGTAAGGTAGCTAGCTGCTATGTCACCTCTCCTAGCAGCTGAATGCCTGATGTCCTGCTGAGGGAATCCGCAACAACATTCCCTTTCCCAGAAGTATAGAATATCTCGAATTCATAGTCCTGGAGGAACTCAAGCCAATTCCACTATCTCAGGTTTAGTTCATTCTGAGAGAATATATACCTAAGACTCTTGTGATCAGAGTACACGGTAAAATGTTCACCCATCAGATAGTGTCGCCACATCCTCAAGACGATGACCACTATTGCTAACTCCAGGTCACGAGAAGCGTAGTTATTCTAATGTTGTCTCAACTACTGAGAACCATACGTGATCATAGCTCACTCCTGCATTAGGACACACTCGAGTCTGGTCCCTGATTCGTCGCAGTAGACTACATACCCTACGCCTTCCTCGGGAAGCCTCAAAATGGGGCCACTAGTAAGCCTCTACCTTAGCTCCTGAAAGCTCTGTTGGCATATCTCTGAACACACTATGGCTTTCCCATTCTTTTTCAAGGCTGATAGTGGCACTGCAACTTTTGAGAAGTCTGGAACGAATCTCCGATAGTATCCATCCAAGCCCAGGAAACATCGTACCTCCATCACACTCCTAGGTGGAGCCCAAGGAAATACCGCCTCAATCTTTGCCGGGTCTACTGGAACTCCATCCTCTGAGATGACGTGTCCTAAGAAGTGAACTTCTCGAATCCAGAACTGGCACTTAGAGAGCTTACCATAAATCTAGTGCTTTCACAGTTTATCCAGTAATTCCCACAAATGGTAGGCATGATCCACCTCAACAGTCAAGTAGATCAGAATGTCATCAATGAAGAATACGACAATGTGATCAAGGTAAGGCTGGATGATCCAGTTCATGAGGCTCATGAACACTACTGGGGAATAGGTTACACCAGAGGGCATAACTAAGAACTCATAGTGGTCGTATAGACACCTGAGGGTCGTCTTCCTCACATCCTCATCTTGAATTCTGAGCTAGTGATAGCCTGATATGAGGTCTATCTTTGAGAACCATCATGCTCCCTTTAGCGGATCAAATAGGCCATCAATCCTCGGAAGTGGGTACTTGTTCTTCATGGTCACCTGGTTCAGGCGATGGTAGTCGAAATAGAGGCACAAGCTCCCATACACCTTCTTGGCGAACAGAATCAGGGATGCCCCTGGAGAAACGCTGGGATGGATGAATCCCTTCCCCTGCAAGTCATCCAGCTATACCATCAGCTCGTTAACCTCAGCGAGAGACATCTGATATGCTGGATTAGATATCAGTGTCGTCCCATGGTACATGTCAATTTATATGTCCACATATTTATGTGGAGGTAGTCCTGGAACATAATTAAGTAAAACATCCGCGTACTGGCCCACCATTTCAAGATAAGTCAAACTCTCCACATCATCTGCTCTGAGGGTGAGGCAAGACAACTGGTGACTGAACGGCTACACCCTCATCCGAGTATGTCCATCCTGCACTGCAATGGTTCCCTTCTCACCGGTGATGGTGAACCTGGTCCCATCTATGTGGAGACGCCACACTTTTTTCCTAATACAGTCGATATGAGCATAGAATTTAGATAACCAGTCCATACACAAGAGGACGTCCTAAGGATTCAACGCCACTACAAGGAGATCCCACCCGAAGTTCTCACCTCCTAGAGTAAGCTCTCACATCTGAAACCAGTGCATAATCATCATGTCTGCTCCCGTAAGAGTCTCTAGCCATAAGGATCAAGACAAAAACTACATCGGAATATCCAAGCTCTGAAAGAGGGCAGTGGAAATGAAAGAATGACTGGAACATGTGTCTATAAAAACTGCAGGTAAGGTGGAATAGAAACAGATCGTACCTCGAATCATCTCCAGAGCACCATGGTCATATGACTCACCTACCTGAAGATGAGATGTCCCCTGTCCACCCACTCCCTCCGGTCAGGGTGTACCTCGTGGTGATGGTGGCAGTAACACCTTGTAACGTTTCCCACCGACAGTTGCTCGACAATATCCTCTGCCATGTCCAACTACTCCTTATGGACCACCACCATTAAACCTCTACCTCTGTCTAGGAGGTACCTCAACTGTATCCTGATCATCAGAACGGTGGTTCAGACAGTCACAAGCCATGTGACGAAGAACACCGCATGTGTAACATTGCCCGCTCCTGGCATGACTGGCTCTATCTCTACTTCAGGTACCCCACACAACTGATCCTGAGTTGTGTAGTCGTCTACCTATAGGTCTGGTCCTCTTAGACCTCTATGACATCTGTCTACTTCTAGCTGCAGAAGACTCTGATGCGTGTTGGCTAGTGCTAGGTCCCGCTGCTAGAGACTGCTCGGCAAGGAAACTCTCAACTAGGAGGGCTCTCTCTAGAACCCCTAGATATGCTGCGATGTTGAGTGAGATCATCAGAGATCTTATATCTTGCCTGAGATACTTCTTGATGGTCTGTTCCCTGAGTAATGTGTCTCGTACCATATCAGTTGAGTAGCGCAAGAGGTCGTTGAACCTCGCTGAGTTCTGCGGTACTGTCATACTACACAGCTGCAGATGAAGTGGCTCCTGTATCTGCACCACTCGAAGGGTGGCCGGTACAAACTCTGCATGGAAAAAGCTCTCAAATCATGCCAATAGAAGTGCTACCTCATCTTGGACCTGGAGCATCAGGCTCCACCATCTGCCTGCTGCTGCCTAAAGGAGGCTGGCAGCAAGGATCACCATGTTGTTTGCTGGGGTCCCTACTAGCCTGAAGACTCTCACCATAGTCTCCAGCCAATCCTCAGCCTACTTCTGGTCATTCTCTCCCCGGATCCTGGGTGGCCTCTGGTGATTGAACTCGTGCAGCATGCTCAAGTGGTGTGCATCGTCTGCTGCTGGGGCTGGTGGAATCGGTGGACCAACGGGAAGTGGTACCGCTGGTGCCTCTGCTAGAAAGGCCCCCTACACCGAAGCCTCGTTGCTCGGTGGGCTATAAGTAAGTACGATTCTCGGGGATCTAACTGGTCGTCCACGAGGAGGCATCCTAAAATCATCATATGTGACATGGTCAAATGATTATACCTGGTGAGCTGATCTGGTTGAGTTGACTTAAAGAAAAACTTTTGAAGCACACACGCAATAAGTGTTTTCGTGCACTAAGATGGAAATCAGTAGTCAGGGTCCTGGTGTACGGATATGTCGGTCGTCGCACCAAAATTGGACTCCGGTACAGAAAAACACACTCGATACCCTTAACACTATTGCTTCAGAGAAAAGAAATATCAGATTCCTATGTTTTGCGGTAGAACCCACTCCTATGATACAAATTTTTCACGACCTGTCCTCAGGACCCATGCTGTTACTACCCCATGCCTTCCTTCCATAGGCCAGGGGATGGAGACCAGCACCAAAGGTGGAAATCCCTAAGATGGGAAAGCATTTCCTTTATAAAAGTAAACACACACAAAAAATTACACAGCTGGAAGCAAAACACTAAATAGAAACTGCATAAAAAGATATTATGAAACGTAAAAGAGGCCAGAAATACATTCCCAACATTAAAGTACAAGGAAAAGACAAACAGGTACAACTAAAAAGACAAACAACTGGATGGTTTCTAGAAGATCCTGGATCATCCACCACGGATCCTCCAAGAAGGGTAGGTACAGATAGCCTCCTCAGTCCTCCACATCCGTCCGTCTCCTCCAGGTACCAACACATCATGAGGTCCACCTCTAGGTACCATCTAGTCTTCGTACACTCTGCATCGGTCAACGATGTATGTTGTCTGCATCCAACACAAAGAGGTGCAAGAAAAGATCATGCAGGGTGAGTATAAAGATACTCAGTAGGGACCATGGGACCCTCATGGTCTCACAATATCAAACAAGGATAAACGACAAAGTAAAGGAAACAACAGATAACCATTACTTAGGTATATGCCCATACATATACCTAAGTTATCTAGTAACCCATCTCAATCATGAGGAAAACACAAAGGTTATTGACTCAAATCAAACCAGGATTTTCATTATTGAAACCACGGCTGCTGGAGAACTCCTCCAATATCGAGAAAAGTGGGCTAGTAGGGACACTAAGGCGCTTCTCACTAACCTTGGACTGCTGAGGTACTCCTCCAGTCGAGTACCATGGGACTGCCGCCAAATACCAGGCACTCCTCCGCTGTGGGTCTACCGCCAATTACCAGGCCCTCCCACTAATAGCTTGCAGAGGTACTCCTCCTATCGAGTACCGCTAGTCTTCCACCAAATACCACACACTCTTTCACCATGGGTCTGCAACTAAGTACCATTCTCTCCCCACTCATCTAGTCGAATCACTCCGATTCAAATCGTTCAAGCAGTCGTCAGGTCTGTCACCTACTAGGTCTCTGCACTATGTCTTCTCATCACTATAAGGATCCCTCTATGAGCTACTGGAAAAAAAAACCTTTCACGAAGTCTCACATAGAAGTATCTCAATGGTCTGTCTCGTCAATGGGATCTCAATGCAACAGATGGTGTGTCATTCAGACATCTGGTCTGTTAGTTATTAGCCTTTTCGTCCTAGGGTGCCGGTTGGATTTGTGTACGAACCAATCCGACCGTATCTAAACTATACCCTGAAAAAAGTGGGGTATTATCTAAAGGACCATCTCTCCTTGAGATTACCAGCACTACTGATGGTTCATCAAACCGACGCCTGGTGCCAAAGAAATGGACAAAGTAAGCAAAGGGTCGGTAGTGGGCCCGAGTCCGGTCCGACCTAGTCCGACCGACTCCGCCCAACCCAGTCTGAGCCGACCCGGTCTGGGTCATCCCAGACAGACCCGATGGGTCTGACCCAGCCCGTTGGGTGGGTCAGCTTTCAATGTTATCCATGTTCTGCTGGGCCATGCCCAATGGACTATGAGGGCGATTCAACCAATTCCACGAGGGGAACAACTCAGGAGGTTGAACGATGGGAGGCCATGGGTAGGCCGCACGAGGCGCGGGCGGGCGATCCGGACACCGAGCAGGTCGTGGGTGCACCAGGCAGGGTTCCATGGCCCCGGGCAGTGCGTTGGGGCGCGGGCAGTGCGCCTGGCCGTCGGGCAGACTGCGGTAGGGGGCCGCAGGGCGCCGGGCCGGGCGCCGGGGTGCGGGGTAGGCCACCGGAAGGGGCCGGGGAGGCCTTTGGTAGGGTGCGGGGTTGCCGGGAAGGCAATCGGCAGGGGCCTGGCAGGCCATCGGGGGCACTAGGTAGCACGCCGGGGTGCCGGGCAGGCCGTCGGCAAGGTGCGGGGGCACCGTGCTGACCCCCGGAAGGGGTAGGGTAGGCCTCTTGGGGGGTTGGGTAGCACGCCGGGGTTGTGCGCCAGGGTGTGGGTAGCGCGACTGGACAGTGCGTGAGGGCACGGGTAGCGCAGCTGGCGCCGTTGGGGCGGTGCGGTTCTTGGAGGCTGCGGGTAGTGTGGCCTTTGTTCACCGTCATTGTCGCCATCTCCATTTTTCCATGTCGTCACCGTCGAATGAGAACAAACAAAGGGGAAGGGTCGGACATGTTTGTGCGATCCGAACCCCCACCCCCACGTTATGTTGATATCATATGGAATAAATTACTCCATAAATTGAACGTTGGAGAAGGGGAATAAAACCAACACAAATCCCCATACCTCGCTTGTTGGTACTTGTTGATAGAGTCGAGGGAAGGCGGCGTCATTCCATTGAATTCAGAGGAAAAAGGGTACTTGTCATTGGTGGATGAGTGTTCCAAGGTGATGAAGTCGAAGACGACGTCAGCGTTCATCATGCGCGTCGCTTCCCTTTGTTGCCCCGGTTGAAGAAGGAAGAAGATGGTGACGATTCTTCGTTGAGAGGATGTTCTCTCAATTCTTCCAAGGCTCCACCAAAGAACTATACCAACCAAAATAAAGTAATAACATAACCTTTATTTTATATTGTTGGCATGAATTAAAATGGATTCCAAATGGGTTCCAATTAATTAAAATATGTTCAATTAATTAATCATGAGGGTTGGCACAAAGAATTCAAAAAGTTGGGATTAATTAAATTAGACAACCAATCAAATTAATGAGGGTGGTGAGGCTCAAATAATTAATTGAGAAAGGTGAAGAGGCTACCACACTTAATTGGGTGTTCAAAGGGGTTAAAGGGGGTTAGATGAGTTAAAGAGATCCGGTGGGCCCCACATAATAACATCCTCCCAATAAAGGTTATGTGCGGGTCGGCCCCACCACAATAACCACTTCTGGGAGGTTATGATGTGGTGCCCCCCCACCACTAACCACCACTTGGTGGTTTTAACAAGCTTAATAAAAATAAAGTTAAAACTTTTATTCTTATTCATTTTAATTAAAAACCTCCAAAATATAACTTCAATTCTCATTAGAACACAACTATGGTGAAGGTCTCACTAAGAAATCATTGACACTACAAGTTCAACAGTGCCCTTCGATTTCAATTTTGAGCATCGGTTCAAAACCTATAAAATCTCGTATGTACCATTACTGAACGTACCTGAAAAAAACATCAGAAATTGATTCTGGGAACACCGGGCATCGGAATCAAGTGCCGTTAGAAACTCCGTACTCTTAAAATTCCCATGTATTTAAAAAAAATTCAACGGGAAATCTGGGTCTTTACATAACCCCATTATTATTGATTTTTTGAAACATATTTACTATATATATGATCAAATGATCTATATCATTCCACATTTTTTCAGGACTCCATGATATTTCTAGAAAAAAACAAATAATAAAATATTTTCCATCATATGGAGGATGCACATTGAGAAATAGTAGTCTATGAGTATCTTGATCTATCTACCTTGCCTTATGGTGAGAACTATCTATAAAAAATGAATTTCATACTCTTTTTATTTGTTTATATCTCATATCATTATCCATGTAGATATTTTCACTATATATTCAATGAAAATATTAATATTTGCAACTCAATATCCTGTATTGGATAGTTTTTTGATGTATCATTAATTACCATGATGCGTAGAAGATAACATTATCAGTCTATAATAGTACACAACCAAGAACCATCTTTGATACATCACTATATACTAAAACCCATCATTTCCCAATGGTAGAGTA
Organism: Viscum album; assembly: GCA_963277665.1. NCBI lineage: Eukaryota > Viridiplantae > Streptophyta > Magnoliopsida > Santalales > Viscaceae > Viscum > Viscum album. The sequence continues at coordinate 296,055,991 of OY728132.1, read as the reverse complement.
AAAATAGGATTAATCGCCAATATAAATATAAATTGTTCTTAAAATTACACAAATTATATTATCCATATGAACTTGACTACATTATGACTAAATCTAGGCTAAAGATTCACCTAACTGAGAATAAATGTGAACAAAATGCTGATATTATACTACCAAACAAATGAATCTTCTTACCAAGATTACATTAGTTATTGTAGTCCATTTATGTAATTTCATTTCTTCACTAGATTGACTGAAATTCCATTCATGGTGATAATATATTAAAATAAAAGAAGTATTCTGACGTCGGAATTCACACTTGTTAAATTTCACCTATAATGATTTTCTTCTAAGCCTCTCAAGAATGATCCTCATGAGACTAATATAGTCCTCACATATCTTATTATATATTAATATATAATCAATAAATATGATAAAAATTTAATCAATCTATTCTTTCAATTTTATATTCATTAGCTCCATGATGTAATGGGGTTCATTAGAAAATAATTTGGAAATACTGGAAACATTTAATGACTATACATTTTACTAAATACTATATACGAAACAACTTCCTTATTTACTCATAATAAATGATACATAGAAAGAAGGTAAAAAATGGAAAAAATTTATCTCTTGATGAGTTGATGAATCTAGTCATCAATGTGAGGTAGGGGCACTTTTTTAGGGTCATAATATAATTTCATTCACTATAATAAATGTACACCCTCATACATTTGTCAATATTATTTAGGATCTGATATCAGGATCTTTATCATGATACACTATGGTCGTATAAATCCGTAATAACAAAAATAATCTGGTTATTTATTAAATTACACTGAATCCAAAGTTGATATTATAAAGTGGTTCAATAATAAAGATTGTGTATCTTGGATTAAATCAATTGAGAAATAAATCCATGCATTGGTGGATTTCTTCGTAATTATTCAATAAAAACATCAATTTATTCCATCAAAGTAGGTACATCCTCAGTTTGAATATGGCATTTTATCTCTGTAGATTGTGTCGTCTCTTCTTCCCAAAGAATATAATATAGAAGATGAATTGGGGGTGGATCATGAAATGACTCCCAAGATGAAGTCTACCATATAATTATAAGGAATTTAACATCATCTTTGAAAATTTTAAAATCATATTCTTTGAAATGAATTTTGTATCCATATTTTTAACTTCCCAATATACCAAAGATTATATCAAAATCAACAGTATTAATAATTATGAATCTATCAATTATCACGTTTTTTGTGTCATAATTGGAACTAACTGACACATACATGTAATGGTTATACATACTATAGGCACTACAACAAATGCCGGTCCTAGCGGCGGTTTAAACCGCCGCTATATTGTGTGGTGGCGGTTTACAAAAACCGCCACTAAGTTTGGCATCGGCAATCTATTAGCGGCAGTGTTTTCGATTCCGCGGCAGTTTTAGAAATGTGTCGTAGGTTCGTCATTTAGCGGCAGTTTCTCTTCATTTAGCGGCGGTTATATGGGTATCTTATTCGCGGCGGTTTTAACCGCAGCTAAATTCAGGCGTTTGATGCGCCAATTCTGCGGCGGTGAATACCACCGCTAAATATCAACATAATATTTAGCGGCGGTTTTAACTGCCGCTAAATTCTGCCCAGTTCATCATTTAACGGTGGTTGTAACCGCCGCTAAATGATTCTCGGTTATTTAGCGGCGGTTAAAACCGCCGCTAAATGTTGAACTGGAAAAAAAATATATTGGATCTGCTCCACCACTGCCCTAAATTTTCCAAAACCACAGCCACATCTCACCCATCAGCCCCACATAATATCACATCCACACATATTTGTAATGTACAATAGCTTACAACATTATTACATCATTACCATTTCATATTCCATCACTAAAAGAATACTACCACAAACCACTACACACAAAAACCAACATCCTCATAATAGTGACCATAACATCTCTTACCATAATAAAAACCAACATTAAAAAAACCATCCCTCATAGACAAAACCACACCATAACAAGAAACATGTATCTCACTATGAGAACCAAATTCACCCATAACACGTTTACAATTAAAAACAAATTGTGAAACCAAACTTGTTGGTTCCATCATACTTCAAACCCCTTAAATCCCACACAAAAAAAGATGAACAACAGACAACCAAATGTACACAAGAATATATTTCAAGATATATGAAGACAATTTCACATTAATTCATCATCTCATGTGGTTGTTTTTTCATAATTATCAAAATTTTCAATGTAATTGATTCTTATCAAAATATAACTATTATTCCTTTTTCGATGGATGAGTTAAAATAATCATCCAAAAGAAGATTTTATAAATAGACAAATAATACATTCAGGAATCACAAGGAAGAAGAGAATGATACTGTGGAATAATAATGAAAAACCAAATATCTAGTAACCATATTTGAAATCACGGATCACGTAAAATCCATTTCAAAATCAATTAGTTATTTTTTCTTTGATTTATCTCAATTACCCACACACATGGAGAAAACCACGATAATTTCATAAATGGTAAAATCAATAGAGATTAAGGACACCCTAATAGAATATACTATAATTATTTCTACACAAAAAAATGGAAATGAGAAGGATATGTAATAGCCTATATATACCAAGGTAATGCTTTGATCAGTAACACAACCCATTTAGAGAATGGAGGAATAATGGAGGGGGACTAAAAACAACATCAAACTTCACATCACGGTGCAATCAAATGAAGAATGGTAGTAAAGAACATACCTAGAATTGCATGTTTGGGGAGTCCATGTCCCATATAGTGGATCTAAAAAATTAAAACCATATCTAAGGATTGATGAAACAAGATAAAAACAAGTTAATACATAATATAGAAGGAGTCGCCTAATTTAAGATTCAAAATTTAATTTACCAAACGTTATTGGGTTGTTATGTTTGTCAAAATTCCATTTTTTTGTATCATAAAATTTGGTTTCATTTAAATGATGGGTAATTGACCATTTAAAACCATGAATCATGATTATTTCAGTAATGTTGGGATACATGGATGATATTGTGAATTATTTTTATCAGTGGTTAGAGCTCCAACTGATATAACACCTCACCAATGTTCACCAAAACCTAAAAAATCCAGAACAACCTAGGAGAATCCACACTCCCTCACACAAAATATGCCTACACCATCATGGAAACAACCTCAAGAACACATGATCTTTGAAATATAACTACATGGGTCTACATCTATATTATACAGTGGTATTGAAATGATCCTGATCTTCTTTTATATATTCTATAACTATTAGGATATTTTAAGTCATGCATTACACCACACTAGAAAAATATTTTTTTATTCCCTTACATAGACACATCACAATGTAAAAGTATACAACATCCAACACAACTCATAGAATATATACACAAAAACAGATGAATGATGTATATTTTTATCGGAAAACAAAAAAAAAATTGGTGTTTTATTCACCCATAATGCAACTAGGTCAAAATTAATGTTCCCAAAAAATCCCACAACTTATTGAAATTCAATTCCAGATTTCCATCGATTAGGGGATTGAAAGTCATTTTAAAGAGAGTTTAGGTAATGGATGGATTCCATATTCCTCCCAATAATGATGATATGAAATAGGAATTACATTCTAAACAATTAATTATGGTATCATGGGGAGTCCTAAAACCTCATCCATGTACAATCATTCTTAATAATGCATTACGAATCAATTCCAATAACATGGACATTGCCTTATTTGTAATTCCACATAGACATTTGATATGGTACAACTTCAGTAGAAATGAAAGCTTTGAATATTTCAAACACCCACTATACAACTCTTGATTTCCATCGTCAACTAAATCATGAAATGCATTTTCCTCACTGATGTTTTCCCTTACATTTGGCTCCACAGAATCAAGAGGATCCAATGATATGTTACAATCTTGATCTTCTTGTGTTACAGTCTCAGAAACATCACTTGTCACGTTGCAATTTGTAGCACCCTCTTCTGGTTGTTCTGATATGTTTTGATGCTCATAGTGGTGTCTTGCAGTGCCGAATGCATCATTTATGAGGTTTTGCATTTCATTTTCCATTGTCGAAGAACTTGGGACCTCATTCTGTGGATTAACATCAGTCCTCAATCTTTCCGTATTGTTTGATTCTCCATGCCAAATCCAACAAAAATATTGCTCAGGGAATTGCTTCAGTATTAAATGTTCATAAACATCATCTCTCTTCAACCATGTTCTAAATTTACATTTAGGACATGGACATCTTATTCTCCCTTCAACGGATCGATTAGAAATTGCAAAATCTAAAAACCCATTCAAACCCTTAACATATTGAGATGTGTTCCTCGGTAATGTGATCCAGCTTTTATCCATGTATATCACAATGTGCCTACACAAAATATACGATAGTGTAAGATTACAGAAACATAATATAATAAAGATGAACCATTGACCATAAAGTATGCATAATATAATAAAGATGATTCATTGACCACATTTACCATTTCAGACCAACTGAACAAGTCTGGTCCATAGGAGACAGCGTCAACACCTCATTGAAAAAAAATAAGAATATCGGGATACACACTTATCATAACACCATCGATCACACATTTATGTTGCCTCAAACAACACCCCTTTGATGTGTGATCGAAACTGATCATAATTCATTTTAAATCAAGTTAACTACATTCACTGAAACCATTTTCACAATGGGTAATGTTTGTTTTATTGTTCTAGGGAAATCTAAATGGCCACATTTAAGTTTTGGGGTTCATCTTGTGATGGAAGCATGAGACATGGTGTTTGAATTTCTTGAATAAATTAGTGATAATGACCCTCCTAAGGTGGAGAGAATTATGTTAGTCATGGAAATGTGGAGAAAACTGTAGAGTGGATGTGGAGGAATCAAGGTTCCAAATAGAAACCTATAAGGGACATGTTTGGGGGTTCTTAGGGAAGGCCAGGTGGAACTTCGATATGGTGTGTGAGGTAAATTAAGTAGGCCACAACTAATGGTTTCTAATGCATAATCTAGTCCATGAATATAAAAAAACAATAGTTGTTGTACCCCTCTCTCTTGGATTTTAATGATCACAATCACTCTATTTGTGTTCTAACTTGTTTTCAAGTGTTTTTGATGTTAGGAAAAAGATTTCCTAGGAGCTCGCCCAAGAAAGCTGAAAATGGATTGACTGAGTCTACCGGCCAACCGGTGGATTTCCACCGACCAGCCGGTTCCTACCCACCGGCCAGCCGAAGGAGCCAGGCAGTAGGCTTTCCCACTGCCTGGTGTCACCGGCCAGCCGGTGGATGACCACCGGCCAGCTGGTGAGACACCACCGGCCCGCCGGTGTGCCCAGTCAATCCTTTTGGTGGATCCTAAACTGCGGAAAGTACTAATTATGGGTTCCATTTTTCATTGCTACGATCCTGTGATTACCACTGTGGTCGGACGTAGCGTCATGGATACTTTAGTTCTTCCTCAAGATAAAAAGCGCTTTAGCTGTAATGGTAAAATCTAGATTTTCTGCAAAGGATTACAGTGATCGTTTGGCACTTCATCTAATTTATGAGATATGGAATGAAGATGAAAAGAAAGGATCAGTGTATGAGTATTGCTGGGAAAAAGTTCATCATGTGGAAACTTTAATGACAATTCATGCTATTCAAAAGTAATATTTTAGAAATGCTGGACTGTTGGATAGAAATGCGGGCTAGTCACATGATCTTCGATAAAGTCTGTATGGTTTGTTAAGTCATGCTATAACCATGAGGAATGGGTTATCCATTTCCACTTGGTTTATTCTCCCCCTTTCCTTATTTTTTCATTGAATTTACCCCACCTCTTGTAAATCATGGTTAGGGAACACAATAACTACTAACTGGGCTCTGATCGTATTACTTGAGCTGGATAGGCACTTTTTCAACCTTTTGTGTCCTAAAAACCCTAGACACCCCAAAAACTATTCATACATCCAGTAAACATTTTGATATCCCAAAATTATCTATTTAAAGTAAAATTGAAATGAGAAAGTACCTGAAAAAATCATAGAATATCATACCCTCCCTAACATGAAATGTCTTAGCTTTGAGCCACATTTCAAAGTATCATTATGCTTTGTCAGAAAAGAGATTGAACCACTATGCCTACATATTCATCTCCCCTCCCATGTCTCTTCTTTAATGGTACTATATAGTAATAAAAGCTTTGTTAAAAAAGAGATTGGACCACTATGCCTACATATTCATCTCCCCTCCCATGTCTCTTCTTTAATGGTACTATGTAGTAATAAAACTAGAACAAAAGGTACAATACTACCTTGCAAAACCATCCCATTGCGATCCATAAAATGAACTAGATTCTCTTAAAGGATGATTCGGCCTCCAACAAAAATTCAGCCACATGGACTCTATAGTGAAGTCTAGGAAACATCACCTAAAATGAAACATAAAGAAATAATTCACATAAAGTCATACCATCATGGAATATCCAATATATTCCCCATCGGCCCGATCCTCTTCACAACACATTACTCAAAACGCTTGACACCATCTTACCATTTTTTCAAAACATTATCTCTAAACAAAAAATCACACGATAGAAAACTCACTTTGAAATCATGCTTTACACCTTAAAACACATTTTAAATGTTTAGGATAATTTCTATCAACCACATTGGGAGATACCTTCCGAGAAATAAAACCAATAATATATATAAAAAGATATACAATATTCAATTGATAAAATAATGAATAATAGATTAAAAAACATCCATGCTATCATGGAATTCAAATAATGCTAACATGAATATGGAAACTTCCTAAAACTCAAGCCATGCTAAAATAGATGATGGAATCTCAAATTTTAATATTTTCAAATGCACACATATTCACCGTAACTTATATGTAATGATACCTAGTCCATATATACATATTAAGGTGTACAAATATGTATAAGGGATCTATACATATTTGACTATACTTTCATATACCCCTTTTCAATGATACACATATTCATTTTCATATACACATATAAGCACATATAGCCCCATGATATATATTAATACTTTCAAGGTTGAATATATATAAATAGAGAACTTATATATAGATTCTTAATTATGAATACACATGTAATCCTTTGATGATGACAGCTCAAACCTGCCAAAATGAAGACCAAAACACACTACAACGATATTTGGAATATAAAAATCACAATATCCCTAATTAAAATGTGGAAAAAATAAAAATTATATATAAATAAACCTGAAAATTATTGTGGGAGGACTGAAATTATGGTTCGGGGGTTGCCGGAGGCCATGGGGGTGTGGCGGTCGCCGGAGGGCGCGGGGGGCGCGAGGGGCGCGGGGGCGCGGGGGTCACCGGCGGTCGAGGGGGGGGGGGGTGCAGGGTTCGCCGGGGGGCTCGGAGGCCGCCGGGGTCGCCGGAGGGCGTGGGCGTCGTCGGAGGGCGCGGGTGTCGCCGGAGGGCGCGGGTGTCGCCGGAGGTAGCGGGAGGGGGATCGGGGAAGAGGGGAGGGTTTGTGAGGGGGATTGGGGATGAGGGGTACGCGATAGGGTCGGGGAAAGCGTCGCTGCTTTTCAAAATAGATTGGGTTTCACGGCGGTTTTTAACAAACCGCCGCTAAATCTTTCACTGATAACATTTAGCGGCGGTTTTGTGAACCGCCGCCACAAAACCGCCGCTAAACACTGTTTATGTTGTAGTGAGGACTCTATACTAATAAATCCATTTCTATGGTTCTTAGAAACACCAAATAATCATGTCCTCAAGAAAAACATTAAGATGTTCTTCTATATGTATCCTCAAATTCAAAATTAGGATTATGTTCTCAATTTTTTTCCACAAATCCAGTTCCAAATTTTTATACTAAACTTCCTAATTATCAAATATCATGACCCTGAACCCTACATCTTAGATTCATTGGTTACTAATTACATTGGGATAAGATATTAGGTATCCCATACTAATGAAATGAATAGTCTAGTAGCCTCGGTAACTAGATAAATAATTGAATATTCTATTAAAAATGAAAAAATAAATAACACTAAAGTGTTTTATTCTAGTGAATAATTATGTAATATAGCATTAATATTCATAAAAAATAATAGTCATCTTATAATTTTGGAGAATGAATCATAAGAGAAGGGTGTTCTATATTTACTTATAAGGGTATGATTTTGGTAAAATCTATGAATAAAAAAATTACAATGAATATATCTAGATAAATACCTACAACCCATGACATTTAATAAATATCATGAGTAAAATATGGTTGGAATAAATAATTAGTATATCATTCCATATATACAATCACATAGGATTGAAAATTTTTCTATAGATATACAAAATAAAGGAATAATGACCATTAAATCAATGATTAATCACATAATTATGGAGTTAAAAATTACATAAAACCTAACTTTATTATCACGTCCCCACACAAAGACATCAACAAAAAATGTGTAAGGCCAGGGCCAAATACCCATGATATTTTTTCTCATATGAACTTTTGATACATTGAAGAACTATATTTGGACGGCACGTCACATACCATTTCCAAAATATTTCTCAAATTAAAATGCCAAAACATTATTAACATAAACATTCATATTGAAAAACAAACATATGAAATGATAATAATAAGAAAAATTGAAAAAAAATAATCATAATCCATTATATGTAATATTTAATACTCTATAAAAGTAGAACATTCCCAATCAAACAGATCATAAACCATAGAATGAAATAACAATGATGGTATCAATGAATTATATCCCCAATTAAGCAAATGTAAAATCAATTTACATCAACTTACATGGGATATTATTTTGAATGATCATGTAGAATATATATTAGGGAATATAAACTTCAATTGAAAATCAAATTTTAAAAAGGTATAAAATTCATAAAATATTGTCAAATATATTTTATTTGAAAATAATTTTTGAAACGTAGAAATGATTCATTAGTGAAAACAATTATCATAGTAGTGGAAGGTTTTTCTCATTCCATACAAGTTAAAATAAAAAATTTATTTGACAGTTTAGTAAAAACCAATGTATTATCACTTTTAGAAAATGAGAATAATATTTCTTTTGAATTTTTTTTGTTAAGTCAATATTGGGTAAAATTTTATTTTAATAAATCATATAGGTAATATAAAAAAAATTATTGAAACATTTTTAAAAATTATGGATAATGAACAAAATGAGTTTTCGACCAAATCGATAAATAATGATGAATTTTTATTATATTTATTTTTCAAATATTGTTTAAATAAAGAGAATAAAATGAATGGAAAATATATATTATAGTTAAACAACATTATTATGTGAAAATCCATGACTTTCATGAGATATGTGTCATAATATTTCTCCCTTGTAAGAATACATAGATGCAATATTAGTATTTGATGAGATAGTAACATAAAACAATTTCCACTATAGAAACATTGAATTTTAATACACCTGGATGAATAAAATTGAATGAAACACAATATATCATGACAATAATTCATTTCATTATATGATAAGAATATAGGGCTCTATTTACGCCTAACAAAAGTAGATATGTGCATAACATGACATATATCTCAAAGAAGGTAAATTGAGAGAGAAAAACACCTACCCTAGGCATAACTTCCTTCACACGTGTTTGAACTACATATAAAATAAATATTAATTTATAATAAATCTATCAAATAACCATAATATAATTTATTATACCATATATTATTTAATAATGTTATTTTGAAATCCATTTATTTAAAAAAATTGAAATCATTTTTTTGTTATAATTTATGTTTTCTTCACGTGTGTTTTGTTTTAGTGAATTATAAATTTTATATTAATCATGGTTACCCAATATAAATAATTTAATCCATGATATAGATATTATATATATTCATTATATATGTATCTATAGTAATATATAAATTCTATATATAGTAAATGGATGATAATGTTCATAGAGGCAACAGTTTGTACATATGTAAGAATGATGATTCGATTTTATCAATGGTTAGAAAAAAAAGAAAAATAAATATCTATTAAAATACTAGAATAATTCTTATGATCTTAATAGATTTTATATTTATCAAATTATTCCTTATTATCATCAATGTAAAAATGAACTAAAAAACATTTAACATCGCTATATGGAGGCGGTAAGACACACATACTCCTAAGAAACGTTATTATTTTCCAAATTTATTGGAAATTAAGATGTTATATGTGTTATTATATTTCCATTTAAATCATAAAATAAAGATGAGTCACATAACTTTGTGAGGATGTAGATTGTCGTACAAATGAGAGAACTTATCATATCCACTATGAAATAGAAGTTAAGAATGTATATGTGGAATAATAAATCCATATGAATAATAATTTCATCAAATATTATATACATATTTAATATTTATCATTATATATATCGTTTAAGGATGGGGATAAAAAACAAATTAATTCGGTTTGGGAGGAGGTAGTCCACTATACACCTGATCAAAGGATTTGTTTCTCATTTGATAGAAGATGACATTCATATAGTTCACTCCAATAAAAATAACAACTAAGTATATATTAAAATATGGAATTATTATATTATTAATATATTATGAATATTATAAGGATTTATTAGATTTTTTAAAATGAAAAAACATAGTTTAAAAATATAACTCTTCTTTGGGAAACCACATTTTTTTTAACCAGAATCCTTCAAAGATTGTATTGCTAATATAACCACAGAATCTAGGATCTGGGGAGGGAACTAATAAATATATTATGAAATTTATTTATTTAATAATTTTTTTAAATGTGTGAATATTTCAGGAGAGTGGGTGACCTTTTATAAGTGTGGGAGAGGACAGACATGACTTTTTTGAAGAGATTATGTTATAACCAAATTTTTTTTGTTTTTAAAATACTCAAAATTGTTCATTATAAACTATTATAGGTTATAATGTTTCAATATAGGCATAAAATCTATTTTGGTCATGTATTATCCCATTTTTATCCTTTTATTCGTAATTTGACTCCCTATAAATTAGTTTTTACATTAATTGCAATTTTTTTATTTTCACTATTAATTATGGCCACAAATATTGTTTAAAAACATAGATAATATTAATTATTATGAATCCATATATGGATTCAATTTTTCCAAATTAAATTCATATATATGGTTTTTTTTAAAAACCGATAGATGTTAAGAAAATATATCTTCGATATAAAAGATCTCATAAGTATATAATATTATTAGATTCAAATTGAACATAAAATTGATAAAAATGATCTTAATTAGTTATATGGTAATATTATTTATATAATTTTACACTATAAAACATTAATAATATCAATTGACATTGAAATAATTCCATAAATAAAAAAATAATTTTTAATCAAAACCTATATTTTTCCAGTTTCATCGAAAAAATTTTATATTAAAACAAATCTCAAACATTCCCTCTATGATAATTATTATAATTTGATTTCAATAATTTAGGTCATTTTTCAAATAAAAAATTTAAAATTATTAAATTTTAATTTAAAAAAAACTTCTCTAAATGTGATGAAACTACTGTTTAGAAAAATATAGTTTTGAAAAAATATTTTAATTACATTCAGATGATTTTATTTATTATTACTATGAATCTGATAAATATGTAATTTATTTCATAAATGGTAAAAAATTATAAATTTTACCATCTATTTAGTCATAATAATATCCACCAATTTAATAGTTAGGCAATAATGATATTAAATATTAGAGTTCATTTTTACAATGGGTTGTGTGTTCTACATGATATTAAGGATAATTGACTTATTTGAAAGTAAATATATCATAATGTCTCAACATGTTACATTGTGAGTTACAAATAGGTAAGTATATGTCATTTAATAGTAGATATGAGGTTTTTTGAATAGTTACATGGTAATGGTGACTATAAAAGTAAATTGGAGGTTCATGATGGTGGGTCAAATAACGAAATAGGATTAAAGATACATCAACCCATATATAAAAAATGTATGAATAAAAATCATCGAAATTTCTTTAATGGGATGAGAAAATGATTTATGTATTGGATAGAAGGAAACCGTACTCATTAATGTCAAAGAGACCATGGGAATCTATCTAACATGATGGAGGAAAGAATATAACCTCCTAATGTACAACACATGGTTCAATGCATCCGTTTTTGGGTGTTATGTCACTATAAAATTGAGTTCACTAAACCATGGGTCCTTGATGGTAGTCAAAATCCACAACCTCTAAAGAAAAGTGATTAAGTTAAATCTTATTATATAGGAACTACTAAATTTTACTATGAATATGATGACGTATAATGTGAAAAACCTACTTATTCATGAATGGAAAAAGTTTTATTTGATTTTGGTTATATGCATTACTTTATGTAATGAATGTTTTATAAAACTTTTGAATTTAATCCTTGATACTTTGATGTAGACATATCTATAAAAGCACATAGTATTGTAATCATTTGAACCCAATTTTAGGACTTGTCTCATATTAGCATATGTGGAACATTCTCTCTATAAATATCATAATCCTCCCCACCGGGTAATTTAACTATAAATGTTTAATTATTTGTACTAATTATATAGAAAACACATAAAATTTCATGAAAATAAAATCTATTTCAATAACATGAATCATCCAATTCTCATCAAAAAATCATTGTAAAATCCTCATCCTTCATTGGAAAATATATCAAGGGTGTGTGTATTGATACACACTTAATAAGAATACTTTTCCTAAATGGATGAGTCAAATGAAGAAAACGACCTTGATGAAATTCCAATTGTTAAAGAACACACTAATATATTTCTTGAATAGTTTCTTAGACATTTTTCAGATCATGGGGTAAATTTACCAATATATCATATACTCAGATCCACTCTCATCTCTAAATTATCCAAGAGGATAGCCCCTATTGAAATAAGAAAATTGAAGAAGAAATTGTAGGTGTGTTTAGAAAATGCAGTCCAATTCCCAAGTGCTTCACCATAGGGTGTTCTAGTTCTCTTTTTAAAGAAAAATAATAGATCAATGTGGATGTGTAAATATTACAGGGTGCTCAATAGTTCCGACTTAATGACAAAACCCACCATACACGTATTTTTTAGTTGTTTGATAAATTATTAGGATATTAGATCTTCTCATAGGGGTTTCTTCGGGCTGGATATCATTAGATGAAGGTAATGTAAGAATATATTTAAATAAAATCTTTATATATTAGTTAAGGGTGCTATGCGTTTATAATGATGACCTTCTCACATTATAAATCTCTTACAATATACATTTATTTGATTAATATATCCTTTATAGAGTATATAAAAAAATTAATTTTAGTGTTTATCGATGATATTCCCCTTTACTCCAAGAGAAATGTTGAACATGAAGTGCATAATGTAATTATGATGGAAACATTAAACAAGGAGACACCATATGATATATTAAGAAAAAAATGATGGATGGATCATTTCACATTCATGGGGAATGTGATCACATGTGAGGGAATTTATGTGGACCATTCAAAAGATAATTGAAATATTGGAATAACCTAAAACCACTAGTGTTATAAAACGCTGTAGTTTTCTTGTCTTAATAGGGTACAATAAACGTTTTTTTTTGAGAAATTTATCACAATGATTTATCCACATAAATATTTTTATATAGAAATGGGTAATTTGTTTTGGAATAATGCGAGGAATGATACGAGGAGGTTAACAAGAGACCAATCACCATGCCTACACTAAAATTATCATCATATAGAGAATATTTGGTGATGTAATTCAATGATACAAATATATTCCTAGGTAGTATACTCATATATAATTATAATGTGATAGCTTATGACTCACAAAAATATAAAATCCATCAATATAACTACACTACACATGATCTAGTGTTAGATTCATTGATCATCAACTTAAATATTTGGTGTTAATACCTCTATAGAAAGAATTGTGACCTTTATAACATTCACACAATTCTGAAGTATGTATTCACACAACAATATATCAACATGCATCAAATAATATGGTTATATATAATCAGAGACTACAATTTCTATATTAATTACCATATGGTATAGGGGAACAAGGTCATTGGTTCTCTTAGTAGAAAAGAACATGCTACTCTATTAATGATTCTTGTTGAGAAAGAAACTATTTTAATGGATATGAAATAAATGTATATAGAAATTATAATATTAGGGAGTAAATCATATCATTACCAAACATTTTTAAAACAATATAATAAAAAGAATATGATGGAGGAACAATTCAATGATCCAAAGCTTCATAAAAGGGTGAAATAAGTAAAGGAAGGGAAGGATCATGAGTTCCACATTGGCGAAGACGGTGGGATTTAGTTTTGAAAAATGTTTATAATATTTCATAACAGTATATAATAATTGATCTTTTTCATAAAAAATATATCTCATTTGTCATAATAAATATTATAATCACCATGGTTTCTCATGATCTTTCAGGGAAATTTTAGTGGGATAACATGAAGAAGGAGATTCGTGAGTATATCTAGATATTCTTGTTAGGTAATCAATTTAATGTTGAACAATAAAATTCCAAGTGGATGATGAAGATATTTTCTAGACTCACATGTAAATAGAAGAAAACATTTTTTTAATTTTTCATTGGTATCCCATACACATCCAAAGGAGAAAAAACAATATGGGTTGTGGTGAATAGACTAACCATGACTGTACAATTAAGTGTTATTTAAGATGATTTCTCACTTGAAAAACGTGCCACGATATATATAATAGATGGGTTGTGGATCCATGGTGAACTACGTTTGATCTAATATTATCAGGATTCAAGGTCCACTTTAAATTTTAGAGATCTCTTCAAATTTACCTAAATACTAAACTAAATTTCAGCATTGCCAACCACCCTCAAACTGATGGCCAATCTAAAAAGTCTATTCAGAAACAGAAGGACATACTGAGAGCTTCTTTAATGTAATTTATAGGATGAGATCGAAAAATTCAATAATTTTAGTTCTAATACAAACAATGAATTTCAGTCCACTATTCAAATGGGACCATATAAAATCTTTCCATGTGAATAAATTTTTAGCTCCTACTTGTGGGGATGAATTTAGGGAATGAAAGATACTTAGGCCAGATCATCAATAAGTGGCGGATGAAAATGTTAAAGCCAACAAAAATCAAATGAATATTAGTCATAGTCAGAAAAATATCTAGGATTACAACCATTGATCAAACATAGATATTGAATTTGGAGATAATTTTTTTGTCTGAATATCACTATGAAATAATTTTAGGTATTTTGGAATACAAAGGAAACATAACCAAATGTACATTGGCCCCACTAAGACCATTGATCACATTGGAGGATTGGCCTATCAGATTTTACATCAACCAAATATGGATCATGTTAAGGATATAGTTCATGTATCAATCATTAGGAGATCAATTGTTGATCCCTCAAATTTACTAAATCTATAGGTGGTACCACTGGATAATGACCTCTTGTTTAAGGAGTATCCAATGATGATCATGGAACATAGATACACATTTCAACGCAAATATACAACACACCTTTTCAATGTGCTATGGTGGAAATATATGTCTGATGTGCGGATGTAGGAACAAGAGGAAAGAATGAAACAAATGTACCATCACCTAATATCAACTGAGAATGTGAGGTGATATTCTAGGGATGAAGTTTCGAAATGAGGAAGAATATAAAATGTTATAGTTTATGGATAATATTTGTTGCATTAAATAATATTTTTTTATATAATATAATATAATATTTTATTTTTTTATACACAAATAATAATGAAACAATCAAAAACAAATTTAACTAAAGAAAATGGATAAATTTTACTACCCTAAAAACCATTAAAAATAAAAATTTTAATGGGGACCAAAAATAGAAAATAGAAAATTCTATGATGGGAAAAAATACGAATCTCCCAAATTAACTAGAATCGTTACTCTAATGAACAATTATATATAAATGAAACAAAATAACAATATAAGATTATGTAATTTAGAGAATGGAAGTATATAACATTGAAAGAAAGTTTGGATCATAATAAACGATGTAATGATGTAATATTTTCTTAGAATAGCAATTTTAGAATTTTAAAAGCTACCTGATCACTATAAGCAATAACCAGAATATTGGAATAGTAATTTGGAATTTAAATAACAAAATTTATTACTAATAATTTTTATCTTGATTTATTAAATTATATATTAATATTATGATAACCTAAAACAAATATTATGTATAATAAACTAAAATAATATATAATCTCCTTTTTCATAAAAATTATTTTAAATTTTTCATTAAAACAAAATTATTTATATTCAAAATTAAGATTACCTATGTTATATAATTATTTTCTTAAAATTAGTGATTTTTTTAAATCAAGAAGTCAAAATATTTCAATTTTTGTTTTTAATTTTATGAAACACTTTAATTTTAAAGTGAATTTTTAAAAATATAGTTGTTCCCTAACTAGTGTATCCAAAATTAAATCATTTATAATATAATATTGACCTATTAATTTATGGAACATTTTCAAGGACCAAGACATATTTATTTTAATAAATTCTTCATTAAATGGTAATAATTTTTTTCCAAACCTAAAAATTACATTCCAAATTCTAAATTCAAAGAATCCATTTAAAATATATGTTTTTTATTTTATCCTTAGTAATTTTTAATAAACTATTGAACTTGAATTTTACAGAGGTTTATAATCTTAAAAATTTATATTCCACTTCTATATGATCCATAATTTCATCAATTTCTGTATACATGTTTCTATCTTGATATTGTACTTTATTAGAATTTTAATTCTAAAACTACCACCCTCATCCATTATAAATTACCCCTCACCATCCAATTAAAAAACTAATCCTCTCTCAGATACCAAATCCCAATATTCTCAAAAATAATTTATCTTAATCAATTATATACCTTATATATATGATATATTAAACCAACTATGTTCATCATGGATGTCTAGTTTCATAAAAGAGAATCAATAGTGAGAAAGATGTACTCCAAATATCCTCTAATTTTTCACTCTCTTTTAGTCTTTTTCAATTTTCATTAATTTAAAAAACAAATAATATTAATTATTTAGTTTTTAAAAACATATTTATTATTTTATACTATTTTAAAAAAAAAATTGAGGTATTCATATTTATAATTCTCTTTGTTCAAATTTGGAATTTTTTTTGATAATTCTTATTTAACCTCTAATGAGGATGTTTCCAACAATTGTTCTTATCAAAAACCATATTCATATTTATAGTAAATCAAATATGATATTTATTATATATATATATATTCTAGAATTATTTTTAATAATTTATCAATTTCCAATAAAAAATGTAAAATCAATGCAAAATGAGAATAGATTAAGGAAAACATGGTATCAGAAAATTTTCAATTTAATAGAGGAAATAATTAAATATAATACAATGAAAATAATTTATAGATAATAATATTAATATAAAAAATTAAATTATTGTTAATATTTTTAATAAGGACATTTTTATTTTCCAGGAGGCATAAAGGCGATGAAAAAAAGTGATACTTAAGGTTAGGGGATTCTCTATCCCATCTCATTTTCTGAGGTTAATATATATTTGATACCATTTTAGTATGGATATTATCCTAATATTAAATAAATATCTCATTATTAATTTACCCTTTTCTTTCTAGGGATATAATTTTTTTCCACCATGATAATAGGATTTTAGTCCAAATACAAATATTTTTCAAAATTGTGTTTCTTTCTAAAACACATTATAGATTCAAATTGAGTTGTTTGTTATTTTATCAACAATGATGATGTTTTCACCAATTATAATTTCTGTTATAAAGTTTTTAACCCTAATTATTAATCATCAAATTATAAATTATTAAATCCTTCTGATCCATATTCCATTTCATAGTTTATTACATTACATGGAATATTATAAATTATACGTTGCGTGCACGATAATGAGAATTTAGGATGTGATGGGTGGGACATTATTATGTATCACACCAATTAATTTTTTAATGTGATGTATCTCATGATATTATATTCATTAGCAATGAACAAAATAATATCCTTGTAAACAATGACGAGGTTACAACTTAGGCACATATGTTATTAATGAACACGATGTTAGATTTGTTCACAACAATGTGTGGTATTTTACCAATATGACATTATTTTTCATAATTATGCATTTTCTATATTCCTTGAACATATCAATAGTTACACTAATTTTATTTAATGATTAACTAGGCCTGTGACATGATTATGTTGATTATGATCCACCATTTTCTATTGATTCATGTGTCTTATTCCTCTCCTTACTGAGCTTTTAGATCACTAATTTATTTTATGTATATCCAAAGATGGATACATGTATTAAAAAGATCATTAAATATTTTCAAGGATAAATAAGAATAAATTTTTAAAAAATAACATTTTTTATTATCTACAGTTTTGTATGAGACCAATTTTACAAATACACTATACCATTGGATCCAATATTGTATCGTTGTTATATTGTTTGTTGTAAAAGTTATTTAACTCTATATAAAAAAAATTCAGGTAATTGCATTTTTTTAAAAAAAAAATTGTAAAATATAAAAGGGATGCGTTTTAGAATTTTTTTCAATAAAAAAAATGATGATATAGTTCAAAGTGGAATACCCAATATAGTAGAATAAAGTGTATGTGAGGATCAATATAGAATTATTGGATAGAACATGGGAGATATTGTAGACTATAGGGTTCACCATGATGTTCTAGGAGAATGAAGTGAAAAAATCATACTATGTGATCAATTGAACTCCTTTAATGTGTATGGTATAGATAAATAAGATAGAGATTTTTTCTAGTAAACCCTTTAACAATTCTTGGTTACATGCATTATAATGTACAATAGATGATTTATTTATTTTCTTAGATAGTGAAGAGTTGCATTAATGATATATGACTTTTATGTTCTTGGGATACTCTAATTGTTTGAAGGAGTATCATTTATGGGACCCTCTTCCCTAAGATTATCATTTAAAAAGACTGAATTTATCATTATAGAAGTTTCAAATGTTTTTTTATAGAGACATTTGGAATAAGAACACAAAAACTGAAATATTCAAAGTGATAAAGGAATTTAAGGAATATAATGTTCCTATTGAGGAATTTACAATGAAAAATGATAAAAATTTGTATTTAATTTTAATCCTTGATATAATTTTTGGTAGAATTTAGTTCCAATATATCACATAGACAATGTTATCAAATGACCTATTTAATGCTACTTATTAACAAAAGATGGAGATCTATATTTTTTAGTGGAGGAATACAAGAGTCTAGGAATCACATCATTGACAGAGATGATGCTTTAGGAATATGAATCCTTAAAAAACAACATGAATTTTTATCTTCATCAATTACCTTAATTAATGAAAACTCTAAGTAAAAAATATGTTTCTAAGATTAATAATGATGATAAGAACATGGTGGAATGATATAATGTGAGACTGATGGTTAATGGATATGCTTATAAGTAAGTTATTGATTTGAATAAAATATTTTCTACCATTATTATAATGATGGATATTATGGAAGCTCTATATATTTTTAATATATATTATATATAAATATATATATATATTCAATATATAAATAAAACATTCTCTATAGAGATCATGATGAATAATTTTATATTCCTAACAATGATATTTAATAGAATAAGGAAATGATTACTTGAAATTCAGGTTAAATAAATACTTTTAATATCTCAAGAATGTGTTGAGTTATTGGTAAAAGTGATCTAAATTCAATATAAATATCCTTGTATATAGTATAATCCATTCAAATAATTATGTGTGTTTCAAAATTTCTAATGGAAGTAATTTTATCAATTATTTTCTTTATGTAGATGAAAAGTTGGTTGTATTCACCGATATTGATCAAATATAAATGGTAATGGAATAGATGGATAGAGTGATTCATATGAAACAATAAAATGATATAAAATATATTTTTTGGAAGCATATTTTGCATGACCAAAATAATGGTAATATTTAGCTATCATAGATAACTTACATGAGGAATATATTAAAACAAATTAACATGAATTCTTTTAAGATATTATTCATCCCTATTATTATTAATTTTATCTTATCACCTATGAGGAGTCTTAGAAGTCAATCAGATAGTATATATATTTATTTAGTACAATATTCATTATCAATGAAGAGTTTTTTTCACTATTCGTTTTGTTAGATGATTTATCATCAAGAGGATCTTGAGATACATTATAGAGGCCTTAGATGATTTATCATGATATAGAGGGTTATATTTTTCTATCAAATGCTATGTTTATTTCTATTTTTCATTTGATTTTGAAAAGAGGAGTCCCCTGAATTTTTATTTGATTACTCATACTTATGTATATGTAAGATAGATTACATTTTCATAGTCTATAGTATCATTATCTTAAACATTGAAATATGATCTACAGTGGTTGTAGGGTGGTGATACTGATGAGAATTTTAGTGGAGGATCTCGGGTAAAAATATGAGTTTGTCTACTTAGTTTACTATAATGAAAGTATCACTCACATTATATGGAATCTATTTTTCATGCCAAGACAAAGAACATTTGGGAAAACAATCATATTCATTTATATGATGTGAAGTAAGGAATTTCTAATTTGGATAAATTTCAAACTAAAGGAAATATATCAAATTTCTTCATGATGATTATTGACTCTAATAAGTTTACCTGGTGGTAAACATAGAGTGGCCTCATAGTCATGTTATATGTATGGTTTGGTTGATGGAAAATATGTGTGGAGATGTGATTGGTTCAAAATCAAATCATTAATTGCAATATGTGTTAGTAGATTATTGGAAATGTAAAATACAGAAAAAACACCACTTTAATTTAGTAATAATGAAAAATCCTCCCTCTTTAATTGGAATCCTATAATTTGGTCAATGTGAGTGGGGCCAAGGGGTGGGGATTATATCATCTCGGTCCTATTCTCATAGATCAGATGTGAAAAAAATAACCTATAACACTAGATTTTATACACATATTAGATTACTATATGTTCATATCATTTAAAATTTAAGGAAATTTTATTTGAGTGTTTTAGTGATTTATGAAAAATCACTAACTAATGAAACCCTTGTTTTAAAAAAATGGACACATTTTTTCCATTGTTTATGTAGATTTTCAATCAACATAGATTCTTCAATATTTCTTAAAAATTATCAACATAAAAAATAATTTTAGGATCAATATAGTTAATACTTTATTTCATTCCATGGTGATAAGGAAACACTATAAGGGGTGTGATAAAAATTTTATTAGGTGTATACATTTTAATTAATACCAACATGAGAGAAATGAGTTATAACATGTTATTATAATGGCAATGATCATCATATTCAAAGAATAGAATAAAGAGATTATGTCACTAAAACAGTGATTAAAAAAGGATCATAAGATAATGGAAACATAGTAATATGAGAAAATCACAAAGAAAACCTCATAAGTCAAATACCCCTTTCTTGATAACAAATAATATTTGGAATGACTAAATTCTAACACACTATAGTTGGTTAGGATCACTGGAAATGCAGCATGATATTTCATGAGATAAAATCACTACCTAATACATTGGAGGGTTATATATGTTCATGCCCACAAATTAAATAATTATAATCATATATATTCGTGCCACATGAATTAAATCAACATATTATAGAAATAAAAGAAAATAAAATAGGATTTATATTCATATAAATTGGTCCCCAAAGAAAGCATTAATTATTTCATCAATAAACATTACCCAATAAACCCATTGGACATAAACAGGTTTCCAATGACAATAATCATCATTCAAGGTAAAATAATAACAACAAATATCATTATACACATTGTTTTTATACTGTATAGGTAATTTATAAATAGTATAGATAATAATTTCCCAACCAATCAATGTATTAGGAATCTAGGTGAACACTCTTCAATCAAGTAATATAATATAAGGAATTTTCATAGGAAAAACATTACCAATAAATAATGAATTAAAAATTTGTTGATTATGAATTAAAAATTAACTACTAGAATTTAAAAATATAATTTCTTAATAAATCCATAAAACTATGGTATAAAGTATCATTTAAATTATACAATTTATTATACAATCAAAAAAGATAAAGAAAACTCTTAGATGTATTGGGAAAATGTATATAATTAAATTAAATATCATTTCCCTTGAAAAAAATTGAAATGGAATATTTTATTTAACCAAGATAATAATATGTTACTTTTTGAAAACAATGATGTGTATAGGGGAGGTATCATGTAAAATGATAAATTTAATAGAAATATACATTCACAAAAAAAAGATAATAATTTCTCAAGAAATTCCATGTGTAAACCATTTAAAATATTTTTATTTTATGTATTTTTAATGAAATTTAATGTTGTTAAAAATTACTTTATGGTTTTTTTTGAAGGATGGAATTTTGTAAAATTTAAAAACATTACATTAAATGAAAACATATTTGATAACTAATCATGTGGAAAATTATTAATGTCTATTGAAAGGATTTAGAGAAACCCACGACGTTAAATATATAATGAAACATTATTTTAAAATTATGGAAATGGAAACATTAATGCCACTTTAGATAAACCATATTTGGTTTTTATATCACACATTTGATTGGTAATACATGGACATGGAATAAAATTTTTTATTTCAAATTATAAGAGTAATTATTATAAAAATATTAATTATATATGAAGATATGTTTCAATAATTGGGGGTATGTTGTCATATATATTTAATATCCAAAAAATAAAATTAAATATACCATATTATGATGTAATGGTGGAAAATAGGGACTTCATAAATGTATGTGAATGAGATATTTTATGACTCATGAGAAATAAATGTCATCTGTGAAAAAAATACTCCCGAGTAATAACCCCTAAAAGTATAAAGAAATTTACATTGTAGAAAAAAATACCATAAATAAAATATATTATCTAATAACATATGATTATTTCATAATATACACTGTATAATAGTATGTTGGTTCATAATGATAAATTCGGATCAATGAAGAGTGTTTGAGACAAAAATCCCTTTCATTATTTACCTAATTATTTGGTCTACCTAAAAAATCCTATAAAAACCCATCATTACATTAATTAACTGTTTTATAAAATTATTCATCTCTATAAACCATATACATAACTTTGTTATAATAATTTTCTATCGATATAATGGTTCACTATAGTTTATTTTTAATGGAGTGCGTTAATACTTTTAATTGTCTTTCACTAGATTTGTAATATTAATGTTGATCCATGATCTTCGATATCAGTTTCATGATTCATTTATTATTTATTTTTCTGTTAAGTATATTAAAATATTATTTATAATACTTAAATTTTATTACTTGATATTTTTAATTATGACTTTTGATAATGATACTGAACACAAAATCAATTGAATAGTTTTTAATGAAAAAATGGTTATATATTAATTACAATTTTAAATAATAAAATTATTAATCCAAAACAATTAAAAATTATTTAATACATTATTATTACATTATTGATAAATTATATAACTTTCTTTATCCATATTTTATATAAACATTAAAACATCACTGAAGAAGGATGTAACCTAGCCATAACAAAGATGCGTCATGAAGATCGAATCGGTATGAAAGGAATTTTACATAGTATGAACATAAAATTATGAGAATAATATTTATAAAAATATATATCTTCAATATCCATAAAATCCATTATTAGAATCATAAATATTGTTTGTTGTTGGAAAAAATAATTCACAATTTTTGGATGTGGTAGTCTTCACGTATGCATGGCGATTGAACTCATTAATCAAGGAGTAGGATATGTGATGGTATGTGAAAATATATCATTTTAGAATTGTATTTATTTTATAAAAGTCAATATTTTTCCTTAATTATATTTTTAGGTCCATCCATGTTTGGTGGTTATATCAAATAATACTCTTCATTCATGGATGTAGTCCCACATATGCATGATTTATAGACTAATTCATTATCTGATGGATGGAATGGTTATAAATATAGTAGGATATAATTAAACAAATTTATAATTAACCTAGGAAACAACATTATTAATCAAAATAATCCCTAATACCATCCAAAAATAGTAGTTATGTAAAAACAATTGCATAATTATTCATCGGTGGTAGTCCAGTCATAAGCAGAATGGATGCATTTTTATTCTCTTAAAAGATGATTCAGAATGAATGAATAATTAAATTTACATTAATATAATGATATTTTATTATATATAGGATACATAATTAATTATATAAATATTATTATATAAATTTGGCAGATTAAAATAAAATATAACCACTATGTGAAGAGAAATACTCTTGTCAGGATGTTTGTTTTTCAATGTAATTATTATAGGAAATATAGGGATTTGACTGACTATGGTCTTCCCAAGTATATGATTTGGTTTAGAGAGTTATTTTATAAAAAAATGGATAAAGTAGAACAAAGAGATTAGAATTTATATTTTTGTAAAAAATTATTGTCAGGGTTTCCTTTTGTAAATAATTAAATGGCCACATTCCATGGAAAATATTGGTAATGAAAGGTGAAAGAATAAAATGGCATAAATGATAGGTGTAGTAGCTGAAATAAGGTAATTAAAAAATATACTTAAAACTTTATAGCCTAAAATATTATTTTTATTTGGTTAAGAGGTTATGTCAATTTAAAAACATTCTATCAACTTTATAGTAGTCAAATAAACACTTATTTCTCTTAATTTAAAATTAAACATGAAAATTATTTTATTACTAAAAATATATGTAGATTATTATTACCTAATTTCCAAATTACTATTCATAATTATTTCACAATTTAATGTAATTAACTATAAAAATATGGCTAAATATGATTTTTATTTGAACACATATAACACATAATAATTATCATTAAAAAGAAGAGTGGTTTTAAAAATCAAACATTTGTAGAATATATATTTTCGTGGTTTCTGATTTTTATGACACTAATTGGTGTATTATTATAATAATATGAGGCATTTTTTTTTCAATGTACATCAAAGACTATTTTTTCTTCGGAAAGTTTTAATTATAATAAATAAAGGAAAAATATTTTCAAATTCTAATAAAATGTTTCTTATTTACTCAAAAAATAAAATTTTAATTTATATTTTCAAAATAACATTAAATATTTCATAAATACACCTGAAAAAAAAAAATTCAATTAAAATATTTTATAAAATTTTAGGAGATTCACATATACATATAATGTTAAAAAATTCACAATCTTGGAAAAACAATATTTTTCACTATTCATCTAAATAGTGAATATTTTTAAAATATGTTGAAAATAAATTATATATTAATGTTATTGTGAGGAATTGAAAAATTAATTATAAATTATAAATTTGGATTATAAAATATTTAGGTTTTTATTTTAAAAATAATATATATAATTTAATGAAAATGAGTTTTATTAAAAATAATTTTTTTAGTAGTAACTCATAATAAATACATACATTCTAAACGAAACCACTATTATAGGGTTACCATAATAGTGTGTATTATAAATTTTTTATAATGTATTATTAATTTTCAGTCTTTGGATTATAGTGAGTGTATAATGTGAAACATTTTATAAACAATTGTGTGGATTTTAATGGATCCAAAAACATGGACCATTACATGGTACCCTCCTAAAATAAAATGAATCCTCATAGTATTTATCAATAAGATTTTTTTGATGAAAAAATATATAGGAATGACTTAATAATAAACCTATAATGAATTTACCAAACTAATATCGGCTGTAAAACCCAAGGGAAAATATTTTTCCTATATCAAGTTAACTAAGTACATAATTTCCAATAAGAATATAGATTATTTAATATATCATTTTCCACTCACAATAAAATGTCTAGTTCTTTTTCAAAATATCCAAAATGTTTCTTCCAACTTTTTTTGAAATTAAGGAAATTCTATCTTTTTTCCTTCATCATCTTCATCACCTAAATTTTCACGATACTTCATTCTCCTATTCTTTGGTGTGTTAATGAATTAAAATATAATCACAATATTGATCATTATTTATGATATTTTATATGTCATAATAATAATAAATCACACCCTTGTTCTCACCCCAACAAATTCTATGTTTGGATGAGAACCAAATTTTACATCCCTTTAACTATTATTTTTGGTTCCTCCCATACATTTCATAAATAATCATTATATATTTTTAGATGAATATTGATTACATAATAAAATAATCCATTCAATAACCATATATGGTAAGTGTCACTAATGTTTAGATTTCAATTTATAATTATTTATTTAATGATCATAAACATATACTATAAATATCATCTCACATAGCACAATTATATTATAAATCCTACCTAAAACAATTCTTCATAAAGTAGGGAAAAACAAAATAAAGGGGGATATAATATTCTCAATATGGGAAATTAGTGTAGATGTCAATAATCATTTAACAATAAAAATTTTATGAAGGGTATTCTTACATGATCCATTCTTTTGAAATTAATACCTAGAAATTATAGTACAACAAAATATATTTAGGTAATATATTTTTGAATTTAATACGATTTTTATTGCATAGGGATAACATAACATAACCCATGATAATATTATGTTGGGGTAAGATAAGTTCACAAAATGATGACATATGGTTTGGGAAAATCATAATAAAAGAAATATTATATCAAATATATCCAAAAATGTATTCATAAAAAGATATTGTTGGGCTAACCACCCATGTACCTACAGTGGGATTGGGATTTCCTCTGGTATACCCTCTATCGGTCATCAGATAACCTCCTATGTATAGTATTTTTTTACATGGAATATAATACCATTTAATATATTAGTTCACGATTTGTATGACCACCTAAGTTCCCTTTTAGATCTGTAAACATTAATCATTACCCAATTCCTTTTAGAGACATGTAATTTTGGTCCCAACTACCAAAAAATCATAAATCCATTCATATGTGAACCAGAAGACCATAAAAACTCAACATAACTATACATATCAAGAAAATATGTTTAATGGATATTTAATCAATGTAACTATAGACTATCATGAAAAATAATGATTATTATATGGTTGGATCATATCCCAAGTACATTAGATGTATCATTAGGGGATTTTATCATATATTGAAATAATTTTAAAAGATTAGATGTAATAATTCTTGTGTAAAATACCATTTTTATTTTTAATCTCTTATTGAAAACATAAAATGTTTAAAATTTTGATTTAAAAATAATATTTTAAATTAATCATGTAAATTATAATAGATGAATCAAATAATAAACATTTGTTATTCTTGGAGTTCATTTTCATGCCATGTATGTTTAAGAAAATATTAGCATCACCATTTTAGTAATATTTGAAGGCACATTATTCAAAAAATGAATATTATATTTCTGTTAAAAATTTTGAAAAAAAAATTCAATCATTGATAATAGTTTCTGAAGGAAAATTATTATTCGAAAAAACAATCATGGAAATATTTTAATAGAACATGGACTTGGATTGAAATATATTTTTGATTGAAGAGAGAAATAAAATAAAATTTCCTTAATAATTTGATTTCGGTATTTTGTGTATATAATGTGGAAAAATTAAATTAAATAATATATTCTCATGGGATAACCATCAGATAACAGAAATCATAGTATTAATGGACCTTCATCACTAGAAACATGATAATTTAAATCTTAATAAACCTTGAGATTGCAACATAAAACACTTATCAGTTTGAGAAAATTTGAATCATAATACAAAAAGTAATAATTTTTGTAATAAAAATTTAAAGATCAGGAATATTAATGAAATAATGTTATATCATTTTAAAAGGTAGTATATACACCTAATAAAATAATATGGGTGCATAACATAACACATGACTCAAATTAGACAATTTGAGATTATAAACCCTTACCTCATGCATAAGTTTCTTAGAAGGGTCATAAAAATAATTTATTATTATATATAATTTTTATTAAAGGTTTGGTCTGAAGACTAATTTTTATTTTTAAAGAAATGAAATTTCCTCTTTTTAACTAGGTAGTGGGAGAACCATTATAATCCTAAAGGCCCAATGGGCATGAAGCACATTACATGGCCCATTTGTCTATATTTTTTTCTCAAGGCCTATTCCATATGGACCCTTACCTCATGCTTGAGATTCTTAGAAGAATCATATAAATAATTAATTATCAATTATAATTTTTTTAGAGGTTGGGGCCGAAGCCTCATTTTTATTATTAAAATGAATCAATTTCCTTTTTTTAACTGGGTAGTGGGAGACCCATTACAAGCCCGAAGGCCCAGTTGGCATGTAGTACATTACGTGGCATGTTGGCCAAATATTTTTTTCCAAAGTACTATTATGTGCAGATTACTTCTATAGTACCGATCTACTATAGTACCCACCACTACTATAGTTCATGCCACCGCTACAGTGCCTATCATTCTACAGTTCCCCTGAATGCTTATTACCGCTACAGTACTACTACAGTATCCTTCACCCAATTGGGTTTGAACCCCCTTTTTTCATGTATGATTAGGGGGATCTTATCACTATGCCAATCCCCAAATTCTATTATTAATTATAACTAATAATAAATTCCTAAATATTATTTTTATAATTATGATATCATATATGATCCACTAATAGAATTTTAACACCAATTTATTAATAATATCTTCTTAAAACCATCATTTCAAAGTGTTAAGTGTTCTCTTGTCATTCAAATTTCAGTTTTGTAATTCAATTTTTTTTACATTTTTAATATCCACACAATTTATAGAATGTTATGAAGTATGTTAATATCATATATATAAATTAAATATATATATTTAGTGTCAAACATAATGGTTAGATGTTGATAAAATGGATTACACCATTCATTGATATGGTAATCCATACATACACAATAAAAATGATTTCACATTTCACTCAATGGAAAGAAAGAAAAATAAATTATAAAACACCTTTAATGATTAATTATTATATCAAATATATCAATGCTATTAATTAAATATATCCTTATTACAATCCATTTAATTAATAATTGAAAAATAAATTAGATCACTTCATGGTTGTGGTGATCCATACGTACGCACAGTGACATTACCAATTTGTCAGTAGGACTTCAATACATCATTTTATAATGACCCATTGAATACAAATTCATGATGTAATATAAATTTATTTAATGTTTAAGGATGTTTATAATTGAATTTGTTATGTTTTTTCTGATCTAGATTGCTCAATGTGGTGCAATGAAAAGTGTTAAAGGCCGCCTTTTTATAAGGTAGAAAAACACAAAGAAGTACTAAAAATATTAAAATATAGATAAGTTATTATCATGGAACATTATTCAAAATTACCATATATTAGATTAAATATAGGATATCATATTTATATCATACATTAAATAAATTTATATCTGTTCTGGTTCCATTTTAAATCATATATTTTTGTTCAAATTCTTTCTTCAAAAATTTGAATCATTATCTTGGGATTGAATACTAAAATATTAAAATATTCTAAAAAAAATTTAATGTATAAATATTGATAAATATAGAAAAATAAATAAAAATAAATCTATTAATCTTTTTACATGTCCAAATTGATGATTTTTATGATTTTCTAGTAATTCAATAAAATATTTTAATAATAATATACTTTTAATATCATTTTAATAATTATTCACATAATTTTACTTTTAAAACAACGTGAAATAAATGTAATTAGAATCTAAAAATTTAAGAAATTACTAAACTTGTATTTTAATTTTAAATAAATTTGAATGCAACAATTGACAGAAATTGTGTTACTTTTAACAATTTTAAATTAATTTATTTCACAATTCTATTAATTGAATAAATATTATGTGGGTGTAGTATGTGTATTTAACGTAATTATATGACCACATGAATTTATTTATAAAATAAAATAAATAAAATAATTTCATTATTAAAAAATTAATATTCATTTAAAACATATTCTCGTCCCGAAGTGATTAAATTATAGGAATTTAAAAAAAATGGATACAATTTATTGTTTGTTACTTATATTATTATATTGATACTTTTATTGGAAAAGTGACCCATAAAAAATTAGATATATGGAATAAGGTGATTAGGGTTGAAATTCCTTAAACCATTAAGAATTAGTTTATAATTTGTTGGCTATATAACATTGGTTTGACCTTTGTTAACATGATTTATTCTTTTACCGTAGTAAAATTGTTTAATATTTATTATTATTCGTTATGGAAAAAATTATGTTGATATTATTAAATAATATAAATTTCTATGATTAAACATATAGAATCCATTTTATAAAATTTAATATGATAAAAATCCAATTTTACAGTAACACAACTATGTGTGATATAAAAAGGACATCTGCGAAAAAATCATTTTATGTCCACATGTATTTTAATACCAAGATCCGTTTAATGTTGATTACAAATTCATTAATTAAATTATGTATAACTAAATGATTCTTATATTAGTTTAGTATTAAAATATAAAAATTATTTTCATTTTATTAAAGTAAATTAGAGATTTTTAAAAAAGTTTTATTTCCCACTATTCTTCTAAAAATCATTATTTTCAAGAAAATACTAAAATTTACCCCTAGGAAACTCTTTCTATGATGATTTCAAAATTGATGGTATTTTTTAAGATTATAATTTATAAAAGTTCCAAATATTAATCACAATATTTAGTTATGTAAATCAACAAAAATTTGGGATGAAAAAATAAATTTATTTTTGATGAATAAAATACTTTCTTAAAAATATGTTCTCTTAAATTTCTAAGAACAAATCAATAAATTTGTATTCAGTTAGTACTATATATATATTTTATAAATTTTTTATTTGTTTTTAAAAAAATCATTATGAATATGAGATAATAAAAATATTAAATAATAATATTTCAATAGTATATGATGGTTAGTTAAAACTCCGTGAATCTTGTAAAAATATATAACAATGATATAAAAATTATTTATAGAAAATGATATAAAAAATCACAAAGTTTAACACTATACCCCCATAAAATGAATTTTACCTCAACTTTTTCACACTTTGATACAAAAAATGAGTATATAACAGTTTCATCACATCCATGGCATCCAAAGTAATGTCATTGAATCTAAGATTCCTTGAGAGAACATTAACCAAGAAATTGGTATTATTACATAGTAATTGTTATATTTGATTTAGGATTTATAATGTTTTTCATTATATAAATTATCATGTTCCATCAATGTGAACTATTTTTTTTTTCATGTGATGGATCAAGTATTTACTTCCCCAAAAGATATACATGAAGCACATTGTAAACATGAGAGAGGATCAGTGGAAATGTAAGTGATAAGAAATCATTCCAACATGATCATGAATCATGATGCAATGATTTTTTTTCTAGCGATTAGTCCATTGGATGTTACTGTATATATCTCAATATCATTCATTGGAGTTGGATTTCTATTTGTGTGTTGTAGGACCCTAGAACTAATATATTAAAAATATTAATAATTTTTATAAAACACTAATTCACATATTTTTTAAATAAGTAGTTTTCTAATGTTTATGAAATTATATTAGAAATATGATGTCCCAAACATTTCTAACGTAGATGGGATTAAATAGGTTCAACATGACATTGGTTGGCATCAGGTTCTTGGTGGAAGGGGGCCATTGGAGTGATAAATAAATGATTTATGGTATTTAATTAATAAGAATAATTAATTCAATAACACTCCCATCAATTTTTTGGTACCATAAACTTGAGAAATATAGAAGGTTTCTCCCATTGGATCTAAAGGAATATGCTATATAAGAGAACCCATCATAATCCATACGTGATGTCAATCAAGATCAGATCGAGGTGTAGTGGATTTTGGGCGTAACAATGGATCCAAAGATTTTGCATTTTCTCTACAAGGTAAGAATATGTTTTTGTATTATGTTATCATCCCATTATATTTGTTGTACATGATTTTAGTTCCCTTTATGAGAACTAATGATCCCCTTTGGGTTGATCTTTTATCAATCAGGTGATAAACATGTGTTTCAATAGGTTCACAAGGAACCCTCTTTAAAAAAATATCATCCCTAGGGTGTGTATCATAGGAGCAAATACAATGTGTTATTTCTATTAGGGTAGGTAGGGGATTTGGGGACTACACAACAGGTACCGGGGGTACACACTATATATCAGGACATGCATAGGTGGAAGATAACATGGGTAGTCACCCCATGTAAGGGGAAATTGATGTGAATATGTATATTTCCAATAAAAAGGTGCAAATGGATTTGGGCATGGATTAATACATGATAATGGATAAACTATATTGGGATGGGTAGAGGCACAACAGATTATCTAAGAGGACATGAATATAAATCACATTTCCTTGAAACTCAGGGTATATAGATTACACACTGTGTAGTTCAACATGGATAGCCAATACATGTGTATGCAACAAACCTAGGTGTCTAGAAAAGGTTACTCACTATGTGACCCTTAGTATACAACTTGTACTTATCTACAATCTTTCCTCCTTACATATCTATTTCTTCAGGACCTGTATTTGGGCTATCATGTATCCTTTCTTGAATATCTCTACACATATAAAGAAATGGTAGTATTTATTTCACCAACACAGATATGAATTTAGGTTATTTAATAAATTTACCCTTTTTATTGTAATTTAACTGGATAATGGGAAATGTTTTGATGATCAGTGTGTTATCGAGGATGTAAGACCACCTATCACATCAATGTGTGAGTCCCCCATACTGTGTAAATAGGATAGGTTGGAAACCCCATATTATAATTTTCACAAGTCCTCTACCAATGGTTTTGGGGAACGTACTTAGTTTGTAAATATTCACTCATGCATTAGATTTTCCTTCACAATTCATTCCTTGAAAAGATGATAAGGAGATAAATAGTGATATCGATGGACCATGTTCCAGTAGAGATTAATAGGTCATAACACAAATATTGTTCATTGGTTGGAATTTGACATTTTTAGAAGGTATCTGTTTATAATATTTTCATTTTTAGTATTTTTTAGGTTGGGACCTATTTTCAGGTCGAGAAAATATTCCTTCCCTTTTATACATTTTTATAATATTTTAAAATTTATTAATTCCAATATGTTAATTCGTGAATTGTTTAAACTCTTGATATTCAATATTTTATTTAGTAATCTACACTATTTTATGGTGATGGTTGTTTTTTTTGCATATTTTTATATTGAATATGGTATATAATTTTTATTATTTCCTGCTTAGTGATTGTCTCTAGCCCTAAGTCTATTATAGATTGGATTGGTGTGTCTCACATAGAATACCATGAGTCTTCTGATCCCCAGGGGGTTAGGTCCGGAAAAAGATGTCTTAGAGGTGTTCTTCCCCCCCCCGATCAATTTGTGGAGTAAGACCTATATAGAGCCTCAATCAAAAAAATTGGACAACAATATTTGACAATCTCAAGTTTATCTCTTTGGCTAGGGAACCTAGTTTTGGTGGACTTGATGAAGTATTTGTACACTAGAAATATGAATATCTTATTTTCAACTCATAATAATGATATCTCAGTTTTAGAGAAGTTTTCATTAATGAATCATATAGGATATGTTTTTTTATATTAAATTTCATATTGATTTAGCTCCTCAAATATTTTCATCTAACTGTGGTATTTCTAGATAAAATTCTAGATAAATCAAGACAACATCAATCTTGGGTTCTCATAAATGATCAAAATGATGATCCATTGACTGATGTTTCCTCTATTTAGGGACCCTATAAGGGGGTGTTTCCTCTATGTGGGCATATTGTGGTGGACCGACTTATTCAATAGAGCATGGACCCCTCATCTATAGTTTTGGAGGTTGATTTATAGTTTATTGAACATCTAATAAACTACACTGGTCAGGTTGATGGATTCATGGGGACCCATATATTAATGAAATGGAGGATTGGTTCAAGTAGTTGGCAAAACTCATCAGGATTATTCAGACCCAAACCACTTAAATAGTGGTTGTAGAAAAAAGTCTTCTTCATGGGGTTAAAGATAGCTGGCTAAGTCTGATTAAATATTCCCTTCACTTGGTGAAACTCTCCTAGATTAATATATAGTAAATATACCAAGATTTGTTCTACCCTTAATTCATTTACTCTATATGGATTCCTAAGCTTCTCAAGACATGGAATGGTTATATGTCTTATACTAAGTATGTTGAAAGGTTCACTGACCTCAGGCATTAATATCTATTCTTGCTAAGGTATTTTCTCTTCCATGTGTGAATGATTGATTAGGGACTTCATAGAGACATACATTCCTTTATGGTCTCTTTATACCAACACTATTACGATAGTGTACTAGACTAGGCACTTTTTTTAATGATATTCCTAGTAGAGGGAAACATTTGGGTTGGAACTTATAGTGGAATAAGGAGTAAAAGTCACATACAGTTTCTAACCAAAATCAATCATTGGGGTTTCTACATAGGATACC
Organism: Viscum album; assembly: GCA_963277665.1. Lineage (NCBI taxonomy): Eukaryota > Viridiplantae > Streptophyta > Magnoliopsida > Santalales > Viscaceae > Viscum > Viscum album. Next base: position 296,021,225 of record OY728132.1, on the reverse strand, counting down.
TCCCAATTACTAAGAATAGTCTTATGGATGTAATGTTAATGGAAATATCAAAAGAGTTAGTCAGATCAGTGTGAGGTAATTATATTCTTATGATGGATTATGTCACATGTCTAGAATTTTTTTGAAATGAAGCACTCTATTATGTAAAAAGATAGTGGATGATACTCTATAGAAGATGTAGCTCCATGATTAGGGATCTCCCAAGCATGGTAAGGGTATCCCTTAGGACGTAGTGCCAATAGAGGAGTAGGTGGTGCTCCAGATAGTGGACCATTTAGTGGATGGTGATGTTATGAGAAGATTCTACCCCCACTATCATGTGTCCCACTCCAGGCCTAGTGGGATGCCGGTCAGGTATTTGGGTAGTTATAGGTTATGGAAGGATATGTCCATGCTTATCACATGTTTATTCGAGGTACGATCAATAATATTTATCCTCTTTCTCTAGTACTAGGTGACATAAGTATGATTTATCCTTTATCTCAACAACCCTCATGTGATATATGGAGATTCCCATTTAGAATTTATCCCAACACAATGGGTAGGGGTTCCTACTAGGTTAAATTATGTTATTTCAAACATCATACAATACTTTGAGATAGAAATTGTGGTAGAGAGTTAATTGAGGTACCTATTGGTTATCAGGAAGAAACCTTATGATGTCATCCAAGATGCGAACTTGTATTACTTGGTACATGACTCGATTGACCATCATCATATGTGGGATGGATATCTTCATACATATTAGAAAATATTATCCTTATTAGGAAATCTCATTTGTGTTCCCATGTACACCTATAATTTTCTTATAGAAAATAGATTATTGGTTCACGAGGATTTTTTCTGGATTACAGACACCTAAATCAGGTAACAATAATGAACATGTGACACATAGAATGTATTTAAAACAATTTAAACAAGGTGAGAGGTAATAACTATATCCCAACGATCAATATTAGGCTCGACTACCAACATTTGAGGGTCTGTGAGGATGATATTTTGGAGACAATATTCTAATTACAGTATAGACACTATGAGTTAATATTTATTAATTATTTTCACCAACCCTACCATGTTCATGGATCATATTATCTAGATCATTATTCTATATTTGGACCAATTTATAATTTTCTTCATTGATTTGATTCCCATATTATCTACGTTATATATGGAGCATTCAGAGATTTTGAGGTTGGTCTGATATATACGCCAAGAACACTATCTTTATGGTATGCACTTGAAGTGTGAGTTTTGGTTCTACGAGATACACTTTTTGGGGTACTCCATCATTAAGAATGGTTTAGATATGGAATTCATGATGATTGATACTATTCCATTAATGGGAACCACCATAGAGTATGTTAGATGTTGAAAGATTCCTTGGATTGGAATGGTTATAAGAGTGGATTATGGTTGAATTTTCCATAATAATAATACAATTAACCACCTTGACAAAAACTAGGTTGTCATTTCTCTAGATTAGGCAGTGTTAGAGAACCCTCAAGGTGTTGAGGATGATGTTTACTAGTGAACATATGTTGAAACTAACAAAGTACGGTATTATGTTCATGGTGTTTCTGATATACAACTGAAGGTTATAAAAGTGAGATTCTCCAATAATTGGCACTTATAAGGTGACAATGAAGAAGTGTGACCATTGAAGTCATTTTGACCGTGGTAACCTGCAATTCAATAAAGGGAGTGGTTCCACTATTCTTTTTATACAGGTAGTGAATCCATCCATCAATACATCTTTTTGTGGGGGTCATCTATATATGTAGTTGAATCCCACATATTCATTCTCCAACAAGGAGTTAGTCATCCAAAAGAGATTGCGCCCCCTAAATTTTAATGTTTAGTAGTAATGTTTGGGTCCTCAAAACAGATTCTCATAATGTTATGAGAGATCCATGGATATGAGATAGAGTCCACTTAACGGTGTCACACATTGATTAGGAGTGATCCCTCCACATTGTATCTTACATGTCTTCACATGATAATGGGAATCAATGATGGGGCCCTTACGAAAGCATACTAACTCACCATTCTTAATGTGGATATAGAGATGGAGATCCCATTTGTATCTCATTTGGGTTTCCTTTAGATCATTTCCATTGGGATTTTATTAATCCTCATACTTTTTTTTGTTTATGATGACTATAGTTTTTCTATTAATCCAATTGATTTGGGTTTATAGGCTAACTACTGGGTCTATATACACTCATCCTCACACAGGATTTTACCAGGAATTTTTTATCTTATCAATAGAAAAACTAGACTAGAGATGATATTAGATCTGTGGACCTAGATGTTATGAATTTAGGAGTCTCTTTCCCATGTTTTTGTTTAGTGATCATCATTAGAAATTTTGACTAGGGGTATCTTCATAAAAATATCCTTTTATGTTTCTATTATGTTTGAACCTATTTAATTTTTTTGTGTGTATGTTTCAATTTTATATATTTTTATTACATTTTAATACACTCAATATTTCCAAGAGGTTGTTTCATTCATGGGTTGAACTCTATATTTCTATTCTGTTATTTAAAACATAGCACAATTTCTTTGAGCTGGTTGGGTGTGAAGATTCAAGTAATAATGGTAGGCCTATCAAATTTTTTATTTTTTATTTTGTTATTGTAATCAGATCCAAACCTATTGGAGGAAATTATCAGATTTCTCATATGGAATCCCATTGTCCCGGTGGTCCCCAATGGGTCGGGTCATGGTAGAGTTGTATCAAAGGTGAACTCTCACTTATTTAGTGTGTAGATTTGGACCTAGATGGAGTTTGTTTTGGGAATATATGGTAAACAATTTCATTTTTCCTTATAATTGGTTCTTAGTCTAGATAACATATTATTGGTTCCGAGGATAATGTATCTATATATTAGGACTGTGATTACATTCAAATCGACATGGAATTCTGAGAAAATAGATTTTGGGAACCTCTAGTATGTGCATCACAGAGGATTGGGTTATTTGACCATCATGTAATTCCTCAGTTAGCTACCCATATATGCATATTTAACTATGACAGTTCTTCATAAATTTCAAGATTCCTCCATGATGACTTCAAGCTTTGGTTTCCAACACTCTTTCATGATGATTATCCATTGGGAGATTGTGCTTCATCCTATGGTCCTTATCATGAGTTGATTCCTACAGGTGGGCATAGAGAAATTACACCACATAAGGACCTATGAGTTGATCCACCACCAGTGGTTCAGGTCGATTATTTAATGTATGTGAGATAATTGATAGTACAAAAATGTTTGGATGATGATTCACATAGTCTCATGGTTTTTGACAAGTTCTAAAAAGTAATACCATTACGGTTTCAGGATGATCTAGATCATTTGGTAGTGATGGAATGGTTCAAATCAATATTCTATATCTTTAGACTTGATTATACTATTTTGATCATATGGTTATGAATTTTTATGTTTTTTATATAAAATATGGGTGATGTTGTATATTGATCATGTAGACCCATAAATAGTTGAAACCTTAACTAATTGATATATTATATATATATATATAGATTGCATTGATTATTTCCCTTTATTTTAGTAATATTATAAATTTAAGAGAATCTCTAGTAGTAGTGTGGTGATATATTAGTTTCTAAGGATTTTTTGTGTTTTATAGGCATAACATGTTACGTCTCATCATGGCATGACATAATTTCATTTGGGAACAAATTTTTGATCAGGGCCATTATAGAGTCATCCATGCATGATATATTTCATTATTTCTTCAAAATTATATTGGAGTACTATAAAAGGATCATGTCATAAAGATATTTCTTTAAGGGGATGATGGACGAAAGGTGCATGTAGTTGTCAACAAGAGGCTATGTAATATACATCATCTAGTAAACATCCCTCATCATGGAATTTTGATAAGAGACTTTCCCATGCTTAGGATCAGTCATGGGGATCTACAATACATGCATCACACAAAAGGACTAGTCAGCATAGTGAGAGTAAATTTTATTCTTATGATGTTAAAAGTAACATTAGTTGTGATTTATTGACTGAAAATTATATATAATTAATGAATAATGTATATTAAACTCCATGGTATTGGTGGCATAATGTTCAAGGATCACCCATGCATGTTCAAGGAGGACCTAAGGGAGGTGATGTACATAGAAGAGAAGGCAAAAACCCAAAGAGATGAGGAACTGGTGTTGGGAAGTGTTATGATATTTTTCATCCAAAAATACTAGGTGACCCTAGATGGCCTTATTGAAATGGTGGTTTTGAGATATTTGTAGAAATATAGGTATAATTCGTGGCTTCCCATGAGATAATTTAATAGACAATCAATGTATTTTCTATTCCTTCCCCATTACTAGAAGAAAGGATCATAAGCAATTTCATCATCTCAATATCCCTCTTAATAGAGATATACATTATAATGGAGGTATTATCTTGTAAAATATGGTGAGAATTTCATAGATATATTCATTCTATTAATTCTCATAACATTTAGTAGTGAGGCCTGAAATTTTATGGTGAGAGAATCGGATAAGAAATTTTTGCAATCAAGATGTTACCATATAACATCATCATGGATACAGAAAAGTTTTCATCGATACATAACTATATTTATAAATCTCATATATGATTCATATTCCATCATATGGATAGGACAATATTCTCTATCATGTGTGATCTATTTGTTTAGTAACTCTTTCTCACAAGAGAGATACTATAGCACATCACCCATTAGATGGTCAGATTATACATTGTTGTATTGGTCTACAAAGGAATCATTATAATCTATATATTAGGGGATTATATATATTTATCCACTAAATATGTTCTTGGAATGCCTCCATGGTGGGGTATAGAAATATAAAACGAATTTCACTTTGCAATGACACATATATCATCTATGGAATATCGAGTAACACCCACTGATATTTGGGAGATGGGGGTACAGTTAGAGGACTGTCAAGAGAAAGGTTTTATTTGAAACATTTTTACCTCATGGGATTTCAATTTTATTATTGAAAAATGAAAAGGTATCTTGAGGATTTTTGTGGATCATCAACTCTAAAATCTGGTAACAATAATGAACATTTACCCTTATATAGGATTGATGAATTTTCAATCTAGTTGTGAGGAGTGAGTTTGTTATCAAATAATAATATGAATATTGGATACTATCAGTTTAGGGTTGATGAGTATTATATTTTAATGATAATATTGTTATGCCTCTATAGAAATAATGAGATCCTTGCGATGGATTTTGGTTGTTACAAATTCTTTCATTGTGTTCATTGATCATGTAAACTAGATCATTCAGAATTTTTTGGATCGATTCATAGTTTTATTCATTTAAAAATTATTAATATACACCATGTGAGAGTAATATCATATTCAGTATTTGGTGTTGGATATATTAATACTCTGGGTTATCTATTTTTGTTGTAAACTCTCAAACTGTAATTTTTGTATATTCTTGCTGCACATTCCTACACATGTCATATTAAAGAACTGTTTAGTAATGGACATCAAAAATACTGATGTAGTGATTTCATGGAAATAACCAATGAGAATGTTAGAGGTGTGGAGTTTCCTTGAGTTTTTAAAGCACTACATGTTTTTATTAGTATATATTTTATATATAAAATCTAATTTGAAAATGATTATATTAAAAGGTATTCTGTTTTTCTAAAATGAACAATTTCAATGTGTCAAAACCTAACCCCTTATCAGGCTCAATATCCAACTCCCATAATCCCGCATCCATTGTAAATGGGTTGGAGACAAGAACTAAAGGCACCAAAAAATTGGGGAGGACATTTCCAAACTAATTGTAAACACATAAAGCCAACTCAATGAAAAGTTGAAAAGGTAAAGGACTAAAAGATTATACAACGAGGTAAATACACCAAATATGCATGGAACTATAAACAGTACATGTATAATAATGTAAAATGAAACAAATGGGGATAATATATTCCAAACTAGAAAAGTGTCCCAAACTACCAAAAACTATAAAAATAAAATAGATGATATTGTCCCACTCCTATATCCAAAGATACGATCACCATACGAGGTCCATGCACCTGTATCTCTAAGATCCTCTGAATTCATGATCATCCTATCCATCATCTACATAAGGAATGATTTTTGTTGGAAAAAACCACACAGGGTTAAGTATAATCATACCCAGTAGGATGCACCGAATACTGAAGGGGGATACGTAAGAGATATAATAGAAAATGAATATAGTAGACAGAACAAGGTATATTTAAAGAGTGTCGGTAAAACCTATTTGTGTGTGAAGGAAACTCATCCAAACACAAGGATCTAAAAATAGTGAGAAGTTGATAATCTCATTGAGTTTTCTATTCCTATAGTAGGATAGTAGACTCGTCCAACCCTAAGAAGCTATACATAGAAAGAACGTGGCATACTATGTGTGTCATTGCCTCTTCAAGAAGGAGGGTAAACAAAACCCACAGAGTGGGTAATAAAATAACATATATGTACATATATATATGCCTAATCAAAATAATCCCAAATGACAGAGTCAGGGGATCTCCAACTCAAAAATCAGCCCAAGAATAAGACTCACCAATAGTTTTGGGTGTATCCACCAATGATGACAAACAACCCAAAAGATTTTCTTGAAGAAACAAGTAAAATGGGATTAATCACCACACATTTATATTATCCTCTTTGTGAATCACTAAATATTTTTCATGATATTAGTTTGCATCAAAATGATGGCTCTAGGGGGAATGAGTCCTTATTTCCTATGAGTCCCAAGGTATGTCAACCCATGTCTCTCCATTGATCCATAATGATATATGGGGAAAAATCAAAGTAGATTTCCTACAACCTAGTGAATTAGCGGGGTTAAACTCTAATATTATTCTTAGAGGACCCACAACATAGCAACTCAAATAGGTTCCACTCTAATAGTAGTTGTAGAGGTCATGTACCATGGTATCACACAGGGGCTCCAATGTAGTTCATCAAGGTCCCGCACCCTACCAAGTAGGAGGATTACACTAAGAAGTTAATATAGATTACCCACACCCCTACCAATGGAGGGTTCCACAATAATATTGTGGAGGACCCACACCCAATGTGTCAAGGTGTTTCCTATAGGAAATCTCTAATATCCTGGCTGACCACAACTACGAATGAACACATCCTAAAGATGCATCATGAAAATGAAAACACACATCACAATTTGAAATATTAATCATATGTCACCATCATTATCTACATGAAAAAAACACATAGGATAGGTTGTTTACTCACTTGAATTGGGAATGCAGTGAAAATGGTGATTTTCTCCGCAACTTGCCGGAATGAGACCTCATGGGCCCCGACCTTCAGTCCTGAAAATTAAATTCCCCAAATACCCTCAATATTTAAATCTTAAATATAGTATGACATATCCATAGATGAAACATCAATAGTATTATATATTTAGATGTTATCGTAGTCTGAACATCTATAGGTGGACCTGCCTGAGCCCATGATTGACCGACCGTGAACCGACAGTTGTGGTCAGTACACCTAACACCTTGGTTGACCTCCCATGGTGTGGGTATAATTGAAAAAACCTCCATGTTTGATCCACTAGTTGTGCCAACCAACTGTTACGGTAATCCTCCCATGGTTCATCCACATTCATTGGCTCTTTGGATGCTCGAGTTGTCACCGCTTCACGATCAACCATTTCATTGTTTTCCTACTGTCACACCAGATTCAACAATAGTAAAATTTGTTATATCCCACATGGAACACCTGATCCTTTCCCACTTATAATACTTCGGCCTAGCCCACCTGATCATCCCGTCAATGCGGCAGCATGCCGCCTCCTCCGGCTTCTTGCCATCAATGTGGACACACTTTACATTCAGCGGCCAGTTTTTGTCATCCCATGACATTATGCCACTACCCTGTGACTCCGACATCACCATGTCTATTCCCCTCTCTATGAACACCTCCTATTCCCCATCCACCATTGTTCCATGCGGCCCACCGCTGCTAACGCGTGCGGTCACCATTGTGTGCTGCCTCTGGCTAGTGTCGTGTCGGTGGTCCCTTATACAAACCACCATGCCACCTTTGATTTCACGAAATGTGATACAAAGTCAAATATCAAATCCTTGGTACAAGATCTGCAAAAATATATGCCCTTCTCAATAAATCATTGATTTTTCTACTCGTTGAAATGTTAACAATGAAGATCCAAGAAGAATAGTGGTAAACACAAAAATATATGGCATTGAGGAATAAATCAATGGCCGTGTTAGTTTTTACCTCGAAGATGATATTTAAAATGTATAAAAAATTGAAAATGAATTATTTTTCAATTAATAACATCAATCTGAAATATAGAATTTAAAAGAAATTGTCCTACCTCAATATGGATTTTTTCATCATTGATGAAGGCAACTACCATTTTCTTTGATGATTTTTTGTTAATCCCCTAAAAGAGGAAGGAGATAAATTTATTGTCAGTGGTGGGGGTTAAGATGCAACACTATAAAATCCTCATAAACTCATATTTATTACCTTGTAATTTTGTTAAGGTTAAAATTATTTATGACACCATCCAATGGTAGTGAGATCCAAACATCCAGATCCCTCTCACATTAGGCCTCACGTAGGTAAAAAAACCACATTCCACACTCAACAGTGGTCTCAAATCTCCAATCTGAGTCCCTATTCCTTTGTTATCTAAAGCAATGAAAAAAACAAAACAAAATAATTTCAATTTTTTATTTATGGTTATGTCCTCATTGAATTTTTATATATAAGTACCTCACTAAAAAATGTTAAATCTCGCTAAAGTAAAATACCACATTCTGGACTCAATCGTGCCCACAATTTTTTTTATCGAGGATACTTTTTGCGAGTTAACCTCTTACTTTATGTTCGTACTGGAAAATATTCTTAATATTTTTATAAAATTAATTCCAGTAATACGGATCCATAGAATCACATGCCCACTCAGTGCCTATGTCTAGAAATATATATTGAAATATTTCAATGTCTTACAAGAAAAAACAAGGTCTCTACATCATTCCATACTTCAATCCTTTATTTCATGAAAATAAAAAATAGGAAAACATCTCAGGATACTAAGCCAGCAACCAGATATCCTATTCCCAAGAACTCCCCTACACGTTTCCATGATACCATAGTACGCGAACCAAAGGGACAATCCATCCATGTAAGGTTCGCTCCTATGGATCCTTAGTCTCAATTGGGTGCTCTGGAAAGGTTGATCCAATAATAATGTCCTACTCTCCATATTAGATAACTTGTGTGGGATCATGCATGTATCTTCTCAGCTGGGACTTGTGGAAGATGTCATGTAACCACCCCAGTTGTGGGTGTAGGGAATAGAGGTAGGAATCCTCACCATCCGTCCATATGATCTCAAAAGGCATGATAAATATCAGGGATAGCTTGCATCCTCGAAAAAAATCTCAATGTTCCATGTCATGGTAAGAATCTCAAGAATACATGTTCTCCTTTCTCAAACTCCATGTTCCTAGTATGGGGGTTCACAAATGGTTTCTATAAACTATGGGCCATCTTCATTCATTCATGGATGACATTCACTTTCTCTACTGTCACATGCATTAACTCTAGGCCCGCGAGGGATGACTCTCCAACCTATTTCCAGCTCAATGGTAACTTGACATATCCCCCTTATAGGGACACAAAATTTTCCATGTCGTTGGATGAGTGGTATACGTTGTTGTATAAAAACTCTAAAAATGTTAGGAGATCCTTTCAGCTCTAGATGAAATCTAACAGGAAATCCCTTAATATATCCTTCTTTTCTTGAATTGTATGCGGTCAAAACATCATTCTAGTGGTAAAAAGATGTACTCATATAAAACTAGGTGACAAACACCTATTGCACGCCTATACACAATTATGACAAAAACCGTACGTTATGATCAGAGAATATTTTTGAAGAAACCCTATGATGGTGGACGATCTTTCATACATAAAAATTCCCAAAACTCCCTAAACAATCACATTTATGGCGGCATTTCCATTCATTATGCGTGGAATCCCCATGAAGAAGTCTACTGATATGCCTTCCCATTTCCACTACAAAATACCAAGAGGTTGTAACAAACCCACCGAAATGTGATGCTCAACATTTACATTCTGACAGGTCAAGAAACATATGAAAAACATATTAATTCTTCATCTCATGATGGACCAAAAAAACTACTAATGAATGCCATTGTACATATTCCCCACACATGGATATACTACTAAGGGGTAAGTGAGGAACTCTTGCATCACCTCCTCCTACATCGTGATTTGATCCACTATTTTCCCCTAGGACAAGATCTTATGATTCCCTCCTTTCAATATCCATATTGTGTATCACCTATGGATATATGATCATGAAGAATATTTTAGTCAACGTCTCGTAGTTGGGACTCTTAAACATGAACAAGGATAAATGGAGTCCACACCATCGACTGTAGAAAAGTTGTACCCTCATTCCCTACCATGGTTAGTTGTAGGGAATCTAATGACCCTGAAGAATCCCACACTAGTTTTTCCTGAGACAACCTGTTAAGGGAATCTACTACAACATTTACCTTCCCCTAGGGAATATAGTATCTCGAATTCATATTCCAGTAGGATATCCAATCAGTGTTGTTTCGATAGATTTAGGTCTCTATGGGTGAAGATGAATTTGTGGTTCTGGTGTCTGAGTAATCCAAGAATCTCTCTCCCAAAAGGTAGTTCCTCTACATCCTCTGGGAAAAGACTACTACTATTTTCTCTATGTCATGAGTCACAATTTTCAGCTCAGGGGCTCTCAAATTACTCAACCCTTATACGATAATTTTCTGTCGTTGCATCAACATGAAACAGAGTCCAACTATGGAGGCATCACAATACACTACGAACTCAACACACAGGTCTGGAACGTTCAAAATGCGATCACTCATCAACCAATTCCAAAACTCCATGAGGTTTTTTTTCACTAATCAAACCAGGTAAATGGTTTTCCCTTCCATGTTATGGTGGTTAAGGGGCTGCAATACTAGAGAAGTTTTCAAAAAACTTATTGTAGTACCCTAACAAACTAAGAAATCCTTGAACCTCTAAAACATTCTTTCATGCCTCACATGAGAGATATAATTAAATTGTTTCTAGATATTCAACTAAACATTTTTCATAAATTCTATTCCCCAAAAATTTAACCTAATGTATCGTGAACTACCTCTTCGTGAAATTTCTACAAAGCTGTTTCTCTTAGAGTAAATCAAAATCCATCACCAAATTCTCTGCGTGTTCCTTCTATAGAACAGTGTATAAGAGTATTTCATTGATGAATAAAACAAAAAATCAGTACATTTATGGATAAAATCTCTGATTCATCAAATCCATAAAAATAGAGGTGGAATTTTTCACACCATGACCATCACTAAGAACTTGTTCTGCCGATAGAGACATAGAAATGGCCAACTTAAGAATATCAACCATACGAACCTGTAACTAGTGATAACCAGACTTGATATTGAGTTTGAAGAACCATATCACACCTTGGAACTAGTCAAAGTGGTCAGGAATCCTCATAATGGTGTACTTCTCATTTATCTTGGTTTGGTTTGGGTGATAATAATCTATACAAATCCATATGTTGTTGTGTACCTTCTCTGGGAATAGAACTAAAGATTCCAAGGAAGACACGTCGAGTTTGATTAAACCTTTCTCATGAAGGTCCTCAAAATTTGACCCTAGATACCATAGCTTTTGGGTTCTATTTGATATTCCATATAATATATTGGGGAAGACCCTAGTCACAATTCAATGGAATACTCCCAATATTGCCTCTTAGGTTGTCCTGGAACATCTCCAGGGATGACTTCCCTATAATCCTTTACGACTAAAGGAAACTAGATTCATTTAAATGACACTAAACCAAGGGTTACACTTGAAATTTTATTAGTGATACGTATCCCCATGCTCACATTAACTTCCTTCCCTACTATGAGGTCACTTTCACTAAGAAAGGATAACCACATCCCGATAGTTTTTAAGAATCTAACTACCCTAAAGTGATAGACAATCTGTGCTCGAAACATGGAAAGCAAATCCATTCCCATGATGATGATTTGAGGGTCCATACTGATGACTAGTAGGTCACAAGTGAACCTTGACCCTCTATGTGATAGCTCGAACTACTAAAATATGAAAGACACGGAATAAACCATCCATGTAGGAGCCTCATAAGAAAAATGTTTTTCTAGAACCTCTACTAGGGGATCCAAATCCCATACCAGGAGTAATGAGATAATAGTATAAATGGAACATATGTATAATAATAATAGATCAATATTATAATAAATATATATCATTCCTCAAATCGTCTCATGAACTGTAGAATCAGAAACATCCATAGAATGTATTTATTCATGGCCTCTACAACTAGCTCTCAAAGCATAACGTTCACTGCTCAATGTTAGTGGCAGAAGAACCTCAATATTTCTTCCCCTAAATGGGATACTAAACTCATACGGTCGGGTATTCTAACACCATTTTACCCAACCATGACAATCGTATAAGTGTCCCTCTCCACGTTTAAACAGAGCCTTATGATGCCCTGCTGCTACCTAACCACTTGTCTGAGTTTGATTATGGGGATGCCTCTTTTGTTGAGATCCTTCCAACTGACAGATACTAGATACCTAGTTCACATTCTAACACAACGAAATATTTGGGGATGAATATGGTTACTATACTATTTGGGATGTATCTCCATAGTCCATAACCAAAAATCCCTGCTTGGAAGTACCTGTCTCGAATCATATCCATAGAGTACAATGTCAAGTCTTTGGACTGAGACAAGTAATCTTCCACTACTATTCCTCCCTAATGAAGCTCTAGAAGCTCTTGAATCTGAATGACGTGTATGTAGTATGGGTAATAATCCTCATGGAAAAACTACTGGAATTCATCCCATGACAATGTCGACTCATCATTCATTTGTGTAAACAAGCTCCACCCATGTCCATCCATTCTGTGAAATTGGTCGGCTACCAAAGCCATCATATGACCTCTTTGGGTCTGAAAAAATTGAAATACATATACCATGTAATCTATTTAATCCTATTCTACTAGAGAATATAGATCGCCACAGTACCTGAGCGGTCTATGGAACTGGAACTCCTGGAGTTTGCTCATCTTGGGCACATCCATAGCCTGCTCTACTGACACTATAATCTATTCAATTGGTGGAGTTTCTACTACCTACCCACTGAGATGATGGGGATCACAGAATGGATCCTAAATTTAATCCTCATTATTCACCAGGTCTTCTTCCTGAACCAGAGCCAGTATCTTGGCTCTCTATCATCGACGAGGCATCCTGAATATTATCAAAGAGTACCAATGTCAGATGAAGATATATATATACATTTTGATAAAACAATTGGGTCATGAATCTAGAAGTAAGACTCAATAGAATATTATTCATGAAACATTTATCCCTACAAAAAATGTCTCAGGCTGACTATAGCACCCCAGGACATTACGCTACTTACCTGTAGATGTCCTTGAAATATACAAAACACCATATTAAAACAAAGCATTATTTTATTACTCTTTTCATAGTTAGTTAAATATCATCAATTTTATATAGTTTATTTATATGTTATATATCCAAAAAATAATAATTTAAAACACATATAATAGGAATAGGATAAGAACAGTTCAATATTACACATAAAATAATTTTTTTTATATATATACAGCTGTCCACCATTTGACGTCGAACCGTCCTTAAATCAAAAATTTTAACCTTTTAAAAATTTAATGTATCAAAAAACCACTTATTTTAAAGTGAATCATAAAAATTAATTTTGGATAATTATTTGGTGTTTGTCAGTGAGATTCATTTTTTAATGAATTGTTAAAAATACTGAATTTTAGTTGAAAACATCTCTTCATGTAATATATTGATAAGGTTAAATTAAAATTTTAATTGGTATTAATGGTTAATTAGAATATATTTTATCAATTAATACAAATTATTTCATTAGAATCAATTTAACTCTTAAAATTTGAATTAAAATCGAACAAACATTTAGAAGTTTTTACCTTAACAACCCATATTGTTGTCCCGACTATAGGATTAAATTTAAATTAACTACTACCACTGTTGTGATTAAAATTGGAAAAAATGGATTACTTATTTGGAATCATAAGAATTTATATTTTATAATATGACCATCTCTGTTTTTTCAAAAATCATTAGTGAAAGTAATTAAAATTAATTACAATTATTAAGGTGAAATGAAGTTTAATAAAGGACTAAACCATTATTTTAAGTGTCAAAATGACATAGAAAATTATCCAAAACACATTTTATGTTAATAGATATTTCCTTAAACTTCTATTAATGATTTTGGTTGGTTCATTATGACTTATGTTAATGAAATAACATGTGCACACCAGTCTTTTTTCAAAAACATCAATGTTATTCATTTTCGTTTTCTATAAAAGGACACCACTTCTACCCCTTCCTCACACATCTCTTACCTCTTAATTTCTACCAATATATTCCCAAATAGTCACCCATAATACCTATACTAGAGCTGTAAGTATACCATTGGGTAGAAACCCATCCAACAAATCATTTTGGTTTATATTGAAGAAGTTACATGATTAAGAGGTACCACCTTCTCTCAAGAGTATTACTTTCATGCCCAATCTCCACTCCCATTACTATTATTATTCAATGATTACGTAACAAAACCAGTATCCTCAATTAATTATAATTTATTATTCTAATAGTTAAACCGACATTAACATATACACAAATCAAATGGGTAACGAACATAGTGTTTCTGTGTATGGTGAATTACTACCACAGAGAATGGTATTTGTTCAATTCACCTTTACCGCCTCTCATGGTGGCCATTATGATGGAAACTCTCTATATATATATATATATTGTATATTTATAATTTTCATTTCTAATTTATTTATAATTATTTAATTTTTATTTATAACAATCCTTTATTATTTCCATGTTGTGTAAATACGCTAATTTTTTTTTGGAAGTGTGGACTACCTCCCCCTCAAAGTGAGATGGCTCATTCATGCCATACATTAAATATATAAAGGATGTTTATAATAAATATATGTAACCTGAATAACATATATTTGACTCTGTAATTTATAATATAAAAATTTAACATTTTGTATTAAATTCATTTAATATGTCAATGAAATGGAAGTAGAATTCATGCATACATACGACCTACCATATCCATTAATGGTGAACCATATTACAATCTCCAAATATTATAGAATATTGTAAATATATATTTACTGAAGATATATGATAAATTTTCCTTTTTTTACATTAATTATGTGTTTAAACAATGAAATATTTAATAAGAACAATAAATAACAAGTCACAACGTATGTGATAAAACTAAGAAATTAACACCCAAAATAGTCAAAATAATGAATGAGTATAAACAAAAGGGTAACAGAATATTATATGACGTTAATATGTAGTATTATAAAAATATATTTGGTTCTGGTAATAGTTAGTAACATATTTTAAACCACTATATAGGAGGATAATGACCACACAATAAAAATGATGGATAAGATAATTGATTTCATCTCAATATACATTCCATTGGGATTTATTATTATTATGAAATATTCAACTTTATTTGGTGTGGACACCTCCCTTGACATATTATATCATGAATAAAATTGTTCTCATACTATTTTAATTTTAATTTAATTCACTAGGATATATGATTTAAATGTTTCAATGTGGTATGGGACACATAAGAGTGTTTAGATATTATATTTCTTCAAGAATATTTTTATTTGAACAACCCTTTATGTTAGTTATACTCGTATGAGGTGTTATTTATAAATCCACATTCTATAACAAATATGGATATTTAATAAGGTAAAATATTTATTTGAGAAATAAGGAATGATTGAGAAAATTATGACATGGGGTGGGGACCAATTAATGAAAGCCCCTAGATTCATTTGTTTTCTAATGAGATGAAATAGATGGAGAAAATAGATGTGTTTTTCCCCTATATATAAAACATAATTTAAAAGGAAATGAAGGTATTAGTTCCATGTATATAGGAAACATGGCGCCTAATAACTATGAATTACCATCATTTAGACTCAGTTATATTTATCTAACAAATTTTGTGTCAATATATCTATGGATTTATTTTAGTTTCAGTTGATTGATTAATGGAATGTATTTTCAGTTTAATACATTTCCATATCGAATGCGGGTTATCTATTTATATTTATGAGAATCATTTTCATTTATCTACATTTCCATATAAATTGATTGATTATTTCTTCTTTTTTACTTACCCTTACAGAGCATTTGATCTCACCATTATTATGTTTCTTTCAATAGGTTGGGAAGAAGAGATCCCTGAATATTCTTTCAAGGAGGGATTTCATTTCAGTTTATTGTATAACATGGAATATTCTATCTTCCCAATGTATTATGGATTTTATGTATGTAATATGGATTTTTGAGAATTCTTAACATACTAGTCCTTTTAGATTTTATTCATTTTAATAATGAAAATATAATGTAATAATACACTAGCTCTAGGTTTCTTGTGTTTTGGATTTACAATTGGTATTAGATGATGAATAGTAAAACCCATGGAAGGTAGATTTAGATAACATAGATTTGGGATCATAGCCCTATGGTAAGAATTTAGGATATGTATAGATGAACAACATATAACCATTTTAAGGTATATATTATGTGGGTATTTTAAGAAATACATCCCTATATGGATGCTATAAGTGGATGTGGTTTGAGAATATATGTTACTCGGAGTAACAACTATGACAAGGTGTTCTATGCCTGACTCCAGGTAACTTAGTAAATTAACACAGGCCCTACTACTCATCTAGATTGAAACTCTAGAGGGATATTCTATGAATAATTCACCATTTTATTACCTACAACCATGAAGGATTTAAAGGTAATGATTTTCCCAAAGTAACCAATTTTTACAGTTCAAGGATTTTAGATGCTTAGATTTATGATATTTTCTATAACATGTTTAGAGTTATAGAATGTTCAAAATTTTAGGAGCTAATCTAGAATATATCATTTTATATAAATGGATCATGGAAGGAATATTTGTATTAATAAATGTGGACAATGTATATATTTTCCTAACAAGGAAATAAATATAGCTGATATTAGGACAGATAAAATTGTAGTGATACTAGAGAAACATAATTAGGTTATGAAAAATAACCTTTATCAAATAGAGAAATATATTCCACCATTATAATATTCTATGTTTCACCACTTTATGCAGTATAATCCCCCATTTTTTTGTGGGACTACCATTCCAATATTAGATGAGTAGTGGATTAAGTCATTCAAGAAGACATTTATGGCCTTGGAATGTAGTGAAAATGAAAAGGTTACGCTTGTGTTATATTGTATCCAAGGTGATGTTTATCTTGGGTGGTCTACGATCCAGAATACAAGGTATGAAGAAGAAATTGACCTAATGGAATGAAGGTATTTTAAGGAGACATTATTTTATAAATAATTCCCACGTGATCAATAAATTGAGATGAAGAGAAAGTTCTATATCATAATGAAAAAAGAATAAGAGAGTTTTGTGGATAATAAAGAAACCTTTACAAGGCTATATAGGTTTTCTATGGATTGTATAAAAAGCATATATTTCCTGATTGACCACATCATTGATTGTCTTAAGACACATCTCTAAAGGGAACTCTTTTTTAATAAATTTTCATCACACGAATAGGTTGATTTATTTGACTTTAAGGTAGAGTATTAATTTTCTAGAATAAATATATTCAAAAACAATAGTTGAAGAGTCCATCCAAGAATCATGAGAAATGGAATATATCAAAGAATAAGAATTTTGAGAAATTTATATCTGGTGATAAATGTGAAAAGAGTCTCACTGAGAAATACATGAAGGGAATGTGTGTTTGTTTATAAATTAAGATTTAATACCCCAACCCCAGTAACCAAGAGTCGGTGAATTATTACATTACATTGACATGATAAAATGAATCATGTCCCGAATGACCAATCAGTTTAGTATCCTTGGTAGTACTAGATATGTACATATGTTTTACATTACATCATGAAATAAAAAAACAACACTTTTTCCCTTTTGAACACTCAGATATCTCTTAGTATATTCCTGTAGGTTAATCGTAATATACTTTTTTTTCATCCTAGAAAAAATAAAACATATGAAAGGGGTGAGATTATATGCTCAGTAAGGATAAAAATATAGCAAAAACTAACATAAATAAGCATAAACATTTATGGGAATGTTTATGATTAGAAAGATCCTTTTAAAATTAATCTTGAGTATAAAATGGAAATTATAAAAGAAATAATTCCATTTTCTTATTCATATGGATATTCTACTAGTTGAATAATCATATGTAATATCAATATCCAATTTCATAATAATGGAATGCATAATGCCGAACATCATAACCACATAGTCATGGAACGTACCAAGACTACAATAGGATTTTTTCAAGGCCATGTGCAAAGACTCTAGTTTGTCTCATGAGACCCACCCATTCATCAAGGAGCTATATTAGGCTCCAAACATCACTTAATAAATCCATTTAATACAGCATATGATGAGTTTGAAACGCAACATAAACATCCATATTAAAACGAGAATAAGAAATGTTAATACTTTAACTATAAACCATGAATGTTATAAAAATAACACCTCCATAGTCAAACGTATCACAAAACCATCAATACAATATAGAAAATTGTATCATTATAAATAAAATTCAAACAACTGTAAAATCAATCAATGTATGTTGGCATATATAAAATCAAAACAATTTCAGAGAAACATAACATTATATTTTGAAATCATTTAAAAGAAACATAATTATAAAAGAAAAAATTTATATTCAAAATATTCTTATAATCTTGTAAGGGAATATTTTTAGGTGTTATAATGATGGAAAATAACCGCACCCACCGTATATGTTAAAAAAACATTCTTATCTTAATATGTCGAAAAGGTCCCAAAGTACCTTGTTTGGAAAATGAAAAAAATATTCCTTTCAAAATATTTTATAAAAATTAAAATGAGGGTATAAATGAATTTAACCAATATTCTAGTAAATAGTAAAAATGTTTTGAAATACATTTTTAAGAAACACAGATGTGGATGATAAAGAGGTCCCTATAGATACTTACATATAAACAACCTCAGATAATAAAGAGATTGTAAAATTAACCCTTACATTGTACATTTCCTAGATCTAGGGTACGATATCCTCATGAATTATTTTGAAATCATTGTTATTAAATTATAAAAGAACAACATTAATAAATATGATATCATATATGATCTTCTAATATTTCTTTGTTAATAATATTTTTATAATATCATGGTTTCAAGTGTTAACTGATTCGTTTTCAATTACATGTTTTTTTACATATGTAATGTTTTTTAAGGATATGATGTATTTTATTTATATACAAAATGATATTATGTGATTAAAAATTATTTTTAATCATGAAATGAAAATTATTCTCAAATGGTTACGATGGGGAATAAATCTCATCACATTTGTGGAGACGGTAATCCATACGTACGCACGAGCGACATTATCATTATATTGGTGGTGAAATAACAAATATTTGGATGGTATATTATATATAAATAATAATTAACATGTTATATTAATTATTTACATCAATTATCCTCATTACTATACTCATCCAAATAATGAAGTGTCGAATAACAAACCACACAACGACGTGGAGACATTAAGTCGTACATACGCATGTATGGTGACCTTTTAATTCATAGGATGGATACAATAACGATTATGGTTTGTACCATATTTATATAATCATATAAATATATATAGGGTATTGGAGTTATTTTTATGGTATGGAAACAAAAATAAATATTATGTTCAAGAAGAAAAGAACTTTCGAAGAGGTGATGAAGTAATTACATCTTCTTTGGGTTCTTCCTTTTTATTTGATCAAAAGGGATCCTTAGTTTTGATTCTGATCAAATTAATGCCTCTAAAATGATGTGATGGTAGTTGAGAGGATATTTTAGCTGGGGTTGGCGAAGACAAATGGATTTGAAGGTGAGAAATTAAGATAAATTGAAGTACCCTTTTATATGAGAGGTGTGGGTCACTTTAGGAATATATTGAAATATTAATTTATTATACAATAATATTCGACTTATAATGGATACAAAATAATTTATTTCTAAGAAAATGTGGGTTTGGGTTAATAAAATCCAAACCAAAAGGTTTTAGAAAGGATTAGATTACCATATTACCCTTATATTTTAGATTTAACTCTTAGTTAAATAGTTAAACTTTTAACATGTATTCTAGTATTATTATAAAAATGGTTAATAAATATACTATAAAAATACAAGATAACCCCAAGTGGTCCATTATTGATATATATAACATTATCTATGTCCTTTGGTTTATACATATATTTTTAGGAATATTATATCACTTAATAATATAGTATTGTTTTTAAAAGCTCATTTCTGTCAATTGTGACACTATTTTGTATTTGGTTTTTTTGAAAGTTATAAAAACATTATCACTAGGAAAAAAATTTCTTAAATCAACCCTAAAAATACATAATAACCTTGAAAATCAGAGGAATACATAAAAAGTATCAATTTACAATTATTTTAATATTTATAATATTAATAATTCAAATCATTCAATAATAAGGTAATTAATTCATCATCATTGTGTCATAAATAAATTTAATTATTTAATGTCAAAAAATTATAAATAAAATACTATTATGTAGGAAATTTTTTTAGATTTTTAATGAATATTTATAGTCAAATTTATATTATGTATAACCCAATATTCAATATTGTTTAGTTATTAAACCTTCAATTTAACACTTTTATCTCTTTTTTAAATAAAATAATAATAAAAGTCCTAATGTAATACATGTGGAACAAAAGGATCATATTTTATTCCTAAGGTATATTTTGGTAGAGATACACTTAACAAATATTATTAGGACATGTATTTGGGTAATTATGATATCATTTTTACCTTTAATTACTTTATTTACTTTTAACCGTGGTAAATAATACTCATAAGTTACTATTCACAGAAAATTATTTTCATCCTATTAAACAAATTTTTTTATACTGATGTCAACTGTGTCCCTCTTATTTTTGAAATTAAATTCACAAAAGAGGTAAAATTACATTTTATGCAAATTTCTTAACGTCCCTAGAAGCTGGGTAAAAGACATTAAAAAGTTAAAATTTTATACATCTGATTTAATTATAAAATGAATCAAATGAATTACGTAGAACATATATAGGTATAATGTATCTATATTTATCTAATTAAACTAAATAATTATTTAAAAAAAATTTGGTTTTAAACAATTATGCAATGTTTTTCACTATTCATCAAAAATTGAATGTTTTCAGAGAACTACCATAAATTCACCATAATCTAATTTTGATATTCCGAATCCCAAAATGAAGTCAATTTTGAAAAATAAAATATATAAATTTCAAAAAGTGGGTATTAATATCCCTAATGGCTTGTTAGATTGGTCATGGTGTGCTAAAACTCCATGTTGTGTAGAACACCAGCTATAGAATTATTCAAAGAGAAACATACTATGGAATCTTGGGGTGTTACATTGTTCCCATATTCAAGTAATTTCATCCTGGAAATTTCTAGAATACTACTACATAAAAAGATTCAGGTATTTCTTCATCATAAGATCCTTAGGTTCACACATTGCATCTTCCATCTTATGGTATCTCCATTGAACTTTTACCAGACAAGCCTCCGGTTTCTCAAGCCTTGTTCTCTGGTATCAAGAATATTATAAAACTCTTCACAATAAGACAGATGGGGTTCTAGATCTATTTCTTCATATGTGAGTACATGAATTGGGTCGGGCATGTATTTTCTCAACAGTGATATGTGGGACACATCCTGAATTTTTTAGAGACTTGGTGGTACTCCCAAATGGTAAGCTACAACTCCAATTCGTTCTAGATTTTAGACTATTCCAATATACATGGGACTTAATTGACCCTTTTTAACGAATCATACAAAACCCTTCCATGGAGATACATTCAAGAAAAACTGATCTCCTACTTGAAATTCTGAATCCTTCCTTCTGTTATTGGCATAACAGTTTTTCCTACATTGAGCTATTTTGATGTGGGTTTCGATAATATCCACCTTTTCAAATGTTTCCTCAACATGTTCTTACCCAACGATATTTCTTTCACCAACATCATCCTTACAAGTTGGTGTACGACATCTCTATCAATATAACGCTTTATATGGTGCCATCTGAATACTTGAATGTAAGCTATTATTATAAGAAAAATCTAATAGAGGTAAATATTTATCCCACATACCTTGAATGTCATGTGAGATTGATCTGAACATGTCTTTTTCGAGTTGAATAGTCCGTTCTGATTGTCCATCACTTTGAGGGTCATAGGAAGTGCCCAAAGAATGATCAGTATATAGGGACCTCTGAAGACTTCTCCAGAATCCTGATGTAAAATTGGGATCACGATTAGAAAAAATCAATATGGGTACTCCATGATGTCTTACAACTTCTTTAATATAGATTTTCTAAACGTTCAAGTGGAAAATATTTTCATCTAGAATGAAAATGTGTTTATGTGGTAAGACGATCAATAATGACCCATATTGCATCATTTCATATAGGATTATTTTGTAGCCCCATGAAACATTCAATCATAGTATCATCCCATTTCCACTCATGTATGGGAAGATATTTCATTACTTCTTTATGATTTGGTCTTACAACCATAACATGTTGACAAACCATACATCATTACACATAATCAACAATCTCCCTCTTCATTTTTCCCACCAAAAATATTCCTTCAAATCTCTATACATCTTAGTGAAACAGGGGTGTATAGAGAAATTGGAGCTATGAGAATCATCCAATAATTCCATTTTTAGATCAGGTATTCCAGGAACACAATGTCTTATCCCAAATTTCAAAATCCAATCTTCATATACGAAGACCATCAATCTCCCATCATTCACAGCTTTCAATTTCTAGTGTGAGTCCTCATCATCAGTCTGAGGACATTTTATGCATTCAAGTAAAGATAGTTTTAAATACATTTGAAAAAGTATTGATGTTTCGCCTTCCATGATTATTCCCATATCCATCTTTACTAGATCCATGGACATAGAATCCCTTTCAACTGTCATATTGTTCAAAATTCCCTAATCATTAATGGTCAAAGAATCTACCACCTTATTTTCCTTCCTCATGTGGTAGTGTATAGTGCAATCACAATACATGAGTAGTTCAAGCCATCATATTTGCATCATGTAAGGTTCTTTATGTGAGAAAATAGACTTCAAACTCTTGTGATTAGTATATATCTCACATTATTCACCATATAGATTGTTTCTCCATACCTTCAAAGTATAGATTACAGCTGCTAACTCAAGATCATGAGTGGGATAGTTTTGTTTATGAATTTTTAGCTGTTATGATTCAAAAACAATAAATATATCATTCTTCATAATAAAAAAACCAAGTCCATTATTTGAAGAATCACTATAAATAGCAAACCCATCATTTTGTGATGGTAGAGTCAAGATATGAGAATTGACTAATATTATCTTCAGTTCATCAAAACATTCTTCAAACTCTTTTGTCAAAACAAATTTAACCCCATTACATGTGATCTTGGTTAATGGGTTGTCCAGTCAGGAAAAATTCGGGACGAATCACCGATAATAACCTGCTAAACCAACAAAATTGCGTACCTCTATTATACTCATCGGTGCTAGCCATTATTGGATTTTCATTGTCTTTTATGGATCTATATTGATTCCATATTTAGAGACAATATGGGCATGAAAATAAATCTCCTGAAGCCAGAATCCACTCTTTCTAAACATCTCATATATTTCATTTCTTTAAATATTTTTTAGAGTAGTGCGCAAGTGATTTTAATGATATTTATAGCTTTTTGATTATACCAAGATATCATAAATACGTACCATTAAAAATACATCAATATATTCTTTGAAAACACTCATCATTAGATCCATGGAGACAAAGGGTTCATTATTCATTCCAAAAGGCATTACTGTAAACTCGTAATGCCCATACCTGGTACGAAATGCTATCTTGGGAATTTCTTCCTTCTTCACACACAACTGATGATATAAGGTTTGATGGTCAATCTTGGAAATTATTGAGCACCATGAATTTGGTCAAATAAATCATCAATGTGAGGTACGAGATACTTGTTCTCTATTTCTATAGAATTGATCTCCCTGTAGTCAATGCACAACCTCATATATTCATGTTTCATCTTAACAAAAAGAAAAGGGCCTCTCCATGGAGAGACACATGGGAAAATAAATCCCTTATTACTCAATTACTCAATTTGTTTCCTTAGTTTAACTAATTCTACAATGGTCATTATATAAGGGGTCTTCGATATGGGTCTTGAACCATGAATTAAGTCAATGAAAAACTCAATTTTTCATTATGGAGGATGTACAAGAAAATCCTCTGGAAGCATATCAATATATCCTTGCATAATAATTACATCTTCTATTTGAATTTTGTTTTCTTCACACATAGTTATTTCACTCTCTTCAACCCTAATAATTCAATTTAGTGGGGCTATTAGTGTTGGATCTAGATAAGAATCATATGGTGATGTTTATTCTCTAGAGATAATTTACTCATTATCATCATCGAAAATTGTATCCTCAATCTTCTTACAATAAATATGCGCATCAGAGTTCTAATTCCAATCCATACCAAGGATTATATCAAATTCAATCATGGGTATTACGATGAACTCAGAAGATAAAGATCATTTATATGCCCAAATAGGAACTGATTCAAAAAACATTATTACAATTATACTTACCAAAGGATTTTTAACTAACAACTCCCTTGTTAAATAATATTAGAAATATCTAATTTTCATAGAAAACTAGAAATATATGAAACCATGAGATGATCCATAATAAAATAAATCATTGGATAAATTTAATGAAACAGATAAATTACCTACCACCACGTCATTCGGAGCATCAACCTCAGTAGTAGTGATCGGATAAACATGGACTTGCTCACTTTTCCTTTTCAGAGGCAATATTACTTGGCGAATTGTACATTCATTTTCTTAATACCCCATTTGTCTAAAATTGTACCATTAAACATTGACAACCTCTTTGATTTCCTTGTAATGAAGTTATTGGTGGCCTTTTTCACCACACGTGTAATAGACTCTGATTCCCTTCAAGATAGTACCAAGGAGTTTCTTTTCTCATTTACTACACGATGGAAAATAATCTTTTCCTTTATTCCCCTTATTTCCATTTCCAGAGTGTTCAGAAAATCTCTTCTTCTCTTGATTTGCATTAAATTCATAATACCTAGAGAATTACTTTTCTATCTTGATAGCATATGAGAAAATATATTCTTACAATGAGAAGGATTGTGAGACGAACACTCGATAGATAAATAAACTTAACCCATAAAATAATCGTTCAATATTACTCCTTGTGTTATTTATGTAATCTGATACATGCCTAGAAATCCAGGTAAAATTGGTCTCAAACATTGCGACATTCTCATCCTATTTTTTCCTCAGTCGTAGAAATTTCCTTTCCTTATCAACTTGATGGTCATGAGGAAATGATTTTTCTAAGAAAATCTCTTTAAACTCCCTCCATTCCATATTTAATAATTCTTCATCCTCTTTTGTGTTTTGAATTAATGACCACCATTGATCTGCATCTCTCGAGAGGTGATAAACTACCAGGAACTTTTTTTCCCTTTCACTACTCCTCAAAGAATGAAATATTTTTTCTAAGGAAAATATCCATTTCTCAACTACAAATGTATTTTTAGTCCTTTTGAATGATGGTGGTTGTTGCCTCATGATGCAGTCTAACATTGATCCTTCATGTTGTGTGTCAGGGTGATCCAAATGGGTAAGGTTATTATTCATTACCTGAGTGAGTTGTCCTAGAATGGTTATAAGTTTTATAGCACTAGTTGCATCACCAGCTCCACTATAATTATCTTGAGTAGGAGGGAAATGACTATATGGATTACATGCATTGATACAGTTTCTATTCCTTCCACTAGGTTCCATTTCTAAATAAAGGAATACACTAGATTAGTTAATGAACCACCATACATAATCCCAAACTAGTAAGGTACCAAGCATATATTGAAAATTTTATGCATATAATCCATAAATATAAAAAAATGTTTTCTTTGAAGAATTATTTTCTCATAAATCCTTTATAATGGTTTGTAAATAAAATGTAAATTATCCTAAGCATATCCCCCTGGTGGGTCATAAAAAAGAGTACAAGAAGGCCTGTTATCGTGTACCATGATAACCCGGTTCAAGACCGAAACTCCTTGATGACTTTTTAAATCATAGGTACATATTATCCATAGCCTCCTCTACCTGATCGTATCCAAACATGGATTTATTGTTTGGAAAATTCCAAAAATTCTCTATATTACAAATATTCTAGAAATTTTTTCTATACTAATCGTCAATGTCTATCTTATGGTAATGTTCCCTAATCAAAGCTATTATAAATCTAGTTTCCAAGGGTTTTACTAAAATTCTTCTAATACCAACTATAATTTCATGAACCTTGTTACCCATATTCGGTTCATTCTAACATAACTTTGGAATGATACAAAGAATCATGTCCTGAAAGACAAATCAGTTTAATAGACTTGGAATTACTATATACATACATAAGTTTTACATTACATCATGAAATTAAAAACCAAAATCATGTCCCCTTTGAACACTATTAAATTTCTTAGTCTATTCCTATAGGTTAATCATAATATACATCATCGTATCCTGGAAAAATAAAACATAATAAAGGGCTGAGCTCAGATGCTCAGTACGGATAACAATATAGCAGAACCTATCATAAATAATAAGAAACATTTAAGGAAGTGTATAATACTGAAACACAACCCTTTTAAACTTAAACTTCTGTATAAAATGTCAAAGCTAAACAAAATTATTCCATTTACTTATTCAAATGGATATTCTACTAATAAAATAATCACATGTAATATCAATAGCCAATTTCATAAATATGGAATGAATAATGTCGGACATCATAACCCCATAGTCAAGGCCTCGTGTCTAGACTACAAATCAGATATGTTTATGTCCTTGTGCCAAGACACTAGCTTGTCTCAAGAGACCTACCATTGCATCGAGGAGCTATGGCGGGCTCCACCCGTCACTTACTAAGTCCAATGCATTCCTCAAATAAAAAGCATGAAACATAATATAATATTTTGTATTAAAACATGGATACCAAATGTTAATACATTAACTATAAACCATGAATGGTATAAAAATAAGATATCCATAGACAAACATATCACAAAACATTCAATACTATATGGAAGAATTTATCACAATAAATAAACTTCAAAAAGTGTAAAACCCATAAAAGGATGTTGACATAGATGAAATCAAAACTATTTGAGAGAAATATCTCTTTCGATTTTGAAATAATTTAAAAGTCATATAATTATAAATGAAAAAATCAATTTTGAAGAAATTCTTATAAGATCGTATGGAATGCTTCGAATTTGTTATAATGGTGAAGAATAACAGCACCCACCGTATAAGTTAAAAAATCATTCTAACCATGATTTTTTTGAAAAATTCATAATGTTAATTGTTAAGAAAATAATGGAAAGATTCCTTTAAAAAAAATTTATAAAAAGTTAAATGAGGGTATAAATGACTTTAACCCATATTCTAATAAATAGTAAAAAGTATTTGAGAATCATTTTTAAGAATCACTGATGTGGATGATAAAGATGTCGTAATAGTTACATAAATATATCCAACCTCGGATAATAAAGAGATTGTAAAATTAACCTTTGCCTTATACTTTTCCCTAACTAAGGGTACGTTAACGTCCTGTATAAAATTTAAATAATTTTTATTAAATCATACAAGAACCACATAGATAAATATGATATCATATATTATCTTATTATATTTCTTCGTTAGAAATATTTCTGTAGTTTCATTGTTTCAGGTGTTATCTGATTCATTTTACTATATATGTTTTGTTACATAATTTTTGTTTGTTATGGATAGGATGTATTTTATTCACATGTAGAATGATATTATGTTCTTAAAAAATATTTTTAATCATCAGATGAATATTATTTTTTTATGGTTACAATGGGGAATGAATCTTATCGCGTTCGTGCAGACGGTAATCCGTACGTGTGGATGAGCCACAATATCATTCTATTAGTGGTGAAATACTATGTAATTGGATAGAATATAATATATACAGATTCTTTAATATGTTATATTTATATTTATTATTTAAAAAAATTATACTCATTATTATACCCATCCAAATAATGAAGTGTTAAATAATAAACTACACCACGACATGGAGATGGTAAGCCATACATACACACGTATGGTGACTTTGTCATTCATAAGATGGATAAAATAATTAATATAGTTGTACCATATTTATAATAGCATCTAATTATGTATAATTTATTGGAGTTATTATTCTGGTATGGAAACAACAAAGAAATAGGATGTGGATGATGAAAAGAACTTTGGAAGAGGTGATGAAGTAATAACTTCTTCTTTAGGTTCTTCCTTTTGATTTGATCAAAATAGCTACTTAGATTGTCTTATGATCAAATTAAGTCCTCTATGATGATGTTAGGGTAGTTTGGAGGATATTTGAGTAGTTTTTGGCTAAGACAAATGGCTTTGGAGGTGTTAAACTAAGACAAGGTGAAATACCCATTTATAAGATAGGTGAGGGTCACTTTTGGAAAAGCATGACATATTATTTTATTATCCAATCATATTTGGTTTATAATTTCTCGGAAAGGATTTATTTTGAGGATAAGGTGGGGATGGGTCAAAAAACTCTTATCCAATAGGATTTAGATAGGTTTAGGTCACCATATTAACCATATATTTTAGATTTCACTCATAGTTAAATATTGTATCCTTTACCATCTATTCATGTATTATTATAATATATGGTTAATAAACATACTATAAAAAGAAAAGAGAACCCCATGTGGTTTATTATTTAAATATTTAACCTTATATATATCCTTTGGACAGACAATATTTTTCATGTATATTATATCAATTAATAATTTGTTATTTATTTTAAAAACTCATTTATGTGAATTTTGACACTATTTTGTATTTGTTTTTTTTGAATTTAATAAAAACTTTATCACTTCGAAAAAAATTACCTAATCAATCTAGAAAAGTCTTATTAACATAGAAAATTCGTGGAATACATCAAAAGTCTCAATTTACAATTATTTTAATATTTATAAAATCAATATTTTAATAATTTTATAATAAGGTAATTACTTCTCATCATTGTAATATAAATAAATTTAATTATTTAATGTATAAAAATAATAAATAAAATACCACTATATATATAACCATTTTAGATTTATAATGAACATTTATAATTGACTTTTTCTAATGTTTAACCCTATATTAAAAAATTTTTAGTTGTTAAACGTTGAATTTAACACTTTTAACTCTTCATAAATAAAATAATAATAAATGTTACATTTAATCACCATATTTTCATTTACTTGTGGTAAAAAAACTATAAAGTTACTATTCAAAAAAATTATTTTCATCTTACTGAACAAACTTTTACATACGTATGTGAATTGTGTGTCTCAGATTTTTAAAATTCAATTCACAGAAGTGGTAAAATTACGTTTTATGCAAGTTTTCTAACATGCCTAGAAGGTGGGTAAAAACATTAAAAAGTTCAATAAAATATTATAGATATAATTTAACTATAAAATGACTCCAATGAATTACATTGAACTTATATACATATTATGTATCCATTTTTATTTAATAAAAATAAATAATTATTTTAATTAAAAGTAGGTTTTAAACTATAATGCAGTGTTTTTCAATATTCATAAAAAATTGAATGTTATTAGAAAAGTACCAAAACTCATCCTATGTTAATTTTGATAATCTGAATCCCAAAATGAAGTCCATTTTGAAATATAAAATTTCCAAAATTTCAAAAAGTGGGTATTTCTATTCATAACGACTAGTTTGATTGGTCGTGGGGTGCTAAAATTCCATGTTTCATATAGAAAAATCTATTGTATTATTCAAAGAGAAACGTAATGTAGAGGCTTGGGGTGTTATATCCAATATTTGGTTCACCGTTCCAAATAATGCAAGGATATGAAGCTTATAAATGATCTCTAGTTCTATAATTGTAATGACATGGGGCACTAAGCAAGTGATTTCCCCAAGTATGAAGTGAATCAAACATAGAAGTGGCCTAGGGTAAATGCCTGAGCTTTTGTAATCAATACAATGGAGGCATAATTTCAAATGACATGGTGGAAGTTACATTAATCCTACATTGAAATTTATCCAACAACTTCTTTGATGATGAATCACCACAGTATTTTATATCTACCCAGTTTTCCATGAAAATTAGATATTTACATTTTGATTTAATATGAGAGTAATATGTAAAAACTTTTAAGGGGAGTATAATTGAAATAATGATGTGTCAGTCAGTCCCAATTATGTCACATAAATGTACCTTATTTTCTGATCTTATAATCAAAAAAAGGGTTAAATTTCACATTATTCTCAGTATGGATTGCATCTCCAAATATGATGCGATGATTTATTATATGTGAAAGGAACTTATGGTTTGTAAGGAAAATGGTGAATCCCTCAACTTTAGGATAGAAGATTCCTCACCTGATTGTCTTTTAGATCTACCCTCAATGGATCTACTTAATGAAATTCGTAGATAACAAGATAAAAAAATATAGTGATGAAGGATTTAATATCCAAATTGAATAGGTACCATAGGTGCAAGAACTCATTTTTATATTTCCCAAGGATTTACCTGGACATCACCCAAAAGGCATGGTTGAATTCTCAATTGATTTAATCAGTTATTCAAGGCCAATATCAAAAAACTCAATATATAAAGGCCTCTATAGAATTAGTAGAGTTGAATGAACCCCTATAGGATTTGGGTAATAAGGTATTTTTCCCCCTACTGTCTGACCTTGGTGAGCACAAGTCCTCTTTGTTGAAATGAAAGATGGCTCCATGAGTATTAACATTTATTATAGGGAAATAAATTCCATTATAATACCTAAAATCTGTCTGTTACATTGCATTGATGACTAGATTGATCAACTTCATGGAGCCCAATATTTTTCAAATAGTTATCTTCATTTTAGATATCACCAATTTCTAGTGATGAAGGAAGACATTCTGAAGATATAATTTTGAACATGGGATGAACATTAGGAGTTTACAATAATTCCATTTGGGCTGAGAAATGAAACATATGTTTTTATAGACATAATGAGAAGACTATTACAAAATATCTTGATGAATTTTTTTAGTATTCATTGATGATATTATATTTTATTCTAAAACCTATTTTGGACCATGAGAATCACATTCTGATCATCCTTATAACTCTTAGAAGGGAGGAGTTAAATGGGAAATTCAATAAATGCGAGCTCTGGATTCAAAATGACTCTTTTCATGGTTATATTGTCTCCAAATATGGAATTTCAGTTGATCCATCAAATAAAATGGCATTCAGATAATGATCTATATTGATAAAAATAACTTAAGTAATTAGTTTCATATTTTGGAAGGTTTTTATTGGAGATTCGATCATAATTTTTACCGATTAGATAACCCCTTAACCAAGCCTGCATGTGAAGGTGTTAAGTTTGTTAGGACAATGTAATGTAATGAAATATTTGATGATCTAAAGATAATATATGTTAATTCTCATATTTTAAATCTACATTTTGTTAGTTATTTTTTTGTCATATATATTGACTCATCAAAGAAGGGACTTGGTTGTGTCTTACTAAAAACTGAAAAAGTTGTCGCATATGAATAATGGAAATTGAAGACTCATGAGTAGAACTACCCAACCCATGGTCTAGAGTTAGCAACTGTAATATTAATTTTGAAAATATTATGACATTATCTCTATGGTGAAAGATGTGAGATATACACAAATCATAAATACTACAATACATATTATCATATTAAGAGCTAAACATGAGACAACTGAGATTGCTCAAACAACTAAAATATTATGATTGACCAATAAACTACCACTTAGGGAAATTGAATATGGTGGAAAAGTCATTGCGTAGGAAATAAAATGGTGTTATAACCCATATGATGAATGATAAGGATACAATATTCATGGTTCTAGTGAATATGGATATTGGGTATTCAAATGAAAGGGATACATCAATAATTTTTTAAATTTTTGAAAAACCATCATTATTAGAGAGGATATATAATTATCAATTAGATGATGACATGTTTCAAAAGAAAATTAAAGCATTAATGATGGAAAATTACCAGACATTGTTTGTGAAGATAGTGTTCAAAAATATGAAAGGAGTCTTTCTTTTCAATCTATACCAGAACTAAAAAGTGAATTGTTGGATAATTCTCATAGATAAACTTTATATATACACCATGTGAGAACAGATATGTTTAGGGACTTGAGGGAACAATTTTGGTGGGATAACATGAAGATTGAAATTGGGTTTTATGTGTCCTGATGTCTGGTTTATCAACAAGTGAATGCTGAAAGACATCATAAAAAATGGGTACGTCAACCTCTTCTTATACTTATGTCAAAATGGGATAAAATACAATGGAAATTGTCACAAGACATACAAATAATTCTATAATGGATAATTCTTGAAATATTTTTTTTACTATTTATTGCTTAACCAAATCTACACATTTCATTTCAATAATTTAATATATTCCTCTTGAGCTCCTCACAAGGCTCTACATTAATGAAGTTGTGGGGATTCATGGTGGACATCTATCAATAGTATTCTATTGAGACCCATGATATACATATAATATATAGAAGAGTATTTATAAGGCTCTTAAAACTAAGCTTAATTTAGGCACTTCCCACCATCCACAAACATATGTGCAATATTTAAGAACAATTCAATCAATTGAAGACATGTTGAGATCATGTTCACTCAATTTTCAAGGTATGTGGGATCAATACCCACATTTTTTGGTGTTTTCAAATAATAATAGTTTAGATTTTATTATTAAAATGGTATCATATGAAGCATTATACAATAAGAGGTTTCATACACCAACTAGTTGGGATGATTTTGGTGAAAGGAAACTCATTGGAACATATGTTTTTGAAGAAACTTCAAAAAAGGTGAAGGCTGTTTTGGCACATATCTAAGAGGCTCAATGTGAGAAAAAGATTTTTTCAGACAATCAGAGAAAGGATTTTGAATTACAAAGGGGAGATCATGTATTCCTATAGTTATCCCCCTGGATGAGTGTTATCAGGTTTTGTGTGAAAGGGAATGTGAGTCCTAGGAACATCAGACCCATCCAAATGCATGAATGAGTTGGATTTGTTGGTTATTGTTTAATATTTACCCAAATTTCTCAGTGGTTCACGATGTCTTCTATATATAAATGATAGGTAATTACATTCTTGATCCAACACATGTGATTTCATATGATTAAATAGTGTTGGAATCTGACCATTCTTATTATGAAGAACCCATTCAGATTCTGGACACCAAATAGCCCGTATTGAGGAATCAGACGACTCATCTGGTAAAATTTCACTGGAGAAATAAAAAATTAAAAGATAAAATATGGGAACCAAAGGATTATATGAATGAGAAATTCCCACACTTTTTAAGGTAATAACACAAAAAAAATCTAGGATGGAATTTTTGTAGGAGGGAAGAATGTTTCGTTTAGACTTTACCATATTTACCATTAGGTATCTTTGCAATATACACAACACCCGATATAAACAAATCACTATTTAGCAATTTTTCTAATATTTATTAAATTTATATAACTTCTAGAGAGTTTATTTATATATTATATATCCTGATAAAAAATTTAACACTCGTCTAAAAGGAATAGGATAAGAACAAAACCAATATGATACATAAAATACTACATTTTTATATATAAATTGTTTTGAATTCTTTTGGTGGAGAATCCAATTTAAATAAATATTTTGAACAATTTATTATTATAATTTGACAAAATATTTCTCTTCCTAGAATGAAAAATATTAAAATTTGGTTTGGATTAATTTTTGGTATTTTTTAATTTGATTTATTTTTAATGAATTGTTATAAATACTGAATTTCAGTTCACAACATATTTTTCATCTAATTTATTTATAAGTTGAAATTGTAGTTCTAATTGGATTTCATGTTCAGTTATAATATATTTTTGTAAATTAATTAATTTATGTCATTATAATAAATTTCAATCTGAAATTACCTTTTAAAACATAGTAAACTTTTTGACATTTTTACCTTAAAAACCCTCAGTATCATCCCGACTGCAGAATTAAATTTAAATTAATTGCTGGAACATATGGGAAAATAATTGGAAAAAATGGATTCCTTATTATTAACAATAATATTTTATAATTTATAATAATAAGAACATTGTTTTTACTAAAATATTAGTGAATTTAGTAAAATTAAATTACACTCATTATGGTGAAATTAAGATTAATAAATAACTAAACCTTTAATTTATGTGGCCAAATGACCTAGAAACTGGTCCAACACACATTTTATGTCCATATTATGACCATTAACATTCTATTAATGAGTTTTATATGTTTTTATGACTTTTATTAGGCTTCAACATGTGCACACATAACTTGTTTTAAAATATTTCGAGTTAGTACATTTCCTTTCCTATAAAAGGCCACCAATTATACCAAATCCTCACACCTCTCAAGCCTGTTATGACCAGACATGATCTACCCATATAGTCTACCATCATATATCCCCTATACCAAGAATAATCCCTTTGGACAAAAACCCTTCCTAAAAAGCCTTTTGGTTCAAACCAAAAGAAGCTACCCAATTTAGAGGGAACACATTCTCTCAGGTTTTTTAGTTTCATTTTTATTATACACTCCTCATACACTTTTTATTATATTAATAAATAAAAAAAATTATCCTAAATATTCTAGGATTATTTATTCTATTATTTTGACAAACACATACACACACTTCCATCTAATGGGTAACGAACATAGTGTTTCTATGTACGGTGAATTAATGCCTTATGAAATGATGATTATTAAATTATCCTTTACCACATCTCATGGTGGCTATTATGATAGAAAATATATTTTTATATATATAATATATTATTTATAACATATTTGTACTTCTGTTATTTTTTTATAACAATCCTTTATGATTTCCATGTTTTGTAAATATGACAATTTTGTTTGAGAATGTGCGGAATACCACCCCGTCAATGCGATATGACTCATTCATGCAATAAATGGAATGTATAAAAGATGGATATAATAAACCTATGTAACATTTATAAATTAGATACGATACATGAAATTATAATATACATTTTTACTACATCCCTGTAAATTTTTTAAATATCACAAATGAAATTGATGTAGCGTTCATGCATACATACGACCTACCGTCTCCATTAATGGTGCACATCATTTTCAATCACCAAATATTATGAACTATTATAATTAAACATTTACTGAATATATAAGATACTATAGTTTTGTTTTACATTTTTGAGGTGACGTAACCATGATTTATTTAATGATAACAATAAATAACAAGTCAAAATGTACTTGAGAAAACTTTGAAATTAACACCTGATGTAGTAAAAATAAAGAATGTGTGTTAACAAAAAGGGAATAAAATATTATAAGAAGTCAATATATGGTATTATAAACATATGTATGTATTTGGTATTATTTTTTAATATATTTTAATCATTAGTACATGAGAACAATGACCACACAACAAAAATTATGTATATTGTAAGGGATTTCATCTCAATTTACCTTCCGTTGAAAAATATTATTATTATACACCAATTCACTTTTATTTGTGGTTTACACATCCCTTGATAGGTTATATAATGAAAATAATTGTTCTAATAACATATAAGATTCATTTAATTCACTAGTAATTATGATTTAAATTTTCCAATGTGGTATGGGACAGATTGGACTGTTTAATTATAAAATTTATTCAAGAATGTTTTAATGATAACAACCCTTATAGTTATTAATCCTCTTATGAGTTATTATTGATAAATCCATATTCAATAATCAATATGGATATTTGATAAGGAACAATATTTAGTTTATACATGAGGAATTCTTTGTACTTCTCAAACATAGGTTGGGGACAGGTTAATGAAATCCCCTCGATGCATCAATAGTCTCATGAGACAAAATAGATGTCAAAAATAGATAAGTTTTTACCATATAGGTAAACCGTATTGTAAAATTTCTTAACAGTATTCGTTCCTTATACCTAGGAAACATGGAATAAAATAATTAAGTATTTCCCTCATTTATAATCAAATTTATTTATCCACGATATTTTTCTTCAACATATCTATGGATTTATTTTATTTTCAATTTACTGATTAATGGAATGTGTTTTCATTTTCATACATTTCCAAATAGATTGTGCCCAATCTATTTGAATTTAAGGAAACTATGATTAGTTATTTACCTTTCCATATATATTGATTCATTATTTCTTTAGTTGTACATATCCTTAATGAGCATTTGAGATCACCCTTATTTTTTTATTTTCCCCAGGTTATGAAGAAGAGAACATTGAAATATATTTAAAGGAGGGATTTTTTTTCAGTTTGTTGTCTATCATGTTTATTATATTTTCCCAAATTTTTATGGGTATTATATATGTAATCTGGCTTTCCCAGACTGATAAATAGAATGTTCCTTCTGGATTTTTTCCTTGTAATAATTTCTTTATAATTTAATAATGAACCAACTCCTGACTTTTTTTTGGTTGGGGAGTTAAAGTGATGATTCAATGAGTGGCTAATCAGGGTCATGGTGAATGGATATGTCAGGTTCCCACACCATCATTGGGCTCCCTAGCCTGAGATCTATAGTTAGGATGATTTGACGTTGTTTCCATAAAAACAAACAATAAAACTATTGGGAAACATCATAATAACATTCCATGGGTCTAACAACCATATGATACCAATTTTTGATGACCCAGACCATGATGGGGCACAAGTTGCAACTACCCCAAGCCATTCCCTATTTTCCATGGGTGGATACAAGAACCTAAGACACACAAAATGTAGTTAGGTCATTTCCAATGTATCTTTACACACACAAATATCCAAATCAATGAAAAAGTGTAGAGGAAATGTAGTAAAATATGATACACTTCTATAAATAAACCATACATGCATGGATATCTAAAAAATACAAGTACATTAATGTAAATTGAATGATAAGGGTAAAAATACATTCTCAACTAGAAAAGTTTCCCAACCTAATAGAAACAGGAAAAGTAAAATAACTGAGAGATCCCCACTTTGGGATGCCAAGCTATGACCACCGTACGTGGTCCAAGGACACAGATCCATAGGCTCTTCTAAATTCAGGATCAACCTATCTGTCAAAATAATATGTCTTAATTAATTCTGGAAAACCCCATACAAGGGTGATTATAAACATACCATGTAAGACTCTACCAAATCATTAGGGGGATATGTAAGAGACACAATAGAAAAGTAATATAGTATAGAGAACATCGTAAAGTTAACGAGTAGAGCTCAATCCAACAAGAGAGAGAAGTCAACTCTTCCAAACCCAAGGAGATGTAAATGGTGACAATATGAAAGTCATGTTGAGTCCACTCTACATATAGTCAGAGAGTAAACTAATCTATCCACAATAAGAAAGTCATAGACTACTCATGGCATACCCAACGCATCTTCACCTCTTCTTGCAGGAGAGTAACCCAAACCCAAAGAGAGGGTACTAAAATATTATATATATATATATATATATTAGTCAAAATAACCCCAAACAATATAGTAAGGGTATATCCATTTAACTACTCATCCCAAGATGAAGGGACACCATTAGTTCCAGAAGTATCCACCAATGATGCCTCGAAACCCACTCATCTATCCTGAACCTGCAAGTG
Source organism: Viscum album (assembly GCA_963277665.1). NCBI lineage: Eukaryota > Viridiplantae > Streptophyta > Magnoliopsida > Santalales > Viscaceae > Viscum > Viscum album. The sequence goes on along the minus strand of OY728132.1, from coordinate 295,982,975 downwards.
AAAGGGGATCAATCACAAAACCTTTATAGTGACCACATTGGGTGGAAATTACTAACATTTATGGTTATTTTTATCATCAAAAGGATCTATCATGGTGGGGAATGTGTCCCTCATTCTCACGATCAAAAAGTTACTTCAAACCACAGATCACAATTGATATGTATAAATGGATGGTGCAAACACAAAGTAGTGGACCTGCGCCCTAGTGCCTCAGGGAAATTGCAATCTAATAGTAGTAAAACATGAACCACACCATAGTGTGTTAGGAGGGGGGAAAATCTAATAGTGGTCATAGAGGAAAGACACCTTGGTATCACAATGGGGCTCCACTTTATGTCATCGAGGAACAGTGACCTACTCAATAGAAGGTTCCACTCATAAGTCTCTAATATAATACCTTTACACTATTGTCATCGACCCCTGGAACAAGATGTACCATTATTAAAATACCTCATATCATAAATTTAAATTCGCATCAGAGGTCATCGTCATGGTCTACAATGAAAAAACTTGTAGTATTGGTTGTTTACTATCATGAATTGGGAAACCAGTGAAAAGGGTGATTAGCACTGTAATATGCTCGAACGGGACCTCATGGTTCCCAAAGATTACTCTTGAACATTAATACCCAAAATAGCCTCAAATATTTAGTTTTGAAAAGAGAAAAACATTTCCACAGATAGAACATCAATTAGACGCTATGTATAGAAGTTATGGAGGATTGAAAAGCAGAATGTGGACCCTCATCATCCCACATCTAAACTAACTTGGAATGACTAACATGGTCCACTGCCTATGGGGTGGATATCCATGGAATAATCACCTAGTTCAATCCACTAACCATGATGAACGACTTATAGGGTCCACAGTTGTGGCCACATAGTCGACCGTGGCCTTGATCTCCCCCTGGTCACCCTAGGTTCAACCCTACCTCATTCTTTCCCACCTTCCCACCTCGGCTCGACCACCCAGCCCACATTGTCATGACCCATATAGATTTCATTAGCTCTATATACATGGCCCGCATCATCCAGGAAAAGCTGTCCGACCCATCCACGTGGCCACCCACCGTGTGGCGCAACTGCTTGTGATCAACGCAACCACCCCCCATTCTGCAACATTTTTTTCCCACCATGCGGCTTGGTACCTCTTCCCAATGGATACGTCTTCCTCTCATCCATCACATATCTAGGAAACATTACCATGATATTGTACATAGTCATTATTGTGCACCTCTTTTGGATACTATTTCACTAGTTGTCCTTTCCGTCGACAGTTGGACCTCCTATGATTGCCCAAAACATTCTATAAACACATATAAGGAATCCATTACCCATGATATAGAGAAATATAATACCTTATTTATGATCTATTGATGTTTTGATTTGTTGAAAATATAAAGACAAAGATCCATGAATAATGAAGCAAAAAAATGAAAATATATGGGAACTATGAATTGTACGATGGTCATGTTAGTCTGGCCATCGATGATGACATTCGAAATGATGAAACAATTGAGAAACAGTGATGTTTTAAATCATGAGCATCAATCATTGATATGTAATTCAAATATAACTATCCTACTTTTATTTGGAACACTTTGTAATTCAATATCATGTCCGCCAAATCATCGTCAATGATTTTTCATTCATCTCCAAAAGGAGGAATGAGAGAGATTCGATGTTGGTGGTGGGGATTTGATGAACCCCCAGAAAATCCTCATAAAAAACTATTTATAAACATGTAAATAGGTTGAAGTTAAACTACATAACCACAACAACCATTGGACCCTAGATCCATACATCTCGTTCCCTCTCCCATTGGGTCATTCTTAGGTAAAACACCACATTACAAACTCAATTTTGGTCTCAAATGTCAAATATGAGTCCCCATTAAAAACGTTTTGTGAAACAACATCTAAAAAAATAGTTTTATTTATTTATTTTATTTATGGTTACAAACTCAGTCACATTTTCTATATAAGACATGCTCTGACAAAAGTTATGTCTCTCATAGGGTAAACACCATATTCAAAACATAACCATTCCCTATGATATCTAATTAGAGATACTATTTGAGATTTATCACACTTACTTAATGTTAATTTTATAAAATATAGTTAATAGTTTAATAAAATTAATTCTGGGAATACTGGGACTCTGAATTGCAGGTCATCTCAGCACCGAACCCTAGTAATATTTATTGAAATATTTCAACGATATATAAGTAATAAAACAAGGTCGCTAAAAAGAGAGAATTATAGGGGTTGTAGCTATGTTATATGAGTGATAATATGCCATGAATTCTATAAGAATACATTTAGTTCATTGAATTTTCTGATGCCTCTAGGGATGGAATCAGTTCCATGATTATGTAGAAGAAATAAGTGATCACGATAAGGTAAAAAAATTTGAGTACGATGAGTATAATTGTGAAATTAATGAACTATAGTTTTCAGTGTAATTAATCACTATGATTATTTAGAGGTACAAGAATTTTTATATAATTATATTATTTAATCAACACATCAGATTGTTAGGTTTATCTTAATTCATAAAGATATTATCCTAAGACAGATGCACTGGTTGGAGTTCCTGATGGACTATGAATTTGAGATTGTTTATACATTGTGAAGGGAAATTATGGGAATATTGGAATTGAATTATTTCATATTATAACTTGTTAGATAATGCATTTGAGATGTTTTCTTTATTACAGGTGAACCATGTGGAGGTGAGGGGTGAATATTTTCTTCACCTGATGGTGGTGAATGAACTATTTCGTCGTCATGTGAGGTAGTATTATATGGAATGAATTGTCTAGGGGGATTTATATGAAATTAGATCTTCATTAGAAAATCCTAATGGATTTTATAAATGATGGGATAATTTAATACTATTATTTTTAATGAAAGTAATTCTGTTTACATTCTATGAATAGGTGATGAGTGAGTTCAAATTTCCATGTAAAGGAACATCAGATAGTATTAAAGATGTGTAAGGATATTCAATGGATGTTATGGAGGGTTTTCATTATTTTTAGAATTTTGTATCTTGTTTTTAAGGTCTAACATGTTAGAAGGTTAATGCTATATGTCCGGTTCTAGATGGTTTGACCCAAAATATTAAGATCCCATAATTGAAGTGTCTTGGAATATTGATTGATTTATTAATGGTGATTCCACGAAAATATAGAGGCATTGATTGTATTTGGGTGATTTTTTACCCACTCACAAACTTGGAAAACATTCATGACATATAGTTAAAATAACAATTGGGATTTCGGGGCTATTTTATATGTAGGTGATTGTATGACTTGTTGGGCTACACAAAATTATATTCTTACAAAATGATGCTCAGTTTACTTCATATTCATGAATAAACATATTTTATTCAATTTGGAAGCCACATACCGATGAAAATGACCTATCACATTAACACAAATGGGCAGAACGATCAGTCTCTTTAGGTTTTAAAGGATATGCTGAGAGCATGTGTGTTGGACTTTTACTGGATCTAGTTTGATCACATTTCATCAGTACATATATCTTATAACAACAAATATCACTATAATATTGAAAAGAAACCGTCCATTTCCTTATATATAATATTTTTATGGTCATATTATTGTTTTATTGAGATTGTAGAGGCACCTCTTATTCGGCTTGAGCAGGCAAAGGTGACGATATAGAAGTTTTAGTAGATTAGAGACCATTTGAGTACCAACCAGATACAATGGAAATCATATGAAGATTCACATAAAAGATATTTGAAGTTTGATTATGAATACTATTCTTTCATTATATTCTCTCGATGACATGGATTTCACATATTGTTTCATGGAAGAAAGCTATCCACAAGGTTCATTAGGCCATTCCGGATCTTGTATATTATTGTTGTGGTCAAATTCAAATTGGCCTTACCCCCATATATGGATTAAGTGTGTGAAATATTCCATGTGTCATATCTGGGGAGATATATTAATGAAACACCACACATTAAAAAACATGACCAAACTAGACATCGATAACTAATCCACCCTAGTAGAGTACACAATGAAGATCGAGGATCAGTGGGAGTGGATCACATGAGGTCATATTATACCTTTCATTTGAGCTAATTATTAGAACATGAGTTTAATGGAGAGATCATTAGAGTATGATATCTATATATGGACTCATATCCCAACCATTTTACATAGATTTTTATTTTCTATGTGTTATCCCATAAATAAGGGTATAATGTAATGACCCTAGTTTCTCTAGTTTTGTCCTTTGGATATTATTATATTTATTTATTTATTTATCCTCTATATTGGCATGTTGTTTAGTTATATATGGACCCTGGTAGTAAAATATTAAAGATATAAATATATATTATGAAACCTAGAAGGATTTTTTTCAGAATGATGAGTTTTCCCATCACTTGGGACTTTATATAGAAAATATGGGGTCATAATTGTTCCCAAGATGTGAGGTTTACCATATATGCGACATGAGGTTTCTTTGAATCAATCATAAAATGGATAGGTAACAATTACAGATGTGATAAAATATTTCAAGTATTTATTTTATTAAAATAATTAATTAGATAATCCTCCCCTCCCATTTTTCCCCCAAAGGTGAATGTTGAACTGATATAGAGAAGAGTAATAATTTTAATCCATCCATGATCGTTATAGAGACTGGATCATGGTGTTTTAGCTCCATGTCATGGATCAAGACCCAAATAATAGGTTCTTTCACCCAAAGGTAGAATGATGTTGAGTTTTACATCTAAATCACCATAGATGTGTTGTTAAAGTTGTTTAAACTGCATTTTCCTTTTAAATTCTATCTGAGGGTTGATCTATGTACAATATGGGAAAATGGATGCTTTGGGAGGTTTGTATGGAATCATCATTTGGAAATCCAAATAAAAAATCATATATTATAGGGGAATATACTTTTTTTGTTCTCTATTGGTGGAAGATGATTATTGGGGCAACAATCCATGAACTAAGGGTACATAACATAAATTAGAATATTTAAATGTGTCCGAGTTGATGGGAATAAACCCCATGTAGGGGTCCATGGTCATCCTATACTATATTTCCAGACCCTCGGTGAACAATGGCATGAACACAACCATGTACAAGGGAACGAGCATAGTATATAGGCATGGGATGAGGTACACTGACATAGGCTGGGAGGAAATGGGTATTCCCATTTCATAGAAGATATTATATGTATCGAAGGTATACTCCATGTAGTTCTACATGAAACACCAATCCATGTTAATGTTATGTCCCACCCATGTTTCTAATCATGGATAAAGGTCATGTGACTATAGTGTTTACCATGTACTTTCATTTGAATTTTCCTCATTGCATATCCCTTTATCAAAAAAAATATTTTATCCCATGTGTAGTATATGATAAGAGGTTTTATAAATGGGATGTAATGGGGGCCTTCATTTCCACTATAGAAATAAAATTTGAGGTGACAAAATTGGGATTCCACATTTAGCTTATCATAATTGGCACAATGATCTGTTATAATCATCACATTATTATCAGTGATGCAATCCCCCCATCATAGTAGGTCCCAATTCTCCCATTATAAATCTACTGGTAAGGTTAAAACCCCACAAACTATATTTGGTTTTATTCCTCTATCTATAGAGTGGAACCTACGATCCTTGTGAAGGACTACGAGTGGATCCCCACTGGAGATAATTCCCCTTCAGTCATGGAGCACTATAGTGAGTTTTGGTTCCTCCAAACATGTTACTGGGGGGATGGATATGTTTCTTTTATAAGAGATATAACTCAATAAAATGTGAAACACTGTGATGCGGAGTGGACCCCCCACACTATATATAAGGTGGTTTGACATTATTTGAGTAGTAAGTGATGGGAACCATGGAGCCACATAATGAATTAATGTTTTTCTCTAGAAAATATAGAAGGAGAACCTGTTTTATTTTCACATTAGTTTCTTTATGATAATATTAAATAGGTTTTCCTTTAGAATTTCAAATTTTCAGCAGAGTTTACTATTTTTTGCACATAATCCCATTTTTTGGATTTGAGGAGGACAATGTCTATGTAAAAACACACTCATACACAGGATAATTCCATAGATGTTGTGTCTTATATAGACAATAGGTCATTCAAATGTGATATCATTTGAGCATTATGAATCATATATCTATCATGATGGGTGGTTTAAATTAGAGATCATTGAGAAGGATTTGTTTATAAATTTCAAACATTTCTTTTATTTTTATATTTTACCTCTTTTATTGTGGTTCATGTATTTTTTCCTTTTATACATTTATACAAAAATTTTATACCATGGTTGTCTCCAAGTGGTTATTACATACAATGATTATAATATATATTTCCATTCCATTATTTATAAATCTATATTGTTTAATGGATATAGTTGGGTTCATTTTTAAATTTATTAAATCTATGGACTCCCATATTATTTATTTTCTACTCATTACTTATCACCATCCCCTAGTTTATTTCAGGTGGGATGGGGGTTACTCAATGAACATACCACCTTCTATGTGCGTCCTATTGGGTTTGTTCATGAAACTCAATGGGTCCATTATAAATTGTTCATATCCAAATTGTTATATTAAATCTCATAACACTCTTCTATGAAGAAATTTTATAGTAAAAACTTATCAACAACCTCTAATTATTTATTTCACCAATGATTTTAATTATAACATTTCCTTCAGCACTGATCATCCATGATGTGATACAGAATGGTTTTTACTTTATCTATTAATTCTATACGTAGCCAATGTCCCAATAGCATTCCTTATCTAACTCATTCTTAGTAAATTAATGTTATAAATTTTTATAAGGTGACATAAGGATCCTTTTGAATTTTCAATAAAATTATATTCCATTATTAAAATATGACAAGAAGAATGTATTAATCCAAAAATAATTTGAAATCAATTGAACATGATATCATTAAATGATCTATGGTTGAATTTTTATCTTTCAATAACTATCTATTTTTCAAATATAAGTAGTAATAAAACTCACGTTCATATCCAAAACCTACTAAGGGGTTTTTAAGAACATCTATGTAAATAATCCAGATAAGATAAAATATAATGTGGTACGCCATTCAATCATAACAATTCATTAATTTATAATTTCGAAATATGATAAAAAAGAGATATATTCAATTATTATAATTTATTGTGATGAAATTTTAATGAAATGGACATTAATCCTAATATAATTCTACAATTTTGACATTTTGTGGAATCTAATGATTAAATACATCGTGATATTTTCCTATTTCGATTCTCCTCTAGGTAATGGACATAAAATCACCTGAAGAATTTGTCTCTCAACCATAACTTGCTATCATATCATCAATCGAGACACGTACTCTATAATATATCCCACTATATATCCCTCTAGAAATACCCTATCAAATATATATACATTTTAATACTTTTAGTATATATATATAGAGAATGATGAACTGCAATATCAAACTAATAAATCCATTAAATATTGAATGGAAAAAACATATAATGTTTCTAAACTATATCATTCAGTAACAATAATATTTTCTGATCCATTTGAATATACACAATAGCCAACTTTTTTTATTTCTATGGGTTGTAATTTATTGAATGTTCATAATCTATATTCAACTATTACCATGATCTATAGTGCATGGATATCTCATTTGGAAAGAATATATAAATTAAACATATATGATCAATATAAACACCACACATGTATCCATAAATATAATGATGTTAAATATTTAATATAATAATTTCCACTATTAAATGCTAATAATGTGTCCAGAAATTTTTCTCATCGACATTCAGTAGGTGTGAGAAATAATTTATAACCATATCATTATATATAAGGAAAAATAGGAAACCCATATTCATTGCATCACTAAAGATAAAAATATATTCTCTATGGTAGAGTAATGTAAGGATAACTACATTGAATATCATTCATCTTAGATCATTTAAATTTTCATTACAGTCCCATATCTAAAGAAATTTGGATCGCTTTGGAGATAACATGAAGAGTGTATTATATAGCCATGTTAAATTCTCTATAAATGTTAAAATAATAACTAGCCAAAATCTAATGTCCCAGCCTGATTGACCATTAAACCAGTAGCTGGACTGGTCTCCACATGGCATCAATCATGCATCCCTAAACACTAGATGCTTTTGATTAGTAACGAGGGTCAAATAGTTATTTTATGGGTAGATAATTCCATCATTGTCAGATTCTTACATCAATATATTAGGTTTATATCAATAAAGAAATAGTGTAAGAAGTAATAATAAATTAAAATACAATAAAAGGTAAATACAATGTCTAAATAATAGTAAATAGAATACTCCAATTCATATAATAATGAATTCATGTTCAGATTATGCTACAAAATACAAAAATAGGTAAAATTGTTAGTAAAAGACAATATAAAGAAAAAAATCCCAAGGATAACTCTTTGAGAATACAAATTACTAGATTAATCCTGTACTCCCTAGCTCTAAAGTATAATTAACATTACAAGACATAAATACATGGACCTTCAATGATGAATATCTGCTCTAGTACACTAATCTAATGGAGGGCTGAGCAGGGCATGAGATATAATCCCAATAGGAAACCACCAATGATTTAGAGATCTATCTAGTTCATTCACTATTAAATGAATTGTTTTCATACATTGGTGAATACTTATAGGTAAACAAAGAAATAATGGACACTTTAGTTTGGGTTCCTGAATGGGTACTTGAAAGATTCTACCAACTATGACAAAAAACAAATATCTGAACAAAGGGATCCAAAATAAGAAATATGGTATATAAAAAAGATAATATATGGACTAATAGATGTATCTTGACACCAAGCATGTTCTTTGGATTGTTGGTGACACCCCTAGGACATCCTTCAAAAAATTTCTCACTGTAATCATGATAATAATTATTATGAACTGCAAGTAATCCATTAAAATCTTCCATAAAATCTACTAATGGAATTTTGATCCTATCCAATAAGATCCATAATGTAATCCCATATATCCCTACAAGATCCCTCTATATAACCAATTCCACATACTTTATCCGAGGTAACTTGTAAAGACTTCCCTTTTATCACTCTTCGTATGGTACAATCTGAGTGCACACCAGGTATCTAACATAGGAGACTGTGTATCACCCATGTATTGGTATAACCAGCTTTCCAATGGTACAATCCATGATTCCTCAGCTAGGAAACCAATTTTACAGAAGAGGATAAATACACCACCCGAATAGCTCGTACACAGAAAACTAGGTATCACTCCCAACGTTTCAATTATAACCAATCTAGGCATGGCGATTCCATCTACAAAATCCTTATATCGGGAACTCTGTTTTCTCCTAGCCTATAAGCTGATTTGTCATATCATTCTAGATACATATTATAATAATAAAGTTTCATATATATTAAGACAAGTATTCTAGATGAAATATTTTATTCAGAAAAAAACATGGAATATGATATAAGTCACTAATAATAAGAATTGAGACATGATGTATAAGCCCAAAGCCTTGAGATTTAATAAATTCATAATTCAAAACACATAATAATTTAAAAACATGCTTATGATATATGGAACATGGAATATGAAATAACTAGTAAGTATGAGAAACAAAGTATATGCACTGATATAATTGTATAAGATATATGCATTAAGAATAATGCATTGCATATGTGTCACTCACCTAATTTTACTGAATTCATTTCCGTCATAGAGTTCAACTATGTCTTGAGTTATAGGATAAAAGGGGAAATTCATGTCCTTCCATTCATCTTAAGTCAATTCATTAATTATGGAATTTATTATTAGTGAAACATATGCATGAACATCATGGTTGACATCTCAATGAATGGGTTTTCAGGCCAAGGGGTGTCTCCCAACAATGAGAAACCCCTATGGGTTGGTTTCACCATAAGATAAGTATACTATATTCAAGAGAAACAATTTATATCAAATTATTTAAAACCATTAAGGAGTCAATAGATGGTTCCAGTTTGGGGCACAAAAACCTACCACATATAATTCAATGAAACATTGGGAAAGAATCCAGAACATATAAAAATTAACATGGACTGTCGACACATCCAATATCAAGTCCTGAATAGGTCTGGTTTGAGATAATTCGATGAATGAAATTAATTACATGAATATATAGTGAATTAGGTCACACCAAAATTGAATAGACAAGGATAAGGGAAAATTTGAATGGATCTAGAGGAACATTGAGCTTACTGAGAGGAATACATAGGGTTAATTGACTCATGATTGAAAAAATATATGGGGAATGTAGGGAAAATCATAAGTTATGCTTTGGAAAATCCTCATGAAAGAGTGGAGGAGTAGTTCACATGATGGAATGAATATAGGAAGAAGGGGGAATTATAACATTTAAATCATTATGGAAAAAATGTTCATTCCACCTTATTTAATAGGAAACTTGATTTAGATCCATGGTTATCCAAATAGTGTGTTGATTGTATGGCTACAACTACATAAGGAACACATCCTTCATGGTTTTTTAGCACTGATTGAAAAACTGTGGGGAAAATGTGTGCCAAAAAGTGCACAAGAATTTTCTATGTGGCACTAAGTACGTCGGTGATGCACATGAATTGGTAATACCTTTTAAATCTCATTCACACCACCTGATAAAAAAATTTAGACACCACACATGCCCTGGAACCACGTTCCACACTGTTAGATCAAACCGTACATCACCTCCTTCTCCAATGGAATAGGATACACAAATGTTCTTAAGGGCCGCAAAGCTTCATGAAATTTTTTCCACTACTCCTTCTTCCATTAAGTAGGATGTTAGGCCCCAACACTCACGAAATATGATGGAACACATGAGGGAATCTTCATGCCTAAAACCAAGTCTCAAAACAACACATTGAATTTTCACATCCCTCATAATTCCTCTCTAAAACTCATTGTAAATAAAGGACCACCCCTCAAAAGATTAAATTCAGATAACATTGTGATTTTATCCAGTCCAAAAACATAGAATGCAAAAATATCCCCAACATAAATATTATTCTCCCTAATAATCCATGGGGAAATGGGTAGATTATAACTTGACCTATATGGGTTTAGAATCCTTAATAAAATAACTCCATTTCATGTAAAATACCCTATTCACCTTCTAGTGTCATCTTTTCATATGGTATAGAAGCCGTGGGAAAATAATCCTTTTCTTTCTTTATGAAGTGAAAAAACAAGACGGTTCCAACCCAATCCCATATTTCCTGGGATATAGTCACATCATTCTCTCCTTTACCACTAGGATCTAGAATATTTAAGGCCAATCATGAGTAACAATATTCCACTAATATAACAACCAATTTATGACTTATCAAAGTGATAAAATGGATATTTTTTATTAATCATCAGATTAAACTATCATTCAACACACAATGAACCCCCTTATCCTAGGCTGAGCTAATATATCATGAAAATCCATGGTTGAACCAAACATCATATTCGAAGACCTATTGATGTGAAATTAAAAGGTGCATACCTAACCATATATGACTTTAAAGAGTGTTACCTAATGTTAAAATTCTAGGTTGGATACCCTCGAAACTCTCATCTTTGATGGATGAAGCCTTTCAAAAAAATCCAAATGCCTATAAAAGATGGAACCTTTAGCCATCTATATGAAAGCTGAAGGATCCCTATAACCATATTTTGTTGATGTGTCTAGCCGAATCAACCACTTTAAAATGATCGTCCCCCTCATAAAAATCGGTGCATGCCCGATCTATCTCACGTAGATTACCACTATATTCAAACAAACCATCCAAGACCAATTAATATATAGGGTAACCCAAAAATAATAAAATGGATTAAGATGTGATAATAAATGGAAAACCATAAACAATAATTTCATGGGAAACTTTTTTATAAGGTCAAACATCTACATAGTAAGAACACTTATCCATCCCAAATCAGCATCCGCCTAATGATCAAGTCAATGGAAATTGATGGTGTCCATGAGTCCAACCATTTCATTCTTACATGGAAACCGTAGTATTAATCCAGAATAAATATGCCTTTTTAGGCAATAGTGATTCCACAATGCAATATGATAGAGACCACTATATAATCTCGATATCTTTTAAAACTAGAATGGAATATTACCAATGCTCTCATAGTTTACCAGGATAATGAAATGAAAGGATACATGATATCCATTTACCCAAGAGTACACTATATATATTGGATTGATTTTCTAAAAATGAATAGGAAAATAACTTTAATAAGTGGGTGAAGTTCCCAATATGATTTCATGCAGCCCATGAAAACCACAAAATAGAGGAAGATTCGAACCATCAATGGATGAATTCTTTTAGAGAAATATCAGCATTACCTACGGACTCATCACCACTAACCATTCCAAATTCCCTTACCACTAGAGGCGTCTTAATATGTATTATGAAAAACCATCAAGGACCAACCCCAATAAATGTTGTCTTTATGCTCTGTGCATATATCCAAGAACAACATCTTCATGCTCTCATAAAGGAACTGATATAAAATAAATGATTACCAGCCACAAGTAATTTTATGAAAGGAAAACCCTTTCCATAATATATTTTCATGTCTATTATCACTCTACCTATAGGTCATGATATAAAACATTATACATGAATATACCTATATTAGGAGTTTCATATTCATCAGATATGCTCAAAAAGGGTTCGTATCCCACGACGCATGCTCCATCGACCAGCAACCATTGTTCCTAGGGGTTTCCATCACACTTTAAATGTATTAAATATAATTTACAGAAAAAATATTCTTAAAAGAACTATATTAGATTCACATTTAGACATAAACATGGAAGTCCTCCCTATATACATCCATGTATTCCCTATAACTATAGGTAATAGGAAAAATTACTATCCAGGGTCTCAGAACACCATATCCTCTAAGAATGTCACCCACAACTCTAGGATGAGTTTAATTTCATCAATTGATTAAGTCACTAAACTCTGTAGATATCTTATTAAAATAACATAATAGATCAATGATTACATGAGTACCACCAATTATAAATAGTTCACTATGCAATTTTAGAAAGTGGATGGGTATTGCATGTACGAACAAATTCTACCCCTGATAATACGTTATAAAATTTTACATACCTAATACTAAATATAGGATACTCATCCTTATGTTTTACAATATTTAATTTCATTAATTTATAATTATCTCATTGTGGAACCATTATATATGCCAGTAAAACAAGATGATGACACATCGAGTCATCCAACACTAAAGAGGGTGGAAAATAATGTCAATTTGACCTACCAAGTGGCTGACCATTCCTTTGGAATGTCTATCATGTTAAAACTGAGAATTTGATAATTCATAAACTTTTATCAGTTTTCACAACAAAAAACGACCATACATAAAAAATCTGTATCATTTTTGAAAACTAATAGTTCTATATGGAAAAGAGAAACTAAACAGTACCACTTGTCAGAAAGATGATATAATTATGAATGTATATTAAGGATATATGAGAACTACCTATCATGGGATAACCCCTTACCAAAACTCATAGAGTTAACCATAAACATGGCCATCCATATGAGATATTACTATATAAAAGTTCATATCAGCTAGGTTCAAGATTTATTATAAGATTCCAAGAGGTAAATCACAAGGTCTTGATTCAAGGAAACTAATGATGAAAAAAAACATAAATAATTTGAACTACAATTACATGAGGGTAAAATATAAAAACTCACTTTTACAGTTTTAATGGATCTAATTTATTTATTTACACTTTAACTAAAAAAATTAAAGGCTAAATTTTAAAACATCATATACTGGTTTAAATACAATTTGTGTTGGTACCCTATTTAAATATAGCCTCAAGGATAATCATCAAAGTAAAGATTAATTCATTTTAAATAATATGATTTGTTTAAATCCCTTAATTATAAGGTAATTTCATCCCATAAACTCCATTTAATAATATATTTATTAATTTTTAAGGCCTCACACAATTACATCTCAAAATAGATTAAAATTTATTCCATTAATTAAAGTTGTACTATTAAAATTAAATTCCTCGTGTGTTTACATGAAAATCCATATAGATGGACACATACACATTAAATAACACCCATGGGATTAATGAATATGGAATAAAAGATAAATCATGGGACAACTACAAGGGAACCATATATATATCTTGGATTTATTTGAATGCAACAACATTTTATTTAAGAAATTACAATTTTTAAAACAACTATAATATGTTTATCTCATTAAATCAACCACCATATATGGACCAAGGGAAGTCTACCTCATAATCAACATGCCCCATCTAACTTAATTTTTTATTTATGCAATAGGTATGTTATAGGTCCCCATCCATAAACCTTACTTAATCTTGAGTTATTACAAGATTACACATTGAGGATCTTTTCAGGTTTAGAGTTCTAGGGAGTTAGATCATAAAACGTGCATTACATTCCACATTTAAACAAAGTGGTTTACATAAAAGATAGTATTCATTTATTTCCCATTAACAGAAACATATTTAAAAAAATTAATGCATGGATTCTTTCTTGACACTTCCTTGACACTATCATCATATCATGTACCTTTCCCTTGACCTGTGAAAAACATTTCAAAAAAACTTGGGATGAGAATAAAAAGCTCAGTAAGGGTTATATAAAAAAAATATGGAAAGGAAACATGAGTTCATATATACATAAGAATGAAATCATACTTTACCCATAAAACATAGGCACTTTAACATACCTCATGAAATCATGAATAAATCATAGAAATCATAAGAAATAAAAGGTAACTTGAGGAATTCATAACATTCTTACGTAGGGAGTAACCCTATTGGTTACGTTTGTAATACCCACCACATTATATTCCCTAAATCTCTTCAGAGAAACCTTAACGTTTCACTCCTTTGCGTTACCCAATGCATTGGAGAGCTATATCGGGCTCACGCGCACTTAGTTTATCACGGAACCACTCGTTTTCATAACAATGCCCACGAACCATAACATAAAAGTATCACATAAAACATGCATAAAAGAAACATAAAATTTCCACATTTCAATCACAATATAACATTTTAGTATATTGAAATAATGAATCCATTCAAAAAGAAACCATTTCCAAAACCATTTAAAACATTTAACAAAGAGATTTTTGAATCAAAGTGTCCCATTACACCTTGAAGCTTTTAAAATTTTAAACCATTAATATCCATATAAATAAATCTTTAAAACCATTTTTAAAACATGGATATTAATAAGAACAAATAATTAAAACATTTAAAGTTACATTTTGGTTAAAGGGGTTCTACCAAAATTAGAGACACTTGAATACAATAATTGAGGAATAAAATTTAGTCAGAACGTTATAATATAATTAGAATAAATGGATTCATGATATAATATTCCAAAGGACAGTATATACACCATATAAGAGTGAATTTGTGCATAACAACAATGAAGTCTCAATAGAAATGTCAAATGTGATGAATTCCCTTATAAAGAAGGTATCCTTAAATTAAGGATAATTCAATCTCAAAATTATGTGTGACAAATATAAATACACCAAATATAAGTGGATATTATGTTTAAAACAATAAAAGGTCATTCACACATATTCAAAAGATGACATATTCAATAACTACATGTTGAACCCAAAGAAATCGAAATTGGGTTAAAAAGTTCCCTTGGTAAAATTCGACAGCCTAACGGCATCACTTCAAAATTTAGAAAATGAGTTGATGAGAGATAAAAAGGGAATATCATCACTTGGACATAAAATTTACATCAATTTGTATATAAAAGAACATATCCCAACATAGAAAGATGTAAATTAAAAGACATAACAAGAGATGTATTTTAAAAAGTGGAGGGTGAAAGGTTCCCTTACCGATTTGGGCAACATTCAAAACGTACACCCCATGAAAGAAGGGTCATACAATGAAGATGTAACTACCCATAAATGAGATTATATTATACTAATAGTAAAATAATGGGCAGTACTTACACCACAGAAAAATTAAATAGTGGCCAATGTAGCATGGATCTCATGGGAACAAAAAGTGAGATGAAAATCCCCTTATAAAAATTCGGCAGCCTAACGGCGCCACATAAAACATTGAAAATTTGATTGATGAGATCAAATAGGGTCTCTCATCACATAAAAATTACATAAAAAGGAACATAAAAGAACATACTCTTACATAATAACATGAAGCATAAAAGAAATGACATAAAAGAGAGTACTTGCAAAGAAAGAGAGAGGTAGGATCCCTTA
Organism: Viscum album; assembly: GCA_963277665.1. NCBI lineage: Eukaryota > Viridiplantae > Streptophyta > Magnoliopsida > Santalales > Viscaceae > Viscum > Viscum album. The sequence goes on along the minus strand of OY728132.1, from coordinate 295,966,582 downwards.
CCTCGGGTCCGACATGACTCGATCATTCTTTAATATCCTGAATAATAAACTTGAGTTAATTTATACTTCCTTAAGAACCTTTTTCAAGTTCATTATTCCTTTTATATCACTTATTACCATGTCATGAACACTATGTAATTATTTTATTTAATAACGGTCGTTTAAACGATCATTGGTACTTGAGTCAAAATATGCTCTTTATAATTACAAGTTGTTCATGTATCTATTATATACAGAGTTATAATCATGATTTATATAGGATATATATCATATATATCCTGTAAATATTCATTTTATACTATTCCATATCATTTGGAGATAAAAAATGAAAAGCACCGTTCATGGAGACAGTAGGCCGTACGTACGCATGAACGCTACTTTCATTTTTTCTTTTTCATATTAATGGAATTAAAAATAAATGATATATATATATATATATTATAATTTCGGTATAATATATATTTTATACAGGTAACATATGTTCATTAATTTCATTCTTTATACATTCCATGTATTTCATGTACGAGTCACATCATTTGAGGGGGCGGTAGTCCGCACTTCCTCATATGAAATTATCACATTTACACAACATGAAAAGAATAAAGTTATGGTTTAAATATAAAATAAAGAAGCATATAGTAAAAATAAATACCATATATATCTTATTTAAAATATAGTGACATCATAATGGCCACCATTAAAGGTGTTAAAAGAATATTGAACAATCATCGTTTCGTGAGGCAGAAAATCACAAACCACAGAAACAGTACGTTCTTTAACCATTAGACGAAGTTTTGTGTAAGTTTATCTTGAATAATTCTTATAACAACATCCTAGTATATTGAATATACTGTATTTGTTACAAAAGAAATGAATAAAAAGATTTTATGGGGTTGGAGAAGCAAAATAAAACAAAAGGACTCAAGTGAAGACATTATCTTAAAATCGGGTAACTCCCTTTGGTTTGAGCTCAAAGGCTTCCTTGGGATGACTTCTTTCCAAAGGCTTTGGAAGTGTGGGTAAGGAGGTAGGGGTGGGGGCCTTTTATAAGAGGAGAGGAGGGGTACTCTTGGAATGGTATAAAATGTAACTTTATTTTCAAATGAGTTTCAGATTTTAATGGTCCCACATTGATGTGTTTTGAGGATAAGGTGATAAGGGTTTGAAATCCACCCATCCAATAGGTTTTGTACATGTGTAGGTATTAGATTTTACATTATCTTTCCATTTTATTTAAATCATTAAATAATGAGGTCATCACTACATCATCATGATGTCCTAAATAATTTAATTTATTTAATGTCTAAAAATTATAAAAAAAATACCATGATGTAGGAAATATGTTTAGCTTTATAATGAATATTTATAGTCCAAAAGATCATTTATTTAGACAAAATTAAAAATATTTTACTTAGGTGATACATTCTTTGTTACATTTAACATTCTGTAAAAATAAAAAGATAAAAAGTCACTTTCTCACAAAAGTGATTCCATGGGGCCCCCAAGTTTGGCACAAGGAATTCCATGGTCGGCCATGAGACATCCAGTAGCCTTAGGACACATTTGGTGGTCATTTTTTATTATTATGATATTATCTTATTATCTTTAACTACCCGATTATTCATTAATCAAGATAATTAACGATAATTACCGTCGTTACAATTCATAATGTCCAAAAAAAAAGATTCTTAATTGAATAATTTGGGTCTTATGATTCCAAATATGTAATCCATTTTACCAAATTCCAAACACATAAATTTCAATAATTAATTTATAAAAAACTTCCCGTTGTCAAAACAAATAGCGGGTTTTTTAGAAACAATATTTATGAAAAGTTTGGCACTTGTTTATGCCTAATTACAAAGTGAAATTAATCCCAATGAACATCATTTAATTACATGGTTAAAATATATTCTAATTAAAATTTAAAACAAATTAAAAAGATAATATAACCATATAATTATATTATATGAAAAAGCAGTTTTGATGTAAAATGCAGTATTTTTCACTATTCATTGAAAAATGAACATTGTCAGAAAAATACAAAAAATTAACCCAAGGTAAATTTCATTGTACCAATCATAAATAATATGTTTATTTTGAAATATAGAACTTATAAAGTTGTCAAAAAGTGTATTTAAAAGAGGTTCGCCATTAAAAGGCGGTTAATCGACCTTTTAAAGAATATTGGAATGTTTACGCTTACAATTGGATTCATTCGCATTTTTAATCCTATAACAATTATTGTAAAGAGTAAAAATATTTGACAAACATATATATTTATTTTGTAGTTAGTTCTGTTCATTCCCTCCATTACAACGACTATGCATTAACTACCATTTAAAATAATATAATTTTACTATTAGAGTGCAATGTAAGATTTCAAAGAAACTTATTGTTGAATATTGGGTACGCCATCGAGCATAGAATTCCCCTTAAAGTAATATTAATATTTTATTCACAAATATGGATAAATTTGAAAATGTCATACTCTTTATTTACCTGTGGTGTTACATCCTTCCCCCTTTTGGAAATTGCATCCTCACAATTTTAAAATTGAGCTTGGAAACATCCTTGAACGTCCCACATCGGAACAAGAGTCGGTAAAACAATCACTTTAAAATAAAGAAAGATAAGTACAAAGGTCACCCGAGTTAACCCATACTAGGATTCCAATTATGAAAATATGTACATGGAGGAAAAAAACAAAGGGTCATGTTCTGATGGAGAGTGATAGTAAACATGTCTAGGAGAAAGTTAACCACATGAAAATCACAAACTTGTGATGGTTTAAACAGTATTTGATTCCTCCGTAGGAAAAGTTAATAGACAACAATTCTGTTTTAAGTTAATTTTTATTGAGTAATTTTTTCATAAGGAAAGATAATCACTTATCATGTTGACTTTCAACTTTTATTAGATTCCTTACACAAACTCATATTTTCTCCAAAAGACGTGTATTTAGGAAGACTTGTTCGCATTAAGAGTACTATATTCAACATCTATAGAATCACCTAATCCACAAAACAGAACTATATACATCCCATGTCTTTAGAATTTAACCAAAACCAAAACAAAAAAGGTTAGTAAAAGATCAGATAATCCAGAAAAGGATAACCCTTTATAAAAAGAAAATCTATTCTTAATCTCCAAAATTTGTCCAATAAAACCCAAGGTTCGACAGGGACCATTCGATAAACAATTTGTCCATAAAATTCATAAAAGTAAACCAAAATAAGATTGAAACCCAAATATTTGAAGGATTTAGTCACATAGTAATCCAATCTAAATCGTAACATTTATCTCCAAACAACATCAGTTGCTCCTAAAGTCTCATATTTAAAAGTAATTAAACTAATCACATATCCTCCATGATAGGTTAATAAATTTCCATAGATAACCTAAAATCAACTTACTATTAATTCATAAAATCATCTAACTAAAAAGAATCAGTCAAATTAACCAGGGACTTCACGTAGTCTAGTGGTAGGCGATAAATACCAGTTGCACTTTGGTTGTGGGTTCGATTCCTTCAGCTTTGTCCGACGAGACGGGTTGTCACACAGTCTGCGTGTTGTCCTTTTTCCAAAACTATATAATTCTCAAATCATTCCCCAAAAAGAGATAAAATCATCAAAAATAACCATAACATAATTTATCCTCAATTTTATCTCATGCCTTTCACTTTCGTCGTAACATATAGTAACCCATAATTACCTCAAAAGTAAGGATCATATAAACCTAAATGGTTCTTTATAACTATGTCCACAAAAGAACAGATTACTATTCCTTGAATAAAATTTTCATATATTAAACATCAGGGTTACACATAATATAAAAATTCTTCTAATGTAACCCCATCATCAAAAGAGACTTAATACTCTTAAGAATTTAACCATAACTCTTGAAGCCCTTATATGTTGACATCTTACTCATTAAACATTCTTCATGATCCCTTAACCATTCCTTTCCAACTTATTCTGAAATACTTCTTTCCTACAAACAAAATCATGAATCATATCCTAAGATTCCAAAATAAGAAAACAATAGTCATAAAATAATCCATACCTTTGATTGGTCATTTTCAGTTTCTTCATCCTCAATCAGAATGGCATTAGGTATTGGTAAACGAACAGTTGTACGATCTTGGTGATACCATTAATGAAACTTCTTCATAGGACATGTGTTTGCATAATGACCATGCACACCACATTTAAAACATTCAATTGATCCCTCAGAAAGAACTTCTTTCCCTTTCCTTGAGTCAACTGGATGCTTCCTTTTTCCATGGAAGGTTCTTGCTTTATGACCTTCATTTCCACATCTATAGCATATTTCTGTCCCTTTGAAACATTTTCCTAGGTGTTTCTTTCCACATTTTTGACACATAAGTTTTTGAACACACTTACCTTTATTATTATTACCTATAGTTCGATAGGGATTTGTTTCTCGCATATATGATGCCTTAGAGAAATCACCAAGGTTTAGGTTGTCAATAATGACTCCAGCTAGTTGGTTGAGGATAATCACAAGAGTTCTCATTGCTGCTCCCATATCATTCAGTTGCTTTCTCAAAAAACTATCACAGTTTCCTTCACATCCACTGTTACTTTGGTGCCTGCTAGATCCATCCATATACTAAAACCAAAAAGGTCAGTGTGAGTATATCAACAAAACCATCATGTACTAATGAGGAAGATAAACACTAAGATATACTTACTACTTCACATTATCTAAAACTAGTACTCTTTCTGAAATCCTAACCATTATGGTAATGTAACTTATGCTTAAAGAATACCCTAACCTCTAAAGTTATCTAAACCGAACTCTGATACCAACTATAGGGCCCCAGCCTTAAACCTTACTTTATCTTGAGTTATTACAAGATTACACATTGACGATCTTTTCAGGTTTAGAGTTCTAGAGAGTTAGATCATAAAACTTGCATTACATTCCACATTTAAACAAAGTGGTTACATAAAAGATAGTATTCATTTTTCCCATTAACGGAAACATATTTAAAAAAATAAAGCATGAATTCTTTCTTGACACTTCCTTGACACTATCATCATATCATGTACCTTTCCCTTGACCTGTGAAAAACATTTCAAAAAAACTTGGGATGAGCATAAAAAGCTCAGTAAGGGTTATATAAAAAAAATATGGAAAGGAAACATGAGTTCATATATACATAAGAATGAAATCATACTTTACCCATAAAACATAGGCACTTTAACATACCTCATCAAATCATGAATAAATCATAGAAATCATAAGACATAAAAGGTAACTTGAGGCATTTATAACATTCTTACGTAGGGATTAAACCTCTTGGTTACGTTTGGAATACCCACCACAGTATATTCCCTAAATCTCTTCGGAGAAACCTTAACGTTTCACTCCTTCGCGTTACCCAATGCATTGGAGAGCTATATCGGGCTCACCCGCCCATAGTTTATCACGAAACCACCCGTTTTCATAACAATGCCTAGGAACCATAACATAAACGTATCACATAAAACATGCATAAAGGAAACATAACATTTCCACATTTCAATCACAATATAACATTTTGGTGTATTGAAATAATGAATCCATTAAAAAAGAAACCATTTCCAAAACCATTTAAAACATTTAATAAAGAGATTTTTGAATTAAAGTTTCCCATACCACCTTGAAGCTTTTAAAATTTTAAACCATTTTGAAAACATGGATATTAATAAGAACAAATAATAAAAACATTTAAAACGAAATTTTGGTTAAAGGGGTTCTTCCAAAATTAGAGACACTTGAATACAATAATTGAGGAATAACATTTAGTCAGAACATTATAATATCCTGAGAATAAATGGATTCATGATATAATATTCCAAAGGACAGTATATACACCATATAAGAGTGAATTGGTTCATAACAACAATGAAGTCTCAATAGAAATGTCAAATGTGATGAATTCCCTTATAAAGAAGGTATCCTTAAATTAAGGATAATTCAATCTCAAAATTATGTGTGACAAATATAAATACACCCAATATAAGTGTATATTAAGTTTAAAACAATAAAAGTTAATTCACACATATTCAAAAGATGACATATTCAATAACTACATGTTGAACCCAAAGAAATCGAAATTGGGTTAAAAAGTTCCCTTGGTAAAATTCAACAGCCTAACGACATCACTTCAAAATTTAGAAAATGAGTTGATGAAAGATAAAAAGGGAATCTCATCAATTGGAAATAAAATTTACATCAATAAGGATATAAATAACATACCTAAACATAAAAAGATGTAAATTAAAAGACATAACAAGAGATGTCTTTTAAAAAGAGGAGGGTGAAAGGTTCCCTTACCGATTTGGGCAAGTTTCAAAACGCACACCCCATGAAAGGAGGGTCATACAATGAAGATTTAACTACCCTTAAATGAGAGTATATTATACTAATAGTAAAATAATGGGCAGTACTTACACCACAGAAAAAGGAAATAGGGGCCAATGTAGCATGGATCTCATGGGAACAAAAAGTGAGATGAAAATCCCCTTATGAAAATTCGGCAGCCTAACGGCGCCACATAAAAATTCCAAAAATGGATTGATGAGATAAAATAGGGTCTCTCATCACATAAAAATTACACAAAGAGGAACATAAAAGAACATCCTCCAACATAAGAATATGAAGCATAAAAGAAATGACATAAAAGAGAGTACTTGCAAAGAAAGAGAGAGGTAGGATCCCTTACCTCGGGTCCGACTTGACTCGATCGTTATTTAATATCCTGAATAATAAACTTGAGTTAATTTATACTTCATTAAGATCCTTTTTCAAGTTAATTATTCCATTTATATCACTTATTACCTTGTCATGAACACTATGTAATTATTTTAGTTAATAACGGTCGTTTAAACGATCATTGGTACTTGAGTCAAAATATGCTCTTTATAATTACAAGTTGTTCATATATCTATTATATCCAGAGTTATAATCATGATTTATATATCATATATATAATATATATCCAGTAAATATTCATTTTATACTATTCCATATCATTTGGAGATAAAAAACGAAAAGCACCGTTCATGGAGACGGTAGGCCGTACGTACGAATGAACGCTACTTTCAATTTTTTCTTTTTCATATTAATGGAATTAAAAATAAATGATATATATATATATATAATAATTAAAGTATAATATATATGTTATATATGTCACATAAGTTCATTAATTTCATTCTTTATACATTCCATGTATTTCATTTACGAGTCACATCACTTGAGGGGGCGATAGTCCGCACTTCCTCATATGAAATTATCGCATTTACACAACATGAAAAGAATAAAGTTATGGTTTAAATATAAAATTAAGAAGCATATAGTAAACATAAATACCATATATATCTTATATAAAATAGAGTGACATCATAATGGCCAACTTTAATGGTGTTAAAAGAATATTGAACAATCATCGTTTCGTGAGGCCGAAAATCGCCAACCACAGAAACAATATGTTCTTTAACCATTAGATGACGGTGTGTGTAAGTTTAGCTCGAATAATTATTATAAAAACATCCTATTATATTGAAGATACAGTATTTGTTACAAAAAAAAATGAATAAAAAGAGTTTAGGGGGTTGGAGAAGCAAAATAAAACAAAAGGACTCAAGTGAAGACATTACCTTAAAATCGGGTAACTCCCTTTGGTTTGAGATCAAAGGCTTCCTTGGGAAGACTTCTGCCCAATGTGAGGATTGAAGGAGTTAGAGAGGGATGTGGGGAGACAAAATGGTCAGGGGTTGGCCGAGGAAAAGGCTTTGGAAGTGTGGGAAAGGAGGTAGGGGTGGGGGCCTTTTATAAGAGGAGAGGAGGGGCACTCTTGGAAAGGTATAAAATGTAACTTTATTTTCAAATGAGTTTCGGATTTCAATGGTCCCAAATTGATGTGTTTCAAGGATAAGGTGATAAGGTTTCTAAATCCACCCATAAAATAGGTTTTGGACATGTTTAGGTCTTAGATTTTACATTATCTTTCCATTTTATTTAAATCGTTAAATAATGAGGTCATCACTGCATCATCATGATGTCATAAATAATTTCATTTATTTAATGTCTAAAAATTATAAAAAAAATACTATGATCTAGGAAATATTTTTAGATTTCCTATGAATATTTATAGTCCAAAAGATAATTTATTTAGACAAAATTAAAAATATTTTACATAGGTGATACATTCTTTGTTACATTTAACATTCTTTAAAAATAAAAAGATAAAATGTTACTTTCACACAAAAGTGATTCCATGGGCCCCCCAAGTTTGGCACAAGGCATACCATGGTCGGACATGAGACAACCACTAGCCTTAGGACACATTTTGTGCTCATTTTTTATTATTATGACATTTTCTTATTATCTTTAACTACCCGATTACTCATTATTCAAAATAATTAAAGATAATTACCGTCGTTACTATTCATAATGTCCAAAAACAAAAGTCATAATTTCATAATTTGGAACTTCTGATTCCAAATATGTAATCCATTTTACCAAATTCAAAAAAGATAAATTGCAATATTTAATTGAAAAAAAACTTCCCGTTGTCAAAACAATTAGCGGGTTTTTTAGAAACAATATTTATGAAATGTTTGGCACTTGTTTGTGCCTAATTCCAAAGTTAAATTAATCCCAATGACCATAATTGAATTACATGGTAAAAATATATTATAATTACACTTTAAAACAAATTAAAAAGATAATATAACTATATAATTAAATTATATGAAAAAGCAGTTTTGATGTAAAATGCAGTATTTTCACTATTCATTGAAAAATGAACATTGTCAGAAAAATACCAAAAATTAACCCAAGGTAAATTTCAATGTACCAATCATAAATAATATGTTTATTTTGAAAAATAGAGCTTATAAAATTGTCAAAAGTGTATTTAAAAGAGGTTCTCCATTAAAAGGTGGTTAATCGACCTTTTAAAGAATATTGGAATGTTTACGCTTAAAATTAGATTCATTCGCATTTTTAATCCTATAACATTTATTGTAAAGTGTAAAAATATTTTACAAACATATATAATCATTTTTTAGTTAGTTCGGTTCATTCCCTCCATTACAACGGCTAGGCGTTAACTACCATTTAAAATAATATAATTTTACTATTAGAGTGGCACGTAATATTTCAAAGAAACTTGTTGTTGCATATTTGGTACGCCATCGAGCATAGTATTCACTTTAAAGTAATATTAATATTTTATTCACAAATATGGATAAATGTAAAAATGTCATACTCTTTATTTACCTGGGGTGTTACATATGTGGTCATATGGGTTATCATTTCAAATTAATAAGGTTATAAGCCTTACTAAAGAAACTAACTCATTATGATCAAAATATGATAACATCTATTTTTACAATAGATTCCATATATATCTCTAAAAAGAATTGTTCAATTATATGGCTTACCACTTCAAAATTTATAAATCTCCTATGCACCATAAAAATTAATCGACACTCTCATGTAATTGAAATCTTTTTATTATTGATTTAAATAAAATTCAATAGCCTTATTATTTTTAAATTAGCCATTACGTAAATAAAGTGAATCCCCATTGGTTTTATTATATGGTTCACCCTATTTACTATCAAAATGTGACCATACACAGTAAGATTTGGAACATAGATCCCATTTAAACAAGACCATCATGTTTCATTTCATGGAACCAATGGTTCCAGAATCAAACAGGTCATAATTGATAAAAGTGGTTTCTCCATCAACAACCAATTTCACATTATAAAATTTCTAACCAGTAATTATATACATGGAAATCTCATATGGTTTTACATGGAAATGAAACATGTAAGCATAAAAATTATCCTTGGAAGGCTACTACATAACTAGTGGAAAACAAGATAATTCTAACCATAACACTCCAATAATGCATGTAAGGCATAACACTCATGGAAATAAAAATAATTGAACAATTTAACATGTTATAAACTAGTATGTTTTGAAATACCTAAAAAGGTAAAAGTTAATAATTTTTCCAAAAGCACCTAGATTATTATATATTGGCAGGAAAATAACATATAAAGGACATCATCAATTTCATATATCCCAAAAATTGAATCTATATGGCATGGAATATACATGGAATGTGAATTCATCTATACCTATCATGCTCTATGAAGTGAAACATAAATTCCATAATAAGGAAATATAGAATAATATAAATATAATAAATCATTAAGAAGGGAAAAGTAGTCAATTCATTAGAGGTGAAATCCATATCAATTTTAATAATGAACTACACATGATGTAGTCCCATCCCAGGACACCTGGACTTTTCCTAATGTGTGGTTTGATCACTCCGAATAATGAAAATATAAAAAGACACAAAAAAATCATAGTTTCATGTCAACTAGCCTAGAAGAGTAATACAAAAGGACAAAATAGTGCTCAGATACCACTTTGTAATGTCCTGTATCGAATGACCATTACACTAGTAGCTTGACCAGTCACTACATAGACTCAAGAATGGCTCCCCATATTCCATTGTGTTTTTACTAACATTACAGGTCTAATGGTTGTATGAAGGGGATACTATACCATTATTATTAGAGTAAAAAAATAGTATATCAGGCGTAAATCAATCAAAAATAGCAGAATTAGTAATATTAAATTGGAAAACACTAAAATAAAAATACAATTTCTGAATAAAATTAAATTTTCAATGCTAATATATAAAATAATGCATGAATGTTCATATGATGCTACATGATACAAGTAGGAGGTATAATTGGTAGTACAAATAAATAAAAATAAATTTATCCCAAGGTTATCCCCACAATTATCCAGAGTATTAGGTCAATTTTGTGCTCCCTAGATCCCATGTATAAATCACAACACAAGTAATAATTCCACGGACCTAAAGATATGATGATATTCTATAGTACCCCAGTACAATGGTGGGGTGACCATGGTGTTATATATAAACCCTATTGGAAACCCACAATGGTGTCTACATTAGTCTAGTTCATTTAATATAAAATTAATAGAGTGAGAAATATGTGAATAAAATGTGATATGAAAATAATAAATTCTACATTTGTTCATGTTCTACATGGGTACCCAACTGATTCTTCCTACATTGGCATAAGATGGATATCTGAACAAAGGGAACAATTAAAATTAATACTGTATAAATACAGAATCATATATGAATAAAATCATTTTGGCCCACCCCAATATTTTTCTTTGTCTTGGTGGTCACAACCCTAGGAAATAATTCACGCATTCAGTTACTATAATAATAAAAACAATAATAATGAACCATATGTAATACATGAAAATAATTCGTCAAATCTAGTAATCAAATCATGATCCCATCCAAGGGGGTACATAATGGAATCCCAAGGGTCTCTATAGGATCCCATGATATAAACAATACTACAGATTGTCACACCCCGACCGCGGACGTCCATAATTTTTTCTCTTTTCTTGGACCCGGTTTAAATTTTTCGAAGATTAATTGTGATTGATGGTTTCGCACCGGTGCGCGGTCATCGCATCGCTAGCGGTGAACGTGCGTTCGGCCCGGGTGACCACATGTTCGCCCGGCGGTTAAATTTTAACTTCTACTTTATGTTCATAGTTAATATAATTAGGATTGTTAAATTATTTTTATTATCATTATTATTTTATTTATTAAGTTTGTTATTATTATTATTATTGTAAATTTTATAATTATTATTATCTTTATAAAGTTTTATTATTATTATTAATATAAGTTCTATTATTATTTTTATGATAAATTTTATTATTATTAAATGGTTTGATTATAATTATACTTTTTATTATTGTTATTATAATGTTTTATTATAATTATTAATATTATTATTTTTATCATACATGTATATATATATATTTTAAACCTACCCTAGACCTAACCCTACCCCTACCCCGCAGCCGCCACTTTCCCCCTCCTGCTCCAGGCCGCCTCCGCCCTCATCCCCCTTCACCGCCTTCCTCCCCCGATCTCAGCCGACCTTGCCCTGCAGCCCGCTCCCGGCCTCCACCCCGTCCCGGCTCGCCCCGCTTCACCAGCGAACCCCCGCTGCTCCGCCCTGCCTCCTGCGTCCGAAGCCGCACCGCCGGCTCTCTCTCCCCCCAGCGCCTCAGCGCCCACCCCGGCCGTCGCCCTCTGCCCGGCGACCTCTCTTCCGGCGTCTCCCCCGCTTCCCTCGAGCCGGCCAGACCCTCTGCCCTGTTCCCGTCGCCGAGCCCCACTCCCGTCCGGCAAAACTCCCATGCACCCTCCTTCCGTCCCGCTCATCCCAACACTGCGCCGCCCTCTCCATCCCCTCTCCCTCACCGCGGCCTACCCGCACCTTTCCCTCCTGCGCGCTCCACCTCCTCCCGGCGTCCCGCCCGGCCTCCGGCCCTCCTCCTCCTGTTCGTCCCTGCTTCCGCTCGACCCTCCCTGTCCCGACTTCCTCTCCGCCTCGGCCTCCCGCCGCGCCCTGGCCTTCCTCCTTCAGCCCGCGCCCGACCGCCGTCCCGATCCCTTGCTCCCCGTCCCGGTGTCGCCACCCCGCTCCGGCGCGCTCCCGCCTCTGCCTTGCGCTGAGCCCGCACCCGGCCTGCTTCCGCCTTCGCCCCCCTGTCCCGGCCTCCGCCGGCCCTCCCGGCCGTCCCGTTCCGGCTTCCCCGCGCAAAACCTCTTCCCCCCCAGTTGTAAGTCTTTTTGTTTGTTCGTATTTATTTTTATTTTTATTATCATTATGTTATTAACATTAATACTATATTATTATTATTATTATGATTATTTATAAATATTATTTTATTATGTCATTATTATAATTAATGTTATCTTATTATAAATATTATTATAATTATTATTATATTATTATTGTTACTAATGTTATTATAATTATTATCATATTAATATTAATATTATTATTATTATTATTATATTATTATTTTTACTATTATTATTATGTTATGATATTCTTAATATTATTATTAAATTATTATCATTATTATGCTATTGTCATTATATTATTATTATTAATATTATTATGTTAACATTATTTTATATTATTATCGTTATTATATTATTAATATATTATAATTATATTAAATTGGCATTGTTCCTATTATTATTATTGTATTAATATTATGATATTATTATTATTGCTATTATTGATATATCACTATTATGCTAATTATATTATTATTGTTATTGTCATTGTTACGACTATATTATTATTGTTATTACATCAATACTGATATTAACATTATATTTTGGTTACTGCTATTATTATTATTATTGATCGTTGAACCCGTTCTACGGTCTTCTGTTTTAGGACCCACGCGGGGCTTTTTCGAGAGAGTGCCATCGCTGCGCTTTGTTTTCGAGGTTCCGCCGTCTCCGCGCCTCAGTTTCGAGAGTGTTGGACTTTATCACGTGGCTTCGGATACACGTCGTGTCATCGCGCCTTGGTTCCAAGGTCGTTTTACCGCCGCGCTTGGATCTTGAGGTAGGTCTCCCTTTTCACTCGCCTTTAAATTTAGAATTTATTTATTCCTTGACTTTTTATTAAGTTTCAGCAAATTCAAAAGTAGTATTAAGTAGTTATCTATAGTTTGGGGATCTGCTGATGATAAAAGTTGTTTTAATTCTAGCGTTTCATTAAAAGCGTTTTCTTGGATTTAATTATGTGCTTCCATGGTAGTTTTGCTAGATGGTTCTTCCTGAATAATGAAAGTCATGTTAAATTGTGTTTTGAAATGTTTTTGGCGTGTGTAAATTTGTAGATGTATTGTTTATGGAAAATGGTGTTTTCTTAGAACCTTGATTAGAGAAAACGTCGTGTGACCTTTGAACTTGTTTTGGGAACCTTATGTGTGGCTCTTGGTTGATGAAAGATGTTTTCCTTTGTTACGCGAACAAAAGTTTGGTTTTCATTTGGGAAATGGTGTTACTTCAAAAAAATGATTAAAGGCCCGTTTGGCTCTTGATAAAAGTGGGGTGCGTTTGGTGATTGGAAAGTGACTCTACTTGTGAAACAAATGTGTTCCAGGTTTAAGATGCTGATTGAGTTTCTTAAATAAATTTCTAAGTACGTTTCTGGTTTTCAATGAAATGGCGTGTGTCATCCCTTTTTAAAAACGCTTTAGTCTTAAATGATCAAAATGTAAGTGACATGACGGCCCGATTGGGACTTTATCAAATGTGAAGTGATTGTATATATATATACGTACTTGTGAGGGCATTTCTACAGGGGGACTTCCCTTCGAGGGTTGTCGTGTAGTGATGTCCGTGTAAGGGGTTGGCAAGTGCGGTGAGATGAGTCACGCGTGCGAGGGTCTCCCACTTACACAGTGTTACTAAACTACCACAGGTTCCTGGGCGTCTTGTAGATTATCGAGTGACGGTTGCTTGCTAACCCTGATTAGACGGGTTAGTACCCCCTGGAGTTACAGACATGCCAGGAGGGATGTGCCACTGGTTGGCTGTTAGGGCGACCAGTTGGTTATTGACTATGGAGTACCATGCCGGCAGGTAGTCTGAACCCGAGTACGTCCAGGGGTTTTCTAGGGATGTTCAGGATCACCCATGGTTATTACTGATAACTTCTGGTTTATTCGTACTTGCACTTGGTTTTCCTTACCTGTTTACCTTTACTTGCACTTGTTTTCCCTGCTTGTTTTCTTTCAGTCATATTTCACAGCCTATACTGTTAGACTTTGAGAAAAAAATGGTTTTTTTTATGAAAATGCTTTATTCGCTTTGGGTTAGATTTTAAAATGTAACACCTTGCTTTTTCAGAACGAGTTTAAAACTAAGGATATGGAACTAACTTTTAAAAGAGAATAAGGGAAATGTCTCGTGGTTGATTTTCAAGTAAAACATTATGAAAAATTACTTTTATACATTATAGTTCAAACCTGGATTATGTAGATTCTTTATTTACTGGCGGTGCATTGGGATTTGTTGTGGGGTTCACCTACTGAGTACTTTTGTGCTCACGCCTATCTTTTACCATTTCAGTCGCAGGTCTTTTGTTTTGAGTCGCTCAGTGTTGGAGCGAGGTTTCTCTCTAGTTGGGTGGTGACCTGAGAGGTCACATGGAGGTACGTGGTTGTGTGGTTTTTATTTCTTTTCCGCTGTTAGTGTTTGTTTATTCTGTTCTATTTACTTTTGTTTTGGGCTGAAATCGTTCCCAACGATCAACTCTTAATGCCCGGCACTGGTTGCCATCCCGGGGGGATCGGGAACGCCCCTCGGGACTTGTCGCGGACCGGCTCGGGTGACCGGTTCAGGGTCGACCCGGGTTGGTTCGTGACACAGATTCTATCCATGGTGACCTGTAATAAAGTCCATTGTATCACTCTTTGTATGGTAATATATGAGTCATTACTAGGTATCTGAAAAATGGGATCCAGTTTCACCCATGGCTTTGTATGACCATCTTTCAAATGGGACCATCCAGAGTTCTCTCCAATTGAACCAGTGTCACCTAAGAGTGTAAATAAACCACCAAAATTGTCCATATATAGAAAACAATGTATCTCTACTGGTATTTCATGTAGTGCCAATCAAAGCATGGAAAGTCCACAGACAGTGTCCTTAAGTCCATACCCATGTTCTCTCTCGGCCCTGAATTAGTTGATGCATTGAATTGTGAATATGTTTCAAAAGAAGGAAGTTAGGTGTACAAAAAGATAAGAAGGATTTCCAATGATTTTTATTAATGATAACAAACATGGTATATGATATAAGTCATAAAAATAAGAGATGGGAATTGATCCAAAAGCACAAGGTATTATGTTGTAAAAAATGAATAAAGAACAATACATAATCATTTAACAATAGGAATATATGGAACCTGAAATAGGGAATATGAAGTTAGTATGATAAATGAGACATAAGCACTTGAAAATTTTATACGACATAATAATTAAGAATAAACCATTGCATATTCGTATGTCACACAATTTATCCCAATTCATTTCAATAATGGAGTTCAACTATAGCATGAAGCATAGGTCAAAAGGGAATGTGCATGGCCTACCATTGATCATAAGTCAATTAATTAATTATTTCATTTATTAAAAATGAACCCAACGCACAAACATGGTTGTTAACATCACAAGGTATGGTTAGTTTGACCATTCATGGTGGGCACACTAAATGTGTATCTTTTATCCTAGAGAACACTCAGATGATGGATTTCAATGTATTCTAAGGAAAAAATTGATAGGAGAAAAAAATAGATTATTTATTTAGTTTTATTAAGGTGGTGTTGAATGTTTATGGAACACTGTGAAATAACAAACCTTCTAGAAAATTATGAAACATAAAAAAATATTGAGCGCCTATGATATACCATGAAATACCATCACATCCAATATCATGGACTAATTTGGAATGGTTGAGAGAAGTTATGGAAATATATTAACACCCTAAAAATTGACATAACTAAGTCACACTAAAATATTTCATAAGTGGAGAATAGAAAATACAAAAGGAGTTTGAAGATAATAGATCTTATTGAGTTGAATTCTTAAGGACAAACAATGCATGATGCCAACAATGTATGATGATGATAGAGAGAAGTATAGGATAGGTTCAGGAGAAGACTCACGTGGGAGGGGAGGATGAGTTTTCCCATTGGAATGAAGAGAGGGGGAAGGGGGGAATTAAACCGTTTAACACAATAAGGGAAAAATGATCATTCGCCACTCTTTACATTGTTGCATGGTTTAGTCGCATAGTTGGGAAAAATGTACACCATCTTTGTGGAGCATGTTTCTTATAGACCACATATTGCATGGTTTCCAGATATAGTTTGGCCCACTGCACAATAACTATGCACCAAATAGTGCACATAAATTTCATATATGGTACTAAGCCTGTGGGATAGCCACAAGATTTGGGAAAATCTTGCAATTACCATTTTCAGCCTCTACTGAAAACTGTTGAAAGCCTTCATGGCAAGAACCCTCCTTCTGCATGGTTAGATAAAATCATGTGAAACCATATTCTCCACTATAACCACTACATAGTTTCTCCTATGGACTATGCAGTTTTAGAATAACATTGTTCCCAGAGTTCTTCTTTCTTTTAGATGGATTTTAGACCCCCACTCCCGAGTCATAATAAAACGATCGAGGGACCCCTCAAGCTTTATACTTGGTATATAAAAACACATTAATGTTTTACACATATCTAATTTTTATTTCAAATAACAGTTTTCTGAATGGACCACCACTCAATTGATGAAAATCACATTCTTTTGGAATTATATTTAGTCCCAAAACATGGGATGCTACAAAAACAAAGAAAACTACATATCCTAGTGACATTTTTTGGTCTAAGACAATGTTCAATAACAAAAAAAAATTATGGATCCATATATATATATATATATATATATTATCACATGAGATTATATAGATGAAAAATGAATCTTTTTGTTACAAAAAATCTCACATTGTAAATTTTTAATGTGGATTTTTTTCTTTTGGGTCTTCAGTACACTCTTTATGTGATCATCAAAAATTTGGTTTATCTGAGAATTTATAAGATTATTGTATATAAATAATTCCAAAAAATGATCAATGTGATCTATAAAGATTCAATATATTAAATCCATTAATGAAAAATTTGAGTCAGTAAGACAAAATAGAATCTCTATAAAATCGAAGTATTAATACATTGTGGATAAAGAAATATTGGGTAAATAAACATTCTTAACTATAAAATAATGATATATATAATGATTTTAAATCTTGTAAAATTTTATATCTCTATTTAATGGATAAAAAAATCAAAAATATGAGGAAACATATGAATTATGGACATAGAAATCATGTTATGTTCTTGAGAGTCAATACAGATTCACATTGATCAATTGTTCTTTGTAAAAACTGTATAGGTGCAACACAAGGTGATGCACATGGAGAATTGAATCCATTATCAATAGTCCCTTGCAATTTATTCTTCAATTCCAATAGTTCAATCAGTAACATTTACTATAGATTCATTAGAATATGTGTCACACTATGTATGCATTCTATTGGAAATTTATCTTCATGATTCAATGGGATATTAGGAAATAAATCTTTGAGAAAATTGTTAAAATACTAAAAAATATGCACATATTTGATTTTGTTTTTTCCCAAACCATATAAGATAAAAACCAATTTTTAATATGAATAATGTCTCAAATTATAGATTTTTCCTTTTGAGTTTCCATATTTATCATCACACGGATAAAAAATCAAATGTTGACTTATAATAGAAAAAATGAATTCTCTTTTTTGAAAATTGGTGTTGGAATTATGTAATGAAATCCATTCAAAGCCTAATATTACAAAAAAATCCACTAGAGGGAGAATAAATATATTTTCATAAAGCACATTCATAAAAACATCAATAGGAGAAGAATCGTATACTTTTAAAAAATGGTCAATCAATGAGGTGTTTTTATTGAGGATATGTATTATAATTCATATAGAATTTTCATTATATAAGTGAATTAATATACCTATGATCAAATAATATACTTAAATATTTTATTATACATTTCACCACCTCATATTTAGTCTTCTATATTTAATCACATGATAAATCCAAAAAGGTTATAATGAACATAAGTCGTTGTTAGAAATAGAGATTAATAGTGAAAATAATTTACATGATAACAAAACATCAACATGTTATTTTAATTATATGGACCCTAAGGCTTAATGAAGGTATCTATACTAATTATCTATTCAAATACTTCGAGAATATTCATAAATAAAATGTGAACCAACCAAATAATAACCCATGTGGGTGTCAAGCCTAGTGTGCATTATGGTTACACAATCTATTAACAAGAATGTTTTCCATCATATGCTCAACTAACAATTATCAGAGTTATTACACCTACAAAAATCTATTACAAAACCAAAACCATTTTCAGTATCACAACATTAATTTATTTTAAGTAAAACCACATAATCAATTCCATACAAATACATTATAATGCTACAATATACTTATAAATAAAAATATTGTTATCATAAAAATTATCTAATAATAATTCCCAAATTTTAAATAAATAATTGTTTTATAGAAGCTATAGTGACCCATACATCTCATACATATGTATTATATATTATCATATGAAAAGTCATTTAGTAAAATTACGATACATGTTAGAAATATACCGGTTTAGTGTATTTGGAGACAAGATACACAATATTATTATTTTATTAAAAAACTTCAACATATCTTATAATGAACTTCTATGAACATACTCATCTTAGAAAATACATACTTCAATCCTTTCATTATATCATGGGGAATGGAATCTTATTAATTCATGAGCTCAGATACTTTCTAAGGGTAACCATGGTACATATCAATATGAATTTTGACATAAAGTGTACTTATATGGAATGATTTTGTGATCTTAATCAATGTATTTTATGCCCATAAATTCAATGATCATAAACGTGGGTGATGATATAAAACTGGTAAAATCATAATGTAGAAATCATAAAGGGTCACAGAAATGATCAATAAGAACATAACAATGGAATACGATCATGTACTAAAAGAGTGTCATAATGTGTGGCATAATCATAATCATAGAATTATAATGTAATGGATATCCACCAAGATATTAATAACATTATAGTATTTGGATAACCTCTCACGTACCTACCTCTAGTTTTGGATATCCTGTAGTGTACCTACTTTTGAGAGTTGGATAAACTACCATATACCAAATTGTTTCGCGCTTTTAAAAACAACCTATGTACCTGATAATTATTGTCTCTTGATAACATCTTATTTAACCTTTGACCTCATATTAAATTAATTTTTACCTAGTTTATTATATAGATATATAATTCACATCCAACGAATTATATAATCAAGAATACATTCATATTTATTCCATTGAATCATAAAAAACATTCATTATAATATAACCAATGGAAAAGAAAATAGAAATCCTCAATATTTCATCACCAAAACCATAAACCATGAAGATAAAGAATAATTATTGTATCTATGAATCATATACCCATGAAATTATAAGCAATATGATGGGATGACATCATAGAAGAAAATAACTTCAAAAGATAACATTGATTGTTTTCTATAAAAAATACCATTTTAATTTTTGAAATCAATACTTTAAAATATAAACAGTTCTAAACTATTATAGAAAATATTTTATTTTAAAGGAACAATATAACCATATAAAGGCTTATTTAGATCATTTTATATTCATTATATTGGGAAATTATATTCATGTAATGTACAATAAAATAATGATTCCTTTCAATTTTCTGGTAATAGTGAAAAGTACATCATCCGAGAAATGACATGACAATTTGTTTAGTGCATTTTGAAAAATATAAATCACAGCTTAAAATTATAGTAAATAATAATTTTATTATAGTAAAAAATATTCATGAATTTTTTACAATACATCAACATGAACGTAAAATGGCTTTGGATCAAGGTGAGAAATAACATTAGTTCCCAAAAAAGTACATTCGGTATAATTACTAGTTAAATTGTGGAAAATTATATTACACCGTGTGTTCTATAAAATAATCATAGAATACTAAAATTAATTATATTATTGAGAGGTATATAATTATATTTCATCATCAGATACATAATCATAAATAAACCTGATAAAAATTAGATTGTACCATAAAACCCTTACTACTCTGATAAAATATTTTTCCTAAGACCCGTGAATGAATAAATTAAAATAAAATATTTAATATGATGAATATAAACATATTAATGATATTACAGGTAATAGGTAATTAAATTAACCTCATAAAATAAGATACATGAATACATAACATATGTCACTAAGAAGAAAATTTTACATGATAAACCCATACATAATTCTTTAATGGGTTTAATGAAGCTCAAACATCATGTATAGTAAATATAAATTTATTATAAATATATTACGTAGTAATTTAAATAATTATTTTGTGATATATGATCATATAATGAAAATTAAACACCCATTAATAATAGTTCCTTATTAAAATCAAAATTTCCTTGGGTGAACTATTCCTTTTCTTAGGAGAATTTTGGTTTGGTAGTTCCAATAATTTTATTTTGATCATGGTTCCTTCATCTCCAAAATGATAACCATTATTTAATTACAATATATATTTTCATTATATATATATAGACTGATCAATATATTAGAGGGATAGAAAAATTAATTACCCCATTCATGTATACGGTAAGCCATATATACACAGGAATGATATTATCACTTTTAAAGAGATGTAACAAAATAAAGGTAAATTAAAAATAAATATACCAGAATAATAATCAAATAATATTACCATGATTCTATATTAAATATATAATTATGACCATTCATTTGTAATGTAAATTCAATATATATCATATCAATTCATAGTGGTGGATGTCCACACATACACACGAGTGATATTGTGGTTTTCCAACAAATTGGAAGGTAAGATGGTAGATATGAAATTATAAATATAGAAGTAAAATTATTTTATAAATATCACGAGTTAATATTAAAAATTCATAATAAAAATCAATTATAAATTTTTATTGAAATGAATAATATCTCTATATTGACGTTGATGCCCACATGTATGAAAATTGAAAGATTCACCTATGATTTTATTGAATTTATGGTGGTATTAATGGTAACATAATCACAAAAATATTTTTCTATATTTATCATAATGAAGTGTTTATTTTAATAAAAATAAGAATCATTTTTATGAGGCATTAGAATAAATGAATAAAAATTTGTTGGGTAAGACGATTACATAAACTTTTGTAGTCCTCCTATAGATATTGTGTTCTGTACCTTTTTATAGAAATTCAATAATATGGGTACCTTTATTTTTGTTTTTATAGATTATTTTAAAAAAATTATGATGGTTTTGTTCAATTTATATGGAAGAACATGGTACAATGAAAATATAAAATTGGTTTCCTTTAATAGTAGTGGGAAATGACTCCATAGGAATTACATAAATGAATAAAATATAATTATCCCATTCTAAATACAGATTTTTTTAAATGGTTATATTTTTGAACAAAAAGTTTATATGGTAGAAATATCCTAATCCAATGATATTCTGGTATTCTTTTATTTTATTTTTATCCTTATCTTTTTATTTAACCCCTTGGTCAACAAATTTTAATCGTAACCATTGTATTATGTTTTTTCCAAAATTTTATGTAAAAATTTATCATTAGAAAATATATTTTTAATAGATTAAATCTTCCAATATTTTTAATCTTTATTTTTTAACATCATTTTTTTATGATTCATAAATAATTGAAAGAATTTTTTATCATAAATCTTTATTAAGGTAATTTGAAAAATTATTAACATAATCGAAAATTATGAATATATTGAAAAATGATGAATTTTGAATATAGATATTTAAAACATATCTGATATACTATATACATATACTAAATTCATGTAACATAATAATCCATCCAAATTGGGTTACATTAAATATTTCACAATCTTTTATTTATATTTTCTATTAATTGAATAGATTATGTATGGGTGTTGAAAAAATAATTAAGACAATTTTATAATATAAAAAATAAAAAAGAAATTAAATACCTGAAAATAATATCTTTATTATAAAAATATATTTGAATATTCCTTCCCAACTTTTTTTAGTCCGTATGTGATAAAATAATAGTAATATGAAGACAAGAGAGTGACATTTTTAATTTTTATATACATAAAATAGTATATCGATCATTTTCATTAATTCGTGTCACATAAACATATAAACCTAAAGGATAACATGTTAAGGGACAAAATAACTTAGTTTAACAATAATTAATATGAAAATGGTAGACTTATTTTTTTTAAATTAGGTTAGGTTGATTTACTTTCTTACTATGGTGGCATATTAATACTATTTTTACTTTTAATTAGGACCATAAATTATGTTTTTCTAATTAAATAAAATTAATCATTCTGAATATAGATAAATAATATGTTTTAAAAATTTTAATCCAAATTTTTTTATAAATTAATTTTATAATATTCATTTAATTCAGAATGAAAAATTATTTTCTAATGAAATACCCAGTTGGTCTAAAATTATTTTTTACAAAGAATTACATAATGTGGAATCCTATTAACTTGATTTTATTATTTGTACTTATAAGATGATTATATTAATTTAGGATCAAACACCATACGTTATTAAGACATATAAATTAAAATAACTGATAGTTTTACAAAAATCGGTATTACCCACATTTTACTAAAAATTTATTCTTTTGAGTGAAATCAAAAAATATCACCAAAAGCTAATTCTGATATGTTGGTTTAAAAAGCATATTATATTTATCAAATAATGATGTGAAGAGTTCCAAAAATTATTTATAATATTCATTCATTATAACAAATAAAAACATTACTTCAATAAAAACACAATTTTAATGAATAAAATAACTTTTCTAAATATTTGACTATTTTTTCCTATAAATAAATAAATACCATTTTATTTGGTAGAAACTATTTATTTATTTTGTAATTCTTTTTTTATTCAATATACCCACCAAAAATAAAATCCACTTGTTAACTATTACATCAAATAATAATATTTCAATAGTACATTGCAGTTCGTTTAATCTCGATGATGCATTAAAGAATGCTATTATAAAAACTGAAATTTATTTTTTTTAAAAATATATCTTAAATTAATTGGTTGTGAAACTTCTTTTTATATAGATTAAAATAAATTAAATTTTACCTATTATAGTACTTGAATTTTTATATATACAATGGAAATACAATGTGCTTAGCTTAAATAATTCAAAAATGTTGAGTATACACTAACATATGATTCATTAACCTAAAACCATGTTATCCATGGTCAATTTACTATTAGGTTATCTAATATATTCAACTTACATAAAATGAAATGTTGAAATATTTCAAAATTATTTATAAGGGGAATGACAATTTCACCAAGAATATCACCCAGAAGGCTCTAGCTTGGTGCAAAATTTTCATCCTTTCATAGGGTACCAGAATGAAAATCAAGATATACATGACAAACTCATCATTCGGTTGTTAAGATTAATTTTATATATTTTAAAATTTAATCCTTTTTATTGTATCCATAAATTGGTATATTTAATGAAAAATAATTTTAATACATAAATATTAATTCTTTGTTACATTAATATTCAACACATTTCACAAATACATTCCTATGGTCTATAATGACTTAGTGTACTTGGAGACTAGAAAAAATCTTCTTATTTTGTGAATTATATTTAATATATTTTAAAATAATATTCCTACATATTACACTTCATTGAAATACATAAATTAAAACCATTCATTATGGCCATGTGAAATGAAATAGTAGAAAGGATGAGATCAAATTCATAGTATGGGTACATAGAGGAGATATCCATAATAACAAAAAATAACGTATATCATAAATCTTATGACAATAAATAATTATTTTACATAGAAAAGAAATGAATCATAAAATGAATCATTTAAAATATTTTTAGAGAGAATAACATAGGAATAGGAATGTGGAAATATGTACACTTATACCATTATGAACATTGTAGAAATAGAAATAGGTTCAATCATTAAGTAAATGAAATTGGATTAGGCCATCAAATAAACATTTGGAAATAAAAATATGGCCACACATAACCTTATAAACATGAAACCAGGTCCTCACATATCATTATGGATATGAACCTTGGTCCACACATAACATTGTGAAGATGAAACCAGGGTTAAGAATTGTGATACCCCAAGCTTCAACGGTACGCATCTCATTGAATAATACAACAAAGTGTGTTGTATGCAACATCGAGTTATAACTCACCACAACCAATAAAACTAGACATTATGAATATTAATACACAATTTTTGAAATTTTATAAATTTTATCTTTCAAAATGGACTTAATTTTTGGATTTGGAATATCAAAATTACCGTGGAGTGATTTTTCGGTATTTTTCCAAAAACATTTAATTTTTGATGAATAGTGAAAAAACTGAGTTATAGTTTAAAATTGAATTTTTTTAAATAATTATGTATTTTATTTAAATTTATTTTAGGTCAAAATATATACATAATACCTATATAAGTTAAATTTAATTCATTTAAGTCAATTTATATTAATTTTAGATATATAAAAAAATGAACTTTTTACTATCTTTTACCCACCTCCTAAGAGTATTCGCTAGTTTATATAAAATTTAATTTTACCACTTCTGTGAGTTGAATTTAAAAAATATGAGAGACAAATTTGATATCAGTATGTAAGATGTGGTTCAATGAGATGAAAATAATTTTTGATGAATGCTAACTTTTTGAATTTTATTTACCATGGTTAAAAGTAAATAGGGAAATTAAGGGTAAAAATGATATTATTATTACCCTAACACTTGTCCTAATTCTATTGGCTATGTATAATTCAACCAAATACAACATTATGAATAAAAAATTATCCTTTAGGTCCACATGGATTTGATTAGGTCTTTTATTATTATTTAATTCAATGAAGAGTTAAATGTATTAAATTCAATGTTTAATAAATAAACTATTTTTAATATAGGGTTACACATAAGATATATTTGACTATAAATATTAGTTTTAAAGATAAAAATATTTTCTACATAATTGAATTTTATTTGTATTTTTTAGACATTAAACAATTTAATTTTTTTATGAGACAATGATGATGTAGTAATTACCTATTTAGTAAAATATTTAAATAATTGATATTATAAATATCCAAATAAATTTAATTTGAGACTTTTTATGAATTCCACTTATTTAATAGGTTAATATGACATGTTATGGTTGGTTGAATGAATTTTTTTCGAAGTAATAATGTCGTTATGAATTTAGAAAAAACAAAATACCAAATAGTGTCAAAATCGAAAAAAAGTGTTTTTAAAACAAATATTATATTATTAATTGATATTATATTATTAAAAATATAAGGTTCGGAAAAAAGACTTATATAATTATAGGTGTATCTTTAATGAACCACTTGGGGTTCTCTTGGAAGTATATAGAAAGTTTATTAACCATATAATATAAAAATAAAAAGAGACATGGTAAATGTCAAACTATTTAACTAATAGTTAAATTTAAAAGATAAAGTTACTATAGTGACCCAAACCTATCTAAAACATATAGGTTTAGTGTTTTTAGAACCATCCACACCTTAACCTTTAAATAATTCATTTTGGAGCCATTAAAAACCAAAAATTAATTTCTTATAAAATAATATTTCTAGATTTCTTTAAGGTGACCCTCACCCCTCTTATAAAAGGGAACTCACCCTTCTCTTTAATTCACACCTTCAGAGCCATTTGGATGAGCCAAAACCTACCCAAATACCCTTTAAACTATCCTAAATTCAACTTAGAATCCTTACTTGAGTCATAAATCCAACCTAATGATCCCTTTTGATCAAATCAAAAGGAATAACCTGAAGAAGAGGTAAATATTTAATCACCTCTTTCTAGTCCCTTTAATCTTCCACTTCCTCTTTATTTGTTGTTTCCATTATAAGATAATAAATCCTGTATCTTCTATATACTTTGATGTTATTATAAATATGTTAAAAAATATTCATTATTTTATCAATCCATTGAATGACATGTCACCATACATGCGTACGTACGGCATACCGTCTCCACGTCGTAGTGTAATAGTAATTGAATACATTGTCATTTGGATGGGTATAATAATGATGTGTAATTGATGTAAATAATAATGATAACATGGTAATTATTCTATATATATTATATACCATCCAATTATTTATTATTTTAATATCAAAAGAATGATATTTTCGCTCATGCGTACGTACGTATTACTGTCTCCACGAACATGATGAGATTCATTCCCCATCGTATACATTCAAGACTAATTTTCATTAGATGATTAAAAAGAATTTTTAAAGACTTAATATCATTCTCAATTTGAATAAAATACATCATATCCAAAAAAAATTACTTACTTTACATATCATATAAAGTAAAACGAATCAGTTAACACACGAAACGATGATAATACTAAGATATTATTAACAAAGCAATGTTAAAAGATCATATATGATATCGTTTTAATGTATATGATACTTTTATAATTTAAAAAAAATTATTTCACCATTATACAGATGGTTAACCTGCCCTTGACCATGGAAATGTACAAGGTAATGTTTAGTTCTACAGTCTCTTTATTATCTGAGGTTGTTTTTACATAATTATCTTCTGGGACCTCTTTATCATCTACATCCATGTTTCTTAAAAATGTATTTAAAAATATTTTTACAATTTCCTAGACTATGGGTTAAAGAAATTTATACCCTTGTTTGAACTTCGATGTTTTGAATGGAATATTTCCATTATTTTCCAAAGAAGGTACTTTATGAAATTTTTGACAAAATTAAGGTAAGAATGTTTTTTAACTTATACGGCGGGTGCAACTATTTTCGGCCGTTATAACAACGTCGAAGCTTCCCATACAATATTATAAGAATATTTTAAAAAATAAATGTTTTCTTTTATAATTATATTCCTTTTAAATGGTTTCAAAATAGAAATAGTTATTTCTCTAAAAAGGTTTTGATTTCATCTATGACAACGTCCTTTGATGGATTTTAATCTTATTTGATGTTGATTTTTTATGATACAAAACATCCATATTATATTGAAGGTTTTGTGATATGTCTAGATTTGGATGTGTTATTTTTACACCATTCATGGTTTAAGGATAATGTATTGAGATTTCGTATGATAGTTTTAATATGAATGTTTATGATATGTTTAAAAATTTTAATATGAGGAATGAATTGGACATAGTAAGTGACAGCTGGAACCTGCTATAGCTACTCGATGTATCGGTAGGTCTCATAGACAAACTAGTGTCTTGGAAAAAGGCCTTGATAAAATCTCATTTGTAGTCTTGTCACAAGGCCTTGACTTTGTGGTTATGAAGTTTGGAATTATGCATTCCATCATTCTGAATGTGGCTGTTGATATTGCATGTGATTATTTGACTAGTAAAATATCCATCTGAGTAAGTAAATGGAATTATTTTGATTTTATCTTTTCCATATAATGATGAAGTTCAAGTTTAAATAGATTTTGTTTTAGTCTTATAGATTTTCTTAAATGTTTATTCGTATTTATGGATGTTTCCGCAATATTATTATCCTTACTGAGCATCTGAGCTCACCCCTTCTATGTTTTATTTTTTCTTGGATCCGAAAAAAGTATATTATGACTGACCTACATGGATAGTCTAGGGGATCTCAGTGTTGTCTATGGAAACAATGTTGTTGTAGTTTTCCATTTTATGATGCAATGTAAACCTTATAAATGTATCTAGTACTTCCAAGGCTACAAAACTAATCGGAATTTCTTGACATGACCTTTTGTGGTCACGACAATTATACATAATTGTGCACCGACTCTAGGATTTTGGGGTTGGGGCGTTATAAGACTAACCTAATTAACCCATGAGTTATCCCGTTTTAGCCAATGAATTTGAGGGATTTAATAGACCTAAATATAAAATAATAATAATTATTTTATATAAATTCCACATGAATTTCACTATAATTTTAAACCATGTAACTTTTATTGTGTTCATATGAATTTCAACAATTTTTTAGGGCATAATCCAATAATGATAGATAGTTCTATATTTAACTCATAACAAAAATAATAAACATAAACCATCCATAGAAATGATAAATTTTGTAAAATTGGATAATATCCTGTATAGATCATAAAAAACTCATAATTTTTTTCATTGAATATAAGATATACCGTGAAAAGATTACGAAAACATTATTGAGGAAAATATAACTTCCATTTTTGAAATATCTTATCGAAATATTTAGTTTTAATAAATATTTTTGAAATAATTTTAATTGAAAATATACTTGGAAACATATAAACTATACCTTTTGACATTGAGCAGTAATTATGATGAAAGATTTAATATATACTGTATAGGTTAAAAAATATTCTAATCATATTTAGGTAAAAATGAAAAAATAACTTATTCATAAAATGATTTGCAGTTTAATTTGGAAACATTTGATTGAAAATTCAATCACAATTAAATATGATTTCAAAAATTTAAATATTATTATGAAATAATTAAATGAATCATTTTTTCAATACAATGATATTGGAGAAAATGGTGTTATGATTGAAAATATAAATAAAGATAGTTATCTTTTAAAAAAATATTTCTTCCTATTAATTTCAAATAGATGTAAAAATGGATGAAAAAAATTCGAAAAAATAGGTGGTAGAAAATAAATTCATGAGTTTATTTAGGGATATATCCAAATATTTAATCATCAGATGCAAAACAATAAACACCCCAATAAACAATGAGATTGTAACATAAAACCCTTAACACTTTGGTAACTATTACATCATTAGAACCCAGGGAGAAAATAAAAATTTATAGATATGTATATCCCATAATATGCTTGACATTAATCATGAAATAAATTCATGGGTTGTATATTCACCATTAAAAAGTTTAATGTGATGAATTTTGAATATGTCCCATAGAGAATAAGGGGAGATGGAAATCCCTTACCTTATGTAACTAATTTCTATTAACAATTTTGACACTCAAATAAAAAAAATATATTTTTACTATACATATATTACATAATCAAAAAAAATTATATCTAAACATATATGACTACTAATAACCATGTATCACCTGTTTATTAATTTTTTATATCATATTTCAGGTATTAACTTCATCATTGTTAAGTAATTTGCAGTTTGGTAGTTTTTAACATTTTACTTATTCTACTGTTCGATAATTTATATAATGATAAATATGATATAAATATTATAAATATTCATTATATATGCATTTATAAAAAACATTTAAAATAAGATTTAGAAAATTGAATTAAACTATTTACGAAGATGGTTGGTCGAACGTATGCATGAACATTGTTTCCAATTTTTTAATGGAAGGATCAATGGAATGGTTACAAATAAATCACTATTACATAATTATTTTTAAAATATGAATCTCATATATGTATTCTTGAAATCGATATTAGTTAACATAAATATCTAAATAAAATTAAAAATGTAGCACATCTCTTCGTGGAGGTGGTAGTACACATGTATGAATGAGAGATTGTATCATATTACGAAGGATTATAAAGTAACAATGTAGATGTGATATTATAATAAAAAATGTATAGTTATACATAGAGTGTAATATTATTATTCAAAATCCATCATTTTATCTACTTGTGAGAGGCATTGATAAACAAATTGCATCTGTTTGTGCGGTTGTAATCCCAAAAAACAAGATCAATTATAACGACCCTAATTTTTATTACACACATAAACATGATACCTTAGATAAAACCATCAAATGATACAGCAAAGATGTTCGATATTTCTAGTGTCTTTGGGGGTCAGGAAAATTATATAACAACATAAAATGTAAAACAGAACATCTCTTTTGAAAACATCCTTTACATGACCATTACATTCCATCGTACATAGCATTGCATGGGATAACCTAACGACATGCATAAGAAAAGTGTGAGTTCTATACCCCAAAAAGCGAGTAAAAAAAGAATAAAATTAATAATAAAATACATTTTAGTCTGTAGGAATATCAATAGAGCATAGAAGAAACATGAACACAAAGGCAAGATATATCATGATCATCATAACATGAAAATGCTGCAACAACACTTAACATGATATTAGCATGATCCGAGGATAATTTCACATGGATCAAGAGTAAACCCTTATTAAAATTGAATTAGAATTAGTAAAACCTCATTACACTTGATGTATCATGATACTAATCTTACCCAATTCATTGTAGCGCAATCAGGGTGCACCCTTCTTAAACATCTCATTTCATGCGTAAGTGTGCCACATAGATTATAAAACCTGGATTAATAAAACATCGTAATTTATTCAATAACTAAGGAATGTGGAATATATACATTAAAATAAATAATAAATATTTAAATTTTTATCAATTTGAATACATTTGATAGATAAATGGGCATGGTATTCACAATATAACGACATTGTCTTGGAAAACCGCGATGCAATTTCAGAAGCATAACGATGTGAAATAGGAATTAATAAAAATGGATGATGATATAGAAAGGTGAGTCTCATCATATTTAAATTATATTTAAATTAAGGGTGGTCATATAGATACATGTCCCAAAAAATTTAGTGGATTTTAGATTCATAATAAAAAACAATTACTTGAATGTGAATGAGAAGAGATAAATTTATTACGGAATTTCGGCATAGTAATGGGTGTTTATGGGAGGAATTAATGAGAAATAAATAGGTCTCTCATCATTTCAAACACGATGAGTGGAAAATAAGGGAAGTGATAAATCATAAACCAATATTTTTAATTGAAATTAAATATGTATTACAATATAAAGAAACATGAATAAAAAAAATATGAAAGGATGGAATCCCTTACTTAGACATGTGATCTCAAAGGCATGGAAGAGGCTTGATAGAGGCTTCCTAGGAGCTTGGGTGACTTGAAATGATTATAGAGAGAGTAGGGAAGAGTTTGGATGAACTATAAAGGCGTTGAGTGAAGAGGAAGTGAGATCTTGGGTGGGTTTATATTAGAAAGGATAGGATTCTTTATTAGTTAGATTTGGGACACCACACATTAAACTAATCAAAACCACAATTGAGACCATGGTTTTTTCCCATGGTTCCTTCAAAAGGGGTGTGGAAAACAATATTTTATATTTCCAATGGTCAAATGGCTTAAAATAAAAGGGTTTATTTTGTGGAGGTGAGTCACAATTTCAAGGAAATCAATTTAAAAAGATAAAATGTTTTATAAGTCTTGGAGGGGCCACTAATCTTTGTAGAATAAATAAAACAAACCTAAAATCACATTATTTTAATTTTAAAAAATATTTGGTAAAACATAATGTTTATTTTATTTTATTACATCACTATTGGGTCATTTTGATGTCATAAAACACATTAGGTATTTAAATTTTACCCAAAAATTCCACAGTCTCATAAAATTATGAAAAATTCACCGTTGGATAATCTTGACATCATGATTCCAAAAATAATATTTATTTTACCTAAATAATTTCATAAATATGTTAATTTTTAATTTTAAAATAATAACCGGTTTTTATCGAAAAATCATTACCTTTGACAAAAATATTTTTCAAACCTTAATAAAAATTACAATTGTATTCATAAAACTTATACGATCATTTATATTTAATAAAAATTCATATAAAAAGAATAATATTTTATTAAAATATTATTGAATTCAAAAATCCATTAATTCATCAAAATTGATTTTCTTAGTTATTATTAACTAAAATACTATTTGTTCTTTAAATTTTTTTTAAAGAGTACAAATAATAAAATGAATGTATATTAATTATTATATGAAAAAATAATTTTCATAATCATATTTTGAGGGTCTTTTTAGATAACCCCTTAAAACACCCACATAAGACCTTAGGGTAAGGGGCGTGATGGTGACAGAATTTTGGGGTGGATCAGATAACATCACTCGTGTGGTAATCTCTATCAAAATCATCTTCTCCCATAGGCAATTATGCTCAAGCGTAACATACTGAATCTTAGCTTGGGATTGTTCAATTGAGAAGCCCAATGATGCCACCAAATTTCTGAGCTCCGACAAATGGGCTTCATATGGGGAAAGTTTACTTGATGAGGCCATCGCTTCCCTTTTCCGAGTAAATTGGATTTTTTAAAGCCATATATTTATACTAATCATGTGATCACTGTTCAACAGCTATATTATAAATGGTAATAGTTCATAATGTTATTTTGAAATCCAAAAAAATATAAAACCAAGAAAGTGAATATTTTATATAACCATTTTTCATAATAATATATTTAATTAGATCATGAAGAATTTCCATTGATAAAATTTGGGTTGTTACAATCTCCCCCCTTAATAATTACCTCCCTTGAAATTTCATTTTCTTACACAAAAACAAATGTGGGTAACTCTACTTCATCACATCCTCTAATTCCCATGTTTCCACTTCAAACATGTGGTTGCACCACAACACCTTGAGGAGGGGCATTGTATTGTTTTGCATAACTTCTTCTTTATATTCTAAGATCTTCATTGGTTTATCCTCATATAAAAGATCATCTTCTAACTGTACTACCTCTGAATAGAGTACATGTGAAGGGTTTGGAATGTACTTCCTTAAGAGGGATACAAGAAATACATCTGGTACTTTGGACATGGTTGGTGTAAGTGCTATTCGATAGCCAAAAACCCCAACACGATCAAGAATATAGAATGGGACGATGTACCTAGGACTTAACTCCCCTTTATTTACAAACCTCGTGAACTTCTTCCATAGATATAGGCATAGAATTACCATATACGCAACTTTTCACTCAAGGTCTCATTGATCGTTATCTGCATAACTCTTTGTTCAAATTTGGTCTTCCTTGATATGCTGTAGAATGGGTTTCAACTTCTCTACTATTTCATCAACCATTTCAGTCATAGAATCTTAAGCTCCATAACATTATCCCAACACATCAGTGTTCTATAACTCTTCCCATAAAGGGCTTCATATGGTTCCATATGGATGCTCGAGTGGAATATGTTATTGTAGGAGAATTCATCCAGTGGAATATGTTTGACCCATCCTCCTTTAAAGACCATATAACATGATCTTACCATATATTCCAATGTTCGATGTTCAGTTCAGTTCTTAGAGCATGTTGGAGACTTTTCCAAAACATCGAGGTGAATCTAGGATCGCGATTGGATACCACAGATAGTGGTAATCTATGAAGCCTTACCACTTCTTTGGTCTAAATCTGTGAAAGTTGATCCAATGAGAAGTCCTCTAGAATCATGATAAAATGAGTTATCTTCATAGGATGATCCACAATGACCCATATAGCATTGTTTCCTCTGGATATCCTCATAATTATATGGAAAAAGTCCTTGGTAATGTTGCCCCACTTCCGTGTTGGTATGGGTAGTGGTTGCATCGTCCACTTAGAATTTTGCCTATCATTCCCCACATTCTGACATACCAGGGTCATTGTGATATATTCTCGAATCTCCTTTTTAATATTGTCCCACAAAAAGTTTTCACAAAGATATCAATACATATATTTTCTCCCTAGGTGAATAGAGAAGGTTGAGAAATGTGCGTAATTCAGGAGGTCCTTATTTATATCTTGATCGGATGGTACACACAATCGTGACCCAAATCTCACAATTCCATCCTTGTCAACCATGAAATATGAGGAATTCCCATTTCGAATATATTCTACATTTTTCAGAATTATTACATCCTTTATTTGAGAATACTTTATTTTCTCCATGACGGATGGTTGAGCAATCATTTGAGAATGTATTCTTGATGTTCCTCCCTTAATGATTCCCATTTCCATACTCTGAAAATCTGAGAAGATTGGATCCTTTTCAATTCTCATCATTGATAATGATAAATGATCCTTCTTACTTAGAGAATCCACCACCTTGTTCGCTTTCCCAGGGCGGTAATGGAGCGAGCAGTCATAATCCATGATGAGTTATATCCATATTCGTTGGAGCATATTAAATTATTTTTGTGTGAATATATATTTTATGCTCTTCTAATCAGAATATATCTCACACTTCTCCCAGTAATGATAATGCCTCCAGATTTTCAATGAGAAGATCACATCCCCAAACACCAGATCACACGTTGGATAGTTTCTCCCATGGATTTTGAGATTCCTTGATGCATAGGCAATCACATTATCATTTTACATCAACACACAACTCATTCCCTTCATTGAAACATCATTAAATACCAACAAAAGTTCTCTAATGGCCGGTAATGTGAGCCTGGGTGCTATGATAAGCATCCTTTTCAACTCCTTGAATCTCTCTTCAAATTCATAACACCATGAAAACCTTTCTACATTCCATGTTTTATTGGTAAGAGGGTTGGATAGTCCAGAGAAATTTCTCACAAATCAGAAATAATATCCAGCTAACCCTAGGAAGATATAGATATATCTTACTGATGTTTGCCTCAGACATCCCTTAATTGCAGTTGTCTTGGAGGGATCTGTTGATATCCCATTTCTTATGATGATATTCCCCAAGAATGACACCTCCTTCGACCAGAACTCACACTTTCTATACTTTTCATAGATTTTATCCTTCGGCAAGGTCTCTCGTATAGTTCTTAGATGATCCTCATGATCCTCCATGTTTTTAGATTATATTAGAATATCAACTATAAATACTACCCAAAAATTTTCAATGTAATATCAAAAGACTCTATTCATCAAGTCCATGAATATTATTGGAGCATTAGTGAGTCCTAAAGGCTTTAATATGAATTCATAGTGCATGTGTCTTGTACAAAAAGATGTTTTGTTGATTTCTTTCTTCTTCACCCTTACTTGATAATACATGACCACAAATACTCCACAGTGAAGT
The DNA here is from genome assembly GCA_963277665.1 of Viscum album. Lineage (NCBI taxonomy): Eukaryota > Viridiplantae > Streptophyta > Magnoliopsida > Santalales > Viscaceae > Viscum > Viscum album. The sequence continues at coordinate 295,930,988 of OY728132.1, read as the reverse complement.
ATTGTGCTCCACACAACTGATTGAACAAATCATCAATTTGGGGAAGAAGATTCTTGTTCTTTATCATGATTTTTTTGACCTCACGATAATCAATGTAAAGGCTCATTGACTCATTATTCTTCTTGTGGAAGAGGACTGGTGCACCCCATGGTGAAGCACATGGGTATATTAACCCTTTATCCATATTCTCTTGTTTTTGTTTCTTCAGATGCTCAAGCTGTAAAACAAACATTATATACAAAGTCTTGGATATACTAAACACCCCAGTTATATGGTCAATTCATAATTCAACATCTCTTCTAGGAGTAAGACTACAAAATTTCTCTGCAAACACTTCAGAAAATTCCCTCAATATAGGCATTTCTTCAAGGATGATTTCCTCTTTAGACTCAAACATTTGATCTAGATATGAATTCTCATAGGGAAGTAATATCCGCACATGAGTTGATGGTTCTAAATAAGATCCATCTTCCTCCTTCCAATTTTATTGAATAGGGGGTCAATTCTCCCTATGGAGAGTGATTTACCTCTCATGGTAATTTATCTTGGTTCTATATAGCGATATCCAATCCATGACAAGAATTGCTTCAAATTGTACTCAAGAGAGTATGATAAGCTTCTCTAGGATGTTAAATCCAATAATTATGACAGGGGAGTAGTTATATTAATTGGATTCAATGATTTCCCCATTTTCTGCACTCAATTACATCTTTAATTCCTTGATCTGTGGTGGTATTTGGATTGTTCTAATAAAAAGTTGGGATACAAGAGAATGTGTAGAACCAGAATCAAAAAGTACATTCTTTATTCATGAATGAATAAATAGTGTACCTGTCACCACATCGTTATTGGGGTTCACTTCGGTTATAGTGATTGAAAAAGCTCACTCTTTCAGCCTTGATGGTTGTTAGTTGCCTCCAAAAACCCTTGGCTTAGATTACTGACTTTCATGGTGCCTTAGTTCTTTGCAGTTAATGTAATGAGTGGCGCATTGAGGGTTGAGCATAGTGTTCATCTCTTCTGTCTCAGTCACATATTTTTTTATCAGTACTTACCGGCAATGTACCATTCTCTTCCAAACCTAAACCATTTCCTTGTCCCCTTAAGGTAGTTTCGGCGGTGCTTCTTTCTGTATCTTTGGAATGTGGGGTGTTGTATTATCCTAGAACCATTGGATTTATCGATCAGACTACCATAATTGTAGTCCACCATATGATTCTTATTCCCATTATACCCTTCAATATTTCCGTTCTCCAGTTTGACCTTGAGGGAACATCAGACAGTTTCATCATAGTTGTCGAAGTCACAGATTGCTAGGGATTTCCGCAGGCAAGGTTTTATCCCACTAAAGAAGCGGTAAACCTTGCATTCAGAGGTACCAATAAAGGAGGGGGAATATCATGAAAGCCTTGTGAAGTTTTCTATGTAAAATCTGATGGATTCATCGAATTTTGTCTTGAGGCAAAGAAATTACCTTTCCATATTTAGTTAGAGGGTGCGGGGAAAATATTTATTGAAAAACAACTTTGGAAAATCCTTCCATTACTATTCCTTGATATCCTCCTCAGGCTTCATATTTTTAATCGAAGTCCACCATTGATCAACTTCACCCTCTATATGATAAGCTTATAGACAAACCTTCTGTTGTTTAGAACATTGAAGGATGGAGAAGATATTTTCAATGGTGTTGATCCACTGTTCACCTATTGAGGGATCAGATGATCCATCAAATGTAAGAGGCCTTTTTTATCATGAAGATATTGATATTAACTTGTTCTTTCATGGGGGGGGGGGGTGGAAACTTCCTCTTGACCCATGTTTCTATTCAATTATTGAGTTAAATGAGAGATTATCATGACACAGTTTTTGAATCATGCACCCATTGGATTTGGAATCTCAATAGAATAATCAACACATTAAACTTCGCATCGGTTGTTATCCCGAGTCCTCCTATTAGTAGTCATTTCCTAGAATAAAAGTAATTTTAGGGGTAAAACATAATCTTCCATCCAATGACCAAACAGATGACTTATAAATCACATTTATTTTCATAACTTATGAATATGTAAGCTTCATTCAATGTTATCCATGATCTAATTCCATACATATATTCATTGGGAATTTTGTTTAATTCCCTTGATAAATGTAAATTTTATGCCTGTGAATTTACCAAATCATATCCCCCAGGGGTGTCAAAACCCAGAGTGCAAATAGGACCGATGTCGGTTACTAGGATACCCCAGGTCAAACCCAAAACTCATTGTCAGAGTTTTCACTCCTAGATGTATTTGGGCAAGATCCACCTCTACTAGATCGTGTCCAGACATGGATGTATTTTCTTGATAAACCACATACTCAATACTCACCAAAAATTGTGGGATGTTTTTATTATAAATATTATTATACCTAAGTATTTAACTAGGGTTTTCTAATCCATATCCCAAAATAACTAAACGTATCCTCTGATACCTACAATAACAACCGTGATTTTTTTTACACTCTTACACATGATTTGATACATAAAACCTTTAAATGATACAACATATAATATAGAGAGGTCTAGTGTATTTTGGGAATAGTAACATTACACAACGACTTAAAATGTGAAACACAACATCTTTACTGAAAAAATACTTTACAAGACCACTATATTATCCGGTATATAGAATTTCATGGGATTACATGACGGAATGCATAAGAAAAGGGTGAGATATAAATCCTAGTAAGGGAGTAAAAAAGGCATAAAATTATTAATACAATACATGTAAGGAAATAGGCATATCAATGGATCATAAAAGAAACATGAACATAAATTCAAGATATAGTATGATTATCATAACATGGAAATGTGGCAATAACACTTAACATGGTATTAGCATGAGACAAGGCCCCATGCACATGGGATCATGAGTAAACCCACATATAAATTGAATTAAAATGAGTAAAAGATCATTTGACTTGATCTATCATGTTACTAATATTTACCCAATGCACCAGATCGCTAAAAGGTTACACCCTTCTTAAACATTACGTTTCATGCGTAAGTGTGCCACATAGATCATACAACATTGATTTATCAATCATCATAATTTAATTAACAATAAAATAATTTAGAATTCATAAATGAAAATAAATAATGAATAAGTAAATTTTCATAAAGGTGAATACCCTTAATAGAGAAATGAGCATGGTATTCACTACACAATGACATTGTCTTGTAAAATCGTGGTACAATTTCAGTAGCATAACGACGTGATAAAAGAATTAATAAAAATGGATGATGAGATATAAAGGGGTGTCTAATCATATTTACATGAAATAGAATGTATAAGGGTCATATATATATATATGTTCCAACAAATTTAATGTTAATTATACTCATAATACAAAACAATTTCATGAATGTGAATGAGAAGAGAGATATTCATTATGGAATTTCATCATAGTAACGTCTGTACATGGGAGGCATTAATGTGGGAGAAAGAGATTTTTTATCATTTCAAACATAATCTGGGTATAATAAGGGAGGTGATAAATCACGAATCAATATTTTTAATTGAATATAAAATGGTATTAAATCATAAAGAATAATGGAAAAAAATAGAAAGGAAGGAATCCTTTATATGGATGTGTGATCCGGGAGGATTAAGAGAGGTTTGAGAGAGGCTTCCTGTGAGATTGGGGAACCTTGTGAGGATTATAGAGAGAGGTGGTAATATGTTGGACTAACTCTAAAGGCTTTAATTGAAGAGCATGTGGGTGTATTGGTTAGTTTATATAGGAAAGGAGTGGGTAATCTTTATTATTTACGTTTCGGAAACCACACATTAAACTAATCAAAACCACAAATCACACCATGATTTTTTCCCAAGGTTTTTTCCAAATGGGAGATAAAAAAATATTTTATAAGTACAATGGCCTATCTTCTAAAAATAATAGGGTTTCTTATGTGGAAATGAGTCACATTCTCAGGGAAATTAAATTAAAAAGCTAAAATGTTTAACATGTCATAGAGGGTCCACTAATGCATTGTAAAAACATAAAACAAACCTAGAATCACATTATTTAAATGGTAAATCATATATTGGCTGAAAAAAATGTTTATAACATTTGATTACATCATTATTGGGTCATTATGATTTCATAAAACAGATAGGTATTTATTTTTTACCCAAAAATTTGACTGTCTCAGATAATTATGAAAAATTAACCATTTTATAATTTTTACATCCTGATTCCAAATATAATATTAATTTTATCTAAATAAATTTATAAATATTTTATTTTTTACATTTAAAATAAAAACAGACATTTATTGAAAATTCATGGCTTTTGACAAAAATAGCTTTCATACCTTAATAAAAATCACAATTATATTCATAAAAATTTTAAATTCATTTATATTTATTAAAAAGTAATTTAATAAAAATATTATTTTATTAAAATAATATTTAATTAATAAATCCATTAATTCATCAAATAGATTTTATGATTTGAATATTTTGTAAATGCTATTTTTTCTTTAAAAACTATTTACAAAGTAATAATAATAAAATAAATGAATATTATTTATTCTATAAAAAAATAATGCTCATAATAATATTTCTAGGGTTTCCTTATAAAACCCCTTAAAATAGCCACATGAGACCATTGGTTAGGGTGCACGATGGTGTCAAAATCTTTGGGTGGCTCAAGTAACATCGCTCCGGTTAAATCTCTATCAAATTCCACTACCCCTGTAGACTGATCCGATTGAGCTTAATGTATTCAAGCTCAGCTTGGTCTTGGTAAAGATTGAATACCAATGATTTCAAATTTTTTTGAGCTCCTAAAAATGTGATTTTTATTGGGAAAGTCTATTGGATGAGGCCATCACTTTTCTAAGTAAATTGGATTTGTTAAATCCATATATTAATACTAATCAGGTTATCCTTACTCGAAGGCTATATTTGCAACGGTAACAATTTATAATGGTATTTTTAAATCCAAAAAAAATAAAACAAAGGAAGTGTATATTTTATATAACCAATTTTCATAATAAGACATTCAATTAGATGAAGATAAATTTCCATTGATAAATGTTTGGGTTGTTTCATCAATAGTTTTGTTTTCAGTTTGATTTAAATGTATATGGATATATGTTATGATATTTGCTTAATAATATATCCTTACATGTAATGTTAATTGTTTTAATTTCAGGAAAATTTAAATATATATGAAGTAGGTGGATCAATGAATATAATAAAACATTCATGTAAGAACAATATTCCTTCTTTAGAAAACCTCTTTAGGTTAGAACCAATGTCCTAATAAAAATAAAATAATGGGTTATAGGATGTTTGGATGGTTTTAAGAAGGGTATTTGGGTAGGTATTTTAAAAACACAATGAACTTTTAAGTGTGAGGACGATAGTGGGGTTGGTTCTCTTTTATATGCTGGGGATAAGAGACACTTTGAAATTTTGAATTGAAAAGATATACATACATTTTATAAATAAAAAAGTATAAATAATTGATAATTATCATACCATATATGTGATAAGTACATTGAATGGTCATCTAATTTTAAATGGTAATCTTTATATGTAATTTATAAAAATATCATTTTCACAATAATTCTAGGTAAATATGTTATAACATTCACCATGAAAATTTGATTTTATTATTTTTCTATTTATTAAGACTAGAAATTTAGTTGAAGTTATTATAAAATATATATTATTACAATTAAAAATATACAATCCTCTTTATTAGTAAAAATCAAATAAATGGGACAATATATTTTAAAATAAATCCCACAAATGCGATGAAAACATTGTTTTCCACAAAGAAAGATATCATTATTCTAAAAAAAATGTATAAAAATTTAACAAAAAAATTATTAAAATTTCTTATACTGAATTAATTATAATATAATTTAATAATGTTACTTTTAAAAATAATAACCGATAATTTATCTTTTTAAATACATAAAATGAAATCGAAGATATCAATAAAAATCAATATTTTTACTATTCATTAAAATTTTATTTTTTTTATGAAAATTATAAAAAATCACTATATGATAATTTTTATTTATTAATATAAAAATATATGTTCAATTTTTAAAATAATATTTCTAATGGTTGAAGAAATTAATTATATTAATTTTTCACATGAAGCAATGAAAATCAATTATTGAGAGAAATGTATTTTGAAGCACATAAAGACTTCAAAAACAATTAGTTACCATTATATAAATATGTTTTCATTATCTAAAAAATGCATCATAATTTATAAATGTTTATATCAAATTCATACTATAAAATTTTGTGGATATGTTATAAAATTCTTGTTTATGTCATAATTTTTTTGAAATTATATTGTAGTTTATTACAACTTGATGTTGTGTGTATTGCATGTTAATGATTAAATAAAATTTATTTTTAAGAAATATTTTATCAAAAGTTTTTATGTTAAATTATATCCCGTGAAAATAAATTGTGTCCACCCAATTTAATCATGTACTTCATAGGTTTTCTATTTAAAAGTTCATTTATTTGAAAATATAACATCATAAAAGGGTTAATAAAACATCCCTGTAAAAAGAGGGAAATGTAGTTACAATGTCCCTCCAGAATAATAGAAAATTATGTTTCAAAATATGTTAACATTAATGGGAAGTTAAAACATAAAAAATGTGGTTAAAAATAGTTTCAATTAACTAATTTAGAGATATAGATAATAAGGTGATGAGAAGAATACCAACCGCAAACAGATAAATCCTTAATGGGCGAAAGGACCCTTGATTATTCATAAATAATGGAAAAAGTATAAAATTTTATTCAAAAAATATTTTCAAAATGTTGAGATATTCTTTTACAATCATGAAAACATTCAACCATTTCTAGTGCTTTTATCAATATACAATTCATCTATTACTCCATGAAATAAATATTCAAAAATAATTTTTCATTCAAAAATTAATAAATTCAACTTACAAAATGTGACATGATTCCACAAATAGACATCAAGAATTTTTGTATATCATTATCAATTAACCAAAACCAAAAATTCCTTGCACAAGGCATGATTATTACAAAAATAAAATTGCTCCATGTCCTCAATAATGACTACCAAATATAAAATTAGCTAATATGATAAAAACCTAAAAAAACCCTTCAAAAAATTCACAATAAATTCCAAATCCAAAAAATAAGACGGATGGGATGGATTACTCATTTGACAAAAAATTATCATTTTTCTCCAATAAATACTAGTTTCTCATAATTTCATATAACTAAATATTCATATTCCTTAATCGTATAATCCCCCAAAAAATTCAACTGTTTCCCAAAATAACAGGAATATCCATAATTCCTCATTAAAATCATATATAAATGAATTGATATTTCATTATTCATTTTTCAAATATATTCCCATAATGTTCTGTTTACCTTAACCATATATTAGTCTCAAGAGTGTAAATTTTTTCAAAAATAAAATCCATCACCTAATCACGAAATCAACTTTTAGTCCCATTGTTATCTATAAAATAAAACTTATGCACCTAAATTGTTATTATCATTAATTACCACAATATTAATGGTCATAAATCCCTTGTAGGTGTCATTAATTACCAAAAAATTAATTTAATCTTAGAGTTTACATATACCCCAAATCACTTATTAAGAATCAATAGATGTCTCCATAATATTATCATCTTTTGTGATTCCACAATTCAATGGTATCAATTCTACCATATGTTCTATTTTTTTGAAATAAATGCAATATATAATTTTCCATATTTGTTTCTATATTGTCCTAATATTTATAATGTATTGGAATATCATTTATAAACATATCCTTTATTCATCTCCATTATCAAACATTTAACCATTAACTATTTTCTTTTCAAATAATAAATTATTCCATCAAATAAATGATATGAAATATGTCCAATGGATGCATTAATATCATCTCAATCATGTTTTTGATATTGAAGATCACTAAATAATTCATACCTTTAATATAGACATTATGGTATTCTTTTAAATTGTCTATATCTTATTTATCTTCCGACACAAAGTCCACAACTCCATATATAAAATAGTCATGTAATGGGTGGTATTTAAATTTCTTAATGAGATGTATGATTTGAGATATTGATATAAAATAAAAAATATATCATGAAATATAAAAATCTTCTAAAAATTAATGTTTGTTAGACATATAAATTAGTTTCATGCAGGCGATTCTACTTTTCAAAAATCAATCAAAATAATTGGTACAATACGTGATAGTGATGTTAAAACAATGTAAAAGAGATAATATGGTTGTGTGAGATCCATTTTATATCATCATAATAAAAAATTATTTAATCTATATATAATAACATCATTAAAACACGAAATGGATTATATCAAATTAAAATGAAACTTTTACATGAAAATAAATACCTGGAGAATTTTTTTAAAATTTAATATTCAAATCATCTCAAATAATGCATAATGAGTATTTTATTATAAATGGTTGTCTTATATAATTACAATTACATCCCTACATATATAAAAAAATTCACTTAAAAAATTCCTTTATGTTAATCATAAGGGTTAGATTTACATTATCCCAGTAAAATATCTCATTCAATATCATTAATCATCTTGAAATCTCATCACATAAAAAAGGGGTATATATGAATTTGGTAATATGATAAATATTAAACTTATAAAACCATTATTATATCCATAAATCCTATGTTAATATTACATTAGGAGCCAAATCATTTGAAAAAATTTCATAGTCCTTATATATATTCTGAATATTGAGACACAAATTACACTAATAAAAATTATTCTTCAACAGAATTATTTTAAATGAATAAATAAATACAGAAAACATTTTACACAAATTTTTTAATAACATAGGTCCTTCCTTGGTATATTACTTGAAAACAAAAATAGGAAATTTACTTCGATAATTCTCATGTTTCCCATAGATTAGACATGACAATCCTTGATAATTTGTTTTTATATGCGATTTATTTCCATAAAGAAACCATTTTCCCCTTCCTTTGAGATATTACTTGGGATGTCTATTTCCCCATTTCATACATGAATAATATTTATCATTTTTCTATACATGGTATCCACTACATGAGTTGTTATAAAAATCGAACCTTCACTTTTTTGGTGCGTCCAATTGTTGGTTAAATTGAACTCTATTAATCATATAACATGACAACAGATTATGAATAATCACCTTTTACTTCACATGAGTAATAATAACTTTTTTTGAGAATAATAAAATTTTCATCATATTCAAAATTTTAATTTATACTTATGGTTCCATCCATTGACTAAAACCAAATTTCGTAATGTGATAAAAAAAATAATAGAAAAAAAAACATAATTATGAAAAATCTTTTATAGTGTGTTTAATTAACTTCACCTTATTTTAAATATATGAAAGCATAGGTTTGACCTTGAAAATTTATGGTCATCATATTATCTTGTATATAATGATTGTTCATAATGCCTTTTCAAATTTCCGAAACATATCTTCCTGGAGTGTCATACATGGCAGGAAGTAAGGCATGTTTTCTTACACTAGCCGATGATCGAGTCAAATTCCAGTTCTCCCTTTTTTAATATATTACCCATAACTAAAACTATGAACCAACCAAATCCAATAGCAGTGTTTATATATTGATTTATAACATGGAATCCTAAAATTATATTTCATATTGAAACATTAAAACCTGATCCTTAACAAATATTAATTCCTTGAGTTTTTAATAAATTTTTCTAATCATAATATCTAATGTGTTACTAATTACAACCAACAATAACAATATTAATGACCTTGTATTTTCATAAAAAAAAATATATTTTTAGATATATATTTAATACATTTCACACATATATCCATAAGGATTGTAATGGTATAATATCATTGGATATTGGAAATAAAGTATTATTATTTCATGAAATAACTTCGATATATCACATAATTATCTTCCCATATACTAATCTTCAAAATAATACCCTAATTAAAACCATTATTCGATGAATATGTGAAATTAAATATAAGAAAAGGGGAGATCTAATTCTCAATAAGGGTATGAATGAGAGATATGAGTAATCAATTAGACATTACATTAACCTAAGGGTATGAGAAACTTTCATTATATTTTTAAACCATATGTTACATAACATAGATCATAATACTGATTCATGAAATAAATATTTTATATTCATAATAGGGGAATCATAAATAAAATTAATTAATATTATACGTGATATCATAACATAAGAATATGAATGTGGAAAAAATATAAGAATATAACATTGGTAATTTATATAAATAGAAAAATGCTCAGTTATTAGGTTAAGGACACGAGATTATGCCCCCAAATAACATTATGTACCTAAAACCTAGTCTATATATAATATTATGGACATGAAACCAGGTCCACACATAACCTTACAGACATGAAACCGTTTCCACACATATCATGGTGAATGGGAATTCATGTTCATGTATAACATAACTAACTAATGATTTATCCATATTAACCCAACTATTTAGATGAATTTCACATACAAACCAGTCATAATATAATAATCTTATCAAATAAATTCAAAAGGCATTATCTATAATCATAACTCGTTTAAATGGTAAGGGTTTTATATGCATTTATACTTTTAAATATAATAAAACCTAGGAATAATAAATGGGTTCCATAAATATATCATCAGTGTACTCACTAAAAAAATTAATCTACTTAAATAATAAGGGAAGAACTATTGGATCATATCCCCATTAAAAAAAATAAAAACTAAGGTTTCTGAATTTGATAAATATTAATACCATTAAAATACCATTTCAACATTCGTGATGAAAATAACTTTTACGCCTTTGAAATAAAATTTTTTTTACTATAAAATCACAAAATATAGTGTAATTAATTTTATTTAAAAAACAAAATGGAAAATATAATGTAAGAATAAAAATTGGGTGGTAATGACGGTGTAAAATTCTATTAATATTGTATATGTTAAGAGAAAAATGACTTTCAGATTTTGTTTAAAATTCAATAAATACCTCATTCATAGATGATATTAAAGTTCTTTGTGAACAAAATTTTTTATTAAATAAAATAATTGAATAATATTTGTTTACAAATTAAAATACTAACATTAAATATGTTGTTGAAAACATTTTTTTAAAACATAGATATAGATGAAAATGATTTGTGAAATAAGAATGAAATAATATCAAGTATCTTTTAGGATAAAAGTCATGTATAATGAGTTCTTTAATAGTGGTAAATGATCGGAAACTATGTATTATCGAGAAATAGCTAGAGGATAATATAATTCTTAGGTATCTTGAGAGGTAGATAATAATACTTCATCAACAGAAGCATAACTATAAACAATCCTGATAAACAATGAGATTTTAGCATAAAACCATTAACACTTTTGTAACTTTTTAATCCTTAGTATCATGAATAAATTAACCATATATGGATATGTATATAAAATAATATTCATTATACATATCAAAAATTTAACTCAATGTATCTATATACAATAGATGAAATAATCAATTTGTTAGAAACCCTTGTGTCTCACTGAAATAACTGTGAGAAGAAAATATCATACCTTATATATCTAATTTAATTATACACATTAGAAAATACTATATATTAAGTATTTTATTACTATAAATATATTCGAGAAACAAAATCATATTTATCATACCACATATATATAATTTAATTATACATAATGATTACTTTTTACAATCAAATTTCAGGTAATAACAACTTCATTTTTCATATATGTTTTGTTTTGATAGTTTTAAACATATTAAAATGATAATGATTCCATCATATAAAATTTATCATAATTAATATTTATATAAAATATAATAATTATATATTTATTTATAAAATAAAATAAAAATTATAGATAGAAAATTGAATAGCATAATTCATGGATATGATAGTCCATACATATGCGTGAACCTTGTTTCAATTTTTTGTAGTTGTGGAAATAAATAAAGTAAAATTATAATTCATCTTTAAAAAATCAAATTTATATGAAAAATATCAAATATTTCATTTAATATATATATATATATATTACCATATATTAAATATGAAATAAAAAAACATCACATCTCATTGTGGAGGCGGTAATAAACACATATGAAAGAGAAACATTTTATCCTTAAAATATATTTGAAGAAATGTATTCAAAAGTGATTGTAATTATGTCATAAATATCATTTAAATATGATAAATCCATCATTTTCTATATCCGTGAGATGTAGTGTTAGAAACAATATTTCATCGGTTTGGGAGTCTCTAGTTCGTCGTCCACACTATATATAGTTTAATTTTCCAATTGTTGAAATTTGATATAGAGAATGATTATGTTTTTAAAATTATATCATCTCATCATATTCAATATACTGTTATTAACAAATATGTTTCAGTTAGATATAATTTTTCACTAAATCGCTTTAAAATATCATAACATTGAAGTGGGAATCAATGAATCGATTATGTGTATCAAACAAAAATTAAAATAAAAGAATTCAGAATAAAACATAATATATTAAAATTTATTTACACATGTAATGTTTTTTTGTCAAATCCATGGAATATGTAATATAACATAGTGAAAAGAAATGTATTTTTCAAATTTTTACAACTTGGTATCTTTTAAAAAATATAGACTAGGATGAAATATTTCAATTTTAAAATTAAAATAGCATTAGTTATTAAGGTTATGTGATAAAATATATCAAAGGGGAGGTATTTAATCCATTTAAAATAAATTAGATGGATAATATTAAAATATTCTTCAATGGCAAGAAATTTAGACAATGTCCCTTACCTTGAGTCTGCTTCATCACAGTCATTATTTATCTTCCTAATTTATGAAAATAGGTTAATTATTTTAAATCATAAAAATAATTTTCATTTTTACTATTAAATTTATTTCAATTATTATTAGATTATATGAAATTAAAATATCAATTATGATTATGTTGGATGTTTCGACAATATTTGACTTATATGTCAAGGATGACATATGTAGGTTGACTATTGTTTTAAGAGGTCATTATTTCAATATATCTAGAATAATATACATGAAAAAATTATAATTCATAGAAATCAGTTATCATTTTATTTAAAATCACGAAATATTGTGTTGATAAATGATGTTTGTTTAAAATCATAGAGGTGTTAGGTTGTACGTTTGTATGAGTAACTTTTCCATTTTTTAATGATCATTATGAAACGTCAGAATAAAATATCTTATCTTTCCATATTGATAATAATATTATAAAAATATATAATTTAAATGCATATACTTAAATATATCATCCTTTTGGTTTTGTGATGGAAAAAGAGTCATATCGCTTCATGCATGGGGTAGTTCACACATACAGAAATGACATTATCATATTTGAGAGATTGAAAATATAAGAAATAAAATGATATATTATCATTTGATAATGATAAATATGTTATAAATTTCATAATTATTTCATTTATATATAATATATTATGTAAATGTATAATTGAAATATTCCATAAAAAGGATTGGGAAAATTAATCGCATTACATCATGAGGATATTTTATGCCAAAAGAGGAGCATCATTATCATATCCCCTAACAAATGAAAATGGTATTAATTAAATAATGTCTAAATTGGTATAATTATGTTATAAATAACATATATATACTTTATATAAATCATTATAAATAACATTGATAAGTTTTGATAGAAAACATGTCAAATTGGTTTACGATACGATAGCCATCTGTACACCAAGTAAATTTTATCGTTTACCATTTGAGGGGGATGATATATATAAATCTTATTCCCTTAACAAAATAACATTTATTAATATTAGAGATACAATTTTATTAATATTTAATTTTAAATGAATACGAATTCGGGAAGGTTGAATAAGAAATAAATCAGAAACACATATATAGTAATTTGACAACTTATTGGAACACATCATCAGGATTATAATTATAGTACCTGTTAAAAGGATTTATATATAAAATTATTATAGTTTGAATTTATGGATTTTAAAAATTGATTTGAGTGGAAATTTTCTAACCTAATTTGGTGTTATTGAGTGTATAAGATAGGACATGATTTGACATTTTATAAATGAGGTGAGTGGGACAAAGGTAATTTGTGAAAATAAAAAAGACTTATTAATGTTAATCAATAAAAAAGGTTAAAAATTGTGCATCATTAAGAAATATACATTATTTTTTTTATTTTTATATAAAATAGTTCTTATAAAGATTCTAGTTCATTTGAACCTAAATAGTTTTTACATTAACCACCCAATAAACACATTTTTAAATTAATTGTGGAAATTATTTTTAATTTTTTCAATATTAATTGTGGTATTAGATTGATTTTAACAAATTGGAAAAAATAAATGTATTAATTAATAATATTAAAAACATTTTACTAAATTAAAATCATATTATTGGAAAAATATATATAAAACATTCAAACGTGATAAGAAAAGGGATTCTCAAGAAGATCATTCTAATATTTATTGATGTTTTGGGTATCAAATTCTAATATATAATTGATTAAAATTATCTAAATTTAATTTATCATAATATAATTGAACTAAATTTAATTTTAAATGAATTTAAATTATGTAAATTATATTTATATATTTTATATTACAATTCAGTGGTCAACTAAAAATCAATATTTTTCACCTTTCAGGAAAAAAATATATTTTCCAGATAAATATCAAAAATTACCACTAATATTTTATAGGTAATATTATTTAAAAAAATATGTTCATTTTTAAAATTAATATTTTGAAATTGTGAAATATTATTTTATCATAAATTTGAATGAATTAATAAATCCATTTTCATTAGGTAAACAGTTTGTCAGACAACTTTATATTTTCCATCAAATGATTATTATTTTGGTTATTATTAAAATAAGTCCATATAATTTATTATATTCATTTATAAACAATATACCTTTTTAATAAAATTAACAATTAATACCAACCATCTTAACATATATGTTATAATGGTCAAGATGAAATTATATTTTAATTGAGTATTTTCATTTTAACACGGTGTTGTGTGCATCAAAAGCTATAAAAGAGATTTAATTTATTTAAAATAAAAGTAGTTATAAATTCTCATGGTGTTACAAGGTAATATTGTAATATAAGTATTTATAATATATTATTTCATATCCTGGGTAATATGGAACATAATAACGAATGAGTTAAAATACCATTTTAGGTAAACAATAATAATAAATCATAAAATGAGAAACAAGAGGAAAAATGATATTATAATGATATTGATCATAATATTTTGATCATTGAATAGAGATATGATATCATCAAAACATTGATTATAATTTGACCATAAGAGCGTGAAATCATTTGAATGTGGAAACTACTTAAACATGGAATTATAAGTCAAGGATCCCTTCCTTACTAACAAAACATCATTGTCTACAATAAGTACACATGAACCATTCATGACTACACTTACCACCCACGTGCAATGAAATATCATGAGAAAAATTCATTTTCCAATTCATTTTGGAGTATATAATTAATTTTTCACCTCCATCTAACAGGAATTATACAAACATGTTCCTCATGTTTTCAATGAATATATCATAAAAAAAAATATGTTTTATATTCATTTAATTTGGTTCCATACAGATTCATTTAGTATTAAATCAATAATAAGGAAATGATGGAAAATGGAAAATAAATGGTAACCCAATGTATTTACATTCCATTATAGGTATATTTAACATGATAATGTTGATTAATTATATACTATATATACAATTTTGGAAATGAATATATGGTTTTTATTATGATTTTCCCAATCAATTATTTAATTAGTCATATTGAATAACACCTTTCATTCATTTAATAGATCATTGGTCCAAAAAATACAAAATTATTTGGATTTGAATCCCTTAAATATATGTTCATGATTATTTTTATCAAAATCAGGGATAGATCGTACCATAGATGTAAAATATAATTTCATAATACATATAGACAAATATTGTGGATGTTATGAATTAAATAATATAATTGATTAGAAATATGACATAGTTGAATAAATACTATAGAAAAATTATGTGAATTTCTTAGAAAATAAAAAAATTCCATTTGATTTTGACTATACATAAAAATGATTTTTTGTCCATGATAATTATAATTTAAATTTTGCAAATTTTATTTCATATAAAGGAATAATATTTTAAATAAATGTGGTGGAGTGATACATATAAATAAAATATAATAAAATAGATTCCTTACATTTAAAACAACCCTCATGGTAAACATTAAAAATATTTTATTTTGATTGTTTTTCAAAAAACAATAAACCTAGTTGAAAAAACCATTATTATTTTATGAAATAAATATATTTTGGATTATTTTAAAAAATTATTTTCAAAGTAATAAATTTTTTGAAACTAATCATGTTGAGAAAGATAGAGTATATGATAACCATTTAATTGAACCCATCTCATTAAAAGGATTATGAATCTTTAATTTTAAAAGAGGTTATGTGTAACACCACATGATTTTAAAGCATGTGACTTCCTAAATAAATTAAATTTCCTTTATAGGGTGTGTTTTATACAACTCCATTATAATATAATGCTAAACAAAAGAATGTGTTGTCGTGTGTTAAATATAAGTTCATTTAAAAAACAACAATATATTATTAAAATTTTAATATTTATTATAAAAAGATATAACCAATTCATTATGTTAGTAGTTAGTAATGGTATTAAATAACTTATGATAATATATTGTAAATAAATTAGATAAAATTTAATTAGAAAATAATATATGAACCCACTGAATATATCTGAAATGTGATTATAAAGAACAATTTTTTTTCTCATAGTCATTTTATTGTAATAAATTAAATTAATTATTATTAGTTAATGATATCAATGAAATATTTATTTTTTATATTAAATCATATATATTTATATTAATAAAATATATTATATAGGAATAAGATAATAACAAACCTAATATTACACATTAAATCATATATTTTGATAAAATAAGTTTTTTTGCCTTTTAATGATGAATCCATTTTAAATGAATTTTTCTAAAATTTTATATGTATTATTTTAAAAAATAAAATTCTTATCTCAAATATAAATTTAAAAAAAACATTAGTTTAATTTAAGTAAATATTGAGTTAAGTTACATATTTTGATGAATAGTGAAATATATTAAATTTTAATTTAAATTGTTTTTCATCTAAATAATTTATAATGTAAAATTACATTAATGAATCGTTTAAAAGTATGAAAATATTAATTATTATTAGTTAAAATAATTTGGACATTGGAATTTATTTTACATTGAATTTAGATATTTATTGATTCAATCTTTTTTTATATTTTAATCATTAAACCTATTTTCTCACCCCGTCAATGAGGTTAATTGTAATTTAATTTATGGAATATTTTGTATTTTATTTCTGAAAATTTTATTCCATGTTTTTAATAATTTTTTATTAATTTTGATAACATGATTATTTTATAGTTTTCATAAGAACTGAAATTTGTTTAATAAGGGATAATATAAATGACATGTTAGGATATAGAAAGTATTTACAAATATAAAATTTTCACCTACATCCTGTTAATTTATTTATTGTTTTTATGTATGAAATTATTAAATAAAATGGTGACATAATGGTGATGTAGTATTTAATAAATTATTTGAAGAGTCAAATAAATTAGATTATAATTACTGATTTTTTTTTGAGAACATTAATGACATCCACAAATTTTACAGATGGATTTTACATGAAATTAACTTTTTATAAGAATTGGTTCAATTTTTTATGATTTTTTTTGTATATGGAAAAATAATAAATAGTTTTGAAATATACATTAGTGATGTTTTAAAATAAATAATATTTTATTAAATGATATAAAATATCAAAACAAAAAAAATCTTATCAAATAATTGGTATATGTATCAAATATTCATCAGTGATGCATTTATTGGTATTATGGGTTTTTATATTAAATATATTAACCCTTAATGTATGAAATACTTTATATTTTAATAAGAGTTAAAGTGGTTAAACGATGGATAAAACAAAATGATATGGGTTAAAATAATAAAAAGATATTTTAAAAATTTATTTTATATCGTTTATTCTAACCTAATCACCTTAATATCTAATTTTAGTTATTAAATTGTCATTGTTTCACAAAAATAACTTTTAAATTAGTTCAATCAATGATAGTTAAAAAATTTCACCATCTTTGTAATTAATAACGTTTATGTGTTCATATAGGGAAAAAACCAATATATTGTTGAATCTAAATGTATATTTTGATTATTATGATATTTGTTTAATTATTGAAATTTATTTTTACTTTTTATAAATTACATAATTGCCTTAAATTCCACTTCAAATACTAAAAATGATTTATTTAATTGACAGTGGTATAAAATAATTGATATTAATAATATTAATTTTGATATATATTAGATGACTCAATGTTTCAAATAGAATTTATAGCTATATACGATATATTATAGTTTTTTGAAATCAGTATTTTTGATTATTCAAATTATCATTATATATTTAATGTCAAATTAAATGAATAGTACCTAATTTGAAAATAATTGTACTTTATTGAATTAATAATATATTAAATTTAATAAAAATCTTAAAAATATTAGTTAAATATAAATATCATCATATATGGTCTAAATGTTTTTATAATATTTTTTATTATAACATTTGGAAGACTTTGGCTCTATAATTGCCAAATTATATTTTTATATTTAATGGATTTCCAAAAGTAGCCCTCAACTCAATTCTAAAAGAGAAACTCCTCCAATACTTCTTCACAACACCTTAGGCCCCATATATCAACTAATTCATAAACATTTATAATCATATAATACTTATCCAATTTATAGAGGTTACAATCTCCAAATAAAAGAAACCTTAGAACCATATATAAGAGATCAAAAGGAAGTCCGTCAAAGATGAGGTAATCATTTTTATTAACTCATCAAAGTTTATTTATTATTATAATTACTACTAATTTTTTTAAAATTATAAATAAATACATATAATATAATATATATGATGATATGTTATTATGATTTTGGTACAACCATATTCAACATTTTATCCATCCTATGAATAATGATATTCTTATGTCTACGTTCATACGGCTTACTGTCTCTAGTTTGTGGTTTGATTGGTATTTTTAAAACCACTTTATTTGGGTCAATATAATGATGTATAAAATGTATAAAAATTATAAATATAATATCATACTATTTTGGTATAATTAATATACCATATAATTCCATACCCATTCCACATTAAGTGATTGATAGCGTCGCTTGTGAGTACCTACGACCTACTGTCTCCACGAAGTGAAGGGATTCATTTTCATCAATAAACATTCAATAATGATTTTAAATATTTATGAAATGAATAAATATAATATATATGAACTTAATATAATTCTTTATATGTAACATATATTTTGAATTCATAATAAATAAGACTTATAAGACAAAACATGCATATTAAAATAAAGTAGTTAACACCCGAAACAAGGGTGGTAACAATATAGTTTAAACAAATAAATATAATAAGATAATATATGATATGATAAATATGTATATGGTTATATTATAAATTAATAAAAAAAATTTAAACCATATAATTTTGGAAAATTCAAATAGACTAAAGGAAAGTACAAGGTAAGAGTTAATTTCACAATTTCATTATTATCTGGGCATATTTATGTGTAACTATCTTCTGGGGAATTTTTATCATACATATCGTGGATTCTGAAAAATGTTTTAAAAAATATTTTTAATATTATATTAAAAAATATTTATGTATTTTTACCCATGTTTGAGTTTTTGAAAAATGGATGGAAGATTTTTTTTCAAATGATGTTCTTTTTGAATTTATCGACAAAAATAGGGAAGGAATGTATTTTTCTTCAACAAGAGAAGATATATCTTCAAGAATAAAACTATAATGTATTATATATTACTTTAAGAGTTTAAAATATTATTTATAATTAAAATAATTTCTTTAAAAAATGAATATCCTTTTAAATAAATATTTTCAAAGAAAAAATGGATGTTCTCTAAAAAATTGTTTCTTTTATTAGACTATTTTAATATATGTCAGCATCCTCAACAAAATATTATTCATAATTGATGTTCAAATATTATGATATTATTTAAAATATTTCATTTAATGGTTTATTATTCTTTTAGATTATGAATGATCTATTTTTATAATTTTCATGGTTTACATTTAATGTATTAATATTTCATATAATATTTTTTCAATAAGAATGTTTATGTTTATCATATGTTAATATTAGTAATTAATTGGACTTATTAAGTGATTATATGGGCCCACTATAGCCCCTATATGCAGCATTAGGTATCATGTGACAAACTAGTTTGGGTATTCGCTGATTTCATAAATGTTTATGCTAAGTGTCTTAGTCGAAGCCTTGACTGTATTTTTTTGATGTCCTTATTATAAATTTCCTCATTATGATATTATTTATTCATATTCCATTTAATTATTGTACTATTATAATATCAATGGTTAATTTTCATTCCCATGTGATTATTTACATAAAATTATTTGACCATATTTTATTCAATCCATATTACGATTAGGTTATTTATTTATTGGAATGTGTTTTGTTTAATCAAAATTTCATAATATTTTATGATTATTTATGATATATTACATATTATTTAGACAATTATTTATTATATAAGTTCACCCCATTCATATGAATTATTTTTTAGAAATATTCCAAGAAGTGAACTGAGGAGTGATATTCCAAGATATCCTAGATGAAATAAGTAAACCTCAAAAGAAATAAAGGAAAAACTTATTATGTAATTTTTGTAATCACTTTTCATACATGTTTAATTCATGTTATCTAGTTTTGAATACTTGTAAACAAATTGTTAATTTGGTATTCAATTCATTTATCTATTCCAATGCAACAATGTGAGGCATGTTCTATGGGTTACTTGTGTTGGGGTCGATATAGTTGGCATTAGAGGAATATTTGTATAATGCTTGGAAACTATGTTTTGAAAATGTGTATCAGGGTGCGTAATCCTAAGGTATATATTTATGATAAATATAGAAGAACATTTTAGTATTTTGGGAAGCTAAATAATAAATGGGTCTTCTTTGAAATACATGCTCGTCTGGATACTACATGTGGGTGTGGTTTTGGAACACATGTACATAATGGAAAGAATTTCAACAGGTTGCTTCAGCCCTAACATTTTGTATCCTAGTATATATGAATGAGTATTACTGTGCACCCGGTATGCCACTTCTGGAGGGTATGCTATTGAGAATATGGATAAATGATATTCTATAAATGTTTTTAAATTTTTCAAACAATGATATTTGTTACTCAAAATATACATTCTGGTTTTAGTATATAACTAGAACCCAAAAGAGTCATGTAAACCTTGAACATGGTGGAAAATGTGAAGGCAATGATAAACAAAAATAATTTTTTTTAGGATTGAACAATATATTGTTCAAGACTAATCATTTTTCCAGAAACCTGATTTAAAAAATATACCATAACCAACTCCCAAACATAACATATAAGAGAAGGTGGATCCTTCTAAAATATCTAGTGGTGGAGTCCCCATATAAATGAGGGAATGATTTTCATCATGAAATAAATATTAAAGGGTACACCTAGGAAGCTGTCTCAGTATAACAAAGTAATTATTTATGTGTAGGAAATAAGGAAATAAAGAAATTAATTGATAATGAAAAATTAATATTACATTGGATGTAAATAGATTTGACCCTTAGAAACCATTTGTATATAATTTCCTTAAATGTTGGGAACCTAGGAATTTAATGATTCAATGGCCTATTTTATAGGATAAAAACAAGATTATGGAAGGAAATTTGTTAAAAAATGGATGATGTATTTATGTATTAGGGTTTTATTAAGAACCTATGTTAAAAATTATTTATTTATTATAATTATTTTAGGGATTTCCAACAAATTTATTATGGATTTTATATAAATATTGTTTTAGATAACATAAAACCTTCCAGAAAAGTGATAAACCATTTCTTCATCGAACGCTGTGTGATTTTCCCCATAGTTGAAGTGAGATAAGGGCACAATACCTAACAATAGACTTTGTAATGTCCTAGTTAGCAATACATTTTTTAGTTAGTTAAAATATCTCATGGATAAATATTATTTTAATATTACAGAAATTTTTTATCAAATATATATCCTTCTTATTGGAAAATGATTTGGTGGTTAAGTGATTAATGTTATTTCATAAGACATTGAAATTTTTGGAATCCTATAATATTAAGGAAAATAGATTATTTTTTGGAATTAAGGATGAATTTTATGTTTGTGTCAAATCTAATTTTATTGTGGACTTATTGTGATTAATGATATTTATGAAAACATTTAGAATTTAATGGAGATTAGGTGATATAGGCAATTAATTTTTGGTATGAGTTATTTAGAGATATTGATGTTACATGTTAGACCTTGATCAAATAATTCTGATTTTTGGGTTCCAATAATAGCCTAGAAATTTTTTGTGTAAAGATAGATGTTTTTTGAGTTGTTTATGTTTAAATTTGGATAGTATTGTGCATTTTGGAGAATAATGTTGTTTTTCATCATGAAATAGTTTAATTTTTTCAATAATTATTATATATTATCCTATTTTTTGGATCTTATTAATGATTCAATACATGATAATAAAATATGTAATCGTTTTTGGATTATTTGACTCTATGTATATTTATTCTAGTGCTTCATTTGAAAAAAAAAATATCTTGAATAATCATCATTTGGGGAAAAATATGAGTTTGTGGTGTAAATTTATACACAAATGAGACTATACATGAACTATACAACTCATGGGAAAATAACATGAAATAAAAAATGTTATATTAGTACCTTATTTTAAAATTAACTAAATAGTTCTTTGGATAATCACATATTTGTAGCTTTGTGATTGTTAACTCTCCACTATCCATGTTCTCCATCACTCTCCATCTGAACATAATGGTTATATTTCTCTTCGATGTTCATTTTTGTGTATGAAACCCTTGTATGTGTTATCTATGATGACCTTCACACTTCCATTTATTTATTTTAAATTGGGGGCCTCATTAATTATTTTCCCAATGTGGGATTTTAAAAATTATTTTTTGAAAAGTCAAACACCTAGTTTTTTATCCCGAGTTTAAATTGCATAGAAACCATAAATTGAAAGAGGGGAAATATAACACCCAAAGAGATTAATGTATTTTAACTTCTGAATACAAAGTTGTTTAATTATAATAAATTATTTTAGATACTATTATTTAATGAAATCATTGAAATATATGTGTTATATATTTAACAATATATTTTTTGTCTTTATCTAATAAATTTTATAAGAATAAGATAATATTTTTGTACATGGTTGGGGCCAAATCCTCAATTTATTATTAATGGAAAGGCATCTTTAGTCTGGGTAAAGGGAGACCCATTACATAGCCTGAAGGCCCAAGGCCTATTGGCCTGAATAAAAGGATTGAAAGACCATTTTATGGCACAAAGGACACCTCGGTGAAAAATAATGCTATAGTATCTACGCTGCAACAGTACCAGCTACAGTTCCACCATAGATACAGTGCCTCTAATGCGATAGTGGCATCGCTGCTATAGTACTGCTGCAGTGCGCACCTCATACAGCACTCCTACAGTACTCATAGAATCTTCCCAGCCTGGATTTGATCCTGAGACTTTTGGATGCCAAGCAGCTGCCTTTACCACTTGGTAACTGGCTCTTCGGCAGACATAAGATAATATCAAACCAATTATGACACATAAAAACTATACTTTTATAAAATAAGTTTTAACGCCTTTTAATGAAGAACCAATTTTAAATCAAATTTTAACACTTTTATGTATATTACATTTAAAAATAAAGATACAATTTTAAATTTCAATATAAAAATTACATTGGTTAAATTTATTTCAATTTTATGAGAGGTTTCATGTTTTGATGAATATTGAAAAATACAAAATTAAATTTGAAAACACATTTTTGAAGTTGGAATTCTTTATTGCATTAAATTATATTGTTGAATGGTTTTAATGTATAACTAGATTAATTTTTTTATCATTTAACAGAAATTATGTCATTGTAATAAATTTTAAATTTATGTTAGATATAAAAATGCATTAATAATTTGAATGTTTTAAACATTGAAAGTATTTTCTCACTCCATCAAGGTGGT
This sequence comes from Viscum album, assembly GCA_963277665.1. Lineage (NCBI taxonomy): Eukaryota > Viridiplantae > Streptophyta > Magnoliopsida > Santalales > Viscaceae > Viscum > Viscum album. Next base: position 295,906,587 of record OY728132.1, on the reverse strand, counting down.
TAATTTTAACATAATTTATAAAATTTATGTATTTTTTATTTTTACAAATAGATAGAATAATTATAATAATTGGTTATAAATTATATAAATATGTTTAATATATTTTTTAGAATGTAAAAAGTAAATTTAGTTATATATATTTTTAACATGGTTAAGGGTAAATCAAGAAATTATGGGTCAAATAATATTATAACTATTATAAATTTAACCTAAAACTTGTACTATAATAAATGGAATAATTATTTAAGAATAAAATTATCCATGGGAGATGATTATAATATTTTTATGACACTTTGATTATAGTGTGACATTTATTATGTAATATTCAATGAAATGTCAATTGTTTCGCAATTTTGTTTTCAGTAAGAGGAATATTTTTGCTAAAGGGTAACATAAAATAAATTTTACACTATAAATAGTATTTATAAATATAAAATGCTTATGTAAATCATTTTAATCATTTTAATATTTTTGGGATGAAATAATTAAATTAAATGTTGACATAGTGATAATCCATTAATTACTTAAATATGTGAAGAATAAAATAAATGATATTAAAAATATTAAATTAATTAATATTTGAGATATTTAATTCAATAAAAGTATTTATTGATTCGTTTTACATGATATTAATGATTTATAATTATTTTTTTAGAATTTATAATGTTTTCTACATTTTTTTCTATGGAAAGTTATGAATACTGTCGAAATTGACATAATTGATATTTTAAAATAAATAATATTTTATTTTGTGATAAAAAAATATAAATATCTAAAATTTATAAATATAATGTTTATAAGTATTATAGTGTAATAAATAATTAATTTAGGGGTATTTTGATATTTTATAGTAATTATATTAACTCTTGATGTTTAAATTACATGATATTATGTTAATCGTTAATGGGGATAAATAAAGGTTAAAATGAAAAAGAAACATATTAATAAAATAATAGAAACATGTAATTTTTTATTAATATTTCTTAGTTTACCCTTATCACATTATTATCTAATTGGATTTGTTTAATAGACACTTTACTATGATAAAAACATATAAATTATTTAATTTAATGATGGTAACTGAATGTCACAATATTTGCATTTAAAAAATTTTATGTGTCCACATAGGGAAAAAACCAAGATGTTAATGAAACTAAATGTCTATTTATATTCTAATAAAACTATTATCATTGTATAATTTTTTTAAAATTTTTGAAATTTTATATCTACCTTAATATCTTCCTCAAATACAAATAGTAATATGTATTTAATTAATAGATATATAAAATAATTTATATTAATAATATTAATTTTGATATATATTGGATGAGTTAATGTGTCTAGAAGATTTTATAGATCAATTAGATATGTATTAGTTATTTTTAAATCATTATATTCTAATTCCCACTTTTTTAGATATATTTAATGTAAAATTTAATGAATAGTTGAAAATTTGACGAGAATGGTACTTTATTTAAATAATATTTTATTAAATTATTCAAAAATCATAAAAATATTAGTTAATTTGAAATTTAATAATATATGTTTGAACATATCATTCTCTTTTCATTAATAAAAATTTTGGATGCTTTTTTATCTATAATACCGTAATTATATTTTAATATTTTGAGGACTTCAAAAGTGCATCGCGCCTCCATTATATAAGGGAACCCCCTCCCTTACCGCTTCACACCCCTTTGAGCATTATTGATCAATTATGTCCTACCCATTTCTCCTTGCAACATCATTACCCATGTTATAGAGGTTATGGCCTCCCAAAAACACCAACCATAGATCCCTTAAGAAGTGATCTAAAGGAAGTCCGTAGAAGAAGATGTAATATTTCTTACTTACTCATCCAAATTTACATATTCTTCTACATCTAAGTTATGTATTATTTAAATATAAATGAAATAAATATATTATAATATTTTATAATATATTTTATTTTGATAATGGTAGAACCATATTCCTCCTTTTATCCATTCTATGAAAAATTTAATCATCGCATGTGCATACGAACGACTTACCGTCTCCACACAATGCTGTAATTTATTTCATCACCACTTCATTTGGATGTGTATAATGATTTATATAATGGATATAAATAATAAATATGACATGATATTTACTATTTTTAATTAATATACTATAAAATTATTTACCCTTTCAAAATTAAGGGAATGGTATCATTTCTCATGCGTATGTTGGGCCTATCATCTCCAAAACACGATGACCATAATTTTATTTGATAACCATTGAGTAATGATAATAGAAATGTTAATAATGAGTAAATATAATATATATATATATATACCAAATATCATTATTCATATGAAACAAATATGTATTATTCATAAAAAATGTGTCTTACACGACAAAACATGCATATAAAAATGAAGAAGTTAACAACAGAAATAAGAGTAATAATCGAATATTATTAAAAAAATATAATATGATTATTAAATGATATAATAAATATAGATATGGTTCTATAATAAATTAATACCTTGTATTAGATCATTATAAATAAGGTTAAATGAAATTAAACTAAAGTACAAGGTAATGGTTAATTTCACAAACTCATTATTATTCAAGATAGTTTATACATATTTATATGATGGGGAATATTTATCTTCCTTGACCATGTTTATTAAATTTTTTCCAAAATATGTTTACTATTATCATAAAATTTTTACTATATTTTACCCACATTTTACATTCTATGAAATGGTTTGAAAGGAGTCTTTTTTATATTCCAATAAATGTACATTATGAATTTTTTGAAAAAAATACCGAAAGAATTAATTTTTATCTTATACGGCATGCGAGGATTTTATGACCGTCCTGGCCCCTTAATGTATTCATGATTCCTTTATAAGTTTACAAGAATATTTTCAATTAAAATGTTGTATTTTAAATTTTAAAACCCCTTTTAATAAAAAATTTCAATGTAAAAATGGTGTTTTCACTAATGATATTTATAATTATTTGATTAATGTCTGTTCATATATGTCAACAGCCTCTATTGAATATTATTCTTAATTGTGGTTGATATCTTATGATTTCATTTACCATATTTCATTGAATGTTTTATGATTCAATTTGACTATGGATATGTCATTTTGAAAACAGTCATTGGTTTTAGTAATAGTATTCACATTTTGTATAATAGTTCTTTCAATATGAATGTTAATATTGTTTATGCTTTCACATGATGAATGCACTGGACATAGTATATGATAGGCGAGGCCTTCTATAGCCCATCTATGCATCGGTAGGTCTCACAAGAAAAACTATTTTTTGTGTTTTCTAATTTATTACCCTTATATATATTCTATATGGGTTGAGAACTTGAGCATATATTTATGATGTGAAATATTATGCATTCCTTCATCATGAGATTTGTTATTGATATTAAATGTGATTATTCAACTTTTAGAGTATCGTTGGATAATTATCATTCTAATGTGATTGTTTATATTTTTGTATTTAAATGTATTCCATCCCATCCATATAATGCTTGGGTAATTGATTTAATGGCATGGGTTTCAGTTAATCACCTTCCCATAATCAATTATTCTTGATTATGAGAGCATACAATAAATATATGCCCATAGTGGGTATCTGAGCTCACCCATTAGATATGATTAATTTTCCCCAAGGTTTACAATTATTGTAATAAGAAAAAATATTCAAGAATATGGTGGATAGAATAATATTATCCCCCATGAATAAACGAAAAATATTATGTTGTAATTGGTGTATTTATTTGTAATAAAAGTTTCATATATGTAATCTAGTTTCCAAAATTGATAAAATGATCATTCCATTGATATTATAATCTTATATATATTCTAATGTAATAATGTAAGGCACTATGGATGGGTTACTAGGTTGTGGTTTGTCACATTATGGGTAAATTAAGATAAATTTATATGAAACATATTTTTGTTATAGATCACAGTTTCTATAGGTAAAATAAGGACACAGATAAAAAAATATATCAATTGGAAAATATATGGGTTATTCCCATCAGTGTCATGATTTAATTTAAAAAAGTGTTTCATGAAAGTGTTGATATTGAAAAATTGTTTCAATATATAAAAATAAAAATAAAATCAATCATTGGATAAGATAGTAATAGAAAAAATATAATTCTAATTTTAATGTGAATGAAAGAAATTATGACTCATGTTAAATAACTATGTGTTGAGAAATCATATACTATTTGATAAAAATATCCTAAATATATAATTACCGTGAAAATGATAAAAATATTGATTTAAATTATTATATTCCATGTTTACATAACATTTAGTTCACATATGAACCATGTAATATTAAATGTGTGAATGAAGTAAAAAGTGTGTCAACAAATAGAAATTGGAAAAAATATCCCTTACGTAATTTCTCCACTTAGCTGAACAAAATCAAAATTCCTATAGATGAAATATCTGAATAATATATTTCCCAACCCAATTCATCTCTATAATTATTTTATATAGATATATAATAATTATTTATGATTAATATTATTCTTCATTATAGTTTATTTTTACCATCGGGTGTTAGTACTTGTAATTGTCATTCACATTTTTTGTATTGTTAATGTTGAACTATGATACATGACACAAATTTCATAATTCCTTTATTAAATTTTATAATGTAAAACATAGTCCAATATTATTTATAATATTCTATTTTCTTCTCGTGAGTGGTTTAATTATGACTCATATTGACAAAACTGGTGATGAATATATTTCAGCAGATTTTAATAATTGGTGATGAATTGTTACTAACATTTTGATATACTAGAGAAAAAAGAATAAAATAAAAAATTATTTAATATTATTTTTTTAAATTTAATTAATATTATATACAATTCATCAATAATTAAATATATTGTCTTTAAAACATCTCTCACTTATACAATAAAATGACCCAAACAAAAGCAGTTTGTAAAGATCGAATGTTTATGAATGGTGGACTACATTGTTTAAATGTTTTGATTAATAAATCCTATTAATATAATTTATATCATATATCTATATAAAATCCATTCCTAGGACCATTAGTTATAGGTGGTGATGAAAAATAGAATTCATCATTCATGGTGGTTGTAGTACCCACATACACATGATTAACAAAATAATTTCTCAATGAATGGGAAATATGATGATATATGAAAATTTATCATTTAAGAATTATAATAATTATATAAAAATAATATTAGTACATTAATTATAATTTTAGGGACATCCATATTTGATGGTTAAGTGAAACTTGAGACAACATTAATGGAAGTAGTAATATGCATATACGAAAGATTAATTATCACATTGCTTAATGGATTGAAGGAATTAAGGGAAATGTAAAGGTTATAGTTTTAGAACATTATAGGTAGAATAAAAAATTATTTATTTATCAAAAACATCAAGTATAATATCTCATATATATGGGGATGAAAAATGAACTGCTTTTTATTGTGGATGTGTTAGTCAACAAATATTCACAATCGATGCATTTGATTTTCATATAATGTGCTACAAAATAAATGATTAATTTAGTGAATGTTAATTAAATTAAAGTAATGTTAAGAGAAGATATTGAATTAATTATATTTACAATGTTATAGAATATTATTTTCAAGAATATTAAATTTAAAAACTAAGAGGAAACTAATCGTCATATCGAGAATATTAATTTTCCTTACTATTATATGAGGAAAAGATTGACTTGCCCTAATTAGGGGTGAAAAAATGTTGTGTCTAATGGGATATGGTTCTTTTATGAACAAATGTATAGAGTTTCAAAATATAATTCAAATGTATGGGTGAGTAAATATTTATTTAAAGTGTTTCATTTTATAAGTGTAGAAATGTGCACATTCCATGGGAGAGAATGCTAAGGGGAAATAATAGAATGGAGAAAAATGTTGGTGACATATTTGATGAAAAGTTGTTAATATATGGAGGGTTGACATTAAAACCTAGGTTTATATATAGGGACTAAATTTAAATTAATTTATGAAAATAAAATCCTCCATATATTATTATTTTAAATATTTATTACTCTTAATAATATTTTAATCATGATAATTATTTATTTAGTAAAAAAACAAGATGTCCCTTGTTACCAAAGTTGACCTTAACGATTTATATTGTTTTCTCCATTTATCATAATAAATTTTAATAAAATGAGGAAATGTAATATTAAATTATACACACATAACACATAAAATTGTTTTTAAATAGAAAAGTGTTGTAAAACCATAAACTTATGAATATGAAAAGTTTTATATTTGTACCCAGTTCCATGATTACATATTATTTATTATAAAATAAATAAATATAATATGGCTTTAAAATCAAGTAAAAACTTAATTTAATCTAGAACGGAAAATAAAAATAAGAAAAATAAACAATGATAAAATTATAATGGAATGATTATTATATCCAAAAAAATTAAAAATATTTTTAACTATAGAATGAAATATTATACATTCAATAATTACACACTTAAATCATATATTTTTTATTTTAAATGATTTTGTAAAATTTTAGGCATTCCACATTAACTGATAATGTGAGAACGCAACCATTTTTAGAAATGAAATCTTTTTTACAATGTTCTAATATGCATCACCAATTTTAAAAAAATATCCAAATTACATATTAGGATAATTTATTTACGATGAATTAAAAAATAAATATTAATTTAATGGTCTTTAATACTAAGATATGTATATGATTCTATTTTGAAGAAAATATACTACTTATTTAAAAATACTTTTATTGAAAATAACCTTTTTAATATTAACTAAAATTTACTATTTAACTTGTAATGGTAACAACTAGAAATGATATACTATAAACAATTTTTATTTAAATAGTATGTATAATGACTAATTGATATGTTATGGTTTTTTACATTGCGTGTAGCATGTGACAAAATTTATAGGACATAATATGTTTTATAATGGATATAAAATATTAGATCGTTACAAATTACCCCTATAAATTAAATGTTTTATAAAAAAGTCTACAAGTATAATAATTACAGATGTCCAAAAAATTTTAAATAACTTTAGACAAAACAAAGAATAGATTGTATACATTACTATCTTGTGAAAATGCGAGAAAAAAAGTATTCTACATCTATCAAATTAAATATATAAATAATTTTTAATCATAATATTGATGCTTTATGTCCACCTTTTCCATAGAAAAAACATCTTATTGATCCCTTAAGACATTCAGCATTGTGTTTCTTCGATTTTTTTAAATTAAGTTACTTATATATTTTAAACATGACCAACTTTGTCACTTAGATATTCATGATACTATATCCTTCTATTCATTTTCTTTATAGGGATGTTAACTATATTAATTTTGTTAATAAAAATTCAGGGTATTTGATTTGGAATAACAATAAGATATTTAAGATGATATCCCATCCAAATAGATTTTAGGTCGGGACAATATCTATGTTTTTTAACATATCCATTTTCAAAAAAGTTACTTCTTTATCTAGTCATTATATTAAATGTCATTTTATCAATGAGAATAATAATATTTTTACATATAAAATGTTAGAAATATTATATTTGATGAAAAAAATAATAAATTAAATCAATAAAATAACATATTTCTCTTTATCTTCAAACAAGGTAATCTATAGAAATTTTGATATTAGGATTTCTAATATAGTTGAAATTCATATAATAATATTTCCGAATCATTCATTATTTATTTTAAAAATAATTTCAATTAAACAAATAATATCCCCACATGAGTGCCTCTATAGGTGAATAGTTGGGGCTCATTCACTATTAACTAAATGGATGATTGAGATATACCAGAAAAAATATTTCTGGGAATTTTTCCCTAGGATGTTTGTTTCTGAAAATTTAATCCACTTTATAGTACCCCTATATATATATGACATTTCTAGGAATAAATATAATATAAAATTTACAAAAAAATGTAGGTTCTCCTTTTTATGGACTTATTTCCAGGGCCTTTACTCTTGTTCTAAAATCTTAATTCCTTAAAAATTTAATATTCACTTTTAAAAGGATTAACGATTATTAGTATGTCTGAATTAAATATCATCTTTAAAATATCAACAATTGATATAACTTGTATTTGTTAAATTATCATAGAATGATAATATGAAAACTATTAATGTAATCGAACCACATATCACTTATCAATTATATAAACATTGGACCTGTGCCTCTAAATCTAGTTCTGTAAAAAATAACATATAACAATATATATATTAAACATCAATGAATACATTATCATTCATAAGTTTAAAATATAATTATATTTTATATTTTTGGGTTAAATATTTAAAAACGTGAATAGTTTACAAAAACCACGTAACTCTCATTAAATTCAATCTTTCTTCCAATTTTATAAGTATCTATTAAAACCACAGCAAGTCTTTAATATTTCAAACAAATTCTGAAAAAATATACACCTTTTTTGTTTGTAAAGATACTAATTTCTTTCATACCCTAGAGAAAGGGAATCATAAGAATGGTTGAGTACAAATTCTCAAAAATGTTAGATAGAATAATAAATCCTTACATCCATTATGTGAGGAATAAAATTGTAACATAATGAAAATAATTGTAATAGTGAGGTTATAGAATAATGATATTATATCATAAATACTAGTATTAAACCATAAAAAATAATGATATTGTACTAATGTGGAAACACATAAAAATTAAATCATAAGAAAATGATCACTAAATTTTTACAAAACATTGTTGGATAAAAAACTACCAGCACACCATAGTTGGATAGAATGACTAGAAAAGAACCATTATATGTCAAGATATATAAACCATAGATTATAATTTATAGGGATGAATTATCCATGGACCACATGTTACGTAATAAAAATCATACATATTCGGTCCACATTGTTTCAATGAACATATCACATAAACCACAAGAAATTAATTTAGTTTTAAAATTTTATTATATGATTCCATAAAGAAAAAATCATTATTTCATTAAAAAACCCAAAATTCCAAAATTTTGGAAAATAAACGAGTTGAAAATAAGTATGAGAAGCATTATATTTAATTACAACTCAATATTTATGATTATGCATATGATATTTAAATCATACAAGTAATGTATATATGGTTTAGATAATAATTTACCTAATCGATCGATTTATTAGGAATATATATAAATGGACCTATATCATGTAATGAAACCCATGGCATTAGCATTGAAACTTAATTTTATGTTGATCATTCCTATAAAATTGATGATTAGTAAATTCAAATGTAGTGGTGTATGCTTCCATGGATGGAAAGAGGAATTTAATAATCCATTAAAATATATAAGGTGCACATTATCAATTTGAGAATAATGTTGGACACACATTGGATATTTATTAATAGTAATCCATGTGAAAATAAGATTATTTTCAAATATTAATTTTCTACTCTCTTTTATTAAATTTTAAAAGTAATACCTGGATTACAAATTAGAAAAATAATATCAATTTCAATAATAAGAATTCATAGAGAGGAATTATGATTGAATGTGAAAAAGCAAGTGGATATATATGTGAACATGAAAAGATGAAAATATATTTCTTTCATAAAAAAACCTTGTGTAACAGCTTAAAAAATTGTTTTTGATTTAAAAAATATAAATATATATTAGAAGAATGTTATAAATTTAATGAAAATAATAAATATTGGATCATTTTTAAATGTTATTTTATACAATAAATTTCTAAAATCTATTGATAAATATAAACATTAATTCCTATTAAAGGATTTTATTGAATCCTATCTCATAATATGGACAAACAATTCACATGAATTGTGGTGATGGAAAACATGAAGGCCCCATGAAATGAACCATATTATTATTATAAATAACACTAAATATATTTAGAACATGGAGATGGAAGAAATTGGAAACTGAAATAGTTATGCTTATAAATATCACGCTTATATTTGTAGATGTTTATCATCAAAAGGGTAGATATAGAAAATGATTTGTAATATCATCAAAAGAAAAATAAAATCTCATATTTTATGATATAATGGATGAAAATTAAAATTTTATGATCAATTTAGTGGATATATTTATGGAATCATGTGAATTGAACATGATTTAAGAAAAAAATTACAAATTGTGTAAAAGAATGCTAGAAATTAACTTGAGTTGAGAAAACAATCATGACATGAGTAAAAAAACACTTTATGTACAAATATCATGAAAGCATTCATCAAATATGGTGAAAAAATATATTATAATATAACACAACAATTTAGTAACCCATGCAAGATATAAGAACATATTTGTGCATAAAGTAAAATGTGTTCTGATGAAGAGTGTGTTAGAAATCAAATATCGTACCATTATTTCCACACATAGTTGATCACAAACTAACATCCTATAAAAAAACCATGGATATTTGAATAATAAAATTCAGAAACATATTCATCTCTATAACAATTTTTATTATTAACTTTTAATTATTTACCCATATTATAGTGGTTCATTATATGTTGTTTTTTAAATCGTGTGTTAACACATTTAATTGGATTTCACATAATTTGATAATTTAATATTGATACCTAATAATTGAAAAAAAATTAATAATTCATACATTACCAATGATTTTTTTAATTTACATCCCATCATTATTTATAATATTTATTTTTAAATCCAAGTGATTTTTATTTGTGACTCCTAAATATGAAGATTGATATAATCTTTTTTTAGAATATTTTAACGAATGAAACAGAAATATCAATAACACATTAACATATTAATATTATAAAACCAAAACCTTAAATAATTAGTTAATAAATTCATATTTTATTAAATATATAAAATATTAATCCATTAATAATTCACAACATAATAATTAAAATAGTTATCATATTGGTAGTAAACCAAGGACAAGAAATGTGTGTCACAATGATAGAATGAGTAAGAAAGTGTTATTACAACATGTCAATATAAAACCACAAAAATACTTTACATGTGATATATATCATATATCTCTATAAAATTCATTATAAGAACCATTAAGGACACTTGGATAGAAAAATGGAATTATACAATTGTAGAGGTTGTAGTCCACATGTATGCCCAATTAGTGAACTCATATATCAATGAATATATAAAGTAATGATATTTATAAAATAATCATTTTATAATTATAATTTTGTTTACATATTATATTATTTCATTAATTTTTCAATTAGTTCCATCCAAGTTAAATTTTAATGTGATATTATACACATCATTCATGGAGGTGGTAGTCCACACATACCCAATATTAACAATAATATTCCATAATAGATGGACATAATGATGGTGTATGTAAAGCCTGTTAATTTTTTTGATTTTTAGTTGAAATAAAAAACATAATTATTCCTAACAAATAACCATTATACCACCCCAAATTGGAAGTGATGAAATATACTCCACATTATATTGCGGACACAGTAGTTCTCACATATGAATAAAATATGCATAATTGTTTTCTTAAAATATTATACTCAATTAATTAAAAGTGGATGTTAATTAAATATAATTATATTTCATTATATATTTATTATACTTAAATATTTATAATAAAATCAGTTGATACTATTCAGATGAAAAATTCTAAAAATATATGTGAATAAGAGAGTAATTCTAACATTGGTAATTTTGATTTTACTTGGTATTATATATATAAATGACAGTCTTAAGACAACTAATGGTGGAAAAGGATATTTTTTTGCGAGAGAGGTTTTTTGAATGAAATTATTTGAGGAGTTTCACCAAGTAATTTTTATAGTTTTTATGTAGAGATGGGATTCAAGTGTTTAATTTTTTATTTGAATAAAATATAACAAACCATGGAAAATAATGTTATGTAGATATTGGATTCAAGTGTTTAATTTTTTATTAATTTAAATATTTGTATACCAATATTATCATATTTTGACATGATGATTCATATTTTTGACATCACTTATGATAATTAATTTAAAAAATATGATATTTTTTTAAATTAAAAATACTTAATACTTATCAATTATTTTTTTAAAAAAATTCTTTTAAACATTCTAATTATGTATCAGATAAAATCATTTAAGATATTAATTTTCATGTTACTAATTTCTAAATTATGTAAAAAATAAAATGTTATTGATTTTACCGACATCGAAAAAAACATCACCATGAAAATTTTTATTTAAAATAAAAATATGAATATTGTTTTTTAAATTTTATAAATTGAATATTATGACCTAAAATAATAATAATAACATTATTTTACAAAATAATTTGTTATAATTCCTAATTGTATCCTCAAAATATTTATTTTTTTAATTAAAATACTTTAAAAAAAGTTATTCCATTCCCATTTTTTATATTTTGATAAAATTGATAGTTTAGGGAAGAGATATATTTATCACTATTCACTTTAAAATCAATATTTTATTTAAAAAAAATATTCAAAATAGAAACCATTATAATTTTTTATGTGGAGTTAAATAATGAATTTCAATTTATAAAATTTAAATTCCAATTCATGTAAATATATATTATTGAGATAAAATATATCATTCTCATAAAATTACATTTATTTAAATTAATCTTTTTTATATTAAAAAATATTAATTATTTAACAAAAAATGGAAAAAAAATTATTGATCTACCAAATTCGTGATTACAAAAGTTTTTCACAATTTTTTATTAATATTTTCAATTTTTTTTCATTGGGTTTAATATGTGAAATTATATATAGATATTATATATATTTTAACGGATGAAAAATCTCAGGTTGTCACATAGAATTACCTGTGAAAGGAGGATATCTATTATTTATAAATAAATGAATTTTATATTCATCATCTCACAATAATAGTTCTTTATTAGTGTTGTTTTTATGATATGTTACAATATTTATTCAATTTTGAGTATTTTTATCATTTTCCCCTTATAATTTTGAGACTACGTTTGTACTAATTTTACCCATAGAGATTGTTATGTTTTCCCATGGTTTTTACCAGATTTTATTCCTGGGGTTTTCTTTGTTTTATATGGTGTCCATTTATTTTATTATATTACTTTATTTGCATCTCAGAAATTTCCTTGCATAAAATTAAAAGCCCTTAATTGTCCCAAAAAGTCCTATAATATTGAGGTTTTGGCCCAAGGATGATGAATACTAATTGAATTTATTGACTTGTATGTAATTAATGGCTTAAAAACTCAATGTTAAAAATTTTACATTTTTGAAAATGACGACTGAAAATGGTCAGGTAGAAATATAACATCCTTTTTTTGTTGGTGAAAAATGGGTGGGTGTTATGGAGTAAAATAGAAAAACATGGATAAGAATATCATTTCTAATAAGCATTTTATTTTGGTATATTTGGAGCTATCATGAATTTTGTATAAAAATATTGTAAAGAAAACAGTAATGAATTTTTATATAGAAAAGTCACTGCATGAAAAATTTTCCTAGAGAGAATATTATAAACTCTTGAAATGGAATGGTCATTATTAGAGATTAACCACATCAATACCCTAAATAAACCATTATCTCATCTTATTATTTTTTGATATAGAATATTTGGTCATTGAATCTATAATAAATGAAATATATAGTTTTCAATATTCAAATGGTTAATTCATCATCAACCTCACCAACATAATTAGGATCAATTTCATAATCTTCAATAAATTTTATACAATGATTCATAAAAACGGAAGATGAAAAAAGAATAATTGACATATATAGAAACCTAATACCATATGGAGACTCTCTCAATGGAAAACAAAGATTTATAGAGAATAGATCCAACATGAGCTAGAATATTGGTAGCCTAAATCATAGATAAATTATTAAAATATAACTTATTTTTATTAATTTGATAAGGGATATGTCAATAAGGATTGTACAAACAATGACATTAGTGGAAATAACATTAATGGAATTTTGGGGAATAATTATGGAATTGGTGGCACTCTTATCAGTGAAGTGGAGAAGACTATTGATGGTAGAAAAGAACTCAATGGTTCATGGATAATAGACTTAATAGAGAAATGACACATGATTTATTGAATTGAATAGTTTGGTCAGTGTGACACTATCATGGAATAATTTTTTTACATGGTAAATGATCACACATTGAATAACATTGGAGTCAGTACTACGAAATTTATGATGAATGATAGTATAAATTATAAATTAAAAGGTGTACTCCATATGAAATACATATAGAATAAAATGATGGATTTATGATAATTTGATGATATTTGACCAAAGAACCACACTGATAAAGTAGTTATGAAAATTGTATAATTTATTCTAAAGGGGTTGATAGTATAGAAAATATCCACGAACATATTAGTGAGTATATGAGGAATGTATGTGGAGGTAGATTTATTTTTCACATAAAATACATCTATGTAAGTGTTGATGATGTCATGTAATCTTAATGGTGGCCATTGTTCTGAATAATCTCTAAAGATTATAGTCACTGAGAATTTTATTCATGGAATGATAAATGTCTCATTTCTAATTTATAATAATTTTGTTTTAAAAAATCAATGTAGGATGATGTTAAATATGTAATTGCTATAGAGTAAGGGGATCATAGAGTAAATACATTATGAATTTTTTAAATAATCATGTATACTCTTAATAGAAGAAAGATATTTTGTATCATTCAGTGATTATTTTTTTGTAGCATTTTTGTGAACACAATCAAGAGTAATGTATATTTTTTTGGAGTCTTAAAAATATTTACTGAAAATCAAGAGTGTTGACATAGAAAGAATACACTGTGTTGGAAGCAAAAATAGTGGAAAATATAAAATCTATGAGTTTGAATCATTCTTTCAACAACATAACCTCATGTGAAACTTAATACAAGATACACTCTTCGTCATTATGGTAGAGTAGAGTGGATGAAAAAAACCAGATTCAATAGAACATGGGTGATGATGATGACCACATATTTTTCTAAACAGTTTTTGGATGATGTGGTGAAGAATACTTATTATATGATCTATCTATTTCATTCTAATAAAATTCATATGAAAAAATTGATTGAGATAATTGTGGTAATAGCATTGGCTATGCACAATTACATAATTTTTTATGTCCTATAAATGAATTTTTTAACAGAGAGGAATGATTGATGTTAGATTCATGATCCTAAAAATTTATCCTCTTGAGATATGTTAATGTTGTGAAGAGGTATCAATAGTGGGACCCAATTTCACACAAACATATAATTAGAAAAGATTTATTTTTTAGAATATTTGGGGAAACTTATTATTGATGGAGACATAGGAAAAAAGAATAACGATACTAAATATTTTCAAGCTGGTGAATGTATCAATGTATTAATATGGTTACTCTAAGAAATTATCAGGGCGCTCTGATTAATAACATGATAATTCTAGTCACAAATAGTATACTCATGTCAATAAAGCACTAATTTACCACTCATATTATTTCATTGAGAGAAATATTGAATACATTTTAACAAAACATCATAGAGATTCATCTTATTTCGGTGAGGAAAAATATATTCCAAATGTATCATCTTGTATTGTAGTGATTCTAGTGGGACATGAATCTCTAAATAAAAACAAGACCTATAATCTTGATCCATGACCTTAATGAAGGAATGATATTGGAATAAACTAGTTTGTTAATATAAATGTTTATTGAATAGACTAGGTGGATAGATATCATGCGATGATGGATTACAAAGGATATTCATTGAAGAAATGTACTAATATTAGTGAAATATTTTATCCTATTAGTAAATAGAAAACTAATCATGTAGTTATGTATATTTGTGATATATAAAATTTACACATAGGGTACCAATATTTGAAGATATATATTATCGATGGTGTTTATGAAAAATTAATTCATATACTAAAATAGAAATGTTTTTCATAATAATTAAAAGTTTACTTTGAATGCATAATAATGAAATATGTGTATGATCTGAAGAATGTTGTAGGACATTGGTATAAGACATTTTATTCCAATATTGTGATCCTTGGATGCAACCGACTTCATTCAAAAGATTGTCAATATTTAAAGGGATTATAAGGAAATGATTATATATTTCATCAGTTATATATAAGGTAACATGTTGGATTTAAGAACAAACAATTAAAAAAATATAAATGAACATTTGTATTTATAGTTTTACATGATGGACTAAGGACCAATGAAAAAGACAACTGGGATGCATATTTACCTAGATAGATAAGATATGAATAGTTTTCTATAATCAAATAATTATACGAGGAATGTCATAAAAACTAAACACACAATTATATAAATAAATATATACAACAATTCCTATTTATTTCATGTTATACAATATGATGTCCTAATATTGATGTTGAGAGGATATAGAATTTATTACTACCCTGTTGATCAGTAGAGGGGAGTCTGATATTCAATGTGTATTGCAATAAAAAGATAAAACAAATTTAGTGGTAAATATTAGTTGGTACATTGTGAATAAAATATGGGAGCATTGGAACATAATATAGAGGGTCATATGATACATCATGGAGTTATTATATGATTAATTGTGTTATAAATTACCATATTTAACTATTAAAGGATTTAATGATTCAGATTCTATTGGTGATTCTGACTAGAGGAGATCCATGATTAGTAATGTGTATACTCTAATAGGAGGAGTTGTGAGTTGTACTTAAAATATATAAATAATTGTGACATTATTCATGAGGAAGGAATTTTACATATCAACTACACATGTTTTAAGGAGTTGTTTTGGATTACATAGTTGTTAGAAAATTTCATAAACTGATATTAATAGGTTCCATCATTTTGGGATAGTTAGATAGAATTGCACATTGAAAATAATCCATTATTTAATTAAAATATGGAAGAAATTGGGTATATAATATGTTTCTATTTTGAGATGTGGTGGATGAAGGAAGTGTGTATTTATAGAAAATTCATGCTAATGAAAATCTAGAATATTTCAATATTAAGTTGATCGAATATTATAAATTTTGATTGAGAAAATACTATATTGGAGTCATAGAGACATTATTATTATGCTTTATAAGATTGGAAGAATGTGTTTAGTTTTGATTGGTTCCCAATAAAATTTCTAAGTGGGTTATCAATCTATATAATTTGGAGAAATTGAAAAAAAAAATCCCTATTTAATTTATTAAAAGGGAAAAATCTCCCACATTAACTGGCCTCTTATAATTTGGACATGGTTTGAGGGGTCAAATTAGTAAATATTTCCATTCAAAGGGATAGTCTACCTAATTTTTGAAACATTATATTTGGAAGTCAACATCTCATAATTAAAATTTTAAATCTAAGATGGGTGTGTAAGCTGTTTTTCCAATTATTTAACAGATAATAGTTCACGACCCGACCAAATGGGTCTTGAGCCATGACTACCACATGCCCACCTCCAATGCGCCAAGGGATGGAGAGTAGAACTGAGTAGGAATATTACACACATGGGAGGCCATATCCTATGGTATCTATATGAATTCCAATTGAAAAAAACCATTGGAAAAGTTCATATATAATAAAACTACTAACACATATGACATGTATACAACCCTCCTAAAAATTTACTATAAAAAATAATAACATGTAAAAGGGAAGAATACAAGACCACCGAGAACTATAAAAGAGTCTAACATTCTCAATGGGATGGGAATTATTTCAAATTTATTCCCCAAAAATCACCTAGGATATGTGTCATTATACATCGCATTCTATTTTTCTCACTATGATCTTCCTACACTGGTTTCTGTAGAGACTCCATGGAAACCCTTATAATCTACAAAATACATGTCATGTGTGGGGAAATCCTGATTAGGGGATCATATTACAATACCCATTAGGAACAATAAAACCAATAAATAAATTGTTGAAACTAAAATTAAAAATTTTGAGCTACCCAAGCTAGATGGAACCCACATGTGAGACAATAAGAATCTCTATATAGACCACTACATGTCTTTACATGTCTATTATTCTCTATTGATATGGTTTTCATGTAGTGAAATGTGGCATCACCATGAGGACTCCCAAAATAACTAAGAGATACTCATTTTAGTCTGTATGTCTAATGTTTTCCCAACCTCACTTCCAGAAACCAGATTCTATTGAAGTCTCAAATGTAATGATTTTATAAGGGAACTCACTCCATGGTCTCTACCATCCTAGATGGTACTCATCTGAGAGACATCAATCCGTGGGAATAAAAAATCAATCTATGATGTCACTCATCCAAGATATCACAATTCATTGCTTCTTTATAAGAAAATGGGATATCCACACAATCTATAATGTCGTACAAATGAGATAATATGATCATTAAGTACCTCCGACAAAAAATTCACACTCTTATTTAGAGGATATCGATTTTAAGATAAGGTATATCACACATCCTTATTTTGGGACTCATTGAATGCTAGTAAAAAAATGAAATCTCTAATCTCATAAATATGGGGTCCCATATTGGGATATTGTGGGACACAAAAAACCTAATTTTTGAACCATTAAAATCTCATTACACATATAGTCGATAAACCCAAGACCAATAGGGGATACCAAAAACCCATTCTAGAATTTTGGATCTTATATTTATATGATAGGGGTCACACCAAGAATAACTAGTAGATTCACCAAACCCTACCATATATTAGTGTGACAATACATAGAATTTGATGAGGCCTAAGAATGCTGGGAGACACTGAAAACCAAAATATTAACCCTTACAAATTTAAGGGATCAAAATCAAGATGATACCATGAACCCTTAAGAACCAGCCACTATATAGCTGAGTTGGGTATCATAATCACAATGATAATAAAACCTTGTTAAAAAACATGTTGGTGTGAGGGATATTTTGTACCATGATACAAAAAACCCTACAAAATCATCCTGTTGTGTAGGGGGTCATATATTTGTCAACACATCAAACCCTACTGGGCTATCCTTGTGGATAGTTTATGTACATCCTATATATGATAGACATGATGATACGAAAAACAGTATACATGTAAGTAAATATGATATAGGATCCACCCCCATACATATAGAGGGATACAAGAACTCTATCCAAGATAATTCTATTATAGGGATCACAATTTTTTGTTGAGGAATAAATAAAACATTTTATCCACATAGGGATAGAACAATGGAATCCAAACAACTAATAAATTTTTATATGCCACAATCAGGAGACCCCCTAATCATACCCCACATCACATCTTTCCTTCCAAATCGATGGAAACCACCATGTTCATCATAGAGAACTACTTAGGAGAGGATACTCGTGAGTTTCTATCAATGTCTAGAAGATATAAATTTGTAATGGAGATATATCCAAGAGGGTTAAATGGAGTTCCCCCATAGTGAAGGATATGTCTCTAGAAACTGTCCTCCAATCTGTGTCCCCTTTGGGAGGTCAGCATGAATTTTAGAATATTGATGATTTGTACCCCACATCAAATTCCACGTGACCCATTCTGATCTCTTCGGGGTATCATAGCCCATACATGGTTGGTTGGACATGGCTCCTGACAGATAGTGTACTCTTGGTATATAGAATGTCGTGTATACCCGGATTCTTTTCCATTTCATCAGTCCCTTACCAGGTAAAAAAAACATGCATTTGAAACTGATAGTGTACATTCAAACAGATTCGACCCTTGAATTGTAATGTCTGAGCATGTCCCTAAGACAGCTGACATGGGATCAGAAGATGATGTATTCCCCCACTACATAGTTCTAGTCCAAAAATATTATATCCCTTGTAATGGAAGAACATATTGCATGTGCTCCATTAGAACACGTTATGTGATTGGGAATTCCAAATGTTAATTTCATTCGATCCGCCTAAAGCTCATCAACATCCACCAAAACCTTCAGATTACCCCTCATGGAATAACTAGTTGTTGTCATGGTGGTTGAAATACTAAAAACACCAAATACAAGGAATGGGAAATAAATATAATAAATCATCCTACATAATGGTGGAAAACATATGATTTGGTTAAAAAATTACTCATTTAACATGATGTAAATTGATGTGGTGAATATCCATGCCAAAAATAGAGATTGGTGGAACATTTTCACCTCAATTTTGTCTCATGTCTTCTGTTATGTTGGGGGGAACCCTCCTCTCCAATGATGTGTGTGAGAAACCAATAGTGGTGGAGGGTAATTAATTTAATTTATTAATTTAATAACCCTCCATTTAACACCACAACAACACACCCTTAGTGAGAATAGAACACGAATAAAATTTATGTCACAATAATGGTGGACACCACATTTTAAACTCAACCGAGGAATCAATTTTCTGATCGAAGACATCAATATGTATTTATTAATATATTTTTTTTAAAAAATCTCTTCAAGTGATAAATTATACTATAAATTTTCAATAACAGTACACTAAGGAACTATAGTCCTTAGAATAATATGACGATAGTGCCGAGCACTTAAAATATTCCTATTAATATTATAAAGTCTTACATGAAAAAATAGTTACTATACTCTCCCCTCATCAATAATCTTCATATTGAAAAAGGGAAAGCCTATAGAATAAGTTGAAAGAAATTAATCTTGTAACTAGGCCTCCCATGCCACACATGTGAGCTCAATAATGGGTTTCCATTCTCTCTGAAAACACACATTGCAGAGAAATAGAAAAGCTAACACATTACAATATTCAATCTCAAAAAAGGATGAAATCATGTAATTAAGTGTTAACATTTCATAGAAACTGTGATTGGAGGAGAAAAAAAAGCACCCGATCTAAATATGGTTATAGAGTCTAGTGCTTCACCACCTCGCAAGACTGACATAATCATAGTTGTGACCAGAAAATCCTCCTCCATTAAATGATGTAATGCACCCTAAACTTCCATTACTATAACCAACTATAGTCCCACAAACTCAGCCTCTCACATTCTCTGAATAGTATAGAAGTAATATTTATGGCCTCCCATACATGGAATAATATTTTGCAATACCTATTGTGGAGTAACAACAACATTGCACCATGATGAAAACCCAAAATGTGTTTTTCCAAACCAAAATAGTTCACACTGCTGGGAATAACCAACCCAATCCTCAGTGTAGTAATAAGAGAAAGAAACATCAAGATCACCTCATTATACAGTGTGGCTAGTGTCATCATCAAAACATATATGGTTGACATTATGTAAAAATTAGGGAATCCCATCATGAATTTATGCATTGGATATCAATTTCAACAAGTATTTATGAAAAGTTTCTTCTAGATGGGAATCCCTTCATTTCTACCAAAAACTTAGGGGTAACCACCATCAACTTGAGATATTTCACTCCATCTTCAAGTTCCTCATGTGAATAGTTGACATTAACCACATGAGGTTACCAAAAAATAGAAGAAGGCTTCTGGATCCCACACACTATTCATTTCTAAACCATATGAATCTGAACCTACAACTACACCACATATCACGAAGCTCCATAAATGCCAACAAATATTCAAAAAAATATCGAGGAAGTCCATGGGTGTTAGACTATGAAAAAAGCATCCCAATGTGGGGAGGAACAGTAGACACATCCTTGGGATATGTCCTCCACACCACCACTACAATTGGAAACAAAATTATCATTTCACTACTACACATAGGATCATTCTTTCTATCTGATAAACATTAGAGTCATCATTCCACACATGATATTATCTGAATAACCCTAAGATCACTTCCCAAAGAAGGAAAAATACATCCTATAATACAAAATCATCAACACACTAATAAGTGGAAAACCTGTGATCATGGATGATAGGAAACCACTACTTGATGTATAAGATCATTGTAGGTTCCTCATGCCAATGTGGAGAGATTATATGGGAGGTACTCTAATCCGAGAGTCATTTCATGATATCTATAAAATTATATAGTCACAAAACCATTATTTATAATCCAAAAGAATAATCTTTGAGCATAAAGGAGCCACTGGTATTTCCAATTCTACTCTAACACTTCATCATGTGACCCCACCCCAAACACTCAACCCAACAGAATTTTTTTCCATACCTCAATAGTAACCTATTTGGCCAGTTTTTAATCCCTTTTATAGTTTTGTATCACATCACAAGAAGGAATATATGTGGGTGAATGATCCCTCTTCCTCATGAGTATTCAGATATGTAAAATATCTCCATCACAACCATTACTTATTCCCCATGTATCTCTTGATACGCCATGAGAAAGTAGTTTACATTTTTTTACCTCACAATAGTGTCTAATTTTACTAGATAAAATGTATAAAGGATAGAATATATACTGATAATCAAACTCAAAACCTCCATCTGATAGACCTCTGTGGCCTGAAACTATCCTCACCCCCATTTTCCATCACCCAGAACATGATATAGACCACTTGGGTGTGGTTGTAGAAACAAATCAATGTGTATGTCACCACATGATACTGCTCCAAGTACTCTAAAAAATCCTTCATAAAATGTATCTTTTTTCTTTTGTAATTGTATTTATTCATGTAGTTACTATATGTCTCAATATAAACAACACAGTGGGATGAAAATTATCATGTGAGATATCCTCGTTCATTATAAGAAAATCACCGCCTCTCATGTGGATTACTAGATCTAGTCTTCGATTCATATGCGGCAGTCCATCCATCATGGGTTCATCATTTAAAGATTCTCAAATGATCTGATCTTGAAGTCAGATATCATATACTAGCTTCTGTGGTATCAAATATTTCATTTACAACATTAATAGTTAATATCTACATAGCTAGAAATCTCTCCACCACCAAGGCCCAATCCAAAACCCCAACATAGGTAGGAATGAGAAAAGATATCAATTAATCCCCAATATCTAAGAATAAGCATAGTATGAAGGTCATTGACATAAAAAATGGATCACGAACCATATCAATGAAATATTGAGAATGGTTTTTGAACCTAACTGAATAATGAACCATTTTAATTCTATCCTACTAATGATATATAAGTTCATAGATACATATCAATCTGAACGTTGGTGCATAACACACTTCCCAAAATATAATATCATGATCCATTCCATGTGTGAAACATATAATTATGGTTCTTCATCACCATACTCCACTCTCACCCATATGACCCCTATGGAAGACTCAACACTAGGACTGTAATATGATCAGGAGGTGTCCTAAAAATTTTAGAAACACTCATGAGTTCCCCAAGATAGTCATCAGCTACTAGGGGGTATAGATCACTCTGATAAATAATAGGTCACATCCAATAGAACATATTTAGTTCACTTAGCCATCAATCGCCATTTTCTTGAATAGACACATTAGTTACTTGTTCAATGGGCGTTTGATCAACTAGATCTAACCCGGAGGAACTGCCTCAAGACCATTATACTGCACTGAAGCCTCATCACTAGGAAAATAGTCATCACATTCCTTGCATGTAATCATGTATGATTACTATAATAGTGGCACCATGAAACATAGTATTGATATCCCATGGTTAAAGAGTATATATGGGGAGATGTCTCAAGAATATAATGAAAACCACATCCTATTACTATATTATTCATGTACAATTGCTCCCATTTAACTATTGCCTAAATTTTTTGAGTCAACAAGATAGTTATCTGAGTTCAAGTGATTGTATACACTAGCTACTATATTATTATTAAAGTCCCTTGTGTAAAATCAAAACTAAAGACACATCAAAAAGTGTGATAGTAAATCCAAAAAAAACTTACAGTTTAACAACACTAGTCTAATGTGTGGACCTTCACTAATACCACTCATTATAAACCCAACTTACCACATCCCGCACCATGACTATGCCAAGGGGAATACACATATTGTTCCCATAATACATAGTGTGTCTCTACAAACTATCCATCATGATGTGTCCCCTCAAGGAACTTGGAAACTATTTGGGAATTTACAAAGCATGTACCGACATCACATGACATGTTACCTCATCCAATATCATTGGTATGTCTTCATCCATACTTGTCCAGTTATCCATTTCATCCAACATTGAGTTAAGTATAATTACAAGGGGTGTATTTGATAACAATATTCTTGGAAATTTCCATATCTCATGCCCATGTATGTAACAAAATGTCTGTGTACATTGTCTCTTACATTCACATGGACATTTCCTTTGACATAGAATGTCTGGCTATGTCCCTCATCCAAAAAACCTGGGCTCAGTACATAGTGTGTACCCCTAGTAAAGGGCATGTGAACTCAAGGAATCTCTTCTCTGAATGGTTAGAAAAAAATACATTTCTGACACTACACTACATGTGATCTAGAATTCTAAATAAGAAAATCCCTAAGAGGAACCCAAAACTCCCATGTTTCCAACAAAACCAATAGATCTACGCCCAAGGGATCACTGATATTCATAATATGGATTAAAATAACAAAAATGAATATATGGGGAATGGGACATAAATTTCATAATTCCAATAACTCATGGGAATTCATTTTTTATCCCAACATGGGGTGTAGGTGACTCAACGTGTTCTTTTATTTGGTGGTTTCAAAAGATGGTGTTATATTATAAAATTCTCGCTTCTCATTTATTTTTAAATAATTCATTTTTTTAGACAAAAAAATCAGTGAATAACTTTTGAAGAATTCAATTTCTATTAAATCCATTTGTATAATTTTTTAATATCATTACTATACAAAAACATTCTTCATTTTAATTACTATAATGATGGTGTTATCTTATACAATTCCTATATTTTTTATAACAATCATATCTATGTGAAATTGTTTCTCAATTATAATATATATGAATTTTTTAAAATGTTTTAATATATTTTGAAATAATATCATTTTGAGCATGATATGAGCTCATTTTTATATAAATATAAATCCTTATACATATATGAGAATTATATGTACAAAGAATTTCCTTTACCATTATTTCAATGGAAATGATGTTGTAAGATCCATTAAAACCCGTTGGCTAATATCATCACAAAAAATAATTCTCATAAAATTAACCTTCATTTTCAATAAAATAAGTCCTTATAAAGTGAGAATTATATTTGGATTCTTTTATCACTAATAAAGTATAAAATTTTAATGTTAATCTTTCATATCTGATGAAGATAAGTTTTATCTACACAATAAATATCACAAGTAAAACAAAATGTTAATAGTGATTGAAATATAGAGTATAAAATCTCTATTGAATTAGTTTGGTTCCACAATTTACATAAAACGGTCTAAAAAATATAATTTAATTAAAATTAAATTAAAAAAATAAAAACAAAAAAAACCGTAAAATTTTAAATAAATATTTCATTAGTATGCAAATTATGATTTTATACAATTTTTTTACAAACAGAAAATTAAAAATTATTGTTCTGTTGCCTTTGGAATACCTAACAAACTAGAAGGATCATTCCACAAAATGAAAAACACACCACCCCTTCTTAATAAAAAATTGTACATGTATAGAAAAATAATTAGTATGATATAAATATTATATGGAAATAAACTAATCAAAAATGTGATACTATATGATAATAAAATTTTATTTTTAAAATAAAATCACACACTTTGATTCAAATGGGTTACGTATTGTGTCTAATTAATGTGAGTCGGATTAAAATATGCCAGAAATTTCTTTTGGATTTTTTCGTATTTTCCCAACACATACGGTGTGTGTTCTCAAATTTTAATGTTGGTGATGTGTGTCTCAAACTAAAATGAAAACATTAAATTGAGTCCAAATACCATGATTCATAACAAGATCACCTTATGTTGAAATAATGTGTGGTTGATTCCTACCTATCACAAAATATATGTGTAACATTTATCTAAAATATAAGGTTAAGGAATGTGTGTTTTCTAAATTTTTAGTGAGTGGAATTTATTCTGAATGAAAATTTCATTTGTAAACAGAAATCTCACACTTTAAGTCATACATGTCATACCATGATCCATATTCACATGTGGATAATTAATAGAAATAAAAAATTAATTATTGACCATTTTATTAAATTATCATGAATATATGAGATCCATTTGGTGTTTAGTGATAGAAACATATTTTCAGCTAAAATTTTACTTTAAAATAAAGTACACAAACCTCAACTTTTGATGTATAAACATGATTGATTATAGACTTGTTTTTAAATAAAAATCAATGTATCGATTTAATAATGTATAATATCAACATGAATCTGTTTTTTTTGTTTTTAGAGAATGAAAAGCATTGTAAACAGAAATCTCACTTTTTAATTGAAAGCATGCAATTCATATACTACAAGTCACACCATGATTTATATTAAGGTATGTTTAATCCATGAATGTCTAAAATGTCCAATTACTAATTTTAACATATTAGGAAGAAATTTATAATGCATTTTTTTCTTTAATTTATTCTTTTTTAACTAAAATTCTAATTATAAAGTAAAAACACACACATTTTATTATAAATGTAGCACAATATGTCTGGTGGAAATGTGCTAGATCCATACATATTAAAACAAATGTGGACAATTATACTAATATATCAATATAATTTTAGATTTTCTATTGTTTTTTAGTATTTCATGCATTTTTAGAACGAAAATATCAAATTTAAATAAAATGATTCACTTTTATTCATACCGAGAACACTCTGTGGAAAATTTACGTGAAGATAATTCTTAAATTTCTTAAATTTGATATATATAATTTTACTAAACAATTTAGAAAATATTAGTGTGTATTTTTTTTTCTTTTTAGTGAGTGATAAACATTTTAGAGTAATTTTTTTAAAACTAAAAACATGTAAATTATGTAATATCGGTTACACTATGTGTCTGATTGATGTGTTTATGATTCCTATATATTAAAAATGGTTTATGGTTTGTCTTAATAATATATAAATATTTTATAAGTGTGTTTGATTTTGTTTTTTATGAGTAGAACTAGTAAAGATCTATGTTTTCACTTTTACACTAAAAACATACTCTTTGAGCCAAATCAGGAACATCATATATCATCTTTTCATCTATCCAATTCACATATGTCAAAAATGACATAATAATTATTTTAATTAAATGTCATGATAACCCGAGAATGTATATTTGGTTATCATTTAGTGACACACATTTTTAATTAAAATGATATTTTTAAATTTAAAATGTGCACTTTGAGTGATACGAGTATCATTTTGTATCGGATTAATGTGTGATCGATTCCTATATGTCAAAAATAACTTATGAATAATTTTCATAATTCTTTGTACCATCCATGTTCATATCTTGTACTTAAATGAGCAACACACATTTTAAACAAAAATTTCCCTTTTAATATAGAATCACACAGTTTTAACCATACTGATCACACTGTGAATCAAATCATTTTTTTTCAGTAATTTTCATAACAATGTTATTAAATGGGTTTGGATATAAAAGGGAATAAATTTCACTGAAACTAACTATAAGCATATAAAATCTGTAAGTTACTACTCAAATTGGAGTACATTAAATAGTTCCTTGGGGATAATCCATGTTGATGCTTTCTCCTAAAAATATATATTAATCCATCAATTTTGTGCCTATAAAGGGTGCGAAAGGATTTAATACATATTTCATGATCCATATTGAAATATGAAACCCTTTTTTATTTTTCAAAAATGAACTAGAACTCTATATAGAGGACTTTTTTCTGTTGTTGGAACAAAATTATTTTAGAAAAATCATTTATAAAAAAACCACTCAACGGAAATAATATTAGCTTTCAACTAGGATCATGAAATATATATTGAGGCCATTTGTGAACAACATAAGAATACAATACATAGTGAATAGTCAGTTTGAAATAAACACTTCATGAAATCATCCCAATATAACTTAATATTTTTTATGTAAAAAAGAAAATAAAATTAACTAATTAATAAGTACATAAACAAAAGCTTCATGACCTCTATGAAAAAATTCAATAAAAAATATGATAGAGATCAGAATGTTCCCCCCACAATACTGATCCTTATCACTGGTTTATTTCTTGAATTACTGAAACATGGAAGTAAATTAGTAAAATTTCATAATATATTTTCTGATAGTGAAGTCTCATTATGTATAAAAAAATCCATTTTTATAAATCAATAGTCATCTTATGATCATGGAATATCACAAAACCAAGATTATAACTATTTTTTAATATCATATTATCATGAGAAATCATTATTAAACAATATATAATTTATAAGATAATTTTAATTTGTAAAATGGTGAATGTAGTGTATTAAACATTTGTATATGCCAATATATGTTGTTTATTTTTCTCTGAAATCCTTGATTTCAAACCAAAAAATATATTTTAATGGTATCCATATTGATTACAATGAGAAAATAAGTCTTCTTAAAAAATGTATAAGTAATTAATTAAATGAAATATATTTGATATGATTAGATTTCTGAGTTATAACTCAACATTATTAGTATTATGAAGAGTTTTTCATCTACAAGATTCAATTTATTGAATCATTTTTTGTAAATTTCAGTTGAAGAATATTGAATAAATTTTTTTGGGAGACCAATTATATCCATATAAGAATAGTAATTACAAAACATATCATTGGAAAATTCCCTAACCAAAAAACCTCCCAATATGATGAAATTTTAGCAGACTGATGTAATCCAAATTATAAAGGTTTTGGATATATAATTAAATATCTTCATTAATAATATATCTATCTATAACAAAAACATTCAGTGAAGCATTAATTTCAGATTGACCCTTTCAAAATAATGATTTTTTTTTCAATTGGCTATATCCATATATAATTTTTTGGACTATATAGCATGATATATTTGACTAAGTGAACCATCATGTAAATTAATTATGGATAGAATAGCATTTCCATTTATCTTAATATTATATTTATTCATTTTATAATGCTGGAATCACCACCATTCCTATATTGTTAATTAATATATATTGAAAAATTTACTAAAACATGGTTAATGTGTCTCAATATAATTTAGGCCACATGCAATGTAGACTAAGATGAAATAAATCATACATAAAAAATTTAAGTAATATGATTTTAAGATATTTTACATAAAATAATTTCATGACATGATTCTAATGAAAATTTTCAAATACCCCACTAGAACCATTAAACATTTTTGGATATTGAAAAACTAAACCATATCTTATCTTAAAGGAGTATAAGATACTAGAGTCATAAAATTACATCTTTCACCCTAACTAGAATAGAATCTTCCTATATCATCATGCCAATAATTTCCCTATTATCCTTAAAAAACATTTATTTTTACAAGAACACTTAGTAATTTTATTTGAATCTATCACATTCTTTTTTCTATTTACACTAAAATAATAAAATATCTGATTTATAAACAACAAATATATGGTAATAAAAATTTCCAATCTATTTTACTAATGTGTATTCCAAATGTTTTTTTGAAGTAGGAATACCAAAAATGATGAATATATAATTCACATTCTCAAATATATGATCATCTATTAGTAGATACGTTGTTTTAATTCATCTGATTAATCATTAAATGATGTCATCTTGGATTGGTATTTATATCATAGTGGTAAAAAAAATTGAACTATTCAGCAATAGTCTTTAAATAATGCTTCAATCCATTATACTCTTTATATTTTCCACAAATGGTGAAATATTGAGTTCCATTAATTTTATTTACAAATAAACATTTATGTGCATAGGAATTCCATTTATTATCCCATATAACAAGGTTCTGGATGTGAAATCATCATTTTTAATCATCATAAAACAGAAAACTTGAATTACACAATAATTTTATATTTTAGATCGATGTGTCCAAATTAAAATCCATATCCTTACATATGTTATTGGTAATTATATATGTATATAAATATATTGTATTTATACATTATGCATAACCATAGTCAAACATTAAAATTGTCCAACATAACAAGATATGAAATTTTGTTGTACATTTTACACCAAAAGGATTTACATCATGTTTAGATACTTGATCTTGATGATTTATTGACATGTTTCCAAATTCTGGACACTCATTATATGTTTTCTTCCTTCAGGGAGAGTCTAATAGGTAATGAGGAATCCTATATTTATTTCTTGTATATGTGTGCCAAACCATTTTCCATGTAGTCTCTATGGTTATATATATATGAGGGTAAACATTGGAATTATACGAATGTTTTATAGAACTTGTGAATGAAATGATTAAACATTCCTATATCATAAACCATTTAATTTAGGGATTTTTTTAAGCGATTCACAATCATTTTGAAATAATATAAAATCAATTGGGATGGAATGAATTCTTTTATATATCATACCCATTGAACATAGAATTTATATACATATATTTTTTCATGTAAGAAAAATCAAAAACTTCTAATGGTATATCATTTAAGATATCAATTGCGTCATTAATATTGGTGTTGCTCAATTATTTGCCAATTTCGAAATAAAATATCATCAATATGGGTTCCAATGGTATATATTTTGTACAACTAGGATACAAAAACATATTTCCATAATGATTTGATATCTCAAATGGGTTTGGTTAGTTCTATTGTTCATTATAAACTTCCAATTTAAATCCATGGATACTGTCCTCATCATGATTTATACTTATAATATTAACCTACATACGATCTCTATCAAATTTCACACATGTAATAATATATAATGTTCCATAAACCATAGAGGTATCTCATTCACTAGATGTATTCTATTATTCAACATTTTTAGTCAATAATCTATTACATAAATTTGATTTTTTATAGATCACATGTTCTTAAAACTCCTCTACACTAATTAGACTTGAATACCACCAATGTTACCACAGAAAATTGATTTCCGAATTGTCATATGTATAATATTTTTCAACATCAATGGCCACCTTGTCACTAATATCATACTATAATTTCATAAGATTGACATCCATCCCTTTTTAAATCATATAGATTCTATTATATTTTTTTGATCATATATTACATAAAATTAATAAATAAAATGAATTTATGTGGAGAGATTCCAAAAAGGATATTCTATATATACACAGACACATATAGTCGTTATATTTGATATCAATTTTTGTTGTCTAATTTTTTTGATATAACATTTAATGTTTGATAATTATATGAATCAAAATTATAAAAAACCACATTCTTATGTTCAATGAAGTGAAATATAATAATTCATTATATTTTTGTAAAGGATTATTCATAGGAGATAACTCACTCTTAGTCACTGTAAATGTGCCTAAAAACCCATCGAATTTTTAGAATGAGATAAGTGTTAGGTTATATAACATGAAATTATAATAAAATTTATATATGAAAAGTGATTAATTATTTTTTCAATGATTATGGATTTTTATAAAGAATAAATTGTGACATTCTATTTTAATGAGTATTTTTAAATTTTTAAAAAACTCATCATGAATATGTTGTAAGGTGTGAAATCCAATTTTATATTCTCTAACTAATTATTTAC
Organism: Viscum album; assembly: GCA_963277665.1. Taxonomy (NCBI): domain Eukaryota; kingdom Viridiplantae; phylum Streptophyta; class Magnoliopsida; order Santalales; family Viscaceae; genus Viscum; species Viscum album. Next base: position 295,875,005 of record OY728132.1, on the reverse strand, counting down.
CAACACATTTGAAACAATCAACATAAGGTTATATTTGAAATACAAATATAATAAAGAATATTAGATGAAGAATAATTTAATTTAAAATTTAATTATATATAACATAAATTTTAAAACGAAACTCTATTTTCCACCTTTCAAATTCACAATCCACATAAATTATTTCATATATTTATATTCTCATAAAAACCACTAAAAATATGAATCCGTAGTTTCAAATCAAATTGTAAACATTATAACTCAAGAATACATTCAAAGTCTCATCGTATATTAATTCATTCCTTCAAATTTAAACCACATATTCACGAAATTAAAAATATATAAATATCATTCATCAAATACAAACATATTTTGTAACTAATATAGGTGTCATCACATGATCAATGTTAAAACTCAAGGAATATATAAACGAGAAGGGATGAAAAAGAACCATAAAAATCACTTACTCAAAAGCATCAAAATAAAAATATATTGTAGTGTAAAATGGTGATGTAATAACAAATGATAAACAAGGTAATTGAGTCCAGAAAAATCTTGGAGGAACACAAGATAAACATGATGCATATGCACTAAATCAATTTAAAAATTACGAAAAATTAGATCTAAATTATAAACCACATGTTTTATGGGTTTTTTATCCAACTTGTTTCATAAAATCACACTAGAGTTCATCTAATCTAAAAATCATAAAAAATGATAAAAGATCATTATTGGGTATATTTAAAAAGAATATAATTTTTTTTCATTTATAATAAACAATAAATAATTATATTATAAAATGTAAATAAAATTTTTTCGTTTCTAATTTACAGTGTTATTAGTGGTACATTTAGTTCTATTATTGTCTAGATTTTTCATTTCATGTCTTAGCGTAGATAAAGTATAAATTATAGGCTGAAAGGTACTAGATTAAATAAAATAAAAATAATTTAAAAATTAAAAGAAATTATAAGATATATAAAAATTTATATTTAAGTTACAATTTTAATTTTTAATATAAAAAATTATTATGAATCAATAATATATTTTAATAATATTAATAAATAAGAAAAAAAATTAAAAAATTAAAGTTAAATAAAAAATATTAATTTTATTAAAAAAATAAGAAATAATAGATAACATTATATAGGTAAATTCGAAAAATATTCAAAATTAATATATTATATATATAGAAAAATATATTATACATGAATAAATATTAAACTAAAAATTATTAAATACTAAAAAAGACATTTAAATAAAAGTGATCTCAAATAAATAACTTATTCAAATTGAATAAATAATAACCATAAAGATATTTAAATAAAAATGATAAGGTAAAAGTAAATAAATAATAATTAGGTATGTTATAAACATATTAATTATATTAAAAACTAGTAAATTTAAATATTTCAACTATTATATAATGAATAATTATATAAATAATAAACAAATAAATATTTTAATGGAATATATTTCAAAAAGATTAAAATTTAATTTGTGATAAAAATAAATAAAAAATACCAAATGAATTAACCTAAGATGTGAATGAAATTTAATAATTATAAAATGATAAAATTTTATATATATAATAATTTGAGTGAGTAATTTTAATAATATAAATTACTAAGTTACTATAAAATAATTAATATTAAAATAAAAATATTAAAAAACGAATAATACTTTTAAAAATGTTACTTCTAATAAAGTACTAATCAATAATGAATAAATAATACTCTCATAAATATTTAAATCAATATATATATATATATATATTAATAAAAATTAGTTATTTTAATTACATAAACATTAAAATTATTAAATATTAATATTCAAGAAAGTATAAATAACTATAAAAACATATACATTGCCAAATAGCTAAATGAATAAATTGGAGAAATTAATAAATATTAAAAATTAAAAAATGAGAAGAAATATTCATCACTGAAAAATATTGAATATGAATACATAATACTAAATTAATGAATTATTGAAATAAAAAATAAAAATTTTCAACTAAAATTCAATAGATTAGAAAAAAATTAAAAAATTAAAACATTATATTATATTAATATATTAAATAAATAATTAAAATGAATAATTGTTATGGTAAAAAATGAATATATATTAAAACCTAATTATAAATTCATAGTAAATAATAATTTACACATTATAAATTTAATAAATAATTATTATATAGATATTTAGATAAAAAATTATTAAAATGAATAAAAAATTATTAATTAAATTACAAATATAATGAAGATATAAGACATTAATAATTAGATGTGTATAAATAACTATTAAAAATATGAATACTATTATAATAATAAATATATGTCTATATGTATATATCTATATATGTCTTCATTAATTACATTTGCAGAAACAAATGACATTTTTTGGTATTATGTATACATATATTTGTTTATATATATATATATACAACAATAAAATTCGCTAATTTTTAAAAATAAAATGGATTTTCATCTTATAAACGGATATATTCATATTCATATACACAAAAATAGACATTACATACATAAACATACAGACACACACACACACACACACACACATATATATATATATACGCATAGACATACACATTCATATACATACATATGAATACAATGACACATGCACATTCAAAATAAGATACACATACACAACCACAAAGAAACTCTTAAATACATATACATTCATATACAAAAAATATTCATATACACTCACATATATAAATATACATGCAGATAAATACATACAATTACAAACATGTAAGTACACATGCATGTAAATACATTCACATACTACATGAACATTCATGTATCATAAAAACACACACATACATAGACACACAAAGACACACACATATAAACCTGTATATATATCCACATATATACAGATACACACCAACACTAATATATATAAATATATACATAAACCAATATATATATATATATACATATACTCATAAACAAACACATGAACAACCCACACCTACATACGTAAATAGAGGGATACATACACCTACATAACATAAAGAAACACACAATATAAATTAACACCCAAAATGTACATATTCATATATATATATATATGAATACATACAGATACATATAAATAGAAAACCTTTGCATTAAATTTTATTAAACACACTTCTAGATGTTTATTCATGTTGGGTACTCAAAAAAGATTCTATTTACCATGTATGTGTGAGACTTGACGATATCACTGAAATATTATGTCAGTGTATATTCTACATTATTAGATAGGTTATTAATAAAAAATATGATAATACATGGAAATTTGATGATCTTATCAATAATTTTCCCTCAATATAGTGATTTACTAGCTAGTGATATATACTAATGGGTTCTTTTCTTAACCATCATGTTTAATACCAAAGAACTGATGAAAAGGGTATATTATCTTGTTTTATTTTCTTTTAATCTAGTAATTATTCCTTTTGTATCAATGGAGTTTTTATTTCAATATTTTTTAAATAAAATAGTAATTTTTTTACATGGATGGGTTAAAATATGTGGATAAAATGGTTCTTATGAAACCATTAATATTTATATGACACCTCAACATGTATTAGTCTTCAGATAAAAATATATAGGGGTACTAAACATGATAGATATGAGTATTTTAGTCTCTATTATTTGAGATGGGTATGAGTTCAGTGATTAATGACAAATTATTAGGAGCTACACATGTTAATGATTTAATTCTTATGATCATATATGAGAATCTATAGAAATATATTTTCCTCTACAATACAATATGTCATTATTAATGAAACTACATGACAATAATTAGAAGAACTTTTTATTAATTAAATGTCCATAATGGGGATCACTATAGGGAAAAAATGTTCTTAACCATCACAGGTCTTAACATAGGATAATAATATGGGACTTGGCATAGGTACTCTGGCAACAATGTCATTTCATATTCAGTCTAATATTGAAAAAGATAATTTCCCTCTGATTCGGGACCTAAATTCATAGGGTGAGAATGAAGAAATAGAATATGACAACTCATATTCCATTAATGTCTATAATTGGATTATATTAATTGACAATATGATTCAACTGATGTTGATATACGTTTTATTTTCAGAAAGGAATTTCATCTTTATATGAACAATCGAAGAATACGATCATTGATATAGTTTTTATTGAATGTTTATTTAGTAATATTCGATAAAAAAGTATAAATTTTAATTTAGGTAGGCTCATATATATGGGGAATAATTATTGAAAGGTATCAAGATGCATGGACATTAATGAGAGGCCATTTATAGAGAATTGGATAGAATGAATGTAGATATTGGGTACACAAAAAATGGTCTTTTTATGGAATCCCCTATTAGACGTATTGTTGGTGTCCATAAAAAATAAAAAACACTTGTATTGTATTAAGTGTACAGTGAATTAGTGATGTCAGTAGTGGCTTCTTTAATACCTTATTAACAATAAGTATCGCAATAGCTCTTATCCGAGGCTAGGTTCCTCAATTTAAATTCACAATCAGTCTTTTTTATCTTTTCAATTATGGGAATATCAAGGTCAGAATTTAAAAGTTGTGCTTACTATGTAGCCTAAAAATATGGATTCCAGTTAATCATCTTATGCATGATTAAAAATCATGGAAGGTCATAACATCAAATTTACATTATACATGATAAATGGAAAATTTATATATATAGTGGATGATGGCCTAGTACTAAAATGTTTTTTGTGACATTGATTATTAAGTAAATAATAATTGTGTGGATATTTTTATATTGACTCAAATGATATTTTAGAATAGGGAAGGGTTACTCCCATATGAATCCCACCAGGAAAAAAATCAACATATTTTATTGTTGGGTGGAAGCCTCAAGCTAGCTATATAAATTCATTGAAATATTATTTGGACTAGTATGAGAGATGTAATGTTTTTAATCATTTAGAATATGATATTTTCTGGGTTAAATTTCATTTTTGGGTTTCAAATGATTGTGGGTTCTTCATGTTTGACCCCATCTTATTCTTTTTTTGTTTCTATTTTCCTCTACATTAATAAAGGGACTTGACTCATAAAAAATAAGTATAAAAGGATAATTATAGTTATATATATTTTTCTACATATATCATATTTAAGAACATATATTTTGGTATATAATATATAAACATATATTAATTTTAGTATTTGTTTACATATTTTAAAAATAATCTAAATGACATATTTATTCATTTATAAATTAAAATAATTTCATACATAAAATATTCTTATAATTTATTTATTTATAAAATTTTAATATATATAATAATATTATTAAAAAGATTGATCGATTAATATAAATTTAATATATATATAATTATAATTATTAGATAGATAATAAATTTCTTTTACAATATAGTTATATAAATCATATAAATATATATATACTTACACAGACATAGATATACCTATAATTGAGTATATCATATTTAAATATATATATATATATGAATTAATTTTTTTATTATTCTATTCTTATCAATTTTTAAGTGCAGTTACCGGTGAACCTTTTATCAACACTAAAAGATGGGTCGATAATGGTATACCTTTTCTCAAATCCTTTTTTAGCATTGATAATGGAACCATATATTATATTATATATATATATATTATCTATTAGTTATCATTTAAAAACTCTCACCTTTACCATAATTTTATTTTATCTATGATAAATGAAATATCTAATTCATTGTGACTATATTGTCATTATTGTTTCACCATAGATGGAATATTACCATATTGTCCAAGGAAGTGAATGAACTCTAAGAATAGAGGAAGGGGATATAAGTCCCACCGAAGTAGAATTTTTACAATATATTTTGTGTCTATTGTGCCACAAATTAATGAAAACATTTTTATTATAACTTATAGTAATATTTACATTATTATACTAATAAAATTATAGATATTGAAAATAATTATTTCATATTAATAAAATATTGAATTGATTTTACATGAAGATATAAAATAAAATATTTTTGAAAATATTTTTTTAAATAAAACATTTTAATAAAAATTTTGTTGGGGATAGAGATTAAAAAATATGAAGAACACTATCTGATTTAAGCTAGAAGAAAACCACCAATATTAAATTCCAGGAAATCTGTTTAGTGAGGAAGAAACAAGTACTGAACATAGTAATGGTTAGAGGTGACCTCCAGTATCTGAGGATTTATTTATCCATTAAAAGGGATATAGAACATATGTTAGGATATAGGGGAAGTATGGGATCCAAGCTGTAAAACAGTGGTTTGGATCATGGAAAAATAGTTAGAGGTTGAGAGAAGAGAGATTAAATATAAAATATAGGGTGATTTTACTTAAAATCATTAATTAATTTTTTTTATTGTGGAAAAATACTACATTAGAATGAAATAGATTTCATTTCATCCAACATAATGAACAAAATGATTATAACACACCAATTTTAATGGGATAGAACCCATAAAAATAATACAACAATAAAACTAGCATAAAATATTTTAATATAATATTTTTTGGTAGGTCAGTTCTAGAATATAGTTGAAAACACATTAAGATTCCTATCAATAAATCTGGTAACATCTATTGCATCCTTGAAGGTAGGTTCTATAAAAAATTTATATAGTTTAAAAAATTGATTTTTAATCTCAATCTATTTAATCATCCTTGTTTATATTTCTTCACATATATCATTAGAGGATAAATATACATCAGATATTTCAAAAAACTATTTTGATAATTGTACTTCAAACCAATTTGGTAGACCTTCCATTTTTTGGGAATCTATTAAGATAAGCACTCTAATAATCTACAATATTGAAATTAGTGCCAGGATTTCATCGTAACAACTTCCTTTCATTTTAAATATATAATGGTAGTAATAGTAGAATGCATTTACTCAACTATAAAATTTCTACGTATTTCATGTTTTGTTTCTTCTTTAATTTGAACCATATTTGAAGTCATAAAGAGATAATACACTTTTACTCAACCCTCTATTATTTTTTGGGCATCAAATATTCATGGAAGGATTCAACAAGATTTTTTCCATATATATGAATTCTATTAATAAACACACATAGATACAGAATAATATGGAGAAAATATCATTGTTTTTAAACTCCTCCTTCCTCTTTTTATATTTCATCAATATAATATTCACTCTCTAGTGTAGTAATTACTCTCTTAAATAATCTTTTGATTCCATTTCCAAGAGCTCATATATTGGAACATAACATCTACACCATACATAGTCATTTTGGTTATGGTATTTTTTAAGAGATATTAATTACACGATCCTCATATTGGATAAGTACACACCATAGTCCTTTTTAATTGAATTTTTTTTCCGTTTTTCATTATCATACTTACATGAAAAATGGTGTCAATAATACATGATGTCTTAGAGATAGAGTATGAGTACTTAATTATTTCTATGATTTATTTATTTTAATAGTTTTATTTTGTAATTTTTTACGTATGTACACTATACAAAATTTCAATTCATTATAGAAAGACTTTATCACTCTATTACCTTTCAACATTCTTCATTCCGTGTCAAGAACGATTTTAATTTTTTATTCAACTACTCCATTAATCTATGGAGTTTGTGACATCATAGAAAGATTTCAATCTGATGATTGCGATGATTTTCCCATAACCCCATGAATTCTTTGATAGAATGAAAAACATTCCCCCTCACCATGAGATGTTATAATCCTTATTTCCTTATATAATAATTATTAAATACTATAAAATGCCTTCATTGACCCTTTGGTTTTTTTTCATTGGACCACACACATCGACGTCGACTATCATATGTGGTATAGAAGCATTCTAATTCATGTTTATTAAAAACCTATTAATATGTTTCTTACATAGAACACAATTTTTTCAAATTTAACTGACATGAATATTTCTAATAAGACCATTAATTATGTTTTTGATTTATAATAATCATATGAAATGAATTTTTATATTTCTGACATTCAGATGTCATATCCAATCATTATGATCATGTATCATCATTTAAAATTGTTTTGATTGTCAAATTCTAGTCCAATGAATTGAATCCTAACCCAGTTGGTCATTTGGAATCAATTATTCCTACGCATGTACTAGGGCCTTCCAAAAAATAGTGAGAATCTATTCTTTTTTGGTGGGGTACATGATAACTTCTTTTCATGTGTGGAGCACTGTGGTATAACAAATAATAAAACAAAAAAATGAATAATAATGTGAAATGAATAGATTAGAAACAGTTAGATAAAACTATATATACAAAATTATTAACTATGACCATAAAAAAATTTTTATCATGACTTAAAAAATAGGAGATAAAAGGGAAATATTATATCACAGATACTAGATTATAATGTTTTACAAAACATAAAAAAGAACAAATTGTATCTATAATAAAATCATGATAATGATTTCAGTTCACAGATCTCAAATCCCATCCTAATGTATAAAATCATGAATTCCTAGCTAGAAACTACCACTTATCCCAACCTACATCCATGATGTCTATATGGGTTCTAATCATTGGCCTGAACAAATAATGAAAAAAGATTAGTATGCCACCCCCAATGGTGTCTAGAACAGTCTAATATATTAATATATAATGGCCAATGTAAAAAAATAAAAAAATTATGGTAGTAAATAAAAAAACCATGACCTTTCTGGTTTTTCATGGATACATATCTAATACTACCTTCATGGGCCTATGTTGTAATATATCCCTTCAATTTACATTTAAATTTATAAATATATAGACAAGACCCATGGTATAGAACCATTACGTCCAAATATAGTGATAATCTAATAAGGATCCACAATTTTTATATTCATTATGTTTTACCATATGATTGATATACACATCAGTATATCATTTTAAATTCACCCTAATCTAGGAGTTAAACTTCAGCCCTTATAGTATTTCCTTTCTCTCCTTAGTGTATCGTATCAATGGATTCAAAGGAATAGTCATAGATAATATCTAACATCAAGACTAATCCATGGAGAATCATCCAAGTAATTTAATATATCTTAAATTTGTATAAATATAGTTGTACCCTTAGTACTATGATGGTTCATTAAATAACATTAGATAATGAAATAATTCATGTGTGGGTTTTACATGGTAGACACATCAAATAAAAAATTATAATCCCAAGAACTCATCCCAGTAAAACCATAATAGCAATACACGTTTTGTTATGGTAATTCCAAATATATAATGCGATGTAGTTTTCATGACCATATTCAAGCGTGATATAGTAATCAATCATTTTTTCACAATCATAATTACAACCATAATAACAATTTTTTATTAAACATTTTTTAATTGAATAATTATTACCATCCACCTTTCATTAAAATTAATTTTCTAATTGAGTTGTATGGAAGGAAAGATAAACATAAAAGGTGGATTATATATGTAGACATGGATTAGGGTCCTAGAATTTCATCACACTATTTCATTTAATTCAATTAAGATATTTATTTATATGATCTAAAGATGGAAACATCAATGGTGGTTTAATTACTTTATACGACTTAACAATAACAGAAAATATACTTTTCTCATTATAAGGGTCGACTCGAGTCGAGGTAGAAATAAAATTATAAATAAAATTAGGTTGTATATAGAACATATTAATTGTGAAAAAAATTCAATAAATTAATAATACATTTTAAGGGAATCATACATAAGGACTGTTATATCGCACGATGATTAATAATATAGAAAACCAATCATTCAGGGAAATTATCTGGACCACCCACATTATATAGAAAGTTGAATAATCATCATGAATTTTCCTCTAATATTATCCTGAATGGAAAATATCAGTGAAATTATAAACAAATTTTAAAATGGGTAATATTATCTTCTAGAGAAATATTTCCCAACGTGGCTAGAGAAATAGAGGAAATAAGGTAACATAATCAAAGTCATAACAAGGGGGATCCAATGTGACCAATGGAATTAGAATCATTTACATGATGAATAAGACAATCCAAATCCTTATTGAGGGAGAGGTGGAGAGCTTCCATATGTTGTTTTGCACAAATGAGGAAAAAAGAGGAAGGAAACATTATTAATGGGTACATAGTAAAAACAATGCAATTTTACCATTTTAAAAGGGTTTCCTTATGATAAAATAAAGAATAAAAAACCGTTAAAACACCAGATTCCAATAATTATCCATCACACATACCACATGCATGTAAACTGTATTTGTAGGAAAATCGTGCAAAGCCGATACATTCCCACGGTCTAGAGAGATCCCCTTGCATGGTTAGGTGCATGAATAGGAGAAAACATGCACCAACCATGTTACAAAAATCTATAATATATTTTTTATTTTTCATGTACTTGTCTCCTCCATCACAAGGATAAACATTAGATTATCCACCTTTATAGGTTTCATGGAAAAGTTGAGCTTTGAATGCACATTTTTCACTAACATTGCACTACGTCCAAATTCTCTAAAAATAGGATCTCTATGATCCAAAAAAGCCCTGAACACTTCCAAAATATTATTTAATAATTTAGGAACTATTAAAATGATTAAATAAAAAATCAGGAAAAATAAAATATTAGATCCATGACTTGTTTAAAAACTAGGATCATACAAACTACCCTTATTAATGCCACTCGTCCTTTTGTTTACCTTATGAGTGTAGTTGATCAGCATCTATGAATACCTCTAAACACTGAGTATGTAAGTCACTATCTGTCACACCCTGACTCGGTATCTAGCGGTCACAATTATTTTTTATTTATATTCTAGTATTTGGATTTTTTTTATTAATTTTTTCATTAAATTAAAAACAGAATGAAATAAAATATAATAAATGAAAAAAAACTCAATAATAATAATAATAATATTAAAATTTATTTTATTAATATGATTAAAATTAATATTATGGTTTAAAAAAAATATAACCCCCTTCCCCCTTAACCCTCGCACGCGACCCCCCCTATATTTTCCCCCTCCTGCTCAGCCATAGGCGCACCCCCTCTCTCAACTGTGCATCCCCCCTCTCCTGCTCGACTGGTGGTGCAACCCTCCTTGACCGACCCTCACTGTCGGCACCAGAACTCCCATTGGCCGCACGACCTCCGACTACGCCCCCACCTAGCCGAGTCTCCCGCAGCGTTCCCTCTTGGCCAAGACATCTGCCGCGCGCCCCTCTGGCGCGTCCCCTGTTCAGCGCACACCTCCCATCATCCACAGTTTCTAGAGAACTACCAGAACCATTATGTCATCCTTCATCTCCTTCACCGTAACTGCGTCTTACCCTGGGTGAGTATTCCCTCTCCTCTAACGGTTTCAGTGTGGGATTCCATGTTGTTTGGGGGTTCTATTTTGATTTTTTGGTTAAAATATGGTATAATTGGTTCGATGTTTTGATTTTAGGATTTAATCGTGTTGTTTGAGGTGCAATTAGCGTGCAATGGTTTGTGCGCACCTTGGTTGCGAAGTTTTCTACACACCGGTAGGTGATTCTATGTATGGCTATTATTTGAAGAATTGTTTTGTATGTTTAATTAATTCATCTTGTTTATTTATTATTTTTCATGCTCCGAAATTGGTTTTGTATCAGATTTGATATACATTTGATATTTTAGTAGCATGTGATGCAATATGTGTGCAATTTTCGATGAATAAACATATTGAGACGTTTACTAGTATTTTATAAATTGTGCCGTCTGAGTTTCGGTGTAGCGTCGATAAGCGTTTTCCCATAAAAAAGTATTTGAGTGGGTTTTTGTGTTTTAAGACATTTAATGTTTCTATAAATGGTGTAGTAATTTTTCATAATGGTTTATTTTGAGGGGAAAATGGTTTAATGGTGTAAATAGTTTATTTAATTATGCAAGTTTTTTAACGAAGGGGGTTTGGCCATTGTGTCGCGGGCGGCAAAGAAATATATATATATATGCATTAGTAAGCATGTATATATGTATATCATCCTTATGCATATTACCTCATGGCGCGGGGAATATGTACTTGGGTCAAAGGGTGAATATATATATAGAAATGAAGATGTATATTCATGTAAGGTGAAGCGGTCTCGTGTTGCTACCATCAAAAGTTTGCAGATTCTGAGGTATGGACTTTTATGCCTCTAGATGGTCTCAAACATGATTTATGGTTCCCTTTTGATGTTTTAAGGATTGTTCTAATTGTTTTATAGTGTGATGGACCTCGCTACGATGGTTTCAAGTTGCGGGTGTCAAGAACGCATGCATGTTCATGCTAAGGTAAGACATATATATATATATATATATATAAATGCTCGCTTTGAACATATTCCCTCATGGAGCAGGGAATATGTGCAATGCAGCTAGGGGTATTTATATATATGGTTATAAATGCATGTTCATAGAACTGCACATGGTCTGTTCGGGTGGTCATCGATGAATAGCAATAAGTTCGCGGTAGGTCCCCCACATCACTTGCCTTTTAATTCAGAATTTATTAATTTCTTGATATTTTATTTATTTTAATTAATGAGAAATAATAAAAAAAATGATAAATTATTCTTTGGTGTAAAAAGAGCCATTTATTTTATACACGAGAGTTGAAATATTTTCTTGACGAGCAGACACCCAGTAGTTAAAGAATGCATGTTTGTCCTTTAAACATAATTCACAGAATTTTAAAGGTTGTTCTGGTTTTAAAGATAAATGATTTTTTCTAAAAAAAGTGATTTGGGTTTTCTTGATAAATGAGGTTTTTCTTAAAAGTAGGTGAAGGCCCATTTGGAACATTAATAAAATAAATTATTTTGGAAAACCTAACATTGCAATTACTCAGTGGTGATCATTGGTGTGCGTTGATTACATGAGTTGTGTGTGACATTTTTTCCTCGTGACTGATTGATTTACATTGTGGACCACCTCTTTTTTATCGCATGTGTTGACATGGTAACATGGAATAGTGAGTGAATCTTTTGAGAACGATTCCTGCACTAGTTTAGATTACACACTGTCTAGTGTCCCCATAGTAGGGGAATAATGAGTTTTTACTGCTATGGGGATTGGGCCCCGCGGTTAGGCCATGTAGGGATATGCCGAGCGTTAGGGAGTTTTGACATCATCGAGTTAGGGAATTCCTTCAGGATGAGTCACATGTATGGTACGTTATGGATTTTTCATGATCTCCTAGGATCTACCCATGTTTCCTTTAGCGTTTGTATGTATTTGGCGGATGATTGAGAGGTCTAGTTCGGTTGATGGCACCACTGTGCCACTTTTTCTTCCATTTCCCTTGGCGTGTGTTATGTGTTATGTTTGGTCTTCCTTTTTGGCTAATAACTGAAGTTTGGATTTCTAAATTGTTCGCAAAGACTATTTTAAAATGTAATTCACCAATTCATTTCAAACAAAAAACTTGTTTTAAAAATAAAAAGGGCAATGGAATGATAGTCAGTTTAGAAATAAAAGAAAGTGGGGAAACCAATATTTTTTATAATTTAGTTCAAACATGAAATTAGTAAATTTCTTTATTTTAAAGTTAGTGCATTGGGAATAGATATAAAGCTAGACTACTAAGTTTTAATACTCACACCTATAGTTCTTTTATGTTTTTAGTGTTTGTGCAGGATAAAATTTAGGTGTGTTCACCTTGGGCGACGTTTGGTCGCGAGTTAGAGAGTGACCCACAAGGTCACACTGAAATAGTTGTTGTCTCTTCCATGTAGTTTTACTTCCTTTTATTCTTGTTTAGTTGATTTACTTTGTTTATTTATATTTACACTACTGTACATTATTTCTATTTTATTTATTTATTTATACGGGCAAAATCATTCCCACAACCTCTATTGATGCCCTGGCGCTTATCGCTAGCCCGGGAGGATCGGGAAAGCCTCTTGGTCCAAGTTGCGGACCGGCTCTGGTGACTGGTTCAGGGTCTACCTGGGTTGGTTCGTGACAAAAATGTATCAGAGGAGCCCCTTTTATTTGTGGGTTGTCAGGTATTTTGGTGATTAGGTGTGTCGGGACTCGAGAGGTGGGTACAGGAAGGACATCATGAACCCTTTCCCATCCAGAGACTCGAGTTTCCAGGGGTAGTCTGGGATTTGTGTTTTTCTTTTTCTTAGTCTGTATGGATGAGGGATGACCAAGGAAGTGAGCCAGTGTTATGCGGTGGACTTTCTTGGAGTAGCGACCCATGTACAACATGAGGACACGGTTCAAGATACTTTCTATAGTGGATGCCCGCTCAGAGCATGGTCTGTTAAGCCATGTTACCGGGTTCGCATAGCCACTAGTCCCTTATTTTTGGAAATTTTGATGTGAGTTATGTATGACCTTTGTTTTCGTTGGTGTGAGTAGATCTCAAAAATGAAAGTGGATTTTTTTGAAGTTGTTTTCAAAAGGGAATGTGTTGTTAGAGTGGAAAAGTGGGTTTGAAATAGAAGTTGTTTTGTTTTAATGAATGTGTGGATTAAAAAGGGAAAATTAGAGTTGTTTAGGAAGTTGTTTTGGGATCTCAGTAACAATTTATAGAATGTGAATTGGAAAATTTTTTGGAAATTGGAAATGTATTGCATTAATGATAAGTTACTTTTTCAAATTGGTTTTGAATTTGTGATTTTTTCTTAATAATCTATTTTGAAAATGAAAAGTGTCTTAAATTGACCATTGGTATTCATATGAGGAATCAAATACATTGAGGTGCACATGTGGCAAGAGGAGAAATTGGTGATGTGAGTGGATGGGTGCTTCAGCTAGCATAGAGATATGTATGTGTGAGGCTTCATGGAATACCAATGGTGGATATTTAAGTTGTTTTGTTTGCTTAAAAATGGAATTCATAAAGGGTTTTTAAAATGTTTAGAATAGTGAGTGAGAAATTGTTTAGTGTTTTCTTTTTTTGTTTGGTATCCTTTATCGTGGGTTCTTGGCTTTGACATTATGAATTTTGGGTGGAATATTGATTTGATTTTGAGCTTTAGTTTGTGACTGAAGTGTGTAATTTTTATCTATTATGAATTTTTAATACGGATTTGTGCCTCTTGTTTTTGAGTATGGTGCCCAGAAAAGTCCCAGATGTTTTTAGTGAGTCTCTTCTAGTATTTGGTTTTACCCAGACTCTTAGTAGAGTGGTTGAATTGAATTATTTTTAGTTGTTGTCCATCTTTTGGGGTGATCATGATCTATCGAAGGTAGTGGGCTAGCTTGGTGAAATTGTTGGTATTTTTAGGTTATTAGAACTCTCAAATCTAAGAGAGTCTATGCCGGTTCGGGTTCGTTTGAAGGTTAAACTTTGGATTGATAGAAGAAGTTGATCCCAACATCATTGCATGAAATGATGTCTTGGAAGGTGTTTGATACCACTCTCATCAGATGGTTTATACCTAAGGAAGTGAGGGTGAGGAAAGTGGCATAGCTCGTGAGTGTTCAACAAATCCAACAGATAGTAAAGGATTACATCGAGCATTTCAAGGGGTTGATTCCAATTCCTCTGGAGGTAGCATCGTGGAATTAGTTAAAGTTCTATTGTGTGGGGTATTCATCCAGGGTTCCATGACTGATTCTTTATGGTGTTCGGGAAGGTCCCCCATCCGGTGAGGAGAGAAAACCAGAGGACCCTGTCTCATACATGTCTTCTAGTCAACTCTATATTTTCTTAGTTAGGCCACCATCTTGTTTGGTTCAAGTGTGGCTGGGTTGAGTACATTAGGTGACCTTTTTATCATCCTCTGAAGGCTTTCTTTTAGTGTGTCCATTTGAGACAATTGGAGAGGATCCGCTAGTAGCATCACCAGCAAGAGTCTCGACCGAAGGATGTCATCTCCTGACTGCAGGGCAGCAAATGGTTCAAGACATTAGAGCCCCAGCCACAGGTCTCAGAGTGAAGCTCTTCACGCAGTCATGAATCATTGGGTGTGGGGCACCTTGGTCTAACTCTTGACTCCAGTGCTGAAATAGGGATGATTTAAATTTTCTAGTCACGCTCCCTTGTCTTTGAAGGTTCTGTCCTACTGTAAGTTTCATAGAGGTCTCTTTTCCTCATTGTGGTCTCTGTTCTTTGAATACCCCACTTTGGTTGTAAGATGGCGTAGTGATCTCACTTTCGTGTAATTCTAGTTGTCGTTCCACCTCAAATAAGAGTTTTGTTGTTTGTCTCTTTATTCCCATGAGTCTCAAGGTTATTGTCTCTTTTTTGTGGCTAGCTCCTTTAGAGACTCGTTCTTGTTTTAGGATGTTCTCTTTTTGGAGACACATGCTTCTTAGGAAATAATAAATAAGGCTGTGGTCCCCCATTTGGTTTGCGGTCATTCATCGAAGACCCCATGTGGTGGGGGTCTGGACGATGCAGAGAGTTCATGGGTCAGTTTGTGTTGGGTTTCTCATATTGGTCTGTGCTAATTGGATTAAGCTAGTCAGTTCTTAATTGTTGGGGAGACCCACTATGAATCTTGTCGTTCCTTCTTTGAGGTTTGGTCTATGTGGAGGTTCCCTCTTGGATCAAGTTAGCAGTTCCAAAGTTAGTCCATGCTGAGAGTCTCAATGTTTGTTGTGCTGGTCGGGTTCTTGTGGTGGGGAGAACACTCCCCATTTCTTCATGGATTTTCTCATTGCGTTTTCCCTTAGAGTTCGTCGGTTGTGACTGAAGGAGTGAAAAGTCACACCGAGTACGTGTTTTTGTTACCCTCATTCAGTTTCGAATGCGTTTTTGTTTCCTAGATTGGATGGTTCACTTTCTGGGTCAAGAAAGTTTTTATGGTGGGGAGAATTGTCACACCCAGACCCTGTATCTGGCGGTCACAATTATTTTTTATTTATATCCTATTCTTTTGTTTTTTTGTTTAATTTTTTATTAAATTAAATCCATAATGAAATAAAATAAAATAAATGGAAAACAACCCAATAATAATAACAATAATAAGAATAATTTTATTATTATTATTACAATTATTATTATGGTTTTAATAAAAAAAAGTAGAGAACCCCCTTAACACTCACACATGAACCCCGTGTATTTTCCCCCTCCTGCTCGACCACAGGTGCACCCCCTCTCTTGGCTGCACATCCCCCATCTCCTGCTCGACTAGTGGCCTAACCCTCCTCGACCGACCCTCCCTGTCGGCACACCCTCCGGCCACGCACCCTCCTGGCCGAGTTGCCCGCTGCGTGCCATCTTGGCCAAGCCGTCTGTCGCACGCCCCTCTAACGCGTCCCATGTTCAGTGCGCACCTCCCCTCATCCTCGGTTTCTGGAGAGCCTCCAGAATCGTTGTGTCGGCCATATTCTCCTTCACCTAACTGCGTTTTACCCTGGGTGAGTTTTTCCTCTCCTCTTATTGTTTTAGTGTAGGATTCCATGTGGTTTGGGGTTCTATTTTGATGTTTTGGTTCAAATTTGTTGTAATTGGTTTGATGTTTTGATTTTAAGATTTAATCATGTTGTTTGAGTAGAGATAGGTGTGCAATGGTTTGTGCGCACCTTGGTTGCAATGTTTTCTACACACCGGTAGGTGATTCTATGTATTGATATTATTTGATGAATTATTTTTTAAGTTTAATTCATTAAGCTTGATTATTTATTAGTTTGAATATTGCAAATTTCGTCTTGTTTGAAATTTGATATATATTTGATTTTTTTAGTAGCATGTAATGCAATATGTGTGCAATTTTAAATGAAGAATCATATTGAGGTGGTTACTAGTATTTTACAAATTGTTCAGTCTGAGTTTTGGTTTAGCGTCGATATGCCTTTTTCCATAAAATAAGATTTGAGTGGGTTTTTTGTGTTTTAAGCCAAGCAATGTTTCTATAAATGGTGTAATAATTTTTCTTAGTGGTTGATTTAGTGGGGGAAATGGTTTAACGGTGTAAATAGTTTATTTAATTATGCAAGTTGTTTTATGAACGGGGTTTGGCCATTGTCTCGCTGGTGGCAAAGACATATATGTATATGCATCAGTAGGCATGTATATATGTATATCCTCCTTGAACATATTCCCTCATGGTGTGAGGAATATTTACTTGGGGAAAGGGTATTTATATATATAAAGATTTATATTCATGTAAGGTGAAGCGACCTCGTGCTGCTATAATCAAAAGTTACAGATTTTGAGGAATGGACTTATACACCACTAGTTGGTCTCACACTTGATTTATGGTGTCATTTTGATATTTTAATGTATGTTCTAATTTTTTTGTAGTGCAATGGACCTTTCTACGATGGTTTCAAGTTACGGATTTCAAGAACGCCTGCATGTGCATGCATACAGTAAGACATATATATATAAATGCTCTCTTTGGACATATTCTCTCATGGCGTGGGGAATATGTGCAATGCATGATGGTGTATTTATATATCTATCCATAAATGCATGTGAATGGAAGTTTCCAGGTTCATTTAGGGTGGTAAATGATGAATAGCGACAAGTGTGAGGTAGGTCCCCCACTACACTCGCCTTTAAATTCAAAATCTATTAATTTCTTGATATTTTATTAATTTAAAATAATTAGAGATAATATAAGATAATAAATTTTAAAATGATTATTTGGTGTAAAAAGAGCCGTTTATTTTATACACAACACCTGAAATATTTTCTTGACAACCTGACACCAAGTAGTAAAAGAATGCCAATTTGGACTTTAAATATAATTCACAGAATTTTAAAGGTTGTTCTGGTTTTAAAGATAACATATTTCTTCTGACCAAGTGATTTGGGTTTTATTGAGAAATGATGTTCTTCTTTAATGTTGGTGAAGGCCCATTTGGCACTTTAATAAAATAAATTATTTTGGAAAAACTCACATTGGATTTACTCAGGGGTGATCATTGGTGTGCGTTGATTGTGTGAGTTGTGTGTGATATTTGTGCCTCATGACTGATTGATTTACATTGTGGACACACCCATTTTTATTGAAAGTGTTGACATGGGAACCTATCATAGTGAGTGAATCTTCTAAGAACGATTTCTACACTAGTTTAGATTACACACTGGCTAGTGTACCCATAGTAGGGGAATGCTATGTTATTGCTGCTATAGGGATTGGTCCCCTCGGTTTGGCCATGCAAGGCTATGTCGAGCGTTAGGGTGTTATGACGTCGTCGAGTTGGGGCATGCCTTCAGGAAGAGTCACATTTATGGTATGTTCTGGATTGTTCATGATCTCCTAGGTTCGAACCATGTTTTCTTCAGAATTTGTTTGTTTGTGGCAGAATATTGAGAGGTATAGTTCGGTTTCTGGCCCATGTGTGCCACTTTTTTTTCCATTTCCCTTGGAATGTGTTATGTGTTATGTTTGGTCTTCCTTTTTGGATAACAACTGAGGTTTGGATTTCTAAATTATTAACAAAAACTGTTTTAAAATGCAATGCACCTATTCATTTCAAACATTAAACATGTTTTTAAGTTAAAAATGGAAATGGACTAATACATGGTTTAGAAATGAAAGCATGTGGGGAAACCAATATATTATATAATTTAGTTCAAATCTGTAATTTGTAAATTTCTTTATTTTAATGGTAGTGCATTGGGAATAGTTATCAGGCTAGACTACTGAGTTTTAATACTCGTGCCTATAGGTGTTTTCTATTTTTAGTGTTTGTGCAGGCTACATCTTGGGTGCGTTCACCTTGGTTGACGATTGGTCGTGAGTAGGAGAGTGACTCGCATGGTCCCACATAGATAGTGGTTGTCTCTTTCGGTTAGTTTTATTTTCTTTTATTCTTGTTTAGTTGCTTTACTTGGTTTGTTTATCATTGCACTGCTCTGTATTATTTCAGTTTTATATATTTATTTATACAGGAAAAATCATTCCCACAGCTCTATTGATGCCCTGGTGCTTGTCACTATCCCGAGAGAATCGGGAACGCCTCTTAGGCCATGTCACGGAACAGATCGGGTGACTGGTTCAGGGTCGACCTGGGTCGTTTCGTGACACCATCTCCCTCCGATTTCTCATCATGAACACATCTGTTCTTCCAAAAAACTAGAACTACAAGAACACACATAAGCTAGAGAACCCTCTTGGCCATATCCAAGATATTCACCACGTAGTCTTCCAGAAAATCATCAACAACTCCAAAGGTCGATATATATATGATTTTTTTGAATAATATTGAAATAATATATATAGTTTTTTAAAAAAATAATGCAAATCCATGTATCTTATAGGATGAAATATCATAAAATTCATCCGCATCAACCCCTGCAAAATCTAGAAAGGGATGTTAATTATATCTACTAACATCAATTTCCATCTAATATGTTGATTCCACTTTCTAGGATAAACATATAATAAAACACGGTCTCCCCAACTAACAATAGTTTTATGTAGTGAAAATTTACAGAATACTTCTTCCCTGAAAAAGTAGTAGCTATACAATTCCTAACTAGTTGTACTAGATCTAATATCTACTGCACACGATATTATTCGAATAGAAAGACCTCTCTTTACTTAAAATAAAATATAGGTGATCAGAATGAACTACTATAATAGAATACATGCACACGATATTATTCGAATAGAAAGACCTCTCTTTACTTAAAATAAAATATAGGTGATCATAATGAACTACTATAATAGAATACATAAGTGTATGTCATTACATTTTCCATTTTTTTATTATATGTGGATTATAAACGCACTAGATGTCTCTCTAATGAATTTTCAAAATCTAAAATTTGTTGTGGTTGAATTTCATCGAATACCACCATTATTTTAATTGAATAACAAGTAGTCTGTATATGATAGGATGTACATTGTAGTATGTGTGATCCCAAGACCATATTCAATATCTTTCACAACCGCAATGTAAAATGATTACCTCTAGTGAAATCATTGGCCCATAGATCCCATTAATGTAATATAACCACTTTGATGTATATATTTATATTCTAAACCATTGATAAGATCTCCTTGTTATGTTATAAAATGGGATCTATTTTCAAGATATCTATAATCACCCATACTTTGGGAAAACCACAAGGTGACCACAGAAACCCCATCACAAAAATACACTATGATATCATCCCTTTTACATTGTGAAATTATTAAATGATATAAAAGTACACTATGATATTTTTGAACTGCCTTCACCTTCTGATTGTTTGAACATTGATTAATGATCATTGATTTATACCACACCAAACTAGGCAACTAATAATTGAGGGGTAATCCATTATTCATCTTATAGTGTCCAATAAATATTGTCCCTTTAGTGTTATGTGATTCTCGTATCTACTCATATTTCTTGTCTACAGTAAAATCGACATTTACATGAATGTGCGTGATCTCATCCTCGACAATTTCCTATATAGGCGGTGGTCTATCAACAAAACTCTCTCCTTAGGACCAATCACATGGAATGAAAAATTCGTATCATATTCACTCAATCAAGAAGTAAATTAGTTACCAATAGAGCTTCAAGTATATGAATCTATTTATACTCTTGAATCCTAATATACATCCTTTAAATGAGTACAATCAACATAATTCACTATTTTCCTCTATAAATGCTTCTGTATGAGTCTGTTTCCCCATATAATCAACTAAAAAAATTAAATTTCCCAACCGTATAAACATGTTTTATGTCAATACACTATAGGTATTTGACCCTTAATGACTATATAAGGTTAAAATCAGGTACATTGAATATGTATTTTATGAGTTTTTTCATCCATTCAGACAATGATCCACTCTCTTAATAGATAATTCCCGTAATATAATAGTCATGAAAAAATTTAACATGATCTAGATGATATATCGAGTAATTACTATAGTGATGGATAAACCGGCATAACTCATAATATATGACTCATTTTTCATACATAATAATGTCTCCTAGTACAATTACTAATGCATAAAATAAACATTGTAGACCCATCTAGGACCAAGTAGTGTATGGATTAATTCTAATGTAATTGTTTCATTTTAGCCTCGAATTGAATTATGACATGCTTTACACCATGAAAAGTTTAAACCATTTTTTTCAAACCCATAATAAGTGATGAAATTATTAAAAAGTCGTATAAAAATACTAAAATATCCAAAGAACCCAATAAACAAATAATATGAAATGTGTTCTTCATATACCCCTTGGAAACCATTGATCTCACCTTATATGGTCCAAAAGACACTCCAACCTCCCAGATTATGTGACCCTATAATTGAACATTATTAATTCAAAAGTTGAATGTTATAATAATAGAATAAAAACTATTCCCTCTCAGTTTATTAAATATTATTTCAAGGTGTTTTACATGATCATGTAAAGTAAGACAACACACTATGTTAAAATCCAAAAAAAAAACTTCAATGATAGAATCATGATATGGGTGAAAAAATTCCATAGTTCCTTATAATATACTGGTGTGTTTATGAGACTAAGAAACATTACGAAATTCTCACACATGATACATATAATACTGAATGTTGATAAAAATATATCTAATGGCCTGACTCATAACATATGATAGCACAAAAGAAATCAATTTTCAAGAATAACCTTTCTCATAAATGATGAATGATGAGGTGTTATAAACAAGGTAAATGGAAACATTTATCAACTATAATCTAATCAAATTTTTAGTATTCCACACATATTATAAGGTTCACATCTAACTTTTCAGTGAAATGCATTGGTTAAAATTAGGTATTAGTAATAGTTCATATAATCCCTTTAAATTACATGTACACTAAGTTACTCTTGAGTTCATTATCTGTATTTGGATACATCCAATATGTGTGAATAAATATTAGTGCTACACTAAGAATAAACTCAATAGTTAACTCCACCTCTCTATCAATAGGTAACCTAAGAAATTATAATGTATAAGAAATCTATTAAATGATATTAATAACAGGTCAATCTACTCTAAATAGTCATTTATTAGAGAAAAAACTATAGAAATCTAGACTGTCACTCAATCTAGCTCAGGATTGTCATGTAAAAATTTAATATCCTAAAAAACCAATTCTACATTGTGAATATTAATTCTAACATTAAGTGATATATAGGGAACTATTTGGAGATAGATATAGACATGAGTTTGACTGGGTACTAATTAATATACATCCCAAATAATATCATATCCAGTCATCTCAAGGATGAATCATTTATATAAAAAATCATAATTTAAAATTTTAAGGGAACAATCTATACATCAGAATATGAATTCTAATCCCACAATGAATGGATTATCAAAATAAATCAATTAATTGAAATATTAAGCATCATTCACAATACTATAAATGATATCTAAAGATATAAAGGAGTTAGGTGAACATATGTCAAATTAAACATTCTATATAGTCAAGGCTTCAAATTTCCTAGATATAATAGTTTATGGAATTAAAATATTCTCCTCTGGAGATTGGTATACTAAAAATATGTAGCCCAATACAAGGACCTGGGTTATAACTTGACTAATTTCAGTAATACTACTCTGATATAACATCTTATTCTTGCCAATATCCACTAGCCACGACCACCTACTCTACCTATTCATCCAATAGTTATACATCTACCTGATTAAGGATGAATTGTAGATCACGCTACAGACACTGAGTCATTTCATACACCATTGTATTGATCAATTCACTATAGGTAATTCCAAACTGTAGAATAAGACCCATAATTTTACATTCCCAATAATCAATTTGGTGCCTAAAAAGTTGGGATTCGTGTGTCCCATCATACCACATTGGTGATATATTACATGGATACTTCAGTACACAATTTTATTTCTAATACATATGTATAATGGTTAATAGTGACACTTCTAGATTCTTGATGAACTACTTCCCTATATAATAATGGAAAACAACTCCCCACTCGTTAATATTTTTTTAGGTTATGCTATTATTTGATAGTCTGGTTCACAATCACATTGAATGTAGTAAAAAACAAATAAATCTTAAATCAAATGGAATATTGGAGTCCATAACAAATTTTAAATGACCTATAATAGATTACACCAAGAAGAGTAGTTAAAAAACCAAATCTATGTGAAAAAATGTGTAAAATTCCATAAATGAAAAGGTATACTACTCTAGGGGCGTAACCTCTCTAGTCTAGTTATACCTCTGTGTATTAGGAATAAAATACTCGTAGAAGGATATATGGGAGACCCTAAATGAAATAAATTGTTGTTTATCAGCCAATGTAAAAAAACCCTCCATATCTAAGGAAAACATATAAGAATATATTATATAAGAATCAATCTCCATTATATAGGTGTATCAATATGATCTAAGATAATTAAAATAACCTCTGGCCATTACTCGGTAGATTGAGAACTACCTTTCCCCAAAAAGGAAATTGGTTCCTACTGCCGAACTCTCTAGTCAATTCAGTTTATATAAGAGCTAGGTCATGGATATCCCTATGTATACTATAATTGAAAAAATTATTCCTCTCATATATTAGTGATAGTTCCCATATCTGGTATGATATTAGGTGCAACAGGTGGCACTATATTCAATAATATTAGTGGTCTATGATCCAACACCTCAAGATAATGATATTATCCACCCTAATCACATTCATCATTACACCCTCATGTTGGAAAATTTATATTTTTTCAAATATATTCCTCAAAACATTATTTTATAATTTAAAGGACTATAAAAAAAATACGACTACTATAAATCCTCCCGATATAAGAGTCAACATCCAATTTTCGAATTATAAATCCAAGTCTAGCTAATAAAGAATACCATGACGAATCACAATACACTATCCCAAATTCACTCTATTTGAGGTTGATTTTGGGTCATTTTCTCTTTTTATGGAATTTTTTTTGGTCTACGGAGTTTCAAATACAAGTATTAGGGGAAGACACTCGTTATGTTGTAACGTGCATCACCATTTATTAGAAACCATTCCATATGAATTTTCAGAAACCATGAAAGTTATATATATATATATATATATATATATATATATCTTGGTTCAATTATATTAATTACCATTCCAAAGTTATAAATACTGAGTCATTATAAGTTAAAATCCAAACATCATGTAAATTTAACTTCACCCATCAATTCGGCCTCAGATTACAAAAAAGTCCATTTTTAATGATTCAATTATATGGAAAAAAATTTACATTTAAAAAAGGTAAAACCCTTATATATTATATTTAGAATCCATTTACGCACAATTGAATAACAATTTAATTCATATAACTCAAGATGCATGGATCAAACAAGTCATAATTAATTAGTTAAGGTAACACTCTCTAGCTATATATAAAAATTCCATTCAGGTTGATGTAGAAAATATAATTGACCAATTTTATATTTCATTCATTATATAGAAAAGTTTTCCAAATAATATAATTTTTATTAATTTAACATGAATGAGGTATCTATAAATCAGGAAATTCAATCTACATGGGATGTTCTACAAATGGAATGTGAATATCTATTTTCATATAATAAAGAAATATTCTACACCACCTTGTCAAACCAACCTAATTGTAAAATAAAATACATATTGATAACAAACACTAAATGTGATGTGTGTCACCCAATTGTGAAATTATTACAACTATAACAAGATAAAAGGAGAAAAAAAACTCTGTTACTAAGAATCATGACATTTTCAATGTACGTGAGTTGGTTACTCCTAGGAATAGCCTAATTATATAATTATTAAAATTTCGTGTATCCTATACATTAAAAAATAGTATTGAATAGAAAATAAAAATATAATACCAATTTTTTAAGTCCCAATTATTGTACACTGATATTTGACCCAACATAATAGGCCACATGACCCCAAGAATGCATCAAAATACAATATAGTAAAGAATTATGGTATAATTATAAATAAAAAAATTAGAGAAAAATAATGGATTAGAAAATTAAAAAATCATTCAAATAAATATAATAAAAAATAAGTAATAATAATATTCATATAAAAAAAATAAAAATTTCATTATAATATAAAAAAATTTGGGTTATAAGGAAATAATGTGGGAAACAGAGTACATATTTAACCTACACAAAAAATCCACAATACTGAAATATATACCTAGTAGAATAAATTCAAAACCCATATTTCTTTACTCTAATACTCCATCGTCATATACAAAATCATGTTTCCATATCCGACTTCATCCTATTATCCCATCCTTCTTTTATGATGTCTCTATAGGTACCAATCTGTAGCCTAAATAGTGTGTGAGTAAAACTCAATAGGCCATAACTTATTGGTTTTAACAAAATCCATTATGTGATTATATATTGCGGAGTTTGAAGTTGTAACAAATAATAGAAGTAAACAAATAATCCATGCCACTCACGGTTCCTCAAATATACCATTTTGATACTATCTACTTCATCCTATCCATATTATCTATGAGAACTATACTTTTCAATTAATATTTATAATGTCAGGACCTATGGAATATAATGAAGTAATTAATATATGGTTATTATAATATAAAATTTATCAGTTTTAATTTTATTAATTTTCTAGGAGATTTGTGAAATCCCTATTTGTGTACCCTTGGAAATTTACATTGAAGGCAGTTTATTACTTGAGCTCTACAAATATGTCATTAGTATCATCAGTGGGAGACATGGAAGAACCCAAAGGAATAATACAAGAAGATCGTTAACATAAAGATGAATCTATTGAGAATCATCAATGGAATTCATTTTATTATAACTTTTGAAAATATATATGAACCCTCAGTTCCATGCCGTGGAATTCATAATAAAGATAAAAAGACCAAACAAATGAGTGGTGTTTCACATGGAAGATAAATCAATGACTTAGTTGGAACACCATGATCATGTCTAAGGAAAACTAACGTGTGATTATATGTGTCTCTAAGGTTATGAAAAACTTATAATGTAATTCATGTTCTATGAATATAATCATGCATGATATAATAGTCGATAAGGTGTCTATTATAATAACGAAAACCATGATCACAATTTAAATTCAAATAATGGATATTTGGTCTACTATTGAATCCACCAATAATTAAAACTGTTATTTCATTTTAATTATGAGGAATGTCCACATTCCCTAAATTGAAGTTTTGTTATATTTAATATTCTTAAGGGCCAATCAAGATATCACACCATTTCATTTTATTCAATTATTCCATAAATTTGTATTGGATAGGTTTAAACACCTCAAAAGTGGTTTAATTTCATAACTCTATGTGAATATCATAAATATTTTACGTAGTGAATTATAAGGGATGACACAAGTGAATATGGAAAACCTCCAAAAAATTAGGTGGTAAGGAAAAACTGTTAATGTATATTAAATTTTTTAGATTATTTTTAAAATTTAAATGGAATCAAAAGAATGGTCTTCTATGTGGCATGATTGAATATAATATAGACAACCACAATTTTTAGGATAATATCAAGAACACCTACCTTATACTAGTAGAAAATTCCACCTTTTGTATCAGCATCTAATTTAGGATATAATGTGTGAAAATAAGAAACTGAAACTTTCATATATAATGGTGAATACTATATCACATGAATAAAATATTCACGATGAACAAAGAAAGAGATGAATGATGTTAATGGAGTCAAAGGCATTATATGTGGGATAAAACCTTATCAATGTAATAGAAATGGGAAGTCATATGAGGATGATATCTCTTATAATTGAATATTTAATGGGGGTGTGGATTCCATGGTCTATTATTAATAGATGGGGAAGAAAGGATATGAAAATAATGTTAATATATTTTGGAGAAAATTTTCATTTTACCCTTTTTAGAGGGTCACATGGTGTCGCCAAATTATTGACAATGTCATGTACCAACACTATTCTATATCATGCACCCAACATAGTATTGGAACGTCATTAAGAAAATAGTGTACAACCCATGTGTATTTTTTCCAAGGAGACCACCCTTTCATGATTTGAAACAAAGCTAAGAGAAACTATGTATCATCTTTGAGACAAACACCTATAATTTATTACCTGTTTTACATGGATATTAAGAGTCCCTACGATAGTTTAAAATTGTTAATCTACTTCATATGGAAACATGTTTGATCCCCATAGGTACTACTAACCATGCACAATCCCAACACACCACCCTTCATATGATGAAATATGAACTACATACTCAAAACAATAATGGGATGATACAAAATGATCCTTAACCAATTAAGAAACGATACAAGTATAAAGAACACAAAAAAATAATGGATCTATAAATATTAGACGATAAGGATAAAAAAATCCTGGTAAATCATAGACCATATAAAATAATTAATGTGGTTCTTTGACATGTGTACATTTAGCACCATCTTTTTTTGTCTTTCATGAATCATGATTGGTTTAATTTTTTTGGATTATGTAAAATCAACATTCAATCAATTTATCAAGACTCAAGATGTTGTCCTTCATGGTTCTAACATAGTATACATTAGCAATGAATGATTTATTTACACATTTTTATAATCAATATATCACCTATTATGTAAAAAGACACTAATTAGTTGCCAAAAAAGTAAATATCTTCTAAAACCATAATATATGTTATTGTAAACATGTTCTTATGAATTTTCTTGTGGTTTTTGGATCCATATCCATGAATCCAAAAACCTTTATTTTTTTAATTTTAGTTCCAAAAACATAAGGGACTTCACAAAAATATCTCATGTTTCAATGATATTTTCCTCATTTTTTCATTTCTCTATGGGCTTTGTACTGCAACGTTTATTGACATAAGGATTTTTAGTGAATTTTGCAGAAATTAACTTTTATCTTGTTATATGAATAATGAATATTGAATCGTTCCCTTATTTTATTCATTTTTCTCATTTAGAAACATTTATAGGCCAACAACATCCTTAATTTGGACTTCTTCACCACATACTCCACTTCATGAACAAATTTAATCTCTATAAAGTTCTATACCTTGACCAATTTTAAATGTCCCCTTACTTGCTTTTTGGAATTTTAATGAGAAAATTTTAATGTAAGGGCACGTTCCTCAAAATTTTTATCACTCTACCCATTCAAAATTAAATTACAGGCTTAAGGAGATCCCATGTGTTATTAGATAGAAATAATTTGTAGGTTATTATTGACCTCTAATGATATAATTATATAATAAATTTTTTAATATATGGATCAAAAAATATTTCCACAGAATCCCATTTTTTCAAGATTTACTCCATTACATCATTATTCATTAACCACTACCATTACATGTGCTTGATATATGATATTGGGTTTTGATGATTTCATAATAATTTATTGAGGTCAAGTCATAGATATTGATGTTGTATTCACATCATCCTGTCAGCACCTTTTAATTCTTTATACTGGTTATCAAATATATCCTTATATGTTTTTTATTTCATGATTATATAAAATGTGGACTCATCATGGCATTGATAAATAGTGGATTTGGACTATAATGATTCATAAATTCTACCCAAACGATTTTCTTATTTCTACTAGGAGATATTCCTTTGTTTATATAGACACTTGATTGGTTTATCTGTCTTCCATGCTTACCATCACATTATGGGGGAAAAACACTTCAAATTGGATCCACTAATAATCATATATTTTCTTCAACAATTTGGTAATTAAAACATTAGAAGTCATGTTGTCCATGAATTTTGTCGGGATTTGTTAAAAAATGAGAATATTGGTGAAGGAATAAAACAACCATAAGTATTTATATTTTTTTTATAATAGTATTACAAAATGGAGAGTGTTTTGATGATATGGATTGGAAAAAATAAATACCCTTTTATAAAAATGAAGAGTGGTGTCCATGGTAAATAGAAAATGAAAAATGTATACAATTTATTAAAGTAGGATAGTGGTGTGGGTGCTCCAAAAAAATATGGGTATTTTGATATGGTCATAGGATAAGAAAAATATTTAAAAATGATGGTCTTATGTAAGGAATATTTGAAATATAGGATAGGAGAAAACATCACTGTAGAAAAATGGAGTTTCAAAAAATAAAAAATCATGGAAAATGAGATAGTGTAATAAAATTTAAAAATGATCATAAAAAATTAAGCATATCAATCCCTATATGTCTATAATTGATCAGATGTAGATGTCAGTGATCATTTACCCACAACAAAAAAAACCTTCAAACCCACCAATGCCACTAAAAGTGATTTTTTAGAAAATAAAAACCATATCATCAGAGTTGTTCATAAAAAAACATTATAGAGTATAGAATAATATTTTACTTCTTCTGTCATATTTCAAAAATGAACACATGAAACCCAACCATATTATAAGCATAAATATTTTGAAATAAGAAAATAAATAAAAATGATAAGAAAATAAATTTTTCCAATTTTATT
Organism: Viscum album; assembly: GCA_963277665.1. Classification (NCBI taxonomy): domain Eukaryota; kingdom Viridiplantae; phylum Streptophyta; class Magnoliopsida; order Santalales; family Viscaceae; genus Viscum; species Viscum album. The sequence continues at coordinate 295,844,675 of OY728132.1, read as the reverse complement.
AGTAGGTGATGCGCAATCCTTCCATGAAAAACATGTTTAGATAAAATATTTTATGTCTCTAGCATATTTTATAATTGTGATGGTCGATTTCACCTAAAAAATAGGATAACATTGATAAGTGGTGTAGAAGCCATGCGAAGGGTTATAGAAATATATGATTAAAGCCTTCCAATCATAGAGGCACATGGGATGAAACTGAAGAAGATCTTCCCTCTTATGTGGGATAATGTATCTTGAAAATTTTTCAAGGGAAAATAATTATTTTCTAAGTGCACTACTTCCTACATGGTGATTGTTGATAGGTTTAGTCTTTATATGAATTATAATAGATATTAATAGGTGATATATATGCCAGATAATATGGATCCCTATAATAAATAATATGGGGTAGTGAATAATGATACCATTTAGAGGAATATGTTATTGAGGGAAAAGTGGTTATTGGGCCTTTTGGAACAAAATTTTAAACACCCACTGATTTTGGAATCACATAGAACTATGAAAACCCTATATTAATATTAGAATATATACCTAGTTCCAATTATACAACTATATGAAAACACTTATAAGGAAAATTTACATGGAACTATTTTAAGAAAAATAAAACCGATAAAAAGTGACTAAAGTTATAAGGGGGTGTTTTTGGGAATTTATGAAGTGCCTAGTGGTTGAGGCGATGAGTAGAATTGGCTAATAGTTGAGGATTACATTTATATAGTGTAACAAGTTTATGTTGTGATGATGGTGAACATGATTAAAACAAACAATCACACAAAAATAATTAAAACTATATTTCACATAAAGTGATTCCAACTGTTACAGTATGATCGATGTTTATGGGTTTCTCAAAGGAAAATAAATATATCATGTTAGGAATGTTTGGATGTTTAAATGTAATATATCTATCATTTCAAAACGTTTAAGTATTAATATGTGTTTTTTACACCATCCAATATCATATAATTTTTCCCATTATTCTAGTGTTGGGTCGTTGGGTGGTGTCACCCACCTCATAACATTAAATTCACCATCACAAGGTGTTGAAATCATTTAAATCTAAACTAATTTCAATCCCATTCAACAAGAATAAATTATCATGCATTTATTGAAGTAATTTATTTATGAAACTACTACGTCATCAGTCATTAGCTTCAAAGTTATGTGTTGATGTCACCAGAAATAGGATATGTTGAAATTGACATTCAATAAAAGTCTTTCTCTTATTAAAACATGACACCACATGTCGCATCCTACATTGTTTCACTTGGATCACAGATAGAGAGTCCCTTTTATTTATTTATGAAATAATTTTTTCTTGTACATGAAATATCTTTTCCCAAACATCTCTAAATAATGTCCATATTTTAACATCAGCTTGTATTTTTGTGAACCATCCAATAATGTAAACATATTGTATCATTCAGTCATGTTGTTTCTAAAACATGGGTCACATTACCAGAAACTATTTATAACTTCTACTAGGAATAAATATTTTTAATTATGTAACAATTTATAAGGACTTTTTTGGTCTCCTAGACAGCGTTATAGTGTTCATCCATTAAATTTTCAGAATCATTTCCTTGTATCTTCACCATGTTCATTACTTACCTCCATTAACATCATAGATTGTGGGACTATTTGATGTATTTCCTTGAATATTTTAAATTATAGAACATGATCATTTTCTTTTACTGACCACCTCCAAACACCACAATCCCTATCCCACCAAAGTTTTTTTTCCACTCTCAACACTAATGACATTGTGTTTCAACATCTTTTTTCATATAATTCCATTATTATTAGTTACAAATTGGAATATTTTAATTCCACAACTATCATTTCTACGATCATAACACTCTTACTCAATATTTTGTAAACTATGTGCTTATATATGATGTCTTTCTTATGGTCAAAGATAATTTAAATAAAAATAATAACATGAATAGTCCTAGAATTAACTTTGATAATTAATTATTTTTACCACCTTCTTATCATTGAACATGTATAGTAGGAGATTTATATTGTAATCATGACTGATGAGGCACATGGAAAAAATCATTAATTATCCAAAAATATTTAAAAATAAATAAATTTAATCTCATAACATAATTTTAGTACCCCCCCCACAACTCAACCCTAATATCTATGGTCTTCATGGAATCCCATGTTTTCTTATCCATGATCTTTATAGTGATAATTTATTGTATCTTGCATAAAATTGATTAAAGGATGGTATATAATTACACTCGATTGTCTTGAAAATCCATGTTCATGGATTAAATTTCTATTCATATTCCTTTCACTTTTTTCTTAACATTCATCCAAAGATCCCAATAATCGATGCTTTTATGTGTCAACATGGGGTACACTATCTTATATCTCTTATACATCACAAAATTCCTTATCTAAGGGTTATGATTGATATAATCTCATTTTAAACTACCACTACTGTAGATATGTTGTGTTGGTGATAATTTTGAACAATAAAACAATTTTTTATCATAATTTTGGTAGAAATATATTTTACCCTATTATAAAATATTTGTGAACATAAACTTGAACACACAAAAAATACAGTTCACAGGGAATGGGGGAAATACCCTAAGTACAGTACATAAAATCATTTCAAATTTAAAACATTCATGAGAAAATTTCAGATAGGATCACACGAGAAACTATTTAATGGGAAGTACAAGTGAAAAAAAATTAAGGAGGTGGTGAGTTGTAGAGTTGATTGGAAGTAGAGTAGTGATTAGTGATATGTGATGGATAATAATGTCGGTTGAAATTGAGGATAACAGGACGAAAATTTCACAATGGTATGATGGGACATGGCTACCCATTATTACACACAACAATGCCTTCAAAAATAAATAATACAAAATAATAAAATAAACTTATAATGAATACAAATATATATGAAAACATAACACATGGTTTTATGTATTGTTGAATGAGTTATATTATAAAATAAAATATATAATAATAGTCTAGATAATATTAAATATAGATGTGGATTATACATTGATCATGTGAATATATATATATATATATATATATTAAATAATGATATGTATATGAATCAATAACAACAATAATTCTTGAGGAAGATAATCTATCTTACATTGTGAAAATGTAATTGTTGTATATCAAAAATGATAGGATGAAAAATATCTCTCCAGTATCTCTTTTTTATTAATTACATACAACTTATTTTGAGATAAACACTAAATTAATATAGAATCACATTAAATATAGCTATACAGTTAATCAAATCTAAAAAATCATAATGGGAATTTGTTTCATAGATGAAAATACAGAGACAAAAGATCACCTTTATCTGTGTTTTTAGCATTCCTAAATGTATCACATTTCAAGGAATTTTTTAATCAGGAAAAAATAACCCTTTTTATCTCAATGTCACATAAAATTTAATCCTTAATTAAAAAATATATATTATAGAAATCATATTTTAAAAGAAAAAATATTTATATTGATATATATATAATATGCTTAAATATGATTAATATAAAACTAAATATATTTTATATATATAGTGAAAAACATAACTAGTTATACATTATTTATAAAATAATAAAAAAATAATATAAATTACAATTGTACTAAATAATATTTAGTATTATACATTTTAAAAATGCTTCATGAATGAAAAAAATTCTAATTATTTAATATCTTTTGGAATATTAAAAATATTGATCCAAATTTAAACATCCATAACCATTAATATGAGTATCTATTTTGGTTATAGAAGATGTAATGTGATCCCTATAACACCATTAGATTTAATGAAATAGTTTTTCCATTATTAATTTAATTTCACTAACTGTTTTTGTTATTGATCAAAACATTCAATTAAAATATTATTATTTAATGTTATAGTTTTTACCATGCCATTGGAATGGTCAAAATAAATATGAGAAACTAAATTATGAAAATATATGGTTTGCTGATGTGTAAGAAATTCATTCACTTATGACTGAATATTTATAAATTAAAATAAATACCATTTCAAAATAAGTTAAATATTTTTAAAAAATATGATGTTTTTGTGCTCTGATGTGTTTTTCATTTTTAATTTTTGAAAATAAAATTTTCTGATTGAATTTAATAAAATATATATTATATATTCAATTAAAAATTTTAAATTATAATTTTGTGTATCTTACGAATGAGATAATAAAAAATATAATTTTATGGATAATAACATTATTTTTCTAAAAAAGCATATTTATTTTATTATTGCGCACGTATATCAAAATTATTTTTTTAATACTTATTCAAAACTAATTTTAAAAAAATTATGTCATTTTCTAGAATAATAACTTAAAAAGATCTTATAATTTTTTTTGATTTTCCGAAATGACAAAATTTTATATGAATAGTGAAAACAGATGATTTTTTTAAGAACATATACTTTCATTCATATTACATACAATATAAATTTTATTTTACGGTGGTATGAAATATATAATTATATCAATTATATATATATATATATATTAACCTATCTTTGTATATTAGAATAAATTTCAAATGTAATTTACTTTTTAAACATTTGATGATTTTCTCTTTGCAAAAAAACATTTTAAACGATCACATTAGTTTATTTTTAATTAAAATTTTTCAATTTAGTGGATGGAAATATTATAATTTTACTAAAATTATATAATCATTATTAATAGTATATAATTATTTCAAAATTCATTTAGAACATAATTGATACTAAGAAAAAGAAAAAATCACCACCATAGTTAAGGTCAAAATATGATTATGATGGGATTAAACTAAAACTATATGGTGAAAGAAGAACAAAAAATATCTAAAAAATATTTAATTGAAATACTTTGACCATAAAACTAGAATTATAAATAATTTACCATTTTTAGGTGATGTGGATTGTGAAAAACGTTGGCGTACATTATTATTTTAAAATATTGCATGTTTGTCATCCCCCCACCCAGTAATAGAAGGCCTCCCCCGATGCTCCCCTCTTTACATATAAAAAAATAATAGGTTAGCCCAATACCATACCAAATACCTTAATAATACCCCTACCCCACCATATAGGGAATGTTGAGATTATAAATCCAATATTGTAAGTATTTCAAATATACCTAAGGAAGAATTTTGAGGTGGATGTAATGCTTTTTACAGTATGATTTTGTTTTACCTCTTCTATTAGAACCATGAAATCTAAATAAAATATGATAAAATCACTAATCCTATACGACTTATGTAATTTTAATTTTTTTATGTTTATGTAATAAATTAAATCTATATCCACACCAATAAAAATGGAAATGAAATCATTGATCTTGTGTAAAGATGATTACTGTCTCACGAACAAATGTTATTTTTTTTCCATCACCAATGGTCATGAAATGATATAATGATTGATTTAATTATTATATATTATAATTGTGATATTTTTATACCTATTTAATTATAATAACACGTATATTTTCTTTCAACACAACCCATTAGAAGACAATAACAACACACATGTGCACGGTATACAGCCGTCTCAAGAACAGATATGATGTGTTTTTAGTTTCTGATTAACATGGATGATAATAAGGATATATTAAAGGAAAATATATAATATTTTAAATTAATTATAATTATTTAATTTTTATATCATATATAGCTTCTTAATCACATTACATGGTATATGTGAAAATTTTCTTTATGTGTACCACATATAAGTGCCTCACGAAGTGATGTGATTCATTCATCAAGTATGCTTTAAGTAGAAGGTAATAAGTACCGTTTAAAAAAAATTGTAACATCCCAGGTAAATAAAGAATAAATAATTTTCATATTTATTAATATTTTTGAATTAAATATTAATTTTACTTTAAAGGGGTTGCTATGTTCGATAGCATACCCGATACGCAACAAAGAGTTTCATTGAAATCTTACGTTGCACACTAGTAATAAAATAATATTATTCTAAATGGTAGTTAACACGTAGCCGTTGTATTGGTGGGAATGAATAGAAAGACCTAAAATATGATTATATATGTTTTTTAAATGTTTTTACATTTATCCAATAATGTATAAACGCTTAAAATAAGAAAATAATTCAATTTTAGGCATAAATACTCTAATATTCACTAAAGATCCACTAATCAACTTTTGATGGAGAACCTTCATTAAATATAGTTTTGGTAACTATTATACATTCTATTGGACCAAATAAAATTCTTCTTTAGAATCGGGACATCAAAATTTATTTTGTGTAAATTTTTGGTATTTTTCCGATAAAGTTCATTTTTTAATGAATAGTGAAAAATGTGGTATTTTAATTCAAAACCACTTTTTAATATAATTTTTTATGTGATTATATTATCATTTTAGTTAGTTTTAAAGTGAAATTATAATATATTTTTACCATTTAATCCAATATTGGTTGTTGGAATTAATTTTACTTTGAAATCAGACTTAATCTAGTGTCTATCTTTTGATACTTATTGTTTCATAAAAACACGCTATTTGGTCTGACATCGAGAATTAATTATTAAATTAATTAATGCAACTTATATGTTTTTAATTTTTTAAAATATACTTCATTTTTGAATTCGGAATATCAAATATAGCTTACGGTGATGTTTTGGTATTTTTCTAAAAAACTTCAATTTTTGATGAATAGTGAAACCACTATGTGGTACTTTAAAAATTGATTTTTCGTTTAAATGAAATTCTACCACCTATGTGTTTTGAATTTAAAAAATATGACACACATGGTTGTCATTAAGAAGTAAAATGTGGTTCAATGGGATTAAAATAATTTTTTGGTGAATAGTAACTTTTAAGTTTATTAATCGCGATTGGAGGTAATTAATGTAATTTATGGAAAAATTAATGTTTTAATAATATGAAATGAACATGAAACATGTCCTACCATTATTGGATGTGTCATGTCCTACCAAGAAAATCCATGGGTCAACTTGGGGACCCCATGGAGCCACTTTTGTAGGAAAATGACATTAGAAACATTTTATTTAATGTTAAAATAAAAATGTCACAAACATGAGTTGTTTTACTAAAACAATTTTTAAATGGGGTTATAAAAGTCATATTTTTACTATAAATATTAATTAGAAAGATAAAACTATTTCCTACATAATTATATTTGTTTTATAATTTTTAGACATTAAATAAATTATATTATTTATGACACCATGATGATGCAGCGATTACCTCATTATTTAACGATTTAAATAAAATGAAAAGATAATGTAAAATCTAAGACCTAATCATGTAAAAAACCTATTTAATGGGTGTATTTATAAATCTTATCAAATTATCCTATAAATATACAATTGTTGGACCCTTTTTATCTGAAAATAATTTTATAATAAAGTATCTTTTCTTAACATTCCAAGAGTGCCCCTCCTCTCCTCATATAAAAGGCCCCCACCTCTACCTCCTTACCCACACCTCTAAAGCCTTTTTTTTGGACAAGATCGGATCTTTTTGTCTATAAACATCCCTCTCTTACTCCTAGAGGCCTCACATTGGGCATAAGTCTTCCCAAGAAAGTCTTTGATCTCAAATCAAAAAGAGTTACCCGTTTTAAAGGTAGTGTCTTCTCTTGTGTTATTATGTTTTATTTTGCTTCTCCAACCTCCTAAACTCTTTTTATTCATTTATTTTGTAACAAAACCAGTATCCTAAATATACTAGAATGTGGTTATAAGACGTATTCGAGCTAAACTTACACACTCCTTCATCTAATGTTTAAAGAACATACTATTTCTGTGGATGGCGAATTTCTGCCTCACGAAACGATGATTGTTCAATATTTTTTTAACACCTTTAATAGTGGCCATTAAGATGTCACTATATTTATATATGATATATATTATTTTTATGTTTTCCTTATGCTTCTGTATTTTTCATTTGTGGAATACCTTAATGGTTTCCATTATGGGTAAACACAATAATTTCAATTTAGGAAGTGCGGAATACCGCCCCCTCAAAGTGATTTGATTCGTTAATTCCATATGTGGGACGTATAAAGGATGGATTTAAAGTTATTATATATGATCTATGTCACATCTAAATTATAAATATAATCCTGGAATTAAAATATACATACCTCTCATTTAGTTTTAATTCCATTAATATGACATAGAAATGAATGTAGTGTTCATGCGTACGTACGGCTTACCGTCTCCATGAACGGTGCATTTCATTTCTTACCTCTAAATGATTAGGGAATAATATAAATACATGTATATTATGGATATATATGATATATATGATATCCAAATCATGAATATAATTCTGGATATAATGAACCTTTAACCACACGAACAACATGTAATTGTAAGAAGTCCACTTTCGACTTAAGAACCAAATATCGACAAAACAAACATTATTAACTTAAATGATTACATAATTTTTATAACATGGTAATAAGTGATATAAAAGTAATAATAAACTTGAAAAAGGTTCTTAATCATGTAGAAATTAACTCAAGTTTATTATTTAGGATGTTAAAGAACGATCGAGTCAAGTCGGACTCGAGGTAAGGGACTTCGTCTCAATCTCCTTTCATTGAGGCATATTTCGTTTTATACGCAACTTTCTTTTATATGGTTTATAAACCCCTTTGACTTTTACTTTTATACAAAAGGAATATTTTTCTACGAAGTGTTTTACTAAATGGCAAGAAGGAATGCTTCCTTTATCGTACCAGGTGACAACGACCTTTTTCCGCCACCGCGAGTATTATTCGGTTTTTGGCTTCCTCAACAAGCCGTAATGTTTTTTTTAAAATGAAATAAATACCATATACTCTTTTATATATTTTTCTATTGAAAATGGGTTTTATAATGGATTTGTTATTTCAATATATTTATGTGATATATTGTGATCAAAGTGTGGAAATTGTTTCTTTCCATTATATTTGTTTTATGTCTTATGATTTTATAATGGTACTTGGACATTTGACGGGTGGTTACGTGATAAACCATATGACAGGTGGTGCCGTGAATACCAGGACGGGTGGTTACTTTATAACCTCAAATGCATTGGGTATGGATGTCAGCCATATGGCTATTCCATTTATGTATGTGTGAAAGTCGACCGTGTGGTTATTCCATTTAAGTATGTTTGTGTACCAAGTTAACTTTATATGTTATGCGATCTTTATATGGGTTTTACGGTAATATTTTGGTTACAAAAGGGTAAGTAATGATCTTTTATTCAGTGAAGAGTTTTTACTACTTCATAAAGGTGGAAAGTATTACATTGATAAAGTATACATGGTTTACTTGTTGTTTTGAAAAACTAACCATTTTCATTCATTGTGTATCCCTTACTGAGCTTTTTAATGCTCACCCCAAGTTTTTTTTAAAAGTTTTTCACAATACTTAATGTGGAATAGGGTCAAGGATGGGATCAAGGGAAAGTCATGTTATCTAAAACATGGAACTAGACATGTTTCTTTTTAAGAGTTTTTATTTTATGGAAACTTAGTAGAAGTTTCTACTTTGTAATCTTTTGAGATTTAATAGTTATGTCTTAATTCTCTAAAACTCTAAACCTGAAAAGATCCCCAATGTGAATTATTCATTGAATTCAATTTTAAGTAAGGTTTAAGGCCAGGGTCTTATAGTTGGTATCAAAGGTCGTTTTAGAAAACTTTAGGAGTTAGAAAATTGTTAAATTATAAATTAATTTATGGTATGACTGAAATGATATAGCTTTTAAAGATTACCATGTTGCTTCGCCTAAGATATTTCTGTGTTCAGAGTGATTTTTTCCGCAGAGGAAACAAGGTAGCTATGTTGGGATGACATCAGGAGGAAGACAACCGTCCAAATCAGCAAACTGAGATGGTCGGAATTGGAACTAAACAGTTTGTTGAAGTGATGGAATAGTTGACTCAGGCTATAAATGGTGGTGGTATCCATGCACGAGATTAGCCAGATCAACCGCAGAGGAACATGTCAATGGTGGAACATTTATTAAGGCAAAATCCCCCATCATTCAGAGGATCATCTGACCCCGTGCAAGCTGAAGGGTGGATTAAAGCACTGGAGAAGATTTTCTATGTCATGGGGTGTTCAGAACATCAAAAGGTTAGCCTTGTTGTTTACCGTTTTGATGGTGAAGCTGATCAGTGGTGGTCGATGGTGAAAAATATCAGGGATAGTGATGAGATTGATGATCTTCACTGGGATGAATTCAAAGGTATGTTTCTTGAGAAATATTTTCCTAAGGTGGTTCGTCTGTGAATGGAAAAACAGTTCCTAGAATTGAGGCAGGAGGATGACTCAGTGGCTTCTTATGAAGCAAAGTTCACTTGATTGGCAAGGTATGATCCAAACTTCATACATGATCTTCATAGTAAAATAAATTGTTTTTACTCAGGTTTAAAGCCAAATTATCTAAGGGATTTAGCTTCTCATGAGTTCAAAAGTTTTGAAAAAATTGTTCGATGTGCGGAGAAGGTGGAAATGGAGTTTTGCTGATGATCAGGTGTTCTTTGACAAACAACAAAATAAGAGGTCCAGTTTTCAGGAAAAGGGAAAGAATTCATCAAAGAAGCAAGGAGGTAAGAAAAAAAATATCCATCTGGTGAGAAGTGTGGTAAAATGCTTCCTGGAGAATGTTTTTCCAAGTCTGGAAAGTGCTTTCGGTGTGGTAAGTCTGGTCATATTGCTCGTAACTGTAAGTAAGATGATCAAGCAGGCAATGAAAAGCCAGCGGTAAGATGTTTTATGTGTAATGAAATGGGTCATTATGCAAATGAGTGTCAAATGGAGAACTCAACTGGGGAAAAGCAGTCAGACTACAAGAAGAAAGGGGTGGTGAAATCCATTGCAACTACTTCAGCAGATGTTGGGCCATCAAATGAAGTAGTGTCAGGTACACTATTTGTTTGTACAGATTATGCCAATGTGTTGTTTGATTCAAGGTCTACAGATTCTTTAATTTCTGAGAAGTTTTATAGTAAATTGGAAATTCCATATCAAGATATGAATCCTGAACTTATGGTAAAAACACCCGGAGGAAACATTGAGACAAAAAGAAACTATACGAACCTTCCTATCCTTGTGTGCGCAAATAATCTACCTGCAATCCTTATTGTTTTTCCTCTTGCAGAGTATGATGTTATTTTCGGCATGGATTGGATTTCTATTTATCATTCTAAGATTGACTGCAGAGCTAAAATGGTTTCTTTTCAGAAAGAATTTCAGTTCGTGTAGAAGAATGAACCCTTTATTTTGAATTCATATCAGGAAGTTGAGAAACCAGTAAAATATGCATGTGAATGTTACCTTGCACATATTGTTGAAAATAATGAAACTGCTCAGATTAATGATGTGCCAGTGGTAAATGAGTATCTTGATGTTTTTCCTAATGAATGGTTATGTGAGGCTCATAGTTCCCTGTTTTCAATTCATCCTGGCAGTACTAAGAGGTATAGAGATCTGCGGGAGTATTACTGGTGGGATGGAATGAAAAGAGATATTGCCGATTTTACTGTGAAGTGTTTGACTTGTCAGCAGGTAAAAGAAGAGCAGCAGTTACCGAAAGGGATGATTCATCCATTACCAGTGCCAGAGTGTAAATGGGAAAATATATCCATGGACTTTGTTGTGGGATTATAGAGGACATCTCGAGGTAATAATACAATCTGGGTTTTTGTTGATCGATTGACGAAATCTGCTCATTTACTTCCTATTCGAGATACATTTTCTCTAGATAAACATTCTCGATTGTATCTTAAAGATATAGTCAGGTTGCATGGAGTTCTCCTCTCCATTGTATCTGATCGTGATCCCAGGTTTACTTCAAACTTTTGGAAAGGCCTTCAGAAGTCATTGGGTACTGACTTAAATTTTAGTACAGCTTTTCATCCGCAATCAAGTGGGCAGTCAGAACGAACAATTCATACCTTGGAGGATATGCTACGAGATTTCTCTATGGATTATTAGGGAAGTTGGGACCAACATCTTTCTTTGGTTAAGTTTTATTATAATAACATTTTTCATTCCAGTATACAGATGGCACCATTTAAGGCATTATATGGAAAGCGGTGTCGAACTCCAGCATTTTGGGATAAAGTGGGTGAAAGGAAGCTGATGGGACCAGAATTGGTAGAAGAGATGGCAGAAAAAGTTCAGTTGATTCAGAAACACATGATAACAGCTCAGAGAAGTCAGAAGAGTTATGCAGATAACCGGAGGAAGGATCTATCTTTCAAGGTAGGTGATCATGTTTTCCTCAAAGTTTCACCATGGAAAAGTGTGATGCGATTTGGTAAGAGAGGAAAACTGGGTCCATGGTTCATTGGACCATATGAAATTCTGGAGAAAGTTGGATCATTTTCTTATCGAGTGGCTTTACCTCCGAGTTTATCTCAGGTACACAATGTTTTTCATGTTTTGATGTTGAGAAAGTATATGCCAGATTCATCTCATGTTTTGAGCCCAAAGGTAGTTCAGTTGGAAGAGAATCTCTCTTATGAAGAAAAACCAGTCCAGATTCTTGACTGAAGAGAGAAAGTGTTGCGAAATAAGGTAATTCACCAGGTAAAGGTTTTTGGGAAAAAACATATGGTTGAAGAGGCAATGTGGGAATCTGAAAATTCTATGAGGGATAAATACCCCCACTTTTTTATATGTGAATAAAATTGTGAGGACTAAATTCCCAAAAGGGGGGAAGGATGTAACATCCCAGGTAAATAATGAATAAATCATTTCCATATTTATTAATATTTGTGAATTAAATATTAATTTTACTTTAAAGGGGTTGCTATGTTCGATAGCGTACCTGATACACAACAAAGAGTTTCTTTGAAATCTTACGTTGGACACTAGTAATAAAATAATATTATTTTAAATGGTAGTTAACATGTAGCCATTGTATTGGCAGGAATGAATAGAAATAACTAAAATATTATTATATATTTTTGTTAAATGTTTTTACATTTATCAAATAATGAATAAACGCTTAAAATAAGAAAATAATTCAATTTTAGGCATAGATACTCTAATATTCACTAAAGGTCCACATATCACCTTTTGATGGAGAACCTTCATTAAATATAGTTTTAGTCACTCTTATATATTCTATTGGACCAAATAATATTCTTCTTTAGAATCGTGACATCAAAATTTACTTTGTGTAAATTTTTGGTATTTTTCTGATAAAGTTCATTTTTTAATGAATAGTGAAAAATGTTGTATTTTAATTCAAAACCTATTTTTAATATAATTTTTTATATGATTATATTTTCATTTGAATTGGTTTTAATTTGAAATTAGAATATATTTTTACCATTTAATCCAATAGTGGTTGTTGGAATTTATTTCACTTTGAAATCGGACTTAAACTAGTGTTTATCTTTTGATACTTATTGTTTCATAAAAACACGCAATTTGCTCTGACAGCGGGAATTAATTATTAAATTAATTAATTCAACTTATATGTTTTGAATTTTGTAAAATAGACTTCATTTTTGAATTCGGAATATCAAATATAGCTTAGGGTGTTGTTTTGGTATTTTTCTGAAAAACATCAATTTTTGATGAATAGTGAAACCACTAAGTGGTACTTAAAAAACTGATTTTTCTTTTAAATGAAAATATACCACCTCTGTGTTTTGAATTTCAAAAATCAGACATACATGTTAGTCATTAAAAATTAAAATGTGGTTCAATGGGATTAAAATAATTTTTTGGTGAATAGTAACTTTTAAGTTTATTAATCGCGATTAGAGGTAATTAGTGTAATTTAAGGTAAAAATAATGTTTTAAAAATATGAAATGAACTTGAAACATGTCCTTCCCTTATTGGATGTGTCATGGACTACCAAGACAATCCATGGGTCAACTTGGGGACCACATGGAACCACTTTGGAAGGAAAATGTCATTAAAAACATTTTATTTAATGTTAAAATTAAAATGTCACAAACATGAGTTGTTTTACTAAAACAATTTTTAAGTTGGGTTATAAAAGTAATATTTTTTACTATAAATATTCATTAGAAATCTAAAAATATTTCATACATCATTATTTTTTTATAATTTTTAGACATTAAATAAATTAAATTATTTATGACACCCTGATGATGCAGCGATTACCTCATTATTTAACGATTTAAATAAAATGATAAGATAATGTAAAATCTATGACCTACACATGTCAAAACATATTGTATGGGTGGATTTAGAGATATTATCACCCTATCCTCTAAATATATAATTTTTGGACCCTTTTTATCCGAAAATCATTTTATAATAAAGTATCTTTTCTTAACTTTCCAAGAGTGCCGCTCCTCTCCTCTTATAAAAGGCCCCCACCTCTACCTCCTTACCCACACCTCTCAAGACTTTGGTTCGTCCATGATATGCTCTTTTTGTCTCTGAACATCCCTCTCTTACTCCTAGAAGCCTCACTTTGGGCAGAAGTCTTCCCAAGGAAGCCCTTGAGCACAAATCAAATAGAGTTACCCGTTTTAAAGGTAGTGTCTTCTCTTGTGTAATTATGTTTTATTTTGCTTCTCCAACCTCCTAAAATATTTTTATTCATTTCTTTTGTAACAACACCAGTATCCTAAATATAATTGGATGTTGTTATAATATGGACTCGAGCTAAACATACACACACCTTCATCTAATGGTTAAAGAACATACTGTTTCTGTGGATGGATAATTTCTGCCTCACGAAACGATGATTGTTCAATCATCTTTTAACACCTTTAATGGTGGCCATTAAGATGTCACTCTATTTATATATGATATATATTATGTTTATGTTTCCCTTATTCATTTTTTATTTTTCATTTGTGGCATACCATTATGGTTTCCAATGTGGGTAAACACGAGAATTTCATTTTAGGAAGTGCGGACTACCGCCCCCTCAAAGTGATTTGATTTGTTAATGCCATATGTGGGACGTATAAAGGATGGATTTAAAGTTATTATATATGATTTATGTTACATATAAATTATGAATATAATTTTGGAATTAAAATATACATACATCTCATTTAGTTTTAATTCCATTAATATGACATAGAAATGAAAGTAGCGTTCATGCGTACGTACGACTTATCGTCTCCATGAACGGTGCATTTCATTTCTTACCTATAAATGATTATGTAATATTATAAATACATTTATATGCGGGATATATATGATATATATGATATCCAAATCCTGAATATCATTCTGGATATAATGAACCTTTGACCACACGAACAACATGTAATTGTAAGAAGTCCACTTTCGACTTAAGAACCAAATATCGACAAAACAAACATTATTAACTTAAATGATTACATAATTTCTATAACATGGTAATAAGTGATATAAATGTAATAATGAACTTGAAAAAGGTTCTTAAGCAAGTAGAAATTAACTCACGTTTATTATACAGGACGTTAAAGAACGATCGAGTCAAGTCGGGCCCGAGGTAAGGGACTTCGTCTCAATCTCCGTTCACTAAGGCATATTTCGTTTTATACACAAAATTCTTTTATACGGTGTATAACCCCCTTTGAATTTTACTTTTATACAAAAGGAATCTTTTTCTACGAAGCGTTTTACTAAATGAGAAAAGGAATTTTTCTTTTATCGTACGCGGTGACAACGACCTTTTTCCACCGCCGTGAGTATTATTTGGTTTTTGGCTTCCTCAACAAGACGTAATATTTTTCTAAATGAAATAAATTCCATATAATCTTTTATATATTTTTCTATTGAAAATGTATTTTATAATGGATTTGTTATGTCAGTATATTTATGTGATATATTGTGATCAAAGTGTGGAAATGTTTTCCTTCCATTATATTTGTTTTATGTATTATGATTTTATAATGGTACAAGGACATTTGATGGGTGGTTACGTGATAAACCATATGACGGGTGGTTCCATGAATACCAGGATGAGTGGTTACGTTATAACCTTCAATGCATTGGGTATGGAAGTCGGCCGTATGGATATTCCTTTTAAGTATGTGTGGAAGTCGACCGTGTGGTTATTCCATTTAAGTATGTTTATGTCCCAAGTTACCTTTATATGTTATGTGATCTTTATATGGGTTTTATGGTAATATTTTTGTTACAAAAGGGTAAGTAATGATCGTTTATTCAGGGAATAGTTTTTACTACTTCATAGAGGTGGAAATTATTACTTTGATAAAGTATACATGGTTTACTTGTTGTTTTGAAAAAATAACAGTTTTCATTCATTGTGTATCCCTTACTGAGATTTTTATGCTCACCCCATGTTTTTTAAATGTTTTCTACAGGACATAATGTGGAATATGGTCAAGGATGTGATCAAGGGAATGTCCTGCTATCTAAAACATGGAACTAGACATGTTTCTTTTTAGGAGTTTTTATTTTATGGAAAATTAGTAGAAGTTTCTACTTTATAATCTTTTGAGATGTAATAGTTATGTCCTAATTCTCTAAAACTCTAAACCTGAAAAGATCCTCAATGTGAATTATTCATTTAATTCAATATTAAGTAAGGTTTAAGGCCGAGGTATTATAGAAATAGTTGACATATATTATATATAAATGATTTTGGACTGTAAATATGTAATTTACCTATGTTTTATTTCATCATTAATGAAAATGTAAACAACGTTCATGCGTACATATGACATACCATATCCGTTAACACTATATTTAATTTTATATCTATAACATTTATTGATTACTATAAATGAATATATCAAAATTATATAACATATTAATATCATGGAATATAGTATAAATATATTGGAACCATGATCAATGTAATTGGACCAATGAAACAAAATGAAAACATGCATGGAAAACAGAACAAATATTTCTTTAAACAATATTTTTACAAGTAATTATTAAAAAATAGATAATAAAGGGTCATAAGTAAATCATATATCTCATGATATATATATATGGTAAAATAATAGATTTATAATAAAAATATATTTATTATTTATGAGGTTCGAACGTGTCATAATGATGTCGAAACGTAAGCTATGGTATTTTTAGTATCTCTTTTATTTCTTGGATATATTTTCCATAATCAATACATATTTCTTTTCGATGGAGTATATAAATCCCTTTAATATTTAATATCCCGAATATAATTATTTTCGTGATATTTAATGTTTTTAATGATATTAATTAACAGGGTTAATGTTGCAAATTATTGTTATAGTAGTATGGGATTTTTGTCTAAATTTGCCTTTAATGTGACATAAGTTATCTAATGAACATATCTTATGTTAGGGGGTTTATAAAAAACCCATTTAGATTTTAAATTCATGAATTTATTTAATATAATTATATTTTATGTTTATTTTAATTTTATACTTTCATGCTTATTATATTTAAATGTTAACAAATTTGGAAGAGTTTTTTATATAATCTCATCATTTATATAGATTGTATATAATTTAGATGACGAAATATTATGATCTATCTATCAAAAATCTGATAAATTTTATTTTTAAATGGTTATTTCTTGATAATAAATGTTTTCCATTAGCATTATTCCCATTATATACTCATGATTTCGAATGCATTTTTCTTAGGGAAACTGATTTTATTTCTCTCTTTAGTTAAAACCCATTTTATTCTTATATATCAATCATTTCTAAAAAACGAGTAAATTTTTTGTTGATGTACCTATTTGATTTTTAAAATTTATTATAAAGACATTGTAAAAAAATTATAGGTAATGATGATGTTTATTTTAAAATAATGATCATTTATATTTTACTGAAATTGTTGAATGAATCATTATTTTAAAGAGAATGGAAGTCAAAACAGTCATGAAAACTCAAATTTTTTAATGATTCCATTATAAATCTCCATGTTTTTTTAAAATAAGAGGACATTATAAATATTTTATGTTTTAAAAAGTGATTTTCAAACTGAAATGGTTATTTTTGTTATGAAACATTTTAATAAATCATCATAGATTTTTATAAGTAATTATCTATATTTACAAATAAATATATTTTCAAAATGTTTTATATTTTTATACATTTTTTATAGGGGGAGGGTTTATATTCATCAAGAAATGTTCCATGTGATCTTTCAAAAATGATTATCCATTTATGATTAGATAATTCTTTACAAGGGAAATGGTGTAATGATACCATTATTATTATTTTCACAAATAGATTAATTTTATAATGACAAGATATTTATTAAACCCCCCCATTTACACATTTTTAATGTTATGATGAAATGATAAAATTATTATGAAACCCATTTTATTTCAAAAATATTTTCAATAATGAAATATTTATGAAACCAATTTTGTTATGGTTTCTGATATGATGAATGTTTTATTGAATTATAGAACCCATATGTATGATTATCATTTTTTAATGGTGGGAACTATTTATCCCTATAATAAATTTCATAATGACTAGTGTTATATGAGAAAGAAATATTACATGGGAGGTTATCCCATTTTAGAAAAATGATACATTGGTAGTTTGAGAAAACCCAATTGCGATTATACAACAGGTTATCCCATCCTTAATGATGGTACTCGGGTGTTTATCCCAAGCATAACAAGTTATGAATGTCCTTGTGGATATCTGTGAGAAAATATTTTAAATATTTAGGTTTATTACACAAATAAATGATTTATTACAATGTTATTTTATATTTTTCATGTTTATTGATTCAATAAAAATTCATGTCTATGAAACACCCATTATTATGTCAAGAACTCATGTCTATGATCTGTTATATATTGGATATGGTTTTAAAATATTATTCTCATGTTCTTATACCCATATTCTAATGTTATATTAATATATCCTTGTATTCCTTTAATAATTATATAATATTAACCTTTCTTATGTTTATCTTCCCATGGTTGTGATGAAAGGTATTATAAATGATAAGTCTAAGAATGGTTCTAGTAAGGACAATGATAGTGGTCAATGATATCACAAACTTATGGATCAGTTTTTTAAGTGTCCATGTTTTGAAAGGAAGAAGAAAGAAATTACTTTGGTATGTATTTTTTGTTATTTAAAAATTATTCACCTATTAAGATTTAGTATTTTTGTATGATGTGTTTGACCCTATATAGTTGGAATCAAAACAAATTATTAGTTAATTCATTGGAAACTATGATGTAAAAACATTATGTAGTTTGATATGGACATTTATAAGGATACATTTAGGGATAATTAGGAATATAGAAACATATCATGAAATATTTTTGAAGGGTAGAGAAAGTGGTTTCTATGAAATTGAATCCCTGTATAAATACTACAGGTGAATGTGGTTTTATGATAAATGTACCTGTGGGTAAAAACTCTAATATGGGCATCAAAATTGACTTAAACATTTCATAGTAAATTACAATTGGACTTATTGCGCACCCATTTTAACATGAATAGGGGATATGCTTCTTTAATTCACCTAAACATTATGAATGATAATGAATGAATTTAAAATTGAACTACGTAAGAACTATGCTGTCATAGATTGAAAAGAACTTGTGTTGACATAGAAATCCAGTAAATGATTTTTCATGATTATGTGAATTCCCACTATGATTATTTTTTATCAGACTGTGTTTTTTGGATTAGTTCAACAGTGTGATGCAAAAAAACTGGGTTAATTTTTAATTTAGTAGAAATTGTTAATATGAGAAACCACATAAGGTAATTAGTATAATTACACATATTATGATATTTCCTCATTAATTATCAAGATATATGTGTAAAATTCCAAGTAAGTAATTAATAGTAGTAATCGTTATCTATGTCTATTTATGAAATAGATATTGTTTTAGAGGCTTAAAATGAGAATAAATCCAACCTAAAGCATGAAATACTCTATTATTTTTAAAAGATTGTTTTACCACCTTCTGATGGAGAACCATTTTTAAATCTATCTTTTGACAATTTTATAAGCTATATTTGTCAAAATAAACTTATTTATTATGATTGGGACATTGAAATTTACTTTGGATAAATTTCTGTTATTTTTCTGATAATGTTCATTTTTTTAATGAATAGTGAAAATGTTGTATTTTAATTTAAAACCTCTTTTTAATGTACTTTATATGTATGATTACTTTATATTTTTAATTGGTTTTAAATTAAAATTAGAATATATTTTTACCATTTAATCCAATGGTGGTTGTTGCAATTAATTTCACATTGAAATTGGACTTAAACTAGTGTCAATCTTTTGATATATATTATTTCATAAAAACACGGTATTTGTTCTGACAGCGGGAATTAGCTATTAAATTAATTATTGTAACTTATATGTTTTGAATTTTGTAAAATATTAATAATTTTTGAATCCGGAATATCAAATATAGCTTAGGGTGAAGTTTTGGTATTTTTCTGAAAAACATCAATTTTTGATGAATAGTGAAACCACTAAGTGGTACTTAAAAAACTGATTTTTCATTTAAATGAAATTTTACCACCTCTGTGTTTTGAATTTCAAAAATCTGACATACATGGTTGTAATTAAGAAGTAACATGTGGTTCAATGGGATTAAAATAATTTTTTTGGTGAATAATAACTTTTATGTTTTTAATCGCGATTAGAGGTAATTAGTGTAATTTAAGGTAAGAATATTTTTTTAATAATATGAAATGAACTTGAAACATGTACTAACCTTATTTTATATTTCATGGCCGACCAAGACAATCCATGGGTCAACATGGAGACCCCGTGGAGCCACTTTGGTAGGAAAATTACATTAGTATCTATTTATTTAATGTTAAAATTAAAATGTCAGAAACATGAGTTGTTTTACTAATACAATTTTTAATTGGGGTTATACAAGTCATATTGTGGACTATAAATATTAATTATAAAGCTAAAATTATTTCCTACACGATGATATTTTTTTTATAATTTTTAGAAATTAAATAAATTAAATTATTTATGACATCATGATGATGCATCGATTACCTCATTATTTAACGATTTAAATAAAATGAAAAGGTAATGTAAAATCTAAGACCTAAACTTGTCAAAAACCATTTTGATGTGTATATTTAGAACCCTTATCACCGTATACGTGAATTATATTAATGTGGGACCTTTTAAATCTGAGACTCATTTTAAAATAAAGTAACATTTCATAACATTCCAAGACTGCCCCTCCTCTCCTCTTATAAAAGGCCCCCACCTCTACCACCTTACCCACAATTCCAAAGCCTTTGGCTTGGCCAACCCCTACCCATTTTTTCCCTCCACATCCCTCTATAACTATTAGAAGCCTCACTTTGGGCAGAAGTCTTCCAAAGGATGCGTTTGAGCTCAAATCAAAAAGAGTAACCCGATTTAATGGTAGTGTCTTCTCTTGTATTCTTATGTTTTATTTTGCTTCTCCAACCTCCTAAACCCTTTTTATTCATTTATTTTGTACAAAAACGGTATATTCAATATACTAGGATGTTTTTATAATAAGGATTATAGCTAAACTTACCCACACCTTCATCTAATGGTTAAAGAGCATAATGTTTCCGTGGATGGTGAATTTCTGCCTCACGAAACGGTGATTGTTCAATATTCTTCTAACACATTCAAAGGTGGCCATTAAGATGAAACTATATTTATATATGATATATAATATGTTTATTTTTTACTTAAGCTTCTGTATTTTTCATTTATGGCATACCTTTATGGTTTCCATTATTGGTAAACGCGATATCTTCATTTTAGGAAGTGCGGACTACCACCCCCTCAAAGTGATTTGATTTGTTAATTCCATATGTGGGATGTATAAAGGATTTAATTAATGACTTTATATATGATATTATAATGGAATTATAATATACCTTTTATATCATTATGATTCCATTCCATAAAATATGAAATAGAAATGAAAGTAGTGTTCATGCGTACGTACGACTTACCTCTCCATGAACGGTGCATTTCATTTCATACCTCTAAAGGTTATGTAATATTATAAATGCATGTATATAATGGATATATATGATATATATGATATCTAAATCATGAGTACAACTCTGGATATAATGGATACATGAACAACTTGTAATTATAATGAGTTTATTTTTGACTCAAGTACCAATTATCGATAAAATGACCGTTATTAACTTAAATAATTACATAGTGTTCATGACATGGTAATAAGTGATATAAAAGGAATATTGAACTTGAAAAAGGTTCTTAAGCAAGTATAAATTAACTCATGTTTATTATTCAGGAGTTTAAAGAATGATCGAGTCAAGTCGGACCCGAGGTATGGGACTTCGCCTCAATCTCCTTTCATTGAGGCATATTTTGTTTTATACACAACCTTCTTTTATACGGTGTATAAACCCATTTGACTTTTACGTTTATCCAAAAGAAATATTTTTTTATACGAAACATTTTACTAAACAAAAAAAGGGAATGTTTTTGTCGTACGTATGCGATGACAATGACTTCTCCATCGTAGTGACCATTATTTGAGTTTTAGATTCCTTTACAAGCCATACATTTTTTGAAATGAAAAATAAATACCCTATTTTACATTTCTTTTATTTTGGTATTGAAAATGGTTTTCATAATGTTTTTATATAAATGTGTTGTATTGATATCTTGTGATTGAAAAGTGGAAATGTTATGTTTCCATTATGCATATTTTATGTGATACGATTATGTTATGGTTCTTGGGAATTATTATGAAGACGGGTGGTTCCGTGATAAACTAAGGGCGGGTGAGCCCGATATCGCTCTCCAATGCATTGGTTAATGTGAATAAGTTTATCGTTAAGTTTTCTCTGAAGGGATTTAGGGAATATATTGTGATGGGTATTCCAAACGTAACCAAGTGGGTTACTCCCTACGTAAGAATGTAATGAATGCCTCAAGTTACCTTTATGTCTTATGATTTCTATGATTTATTCATGATTTGATGAGGTATGTTAAAGTGTTTATTTTTTATGAGTAGAGTATGATTTCATTGATTCTTGTTTATACATGTAATCATGTTTTTTTTTCATATTTTTATATCCTTTACTGAGCTTTTTATGCTCATCCCATGTTTTTGAAATGTTTTTGACAGGTCAAGGGAAGGGTACATGATATGATGATAGTGTCAAGGAAGTGTCAAGAAAGAATCCATGTTTTATTTTAAACATGTTTCCGTTGATGGGAAAAATGAATACTATCTTTTATGTAACCACTTTTTCTAAATGTGGATTCTAATGAAAGTTTTATAATCTAATTCTCTAAAACTCTAAACCTGAAAGGATCCTCAATGTGTAATCTTGTAATAACTCAAGATTAAGTAAGGTTTAAGGCTGGGGCCTTATAGTTGGTATTAGAGGTCAGTTTAGATAACTTTAGGAGTTATAATTTTAATAAATGATTATCCAAAAATATTTTTTATGGTCAAATTGATATGATATAGAATTTTAAGATTACCATGTTGCTTCTCCTAAGACATTTCTGTGTTAAGAATTGTTTTTCATAGAGGAAACAGAACAGATTTTCTGGGAAGGAATACAGAGGGAAATGACCTTTCAAATCAGTATCCTGAGATGGTCAGAATCAGAACTAAACAGTTTGTTGCATTGATGGCTTAGTTGACTCAGGAGTTGAAAAGAAGATTCGTGAATGCTCCAGTTTTGGAACTTCCTTCCAGGAATGGTGAGTTTGTTATATACAGTGATGGTTCGTTCAAGGGACATGGATGGGTCCTTAAGAAAAATTATCCATTAATTTCATATGCCTCACGTCAGTTGAAAACTAATGAGGTAAATTACCCTACACATGACATGGAATTAGATGCTGTTGTTTTTGCTCTAAAAATTTAGAGGCATCATTTGTATGGAGTAATGTGTGAAATATATACTGATCACAAAAGATTAAAATATATATTCACTCAGAAATAATTGAACATGAGACAGAGGAGGTGGCTATAATTAATCAAGTATTATGATTGTACAATTCATTACAATCCGGGAAAAGAAAATAAAGTGGCTGATGCTTTGAGTCGAAAAAGTAATGCTTCATTAACCATGCTACGTTTAGAACAAGATCCTTTGGTTAAGGATTTGATGAACTTTGGGAAAAAAGTTGTTGGTGTAGGATGTCCTTCTGTTTTGTTTCAGGTATTAGTGAAATCTTCTCTATCAGACAGAATCAAGCATGCACAGAAGCAAGATAGTGAGTTGTAGAAAAAGGTAGATCTGGTTCAGAAGAGTAAGTTTCCTGAATTCAACATTGATAATGATTGGGTTTTGAGATTTGGAGAGAGATTGTGTGTGCCTTGTGATTCAAAATTGAAGAGAGAGTTGTTATGTGAAGCTCATAGTTCTCCATTTTCAGTTCATCCTGGCAGTACTAAGATGTACAGAGTTCTGCAGGAGTATTACTGGTGGGATGGAATGAAAAGAGATGTTGCTGATTTTACTGTAGAGTGTTTGAATTGTCAGCATGTTAAAGCAGAGCGGTAGCTACCAAAAGGGATGCTTCATCCTTTATCAATTCCAGAGTGGAAATGGGAAAATATATCCATGAACTTTGTTGTGGGATTACCGAAGACATCTCGAGGTAATAATGTAATATGGGTTATTGTTGATCGCTTGACTAAATCTACTCATTTCCTTCCTATTCGAGATAACTTCTCTCTAGATCAACTTTCTTGATTGTATCTTAAAGAGATATTCAGGATGCATGGAGTTCCCATATCCATTGTATCTGATCGTGATCCCAGGTTTACTTCTACCTTTTGGAAAGGCCTTCAGAAGTCATTGGGTACCGAATTAAATTTTAGTACAACTTTTCATCCTCAATCACATGGGAAGTCAGAACGAAAGATTCAGAATTTGGAGGATATGCTATGTGCTTGTTCTATGGATTATCAGGTAATTTGGGACTAACATCTTTCTTTGGTTGAGTTTTCTAATAATAATAGTTTTCATTTTAGTATACAGATGGCTCCATTTGAGGCATTATATGGTAAATGGTGTCGAACTCTATCTTTTTGGGATGATGTGGGAGAAAGGAAGCTGATGGGATCAGAATTGGTAGAAGAGATGACAGAAAAAGATCAGTTGATTCATTAACACATGAGAACATCTCAGAGCAGGCAGAAGAATTATGTGGATAAATGGAGGAAGGATCTATCTTTCGAGGTAGGTGATCATGTTTTTCTCAAAGTTTCACCGTGGAAAAGTGTGATCTGATTTGGTAAGAAAGGAAAGCTGAGTCCAAGGATCATTGGGCCATATGAAATTTTGGAGAGAGTTGGATCAGTTGCTTACCGAGTGGCTTTACCTCTGAGTTTTTCTCAGGTACACAATGTTTTTCATGTTTCAATGTTGAGAAAGTATATGCCAGATCCATCTCATGTTTTGAGCCCAGAGGTAGTTAAGTTGGAAGAGAATCTCTCTTATGAAGAACAACCAGGCCAGATTCTTGTCTGAAGGGAGAAAGTGTTGCGAAATAATGTAATTTACCAGGTAAAGGTTTTGTGGAAAACCCATATGGTTGAATAGGCAACGTGGGAATCTGAAAATGCTATGAGGGATAAATACCTCCACTTATTCGATAAGTAAATAAATTACTGGGACGCAATTTTATAAAGGGGGAAGTCTGTAACATCCCATGTAAGTAATGAATAATAGATATAGTTTTCTATTTCTATTTATGAATTAGATATTGTTTTAGAGGCTTAAAATGAGAATAAATCCAACCTAAAGCATGAAATACTCTAGTATTTTTAAAAGATTGTTTTACCACCTTTTCATCAGGAACCATTTTTAAATAAATATTTTTAAAATTTTATAAGCTATATCTGTCAAACTAAACTTATTCTTTATGATTGGGACATAGAAATTTACTTTGGATAAATTTCTGGTATTTTTCTTATAATGTTCATTTTTTTAATGAATAGTGAAAAATGTTGTATTTTAAATCAAAACCACTTTTAAATCTAATTTATTTGTATGATTAGATTATCTTTTAAATTGGTTTTAAAGTGAAATTAGAATATATTTTTACCATTTAATCCAATGGTGGTCGTTGCAATTAATTTCACTTTGAAATTGGACTTAAACTAGTGTCAATCATTTGATATATATTGTTTTATAAAAACATGCTATTTGTTCTGAGAGCGGGAATTAATTATTAAATTAATTATAGTAACTTATATGTTTTGAATTTTGTAAAATATACATAATTTTTGAATTCGGAATATCAAATATAGCTTAGGGTTCTGAAAAACTTCAATTTTTGATGAATAGTGAAACCACTAAGTGGTACTTAAAAAACTGATTTTTCGTTTAAATGAAATTTTACCACCTCTATGTTTTGAATTTCAAAAATCTGACATACATGGATGTCATTAAGAAGTAAAATGTGGTACAATGGGATTAAAATTTTTTTCTGGTGAATAGTAACTTTTATGTTTTTAATCACGAATAGAGGTAATTAGTCTAATTTAAGGTAAGAATAATGTTTTAATAATATGAAATAAACATAAAACATGTCATACACTTATTGGATGTGTCATGGACGACCAATACAATCCATGGGTCAACTTGGGGACCCCATGGAGCCACTTTGGTAGGAAAATGACATTAATTTCTTTTTATTTAATGTTAAAATTAAAATGCCGCAAACATGATTTGTTTTACTAAAACAATTTTTAAATGGGGTTATACCAATCATATTGTTGACTATAAATATTCATTAGAAAGATAAAAATATTTCCTGTATCATGATAGTTTTTTTTATAATTTTTAGACATTAAATAAATTAAATTATTTATGACATAATGATGATGCTTTGATTACCTCATTATTTAATGATTTAAATAAAATGAAAATATAATGTAAAATCTAAGACCTACACTCGTCAAAAACCTATTAAATGTGTATATTTCGAACCCTTATCACTCTATCCTCAAATTATATCGATTTGGGACCTTTTAAATACTAAACCCATTTTAAAATAAAGTAACATTTCTTACATTTCCAAGAGTGCCCCTCCTCTCCTCTTATAAAAGACCCTCATCTCTACCACCTTACCCACACTTCCAAAGCCTTTGTATCGGCCAACCCCTGCCCATTTTGTCTCTCCACATCCCTCTCTAACTCTTAGAAGCCTCACTTTGGGCATAAGTCTTCCCAAGGATGGCTTTGAGCTCAAATCAAAAAGAGTTACCCTATTTAAAGGTAGTGTCTTCTCTTGTGTTCTTATGTTTTATTTTGATTCTCCAACCCCTAAACCCTTTTTATTAATTTCTTTTGTAACAACACCAGTATCTTAAATATACTAGGATGTTGTTTTAATAAGTATTAGAGCTACACTTACACACACCTTCATCTAATGGTTAAAGAGTATACTGTTTCTGTGGATGGTGAATTTCAGCCTCACGAAACGATGATTGTTCAATATTCTTCTAACACCTTCAAAGGTGGCCATTAAGATGAGACTATATTTATATATGATATATAATATGTTTATGTTTTACTTAAGCTTCTGTATTTTTCATTTATGGCATACCTTTATGGTTTCCATTATGGGTAAACGCGATATCTTCATTTTTGGAAGTGCGGACTACCGCCCCCACAAAGTGATTTGATTTGTTAATTCCATATGTGGGACATATAAAGGATGTAATTAATGATATTATATATGATATTATAATGGAATTATAATATACCTTTATATCATTATGATTACATTTCATAAAATATGAAATAGAAATGAAAGTAGCGTTCATGCATACGTATGACTTACCAACTCCATGAAAGGTGCATTTCATTTCTTACCTCTAAATGTTATGTAATATTTTAAATGCATGTATATACTGGATATATATGATATATATGATATCTACATCATGAGTATAACTCTGGATATAATGGATACATGAACAACATTTAATTATAAACAGTTTATTTTTGACTCAAGTACTAATGATCGATAAAATGACCGTTATTAACTTAAATATTTACGTAGTGTTTATGACATGGTAATAAGTGATATAAAAGGAATAATGAACTTGAAAAATGTTCTTATGAAAGTATAAATTAACTCAAGATTATTATTCAGGATGTTAAAGAATGATCGAGTCAAGTCGGACCTGAGGTATGAGACTTCGTCTCAATCTCCTTTCATTGAGGCATATTTTGTTTTATACACAACCTTATTTTATGGGGTGTATAAACCCCTTTGATTTTTATGTTTATCTAAAAGGAATATTTTTTTATATGAAGCATTTTACTAAATGACAAAAGGGAATGTTTTTGTCGTACGTATGTGGCGAAAACCACTTCTCCGCCACCGTGACCATTATTTGAGTTTCAGCTTCCTCTACAAGCAATACATTTTTTAAAAGAAAAATAAATACCCTATTTTAATTTTCTTTTATTTTGGTATTGAAAATGGTTTTCATAATTTTTTTATATCAATGTGTTGTATTGATATCTTGTTATTGAAAAGTGGAAATGTGATGTTTCCTTTATGTATGTTTTATGTGATACGGTTATGTTATGGTTCTTGGGCATTATTATGAAGACGGGTGGTTCCATGATAAACTAAGGGCGGGTGAGCCCGATATAGCTCTCCAATGAATTGGGTACCGTGAAGGAGTTAAATGTTAAGGTTTTTCCGAAGAGATTTAGGGAATATACTGTGATGGGTATTCCAAACGTAACCAAGAGGATTACTCCTTACGTAAGAATGTTATGAATGCCTCAAGTTACCTTTATGTCTTATGATTTCTATGATTTATTCATGATTTGATCATGTATGTTAAAGTTCTTATGTTTTATGAGTACATTATAATTTCATTGATTCTTTTGTATACATGTACTCATGTTTACTTTCCATATTTTTATATCCCTAACTGAGCATTTTATGGTCATCCCAAATTATTGAACTGTTTTCACAGGTCAAGGGAAGGGTACATGATATGATGATAGTGTCAAAGAAGTGTCAAGAAAGTATCAATGTTTTAATTTAAATATGTTTCCGTTGATGGAAAAAATGAATACTATCTTTTATATAACCACTTTGATTAAATGTGGAATGTAATGCATGTTTTATGATCTAATTCTCTAAAACTCTAAACCTGAAAAGATCCTAAATGTGTAATCTTGTAATAACTCAAGATTAAGTAAGAATTAAGGATGGGGCCTTAAAATATGACTACAAATTTTTACATTAACTAACTCTAGAACCCACCACATAAAAGAGTGATACATTTTACGGAGTGTTCAGGTGATGGATAATATGTATGATAGAAGATTTCATTTCTTATATGTTGAGAATGTGGGATTAAAAATGATGTTTAATATCTCATATTAATAGGAATATGTTTTTAGTGTGTAAGTGAAGGACACGGAGCATGTACATTCATGGAAAAAATCAAAAATTTGTTTAATGTTATGGATCATAATAATGGTATCCCTAAGGTTCCATAGATTTGTGAAAAGTTTTATATGTTAAAATAATTGGAATTATAATAATAAATATCCTATGGATAAAAACAAGAATAGAATGTAAAAGTTATTATGATTTAGGGCTTTCCTTCAGATGATGTAGAGGGCACAAATGATATATGACATGTTTGGTATATTATATCATTATTTTTCATTTAAAACATGAGAATAATGTTTAAATTGTGGTTTATTAATGTTAATACATGATTCATATTTCATATTGAATGGAAGATGTATTGAGGAATGAGGTTATTTATTATAATTAATGTTTTAAGAATTATGCTCAATGATTAATGTGTTTGTGTATGATAATTCTATAATTATGATACATGAATCATGAAATATATTAATATTATTTTTTATATGTTTTTGATGTGTGGTTTTAAATAATATATTTACTAGTGTTAGTGAATTAGATAAATGATATAATATAATTATTATATATTAGTGAAATTATATGATTATAGGAAGATAACCCTTAATATATTCATAATGTTTCGAAAAAGTTTTATAGTTTGGACAAACCGATGATTGAGATGGATATTTTTAAATGGATAATTTTGATGACCACATTAATGAATGATTATTTTCTGATATATTTGTATATATTATCATTGATGGTGTTTATAACATGTTTGGATTTATGAAATATATTTTATAACCTATCATTTTATTTATAGAATTATCAATCATTTATATTTTCATTGAGAAATTGTCATAGTATTGGTAAATACCAAGAGTCATCATAATATATTTCCATGTTATTCAGTTTTTAATTTCCAAAAAATAAGATTTTTTATTTATATATTGTTGAAAAATGTTATGTTTAGTTTTTAGAAATTTTTTTATATTTATTATCAATATTTAGATTTTGATGGTTCATAATGCTAAACATTTTTTGGTATGGGTTTAGATGAAAATTGGTTGATGTTTTAGAGATTAATGTATTACTTCACTATATAAATCTTTACGCATATTTTATAACTTATTATAACCAATTTTTAATGATGATAACTTGATATAGAAGGAATGAATTATCAATCTGTTATGAATATGTTATCCATTAGTGATTTATTCAAAAAAGAAATTAATCTTCATTTAATTTAGTAAAAGGCGAAGTGGAGATTGATTGAAGCACACACACAAAAAATATAAATTTATATAATGGAAATTGTAGCCATAATAATGTTTCTCATTTTGAAAATCATTATTTTATAGTGATGGTATACTATCAATTGTTGCATCCTTGAAACCGCTCTCATGTTAACAATGTGTTCTATATATTTCTCCCGATTATGTCCATGCATAATCCTTCAGAAGTTCTGAACATAGATGAACTACAATTGGAGGATAATCCTTTATACGAGGATAATAAGGTTGAGATTGTAGATCATAGATATAATTTACTGGGGGAAAATACCAATCACATGATCAGTTTTTTATGGTGAAACCACCAACTTATGGAACCTACATGGGAAACTGTTCTTATAATGAGGTATAAGCACATAATTTTTTTATTGGAGCGATGAATTTTAAGGGATTAATTCATTTTATAATTTTTATGAAGTAATACTTGATATTATATGAAATATTTTTTATTAATAAATTTATTTTCATTAATAGTTTTCATTAGACACTAAATTGTATTTTCACAAAATGTGATATATAGTTACAATATTAATTAATATGATAGTGATTACCTAGCGTTTGGAACTATGTGTATGAATTAGATTACATAATGTATAAAAATATATAATGTAAACTTTTATTTAAAATGAATTGTTCTTTGACAGAATATTTGTGAATGAAAATTAAAACCATATGCAAATAAAAGAAACATTATTTCAAAAACATAGTTCTCTACACACCAAAATTTATTACATAAATAAATTTAAATAACCAGTTGAGATATATTTTTTTAAATAATTAAGGACATTATATTTTTAATAAAATTGTTAACATCTATCATATGTTTTTTCGAGGCATGTTATATGTATGATTTCAATTTTTTATATAAAAACTACATTTTTTCTGAAAAATAAAATAAGTCGCATTTTGGTGTAATTAATCTAAAAATTTATTTTTTAATATTTATAAAATATACATTAGATAGTGAACTTATTTCTAATATCATTATGTAAAAATTATCATATAGTGACTTTTTGAAAAATATATGAAATGGTAAAAGTTGGAGTGATTGGTGAAAAATAATAGTTTCTATTCAAGAAGTACATTTTAATTTAAAGAATAAAAAAGAAAATTTTTATGTTTATATAGTTTTAAAATTATTATTTATTCTATTATATATCGAATAATAAAAAATATGGTATTTTAATAAATTTCAATTTGAATTTTGATATAAGCTATTTTTAATCTTTTAAATATTTTTTCGTTACATTCTCATCGTACAAACGAGTTTAATTTTAAATTAGTTTTTTTACATCTGTGAATTGAATGTTGGATAAATTGATTAATTATTTATATTAAGATTAATTAAGATATCTAATGATTTCAAATTAATATCCAAACATAACAAATAGTAATAATAGTAAAAATTATCCACCATGATTTAGGTTCAAGCATCCTCTTCCAGGTATTAAACAAAAATGGAATGGAGTAAAATGACATAAAAACCAATTCAAAATAATTTTTATATAAATTTTTAGACCTTATGAAATATAATTATTGAAAATGAATTTTTTTGTCTTTATAGAATTATAAAAAAATTGTTACATATTATTATTTGAAAGAGTTCCATGTGTGACCACTACCCAACTTATAAAAGGCGATCCCATCTCATCCACTATTCACACATCAAAAAAACATCGGTTATTCAATGATTCTAATGTCCCAAACCCAGAATAAATTAATCTGGTTCTCCAAGTCAAGTCGTCACATAACCTCAAGTGTGCATCCCCGTACATTACAGGTTGTCGACTAGTGGTGAGGGTCTAATGAGTCACGTGGGGAGACTATACCATTTTACCTGTGTAAGCCACAACATAACACAATATACTTAGAAGGAATAATATGACGAACTAGTAATCAATAATAATGAAATGTTTCTCAAATGGGATACACAAATAGATCAAATAGAACAATTTCATGGCACACTTTTAAAGAAAAGTGAATGAAACCCTAAAAAACAAATGGCCAAATACTCCAAATGTGTCCCAGCTTTATGTATGGATCCTTCTCCATGTACATACCGAAACTAGATCAACATCATAGTGTAGGGCCCTTGCCCTTTTCCTGACTTGAAAACATGATATCTAGTCAGATACCCTATGGTGGCCTGAGTAGGGTGTGAGTACAAAACTCAATAGGCCACCACCAAGGGTGTCTCCAAAATACCCAGTCTAATTGATACTGAATACAAGTAAAAAATAAGTAGTAAGTAAACAATGAATAACTAAGGTGACATTAGATATCAGAGGTTAACTTAATTAACTCCTAGAGTTTATCCCAATTTCATTTCTTATACCATCTTCATTCCTTAATCCATTTTGATCACATGTTCCATGGGTTAGGCCTAATTATATTCTATACAAGTGACTAAAGAAATCAATCAGAATGCATAGGGGAAATATATCATGTCCCTATCTCACTAGGTATATACATATCACATCAAAACATTATCCTCACCTTAAATCCTCTGTCTTGGTGGAATGCAACTGTTAGGGGAATAGTGCCTTCAACCCCTTCCCTAACCCATGAATTTATGGGGTGGAATATAGAGCCTCATTCTATCTCAACCCATGGGCATAGAACCTAAAGTCCTTACCCCATTCTACAAATCCATGTGCACATTCCTATTTATCAAATCACCACAACCATTTTATAACACAACATAACATAACAAATTTCAATAGAAATTATCAATCAAAATTCATATAAAACAACATGGGAATTAATACTATCCCAAAACACATCAACACATTTACCAATTACAATTCCTAGTCATTAATACAAATTACTATTCTATTTCCATAACACTTTATGATTATTCAAAAAACCCTATTCATAACTCAATATTAATCAATGGAAACACATTAAATAATTTCACCATTCATCATCTCATGTGCATTTCTTAGGTATTAATTAATTTCATGTTTATCAATTCCCCCATGCAACCATTTACATGTTCTAAATTCACAATCTATTTATAATTTAACATGCTCATAATTTCATATGTACTAGTCTAATATGGAATTTCAACATTAATAAAATTACCTATGACACAATATATTTTACTAATTAACCCAATACTAATCCATTCCAAACAACCCATAAATCCTTTATTAAACCTTGGAAAAATGCTGAAATTCCATATTCAATCAAACTAAACGTACTAACATGCTCAATGTAACACCCAAGACTTTTATGAGAAATATGTTGTTTTTCTGTTATATAAATCATCAAAGGATTCTTTCACTACACACAACACTATCTTGGCTTTCTTTACACGCAATTGAAACCTTCCTCGATAGCTTGTATCGTACGCAATACCGGGTTTCACTAAACTACGATATGCTATTAAAATATTATTAAAACTAGCCGTTATGAATATTAATTACCACTTTTTGAAATTTTGTAAATTTTATTTTTCAAAATTGACTTCATTTTTGGTTTTGGAATATAGAAATTATCCTAGGGTAAAATTTTGGTATTTTTCTGAAAACATTCAATTTTTGAAGAATAGTGAAAACACTAGGTTACTATTTAAAAACCGAATTTTTATTTAAATAATTATTTATTTTAATTAAATTTATTTTATGTCAAAATTGATACATAATACCTATATAAGTTCAATGCAATTCATTGGAGTAATTTTATAATAGTTTTAGATATATAAAAATTTATTGAACTTTTCACCGTCTTTTACCCACCTCATAGGAGAATTTTCAAATTTACATAAAACATAATTTTACCACTTCTGAGAGTGGAATTTCAAAAATCTGAGAAAAAAAGTTGATTTAAGTAAGTAAAATGAATTTCAATGAGATGACAATAATTTTTGGTGAATAGTATCTTTTTATTTTTATTTACCACGATTAAAAGTAAATAGGGTAATTAAGAGTAAAAATGATATTATTATTAACCTAAAACATGTCCTAATTCTATTGGATAAATTTAATTAGACCAAAAACAACCTTAGGAATAAAATATGACCATTTAGGCCCACTTGGATTAGATGAGGACATTTATTATTAATTTATTTAAAGAAGGGTTAAAATAGTTAAAATCAATATTCAATAAGTAAATCATTTTTAATATAGGGTTATACATAAGATAAATTTGACTATAAATATTAATTACAAATCTAAGATGATTTCCAACATAATGATATTTTATTTGTAATTTTTATACATTATATAATTTAATGTATTTATGACACAATGATGAAGCAGTAATTACCTTATTAATGAAATATTGACATAATTGATGTTATAAATACCCAAATAAATGTAATTTGAGACTTTTTATGAATTAAAATAATTTTATATGTTAATATTACATGTTATTAATTATTTAATTCACTTTTTTCGAACTAATATTTCTGTTATGAATTTCACAAAAATCAATTACGAAATAGTATCAAAATTGACATAAAATAGTTTTTAAAACAAATATTATATTATTAATTGTTATTTTATTACTAAAAATATAAGGTTTGGTCAAATGACTTATATAATGTTATATATATTAATTATAAGCAACTTGTGGTTCGTTTGGGTTGTTATTGTATGTTTATTAACCTTATAGTGTAAGAACACAAAAAGACACGGTAAAAGTAAAATTATCTAACTTAAAGTTAAATCTAAATGATAAAGTTATAACAGGAACCTAAACTTGTCTAAATTATATTAGATGAGAGGATTTATACCCATCCCCACCTTATCTTCGAAATAAATTAATTTGGAGAAATTTAAAACCGAATATGACTTTATAATAAAATAATATATTTTGTTTTTCCAAAGGTGCCCCTCTCCTCCCTTATAAAAGGGCATCTCCTCCCTCTCTCCCTCACACCACTTTGAGACTTCAAGATCGGCCAACCCCTAACACTTTATCCTCTAAACTTCTCTAGAAACATCCTATAGGTCCTGGTCTTCTTCAAAGACCCATTTTAGTTCCCTAAAAGGAGGTCTCAAAGAGGCGCTTCAAAGAAGAGGTAATGTCTGTTACCGATTCATTCAACTTTATTTCATTTTGCACTTCTTATTATTTAGTTGTTTAATTCTGAATTAATAACATCAGTATCACTCATATATGGATATGTTATTATAAGTATGAAACAACCCTATTTCACCATCTATCCATCCTACGGAAAATGAAATCACCGCGTGTGCGTACGTACAGAATATCGTCTCCATGTCGTGGTGTAATCTATTTTCCACCACCACCTTACTTGGATAGGTCTAATGGTGTAAATAATAACTATAAATTATTATTGTAAAGTGATATTGATTCTGAAAAAGTATACATACACTCCAATATAATTCCATGATCATGGGAACGATATCATCGCTCGTGTGTACGTACGGAATACCATCTCCACGATGTGATGTGACTCGTTCTACATGATTATCATTGAATAATGATTACATAAATGAATTTAGTGAATAAATATGATATATATTACACCAATAACATTCTGTAAATGAGGTATCTATAACCTAAAAAGAAGAATAAGAATTTATTTGACAAAACATGCATAAGAACAAAAAGTAATAAACAACCGAATAACAAGTAGCAATGCAATATTACTAATAATAAGATAATAATATGACCATATATGATATCATAACAATGAGTATGATTCTGTAATAATTCAATGACATTATTTAAATCATTATACAGGAGGTTCGGACCCTTACGAAGCAAATCAGACCTAAGGTAAGGAAAATCTCACAATCTCATTTTTATCCGAGATTGTTTATACTTCAGAATTTACTGGTAAATATTTATCATCCACATCAATGTTTCCTCAATATGTAATATTATTTCCATCCACCTATAATTTTTAAATCCAATTTTACCATTTGGTGAGTTTCTAGTAAAATATATGAAAGGAATCTTTTGTCGTTTTTCATACGAGGTACTTTTTGAATTTTCCGAAAAAAGTACGAGAAGAATGTTTTTTAAACTTATATGACATGAATGGATTTTTAAAACATTATTTAGAAGATGCTTCCTTTACAGGTTTTAATGTTTATTCTTAATCAACTTCTTTTAGTTTATCATTGTTTGACATGATATGAAATGAAAAGTGTTTTTGAATTAGAAAGGATATTTTCCTCAAGAATGGAGTTCAAGTGTTTTATCAAAATTATTTTCCATCTAAGATAATAAAGGGTTCTGTTTCTATCCCTATTATTACATTGATTTTATTATGTTGTGATGGAATTATTTTTATGAATTCCTTTATCTTATATGAATTGTTTTATGATGTCATGATGTTTAAGAATCCAAATTTTATTACATGGGTTATGCTATGATGTATGGTTTATGATTTTCTGGCACACATAAGAATGGTATCATTATGAGATGGGTGGTACCTATATCTCCCTCCAATTCATTGGGTAAATATTTTATATCTCATGAGATAGACATGTCTGGAACGAGTGGTTAAATGAGTTCAGTGAAACAGGACTGCAACGAGGAAGAAACTTGGTTTAGAAATGGACTTTTTCCACTAAGATAGTCTTGGCAATGAGTCTTGACTAATAAGAAATGATTCTCTATGATTATGTGTGTATTCCACAGAGCATCATGTTTTATGTTATGATTATTGTGATTACATTACACTACCATGATTTATCCCATGTTATGAAATTATGATCTCTTTTTCAGGGTAAGATTTCCAAAATGTTATGTTCTTATGAATATGTTGTGATTGATATTTCCTTTGTTTACCCATACTGAGCATTTGAGCTCACCCTTTAGTATGTTTTCTTTCCCCCAGGTTAGGAAGAAGGTTATTAAGTAGGATATACCAAAAGGGACTCTATATATGATGAAATAAATGGGGGACAATGTAGATGCTTTATGAACAAGTTGTATATGTTTCCCAGTTTCTAAAGACACTATACCTATACGGTCCTTTCATGGTTTTGTTATATGTTGTAATAAGTGTACTTAAATTTTGAAGTAATAACAATGTATGTAAAGTATGGGTCGTTGTAGTTGGTATCAGAGGAAAGGTATAGTCAACCTTTGGAAACTAGGATGTGAAATCCTTAGTAAGAATCATAAGGATAAGTCTAAGCATAGAACACAATCTTAGTGTTTTAGAAATGGCCACGAATAACCTAGGATAAGACCTTAAGTGTGAAATTTTATTCTTGATTATTGTGTTTTCCTATTATAATTAGTGTTGCTCACACTATTCTTCTTGGTTT
This sequence comes from Viscum album, assembly GCA_963277665.1. NCBI lineage: Eukaryota > Viridiplantae > Streptophyta > Magnoliopsida > Santalales > Viscaceae > Viscum > Viscum album. The sequence continues at coordinate 295,806,814 of OY728132.1, read as the reverse complement.
TAGTCAATTTATGGAACCCGAAGGAACCGTGTTAATGCGGAATGAGACGGGCAATGCAATGATTGTCCCCATGAGTAACCAAACGTTATGGGAGCTGGAATAAAAAATCTTTTAGCCATGCTCACACAACTTTCTCAAGCTATGAATCATATATGACTTCCAACTGAGCAAAGGAAGGAGCAACATTCTGTTGAATCCTTCATGAGGCAGCGTCCACATTCATTCATCGTGTCTACTGATCCATTAGTTGCTGAACAATGGATTAGTACTACGGAAACGATATTTTCAGTTCTTCAATGTTCTGAACATGATAAAGTCATCTGAGCATTGTATCGTTTGGAAGGTGATGCTGATCAATGGTGAATCTTATCAAGAATACGAGGCAAAGAGATGAAATTGAGTCCATGTAATGGGACGAGTTGAAGAACTTATTTTTCAATAAGTACTTCCCTCGTATTCTTCAAACAAAGATGGAGAAGGAGTTTCTTGAACTAAATAAAAAGGATGATGAATCTGTTGGTACCTATGAAGAGAATTTTACAAGACTTGCAAGGTATGCTTCTGGTATTATTATCCAACCTGAGAGTAAGATCGATCGATTCTTTAGTGGCTTAAAACCAAGTCTTCGAAGGGCGTTAGCCATAAGGCACTTCAATAGCTACGAGGAAATCATTCGATGTGCTCTCAAAGTTGAGATGGAGATTGGAGTAACCCATCAGTCATATGGGCTTGATAAGAAGAGGAAAATGGAATTCAAAGGAAAATCTAAAGAGCACACTGAAAAGAATATGACTTTTCCCTTATGCTCAAAGTGTGGAATGAAACATGGAGGGAGTTGTTTTAAAGGGACAAGTAAATGTTTTAAATGTGGAAAGGAAGGTCACCGGGCATTTGAATTCCGCAATGATGGGAAGAAGATGTCTAGTGATGTGAACAATGAAAAGGCTACACAGAGTGCACCTCCTACACTTCAATGTTACAAGTGCATGGAAATGGGGCATTATACCAATCAATGCCCTAATCCAAGGGTTTTTTATGATGATCGACATCAACAAACTCTAAAGGATAAATAAAAAGGAAAGTCACATGCAATTTCTATCAGCGATGTGGAGTACGATAACGAAGTGGTGAAAGGTACACTTACCACCCACTCTAAAGTAGAAAATGTTTTATTTGATTCGATCCACCCACTCCTTTATTTATAAAGAATTTTCTAAGGGTATCACTGTATTACCTCAACAATTAGTTGTTGAGTTAGCTGTGACAACCCCTAATGGCACAACAGTCATGTCAAAAGTTTATATTTCTTCTCCGATTGAAGTTTGTGGGTAAGTGCTTCCTGTAAATCTTTTGATCCTTCCTATAGTGGAATTTGATGTGATTATTGGCATGGATTGGCTTTCTCTATATGGAGCTCATATCAATTTCCAAAGAAGGGAAGTCACATTTCATATTCCATATCAATATTTTATCGTCTATCGATGCAAGGATGAACATAACCTTCCAGTGGAAATTTCTTCCATCTTATGGGTCTTGATTCCACTAAATGAAGGTTATTTATCTCAAATGGTTGTTGAGAAACTTATGATTAAGAATATTCCCATTGTACGGGAGTTTGATGATGTCTTTCCATAGAAATTATCGGGTCTTCCACCAAATCGTGAAGTTGAGTTTTCAATAGAACTCGTACCGGGTGCTTTGCCTATTTCAAAGACACCTTATAGAATAGCCCCAATTGAGTTGCAGGAATTGAAGAAGCAACTCCAAGATAATCTTGATAAGGGATTCATACGCCCTAGTGCATCACCTTAGGGAGAACCTATTCTGTTTGTTAAGAAGAAAGATGGATCAATGAGATTCTGCATTGATTATCGAGAACTTAACAAGATCACTATCAAGAGGAAATATCCTCTCCCGCGCATTGACGACTTATTTGACCAACTACGCGGAGCTCAATACTTTTCCAAGATTGATCTTCGTTCCGGGTATCGTCAATTAAGGGTCAAAAGGGAGGATATACCAAAGACGACTTTCCGTACAAGGTATGGATACTATGAATTTATAGTGATGCCATTTGGTCTTACTAATGCCCCTGCTATCTTCATGGATCTAATGAATAGAGTCTTTAGAGAAAATCTTGATCAGTTTGTGGTAGTCTTTATAGACGATATTCTTTTCTATTAAAAGAGCAAGTAAGAACATGAAGATCACTTGAGAATTATATTGAATACCCTGAGAAAGGAGAAGATTTATTTCAAATTTACCAAGAGTGAATTTTGGCTTCAAAATGTTTCATTTTTGGGTCACATAATCTCAAAAGAGGGGATATCTATGGATCCATCAAAAACAGAGGTTATCAAAAGATGGTCGAGACCAACAATAGTAACTGAGATCTGATGTTTTCTTGGATTGGATGGATATTATCGACGTTTTGTGAATGATTTATCATGATTATCAAAACCACTCACCAAGTTGACTTGGAAAGGAGTTAAGTTTGTTTGGACAGAAGAATGTGAAGAGAATTTCAAGGAGTTGAAAAGAAGGTTATCCAGTGCACCTGTGCTCACACTGCCTTGTAGTGGAGAAAGGTTTGTGATCTACAATGATGCATCCAAGAAGGTATTGGGGTGTGTTCTTATGCAAAATGATATGGTGATAGCTTATGCCTCACAACAGTTGAAAATCCATGAGCAAAATTACCCAAATTATGATTTGGAGTTAGCTGCGGTAATATTTGCATTAAAGATTTGGAGGAATTATCTTTATGGAGAAAGGTGTGACATTTATACTGATCATAAAAGTTTAAAGTATATTTTCACACAAAAGGAGCTGAGTATGTGACAAAGAAGATGATTGGAGCTGATTAAGGATTACAACTGCTCAATGCATTACCACCCTGGGAAAGAAAACAAGGTGGCAGATAGATTAAGTCGACAAGGACATGCCAGTTTATCCATGATGAGGATCACAAAAGATCCAATATTTATGGATTTACAAAGATGGATCTTGTAATTATAATGAAAGGGGAAAATCGTATCTTTCTCAAATGAATGTTCAACCATCTATACATGTTAAGATTAAAGAGGCACAGAAAGAAGATGTATAGTTACAAAAGAAGGTGAGAAATGTTCCTGAATTCAACCTTGATTGTGATGGGATAATAAAGTTCAGGAACCGGGTTTGTGTTCCTCCTATCCCCGAATTAAAGAAGGAGATAATGGATGAGGCTCATAGTTCTTCATTCTATATTCATCCTGGAAGCACAAATATGTATAGGGACCTGAAAGAGTACTTCTGGTGGGATGGAATGAAAAGAGATGTTGCTGAATATGTCTCTCGATGCTTGGTTTGTTAGCAAGTTAAAGACGAGAGACAAAAGTCTAAGGGAATGTTACAACCATTACCCATACCCGAATGGAAATGGGAAAACATCACTATGGAATTTGTCACTGGACTTCCTAAAACATGCAAAGGAAATAATGCTATCTGGGTCATATTTGATCATCTTACAAAGTCTGCACACTCCATTGCTATTAGAGAGGATTTCTTTCTGGATAAGCTTGCCATGATATATGTAAAGGAAGTGGTAAGATTGAATAGAGTACCACTTTCTATTATATCTGATCGGGATCCGAGGTTTACCTCAATGTTCTGGCGAAGTCTTCAGCATACTCTTGATACAGAGTTGAGTTTCAGCACTGCTTATCATCCTCAGACAGAAGGTCAGTCTGAGAGGACGATTCAAACTCTAGAAGATATGTTGAGAGCTTTCTCTATAGATTTCAAAGGTGTTTGGGATCAACAGCTACCTTTGGTGGAATTTTCTTATAATAATAGCTTTCACTCCAATATTCAGATGGCTCCTTATGAAGCTCTCTATGGAAAGAAATGTAGGACTCCAACTTGCTGGGATGAAGTTGGGGAAAGAAAGTTATTAGGACCTGATATTGTTGATGAGATGGCAGAAAAGGATAGATCTATTCAACAACACATAAGAGCAGCTCAGAGTCGACAAAAAAGTTATGCTAATAACCGAAGAAAATACTTAGAGTTTTAAGTGGGTGATAAAGTGTTCTTACGAATATGTCCCTGGAAGAGGGTCATGAGATTTGGAAAGAAGGGAAAGTTGAGCCCTAGATATATCGGTCCTTTCAAAATACTGGATCGTGTTGGGAAGGTAGCTTACCGATTGGCGCTTCCACCGATTCTCTCTCAAGTTCACGATGTGTTCCATGTATCTCTCCTGAGAAAGTACATACCTGATCCTTCACATGTACTCAGCTCAGAGGTTGTACTGCTGGTACAAGATCTTTCTTATAAAGAACAACCGATAGAGATTCTGGATCGTAGCGAAAAAGTCCTACGGAACAATACCACTCGCTTGGTGAAAGTCTTATGGAGGAACCACCAATTAGAAGAAGCTACATGGGAGCTCGAGGATATGATGAGGGATAGGTATCCTCATCTGTTTGTTACAAGTGACGAATTTCAAGGGAAAAACTCATTTTAAAGGGGGTAGAATGTAACACCTGAGTCTTTTATGAGAAATATTTTGTTTTTATGTTATATAAATAATCAAAGGAATCTTTCACTACACACAACACTAGCTTGCCTTACTTTACATGCAATCACGACCTTCCTTGATAGCTTGCGTCATACGCAAAATCGAGTTTCACTAAACAACGATATGCTATTAAAATATTATTAAAACTAGCCGTTATGAATAGTACTAACCACATTTTATAATTTTTTAAAATTTATTTTTCAAAATTGACTTCATTTTTGGTTTTGGAATATCAAAATTAGCCTAGGGTGAAATTTAGGTATTTTTCTGAAAACTTTCAATTTTTGATGAATAGTGAAAACACTTGGTTACTATGTAAAAACCGACTTTTTATTTAAATAATTATTTATTTTAATTAAATTTATTTTAGGTCAAAATTGATTCATCATACCTATATAAGTTCAATGCAATTCATTGGAGTTATTTTATAATAATTTTAGATATATAAAAATTTTATTGAACTTTTCACCGTCTTTTACCCACCTCCTAGGAGAATTTGAAAATTTACATAAAACATAATTTTACCGCTTCTGTGAGTGTAATTTCAAAAAACCGAGAGACACGGTTGATTTCAGTAAGTAAAATGTGGTTCAATGAGATGAAAATAATTTTTAGTGAATAGTAGCTTTTTACTTTTATTTACAACAGTTAAAAGTAAATAGGGTAATTAAGAGTAAAAATGATATTATTATTACCCTAACACGTGTCTTAATTCTATTTGTTAAGTTTAATTCGACCAAAAACAACCTTATGAATAAAATATGACCATTTAGGCCCACTTGGATTAGATTAGGACATTTATTATTAATTTATTTAAGGAAGGGTTAAAATAGTTAAAATTAATGTTTAATAAGTAAATAATTTTTAATATAGGGTTATACATATGATAAATTAGACTATAAATTATCATTAGAAAGATAAAACGATTTCCAACATAATGATATTTTATTTTTAATTTTTAGAGATTATATAAGTTAATTTATTTATGACACAATGATGAAGCAGTAATTATCTTATTAATGAAATATTGACATAATTGAAGTTATAAATACCCAAATAAATGTAATTTTAGACTTTTGATAAATTAAAATAATTTTCTATGTTAATATGACATGTTATTATTGATTTAATTCACTTTGATCGAACTAATCTTTCTGTTATGATTTTCACAAAGTTTAGTTACCAAATAGTATCAAAATTGACATAAAATAGTTTTTTTAAAAAATATTATATTATTAATTGTTATTTTATTCCTAAAAAATATAAGGTTCGGCCAAATGACTTAGATAAAGTTATATATATTAATAATTAACAACTTGGGGTTCGTTTGGCTTGTTATAGTATGTTTATTAACCTTATAGTGTAAGAACACAAAAAGACACAGTAAAAGTAAAATTATCTAACTTAAAGTTAAATCTAAATGATAAGTTTAAAATAGGAACCTAAACTTGTCTAAATTATATTGGATGAGAGGATTTCTACCCATCCTCACCTTAGCTTCGAAATAAATCAATTTTGAGCTATTTTAAACCAAATATGACTTTATAATAAAATATTATTTTTAGTTTTTCCAAAGGTGCCCCTCTCCTCCATTATAAAAGGGCATCTCCTCCCTCTCTCCCTCACACCACTTTGAGCCTTCAAGCTCAGACAACCCCTGTCAATGTATCCTCTCCACTTCCCTAGAAACATTCTAGAGGTCCTGGTCTTCTTCAAGGACAAATTATAGTGCCCTAAAAGGAGGTCTCAAATAGGCGATTCAAAGAAGAGGTAATGTTCGTTACCGATTCTTTCAACTTTATTTCTTCTTCCACTTCTTATTCTTTATTTGTTTCATTATGAAGTAATAAAATCAGTATCACTCATATACTGATATGTTATTATATGTATGAAAAAACCCTACTTCACCATCTATCCATCCTACAGAAAATGAAATCACCACGCATGCGTACGCACGAAATACCGTCTCCACGCCGTGGTGTAATCTATTTTCCACCACCACCTTACTTGGATGGGTATAATGGTGTAAATAATAAATATAAATTATTATTGTAAAGTGATATTGATTTTTAAATATTATACATACACTCGAATACAATTACATGATCATGGGAACGATATCATCGCTCGTGCGTACGTACGGAATACCGTCTCCACGATGTGATGCGACTCGTTCTACGTGATTTTCATTGCATAATGATTACATAAATGAATTGAGTGAATAAATATGATATATATTACACCAATAACATTATAGAAATGAGGTATCTATAACCTAAAAAGAGTAATAGAAATTTATTTGACAAAACACGCATAAGAACAAAAAGTAATAAACACCCGAATAACAAGTAGGAATGAAATATTACTAATAATAAGCTAAGAATATGACCATATATGATATCATAACAATGAGTATGATTCTGGAATAAGTCAATGATATTATTTAAATCATTATACAGGAGGTTCAGACACTTACGAAGAAAATCGGTCCTAAGGTAAGGAAAATCTCACAATCTCATTTTTATCCGAGATTGATTATGTTTCCCAGTTTCTAAAGACACTATAAATATACGGTCCTTTCATGGTTTTGTTATATGTTGTAATAAGTGTACTTAATTTTTTAAGTACTAAAAATGTATGTAAAGTATTGGTCATTATACTCAACATGGTATCTATGTTAATATGAATCAATTCCACATGAAAACTTATCAATTTCAGGGTTCAGAAAGGTCGTCAGACCCCATGGGTGGCCCCAAAGTGGTCATGTCCTCCTCGACTCATCCCATAGGGATCAAGAGGGTTTTCGATCATTATTTAGAGGATCATTCTTCCAAAAACCACACACAAAATTTAGACAACAACAAGTGGAAATCATGAATATATACACCTATGCACAAATATAATTAATGAAAAGGAGAAATAACATGTAGACCACCTACCTCAGATATAATGATGAACACAGACTTAATCATAGTATTCATTCCATATTCATGCACCCCTTGAAGCCCCAACTTAGTTCTCACCAGAAGAAGTGGGTTTTAGAGATTTAGAAGGAGGTTTAAGATAGATAAAAAGCTTAATCGAATTGGGGTATTAAGGAGAAGATTAGACATCACTGTGGATTCTATCCACAACCAACACCACTAAAAATAGCCTATAATAGAAGGAGAATCACATCTTGGAAGCTTAGGTTATCCAAGTACATGACTAGGGTTGTAGGGAGTGAAGTAGAGGAGAAACCCGAGTTGGTGTTTAAAATCCTGGGTGGAATTTTCTAAATTTTCTCCAATTTTCTAGGGTACACATTTTACCCTAATAGTTTGGAAAATATTTCTCAAACCGTGCGAAAGATTATTCCAAAAAATCTCCCCTTCGCACAATTTCTTTGGGATTTTGAACGATTTTTACTAATAGAGTGGAAACAATGAAATAGGCACATGAATTCCATTTTCTTCCTCTTTTGTGTCCCAAACCCCCCAAAGAACCTCAAACCTTCACATAAACATGGGGAAACACATATCTATCCCAAAATAAAGAGGCCAAACCAAAACATAAAAAACAAACCATACAAAAATCGGAGAGCTTACCACCTCCCCACCTTATAACAACTCATACATGAGCCACTCTTCCAAGAATCACTGAGCTTATATAACTAGATTTAATTCTACTAGGAATTCCTATCCATTCCCACTGTCCCTGTTTTCGGTTTCACATCCCAATTACCACTGAACACAGATCAAGGGAATAGCCTTTTCCCATAATCATTCCTCACCACAACCACAACACAAACCAAAAAGTCCTCAAGGATGCATCATCTCCAACCATACCCAACCAATAGATCTTTTGAGAGGAAACATAGGAAACAACACCCAACTCAAAACACATGGAAACTTAACAGACAATATTAGAATCATGGAGGAACTAATCAGAACAGCCTCAGTCCAATCCTCTATACAACTCAAGACCCATAGATCATGGCATCATTTACCTATGTTTTCTGAACTCTTATAGTGACCAAACCCGATATCACAAGAAGGAAAACACACGATCCTTCCAACAAAATTTCCTATCAAATTCACTCCTCAACTATAAAACCAAATGAAACCTAAATCTCATGGGTACTCGCCGACTAAGATCATTCCAAATCTCTCTATCTGGGCTAACTCACCCAAATGGTTAGAACTTGAGTTATTGAAAATTGAAATACCGGTCACGTCATCAACCAACCAATTATCAAGTATGGTTCTCTCTATCATAGTTGAATACTAGTCACCTCCACTTTCAATGAAAGACCATAAGATCCAAATCCTGACATTGACATCACCTGACATGTTGCAACTATAAGCGCCCCAAATTTTAAAGGGGAAATGCTCTGCTCTAGAGTCTAGTCATACAATCAAAACTATTTAAAATGACATTTATACACTATCCATTCGAGGATGAAGATCAACTTGACCTCACTCTAGTACATTTAATTTCCAAGATGGTACTTTTTTTCCACAACATCAACCGAGAGAAGAACCACTCTCACCACACAAATTCAAGTTACCATCATTGGTCAGACCATACAATACTAGCTTCTCCCAGAACACCCACCTCCATCTTATGGTACGCTACCCCTACCCCACCATCCAATACTGCTTTCTGGAATGAATCCTATCATGAATCTCCCACACAATCACTATAGTAATTCCATTAATTCTAGTAGAATTGAATCATCACAACATTACCACACTCCAGACTGTAATCGGGCTTTGCCCATGGAATGAAACCACATCACATGGGCAAGGTTCCCTAAATATCAAAATGTCCTAAAACACCCGTGGAGAAAATAGACATGTCTGCCCCCAATATTCATTAGAGTTAAAAACCAAACCTATCCTTCCAAAACCTATTTTCATATCCAACATCACCCTTTTATGACTTTAGTAAATACATGAAAAGATTCACATTGGAGGACGATGAGCTTGAAGCCGACACTTGGCTCCTCAGTCACCACATCCATGCTTTGAATTTCCTCTATGATGATCCTAACATGCACTTATTTGGTTCCTCAATGAAATCTTGGTACCATTACATCAGCTCGATGTTCCCATCTTCACATTCTGGACTGACATATCACTCACCACCATAGCTGTTTCTTTATCATTGCTCTCCGTGAGGTATTCGAAGAACCTTGTTTTATACTCGATCACAAGATGAAACCCAAAACATAAACATAAATATATAGCTTTATCCCAAAACAAAAAAATCAACATCACCCAATTCCCATTCTCGGCTTCGATGAATGATTCCCATGTAATTTGTTGGCCTTCGGCCCATCCTGAGGACCTCACCGTGACTGATCAAGGGTGAACATACCATCATCAAGCTCCAAATATACCATTTCCATGAGCGTAAACTCCATTTAGTCCCTCATTAAACAAAACACCATAATTTCTCAAGGCGTTAATACAGAGCCCTCAACATACCTGGGGAAATATCAAGATATTTGGTAGGATCATCACTAGCTGAAGTACACTAAAATGTTTTCGAAGAACCCCAACTCCATCTTATCCACTTACAAAGTCAGACTATGGGAGACCAAGAAATGCTAAGGATCTCAGGATCCCCTACCAAACACATATCATACACACATAACAACCACCATTTAGATGTGATTTCCATACATGTCTAACAATCAATCCATTACCAAATCACTAAATAGTCATGAGCCAACATTTCTGGTGGCACTACTTCCACCACACTACACAAAATATTCCGATGCATCCCTAATAGCTACAAACAATTAACAAAGGTCTACTATATCAATGAAATAAATGGTCTCTCACAAATCAAAATTTATCTCTATGTATCTCATAGTACACTTACTTACCTAACCATGTATCTTGGTTAGTCTTCCTCATTAGCCCAAAGGTGGCCTCTACATCTCAACCAACAAACAATCCATCAATAAGAAGAAGTTCATCCATGATACCATTGTCACCCAGAGTGTCACTATCGGGAGAAAGAATATAACCACACTTAAATAACCTTTGTCTCTTCCACTCAATAAACTTCCAGTCCTTTGTTAATCACCATCCATACATTTGAGTCAGCAATACATGCGATAATACCCTTCAAAATGAGAGTTATCTCTTATCACAAACACTATGGTGCCCCTATAAAATATCTAAGAACAACTATACAATTTACTAAGACTTGGTGGTCCTTATTTTTCATTTACACAGCATCTGAATAATATCTTATTCTTTATATTCCATGGTACGTGCACCATTGGCCTAAACTCCAATTCGGTCACCTTTAATTTTCCATAACTATTATTTCATAACCACAACTCGAGTTGCACCACTAGCCATCAACCTTACCACTTATCATTCAATGAAAAATTGAACCATGCAGCACTCTATGTATCACTACCAATTTCCAAAAAATCCACATTTGCGAGACACACCCAAAATCACTAGACACCATATCTGACCTCGTTTATCGGTCACATTGGAGGTTGAATGATACCAGCTCCCTAGTCTGTATTCACTACCAAAAAAATCCATTGCCCCCCTCCAAACTATACATATCATCCCACAAACAATGAAATTCTCTTTCATGGAACTCTCACCCCAGTTCCAAAGAACATTATTCCTATCACACCAAACAATCGTTTACTATAGGTCTCGTACTAACGGTGTGCACATTCATTTTCACTTCTAAAATAACAGCCTCTCTAGATTCAAAACAGAACATGTACGGTCTCTAATCACAAGGTAGCCAAGACCCAGATATCATCCTTAGGGTATATCATGCACTCTATATGTCTATAAACCATGTGAGTTTATTCACTCACATTACTGGACAATGCCTTGCAACACAATGGCTACAACCCTACCAAGGGTTCCCTAAACACACCACCTAGGCCATATCATAACCAATAATGCCTCAGAATCCAAATCTGAAGACTCAAAATAAGGAACTATCCCTACCCCAACCCACATATAAAATGGTAAAACTAACAACACAAAGGATAACCACCATTGATATCAACCATTTTCATATAAAACTTATCATTCAAATGAATCTTCGAAGAATGACCGAAAGGATTCAACTGCAGATGGAAAAGGTCTCATGATATCAACATTAATCAAAACTTTCTTGATACTCTATCCCAATGGTTATCATAATCCTTAGAACCCTACCCACTACCATACCTACTACGTCCATAGAAAACATGGGGTGACCAATTTCCTTAATCACAAGTCTTCTTTCAACACATATTTAATCCAATTATTCTTTTTCTACATGATCTATTCCTATTAGGCACATTTACTACATCAGAACATGTTAAAAGAAACATTTTAACTCATTTACACCATTCATTGGAAAAAATTCTTTGACATTTTTACCTTCCTTAAACAATCATTCTCTTTTAGAAAACAAATCAACCCTTACAATTTATTGCAACCCAAAATTTTAACCTGGTCACAACATTTGTTTATAACAATATTCCATAACTATTTATTGGCATTATATTCATTCACTCACATTCATTACAATTATTTAGAATAATTTTCTTTACATTAATCAAGGAAGTTAACTGAATTATACTCTCTCTTACCTTAACACACATCTCGTGCGTGTGTCTATAAAGATTCATAACACCTATATCCATAGGTCCCTAAAATTATGTTTGAATACACAACCTTATGTGATTCCAACAAAGAGAAAAATATCATAAATTAGTCAAATCACTAAACATGTGCATCACCCAATGGTGAAATAGCATTCAACTATAACAACATGCATCATGACCAGAAATTAACACCTAGGGTTACGTGGCATTTCTCTTATACATGGGTTAGCTACTCCTAAGTACAAGATCATTACCAAGGGATAACACATCATAATATAATGTCTACCAACCCCGAATAGAATGAAAGACAAAATAAATCCTCTGATAACACATTACAACATGACCGACCCAGAAGCCACTTAGTCGATGCCCAAATTCGAGTCGTCAAATAAACTCAAGCGTGCCTCCCCATACGCCCAAGGATTCCGACTAGCGATCAAGGTCTAATAAGTCATGTAGGGAGACTATAACAAATTTAATAGAGTAAACCATAATAGAACTCAATATAAATAGAGGAATAATATTAACTAATAGTAAACATGCATAACTAAACATTTCTCAAATGGGGTACAAACACATATCAAATACAATAATGCCATGCCACACAAGTAATGTAAAGTGAAAGAAACCCTAAAATAAAACAAATTTCTATGACTTAAAATGTGTCCTGACTCTATGTTTGGATCCTTCTCCATTTATATACCATCCACAACTCAATATATTAGTTTAGGACCTCATCCATTGTCCTGACCTGCAAACAAGAGATATACTCGAGAAACCAATAGTGGCCCGAGAAATGTGTGAGTACAAAACATAGTAGCCCCCAACACATGTTGCACACAAAATATCTAATCTAATATATTGTTCATGAATGTACAAAATTATAGGTATATAAACAATGGAAAACATAGGATCCATTTGATATCCATGGTTCACTTAATTAACTGATAATATTTATCTGACTTTCATCTCTTATTCCATCTTCATTATTTATTACATTTTGAACACATTTTCAGTAGGTTAGGAATAATTATCATCTATAAAATTGTCTATGGAAATCAATCAAAATGAATAGGGGAAATAAATCAAGCCACTATCTCATTAGGGATATAAATATCACATCAAAACATTTTCCTCACCTCGAAGCCTCAGTCCGAGTGGAATGAAATATTTAGGGCAATACAACCTCTGTCCCCTTCCATAAACAGTGCATTTATTTGGTGGAGTTTAGAGCCTCACTATAACTCGACCTATGGATGTAGAACCCCATGTCAATACCCCACCCTTACAATCAATTTGATCAACATTATTTATCAAATCACTACAACCATACCATAAAAGAACATAACATAACAAATTCCATTAGAAATCATTGACGAAAATGCATAAAAAATGGGAATTAATATTATGTCATAATCCATTAACACATTTATCAATTTAAATTTATTGTCATTTATACAAATTCCGATTCTCATTCCATTACACATTAATTTTATTCAATAACCCATATTTCCTTTTCAATACTCCCCAATGACCATACTTCAACCCAATTAGTAAATTCATCATTTTATGTACATTTCTCATGTATTAATTAATTCCATATTTATCAATTCAGTCATGCAACCATTTACATGTTTTCAATTCACAAGAATTTTCATATTTAACATGTTCTTAATTTCTTATGAACTTGTCCTATTTGATATTTCTACAATAATAAAATACCAATTGAAACAATCAATTTAACCAATTTACCCATTTATAAGCCCTAAAAAAACCCTTAAGTGATTATTAAACCTAGTAAAAACACATACATTTCATATTAAATCTTTTTAACCATAATAAAATATTCAACATGGGCTCTATGTTATTACCAATCAATTTCACATGTGACCTTGTCAATTTAATGGTTCGGAAAGCTATACACACCCCATGGGGGGACCCAAATCGGTCAAGTCCTCCTCGACACATCCCATGGGTATCATGAGGGTTTGAAATCCTTATTTAGATGATAATTACTACAAAACCCACCTAAAGAAACTAGATAACAATAGGAGGAAATAATGAAAACATAATTATATGCACAAATCTACTTAAAGACTATAGGATATAACTTGTAGACCACCTACATCAAATATGTCACTGAAGAAACTCTTAATAATAGACTTAGATGAAGAATATAACACCCCTTGAAGGCCAAACATAGACCTCACCAAAAAAATTGAGTTTTAGAGCTTTGAAAGGAGATGGAAAAGTGATTGGAACCCAAATCAAAAATAGTATGAAATGAGGATATTATATATACATGTGTCTTAGATCTGCAACCAATGGTGCTTCAAATGTCTTCGAATCGAACAAGAATCATCTTTTGGAATCTTGGGTCATCCATGTTCATCACTAAGTTTGTAGGTATTGAAATGGTGGAGAAACCAAAATTGGGGTTTAATATACTACGGTGGAATTTTTGTAAATTTCCCACTATTTCTGGGCCACACGGTTTCCTCACATGGTTTAAGAAACTATGTGAAAACCATGCAGAAGCTACTCCCCAAAAATCACCCCATCACATTATTTCTAAGGGATTTCACATGGTTTAGGTTAATAGTGTGAAAATCATGAAACATGAATAGGAACACCCTTTTCATCCTCTGCCATGTCGCAAACCGCTGAAACACCCCTGAGCCTTTACATAAATGTGGGGAAACACCTATCTAGACAAAAAAAGAGGCCAAACCAAAACATAATGAAAATCACACCTTAAACAAATCTGGGATCATACGAAGATATTACCAAATTAAATCAATGATTCACTCCCCACATCATAGATCCCATATTTAGATAATACAGAAAATATTTTAAGGCTTTATGTTAATAATGGGAAAGAGTAGTCGATCACGTGTATGGAAGACTACCTCCTCATGAACATATGCTTTTCATTTTTCATATACAACTCTCATGGGTGGATATTAGAAATTATTTATTGAATATATATGATATTTATGATATTATTATACATATGGAATTATAATACCACATATACCTTCTTACCTCCCATTGCATTGGAAAATAATAATGGCACTTTTATATATGGATGACCACTACCAGATAAACTGATTTAATGTGCATTTAATTTTCTTCATGGATAGAAATAGATACATAAAAAATAATATATATGGTATTATTAACATATTTATCCTTATTTAATTTTGATATCACATATAACATCTAAATTTATATTACATTGGTGAAATAATAACATCATTTGTGTGTATGGGGGAATTCTGCCTTATAGGGCAATGGAAATCATTCTTCACATAAACCTTACAAGGAAGATAGTGATTATTACTTTAAATAAAAATATTGTATATAAATTATATATATATATATATTAATATTGAAATTTAATATATTATTTTATTATCATTATTTTCAACCTTTTAGAATGTGGAAATAGCATTCATTCATACGTACAACCAACCCTCTCCATAAACGTTTTATTTTATTTTATATCTCTATCATTTATGGTTTAATGTAAATATATATATAAATAATATTATGATATTTTAATAAAATAAAAATATCTATGGTTATTAGAATCATTTTCAACTATTGTGAACCATATTTTCCAAATAAAAAAATACATGAAAATCAAAATACCTATTTCCCAAAATGTTGTTTTAACAAATAATTATGAATAGAAAGGTAATAAAAGGTCATAAGTAACCCACATATAATATGATACATATATATATATTATGGTTTTTAATATATTTATAATAATCATATATTTATTATACATGACTTTTTAATGTTTGTGATTGAATTTTAGACATATGGTAAGGGATTTCCATTCTCTAATTTATTCATGGTAGACATATGTCGCAATCATCACTTTTATATTTTGTGTTTTGTATGTACATTCAATTTTAAATTTTATATTATGAATAAAATAATTTTTATGATATTTAATTATTATTTTAATTTTATTAATTAATGGGAATTATGATTAAAAATATTACTAAATCGATAATATGGTTTTGCCTCAATTATTATTATTTTATAAATATTTGTTTTTATGTTCCATTATTCTTTTATAAGCTCTATATACATCCCCAGTGACATGTAATTTCATTTATTGAATTATTTTCATTATATAAAATATTTCATATAATTTTATTCATTCATGGGGATTATGATTGAAATTTCTCAATGTGTTAAGGGTTTGATGATAAAATATTTTTATTTACCAATATGGTATATACTCTCAATGATGAAATCTTCTCATGAAACTCATGAGATCTAATATATTTTTTTATACCCGAATAATAAATTTTTTTCTATTAATTTTCATATATTAATATATATATATATTATTTAAAAAAATGTATTTAATAAAATTTAACATTATTTCCCTCTTCATTTGGATGACCGTTTTTCTTCCATATTCATGTTTTGTTATAAATTTTTTTAGAATTTTCTTATCGATCCTCCTGAAATGTTTAAAATTATTATAACCTTTTTCAACTTCTTCAAATAACTTTTTAAAATGAAAAATAATGTGATTTGGAAAACAATGACAGTTTGGATTCGATATTAAATGTGAATGAAATAATTTTTTTAATGTCTATGGAATTTCATACCATCCTAACCAATCACTGTTTTAATGATTCATTTATTATTTTCGAATATTGTTTTATTAAATGTTTTTTAATAATGAATTCTTTTTTAATGATATTTTTTTGAGATAAATGGTTATTTTCCTTTGGAATAATTTTAATTTATCACTAAATCATCCATTATATGTTTTATATGTTATTTTAAATGAAAATTATTTCTAATATATATATTTTTTAAAAAAATTATAATTGGAATGAATATTTTCTGTAATTTTTTTTCCACTGATCATTCAAAAATTATCTTCCATATTTGATGAAATAATTTGATATAACATATCATTTATAGAGGATATGTTCAAAGTATACCATTAATATTATTTCCTTGGATAGTGTATAATTATAATGTAATGATGCTTATGAAACACGTTCATTTTTACATGGTTAATGTAAGGATGAAATAATTAAATTATTCAAAATAAACTTTTTTTCCACGGGTTACTCTATGATGAAATATTCTGTGAAATCCATTTCGATTCATATAGGTTGATATGATTACGGTTTTATGATCTTGTGGAAAACATATGTTTTATTTTTATTATGAGAGAGGAGGTAGCAATATCTCCCTGTAATGAAATATTTTATGATTAAAAATATATAAGCTCAATGCATATAAGGGAGGTAATCCCAGTCCTACAAAATGGAAACTGAATGTTTAGAAATATCTAAAAAAAGGTGAGGATGGAGGTGATCCAAATCATGAATTTGGTACATGGGTGGTTGTCTGAAGCCTAACATGTTACTAATGTCTTGGTGGATATCCTTCACATATGATTTCTTATTCTTATGTGTATACAAATAACCTATGTCTTATATTAATTTTACACACTCATTCCCCATGATAATTGATTATATTATGATTCATTCCTTATGAACATCAATGATTTATTCAATAAAACATTTTTATCATCAATGATATGTAGGGTATCATTTTCAAATATTATTATCATGTCCTCATACTCATATTCTCATGTAATATAGATATATCCCTAACATTTCCTTAATTAGATTAATTTATCACCATCTATTATATTTTTTCCCATTAAATAATGATAGGTATTATGTATAATATTTTTATCAGTGGTTCTAGTTATGAAAAACATAGTGGGAGGTGTTGTAGCTTCCTTATGGGCATGTTGTTTATCATTCCATGTTTCCAAAGGCACATAACCTTAATTATTATGGTTTGATCATTATATTGTTTAATAAATATACTCCATATAATATGAAATATTTAAATATGAAAACTTTTGGTCTTTATGATACCTATGAAAAAGTCTATTAAATTTCGAGGAGGGGACTATAATTCCCAATTTTTTCATGGTAAAAAAATTAGAAGGCCTATAAAAATGATTTTCAGCATATATTCCCAAATTTTTAATCTTCAATGGAATTTGATCATTTTAAGAGGATATTATTATTTTTATATAGAGATCTAATTTATTCCAATGGATTAATTTCATATAGATTTTATGTTGTTCAAACTATATGAAATTCATATTATAGTGGTGTTTATAGTAAAATATATACATATATATAAATATTTGTTTATATTTTTATATATTAATTTACATGTATAGATATCTATATTTATATATAGAGTATCAATTTAAATATTTAATCTATATGTGAATAATAAATAATTATATTTTTCATTTAAAATAAAATTTTAACCATTTTATTTACATTATATAAATGTATGAATATGTGTATAATCATAAAAATGTATAAATAATGGTTTACATGTAAATATATATATCATTTTTTGCATTTTGTATTAAAAAATATATTTTCATATAAATTCTTTTATACCTAAATAAATATTATTCTAAAATATATTAAAAAATATAATAATTTACATTAATATATCTAGCCATAAACATTTATAAACACCCACACTAACAAATACATACTCAATAATATTTTATAAATGTATTCAAAAAACTATTTAACTTAATATAAATATATTACTTATTATATGGATGTTAAATATTATGTAAATATATATAAAGAATTATATATATCATAAAATATTGAAGAAACACAAATTAATTATTTTAAAAAGAATTTTATTGTTACAAGGAGGACTAATGTTCAAATAAATATATATATAAGAACATATGAGATGATACAATCCCTAATAAAGGGCGTGTGAGTTCACTGATAATAGGTAGTGGTGTCTGGTTTAGATTAAGCATTGAAAAATGGGTTATATTGGGAAGTTATTTCAAATAAACTATTTTCTAGTTTTCATAAATAACATTTTTATAAAAAAAACAATAATTTATAATGGATGAATTTATTAGTGCTCAATAACATTGATAAAGTCATAATTATATGAAAAACCATTTCGTTTAGATTTTTTTTCAGGAATTATTACTTAAAACAAATATAGTATAACCCGAACGATCTGGAATCATAGGGGATTTAAGATATTAGGTGTATACCAATTCAAATTTTTACATTGATACACCAATATTGTTGGAAACATTTTTAAATTTATTATAATATTTCATATATTTAAAAACATCATGGGCTGACCTGGGTACATAAAAATGAAAGGGGTCAGCTACACAGCTTGGTAAGGGAATATGAAAGCGTAACATGATGAAATTATTATATATTCTGAAAAATTAATTTAAATGGAACATAAAATGAGTGAGAATAAAAATCATGATTAATGAGGATTGATACAAAAATATAACATAAGGAAACATGGTAATGTTGAAACTATATTTTACATGACCTCAAAAAAATGGCCATAACTAACTACCCATACATCATATCATGGTGGATAGATTCCCATAATGGATTAGGATTACTCCCTAATCCCATTTTTATATTGATATTAGAATATAACAATATCCTATTCATTAGATCACTATATAATTTTTTGTGAACCTGTTGCTATCATATAATGTACATTCATATCTATGCCTAGTAGATCAATCAAAATAGGGTCATATTTAATCAAATTTCAATCCAAAATTAAGAATTTTTGGATTGATACATGAATGATATAAATTAAATAATTATTGTTATTTCTTGTAAAATATCCTTTGTTTTATATGGAGATAGTAATCACAAAAATAGGTCTTCCATGGAAAAATAACAGGACAATTTCAGCAACATAACATGGGTACATTATGAATCGTGGGATGGATTAATGAGACTAAAATTGGACTATCATCACATGGAAAAAAAGTAAGACAGATATTAAATAACACAATAAAACATAAAAAATGAAGATTTAAATTGAATATGAGAAAATATGATCTTGAATAAAAGTTTTTCCAGAAACAATTATAGGATAATTTCAACAGCATAACCGGGGTACATAATGAATCATATGAGGTATTAATGAAGGTGAAATGGTTATATAATTACATGGAAAATAATAATATTTTTAATAAATATTTTTAATGTAATATCCCATCAATATAAGTAATAAGACTAAAGGAATTACATAAAGAAGTTACTTAAATAAAGTGTAAGAGAGGACCGCTTTCTTGGAGATGGTGTTTCTAAAAGCATGTGAGGGAAATCATTAGAGAATGGAGAAAATATAGGAGGTATATATTGAGTAAATAAAATATTATATTCTTCACCTGATAGTTTTATGTTTAGAAAATATGTATATTGTGTGGGGATATATATTAAAATATAGTGGAGTTCATTATTATTTCCTAAACATAGTTTTTGTACACTATACGACAAAGTTATCAAAAACAGAAAATGTTATAATTCATTAACCATGGTTTCCAAAAAATAGGAAATGTTCTTTAATATTCTATAAGTCCATGCACTAATAAAATTTAAATAATACACTTATTGAGGTGGATGTGAGTCATATTTAAGAAGAATTCATTTTAAAACATTAAAATATGATATAGGTTTTGTAGGCTTCATAATGGGGTTATAAATTTATTAAAACAACCTAAAAATAAATTATAGTAAATGGGGAAAAAAATTTCTTATAACTTTTATGTCGCATATTACATCACTTTTGGGTCATTATGATTTCATCATTAACAATATATATTTATGCCATATATAACCTTAACTCAAAAAATCTGATGCTTCATAAAATTATGAAAACATCACAATTTAATAATTTATAAATATTGACTAAAAATAGTATTTATTTATTCATAATAATTCAACAAATTTAAATAAATAAAATTTTAAATTAAAATCCTTTCATATTAAAAAATATTTGTTTTTTGAATAATAGTTTTCTTACACTTATATAAAATGCACTTACACTTTATAAAATTATGGCATAATTTATATTTAATATATAATATTGAATAAAATATTTTATTTAGGTATCATTTATTTCAAAAAAATATTAATTTATTAAATGGAATGTCTCAATTGAAATTTTATATTACTCAAACATACAATTCGAATTTTGAAAAAATTAATGTAATTGTTATCAAAATAATTATGTAATAATTTTTATGGTAAATATAATAATTAAATTACTAGAATGAAAATAAATATATTCATACTATTATAGTCGATATACATAACCCATTAATAGATAAATGAATTCCCTTATGTTAGGTGCGACCTATGAGATTTTATTAGTGGGTTTAGTGAACATTTTTTTGTTCATGATCCCGGTCATCTTAATGTTCTTCCATAAATAGTTTCACTCATAACACAGTTATTGGATCTCATCATTGTCATGAACAATTAAAAATACCATATATACTATCTCCTCATGAAGTTGTTATAAATTATTTTCATAGGTTATGATCTAAATTGTCAGGGCCATAGGTTATTATTATTTTTCAATAATACCTTATCATACACTAAAATATTTAAAATTAGTGTGATCACTATTAAATGACTATATTATAATTTTCATGATCCTTAATGGACTTTTAAATCTAAAAGGATATAATAAAAAATTGTATTAATATTCCTTAAAGCATTATTTAATATGGAATTTAATTCAATCACAATGGGAATTTATTTTTTTATATTTTATGTCATTACATTATCCCCAAATTCATAAAATTATGGCATAAATTTTCCATTTTAAATACTAAAATAGATTAGTGTGTTTCTGTTTCATTTCATCTTTTTCTTACGAATTCCCTCGAACTTGTGATTCTACAAAAACACTTTTACCAGTTGAGTGTTCTTGTTTAATTGAACATTGTCTATACAATATAGGGTATTCATCGATTTCACCTCATATAAAAGTCCATTATCAAATGGTACCACCTCTAGATTCATTATATTTTTTTTATAGTATGTACATTTACAAGAGGGATAAATAGAAAAAATTGTGGGCTTTAGATAGGTTTGGTGGGACTTCTAGTCAATATATCATGGATCCAATCCAATCAATGATCACAAAGGGGATGATGAATCTTGGATTGATATTTTCATTCTTCCAAAATCTTCGACCCCTTCCATGGGGATATATGAAGAGGAACATTTTATACAACCACTAAATCTTGATAATTTCATTTATTTTAATGATTGGTTTTCCATTGAATGTGTTCTGATATCATATTATGTTGAATGGTTTAAACCATAATTATCAACTCTTGGACAATATCAGATCCCCTAAAATTCCATTCTAATACATCAACCAAGCATGTTATATTCATACAACTCTTCCCATAATTTGGCACATATGGATCCACATGAAAGATAAAATGGAAACAATTATTATATAATAACCCCACTAGGGGAATGTGTTGGTACCAACATCCTTATAAATCCATTTAAAATTCTCTCAAAACATACTCATGAGTTTTAATGTTCATTTTTGACTAATAATATATAACTTTTTGATTATTAGTGATTAATATATCTTATATATCCAATTATTCCATAATGATTATCCAAAATGATAAGGGAAAAATAAATATTTTTACTAGATACAGTGGATTGTGTCATTCCATGTTGTTCTATTACAACCATTATTAATTTCATAGAAATTTATTCAACATAGAAGTCCTCATTAATAATAGATGAAATGCACTGATTAGGTCATGGGATGAACCACCATCTAGATGGAGTTGTTAAATTTCTTTTTACAGGGGACTCATATGAAGGAGTCAATGGTTATGTTCTCTAATTTACATTATTCTATGGTAAGTGGTTTCATCATAAAAATTTAATTCATTCATTTATCCATGATTTAATATAATACCAATATTCCAGATATAAACCCCACAATATCTCTCTTCATGTTACCCCACCATAAATCTTTCATCAAATCTATTGACATCATTGTGATTCCTGGATTAATAAAGAATGATGTACAATAAAAAACATAAATATAATCCTTATTAAATTTTATATTTTATGGGACACATACCTAGGTTCATCACCATATAACTACATATTCAGAAATGTTGAACTCTCGAATACATTCTTTCTTCTTCTACAAAAAATAATGATATTTTTGAGCCTCATTGATTCTATTAAGAATATACATTTGATAATATATTAATGAAAGTTAGGATTAATATCCTTTTATTACTCCCATATAAATCCTTTCACTGTACAGGAATATTAGATCCCTTATAATCCTCATAATGGATATATTTATAGAATCTTTTCTACTAAGAGAATATGTAACACTCTTTTCATTCCCAAGATGGTAATGTATTTAGCAATCATAATCACTGATCTTCTCTAAACACCTGCATTGGATCATATTAACCACATTTTTGTGAAAATATATTCTTGACTAATTTATGCTATGTATATATTGGATAGTTCCCCAAATCGATAGAATGCCACTAAATCATTAATTTGAAGATTACTACGTCTTATTTGAGATAATGAGTTGGGTAGTTCTTCTCATGGATCTATATTTGGTGAGAGGAAGAGGCCATAAAATATTCATTTTTCCTAAGTACACAACCATATCCATTTTTGGATGCATCACTTAATATCATAAATCCTCCCCTAATATTATGTAATGTTATCACATGTGTATTGGATTTCTTCTTTATTATCTCTATAAAACATGACTCACAATAATCATTCCAAACAATCTTGAATCCATTCTATGTAATCTCATTTAGTAGGACTGAAAATCAGGATATAGTCCAATAAAATTTAATATAGTAACCACATAACCTAAGGAATCTATATATATCCTTCACAAATGTTTTTCAGTGTCATACTTCAATTACTTATCTTTTTTGAACAGAAAATAAATATAAAATTAATAGTGATTAAATGCCTATAGAATTCAAATTTCTCCAATCAGAAATCGTATATAGTATAATTTTCATATATATATTATTTTTTAAATGTCATATGTACATTATTCAAATGATAATCATGTTCCTCCTGGAATTTTTATTATATAATAATATCATCAATTATAATAAAAAAGAATTACTAGGTATTCCATGAAGACTATATTCATAAAATCAATAATGATTTCCAGAGAATTAGTGAGTTAAAATGGAATCACAGAGAACTCATAAATATAAAACCCTGTACTTGATGAAGTCATGTGGATATACCACATTTCTCCATTACATTATAATATCCCAAAAAATGATATATAATATAGAAATATTAATCTCTACATATGGTTGATTGAAAAAATAATCAATAAACGATAGAGGAAACATATTCCTTATCATATTCTTATTGAGGACCTGAAAATCAATTTATATGTTCATTTACCCATCACTGTTTTTAATGAAGATAACTAGTGAAACTAACATCGAACCACATGAGCATATAAACCCTTTATCCAAATTATCCTATAGAAGCATCTTAATATCCTCAATTTCATAAGTGACCATTCTATATAAATTTCTAACTATTTGGATGTTATCTATGTTTAATATTGATTAAAAAATATCCACTTTTCTAGGAGGAATACTAGAGATTTATTATTGAAACACACCCATATATTCCCTCACAATGGAAAACAATTCAAGTATGATAATTTCCTATGACTAAATTAATTGATATAGATACTCATTCTCAAAGGGAAATTAAATCCATTATTCAATTGATGATACCATGGATGATTCATACTCCACCTTGAACATGAATATCATAGGGAGACTTGTGATATAAAGTGTAATTTTTTTATCGTGGAAACTTATGTTAACTATATATATGGAATGTCAATCCACAACAAGAATTTCACCTATTTCTACAAAAGCATGTATAATAATTTTCCCTGGGGGTTTTAACCAATAATATTTGATAGGGAAGGATTTATGCACTTGTGTTGAAATAATTTACTAAAATGAAACCTTCATTGATATCCCTACATCAATTCATTACAAAAGTGTTTCAATAGTTATACTAGTATTTTTATATATGAATGAATTAAAAAAATTGAATTATGGTTGGTAGGTTAAAAAATACTAACCACATAAAACAAAAAATATGCACATTTATTGTGAAACTCCTAAATAAGATATATTCATTAATGTATGAATTTTTAGGGTTCAATATCCGTTACCTGTGATCTATTTCCAAATATAAAATCTTGTGGTAATTTTTTCTTTTATTAATTGTTTTATTGGGGATTTTAAATATTTAATTAAATATCCCTAGGAGTATAAAACTAGGATTGCAGTAAAGACCATTATCATGTAGCAGTTCACAATCGAGTCTTGATCAATACACAATTTTTGAGGATGTTAACCATATGTACATCTGTTCCAAAGCCACAACACGTTATAATATCTAGGAATAAATTTTTCTTCATTGAAAACACATGATATATAATTTTACAAAATTTAGTGACTTTTTCTTTTGTTTATTATTATCCTAGTTGATTTCTCTAGTGTTTTAAATTTCTATTCCCAAAATTAACAATATTTTTTTAAACCAACCATGAAATACCTTGCCTTTAATAACATATTTTTCTTTTTTTTGTAACTTTAAACAACACTTAATAAAACATGTATTATCAATAATACTAATGTATCAATGATCTTAGTTTAATAGAACATTAAATTGATACATGGATACAAAAACATTACTGAAAACATAATTATCAAGATTTGATTAATCCGTAGCCTTTAATACATCATCAGATAACTGGGGGACACAGATATGAAATGGATGATCTATAGAGACTATTTAGGGGATATAAAAATAATAAATTGATGAAATTATTACATTTTTGACAATAGTAACTTCTATTTAATTTAAAAGTATTAGAGAATCATAATCCTAAACAATGTGGTTTGACATAACGTGATAACATAAAGGAAAATGGAAATGTGACAACAACATTAAACATGAAATATTAACAACAAGTCATTTTTAACATATAATACATCATACCACGGTTCAAAAAGTCCTATAATGTGTCAGTTTTAATTTTTTATCCCATTCATGGAATATCATGAGACTAATACTTTCCCTAATGAATTGTAGTGATATATAATTATGGGTTTCCCCATCGCTTTCAACTCATGTATATGTGTAAGTGTGCCACATAGATTTTTCAACATAGGATTATATTTATTCACTAAAAATTATATTATTAAGGATTATAGAATACATAAATTTATTTACATAATAAAAAATATAGTTATTTATAGTTTAATAACCTTGATTTCAAATGGAACATGTATTTACAATATAATGGCTTGTTATGAAAAAATGACAGGATATTTTTGTAGTGTAACGATGGTACATAATGAATCATTGAAGGGATTGATGGGAGTGTTATGGGACTCTAATAACATGGAAATAAGAATGGATGTATGTATGGCATGTAAGTACATAATCAAATGACAATAATTTCGAACTAAAAATCATAATACAAAAATGGTGGTTGAATAAATGTTTGTAATGGATGGATCAAAAGATAATTTCGTAAGCATAACATGTTTATATAATGAATCATGGGATAAATTATTGATAGTCAAATGGGGCTACAATAACTTGAAAATCATAAGTTAATTAAGAGGGATATGGAAAACATTATCCCATCAAAATTAATCTGAAGACAAAAGATATTACATAAGTGTGGATCTTTAATAATTTTGGGAAGTATAGGATCCCTTACATTTAGAGGGAGTTTCAAGTTATTGGGAGGATATTATTGAGGTTTTAGGGAACTTAAGGAGGTTGTTATAGATTAATGATAAGATTGTATTAATTATCCAACGTTTTTATTGATAAAAAATTAGAGATTTGGGGGGTTAATATGTAAAAAGAGAGGGGAGTTCATTATTACCGTTTCCAACATAGGTTATAGACACTATACAAAAAAGTAATCCAAACCACATACAATCCCATTATTTTCCCTAAGGCTCTTTCAAAGTGTAGTGGTTTTCAATTATAATTCCATTAACCATGAGTATTAACATAATACCCTTAGTGATTTTTATGTGAATAATATTTACATAGAATTGATTTTAAAACCTATAATATATAATATAGGTTTTGGAGGATTCATAAATTTTTAGTGAAATTATACAAAGTATCACCATAACACAATAATTAAAATGGGACACATATATTTGGTTATGTATACCTTTTATGGAACACATTACATCACTTTGGGGTCCTTATAATGGCACAATGGTCACCATATATATATTGTATTATTTTTTTACCAGAAAATTCTTTTTTCTCACAAAATTTTGAAGAAATTCATAATTTGAAAATTTTAAATTTTTTATTCCCAAAATAGAGTTAGTTTTATAATAAATCTATAAAAACAGTATATTAAATTTTAAAATTTAAATCCCCTTTAATTGAAAAATGTTGTTCTTTTACAAAACCAATTTTATAGGAAAAATTTTACATTTTAAATTGATATGTTTATATTATGATATAGGTTTATTATATACAATATAGTAAGATAATCTCCATCATATATTAGAAACAAATAATATGTTCGATATCATATTTGACACAAAACATCTAGTATAAATGATCAAAAAAATATATAACATCTATAAACTACCCGTTATATTTATGGGAACTTCATGAACATTAGAGATAGGTTAGTGTCTAACATGGCATGGTCATGGAAACAAAAAACCCTAATGGATCTCATATAAATGTTTCCCCATGGACCTGGTTTCCAAATAAATTAATTCATTGTGTATCTTTTCCAATGACATATAATAACTCTCTTTGGTAGGGAGGATGGGTGAGTAGGATAATCACACTGTTTGGGAGGGATTATTTCCTACTCAAAAAATCTCATGTATATTTGATTTAGAAAATTTTAATGACTCTTTTATCGAATACCAATCATACATGACAGGTCCTCAATTAGTCAATAACTTATCACTATCATTTATTGAATTTATTAAAATTAAAAATTATCTAGGGTTCTCTATTAATTGAATAATTTAAATGTGGATTATTAAGTATTAAGCCACAAAGTTGGGTGCACTAGAATTTATGATCATCTAGGAAGATGAGAGTTATTTTGATATCGTAATTGAGCCAGAAAATGGGATTCATATGTATCCTTGTAAATGGAATTTTACCTAATATAGTTGTGTGCCACGTAATTGGAAATATCATTCCTTTTATTGTCATGTGAGATGGAACAAGAAATAATGTTTAACAAAATGCAGTAAGGACCGCTTGGTGGAAGGTGACTTGTCAAGGCATGGGTGTGACTAAGGAAAAGGAGGACTAAATAACATGGGGTGAATTTTCCTCTTATATTGGTTGAAAAACTACTTTGAATATATCCTAGAGAAATTATAATGAATTTGGTGTGTTGTCTTTGATCATCATGGAGGCTTCCAATGTATCCAATTTTGAAAGGAATCAAATCCCACATACTTCAAAAGGTTTTAACATACACCTATAGAGGACATCCATTGATCGATATTTGACATTGTGGATTTCATGATCATTAATAAACACTAATACCACATGATGTATGCCCAATGAAAGAAACAAGAATATTTTTAAGGTACAAAAATCCATGAAATACTAATTTATCCACTAGTGGATGATGCAATGTCTATGAGGGAGAGAAATGGAACTAATGTTTCCCTCGTGTATCTTGTTTTGATAACAAATATTTAGTACTTATGTACCCATATGTATAAACCCACATGAAATTCTAAGATATTAATTTACGAGGGATGCCTTCATTTATATAACTATGAGGATTATCTCTACTAATGGTGATTTTGAGGTTTTTTTGACTTGTACAACTAATAATAAGTCCATTTGAAATTCTAGAGGGTTTCTCTCTAAGTGATTTCCTCATTTCTGAATTCATGACAAGTATGTTGAATAATGGTGATTTTGGAGTTTGGGATGGTGAAAAAATCGAGGAAGATGTGATTTAGAATGAAAAGGGACATACCCTAAGAGGGATACCCTTTTCCTAGTCTCACTATAGAAGATATCCCAATACAACATTATCCCTAAACAATAGGGAAGGTGGATGGTTCCCCTCACTCTTTGAAATTGGGAGGTCCATAGATCTACTACCATGGTTGGGATCCTTGTCACCATGTGAATTTATAATTGAAAGGACGTGGTATTTTATGTAGTTCTTCAATCATAAATATCTAGAAGATTTAGAGGATTCCATTCTCTAATACCTCACATGGTGTAATATTTAGGCCATATTGATTCAAATAAAATAGGTTGATGGAGATGTCCATTAGAAAATTCTTTCGAGGGTTCAATGTTTGGAACATGCTACACAAGAGGAAAAAATGTTCTTGGGAATGTGGAACACCAAAATCTGTCTCATTACACATTGTGTTTTTCTATGTGGGATGGGGATACCTCTCCACTATTTTTTTCTTTGTGGGTTTGGGTTCCTTCAACATATAATTTTTCTATGGGAGTTTATTTTCCTTATATTTTTTATATTTCCATTTCGGTTTAGGTTCCATCCATATTGCATATTTCTATGCTGGTTCATGTTCTTTATACATTGAATTTTTCAACTTGGGATGATGTCCCCTATGGAGGAAATCAACATATGGTTTGGGGAATATTGTTCATAGAGAATGTTGTGTATGTGGATGACCATGTATTTTTCCATTCTATCATAAGATTATGGGATATGATTATAAGAATATAAAATATTTATATCACACATTTTCTATATTTTTTTGTCTCATATCTCTGGACTCTCAATGTGGGGTATTTTAGTGGCATGAATGAAACCACCTTCCTCGATAGTCATACATCAACATCATCTGTGATAATTATTCAATTGTGGGAGCCCTAAAATGAAATCATTGGACCACAAATGAGTTTTTATTTGGTGTAGGTTGAAGAGTAAATAATGGTATGTGAATAATATTTCATATATTTGAGATAGAAATGTAAATGAGAGCTAATTTTTTTAGGCATACAAGTGTAGTGGTTGTATTCATAGATTTACCGTCGTGTGGAATAGAGACCCTCATAAACTAACATTTCATTTTAGAACTGATCCATCAATTAAATATTCATACCCTTTATTAATTTTAAAATATTTTAACCCATTATATTCAACCATTAAAAATAAATGAAATCCTTACCACATTCTATGCTGAGATTTAATTACCAAAGAAATTCCCCCGATTAGAAGAATCTATGATCAGGATATGGAGGAGTGTATTCAGATGAATAATATTTTCAAATGTCAATTTATTTTAGGTATGTATGTATACCCAAAATAGGTAAAATTTATATAAAATGCAGTTCATTTCTCATTTTTCAATTATTGAACCTACACAACGCAAACCAATTCTTTGCGGACTATCCCATACTATTTCCCCCATATAGGATTCTACCATTTTGGATGAATTTTTTGCATACTCAATGGTTTTCTCTTACAAATGGTATTTAGGATCAATGTTTACTAAACAAATATTTATCCACCAACATGGTGTATTTGATAATTCAAAGGAATAAACAATGACTCTGGGACTATGTAGCCTTTTATCTAGGACTCCCTTTACATGTTTTGAACCTTGTGAGTTCTATGTCTCCATATGAAGACATGTTAGAGTCATTAAATCATGATGACTGAGATATATGTTTTTGGTAAAACAAAAAGGATGTTGAGTTATGAAATTATTACTTAAGAAACTGTATAGAGATGAGAATATCTCAATTGTATTTATAAAAATAATAAATAATTTTGGGCACAGGTTTTATTATTTTATAATCTGATGAATGGTGTTGGAAAGGTTTTCTTGGAGTAGTTGTAGAGAATGTTGGAAATGTAGTTTCAAATATGATGCATTGGGGGTTTGTGGATGTTTAAGATGTATCTAATGAGGTAAAATTTTATTTTTAAAAAAAACATCTTTTCTGAGGGAGGCTTATTAAATTCCAAAATGGGTCATATTAATGCATAGTGGGACAATGGTTTCCTCATGAAGCTGACAGTCTACTACTGATGGATGAATACAGATTATGGAGGTTAATATTTCCTCGGTCATAGTTTCTAGTTTTTGAAAGGGATGTTCATGGATATGGAAGGATTATTTCATATAAAAAATATCCAATAAGGGGGAGTAATTATTCATGACATAATTATAACCCATACACAATAAATGAGTATTTTTTCAACTGTATTCGAGCCTAAGTCATAGTATCCATGTGCCTCCACATGTCCTGTTGAAGTGAAAATCAAACCACACATAGTTCATAAATTGAGGTTTGGTGGGATACAATCATAAAGTTTAGTGGTTCTATTCATTTGAGGGCTACAACAACATAATTTTACTCCATATAAGAGATATCAACCATTTGGTTTAATGTTATTCAGTGAGGAAATATTGTGTAGATATTATGGTCTTGTATTTAGGATCATGTTATCTATGATGTCGATTGATATTAATATATCATGTTGGAAATCCCTAACCAAAATTCCAAAGCATATGTGATATATGATCGGAGTCGGAAACAATGCGTGGAAAGTGTTTCTTTTTTCACAGACAATCGATTAAAGGGAAGGACAAGTGGATTTTATATTGTAGTTACTAGAACAAGATTCAAGATTAAAAAATCACTACATATATCATGGGAATGAGAATCAATCCATTGTTAGTGCTGGGAACCCATGTAGTTTAATTTCATAAAAAATGTTGATGGTGAATTCTACTTTGGGGTAATACAGATAGAAACATACACCATCAAAAAAATGAGTGTCAAAATGATTATCTAGGAGATATTTTCATACATTCCTCATATATGAAGAGGGAAATCATAAACCAAGATTTTGGGGGTTCATGAGAGAGGAAAAATGATATGGTAAAAATAAAAGAATTAATACAGTCTATTGTCAATAATTAGTTTCCAACCTGATGTTGGAAGGACATACATATATATAATAGGTCTCTCTATAGGGAGAATGTTTCTCTATTTGACATGTAATTTTTATAGGGGACATATACAAAGAAAAACTGGGGTGTATGAATATATAATCAAATAGAGGTGTCCTTTGGAATTATGAATCCTATTATTTATATCTCAGGAATGTTTATGGAGATCCAAAATATCCCAGGGCAACGAGTATGATATGTGGTAGAAATGAGTGTGATAAAAAAAGAATTTTCACTAGAATTGGTCATTGAATACGTAGTTATTTTTATATATCTGTATCATATGTTGGGAAGGGGGTTTTTTATCTAAGCTCTGTCTAGGATATAAAAGATGATCCATATGTTTCTATAAATCATATATTTAAATGAATATAGCAACACATTGCTCAGAATTATGACATCGTAGGATACTAATGTTATAATTGGGGTCAACCTCTTAAGAGGGGACATTGAGGAACCCCACAACAATAATTATGAAACTTATATTTATTGGAAGGGTTAAGGATAATTTTTATCATCGTCTTGTGAGGATGATTTCATTTGTTACTCACACACTTGGATATATGAGGCATCCTACATTTTTCTGTATGTAATTCTATATTTTATCATAGTATAGGTTTTCCATTATAGGGTTATAATGTCTTGTAGTGGCTTCTGTGGCTATACATAATTGATGAACTAATATAATAGGAGGACAATGTGAGCATTTTCCACAACAACGCTCTTGAAATATTTTATAAGGTCCTCCTTTATAATGCCCAACTGATAGGATATCGTGATGAGTTGATGATGTGTCTAGACCTATAATAAGGGACACTGGAATCAAAAATATCCCATGAGCATAGGAATTAATGCATGCATAGTTTTGGATAATGGTATAATATAAGCATGATGTCCTTGGTGGTGTCCTCTCTATAAAGGATAATGAATCATCCCACATTTACAATAGGAGGAATACTATTTTTATTACAAAGGGGCATGTCATTTTTTATTTTTATGTGCCACATATGTTTGATATGAAGTTAATAATTATATGATATGGAATTTTACTATAAAGTTTAACCCCATGAAATCATGACAATTGTTCTATGATTACACAAATTATTTCTCCAGCAACTTTTCATTGGTGTGGGATATGATAATATTTTCATCCATTGAGATAAATGAATAACTCCATTGGAGTGGTATTTTTGTATGGAATAATTTCCCTACAACTTTGGGTCCATCATTAGAGGTTTCATTCCATGTTTCCTCATAGTATAGTACTCAACACCATATATACCTCATGGAATGAATGGAGATGATATTTTCTGTTAAATTATCATGAAATATAATTATGGTGTCCATAAAAATGATGAATGGAATGAAATATCATCACATGTAGTTACTCTTATTCATCTATCCTATTTTTTGAATTTCTCATTTATGAACACTTTTTATCATTTGGAAAGTGGAGTGAGGAAAAATAAAACAGGATGGGAAGGAAATACTCTATCAAATATACTATTTACTATGTGGTTTCTTGTGTGTAAGTGCAGTTTGTTGTCCAGTAATCTTAGAAGGCATTCAAAATAATTTTCAACCAATACCTTTTTGCCTTATCTACCATCTTTTCATGTATATAAGATTAGGCCTTCGCGAAGGCCTATATCTATCCATTAGTCATGGCATGATGTTTAGATGAATAGTCAAAATTGATGTTATACTCCAAATACAGACTTCCCAGGTAATTGGAGAAAATGTTAGTTTCATTATCCATCAGTATCATATGATGATTCCGAACCTAGTGATGATATTGTATCTCATAAAGATGAAAAAGTCATTTCCTTCACTACCCACATGGATAATAAGTTGGTTTGAGTTAGAATGTAATTGAACTTCAGGGATATGGTAGGGGGATATGTTCTAATGTAATAATTTTTATTTAAAAAATGTATAATTTTAATTGTAATTCTGTATAAACTACATGTGCTGATGATATAAGTTGGTGTTAAACTCAAGGGAATGTAAATTTTTAGTGAATTTATTTTATTCTTATGTCATTGTGGGGTACTTCTACTCAACACTCTATATTTTTTGAGAAAGCATTCATACTAACTTTTGTGCACCACTAGATCCCATTTTCACTTATTTTATGTTATAATATATATATCCTCTATTAGTGCACCTTATACGGACCTAACAAAATACAATCATAGAGAGGTCCTTTTGGTGATTTTTACTATCCTAAATAATGAAGTTAATTAGTAATCCTCAAAATTTATATTTCCCAACTCATTTCTGTTGGATTACCCCACTATGAAGGTATTTTATAATTGGTGTAATTTTACTAGTTGCATCAGCATCTAGTTTGAGGACACAATTGATCTCATTGATCTGTTTCATAGTGTTATGACCAATAGGTACCACCATTAAACATTGTGAAATGATGATTAATGTTTCTTCCTAGTGTAGATATATTGAATCTATAGATACATTATCTAGGAAATGAACTTGGGATTTTTTTATTATTAGAAATAAAGCAATGTCAACTCTAAGGGGATTTCCCCCATCAATACACATACATTGCCAAGCAATGGGATCCACTCTTCTCTATGGATAGAATAACCACTGTTGACCTTATTTATGGCCAATTCCAAATATCTCATTATCTTTATGTAATTTAATAGTACCAAAACTATCCAATATATCCCCAGGATGAGTCGATGATATTATACATAATTGTTTATGAATTCTCTTTACATAAGAAATGATTTGTATAGAAGTAACATTGATGGGTAAGTAAGCATGAATCCCAACCCAATATTGTGTGGATTTTGTTATTTCAACAAATTCCATTATACACTTCATAACAAACCTTATAAATATATCTATCATTTTTGGGGGCCCTCTTGAATAGAGGTTATATCTCCATAGGATAATTCTTCATCCGGTGATGTCATTTCTATAAATGGGTGTTCATCATGTAATTCATCCAATTCCAGGTCCTTTATTACTTTTTGAGTTTCAAACTGAATATAAATCCACTACAGGATGAATGAACATCATGTTATATGTCTAGTTAAAAAAATAAAATTTCAAATTTATTTGAGTTGGTTAATATTAGTTTAGGTGGTAAGTCTATTTTATCTCCTAGTTACATTTTTTCTTCAAGTAAATAACCTAAATAATTATCTTGGGACGTCACAAAAAAATATTAGTGTTTTTTCTTGAACATGTGGGAGTAGTACTAGAATGCGCAAAAGACCTTTCTCGAGTAATTTGAATAACTCCTAACATTCGTCATTCCTATGATATATAACCCCATTTTTTATCATCAGTGTTAAGGGGATCTATTTCACTACATAGTTTGAAAGAAATATCTAATTGTACTCCAGAAATCCTTGAAGTCCCCTCATCTCTTTTAGGTTTATAAGAGGTGAAATGATAAGGATATCTATTGGATTTTTTGGGAAATAATTATATTCCATGTTGGAATAACACAAATTTTATAAATTTCCCACTGGTAAAGATGAATGAAAATTTAAGGGGAAAATTTAAAAAATATGGTTTCATGACTAGTAATGTGGTCAGGGAGTTGAAAATATTTTTCCAATTTCCCATTGAAATGGAATTCCAAAAACATTCCCAAACGGACTTGATGATTCCATTCATGGAATGCTGGTATGTAACTCTATCATTTTCTGACCCAATGTGAATCATTGAATAATAGAATACTCCTTGAGGAGATATAAAAGAGATATATTACTTATGTTTAGGGGAAATATGAATTTTTTTGTACCCTAAAAATACATACATGATAAAAAGGTATTGATAGAAATTCATCACATCAACTAAATGTTATGTAATGATAACTAGTAATTCATCCTTTAGAAAATAATGATTGAGATATCTAAAGTTGATGAAGACTATAATTTTCCCATTACTCTTATTGATAGGGACTATATCAGCTAATAATTTTGGATATTATACCTCACAAATGATATTTTCCAAGATGATATTTTCTACAACATCTTCAGATGTTTCTATCATGAGACAGATGTGTCCTTCAATCTACATACATATACCATCGATGGTTCTCTGGAATGTCCATGTGGTGAGTGTCCACGTTGGGATTGAGGATCATTATTTCTATGTAATTTAAGGAAAAAATCTCCCAATTATTATTTAAATATTAGTTATATAACTCTTGTTATTTATGAGTCATGTAGCCACTAATCAATGTGGTTCATGGGTTCTCCTCATAAAGCTGGTTTATTTTCATTAACTCATTATTGGTTGGAGGGTCACCTCCCTCAGATAATTTATGAGAATCCCGAAGGTCCACCTCCTCTTATTCTTATTCCCACTTTTATTCTTCATCATGTCCTTCCTCTTATTCCCTATGGGTACAAAGTAATAGAGTGACATTTTTTGTGTGAGGAGAAGTCTCAATATATTGAAATCCAGAAGATAATGTAGCTTCTTCTAAACCCACTTCTACCATTGATTATTTTTGAGTATCCAGAGCGGAAAGGTGGGTGGAGATGGATAATACCCATTTCCTCCTTAGAGTATGTCGCTGATTAAAGCATCAACAAACATTTCAGTGTTTTTGGGATCAGTCATTATAAAGGATATGATGGAGGTTGCTGTTTATGAATATGAATTCAGATCATATACACGAACTAATTGATATTCAACATATACCCTTCATAAAGCTATTTTTTGTTGAGTTCCATGGACATTTTAACATTTTTGGGGTAATTACATAACAAACACCATCAACTAGAGGTTTATTCCACACCATCTAAAATAGTTTTTCATAGATATAATGTAACTCTCAAAATTCTAATAGGGCCTTATTAGTGTAAAATACCCCATTTTTTCATTAATACAGTTTTTCATCATTGATGTTATCATGAGGGGATTACCAGATGTTGAAACAACCAAGGAATTCGTCACAAAATATTAAAGGTTGCATCCTTAGGAAAAACTAATAATTATGAGTTAGATATAACGACTCCAAATTGATCCCTGGGCATGATTTATACTCGGTCATTTTTCTATCCTTTGTGATAATAAAAAAATATTATAGCGGAAGGTATTACATCATCTTTTTTTATCCTAGTAGGTGGATTGTCCATACTATAATGGTAATAACATACGATCATTTTTAAATTAAATATTATCAGAAAATGATACAATTTATCCAACATGATATATACAAGGGTCTAATGTTTCTTTGTGTAAAGGAATCCTTATCTTAATCTATAATGGAGATAATAATTTTAAATTCCCTAAGATAAATATATTTCTGATATACCTCATTTGTGGAAACCTCATCTTCAATATCTAAGGGGATTAGAAAATCCAATATGAGTACTTCACTAAGGTCTTTTGATGAATTAAGGTCATCCAATATTTACAAGGTCTCTATCATCGAGGGCCATTTCATCAATATTACGTACTTCTTGGTTAAATACATGAACTTCCCAGCATGATAATTCTATTTAACATGAAAATTAAGAGATAAAGTATACGAAATACATGTAACAACCATTGAAAAATGAGTAGAAGGTGAAATTGTTCAGGGTGATATTTTTTGAACCTGTCTTCATACTAGCCGACGGTGATCGAATACTTATACCCCCCCATATAGATATTATATAATCATTGGTTAAGGGAAGCTTTTGGATTATGAAAGTTGATTTCTAAACACTTTTTGGAATCATTTAAGTGAAAATCACGAGTTTTAATAGAACTAACTTTATGAGTTTATATATATATAATTTTATATTTGATCATGACTGTGTCCTCCACTATAACCTCATATCCTAATACATTTTCCTCTAGTTACCTTTTTGTGTGTAGGGAAATCTGTATCATAGAGTAACTAATCAATAAATAAGGGATATTTTAAATATATAACAATAAATAAACTGAAGATTAATTATTCTATTGGTTAGCTATCACCTTGAGGGTAAATTCAGGTTTTACTATTTGAATGACGACACTTGTGGTATTGAAATTGATTGTATAAAGTATGAGAGATTAAAATACATCATTTTACTTGGTAATTATAATCTTACTATGTTTTCTATCTTCCAATCATACCATATATTTTTTAATGGACTGTCATTTGGAGGACTTTGGTGTTGACAGAGTCGGTTGTGCCACCAAGGATGTGGCTGGGGGAAAGTTGATCTCATCAACTATTCCTAGATGATAGAAAAAGGTAGGTAGAGTGTATTTTATATCATCCATTTGCTCAACTAATTCATGATTTTTCTAGATATTTTTCTCCACTCGCCTCTTTAGGATTAGTATAGGAGACATACTATATTTATGTTCATTGTTTCCTAAACTGTACATTCCCTTAGTCTACATTTTTTTAGAATGAAATTGAAAATGATGAATTACTGAATGGAATGCTCCAATATAATTTTACATGGGTCAAAATTTGGCTGATAATAAATACCTGTGATGTTTGGCCTCTTTGGATCTCGGATTCGGAGTAAATTATTTTCCATTTCTACTATAAAGGAGTTTCATAATTTTTCATCATGGAATGAAAAAAAATCATTTTCTCTCTTCTAGAATTTATTTATCCATGGTCCCCTCCACTTGTCTTGATTATTCAACTATTCCGTTTGGTTCTAAAGTCGTGTTGCATGAAATGGTGTAGTTTTTTGTAAATGATTTTCCATAGAGGATGGGTTATCTGTGATGGCTATATCACCTATATATTTCCCATTCTCTTCCACATGAAAAATTGAAATTGTATAGACTTAAGATTAATTCTTTGTATGGAATATTCCATTCATTTTGTGATGAAGAGGTGATAACAAAACCCAATTGTATATATTTATAGGATGAGAAGGTTTTTAATATTTTGTTGAGGTTTTATAAGTATATAAAAGTCAAATAATTTTCTGGAAGCTATAGGTTTAGGGAGTACATTATCCCCTTCCTCCTAGAAATGAAATCTATGACTCTCTCAGTCTCCCATTATTTTCAGTTTGTCATGTCAATGATCATTTAACTTTGCAGGGTTTAGCACATTTTAAATAGAAACTACCAATAAAGATCTTTATATCCTGTGATTGATAGTAATGGTGAACTAGTGTACCATATAAAGGGTGACCATTTCATGGTTTTCATGAATCATATAAGGTTCACATATTCTTGTTTCATAGGGGTTTCCATACTAGGATAAAATTGGACAAAAAATAATATTCTATTATAGGTGTCATGGTCCATTGAATATTGTAAATATGGGGAGAAAATAATTCTACAGGTGTGGTATAATGATCACCTATTTTGGGAAATGATTCTATTTTTTATTTAATTATGTGCGCCATTTCACCAATGTTTTCAATCAATCTATGAATTATTTTATGGACTTGAAAAGACCATGATGATTTTTTTGTTGAACATGATATTTAACAGGTGATGTAATAGGAAGGGTATGAAATGTCAGTGCTACAAATATTTATGGTTGAAATTCCATAGGGGAATACTTTAGAGGATTTTCCGGAAACAATTCTGTTTGACCCCCTAAGGAACGAAATTCATGATATCCTTTCATGGAATGATCAATTAATACTGGTGTCCTAGGAGAAGTGTTGAGAAGATATTCTAGTACCACTCTGAGTTCTGTCATGAGCTCCTCTTGTTGAAAGGTATAAACTACGATGGTGAGATAAGGTTATCATTGGAGGGAATACCCTAAATGATTATTTACCGTGATCTGTTTTGTATATAAAGTCACATGTTCCTACATTTCTAGCACATTTTATGAAATTAGTTCTTCAAATGAATATAATTCATCTCCTCCCAACATTAAATGGATTTATCTTTCCCATTACAATTTTTCATGATAGAAACTCGCCAAGGGAGTACGGTGGAACATTCCCTGGAGCACCCATTTGTTTGGAAATATTATAATTTTTCGTTCATAGAACATCATTATGTACCTCGGTGGAAACCTCTTTCCAAATGAAAACCACATCTACCTAATCCTCTAATATATATTAGACTTCAACTCCTTTCATAGCAGTTCTTCCCACTACGTTCATTGTATTAAACATTATTCATGGTGTCGTATTGTCTTTCAAATGATATGAGAGTTGTTTGTGCCCTTTACGTGAAATCTTACCTAATTTATAGGACCCTATTCATACTTTTTAGTGAAGGGTGTGTTAGAGGGAAATAACATTCAACCTTATTATATATGAACATATTCATGGAAGTGGGTCATGAGATAGGATGAACTCGAAGAAATCATATTGTTGAATTCTCTCTAAAAGGAAAAAACCATTTTCTATTAGAGAGGAGGTTTTGGTAAAAGTCCCACAATTATAGGGGGATAAAGTTTTCCCCATTCATCATTTTTATGCATTGGGACACATTTTTCATCATTAAATGGTCCATTGGTGTCAAAAAGGATCCATGCATGTCTGTTGGTGTTGATCTGATACTGTAGTAATATTATGACTATATTTACTCATTGGATCTTGTGTATCAAAATTTAATCTTCACCAGAGTGAAATATATTATATGTATATGCCTTTCCTACTTTTTAGGGCATCGTATACACCTTTTAATTGGATTCCCTATAGAAATAAGGCTTATTAATGTTCTTGGTCACCTGGTTGAGGATTGTTTAGATACCATTCTCTCATTGGTCCAAATTATTTGAATAATTATTCATAGAAGATTCCTTTTGAGTCCACCACCTTTCCTTATTGAGGGTATTATATTATATCCACTATTAAGTAATGAAAATATATTATTTCACCTCAGGTGGAGTTCACATACTATGTAATTATGTGAAATGAAAATATTTCAATTCTCCACTTCCGTGTATATGATCTCCATGATGGTATTTGATGTATGGATGATTTAATTTTTGAAATGAATTAAGTAATTGTAGTTGAATAAAATTTCACTACATTCATGTTAATGGTTTTCATGTATCTATAATAGATTTCATATAGATTTAATTATTAATATATTCTAATATTTAACATGGTCTTCATACCTATTGAAAGGTGAGATCTTCTATTTCATGTGAAAGTGAGTTTTCTAGACATTAAGATGAATGAATTTTATTTAGTAATCTAACTGTACCACTTTAATGTTAAAATAAGATGTTTATGATGGCCAAGACAAGATGGGTATATTATCTATGTCCATTTTTCATCTCATAAGAGACATATTTGTTATTCCTCATCCAAATATTCTTGCACATTATATGAAAAACATGGTAAGTTCATTGATTTTTTTGTTTCATGAAGTAGGGATAGTAGGGTTATCATTGGAATGGAGGTGACCCATAGATTTTAAGATGTATGATCATTTCTTCAAGACATCATCTAATTGAGAAATACTTTGAACTTTGATTGAAATGGTGTTATTCATGACTGAACCATCTTTCAATAACAAAAGACTACGAGGAATTTATCATATAAGATTTAGTAATGGGAATAACTATATAATTATTAATCATAGGGATATGAGTAGGGATTTCATGGTTCTCATCATGAAATGAGATATTAGGATCAATCATATTTCTCTAACAAGGAAATACTTCATGAAAAACATTATGGGGAGAACCAGAAGATCTGCTGGTAGTAGTTCTATGAAGAGGACCCATGTGACTACAAATTCAACTTTTCTAGTTTGGTAATAGATCATTAGGATCCTTGAACACCATCGATATATTTTTTACGGCCTCATGAACACCTAACATTAATAGATATTGTTTGAAAATCTGCCCTGATGTTTTGAGCTAGCCTTGGTAGGATTTATTTTTTAATACTCTCTAATGGGAAGATATAACTGAATATTGTGTGTGGTGATTCCCATGAGTGTGGGTGAGTTTGGATGAATCTAATGTTGTTTACAAAAAATAATAACATCTTTCTACAATTTCATAAGGAAAACAAGAATACCATGGAGTTTCAACTGAAATTGACAAGTAATCCTGAGTTGAATCTGGGATGTGCACTCGATACATTTTTCCATTTATCAAGAAATGATTCTGGATAACATCAAGGATGGGAGTATAGATTTATCTCTTCTATTGAGTGACCATGTACTTTTATGTGTAAATTGTATTATATTAGGAGGTTGTGTTATACACCTAAAACTATTATATTTTATCTAACATGAATATGTCTTAAAAAATTAGTAGTATGTGGTCTGAAAATGCTAAGAATAATACGTAGTGGTAAAATGGATATAATTTTTTTTGTCTTGAGCTTGAATATGAGTTCCCCTAGTTTATTGTTGAGGTATGAAAAATTTATCCTCTAATTACCCCCATTTTGACTTGCATGCATGAAATGCATGAGAA
The DNA here is from genome assembly GCA_963277665.1 of Viscum album. Classification (NCBI taxonomy): domain Eukaryota; kingdom Viridiplantae; phylum Streptophyta; class Magnoliopsida; order Santalales; family Viscaceae; genus Viscum; species Viscum album. Next base: position 295,764,324 of record OY728132.1, on the reverse strand, counting down.
GGGATTTGCATCTACTCACTGTCTTCCACAATATTTGACTTTTTTTCTTAATATTTATGAGGAGGGATTCACATATACTCGGTGTTTCTCATTGTATAGGCCTAGAGTAAATGATATAAATTAGTAGGTATTTTTATATGATCATTGTTTTCTACAATACTTTATAGAGGAATTGATATTCATAAGAAGATATTTGTATGTGCTCATTGTTTTCTTCCATATATTAATAAAGGGATTTATATTCATGATTTTGGGTTTTAATCTCCTCATTGTTTGTTTTCATATTTTTCGGGAGGGATTGAAATGGATGGGATATGATTTTTATGGGATTTTATATTTCCACTGTAGTTAAATAGAGGTATTCTTTAGTAGAAACAATAAAATTGTTATGTTCAAAACTGTTTGATTATTTCTATTTTCAGACTGCCCTATGTGCCTCCATGTAGGCCACCAAGTGTGATCGATTATGAATGACATGGGATGGATCCCATGGAGGCAGTGTCCACTTCATGACAATGATATTGGGTCATGTAATTTTTGTTGTGGAACCTTCTATCCAAATCCCTCTGTTGATATCCATATATCAATGAGATAAATTCACTGGTTACCACTAGGTCAGCCTTCTACAGGGAAGGGATGAACCTGTTATTGTGTTTCGGGGGGAGGCTCTAGAGACTATTTGAGTGGAATTTTGGTGACGTCTATTTCTAGACTAGAAGTTTTCATCGAAAAAATTTTTAGTGGGGATTAATTAAATGGATAGACATTCATGTTTCCTATAGAGTTGGTAGATTACCATTAATTGCATACTCATGAATCATCATATTTGATAAATAGCAATGAAGGAGTTGGGTCGATGATAACATATATCCCTTATATGATGATCCATATTGTTTGATAGTAATAGAATACATCTTCCTGAATTTTTGAGTTTTCATTTGAATCATAGGGTGTTCTCATGAAAGTACCTTCATGATATGAAAAAAACAAAGAAACCCTGTAAAATCAAAAAATAATATGCACAATAAAATTATTTTGATCCAAGTTTTTCCCAAATTACTTTTTGGGAGAATAATATAGGATATTCATGTTGGATAGAAAGTTAACTTGGTTGAGTATTCATATTAGATACACTATTTTTTCCTATCAGCGATGGGATGATTTCCAACGAGGGTTTTTCTTGGAATTGGAAATCACCAATGGATCTCATATATATGATGAGTCATGGAGATATATTCCAATTTAAGGCATTCATTAGGGAAAATTCCAATGAAACATATGAAATCACATTGGATGATATGATGGGAGGTCAATATCATCACACCCTTGGGGGAATTATTACCTTCTCTAGTACTATTTTATTGATTTTATTTAAGGTTTGACCATGAATCTTTTATTATGTCAAATGCATACCTGAAATTCCACCTTTAGTGTAATAAATATTCATTAAAATGTACTGAATTTTGAATAATCTATATGTATATGATGATACCAAATTATTGAACTATTTATATGAAGATTAAAATGTTTTAAGCCACATAGTGGGAACTATGGAATTTTTTTCATCCAGGACGACATGAATTGTTTTCATATCATGATGGAGTCACCATATGGTCTAGCTATGTATCCAGGGGAAAGGAACCAGAAACCCTATAGTTAGTTAACACTTAATGGGGAAAATTACACCTTTTAATGTTATGTGACAAGGAAAAAATCATGCTGTTTAATGTCCTTCATCTTGGACATATAGGTGGAAGGTTCCTAATTAAGGTTGGTGTGAGACTCTCTATAAATAATCATAGGTAACATAGAGGGAATGGTCTTCATTGGATGGATGAGAACCTAATTGGAATATATCCAAAAAAATATTTTAGTGAATTTTGGATGAGGAGTTTGAACATTAGAGATGTTTCCTATGTACCCATTTTCAACCAAATTCAATGTTGATATAAATCAAAAATGATGGGGATTACACCCACAGTGGTTTCCCGTCGAGGTGTATATAATTATGTGTATTTAAAGATCATTACATACAATTAATACTTATCAGTTAGTAACTATATAATAATAATGAAGAAGTGTAAGATACATACATCTTTGAATCATCTATCATCCACTAATTGATGAGGTCGAGGTTATAAAAGAGAGAAATAGGTGTTGATTTTCCCCAATAATTTCATGTTTTGATAATACAAAGTATATAGTTATGTAACCATATGTGGTGGCCCAGAAGAAATACTATTGGATTACATTAGGTGGGATGACCTTATTTATGGATCCATGATTTGTATCTTTACTCATGGTGATTTTTTAGGTTTTTTTGTGATAACACATAAGAGGATGACCTTTAAAAAGAAAATGGGTCTACTACACGAGGGATTCCCTTAATTCTAGAAACATGGGGAGTATCTACACTTATGGTGATTTTATTGGATTGGTTATGAATAACACCTACAAGTATGACCTATAAATGTACTTGGGGATTGTTATAGGAGGGATCCCTTTTCCCAGTCTCAGAGATCACAAGATTGAAATAAAACATTATCCCACCAATAGGGGAAGGGAGAGTGATTCCCCTTACTCTTTAAAATGGGGAGGTCCATATTACTACAACCACGTGTGGGATCCTCACCACTGTGGGATTGTATCATTGATAGGAAACCCTAATTTTTCAATTACACCAATTATTTATATTTGGGGTATTTAGGGGGGAATTATCAAAGACATCACAATGGCTCCCATTTAGAGATTATATCTTAATGTGAAGGGTGATTGAGAAGGATATTAGGATAGTTGGTGTAGGGATATGTTTGAAAAATAACACAAAATTAAATGAATGTAATGGGTTTGGGAAATTGGAATTAACAAAATTGTCTCCTTCTACATAGTATTTGTATATGCATGATGGGTGTCCCTTTATGTATCATTTCTCTATGTGGGTTTGGGTTTGTTATGTGTCAATTTTTTCTTTGAGGATTCTTCTTCCATTTATCTATCATATTTATATTCATGTTTGGGATCACTCTAGGTATCATATTTTCAATATAAGATCTTCTTCCTTCCATGTAGATTTTTTCTACATGGGTTGATAGCCTACAAGAAGGTCATCAAAATATGGTTCTTTTAATGGTTTCCAAAAAAAATTAGGCATGTCAATGGTTGGGTGATTTCCATTTCAATATTAGTTTCAGGGAATATGTTTACCTACAATAAATCGGTTGATATCACACCTTTTCTCTATTTTTCACCTCCTCCCAACCAGATCCCAATGTTTCCTTTTTATAGATGCACTAATATAACCGCATTATAGGATAGCCATACATTTGCATCAACCATATGGATTATTTTTTTGAGGGAGATCAAAATAGACATCATGTCCTTGAAAATGATTTTTCATTTGTGAGATCAAGAGATGGATGTCACCGGATGTAAGTGATTTTTCATTGTTGGGATCTATAAAAGGATGACAAGAGATGAAAATGTTTTTTTCTTTATGAGACACCATACATAAAGTTATTCCATAGAGAGATCATTATATGTAGAAAATAGTGCCTCACATAGTGATATTTATATGAATAACCAAACCTTCATTTTTTACTTTTTCCCTTTAATAATTTTCCAAACATTTTTACAGGTTCATTCCAACCTTACCAATTTTATGATAGCTTTTTTAATTTCATGTAGTGTTTTTAGGACCCAAGAGTGGGTATTAATAATATTAAATACAATATTATCTATATGTATTACTCAACATAATTTTTTTAAAATTATTTGTAAATAATATATCATTTTTTCAAAAATATTATTCTTTAAAATAATGTTTTCAACAACAAAAATTATTATTTATTTTTATGAGAAAATATTATTATTAATTTTTGGATGTTTTAGAAAATTTATTTTTCAAATTATTATATAAAAATTAACATATGGTGATGTTTTGGGATTTTCATAACTTATCGATTTCTAGTGAATAGATAAAAATACAATAAAAAATTAAACTATCTTTTATTTTAAATAATTTAACAAAATTAGATTAATAATAAGTTTAATGAATATGTTTTGTGGTAACATAAATTCTACTGAATTATATTTAATCAACATAATTAATATTTAATCATATTTATTTTGAAATGTATTAAAATATTTTCTTTTGCTCAAAGATAGGATTCTAGTGAAAACTATTTTAAAGTGCATAATGATTCTCTATATGAATTAATTAAAAAATCCATAATGATTAAAATTTTAAAATAAAATTTTATAATATGTATCTATATATATTCGTTTGAATTCATATAATTATTTACTTTAGTGATAGAGTTTATATAAAATCAAAATTTTCAATAAAAATACACATTTTGGGGCCACACTTTTTCATCACACTTACAGGTTAAATTTAATTTGTTTATATTACATGAATTGACATTTTAAAATGGGACTCCAAATTTTGATTCAAAATACTTTATATTATCTAATAAGTTGATCATAAATTTTGACCGAAATAAACAGTGAAAAAATTAAAAATAATAACCACAGTTAATGTGAAAATGTGTTTCCGGGGGTAAAAAATGATAATGGTCAAAAAGTAGAAAATGTGTTTTAAGTAAATTTTATTGGAATATTTAAACCTATCATTTCTGAGGTTTTATAATGGTCTACATTGTTTCTTTTCAAATCTAAAGACATGGGTAAACAGTTTCTTTATAAAAATTACAATTTTTCCACTCACCTCGACGGTAAAAGGACATCGCCTCTCCTCTGTTCTTCAAATCAACAAAGCCATTTTATCTTCCAATAAATACCCAAATAGATTATTAAAATGCTTATACACATCTTAGAATCATTTTTTTATCATTAATAGAACCAATTTCGGCTTTTTTTGTATCCTATGGAATTTTTTTGAATCAGAGGTGTGATTGATAACTTATTGTTTTTATTCTATTAATTATTTCACATCCACAAAATATTTTTAAATTTTTATTATATATTAAAAATATATTTCATATATTTATCTAGTGTTATGTTAGTTTCATGTCTTAAATCCATCTCCCATTACATCAAATTTGAAAGAAAATCATCATTTTTTACGGTGGACTACATCGTTACGAACTGATGTCATTTGGTTTTCATCATTGTCACTCATCACAAAATATGATGATAAATTTAATATATATATATATATATATATATATATATATATTTTAATATATTTGTACATATAGAGTTATGAAACTACAGATACTGTATTTATATCAATTCTTGGAGGGATACGATAGTGTCGCATGTTTGTACGGTGAAATACTGCATTAAGAAGCTATTAGACTTGTTTTTCACTAAAAAATAAAATAGAAGGTAATGTAGGTAAATATAAATAATAAATAATAAATAAATAAAATAATATATAAATTAATTAAATATTTATCATTCTGAATATTTCATTTATCATTTTCCAACATACACTAAAAAATAAGAGTTGTATTCAGGCGTATGTGCGAACTACCACCTCCACGAACTGACGAGACTCTTCTTTTCATCAACAAAATACATAGATGATGTATATAAGTATATTTAAATAATTAATATTTTACATAAAATATGATCATAATTATAGATGGAAAAATATTACTTACTTTATTTCCATAATAATTTTTGAAAAATGGAAACGTTATTCATGCGTACGCAAGACCTACAACCACCGTGGTTATTACATAGTTCATTTTTCATAACCAAATTTTATAATTGGTTTTAAAAGTATATTTAATGTATAAATATGATTAATATTTAAGTTATAGTGTTGTTTATATATTATTATAATGACCACTTTTACCATGGTCGACACACCAAATCCATTATGGAATAATGAACCGAAAGTCCTCGAAACACCCGACATGGACATAACAGATTACATATTTAAAAACATAATTAGAATTAAATAAACTAAATGACATAATATTAATATAATGAAAATGCTATATATTATTATTATACAAAATAATTTATATATGTTTATTATACCAGTGTTGAAGTACACACATGGAAAGTATAGACTCATGTAGATTTTTTTCTCATCTCACCTCTTATTTCATTGACATCTTCTATATTCCACACTTATTAATTTTCTATATAGTAAATTCTTATAATTTATATACAATATCATTAATATTTGGTACATAATGGTATTTCATGTTTTAATTTGAATTATATCATCCATTATTATTTTACTTGAAAGCTACTGAAGGATAATGAATTCCAAAACTAATTTTCGTTTCATTAGGGTATATTACATTTTAATTTCATTTGATACAATATGATAATATTCTTTATGAATATATATTATATTATGTTTTATTTCAATTTTTATTATGTGTATAAAATTTTGGTAAAGATAATCCAGTAGTTTTCTTAATCTCATATTCAATATTATGATTTTTTATGGGTTATACATCTCAAATTAATCATGTTTAAAATATATTTTTTAAAATCCTATTTATTTTAAACATTTCAAACATGATGTAGTGACCCGAGTTTTTGGCCCTGTCAGACTTTGGAATATTTCTACGAATAATTCTAGAGGTAGGCGCGAAGACGGCGTGCGATTTCGAGGCCCGGTGTGCCCAGAATTAATTTTATAAAAATATTAAGTATTTTTAAACTATGCATGTGGCAGGGGTGTGATATCTCCTAAACAGTAGCTCAGAACGGGAATCTAAGGGCACGGTTGCATTTGGAATGTTCCGTTTACCCTAGGCGAGGTGTAAACTTTGCGGGCGCGGGCATGCGGTGAGAAACGCCACCAGGGGCGTTTTCGTAAATAAGTAGCGAAGTTAGTGTGCGAGTGTCGGCTCGAATAACTTCTGAACGGAGTCTCGGGTTGAAAATCTGAGTCCTCCATTGCGTTCATAATGGCGCGTTTACCCTAGGGGTGACCTTACTTTGTTCGCATCGGGCGTCGGGTCTGAGGCGGGTTTGGCGTCGGCGGGCGGCTGATATAAATATCAGCGCCCCCCCACCCCTTTATCATTCCTCTCGACGTTATTCGTTGTTCTTCGCCGCCGCTCCACCGAATCGAGCAAACGAAGTATCCACGAGCTCGGAATTCGACGGAGAACATTCCAGGAGCCTGCAGTGGAAGCTCTGGCGCGCGGATCTAAGGCAGAACGTCGGCGTTTCGCCCGTGAGGTAGGCAGATTGGAGTTTTAACCCCCGATCTCGTTTTTTGCTGCGTTTTTATGAAAATTGAAGCCATAACAGTATAGATCGGGACCCGAGGGTCATGTAGATGCCTCCGGATCGCAAAACGGACCTACGGGGTGCCCCCGGCAGTCCACAGAAGATCCGCCGGTGCGGCACCGGTGCCGGCGGAACCCGGCGCCCCGCGGCGGAGAGCCGTCGGCCAGGGTGGGCCGGTCTGGCCTCTTTTTGTTATACGGGGGTCTTTAAACCCCCCGTATCTTGTAATCCGGGAGCTGGATTCGTGCGCCGTTTGCGGCGACGCGACCCTGACAAGAAGGCGAACCTACCTATGTAGGTTCGAGGGTTTAAAGGTTCGAGATCATGGCCTGAGAGCTAGAAACATCGTATAAAATAATATTATTTATTATTTTACGACTTCGGGCCGTTGTAACTTCTACCCGGAGCGTCCGATTGATGTGCCGTCAGTGGCATTGTGACCCTGATGGTACGACAGACTTTTTGAGATGGTTTCCGGGTGTGGGGACCGAGTAAGGGGTGCGGGCCCCACGAGGCCGTGTTTTGGCGTTTGCGAAGAAACACGGCTTTTGCACCAGGAGACCGATTTTGGCGGATGATTAATCGATCCTGTGTGTTTTTCCGAGAGGATCGCAATGGTGCGATCCGTTCGATTTGTTTCGGAATTGAGGCGTCGGCCCCGTACGAGCTGACTTCAGTGAATAGTACCTTTTTAACTGGGTGTCCGTTTCGGATGAGCGAGTAGTCGATTCCGCTTGTTTTTCCGAGGGGATCGTCGTGGTATGGTCCACTCGATGGGTTTCGGGATCGTTGTGTGGGCCCCGCACGAGCTAGCTATGGTGAATAGTGCCTTTTTCACTGGTGCTCCGTTTCGGGTGAGTAAATAGCATATCCTGCGTGTTTTTCCACGTGGAACACGATGGTGGCCTCGGTTTTGGCCTAGGAGGTGCACAGTGTGGCGTTGTGGCGGGTCGCTCGGGTTAGCGATGTTTGGACCACCAGTGGTTGAGGGTACTCCCTTGGTTCATTCCCACGAGGGTTTGTGTGGCATCACAACCTTCATATAGGTTTGTGATCCTCTCGATGGGATTTTTAAACTGTTAGAGTTGTGGCATCCCTCCGGTGGGCCCAGAGCGGGATCCTCTAGAATCTTTACCCTAGATCGGGTTCTTGGTATCGCTGTGACCATTTATTCATGGGAGACGATCCCCTATCTAGAATGTTAACCCCGTAAGGTTTGTGGCATCATCATGATTATGATCCCCTATGCGGTGGGTCGTGCACAGTAGGGTTGTGGCATCGTCGGGTTTACGATCCCCTGCTCAGCATGAAGTGTATAGTAGGGTTGCGGTATCGTTGGTTATACGATCCCCTACGTAGGGCGTGGTTTTGGTAGGGTTGCGGTATCATTGGTTATGTGATCCCCTACTCATCCCGTGGTTTCTGTAGGGTTTCAGCATCGTCGGATCGATCCCCTACATCGCGAGTTATACCAGATAGGGTTCCGGTATTGTCGTGACCACCTTTATATGGGCGACGATCATCTATCTGAGTGATGTGCTTCTGTCGAGTGCCATATCGTGTTGTGGTATCCCCTAGCAGATCCTGGGTGTGATCCCCTATCTGTGAGAACTACGTATGCCAGATCGGGTCGTGGTATCCCCCAGCAGACCCTGGGATTGATCCCCTATCTGTGAGCTTTGTATACCGGAGTGGGTTCTGGTATCCCCTAGCAGACCCTAGGAGCGATCCCCTATCCGAGGAGTTTGGTGGATATGTTGTTTCAGCGATGTTTCCTCAGTGATGTTATCCGACGAGCGTGGTCTCTTAGGTGAGCGTCTGAGATGTATGTTAGGAACCCGATGGAGTGTATCTCTCGAATGAGTGTCATCTGGTATGACAGTGTTCATGTGGTGTACTCTCTTGGTTGGGGGCAGTTGCTGGTGACGAGGTCGGTACCTCTTGTGTCTTGTGGCGTGATCTGAGTATATCTGGTTTGTTCAAGGTGTATGTATGGGCATACACCTGAGATGAGCTGAGCTACCTAGTTGTGTTTAGCCGAGGATGGTCACAAGATGGAGTTTCTCTCTCTTCTGGGTTCCCTCTGGCTAGGTTGAGCATACTGTTGCCTTTCAGTTGCTCCCTTGGGTATTGGGTTTTTGGGGTGCCTACTGAGTATGTTTATACTCACCCATGCACGAGCTTTTCCCGCACATGTTTGTGTCTTGTGCAGACCACATGCCTTTCGACGGAGTTCCTGGAGGACCCGAGGCAGGAGGAGCTTAGTGAGCGTCTTAAATGGGGTTTTTACCGGAGCTGTGCCGAGGGAGCTTTCCGACGGGTGTTTGTGGTAGAGTTCCCCTCGTCAGAGCAGGTTGGACACGCTTTGTTGTTTCCTTTTGGTGGACCCTGTTTTTCCCTTTGTACTTCTGTTGTACTCTGGTTGTGGGATAGATTGTATGCATGAATTTACTTCTCAGTTTCTATATCTCTACACTATCGCATCGAGGTTTTTATGGGTGCGTGTGTACAGGTACCTTAGGCTAATGCCTCCCATGTGTGTGATAGCCTACTCGGTGGTGGTTGCCAGCCCCTGGCCTATTGGAGGCGGGCTTGGGGAGTCGCGGCTCCAGCCCCTTTGGGTCGAGTCGTGACATAGTGGTATTAGAGGAGGTTCCACCTTTGGGATCTCAGATCGTAGCTGGACTAGCTGTGAGTTTGGTTTGGGTTGCATAGCGGCAGTGTTAGGGTGTTTCAAGTTCGGCCTTCAGGCCAGAGACTCCAGTGTTGGTGCGGCGGCCGACATATCCATACACCAGGACTCTGATAACCTGCCTTTCGACTCGAGACATTCGTACACTGGTCACGGGAACATAAAGGTACATGCATCATATAGGACTGGGTTTTTGGGTTTTCCTTGTCCTTCTTGAGTCAGCTCTCTAGATATACTCTTTGACTGTGGTGTGTCTTGAATGTATTTCAGGATGCCTCCAGGACGACAGCCAGCAAGGGTTCCACGGAAGGATTGTACTGACAACCCGCCCCGTGTAGAGGCTGTGGAGCAGGGCGCAGGTTCTGAGGTTGCACCTCCAGGTGGTCTTCCAGTTGAGCAACCACCTGTCGAGCAGCTGATTGTGCTGGCAGTGCAAGATGAGGTTGTGCGCAGGCTGAGTGCGCTGCACAAGTTCCAGAGGCAGCAACCTCTGAGGTTCCGGGGTGATCCAGACCCCCAGGCAGCTGATGACTGGCTTGAGGCAGTCACCCGGGTTTTCCGCTAGTGAGGACACCTCCAGATCCGATGGTGGTTCTTGCGGCGAGCGTTCTGCATGGTTCTACCGGGAGATTGTGGAGTTTGGTGACGCAGTCCCATGACGAGGAGACGCTCACGTGGGTAGAGTTTGAGCGGATCTTCAGTGAGGAGTTCTATCCGGTGAAGCTGAGGTCAGTGCGGATCCAGGAGCTTCTGCAGCTTCAAAAGGAGAGCATGGCTGTGTCGGAGTACTCAGCGAGGTTTATAGACCTATCTTGCTACTCCCTGGACATGGTTCAAGACCCGTTCTTTAGGGATCAGACCTTCGAGTAGGGATTACGCAGGGACATCCGAGCAGGTGTGGTGTCATTGTGTCGGCCCACCTATGGTGGAGTGCTGGAATGAGCGTTGGTGGTGGAGAGTTTTCTGGCTGAGCAGATTCCCCCTGTTAGTGCTGGGCACTCGAGGGCTGAGACTTTGTCAGACGGATCGGCATCTGGTAGCCGATGATAGACTCAGGGGTTAGGACATGGTCGACGTTTCAGGAGGCGACCCCAGGATGGAGGATCTGAGGCTCAGGGATCGTAGGCCAGTTTTGGTCAGCCGCAAGAGAGGCAGTGTTACGCTTGTGATGGTCGGGGACATCTTGCTAGAGATTGTCAAACCCGTTGTGCTGCTGAGAGGGAGCTGCTCGATGGACTGCCTTGGTAGAGGCATCGTTTCGAGCAAGGAGGTCCGCAGGGCGGCAGACGTGCTGGCGGAGCAGGTGCAGCAGGAGGAGGTGGTAGGCGGTATCAGTTGCCACCCCCCCAGGAGGTCCACGCCAAGCTCAGGGAGCTGGTGGCCGAGGGTGAGGACAACTTCATGCCCTGGAGGCAGTCGACCCAGAGGCGCCGTGGATGGATAGAGGCACGCCTTGTGTCTTGTCTACTTACTGTATTAGTTTTTCAGACAATGTTTAGCGGTACTCTTTCCTTTTGTTGCTTTCTCGAGTTTTGTTCAGGGCGTTGGTAAGGCCCTCTGTGGGTGTTGATCGGTATGCTTCGAATGCGTGAGGAAGAGGGATCCTTCCCCAACCGAGACGTTATTTTGTGAAGCGATTAAAACAGTGCAGGCAAGTCAGTGCCACCCAAAGCGGAGAGTATTGAGGTGTGGTGGATGAGTCCCTCTGACTTATGCGTTCGGGCATGGGTGTTTGATGGTGAGCTCGCTGGTGTGTGAGACCCAGTTGAGAGTTAAGCCTCTTTCCATATGCATAGGGCTTTTCGAGGATGAAAAGTTCTAGGGGGGAGGATGTAGCGACCCGAGTTTTTGGACCTGTCAGACTTTGTAATATTTTTACGAATAATTACAGAGCTATTCCCGAAGACGACGTGTGATTCCGAGGCCCGGTGTGCCCAAAATTAATTTTATGAAAATATTAAGTATTTTTATACAATGCACATGCAGGGGCTGTGATATCTCCTAAACGGTAGCTCAGAACAGGAATCTGAGGGCACGGTTGAGTCCGGAACGTTCCGTTTACCCTAGGTGAGGTTCAAACATTGCGGGCGCGGGCCTGCGGTGAGAAACGCCACCAGGGGCGTTTTTGTAAATAAGTTGCGAAGTTAGTGTGTGAGCGTAGGCTTGAATAACATATGAACGGAGTCTCAGATGGTTTATATGAGTCCGCCGTTGCGTTCAGAATGGCGCGTTTACCCTAGGGGTGACCTTACTTTTGTTCGAATCGGGCGTCGGGTCCGAGGCGGGTTTGTCGCTGGCGGGCGGTTGATATAAATATCAGCGCCCCCCCCCCCATTTTATCGTTCCTCTCGACGCTCTTCGCCGTTATTCACCGCCGCTCTGCCGAATCGAGCAAACGAAGTGTCCACGAGATCGGAATTCGACAGCAAACGTTCTTGAAGCGTGCATCGGAAACTCTGGAGCGCAAATTAAGGCAGAACGTCGGCATTTCGCCCGCGAGGTAGGTGGAATTGAGTTTTAACCCCTGATCCCATTTTTCCTGCGTTTTAATGCAAATTGAAGCTGTAGCTGTATAGATCGGGTCCCGAAGGTCATGTAGACGCCTCCGGATCGCAAAACGGACCACCGGGGTGCCCCCGGCAGTCCGCGGAAGATCCGCCGGCACAGCACCGGCGCCGGCGGCGTGCAGCGGTGAGCCGCCGGCCGGTTGAGGCCGGTCCGGCCTCTTTTTGTTGTATGGGGGTCTTTAAACCCACGTATCTTGCAATCCGAAAGCCAGATTCGCGTGTCGTTTGTGGTGACGCGACCCTGACGATGAGGCAAACTTTCTGGTGTCGGTTCGAGGGTTTAAAGGTTCGAGATCGTGGCCCGATAGCTAGAAACGTCGTATAAAATAATATTATTTATTATTTTACGACTTCGGGCCGTTGTAACTTCTACCCGGAGCGTCCGATTGATGTGCCGTAAGTGGCGTTGGGACCCTGATGGTATGAAGGACTTTTGAGATGGTTTCCAGGTGTTGGGACCGAGTATGGGGTGCGGGCCCCACGAGGCCGTGTTTTGGCGTTTGCGGAGAAACGTGGCTTTTGTACCAGGAGTCTGATTTTGGCGAATGATTAGTCGATCCTGTGTGTTTTTACGAGAGTATCGCAATGGTGAAATCCGTTCGATGTGTTTTGGAATTGAGGCGTGGGCCCCGCCCAAGCTGGCTTCTGTGAATAGTAACTTTTTCACTGGGTGTCTGTTTCGGATGAGCGAGTAGTCGATTCCTCTTTTTTTCGAGGGGATCGTCGTGGTATGGTCCACTCGATGGGTTTCGGGATCGTTGTGTGGGCCTCGCACGAGCTAGCTACGGTGAATAGTGCCTTTTTCACCGGTACTATGTTTCGGGTGAGTAAACAGCCTATCCTACGTGTTTTTCCGCATGGAATGCGATGGTGGCCTCGGTTTTGGCCTAGGACGTGCGCAGTGTGGCATTGTGGCGGGTCGCTCGGGTTAGCGACATTTGGACCAGCAGTGGTTGAGGGTACTCCCTTGGTTCGTTCCCATGAGGGTTCGTGTGGCATCACAACCTTCATATAGGTTTGTGATTCTCTCGATGAGATGTTTAAACTGTTAGAGTTGTGGCATCCCTCCGGTGGGCTCAGAGTGGGATCCTCTAGCATATTTACCCTAGATCGGGTTCTTGGTATCGCTGTGACTGTTTATTCACGGGCGACGATCCTCTATCTAGCAGGTTAACCCCGTAGGGTTTGTGGCATCATCGGGAATATGATCCCCTACGCGGTGGGTTGTGCACAGTAGGGTTGTGGCATCATTGGGTTTACGATCCCCTACTCAGCATGAGGTGTATCGTAGGGTTGCGGTATCGTTGGTTATACGATCCCCTACTTAGCGCGTGGTTTTGGTAGGGTTGCGGTATCATTGGTTATGTGATCCCCTACTCGGCCCGTGGTTTTGGTAGGGTTGCGGCATCATCCGTTCGATCCCCTACATCGCGAGTTATATCAGATAGGGTTCTGGTATTGTCGTGACCACCTTTATATGGGCGACGATCCTCTATCTGAGTGATGTGCTTCTGTCCAGTGCCAGATCGGGTTGTGGTATCCCCCAGTGGATCCCAGTTGTGATCCCCTATCTGTGAGAACTACGTATGCCAGATCAGGTCGTGGTATCCCCTAGCGGACCATGGGAGTGATCCCCTATCTGTGAGCTTCGTATACCAGAGTGGGTTCTGGTATCCCCTATCGTACCCTAGGAGCGATCCCATATCCGAGGAGTTTGGTGGTTATGTTGTTTCAGCGATGTTTCCTCAGTGACGTTATCCGACGAGCGTGGTCTCTCGGGTGAGCGTCTGAGATGCTTTTTTGGGACCCGATGGAGTGTATCTCTCGGATGAGTGTCATCTGGTATGACAGTGTTCGTGTGGTGTGCTCTCCTGGTTGGGGGAAGTTGCTGGTGATGAGGTCGGTACCTCTTGTGGCTTGTGGCGTGATCTGAGTATATCTGGTTTGTTCAAGGTGTATGTATGGGAATACATCTAAGCTGAGCTGAAAATATGTTAATACTACATTTAAAACAATCAAGTAATATAGTTTCAGTTTTATAATTTTTTCCATTGAGCCATAGGTAAATAATGACAACATATGGGCCTCTCAGTGGTGAATAGAATATTATATAGAATATTGATGAATGAGTCATTGACATAATTCATTTTTGAAAACAAGATGGATCTCATCACATTATATAGTAAATCTTCATGAATTTCATAACTAATGAAATGTGTTGTCATATAAAACATATTTTCATATGTTAATTCCCATTTTTAATATTTCATTGATCCCATTAAAATAATATTCAATAGTTTTAGGACATTCATAATTAATTGTTATAAATTAAACCATTTAGAGGATTAATTATATTAAATTAAATATTAAATTAATTATTTTAGTAAATAGTCAAGAATATCACAATTGTACTAAAATCTATTGGGTCACTGTTTAAAAACCTTACATGTCTTTTTAAATACATTTGAATATATTAATGTTTTGATTTTATAATACTCTATTAATTTCTAATTAAAATGGTTTTCCAAAACATAATTCTTATCCATTTTCCTTCAAATTTGACCTTAAGGGACTTAGTATGAAGGAAAATGAAAATGTATAACATATTTAAAACATGTAGGGAATGAACATCCTTAATCCAATAATAGTTTATACTAAATCTACAAAGGGGTCACATTTTATCATTATCAACCATAAAAAATCATAGTAATATCATTTCATATAGTAGATGTATCATAATCATCATATGTATACATATATAGTCATTTTACCCATGAAATGGATCGTCCATAAGACATGAAACATTTGAATGTAGCATAGAAGTCTCATGTCTTCATGATTATTTTTAAAATAATGACTATAATGATGAATATAAAAAAGTCAATGATCAATCAAATTTTCACATATTATCCTCGTCATCCATATAGATGAAAATTTCATATAAAACCCCATAAATAATAACTGGTCATTTCATCCATCAAATTAAATCAACGGATAAATAATTTTTTGTCATATAAATATAAAATTACCGTATATATTAAACTAAAACTAATAACATAATCCAAATCATAACCATAAAACCTTTGATTAGATAAGATCTGATTTTTAGTTACATAAGTATAGTTTCAATGTATGACCTTTCTCCTGTTAGCTATCTCTCCATCGTCATGTTAGAAGGGTTGACAATAACCATACTCATGTACCTATATTGATGAATGTATATAATTACATGAGATATAAATTGGTGGTTAAATCAAAGTAACATGTTTAATTCCATTACCTCATCAATCCAAACATCATACCTTATATACACCCTTTTTCAATGAGTAAAACAAAAATTCAGGTAAATATTAACATATCATCACTTCAAAGAATACTATGTGGTGATCATTAGTTAAGTACATTCAAATATTCATACATTGAGGGGATATTTATCATTTGACCATTGATTTGAAACACGTCATAGCACACATATGTGGATGATAAATAAGAATTTCCTTTATAACAGTTATAAGATATGTTTACAACCATTACAACAAAACTCTTATTTGTTTAATATAAGAAGATTATATTGGAAACTTATATTATTTATGTAGTAATGGTTATTTTCAACCATAAATCCATATATAATTTATATAACACCCCTATGTGGCCATGTCATAAAATATACCCAGTAACCCATTAGTGGGTAACATTTATTCCACGTGGTTGAAAATTGGTGAGTCTTTGGAATCACAATCCTAATGATAAAATCATTGTACAAACCTTAAAATTTCATTACCTCATAGTATCAAATGTCATGATTTCTAATTTTTCTATTTTTATAAAATTATTTCTATGTTCATGACAATAACAAATTTTGAAATTATTCCATCAATCATTTTCCATGAGTTCAATATAACCACTTATGTTTTTCTCCAGAGTATCCAAAACTATTTTTGAAAAAAATGTCATTCATTTCATTATGGTGAACACATGTAACCATGTATATCACAAATTAAAATTATTTCATAAAACATTTATATCATGTGAATATCAATTTTTTATAAGATTGAATAATTGTGAAATTCAATTAAATATATTAACTAAACGTAACTAATGATTTTTTTTTGTTTATTCAAAACCATCTTTTAGTAAAACACGTATAATTTACATTCTAATGATAACTAAATATGACTATTTAAATTTATTTTCCTTCACAATTCATTAAACATTAATTAATATAATTAAACTATCACTTTTATACATCGACCGGAATAAAACTTTAGTTGATTGTGATATTCACCTTCACATCGCAACTAAATGCGTGTATTTAAATTTAAATTTTACAATTTCAGAAATATATATGATATAATTTAAATAAAAAATACACTAAATCATGTAAAAATATTAATTTCTTAAATTATAAATCCTCTATATTCATATATATTCCCCCAAGTTAGTTATATATTGTATTAACATTAAAATTTCTTATTATAACTCAACCAAATCTACTTTTTAATTTTAGATATATAAATTATTTCCATTTAATATGAATAATTAATAAGGAAACTACTTTTACATATATAATAAATATTTTTTTGTTTAGTTAATTTACTAAAAAAACTGTACTTCAGTAAAATATACCATTGAGGGGTGGATGTATCATCTTACTTCTATTACTATAAATAGGTAGAACACTTAATTCCAGAAAAAAAAAATTATGTGCAAATCTAATTCTAAAAATATAACATATAATTTAATTATCCTTAATCCCAATGTCTATAATTATTCACCTAATGTTATTCATAACAAGTATTTTTTAACCCCACATATCTTATTATAAATTTGAGATAACGATATTCTTACTTTACTTAGATTCATTCAAACTCGAAAAATATAATGATATTTAAATTTATGACTTAGAAACAAATTTTTCCCATCACCTAAATGAAATTTATATTCATTTTCATTTATTCTTATTATATGGAAATCATTTACTTGTAAAAAACGTGTAAAAAATAAAATCCTTATCATGTGTTGTTTAAAATCTGGTAATCAATTTCTATAAAATTAATAAATTACATGTACATTCCATGATCTTCACAAACACCATAAGTTATTCTAGATAATCCATTCATTTTGGAATCCTTAATCCATATTTATTATATAGTAAAGTATGAAATAAAATTAAATGGTTACTTGAATAAATATTATTGGATTTTCCCGCATTACCTCTTTCAAATTTGAGTATATACCTCCTTAAACTCTCTATATAGTACTAGGAAATACATATCATATTTATAATTCATTAATAATCAATATATTATTAATATTGAGTGAAATATTTTTGATTTCATTCATCTTTTATATGTATTTATAAATATGGAAAAATGTATTACCTAAGAAAAATAATACATTTTGTATCTCTTTTTCACTAGCATAGTCTATAAATATTAATATCATTGAATTTCCCATTTATATTTATTATATGAGATGAATTTAATTTTTTTTAATTTATTTCCTTAAAATGCCCAACGGAATCCATCTATGTTCTCAAAACTGAAATGGTCACATGATAAATATCATGAAAAATTAGTTACATGGGATGTATTTTATATAAAAAATATAATTTTTTTCATAATATGTTTTTGTAGGATACTGGTCTTATTATTCACTTATAGTATGCCCCAATTTCAGACATCAATATTAAAAAAACATTTGATGATTAAAATACTATTTCAATCAATAAATGTTTTTATCAGATGAATTTAATTATTTTATATGTTTAAATTTAGGAATATTATTTAAATTTCTACCACTAAATTTTAGGACCCCATAAATCATATCTAAATAGTGATCGAAGATCTATATTTTACAATAAAATTATTCCAATATAAAGTTCATCTTATCCCAGGATTAATTTGATAAGAAATCATATAAATAAAAATAGTTGGGACTCTTGGATATTTTAGTGGATAACACATCCTCCACACCCATCATAAAGATAAAATCAAATCTATTCCTATAGTATCCTTCCAAATGATATCCAGCTAAGTCTAATGTAAATAATTCTATATAAATTAACAAAAAAAATATAATATCGAGGCACCCTATTACGTAAGAACGTAACAAAAGTTGATAAAATCATATCATTCACTTGGTTCCCTTATAAAATATAATCTATTAGATCCCTCAGAGAGTATAACCTAAAAGGTTGAATGATCGAGGCCTCCAATATTTCCACATTTTAATGGAATGTCACAAATAGTATATTCAAGATTTTCCTTTTAATGTTTCACCAAATTAAAATACATCATAAGCATAAAAAATTCATAATAACTAGCACTTATGTAATAATTATATTCTAATGTTTTATACCATTTATTAAACATGTTTCTAATTATTTGGTTTTTCATTCTCTAATCCAACCCCCAAATTCATGTTTTAAAACCACATTAATGTGTATATTTTACATAATAAGCTTGTTTCTATTACTCACCTGAATATTGTAGTTAAACATATTCATACATATCTAAATTAATAATTTATAGAGGTTATATGATAATTTCATGTAAATAAGTATAGAAACATGAGATTTATAGTTTCTATATGAGTTATCTTGATGAAATAGATACCTGCCCCATTAACCATTCTAGAATAATGCTTAAAATTCATTAGGTCATTAAGTGTTCCTACCCAACGTCCCTTTACCTATAGAGGCTTAAATAATATGATAATTAAATTCATGATATTTATAACAACGAATGTGCACAATAAATTCACAAAAATTATATTTAAGCTCATTACATTTATTAGCAACCTAGGTAGAGGTTGATTTTTGGGAGTTATACCCATCATGTAATGCAATAAGATATCTCCAAGAAAAAATTAATTTTATTACTAATTTATATAATATAATAATATAAAGAATTTATAAATTTAAATAAAGTAGGTAATAGATTCTATGTAAATGAAAATTTTCAATTTATAAACATGAGGGGACCATTAATAAAAAATTAAAAAATTAAATCAAAAATTAATAATATTTTTTATGTAGATAACATTTTTCAAATTCCATAATATCGAATATAAATACTTTCATACCCAATCGAATATGAACTATTTAATATTATTTATTATATCTAATTTCAATTATTATTTAATACTATAATCAAATATATAATCGGGACCTTTTTATGTTGTTTAAATATTATATATAATTAGGTTATCTTCTTATTAGAATAATTCAAAATTATTATTTATGAACTTTTTATAATTATAAATAAAAATACATCATAGATTTCCATATTTACGATATTTATACAATCTTTTAAAAATCATATTTTTGTTCGTAAATAAAAAAATAGTTAATAATTATAAGGATGAAATTTAATTTTAAATAAAATACTCTTTTATACCCGCTATTAAGAATTCTAATATTTATAAATTATATTATTTTGAAAAGGATATTTATAATATAAACTATTTAATATTAAATAATTTTTGTAATAATTTTTTCATGAAAAAAAATTTTGTTACCCAATTTTTTTTAAATATAAATTATAAGGCCCCATTTATCATTTCTTGAAAAATTACATAACAAATTTTCATTATTTATAAACTATTTATAAGTAATAAAAATAAATTTTTATTACCATTTTTTATAATATAAAACTTTATTTATTTTCAAAAATATATTTGATGATTATAAAAATAGAACGATTTTTTTCTAAAAGCATCATATATATTATTTATGAAAATAAAAATATTTCAAGGATAAACTAATTTATATTTTTTCCATTTAAATTTATAACCCTTTTATAATGTACTATTTATGATTTATCCAAATAATTTTTTTTCTAAAGCATAATGAATACGAAATAATTTGATGAAATTAATTTTATATAATAACATTTTTTGTATGGAATTTATTATTAATAAATGATAAATATATATTGTTATATTTAATTAAAACTAATATCTAATGAATTTATTTTTTAACCATTTATAAAGAAAAAAATTCTCAAATACTATTTTGATTTGTTATAGACATTTTAGAAACCATATATATATATATATATTTATATATGAAAATATTTAATTATTATTATTAATTTTCTTCGATATTTAATTTATAAACCAATCATTAAATTTTATAAATATTCAAAATTTTATATTCCATTATTAGGAAATAAATTATTAATAGTTTAACTAAATTCATAATTGACTTCTCATGATGAAAATAAATTATATCTTAATTTTCATAAAGAAGATTAAAATTTTTGAACATTTCATATTTGAAAAAGGCTCATAATTTTTTATTAATACTAGATTATTAATAATTTTCAGTTCTTATGAGTAATTTTATAATCATTTATAACATTAAACAATAAAAAAATAAAGAAAACTATTATTAAAATATAAAATATTAATATTCATAATCATATTTATTTTTGACGTAGAAATATATAAATTTACAATTTTTAAATATTATTCATAATAATATAATAAAATGAACATATTTATTTTTTAAAAAGTACACCCTTTGATAACGTGTTTTATTTCTCATTGTCTTGGATATGAACATGTAATTAGAAGAGAACCCTAAGAATTTGATCACCCTTTGACAAAATAATTGTGTAATGTAAAGTAAGAACATAAAATTTGAAAATGAATTATATAAAGATTCATATTTTAACATATGATTATTATTTTTGATAAATATCTTATTATTTTTTTGAAAAATCCAACAATATCTATAGGTGGTACAACGACTTGAAGATCTCTAACACAATCGAATGACTCTCACACACCTGAAGAGCTAATTACATATTAATTTAATGAGTTGAAAAAGATAGGGGAAGGATGAGAGAGTATATAGTATTGAATGAAATTGGTTATTTCTAATAGGGGGATATCATCCATTTATATTTCCATCTATGTTTCATTTCATAATTAATGAATTATTTTCGGCATATTTAATGTATCACTATACATTAATTCCCATTGACAGTTTTTCAATGAAAAGATTCAATGAATATTTAAGTCATTTAATACATTCATAATGGTATAAAATAAATTAACCCACATGGATGATAATGTAAACTAATATAAATATATTTTATTTCCCAATGTTGTTAAAAAAAACTATGTCAGATAAACGTATTTGAAAGCTACACTAAGAAAAATGGAACCAAAATATACTAATAATTTAAATATTACTATAAAAAACCAGAAAATGAATTATAGATAATTAATAGGGTTAACCAAATTATTTAATATATTTATATTTTTATTACATTATAATAATTTTTTATAATTTTTTTAGTAAAAATGGACCCAATATTTAATAAATCGAATTAATGTGTAAAAAATAATTTTCTTTAAAAATGGGTTTTAATGTTTGGTTTACAAAAAAGTACAATAAATATTAGACACTTTACAAATTTTATTGTATAAAAATTAACTAGTTTTCTAAATCATCATAACAAAATTATCTTAGGATATATTTTCAGGTTTTTATGAAAAAATTAATTTTTTAGTCAATTGTGGAAAACAACGACTTTGACGAAAACTATATTTTTTTACAAGTATTTATAACATCCCAAAATTTATTTAATTGGTTTTAAAATTTAATTAGTTAATTTTTATAAATAACATCTATTGATTCTCAATTTAATTGAAATTAAGCTTAAATTTGATATAAATACATCTTTATACCTACCAATTATTTTTATTTGAAAACTATTTTTCATCACGTTTTGAGGAATTAATTTAAATTAAAACTTTCATACATATTGGAATTCAATTTTGTAAAAATGCTTCAATATTTATAATAAAAAATTTTATTTAATAAATTTTTTAACGTTTATTTTTGTTCAAAATTAATAGTAACCACAGTAAAATGTGGTCATCATGGTATGTGTACATCGGGAAGAACAAGATTAAAACTATGAAATACAAATTTCAAACCAACCAAACACATACCTATAAATACTTGGATGATTTTAATTTTAACCTATCTTAATATACAGGAAAAAATGGAATTTCAATTCAATTTTTTTATGAATACAATCAATTTATTTTAATTAATTTAATCTTTCCAAAAACCCTCTGTCAAGAAATAAATAACTATAATATTTTTTAACATGGCGAAAAAAATTTATGAATGGTTAATTGAGATTATATTAATATATTATAAATTTTAATTTATAATTTCAATTTATTGATAAAATTAGTGATTATATAGATACATTAAATTCTTAGCAACACGAACAAAAAATGTGTGTAGTATGTAGAGATTTGAGTAAAATGATTTTAAAAAAAAATCAAGAAGTAATATCTTTTGGGTAATTTTTTTCATTTAAATAATATTAAAATAAATTAAATCTATTAGTGATTTTTAAGAGTTTAAATTTAATATTCATTATTTCCTTGATGTTTTTTAATGTTAGATACGTGAATAGTTCTAAAATGACTAAAATGATAACATACAATTTATAATATTTAAATGAATGATGAAAAATTCAATAAATATTTTATTTTGATAAGTTATTGGGATATAGTCAGAAATATAATCCATTATCAAAATGTGGGACACTGTTCCTTTTATTGAATTTAATTTGACCCATAAATATTAAAAAACATTGATAACATAGTAATTCTCCAAAAGGATATCAGTGGTTATAACAAAGAGAAGAAAAATAAAACCTAATATAAAGATGAAGAGATTTAATTTTATGTGATTATTTTTAATTACTATAGCATGTACTTTAATATATCAATCTTGATCCTATTAAAATTGAAAATAACATATAAGAATTAAATACATTGTTTTTTTGCTAACGGTGACAATCTCCTCTCTAATATGAGGACACCACCCCTAACCTCTTTCTCACACATCATGAACCACGTTTCCTTACCAATTTAACCCAAAATCACTTCCAAACATTAATTCGGAAATCCTATAGGTCTTAGTGTCACTAAAATACTAACTCATAAGTACACACACACAGATATATATATATGTGAAAAAGGGGCTCCTCAAAAAATAGTAAATCATCATAATCAAGTATTTACAATATATATCTTCTTCTACAAACGTGAATTGTATCCTAAATATTAAAATATAAAAAAATTTGTTTCTCCCATGTACATTGAGGTTATTATGTTAAATTCATAATCTTATTCCTATCTTTTTTCATCAACTGGGATATGGAAACATCTCTCAGGCATACTAGAATGATACCACCTTAAAAAATGAGTTATTTTATTCTCATTACATCATCAGAGGGATAGTATTTATAATTGATTTGTTGTATATATATGATATTCATAACCTATTATTTATTTTTAAAATAAAAAATATACCATATATCTTTAATACATCCAAAATTTATTATTATTTTTGAATGATCTCAAAAACACAATTCTGTTTCTAAAATTTTCATTTCATGTATTTTAGTGTTCTATTTTATATATTTGGTAATGAAGGTAAAAAGATTAGGGATAAAATGGAGAATGAGGATAATTTTTTCATTACCCCACTTATAGTTTTCTATGTACACCTTATGGGGATGAATTAGATAATTAGTGGGTTTGGGACAGAGAGCCACTTTCATCCAGTTGCGAAAGGTGGGGCGGTGACACCCACCAACTATCCAGTGGACCGGAGAATGACCAAAAACATTATTATTGGAGGTTGGATCCCATATCCTCATCCACATCCGAATGTATAGAATCTCCAAATGGATTCAAGAACCACTCTAACAACAATATAGTGTATATATTCATCCCTAGGATTCCTGGAAGTTAATGTTTCACTATTGAATAGCATATGCATCAATTTTTATTAATTGTCTACTGCAAATTATTTATATATTAAATACACATTATACATTTTAACTCCCTATATCTATTTTATTTCATATTTTATGAACATAAATTATATAGTATATTTTATACATAAATGTGACTTCATAAAAGAATGACTAATTTTATTTTTCTTTTGGATATTTATTTTTTTAGTTAAATGGATTGGGTTCTTAAAACCTTATGAGAGTGGATAGGTTATCTAATAATTTAAATTTTTATTGGATTGTCACTAAAGTTGATAGTGAAGTGATAGGTGATAAATTTCATAATATTTAAGGAGTAATGGATTTCATGCTTAGTCTTTAAAGTAAGGAATATTCATAGTAATTAGCTTACATGGGTAACATTGAATCCAAGGGTTTATAAATACTCCAATGGCCATGTGGATGGATATTTCAAAACCTTTAATGGAACATTTTTTGAAATTTTGTGTCAAACTCTATTTTTTGAGTTATTTTTACATCCATAGTGAAAAACACTTAAACTTATTACCTTCTAATCATTCTTAATCATTCACTTATTTGATTTTATTTATTTATTTTATTGAATTACACAAATATTATAATTCTTTTTAAAAAAATGATATTTACTCCAATAATGATATATATACACATAAAAATACAAGGAATCTAAGCCAATCCTAATTTGAGAATATGAACTATTTTGAGGGAGAAAACAATTAATGATAGGTATTACCTCTACTTTCTATAGTGATCCAGATTAACATACAATGTGTATATCATTATATAGTGATGTATCATATCAAATAAATTGGTAAAAACTATTTATTATTTTCATAAATGTGTAGGATACATGTTTTAAAAAATAGTGATGCATTGTTACACCATAACACAAGACATAGTGGACAAGTGGACTACACCAGAACTTGATAATTTTTAGTTTTATTAAAATCAATGATTTATCACCCTTATGGGTTATATATTAATTAATTTATCAGTGTCTTTTTATGTAAAATGATGTATGAAATTTATAACCTTTTATACACTACACATGAGGGTGCCAAAAAATTATATTGCTATCATGAATAATTTGAACTAATAAGATTTTAGAAGCTTTAATGTGTACAATAATGAGTTTATAATCAACATAGAATATTTTTTTTATATTTATAGTTGGTTAATTAAAAATTTGTGGATAATATCATGGATACTATTTTATGTAAGATTCATTTATCCATGTAATTCTCTTGTAAACACAATGTAAGGATTATTTAATATTTAAATTGAATAAAATATATATCATTTAATGATATCATAGGTTCACTCATGACCTATAATATAACCCTAAAAGCTAAATCCATTAATAATTTGGATGAAATAAGGAGAAATTTCTAAATATTATCTTTAGGAAAACTGATGATGGGACATCCAAAACTTACAAATAATTCATAAACTTTTCTGAGAATTAATGTAAATTCATAGTTAAAAATTAATCATACGTAGAAGTTGAAAAAGGGAACCATTATTTGGGTTCAACAGATGTATTAAAATAGTCTCACATCAAGGTGGAGTGACCATTAACTAGAAAAATTATTAGAGTGAAGAAGGAAATGAAGAAGAAATCCAACGTGTCAACTTTGTGTGCAAGGTGCATCCTCCTCTCGCCATCACCTGACTCATGAAATGACATATCGTTATTCCATATGGACCATGCAGAAGAAAACTCTATTAATTACTCATTTTCTTCTTATAATTTATCTTATTCCTTTATCCATCGAGATTTTAAATATCTCAAATAAGATATAAAATAATCAACTGAAGGATTATGTGAACACAACAAAAAACTAAGGCTTATAAAAAGAGATTGAATCTGGTTGTGAGTGAGAAGGATCTTAAAACCAATGAAAAGACGGGATTTTACTTAAATCTAAAAGAGAAAACAAATTTTCAAATATTATAATATACAATTAAATAACATAAATAACCCCTATACATTTTCATCACAGTGAGAAAATTTTAATTTTGGGCTCACGAAGAAATAATATTAACTATAATGGACTTCTTTGTAATTTATCTCCTATAAAAATTACATGAATAACATTTTTTATGAGTAATAAATAAATAAAAATTTTGAAAATATTATAGAACGGTTGGCCACATTACTTATGAGTATAATTGTAAAATTCCTAACATGGTATACCAAAACCAGTCCACTACTCTTGAATTTTATTATTTAGAAAAAATATATATTTCAAAAATAAAGTCATATCAGAAGAAAAGTTTAGCTAAATATATTTACTGTATGGTAATTTTGGACCATCTTTTTTTGTACCAAATTTTATAATATAAATATTTTTATTGGAATAATTTCACTATAATAAAAATTACTTGATGTATATCATTTAAATATTATTATATGGTCGAAAGTCATGATGATCTTTTGAGATTAACTTTTGAAATCAATAAGAATATTTTTTAATAATTATTTTATATTGTAAATTATTATATATCATCAAATTGAATTATTATTAAACTATTTTAATATTATTTAATGTTTACAAATTTAAAATCCATTAAGTGTATCATTTTATGTCTCACTGTGAAATATTCAAAATAACAAGGATATGTCCTTGAATTTTAAATTTAGTACATAAATAATCTTTTAATTATACCACTCATTTGTTTTGATTTTTTTCAAAATAGTTCTTTTAAATAATTAAGAAATTTTTTTTTCCAAATGATTTCAAATCACAAATTGGTATTTCTTTATTATTTGGTTTCTTATTTCAAATAATTGGATTATATAATGAGTTAGTTCATTATTTTAATGAATTAATAAATTTTTATTCCATTTTAGTGAAATTTCGTTTTAAAATACATTATTTTACTAGTTCAAATATTTTTTTGTGTGTTTTCATAGAATCCATTTGATAACTAATTCTTCATCACTGGGTAGCCAACGATGATTTATTGAACCTTCATTTTTTTCCTCATTGAAAAAATAGTACAAAAAAACTTCTTTCTATTATAATCATTTTAGGACCACTATTCTAATTGTATTGAGGACGTTTTACCACTTATTTTATACCACATTACCTCACTATAATTATTCCAAATTATTTTAATATCTTGAAATTAATATCAATTGAATATGTCATTTCGCTATTTTTACCTCATATGTGTTATTAAATTTTCATCTGAAATTATTCTAAAGATTTTCTTAAATGAAAATATAATCAATGAGAAGAAAGGATTGTAACCCAAAGGCACGATATCAATTAATCAATGTTATGGTGAGTTTTTTTCAAAAATATTTTTTCATACATGAAAATTGATAAATATATTTTTATACACTTATATTAAAATTAATTTTTTAATGTTGATAAATTGTAAACCAATTATATTTCTTGTGTCAATTTTTTAAAATTTTATAAATTTTATTATGGATATCATTTTTAGAAGTAAAATTTTGTAATATCTCCTTGAATATATTTGAAATCAAAAATTGATATCTTGAAAATGCTGTTATTTTATTAAGTGTGAGTTTAAAATGGATTAAGCATGATTTTTTTCATCTATATTTAGAATGAATGAGATATTTTCTATATCTTCTCACATCCAAATTAGATCATTGTATTTTCATTCTGGGTCATTATGTAGTTATGATTTATTTTCAATAATTATTGTTATCTATTTATGTACTTTATTATCTTTATTTTTATTAAAATCATTAAATACTTGTTCTATAATTTAATACTTGGATCATAGATTAATTTAACACATTTTTTATGAAATTGTTTTGAACTATTTTTTTTCATTCTCAGAGTTAAACTTCTTCCATTTAACATTAGATTAACATGTTATTTGTGGACACATAGTCCTTTAAAAATATATATCAATTTAGTGGGATCCAAATGACATTTTATATCTAAATATATTTCCAAAGAAATTTTCCTTTTGAAATACATTTTAGGTATGTTCAAAATTAAATTTAATTCCACAATGAATCAATCTCAAGTGTTACTTGATCAAAAAATTTATATAAGTCTTTTGAACTAATAAAGTGAAAATTTTTTCAAAAAAAAATTAATTTTAACCATTGAAATTTCTTAATGGAACATTGATGGTTAGTGGGATTCTCATTATTTCACCCTTAGGATTGAACCCCATTTAATCAGAAATTTATTTTCTTTATCTCTCTATCCCTTTTATAAAATATTTATGATAATTAATATGGTTGTTAATTTGATTAAATCAATGGTATGATATCTCTAATTCCATGAAATCTATATCAATTTTATATATTTTAAAATAGATTAAAATATTTTTTCAATTGAAATCAATAAATGTTCTTAGTTCTAGTTCAATATATTTAAATGGGGTAAATTTATTGAATTAATTTATCATATCTATTGGTTTGGGGTGGGGGTAATATATTAAAAACTACAATGAATTATTTTAAATTTATTTAAATATTTAATGATATCGAAAATCAAATGTCCATTTTTTTAGTTTTACATTTTGATAATCAAAATGGGGGATATTTTTTAACATTTATTTAATAATTAAATCCATTTATAAATCATTCAAATCCACTTAAAAATTTATTTTTTATATATTGAATGTGGTTGGATAAATTTCATTATGTGATATTTTAATTAAGTTTAATTATATTATTATAAAGTGGATCATGTTTATATTTATTTATATGATTACTTGTGTGTTTTTAATCTTAAAATATGATTTTTTTTCTACAAATGAGTCACATAGGATGTTTTTAGTTATCAAAAAATAGACATCTGTGTTTCTAAAATTATAATTTCATGGATTTAAATTTTTATTATAGTAATTTTTTCATGAATGTACGAGAAAAAAAGGAAGGAATAAAAAATAGTTATTTGTGTCATTTTTTACACGAAGTCCCTTTCATACCAATAGCATTAATAGACCATAATATACATAAGAACGCTAAAAAATAACATAAAATACTTAAAAACCATTTGATTTTAAAGAATTTAATTTTTAACTTCTTCATATCCCATGCTTCATTTTCACTTTAATATAGATATATTATGAATTCATTTTCTAATTTATATCTCTTAATCATTTTTATATCCCTCCCTCTCTCTTTCACTTACTCTCTTTTTCATTTTAATGAGAGAAAGAATTGTGTGATTCAAAATGATTACATATAATAAGGATACATTATTTTCTTTTGGTTCTCACTTGGATGATAAATAATTTAATTAGGCACTAAAACCCTAATGTGAGTGGATAGTTTATCACTAACATTTATGTGAGGAATTGGGTGACAAATTTAACTAATTATAGAGATTATATATTTTCATTCATGTTCCAAAAATAATGTGAATTTTTTTAAAATTTTTTTATTAGAAAACATTGAATCCAAGGGATTATAAATCATCCAATTTTCATTGGGGAAGACAAACTTGCCACTTTTGAGGGTGATTCCTAAACATCATTATCAAACCCCATTATGATATTTTTTTCACCATGATAATTCATTTAAAAAATATTAACATTATTTCTCAATATATTATTCCTAATGTATTTTATTTCCCTATTTGTTTCTATTAAACAATATTTTGTTTCAATTTATAAATGGTGTTTCAAATACATTCTCCGTCTCTTAATATATTTACTCATACCAATCCTATATACATACCATTAGAATGGTTAGAAACACAATCATATTATGTGTGTACATATGGACTAACTCTCCATGTAATGGTGTACATCATTTATAAAAAACCACCTTTCATAAAAGGTTTTATGTATAGATTTAAAAACAGTTTTTTTTGTAACACGATACTGATTTTGAAAAGTTATTTTTTTCATTTTTATTTTCCATCTATCAACAACTAAAATAAATGATGTTGTACATGTGATGATTATCTTCTTGAAATCTGAGATATTTTGTTTTTCATTAAGGATTTTTCATGTCTAGGTCAAAAATATTATTTTATTCATAAAAATAATAATTATTTGATCATTATTATTATATTTATTATGAAATAATTCACCATTTGACCATGGTTATCCAGTAAATAGTTATTTTCAATGATGAAAAGACAACACCATAACACACATATTTAACATAAAAAATTATTCCATTAAACATATAATTTAAATAATTTAAATACATGATTTAATATAAAAGTAAAAAATCCTGAAAATATTCTTAATCTAGTACAAAATTTTAAAAAGTTTACTAAATATAAATTAAAGCATAATAAAAAAATGTATAAACATGATGTAAGGGGTTTCATAAAAAATTAATTTGGTTATAATTCTTTTCCACTTTGTTATAAGTATTTGAGTATGTTTATTTAGTAACATTATGGATTAATTGTCACTTATAGATTTTTTATCTAACAATATGTTTTTTTTCAAATCTAATTTTTGAGAGACCTGTTTCATGTCGTGCATCATGATTTCACTATATAATTTACCTACTTCCTAGTATAATTGTTTTTACCTTTTTAACCATGTAATGATTTATTTATAGAGAGGTAACTTATCCATTCTTTAAATTAATTATGATTTGAAAGGTACACAATTAATAATATATTTTTGTTAAAATATCAATTATCTTCTGGATTGATTATGTTCAATGCTTCATTAATGGAAATTGTATGATCATAATTTAAATATCCAATTCTCTATTACTATACATTTATTTTTTTGGAGGATTATATGATTTCCTTTTATTTTAATCTACATCGTAAATATAGAGATCAATATAAAAATTTTATGGAAATGAAGTCCTTATTTATATTATTGGATTAGAATAATTTCAATTCCATATCCATGAGAATTAAAATGTTTTTAAAAAATGTTGTCTTCTATGAATATGTAATGTAACATCCTATGTAAATAAATAATAAGAAATAATTTATATTTATTAATATTTGTGAGTAAAATATTAATTTTACTTTAAAGGGGTTTCAATGTTCGATAGCGTACCCGATATGCTGCAACCAGTTTCTTTGAAATCTTATGTTCCACACTAGTAATATAATATTATTATTTTAAATATTAGTGAACTCATAGCCTTTGTATTGGTGGGAATGAATAAAACTATCTAAAATATAAGTATACATGTTTTTTAAATGTATCTACTTTTATCCAATAAATGTTAGAGGCTTCAAATGTGAATTAATCTAATTTTAAGCATAATTTACATTAAAAGGTAAATTTAAATTATTTTGATGGAGAACCCTCTTTAAATTTAGTTTTGGTCATTCTTATATGTTCTATTTCACACAATATAATTCTTCTTTATGACACAATAATGATGTAGTGTTTACCTCATTAATAAATCATTTAATTAAATAAGATTATTAATATTAAAATAAGAACCAAAACCTGTCCAATTATTATTGGATGAATTTATTTAGGCCATGAGTTATATTATCTTAAACATTAATGATTTTTGGTCTTTTATAAATCTAATACCATTATATAATAAAATAATATTTTCACACTTTCCTAAAGAGCCCCTCCTCCCCCTTATAAAAGGAGACCATTTTTAACTACTTCCTCACACCTCTCAAGCATTTTTCCTCATCCGTACTCTGCCCAATTAAACTTTTAAATCCCTCTCCTCCACCTATAATCTTTACCATAGGTAGAAGTTACTTCAACAAACCATTTTGGTTCAAACCAAAGTGAGTTTCCCAAATTAAAGGTAACAGTTTCTCTTAAATTATTTTGTCTTATTTTGATTTATTTTTCTTCTCCAACCCCTAAAATCTTTTTATTTCGTTCTTTTATAACAAAAACATTATATTAATTATACTAGTATGTTTTTATGAGAATTATTCAAACTACACTTACACACACCTCCATCCAATGGGTGAAGAACATACTTTTTCTGTGGATGGAAAACCTAAACCTCACGAAACGATGATTGTTCGATTATCTCCTACCACCACTCATGGTGGCCATTAATATGGAACTATATTTATATATGATATATATTATGTTTATTTTTTATTTATGATTCTTTATTTTTACTTTCTAGCATACCTTTAGGGTTTTCATTATGAGTAAACACGATAATTTCATTTGAGGAACTGTGGACTACCTCCCCCTCAGAGTGATATGACTCATTCATTCCATACATGGGATGTATAAAGGATGGAGTTAATTATATAATATGATATTATACTAGAATTATAATATACCTATCTATAATTATATTTTAATTAAATTAATGTAAAAAAAATAAAAATTAATGTGAGTTCATGCGTACATACAGCTTACCATCTCCATGAACGGTGCATTTCATTTTTATCTCTAAATGTTATGTACTATTATAAATACATGTATATACAGGATATATGTTATATATATGATATCTAAATCATGTATATAATTCTTGATATAATTAAATTTTGACCATGTGAACAACTTGTAACAATATGATGTTGATTTGTGACTCAACTACCTAATATCGACAAAACATCCGTTATTAGCGTAAATGATTAAATAATGTTTATAACAAGGTAATAATTAATATAAAAGGAATAATAAACTTTATAAAGGTTTTTAAGCTAGTATAAATTAACTTAATTGTATTATTCATGTGATTAAATAATGATCGAGTCATGTCAGACATGAGGTAAAGAGATTTCTTATCTCACTTTTAATTCCATGAGATTTCCATTTTTCGCCAATTATTTATTGCGGGTGGTGTAATTTATACTGCCATTGATATATATTATCATGATTCTCTTTATATTCATGGTATTTTTTGATTCATTTGTTGGTTATTATCTTTTGGTCAGATGACTCGATTGATTACAACGTAGTAAGGAATTTCTTATCTCACAATTAATTCCGTGAGATTACTATTGTTCGCAACTAATTTATTGCATGTGGTGTATTGTGTACTACCATTTGATATATATTATCGTCATTCTATGTATATTCATGGTATTATATGAATAATTTTGTGGTTATTAACTTTTTTTCATATGACTCAATTGATTACAACGTGGTAAAGGGTTTCCTCTAACTTTTTAATCCTGTGAGATTCATGTTATACATGCCACGTATTCCTTTTCTATGGTGTATTTACTACCCATGATTGTAATATTTATTTAATATAAATTCATTTATGGGTATTTAAATCTTCATTTTATGATACTTCTTAAATGTAGTTAATTTTTCGAATGTTACCAAATTGGTAAGGGAACTTTTCACCAACCTCTTTTTAAAAGACTTCTTTTTGTTATTTCTTTTATTTTACAACCTATTATATCAGGATATGTTCTTCTATATCCTTATTGATGTAAATATTTTCTCAAAATGATTATATACCCTTTTTATCTAATCAACACTATTTCTAAATTTTAATGTGACATCATTATACTTTTGAATTTTTTCAATGGATCTTCTTAACTGAATTTCAATTCTTTGGGTTAAACTTGTACTTCTTAAATATTTCATCCTATAAATATGTTTGAATGAAATCTGATTTATTTACATGTAATATCCATTTATATTGTGTGTATTTATATTTTTCAAACATACTTAGGTGATTTATTTATCCTTAATTTGAAGATAACATCTTTATAAGGGATTTCATCTCAATTTACATTTCCAATAATAATTCATTGTTTTTATGCACCAATTCACTCTTATATGGTGTATATACTATCCTTTGACATATTAAATCATGAATCCCTTTATTCTCATGATATTATTAAGTGCTGATTAAATTTCATTACTCAATTATTTGTATTCATGCATCTCTCTTTTTGTAAAAAAACACATTAACTAAAATATCATTTTAAATGTTTTAAAGATTTATTATTCTAATTATTTATTATTAATGTACAAGTTTTAAAAATGGGTTTCAGGATTTATTTATATGGAAATTAATATTTTTCAAATGATAATTCATTTAAAAGCATTAAAGTGGTATGGGACACTTTGATTCAAAAATCTCTTTTTAAAAGGTTTTGAAATTGATTAGATAATGCATGGTTTATTTCAATATCTTGATTTGATATATTGGAATATGGAAATGTTTTCTTTTTATATACTTGTGTTGTGTGTTATGATTATTTTATGGTTACTGGGCATTGATTACATATACGGGTGGTTCCGTGATAAAACAAGGGCAGGTGAGCCTGAGATAGCTCTCCAATGCATTGGGTAACGTGACGGAGGTAAACATGATGTTTCTACTAAGAGAATTAAGGAATATATCATAATGGGTATTCCAAGTATAAATCCCTACGTAGCTATGATAGCTACAATGTATGTTTGATATGGATTCCAAAATTAACCTTTATTATTTATGAATTTTTTGTGTTATTCATAAATTTTGGATTTCGTAAGGTATGTTATAATTGAAAAGTATGGTTTCTTTGATTTTTATTTATTAAAGGGGTAATGTTCTCCTTCATTATTTTATAAACCTTACTAAGCATTTTATGCTCATCCCATGTATTTGAAATATTTTCCATAGGCCTTAAAGAAGAATATGGTCAAGGGTGGGATCAAGGAAAAGTCATGCTATCTAAAACATGGAACTAGAAATGTTACTTTATAAGAGTTTTTATATTATGAAAAAATGGATTTTGAGTAGTAGTGTCTACTTGTAAAATTCAAGTTGTAAGGTAATTTTTATGACTAATTCTCTAAAACTCTAAACCTGAAAAGATCCTAAATGTGAATTATTCATTTATTTCAAGATTATGTAGTGTTTAATGTCAGGTCCTCATAGTTGTTATTAGAGGTTGGTTTAGACAACATTAGGTACTAATAATTTTAGTTAGACATATGGTTAGTTATTTTGTCTATTATTTCAGTTAAATCCTTGTTTTATAACTTTTTCAGATCAAGGAAAGTTAGTTACAAATGGAAGGAGGAGGATCTCAAACGACATTCCTATCTCTTCCTGATGACATACTTGCAATAATTATTGCAAAGTCATGTTTGGATGATTGTGAAACTATTTTTAGAATACAACTCACTTGAAAAAAAATTGTTTGAGATATCAAACACCTCAATTGTACCTCGTTATCATCGTGGATCATAGTTTGTATTTAGGGAAATCCTATTTTCACAATATTGTCATATTTTCAAGAAAGGTAAATATTATCAAGGCATTTTAAAATATTCTGCCTTATCACATGATTTTGAAGCATATTATGATTTTAAAAAAGGTGCTGATGAAGGAGACCCTTGAGCAACCTATTTATATTTCCATTTACATATATTGTCTCTCAGCATATACATATGGTATTTTAAAAGGACCGTTAATTGAAAATTTCATCTCATATTCAGTCCAAATATTTTATAGAAATCATGTTTTATCAGTTGCTTCGAAATTATATGTAATACGTGATTATTTTACAAAACTATTTTTCTGTGAACACCCATATGACCCATGTTGTACAAGGTATATTTGGATGGATGAAGAAAACAATAAGTATCTATAAATAATTGTTGCGATGCATGGACCTTCTACCTATGTGAACAAGATGACGATGAAACCAAATGGACACCATGATCAAGGTATAACGTTCCTCATTTTGGGGTCATTTTATTTTATCCTATGGTGGTGAAATAAGACTTCGAGAATTGATATGTTGAGATCATATTGAATTTGGATGAAAATTAGAGGTATAAAGAAACCATTGAGGTTAAAACATGTTGGGGTTATTTTTGAGTTTTATAAAAAGGATAACCTGTACGATGGGTGACAACCCATCGCATCCGGCAAGGTTGTAGGAATCGAACCCACAACCGAAGGGCGGAAAGGGTGCATCATCTACCACAAGCCTACTTGAATTCCCTGGTTATTATTACTTATTATTTTAGTAAAATGTTTTTATGGAACATTAATAATTTTATTTTTTGAACTTATGTTTTATCAAATCGATATACATAGTATTGAAAATTGATTTAGTGATTAAGTGATAAAGGTTGTTTTGGAAGACATTCTCTCTTTTTAGGAAACACTATATTCCTAAAGATGATAGAATACTATGGATTTGAATTGTGGAATAATGGTTGAAAGTTTATTTTGGAAGAATCTATGTTTTTTTGTGGACATACGATGATTTGCTTTATTTATGAAAATGATTAACCTATCATGGAGAACATGTGATTTGGTAAATTAATTTTCAATATGAGACTTTATGAGTAACTATAGTTATTTGGAGATAAATGTTATCTTTTAAGACTCTGTAATTAAATCCTTATGAGATTTGGGTTTCAATATTAGTTTGGATCACTTTTGAAGAATTTTACAGAATGTTGTTTTTTTAATGGTCTTTGTTGAACATTGGGTTTTGTTTGAAAAAATTTAAGGATTATGAGTAGTTTTTCTTTTTGTAAAATATTATCCTTTTTGGGTATTTTCTAATCTCACGCTAACAATTTTGGTTTTATTTTATGTCTAAAGACAAGGTAAATATATAGTTATTCTTTTGTGGATTATGTGATTCTCAAGAAGACGATTCTTTTTCTTTCGATGTGACCAAGTGTCTTTGATTTCTCTTTGTTTGGAAAAAAGATAAGTTTTTGGTTAAAACCTATTGTAGGATGAAACACTACTTGAAGGTAAGTATATTTCCTTATTCTCTAATTCTATTTATTAAATTAATTTCTCCATATTTTGAAAATGAATGTAAAAAAAAGGTTGTTGGTTTACTTTTCCTATTGGGTAATCAATGACTGTTTAACACATCCTATGTTTTTGATTTTCTGGTGGTTAACTTTCTCCTAATCATGTTTTCTATCACTCTCCATCAGAACATGACTATTTGTTCTCTCTTCCATATCCATGTTTTCTTACATGGAATCATAGTATGGGTTATCTTTGGTGACCATTTTACTTTTCTTTCATTCTTTTAAAGTGATAGTTTTACTGACTCTTTTCTGATTGGGGACTTTTAATGAAGTTTCCAAGCCCAGTTTTAAAATTGCAAGGAAATAATTCCCAAAAGGGGGGATGGATGTAAAATCACAAGTAAATAAATA
The DNA here is from genome assembly GCA_963277665.1 of Viscum album. NCBI lineage: Eukaryota > Viridiplantae > Streptophyta > Magnoliopsida > Santalales > Viscaceae > Viscum > Viscum album. Next base: position 295,726,996 of record OY728132.1, on the reverse strand, counting down.
ATAATACATAAATAAAATTTATTAATATTTGTGATTTAAATATTAAATTTACTTTAATGGGGTTTCTATGTTCGATAACGTACCTGATAAGCAACAACGAGTTTTTTTGAAATCTTTCGTCGCACACTAATAATATAATAATATTATTTTAAATAGTTGTTAACTCCTAGACGTTGAATTGGCATGAATGATCAAAACTAACTAAAATATTTTTATACATTTTTTAAATGTATCTACTTTTATCGAATAAATGTTAGATTCTTCAAATGTGAATGAATCTAATTTTAAGCATATTTTACATTAAAATATCAATTTACCACGATTTGATGGTGAACCCTCTTTAAATTTAGTTTTGGTAATTATTATTTGTTCTTTTATAAAAAATAAAATTCTTCTTTAGAATGGGGACATCAAAATTTACTTTGGGTAAATTTTTGGAATTTTTTAATAATGTTCATTTTCTAATGAATAGGGAAAAGTATTGTATTTTAATTCAAAACTGTGTTTTAATATAACTTATTTATATGGTTAGATTATATTTTTAACAAGTTATAAATCGTAATCTGAATATATTTTTACCATTTAATCCAATGTTGTGAATTGGGAGAAATTTCACTTTGAAATTGGACTTAATCAACTGTCCATCTTTTGATAGTTACTAATTCTTAAAAACAAGCTTTTTGTTTTGACAGCGGGAATTAATCTTTAATTACTTTCTACCACTTCTATGTTTTGAATTTTTAAAAATGGATTACATATTTGGAATTAGGAGGTCCAAAATGTATAAATAGAAAACTTTTATTTTTTGACATTTTAAATATTTATTTCAGTAAATATTTTATTTACCGTGGTTAAAAGATAAATCAGGTATATATGGGTAAAAACTAATATTATAATAATATAAAATTACCCTTAAATGTGTCCTAATTATATTGGATTAGTCATGGCAGACCCTGGGAATCCTTGGGTCGATTTGGGACCCCATTGAGCCACTTGGGAGTGATAATGACACTTCAGATTAATTAACATATAGTAAAGGCAAAAATGATAAAAACTAATATCTTTTAATAAATTATTTTTTTCATGGGGTTATCTAAGTCATACTTTAGACTATAAATATTCATTTTAAATAAAAAAATATTTACTATGTCATGGTAATTGGTTTATAATTTTTAGCCATCAAATAAATTAAATTATTTATGACACAATAATGATGCGGCTCTTACCTCATTAATAAGTCATTTAATTAAATAAGATTATAAATATTAAAATAACAACCAAAACCTGTTCAATTATTATTGGATGAATTTATTTATACCATAAGTAATCTTATCTTCAACTGTAATGATTTTCTAACCATTACAAACTGATTACCATTATATAATAAAATAATATTTTCACACATTCCTAAAGAGCCCCTCATCATCTTAATAAAAGGAGACCATTTCTAACTAATTCCTCACAACTCTAATGACTTTTGTCTCATCCAAACTCTTCCCAATTAATCTCCCTACATCCCTCTCCTCCACCTAGAAGCCTTAACATAGGCAGAAGGTACTTCAGAAAAACATTATGGTTCAAACAAAAGTGAGTCACCCAAATTAAATTTAATGGTTTCTCTAAAATTATTTTGTTTTATTTTGTTTTATTTTTATTCTCTAACCCCAAAAATCTATTTATTACTTTCTTTTATAAAAACACCAGTATCTTCAATATACTATGATATTGTTATGAGAAGGATTCAAACTACACTTACACACACCTCCATCTAATGGGTGAAAAACATATTGTTTCTGTGGATGGAAAACTAACGCCTCACGAAACAATGATTGTTGAATTATCTCCTACCACCTATCATGGTGGCCATTAAGATGGAACTGAATTTATATATTATATATATTATATTTATGTTTTATTTATGCTTCTGCATTTTTACTTTATATCATACCTTTATGGTTTCCATTATGTGTAAACACGATAATTTCATTTGAGGAAGTGCGGACTACCGCCCCCCTCAAAGTGATATGACTCGTTCATTCAATACGTGGAATGTATAAAGGATGGAGTTAATTATATTATATGATATTATACTATAATTATAATATTCTTATGTATAATTATATTTTAACTCCATTAATGTACAAAATATAAATTAAAGTTTTGTTCATGCGTACGTACGGCTTACCGTCTCCATGAAGGGCGCATTTCATTTCCTATCTCCAAATGTTTTGTAATATTATAAATACATGTATATAATAGATATATATTTTATATATTATATCTAAATAAATAATATTATTATGAATATAATGAAATTTTGACCATGTGAACAACTTGTAACTATATGGTGTTCATTTGTGACTCAAGTACCTAATATCGACAAAACAACTATTATTAACTTAAATGATAACATAATTCTTGTAACATGGTGATAGGTAATATAAAAAGTAATAATAATCTTTAAAAATCTTCCTAATAAAGTATAAATTATCTTTAGTTTATTGTTCATGATATTAAATAATGATCGAGTCAATTCGGGCATGAGGTAAGGAGATTTCTTATCTCACTTGTAATTCCATTAGATTTCCATTATTCACCACTAATTTATTGCTTGTGGTGTAATATATACTTCCACTGATATATATTGTCATTATTCTATTTATATTAACGATACTTTGTGATTCATTTTTTGGTTATTATCTTTTGGTCAGATGACTCGATTGATTACAATGTTGTAAGGGATTTCTTATCTCACTTGCAATTTTGTGAGATTTCCATTATTCGCCACTAAATTATTGCATGTGGTGTATTTTGTACTTAAATTTGATATATATTATCATTATACTATGTATATTCATGGTATTCTATGATTAATTTTGTGGTTATTGACTTTTGGTCATTTGACTCAATTGATTACAACGTGGTAAAGAGTTTTATCTCACTTTTTATTCCCATGAGATTCATGCTATACATGACACATTTTTTTTTGTGTTTTATGTACTTACCATGATTGTAATATTTATGTAATATACATTCATTAATTGTTATTTACATCTTAATTGTATGATACTTCTTAAATGTGGTGTATGTTTCGAAAGTTAACAAATCGTTAAGGGAACCTTTCACCCTCCTCTTTTTAAAAGATTTCTTTTTGTTATGTCTTTGTATTGAGATCTTATTATGTCAGGATATGTTCTTCTCCATAATTATTGATGTAAAATTTATTTCCAAGTGATGAGATACCCTTTTATCTCATCAAATCATTTTATGAATTTTAATGTGACGTTGTTATACTTTCGAATTTTTGCAATGGAACTTCTTAACCCAATTTCAATTCATTGGGTTAAACTTGTACTTCATGAATATTTCATCCTATGAATATGTGTGAATGACCTCTGATTTATTTAAACATAATATCCAATTATAATGAGTGTATGTATATTTGTCACACATAATTATGTGATTGATTTATCCTTAATTTAAGGATACCATTCTTATAAGGGATTTCATCTCCATTTACATTTCCACTGAGACTTCATTGTTGTTATGCACCAATTCACTCATATATGGTGTATATACAATCCTTTTACAAATTATATAATTAATAACTTTATTCTCATGATATTATAAAGTTATGATTAAATGTTATTACTCAATTATTTATATTCAAGAATCTCTCTTTTTGTTAAAAAAACTATTTAACTAAAATATCATTTTAAATGTTTTAAAGATATATTCTTCAAATTATTTCTTATTAATTTCCATGTTTTCAAAAATGGTTTTAGGATTTATTTATATGTAAATTAATTTTTTTCAAATGATAATTCATTTAAAATCTTCAAACTGGTATGGGACACATTGATTAAAAAATGTCTTTTTAAAAGGATTTTAAAATGATTAGATAAAGAATTGTTTATTTCAATATCTTGATTTTATATATTGGAATGTGGAAATATTATATTGTTTTATACTTGTGTTGTGTGTTGTTAATATGTTATGGTTATTGGGCATTGATTATGTATATGGGTGGTTCCGTGATAAACCTAGGGCGGGTGAGCTCGAGATAGCTCTCCAATGCATTGGGTAACATCACGGAGGTAAACGTGGGGTTTCTCCAAAGAGATTTAGGGAATATAATGTTATGGGTATTCCAAGTGTAACTCCTTACGTAGCTGTGATAGCTACAATTTATGTTTGATATCGATGCTATAAGTAACCTTTATGATTTATGAATTGTTTGTGTAATTCATAAATATTATGATTTCGTATGGTATGTTATAATTGAAAGGTATGGTTATTTGATTTTTATTTATTGATGGTATAATGGTTTCATTCCTAATTTTAGAACCCTTACTGAGCTTTTTATCCTCATCCCAGGTTTTTGAAATATTTTCCACATCACATAAAGATGAATAGGGTCAAGGATGGGATCAAGGAAAAGTCATGCTATCTAAAACAAGGAACTATTCATGTTTCTTTTTAAGAGTTTTTAATTTTATGAAAAAAATGGATACTGAGTAGTAGTGTCTACTTGTAATATTCTAGTTGTAATGAAATTGTCATTCCTAATTCTCTAAAACTTCAAACCTCTAAAGATCCTCAATGTGAATTATTAATTTAATTCATGATCAGGTAATGTTTAAGGTCAGGTCTTTATATGTAACGTTTTTTACTTTTTTTCAATTTTATCAAATTTTCATTACAAATGATTAAAATGATTATTTTTTGATTTTGTAAATTTGGTGATTTTAGATTTCATTAGAAGAGTGAAAGCTATATTTGATTTAACATATACCAAATAAATTGATTTTCTTACTTTCATAACTGTTATTTTCATTTAAGTTTCCTTAAAATGACACTAGGGAAATATTTATAGAAAATAATTTTTTGACATTCTTTGAATAGTTACATAAATCATTATCAATGGAAAAGGATATTTTCCATTTTTTCCAGTAAATTTCATAAATTTTATATTAAATAGTTTTATCCATAAATTGAAATATACTTAGTCATTTTCATATTCCAATAGGGTATATATTCCATTTATACTATTCTTATTCCTTATGTAGATATCATATGATTTTTTTATATATATGATCATTAATACCATTTCATTTTTTTTGTCTATCAAGATAAAAAATAATGGTTTTTATCAAGGTTGTTATATTAAAAAGTGATAGATGAAATTTTTTTTTCACTCTATGATGATTGAAAATGTGTATGGATGATTTAATTATGATTCCATTATACATAAAGGAATGGTGATTAAATTATAAAAAATAAATGGATGGGTCTTCCATATAACTATATTTCATCTGTTAAATAGTTAATGATAATGAATTGTAACTCACCTCAATGAGATGTTCGATTTATGTATTGAATTTTAATCCTTATATATTTTTGAGCAATAATTTTAATGGTAATTCCATGATTTATGTTTTATGATATAAGATTATGATAATTTTTCTTTGTTCCATATATTATTTTTTAATTGTTATACTCATAAATATTGACCTAAAATTGATCTTGATTATTGATCATCATAAATATTTACTTTTTAAAATATCTATAGAATATATCATTATTTATACTATTAGTTTTTATGGGTATGAATTATATTGCGTAATACTCACGCAATTTTAAAAAGAACTCATACCCTTATTAGCATCTTAGGCTATCCAAAGATATTCGATTATTAATTTCTATATTAACCCTTATTTATAAGTTGATGTCCCACATATTATGATTTGTTTCCCCATTTTAGTAAGAATATAGTTATGTATAATATTAATATATATTTTTAATTTTTGAGATGATTTATTCATAATATGATATAATAATAGAAATTCATTGTAGAGAAATTAATCCCTTAGAGACATGATTATTATTATTTAAAAGTTCAACATAATTCTATTAAATATTAATCATAAGAGTTCCATGTGTATATAATTATGAAAATAATTCTTTTCTATGTAATATTTTGGACAGTTAATGTGGGATCACATTTAGTGGTATCAAAACCATAAATTAAAGAATTATATATTTTTCCACTAGATCAGGGTGTATTGGTTCATGCCTATTATAGTTGTTATTAACGAATGAATTAAATAAATTTATAGATTTAGATGTTTAATTAATATTAAAACAATGAGTTTTCGATTCTATTCTAGGTATATAAGTTTTAGGGTTATCTGAATTTATAATGTATAGATAAATTTTTTACATTTTATGTAATGATAATTTAAAGATATTAATGATATTACTTAGGAAGTTTCATAGGGATGAGGTACAAGTAACCATTAGGTGTATCATGTTATTTGACATGAATGATTATTTTGTATGAATTAAATTGTCTTTTGGTGATGTATGATGAATTTCATAAGACCTACCATAAGATTAAAACATTCATTATTTTTTAGGTTATCGAGGATAATTGAAATATAGGGTTATTTACATACGGAATTAATGATGTTTAACTAAGGGTGTTATTGTGGATTTTTAGAGTAAGAATGGTTTTTATTTATATGATGTGTCTTTTAGTTTATGTAATATATTTCCTTCCACCAACCAATATATGTTTAGTATAAACAATATTATTAACTTTTTATCCATGTCATGATCATATGATCTATTAAAATTTTGTTCCTGAGACATAATAAAAGACAATAGAGGATACTCCGCCATGGATTAATTGAATACATATATGTGGTATTTTTTAAAACAAGAACCAAAGGATTAAATTATTTTAATAGATTTAAATAAAGTTATTATGGTATATATTCCTATTTTCTAATTTATAGAATAAAATAATGCATAAAAAATTAATAAAATTTATTTTTAAATAAATTTTGATTTATTAATGGTATTATTTCCATGTCATTAATTAATTGATTTATGGTACTTAATTATTTTTGTGATCTAACTCTCTAGAATCCACACTCTAGTATGGGTATTTAAAATTCAATGGTATTTATGATTGTTTAATTTTTTTATGAGTTTTTAGAACTATGATTGAAAACATGATACTTAGTACATGAGAACCTAAGACGACGTGGTTTAGATGTCATAGTAGGATAAAGAGAAATGATTATTGTATATTGGTTTTTTTTGAGAGGTTGGTTGACTGCTTCATATATATCTATTAAGAATCCATTGGCCAGATTTTGTGGTTTTGGGGGGGGGAAATTAAAATTTTATCCCATTAGGTTTTTATTTTGGTTGTTTCCACAATCTGCTAATACTTTAGAATCATGAACCAGGGGTTCTCTGCATTTATATTTCCTCCTATTATTTTTTTGTGACTTCAAAAGAGGATTTCAACAGTTTATGGTTTGATCTCCCATTTTGTTACCTCCTTCAATCTCCACCTCCCAAATTTTTAATTTTTTGTTTCCAAGATTAGTTATTTGGTTTTTATTCTTTCATAGCATAGTGTAATAGTTTTAGGGTCATTGGGATTTTAAGCATCCTTGGAAGATGGTCACCATAGAAACCATCTACACATTTTGGATTGTTGTTTTGGTTGAGTAATGTGGCATAGTAAATTTACCTATGTTTATGTGAAAATATAATTGTAATTAAATAATGATTATAATTTCTTATTAGGGATTATACTTAGTTTTGGTTTAATTTTGTGATAATTCATGGTGTGGCATTCGTTGATTTGTGGGAAAAACAATTATGTTCATTAAGTATTTGTTTGTTACACATTTTTTATTGAGTGATATAATTTTTTATAATGGACTATAATTAATTGTGTATTTTGCATTAATGTGACGTAGGTGTTGTGAGCCTTGGAAGTGACTAGTTATGATCAGATAGTTTTGGAAGAGCCTTGGAAGTTTCACCAATCCATTTTAATTTAATTAAAATTATTTTTATTGTTAGGTGTTCCTCATGGATCTAATATTATTATTTGAAATTGTCTTCATTTCATTTGATACGTAAGGCCCCATCACATTTGGCAGTTGGCCTCTTGAAAAGAATTTGATTATATAATCAAAATGAATCCTTTGAGTGAAATAAAGAAGATGTTTGGGGACTTGATTGAGCTTCATGTTCAATTAGCATAACATTTTCACTAATTGATGATAATATAAATTAGTTTTTATATGGTTTAGTGGCCCTAGGTCTAGGTGACCTAGTGGCCTCAATGGGGAAGCATAATGGATTGGGATGCATTGCCTTTTGTTTGGACATGGGATATACCGTAGTGTAACCATTCATATTTTGATAAGTATAGGGCATGTGTTCCTCCCCCAAAATGAAGTGACTAATTGAATTGTAATAACATGCAAAGATGGATGATGGGTCAGGTATTCAGATCGATATAGGATACAAGGGAATAATTATGGAATTAAGGTAATATCAATAGATTTACCATCCTAAGATGTCCAATCTCTCCTCAATGAGACATAATGGAACCCTATTAGGCCCCATTTTTTCTTATAAGCATAGAGAACAGTGGAATATGAAACAAGTATATATGTTTCTAGTTATCACCTTTATGGTCATACCAATGATTTCATCGAGAGGGGTGATGGAAAATGGTGATGGGTTTAGGTAAGTGTCAAACCCCCACGTTATAATTATGTCCACATGTTTTCCATTGTATTGCCTTTCGATTAGTAGATATAAGGCATAGTATTTTCTCTATTATAGATATAAGTAATGATGGTATAATTGGGGAATCCACATGGATCTCTTTAGGATATACATTTTTAAGAATTATGTTATACTAGTGTGATAGGATTGATGAAATGATGTAATTTTGATTTCCTAGATTTTCTTATTAGGATCCAAATGTTGATCCAAATAAGAATTCTTGAGATACATGGATTAAACCTCAGGTATATATGGTATTCCCAAAACAAATTGTCTCCCTTTGATTCCATGTTATCTAAGATCTATCCGTTTAGGATTTTTTTTATTAGGATCATATTTATTGTGATACGATAACTAGTTCAACCCTAGCATACAACTAGTCAATAATGATGATATTGTTTAATCTGGATTGGGATGCCTAGGATTATGAGGATTCATCTAGTAAACATGGTGAAATAGAGAATTAAATTAATGGAAATGATTACCTATAATGACCTAATATGGTCTTTGATAGGTTTATGATATTGGTATTTTGATTTATTCCAATAGAGCTTTTATTCCGATCATTATTTCATTTACTATAGGACAATTGGATCTTTAACAATGAATTTTATGTATTCCTAGTTTATACTAGGGTTTAGTATTTATATGGTTATCATTATATCGTGATGTTCTTAGTGGCACCCCGACATTGTTCAAAGAAGGTAGGGTCTATCATTTTAACATGTATGAGGTTCAACACCGGTTACTGTTACTCATGAAAGATTTAAGTCCCTTGGGGGGATATTGTTGGAAAAATCATCATGATGTGTCATAGATACCCTAGAACTAGCTGAATTATGTAGTCTGTTGGTTATATTTTCAAAAATTTATTTATTTATTTATTTTAGATGAACATTTTAGATGCATAAGAAAAAAATATAGTAGTTATGTATGTGACTACGTTGGTGGTTCCTTACTCATTGATGTAATTACAATATACTCCAGCAATCTTGAAATGTTCGTACCTTAGCATACTATTAACTTGTCATATGAATTAGTTTGGTAGTGTCTGAGTGTGATTTAGATGATATATATGAGAATATAATATTGGATTGTAGAATACAATTGGGGAGATATTTCTTTATTATTTTTCCCACTCGTAGTTTTATTATTTTCCTATTGTTCAGTCATTATCTATATATATGATCATCGTAGTGGGAGATTCCTTTTTATTAATGAATTTATTCATTATTTTATGATATAACTAATTGGGTTGTTTTATATTTAGTATAGACTCTAAGAATTATTAATTATGTTTGATATTTGGTCATTATTATTCTACCTCACACACTAAAAAGGGGAATAGTCTCCACATAGTATCTCACTAATCCCACGCTACAAGTCATAAGCCCCTTGAATATAAAATGGCATGTTTGTTGATGTACGGAAAAAGAGAAAAAGTCACCGGTCAAGTACCCTACATACCATAATGTTACAAACTTATACCAAAATAGTTTTTTGTCATATTATTTATTGAATTTGTTGGTTTGGGATTTTGGAATGTGTTAGATCCTATGATAGATGTCAAAGTAGTGGGTTGTGAAAAGTTGATCCGGCAACAAGTTTAAATTATAATGAATGGGATTTTTTGTCATGACTCGTCCCTCAGAGCTCGTGTCCTAACTACCCCAAGCCCGCCTTCCATAGGCCATGGGTTGGCGACTAGCACCAAAGGCGTAAATCCCTATAACCGGGAAGACATTGCCTTTATAAACGTAAACACACACACAACCAGAGTACAAACGGAAGAAAACACTAAGTAAAGAAATATAAAAAGTGTGATGAAAGTACAATGGGGGCCGAAAATACAAGCCCAACAGTAAAGTACAAGGAAAATACATAACAGCAGGATGGTGTCAAGATGCTCTTGGATCGTCCTCCGGAGTTCCTCCCTAAAGGGTAGGTACATGTGGCAACCTCATCTTTTCACGTCCGTCTATCACCTCTGGCTACCATCTCATCATGAAGTCCACCTTCGGGTACCATATTGTCGTGAATTCCACCTCTGAGTACCATCCAGCTCTACAAGCCTCAACCATGATCAGTGTTGTCCGTCTTCTGCATCCAACACAACAAGGTGCGGGCATAGCCCGTGCAGGGGTGAGTATAATGATACACAGTAGGGACCCCAAGACCCTCTAGGTCTCACTAAATCCAAAAAGGATAAACCACAATGAAAGATCTCAATACAAAACCATTACTTAATTATATTCCCATACATATACCTATGTTATCAAATAACCCATTTCAATCGTGAGGACAGCGCAAAGGTCATTGACTCAGCTCAAACTTGGATTTTTATACACGATGATGAAAACACGGCTGCTCAGGAAATCCCCCTATGTCGAGCGCAATAGTCCTTCCATGACTCCATGGTGCCACTCACTAACCTTATATTACTGAGATACTCCTCCTGTCAAGTACCACGGGTCTTCCACCTCACAAAGTAGTGCTCCTCCACCATGGGTCTGCCACCTCACATAGTAGTGCTCCCCCTCAAAGACTATAGAGGTACTCCTCCTGTCAAGTACCGTGGGTCTGCCACCTCACAAAGTAGTACACCTCCGCCATGGGTCATCCACCTCACAATGTAGTGCTCCTCACTGGGTTATACAAGTCACTCTTAATCAAATAGGACAAGCATTAATCAGGTCTCAGCCAGCTACAAGGTCACCATACTCCGTATGCTCACCTCTAGGAGGATCTGATACATGATCCAGTGGTCAATACTCCAAGTATCAAAAATTCCCAGGATAAAGTATCATAGAGGACCACCTCATCGTAGGGGTCTCAACGCAATAGACGGAGCGTCAATCAGACGCCCGGTCTGTGAGTTATTAGCCTCTTTGTTCCCGGGGCCTGGTTGGTTTCGTATATGAACCAACCCAGCCGTATCTAAACTGTACCCCGAACTACCATGGGGTATAAAAAAATGAAACTTTTCTCAATGAGATCACCAATGCCATTGACGGTTCATCAAACGGACGTCCGGTCTGAAAGTTATCGGCTTTTCCGTTTCAGGGGCCCGATTGGATTTCAGGTACAATCCAACCCGACCATACTCCAACTGCTTCCAAACCTCAGGTGAAGTATGAAAAAAGAATATTCTCATCAATAGTAATCCAACGTAGTCGATTATAAGTCAATCGGACATCTGGTCCTCAAGTTATAAGTGTTTCTGCTCCGAAGGATCGGTTGGTTTCGAGTTCGAACCAACCCGGCCATACCCAAACTTCACCGAAACCTTTTGTGTAATATACCAAAACGACCATATCGATCCAAGGAACCCTACATAACTGAAGGTGTGTCTATCGGAGGTCCAAAACTCATGTTATTGGCGTTTAACGGTAGGCGGTCCGAAGAAAGGGGGTCTGGGCCCGGTCCGACCCAGCCCAACACCCCCTAGGCCGGCCCTAACTTGGTCGAACCGACCTGGGTCTGGGTCCGGCGCGGTTGGGCGCGGCCCGGCCCGGCTGGCGCGGCTCGGCCCGGTCGGCACGGCCCGACCCGGCGCGGGCTGCCCGGCCCGGCCGACGTGGTCCAGTCCACTTGACCCATGAGGTTGGCCGTGTGGCTGGGCGACTAGTGGGGTTACACCCCCCCCGGTTCTTCAAAAATGGCTGGCCATTAAGGCCAGACTTTGGTAACCACGTGACCCCCTTGGGTCCCACCTCCTGATGGCACCGGCTGCCGGCACAGCCGATCGCCCTTCCCGGTCCGCTGCGGCTTTGTTCGACCAGCGTTGCGCGACGACGCCATGCTCCACCACCGTGGGCCGCCCCGACCGCGGCCCCCATGAAGCTCTTGCACGGCGCGACAGCGCCGTGCCCCTACACCACGGCCCGCCCCGGCCACGACCTGACTCTACCTTGCATGGAAAGTTGGTGTCGCGCCTTTTCGGCGACCCGGAAATAATGCGCTGACGATCCGCTTGTGGTCAGCTCATCTCTAGACGATTCTTCGCAGTCTTCCTCCATCTCCCAAAAACAACAAACGGAAGGGGGAGGGTCAGACCTTGCTCGTGCGGTCCTAACCCTTCCTCATCATGATTGTATCAACTGGCCAAACGGAACACAAGATTTGAAGAATGACGAAGACGATACTAAAACATAAACACAACAACCCCTACCTCGAAAAGCGGCATTAAACGATGGCAAGTGGAAAAAGATGGGCATCGTGGAAGAAAGGCGTCGTTCCGTCAATGTCGTGAAGGAAGGAGCCGAGGGTGGCATCAGCGTTCATCATTCTTCATTCTTTGTTGGAGGAAGAGGAAAAATATCCAAGTGCTGGGTGCCGTGCTTCGCTGCTAGTGTTCCACCGCTTGAAGAAGCCATCCAGAACTCCTTTCCCTATCCTCCTTTATATAGGAGTGGGAGGGTTCATCATTGGCACGCAAGTCATAAATGGAAGATTTATGATAGAGGGCTCCACCCATGCTTCTACTGCGGTGGTGCATTAAAATGGGGAGGAAGCCAAAAAGGGGGTTATTGGCCCGGGTGGTCCCCACAGAAGAATATCTTCCAAAGGGAGGATATTTCCAGGTGGGCCCCACCATTAATTAACCACACAAAGGAAATGGGTGGTTAATGCTTGGGTGGTCCCTCCTTAAAAAGGGAGGTTTCATCCTCCTCAATTAAGAGGGGGATTTAAACCTAGAGTCTCTCCCTCATAAATGAGGGGGAGTCAAGGAGTTATGATTCCCCTCCCATTAATGGTAGTCCTCGTGTGGTTTCCACCACAAACGACCTCACATGGGATGTTGGATCTCGGTGGGCCCCACCACAATAACCTCTCAAGGGGGTTAGGGTGTGGCGGTCCCACCACCAACTCCGAAGTGGATATTCTAACCATTTTATCCGCATGGAATTTGTTTAAGAAAATAAAATAAACGGTACACTTATTTTATTTTATTAACCCACATAAAACCCAAAAAACTAACTTTTATACCAGATCATCTGCCGTCAAGGTGAATGTCTTCTTAAGAGAAAACTCACGCTGTGAGTTCAACGGTGCCCTCATATTTCAATTCCGAGCACTAGTTCAAAATATATAAAAACCTTCTTCTTCGTTCATTGAACGTACCTGAGCTAAACTTTGGAAATTGATTTTGGGCACATCGGGCCTCAGAATCATTCGCCATTAGAAGCCACAAACTCTTAAAATTCCAAAGAAAGTGAGAAATAAATTTCATTGAATCATCCGGGTCTTTACATTACACACACCTCAGGGAATTATGTCCCCATAAAGCTACAACACAAACTAGCGAAACTAAATGAGGTACGGAGCACGCATCTGAGCCTCCCTCTCCCCCTGTGCACTTCTGGAGGTTTCTGTGCTGCCAGCGAAAGCGCACAAGAGGATTTGCCTATCCTCGTAGGACCTGCTTCTGTCAATCCTCAACCTATACCATGAATGTCACCCTGCCATCAGTGTCCTGCTCTCCATGGTCGATGATGAAGGATAGGTCGTGCACTCATCTCCTCAGCTGAGATACGTGGAAGACGTCGTGCACCCAGTGCATCTGAGGTGGAAAGGCCAGGCGGTAAGCCACCTTGCCAACTCTACTGGGAACCTGGAAAGGTTCGATGAATCGTGGAGATAACTTTCCGCCCTAGCCAAATCTCCGTAGACCCCATCGATGTGAGACCCATAAGAAGACGTGGTCGTCACCCTCAAACCCTAGTGGTCTCATCTCTTATACACATGCTGACTCCATCACTATCCACAAAGGATATCTGAAACGCGGCCAGCTGCTAACTCGCTACTCCCAATAGTTGAATGCTCAATATCTCACTAAGAGAATCATCTAAAACTTTTCCCTCCCCAGGAGTATAAATTATCTTGAAGTCATAGTCTTGGAGGATTTAAATCCATCACCGCTATCTCAAGTTCATTTCCTTCTGAGAGAAGTTACACCTGAGACTATTGAGTTAGAGAGAACCGTAAATTGTTCGCTCAGAGAACAATGGGTGAGACTACCCAATTATAAGAACTCATCTCCACCCTTCTTCATATACATTCTACCAAAGATCTGCTGAGATTTCTCCTCTGCCGAAAAGATAAATCTTCTCTCATCCTCCTAGATGAACCACATTTTTTTCCTAATACAGTCAATCCTGACATGAACGGTATTATTTCATACCATAGATGATGTCGTAAGGCCTCGACGCTACTACCAAAAGATCCAACCGTTACTCTCTCCTCAAATGGTCGAGTCACACTGTCGGCATTAGTGGGTGGTTACTGGGTCTCCTCCAGTAGGAATCTTGCAAGTGAGGTTCAAGTCAACTGTTTTAACCAGAACCTCTCAGTACCATCCATACAAAAAGGATAGGAAAGTAAGCGTCCCAAAGATAAGTGACTTTTATTGCTGTAGATCGTATTACAAATACACACAGAAAACACAACAATTACAACATATAAACTAGAAGCACCAAGAACAAAGGCCTCTATGCCTGGAACTAGTCCCGCTCCTGTCCACCTGCTTCCGAAGCTCTATAGTAGTATGCTTCAGCTGCCTGAAGTTGTGCCCTCCCATATCCAACCATTCCCTGTGGTCAGGGTGGACCTCTGCCTCTTCTTGGGATGTCCTTATATATCTGTTGATCATCTCCACGGTGGGTCAGGCAATCACGTGCCATGTGAACAAGACCTCCACCGGAGAAACAATGTGTATTTTTGGCACGCCTGGATTTGACTCCACCCCCGGTGCCCCGCACTACTGATCCTAAGTCATGCGGTCGACCACCTACTGGCCTAGTCCACTTGGACTTCTCTATCATCTATCTACTGCCGGCTACAGAGGACTCCGCTACGGTCAGAAAACCCTGCGACAAGGGCAGCATCTCCTGAGCACGCTCAAAGTGTAGTTCCGCTGGTATAAAATCCATTGTGAAAAAACTCTCGATGTCTCCCCAGGTTAAGGTCGTCTCATTGCAAAACTGGAGCATCTGGCTCCACCACCTCTCAGCTGCTCCCTGAAAGGAACTAATATCTAGGTACACCATCAAGTCAGCGGGTGTCCCAGCTGTGTGAAAAGCTCACGCTACAAACTCCAACCAGTACCCAGCCGTCTGAAAATCTGACTCACCTCGAAACCTTGGAGGCCCCTGTCGCTGGAACTCGTGAAACGCGCTCAAGCGACGTGCACTCTCTGCTGGTTTCTCAATTGGTGGAGGGCCCTGTACTGAAGCCTTGTTTCTCGGTGGGCTATCAGTACGTTAAACTCTCGGGGCTCTAGCTGGTCATCCGTGGGGAGGCATCCTGAAATAACAGATGCGACATGGTCAAAAGACTATACCTGGGGAGCTGACCTGGTTATAGAAGATTTAAAAGAAACTTTTGAAAACACACAATCAATTAGTGTTTTTGTGCACTGAGTCAGAAATCAGAAGTAAGGGTCCTGGTGTATGGATACGTCGACCGCCGCACCAACACTGGACTCCCTGAACTGAAAACCTCAATTAGTACCCTCAACAATATTGCTTCACTGAAAGAAATATATAAGATTTATATTATCTCCGGTAGAACCGACTCCTTTGATACCAATTTTTCACGACCCGTCCCCCAGGGCCCGTGTCGGAACTACCCCAAGCCCGCCTTCTAAAGGCCAGGGTTTGGCGATTAGCACCAAAGGTGTAAATCCCTATAACTAGGAAGTAATTGCCTTTATAATTGTAAACACACACACAACCAGAGTAAAGCAGAATCAAATACTATGTAAAGAAATATAACAACTATGGTGAAAGTACAAAGGGGGCCGGAAATACAAGCCCAATAGTAAAGTACAAGGAAATGTCATAATAACATGAAGGTGTAAAGCTACTCTTGGATCGTCCTCTGAAGTTCTTACCTGAAGGGTAGGTACAGATGTCCAACTCAGCTCTCCACATCCGTCTGTCACCTTCGGGTACCGTCTCGTCGTGAATTCCACCTCCAGGTACCACCTTGTCGTGAATTCCACCTCTGCGTACCATCCATCTCTACAGGCCTCAACCACGATCAGTGGTGTCCATCGTCTGCATCAAACATAACAAGGTGCGGGCAAAGCCCATGTAGGGTTGAGTATAATGATACCCAGTAGGGACCCCGAGACCCTCAAGGTCTCACTAAATCAAACAAAGATAAACCACAAAGAACAATCTCAAGAGATAACCTTTACTTATGTATATGCCCACACATATATCAAAGTTATAAAGTAACCCATATCAATCTTGAGGAAAACACAAAGGTCATTGAATTCGCTCAAACCAGGATTTTTATACATGATGACAAAAACACGGTTGCTGGAGAACTGATCCTCTATCAAGCGCAGTAGTCCTGCCACAACTCCGAGGTGCCACTCATTAACCCTAGACTACTGAGGTACTCTGTAACACCTAAGACTTTTATAAGAAATATTTTGTTTTTATGTTATATAAATCATCAAAATAATCTTTCACTACACAAAACACTAGCTTGGATTGCTTTACACGCAAATGCGGCCTTCCTCGACAGCTTGCGTCGTACGCAATACCGATTTTCACTAAACAACGATATGCTATTAAAATATTATTAAAACTAGTCGTTATGAATAGTAATAACCAGGTTTTGAAATTTTATAAATTGTATTTTTCAAAATGGACTTCATTTTTGGATTAAGAATATCGAAATTATCCTAGGGTGAAATTTTGGTATTTTTATGAAAACTTTCAATTTTTTATGAATAGTGAAAACACTGGGTTACTATTTAAAAACCGACTTTTTATTTAAATAATTATTTATTTTATTTAAATTTATTTTAGGTAAAAATTGATCCATAATACCTATATAAGTTAAATGTAATTAATTGGAGTAATTTTATAAAAATTTTAGATATATAAAAATTTTATTGAACTTTTCACCGTCTTTTACCCACCTCCTAGGAGAATTTGCAAATTTACATAAAACATAATTTTACCGTTTCTGTGAGTGGAATTTCAAAAATCTGAGAGACACGGTGGATGTCAGTAATTAATATTTAGTTCAGTGATATGAAAATAATTTTTGGTGCATAGTAACTTTTTACTTTTATTTACCACGGTTAAAAGTAAATATGGTAATTAAGCGTAAAAATGATATTATTATTACCCGAACACATGTCCGAATTCTATTGGATAAGTGTAATTCAACCGAAAAAAACCTTAGGAATAAAATATGACCATTTAGGCCCACTTGGATTAGATTAGGACATTTATTATTAATTTATTTAAAGAATGGTTAATATAGTGAAAATCAACATTTAATAAGTAAATCATTTTTAATATAGGGTTATACATAAGATAAATTCGACTATAAATATTCATTAGAAAGAAAAAAATATTTCCAACATAATGATATTTTATTTGTAATTTTTAGACATTTAATAATTTAATTCATTTATGACACTATGATGAAGTAATAATTATCTTATTAATGAAATATTGACATAATTGATGTTATAAATATCCAAATAAATGTAATTTTTGACTTTTTATGAATTAAAATATCTTCCTATGTTAATATGACATGTTAGTATTGATTTAATTCACTTTTTCGAATTAATATTTCTGTTATGATATTCACAAAAATCAATTACCAAATAGTATCAAAATTGACATAAAATAGTTTTTAAAACAAATATTATATTATTAATTGTTATTTTATTCCTAAAAATCTCAGGTTAGGAAAAATGACTTAGATAAGGTTATATATATTAATAATAAAATACATGGGGTTTTTTTTCTTGTTATAGTAAGTTTATTAAACTTATAGTGTAAGAACACAAAAAGAAACGGTAAAAGTTAAATTATAAAACTTAAAGTTAAATCTAAATGACAAGGTTAAATTATGAACCTAAACTTGTCTAAATTCTATTGGATGAGAGGCTTTAGACCCATCCCCACATTAGCTTATAAATAAATCAATTTAGAGCTATTTAAAACCAAATATGACTTTATAATAAAATAATATTTTTAGTTTTTCAAAAGGTGCCCCTCTCCTCCCTTATAAAAGGGAATCTCCTCCATCTCTTCCTCACACCACGTTGAGCCTTCATGCTTGGACAACCCCTGGCAATTTCTCCTCTACACTTCCCTAGAAACATCCTAGAGGTCCTGGTCTTCTTCAAAGACCAATTTTAGTGCCCTAAAAGGAGGTCTCAAAGAAGCGCTTCAAAGAAGAGGTAATGTCCGTTACCAATTCTTTCAACTTTATTTCTTCTTCCACTTCTTCTTCTTTAGTTGTTTAATTATGAATTAATAACATAAGTATCACTAATATACTTATATGTTATTATAAGTATGAAACAAACCTATTTCACCATCTATCCATCCAACGGAAAACGAAATCGCCGCGCGTGCGTACGTACGGAATACCGTCTCCACGCCGTGGTGTAATATATTTTCCACCACCACCTTACTTGGATGGGTATAATGGTGTAAATAATGAATATATATGATTATTGTAAAGTGATATTGATTCTTAAATAGTATTCATACACTCCAATACAATTCCACGATCATGGAAACGATATCATCGCTCGTGCGTACGTACGGAATACCGTCTCCACGATGTGATGCGACTCGTTCTACATGATTTTCATTGCATAATGTTTACATAAATGAATTGAGTGAATAAATATTATATATATTAAACTAATACCATTTTGGAAATGAGTTACATATAACCTAAAAGAAGAATAAGAATTTATTTGACAAAACACGCATAAGAACAAAAAGTTATAAACACCCGAATAACAGGTAGCAATGAAATATTACTAATAATAAGCTAATAATATGACAATATATGACATCATAAAAATAAGTATGATTCTTTAATAGGTCAATAACATTATTTAAATCATTATAACGGAGGTTCGGACACATTCGAAGCAAATCGGACCTAAGGTAAGGGAAAATATCACCATCTTATTTTTATCTGAGATTGATTAAACTTTGGTATTTACTAGGGTGTCTTTTATCATCCAAATCCATATTTCCTAAATATGTAATATTATTTCCATCTGACTACAATTTTTTAAATCCAATTTTACCCTTTTGTGATTTTTAGTAAAATATATGAAAGGCATATTTTTGTCATTTTTCGTACATGGTACTTTTTGACTTTTTCGACAAAAGTACGAGAAGAAAGTTTTCTTAACCTATACAGCATGAATGAATTTTTAAAAAATTATTTCCAAGAAGATTACTTTACAAGTTTTCAAGATTATTTTTAATCAACTTCTTTTAGTTTATAATTTTATGACATGTTAATAAAGGAATAGTGTTTTTGATGTAGAAAGGATATTTTCCTCAAAAATGGAGTTCAAGTATTTTATCAAAATTATTTTCCATCTAAGATAATAAAGGGATCTGTTTCTATCACTATTATTAAATTGATTTGATTATGTTGTGATGGAATTATTTTTATGAATTCCTTTATCTTATATGAATTATTTTATGATGTCACGATGTTTAAGAATTCCATTTTTATTACATGGGTTATGTTATGATGTATGGTTTATGATTTTGTGGAACACATAATAATGGTATCATTATGAGATGGGTGGGACATATATCTCACTCCAATGCATTGGGTAAATATTTTATATCTCATGAGATAGACATGGCCGGAACGGCAGGTTAAACTGGTTCAGTGAAACAGGACTGAAACAAGGAATGAACTCGGTTCAGAAATGGACTTTGTCCACTAATATATTCTTGGAAATGAGTCTTGACTAATAAGAAATGATTATCTATGATTATGTGATTATTCCACAAAGCTTCATGTTTTAAGTTATGATTATTGTGATTACATTTCACTACCATGATTTATCCGATGTTATGAAATTATGATCTCTTTTGGCAGGGTAATATTTCCAAAATGTTATGTTCTTATGAATATGATGTGATTGATATTTCTTTTTTTTAACCTTACTGAGCATTTGAGCTCACAATTTTGTATTTTTTATTTCCCCAGGTCAGGAAGAAGGTTTTTAAGTAATATATGCCAAAAGGGACTATAGATATGATGAAATAAATGGGAGAGGGTGTAGAGGCTTTATGAACCAGTTTTTTATGTTTCCCAGTTTCTAAAGACACTATACCTATTCGGTCCTTTCATGGTTTTGTTATATGTTGTAATAAGTGTACTTAAATTTTGAAGTACTAACAATGTATGTAAAGTATGGGTCGTTATAGTTGGTATCAGAGGAAAGGTATAGTCAACCTTTGGAAACTAGGATGTGAAAGCCTTAGTAAGAATCCTATGGATATGTATAAGCATAGAACACAATCTTAGTGTTTTAGAAATGGCCACGAATAACTTAGGATAAGACCTTAAGTATGAAATTTTATTCTTGATTATGTGGTTTTCCTATTATAATTAGTGTTTCTCACACTATTCTTCTTGATTTTAGTCAATGGCTAGAACCTGAAGGAACCGTGTTAATGCGGAATGTGACGGGCAATGCAATGATTGTCCCCCTGAGCAACCTAACGTTTTGTGAGCTGGAATGAAAAATCGTGTAGCCATGCTCCCAAAAATTTCTCAAGCTATGAATCATACAGGACGTCCAAACGAGCAAAGGAAGGAGCAACATTCTGTTGAATCCTTCTTGAGGTAGTGTCCACCTTCATTCAGCGGGTCTACTGATCCATTAGTTTCTGAACAATGGATTAGTACTACGGAAAATATATTTTCAGTTCTTCAATGTTCTGAACATGATAAAGTCATCTTAGTAGTGTACCATTTGGAAGGTGATGCTGATCAATGGTGGAATCTTATCAAGAATATGAGGCAAAGAGATAAAATTGAGTCCATGGAATGAGATGAGTTCAAGAACTTATTTTTCAATAATTACTTCCCTCGTATTCTTCGAACAAATATGGAGAAGGATTTTCTTGAACTAAAGCAAAAGGATGATTAATTTGTTGGTACCTATGAAGAAAATTTTACAATAATTGCAAGGTATTATTCCGGTATTATTATCCAACGTGAGAGTAAGATCAATAGATTCTTTAGTGGCTTAAAACCAAGTCTTCAAAGGGCGTTAGCCAAAAGGGACATCAATAGCTATGAGTAAATCGTTTGATGTGATCTCAAAGTTGAGATGGAGATTGTAGTAACCCATCAATCATATGGTTTTGATAAGAAGAGGAAAATGGAATTCAAATGAATATCTAAAGAGCACACTAAAAAGAAGATGAACTTTCCCTTATGCTCAAAGTGTGGAAAGAAACATGGAGGGAGTTGTCTTAAAGGGACAAGTAAATGTTTAAAATGTGTAAAGTAAACTCATCGGTCATTTGAATACCGTAATGATGGGATGAAGATGTCTAGTGTTGCAAACAAAGAAAAGGCTACACAGAGTGCACCTCCTAAACTTCAATGTTACAAGTGCAAGGAAATGGGGAATTATACCAATCAATTCCCTAATCCAAGGGTTGTTGATGATGATCGACGTCAAAAAACTCTTAAGGCTATAGACAAATGAAAGTCACATGAAATTTCTATCAGTGATGTGGAGTATGATAACGAAGTGGTGAAAGGTACACTTTCCATCCACACTAAAGTAGAAATTGTTTTATTTGATTCTGGATCCACCCACTCCTTTATTTCTGAAGAGTTTTCTAATGGTATCATTGTATTACCTCAACAATTAGATGTTGAGTTAGTTGTGACAACCCCTAATGGCACAACACTCACATCAAAAGTTTATAATTCTTCTCTGATTGATGTTTGTGGGAAACTGCTTCCTGCAAATCTTGTGATCCTTCCTATAGTGGAATTTTATGTGATTTTTGGAATGAATTTGCTTTCTCTATATGGATCTCATATCAATTACCATAGAAGGGAAGTCACATTTCATATTACTGAACAATCTTTGATCGTCTATCAATGCAAGGATGAACATAACCTTCTAGTGAAAATTTCTCCCATATTATGGGTCTTGATTTCACTAAATGAAGGTTATTTATCTCAAATGGTTGGTGAGAAGCTCACAATTAAGAATATGCCCATTGTACGGGAGTTTGACGATGTCTTTCCGGAGGAATTACCAGGTCTTCCACCAAATCGTGAAGTTGAGTTTTCAATAAAACTCATACCGAGTGCTTTTTCTATTTCAAAGACACCTTATAGAATGGCCCCAATTGAGTTGCATGAATTGAAAAAGCAACTCCAAGAGAATCTTGATAAGGGATTCATACGCCCTAGTGCATCACCTTGGGTAGCACCTATTCTGTTTGTTAAGAAGAAAGATGGATCAATGAGACTCTGCATTGATTATCGAGAACTTAACAAGATCAGAATCAAGAACAAATATCCTCTCCCGCGCATTGATGACTTTTTTGACTAATTACGCGGAGCTCAATACTTTTCCAAGATTTATCTTCGTTCTGGGTATCATCAATTATGGGTCAAAAGGGAGGACATACCAAAGACGGCGTTCGGTACAAGGTATGGACACTATGAATTTATAGTGATTCCAATTGGTCTTACTAATGCCCCTGCTATCTTCATTTCTCTAATGAATAGAGTCTTTAGAGACTATCTTGATCAGTTTGTGGTAGTCTTTATAGATGATATTCTTGTCTATTCAAAGAGCAAGGATGCACATGAAGATCACTTGAGAATTATATTGAAGACCCTAAGAAAGGATAATCTTTATGCCAAATTTACCAAGTGTGAATTTTGGCTTCAAAAAGTTTCATTTTTGGGTCACATAATCTCAAAAGATGGGATATCTGTGGATCCAGCAAAAACAGAGGTTATCGAATGATGGTCGAAACCAACAACAGAAACTGAGATCCGAAGTTTTCTTGGTTTGGCTGGATATTATCGACGTTTTGAGAAAGATTTCTCATGATTATCTAATCCACTCACCATGTTGACTCGGAAAGGAGTTAAGTTTGTTTGGATGGAGGAATGTGAAGAGAATTTCAAGGAGTTGAAAAGAAGGTTATCCGGTGCACCTGTGCTCACATTCCCTTGTACTGGAGAAAGGTTTGCGATCTACAGTGATGCATCCAAGAAGGTATTGGGGTGTGTTCTTATGAAAAATGATATGTTGATAGCTTATGCCTCACAACAGTTGAAAATCCATGAGAAAAATTACCCAAGTCATGATTTGGAGTTAACTGCGGTAATCTTTGCATTAAATATTTGGAGACATTATGTTTATGGAGAAAGGTGTGACATTTATACTGATCATAAAAGTTTAAAGTATATTTTCACACAAAAGGAGCTGAATATGCACCAAAGAATATGGTTGGAGCTGATTAAGGATTAGGACTGCTCAATTCATTACCACCCTGGGAAAGAAAACAAGGTGGAAGATGCATTAAGTCGACAACACCATGCCAGTTTATCCATGATGAGGATCACAAAAGATCCAATATTTCTAGATTTACAAAGGATGGAACATGGAATTGTAATGAAAGGGGAAAAATCGTATATTTCTCAAATGAATGTTCGACCATCTATACATGTTATGATTAAAGAGGCACAGAAAGAAGATGTACATTTACAAAAGAAGGTGAGAAATGTTCCTGAATTCAACCTTGATTGTGATGGGATAATATTGTTCAGGTATCGGGATTGTGTTCCTCCCATCATTTAATTAAAGAAGGAGCTGCTGGATGAGGCTCATAGTTATTCATTATCTTTTCATCCTAGAAGCACGAAGATGTATAGGGACCAGAAAGGGTACATCTGGTGGGATGGCATGAAAAGAGATGTTGCAGAATATGTCTCTCGATTCTTGGTTTGTCAGCAAGTTAAAGTTGAGAGACAAATTATAACGACCCATACATTACATACATTGTTAATACTTATAAATTGAAGCATACTTATTACAACATATAACAAAACCATGAAAGGACCGTATAGGTATAGTGTCTTTAGAAACTGGGAAACATAAACAACTGGTTCATAAAGCGTCTACACTATCTCCCATTTATTTCATCATATCTATACTCCCTTTTGGAATGTCTTACTTAATAACCATCTTCCTGACCTGGGGAAAGAAAACATAAAAAAGGGTGAGCTCAAATTCTCAGTAAGGGTAAACAAAAGAAATATCAATCACATCATATTCATAAGAACACAACTTTTGGAAATCTTAACCTGCAAAAGAGATCATAATTTCATAACATGGGATAAATCATGGTAGTGAAATGTAATCCCTATAATCATAACATAAAACATGAAACTTTTTGTCATACACACATAATCATAAATAATCATTTCTTATTAGTCAAGACTCATTTCCAAAACTATCTTAGTGGACAATGTCCATTTCTGAACCAAGTTCACTCCTCGTTTCAGTCCTGTTTCACTGAACCGGTATAACCTACCATTCCAGCCATGTCTATCTCATGAGATATAAAATCTTTACCCAATGCATTGGAGGTAGATATAGGTCCCACCCATCTCATAATGATACCATTCTTATGTGTGCCACAAAATCGTAAATCATACATCATTGCATAACCCATGTAATAAAAATGGGATTCTTAAACAACGTGACATCATAAAAAAATTCATATAAGATAAAGGAATTCATAAAAATAAATCCATCACAACATAATCAAATCAATGTAATAATAGGGGTAGAAACAGAACCCTATATTATCTTAGATGGAAAATAATTTTGATAAAACACTTCAACTCCATTGTTGAGGAATATATCCTTTGTACTCCAAAAACATTTTTCTTTATTAACATGTCACACAATTTTAAACTAAAATAAGTTGATTAAAAATAAAAATGAAAACTTGTAAAGGAAGAATCTTGGAAATAATGTTTTAAAAATTCATTCATGCCTTATAAGTTAAAAAAACATTATTCTCATACTATTGTCGGAAAAGTCAAAAAGTATCTCGTACGAAAAACGACAAATGATTCCTTTCATATCTTTTACTAAAAACTCACCGAAGGGTAAAATTGGATTTTAACAATTGTAGGTGGATGGAAATAATATTACATATTTAGGAAACATGGATGTGGATGATAAAATACACCCCAGTAAATTCCAAAGTATAAACAATCTTGGATAAAAGTGAGATTGTGATATTTCCCTTACCTTAGGTCCGATTTGTTTCGTAAGTGTCCGAACCTCCTGTATAAGGATTTAAATAATGTTATTGAATTATTACAGAATCATACTTATTTTAATGATATCATATATGGTCATATTCGTAGCTTCTTAGTAGTAATATTTCATTGCTACTTGTTATTCGGGTGTTTATAAATTTTTGTTCTTATGCGTGTTTTGTCGAATAAATTCTTATTATTCTCTTTAGGTTATAGATACATCACATCCAGAATGGTATTAATATACTATATATCATATTTATTCATTCAATTCATTTATATAATAATTATGCAATGAAGATCAGGTAGAACGAATCACATCACATCGTGGAGACGGTATTCCGTACGTCCGCACGAGCGATAATATCATTCCCATGATCGTGGAATTGTATTAGAGTGTATGTATACTATTTCAGAATCAATATCACTTTACAATAATCATATATAGTAATTATTTTCACCATTATACCCATCCAAGTAAGGTGGTGGGGGAAAATAGATTACACCACGGCGTGGAGACGGTATTCCGTACGTACGCACGCGCGGTGACTTCGTTTTCCGTAGGATGGATTGTTGGTGGAATAGGGTTGTTTCATACTTATAATAACATATCAATATATGAGTGATACTGATGTTATTACTTCATAATGAAAATACTAAATAAGAAGAAGTTTAAGAAGAAAGAATTTTGAAATGATCGGTAATTGATATTAACTCTTTTTTTTGACGCGCCTCTTCTTAACCTCCTCTTAGGGCTCTAGGGTTGGTCTTTGAAGAAGACAAGAACCTCTAGGATGATTCTAGGGAAGTGGAGAGGAGAACGTGGCAGGGGTTGGCCGAGCTTGAAGGCTCAAATTGGTGTGAGGAGGAGAGGGAGGAGGTTCCCTTTTATAAGGGAGGAGAGGGGCACCTTTGGAATAAATAAAAATATTATTTTATTATAAAGTCAAATTCGGTGTTTAATAGCTCCATATTGATATATTTCTAAGATAAGGTGGGTATGGGTCGAAATAATTTCATCCAATAGAATTTAGACACGTTTAGGTATCAATTTTAACAATATCATTTAGATTTAACATTAAGTTAGATAATTTAACTTTTACCGTGTCTTCTTGTTTTCTTACACTATAAGGTTAATAAACTTACTATATCAAACCAAAAGAACCCCAAGTTGTTTATTATTAATATATATAACCTTATCTAAGTTCTTTGGCCGATACTTAGATTTTTAGGAATAAAATAAAAATTAATAATATAGTATTTGTTTTAAAAACTATTTTATGTCAATTTTGACACTATTTGGTAATTGATTTTTGTGAAAATCATAACAGAATGATTAGTTGGAAAACCTTTAATTAAATCAATACTAACATGTCATATTAAGAATGAAAATTAGTGTAATTCATAAAAAGCCTCAAATTACATTTATTTGGGTATTTATAACATCAATTATGTCAATATTTCATTAATAAGTTAATTACTGCATCATCGTTGTGTCATAAATAAATTAAATTATTTAATGTCTAAAAATTACAAATAAAATACTATTATGTAGGAAATATTTTTATCTTTCTAATTAATATTTATAGTTAAATTTATCTTATGTATAACCCTATATTGAAAATGATTTACTTATTAAAATTTGATTTTAACTATTTTAACCCTTCTTTAAATAAATTAATAATAAATGTCCAAATCTTATCCAAGTGGGCCTAAATGGTCATATTTTATTAATAAGGTTGTTTTTTGTCGAATTAAACTTATCCAATAGAATTAGGACATGTTTTAGGGTAATAATAATATCACTTTCACACTTAATTACCATATTTACTTTTAACCGTGGTAAAAAAAGTAAAAAGTTACTATTCACCAAAAATTATTTTCATCTCATTGAACCACATTTTTGTCCTTGATATTAACCGTGTCTCTCGGATTTTCGAAATTCCACTTATAGAATCGGTAAAATTATGTTTTATGAAAAATTCAGTTTTTTAACTACCACGTAGTGTTTTCACTATTCATCAAAATTTGAAAGTTTTCAGAAAAATACCAAAATTTCACCCTAGGCTAATTTCAATATTCCGAATCCAAAAATGAAGTCCATTTTGAAAAATAAAATTTATAAAATTTCAAAAAGTGGTTATTTCTATTCATAACGCCTAGTTTTAATAATATTTCAATAGCATATTGCTGTTTAGTGAAACTCAGTATTGCGTACGATGCAAGCTATTGAGGAAGGCCGCAATTGCGTGTAAAGAAAGCCAAGCTAGTGTTGTGTGTAGTGAAAGATTGATTTGGTAAAAACAAAATAATTCTTATAAAAGTCTCGGGCGTTACATTCTACCCCCCTTAAAATGATTTTTTTCCTCGAAATTCGTCACTTTGTAACAAAAAGATGAGGATACATCTCCCCCATCATATTCCCAAGCTCCCATGTAGCTTCTTCTAATTGGTGGTTCCTCCATTAAACTTTCACCAAGAGAGTGGTCTTGTTTCGTAGGACTTTTTCTCTATGATCCAGAATCTCTATCGGCTGTTCTTCATAAGAAAGATCTTGCTCCAGCGGTACAACTTTTGAGCTGAGTATATGTGAAGGATCGGGTATGTAATTTCTCAGGAGAGATACATAGAACACATCGTGATCTTGAGAGAGATTCGGTGGAAGCGCCAATTGGTAATCTACCTTTCCAACACGATCCAGTATTTCGAAAGAACCGATATATCTAGGGCTCAACTTCCCCTTCTTTCCAAATCTCATGACCCTCTTCCAGGGAGATATTCGTAAGAACACTTTATCACCCACTTCAAACTCTAGGTCTTTTCTTCGGTTGTTGGCATAACTTTTATGTCGAATCTGAGCTGTTCTTATGTGTTGTTGAATAGATCAGACCTTTTCTGCAATCTCATCAACAAGATCAGGTCCTAATACCTTTCATTCCCCAACATCATCCCAACAAATTGGATTCCTGCATTTCTTTCCATAGAGAGCTTCATAAAGAGCCATCTGAATACTGGAGTGAAAGCTATTATTATAAGAAAATTCCACCAAAGGTAGGTGTTGATCCCAACCACCATTGAAATCCAGAGAGCAAGATCTCAACATATCTTCTAGAGTTTTAATTGTTCTCTCAGACTGACCGTCTGTCTGAGGATGATAAGAAGTGCTGAAACTCAAATCTGTATCCAGAGTATGCTGAAGACTTCGCCAGAACTTCGAGGTAAATCTCGGATCCCAATCAGATATAATAGAAAGTGGTACTCCATGCAATATTACCACTTCCTTTACATATAACCTGGAAATCTGATCCAGAATGAAATCCTCTCTAATAGCAATGAAGTGTGCAGACTTTTTAAGACGATCAACTATGACCCAGATAGAATTATTGCCTTTGGATGTTTTAGGAAGTCCTGTGACAAAGTCCATAGTGATGTTTTCCCATTTTCATTCGGGTATGGGTAATGGTTGTAACATCCCCTTGGACTTCTGTCTCTCAGCTTTAACTTGCTGACAAACCAAGCACCGAGAGACATATTCAGCAACATATCTTTTCATGCCATCCCACCAGAAGTACTCTTTCAGGTCCCTATACATCTGCGTGCTTCCAGGATGAATAGAGAATGAAGAACTATGAGCCTCATCCAGTAGCTCCTTCTTTAATTCGGGGATGGGAGGAACACAAACCCGATTCCTGAACTTTATTATCCCATCACAATCAAGGTTGAATTCAGGAATATTTCTCATCTTCT
Organism: Viscum album; assembly: GCA_963277665.1. Taxonomy (NCBI): domain Eukaryota; kingdom Viridiplantae; phylum Streptophyta; class Magnoliopsida; order Santalales; family Viscaceae; genus Viscum; species Viscum album. The sequence continues at coordinate 295,697,509 of OY728132.1, read as the reverse complement.
TTTTTATCTCTACATCTTCTTTCTGTGCCTCTTTAATCTTCACATGTATAGATAGTTGAACATTCATTTGAGAATGATACGATTTTCCCCCTTCCATTATAATTCCAAGATCCATCCTTTGTAAATACATAAATATTGGATCTTTTGTGATCCTCATCATGGATAAACTGGCATAGTCTTGTCGACTTAATGCATCTACCACCTTGTTTGATTTTCCAGGGTGGTAATGAATTGAGCAGTCGTAATCCTTAATCAGCTCCAACCATCTTCTTTGTCACATATTCAGCTCCTTTTGTGTGAAAGTATACTTTATACTTTTATGATCAGTATAAATATAACACCTTCCACCATAAAGGAAATGCCTCCAAATCTTTAATGCAAAAATTACCATAGCTAACTCTAAATTATGAGTTTGGTAATTTTGCTCATGGATTTTCAACTGTCGTGAGGAATAAGCTATCACCATATCATTTTGCATAAGAACACACCCCATCCCCTTCTTGGATGCATGATTTTAGATCACAAATCTTTCCCCACTACAAGGCAGTGTGACCACAGGTGCACTGGATAGCCTTCTTTTCAACTCCTTGAAATTCTCTTCACATTCCTCCGTCCAAACAAACTTAACTCCTTTCCGAGTCAACCTGGTGAGTGGATTAGATAATCGTGAAAAATCATTCACAAAATGTCGATAATATCCAGCCAAACCAAGAAAACTTCGGATCTCAGTTACTGTTGTTGGTCTCGACCATCTTTCGATAACCTCTGTTTTTGCTGGATCCACATATATCCCCACTTTTGAGATTATATAACCCAAAAATGCAACTTTTTGAAGCCAAAATTCAAACTTGGTAAATTTTTCATAAATCATATCCTTTCTCAAGATCTTCAATATAATTCTCAAGTGATCTTCATGTTCTTCCTTGCTCTTTGAATAGACAATAATATCGTCTATAAAGACTACCACAAATTGATCAAGGTAGTCTCTAAAGACTCTATTCATCAGATCCATGAAGATAGCAGGGGCATTAGTAATACCAAATGGAATCACTATAAATTTATAGTGTCCATGCCTTGTATGGAAAGCCATATTTGGTATATTCTCCCTTTTGACCCTTAATTTATGATACCCTGAATGAAGATCAATCTTGGAAAAGTATTGTGCTCTGCGTAGTTGGTCAAATAAGTCATCAATGCGTGGGAGAGTATAGTTTTTCTTGATAGTGATCTTGTTAAGTTCTCGATAATCAATGAAGAGTCTCATTGATCCATCTTTCTTCTTAACAAATAGAATAGGTGCTCCCCAAGGAGATGCACTAGGGCGTCTGAATCCCTTATCCATATTCTCTTGGAGTTTTATCTTCAATTCCTACAACTCAATTAGGGACATTCTATAAGGTGTCTTTGAAATAGGCAAAGCACATGGTATGAGTTCTATTAAAAACTCAACTTCACGATTTGGTGGAAGACCCGACAATTCCTCCAGAAAGACATCATCAAACTCCCGTACAATGGGAATATTATTAATTGTGAGATTCTAACCAACCATTTGAGATAAATAACCCTCATTTAGTAGAATAAAGACCCATAAGATGGATGAAATTTCCACTAGAAGGTTATGTTCATCTTTGCATCGATAGACGATCATAGATTGATCTGGAATATGAAATGTGACTTCACTTATTTGTCAATTGATATGAGATCCATATGAAGAAAGCCAATCCATTCCAAGAATCACATCAAATTCCACTATAGGAAGGATCACAAGATTTGCAGGAAGCACATTCATACAAACTTCAATCGGGGAAGAATTATAAATTTTTTATGTGACTGTTGTGCCATTAGGTGTTGTCAGAGCTAACTCAAAATCTAATTGTTGTGGTAATACAGTGATACCCTTAGAAAAATCTTCAGAAATAAAAGAGTGGGTGGATCCAGAATCAAATAAAACATTTTCTACTTTAGAGTGGATGGTAAGTGTACCTTTCACCACATCGTTATCATACTCCACATCGCTGATAGAAATTGCATGTGACTTTCCTTTGTCTTTAGCCTTAATATTTTGTTGATGTCGATCATCATCAACAACCCTTGGATTAGGGCATTTATTGGCATAATGCCCCATCTAATTGCACTTGAAACATTGAAGTGTAGTAGGTTCCTTTTTTCTGTCCCTTCCTTTGTTTTCATCATTAGACATCTTCTTCCCATCATTGCGGCATTAAAATGCCCAATGACCTTCATTTACACATTTGAAACATGTACTTTTCCCTTTAAGACAACTCTCTCCATGTTTCTTTTCACACATTGAGCATAAGGGAAAGCTCATCTTCTTTTCAGTGTGCTCTTTAGATTTTCCTTTGAATTCCATTTTCCTCTTCTTATCATACCCATATGACTGATGGGTTACTCCAATCTCCATTTCGACTTTGAGAGCACATCGAACGATTTCCTCGTAGCTGTTAAAGTCCCTTATGGCTAACGCCCTTTGAAGACTTGCTTTTAAGCCACTAAAGAATAGATCGATCTTACTCTCAGGTTGGATAATAATACGAGAAGCATACCTTGCATGTATTGTAAAATTTGCTTCATAGGTACCAACAGATTCATCATCCTTTTGCTTTAGTTCAAGAAACTCTTTCTCCATCTTTGTTTGGAGAATACGAGGGAAGTACTTATTGAAAAATAAGTTCCTGAACTCGTCCCATTCCATGGAATCAATTTCATCCATTTTCCTAGTATTCTTAAGAAGATTACACCATTGATCAGCATCTCCTTCCAAACGATACACTGCTAGGATGACTTTGTCATGTTCAGAACATTGAAGAACTGAAAATATCTTTTCAGTAGTACTGATCCATTGTTCAGTAACTAATGGATCAGTAGACCCGCTGAATGAGGGTGGACGCTACCTCATGAAGGATTCAACCGAATGTTGCTCCTTCCTTTGCTCATTTGGAAGTCCTGCATGATTCATAGCTTGAGAAAGTTGTGTGAGCATGGCTACAAGATTTTGCATTCCAGCTCCCATAACGTTTGGTTGCTCAGGGGGAAAATCATTGCATTTCCCGTCGCAGTCCGCATTAACATAGTTCCTTCAGGTTCCAGCCATTGACTAAAACCAAGAAGAATAGTGTGAGCAACACTTATTATAATAGGAAAACCACATAATCAAGAATAAAATTTCACATTTTTGGTCTTATCTTAGGTTATTCATGGTCATTTCTAAAACACTAATATTGTGTTCTATGCTTAGACTTATCCTTAGGGATCTTACTAAGGCTTTCACATCCTAGTTTCCAAAGGATGACTATACCATTCCTCTGATACCAACTATAATGACCCATACTTTACATACATTGTTAATAATTAAAAATTGAAGCATACTTATTACAACATATAACAAAACCACGAAAGGACCGTAAAGGTATAGTGTCTTTAGGAACTGGGAAACATAAACAACTAGTTCATAAAGCATCTACATCGTCTCCCATTTATTTCATCATATCTATAGTCCCTTTTGGCATATCTTACTTAATAACCTTCTTCCTGTCCTAGGGAAAGAAAACATATAAAAGGGTGAGCTCAAATTCTCAGTAAGGGTAAACAAAAGAAATATCAATTACATCATATTCATAAGAACATAACTTTTGGAAATCTTAACCTGCAAAAGAGATCATAATTTCATAACATGGGATAAATCATAATAGTGAAATGTAATCCCAATAATCATAACATAAAACATGAAACTTTGTGGCATACACACATAATCATAAATAATCATTTCTTATTAGTCAAGACTCATTTCCAAGACTATCTTAGTGGACAAAGTCCATTTCTGAACCGAGTTCACTCCTCGTTTCAGTCCTGTTTCACTGAACCAGTATAACCTACCGTTCCAGCCATGTCTATCTCATGAGATATAAAATCTTTACTCAATGCATTGGAGGTAGATATAGGTCCCACCCATCTCATAATGATACCATTCTTATTTGTGCCACAAAATCATAAATCATTCATCATTGCATAACCCATGTAATAAAAATGGGATTCTTAAACAACATGACATCATAAAAAAAATCATATAAGATAAAGGAATTCATAAAAATAATTCCATCACAACATAATGAAATAAATGTAATAATAGGAATAGAAACAGAACCCTATATTATCTTAGATGGAAAATATTTTTGATAAAACACTTGAACTCCATTCTTGAGGAAAATATCCTTTCTACTCCAAAAACATTTTCCTTTCTTAACATGTGACACAATTTTAAACTAAAAGAAGTTGATTAAAAATAAAATTGAAAACTTGTAAAGGAAGAATCTTGGAAATAATGTTTTAAAAATCCATTCATGCCGTATAATTTAAAAAAACATTCTTCTCGTACTTTTGTCGGAGAAGTCAAAAAGTACCTCGTACGGAAAACGACAAAAGATTCCTTTCATATATTTTACTAAAAACTCAACGAAGGGTAAAATTGGATTTTAAAAATTGTAGGTGGATGGAAATAATATTACATATTTAGGAAACATGGATGTGGATGATAAAATACACCCCAGTATATTCCAAAGTATAAACAATCTCGAATAAAAGTGAGATTGTGATATTTCCCTTACCATAGGTCCGATTTGTTTCGTAAGTGTCCGAACCTCCTGTATAATGATTTAAATAATGTTATTGACTTATTCCAGAATCATAATTATTTTTATGATATCATATATGGTCATATTATTATCTTCTTAGTAGTAATATTTCATTGCTACTTGTTATTCGGGTGTTTATATTTTTTTGTTCTTATGCGTGTTTTGTCGAATAAATTCTTATTCATCTCTTTAGGTAATAGATAAATCATTTCCAGAATGGTATTAATGTACTATATATCATATTTATTCATTAAATTCATTTATATAATCATTATGCAATGAAGATCATGTAGAATGAATCACATCACATCGTGAAGATGGTATTCCGTACGTACGCACGAGCGATGATATCGTTCCCATAATCGTGAAATTGTATTGGAATATATGTATACGATTTCAGAATCAATATCACTTTAAAATAATCATATATAGTAATTATTTACACCATTATACCCATCCAAGTAATGTGGCGGGGGAAAATAGATTACACCACGGCGTGGAGACGGTATTCCGTTCGTACGCACGCGCGGTGATTTCATTTTCCGTAGGATGGATAGATTGTGAAATAGGGTTGTATCATACTTATAATAACATATCAGTATATGAGTGATACTTATGTTATTACTTCATATTGAAACAACTAAAGACGAAGAAGTTGAAGAAGAAATAATTTGGAAAGCATCAGTAATGGATATTACCTCTTTTTTTTTGACGCGCCTCTTTTTAACCTCCTCTTAGGGCACTAGGGTTGGTCTTTGAAGAAGACCAGAACCTCTAGGATGATTCCAGGGAATTGGAGAGGAAAAATTGGCAGGTTTTGGCCGAGCTTGAAGGATCAAATTGGTGTGAGGAGGAGAGGGTGGAGGTGCCCTTTTATAAGGGAGGAGAGGGGACCTTTGGAATAACTAAAAATATTATTTTATTATAAAGTGAAATTCGGTTTTTAATAGCTCCAAATTGAAATAGTTTGAAGCTAAGTTGGTTATGGGTCGAAATACATTCATAAAATATAATTTAGACAAGTTTATGTATCAATTTTAACCTTATCATTTAGATTTAACATTGAGTTAGATAATTTAACTTTTACATTGTCTTCTTGTTTTCTTACACTATAAGGTTAATAAACTTACTATATCAAGCCAAACGAACCCCAATTTATTTATTATTAATATATATAACCTTATCTAAGTCCTTTGGCTGAACCTTAGATTTTTAGGAATAAAATAACAATTAATAATATAGTATTTGTTTTAAAAACTATTTTATGTCAATTTTGACACTATTTGGTAATTGCTTTTTGTGAAAATCATAACAGAATGATTAGTTCGAAAATTTTTTATTATATCAATAATAACATGTCATCTTAAGCTATAAAATTAGTGGAATTCCTAAAAAGTCTCAAATTACATTTATTTGGGTATTTATAACATCAATTATGTCAATATTTCATTAATAAGATTATTACTGCATCATTGTTGTGACATAACTAAATCAAATTATTCAATGTCTAAAAATTACAAATAAAATACTATTATGTAGGAAATCTTTTTATCTTTATAATTAATATTTATAGTCGAATTTATATTATGTATAACACTATATTAAAAATTATTTACTTATTAAACATTGATTTTAACTATTTTAACCCTTCTTTAAATAAATTGATAATAAATGTCCTAATCTAATCCATGTGGTCCTAAATGGTCATATTTTATTCCCAAGGTTGTTTTTGGTCGAATTAAACTTATCCAATAGAATTTGGACATCTGTTAGGGTAATAATAATAACACTTTTACACTTAAATACCCTATTTACTTTTAACCGTGGTAAAAAAAGTAAAAAGTTACTATTCACCAAAAATAGTTTTCATCTCATTGAACCACATTTTAGTCCTTGATATTAACCGTGTCTCTTGGATTTTCGAAATTCCACTCACAGAAGTGGTAAAATTAAGTTTTATGAAAAATTCAGTTTTTTAACTACCACTTAGTGGTTTCACTATACATCAAAAGTTGAAAGTTTTCAGAAAAATACCAAAATTTCACCCTAGGATAATTTCGATATTCAGAATCCAAAAATGAAGTCCATTTTAAAAAATAAAATTTATAAAATTTCAAAAAGTAGTCATTACTATTCATAACGGCTAGTTTTAATAATAATTCAATAGCATATCAGTGTTTAGTGAAACTCGGTATTGCGTATGACGCAAGCTATTGAGGAAGGCCGTGGTTGTGTGTAAAGCAATCCAAGCTAGTGTTGTCTGTAGTGAACGATTCCTTTGATAAAAACAAAATATTTCTTATAAAATTCTCGGGCGTTACACAAAGGTCTAAGGGGGTGTTACAACCATTACCCATACAGAAATGGAAATGTGAAAACATCACTATGGACTTTGTCATAGGACTTCCTAAAACATTCAAAGGCAATAATGCTATCTGGGTCATAGTTGATCGTCTTAAAAACTCTGCACACTTCATTTCTATTAGAGAGGATTTCTCTCTGGATCATCTTGCCATGATATATGTAAAGGAAGTGGTAATATTGCATGGATTACCACATTCTATTATATCTGATCGGGATCCGAGGTCTACCTCAAAGTTCTGGCAAGGTCTTCAGCATACTCTGGATAAATAGTTGAGTTTCAGAACTGCTTATCATCCTCAGACAGATGATCAGTCTGAGAGGACAATTCAAACTCTAGAAGATATGTTAAGATCTTGCTCTATGGATTTCAAAGGTGTTTGGGATCAACACCTACCATTGGTGGAATTTTCTTATAATAATAGTTTTCACTCCAGTATTCAGATTTCTCCTTATGAAGCTCTCTATGGAAAGAAATGCAAGACTCCAACTTGCTGGGATGAAGTTGGGGAAAGAAATCTATTAAGACCTGATATTGTTGATGAGATGGCAGAATAGGTCAGATCTATTCAACAACACATAAGAGCAGCTCAAAGTCGACAAAAAAGTTATGCCGAAAACCGAATAAAATACTTAGAGTTTGAAGTGGGTGATAAAGTGTTCTTACAAATATCTCCCTGGAAGAGGGTCATGAGATTTGGAAGGAAGGGAATGTTGAGCCCTAGATATATAGATCCTTTCGTAATACAGGATCGTGTTGGGAAGGTAGCTTTCCGATTGGCACTTCCACCGAATCTCTCTCAAGTTCACGATGTGTTCCATGTATCTCTCCTGAGAAAGTACATACCTGATCCTTCACATGTACTCAGCTCAGAAGTTGTACCACTGGAACAAGATCTTTCTTATGAAGAACAACTGATAGAGATTCTGGATCGTAGCGAAAAAGTCCTACGGAACAAGACCACTCGCTTGGTGAAAGTTTTATGGAGGAACCACCAATTAGAAGAAGCTACCTGGGAACTCGAGGATATGATGAGGGAGAGGTATCCTCATCTATTTGTTACAAAGTGATGAATTTCGAGGGCGAAATTCATTTTAAGGAGGGTATAATGTAACACCCGAGACTTTTATAAGAAATATTTTGTTTTTATGTTATATAAATCATCAAAGAAATCTGTCACTACACACAACAGTAGCTTGGCTTTCTTTACATGGAAATGCGGCCTTCCTCGATAGCTTGCGTCGTACGCAATACCGAGTTTCACTAAACAATGATATGCTATTAAAATATTATTAAAACTAGCCGTTATGAATAGTAATAACCACTTTTTGAAATTTTATAAATTTTATTATTCAAAATGGACTTCATTTTTGGATTCGGAATATCAAAATTAGCCTAGGGTGAAATTTTGGTATTTTTCTGAAAACTTTCAATTTTTGATGAATAGTGAAAAGACTGGGTTACTATTTAAAAACCGACATTTTATTTAAATAATTATTTATTTTATTTAAATTTATTTTATGTCAAAATTGATACATAATACCTATATAAGTTCAATGTAATTCATTGGAGTAATTTTATAATAATTTTAGATATATAAAAATTTTATTGAACTTTTCACCGTCTTTTACCAACCTCCTAGGAGAATTTTCAAATTCACATAAAACATAATTTTACCGCTTCTATGAGTGGAATTTCAAAAATCCGAGAGACAAGGTTGATGTCAGTAAGTAAAATGTGGTTCAATGAGATTAAAATAATTTTTGGTGAAGAGTATATTTTTACTTTTATTTACCACGGTTAAAAGTAAATAGGGTAATTAAGAGTAAAAATGATATTCTTATTACTCTAACACATGTCCTAATTCAATTGGATAAGTGTAATTCGAAAAAAAGAAACCTTAGGTATAAAATATGACTCTTTAGGCCCACTTGGATTAGATTAGGACATTTATTATCAATTTATTTAAAGAAGGGTTAAAATAGTTAAAATCAAAGTTTAATAAGTAAATCATTTTTATTATAGGGTTATACATAAGATAAATTCGAAGATAAATATTAATTAGAAAGATAAAAATATTCCCAACATAATTATATTTTATTTTTAATTTTTATACATTATATAATTTAATTTATTTATGACACAATGATGAAGCAGTAATTATCATATTAATGAAATATTGACATAATTGATGTTATAAATACCCAAATAAATGTAATTTGAGACTTTTTATGAATTAAAATAATTTTCTTTGTTAATATGAAATGTTAGTATTGATTTAATTTACTATTTTCGAACTAATATTTCAGTTACGAGTTTCACAAAAATCATTTACCAAATAGTATCAAAATTGACATAAAATAGTTTTTAGAACAAATATTATATTATTAATTGTTATTTTATTCCTAAAAATCTATGGTTCGGAAAAATGACTTAGATAAGTTTATATATATTAATAATAAACAACTTGGGGTTCTTTTGGCTTGTTATTGTACGTTTATTAACCTTATAGTGTAAGAACACAAAAAGAAACGGTAAAAGTAAAATTATCAATCTTAAAGTTAAATCTAAATGATAAGTTTAAAATAGGAACCTAAACTTGTATAAATTCTATTGGATGAGAGTATTTAGACCTATCCCCACCTTATCTTCTAAATAAATCAATTTTTATCTATTTAAAACTGAATATAACTTTATAATAATATAATATTTTTAGTTTTTCCAAAGGTGCCCCTCTCCTCCCTTGTAAAAGGGCATATCCTCCCTCTCTTCCTCACAACACATTGAGCCTTCATGCTCCACCAACCCCTACCAAATTCTTCTCTAAACATCCCTATAAATATACTAGAGGTCCTGGTCTTCTTTAAAAACCAATTTTAGTGCCCTAAAAGGAGGTCTCAAAGAAGCGCTTCAAAGAAGAGGTAATGTCCGTTACAGATTCTTTTAACTTTATTTCTTCTTCAACTTATTCTTCTATAGTTTTTTCATTATGAATTAAAAACATCAGTATCACTCATATACTTATATGTTATTATATGTAATAAACAACCCTATTTCACCATATATCCATCCTATGTAAAACGAAATCACCGCGCGTGCGTACGTAAGGAATATCGTCTCCACGCCGTGGTGTAAACTATTTTTCACCACCACCGTACTTGGATGGTTATAATGAAGTAAATAATGAATATATATGATTATTGTAAAGTAATTTTTATTATTAAATAGTATAAATACACTCCAATACAATTCCACGATCATGGGAACGATATCATCACTCGTGCGTATGTACGGAATACCGTCTCCACGATGTGATGCGACTCGTTCTACATGATTTTCATTGCATAATGATTAAATAAATGAATTTAGTGAATAAATATGATATATAATACACTAATACCATTTTGGAAAAGAGTTATCTATAACCTAGAATAATAATAAGAATTTATTCGACAAAACACGCATAAGAACAAAAAGTAATAAACACCCGAATAACAAGTCGCAATGAACTATTACTAATAATAAGCTATGAATATGTCCATATATGATATCATAAAAATAATTATGATTCTGGAATAAGTCAATAACATTATTTAAATCATTATACAGGAGGTTCGGACACTTACGAAGAAAATCGGACCTAAGGTAAGGGAAAATATCACAATCTCAATTATATCCGAGATTGTTTATACTTTGGTATTTACTGGGGTGTATTTTATCATCCACATACATGTTTCATCAATATGTAATATTATTTCCATCCACCTACAATTTTTTAAATCCAATTTTACCCTTCGGTGAGTTTTAGTAAAAGATATGAAAGGAATCTTTTGTCGTTTTTCGTATGAGGTACTTTTTGAATTTTCCGACAAAAGTACGAGAAGAATGTTTTTTTAACTTATACGGCATGAATGGATTTTTAAAAAATTATTTCCAAGAAGATTCCTTTACAATTTTTCAAGTTTATTTTTAATCAACTTCTTTTATTTTATAATTGTTTGACATGTTAAGAACGGAAAAGTGTTTTTGAAGTAGAAAGGATATTTTCCTCAAGAATGGAGTTCAATTATTTTATCTAAATTATTTTCCATATAAGATAATAATGGGTTCCGTTTCTATCCCTATTATTACATTGATTTTATTATGTTGGGATGGAATTATTTTTATGAATTCCTTTATCTTATATGAATTGTTTTAAGATGTCACGATGTTTAAGAGTTCCATTTTTATTACATGGGTTATGTTATGATGTGTGGTTTATGATTTTGGGAAACAAATAATAATGGTATCATTATGAGATGGGTGGGACCTATATCTCCCTCCAATGCATTGGGTAAAGATTTTATATCTCATGAGATAGACATGGCTGGAACGACAGGTTAAACCGGTTCAGTGAAACAAGACTGAAATGAGGAATGAACTCGGTTCAGAAATGGACTTTATCCACTAAGATAGTCTTGGAAATGAGTCTTTACTAATAAGAAATTATTCTCTATGATTTTGTGTGTATGGAACAAATCTTCATGTTTTAGGTTATGATTATTGTGATTACATTTCACTACCATGATTTATCCCATGTTATGAAAATATGATATCTTTTGGCAGGGTAATATTTCTAAAACGTTATGTTCTTATGAATATGATGTGATTGATATTTCTTTTGTTTACCCTTACTAAGAATTTGAGATCACCCTTTTGTATGTTTTCTTTCCCCAGGCCAGGAAGAAGGTTATAAAGTAAGATATTCTAAAAGGGACTATAGATATGATGAAATAAATGGGAGACAGTGTAGACGCTTTATGAACCAGTTGTTTATGTTTCCCAGTTTCTAAAGACACTATACCTATACGGTCCTTTCAGGGTTTTGTTATATGTTGTAATAAGTGTACATAAATTTTTAAGTACTAACAATGTATGTAAAGTATGGGTCATTATATACTCCTTCTGTCGAGTACCATTGGTCTGCCACCACACAAAGCAGTGCTCCTACGCCATGGGTCTACCACCTCACACAGTAGTGCTCCTCCTCATAGCATATAGAGGTACTCCTCCTGTCGAGTACCGTGGGTCTACCACCTCACAATGTAGGGCTCCTCTGCCATGGGTCTGCCACCACATAATGTAGTGCTCCCCACTAGGCTATAGAAGTCACTCCGAATCAAATCAGACAAGCAATCATCAGGTCTCAGCTAGCTACAAGGTCATCGTACTTAGTATGCTCGCCTCCGGGAGGATCTGCTCCATGAGCCACTGGTCGATAATCCAAGTATCATAATGTCTCATGAAGAATTATCACAAAGGACCGCCTCGTCACATGGGTCTCAATGCAATAGAAGGCGCGTCAATCGAACGCCCGGTCTGTGAGTTATTAGCCTCTTTGTTCTGGGGGCCCAGTTGGTTTCATATACGAACCAACCCAGACGTATATCAACTATACCCCAAACTCCCATGGGGTATACACAATGGAATCGTTTCTCAACTAGATCACCAACGCCGCTAACGGTTCGTCAAACAGACGTCCAATCTGAAAGTTATCTGTATTTCTGTTCCAGGGGCCCGGTTGGATTTTGGGTACAAACGAACCCGACAATACTCAAAATGCGTCAAAATATCAGGTGAAGTATTCCAAAAGAAACGTCTCATCAAGAGGAATCCAATTTAGTCGACGACACATCAATCGGACGTCCGGTCCTCAAGTTATAAGCGTTTCCGCTCCGAAGGCCCGGTTGGTTTCGAGTTCGAACAAACCTATCTATACACAAACTTCGCTGAAAGATTGAGTGTAATATACCAAAATATCCGTCTCGATCCAATTAATCCTACACAACTGATGGTGTGTCGATCGGAGGTCCACAACTCATGTTATGGGCATTTAACTGAAGTTGGTCTGAAGAAAGGGAGTCTGGGCCCAGTCCGACCCGGCCCAACACCCCCTGGGTTGGCCCGAACCGGGTTGACCCGACCTGGGTCCAGTTCTGGCCCGCCCCTTCTGATGTGGTCCAGTCCACGTGACCCATGTGGTTGGCCGCGTGGTTTGGAGACCAGGGGGGTTACACCCCCTGTTCTTTGGAAACAGCCGACCATTCAGGACGACCGTTAGTAATCACAGGGCCCCCTCGGCTCCCGCCTCTTGATGGCACTGTCGGCCGGCACAACCGGCCACCCTTTCTAGTCTTCCGCGGCCCTAGTTCAAGGCTTTGTTCGACCAGCGAGGCGCGACAGCGCCGCGCTCAACCACTGCGGCCTGCCCTGGCTGCGGCCCCCTTGAAGCTCTGGCATGGCGCGATGGCGCCCCACCCCTCCACCGCGGCCCGCCCCAGCCGCAGCTCTTGTAGATCTGGGGAGGCGCGATGGCATCGTGCCCCTCCACCTTGGCCGCGGCCCGAATCTACTTCATGCAGAACATTAGTTCCACGCCTTTGCGGCGACCCGACAATCATGCGCCGACGGTCCGCTTTTGGTCAACCTGTCGCCGGATGGTTCTTCTAGTCTGCCTCCATCATCCAAAAACAACAAACAGAAGGGGAAGGGTCAGACCATGTTTGTGTGGTCCGAACCCTTCCTCATCGTGATGGTATCAAGTTTCCAAACCAAACACAAGATTTGATGAACGACGAAGACGGTATTAAAATTTAAACACAACAACCCCTTCCTCGCAAAGAGGCATTAAATGATGGAAAGTCGCGGAAGATGGGTGTTGCCAAAGACAGGCATCGTTCCGTCAACGTCGAGAAGGAAGGAGCCGAGGGTGGCATCGACGTTCTTCGTTCTTCATTAGAGGAAGAGGCAAACTCTCCATGTGCTCGGCTCCATGCTTCGCTACTAGCGTTCCGCCACTTGAAGAAGTCGTCCAGAACTCCTTCCCCTAGCCTCATTTATATAGGAGTGGGAGGGTACATCATTGGCACGCAAGTCATAAATGGAGGATTTATGATAGAGGGCTCCACCCACCCTTCCACTGCGGTGGTGCATTAAAATGGTGAGGAAGTCAAAAATGGGGTTATTGGCCCGGGTGGTCCCCATAGAAGAATGTCCTCCAAAGGGAGGATATTTCCTGGCGGGCCCGGACATTAATTTACCACAAAAAGTAAAGGGGTTGGTTAATTCTTGGGTGGTCCCCTCATTAAAAGGGAAGGTTTCGTCCTCCTCAATTATGAGGTGGATTTAAACTAGAGGCTCTCCCTCATAAATGAGGGGGAGTCAAGGAGTTGTGATTCCCCTCCCATTAATGGGAGTCCTCGTGTGGTTTCCACCACAAACAAATTCACATGGGATGTTGGATCTCGGTGGGCCCCAACACCATAACCTCTCATGGGGTGTTAGAGTGTGGCAGTCCCACCACCAACTCTCAAGTGGATCTTCTAACCATTTTATCCACATGACATGTGTTTAACCAAATAAAATAAATTGGTCACTTATTTTATTTTACTAACCCACGTACAACCCCAAAAACTAATTTTCATACCTGATCGTCTATCATCAAGGTCAAAGTCTTATTATGAGAAACCCTGCACTACGAGTTCAACGGTTCCCTCAGATTTCAATTCCTAGCACTGGTTCAAAAGATAGAAAAACATGCTCATTCATTCACTGAATGTACCTGAGCTAAACTTCGGAAATTAATTTCGGACACACCGGGCCTTGGAATCAAGCACCTTCAGAAGCCACAGACTAGTAAAATTCCAATGAAAATGGGAAAAAAATTCCTTGAAATTTCTGGTTCTTTACATTTTTTTGGATTTTGATGTTACCGTTGAATTTTAATTTCACAATGAGGGAATCACATATATCTTTGATGTTATTTAATTAATAAGAAAAAATATATTATCGACCATTTTAAAGATTTTACTGAATTTATATTGACTCATGGACTATGGAGGAAATTGTAATCTCATTCATCATGTTTGGAATATTGGATTCACATGAAATTTTGGCATTCTAGTGCGATATTTCACTAATGATTGAGGTTCATTTGTTTAATATGTAAATAAAATATCAATGATTCTTTATTGTATATGTAATTAGTGGATTTCTAATCATATTGGCTGAGTTTATTCATATTGAATTTATTTTATGTTCGTGTGAACCATATTTGAAAATATAGTGATTATGATGAAAAAACAATAACATATGTGGCATGTAGTGACCTCATTCAGTTAATATGATCATTTTATTTCCTTGTGTTAAACCCATATGTGTTTATAGTATTAGGTTTTATTTAAATAATGTTACAATAATAACCCAAATGGGTTTTCCCATAGATACTATAATGGTAATCTTCCTAAATGAACAAAGTGACATGGTTATATTTTGCAAGGATTATCTTGGATGATTCTATTCTTTATGTAAACATTGACTAATAACATTATTATTCTTGATGGGGTGGTTCAGTGTATAGAGTAAAGTTGATAATTAGTTCTCTAGTTTGGTTTTGGTGTAACACTAATTTTCTAGTCTATGCATATGTGGGGAACTTGGTTAGGAATTACCATGTTGATGTTTTGTTTTTCTGATAATAGAACATGAGGTTTCCCATCAGTTTTGATCATTTCAATGTTTTTTTGAATATGTGGGATGACCCATATTACCTCAGTTTTATTTAATACTTATTCAATTTATTTCTGGTTTGATTAAGGGTAACCTATATAATGGTATGACCTAGGAAATGGGTTATATTAGAGAGCTATTCATGGTTTTCCGCATGTGTTGAGACTGAAAAACAAGAGTTTCTTAAAATTTGGGTAATATGAGGGAATATTTCATTAGTTTTGAGGAGGCACATAGAGTGATTAGGTAACAAGCCTAACCACCATGGTAAATCCTTCAATGGTTCATAACTTTATTGATTCATTAAATATTATTTTAGAATTTATTTGGTGTAACGTCCCTGACTCAGGTGACACTAAATCGGTTCCTGAGCTGGATCATCACATGACCTCAAGCGTGCTCCTAGTACCCCAGAGGTTTATGGCTAATAGTGTGGGTCTCAGAATATATGTGGTAATACTATACCATATTTACAATAGTAATCAATAGTATATCACATTATAAATATTGGAAACAATTGGAAACAACCAATAAGATGCATATCCAAACATCTACCACAATTGGAACAATCCCAAATAAATAGAAAATATGTCCTGTTATGCTATAATTCCAAGTGAGAACCCCCAAAATAGATACATATAATGGAATCCCCAAAAACATCCTGGACTCAATGTATGTAACCTCATCCATGAATGTCATATGTCTAACTCAAGTCCCTATCATAAGTCCCTTTCCCTTGTCCTGACTTGCAAGCATGAAATATGCTTAGGCTGCCAATGAAGGTCCGAGGAGGGTTTGAGTACATCTCAATAGGCCACCACCAATGGTTTATACAGAAACCTAGTCTGAAAAATATAGGATTAATATATAAATAAATAAAAAGAAAAGAAATAAAAATTCATGGGTCACTAGTTGACAATTTTTACCTAGTTATAATAGCCAAAGTTCCAATTCATTATGTCTCATTTATTAGTAGTTAATCATCAATAAAAATGTTCATAATTTGGGAATTCACATAATTCACACATAGTTTAGGTAATTTATCTTTTTGCATATTTTAATAAATAATAACCTAACACAATTGGTATAATATATAACAACATCACAATTTACTCACCTAGAAACCTTAGTCTGAGTGGCATGTATCCATTTGGGGAAAAGGGATATGTCCCCTTCCTTAACCTACAAATTGTGGGTGGAGTCAGAGCAATAGTCCAAATCAACCCATGGATGGAGCAATAGTCCTTTATCCCAAACCTCAATCCATGTGCACATGAATTTCCATCCATTTCACACACACAATATCAACAGAACCAAGCACAACCAATACATAAAACAATCACAGTCCATAATGATCTATGTATTAAATAATATTGTTCCATATCCCATTAATAATTTCTCCATTTACACCACTTCGACCATTTTTTCCAAATCCCATTGTCAATCCAATATCACTATTCATATTCAATAATATCTTTTTTTCAACCCACTATACATATTCGTAAACCCCCTCATTGAAATCCCCATCAACATATTTCTAATTTCACATACCATTATCAATTAATTATATTCACCGTTTTACATAAACAATCTCTCTTAATGATATCAATCATATTTTGTAATCCTTACAAAAAAACGAAAATTAACCAAAATCTCACATTTCCTCCCATTATGAATATCACATACTAAACAATGTCTCTACATGACACACAATAACCTATAACATATATAACTAATTATTGGTTTGGAAGGTATCGTCACACACCATGGGTGGCCTTCAATTGGTCAAATCATCCTCGATGCATCCATTGGACACCATGAGGGTTTACATTGATCATTTAGACACAAAAAATACCAAATCATACTAAGGGTTTCAGAATGAAAAAAATAGGTGATAATGAAGGATGTCATATATGCACAAATCTTTAATGAAACTATGTGATATAACTTATTGACCACCAACATCAAATCCATTGGAGAATGCACTACCAAATGTGGATATAGATTTGGATTGAACAACCTATTAATGCTTCAAAGTATACAACCCAATAAAAGAAGGGTTTTAGATATTTATATCGAGAGAATAGAAACATACAAACCATAATCGAGAAAGGTAGTAAGGATTAGATTAGACTCCCCCAGAGCATCGATCTGAGACCAAGGATGCTCCAAATATCTTAGATATGAAGGAGAATCACCATTTTATGATCATGGGATATATCGTTCATAACTATGGTTTATGGGAGGAGAAAAGGTGAAAATCCCAAGTGAGGATTTAAAATCCTAGAGTGGCAGTTTTGTAAATTTATAAAATTTACTAGGTCGCATGGTTTACCCACATGGTTTTCCAAGCTGTGCAAAAACTGTGCATGAGACACTATTCCATAATCATAGATTCACATGGATTCATGGGAATTCTGCAGGGTTACACTAACCATGGGATAAATATGTGAAATCCTCTGTCCAAGTCTGTGAGGTTACCTGGGATTCTCCGAATAGTTTTCAATAACCATGAACCTACTAGGAAACATGGATATAAACCTTCTTTATCCTCCTCTTTTGTGCCTCGAATCCCTAAAACACACCCGAGCCATCTCATTAACATGGGGAAATATAATTTTCCAAAATAATGGGATCAAACTAAAACATAAAAAAATACCTTAAGAAAAATATTGGATCGTACAACCTCCCCACATAAGGACCAATCATCCTTGATCTGCACTTTCTCACAACAATTGAGATTCCAAAGCAAAGAGATCAGGCCACTGGATCGGCATATCTGATTCTCATTCCCACATTTCATCTTAGGAGTTTCCATGATACTATAGAATATGAACCAAAGGCACAACCTTACCCCGCAAGGCCTGCTCGTTATGATCCACAGTACAAACTAGATGAACCTCAAAGGATGTATCAGGCTCAAGGTAAACATAATCAACATTTATCACATGAGTTAGATCAGGGTGATACTACTGGTCATCTGAAACAAGAAATAAGCATGCATCTTGTAATACCATTGTGAAAGAGCCAATCGATTTTCCACCTGTTCAATCCTCTCCACAGTACCAAATGGCCCCACAGAACTAGGTTCCAACTATTCCATTACATAAATTAGATAGTAACCCAACCTTGGTGACTCCCAAAGAAACCCAGAATCCAAAAAATTAACTAGAGAGGTCTAAAACACTGATATATATATGTCTTTTTCCTACTTTATTTTGTTTCCATAGAAATTTGGATAAAAAGAACCTTCTATGATTTCTCATACAGAACACTCTATCCTAACAGATCAGACTCCCCAGCTTCGAACCAAAAAAATGGAGACCTAAAATGCCTCCTATAGAGTAACTCAAATGGTTCCATCATAATTTTAGCCTGAATACTGTTTTTGTAATAACACACAATGATCAACAGGATCTTTTCCCATGAAGACCTAAAATGCCTCCCAGATTGAATAATTTTTTTTGAGGCTTCCTCATAAGACCCATGATGATGTCCATAGTTATGTCATTCTGCTTCCATTATGGAATGGACAAGGACTCCAACAATCAAACTTGACATTGATGGTCATCCTTCACCTTTTGACAGGTAAAGCATCATTCCACAAAATATACAACATATTTCTTCATTACTGTCTAGAAATAATGTTGATGAGGTTCATGATACATTTCATTTCAACCCGAATCTACTTCCCATTTGTATTATTTGAACTCACACATCAACTCCTCATGAATACTCGCCAGTACCACAACACGACCCTGATCATAGACAAATCCATATGAACCAACCAACCAACTATAAGATTAATCCCTACCTTTAAGACTTTAATTCATCACCAAACTCGCTAGATCCACAATCCGACTCTGCTTGACCCATCTCTAAAGTATAGACTCAACTTCTATAGATGCATGGGTCATTTTCACATGCCCATTTTAATCCTCTAGGTGAATCTCATTAAACAAAGCCATCATTTTATATTCAGAGATGGATTCATGAACCACATGATTTTGAATCCTTCATCTCATATCATCTGTAATCACATTCTCCTTCATTTGTTTGTAACCATACTTGAAATTTAATGATTGTAGGTAGTCAAGCCACCTTCACAGCTAGAGATTCAATTCCCACTCATAGAACATATACTTAAAAAACCTATGGCCAGTAACCATAGTGAACCACTCTCACAACAAGTAAATCCTATAATCCATTAAGGAATTAACGACACCAACTTGATCAATATCATCTGTAGGGTAATTTCCTTCATGCGACCTCAAATGTCTTTACCCATAAGCAAATTCCAGATTATCCTCCATCACCCCTACCCCGAGTCTAACATTGGACGCATCACAGAACAATGTGTACTTCTTACCAGGTTCAGGTAAGAACAGAATTTGTGCGATAGTCAACTGCTTCTTAAATTCTTGAAATGTATTTATTCATGCCTCCAAACACTATAACATAGTACCTGTATATTTTACCATGAAATTGGTTCTTCCAAACTACATAATCAATAATGATCCTCAGGTAATAACTGTAAATCCAATAAAACAACAAAAATCAGAAATATTCTTGGGATTTTACTTGGATACCACATCCTACACCTTATCTGGATCTACCAAAACAACTATCTCATAAATTATATCACTAAAGAAATTAACTTTATCAAAATAGAACTGAAATTTTGATAGTGTGGCATGAAGACTATGGTCTCTTAGTGTAATCAAGATGATGTCAAGATATTTTTTAGGATCTTAAACAGTTCAAGAGTACACCAAGATAACATGAACAAAAAACCAAGAAATAATATAGATAAGTATGAAATATCTTGTGCACTAACTCCATAAACACAACTGATACATTGGTTATCCTGAACGACATTGCCCAAAATTCATACAACCTTTACCTAATCTGGAATTTTGTCTATGGTATGTCATAAGTTCACACTCTCAACTGATGGTATCAGGATCTCAAATCGATTAGGGAGATTACTAAGTCACCCCTCAGTTGGTCAAACATCTCACAAATTCTGGGAAGAAAGTATCAGTTCTCTATAGTTATGGGATTTATCTTCATAGAGTCAACACATAAATTGAATGATATCTCATACTTCTTAGAAAAGAATCAGGGGTTATCCCCATGGATACATACTAGATTGAATGAATCCCTTTTGATCCACCACTTATAAATTGAACATCGATTCTTGAATTTCTAATGGTGCTATTCGATAAGGTGTATTTGAGACTAGCTATGCCCAAGGGAGTAACTCGATTAGGAACTTTATATCCCATTCGGGCAGTGATCTCGAGAAATCATTCAGAAACACATCCTGAAACCGATCCACCATATGAGGAAATACACGTTTCTCCACCTCTACATCATTAAGAATATTTCATGCCACTATTGTTGTGAGTTCCTCTAACAATGGAAAAATTGTCCATGTCCTGCCTTCTCAAACATCTAACATACCCCAAAATGAAAAAGGGTCTACATTATAAAACATGAATGTTACCCTATGATGGTAAAAATCGATATAGGCCAGATAAAACACTATCTAATCCATACCCATGATCTAGTCAAAACCTGAAATCTCGAGGATAAATAGGTTTCTATGAAAATGATAACCACTATCCTCTAAAGCACCACCTCTAAATGTTATATATCATCAAATCTCACCCCAAAAGAGTATAAATTGACATATCTACACACACATGTTACACAAAAATGCCCAAATAAACTATGAACTATGTAGATATAAAAAAGTGTGTGGAAACTATTTCAAATAAATCATTAGTGGCTATGGAAGCTATAAGAATTGTACCTCAAATGGTTGATGGTCTAGCCTCACCGCCTCTACGTGTATACTGAACTATGCATATATGGATTTTCCCTCTACCATTGGATCCAACCAGAGTACCCTACATTGTAATTCTTTGATGGTGCATATAGTCTCTTCTCGGGCTTCCACATCCAGAACCCCTACCAATACAGCTGGTGGAGCTCCAACTTCCTGCCTGATACAGGGTAATTGGTCCCATGACCACACTCGGTATATTCCTCTAACTCCAATCCATACCTGACTACTGATGGTTCATAAAAGACCTCAGTATATGTCCAAAATTTCCATAGGACCGACACTATACTAGTGGTCGAGGAAACTGACCTTGCATGTTTTCTATCCTTCCATACTAATTATAGAACACGTGAACACCACCCTGATAAACTGACCCCCTCTTATAATTATTCTACATACTTTCACCTTGATGGAAACATAAAAAAAGATTTTTTCTTCCCTCTGATATTTTACCCAATGCCCTCCCTTTTTCACCGTAATTATACCTCCTTAAGATCCCTATAGGTTCCCCTCCGAGATATGGGCATGGTCCACTACCTCTTCAAACCTTTCTACATGGTAGATGTTCACATATGACATAATCTAATTCCTAATCCCGTCCTTGAAGAATCATTCCATAGTTTCCTAGTCTCCAGCCATCATTAGGATGAACCGTTTAAATAATTGAAAGGACTAGCATAATCCATTATTGAAATATCCCTTGATTCATAATCATAAGTCTTGCAGTTGTCTCCCGCCTCATGGTTTCTATGTAGTATTGTTCTAGAAACACTTCCTTGAAATCCTTCCGTGACATTCCTTCATCCTGCTCAGCCTGAACCATAATATCCCACCAACTCTTTGTCAGAACTCTTAACATCTATGATATTAAAATGACTTGATTTTAATGTGGATTCTCAATATAATCAAGAATATATTAGATAAAAACTATCCAGAACATTACTACCTATGGCCCACTCTCTCTGTTAATGGTTAGAGGGTTTTGTTTTTGAAACTCCCTCATCACCTCGAACATACTCGCCACAACCCAACCTGGGTATCATTCCATCATCTTCCTAAAACATGAAATATCATCATGGAACTTTTTTTCCCTATTATCTTGCACCACTAAATACTCATTCTCCACTAATGGAGGATAATTAGTAGCAACTTCTTCCTATCAATCAAATGGAATATGTCTTTGTGGAGTCATTTCCCTAAATCCCAAACATGAGATTTAGAACAAAAAAAACACAAATATAAGGGAATAATCTTAATTAGCCATCAACAAAACATTTCACATAAACCACCCTAATAGGTTAGATCATGCATGACACACAACCCTCAACCATCCCCACCATGGTCATAGCTAACATGAGTTAACTTACTCACACAAATACAATATTTCTACACTATTTCAAAACTATTCAAACATCAAAAAATCCACTAATTTCATTTTATTTCACATAAGAAACGTTATCAATAATAATTTATTAATTGTTGTTTTTCATTTTTTCCCCATTAATACAATTTGAATTATTTTGTTAGACACAATTTTCACCACTTTTAAGAATCTCAAATGTAGTATACCCTCCATGTCCCACACACCCATCCCATTTGTTTTGGACTACTATAATGCATGTCACTTATATACATAGGTTCATAGAATGATACATGAATGCACAAACTCATGACATTCTGTCCATGATAAAAATTTCATAAAACTATCACATCACACCACATGTGCATCACCCAGAGGTTATATTTTATAAAATGTAACAACACACAGCATGCACAACAATTCCCGCCCTGTGTGACTTGGGTTTTCCCTCGTACATGAGTTGGATGCTCCCATGAATGAGGTCATTACTAATTCCCCACAATGTTCAAATCTCTTTTCCACCATCCCCAAATAGTAATAAATATAAAATAGCTCCTCTGATACAACTTTGAAACATCCTCATCCTGGGTTCCACTAAATCGGTTCCCCCTGCGGGGTTATCACATGAACTCAACCACTCCTCCTCGTATTCCTGATTTTTTCGACTAAAAGTGAGGGTCTAATAGGTCACATAGGATGAATATCCTTTCTTCATTAGAGTAATACATAGTAGATCACAATATAAATAGCGTATACAATTGGAAACAACCAATAACATGCATAGACAAACATCTCCCAACCTCGGTACAATCCACAAGGAATAATACATATGTCATGTCATGCAACATTGCCAAGTGAAAAAATCCCAAATAGAGATAGATAATAGAATAAAAAAATTTTCATGACATAATGTCTCTATCCTCATAAACACATGTCACTTTCCCAACTCAACTCCCTAGTATTGGTCCCTTGCCCGTATCCTGACATGCAAGCCTGAAATCTGCTCAAGAACCCAACAGTGGCCCGAGAAGGTTGTGAGCATAACCCAGTATGCCACCACCAAAAGTGTCTACAAATATCTAGACTAATAGATAGAGAGTTAACATACAAATAAATAACAAGAATACTAAATACAATTCATGGGGCCACTCGTTATCAATCTATTCATTACTATACTAACCACGAGGCCAATTCATTATGCCTCATTTATTACATGTTCATCATCAATACCACTGTTCATAAGTTGGGAATTCTCATAAATTACGGATGATTCATGGAATTTATCATTTTTCATAATGGAATAAATAAGTCCCAAACCCACTAGGGATATCATATCACAACATCACTATATCCCCAAATCAAAGCCTCATTCTGGATGGAATGAAACCAATTGGGGATATGAACTTCGTCCCATTCCACAACTTGTGTATTTTGTTCATAGTCAGAGCATCAATATAACTCAACCTGTGGGTGGATCCTTAGTCTTTTATCTCACACCTCAATCCATGTGAACATGCTTTTCCATACATTCACCCCACACAAACATACAACAACCAAACACAACCAATACACACAACAATCATAATCCATAATAATCAACATAGTAAATAATATTGTGACATATACCATCGACAAATTTTCCAATTACATAACATAGAACATTTTTCCCAATTCCCAATCTCAATCCTAGCTCACTAATAATATTAAATACTTCCATTTATTTAACAAATTATACATATTTATAAACAACCTTATGAAATTAACTTCAACATATTCCCCATTTCAAATACCATTATCAATTCATGTTATTAAACATTTCACATGCACTAACTCTCTTAGGCATATATAAAATATTTCATAATCCTCATAAACAAAACAAAATTAACCAAAAACCTCATTTGGACTCCCATAATGAATATAACATACTAAAAAAGGAATCAACATGATCAAAAAACAACCTAGAACATACTTAGTTGATTCTAGGTCTGGAAAGTATCGGCACACCCCATGGGTGGCCTTAAATAGGTCAAATCATCCTTGATGAATACTATGGGGACCATGAGGGTTTCCATTTATCAAACATACACCCGAAATAAAAAATCAAACGAAGGGTTTCAAAATTAATATAAGAAGTTACAATTAAAAATGATGGACATGCAAAAATATATAGAAAAACAATTGGATATTACTTGTAGAACACCTACATCAAATACGTTGGAGAAAGAACTCCCAAATTTGGACATAGATCTGGATTCAACAACCTATTAATTCATAAAACAGTATTTACCCATAAAAGAATAGGTTTATATATTCGTATGGGGAAGAGATAAAGATAGAAAACCCTACCCAAGAAAAGGATGAAAGGAGTAGATTAGAATCACTCAGAGCTTCGACCTACAATCGACGGGGCTCCAAATGACATAGATGTGAAGGAGATTCACATATAGAAGCTCTTGGGAGATTTTGTTCATCACTAGGGTTTAGGGGTGGAGAAAAGAGGAAAATAATGAGTGAGGCTTTAGAACCCCGGATTGGCTATTTTGTAAATTTCTAAAATTTACTGGGATCCACGGTTTACCTACATGGTTTTCAAAGCATGCACAAACTATTAATGAGCCATATTCCAAAAACCACCCTAACAGACTATTTCTTAGGAATTCTAAATGGTAATATTAAACATGTTATAACTATGTGCAAGAATTTGTTCATGGATGCATGGTTACCAAGGATTCATTGCACTATTTTCAGTAACAGTGTGAAAACTGCGAAACAAGACCAGAAAACTCTATTTTTCAATTATTTGGTGCCCCGAACGCCTGGAACACACCCGAGACTTACCATAAACATGGGAAAATTAATTTAACCAAGATAAGGGACACACAATAAAACAGTAAAAAAATATACCTTATGATAAACCCTACATTGTTGAACCTACCCACATTAGGACGTCTCATCCTTGAACTTCTCTTCCTAATCATCTGTCACAAACTAACCCATATCAGGGCTCTAGCTGAAAATACCCCAAGCCCGCCTCCATAGGATAGGGGCTGGAGACTAGAACTGAAGGCATAACAAACTCTAGGAGGCCTTTCCCTAACAACATGTACACACACACATCCAAATCAACTAAAATGTACAGAGGAAAAGAGAAACAAGATAAAACACTGCTATATACAAACCAAAAATATGCATCGTCCCAAAAAAAGAACAAGTACTGGAAAGTAAATGAAAGAGAAAGGGGAAATATACATTCCCATCTAGAAAATTGCAACAACCCGAAAATAAGTGGAAAAGTAAAATAGTTGAGGGAGCCCTGTTCCTGGATTCCAAGCTATGACCACCACATGTGGTCCAATCCCCACATATCCCTATGCTCATATAAAGTCACGATCAATCGGTATGTCATCTTTAGGGGAACGCCGAGTGCAGTCAAAGCCCAAGAAGTGGTGATTATACAAATACTCAGTAGGATTCCCCAAATGCTCGATGGAGTAGTAAGTTAGGCACTGAAGTGGGAAGTTGTAGATTGAGCAAGGTACGGTAAAAGAGTACAGCTCAACCCAACAAATTTTTGAGGTAAGCTCATCTAAAAATGGGGAGCTATAAATAGTGAGAGGGTGAAATTCTCATTGGCTCTTCACTACCTTTAATAGGATAGTAGACTCATGAAAACCATGAGAAGGTAGACACAATAATCATGTGTCATACCTCATGCGCCTTCGCCTCTTCTGGAAGGAGAGTAACCAAATCCCAATGATTGAGTACATCAATACACCTCAATTAAGGGAACCTAAACATGAGAGTAATGGGATCTACATATCACTATCTAGATAGAGGAAAAGATTCTTCCATAATATTAAAAGTTCACACCATCGATGCCCAACATCTCCCCCATCTTCCCTGAACTACAAGTCAAAGGGGATCAATCACCTCACCTTGATACTATCCACGCTGGGTGGTTCTATCTTGCCCGAATAGTTCTATATTATGTCACACTAACGTATCATGGTGGGACAAGTTCCCCTCTTTCTCAAGTGTCGAAAGTCACATCATGTGCATCTCATCGCTATACCACATAGTTGATAGGTCATGTCACAAAGTCGTGACCCCACTATCCATCGCTACTGAAGGATATATTTATAAAAGTCACTAATGAACACCACTACCCAGCCCAGCTGAATGGTATGCCCACAAGAGTAACTGGAAAATGCCACTACCCAACTATGCTGGAGGGTAATCCATGAAAGATAACTGGTGAACGCCACTACCCAGATGTGCTATAGGGTAATCCTGGAATTATAATTGGCATACACCACTACCCAAACTTGCAGGAGGGTAAGCCTGAAAGAGAATGGAGAACACCACTGCCAAGCCCCTCTAGAGGGTAATACCAAAAGATAACGACGAACACCACTATCGATATTCACTGGAGGTTATGCCGATATTGCACTGGTGATTCTGAAGACATCACTTCCACCACTTCCATCATCATGCATCTCCTCAGATAGGAATCTCACTCAGAACATATTGCACCGTACTTCAAAATCCAATATGAAGAGCTCCATCGCGTCGTACATGAAAAAGAAAATTATGGAAGGAATTTCACAAGACACAATATGAGTTCAGAAGAAAGAGACACGAGTTTTAGAAGATTCATAATAGTACATGATGGGTGTGGGTCCCACACCATGTGTGAACCCTCCTCATCACTTGACCATGAAACTGACTCTTTATGGGTTCTAAATGGGTGAACAGGCACCACAATGTGTGAAGGTACTCCAAGAGTACATGACACAATTTTGGAAATTCCTATGAGTGCACGACTCTCATCGCTAAGCTGGATGGTAAGAATCCTAGGTTAGTAGACATGCCTCCTAGAACAATCCAAAAACATCGACCTTATCTCATCATACATCTTCTCCACTCACACAAGAGTTGGAGCTAACCTAAGATGTGGATTCTTTTCAAAAACATAAAAATGATCTTTCATTGATATTTATTTCATGTATCCTCATTTAATATGTTGTGAATAAGGCCCCATACATACAAACAGATCACATTATCTTGACCGTAGAAGAAAAACATGCATGATCAACTACTCAATCAAATGAAACAAAGTCCTGGTATAGAAGATGTAGCTCGTAGAATCATATGAAATCGATGCCCTGTGGGGCCTACAACTCGATCTTGAAACACGTCATGTGGATTGCACTATTACGATCCCCACTGAAAAACACCCAGGATCAGATATTCATTTCACCTGAACAGACATACAAAGAAACAATTGGAAAACATTTTATTTCACCTGATAGTATCCTCATGGTGCACATGGCTTGCCCTAAATTTAGAAAGTTGGATTGGGCTGTTTTAATTCCCTCAGAAAAACACATAGAAACGAGTATCCAAACAACCCCAATTGATGTATGTTGAAAACATAGAATTTCACCGTAAAACATATGAACCGGGCCTTGAGGGGCCCTCACCTAATGTCCAACCTGAATGCTTCTAAAAGCATCTCAAAAATACCACACAAGGACTGGGGTCATGTTTCCACTAACGGTGTGCCAATCAAATATCCCAAACGGGAGTTAGTTCTGATGAAAGAATAATTAATTAATTGATTAATTAATTAGTCACATTTAGTGTCTAATGATATTTAGCAACAATACCAATCTAAAATGGTTCTGAACTAGCTTTAGATAGACTATCCTAACTCGAGGGTCACAGTGCCTCTGACGACGTTTCAAACGGATGTCTCGTTCACGAGATACGTCTCATACAATATTTAATAGTAATTTATTATAAATAAATTAAAGAATTAAGGGTCCCCCATATTCCGACAGAGAACAGTAATTCCTGGAAACACTTTTCAAAATGTCTGTCTTGATGAGATGGACTTGTGGCCACAAACAGCGCGTCAATCCGACGCGCCCTTTAGAATATGTCCCCATTTGAATGCGAAGGAGACGTTCTGGGAACCCCAACCCAAATTGGCTGGACCCTCCTCCACTATTCCCACCCATCCCAACTGCACCGGTCCAGACTGTCGGCCAGCAGCTCAGCCGCAGGTCTAACCAAGCTCATCTTCCAGCTGCTGTACACCCGCAATATCCCCACACCACTGGATCCCTCATTCTCTAGACTACTCGTTCCACCTGTCGAAGTCCTACGTAGCCTCTCTAAAGCTCACCCCACCAGTCGCACACAAACATCGTCTGCACCTCCACGCTACACCCCCAGCTACCCCAACGCCACATCACTTCCGTTGTGATGCCACCAGCCTACTCTTGTGGTCCCTTGTGCAAACAAATGAGACCTCATCAGATGTCTGATTTCGATTCTGAAACCGGATTCGGGGTACTTTGTATGGGGCCTTCATAGAGATGCACCTCACTCATCGATCTGTCATGGTTTTGGCATGTCTGAAATTTTAGACTAAGAATGAAAATGAGAAAGATTTATAACAGGGCTCAGATGATGGTTGTGTTCATTTGTCCATAATCCTAATTATAAAATTAGATAATTTAAATATCTAATTTGAAAAAAAAACTCAAGAAATAAATGATAGTGTGAAAATTTACAATAATCCTGCCTCATTTTTGACCATTTTATGTTGGTGATTTTCCCCATTAGATCCCTCTTCGATCCGGCAATGTTCACACCTTGATCTAGTGTATAATGGTGAAGAACGTCGATGAATGGTAGGAATAGAGAGAAAGAGAGGATAAACAAGGGAAACCCCTAACTCAAAACTCACGTTTTTCAATTTATTGGAAAAACCTATTAGCACAAAATCTAAAACCATCATGACCTCTCATTTTATATCTAGCCTAGGTAAAATTATCCATTTCAAACTCAATGAAATTCTCAGATTTCCATTCCAAGTCTTCATATAAATGATATTTAAAAATATCTTAGTGGTAAAAATCACTAATTCATTATTCCAAAATGACAAATTTTTTGCTCGGTGACTTTTCTCAAAGAGGTCATGCACCGACAAAGCTTATACCCCTCCTAGGGTAAACTATACACTCTAAACTCAACCATGGAATCAGATTTCTGATCCGAGTTTCTGTTGGCATGTTAGTTGGGTTTGAGCTTTTAAATGAATGAATTAAAAAATTAATTCATATATTTACTTACCTCTAACGAGTGAAGGGTACGAACATCCCGTGCCGACATTCATTATGTCACACCTAGGGTAAATCCCACGTTCCAAACCCAATCGTAGTCTAATATTTTTGATATGATCAATTGTTTAAGAGATATTTTATTTTTATTTCGTGAAGAGTACAAGAAAAATTATTATGTTTGTATAATTTATTTCGAGCACAATTGGCCTCGGAATTGCACGTCATCTCAGTGCCTAGCTCTAGTAAAATATTTAGAAATATTTCAAAGTCCTATAGGGAAAAAAACTATGTCCCAACATCATTTATTTTTTCATGATTTTTTTCACCTAAAAGAAAAACTAGGACAAGAAACTTGGGATTATGAGCTCACACCTAGCTCTCCCACTCCCAAGAAAACATCCACAACACCACACATCCACAACACACGACCCAATGTGATGGTTCATCCTCCTAGGGTATTCTAAATTCGATGAAATTCATATGAATATGCACGTATCTTATCACTTACAACATGTGGAAGATGTGGTGCGCCAACTCCAGCTTTTGGCAGGGTAGATCAAGGTAGTAGGAAACCCAACCATCTTTTGAATGATTTCTGAATGGCCTGAAAAAACTTAGAGGACTTACATGGCCAATCCTCTACATTCCACATCATGATTGGAATCCTATTTTGGCCCTAGAACAGGGTTTCAAGATTCTATCCTTCAGAATATCTATTTGGTGAAACACCCAATGAAATCTGGTCATGTAAGATTTCACAGTAGGTGAATCACAGTTGAGACTCTATTACACACTCGAGGAGTGAAGGAGTCAACACCATTGACTAAAGAAAAATTTTCATCCACCTACACCAACATGATCAACTCCAGGTAAGCTAACTTCTACAAAACATCCCGTACCTATAGAAACTGGGACTCTCTGCTAAGGGAGTCTGCTACAATGTTGAATCTTTCCAGAGAATAGAATACCTCGAAGTCATAGTCTTACATGAATTTCAACCAAAACCTCTATATCATGTTCAAGTATCTCTGGGAGAAGACACACCTGAGACACTGGTGGTGTGAGAAAACCACAAGGCATTCTCCAAGAATATAGTGTCTTTACATTCTCAGGGTGAAGACAATCACTTCCATCACCACATAGTGATACGTGTAGTTCTTTTTATGGGGTATCCATCACCACGAGTTGTACTTGATATTATTATCAATATTGACATTGGGAATGCAAGGTACCAACAAATAGGGTAGGTGAGCAAGCTCATCCAACCCTAAGAGGATGGATATAGAAAGCACATTGAATAGCCCACCCATATTTTCCCCACTTGGAAGTAAAGTAATCCATAAAATAGTAACTCTTCCAAACCCACTAGTGGAACTTCAAGCAATGTAATGTCAAAAAGAGAGACTCCACTTGAAAATACAAGACCATCTCTGGCACTCTACTTCAATACCCTTCCATGAACACACATGTCATAGGGACACATCCACTACAACTTAATACTATCCTCTATGGGTGGTACTGACTTCCCCTCATGGTTTTTATTGTGTATAAAAACAACTCTTAGTGGGGGAAGATCCCCTATTTCTCATGCATTCAAAGCTACATTTAAAAACACCGACATAGGGTTACAATGACTCCCCACATCACCCTCGGTAACTCCTCGAACAATGAGTTGGAAGAAAAGAGTACCTCACATAGTTTCTAACATCTTCTACTAAAAAAGGTAGGAAATCCATATATTGTACCTCTTATCATCTCATGTATTGCATGATTGTATACATTTATAGCATGAACCCACCAACAACCCCATCCTCCTGCTCACTGAGCCAGACATGGACCTCTTGGTGGTGGTGGAAGCACCATGAAATTTCATCCACCAACCACTGTTTTCATACTATTCTGCCAACACCACCCCCCTTGAGACCACCCTATACTCAGTTGGGAGATATCTCATCATAGAGATGCCACTATAGTAGCGGCACATCTACCAACTTATCTGAAAACTCTTCACCACTGTTCGGGTAGTTTCATGCCATGTGACCTCGCCCATCAGAAGCATTGTACAAGTCCTACATGTGTTTTGTAGGTGCTCTATGTTGTCCTCAGACATGTTCTTAAGTCATATCAAGTGGAGGCCTCCTACGTTGAGGCCCTAATAACTGACATTTTCTAGCTGTGGAATACAACCCAACTCTATTGATCCCCCTACCAAAACTAGCCAAATGACATCGCTATGAGAGAAATATCTCTATATGAGTTCCTAATATAGAAGCCTAAGATGGGTGAGGATGAACAAGGGAACTATAATAGCATGAATATCCTCAATGGAGACCCTTATCAATCTTTTTGTCACGAAATTTGTCATCGTGGACCATGTCCAATGAGTACCGAGTAAGGTTTTCGAACCCAGTCATGTACTCATCCACTTCCATCACATCCCTACTGAAGTTGTAGTAGTTTCTAAAACCGTACATATCATAAGCAGGAGGTGTAGAAATCCTCCCTAAACAGCTGCTAGAAGTCATCCCATGAGAGTTATGACTCACTGTGCATATGATTTACCAGGCTATACCAATTCCAAACTACTCCATGGAAAAATATTGGTTGTGAAAGCCACCATCTGACATGTCAGTGTCCGAACAAGCCTGAGGAGGAAAACCACTACCTCTATCCAACCCTTCAATTCCTGAGGGTAGGGATCACTATGGAACCTTAGTAGTCTCTAATGTTGGAACATGTGTAGCATGCTCATCCTGCACTCGTCATCATCCTTCGATGCCAGTACTAACTAATACTCCATCGGTGTAGGTGGTTTTTCCTTTCCTCTTGGAGAATGGGTAATCATATGATGGATCCTAATCTGAGACCTCATCACTAACATAATCATTTTCACGAACCGAATCTAGTATAATGGTAGTCTATCATCTCAAATTCCTTGTAAATATGATCAAGGAGTACCACATTCAAATGAACATATATATATCAACAATGATAGGGATATGACTCAAGAAGGGAAGTCAAAGACACAATCTTATATGATTCATGTACCAAATGTAAACAAAAACAAGTGTCTCTGCACGACGAGTCAACAAGTGGGTAATCAAGGTCTTAATGAATGTCTATGTTGGCTGCCACACCATCACTGGACTCCCTATCCTGAGAGCCACTCTCAATACACACTGATATATGTTCCCTAAATCCCAACCAATTTCTTTTAGGGATCTTCCAAACAAATTTTCAATTAATTAACAACCTTTGATACAACTTTCTCATGACCGGACCCATAGTGGGGCTCTAGTCGCAACTACCCATAGACCCCCTCCATAGGCCAGGGGTTGGAAAACAACACCGAAGGAAAAAAAACTCTGGTAGGCCTTTGCCTATATACCTGTACACACACACGTAGCCAACTCAATTCAAAAGTGCAGAAGAAAAGAAAACAAGATACAACATTGTAATATATAAATCACAAATTTGCATCAACCTCTAAATAGTGAAATTATATGAAATTAACTGAAAGGGAATGAGGAAAAATATACTCGCAACAAAAAAGTGCCACAACGAAGAAATAGGTGGAAAATTAAAACAGTTGAGAGAGCCCCGCTCCTGGATCCCAATCTACGACCACTACACGCGGTCCAAGAACCCCATATCCCTATGTTATTCTTAAGTCACGATCAACCTGTCTGGTGTCTACATGGTCACACTGAGTGTGGGAAAATCCCAAGTATGGGTCTGTATAAAAATGCTCAGTAGGATTCCTCAAAGGATCAAGGGAGGAGTAAGTGAGGTACTGAATAGGGAAGTAGTATAATGAACAAGCTATAGTAAAATATTAGTGCTCTTCCCAATAATGAAGTGATGTAAGTTCTTCCAAACAGTAGGAGATAGAAACAACGAGAAGGTGAACTTCTCATTGAGTCTTCTGTAAATATAGTAGTATATTATACTCATCCAAACCATGAGAGTCTTGATACAGAAAGCATGTGGCATACCCGACGTGTCTTCCCCTCTCCTGGAAGAAAAGTAACCAAAGCCCAAGGAATGGGTACTGAAATACACTATATATATTACAAACTAAAGGAACCAAAACGATAGAGTAAGGGGATATCCATATCACTAGATCAGCCCAAGAAAAGAGTTCCCAACAGTTATAGATATAAACACCATCGATTACCAGCATATCACCAGTCTTCCCTAAACATCAATTAAAATGGGATCAATCACGAAACCATGATATTATCCACCATGGGTGGTACTGTCTCACCCCCACAGTATTAGGCCATGTCACAAGGTTGTGTATTTGTGGGAAAAGATCATGTCCTTCTTGAGAGTCTAAATCCACATCAAGTACATCTCATCGCTATACCGCATAGTCCATAGATTGTGTCACAAAGACATGAACCCACTATCCATCCCTACTAGATGATATAATTATAAAATTCACTGGAAAATTCCACCACCCAGCCCAGTTTTAGGGTAATCCTCAAATAGTAACTATATAACTCCACTGCCTAGCTATGCTGGAGGTTAAGCCCTAAATGATAACTGGTGACCACCACTGCCCAGCTATGCTAGAGGGTATGCCCTAAAAGATAACTGGTGTACACCCCTTCGCAGCCTCTCTAGAGGGTAATATCGAATAATAATGGTGAATAGCACCGCCCAACCTTTCTGGAGGGTAATACCAATAGAAAATTGTGAACACCATTGTCTAGCTTCGTTGGAGGGTAATCCATGATTGTTGTAGTGATTCCTAAAACATCAATGCCATCACTTTCATCATCAAGTATCACCTTAAATAGAAACCACACTCGAGACATCTCACATCGTATCTCAAAATCCACTATGGATGGTACCACCATGTTTTATGCAGAAAAACACTCAAGGTAGGCTACTCACAGGCCACAATACATGTTCAGACGACTAAGATACGAGAGGTATAAGATTTGTAGTAGTAAATAACACATGTGGGGCCCACACCACATGTGACCCCACCTCATCGCATGTTTGTTAACTTAACCCTTTACAGGCCCTAAAGGGGTAAACAAGTACCAATACATGTCAAGTTACTCCTAGTTTACATGTTATTATAGTCACAATGCCGACGAGCGCACGACGATAGCCGCTAATCCGGATGGTCATAATCATAGGTTAGTAGACACACCTCCTCAGAACATAGACCGTATCTCATCAAACTCCTTCTTCATTCTCACAAGATTCAGAACTAACATAAGATATGGATCCTTTTTAAACACATCAAAAGATGTTCCATGAATAATTCATTCATGTTTTGAAATTTTATTAGAGATTTTCAATAAGGCTCTACACATTCAAATGGGTCACACTGTCGCGATCCTTTCAATAAAAGACAAAATATAAACTACACACTAGTTCAAAATGGACTCCTACTGTAGAAGCTGCATCTCCTAGTGTCATACACAAACAATGCCCCATGGGGCTCACACCTCGACCCTGAAACATGTCACATTGATCACTTCATTATAATCCCCACTTAAAAACACAATGAATCAGATATTTTTTTGTCTCGAATATTCATACAAAAAAACAGTTGGAAATTTTTTCATTTCACCTGAAAGTCGCCTCATGGGGCCCACTCCTTGGCCCTGAATTTAGGTGGATGGATTTTTCCTTTGCAATCCCCTCAGAAAAACACTTAGAAAATGTATTAAAACACCCCAAACAAATTTTAGGTGAAAAGTTTTCATTTCAACGTAAACCATACAAACCAAGACATGTGGTCCCGACACATTTTATCCAACTTGAAAACTTCTAAAAGAATCTAAAAAAGTATGCATGTGGACTGGGTTCACACTGCCACTGATGGAACATCAATCAGATATCCCAAATGGGAGTTAGATCCGATGAAAGAATGATTAATTAATTAATTATTCAAATTTAGAATTTTCTACCACCGAGCAATGAAACCAAACTGAAAATGTCCTGAACTAACATTGGAAGGACCTACTCAACTCTAGGGTCATACCGCCTCTGACGGAGCATCATACAGACATCTGGATCACGATATCTATCCCTTGAAAGTTTAAATAATAATTAATTATTATTAAATTAATGAGTTTCGGGTCACCCATCGTGGGGCACAGAACCTAAAATCCCCAAAGACCATTTCAAAACGTTAGTCTCAATATTAAAGACTCATGGACATAGACAACACATCAATTGGACATGCCATTTAGAAGTTCTTCCTGTTTGAACATGAAGTGGCCCAACTGGGTCAGTCCAACCCAAATTGGATGGACCCTCCTCCACTGGGCTAGCTCATCCTAACCAGCCTGATCTAGACCACCGTCCCATAGCCCAACCAAGAGTCTGAACCATATATTTTTGGACCTATGGCCACGGCCCATGTCCACACCACTGGACATGCGGTTCTAGTTCTCCAGATCATATTGGCCGCATGATGAGTCTCTATTTGCACACAGCACAAACAGGACCCACGGGACGCGGGTCCTTGTCCACCGCTCCCCCCAAGGCTCTAACCATAGTGGAACCCTCTTACTAAGCGTGATAGCGCCCAACTTCCTGGATTACCTCTGAGCTCCACAGTCCTGGTGCACCACGCTGACACCACCGTCTCCACCTGAATCTATAGCCTTGCCCTGCTGCACTGCACCGAAGTCCCCTAGACTCCACTCAACTGTCGGCAGTGGGACACTAGTACTGACCCCATGATGATGGATCCCTCACACTCCGGCCTACTCACTCCGCCTTTCAGAGTCCCACGCCGCCACTATCAAGCATGCAGCATTGGACTCACATTAACGTTGTCCACACCTCCACGATACACCCTCGGTCACCCTGATGCCTCCTCGCTTCCACCGCGAGGCCATTTGCTTACTCTGGTGATCCTTTCCATGCACCATCGGGACCTCATCGAATATCCTATTTTGATTCAGAAGCTGGAGTCAGGGTCTTCGAGATGAGGCCGTCATAGCACTACCCTTCGCCCTTCGATCCATCATGGTATTGGTATGTCCGGAATTTTGGACGAAGAACTCCCAAGAACAAGATTTAAAATGAGGCTCGGACAATTGTCATGTTCATTTTTCCCTAATCCTACTTATAAAATTATAGAATTTAAACAATTTATTTGATGAAAAATTCAATAAACTAATAATGGTGTGATAATTTACAAGAATCCTACCTCATTTTTGACCATTTTACATTTTCTAGATGCCCGCTGCGATCCTGCTTCGATCTAGAGGAGTTTGATCCTTGATCCGGTGATGAATGGCGAACAATGTTGAATAACAGTATAGAGAGAGATATATATATATATAGGAAGAATAATGGAAAACCCTAACTCCAAACTCTTGTTTTTCTATTTATAGAAAACTTCTCTTAACAATGAATCTGAAACAATCACACTCTGTCATTTTCTATCGTGCCTATGTAAAATGATCGAACTCAGCGGAAGTCTCATATTTCCATTCTGAGGCGTTGCTCTAATGTTATGTGAAAAAATATCTATGATAAAAATCAATAAGTCATTATAATAAAACGATGATTTTCCCCTTGGATACTTTTATTATAGGGACCCTCTCCCGAAAAAGCTTATACACTATCTAGGGTAAACAACACACTCAGAACTCAACCATAGACTCAAATTTCTTATCTGAGTTGCCTTTTGAGAGAAATTTGTTATTGAGATATTATATGAATGAATTAATAAATTAATTTATCCATTTCCTTACCACTAATGAGAGAGGGGTCTGAACATCCTATGCCGACATACATTATGTCTCACTTAGGGTAAACACCATATTCCGGACCCAGCCGTAGACTTAAATTTTGTATATGCTCGATATTTTATGATATATCATGTTTCAATTGCATGAATAGTACAAAACCACTTATTGTTTTTGTATAATTTATTCCAGGCACACTAGGCTTCGAAATTGCATGTCATCTCAGCCACTAGCTCTGGAAAAATATGTAGAAATATTTCAATGTATTAGAGGGAAAAAACCACGTGTCTACAACATCATTGATATTTCGATGGAAAGAGACAAAGACATTGGATCTGAAAATATGATTCACATTACCATGTTTCTTCCAAGATGTTTCCCTGCTACCATATAATATGAACCAATGGAAGTACATTACCCCCTAATATCTTCTCACTATGATCCACAATACAAAACCGATTCCACTCAAATGACGCATTTGTATAAATATCAACACATCGTCATCTATAACATGTGTTGGATCATGTTGATACCACCAGTGTTTAAAAAAATGAAAAACATCATGCATCCCAATGTACCATTATGTAATATCTATTTGGTAAGCCACATGTATGATCCTATCCACAATCTCAAACGTCCCAAGATAATTGGGTTCCAAATTTTCCTAATTCCAATTTAAATGGTGATCCATCCTTGGTGACACAAAAAACACACAATCGCCTACCATGAACATGAGGGGTATAAAACACCGATCTTGATATGACTTATACCAACTCTTTGTTGTTTCCATACTAATTTGAATCAACTGAATCTTTGTCGATGTATCCTATACAAGACTCTATCTTAATATATCTGACTCCACAACTTCAAAACAAAATAATGGAGATATACACAACCTCCCATAGAGTGTCTCAAAAGGATCAATATGAATTCTAGCATGAAAACTATTGTTGTAAGAAAGCATAATGAGTGCAATATGATTTTACAATGAACCACCGAAATCTACAACACAAGATCTCAACATGTCCTATAATACCTTATTATGAAACTATGTATTTCTATCTTTCTATAGGTGATAAGACGTACTAAAAAACACATGGGAACCAAGCACCTATTATAGCCCATTCCACAACCACAATTTAAAACATGGTTCAGAATATGAAACTATGGTTGTCGACACACCATGAATCCAAAATATCTATCAAACATATAACTCACTCAACTAGCCGACTATATAAGTTTCTTAGATTGTCAATAAATGATTTAATTTATTCAACTCATCCACAATAAACCAGATTGCATCATTCTTTCAAGGTGTCCTTATAAGACCCACTATGAAATAGATAGTTATGTCATCCCAATACCATTATTGAATGTCCAATGACTATAACAAACAAACTGGAAATCAATACTCAACCTTTACCAATTTAAAAGTAAGACATCATTCCACAAAACCCACAACCTCTCACTTCATTCCGAGCAACCAATACTATCGATGAATATCACGATATATTTTAGTAAAACTAGGACTTAATTCTCATTTTTAGGCATGGAAACCATACATCAACACATCCCTCACACTCACTAGTACCACAACACGGACCTGAACATAGAAAACTCAAACAACACCAATATCCCAACTAGAAGGTGAATCCCCACATTTGAGACTTTACTTCGATAAAAAACGGTCTGGATCCTGTATATGACTCTCTTTGAAATGGTCAAAAATAATATGATCAATTTATAAAGATACAAGGTTCATTTGACTATTCCCATCCTATGCATTTGGGTGCATCTCAGTAAAAAAATGCACCATTTTTCATTCAGAGATGGATTCATGTACCACATGATTATGACTCCTCTGGCTCAGATCATCTGCAACTATATTCAATTTCCCCAATGTGTAAACAAAATCTAAATAGAAGGATTGTAGGTACATGACCCACATCCACTATTTAATAATCAAATCCAGTTGAGAGTAGATAGACCTTAACCATTTATGGTCAGTAAACACCATGATAAACACCCCAAAAATATAATTCCACCAACTCATTAAGTCATAAACCACATATGACATCTCAAGATCATGAGTAGGGTAATTTAATTCATGAGACATAAACTATGTTGATAGATAAGATACATACCAATAGTCTTGTATCAAAATTTCCTGGAGTCTAACACTTGACGCATCAGAGAACAATGTGTAATTCTTACTCGATTCAAGTTAGACCAGAATTAGTGTAGTAGCTAACTGCTTCTCCAATTCATGAATAGCAGTTTCAGATGCCCCTGACCAATCAAACATGAAACCCTTCTTTATTAATCTTGAGTTTAGTGCTATCAAAATATATAAATTCATAATGATCCTCTAGAAATGACTGGACAAACCTAGAAAACACCAAATATTAGAAACATTCATGCTCTACTTACAAGATATCATATCCTGTAACTTCTGTCAATCTACCAACCACTTATCTCCAAATCGATAATCTCCATGAAATGAACATTATCATTATATAACTAATTTTTTTTCTTTAGGTAGATACTGTTCTATCAAAGTTTAATAAAGATGATGTCATGTTTTTTTAATGATCGTCAAGAGTTTGTGAGCACTCCAAGATATCATCAACAAATACAACCATTAACTGATCGAGATCTCGATGAAATATTTGGTTCATTAATTCCATAAATATAGAAGATTCATTGGTCAACCTGAATGACATCACAAAAAATTCATACAACCTATACATTATCCATAAATATATTTTTGGTACATCAGAAAGTCTCACCCTAAACTAATGGCATCATAATCTCAATTCGATTTTGGAGAACACTGTGGTACCTCTCAGTTGGTCAAAATGGCCATCTATTTTGTGAAGTGAGTATCAATTCATAGTAGTCATCTAATTTAACATCATTTAGTCAACAAAAAATTTCAATGATACTTCATCATTCATAGAAAAAAGCATGGGTGATCCCAATAGAGGTGTACTAGGTCGAGTGAATCCCCTTTGATCATGCTCTTCTAGTTGATCCATTAGTTCCTAGAGTTCAATTGGCACTATTCTATATAGTGGAATAGAAACTGGATTTCCCCTAGTAATAACTCGATTGTGAATTCCACATCTCATTCAGGTAGTTGTTTGAAGAAATTTACAAGAAACACATCCTTAAATTGATACACCATCGGAGGAAATAATTGTATCTCCAACTCTCCATCGTCAAGAATAAGGCATGCCACTTGGGGTGTGAGTTCCCCAAACAGCGAAAAAATTGGCCCTGCAAAGCCTGCTTGAACATCCAAATCACCAGAAAAGAAAAACGGGTATCCATTAAGAGAGTTGACCATTACCATAAGATGGTAAAAATTGATATGTGCCTGATATATGACTATGTAGTACATACCCAAGTTCTGGTCAAAACCTAACATGTAAATGAAAAACAACATCCATATAAAACGATAACCACCATCCTCTAAATCACAACCTCTACACTATCATATATCCTCAACTCACACCCCCAACAGAGTATCAATTGACATCACCCCACACACATGTTCCACGAATAGGCCCAAAATAACCACGAGATGTTTAGATATAAAAGAATATGTTTAACCTATGTCAAATAAAGCATTAGAGAGTGTGTAATATAATATAATCGCACCTCAAATGGTAGATGATTCATCCTCACCACCTACAGGTGTAAACTAAACTGTGTGCAAGGGGTCTTGTCCCTATAGACTAAAATCCATCCTGATTACCCTTCACTTCACTTCTCTGTTCATGCAGATGGTCTCTTCCTAGATTTCCACATCCACCACCCCAACCAGTATGACTAGTGGAGCTCCAACTACCTACCTTATATGAGGTGTTCAATCCCATTCCCGCACTCGGTATCATATTTTGACTTCCATACATGCCCGAAGACCAAGGGTTCATGTAGAAGTTCAATATACATACCAACCTGCCATAAAACTGACACTCAACTATTTGTAAGGGACACTGACCCCGCATGTGACCCAACCTGCCACACTGATAAAAGAAAACCCGATCGCCACCCTGAGAAACTGACATTCTCTTCTGACTATTTTGGATACTTTCAGCTTGATGGAAACTTCCATAATGATTCTTACTTCCATGTGAATCTA
Organism: Viscum album; assembly: GCA_963277665.1. NCBI lineage: Eukaryota > Viridiplantae > Streptophyta > Magnoliopsida > Santalales > Viscaceae > Viscum > Viscum album. The sequence continues at coordinate 295,655,730 of OY728132.1, read as the reverse complement.
TACCCATTGTCCACCCAGTTGGTACCACAAGTCCACCACCTAATGTTCCCTTCTGGTTCCCCTCTGAGATAAGGCCTTGGTGGACTAAATCTATTATCCTATCTAGATGAAATATGTTCACATGGTACTTAATCTCATGCATAAGTCCATCCTAGAATCTTTTTCAATAGTCTCACAATATTCATCCATAATATGGATGAAAAGACACAAGTTAATGAAATTAATAGCCTAATCCATCACTGATGAATCCCCCTGAGTAATACTCATAAACTTCATAGGCTTCTCCGGCCTCATATTTTCTGGGAATTAATCTTCCAGAAACATTTCCTGAAATTTTTTCATGAAATTCCTTCATCTTGCTCTATCTGAACCATAATATCCCACCAAATCTTGGCCTAACATCATAACATCTACGCTGATAACATGACCCTCTTCTCTAGTGGATTCTTCAGATGAGAAAGAATATTCTATATAAATAATATAAAAAAATAGATACCTTTGGCCCACCATATCTGGTAACGGTTGGAGGGTGTAGTAGCTGGAACTCCATAGTCAGCTTGAACATACTCGACACAACCCACCCTATGTCTCATTCCATCATCTACATAAAATGAGAAATATTAACATGGAGATTCTCTTTGATATTATCTTGAACCACCCGATCCTCTTGCTCCACTGTTAGGGGACGATTCTCTACAATGTCTTCCTATCACCCATCTAGCATGCATCATCATGGGTGGATTTTTCTATAATTCAGAAGATAAGTTTTAGAAAAAACCCATACATATTTCACAAATTTAAGGGAATAATATTAATTAACCACCAAAAAACTATTTCACATACACCACCCAAACAAGTCGGATCATGCTCGAAACACTACCCTCAACCATCCCTACCAGGGTCATAGTCAACACAAGGTAACTAATTCACCTGAATAGAATCCTTACCTTATATACCATTTCAAAACTATTCTCAAATCACAACACCCTATAATAACATTTTCTTTCACATACCAACATTTATCAATCATAATTACTTAATTATTGTTTATCATTTTCTCCCCACTGAACCCATTTTTATTGTTTTATTAGACACAATTTGAAACGCTTTTACGAATTTCAAATGCATTCTATCCTCTATTAACCACACACTTTTCCATGTGTGTGGGCCTAATATGATGAATCCTTATTAAATACATAGCTTCGTAGAATGATTCATGAATGAAAAACCTCATACCATTCTGAACATGAGAAAAATATCATAAAACTGTCACATCACACAACATTCGCATCACCCAATGGTGAAATTTTACCCAATGCTACCACACACAACATGAAAAACAATTCCCACCCTATGTGACTTGGGTTTTCCCACAAACATGGGTTACCTAATCCCATTCATGAGATAATTAATGAAGCTTAAAATTTTCCAAATATCATGTATGTCATCCCCAAATAGTAATAAATAAGAAATAAATCACCTGATATTTATTTTTAACATCGATGACTTAGGTGCCACCAAATTGGTGTCGTAGGCCAGGTCATCACTCGAACTCAAGCTCACCTCCCCATATACTGGAGTTTTCTGACTAGTAGTGAGGGTCTTATAGGTTACATGGGAAGAATATACCCAATTTACTAGATTAAGACACATCATATCACAATATAAAAAACTAAATCAATATTAAAAACCCAATTACATTCATATCCAAACGTCTCCAAAACTAGGTAGAGTTCACAAGAAACTTAAAATATGTCATGAAATGCTAAAATGACTTGTAAAGAAAACCCCAAATAGATACAAAGAATAGAATTCCAAAAAAAATTCATGACATCAAGCCTAAGAACTAATCCATGCATGTCCCATATTTAACTCAGTTCCATAGGATATGGCACTTCCTTTGTACTGACTTTCAAGCATGAAATATGCTTAGGTACTGAAAGCACAGAAAATTGTCTCCTATCGAACATTCAAGGTTCCAGTGCTCTGCTAATGTGTATATCAGCACTCAGTTCGAATCCTCAGAGAGGATAATTTTTAATAGTCCATTGTTTTTAGTTGATTGTATTTTGATTGTGCTATTTTTTTAGCTCAATTGAATTGATTGATAGAATATGATTGATTTAATAATTTGATAAATATTTGGGTGATTTCATCACAAGGTACTTAATCTTGTGATATCCTTGATCCTTCCTTTATGTTTCATTGAATTAACACCCATGAAACAAGTTGATGTTGACTAGAATTCCCAAGTGTTATGGCTTTACTCAAATCCTTAACATAACATATTGTTCTGATATTAATCATATCTTAGTTGTGGTAGTGTATTTATGGTCCCAATAATTCTTGTAAACCACACTTCAAACCAAACATGTCATTAATCCTGGAATTTTTTTGTCTAACATACACAACGTTAATTTAAATAATATTGATTGAACAAAATATCTCAATCACTTAACATCCCTAAATATTGACTCACCCCAATGGTAGATTTACTCTGCCATTAAGATGGTTATTAATCTAGTAATATGTGTATATGGTGATGAATTATAAATATAAAAAAATGAATGGGATAATAAAATAGTTGTGTATCGAACACACACAAACGAAGGGTAATGAGAATAAAAAACGAACATCATATTGAATGAGAAATCAAAAAAAGAGAAGGGGTTTCAACATTATTTAAAATATTTTATGATAAATAAAATTTAATAACACACAATGGATGATTAAAATACAGTATAAGAATAAACATGCACTATAAAAGAATTACAAAAACAACACTAACGAGATTACAAATGAAGTAAAACACAAAATTAAATGAAAACAAAGAGGGGAGGAAGGGTCTCTCAAGTGAAAACATGGGTTTGGAATGTCCTTCAAGGATTTTGGAAGAGCCTTGGTCATGCCAATTGATCCTCCTTTATTCTGAATTTCCAACCTCTTGTAGGAGGGGAGGGGCTGTATTTAAAACTAATGTTGTGGGATGTTTTCATTCCAAAATTGACCCTCCATGTGGCATGAATATTGGACCATACAGAAAGCATAATATTGAAATGTAATATTTTTAAAAGTTGTAGATATACATTTTTTCTACCTAATCTGAACATTTGAGGCTTTTAGACTTATGGATCCAATGTTATGAAGGTTTGAATAAACAATGGTAATATGTCCATTTCAATTCATACTTTTCTAGGTCAAAATGTGAATTGGTTTTTAATAGGAATATGCCCTCAAATCTGAAAATATTCATAAAAAATGTTGGCCGCCAATATCCCCTAACTCACCCTGCAGAATCAAAGCTCTAATGGATTTCTCTATCAGGATAAATATCAAATTTGGTGTGCTGATCCCAATTCCCGGACATAAATGTGGGATAGACTTCAAATATTTTTTTGGGCCCAATGTTTTTAGATTTAGGGCTTGATTTTTTTTATATGTGACTCCTTGAATCGTTACTTTAATTTTGGATGAGAATAAAGGAATTTGGACTCATATATTTATCCCAGTAATTCAATCATCCAAGCCGCTCTAGATTCTTTAAAGATTCTATGGGCCTTCTTCTGAGGACAATATATGTAACGCCCCGACCCCAGTGACCCAGAGACGGTGCATTATTTTAATACATTGGCATGATTACAAAGAATCAAGTCCCAAAGGACCGATCAGTTTAGCAGTCTTGGAAAATAGATTACATACATGAATGTTACATTACACTTCATAACATACAAAACAACATAAATAATCCTTTATGAATGCCATTATTCCCTTGTCTTAACCCTGTATATCAATCACAATATAGTTCTTGGACTCATAGGAAAAATAAAACATAGAAAGGGGTGAGCTCAAACGCTCTGTAAGGGTAAGCAATACAGCAGAAACTTTAATAATTAAGCATAAACATTTAAGGCAATGTATAAATAAAACAAAATACTTTTAAACTTAAACTTCAACATAGTATGGAAAAAATAAAATGAAATAATGCCATTTAGTTATTCACATGGATATTCTACTAATCGAATAATCACATGCAATATCAATAACCACTTTCATAATGATGGAATGCATAATGCCAGACTATCATAACTACATAGCCAAGGCCTCGTTCTAAGACTACAAATAAGATTTTGTCAAGGCCTTGTGCCAAGACACTAGTTTGTCTGATCAGACCTATCGATGCATCGAGGATCTATAGCGGGTGCCACCCGTCACTTACTAAGTCCAATTCATTTCCATATGAAAAGGTTTAAACATAACATAAACATTCGTATTAAAACTATCATACGAAATGTCAATACTTTCTCCATAAACCATGAATGGTATAAAAATAACATATCCCCATTAAAAAATATCACAAAACATTCAATAAAATACAAAAGTTTTTTATCATAATAAATCAACTTCAAATAAGCTTAAAAACCATCAAAGGATGTTGACATAGATGAAATCAAAACTATTTTAGAGAAATATCTCTTTTCTCTAAATCATTGAAAAGTCACACATTTATAAAGTAAGTAATTTAAAAGAGATTTTTGAATCAAAGTGTCCCATCCCACTTTGAATCTTTTGAAAATAAATAACATTTCAAAACATTCATGTCCATATAAATAAATCATTAAAATCATATTGAAAACATAGACATTAATTAAAAATATTTGGAAATATAAATCGTTAAAACATTTAAAATTATGATCCTGATATAGAATACCTTTCCCAAATTATTAAAATATTCATTTTCAAATCATTTAAAGTCACATAATTATAAAATAAAACATTTAATTTGAAAATATTCTTATAATCTTGTAAGGGAAGCTTCAATGATTTTATAACGGCGGAGAATAGCCGCACCCGCCGTATAAGTTAAAAAAACATTCTTACCTAAATTTTGTCAAAAAGGTTAAAAGCACCTTGTTTGGAAAATGATGGAAAGATTCCTTTATAAACCTATTATAAAATTTAAAAAAAGGGTATAAATGACTTTAACCCATATTCTTTGTAAATAGTAAAAAAAATTTGAAATACATTTCTAAGAAACATGGATGTGGATGATAAAGAAATTCCAATAGATTATTACGTATAAACAACCTTGGATAATGAAGAGATTGCGAAATAAACCCTTACCTTGTACTTTTCCTTGGTTAGGGATAGTTTAACCTTCTGTATAATGGTGAAATAATTGTTATTAAATTATACATGAATCATATACATTCATATGATATCATATATGATCTTTTAACATTGCTTTGTTAATAATATCTTAGTATTATCGTCGTTTCGGGTGTTAACTTACTCATTTTCTTTTATATGTTTTGTTACGTAAGCCGTAGTTTTCATGGATAGGTTGTACCTTATTCATATCCATAATTATATCAAGTCCTTAAAAATTATTTTTAAATCATCAAATGATAATTATACTTGAATGGATATGATAGATAATGAATCTCATCGCGTTCATGGAGACGGTAGTCCGTACGTACGCACAAGCAGAAATATCATTCTTTTGATATTAAAATAATATATAATAAGATGTTATATCATATATAAATAAAAATTATCATGTTATATTTATTATTTACATGAATTACACATCATTATTATACCCATCCAAATAATAATGTTTAGAATAACAATTACACCACGACGTGGAGACGGTAAGCCATACGTACGCACGTATGGTGACATGTCATTAAAAGGATGGATAGAATACTGAAATATGTTTGTACCATTTTTATAATAACACAAAAGTATATATAATATACTGGAGTTATTATTTTAGAATGTCAATAACAATGAAATAAGAAGTGGAAGAAGAAAGGAACTTGAAAAAGGGTGGTCAAATCGTTACCTCTTCTTTGGGTTCTTCCTTTTGATTTCATCAAAAGGGCTCTATAGGATGGATTTAAGACTAAAGTAATGCCTCTAGGATTAAGTGAGGGAAGTTGAGAGAGTATTTGGGCAGGGGTTTGCCGAACCAAAAGGCTTTGAATGTCTTAATTACCGAGAATGGGGAGTACCCTTTTATAAGAGGGGTGAGGGGGACCTTTGGAAAAGCTAGAAATATTGTTTTATAAGAAATTCATATTCGGTTTCGAATGGCTCCAAAGTGGATTATTTTGAGTTTAAGGTGGGGATGGGTTTAAAATCACACAACCAATAGAATTTAGACAGGTCTGGGTCACTATATTAACCTTATCTTTAAGTATTAACTCTTAGTTAATTAGTTTCACTTTTACATTGTCTCTTTGTATTTTATATTATATGGTTAATAAAATTACGATATACATCCAAGAGACCACCAAGTGGTCCATTAATGATACACCTATCATTATATAAGTCTCTTTTCCGAACATTAGATTTTTAGGAATTAAATATCAATTAATAATATAATATTTGTTTTAAAAACTCTTTTATGTAAATTTTGACACTATTCAATAATTGATTTTTTTAAAACTCATAACAGAATGATTACTTCGAAAATAGTAAATTAAATCAATCCTAACATATTATATTAACCTATAAAATTATTTTTATTTATAAAAAGTCTCAAATTATATTTATTTGGGTATTTATAATATCAATTATTCTAATTTTTCACTATTATGTTAATTACTGCATCATCATTGTGTCATAATGAAATCAAATTATATAATGTCTAAAAATTATAAATAAAATACCATTAAGTAGGAAATCTATTTATATTTCTAATTAATATTTATAGTCGAAAATCCAACACATATAACCCAATGTAATTTTTTTTTCTAAAAGATATATGCTTCTGTCATTTTTTTATTCATTTTAACTTAATTAAAATAAAGTGTCCCTATCACTTACAAGTGGCTCCATGGGGTCCCAAAATCGACCCAAAGATGCCCATGGTCGGACATGTATCAACCAATAAGATTAGAGCACGTTTTAGGTTAATTGTTTATTATTATAATATTATTTTTTAACCCTTATTTACCGGATTTACCCTTTAACCATGGTAAATAAAATATTTACCGAAGTAATTATTCAAAATGAATAAAAATAAAAGTTACCTATTTACACAATTTTAACATCCTGATTCCAAATATGGAATCCATTTTTCCAATTTCAAAACATAGAAGTTACAGAAATTAATTTAAAATTAATTCCCGTTGTTAAAACAAAAAGCGTGGTTTTAAGAGATAATAACTATCAAAAGATTGACACTTGTTTATGTCTGGTTTAATTGTGAAATTTTGTCCAATGACCAAAATTATATTAAATGGTAAAAATATATTCTAAATATAATTTAAAACCACTCAAATTCATAATTTATCACTACTAATAATTTTGATTAAAAAAGTTGTTTTTAATAAAATTTAGTAATTTTCACTATTCATGAAAATATAAGTCTTCTGAAAAGAACCAATATTCCACCCTAGGATAAATTCAATATTTCTAATCCAAAAATGAAGTCCATTTTGAGAGATAAAATGTATAAAATTTTAAAAAGTAGGTTTTACTATTCATTACGACTAGGTTGATTTGTTGTAGTGTGTGTTAGAACTCGAAGTTAAGTACAACACACGCTACAATATTTTTCAAATAGAAGTGTACAGTGGAAGCATGGGGTGTTATATTGTAAATTTTTTTATGTCCCAATTCTAAAGAATAAATTTATTTAGTCAAATTTAATATATAAAAGTTTAAAATATTGGATTTAAAAAGGGTTTACTATTAAAGTTGGTAAAAGTGCATTTTTGAAAAGTACTTCTTTTATCTGAAAAAAGGAATTTTATCTTACATTATGTCTAGGAAACTCATAATACGGATTCTAAAATAAGAAGGATTATATAATGTTTAATATTTAGTTAATACTATTCATAACCTCTTTTTAACGGATTGTTTGGTAAGTCATGGTGCGCTGGAACTCAGTGTTGCGTGTAGTGAAAGTTATTGAATTATTTTGAATAAATAACACACTATGAAATCTAGGGGTGTTATATTATCCCCTCCTATAATAAATTGCGTCCTCGCAATTTGAAATTTTTTTTCGAAAATAAAAGGTTCAAAATAGAAAATATCTTTGTGGGAAAACCCACATCGGAAATTGGGTTACTAGAATTTAGTCTTAATATGAGGAAAAGAGAAATGAAAGGGTCACCACCAAATTATGATATTGATTAGGAGAACATTGGTGGAAATTAGAGACATATAATTGGAGGAAAAACGTAAATATTTATAGGTAGTGATTGAGGACATCAATCACAATCAAGTGTAAAATTGAGGTCTTTAAATTCATCAATCTATGATGATTTGAAATACCATCGGTTAAAAAAAACATATGGTATTAGGATAACAAATTTTTTGTTTTAGGATTCCTTAAATAAAGTATAAGAATTAATTTATTAATAGAATAATAGAAGAAGAAAAATATATTCTTGACATGTAGAGTTCCATCCTTTAACTAATTTCTACCACAAACTCATCATTCACTCTAAAATATAATAGAACGCAAAAAATATATTCTATTTATCCTATTCGTATAGGGTTCCAAAAAAATGAATTTATAATTCATCTACAAGATCTTTTAAAAAAACTACATTATTTAATCTCGGACATTACGTGGGCCAGTGGTAGGTGATACACCCTTTCCACCCTTCGGTTGTGGGTTCAAGTCTCGCGGCCTTGCCAGACGCGACGGGTTTCCACCCAACCTCCAGGTTGTCCTTTTATGGAAATGAAAAAATAATCCAGACTAGAACTATCCAAAATGCTTTAGTCCAAAAATGAAGATCCTTTTTGCTGCGTAATAACATATGAAAACCTTCATCATATATTCTTTTAAAACACTACAACATCCTGAATTACCATAAAACCTTATTGATTACATTAATGATCCCTTATTACTTAAATAATAATGGATATACTCCATCAATCCAAAAATGTTGTAAATCCCAACAATGATGGAATATAAAAATCATTAATCAGTTTCAAGGTAGTCAAGAATATCCAATATAATTTATCCAAATCAATCATGTATTATTCTAAAATCACTACCTCGGTATCAGAACAGTATTATGGTTTATCATTCTCTCAACCATATATTCTCCAAAAATTTATCCTACTATTTAGTCACTTCTCTTTGTTCCACACAATCTCAAGTCCTTAATGAAATAGTACTGTAGTAAAATCCTTATATACTCCATAATTATTATAACAAATACATTGTTGATACAATAGTCAAATGACATAATCAACATAAGAACTCTAATCATTCCTCTTCATCCGTGGTAGTATCATAACTTGATTATTATCCAATAGCATCATTTGCGGCATAGTCTGATGACTGGGACATAGGTTCGCGTAGTGTCCAAACTCCTTGAAAATTAAGCATTGTACATTTGAAACCATTTTCTTACCCTTGCAGTCACGTACATTGTGCCCTTTCCCTCCACACTTATAACAAACTCCCATTCCTTTCAGGAAAGTTCCAGGGTGTTTCTTCCCACAGTTATCACATATGGGGAAATTCTTCCTTTCCCTCTTCCCTTTATCCATTTTTCTGTCTTCAATCCTTTTCTTCTCTTGCTTCCCTTCAAATCCATAGGACTTAGTCAACTCTTTAGTTATCTTATCCACACATGATACTATTTCTTTATATGATGATAATACATGGGAGAATATTTCCCTTCTAAATTATGTCGTAATACCATGAATGATACGATCCTTCTTACTCTTTGGATCATACGTATTACTGGAGTTCACATTCCTTCTACTGGGCGCCATTTCTATACAATAGGATAAACTAGGTCAGTTTATGAATCGAAATAAATAATTCCTAACGTAAATTGAACAGTTTATGGATATAATACATAATCATAATATTTTTTTTCTTTGAGTAAGTATATACTCATGATCCCTTCATAATAGTTTGTAAATAAAATGAGAATTATCCTAAGCATATCCCCCGGGAGTGTCGTAACCAAGAGTGCAGCAAGGCCCGTTGTCGTGCACCAGTTCCCGTTCGAGTCAAGCTCAAAATGGTGTTTTTGGGTTTTACCCCTAGGTACATCTGGGCCAGATCCGCCTCTACCTACTCGTATCCAGACAGGGATGTATTTCTCCGAAAACTCACAAAATATCTACAATACCAAAATTCTAGGAAGTTCTTCTATACTAATCCTCCAAGTCTATCTTAGGGCTATGTTCTTTAATAAGAGTTTATCTAAATCTAGTTTCCAAGGTTATTGCTAAACTTCCTCTGATACCAACTGTAACGCCCCGACCATAGTGACCCAGAGTCGGTGCATTATTTTAATACATTGGCATGATTACAAAGAATAAATTCCTAATGGACCGATCAGTTTAACAGTTTTGGAAAATATATTACATACATGAATGTTACATTACACTTCATAACATACAAAACATCATAAATAATCCTTTATGAATGCCATTATTCCCTTGTCTTAATCCTGCATATCAATCACAATATAGTTCTTGGAATCCTGGGAAAAATAAAACATAGAAAGGGGTGAGCTCAAACGCTCCGTAATGGTAAGCAATATAGCAGAATAATTCATTGTTAAGCATAAACAGTTAAGGCAATGTATAACTCAAACAAAAGCCTTTTAAACTTAAACTTCAACATACTATTGAAAAAATAAAATGAAATAATTACATTTACTTATTCAAATGGGTATTCCACTAATATAATAATCACATGCAATATCAATAACCACTTTCATAATGATGTAATACATAATTCCAGACTATCATAACCATATAGCCAAGGCCTTGTGCCAAGACTAAAAATAAGATTTTTTCAAGGCCTTGTGCCAATACAGTATTTTGTATCATGAGACCTACCGATGCATCGAGGAGCTATAGCGGGCTCCACCCATCACTTACTAAGTCCAATGCATTCCCATATGAAACGGTTTAAACATAACATTAACATTCGTATTAAAACTAGCATACGAAATGTCAATACTTTCTCCATAAACCATGAATTGTATAAAAATAACACATCCACAATAAAACATACCACAAAACCGTCAATACAATACAAAAGTATTGTATCTTAATAAATCAACTTCAAATAAGATTAAAATAAATCAAAGGATTTGACATAGATGAAATCCAAACTACTTGAGAGAAATATCTCTTTTCTCGAAATCATTGAAAAGTCACACATTTATAAAGGAAGTAATTTAAAATAGACTTTTGAATCAAAGTGTCCCATAACACTTTGAATCTTTTGAAATGAAATATCATTTCAAAACATTCATTTCCATATAAATAAATCCTTAAAATCATTTTGAAAACATGGAAATTAATTAAAAAGATTTAGAAAGATAAATCATTAAAACATTTAAAATTATGATCTTGATATAGAGTACTTTTCAAAAATTATTAAAATATTAGTTTTGAAATCATTTAATGTCACATAATTATAAAATAAAACATTTACTTTGAAAATATTCTTATAAGCCTGTAAGGGAAGCTTCAACGATTTTTTAACAGTGGAGAATAGCTGCACCCGCCGTATAAGTTAGAAAAAACATTCTTACCTTAATTTTGTCGAAAAAAATAAAAGCACATTGTTTTGAAAATGACGGAAAGATTCCATTATAAACCTCTTATAAAAAGTAAAACAATGGTATAAATGACTTTAACCCATATTCTTTGTAAATAGTAAAAATGTTTTGAAATACATATCGAAGAAACATGGATGTTGATGATAAAGAAATCCCAGTAGATTGTTACGTATAAACAACCTCGGATAATGAAGAGATTGTGAAATAAACCCTTACCTTGTAATTTACTTGGTTGGGGATAGTTTAAACTCTTGTATATTGGTGAAATAATTATTATTAAATTATACAAGAATCATATACATTAATATGATATCATATATGATCTTTTAACATTGCTTTGTTAATAATATCTTAGTATTATCGTCGTTTCAGGTGTTAATTTACTCGTTTTCTTTTATATGTTTTGTTACATAAGTTGTGGGTGTCATGGATACGATGTATCTTATTCATATACATAATTATATGAAGTACTAAAAAATTATTTTTAAATCATCAAATGATAATTATACTTGAATGGATATGATAGAGAATTAATCTCATCGCGTTCGTGGAGACAGTAGTCCGTACATACGCACGAGCAGAAATATCATTCTTTTGATATTAAAATAATATATAATTGGATGGTATATCATATATACAAAACAAGTATCATGTTATATTTATTATTTACATGAATTACACATCATTATTATACCCATCCAAATAATAATGTTTTGAATAACAATTACACCACGACGTGGAGACGGTAAGCCCTACATACGCACGTATGGTGACATGTCATTAAAATTATGGATATAATACTGAAATATAGTTGTAACATGTTTATAATAACATCAATGTACATATAATATACTCTAGTTATTATTCTAGCATGTTAATAAAAAAAAAAGTAGAAAGGAACTTGAAAAAGGGTGGTGAAATCATTACCTCTTCTTCGGGTTATTCCTTTTGATTTGATCAAAAGGGATACTTAGGTTGGTTTTCTTACTAAACGAAGGCCTCTAGGATGAAGTGATGGAAGTTTAGAGAGTATTTGGGTAGGGTTTGGCCGAACCAAAAGGCTTTTAATGTGTTAATTAGTGAGAAGGGGGAGTGCCCTTTTATAAGAGGGATGTGGGGCACCTTTGGAAAACCTAGAAATATTGTTTTATAATAAATTCATATTCGGTTTCTAATGACTAAAAAGTGGATTATTTAAAGGTTAATGTGGTTATGTGTTGAACATAACTCATCCAATAAAATTTAGATAGGTTTGGGTCACTATATTAACCTTATCTTTAAGTATTAACTCTTAGTTAATTAGTTTCACTTTTACAATGTTTTGTTGTATTTTTATATTATATGGTTAATAAACATACTATATAAATCCAAGAGACCACCAAGTGTTACATTAATGATACACATATCATGATATAAGTCTTTTGTCCGATCCTTAGATTTTTAAGAATTTAATATCAATTAATAATATAATATTTGTTTTAAAAACTCTTTTATGTCAATTTTGACACTATTCAATAATTGATTTTTGTAAAACTCATAATAGAATGATTACTTTAAAAAATTCCAATTAAATCAATCCTAACATTTCATATAAACCTATAAAATTATTTTTATTTATAAAACGTTTCAAATTAAATTTATTTTGGGTATTTATAATATCAATTATTCTAATTTTCACTATTATGGTAATTACAGCATCACCATTGTGTCATTAATAACTTAAATTATTTAATATCTAAAAATTATAAATAAAATACCATTATGTAGGAAATATTTTTATATTTCTAATAAATATTTATAGTTGAAAATAAAAAATATATAAACCTATGTAAAAATTGTTTTTTATAAGATATATGCTTGTGTCATTTTTGTATTCATTTTAACTTAATTAAAATAAAGTGTCCCTATCACTTACAAGTGGCTCCATGGGGTCCCACAATCGACCCAAAGATGCCCATGGTCGGACATGTATCAACCAATAAGGATAGGACACGTTTTAGGGTAATTTTTTATTATTATAATATTAATATTTAACCTTTATTTACCGGATTTACCCTTTATCCATGGTAAATAAAATATTTACCGAAGCAATTATTCAAAATGTCTAAAAATAAAATTTACCTATTGACACAATTTTAACATCCTGATTCCAAATCTAGAATCCATTTTTCCAAATTCAAAACACAGATGTGACAGAAATAAATTTAAAATTAATTCCCGTTGTTAAAACAAAAAGCGTGTTTTTAAGAGATAATAACTATCAAAAGATTGACACTTGTTTATGTCCGGTTTAATTGTGAAATTTTGTCCAATGACCAAAATTGTATTAAATGGTGAAAATATATTCTAAATATACTTTAAAAAAACTCAAATTCATAAATTATCACTACTAATTATTTTGATTAAAAAAGTTGTTTTTAATTAAAATTTAGTAGTTTTAACTATTCATCAAAATATAAAAGTTATCCAAAAAGTACCAAAATTTCACCCTAGGAAGAATTTGATAATACGAATCCAAAAATAAAGTCCATTTTGAGAGATAAAATTTATAAAAATTTTAAAATTAGGTAATAATATTCATTACCACTAGTTTGATTTGTTGTAGTGTGTGTCAGAACTCGAAGTTGCATATAACACACGCTACTGTATTTTTCAAAGAGAAGCGTACCGTGGAAGCTTGGGGTGTTACATTGTAAATTTCTCTATGTCCCCATTCTAAAGAATAAATTTATTTAGTCAAATTGAATATATAAAAGTTTAAAATATTGGATTTAAAAAGGGTTCACTATTAAAGTTGGTAAAAGTGCATTTTTGAAAAATACTTCTTTTATCAGAAAGAGGAATTTGTTCTTACATTATGTCTAAGAAACTCATAATATGGATTATAAAATTATAAGGATTATATAAAGTATAAAATTTAGTTAATACTATTCATAACATCTTTTGAACAGCTTGTTTGGTAAGTCATGGTGCGCTTGAACTCGGTGTTGCGTGTAGTGAAAGTTATTGAATTATTTTGAAGAAATAACACACTATGAAATCTTGGGGTGTTACAATATAACCCTCCAAATGGAATAAATGGCCACTTATTTCTTCTAATGTTATGTTGTAAATTGAATAAGGAAACCTAAAAATAGAAAATATATAATTTGGATCATTATGGTGATAGTTATTATCAAAAAATTAAACGGTCTTGAATCTTGATGAATTAAAATAGTGATCCAAAATTACATTTCATATTAAAGAATTAATATTTCACAATAATTATGAAAAGTTAATATAACATCAGTAAATGGAGTATATAATAAGTTATGAAAATATTAATAACAGCAACTCCCCTAAAACTTTGCCTTGGTAATGTCCACATGTGCTATAAATATGAAAACAAAACAAAATCATTCTCACTTTCCAATAAATATTAAAATTTTGTTATCACCAATCAGGGGAGGTTTAGACCATTTCACTAATCCATATTTAATTCCCCCTCAAATTTTTAAGGATATGAGGTTCCAAAAAAATCATTTTTCAGGATCAAATTTAGTAATGGGAAAAGTGGACACTCAAAACCTACACCTCTCGAGATGATAAAATTCATTTATGGAGGTTCACACATTCACCCACCAAAAGTGAAAATCATAAATTATTAAAGAGCTCTCAACTTCCATTACATATCCTAAAGTTCACAATAATCATGAGGTATTTTTTAGGGGTTTTTATATGGCTATGGAAAGGTAGGAAAATGTTATTCAAAAGATATGAACAAGGAGTAAAAATCAACAAAAAAATACATATTTTTTTTAATCAGGCTGAAAGGAAATGGAAATAAATATTTACATCGGAATTATTTTGTAAATGAAAACAAAAAATAGAAGGTAAATTTTAATGGTATGAGAATATGGAATATTTACAAAACACCAAACTTCTCCCAATGACATAATTATTCTTTTTTTCTTTTTTTCTCTATTTTTTTAAAACATTTGAACTTGAAAAAAATATCACACTCATCTCCCAGCCCATGTTTGACTACCTCACACACTAATTGTAATATTTATAAAAAGTTAAATGGCTGATAAAAATTTATTTGGAACCATCCAATACACAACCCATTTTTTAGTCTTTTTTTTTGATTTTTTGTCATTTTTCTTGTTTTTGTTAATTTTTTTCCACTAATTTTTTGTACACTTTTTAATAAAATTTTAACAAGATAAAAATATATACATTCCAAAACCCAAATAAATTAAAACCTTTCCCCCTCACTGAAATGGATGATTTCCCTCAAGCATACGATAATATGGTGAAGTCAAGAAAGAATAACCAAAATGAAATCCATTACCCCACACTTAAATATCAAAAAATTATTCAATTAAAATATTTATATATATTGGATGGTATAAGGTATTTGGATTGTAATGTTACTATCAAATAAAAGTTTTTTATAGGATTCAAGGGTATTTTAGAAGGAGGATTAATTTATGGTAAAAGGGATTATATTTGGGTATTGTGATGATCATGAAGTTTAAAAAAATCCTCTATAATATTAATGTACCCTAAAGTAAGAAATTTAACTTGATGGTCCACAAAGTCAATACTCTAAATCCGGGGGAGTGAAAAAAATACATTTTCAAATGATGTCCATAAGTGGTCATGGAATGAATGCTAATAGTGTTTCTCATCGTTTTGGAAAAATAATTTAGAAAATTTGAATCATAGAATTAAAAAGATGTTGGTTTTGACATAATAATATTTACTCAAATTAATGATGAAAATAATAAATTTTTGATATGAAAACATGTCTTTTGACTCCCCAAAATGGTTGGACAAAATTTAAATTCTGGATGGTGAGTAAGTATGAATATATTTTTTTCTTGTTTTTTTAATTTTTTTTGTATTTTTCTTAAATTAAACACCCTTAAAGAATAAGATGAGAGAAATTAAAACAATGTTTGATGATGAAAGTGATAAAAATTGAAAAAAATGAAGAAGGATATAAAGGAAGACAGAGAAAGAGGATGAAGAGATAAAGAGGGAGTTAAAGGGAAAGAGGTGCTCCCTGGTTGTGATTTGGTGGGTTGTCATCTCCATCCAGTAGTGGTTCTATAGTGGATCCGATGGAAGATGATGTTGTACCCAAATTGTATGTCCTTTCATGTTGATTCTTTAAGAGAGGTCTGTTAACTATGACTATCCTTTTTGTAGATGGGTCAAGGACATTCACTACAACAAATAGGTAAACATGGACAAAAATTATAGGAACTTCCCAACGATAATAAATCTTACCTGGGTGAAGCCAAAATATATAATTGAAGAGAATTACCTTTTCAGCATCATGAAATACCATTCTCATGATTTTTTATCATTGAGTTCCTTGTATTTTTATTTTTATAGATTAGGATTCTCATAAGAAGAAATTCAAATATCCCATAGTTTATCTAATTGTAGTAATCATTCTTCACCAGATTTTTCAAAATCAGAATTACAAGTTTTAATAGCCCAAAATGACTTATGTAGGATTTCAACTGCAAAATAAAATGCTTTATCAAAAACTAGCTTAATTAGAGACATCCTAATTGGTGTTTTGTAGGATGTTTGATAAGCCCAAAGTGTTTAACCAAGTCTCACAGGCTAGTCTTTTCTAGTGGGATAAACAATTCTCTCAATAACTCTTTTCAATTCATTATTAGAGAGTTCACCCATGCCATTTGTTTGAGAGGTGATATGCAGTTGATGTTTTATGTACAACACCATACTTTTTCAAATGGTATACCATGGTTCGATTGAAAAAATGGATTCCTAAGTCACTTATCAGGGCATGTGGTATTCCAAATCGGTAGAACATGTGTGACATTAGGAACTCACTAAGAGTATATGAATCATCTTTTCTGGTGGGTTTTGCCTCGACCAACCTAGAAATATAATCAAACCCATGAAGAATTTACTAGAATCCACTGGATGGGAGGAATGGTCCCATTAAATCAATTCCCCATACATCAAAAATATCATAAAAAATTATAGGCTTTTGTGACATTTAATTTCACTTTGAAATCATGCCAAAATTTTACCAAGTGGGACATGATTGAAAAAATCATGTGAGTCCTTGAAGACTGAAAACCAAAAGAATCTAGAGAATATAACCTTTGAGTATGTCTTTTTTGTTCTAATGTTTCCAACTCCGGGAAGTGAGTGACAAAATTCTAAGATGGAGGAATGTTCATCTTAACCAACACATCTTCTAATTAACATGACAGCCCCAGTTTTCCAAATTTTATTATCTTCCCTAAAATAATATTTTTAATCACTTTTCAACTTCATTTGGAGTAATTTTGGAAAAAAGTTAGGTGAAACAACAGAAACCGAGTAATTTTAAATTGTATTATACCATTGTGACATTGGAGTGAGAGATAAAAGGTGATTAGTGGGGAATTCCGGATCAATGATTTCTGAATGCGATGAATTAGAAATTCTACTCAGGTGATCATCCACATGGTTTTATTTTCCTGATCTATCTTTGATTTTATGTTCAAACGCTTGGAGCATTAAGATACATCTTATTAAACTCGGTTTGGAATAACTTTTCTTGTGTAAGAACTTTATAGTATAATGGTCTATGAAAATGATGATTTTGGAACCTAAGAGATTGGGCATGAATTTATCTCAGAAAAAACAACTACTAAAAGTTAATTCTTAGTGACAATGAAGTGAGATTGAGTTTCGTCCAATGTTTTTTAGGAGTAATATATTAGATGAGGAATGTTTTCTATTATTTGACCATGAACATCACCAATGGCTCAATCTTAGACATCACACAACAACTCAAGGTGTAAGGACCAATCTGGGGGTTGGATTATCGGGGTAGATGTAAGAGAAATTTAAGTTCAACGAAGGCTCTACTACAAAACACGTCTTAATGGAATTTGAAATTATTTTTGGATCAACCAAGTGAGTGCGAGGGAAATCCTACTGAATTAATGGATGAATCGCCAATATAAATAGGCATGACCAAGGAATGAACAATTTCATCGAATAGAATGGGGTTCAAGAAGTTATTAGATCACATCAATTTTGAAAGGATAGTCTTCAATACCATTTTTTGAAACTATGTTCCAAATAAAAATCCCATTTTCAACCATGAAGTGACATTTTTCAAAATTTATCACAAGGTGACACTTGACATAGTTTTGAAGGACTAGAGAGAGTGAATTCATGCAAGATTAAAATGACTCACCGTAAATCATAAAGTAATCCATGAAGACTTCTCTGAAGTGTTATATGAATTCGGAAATGATACTCATCATTCACCTATGGATTGTTTCAGGAGCATTAAAAAGGCCAAAATGTATTATCTAATATGAATATGATTCCATGGGGCAAGTCAATGTAGTCTTTTGTTGGTCCTGAGGTGCGATTGGGAGTTAAAAGTAGCTATAATATCTATCAAGAAAGATATAGTGTGACTTTTCGGCTAACTGTTCTAGCATATTATCAAGGAATGGAAGAGGGTAGTGATATTTTCTTGTTTCCACAGTCACTATCCAATAGTCGATCCAGACACACAATGTTTTTTCTTTACTCGACTTGTGACTACATCCCCATGTTCATTTATGACAACAGTTATCCAACCGTTCTTAGGTATAACATGAATTGGACTTACGCAATCACTATCATAAATTCATTAGATAATACCAACTCTAAGAATATTGGTGTTCTCTTCCCTAACAAACTCATGTATTACTAGATTGAGTCTTATTTGGGGTTTTCTAATTAGTTTGGATGATTCCTCATGATAGATGTGAGGCATGCAAATGAATGGGTTGATTCCACATATGTAATATAGGGTCCATCAAAAAGAATTTTTGGTTTTCTTCTATTACCTACACAATTTTGGACTCCTTAGTTTCAGTAATTTATGCATATATAATGATAGGATAAGAGTGATCTTGGAGAAGGTATGGATATTTCAGGTGTTCAGGAAGAGGTTTCAATTAAATCTCATCTTTCATGTGTGGGCTAGACAACTCGTGAGAGAAGGAAGATATTTCAATTGGTTTTGATTCATGTTCTTTAATACTATACAAGGTAGAGAAGTAGATATTAGAGTTCATGTGGGACTCTAGAGAGTTTTTAAGATCCTCTAGATTGATAGAGTCTATGAATGATAGGTCAACGTCAACTTCACCAATTATAACTTGGCTAATCATGGTGCATAATTCACTAGATCCTCTCTCATTTAGACATGATGGGTATGATTTAATGGGGTTCAATTGACTCTTCTAAGTGTCCTTAGAATCATGGAATGAGAACTCATTGTGATCCTGAAATAGGTATCTCATGGCTTTGAAATTGTTGAAGATGACCAATTTGTCACAAAATTCATGGATAAGATGCCTGAATGTACATCAATCTAGGTTTTCACTATCATAAGTAATGATTTTACAAAAATTATGGGAGACCGAGAAGAGTTCTTCTCACCTTCTATATCAAGGACATAGAAATTAGCAGGGATGATAATATCATTTATCTAAACAAGGACATCCTCGATTATAACCTCAGGACTACCAGTTCTTCGATTGGCCAATTGAATTAAAACACCCGTTGGATGTAAGGGACCTAGACCGTGGTTGGAGAAGATGGATTTCCGCATGAAATTAATTGAATCTTCTAGGTCTATGAGTGAATCATTGAAGTTGGAACTTCCAATTTGTCATGGAATCGTAAAGGCCCCTAGATCATTTCACTTTATTGGAATAGAATGCTTGGTGGAATCATTTTCAAAGGTCCAAAGTTTCTTCTTATTGGTGCATACATCATTGAGAAAAATGGAATACTTATGGATTTTTTTAAGGAATCAAAGAGGAGTATATTAACTTAAATAAGTCTAAACTTGTCGATCATTTCATGATCATGTTCAAAGAACTTAATTGTCTTAGAAATAAATTAAGGAAAGGAATTGCATTCATATGTGGAATGGAAGGAGGTGATGGAATGTATTCTAATTCCTTTTCAAGTTTATTTTTCTCTTTCATTTTCTAGGTCAACATTCCTAGGGTAGTTGGAGGACTCATCATGAGGCATAAAAATTTTCTTTCCCGATTTAACTGCAATCGAACTTAAATTATCCTTGGGGATGGGTAATGGTTAAGCTGGAGGTTGGGAATAATTAGATTGTTGTTGTTAGCTTAGGTGGGTTTCATGTTGACCAATTTGGTTTTCAATATTTTTATGGCTAGAACAGGTGAAAGAGGAATGATCTTCCACTGCACTTTACCATGGTTTCTTTGAATAAGTGTCTTGTCCTAGATTGGGATTGACTTGATTTTGGTTCTTGGGATAGCTATTGTAGTGGTTTTGGAATTGGGAAGGCTCATTAGGATAGTGTAATATAGGAGGAGGAAGATAAGGATTTATCCTTTGAGGTTATGGAACAAAATGGAATAATTGTTGGAAGTTACCAACACCTTTATCATATTAGAATTTATTTGGTTTTTGGGGACAGAATTGAGGGGGATGAGAAATGGGATTACTATTCCTAAAGCCTTAGATGAAGGTAGAAGAGAAGGGATCAGAGTGGGGTTGGTTGATGTTTCTAATGAACTGACCTGATTATTGGGGGTTAGTGTTCCTCTGAGCACATGATACATTGAGATCCATTGGTCTAGATGAATCAGATGGGTCCTCTAGAAGTTGTGGACATGTGTCAGTTGGATGAGATGGGGAGCTACAGATTCCATAGTTCTTGATAGGTTGAGGGAACAAATCTTGCAGAGAAGAGGAGGTTGGGGATTTGGATGCCAAAACCAGTTGTCGAACAAGACCAGTAAGATAACTAATCCACTATGCCATTTTGTTTGTCTATATCGATTGACTAACTTGTACATTTTTGACTTGAGTATGTTCTTGAGTATGTAATTTTTGTGTGTTTGTAGCCATGTTTCTTATGAGATGTCTTGCATGTGTGGGAGTTTTATCCACAAGAGAACCGACACATGCAACATCAATGTGATTTGTCTCCATATCCAATAACCCCTCATAGAAGTATCAGATCACGATTTGGTCAGGGATTTGAAAGTGTGAAATGTTGACACATGCTCTTTGAACCTCACCCAATACTCATGGAGTGATTCATTGGGTAATATACAAATAAAACTATTATCCTTTCAGATGGAAGCAGTATGAGAAGCTGGAAATAATTTCCCTATGAAAAGTTGCTTCATGTCAATCCATGGGTTTATGGAACTAGGGGTGAGGTAGTAGAGCCTCGTCTTTTTGGATTCATCAAAGGAAAAAGTTAATGCTCTAGTTTTGATTTGTCACTCCGAAACCCCTTGAGGATTCATGGTAGAGCACACCAATTGGAACTATTTAAGGTGGAGATGTAGATACTCACCAGCTATCCTGTGGAAATGAGGAAGAAGTTGAATCAACCCTGATCTGAGTTTGAATTCTGCCTCTATGTTGGTATATTGAATAAAAATGGGTTGGTAATTCATATCATGGGAGAAAGGTTCGGTGAGTGTTTTTTCTATAATATTGGAAATATATAATTCAATTGGTTAGACAGAAACTGGTTATCGAATTATTTTATTATCCCTAATGTTATTACAAATTTTGCGAATAGTTCACATAACTTCATGATTAAAAAAATCTGAGGGATTGTTTTAGAGGATATAGGGAAGTCAAAGTGATTTTGGATGAAAGAGGAAGACACTTTTTTCTTTTTGTTTTTTTTAATTTTTTTAGTTTTTTTTGTTTTTTTACTATCACCAGAAACTAACGACTACTAAATTGCACCATCTGTGGAAACTGTGATATTTGAAAGAGTGATCAATTATCTCCAATCAACCATTCATGGTTCTAGTTCGCTTCTTATGTTTATAAAAGCACTGAAGTCAAATCCGAGGTGATGATACTTTTTAATAGTTGGTAGTTTTTAGTTGATTGTATTTTGATTGGGGGGTTTGTTTGGAGTGATTAATTGAAATGATTTATTGATTAGTAATGATTTAACAATTTTATAAATATCGGGGTGAGTTCATCATTAGGTTGTTAATCTTGTGATATCCTAGATCCTTTCATTAAATGACATTAAATTAACACCCATGTCATAAGTTGAATTTGATTGGAATACCCAAGTGTTAAGTCATTAATCCCCACCATAACATAAATACTGGTTCTAATATTAATAATATCCTATACATGGTAGTGTATTTATGGTTCTAGTAATCCATGGAAACCACACGTCAAAAAAATCATGTCATTAATCCATTTCATTTAATGGTTAACATACATAATGTTAATTTAATGAATATTTATCAAACAAAAGGTCTCAATCACTTAACATTACCAAATAATAACTCATCGCAATGTTAAATTTACTCAGCCATTAATATATTTATTAATCTGGTAAATTTTTTTATGGGGATAAATTATAAATAGAACAAAAATAACGGGATATGAAAAGAGTTGAGCATCGAAAACACACACACATGATCGATGATTTGAATTAAAAATGAAATATAGATTGAAAGAGAAAGGGAAAGAAGGGAAAGGGTTTTGTCTATATTACAAATATATAAAGAGAATTAATATTTAAGAACAGAGGGTGGATGATTAAATGATAATATGAAAAAGAAACTTTCATTAAAAGTGAATTAAAAATCCACAGTTATGAAATTACAAATAAAGAAATACAGAAAAATAAATGAAATCAAAGAGAGGAGGAAAGGTCCCTCAAGTGAAAACCCGAGTTTGGGATATCCTACCATGATTTTTTTAGAACCTTGGTCATTATAATTTATCCTCCTCTTTTCTGAATTTCCACCCTCTTGCAATGATAGGATTGGAATTATTTATTTCCTATGTTGTGGGTTGTTTTCA
Organism: Viscum album; assembly: GCA_963277665.1. Taxonomy (NCBI): domain Eukaryota; kingdom Viridiplantae; phylum Streptophyta; class Magnoliopsida; order Santalales; family Viscaceae; genus Viscum; species Viscum album. The sequence goes on along the minus strand of OY728132.1, from coordinate 295,632,292 downwards.
TTCCAAAACTAACCCTCCACTTGGCTAATATATTGGACCATCCAGACAGCATAATATTTAAATATCTTCTTCTTACAAGTTTTATATAAACATGTTTAATGCATACAATGAAACTATGGCATCCATTTTACTTAATGCACCAAAGATATTGAGGTTTGATTAAACAGTGTTAATATATCCATTTCAATCCAGTCATTTTCTATGAAAAAATGTGAATGTGTTTTTAAATGAAAGACACCCCCAAATACAAAATTTTTATTCAATAAATTCGGCCACCTATATATCCTATCTCACACTACAAAATATTACTCCAAATGGATGTATCTATCAATATCAATATCAAATTTGGGGTGTTGATCTCAATTACCAGACAGATTTTGGGGCTGGACTAAAAAGATTCATTTGGGACCCTTTTTTTGGATTTAGTCCTTGAAATTTTTACACATGACTCCCTAAATTGTTATCTGAATGTTGGAGGAGAATAAATGAATTTTTAAATATATATTGTGCCTAGTAATTCAATCTTCATTGATGGTCAAATTTCATTACAGATTCTCTAGGGCTTCTTATGAGGACAATTTGTCGCTTAGAATGGAATAATCGCCACTAATTCCTTATAATGATTTGTTGGAAATTGAATATGAAATCCCAAAAAATAGGGAACACACAAATTTGATAAGTTTGTTGATAATTATAAAAAAAATTAAACATACTTGAATCTGGATGAATTCCAATTGATCTGAAAATTTATATTTAATATTTAAACATTAATATTTCACCCAATTTATGAAAATTTCATATAAAGTCAGTAACGAGATAATATAATATGTTATGAAAAAATTAATAACATTAGGTACCCTATGCTGGCCCAAACAGGGTGTGAGTACAACTCAATAGGCCCCCACCAATGGTGTCTAAAAATATATAGTCTAACAGATAGATCATGAATGTATAAATAAATAACATGAAAATGATAGAAAATTTTAGGGTCCACCAGTTAACAATATCTACTTCGCTATACTAACCAAGGTGCCAATTCATTATGCCTGGTTTATTACTAGTTCATTATCAATAACAAGATTCATAAGTTTGTAATTAAGATCATTCATGCATGGTTCACAGAATTTATCATTTTTCATAACGGATTACATATGTCTCTAAATCAATAGGGATAATATACCACAACATCACAATATCCTCACACAGAAGCCTTATTCCAAGTGGAATGAATCCATTAAGGGAATAGATCTTTTTCCCCTTCTATAACCCAAGAAATTTTGATGAAGTCAGGGAATCAGTACCACTCGACCTATGGGTGGAGCCTCAGTCTGTTATCCCACACCTCAAGAAATTTTCAAATGATTATCAATCCCTTCATCACAGAAAAAAATACCAAAATCAAACACAACCAATGTATACAACAATCATAATACATAATAATCAACATTGTAAATCATATTGTTCCATATACCATTAGAACATTTTCCAATTACATCAATTCGCCCATTTCACCCAATTCCCATTCTAAAAATTACCTAACTAAGAATATTCAATCATTCCATTTTTTCAACACATTATACATATTTATAAACCCCCTTATGAAATCCCATTCATCATATTTCCCATTTAACATACCATTTTCAATTCAACATATTAACCATTTCACATGCACTAACTCACCGAGCCATAACTAACATATTTCATAAGACTCATACCACAACAAGAATTAAACAACACCTATTTTGGACTGTGATTAACAATATGACATACTGAATGAGGTCTTCTCCAGGTCCAACAATATCCTAGAACTTACTTAGCTAATTATAGGCCTGGAATGTATCAGAACACATCATGGGTGGGCATAAATAGGTCGTATCATTTTCAATGCATCCCTTGGAGACCATGAGTGTTTACATTCATGATTTAGACACCCAAATACAACAGCTTAACAATGGTTTCAAAATAAAAACAAGAAGTGACAAAGAATAATGCCTGACATGCACAATTCTACAACAAAACTATAGGATATAACATTAGATAACATATATAATATCCTTTGGAGAACGTAGTCCCAAATTATTCTTTAGATTCGTATTCAACCACCTCTTTATGTGTCAAACTATATTTACTATGAAAAGAATGTTTTTATAGATTTATGAGATGAGATAATGATACCTACCGTAATCGAGAAATGTATTCGAGTAGTAGATTAGACAGAGTCAGAGCTTCAATCTGAAACCAATAGTGCTCCAAACAGAATAGAGATGAAGAATAATCACACTTGGATGTTCATGGTAGATCATGTTCATCACTAGGGTTTAGGGGTTGAGAAACAAGTAAAATAATGAGGGAGGATTTAAAATCCTAGAGTGTAAATTTTTTAAATTTATGAACTTTACTAGGATTCATGTTTACCAACATGGTTTTCCAAACCATGCATTAGCCACAGTATAAATTTAACCCTTATAATGGTTTCCTGGGAATTACCAATGGTTGTGTTAACAATTCTATAATCATGCAAAAGCCTATATCCATGGATGCATGATTATCTGGGATGCTTCTCACGGTTTTCACTTTCCATTCACAAATCATGCAGAATTCCATGAAAACTCCTTTTCCTCCTCATTTTGGCCCCAAAAACCCAGAACACCCCCAAGACTTCACCCAAACTTGGGGAACACTTATTTAACAAAAATAAGGGACTGAAATAGAAAATTAAACAAAAACATAACTTATGAAAAATCCCGGATCTTACAGTTGGAACAAAGGTGCAAAGTTTTCACTATAATTACTTCATGTGGTGGGTTTACATGTTGTGGGTTTAAAAAACTACAATACCATAGATCATGATCTTTTATTATGGTGGTGAGCCTAGATACATGATGCATGACTCATGTGAGTGTGAGTCATGTGATGTGAATGGGTGGTATGATATTATAGACCCACAATGATGGAGGGGCTTTGATTGTTTTGGCTTAGTTGCATATTGTTTCTGTAGAGTTTGAATTAGTTATTATCATGAGATGTATGAAGATCAATAAATATTTTGTGCTTCTTTTATGGACATAGGAACCTGATATCATAACATAACTACCCAAGATTATCATACATGGATATTACATCCTTTAGATGATTATTTTGTATATTACAAAAATACATGCTCAAGTACCATAATAATTTAGTTTTTTTGGAATCATTGAAAACTAAATCTTGTATCCTAGTGAAACATATTAAACATCTACCATAAATATATCCACCTATAGTAAATACACCTAAAACCATTATCCATTACATGGGGAAAGGAAACATAAAAAGTGGTGAGCTCAGATGGTCTGTAAGGGAAAACAAGGGAGGCATGTATGCATAAACATGATCATTGTGCTATGAGAACATGATTTTAAATTTAGGAGATCATAACCTACATTGAAAATGTAATAAATATGAGTTATGGGATAACACATGGAAGTTCATAAGACATGAATCATAAGGAAATAAACATCATGAGACATGAAATTGAAGCTGAGGAATAAGACATAGGATTTATGGCACACATATAAGGATATAAAATTTTATGTCACATCTACCTACCAAGACCATTATAACATGTTAGGATTTGGCTATGACCTATGAACTCGATTCAGGATTGGGTTAGCAACCTCTATTTTCTCTTTCTTTTGGATTTGGCCTATAACCTATGTACCTTTTTTTGGGATTAGGCTACAACCTTCGTACCCACCATCTATTTTACTTGGGTTACAACACATATAACTTATTGTTTTAGGGAATTAAATATAACCAGTGAAGCCTCTTTATTTTAGTCTTGGGGAACAAACCATGTACCTTCTTGTTTTTGGGCTTAGACTACAACCCATGTAACTTCTTGTTTTCTTGCATACGCTATAACCATTATCCCCACTTTATTTTTGGCATGGTCTATAATACATGTACCTTATTATTATCCAGTTTGAGCTACAACCCATTTAACTTATTTTTTCCAGCCTGGGCCAAGAACCCTTCTACACACCTAATTTTAGACATGGGTTAAAACCCATGCACCTTATTGTTTTTGGGCATGGGATATAACCAGTGTACCCATTGAGATCATATTCAACTTATAGATTCCCAATGAATTATATGGGGATATAGGACCCATATACACATATAAATATCATACACACATGTTACAGATGAAAATAATACTGTAATCATATCTGGACGAATACAATGAGTTGGGTTTCGTAAACAATAATTATATACCAAGAAATTAAATGTGCATCATTATCATTTCATCACATCATAACCTATGGATGATGAATAGGTTTCATAATCATTTCCTGAATATATATCAATTGAAATAAATATGAATTTAAAATCATATGACTCATGGAAGAGAAACAGATTTCGTAAACATATAACCCATAAAAGAGAAATGTTTTTCTTATACATATAACCCATGAAAGTTAAACATGTGTCTTAAATACCATGATAATAAGAATAACCCATTCATTGAAATAATACTAAAGAAACCTTAAGATGATTTCCTATAAGGTCATGAGTAACATCAATTGATTTAATATTTGATGTATAAAAATTTTGAAATATAATTAAACAACATTTCCTGAGGAAAATATCCTTTCATATTTTAAAAATGCTTTATAATACATAAAACCATTTGAAAATCATATTCATAAAAACCTAAAAACATATAAATAATTCATTAAATCATTTTGAAAATATTTTTCCAAAAAAAATATAAAATAACCCACAAATCATCTTAAAACCCTTTTTATTTGAAAATATATTCAAAACTTATGAAGAAAGCATGAAAATGTTTTCAAAACCATTTCATCTAAAATAAATTGAATACTTATATGGAAATCTTCAAAATGCGTTGAAAACATTTTTCCATTAAACCATATGAAAGGGGATTGAAAATGTTTTGAAAACCTAATGGTGCAGAAAACATTTACCATGTCAGCATTTTTTATGTCGGTTATATATAACCAATGTGAAAAGCTGTAAAAATTGGTTTATCACTTCCGTTATTTTTTAACCGACATGAAAAATGTGGAGAATCCATTTATAACATCGGTTATTTCACAACCAACATTGTAAATCAAATCTTTTCAATTTATCATGTCTTTTATTATATAGTAGACGTGATAAAAATAAATAGGTGATTCACCATGTCGGTTATAAAATAACAGATGTGATGAATCAAATATATGCAATTTATTACGTTGGTTATAAAATAACCAATGTGATAAACATAAAAAAATAGTTTATAATGTGATTCATTAAATAACCGATGTGGTAAACATAAAAAACCTATTTATCACATTGGTCATTAAATAACCGACGTGATAAATATTTTAAATGATTTATCGAGCACCATATTATGTTGTTCCGTTTTCTTTAATTGTGCAACGTGTGACTCGTATAGATTTTGTGTAAAACCTAAAAATAATTCTTATATATCATGCCCTCCAACATCATTTCTCCAACATCATTCATCATCTTTATTATCATAGGATCCATCAGATCGACTCACAATACTCAGGTAAGCCCCACATTCATTGGATTCATTCTTTATCTTTATTGATGCATTAGATTTATGTTTTGAGATATTATTTTTCTATCATTGTTCACAATATCATGGTGAGTTTCAAAGTGTTATTTTATACCATGATATGTTATTTTTTGGTAAAATATACCATGGTGGTGATATCTGGAATGTTCTACTATTTTTGTTGCTTCCAAGTGTGTTCTATCATTTATGTGTGTGTGTGCCCATAAATCCATGTGTGTGCTTCCGTGAAATAATTATAATGAAAGTTATACACTATAACCCAACAGCTGAGGAAGTTATTGAATACATTTTTTACAATAAATAATTTTATCATTCTATAATTCGTAATTTTGGCAATATATTAAAATTAAAATTATTTTTATATTCAAATTTTATTTTTCTTTATATGATAAAACTCCTTATTATGTGATTGAATTTAAACTCTCTTACTCTAACATTATCTTTAAAAATAATAATGGTTAGACACAATAGATTTAAAGGTGAATATAGTCATCAATTTGAGCAATGTAATCATCTCTTATTGTCTCTAAGAGTTATGGAAGAAAAATAAATTTACTGTGAATGATTGTAAATACTGCTTCTATGGGTAGTCATTCAATGATACAGATAGGTATATTTTTCTCTAATAATTATATCCCACTATATCCTATGCTAATTTTTAATTCTATATATATGTTTAGTATGAGTTTAGAGAAATTAAAGACTTCACTTTTAAATTTCTTGTGGATAAGATCTCATGATATCATCGAATGAATGGTTTAGATGATTTTAAATTACACAATAAGGAGTATATGAAGATTTAAATGGTAATTGACTTATTATACATACATGGATTATTTTTTAGGATGTTATTTGAGAGTTCACTATAGATTTTATCCATTGAATACATATTGATTTGGATCATGATAAGGAATTTATACATATTTTAATACTTATACAACATATTTTGTGTTTATGGATGGGTGAATTTGGTATCCAGTTGCACCAGGATGTATTTTTTTATACCTTAAGATGAAAGGATCCAAGACGAATTTATACTATTATATCATGATCCATATGAGAGAGATATTTAATCCTTAAATTATTTTCATATTAAACCTCCAAACGTTGACCTATTCAAGATGATATTTTAATTTAAAATTATGATTTACTCTTCCATCAATATCTGTGATTTCATAATAAATTTCTTGAAAGTTTTTTTATTTATGATAGAGGTAATAAATTGTTGCTAGAAGTTTGTATAGTTTTCAAATTCCTCCACTTCAACTTATTTGGAGATAACATCTTCTTGGGAAATAAAATTATTCGTGCTAAAGGATTTTTATTATAAATTAAATTATACTTTTACACTCGTTGATAATTTTTTCATGGATTTTTATCATCATCATTAATAATTACATCGTAAAATTTTATATGATATGAATAAAATTTCTATATCGATAGAAATTGAGTAGATTAATTCCTTTTAATGTTCCTCAGCTCTTGAGTACTAACACATCTGTTGCCAATTTTTTTTTCAAAAAAAATACATTAAAATTATGTCAATAATTTCTATAAATATAAAACTATTATATCTAACAAAATTTTCTTTTAAAAATTATTTCCATGCATTTCTTTTCACAAACGCATTTTTTTGATTCATATTTCAAAAAAAATTACATTCAAATTATGATATTTTTTATATAAATATGAAAATGGATTATTCAACAAGATGTATAGTATTGATATTTGATGTCGGTAATAATGATTCGAAGCTGGATTATGACACATCAAATGGGTAACAAATATGAAGAAGGTCTTGATTCCTTTTTGGAATTTTTCATTCAAAATGTTCCAGGAAATTCCATTTGTTTCTATCCATTCCTAAAATGATTGAATATAAAGAAGTTGAAAAGGAGAGAGATCACAATCATCTAATTATCTATGGTTTTAATCTGAGTTAAAACCATTAGATTTGGCATGGTGAAACTAGATAGAATGTCAGATCTACTAGTTATGATGATTTGAAATATTGTAAATTTGATGGAATTGAGGAAATCATTTTTTATATTGCAACAGAAAAAATTGAGATAGAACCGACCATTCCGCATCTATACGGTGATGTGGAAAACCCACTATATCCTTATTGTACAAATTTTACGATTTTTTTGGTAGTGTTAATATTGATTAACCTAAAGTTAAATTTTTAATAGAGCGACATATGTTTTACAGAGGTGATACATTTGTTGAAATACATTCTTCCAAAAGATAATGATCTTCTAGATTCATAGTATAAGGACTGTAATATGTTATTACTGATGAGATTGGGATACACGAAAAAACAAGCATGTCTAAATGAATGTATGATATATAGTAATTAATATGAATTTCTGCGATTTTACTAAATGTGGGACATCATAGTATAAGTTGAATGAAAAATCATAGGATGATATAGAGATTATAGAGGTCCCTTCCAAGATATTTTGGTATCATCATATTATTAATTGTTTGAATTGTTTATTGGAAAATTCACATGATGGGAAAAGGTTAAGATTGCTTGATGATGAGAGGATATGTGATGTAAAAATACATCATCCCGCTGTATATCCACAATTGAAGAAAACTGCTGAGAAATATCCAACTTTCAGAAATAAATTAGAATTCTCAAATTTGGGTTGTGCACCGATGGATGGAATCCATATCGAAGCCTCAGAAGCACACATTGGTCAGGGCATTCATTATTGGTAATTTACAATTTCTCTCTTAGAGTTCTTATAAAGTGTAAATATGTAATGTTTATTCTAATGATATATGGTCTGAATAAACCCAAAAATGGAATTTCTATTTTAGTTTCACCATTGATATATGATTTTAGTATTTTATGGATGGATAGTATTAGAGTGCATGATTCTTATAAAATAGAATTTTTTAAACTGCATAAAGTGCATATTTTTTCTGTAAATAACTTCTGAGCATATAGAAATTTGTTTAGATATAGTGTTAAGGGGCATCCATCATGTCTAATTTGGGAACAACAGACTTTATATTGTCAATTTCATCATTGGGGAAAAAACATACTTGGGTCATAAATTTTTTTGGCAACAGATCACACTTATAAAAGACTAAGAAAGGGATTCAATGGCTCACAAGAATTTGATATTACTCCAAAACAATTATCCCTTAATGTTTATAATGAGAGGGTGAAAACCCATGATGTGACATTGGTAAAGGCACATAAATCTGGTAATGATAGAAATATTTGGAAGAAAAGGTCAATATTTTTTTAGCAACCATATTAAAGATATCATGAAGTGAAACATAATATCGATTTCATGTATGTGGAGAAGAATATCTGTGACATTTTGATTGGAACATTGTTAGATATTAATGGAAAGGATAAAGATGGTTTGAATGGTGGATTAGACATAGTGTCAATGGGAATACTTTTGCAGTTTTCTCCCACTCGTAATGGAAGAAAAACAATTCTTTCCATGGCTTGTCATTAATTATCCAAGGGGGAAAAATAAGCCTTTTTCAATTCCTTCATGATAACAAAGGGCCTCAATTTTATTCTATAAATGTAAAACATTTGTCTATGTGATGAATTTGAAGCTTATAGGTATGATATCTCATGATTGTTACACCATTATGCAACAACTTCTACTAGTTGAAAGGAATGAAATATTTACCATCCTTGTTAGAATGACTATAATGAAGGTGTGTTATTTTTTCAATTAAATTTTTAATATGCATATTGATGTGAATGCTTTGAAAAAATTGGAAAATGATGAAATGTATATACTTTTAGAAATTGGAACTGTATTTTCCTCCATCATTTTTTGATATAATGTCATGTTTAATGGTTTATATGGATCGAGAAATAAAGCCTTATGGACCTATATATCGTTTTTTGATATAAAATTTTGAAAGGTATATGAAAATATTAAAAGGGAATATTATGATTCCATATCAACCTGAAGCCTCCATTATTAAAATGTATTTTTATGAGGATGTTGCGAGGTTTTGTACGAGATTCTTGGATGTGGTAGAGCACATAGGTTTGCCTCCATCTCTCTATGACTGAGTTAATAATGAGAGAAAGGGGATTCATGGTTTTAAATTCCAATCATTATTAGTGGAAACGATAAAGATGGTTCATTAATACATATTTAATAACATTGATGATGCTCAACCATATTCCACATTTCATATTAATGAGTTGAAACAATGTAATCTAAAGAAGAAAGAAATTTGGATTTGAATCCGCATAAAATTTTTTTTTCCATGGTTTAAAAAGACCATGCTTATTAGATCCGATGTATCATAGACACTAATATGGTTAGTGGGTGGTCCAAAATAAAAATGTGATAACATGGGCCAGGTAATACATTAATGGTTATACATTTCATATAAAAGTTTCGGACAATAGATGTCCAATTCAGAATAGTGGTGTATTGGTGTTTGCAGAAGAAATTCATTTCTCAAGTTCTATAGACAAAAACTCGATTTCTACATCAAATGAATATTATAGAGTCATTGATGAAATATGGGAGGGTGATTAATTTAAAATTTCTATTTTTATTTTTAACTTTAAATGGATTATTGGTAAAGATAGTGTCAGACACAATGAATTTGGAATGAATGTTGTTAATCTGAATAGATTATAAGAAAAAGTATATTCTTTTATAATGGTTGCACATGAAAAATATATTTTCTATCTAGTTGATCCATCAAATATGAAATGGCCTGTTATTTTACAAGGTAAAAAATAATATGTGTGTGATAATCAACTTGACAAAGATGCGGATTTATGTGACACACCTAATTTCATGGAAAGATTAGTAGAAAATAATGATGATCATGATGAAGATGTGGTTTGTACCACAATGAATGATCATGATGAAGGAATTTGGGAAAAAATATATTTGTATAGTTCTAATATTACAAGTAATATATGTTTATTTCTTGTTTACATTTATTATTTTAATAAAATAATAGATATTGTAATTTTTTCATTATTAAAATACGTATTAAAATAAATATATAGAATCATTTGATTATTTTAATTTTTTTTAGTTTATTTTAACATGTTTAACATTACGTAACTTATATGTCAATTGATTTTTTTGAATGAAAATTACATTACCACATTTACCATGTTTACCATGTATACCATGTTTACCACGTTTACCTTGTTTACCAGGTTTACCATAGTTTAACACAATTTACCTTTATGTAACATATATATATTTATTGATTTTGTTGAACGATAATTACACTACCATGTTTACCATGTTTACTATCTTTACCATTGTTTGACATTCTTACCATATTTACCATGTTTACTATTATGTAACTTAGTACAGTTTTTCATTTTTTGTTTACATTAGTATTGTAATATTTGAAAATATTTTTTTTTGAAATAATGTGTACTTTTTTGATTTGATGGATAATGACAGTTAAATCAGTTGATCAACCACATGATTCTAGAGATTGGCATCATAAACATGTTTATGTGGAGGAACATTCACATTCTCCTCTTAATGTTTTCCAATCTTCCACATGTACTCCAATAACGACAAAGAAGAGTTAAAGAGTTGGTAAACATAGAGGCACACGCTTACCAAAATTATCACTTTCCCATAGCTTGGACCAGAGGAAATTCATTGAGTTTGATGAGAATGATATTCCTAGAGGTCTAAATGAAAAATATATTAATAATTTTGTATCAACTTAGGGTTAAAGAAATGTATGAATGTAATGACCCATACTTTCCATGTAATTTTTTAAATACATAAAAATTTTATGATTTCGTGAAAAATTACAGCACATGATTGCAAGGCGCAGAGTTCCTGAAATGTATTTCTGATCATTTTTTTGGGTACGTTCAATGAACGTATGAGAAGGTTTTTATAGCTTTTGAACCAGTGCTCGGAATTGAAATCTGAGGACATGGTTGAACTCGTAGCGCCGATATTCTCTTAAGGATACGTTCATCTCGATGGTAGTTGGTCGAGGGTGAAAGATAATTTTTTGTGTATTTCTTGGAAATTAAAAAACAAAGTAAAAAAATAAACTTATATTTTATTTTATTTTTTGAAACCCCCACTTCTTGAGTTATGGTAATGAAGACCACCCAAGACCTTAAAACCTGCCAGATTAGAATTTAGGGGCGGGGACCACCGACCCCTCTTAATGGAGTATAAACCTCTCAACTCCCCCAATTAATTATTTATGTCAACATAAAATTTATTTTTTAAGTTTCCAATTAATTTTATGTGTCAACATAAGAATTAAATGTTAATTAACCAATTAATTTTATGTGAGAACATTAAACTGAAAGTTATGTTATTATTTTATTTTTGGTGTAGGATATTTGTTTTCTCCTTGGTGGAATTGGGGTAGGGATTGGAAAAAGATAATTGGGAGAGAACTTGAAGGATTATCTTCTCCAATGAAGAATGAAAAATATGAACGTCAATGAATAACGCCGACCTCAACTTCGACCTTCTTCCTTGAGACATCCTCCAACAGTGGACATCTTCATCAACGAAGAATCACCTCCATCGAAGAATGTTAATTCGATGAATGAGCTCAGGATCAGAGTTGTGTGATAGGCATAACGAATGTCGACAACTTCAACTTCTCTCTTCATCATCAACAATCAAGCAAACGAGGTAAGGGTTTATTTGTGTATGAATAATTTTCCCAGGTTCCTCCCTTGAATTATTTATCGGGATTGGGAATAAATCATTGCGGGGGGGGGGGGGGGTTGTAATGCTTGAAGTTATTCTTCAAGATCTTGTTGATCCATATGCTACCACACTAATGTGGAGTGTGTGGGCCAAAAAAATATGGCCCGAACCCTCCACAAATATTGTGATGATTTCTGGTGAGGAAGGCGACGAAGGCGAGGAAGCAACGACACTGCCCCACGACCAGTGTCTCCTCGCAACCTCTACGCCCTCGCGCCACCCCCACGGTCAAGCCACTCTGCGGCACCCATAGTCCTGCGGCCCCGTCGTGCCGCCCACAGCCCCTGTCGCCCAGGTCATGCAGCCACCGCTAACCGGGCCGCCCCACCGCCGCCATCCGCCAAGCCGTTGTCGTCGTCTGTCGAGCCGCCGCCGTCGATTGGGATGTCGCAGCCACACTGCCAGTGGCCTTCTAAGCCACCCACGGCCTTCTTGAGCCCCTCCAACCGAGCATCATTTAGTGAAGCCTCTCCAGTTGAGCCGCCCCCGGCACCGAGCCCCTCCGGCCATGCCGCCACCACCGTCCGTCGTCCCGCCAAGCCGCCGACCCGGCCGCCCTGGCCGTGCCACCCGCGTCCTTCCAAGCCTCCCCAGCCGAGCCTCCCACATACTTCCGAGTTGGTCCAGCCAATCCACCCATGTCCAAGATTCTCCGGTCAAGCTTCTCACAGTCGATCCACTCCTGGCGAGCCTCCCCATACCCCCGAGCTGCTCGGGCCACGCTGCCCCATCCGTGCCACGCTGCGGCCTTGGGCTGTCTGCGGTTAAACCCCTGTGACCCCACATGGCCTACCGGACCACCCAGTGGGCTGATCTTCCCAGTATAGGCAAGTCCGGAACCAGCGGGCCCGGCTGGGCCGACCCGAATGGGGTCAGTCCGACCAGGTCGGATCAGACCTGAGATCCTTACAACCCATTTACTTCTTTTGGCCATAACATTGGCACCAGACGTACGTTTGATGAACCGTCAGCGATGTTGGAAATCATGGAGAAAGATTGTCTATTTGAGTACACCGCAATGGAGTTTTGGATAATATAGGGAATGGTCAGGTTGGATCAAGCATGAATCCAACCGGGCCCCTGGGACTAAAATGCTAATAACTCAAAGACCAGGTGTCGACTATCGGCTCCTGAACTAGGTGATAGTGAAGAACAAGTACCCACTCCTGAGGATTGACAACTAATTCGATCAATTAAATGTATCAGGATGGTTCTCGAAGATAGACCTCAGATCAGGCTATCTCCAACTCAGAGTTCGAAATAAGTATGTGCAGAAGACAGCCTTTAGATGTCAGTATCTCCATTTCAAGTTCTTAGTTATGCCATTCGGCATGACCAAAACTCCATTACTATTCATGAGGATCATGAACAAGATCCTTCAATAATTCCTTGATCACTTTGTAGTAGTCTTCATTGATGACATTTTGATCTACTCGACTACTGAGGAGGAGCATGCCAATCATTTGCAGGTAGTACTGGACACACTCTGAGAGAACCAACATTCTGGTAAGCTCTCATAGTTCCAGTTTGGGATCTGAGGGGTTCACTTTCTAGGAAATGTCATATTAGAGAATGGAGTTGCAGTGGATCTAGTGAAGATTGAGGTGATAGTTTCTTGGGATCCACCCATGAGTGTGACAGAGTTATGAAGTGTCCTGGGTTTGCTGGATACTACCAAAAGATTGTTCCAAATTTATCTAGAGTAGTAGAACCTCTATCAGCCTTGACGAAGATGGGGCAACCCTTCATAGGTTCGGAGAGATGCTAGAATTGTTTTCAGGAGCTGATGCAGAGGATGACTAGTGCCCCCGTCTTGAGGCTTCCAGAGGAAGGCATAGGGTAAATTGTATACTACGAAACATCAGGGACCAGACATAGATGTGTCCTCATGCAAGAGTGAGTAGTTAACATGTATGGTTATTGAAAACTGAGACAGTATGATCACAACTACGCAACCCATGAACTGGAGTTAGCAGTAGTGGTCTTCTTCTTGAAGATGTGGAAACACTATCTAATGGGTGAGCACTTTACAGTGTAATCTGATCACTAGAGTATCAATTATATCTTCTATCAGAAAGACTTTAACCTGATACAATGATGCTGGATTGTGGTCCTCTAATACTATGTCTTCGAGATAGTCTATTATCCTAGGAAAGGGAACATTGTTGCAGATGCACTTAGTAGTAGATCTGGTATATAGCTGCTAGGCAAGGCAACAGAGTAGCTGGCTGCTTTACAAATAACCATTGTGAATAGAGATGGAGTAGCTTTTCTTCAGTCTCTTATAGTCACTCACCCACTTCTTCAGCGTTTCATGGAGACGTAGTGTGGGGACACTGACTGTGAGGCAAGACGCGCTCAGATGTCCACAGTAAAAGTACCTGATGGATTTCGTGATGGTGGGGAGCATGTCATATTTTTCAGAGGGCGTATCATGGTACCCGTGTCACTTCAAGAGGAAGTGTTGAGGGAGTTCCACACATCCCCTCTAGCGGTAAATCTAGGAGTGGTGAAGATTTACCAGGATCTATGACGACAACACTGGTGGCTGGGAATGAAGAAAGTAGTAGTCGAGTTTGTTTCTTGGTGACTCACTTGTCAGCAAGTGAAGGTGGAGCATCAGGTACCCGTAGGATTGGTTTATCCTTTGGAGATCCGAGAGTAGAAGTGGGATGGGATATCCAAGGATGTTGTGACAGGAATATAATTTACATCCATAGGTCAGGATTCTATTGGGTTGATCATCAATCGACTCACCATGTTGGCCCACTTCCTACCGACCAGAGAGCAAGGTTCATTAGAGAGTTTGGGATGCCTCTATGTGTAAAAGATTGTATGGATACATGGATTAACCTCGACGATTATCTTTGAAAGTGATTCACATTTTAGTTTCCATATATGGAAAGGGTTACAGGATGCTTTCGGGATGTAGCTTCATTTGAGCACCTCCTTCCACCCTCAGATGGATAGTCAGACTGAGCAGACCATTAAGACCCTCGAGGACATGTTGCATTCCTGTGTCCTCAACTTCGCTTACAGCTAGGAGGATCACTTTCCTTTGGAGGAGTTTTCATACAACAACAAAAATCAATCCACCATTGGGATTTCACCTTTCGAGGAATTGTACAGGAGACCTTGCAGATCAACTTTGTGCGGGACTATCCCAGGGGAGTCAGCACTAGTGGGAGTAGAGATGGTACGGGCTACCACTTATAAGGTGTAGATCATCCAGGAGTAGATGAAGACTGCATAGAGTAGGCAGAAGTCGTATGCCGATAGAAGACAGAGACCTCTGGAGTTCGAGGATGTAGACCACGTCTTTCTATGGGTCTCACCTCAACGAGGTTTGCAGAGATTTGGCCAAGGTAAAAAGTTATCTTCAAGTTTCATCGAACCTTTTCAGGTCCTTAGCAGAGTTGGTGATGTGGCATACAACTTATCCCTTCCACCTCATTTTCACCAGGTGAACTAAGTCTTCCATGTATCCTAGTTGAGAAGATATGTGCATGACCCTTCTCACATCATCATCCATGGAGTGATGAACGTCGAGGATGGGGAGACTTTTACCGAGGTTTCAGTGGAAATTGAAGATCGACAAATGTAGGTCCTTAGTGGGTGGTTGATACATCTTGTGCGTGTACGCTTGCTGCATAGTAACCTCCAGGAAAGCACATTGGAGAGGGAGGCTTAGATTCATGCTCAGTACCCCCACTTGTTCCCTTAGTTTGAGTTATTGATTATGGGTACATAAAGCCCTGAGGTGGGGAGAATTTAAAGTCCCAAAATTTCAATGTAATTATTTTTTAATATTTGGGAATTTTACGAGTCTGTGAAAATTCATGGTGCATGATTCTGAGAGCCGAAGTTCCTGGAATGAAATTCTAAACATTTTTTTTGGTGAGTTCAGTGAAAGTACAAGCGGGTTTTTATAACATTCCATCTGGTTCTTAGAATTCAAATATGAGGACACTATTGAACTCATAGCACCCGTGTTTGATTAAGGATACATTCACATCAGTGACAATTGGTCAAGGGTGAAATATAATTTTTTGGGTTTTTCATTGAAAAAAATAATAATAATATAAACTTCTATTTTATTTTATTTTTTGAAACCCCCTCTTCTTGAGTTAAGGTGGTGGGGAACACCCAAGTCCTAAAAACTGCCCAAATTTGAATTAAGGGGTGGGGACCACCCGACCCCTCTTAATGGGGGAGGAACCTCTCAACTCCCCCAATAAATTCTTTTTGTCAACATAAAATTAATTGTTAAGTTACCAATTAATTTTATGTGACATCATACGAATAAAATGTTAAGTAACCAATTAATTTTATGTGACAACCTAAAATTTAATGTTAAGTTATTATTTAATTTTTGGTGTTGGCAATTTCTTTTCTCCTCAGGGGAATTGGGGAAGGGATTGATAAAAGAGAATTGCGAGAGAACATGAAGGATTATCCTCTCCAACGAAGAATGCCAATGAAGAATGTCAATGTAGAATGTCGACCTCAACTTCGACCTTCTTCCTCAAGGCATCCTCCAACGATGGACATCTTTATCAATGAAGAATCACCTCTAACGAAGAACGTTAATCTGACCTACGAGCTCAGGATCAGAGATGTGTGACGGGCGTGAAGAACGTTGAAAACTTCAAATTCTCTCTTTGTTGTCAACAATCATGTTAATGAGGTAATGGTTTATTTGTGTATGAATACTTTTCCCATGTTCTTCCCTTGAATTCTTTTTCAGGATTGGGAATAAATCTTTGCAGGAGGTTGTAAAGCTTGACATTCTTCTTCAGGTTCTTGTTGAGCCATATGGTACCACCCCTAATGTGGAGGGTACGAGCCAAACAAACATGGACTGACCCCTCTGAAAATCTTGTGATGAATTATGGTGTACAACACGATGAAGTTGATGGTGCAACGACACCACCCCACATCCACTACCACCTCGTGACCTTTGTGCCCTCATGGCACCCCCATGGCCGAGAAGCCCCATGAAACCCACAACCACCACAACCTGCGACACCGCTACCTAAGGCCCCACTGCACCGCCCATGGATGCTTCCGTTCTGGCAGCGCTGCTGCCGCAGACCAGGCCGAGCCGCCACCGCCATTTGGTGAGCAGCTGCTGCCATCTGCCGGGTCATCATCTCGGCCAGCCGTTGCCCAGTTGCCCTGACCGGGCCACCCGCCTCCTTCTGCGTCGCGACGCCCATTTCCTTTTGAGCTGCTCTGGCTGAGCCCCCTACAGCCGAGCCTCTTTGTCTGAGCTGCCCCCCGGTCTTGAGCCTCTCCGGCCGAGCTGCCCTGGCCGTGCCGCCCTGTGGCCTCGTGTCGTCCGTGACGGAACCCTTGTAGCCCCTCGCGGCCTGCCTAGCAGCCCTGTGGGCCGGGCCAAAACCAATGGTCTGGGACACACTACGGGCTGGGCCAGACCCAAAGGGTCGGTCCGGGCCAACCTGAACCAGTTCGGGCCAGACAGGGTCAGTCTGGACCCGGGCCCACTACAACCCATTTACATATTTTGGCCATAACTTTGGCAGCGGACGTCCGTTTGACAAACCGTCAGCGGCGTTGGAAATCCTGGAGTGAGATAGTCCCTTTGAGTATACCCCACTAGAGTTTTGGATTAATATGGGGACCAGTTAGGTTGTATCAAGCACGATTCCAATTGAGCCCTCGGGACTAAAAGGCTAATAACTCACTAATCGGGTGTCCGATTAACGCGTCATCTGTCGAGTTGAGACCCATATGATGTGGAAGAACTTTGAGATTCTACTTCATGGAACTTCGTGCCAGTTGGAGTATTGACTAGTATATCGTGGTGCCGATCCTCCTAGAGGTGAGTGATCTTAGTGCGAGAAACCAATAGATGGCTGAGGCTTGATGATTGCTGGCCTTTTCATGTCGGAGTGACTTGACAGGCCCAACGGGGAGAACCTCTATTTGACGCGGAAGAACCATGGTGGGGAGCACCTTTTTCTGACACGACAGACCCACAGTACTTGACATTAGGCATACCTTAGCAGACCATGGTGGAGAGGATCACTGTGTAACATGGCAGACCCACGATACTCGACAGGAGGAGTGACTTAGAAAGTCATGAGGGGGAGAGTCTATGTCTGATGCGGCAGACCCATGGTGAGGAGTGCCTCTGTGTGACACATCAGACCCATGGTACTCGACAGAAGGAGTACCTCAGCAATCCAAGATTAGTGGGAAGTCCCTATGTATGACTCGACATGCCCACTATACTCGATAGAGTAGGGGTTCTCTAGGAGCCTAGGTGTTCAATGATGGGACTAGAGAGGTTACATCTTACTACCTCTAGAATAAATCTTGTTTTGAGCTGAGTCAGTATATCTATGTTTTCCTCATGATTGTGATGGATTACTTGATAACTTAGGTATATGTTTGGGCATATACCTAGGTAGGGTTATCTATTGATTTCATACATTATTGTTTATCCTTGGTGGATTTTGTGTTACCTTGAGGGTCTCAGGGTCCCTAATGAGCATCATTATACTCACCCCTACATGGGCTATGCACGCACCTTGTTTTGATGGATGTAGACGATAGATAGCGTTAACTCAGGTTGGGAGTACTAGCACTAGACAGTGCCCGGAGGTGGACTATATGGAGTGTCGGTATATAGAGGAGACCGGTGTATGTGGAGTGATGAGGAGGTGATCTATACCCACCATTTAGGTAGGAACCTCAGAGGATGATCCAGTAGCTGTCTTTATCTCTTTCTTTAGTTGTATTGTATTTTAGTTGTACTTGTACCTTTACTGTTGGGATTTTATTCTGACCCCCCTTTACCTTCAGCACTGTTTTGGTTATACAGTTTTCTTGTGTTCATATCTTGTTGTGTTCTTGGTGATGTGAGTTTGCAATTTATAAAGGCAATGCCTTCCCAGTTTTAGGGAAATCGCCTTTCGGTGCTAATCATCAGCCCCAGGCCTATGGAAGGTGGGCTTGGGGTAGTCACGACATGGGCCCCGGGGGATAGGTTGTGACAAATTGGTATCAGAGGACTCGGTTTTACCGAAGAACTAGGACTCTGATCTTTTATATGAAGAAATAGTGTTAAGGGTAATGAGTGCAGTTATCAGTTCATGGAGTCTAGTGTTGGTGAAGCAGCCGACGTATCCATAGACCAGGACCCTGACATTTGACATCTGACTCAGTGCATGAAAACACTGATTGAGTGAGTTTTTCAAGAGTTTTCTTTGTTATCTCTTGAGTCAGCTCACTAGGTATAGCTTTTTTACTGTTCCTCACCTGTTTCTTTCCAGGATGCCTCCATGCAGACATCCATCTAGGGTTCTGAGAAAAGAACACACTGATATCCCACCGAGTGATGAGGCCTCGATGCAGGGCCCTCTTCTAATTGAGGGACCAATGGAGGCACCATTGGTACCATTACCCGTTGGGCCACCGATGCCACCAGCCCCAATAGTATAGAGTTCCAGACGCTTGAGCAAATTGCATGAGTTCCATTACTATAGGCCACCTAGGTTTATACGAGAGACCGTCCCATACGTAGCTGAGGATTGGATTGAGGTTATGGTGAGAGTCTTCCAACTCGTAGGGACACCAGCCAATCTCATGGAGATCTTTGCCACCAGCCTTCTATAGGAATCAACAGGAAGGCAGTGGAGGTTGATGCTCCAGGTTCACGCTGAGGTGATGCTCCTCTGGGAAGAGTTTTATAGCTTGTTTCGAGCAAATTTTGTCCGAGAGACTCTTCTCACAATGCGCATACACGTGCTCCTTCATATACAACCATGTAGCATGGAAGTATCTCAGTACTCAGCGAGGTTCACTGACCTCTCCTTCTACTCCACCGAAATGGTGTGAGACCCCTTCTTCAGGTCCTGGACCATTGATAAGGGGCTCAGGAGTGAGATCAGGGCTTTGATGATCTCACTCAGCATCCCGACGTAGGTGGGGGTGTTAGAGAGAGCCCTCTGGGTGGAGAGTTTTCTTGCCGAGAAGTTACTAGCGGTGTGACCCACTACCAGTTATCACATTGCAATGAATTATGTAGCTGGATGTAGAAAAAAGTTCACAAAGGTCAAAGAGGACCATACCTACAGGTGGATGATGGAAGGACTCAGGATCAATTGTGCGGGGCACCCGAGGCAGAACCAGTCATCCAAGGATCATGCAGAGATACTCATGCAGTGGGCAGGGTCACATGGCTCATGACATTCCGACCCATTATATGAATGATCAGAAGATGGTGAAATGACCGCCTAGGTAGAGACATAGGTTCAACCAAGGTGGTTCATATAGAGGAGGCGGACGTGGCAGAGGAGCCGGCTATGTAGCTGGTGGTGGGCGACGTTTTGAGTTGTTACCACCACCACTACCAGGATGTCAACCCAAACCGTAGGGAGCAGGTGGACAGGGGAGGGATCATCTCTAGGATGATGAGGCCTATGATCATGGTGCTTAAGAGATGATATAATGTATGATTTGTGTCTACTATACCATAGCTGCATTACTTATAGACACAGGTTCCAATCATTATTTTATTCCCACTGTACTCGTTCCGAGCTCTGAGATTTCGACAGAGTCATTTGCTCGATCCTTATGGCTATAGACTCTTATGGAAGCAGATTTGATGATTACGAACTGGTTCTATAAATTTTAGAATACTCTATAAGGTGAGATCTTCAGCTGGGATCTCCTAGTAGCAGTGTTGAGGCCTTATAACGTCATTTTGGGTATGGACTGGCTATCTACATTCCATTCTCAAATAGACTCTATTAGGTGCAAAGTGTGGTGTGTCTGCATAGATGGGATCAGGTTTACCTTCACCGATGAGAAGGGAACCTTTGCAGCATATGATGTACTTACCCGGAGGAGAGTGCATCCAATCACTCATTATTTGTATAGACTTACCCTCAGAGTGGTTAATGTGGAGACTCCGAGTTATCCTAGAGTGGTGGAACAGTACACGAATGTCTTCCCTGATGATGTTCTCGGTCTAACTCCACGCAGAGTGGTAGAATTTTACATTGACTTATACCCTAGAATGGAACGAATATCTACACCAGCATATCAGATGGCTCTCGTGGAGCTTTGTGAGCTGCGGGTAAAGCTGAAGGACTTACAGGGGAAGGGGTTCATCTGACCCAATGTCTTTCCATGGGCAACCATGATTTTTTTTCCAAGAAGGCAGATGGGAGCTTGACATTTTTTTTTCTACTATCGGAACTTGAACCAGGTGACCATGAAAAAAAAGTACCCACTCTCGATGAATGATGAAATATTTAATCATCTGAAGGGATCACGATTGTTCTCGAAGATATACCATAGGTCAGGCTATCACTAGCTCAGAGTTTGGGGAGAGTATATGTAGTAGATGGCCTTCAGATGTTGGTATGGCCATTATGAGTTCTTGGATATTCCATTCGGCATGACCAACACTCTAGAAATGTCTATGGGACTCATGAAAATGATCATTCAGTCATAGCTTGATTACTTTATAGTAGTCTTCATCGACGGCATTTTGATCTACACGACTACTGAGGAGGATCATGACTATCATTTTCTGGTACTACTGCACACACTCTGAGAGCACAAGCATTATGGTAAGCTCTCTAAGTGCTAGTTTTGGATCTGATAGGTTCACTTTCTGGGACATGTCATATCGGAGGATGGAGTTGCAGAGGATAAAATGAAGATTTCGGTGGTACTTTCTTAAGAGCCACCCAGGAGTGAGATGGAGGTACGGTGTTTCCTAGGTCTGGATGGATATTACCAGAGGTTTGTGACAGATTTCTCAAGTGTTTCAACACTCTTATTATCCATGATAAAGAAGAGGAAACCCTTCGTGTGGTCAGAGATATTTCAGTAGAGTTTTCAAGAGCTGAGGCAGAGGCTGACTAGTGCCCCCCATATTGAGGCATCCAGAGGAAGGTGTAGGTTACATAGTCTACTGCGACGTATCAGGGACCAGACTTGGATGTGTCCTGATGCAGGAGTGAGCATTGATAACATGTGGTTCTCTAAACTGAGATACCATGACCAGAACTACGCTACCCATGACCTCGAGTTCGTAGCAGTGGTCTTCACCATGAGGATGTGGAGACACTATCTGATGGCCGAGCACTTTACAGTGTTATAGGATCACAAGAGTCTCATGTATATCATTTCTCCGAAGGACATAAACCCGAGACAATGACGTTGTATTTAGTTCCTCCACGACCATGACTTTGAGATAGTCTATACTCCTGGGAAGGGGAACGTTGTTGCAGATTCACTCAGTTGGGGACCTTGTATACAGTTTCTTGGCAGGACGACAATGTAGCTGGATGCTTTACAGATATCCTTTGTTGATAGAGATGGAGAAGCTTTTCTTCAGTGTCTTACAGTCACTCCTCCACTTCATCAGAAACTCAACGAGTCGCAGCATGGGGACACTGATTGCGAGGTAGGACGTTCTCAGATATCCATAGGACATGCACCTGATGGATTTTCTGAAGGTGGGGAGCACATCATCCTCTTTAGAGGAAGTACCATTGTACCAGTGTCACTTCAAGAGTAAGTGTTGAGGGATTTCCACACATCCACTCTAGCGGTACATCCATTAGTCATGAAGATGTACCAGGATCTCCGACGACTGCACCGGTGGCCGGGAATTAAGAAAGTAGCAGTAGAGTTTGTTTCTCATTGACTCAAATCTCAATAAGTGTAGCTGGAGCATCAGGTACCATCATGATTGGTTCTAACATTGGAGGTCCCATAGTGGAAGTGGGATGGGATATCTATGGACTTCATGACATGACTTCCACGTACATCCAGAGGTCATGATTCTATCTGGGTGATCGTCGATTGACTCTCCATGTCAGCTCACTTCTTACCAATCAGAGAGCAGTGTTCAATCGAGAGCATGTGATGGCTCTATGTGAAAGAGATTATGTGGATACATGGAGTACTCTCGCTGATAATCTCTGATCGTGATGCACGTTTTACTTCTTGGCTATGGAAGGGGTTGAAGGAGGCTTTCATGACGCAACTTAGTTTGAGCACCACCATCCTTCCTCAGATGGATGGCTAGACTGTGTGGACCAATCAGACCCTTGAGGAAATGTTGTGTGCATATGTCCTCAACTTCGGTCAGAGCTATGAGGATCAATTTTATTTGGTGTAGATTTCATACAGAAAAAGTTGTCACTCCACCATTTGTATGGAAAGTTTCTTGGTGTTGTATGGGTGAACTTGCAGATCACCTTTGTGTGGGGATAACCCAGGGGAGTTAGTACTTGTGGGACCATAGATGGTACGGGATACCACAGAGAAGGTTCAGATCATTCAGGAGTAAATGAAGACTGCATAGAGTAGGCAGAAGTCGTATGCTGACAGAAGATGGAGACCTCTTGAGTTCGATGATGGAGACCACATCTTTATATGGGTCTCACCTCAATGAGGTTTGTGGAGATTTTTCCAAAGCAGCATGTTATCTCCGAGGTTCATCAGACCTTTTCACCTCCTCAGCAGAGTTGGTGAAGTTGCGTACCACTCAGCTCTTCCACCTCAGTTGCACCGGGTGCGTGATGTCTTCAACGTATCCCAATTAAGGAGATACGTGCACAACACTTCTCACATCATCGACCATGGAGAGCTAGATGTCGATGATGGGGAAACTATTACGGAGGTTCCAGTGGAGAATGAGGTTGGACAAGAGCGAGCCATTCATGGTAGGTCTATAACTTTGGTGCACATATGCTGGCAGCATGGAAACCCCCAGGAGAGCCCATGGGAGTGGGAGGCTCAGATTCATGCCCAATACCCCCACTTGTTCCCTTAGAATAAGTTGTGGCTTATGGAGATTTAAATCCTTGAGGTGGGGAGAATGTAAAGACCTAGAATTTCCATTATTTTTTTTAATATATGGGAATTTTATGAGTTCATGGAAATTTATGGCACATGGTTCCGAGGCCCAAAGTTCCCAGAATGAATTTTGGAACTTTTTTTCAGGTACATTCAGTGAACATATGAGCGGGTTTTTCTAACTACTGAATCGGTGCTCGGAATTGAAATCTGAGGACACCGTTGAACTCACAGTGCAGGTATTTGCATAAGGAGACTTTCACATCGGAGGTAGTTGGTGGAGTGTGAAAGAGAATTTTTTGGGTTTTTCGTGGAAATGAAAAAAATAATAAAATAAAATAAACTTTTATTTTATTTTATTTGTTGAAGCCCCATCATCTTGAGCTAAGGTGGTGGGCACCACCCAAGTCCTTAAATCCTCCCAAATTTGAATTTAGGGGTGGGGACCACCCAACCCTTCTTAATGGGGAGAAACCTTTCAACTCCCCCAATTAAATCATTATGTCAACATAAGATTAATTGGTAAGTTACCAATTAATTTTATGTGTCATCATAAGAATTAAATGTTATGTAACCAATTAATTTTATGTGACAAAATTAAATTAAATTTTAAGATATTATTTCATTTATGGATTTGGATAATTCTTTTCTCCTCGATGGAATTGGGGAAGGGATTAGGAAAAGAGAATTGGGAGATAACATGAAGGATTATCCTCTTTAACGAAGAATGCCAACGAATAACATCAACAAAGAACACTGAACACGACTTCGACCGTCATCCCCGATAAATTCTCTCATTGTGGAAATATTCATCAACAAAGAATCACCTCCATCAAAGAACGTTAATCCGATAAACGATCTCGGGATCAGAGGCCTGTGATGGGTGCGACGAATGTCGACCACTTCGATTTCTATCTTCTTTGTCAACAATAAAGCGAATGAGGTAGTGGTTTATTTGTGAATGAAAACTTTTCCCATGTTCTTACCTTGAATTATTTGTTGGGATTGGGAATAAATCATTATAGGAGGTTGTAAAGAATGATGTTCTTCTTCGTGTTCATGTTGAGCCATATCCTACAACCCTAATATGAAGTGTTCTGGCCAAACAAAGATGGCCATATCCCTTCATAAATTTTATGATGATTTTTGGTGTTGAAAACGACGATGAAGATGTTGCGATGAATCCGCCCCACAGCCACCTCCACCTCATGACCTTCGCACCCTCACGGAAAACCCATGACCGAGCTGCTATATGGCACACACAGCCACCGTGCCACACGACTCAGCCACTCGCGGCCCCGCTGTGCCGCCCTCGACCACTGTCATCCTGGACGAGCCTCCGTAACCGACTGGGCCGAGCCCCCTCTATAGTCCACCAGGCCACAGTTGATGTCCATCGCGTCACCGCCACTGTCTGTCGTCCTGCCAAGCCATCTTCCAAGATGCCGTTTCGAGACCCCCTGCAGCTTTCTTAGACACCCGTTCGTGCTGCTCACAGCCTTCCTAGCTGCCCGCGGCCTTCTGAGCCAGTCAAGTTGAGCCCCCCCCCCCCCCCCCCCGCGGCTGAGCCCCTCCGGCTGAGCCACCCCACCGCCCCTCATGGACAGCCAGACCGCCCTGTGGGTCGGGCCGCCCAACACGAGCTAGGCGGGACCCAGCGGGCCGAGATGAACCCAACGGCCTAGGCCGCAATGTGGGCCAGGTCGGTCCGACCGGGTCGGACCGGACCCAGACCCACTACAACCCATTTATTTTATTGGCCATAATATTGGCACCAGACATCTGTTTAACACACCGTCAGGGGCTTTGGAAATATTGCAGTGAGATTGTCCCATTTATTATACCCCACTAGAGTTTTTGATTAAGATGGGGAATGGTCAGGTTGGATTGAGCTCGAATCCAACTGGGCCCTTGGGACTAAAAGACTAAAAACTCATAGACTGAGCGTCCGATTGATGCACTGTATGTCGCGTTGAGACCCATATGACATGGCAGACCTTTGAGATGCTTTTTTGTGGGACTTCATGGAATTTGGATTATCAAACAGTTTCTCGTGGAGCGGATCCTCCTAGAGACGAGCGAGCTTAGTGAGATAACCCAGTAGATGGATGAGATTTGACGACTACTGAACTTTTTGACTCAGATTGACTTGAGAGGACTAGTGGGGAGCACCTCTGTATGATGCGACAGACACATGATGGGGATCACCTCTGTGTGATCCACCATACCCACAGTACTCTATAAGAGGTGTAACTCAGCAGGGCCACGGTGGGGAGCGCCACTGTGTGACATAGTAGACCCACAGTACTCGACAGGAGGAGTACTGCAGAAAGTCTCAAGGGTAAGCGCCTCTGTATGATGTGGCAGACCCACAGTGAGAAGAATCTCTATGTGACATGGAAGACCGATGGTAATCGGTAAGAGGAGTACCTCAGCAGTCCATGATTTTTGGGAAGTTCCTCTGTGTGATGAGGCATACCCACTATACTCGATAGAGGAGGGGTTCTATAGTAGCTGCAATGTTCTATGATATGATTGGAGATGTTACTTATTACGAAGCCTAGAATAAATCCTAGTATGATCTGAGTCAATATCTCTGTGTTTTCCTCATGACTGAGATAGATTATTTGATAACTTAGGTATATGTATGGTCGTATAACTAAGTCGGGTTATCTATTGATTTCATACATTGTGGTTTATACTTGGTGGATTTTGTGAGACCTTGAAGGTCTCGAGGTCCCTACGGAGTATCATTATTCTCACCCCTACATGGGCTATCCCCGCACTTTATTGTGTTGGATGCAGAAAAAAGAGAGCGCTGACTGAGGTTGGGAGTACCAGGACTGGATGGTGCCCAGAGGTGGACCATACATCGTGTTGCTACGTAGAGGAGACGGATGAATATTGAGTGCTGAGGAGGTGATCTATACCTACCCTTCAGTTAGGAACCTCAAAGGAAGATCCAGTAGCTGTATTTTTCAATTTCTTCAGACATATTGTATTTTAGTTGTACTTTTACCTTTAATATTGGGCTTGTATTCCGGACCACCATTACATTCAGCACTATTTTGGTTATACATTTTTCATGTGTCATATCTTTCTGTGTGCATTGTAACACCCCGACCCCAGTTACCCAAGTTCAGTGCATTATTACATAACATTGGAATGATCACAAAAGATCAAGTCTCGAAAGACCGATTAGTTTAGTAGTCTTGGAAACAATAGATATATTCATAAGTATTACATTACATCATAAAGTAAAAAAACTATAACAACATCTTGTCTTAATATCCCCTCATACTATCCCTGCAGGTCATTCCTAAATTACTTTTTCACATCCTGGGAAAAATAAAACATTGAAAGGGGTGAGCCTAGATCCTTAGTAAGGATAACAATATAGATGAAAGTTTCATAAACTAGCATAAACATTTAAGGCAAAGTATAACTAAAACAATAGCCTTTTAAACTTGAAATTCATAATAATATGGAAAAGATAAAAGGAAATAATGACATTTTATTTTTCACAAGGATATTCTACTAGTTGAATAATCACATGCAATATCAATAACAACATTCATAATGATTAAATGCTTAATTCCAGAGTATCATAACCACATAGCCAAGGCCTCGTTCCAAGACCACAAATAAGATTTTTTTCAAGGCCTCATGCCAAGACACTAGTTTGTCTCATGAGACCTACCGATGCATCGAGGAGCTATAGCGGGCTCCACCCTTCACTTACTAAGTCAAATGCATTCCTCATATGAATAGGTTTAAACATAACAAAAACATTCGTATAAAAACTAGCATACGAAATGTTAATAATTTCTCCATAAACCATGAATGGTATAAAAATAACACATCCACAGTCAAAAATATCACAAAACCTTCAATACATTATGGAAGTGATGTGTCATAATAAATCAACTTCAAATAAGCTTAAAATCCCTCAAAGGATGTTGACATATATGAAATCAAAACTATTTGAGAAAAATATCTCTTTTTTTAATCATTTAAAAGTTACATAAGTATAAAATATAAAATTTACTTTGACAATATTCTTATAAGCTTGTACAGGAGGCTTCAATGATTTTACAATGGTGGAAAATAGCCACACCCGCCGTATAAGTTAAAAAAAGACATTCTTTCCTTAATTTTGTCGAAAAGGTTAAAAGGGACCTTGTTTGGAAAATGATGTAAAGATTACTTTATAATCTTCTAACAAAAAGTAAAAAAAGGGTATAAATGACTTTAACCTATATTCTATAAAATATTAAGAATGTTTTGAAATAAATTTTTAAGAATCATGGATGTGGATGATAAAGAGGTCCTAGTAGATAATTACGTATAAACAACCTTGGATAATGAAGAGATTATTAAATAAACCCTCACATTCTAATTTTCTGTAGTTGAGGGTAGGTTAACATCTTGTATAATGGTGAAATAATTGTTATTAAATTATAAAAGAATCATATACATTAACATGATATCATATTTGATCTTTTAACATTGATTTGTTAATTATATGTTAGTAGTATCATCGATTCGGGTTTTAACGGATTTGTTTTTCATTCTATTCTTTTTTATGTGAGCCATATTTGCTATGGATGGGATTTATATTATTCATATCCAAATGATATCATGTCTTTAAAAATTAATTTTTTATCAGAAAATAAAATTTATTCTTGAATGGATACGATGGGGAATGAATCTCATCACGTTCATGGAGACGGCAATCAATACGTATGAACGAGCGACAATATCATTCTTTTGATAGTAAAATAATATATAGGTGGATGGTATATCATATATACAGAATCATTATCATGTTATATTGATTATTTAAATTAATCACACATCATTATTATACCCATCCAAATAATAATGTATTGAATAATAATTACACCATGACGTGGAGATGGTAGGCCGTACATACGTACGTATGGTGACATGTCATTCAAAGGATCGATAGAATACTGAATATGGTTATACCATATTTCTAATAGCATAACAGTATATAGAATATACTGGAGTTATTATTTTATAATGGAAATAACAAAGAATGAAGAAGTGGAAGAAGAAAGGAACTTGAAAGATGGTGGTGAAAACATTACCTCTTTTTCGGGTTCTTCCTTTTGATTTGATCAAAAGGCTACATAGGTTGTCTTTATGACTAAAGAAAGGCCTCCAAAATTAAGGTAGGATAGTTTAGATGGTATTTGGGAAAAGGTTGGACTAATCCAACGTCTTTTAAGGTATGAATTAGAGTGAATGAGGAGTGCCCTTTTATAAGAGGTGTGAGGGGCACTTTAGAAAAAACATAAAATATTATTTTATAATAAATTTATATTCGGTTTATAATGGCTCCAAAGTAAATTATTCAAAGTCTAAGGTGGGTATGGGTCTAAATAATTTCATCCAATAGATTTTAGATAGGATTGGGTCACTATAGTAACCTTATCTTTTAGTTTTAACTCTTAGTTAATTAGTTTGACACTTACCATGTCACTTTGTATTTTTATGTTATATAGTCAATAAACTTACTATAAACTTCCAAGAGACACCCAAGTGGCTCATTAATGATACAACTATGATTATATAGGTTCTTTGTTTGAGAAATAGATTTTTATGATTATTATATCAATTTATAATATAATATTTGTTTTAAAAACTCTTTTATGTCAAATTTGACACTATTTAATAATTGATTTTTGTAAAACTTATAAAAATTTTATTAATTCAAAATAAATTTATTTAATCAATACTAAAATTCCATAGTAACCTATAAAATTATTTTATGGCATCAAATATTCAAATTTTATTTATTTTAACATTTATAATACCATTTATTTGATTCATTCATTAATATGAAAAATAATGCATCATCATTGTGTTATAAATAAATTTAATTATTTAATCTCTAAGAATTAGAAATAAAATACCATAATGTGGGAAATAGTTTTATATTTTGAATGAATATTTATAGTCGAATTTATCTCATTTATAACCCTATCTAAAAATTGTTTTTCTAAAAGATATATGCTTATGTCATTTTTGTATTTACTTTAACTTAATTAATATAAAGTTCCATTATCACTTACAAGTGGCACCATGGGGTCCCAAAATCGACACAAAGTTGGTCATGGTCTGACATTAATCATCTAATAAGGATAGGACATGTGTTAAGGTAATTTTGAATTATTACAATATTCTTTTTACCTTGAACTACCCTATTTACCTTTATCCACGGTAAATAAAAGTAAAAAGTTACTATTCACCAAAAATTATTTTTATCTTATTGAACCACATTTTACTCCCTGGTATTAACTGTGTCTCTCGGATTTCATAAATTCCACTCACAGAAGTGGTAAAATTATGTTTTATGTGAATTTGCAAATTCTCCTAGGAGATAGGTAAAAGACGGTGAAAAGTTAAATAAAATTTTTACATGCCTAAAATTATTATAAAATGACTCCAATGAATTAAATTGAACATGTATAAGTGTTATGTATCTATTTTGACGTAAAATAAATTTAAATAAAATTAATAATTATTTAAAGAAAAAGTTGGTTTTAACCAATAACTAAGTGTTTTTCACTATTCAACAAAAATTGAATGTTTTTAGAACAGTTCCAAAATTTCACCCTAAGCTAATTTTGATATTCTGAAACCAAAAATGAAGTCTATTTTACTAAATTCAAAACATAATTGTTTCATTTATTAATTTGAAATCAATTTCCGCTGTCAAAAACCATAAGGTGCATTTTTAAGAAATAATAACTATCAAAAGTTTGACACTTGTTTATGTCCAATTTCGAAGTAAAATTACATACAATGACCATCATTATATTAAATGGTAAAAATATAATATATTTATAATTATAAACCATTAAAATTTATAATTTAACAATATAAATTATTTTTATTAAAAAATTCTTTTCAGTTAAAATATTGTATTTCTCACTATTCACCCAAATATGAAAGTTATCAGAAAAACACCAAAACATTATTGAAACTATATTATTATGTCCCAATTCTAAAGAACAATTTCATTTTTTCAAATTGAATATATAAAAGTTTCAAATATTGGATTTAAAAAGGCCTCTCCATTAAAAGGTGGTAAATTTGCATTTTTTGAAAAATACTTATTTTATCTGAAAAAAATGAATTTGTTCTTAAAATATATCTTAGAAACTCATAATATGTATTCCAAAATTATAAGGATAATAGAAAATTTAAAATTCAGTTAATACTATTCATAACTGCTTTTGAATGGCTAGTTTGTTAAGTCGTGGTGCGCTTGAACACAGTGTTGCGTACAACACACGCTATTGTCTTATTCAAAGAGAAGCGTATCATGGAAGTTTGGGGGGTTACATTTCCCCTAATTCAATAAATTGCGCCCTCACAATTTGAAATTTTTCTTTGAAAATAAATGGTTTAAAATAGAAAATACCTTTTTTGAAAACCCAAATTTGAAATAGGGTTAATAAAAATATAACTTTAAATGAAAGAAAGAGATGTACAAAGGACGCCCAAGATAACCCATACTAGGATTCTATGAAAACATGGATATGGAGGAGAAACAAACAATCATGGTCTGATGGAGAGTTGTAGAATACATGATTTGGATAAATTTAACTATAAGAAAATCACAAACTTGTGATTGGTTAAACGGTCTTTTATTCCCTAGTAGGAAAAGTTAAACGACAACATTTTTGTTTTAAGTTACCTTTCATAAATTTGAAGAATTTATTTTTGAGATTTACTAAGAACATAAGGAAATATACTTACTTACCATTTAGACATTCATTCCTTACTAAAGTTTTACCACAAACCTATATTTCACTTCAAAAGTTAATAGAACTCAAAAATATTCTATTTATCCTAACTGTATAGGGTTCTAAAAATAAATTTATAATAGATCTATCAAAACATAAAAAAATTTCATTATTAAATCCAGACCATCACGTGGGCCAGTGGTATGTGATACACCCTTGTCGCCCTTCGGTTTTGGGTTTAAGTCTCAAGGCCTTGCCGGACGC
This sequence comes from Viscum album, assembly GCA_963277665.1. Lineage (NCBI taxonomy): Eukaryota > Viridiplantae > Streptophyta > Magnoliopsida > Santalales > Viscaceae > Viscum > Viscum album. The sequence continues at coordinate 295,600,073 of OY728132.1, read as the reverse complement.
GAAAGCTTGTCGCCTGACCTTTGGGTTGTCCTATTATGGAAATCCAAAAATAATCTCAAACTAGAATTATCCAAAATTATTTTGTCCAAACTCACAGTACAAAATTTATAAGGAAGGTAAACATAATGAAAATCCATTTTTCCGCGTAATAACATGTGAACACCTTCAACATTTTTCTTTTGAAACACTTCAACATCCTGAATTACCATAAAACCTTATTAATTACATTCATGATCCCTTATTCCTTATATAATACTGAATATACTCCTTCAATCCAAAAATATTTTAAACTCCAAAAATGATGTAATATACAAATCATTAATCAGTTTAAAGGTAGTGAAGAATATCCAATATAATTTATCCAAATCAATCATGTATTATTCCAAAATCACTACCTCGGTATCAGAACCATATTATGGTATATCATTATCTCAACCATATATTTTCCAAAAATTTAACCTGCTATTGAGTCACTTTTCTTGGTTCCACACAATCTCAATTCCTTAATGAAATAGTAATGCAGTACAATCCTTATATACTCCATAATTATTATAACTAGTACATTGTTGATACAACACTGAAATGACATAATTCATTAATAACAAAATAAGAACTCTAATCATTCCTCCTCATCGGTGGTAGTATCATAAGTTGATTATTATCCAATAGCATCATTTGGGGAATACTCTGATGATTTGGACATTGATTCGCGTAGTGTCCCAACTCCTTTCAAATGAAGTATTGTACATTTGAAACCTTTTTATTACCCTTTCAGTCACGTATATTGTGTCCTTTTCCTCCACACTTATAACAAACTCTCATTCCCTTTAGGCAAGTTCCAGGGTGTTTCATCCCATATTTTCACATATGGGAAAACTCTCCTTTCCCTCTTAAATTTATCCATCTTTCTCTATTTCATCCTTCTCTTCTCTTGCTTCCCTTCAAATCCATAAGACTCAAAGAAATATTTACTTATATTTTTAACGCATGATATTATTTCGTCATATGTTGAGAATACATGGGAGATAATTTCACTTATAAATTATGTCTTAATACCATGAAATATATGATACTTCTTACACTTTGGATCATATGTATTTCTGGATTTCACATTCCTTCTACTGGGCACCATTTCTATACAATAGCATAAACTAGGTCTGTTTATGAATTGCAATGAATAATTATAGACTTGTAAAATACCTAACATAAATTGAACAGTTTTTGGATATAATCCAGAATAATAAAGATGTTTTCATTGAGGAAGCCTATACTCATAAACCCTTCATAATGGTTTGTAAAGAAAATGAGAATTATCCTGGGCGTATCCCCCGTGAGTTTCGTAACCAATAGTGAAGCAAGGCCTATTATCGTGCACCAGTTCCCGTTCGAGTCTAGCTCAAAGCAGTGTTTTCAAGTTTTACTCCTAGGTACATCTATGCCAGAGCCGCCTCTTCCTGCTCGTATCCAAATAGGGATGTATTTCTTGGAAAACTCACAAAATCTCTACAATACCAGAATTCTAGGAAGTCCTTCTATACTAATCCTAAAATTCAATCTTATGTCTATGTGATCTAATCCGAGTTTATCTAAATCTAGTTTCCAAGGTTTGTACTAAACTTCCTCTTATACCAACTGTAATGCCCCGACCATAGTTACCCAGAGTCGGTGCATTATTTTAATACATTGGCATGATTACAAGGAATCAAGTCCTGAAGGACCGATTTGTTTTGTAGTCTTGAAAACAGTAGATATATTCATAAGTCTTACATTACATCATAATGTAAAAAAACAACAACAATATATTGTCTTTATATCCCCACATACTATCCCTGCATGTCATTCATAAATTACTTTTTCACATCCTGGGAAAAATAAAACATTGAAAGGGGTGAGCTCAGATGCTCATTAATGATAACAATATAGATGAAACCTTCATAAATAAGCATAAACATTTATGGAAAAGTATAACTAAAACGAAAGCCTTTTAAACATGAACTTCAGCATAATATGGAAAAGATAAAATGAAATAATTCTATTTACTTATTCATATGGATATTCTACTAGTCGAATAATCACATGCAATATCAATAACCACTTTCATAATGATGGAATGCATAATTCTAGACTATCATAACCACATAGCCAAGGCCTCATTCCAAGACTAAAAATAAGATTTTTTCAAGGCCTCGTGCCAAGACAATAGTTTTTATCATGAGACCTACCAAATCATCGAGGAGCTATAGTGGGCTCCACCCTTCACTTACTAAGTCCAATGCATTCCTCATATGAATAGGTTTAAACATTACATAAACATTCGTATTAAAACTAGCATACAAAATGTAAATAATTTTTCCATAAACCATGAATGGTATAAAAATAACTCATCCATAGTCAAACATATCACAAAACCTTCAATACAATATGGATGTTTTTTATTATAATAAATCAACTTCAAATAAGCTGAAAATCCATCAAAGGATGTTGACATAGATGAAATCAAAACTATTTGAGAGAAATATCTCTTTTTTTAATCATTTAAAAGTCACATATTTTTAAAATAAAACATTTACTATGAAAATATTCTTATAAGCTTTTAAGGGAATATTCGATGATTTTATAATGGTGTAAAATAGCCGCACCATTCGTATAAGTTAAAAAAAGACATTCTTACCTTAATTTTGTCGAAAAGGTTAAAAAGGACCTTGTTTGGAAAATGACGTCCAGATTCCTTTATAAACATCTTATAAAAAGTCAAACAAGGGTATAAATGACTTTAACATATATTCTGTAAAATATTAATAATGTTTTGAATTTCATTTTTAAGAAACATGGATGTGGATGATAAAGAGGTCTCAGTAGATAATTACGTATAAACAACCTTGGATAGTGAAGAGATTGTGAAATAAACCCTTACCTTGTACTTTTCCTTAGTTGAGGGTAGGTTAACCTATTGTATATTGGTGAAATAATTGTTATTAAATTATAAAAGAATAATATACATTAATATCATATCATAAATGATTTTCTAACATTGATTTGTTAATAATATCTTAGAATTATCATAGTTTCGGGTGTTAACAGATTCGTTTTTCTTTATATTCTTTGGTATGTGAGCCATATTTTCTATTGATAGGATGTATATTATTCATATCCATAATGATATAATGTCTCTAAAAATTATTTTTAATTATCAAATAAAATTTATTCTTGAATGGATACGATGGGGAATGAATCTCATCGCGTTCGTGGAGACGGTAATCCGTATGTACGCACGAGTGACAATATCATTATTTTGATATTAAAATAATATATAATTGTATGGTATATCAAATATAAAGAATAATTATCATGTTATATTTATTATTTACATGAATTAAACATCATTATTATACCCATCCAAATAATAAAGTATTGAATAACAATTACACCACGACGTGGAAACGGTAAGCCATACGTACGCACGTATGGTGACATGTCATTATAAGGATGGATAGAATACTGAATATGGATATACCATATTTATAATAACATAATAGTATATAGAAGGTAATGTAGTTATTATTTTAGAATGTAAATAACAAGGAATGAAGAAGCGGAAGAAGAAAGGAACTCGAAAGAGGGTGGTGAAAATATTATCTCTTCTTCAGGTTCTTCCTTTTGATTCGATCAAATGGATACATAGGATGTATTTTTTACTAAAGGAAGGCCTCTAGGATTAAGGGAGGATATTTGAGAGGGTATTTGGGCAGAGGTTGGCCGAATCCAAAGGCTTTGAAGCTATGAATTAGAGTGAATGGGGAGTGCCCTTTTATAAGAGGGGTGAGGGGAACCTTAGAAAAAACATAAAATACAATATTATAATAAATTACAATTCGATTTATATTAGCTAAAAAGTGGATTATTAAAATTATAAAGTGGTTATGAGTCTAAATAATTTCATCCAATAGATTTTAGACCGGTTTGGGTCACTATAGTAACCTTATCTTTTAGTTTTAACTCTTAGTTAATTAATTTGACACTTACCATGTCAATTCGTAGTTTTATATTATATAGTCAATAACCTTACTATAAACATCCAAGAGACCCCCAAGTGGTTCATTAATGATACAAATATCATTATAAAAGTTATTTTTCAGAACTTTAGATTTTTAGGAATATTATATCAATTAATAATATAATATTTATTATAAAAACTCTTTTATGTCAATTTTGACACTATTTAATAATTTATTTCTTTAAAAGTCATAAAAACTTTACTAATTCAAAATAATTTTTTTTTATAAATAATAAATTCCATAGTAACCTATAAAATTTGTTTATGGCATCAAATATTCGAATTTTATTTATTTTAACATTTATAATAACATTTATTTTATTCATTCATTAATAAGAAAAATATTGCATCATCATTCTGTCATAAATAAATTTAATTATTTAATATTTAAAAATTCTAAATAAAATTCCATTATGTATGAAATATTTTTATATTTCTAATTAATATTTATAATTGAATTTATCTTATGTATGACCCTATTTAAAATTTTCTCTAAAAGATATATGCTTATGACATTTCTGTATTTACTTTAACTTAATTAATATAAAGTGACATTATCACATACTAGTGGATCCATGGGGTCCCAAAATATACCCAAAGATGACCATGATCATCCATTGATCATACAATAAGGTTAGAACATGTGTTAAGGTAATTTTGAATTATTACAATATTCTTTTTACCTTAAACTACCCTATTTATCTTTAACCGCGGTAAATAAAAGTCAAAAGTTTCTATTCAAAAAAAATTATTTTTATCTTATTGAACCACATTTTAATCCTTTATATTAACCGTGTATCTCGGATTTTTTAAATTCCACTAACAGAAGTGGTAAAATTATGTTTTATTTGAATTTGAAAATTATCCTAGGAGATGGGTAAAAGACGGTGAAAAGTTCAATAAAATTTTTATAAGCCTAAAATTATTATAAACTGAATACAATGAATTAAATTTTAATTATATAGGTATTACGTATCTATTTTTACCTAAAATAAATTTATATAAAATTCATAATTATTTAAATAAAAAGTCATTTTTAACCAATAACTCGGTGTTTTTCACTATTCGTCAAAAAAATGAAAGTTTTCAGAAAAGTAGAAAAATTTCACCCTAAGCTAATTTAGATATTTTGAAACCAAATATGATGTTTATTTTAGCAAATTAAAAACATAGAAGTTGAATTTATTAATTTGAAATTAATGTCCGCTGTCAAAACCATAAGGCATATTTTTAAGATATAATAACTATCAAAAGTTTGACTCATGTTTCTGTCCAATTTCAAAGTGAGATTACTTACAATGACCATTATTATATTTAATGGTAAAAATATAATCTATTTATACTTCCAACCAATTAAAATGTATAATTAATCAATATAAATTATTTTTATTAAAAAATTAGTTTTTAGTTAAAATATAGCATTTTTCACTATTCACCCAAATATGAAAGTTTTTAGAAAAACACCAAAACATTATTGAAACTAATTTACTATGTCCCAATTTTAAAGAATAAGTTAATTTTGTCAAATTTAATATATAAAAGTTTCAAATATTGGATTCAAAAAGGCTTTTCCATTAAAAGGTGGTAAAATTGCATTTTTTGAAAAATATTCTTTTATCTGAAAAAAAGAAATTTGTTCTTAAATTATGTCTTAGAAACTAATAATATGGATTCTAAAATTGTAAGGATAATATAAAATTTAAAATTCAGTAAATACAATTCATAACTGCTTTTGAACGGCTAGTTTGGTAAGTCATGGAGCTATTGAACGCAGTTTTGTGTACAACACACACTATTGTATTATTCAAAGAGATGAGTAATGTGGAATATTGGGGTATTACATGCTTGGTTACATGTTTCTAGTCCCATTTAATTATTGAGGCTTATGTTTCATAAAGAAATGTAATATAGATCCTTCACATTGTGGATTAGGATGATCTATATGGGTAAGTCTATTCTTTATAACCAGAGTCAGTAGTCCCGGTATAGTTAAATTTGGCTCAACAATAGTCGTAGCTCCATTTCTAACATCATTACATTGAATCAAAGGGAAATCCCGTCATGGGATACACATGTTCATGAGGTTTCAATTCTTTCAACTACGAACCATTTCTATATAAGTTTATACACTATATTAGGTTATGAATCATAATTTATAACATAAATGAAGAAAAATACTTAGCATAATTTGAAATTCTATACATGGCTAATATCATAATCATAAACATGGTTTATTTGAGGAAAAATTTAAATTTAAATCCATTATAATGAATTTAATTAAAAATGTGATTTATCCTAAGCATACCCCATGTGATTTTCAAACCATGTGTGCAATGAGGCCCATTGTCGTGTTCCAGGATACCCTAAGTCATTCTTGAAACTCCTTGTCGGTGTTTTCACACATAGGTACATCTGTGCTAGAACCATGTCCACTTGTAGTATCCAGACAAGGATTCATTTTCAAGAAATTTCCACATAATCTATTCCTTACCAAAAAATTCTAGGATGTTCTTTTATTTTAATATTTCAAGACTATCATGAGGATTTTTCCATAATATACATTCTCTAAATCTAGTTTCCATATTTTCTACTAATCATTTTCTAATACCAAACGTGAGGACCTGAACCCAATTTCAGAGTACCAGTTCCTTATTTAATTACGTTGGAATCTAAAAAAGAAATATTCATTATGATGGACAAGGTAATTTAGTAGAATTAGAAACAAGATACACACATAAGTTCAACATTACAACATGAAATGAAAAACAATATTAAAATTCCTTCAACAACATCCATAACTCCTCTGTCATTTTTGAAAGTCATTAAAAATAAAAACTCATCAGGTCCTAAGAAAATGAACCTTAAGAAATGGGTGATCTCAAACACTCAGTGTGGGTAAGAAATAACAATAAGGATACCCTAAAAATAAACATTAGGAATGTTGTATAACTAAAAACACATGCCTCTAACAAAAAAAGATTGAACACATTAAAGCATGAATAAGAGTTGAATAAATAAAGCCATAGTAAAAGATATTCAGGGGTATTATTCTAGTGGAATAACCACGTGAACCCTCAACACTATTTTTGTAGGGAGTTAATTCATAATTCAAGGCATCATAACCATACCATCAAGGCTTTATGCCAAGACCATAAATAATCATTATGTCAAGGCCTTATTCCAAGACCACAGTTTGTCTCAAGAGACCTGCGGATGCCAAGAGGGGCTAAAACAAAACCCACCTGACACTTACATAGTCCAATAAATTCCAAATTTGAATGGCGATAAACATGAAAAAAATATTCATTCATATTGAAACTAATATATGAAATGTAAATAACATTTCCTGAACATTAAGCATAAACACTAGGTTTTCGAAATAAACTGGTGAATCATTTTAGGATAGCACATCCACATTAAAAAAATTAATATACCATTCAACTAAATATGGAATATGATATCATAAAATAGTATTCCTAATAATACATATGAAACAACAATAATGGTTAAATAAATGAATATACAATTGTAAAATAATCGAGTAATTCTTGAGATAAATAATATTTTAATTTTCAAACAATTGATCTTTTGAAAAATTAATTCTATAAAACAAAAATTAATTTAAGAAAGTATTTTCATAATATAATGAGATATTTTATAAAGAAAATGGAAGTAGAGGTTTGGGTAGAAAACCCTTACCTTAAGTCTGAATGTCCTCCTCTTGACTTGATGGAACTGGAATATTAAATTAGAATCAATAAAAACATAAAAAAGATCCTATTTGGAATTTATTTAGTTTTCTATGTTTTTTTTAATTCATTTATGTCTTTATTGATATGTTATAATATTGAATTTCATGATTCTGAAGTGTGTTTTTTCTTGATTTTCATAATTGGTTCACCTATTTTTAAGTAATGGGGTTCATGTGGAATGGATTTAAATCTCCAGAATCAAATCTACATATTCTTTATGAATATCCATAGTTTTTAATTTCTATTTATATCATTTTGTTACATTGAATTAGGATGAATCATTAGATGAAATATTAATGACAATAACATAGATTATTTTAGTGGAATTTTGAATACTAAGAACCAGTATGGTCATATGATTAAATATTATATACATATACTAGTTACTAAGTATAAAATAGGTTATAATAAATATATTATAGCTCATTTCAGCCATATAATTTTTTTATTACCAGTTTGAATGGGAAATTGAAGAAAAAATCGTCGTCGCCCACAATGGTTGTAAATTGGAAACTCGCAGAAAATGATTTCGTTTATAAAATAAAAGCAAGACAGGGTAAGGATATTAATGATGGTTATTACATTTACATGATATAATCCATGTATATAAACTATAATGGAGTTAATAGGGTATTTTTTATAGATAAGTTTATGAGAGGGTAACAATATTAAGGAACTTGAAAATAATTTGAAAGAAATAGAATGTGACTTTACATCTTGAAATAACCTCCTTGAAAACTTCTTTACGAGAAGGGGTTTTGTTATTTTGGAAATTAAAAGATTGATCTGATATGGGGAGTGTCTAGGGAAGGGTATTTGGGAAGAACGTCGAGGGGATTCAAGGCTTTGAGAAATTAAAAGGGGAGGTAGTGATGGGGGGGTTATTGTGGAGGAGAGGGGTAATTTGTGAATATTTTCTTCATTATTTTATTATTTCCTATAAGAAAACAGATAGTGTTCATTCATGTGACAAAAAATAGTAATAATAAATTATGATTTCGAACCAATATTAATTTAAATCATCCATGACTCAAAAATGAGGCATAAATTCATTAATATATCATATTTCTAAAATTTTGAATTTTAGTATTCAACAAAAATTAAAGTATTTCAGAAAAACACAAAAAATTAAGCCGAACAATTTATTGACATGTAGAACTCAAAAATTAACTCTATTTTTTGAAAATAAATTTTTTATTTTGTTTATTTTAATTATTCAATAATTTAAAAATTTATTCGAAAAATAATAATTTTAAGACTATAATTTATTTTATATCACATTGAAAAATTATTGAAGATCGTAACCTTGAGACAATAAAAAAGAATATGATTCACTATTCATAAGGTTTATAGTACTATTCATATTACTATTCGTAATGGTATGATAATATTCAATATTAATTATTCTGTCTTACCAAAATCCAAATATCATAATGAACCCAATGGTGTATGTTAGTTTAGCGAAATTCAAAACACAAAGGTGGGAAAATTATGTTTACTAGCTAGTTTATAACAAAGTAGTGTTTTGTAGAAACTTAGTGTTTGATGAATTAAATATTAAATTTATTTTAAAAATCTTGGGGTGTTACATTAAACCTTCCTTACAAATGTTTCATCCTCGAAATTAACAGAATGTTACCTCACAAATGGGCATGGGTAGTTCTTCATCATAAGAACCTCAGGCTCCTATATTGCCTCTTTGATTTTATGAATTTTTATGAGTATCATTACTTGTTGAGTTTTATGATTCATCAACACTTTTTATTTAGTGTAGAGAATTCAGATAGGCTCTTCACAATAAGATAGGCCAGGATCTGATTCTATACCTTTAGATGTGAGGACATGCATTTAGGCTGACATGTATTGTCTTATAAATAAAGCATGGAACACATTGTCTAATTTAGATAGGCTAGGTGGCATAGCCAAATGATATGCAACAGCTCCAATTATCTCCAGAATTTTAAATGGGAATATGTACCAAGGCCTCAATTTCCCTTTCTTCCCAAATTTTATAACACCATTCCATGGAAATAATTTCATGAAATCATGGTCTCCCACTTGAAATTACAAATCCTTCCATCTATTTTCAGTATAGATTTTTTGTCTTCGTTGAGAAAATTTTATATGGCCTTGAGTTTTCATTACCTTTGGTATTGTTTCCTCTACAAGATCTGGACCCACTATCTTCCTTTCACCAACCTCTTCCCAACATGTTGGTGTATGGCATATATTTCCGTAAAATGCCTCATATGATGTCTTTCGAATACTGTAATGGAAACTATTATTGTAGGAAAACTCTGATAAAGGTAAATATTGATCCTAATTTACTTGAACGTCTTGTGAAAATGATATCAACATGTCTTCTATGTTTGGGATCATCCTGTATGATTTCCCATCAGTTTTATGATGGTAAGAAGTACATAAACGAAGCTTAGTATCACAGTTTTTTATGACTTTTCCATATTTTTGATTTAAATACCAGATCACGATCATGAAAAAAATTGAGAGAGGTTCTCCATGAAGATTCATAACATCAATGATATAGAGTCTTGTTAGGTTCTCAAGTGGAAAATCCTCCATTATTGTGAGGAAATGTGTAAATTTTTTAAGACGATCTACAATATTGCATCATAATTTCTTGTGTTTTTGTGTAATAAAGTGAGAAAATAAATAGGGATGTCATCCCATTTCCATGTAGGAATAGGTAGACATTGTATGACTCCTCTAGGATGTTGTCATTCAGCCTTCACTTGATCCCAGACTAATAATCTTGATACATAATCAGCCATTTCTCTCCTCATGATATCCCAATAGAAATGTTCTTTCTAATCTATATAAATTATTGTGCTAGAAGGGTGTATAGAGAAATTTGAGATAAGATCATTATCTAATCAGCCACTTTTAGGCCGGGGTATAGAGGGAACACACAACCTCTTCCAAAAATTTAGAATTCCATCTTCACATACGATCCCAACCAAATTCCCCTCCTTCACAACATTGATTTTCTTTTATAGTATTTTAACATTAAGATGAGATATTTTAATCCTTTATAATAATTATGGTTTGGAAACCAAATGAACAAGTAGTGATGTTTCACATTCTTTGATAATTCCTATATCCATCTTCAATAGATCCATGTATAAAGGACCCTTGTCGATCAACCTTTTTGTTGATAACTCTATGATCCTTCCTGCTCAATGCATCAACTACCGTATTTTCCATTCTTATGTGGTAGTGTTTGGTACATCCACAATTCTTGAGTATCTCAAGCCATCACCTTTTCCTCATATTGAGTTCTTTTTGTGAGAAGATATACTTCAGACTCTTCTGTTCGGTATATATCTCACATATTTCACCATATAGATAGCGTCTCTATATTTTTAGAGAAAATATCACAGGTGATAACTCAATATCATTAGTAGGATATATATTTTGATAAATTTTTAACTGCCTTGAAGAATAGGTAATAACTCTATAATTCTACATATGGACACAACCAAGGCCTTTCATGGATGCATCACTATAGACCACAAACCCATCATTCACCATTGGTAGTGTTATGATCGGATAATTCAAAAATATCCACTTCAATTATTCAAAACCATCCTCACATTCTTTTTTCCATAAATTCCTGACCAATTAACATGTATGTTCGGTCATTGGATAGGACAAAAGGGAGAATTTCTAAACGAAATGCTGATAATAACCTGATAACCTAATAAAACTACGTACCTTAGGTATATTCATTTGTGTTTGCCATTATTGAACAACATTTTTCTTCACAGTATCAATAGATATTCCATCCTATGATTCAATTTATGTAATAAAGGAAACTGATTGAATCCAATATTTACACTTTCCAAACATCCCATATAATTCATTTCATCTAAGAGTCTTTAGAATAGTGTGCAACTAATTTTCACAATCTTCAAAGATTTTGCAGTATTTTGAATATATCATTAATAAATACCATCACAAATCCATAAAAATATTCCTTAAAAACCATATTAATTGGATCAATTATTATAGAGGGTGCATTAGCCATTCCAAAAGGGATTACTGTGAAATCGAAATTCTCATACCTTGCTTAAAATTCTGTTTTCAGAATGTCTTCCTTCCTCACAAGAAACAGATTATATTTAGATCATAGTTAAATTATTGAAAAATATTGAGCTTCATGAATTGTGTCAAATAAATCATCAATGTGAGTTAGAGTATACTTGTTCTTTATTGATATATAAATCATCTCACTATAGTCAATGCATAACCTCATAGATCCATCATTTTTCATAACGAAAAGAATATGTGCTCCCCATGGAGAAACACTAGGGAGAATATATAATTTATCTCCAAATTCCTATAGTTTCATCTTCAGTTCAACTAACTATATAGAGAACATTATATCAGGGTTATTTGATATGGAACTTATATCAGAAAGTAAGTCATTACAAGATGCAATTTCCTACTCTAGAGGATTTCTAGGTAAATTCTATGGAAAAATATCAACACATTATTGCACAACAGATATATACTCTATTTGAACATTATTTTCCTCACCCAGAGGTATTTTATTCCCTTCCTCCCCTATAACTAAATTCAGTAGAGTTACTGGGGGAGGATCTAAATAAGAATCAGATGGTGATGTTTCTACCCTAAAGATAAGGGATTCCACATCATCCTAAAAAATAGTAAACACCTTTTTCTTAAAATAAATATTAGCATCACGGTTTGAAATCCAATCCATACCAAGTATTATATCAATGATAATCAAGGTAATGACAATAAAATTAGCTAATAATTCGCATATATATGCCATAATGGGGACCGTCTGACACAAATTTGTTGTAATGATACTTCACATACGAGTTTTTATTGACAACTCCCATATTAAATCAAATTGAAAATATCTAATTTTTTTTGGGAAAATTGGAATATATGAATGGATTTGATTATCCAAAATCAAATAAAGCATTGGATATGTTCAATTAAATGATTGAAGTACCTTCCAACACAATGTTAGGAACTGCAAAATTCACTGTTGTGATCGTATAGGCTTAGCCTTTCTCTCATGGACATCTTTGGGGAATATTTCCCTGAATATTAGAACATCCAAGTGCATAATCTACCATCTCCCTACAATTGTATCATTGAACTTTGGTATATTATTTTTTCCCCTTACAATACTAATATAGGTGGCCTTTCTGTCTACACTTGTAATAGACCCTCATTCCCTTCAGGTTGGTGCGAGTGTGTTTCTTCCCATAATTACTATAGAATGGAAGGCCAACTCTTTGCTTCTTCCCCATTTCCTTATTTAATTTTATAGAGTTTTTGGGAACCCTGTAATTATATTTTTTTCCTTTAATTTTAGAATAAATAGAAACTACATTTTCCATATTGATATCACTTGAGACTATATCTTCATATGATGAGACACTTTGGGAGACTAGTTACCTTAGGAGGAATGGTTTTATACCATCAAATAATCAATCAAAATTTCCCCTTAGATTACGTATGTAGTCCACATCATGCATTTTTAGTATTGTAATGTTGGTTTCATAATTGAGAACATTTTCATCCCCTTTCTACCTCAGATTCAATAATTTACTTTCCATATCCACTCATTGTTCAATGGGGAAATTCTTTTCAAATAATATTTCCTTAAAATCCCTCCATTCCATCTCATCTATTTATTCCTTCTTGATTGTGTTATGGATTAATAACCACCGCTGATCTACATATCTCGATAGATGATAAACTACCATGAAAACATTCTCTTTTTTGTTACATCCCAATGAAAGAAATATCCCCTATAGGGGACATATCCACTGCTCAACTACTAATGGGTTTGTAGTCCCATAGACTGATGGAGGCTATTGTCATATAAAGCAATCTTACATAGCTCCCCCATTATGTGGATCAGGATTCACCATACAGGTATGGTTATTCTTCATAACCTAAGTATGTTGTCCCAATATAGTCATATGTTTCTCAACAGCAATCATAGCACTAGATCCACCGTTATTATTTTCCATCAGAGGGAAACCCCATGATGGGTTACACCTGTTTATGAGGTTTCAATTCCTTCCAATAGGATCCATTTGTAAATAATGGCATAAATTAGATTAGGTTATGATTCATAGTGTATAATCTCAATGTAGTAAAAAACATATCATAAATTGAAATTATATACATGGATAATTTCATAATCATATACATGGTTTTTTTGATGAATTTTTTTAATTTAAATGTTTCATAATGGATTTAATTTAAAATGTGATTTTACCAAAGAATATCCCCCATGAGTGTCAAACCAAGTGCATAGTGAGGCTCCTTGTCGTGTATAATTCCTTCTCAGAATTTTCCCTCCAAGGTACATTTGTGCCAGAACCACTCCCACTTGTAGTATCCATACAAGGATGTATTTGTGAGAAATATAAACATAATCTATTCCTTACCAAAAATTCAAGGATTTCTTTTATGTTGATCCTCAATGACTATCTCCATGTTTTCCTCTAATCTATGTTCTCTAAATCTAGTTTCCATGTTTTCTACTAAACTACCTCTGATACCAACTGTAAGGACCCAACCCCAGTTTCCCGGAGCCGATGCCTTATTTATTTACATTGGTATATAAACAAGGAATATTCATCCCAGAGGGATAGGTTGTATAATAGAATTGGAAACAATATATATACATAATTTCATCATTAAAACTTGAAACGCAAAACAACACAGAAATTCCATTGAAAACATTCATAACTCAGTTATTTTAGCACGTCATTCAAAATAAAAATATTTATGTTTAATGAAAATTAAAATTTAGAAATGGGTGAGCTGAAACACTTAGTAAGGGTACGCAATATAGTAGAAAATAAAAAAACATAAACTTTAGGCATGTTGAATTACTAAAAAATACACACCCTTAACAAAAAATCTTGAACACATTATGGTAGGAATAAGAGATGAAAAAATAATGCCATAGTAAAACATAATCATGGGTATCCAAATAGTATAATAACCACATGAACCATCAATAATATTATAATAATGAGAGAATTTATAATTTGGGACATCATTACCATACAATCAAGGCCTCATTCCAAGACCATAAATAATAATTTTTTCAATGTCTTGTCCATGACCATAGTTTTTCTCATGAGACGTACCGATGCACCGAGAGGATATAGTAAGACCCACCAAACACTTACTAAGTCCAATTCATTCTTGATATGAACAGGGATAAACATAAAAAACATATACATTCATATTGAAACTAATAATAAAGTTTAAATAAACATCCCTCAACATTAAGCATAAACACTATGCATTAAAGGGAAATTGGTGAATGGTTTTATGATAGCACATCCACATTCAAAATAATAATATAACATTAAATTAAGTATGGTAGATGATATCATGAAATATTAGTTCTATTACTACATATGAATCAACACGATTGTTGAAAGGGATGAATATACTCTTATAAAATCATTGAGTAATTCTTGAGATAAATACACGTTTACTTTGAAAAGAAGTGTTCTTTTAAAAAATCATTGTTTAAAAAAATAAGTGAATTAAGAAATATTTTTCATAATAAAATGAGATATTTTATAAAGTTAATATTTTACAAAAAAAAATATTATAGAGTTCTCCTGAAAATAGGTAATAATTTTAGTAATTCCCTTGAATCGTGCTTGTATTACATGAATAATTTTAAAATGATCCTTTTAAAACATATAACTGTCCATTAAATAAAGTAGTATTATGGTTGGAAAAAATATATATAACATTATCAAATAATATAAGAGTAAATATGAATAAATAATAAATTAATTGAGGTATGTAGAGAATAACATTACCCTGAATGAAAGTGGAGGTTCATGTTGGAAACCCTTACATTAATTATGAATGTTCTTATCTTGACCTTATAGAAGTGGAATATGAAATTAGACTCATTCATAACATAATTAAAAACCTATTATAATTTTTTTATTTTACCACATTTTTTTACTTACTTTATTTTTTTATTGATAATTTATAATATTGAATTTTTTCGTTCCGGGCTGTTCTTTTTCTTGAATTTCATAACTGGTTCACTTGTTTTTATGTAAAAGAGTTCATGTGGAAGGGATTTAAATCTCTAGAAATGAATATAAATATTATTTATAAACATGAATAGGTGTTAATTGTCATTTATATCAATTGGTCTAATGGAATGAGTATGAATCATTTTATTGAATATTAATTACAGTATCATAGATTATTTTAGTACTGTTTTGATTATAAGAACTAGTTTGTTCATGTGATTAAATATTATGTATATATAATGGTTCCTGAATATTAAATAGGTTATAATACATATATTATATCCTGGTTTAACATATAAAAACTGGTTTCATGAGTAGTATTTAAGGGGGAATCGAAGAACAAAACTTTTTTGCCCATGAAGGTTGTAAATTGTCACCTAACAGACAACGATTTTAATTATAAAATAAAAGAGAGAGAGAGAGAGAGAGTAAGGATATTGATTATGGTTATTTCATTAACATGATATAATTCTCGTATACAGATGATACCATATTTATCATGGTCATTTTGATAGTTGAGGTGAATAGTGGATAATAATAGAAAGATACATGAAATGAAATTGAATGAAATAGAATATGAATTACCCTTTTCAAATAACCTCAAGAACCTCCTTAAGGGAAGGGGTTTTGGTCATTTGGAAAGAACCTAAGCCCCTAGACGTGGGGAGTGACTAGGGAAGGGTATTTGTGTAGAAATTTTAGGATATTAATGGCACATAGGAATGAAGAGAAAATGAAGTTTGGGGTGGGGTTATATTGGATGAGAGGGGTGATTTATGAATATTTTATTCATTATTTTTTTATTTCCTTCAATTCAACCAATATTGTTGATTCATGTGACCAAAAATAGTAATAAGTGAATTTTTGTTCGAACTAATGGTCATTTACATCATCCATGACTCATAAATGACGTATAATTTCATTTATTTAGCATATTTCCTAAATTATATAATTTGACTATTGATAACATATTCATGTATTTTAGAAAAATACAAAAAAAATCACCATAAACATTTTTCGACGGGCATAATTAAAAAATGAACCGCATTTTTTGAAAATAATTTTTAACTATGAATATTTTAATTTTTAAATAAAAATTATAATTTATTTAATAAATGACAATCTTAAGACTATACTTCTTTTTATATCACATTTAAAAATAAATCAAGATCATATCCTTAAGAGAATAATATAATAATATGATTCATTATTCATAAGGTTCACAATACTATTCATATTACAATTCATATGGGTATGTTACAATTCACAAAAAATGATGTTTTTGTTGTTAAAAATTAAATATCTTACTGAACGCAACTGTGTATGAATGTTTTTTGAAATTTAAATTTTATTGATGGAAAAATTATGGTTACCGGCTATGTTATAATAATGTGGTGTTTTGTAGAGGCTCAGTGTTTCATGCATTCAATATTAAATTTATTTGAAAAATTGTGGGCTGTTAGAGTTTATGTCAAAATATCATCATAAAATGTGTTCTATAATAATTTATAAGTTATTTGAGTCCCTAATATCAAGTTTTAGTCCCTAATTATGCTTAATTTGACCTTAATCATTGTCATTAATTTTAATCCTTTTTAATAATAATTATGGTAAAAATGATATAATTAGACTATAATATTTATAATGATTACAATTTTTAATGAGATATTTTATAAATTCAATTCATAGTAATTGAAAAATTAAGAATAAGGAAAATCCCACTGAAGGAATAAATTACGCGTATTTCGAGTACAAAGAATTTCAAATGTTGTTATTGTTTTTATATTAAATTTCAAAGTGAAATTGTTTCAAATGACCTATATTGTTTTAATATAATTATAATTTATAAAATGTGAATTTAAACCAAATTTATAATATAATTTATCACTAATAATTATTTAAACAAAAAGGCTATTTTTAAATAAAAATTAGTATTTTCAGAATTCTTTAAAAATTATGATTCTCATAAAAATATAAAAGATTAAGAGTAAAATAATTTCTAAATTATAAATTAGAAAATTAGTTTTATTTTGTCAAATTAAATTTCTAAATGTGTCTAAATTAAATATTATTATTAATAGTGGTTCATTTGATAAAGTAATATTTTTCTATTTAAAAGGACATTATCTAAGATATAATTATCATTATCAAAAAATTTTCTATAAAAACACTATAAAAAATATTTTAATTTTTATTATTATTATTCATATTAGTAATTTTATAATCTAGGTTATAAATATATAATAAAACAAATTATAAAAAAATGATGCTTCGTAAAAACTGATAGTTGTGACTGACGTAAACCAATCTGGTGTTGCGAGTTGCATAAGACAAATCAATATTGCGTGTAGTGTAAGGGATGTTAGTATTTCATGTAGTATAATCCATGTCATTATTGCATGTATCACAAGACATGTCAGTATTTCATAAAGTGCAAGCCAAGTCAGTATTTCATGTAGCACAAGACAATTTAGTATTGGGTGAAAGGAATGTTTGACATAGTGTAATAATATATATATATATATATATATATATTTTTAGGGTCACATGAAATGTAATATATAAAAAATAAAAATTAATTTTAATAAGAAAATTATTTTTAAAAATCTAGTGGTGTTACATTCTACCCCACTTAACATGAATTTCACCTTCGAAATTCATCACGGTTAACAAATTTTTAATACATGAATAATTATTTAATAGAAACACTCATCATAAAAATGAATACTAAATGATCCCTTAATAAGAAAACATGGAACCATAAAAGTTACCCAAATTAATATATAACTAGTTTTCTACAAGGGATAACAAGTTGGAATGTGAAAATATAGAAATGGATGAGAAATTCAACCATCATGTTTTGATGGATAGTTATATATAACAAGTCCATGATAATGTTAACAATAAGAAAGCCCTAAATATTTGGATAACTAAGGGATAATCTGATTCATCTGAAATAGATGTTATAGGATAACATTTTTTGTTCCAAGATCGTTTTCCTAATGTTATAAAATTTTCTTGAAATGAAATACATGAATGATTTTAGGAAAACCTCAACCTTTGTTCTTCCATGATCTAATTAAAATATTTATCTAAAAGGAAAGGTGAATTTTTCATTGAAGAAGAACTGAAAGATCATGAGATCTATGATATTCTATCCCACCCATCAACATTTATCATCAATAACATGTTTTTATAATAGTTTATCTAATATGCAGAAATCATCAAGTGGAATGATAATACTATATTATCTCAAATTTCATCCAAATTTAAAAATAATAATTCTTTAAATTTTTAACCTTATTTCCCTAAAAAAAGATGAAAATCCAAAACATTATGAAGAAGTCAAAAAATCAACTTAACAATGATTCCCCAATTCATCGTAATGTACCTCCTAATTGTTGAATTACAAACATGTGAATAACCTCATGGTAAATTCTATTTGAACTTGATAACAATCTGAATTACCAAAAATCAATTTGGAAAACATGTATCCGTCATTATTATATTGAGTATTGGATATATATGATAATTCCGTGAAGTTGTAAACTTTATCCTCGATGGCATGAACATCTTGTCATCATTTCCCTATTTAATTACAAGGTAATCAAGCTATCCAATTTATATATTCATAACTCATATATCATTATCCAATCAAAAATATCTTATCAAAAGGAACATATTAAGGGATATATTTAACTTGTACTTGTGATTCATATGAACATAATCTTTAGAGTAAATTAGTTTTCTATTCCTTCAGAACCATTTAATTTGTTCTTTTAAATCTATAACATATAACATAAACTAAACCATCCTTATATATTTTACTTTTCATTTGAAATATTTCTTGAATACAAATATATAAAAAAATTATCATCCAACTTCATCCTTTTGTCATTTTCAATGCTACGTCATCCTATTACACAATACCTCTTTCTATTCACATTTCATTTGTATTATCTTCTTCATCATAACTGTAACCATTAGTCTTACCACCTTGCTGATTCCATTCATGATATTTCATCATGGGAAATTTAGTTACATAATTATTGTTTAATCCACCATTAAAACACTTTACATTATATTATTTATAATGGAAGACAACATTATCATCCATTTCATTAACCAAACACTTCATTATTCTCTTGAAATCCCATTATTTGTGTCCATCTTTTCCACAGTCAAAACATCTTCTCATTCCTCTATGAAATTCCCTTAGGTTATTCCTTACACAATATTTTTAGAATGAAAAAAAATATTCTTTCCTCCATGGTCTCAATTAATCGAAGACTCACTAACCTCCTTCTTTTTTCTCCTTGGTGAGTCTAAGAGTTGGTTATGGTACACGTTATTAATCACGTTCAATGAAAGGAGATTAGTCATAAAGACAACATTTTCACTCCAATGATAATCCCACTTGTCTACGTATCATCAAATCAGTCATTATATTCTATGTTAATCCAATTCCCTTATGTTCCCACCATAAGCTAAAACTATAAGGATAGTGTGATAATTACTTATCATAATAGGAAACCATATAGTAAATAAAAAAATTACTTTAATAATGTGTGAATAATGTCACCTTATTTAATTTATGACATCCAATGGTCATCCTAGAATATTTATATCCAACTTATATTTAAATCTTGTATAATGGTTTATGTAGATTTTGTGAATTACCAAAAAAATTAACAGTACAGTGTCAAAACCTAGTCTGAAAAATGGCCTCTTTTCATGTACTAGATTATCCAGAGTCAGGCTTGGAATATCTTGTCTAATTTGTTAACCCCTTGGTACATCTATGTTGGAGTTACATTAACATGTACTATCCAGAACATGGTGTATTTACAGGAAACCACTCACCCAATTCATTACCAAAATTCCAGGATATTTTCATAAATTTTATCTCATCCTTATAATTATCCTTAGAGACATCCATAAAATTATTATTATAAATATACCTAGGGATCTCACTGATTTTTTATTAATATATATTAGAAATATTGACTAAAAAATTCCCTTGATACCAACTATAGAAACCGAGGATTAGCATACATGGATATTACTTCACATTAGATTAATATTTAGCACATTATAAAAAAATGGCATGAGTACCATAATTGTTTATCTACTTTTGAAACATGGAAAACATAATCTTTTATCTTGTTGAAGGGTGTTCAACATCCCCCATAAAGATCTCCACCTTCACAACTACTACCCAAATATTTGTTCATATTCTTGGGAAAGGAAACATAAAATTTTCTGAATTTATATTCTTAATAAGGGTAAACGAGGGAGGCATTTAATCACAAACATGAACATAGGGGTATGATACCACGATCATAACATTAGGATAAAATAACCTATATATCAAAGATCATAAACATCAGTTATGGGAAAATCCTTGGAAGCTCATAAGACATGAATCATAATGAAATAACAAACATTATCCATTAAATCATAACCGAGGAATATGACATTGTATTTTTGGAATACATATAAGAACATAATATTTTATGTTAAGGATTCCTACCAAGACATTTTAACAAGTTATTCTCTTTCTATAACCCTTGTACTTGATTAAATATAGCGATAAAAATCTATGTACCCTATATCTTTCATTATTTTATTATAACTCATATACCTTATTATTTCTCGTCTTGGTAGATAAACTATGTAACATATTTCTTTTAGACATGGGCTTCATATCATGAAACTTCTTATTTTATGGAATTTTCTATAACCAGTGTACCCAAATTCTTTAAGGATATGGCTGTAACTTATGTACCTTCTTGTTTTTGGGAATGAGATAGAACCATTGTAGATTATTATATTCGAGAATGGGATACAACACGTCTAACCTCAATATTTTTGGCAAGGGATTCTTCCCATGTACCTTATTATTTTTAGTAATGGTCTATAATCCATATACTATATTCTTTTGTGCCGTCGACTACAACATGTGTACCCTATTACTTTTAGTATTTGGATACAACACATATACATTATTGTTTTTGGGATTGGGCTACAACTGATGTACCCTTTTAGATCATCTTAAACGTATCATCACCCAATGAATTATTGGGAGATATAGGTCACACCGATCATAGAACAATATCATATATACATATTTCATAAGGAAATAAAACTTGTATTATATCATGACCCAAAAAAGGATTTGGGTTTCATAAACCACAATAATAACCCAAGAATTTAAATGGGTATCATTATCATTTTATAAAATTATAACCTATTGAGGGTATATAAGTTTCAAAATCATTTCATTGAAGAATGAACCATGAAAATATGTAGGATTTAAAATCATATAACCCATGGAAGATAAAATGATTTCAGAAACATATAAATTGTGAAATTGAAATGGGTTTCCTAAACATATATCCCATGAAATAGAAATGAGTTTCATAAATACTGACATTTAGATTAACCCATTAAAAAAATAAGGATGAATGGATTACGTTATTTTATATAAGTTCATGGGTTACATCAATAGATTCTACAATTAATGGATAATGATTTTCAAATATCAATCAAAAACATTTCATGAAGAAAAAATAAATTCATATTTGAAAAATGTTTTTAAATACATAAAACCATTTGAAAATAATTTTCATAAAAAATAAATTGAAACCATATAAAGAATACATGAAATAATTTTGAAAATATTTTTCCATGAAATATATAAAATGATCATCAAAATATTTTAAAAACATTTTCCATTGAAATAAAAATGAAATCTAATAAATAAATATTTAATTTTTTTTTAAAACCATTCACTTTAAAATAAATTTAAAACAGATAACAAAAAATTGCACATGTTTCAAAAACCCTTTTACATGACAACAATTGAATTGATATTGAAAATGGTTTGGAAACAATTTCATTTAAAATACTTTGCAAACATATAAATGAGGCTTGATATCATTTTTTTTTAAAAAAATTCCATGAAAAATAATAAAATAATTTTGAAAAAAATTTACTTGAAAACATATAAAATAATTTCCCAATGATTATAAAACAATTTTAAGATATATATTAAAAAATCATAAATATTTATTGATAGAATTTTTAAATGAATTTAATTGAAAATACATCAAAAAAATAAAAAACATATCAAAATTATGTATAACACTTTTTTTAAAATATTTTTAAAAACATTTAATTAATTATTGAAATATTTTTTAGAAAAAATGGTTTTCATAGAAAATATATTTCCAATAGAAGAGAGAGGTAAAATAGGTCTTTCATAAGATATAATCTTAACAATCTTAAGTACCAAAGAGTGGAAGAAAAGGTAACATTACACGAAAAAATCATTATTAACCCTTGGAGATGAAAATTACTCAATTCACTATATATATAGATAATAATATTTTATAAATGGAAGAATAAACATAAATAATCTTGAAAAGTAATGAGATTGTCAGAATAAACACTTTTAATAAGGTATCATGGGATCATAGTATTGATGTATGAAAAATGAATTACATGAATCTTAAAATATCATAAAATAATGAAAATTAATTATATAACATGTGAAATGGAATTATATAAACCTCTAAAGAGAATTTTAATTTATAACAAAAAATGATTCTCAAATAAGGAAAATTGAGACAAAAGTACTTTACCGATTTGATAACGTTTGAAAATTAAACCAATGAAAAAAGGATAAATAAAATGATATGGGAATACCCGTAATAATAATTATATGATATATAAAATAAAATCAAGGTAATTACATGCAAATAAAATTGAGATAGTGGGGAACATATTTTGTACCTCAATGAAAAAAAAAGTGAGAAAAAATTCAATTACCCTATCTCTTAACTCTCGTCATATTCATTCATATAACTTGTATAATAAATATAAATTTATTATAAATATTTTAAACAACCATATTATTAAATATAATATCACATATGGTTTTATTAAGACTTATATTACCTAACTGTTAGCAATCCTATGTTAATGTTTCACTCGGGGAAATATTTTCTATATTCTTTACATGTGTATTAATTAGTAATATATAATGTTATTATAATTATTTCCCAATTTAAAGAATATAAACCTTTCTATAAATATAATTATATAAATTATATGTTTATTATAGTAATTTATACAATATATATGTACTAAATGGATGATACTTTTCATGGAGACAATAGGTCATACATATACATGAATGATATTTCCATCTAATTGTCATGTTGGAAGAATGTAAAAGTCATCTATTTATATATATATCATTGATAAAGTAGATTTATGATATCATATATATTATATAAATTCTCTAAAACCATCCTTATCATAATCCATGTTGTTTATGAATGAATCATATCACTTTGAGGGGCGGTAGTCCACACTTCCTTAAACC
Source organism: Viscum album (assembly GCA_963277665.1). Lineage (NCBI taxonomy): Eukaryota > Viridiplantae > Streptophyta > Magnoliopsida > Santalales > Viscaceae > Viscum > Viscum album. The sequence continues at coordinate 295,575,785 of OY728132.1, read as the reverse complement.
AAATTATCAAATTTACTTAAGAAGAAAATCATAAAGGTAACTTATTAAAAAATAAACAAGTATAATGAAAATTTTAAATATAATATATAATATATATCAATATAATTTTCATCGTAATTTTAACCATGATAGGTGGTAATGGAAAAATGAAAAATAATCGTTTTGTGAGGAAGTAGTGCGTCTTATACATAAACAGTGTGTTTGTTAATAGTTAGATAGAGGTTTGTGTATGTTTATGTATAGAAATTTTCAAAAAAAAACACACTAGTATAGTGAGGATAATTTTGTTGTTATACAATAATATAAAATGATTATTTTAAGTGGTTTACATGGAACATAAATTAAAGGATATTCAGAGAAAGTGTTATATCATTATTGAGTAACTCTTTTTGGTTTGTGCCAAAAGGATTCTTCAAATTTTTGTAATCTAAAGGGAAGGATTCTAGGGGATGGATGGACTTTTTTGGAGTGTATTATAGAATTATTGACATAGGTTAATATCATGGATTGGTGTCATGATGTGATAGAGGTGGTGGCATTTTTATAGGGAAGGAAAAGTTCTCACTGAGAAGTTCTAAAAAATATTTAGTTGTACACAATCTCTTACCTATGATATATCATAAAAAACAATCCTAAATACAAAATTGATGTTTTATGGTAGAAATATGTCCATAGAACTCGTTTTGGACTAGTGGATAGGCCATTTGGCACCCTAATATTATGGTTTAGTCCCTAATTAAGCTTATTAAGACTGAAATCACTATGATTAATTTTAATCCCTTTTGCTAATCATTTTTGTAAAAAAAACCTGATCTAAATAGACTATAAATATTAAACTCATTCCAATGGTTTTTTTTCAGTTTTTTGAAACTGAATTCATAGAATCTAAAAAATTATGAATAATGCTATTCGCATAGATAGGATTAAATAATGGGTTTTTAGATTATAAAGATAATCAGATTTTTTTTGTGTTTTTATATTAAAATTATAATTGATATTGATAATAATTAACTAAATTTTATTAAAATATTTATAATTTATCATATGTGACATTAAAAAAATTTGAAACGTAATTTAAAATTAATAATTTTGAAAATTAAAATGTTTTTTAACTAAAAAAAAGTAAGTTTCACTATTCACCTATAATTGAAAATTCTCTAAAAAATATAAACAATTAACCACAAGATATTTTCAAAATTCTAAATTAAAAAATTGAGTTTAATTTCTTCAAATAAATTTTTTAAATGTGTTTAAAATAAATATTATTATTTAAAGTGTTTAATTTCAGAAAGTGGTTTTTTTAAACATAAATGGATATTACCAAATAACAAATCTTTTCATTATAAATATGATTTATTTATATAAAAAATTATAAAAAATATATATGAAAATTAGTTATTAATATTCATATGACAAATTTTTATTCGTGGGTCATAATTATAGTACTTTAAAAGAAAATATAATTTAATGATTCTTTGTAGAAACTTGATTTTTCATGTAACGTATGCAAAGTCAAAGTTGTCGGTAGCGCATGACAAGTCTATAGTTTAGGTAGCAGAATCGTGTTCATATTTTCACGTAGAGTAAGTGATGTTGGTATTCCTTGTAGCACAACTCGAATTGGTATTGCGTATTGCGTAAGCCAGGTACTTATTGCTTGTATAACAAGCAATTTCAGTGTCGTCTGAATTGAATTTTATACATAGTGTTTAGTATATATATATATGTTCATATGAAAATTAAAATACCACAAAGATAAATTAATAATTTTAAAAAATAATTTAGAAAATATCAGGGTGTTATAAATGGTTATAATTTTTTGAGGGGAGACATCTTTTGTTGGATGTAAAAATTATCGAAATGTGCTCAAGGGGAAAGCTGAGTGAATCTATGATATGGATATTTCCCTAGTGGATAGACTGGATATAAACAATCATTATGAGTTTTATATCAATGATTTATATTGGAAAAATTAGGTGTATGTGTGAACAGGTGTGAAATATTGGATAATATCATTCCTCGGGAGTGAGTGGGATCGAACATGAATTTCATTATATCAGTTGAGGAACACTGTGTAGGACATAAAGATCAGGATATTTTTTCCATGGTGTGATATATAGTATTATACAATGTTGGGGATTAGTATTTTGGTCATGGGAGTTCCGCCCTAGAATGAGAAGTGTCATTACATTATATAACCTGTCATTGGAAAATACTTTTTCCATTCAGATGCTGGTGAATTATTGAACCCAAGTGCTACTAGGTTTTGGGGTGAATTCTAGCTAAAATTTTAATTATGGTTTTGAGGTGAGTTCGAGTATTAGTGTCAATATGGGTTGGATTATATATATCAAACCTTGTTTGATCAGGAATGTATTGATTCTCATATTCAAATATCGATACCATATTTTCTTGTGAAGTTTCCAAATATTAAATTTCATTAGATGTATGGTATGGAATTTTATAGTTTTATATTGAATGACTTCAATGTTAAATATTATGAAAAGGAAAACAAATTGGGTTATTTGCGGTTTATTTCAAGTAGAAGATAATCTTTTTTTAGGAGAATTCAGTTTTGGATGTTCAACATTAATTTTCCAGTATAATTGGATATGGATCCTTAAAAAGAAGACCGAGAATATTGTTTTCATACAATTGGAAAATTTCAAGATTCATCTAGTTAATTTCAAGTAATAACTATCATTCTCAAAATTACTAGGCTAAGATGACTCATTTATTCAGGTTTAAACTGGGATTGATTAATTGAACTTATGTTGGATTAGAGATCTCACAAATGTTTAGAAACAAGATTCATGAAACACATATAGGTATTTATTGTAAGAAATAGCTATTGTTTCTATAAGAAATTGAATTGTAGGATGACACATTAACTTTTAATTGGCCTCATTTAGTATAGTCTTATGGTATAGAGAACCTTGACCCTAGTGATGATTTTGATTACTACAAATGATTGTATTTTAGGATTGACGATATCAGGTAATGGAAGTCGTGGAGTTTCGATAAGGGTTTTGAGCCTTGGATTATGTTTTAGAGGTTTTTGTTCATAATGTTAAAATAAATCCTTATAATTTCATCAAGAATTTAGGCATATAACATGTCAATTTGAGTGACATATCAGAAAAAATTTAGGTTGAGAAGATTGGTTAGATGTCTAAAGATACTTCTTTTTGATGATATGTAATATGGAAGTGAGGTTCTAAATCCCCATTTCGATATAAAAATTTAAATTTAATGATAATTTTATTTTTATAATTAGTATGTGGGTTTTCTTGAGATATTGTATTTAGAATCATGTTCTATGGAATAAAAAATCATGGATGGAGTTTTAGACATTTTTGGTGGACCAAGAGATATCCTGAGGTCTTATATAAGCCTCCTAAGTTATTGGGTGGCTTATGAACCATTAGATGTAACTAGTCCACTAGATATCTAGTGGGGTTTTATAGTAAAATGATTAAAATTATCTATATAATGTTTTTTATATGTGGGGGTATATATTCTCTCCCTATTTAAACTGTATGAAACTGGAGCTCTCTAAATTTAACCAAATACTTCACTCTTGATATGGTTTTCCATTTAGGGGGGTTTTCAATGGTTTGAGGAACATTCTTCCTTAAACTAGAATTTATTGATCTCAAACATTGCTAATTTTAATTATTATATTACGCATTTGGGGATTTATTTTTTATTCCCAAAATAAAGAGGAATTTGGGAGGGTGCAATGGGATTTTTCTTTTCCAAGGAAGTGGAAGACTCAGTATTCTGGCTTCATGTTGTGGATAACTATTTTGGTAGACATACATTGTTCCATATGTTTTTATCAAGATAATTGTAATTAATTTTGAATTGGAATTTATTTTTGGGAATTTCACTTAATGTTGGAATAGGTAGATTATGTGGACTCATGTGGTGTTATTGGGTGTGGTTTTCAGGTGATGATGATGTTTAGAAATAACTTGGGGATGGTTTCTTTTGATATAATAACTTAAACAATAACAAATAATTGTAATTAATTATTTATGTTTTGTTAGTGTGATGACAGTGTTGGGTGTTCATTTTGTGGTTTTTTGAGTAGAGAAGGGATTTTATAGGCCTCATGAGCTACTTCCAAATCGTGGAATATAATTAGAAATATTATCTTTGATTAGTGGTTATTATGAAATTTTCCTCTGTATTATCCATTTTTTTGTGAATGTTTCATGCAAGGAATTTCCACATAATGATATGGCTTCATTAGATGGTTTAAATATTTTAATAAAAATTTATCCTTTGATTTAAATTATCATGGATTCGAGATCCCTGAAAAACCATCATTTGCTAGATGAAAAAATTGGAAGTCGATGAATGAGGGAAAATTTATATTTAAGATGTAGTAGTTGGCCTACTATAGGGTGAACTAGTAACCTTTAGGAGAGATGGATATATAATGGATTGTGATGCCTAAAATATAGATTTTCCATGAGAGATAATGTTATTTTTCATGCTCATTTACATGATCAAGGGCTGAGAGTTCCTCCCCCACTGGGATGTGACTACACGACGGGTTAGAGCGTGTAGAAATGGTTGATGTTATAGCGGTTTTGATTTTCCAAGTATTCCATGGAAAGAGATTGGACATAATCCATCACAATTATTCCCCCAATGGGAATTAAAATAAATTGAGTAGGATCCCTTGTGACTTGTAACCCTAGAAATAGGGTTCACTTGTTAATGGGTAGAGATGGTACCTGGTATCACCTTCAAACTTGTACCAATTTGTGATCATGTGTGGTGGTAGAAAAAAGGGAGGGGTGTATAGGTTTGGTTAGCCCCCACATTATGCTTATAAATTAACTAGATTTTTATTTATGTAGATATGGATTCTTGAATATACTATCTATGACCCATCTTATTTCCTTGACGAGACATGATTGTAATATTGGGGCTTCCAATAGGTCTTTCAAGGGATATGACTTTTGTAGAAGTATGTGAAACTATTTGGATATATTTGGTGAGATAAATTCATCAGCGATGAAAAAACATTATTCCTGGTATGTGACTGATGAGACACATATTATTTCATAGGACACATAGATTTAACCATTGATGTATGTGGGATTACATAGGAAACATAGGTCCTTAGGATTTATATTATGTCTAGTATCTATCCTATTATCATTGGGGATTATTGGTCAATATTATTAGAATTAGATAACTTGATCACCGCTATGATCATTCTAGTTGACCCCTATGAAATTACATAATTTGGATTTGGATAATTATGATGTTTGGACTTTATCTATTTTCGACGGTGATATATAGGATAACTTTAAGAAATGTGACTATATGAGTTTAGTAGTTATTAGAATTTATCAAATTGATGATATTGGGGATTAGAGATATGACCATAGCATCTTGGTTCGGGCTATTTTTACATTTATGAATATTTTTTTCCTATTTTAGAACATGTTTTAAGAATTCATAGGTCACTCTATGATCTACTAAACAGGTAATTGGTAGGATATCCTGAGGTTCCCTATGACAAGATGATATAGGCTGGTTTATGTGTGGTCAATTATGATCACATGCTACTGTTTGACATTAGTTACTCATACTATGGTAGGACATGGATTCAATATGAAATTATTGTTAGCATAACCATTTTTTCATGCTTAAGGATGCCCTAAAACTAGTTAAAGAATGTAGTGTATGGATTATATTTTCATATAGTTTTTATTTTTTTATTTAAAATAGTTATGTTTCGTGCATGTACACTGGATATTATTGTTATTTATAATAATTTGTTATTTTTTCCCTAGGATGTTTTGTACTCACACCAATCTTGGGTGGCCATACAACGTGGGTTCTCAAGAAGAACCCTCACTTGTCAGATGTATAGGATTGGAATAGTTCTAAAATGATATATATAATTAATCAAATTAGTTGAGATGAGATTAAAGACTTTGTTTGATGAGAGGGCCTGGGAGGATGTTGAACTTCCTAGTGTTTTATTTTATTCTTTTATTTAACTTTATTTTTATATCTGATTAGATCGTTCGGATATCATCATCGATACTATAAGGATTCTGAATTTAATGATATTATTGATTGGGTTTTATTATTTACTCTAGTCTCTCTGATGTTTATTCTTGATATGTGATATTCCTATTATTTATCCATTATTTATAAATTTAATTATGTGTTATATTCTCCCCAAGGATCATCCCATGATCCTATCCCCTATTCAACAGCCTTTAGATTCATTAACGCATGTCGAGGCCATCTAGAAAACTAGATCGAGGAACCAGTTAAGTTGCCTACTAATTAGAATGGTACATTTTCATGAACCCATCTTTATTATTGATTAATTCTTAGGTAATCAACACCAATTTTTTGTGAAGTAACGTTCTGGGTAAAAAAATTATTCAATAGTTTTATTTATTTATTTTTGTGAGAATGTATTATAAATAATTATATACTCTTTTAGAAACATTAATTTATAAAAATATTATAATTTATGATAAAATGGAATGAAAATTATCTTAAAATAATATTTTTATATTTTTATAAATAGAATATTAAATTATTGAATAGATAAAATACCAAGTCTATTGAAAACATCATATCTTTTCATGAATTTTAAATGTATCATTTTTTAGTAATTAATTTTAAAATTATAATATTTCAATTTTATTAAACATAATAAAAATAATATAATTTTAATCTTCATTATCCAAAATTTTGCACAAAATCCTTTTTATACTAAAAAATTCATTTTTCTAGAAAACAATATTTTATTACATTTTAAAGTTTTTTTAAAAGTAAATTATACCAGATTGAGGAATTGAATTTAGAATCATTAATTATATATCTAAAAATATAATTTATAATATTTTCAAATCTTTCAACCTTATTCATTGTCATAGTTAATAATAACCTTGGTGAAAATATTTTCACCATATTTAGGGTGAAAAAGTTAGAACAAGATTAATATTATGAAATATGGATTATAATTTATATATTAACATTAAAATATTTAATTGGGAGAGTATAATTATACTTAACCCTTCAATCAATAAATAGATGATTGTTTTAGTTCCATTTGTTTTTGTTAACTAACTTAATATTATTTTAATTAAAGGAAATTTACAAAATTAAATTTTCATTAGTTTAATATCTATAATAATATCTAATAGGGATAAATACATTTTATGGAAATCTATAAAAATTTATCTTTAATAGTAATAAATTTGGTTTATTATGGTTTTTTTTTAATTTTTAGTGATTAAATAATTATGTTTAATTCTTACAGAATGCTGAAATAGTGATATTGTAAGTAGTATAGAAATCAGGTAAATTATTGTGGGAAATCCACGAGTAATTTTTTTTGAGAAGTTCAGGGTGTAACATGAAATTGTAAGATACATGTGACGTATTAGATATATTTTGAACATTTATATTCGAATTAATTTACTATTAGCATTTCTTTTAAACTCTATTATTGGAATATTAATGAAAATTAATTTAATGAAAATATATTTTAAATAATAAATTTTTAAATGAATGAAAATTGGAATAAAAATTTCATAGGTCGTGTTACTGGGATATGGTCTAGAATGTCACCAATTGTTGACATGTGTGTCACTTTTCTTTATATTATTACTTTTTCATCCACTAAATAGTACAAATAACATAGATATTATGGTAATCATAAAAAGAAGTGGCGAGTACTAAAAATAAAATATAATGTATTAAAAAACACCCCAAATTATATAAACTTTATTGTATGAGATTATTTTCTTTTTTATTCCACATGAATTTGAAATATATAATGTTTCTACCACATTCACATGAAAATTAATTTATAATAATTTAATACATTTAAAAATTTCTAGTTCATCCCTCTCTAATATTGTATGATGACACACCCTGTCATCTCTTAATCACACATATCTATCTACGTATCTCAATATAAATACCCCCAAAAAACATCCCAGCATTATTACCCACAATATAATGTTCTTATTCTCAACATAGTTCCAATATATAAGTGTTTTTATGTGAGACAACATATGTTCATCAATGATGAGTTTATCATATTAATGGAGATTTTTAATTTTTTGTCTTCTTCTACATCATTAAATTAGATAATGACCTTTACAATATAAAATAATAATTTTCTACCATATAATCGGTTGTTATTATGTTATTATACATACAATATTATCCGCCTTTTCCATCAAATAGCAAACGAAACCATTGCCAAACTATACATGTTGATGACCACATCAAGAATAATGTAATCTATTCTATCATTATCACACTTATTTAATGGTTATTATGATTTATTTAATATTTTCAATATTAAATTCTATAAATAATTATGATTATATATGTATTATATATAATCTAATTTCATATCATTCATATTTTTTAAAATGGAATCATTGCATGTGTGTATGAACGTACTACTATATCCATGTAGTGACATAATTTTTTTTAAAAACCCCTCATGGATGGTCATGTAGATAGAATTGATGAAGGTTTTTTATAAAAATATATTTATTCTATAAATATAATTTATTCATTTTACTTCATTATTTTCCTTCTAATAAATTTTAAAACCATTACCCATATTTAACGTCGGTCTACCACCCCACGAGAAGATGTAATTTGTTTTTCAAAACATATTTTTATTGGATAACTATGAAATTATATTTGATTCATAAAATTTATAATTATTTCATAATTATTAATCTATATATATTGGAATTTTTATACCATTTGTCATGATCAACTTATCAATGTTTTTGTGAAACTATGAAATGAATACCATCAATCACTGAGTCTGAACATAATCGCTTAGGTAGTTAAATATTTAATTTAAATAAAAAAATGGTTTAATTATAAGACCAAAACCTATATAATGTTAATAAAAATAATAGTAATTATATGCTAATTTTATAGTATTCATTAGATATTTATAAAATTTGCTGACATGGGGTAAAGCATTTCATAACCTTGTTTTCTTTTATTGGATTATTCCATTTCCTGATTGATATTTTTATTAAATGATTATGATTGAATTGATATCAATAATTTTTATACAGTATTCATAATGGGGTTTTAATATTAATTTTTCACATAATCTCATCTTGTATTAAATATTATATCAACTTTTATGATCTTTTCAAGGGTTTTATTTGTCTCAATGTCATTTTATTAATACATGTTTCTGGTCATACATTATGATTTATATTTTTTGTAATTAATTCATTAAGAATAAATGTGGTCATATTAATTAATATAATAAATTTTTTATATAACAATATCATGTTTGTACCTTCAATTACATTTGATTTGAATGTAACAAAAAAGTTAAGGATTTAATTTTAAATTATAATTTTTTTGTGATTTCACACATTAAATGTTTTAGTAGGGGAAATTTTATGATAAAAATATCTTAAAAAACATCTATATTCATCTCGATTTTTAATTTTAGTTAATTATAGTTTTTTATTTCATTTTATTCTCTTTGGTGCATTAAGATATTAAATGAATGTTTTAATGGAAATCATATCCTAATTCTCATTTTCGTTGGGAAAATATTCTCTTTCACATCCATGATGTTTTAAATATTTCAAAGAATGTTATTTTTTTATGAAGCATTTTTTTTGATTTAATTTAAAACTATATTTTAATTTGTTTTGAAATATTATAATGTAATTTTTTATATTTTTTAAAAAATGGTAAAGTTCATTTTAAAAGATTTTTGAACAGGGCATCCATTTTAACATTTACACATTTAATTGAGTTTCCATCCACTATAACAATTCATTTAATTTCATATTCATTTTGTAGTTTCCATGGTTATTTTTTATGGAATTATCATTTCAAATATTCAATGAATTTTATAAAAATATTATTATTAAAATTGTGTATTTTTTAAAATTTTCAATGAAATGAATTAAATGGTCTCTTAAATATGTTTTCATTTTTGAAAAAAGAAAATTATTGTTTTCCCATTTTAAGTGGGAATATGTCATGAACATATAATCCTTATTATATTTGTAGATGGATTATAATTTTTTTAAATATATTACCACGGAACCATTTTATCTTCCAAAACATAATCAAGATAAAAAATAATGATTGTTTTTTTCAATGGTGTTATGTTTAAAATTAGATGATTATAAACGCATTTTATGATATATGGTATGTGGAAATGATCATGAATGACTTAAGGGTGGTATCATTATAATCCAATGATGAGTGATTCAGTTATAAAATTAGGAGGTGTATGTCTTTTATTTCCCTCCAAGTCATTATGTAAAAAAATAGATTTAACTAAATTTAAGATTCACCTAAGATATGACAGTGTTTAGTGATATATGTTACTCCTACGATATATATGAATAATAGTTTTATGTGGTCCTATTACAAACATTTTATATTTCATGATTCTAAAATTTTTCTTCTCTTGTTTCTAGGATTTTAATGGATTCTTTGATCAATAATGACTTAAAAGTTCGCATGATTATTGATTTATATGACACATCTGAATATTAATTATATATTAAAAGTATCATTGTATATGATTAGGGTTTTACTGGTTATAAATTAATTTCATTTTTTATCATGTACATGAATATTATCTCACACCCATATTCTCATCTTGGGCTCTCTAGTAATATTGGATGATTAATGACTATGTGTGCAGTTTATGAGAATTTTAGATCATTATTCTTATGTTTCATTTCTATATGTTTTTTGAAATATTTAATGTAATATATTACTTGAATTATTTCATATAGGTTATGAAAAATCCTTAATATGTCATATGAAATGTTGGGTTTAGTGGAATAAAATGAAGGAACCGAAAATACTTTGAGAGGGGAGGGGTGAATCAGGGTGTCTGATTTGTTCATCAAAAGTGACAGATCATGTTCCAACATTGGTAGGAACCAATTAGACTTGTCTTTAGGGAATTTGTTAGAAATAAACAACCATATGCAAAGATATCACACAAAAAATTTACATAGTTCAACACTATGGGCTAGTCCAAACAGTTTATGATGGAAATGGGTTTGTCATTCATAAATCCACTAATATTCACTATTTATGGATTGTGCGAGTTTAGAAATAGTCACTATGTGCTATGCACATTGAATTTACATGATTATAGGGTAGCACGCTACATCCCTCGGAACACTTCAATCAACTCTCTTAACTCACTACATTCAGAGAAGTATATCTCAGTTTATCAACATGAAGTTTAATTCAATGGATTGGAATAAAATTATTTATCCATGTCTAGAATGAAACATCCCATTCAATTTAGAACTCAATTGATGATCATTCATATCAGTATTTACAAAAATATTCATATTTGAAACAGATTTTTGTAATGATCATTGCCTTCTTAGAACAAAATGGCCTCACGAATCTCACTGATTCATCATGGAATACCCTAACATCATGAAGCACCATTAAATCAAAAGCATTAGAATCAGTCAAGATTTATATTCAATTCATGATGCTGAAGATATCATAGAAACACCAATTTGTGATTCCCCCATAGCATAATTAAATTATATAATTTCTAGTTTTTCATTCAATAACTCATGTAAAATAAATAACGGTAACCTTATATTTATAGGATCATCCATTCATGATGTTTAACTACCTTTTACCATATTTTTCATATATTTCAAAACCAATTTAACGAAGGACCCCGATTCCTGATGCTTCATCATGATTTGTTAATACCGAGAGGATTTATGTCAAACCATTGTGCTCCGTGATGATCCAATTATCTTAATCATGGATATCACCATCACATTTCCTGATGATCTAATTATTTATCTTTTTCAAGGCTCGTTTTTTTCACATAGATCACTGTAAAATTTCTTTGATCCTTCATGAAACAAAATTCATGAATCCCATCAATGTGAAACTCATTGCTTTTCCATATTTTTATATGGCCTACAATTAAATCATATTTTCAGGATCTTAGATATTTGTGTTGATAAAAAATGGAAACCATATTCTTTTTATAAAATAGAACAACCACAATTGCAATAAAAAAATTCTCACATAATTACATGGGGAATTTTATAAATTAGTTTTTACTAAATCTATAAAACTATATTCCAAATTTTCATTGGGTATTAAAGTGATCGAATATTTATTTTCGATGTTTTAATATTATAGAAATGTTTGGTCTAGAATATTAATATTAATTACAAATATATAATTATTATGTTTTTAACAAGATTTGGCCATTATGGTTGAGGGATGTTATATATTACATTGATTATTTTTATTCAAATTCAATTGTATCTTGGTATTGGTAGTCCTGTAATTATTAAATATTCTATTAATATATGGCATGAATGGGGGATAGAGCATAATTATTATTTCGAAGGTGTATCATTCCTTGATTATAATTTTTTATTTATGAAATATGAAATAATAATTTCCATACTACATAATAATTAATTTTATACTTGTGATACATCTATAAAAAATGTTTTAAATTACCTTGTTTTTATTTTCATCATTCATGAGAACCATCTTCAATTTTTTTAATTTTTTTATATTTTTAAAAAATACCTATGAAATTAATTTTGAAAAAATATATATATATATATATATATATATATATATATATTCATTCACAAATAACTAGAGACTGGTAACTTGTAACACATGTTAGACCATAGTTTAATGTTATCCTCGAAAATTAAATTCTATTATTTTTAAAAAATTAAATTTAATTGTTGTTTTTTTTGGAATCTATAAATGAAAATAAATTCTTCATAAAACATTTTTTCATAATTTAAATTATTTTATAGAATTATTTATTTTTAAATCCCAGATAACCAATACTTTCGAAACTAAATAAGAATGTTCATACTGAATTAATATTGAAATATTTTTCCCTTATTTGAATTATCGAGGAATTGTTTTGGGATAATTCATATATTGATTCATTATTGTTGATGTATCTATTGAATGGGATTATATTAGGATTTTTTTCTAATAGTATTTAGATATTTTAAGTTTATGGAATTTTATGTAATATTATGTCATAGTGATTGATAACTCTTATAATTTATTCCATTGTATTTAAATATTTAAGAATAATCTATTTCCATGATTACTAAAATATCTTATATTTGAGGGGAAAATGTCATACTTATGGTGCGTTTTTTATTTTCACGGACTCTGGCATAGATGGAACACCATGAAATCTATTTTTATAGGATAAATATTACTCCTAAATTTTTTACATTTTAGTAGATATTTCCTAAATATTAAGTGTGACTTATATGTTTAATCTTATAGGTTGTTTTTATTGAATAATAATATTTCAAATAATTTAAAGGAAATTATATTTTATAAAGTAAAAATTATAATATATCATTAATTTCCAACATTTCTGTGTTTTAAAAAAAATTTATTATAAATTTATATCACCCTAGAATTCATCATCATGCTCTAAATGAAATTCTACAAAATTGTGTGTTTAAGAAAATTATATGTTATCATAATAGAGAAGTTATTATTATATTTTATTTATTTATTTAAGATATCTAAGGAATTATTATTTTTATTAATTTAATTTAAATTTAAAATGATGCAATTCATTAAGAAAATAATCCTACATTATAACGGTATCATAAATATCTAGCCTATCTCCATACAACTCAAATTTGGAATATAGTCTTATTATTTTTAAATAAATGAAAAGTAGTTCCAGTATATATGTATGAAATAATAATTTTTTTCCAAGTTGTTATGTAATTGCAGAACTATCGTTAACCACCATGAAGTATGAGTCTCCAGTCATATAAAGGATTTCTATGAGGATAACTATATTCTGGAAATTTTTATATATTTTTAGATAAGGTAATTACTTTTTTAAAAAATATATTTCTTAAAATTTGAAGATACACTATTGAAAAATTATAAAATTCATGTTTTCAAATGATGAATCATTATATTATATAAAATTAAAAAAAAATTTTAATTTATGTTATTGTTATAGGTGAATTCATTGATGTCATGAATCAACCATTGAGTGTGTGTGTCTAATTCTTCTAATATATTAATTTTTAGTGAATGAAAAAATCCTATATTTTATTTTAAAAAACATAATAGTTTTCATTAATAAATTTTTTACATGAGTAATTTGTATAATTTTTTCTGAAATTAATGAACATTAGATGAAATAATTATAACCTATGTTTAAACATACTAATTATTCTATTAATGTTTTTAAAAAAAATTAAAATTAGGGGAATCCAAAAATACCAATTATTTTAGGATTAATGAAAATTTTGTTATATAACCTCTCTAATCATATTGATTTTATCAGATGTATATGAAATAAATATTTTCTAGATTACATCATTAATATATATGCTGAGATGTTAAGTCCATCCAAAGATGAAGAAGATTCTATAGATATTGTTTCTGTGGATTATAAATTTTACTGAATTAAATAACTATAATTATTCATATAAATAATGCTATAATTTGGAAAATATAAGGAAAATAGTACTCTGAATTCTAAATGTTTTTTGTCACTTGATTTCATGATACTACATCTTGATGTGGGATATAATTATCATTGTAATCATTCTTTTTATCTATCCTTTTATGTGTTTTATTTTAAATTTTAATGTAAAACCTCATTCTGTTTATTTTTATAACCCATCTATTGAAGTCCTTTTAAAATAATGTTTTATGATATAATATATAACTTTCAAGTTTATTCATATAATAATATTAACTATTAAAATATTGAGTAATTTTTAAATAAAAATGAAAATAGTTTTATTACAAACTCTTTTATAATTAGATATCACTAAATGTTTAATTTATAAATTATTAAATTTATATTTAAAAAATTAATATCATATTTCATATGTGAATATAAATTTTATCATAGGGTGAAAAAATGGTATTTTTTAAAAAATAAGGCCCATTCACTGAATAGTGACAAATAAAAAACTAGTTTAGAAAAATTGCAATTATTTTTTATAAGTTAAATTATTTAAAATTCCTATTATGAATTGATTATGATTTAAAGTAACATATTTATTATTCATTTAAATTTATCAAAATTTTAGTTTTATCATAAGTATGTTTTTTAGTTTAAAATTTTTATTTTTCTGAAAAATAATTTTATTGTGCATATCTTCAATAAATTTTAGTTATTTTAAAAAATTAATAATATTGAATGTTTTAAATAAAATATATTTCTTATATATCATTAAATAAAAATTTATATTCATGTAATTTTTTTTAATCTTATATTTTTATAATATAAAAATTTTCTTAAAAATTACAATTCCTCTTAATGCACTTTTTCATCCCAACATCGGGTTTTATTTTACATTAATATTTTCCAATTATTTGAATTTAATATGGAAAACGAGATTAAATATTTAGAATAATATATATTTATATTATCTAATAAGATCATGTTAATTTCAGATCATAATTAATAGTGAAAAAAGTAAAATATAATTACAATGATTTATGTAAACTAAAACTTTCAAGGGGTTAAAATAAAAAGTTATGGAATAAAATTAACATAAAGGATTTCTAAAATGTATTTAATTTATTTTTTTTATGTTTTTTAATTTCTTATTATCATTGATTTTTCATTATGGTACCATTTTTGAAAATAAATACATGGTTATAGATTTTTTTAAAACTAAATTGTTTTGCTCACCTCACAAAAAATTGGACACCCCCTCATATCCCATATTCAATCCATAAAAAACATTTTAACAACCCATAAATACCAAAATATATTACTTACACACCTAAAAAAATCAATAGATACCATATCTTGATTATAAACCCATTCAATAAAGGCATTTGGTGATTCTTTAAGGAGGTTTCACAAAGAAGAGGTGTTGTTCTTAACTGAGGATCATGATTTTATTTAATAATAATTATCCTTAAAATATTATTTAATTTATGTTATATAATAGGAAAAATATATCCCATATACCAAGATTTTATTATATAGATAGTGTGGCTTAAATAAATCTCTAATTCTATCGAATGAGATACAAAATTATTATTCATGTGAAGAGCGGACTATTGCCTCCTGAACTAATGTCAATATTTTTCCATCATCGCTTCTCGTATTCTACTCAAACAATGTATTTAATATATATATATATGTGATATTTTATACATATTTAAACTTATTTAGAGATTATATCACATATAACTTCTTGCATTCCATATCATATGAGATTAAATAATGTTTCTCATGCGTAAGATGGACTACCTTCGCACGAAGTGATGTAATTTAGTTTTAAATAAATAATTACATGGTGGGTACTGAGGATAATATTTATTAATACATGTTATATAGATGAAATCAAAATTAAAATGATGAAATAGTTATCAGTTTTAAAATATAATATATCATTTACATTAATACACAAAAAATGATAATGTCATTGGTGTAAATGTCGACAGCCACCTCCATAAAGCGAAGAGATTATTTCTTCATTACCACATCATAATATTTTTTTATAAAATTATATTTAATTAAATAATATATATATATATATTAGGATAATTTTTTAATAGTAATATACAACATACTCCTTTTCTAAATTTGACATTGAAAAATGGAATCATTACTCAAGAATACGTACAACCTACCTTCATCTGTATCATAAAAAAGTTATTTTGTCACAAAAATAATTCAATATTGTTTATAAAATTTATAATTTCATAATAATAGTGATTATTATTTCATTATTAGTATTCTATATATGTTTTAATAATGAACACATTGACCAATTGTCAACATACAAAATTTATTTTGAAATACACACCATATGTCATTGAAACATGAGATGTAAATATAATAGATTATGAAAATATATATTGAATGGTAATAGGAAAAATAAATATAAAATTTAAATTTTTAAATTTTTTTAATAATGTAAATAATTAAAAAAATAAATGAAACAGATGAATATACAATACAATCCTAGCTCAATGTAGGGAACATCATCTCAATTTCCTTTTATCAAGTAATTTTTTTGGGTAACACACCTATATTGATTTATGTTGTACGTATATAGAAAATTTTACATATTATATAATTAATCTTTCGATTATGATGTTATTTACTATTTTGTTTTATATTAAAATTTCATGGGTCTTATGATTGATGTGTTTTCAAAGTGTTAAATAACTTTTCATTTAAAAATCATCATTTAAAATTTTCCTTCATGATCCCTTTATATTCCACAGAAAGGTTATTAAAATGATTTTATGAATATAATTTTATAGATATTAGTTTTATATAAACTACATTGTTTTTCGTAATTTCAAATTTTTTTAAATTTAAATATTTGTATGAAATTTTTACCATTCATTACAAATAAAAAAAGGAATGTTATATTTTATGATATTTGGGGTAAATTAATTTTATACCACTATAACCATTATTCAAGGTTGGTTTACATTAAAATAATTCAGGTTTTATTCATTGAAAACCCATCATTCCATTTTTTGGTTAATTTTTTTATTACAAATTGTTTTTAATAATAAAATCATATTTTGGTATTGAAAATAGGTTTTAAAGGAAATAATTATTTATATATCTAAATTTGTTTGCATATGATTTTGAAATAGTTTTTCTAAAAAAATTATTATGAAAATTTTCTATAATAAAATCATTCATATATGATGTGGTACATGATCTTTAAACATATGAAATGTGTGTTTTTATATAGTGGTAGGTGATCCTATTACATCTTATATGAATGGTTTCCCCATATACCGTCAGGTGAACCCGACACAACATATATCATGCGTTAACCAAGATACCCATTCAACGAATTAAGTAACATTCCATGTCATGGAGGGAAATATGTTTGATGATACCAAAGGGTTTATACAATAGATTTTACATGTCTCCAGTTACATCCTATATGTGTTTAAAATGGGTTATGAATGTCTTGCTATAAATTTCAAAAATGGGTCTTTATATTCATGGCATGGGTTTTGATGATTTTATTTTCAAAACGGTTTGTTTTCATGTGAAAGTTATTTATTTTATTCACTCAATGAATATTGAGACAAGGGTAAAACTTTTCCGGGGTTTTCATGATTTCACTAGACAAACATGTTTATTTTTTTATATGTTATTTATTAAAAATTTTGTTTCATATCATGGTTAAAAAAAATTCTTATAATTTAATGATGGGTTAGAAAAAAAAACAATTCAATTTGAATTATTTGACGATTTCCATGAAAATAAATAATTCAATGAAGTAAAGTATTTATATAATGTGTAACACGAATACTAATAAAAAGTGTCCACATCATAATGTTATGCTTTATTATGAATGATTTCAGACCAAAATATCAAAAAATATAAACCATAATATATAACCATATGTAATAGAATGTATTCTTGACATAAAACTCAAAATTTTGTAATGGTAAGGTCCATGTCATTATATTTATTTTGTTATAGAATGTTTTTGATAAATTTGGAGATTAGGATTATGTTAATATTTTTTTGTTGAAATATTTTACACTATGGTAAAGATTAAATGATATTTCATTTTAAATATTACTATGTTTCATTATATAAATATCATTGATTGAAAATGGTTTTTTCACATAGGAAACTAGTAATGCGTATTCAGAAAGAGACAATTGGAATGTACCAATTATAATATGTATAATGAGATGGTAAGAATTTGAATAAATCTATTTATTATTATGATGGATCAGCTGAAACGTGATATATATGGTTTTGGTATCCATTCTAGAGACAAACCCAATAAACCATAAAGGAATATGTCTATAGTGTATCATTTCATGAAGAATGGTGCCCCATTTTTTATGGGATAAACTAAACTGTTTTTATTCAATGGATTGTTTAATGATATAGATATGATATTTTAACTCATTTGTTTTTCAAAACCTCAAATTGTAACACATTCCATCTATTATATTAAAGGTGGATCTGATTTATGGTTTTATTATGTTATGAATAACATTCAAAAATATGATCCTGATTCTATGGAATAGAAAACATTATCAATTTTTTTCTTAAGAAATATTCCTCTATGGTTTTACAATAAAGGATAGAAAAAAATTACAATTGAGGGAAGTAGATGAAGATTTAATAGTTTTATATGAATAAATTTCACAATATTGGACATGTATATGAAATATTTTATTTTCGACAGTAATATTATATTAATGGATTTTTCCCAGGATTTAATCAATTTAATAAAGAGAATTGGATACACATGAATTTGAACGTAATGAAAAAAAATTCGTTGTGCTGAGAAAATTTAGACAGAGTTTATAAAAACATATGTTCCTCAAGATGATAATAATAAGAAAAAGATAATGGTTGGAGGAAATGGATATGAAAAATCTTAATATGTTCTAATTTAATCACCCATAATGTTCCAACTATTGATAAATTTATATTAATGATTTTTCAACATGTCCTGGAATGATTTCATGGTTTGATTAAGTTGATCATGGGGCTTGTGACTATAATGAATAGAATCCTAAACAACCGATGATTGTGGTAAGTTATTTTCATTCAATGGTGATGTGTTTTATTTTAAATGATATGGGTCATCATGATAAAAAAAATTTCAGATTTAGTTACATATTTTGAAAATCTCAATGATTGGAAATAAAAATGTGTATTAATGTGATTCACTATTACTATAGATGATATTGGACCATCAAATTTTTCCTGATCGGAATGATTCTTTCTATCCAAATTATGACAATTCCATATACTAATATCGATATTTTTATTCACTTTTTTATGAAATTTTATGAAAAATGAAAATATCAGTGCATGATAAAATATAGATGCTTCAGTGAATACTCTAAGTGGAAATTTTAAAGAATAGAATATTTATATGATTATTCATGTCATTATAAGTGGACTGATATATCTTAATACTCTTGTTGAACTGTCCATAGTAGAGTTTGATATCATTCATGGTATGTATTGACATTCTGGTTTTCATCGTAAGATATATTATAGTGATAATAAGGTAATTTTAAATTAACTCATGCAGTTTATTACATAATATAAAAATGAGAAATTAATTAGTGATGTAATTGAAATTTACATAGCTCGTGTTATTGGAATGAATAATAATTTTCAAATTTTTATGTGGAATTTGATAATGAGGACATGGTTGTATTTCATGATTACTTTCATCGTTTTACTTGTACTATGAAAATTGAGTTTACTAATGACTTGGTGAATTGTGATAACACTATTGCAACACCCGTTTACCTAATAGATCAATAATATCATTTAGGATTAAATGAGAAACCATAAGAGTTTCTAGATAAATGTTTAATCTAAAAAATCACATCACCATGGGGTTCCCCTATTTTCTATATTAAAAATAAATATGGTTCAATGATACTTGAAATTGATTACATTTCTTTAAATAACATCACTATTTAAAATAAGTATCCTTTTCATCATATTAGTAATATGTTTCATTACCATCAAGGAGCTAAATATTTTTTGATGGTTGATATGAGGTCCCTCAATCATTTGTTGAAGGTGAATGTTCATGAAATTCACATGACACTATTTTATACTATATATGTTAATTATTAGTATTTATTATTTGTGTTAGAGTTTTCTGATTCCCCTTGTGTATTTTTGGACCTTATGAATTTTATTTTCCATGAATTCGTGGATAATTTTATGGTTGTTTTTATTCATGACATCTTGTTGTACTTTAAAAGACAAGAGGAATGTAAAAGACACATAGTGATTGTTTTTCAATCCTGATTAAAAATTAAATTGTTTGGTGAATTTAGTAACTATTAATTTTAATTCAAAATAAATTCATTCAATGGACATATTTTTTTTCTAAAAATGGAATAACTAATACATATACAATGAAAAAGTTGTTGAAGAATAGACATAAACCACTAGTAAAAAAATAGATTAATTGTTTTTTGGGATATGACGGTTACAAACCCCTATATTTTGAAAACATATCTTCTGATTCTATCCACAGGTTGTAGTTATCTAAAACTAGAGTAAAATTTTCATAGACCAAAGAATTAGAGTATTATTTTTAGGAACAAGAAATATGACTATTGAATACTCTAGTTTTGGCCCTGATATACATAAATGGTCAATTCATCAAAAATAGTGATTCTTTATCTAAGGCGGTTGGTTGTGTCATACTACAGGATGATCTTGTAATTATTTATGGTGCATGTCAGTTGAATCCTCCTAAGTAGAATTATACTACACATGATTTGAAACAAGAATCATCGGGTTTTCTATAAATTTTTTATAGAATCACATGTATTGAGTAATGTATGAAATATATTATGATAAAAAAATTATAAAATATATATTAACTCATTAAAAATTATTCCTAAGACAAGGATGATTTCTATAACTAACAAATTATAATGATTATGTGAATCATTACCATCGAATAAAATTAAACAATGTTTCTCATGCATTGAGTTGAAAAAAATAATGCCGTAATAATCATTTTATGTATATAATATGACCCTTTGGTTAATTATTTGATGATTATTTATCTATATCTTGTGGATGTAGATAAATTCCAAATTTTATTTCAGGTTTCATTAAATTCAACATTGTCATAAAGAATAAATCAACATGAGGAGGAAGAATCTTTACATGAAAATGTAGAATCGAGTTTGAAGGTTGTGATTCATGAGTTTAATGTTAATGAAGGTGTTGTTATAAAATTTTAAAAAATATTGTATGGGTTCCGTGTTTCTTATTTGAATAGGGACTCGTTGAGTGAAGCTCATTATTCTACATTTTCTATTCTTCCATGCAATACAATGATGTATAGAGACCATTAAGAGTACTACAGGTCGGATGGAAAGAAATTGATAATTCTATATTTCCCATGAATTGTTAGATATATATGTAGTTTAAAGAAGAATGATATTTATGTAATTCAATTATTTAACCTTTTTCTAGTGTTAGAGTTGAAATATTAAAATATATCACTTGATTTTGTGGTGGGATTACCAAATACATCATGACATAATAATGCAATTTTTTTTATTATTGATAAATTAACTTAATCAACGACTTTACATCCCATTCATGATACTATTTCATTATATCATATTTCTCAAATGTATATAATTGATATAGCGAGGATCCATTGACTTCCTATTTTCATTGTACAAGACCATGCAACCTATTTCCAAATAAATTTTTAGTGTGGAAACAACAAATTCTTGGGTATTGAATTAAATAATATTATCAAATTTCATTCTCAAACTGATGTTTATCCTAAGAAAACAATTCATACTATAGAGTATATTGTTTAATATTTTTATATATATTTACCAGGGTTGTTGGTATCAACATTTTCTAGATGATTTTTATTATATAAATTTTTTTCATTCTATTAAATAGATTGAACAATTTGAGAAATTATAAGGAATGTGAATTGAAACACCATGATTTGGGGATGGTGTAAATTAAAGTATATTTATGGTGCCACATTTGGTACTAGAATTGGATGATATGGTTCTATTGATTCATCAACACATGAGGATGTAAAAAAGAAGGCATAAAATATATTCATATAATCAGAGAAAATATATTTCTTTAAAATTATCTTATTATTTTTTTCCTAAATTTCCCCCCAGGAAATTATTATGATATTTGGTAAAAAAATGGTATTTTACTATCATGGTTTATTAGACCATTTGATTTCCCAGATATAGTTTGATCGGTTTCATATAAAGTGTCATTTCATTCATGTTTATCCTATGTACATAATGTGTAGCATATTTCGATGGTTAGGATGTATGTTCCAGATTCATATCGTGTACTGAGACTATAATTTGTTTACTTATTAGATAACTATTTATTTTATTAACAAACTATTAATATTATTGATCAAAAATAGATTGTATTTTAGAATATGATTACTCATGAGGTTATGGTTTTAAGGAAAAGCAAATTTTTGAAGAGACACCATGGGAATCTGAAAATTATAAGTGGAAGGAAATACCCACATTTTTAATAACTGAATAAATTTTTTATGATGGAATATAAAAATGGGGGGAATAATGAGAAAATTCATTTAATTTTATAATAAATCTATCTCATGTTTATTAACATAATTATATTTATTATAAAAATTATATGTATTTTTTAATTCAAGAAGGAAAATGATTTATCTAAAATCATTCATTATAAGATTTAAATAATAAAATTAAATTAAATGATATTTATTTATAATTTTATATATTTATATCATTATTTAAATCGGCAGAAAAAATTATCCCTATGTAAAATTTATTGGTCATTTAAAAACAAATAATTTATCACTTAATCGATAAAAACTTTTATTATTAGTAAATTTTGAAATTTAAATTCTCCATGATGATTTCTATATTATTTAATGTAATAGAATTAAAAATTTATTACATCTAACACAATTATTTTTATTCTAATAATTATTATGTTTAGTTTAATTATATGCTTTTTGGTTATAAATAAATATATTTCTAAAATATTTTTTAATGTACATAATGTTTCTCTTTTTATTTAATTTAAATAATAACTAATATAGAATATATTAAAATAAATTTATATATTATATATCAATAAATATATTTTTTATATTTATAAAATTACTATTATTAGACTGATATTCAATATAAAATCATCTATTGCTCAAAAAATACACTTATTGAATGCCTGTTTTTTCGTCCGGTCGGCAGAATTTGTTTTAAATTAATACTTTTTAGTTATCTTAATTTAGTTTTTTGAAATAAATTAAATATTTTTAATCATAACTATTTATATTAAATAATATAGTAATACTAATATTTGAAAATAATAAATAGTAAAAATAAGAATGATTTCTGATCTTTGTTATGGTAGAAATAGATTTACTACGGGATGAAACAAAATAGGTAAGTTAAACAATTGACAAAAACATCAATAAAATATATATTATTGTAAACATTTTACCTTATAATGTCTATATACATATAATTTTCCATTTTTATCCTATTGGCCTTTGAAAAACATGATTACTCCTTTTTTGTTTACATAATTCACAAGTGTACCACATTGATCACTTATGAAAGGATACCCATTATACTCTCATTTTCAATACATAAATAAAACTTGTTTAGAAAAGAAAACTATCATAATATATTACTTACTTCCCTTATCAGCACCTTGAACCATTATTTTAATAATAAATCCAACATAATAAGGCTTTCAGGGCATACCAAATGTTTCTTGTTGAAGTAGATATATTGTGAATAACCAAGTGGTTTTATTGTATTTCTTATTATTCATCATCAATATAATCCTTAAATATTTTTATATTAAAAAATAATATCTACATTATAATGAAACTATATTATGTGATTATAATAACCTATAACCATTTACATTTCTATCTAATGCAATACTGAATTACCAATCGTGTGTAAAACAGACAACCACCGCGTGAACTGATCTCATTTGTTTTCAATCGTGGCACCTCATAGATTGTTTTAAACATTGATTTAAAGTATATATATATTTTTAACTTATTTATTATTATGGATTTATTAATGAACATATAAATTCTTAATTTCTATTTATCTTTGGATATAATATCATCGCTAGTGTGTACTGTAGACTTCCATCGCATAAATAAATAAGAATAATTTTACAATAATTATTTACATTTGAAGGTTATTAGGAATAATTAAAGTAATATATATGATATAAATGAAATAATAATTATATTAATTATATATTAATCATTATTAAAATATAATATATCATTTTATTTCTTTCACTGAAAATTATCATTCATGCACCTGTGGACAACTGCCTCCATGAAATTATATGATTCTTTTTTCATCTCCACATCACATGATTGAAAAATATAAAAATATTTAATGGGATAATATTATATATATATATGAGATTGTTTTAATTATAATAATATAACATATTAATTAACTCATTTGGATAATGATCAATTAAATTGGATAATTTACAAATGTGTATATACAACCTACATTCACTATGATCAGAACATGGGTCATTTATTATAACCTTAATTAATGGTCTAAAAAAGAATAATTGATGAAAAAAATTACATTTATCTGATGAATATTATTCTAGATAAATTAAATAATTAATCCTATGTCCAATAGTTAACTTACTTATATCAATTTGACATATATGAAAAATATTATCAAAACATATTATGCGAACATAAATGATAATGTAATTTTATATTATATTGTAAATGGTTAACTAAAATGAATAATAACAGTGAAGAAGTTTCCTGAGTAATTAAATAAATATGATAATTATTTATCCTGTAAGATAAATAATATATGTGTTATGAGGTGGAGTTAAGGTAAAATATTTTGTCTCAATCTCCTTTCATTAAGGAATTTATTAATGTTACGTACATGTATTATATTAATTGGAATGTATTCAACCATTTAAATATATTATATAATTAATTTCTCTACTTAAATGACATAAAACCATCCATTTAATTTTATTCATTCATGGGGTTCAAGTATTAACTTTTTTTGATGTGATAAGGGATTTTCTTCAAAAAATCATCTATAATTTTTTTTTAATCAAACTGTCTTTTTCCTCCATGCCCATGATTTCATAATTATTTTATTAATGTAATTATAACACTACGAGAGTTTTATAATTGAAATTATTGTAATTATTTCAGTTTTTTTCATAATGTAATCATTATATAATATTTTAAAATGACTTTACAAATGAAAAAATAATGTTCTATTTTAACATATACGATAACAATGAATTTTCCACCACTCTAAAAAATATTTAAAATGTGGATAAAATTTAAAGATTTAATTTTTTTTAATAAAAAAATATATTTATATTCAATTTATATGTTTTTTTATTGATACTATGTTTTGAAACAAAATTATATTGGTATTGAAAATGGGGGATTAAATTAAAATGGTGATTTTATATTGAAAATTGATTCTTATATTAGTATAAAATAGTTTCTAAAATGTTTTTTTAATGAGAAAGTAAAAGAATAAATTGAGACCAATATAGATTATATAATGATCCAAACATAGCATTATGATGGAATCACCCTAATATCACTCTAATGTAATGGGAAATGTTATTTTTTTTAAAACTAATAGTGGGAGATACCAAATTTATTATCATGTAGATTCACCTAGGATATAGATAATTATGTAATGGGTTTGAAATTGGTTGTGAATGTGATCCTTTCTGATTCTAAATTTTTTTTATGTACCTATTATTGTATTTAATTATTATATTTAAGAAAAAAATGTGTTTTTATTATTTTAAAATAGTTTTTTTCATTATCTAAAATGACATCCTGTTAAGGGTATATAAATTATTGGGTTTTAAGTTTATTTTCTAGGAACACAAGTTTTCTATATTTTTTATTTCCCTTGTCGATAATTTTATGCTCATCCCTTGAATTTATATTTTTTTTCATAAGGTATATGGATGGGTAAGGGAAATGATGAAGTGAAGCCGAATTTATTGATGATTTTACTTTGAAAATAAATTAGGATTTATTATCAATGTTTTAGGTTATAGGAAAATTAATATTAATAGGAAATTTCATCCTTTTATTTTATGATTTATATTAAGTTTGAGTGATGAAAAAATTCTATAAAAATCTAAACATTAAAAATATCCACATATGTAATGAAATTAATTCCTGGCATGAAACTCAAGATTAAGTAATGTTTAATGATGAGTCCTCATAAAACTTTTCTTAGAGGAAATCAATGTGTTTGTGATAGGGACTTGAATTAATATATAGAAGATGTGAAATACTGAATGAGATGATAAATGGATTCTATTTGGATGATAGATCCATGAATCTAGTATCTATATGATATAAATTTGGATAGGTGTAATGCTAAGAGATTCCTTTTTATGGAAGATATAAAATTCAATGTATAAGTAATCAGGGATAACCTCAATCAGGTATCAAAAATCTCCCAGTGATTTTAGTTATTTTTAAATCTAATAATATTCTTTAAAGAATATATGAATTTTAAAACAATGTTTTCTTATTTTTTTCTGCATTTATATTTCTTTAATCAGCAATTGGAAAAATTAAAATAAATTTTATCTAGTAGTGTTCATTAAAGTACATTGTATTTTTGAAATACCTATTGTTATATGGTATTTTTATTTAATTTTATGTTAAAATTTTTTGGTGGGTATAATTTCTCATCATATATATGATAGTTTCAATACTCATGGAAGAAAAAAACTATCAATTTTTTAATCAATAATTCACCCCTTACTGTAGTGTATTTCCTATCATAATCATGGACTAAAAATAGGTATTATATAATGCATATTCATTTATTGATGATTAAAAGGAAATATTTTTTATTCCAAATAAATATGTTGTATATTATTTTTTTCATTTTCCTTACACTAATATATTGTATAGAACAAATAGTTTTTATGATGGGAGGCAGAGTAAATGTCAGAAGTTTGGAAACTATAAAACATTAGACACCTCTTATATTTTATGGGAATGATCATAACTATTACTAAGACATCATGGAAAATTTTTTTTTCTATAATTTCTTTTCACTTACTTGGAGGTATAATATTTTTCAGAAATACGTTTTTTATTTTTCTAGATAATAAAATAGCCTAATTTATATTGAATTTACTATTCATAAATACCATCCTATATTATATTTAAATAACTATTTATAGTTTTGTATCTTCTTAACTCACTGTTAATATAAGTTCACTAAAACTATAAGAAACACATTATAGAATAAATAATTTTCATAAAAATGAATGTTATTCGAAAGTATTATTATCAATGTTACAAATTTTTTGTTAGTAAAATAGTTTTTAACACCCTAATAATTTAATTTTTATTCTCATTTAAATTAATATTTTGTTTGATAACATGTTTAATTCATAACATAAGACAAAAATGAACCACGATTGTCTTATTGAAGTAAAATATCACTATATAAGATAAAAATTAAAAATATATATGTTTTCAATATAAATAAACATGAAGAAAAATACAAGTTAATTAAATCCACACTAAAATATATAAAGACCACATACAAATAATATTTATCCTCATGGATCACCATGAATATTGTTACCCTAATTGAAGTGATGGAGTTAATGAAAAGAATTATAAATATCATAGATATTATTAGAACTTTTTAAATGAAATAAATTTAATCAGATCATGTAATTGTATATATAGGTATGTAACATGACCACTATATTCATATCCATTGGACAAAAATCCATTATATTTACCTTAAAATCATAATTATAGATGTTAGGTATATTTATTTCTATTTTTTATTTCATACTCAAATAAAAAATAAAATACATATGTAATTTACACCACTCATATAATTATTAATTTATAAGATATTGATATAGTGAACATAATTTTCAACAAACATTTCATCAATAAAAGATTAAATAATTTATATTTTATGAAAAATATAAATATATAAATTTATGAAATTTTATTTGAAAAGAAAAATCATTTTTGTTTCTAACATATAACTTTTTTTATACTTTGAATATTTGGACTTTTCAAAATGGGTTTATTTTTCATTAAATAATAATTTTTTTTGATTTTTTAAGACCACGCATTTCTCTTCCATAAATTTTGTAATTTAAAATTACCTTTTTTTTATTTTGACACTAATGTAACACGATCCTACACTACTTTGAAATAATATAATTACTTATAATATATGATAAATAATATATATAATTTAGTCCTATAAAATTATTTTCCCTATGAATATATTTTTCATTGAATTTTACTCATATATTTTCAAAATAATTTATACTAATTAGATAAATAAAATATTTCAAAAATAAGAAAATATTTATAATTAAGAGAATCCAATTTGATAAATAAATTAACATTATTTGTTTTAAAATAAATAGTATCCTTGGTAAGAAAAATTTACTATGTTAGGCGAAAAACATATGGAACAACATAAAAAATATAAAATAAATATTAAAAATCTTCCAAAAACTAGATAATATTTTATTAGATGACTATAATTTGACAAAAAACCATCACATTCTCTAAAATATTTATTTTTGCTGCCTTTCTTTGGATAAATTACTTTATATTATCTGAAGTGATGGAGTATTCCTAAATTTTTTTCCCTTACAATAAAAATCAATATTTTATTGAAATAGATAAAGAAAATTTATAAAAAGTTGTAAAATTTATTTTTAATATGATTAATTTCTTATGATGATAATTTATTTATAATATTTAGTCTTGAAATAATTAGCTTTAATAAATTTGATACTAGTAAATGCTTCCCAATAGATGAAAAAGAAAAATCAATTACATGGTTTTGAAAACAACTGAAGTAATATTTTTTTGTGATTTGTGATATTTCAACAATTTTTTAGATAAATATATTGTATTATATATTTTTTAAAATTTTATATTCCAACTAAATTACTGTCATTAATCTTCTTTAATGGTAATTTTTTAAATATTCATTTAAATTACTTTAATGTCATTTTTTTAGAAAAAAATATTTTTCTAAATGTTTAAAAACCCATAAAATTATTATCATTGTGAAATTTAATATTATATGGCCTAAAATATCAACCTTGTTACACTTATGAGTCATGTTTACTTTTTATTTTATCCTTATGGACCCCTAGTTTTTAATTACATTGAAACTATAGTAATTGTTAAATAGGGATAATGAGGTGTTAAAACAAACCGATCTTATTTCAAATAACATGTAATCCTCTATGGATTTTATTTTATCATATTAAATAAAGCTAAATACATGATAAACAGTAATTATATTTATTTTTTTCCTCTTACACATGAAAAATAATTTATATTAATTTAATAAATTATGTAATTTTAGGGGTACCACTCTCATCACTTATAAATGTACATAACCTCTCATCTATTCCTTGTATATAATGATATGAATATATTACCAAAACTATGAAAATTATAAATCATTTCAACCACTAAATAATTATTGAGGTTCTCATTTACATAAATGTATATCCATATGGTATTTAAGGAGAGTTCAAGTGGAGATTCTTCAAAGAGGAAGAAATCATCTGTACACATACTTTTCATTTTAATTCTTAATCTACCTCAATAAAATATATTAAATCTAGGATCATACAATAAAATTAGAATATTCCATATACAAAAATTTTATTACACTATAATCCAAACCTTATTCATATCCTTTAAATTCTATAGAAAATTAAAATATCTTTCTTGGGTATGTATGAACTACCATATCTATGATGCAATGTAATTCATTGATCATCACCAAATGGATGGTTATTATAATTGATTTAATAAATATAAATTATATTCATTGAATAATTATTATTAGGAAAATATAATATGTTTCATACCATATTTCGCATCCATCTAGTATAAAATTATAACATTGGTCTTGCATATATGTGGACTACAACCCCCACAAATAAATATGATTCATTTATAATATTCGCCTTTCATGGCTGATTTTAAAGATTTATTTAACTTATAAACATGAAATTTATTTCATGAGTAATTCCCAAATATATTTTAATCCTTACCAATATTCAAGTACAAGAACAATTGAATCGAAACATCAAGGAAATATTGAGCTGTTAACACCTATGATAATGATTTTAATAACGAATTATTATTAAAATTGTGATTTAATGTAATAAGTGAACTCTATATGATATGATAAATATTACAATGGTCATATTATATGTATATAATAAATTAATATTCATTATTTAAATAGTTAATAGGGAATACAAATAATACTATATATGAGGTACGCGTTTATCATCTATAAATGTCATCTTTAGGACATATGCTATGTTATGTAAAAATAATCTATTATGTGGTCTATATACTACCAATTTAATTTTTTATATCATGATTAATATTTACATCATGACATTTAAGGTCAAAATTCATGTTACTTCATAAAATGAGATATAATTCAAATGTTTCCAAATTGGTATGCGGTTTCTTTTAAAATCTCAGTTTTTTGGGGATTTTTTTTATTTAGGTCTCTATTAATACAGTTATATAATAATAAATTATAAAATACATATATTTTAATATTCATGTTTTATAAAGTGTTTTACATTATATTTTTCAATTATTCACTTTGGAAACAATGAGTCAATAATATGTTACATGTAAGGGACATTCTTTTAAAAATAATGGTTTCAATTTTTGATTGATTTTTTTTATTCAAAACCCATATTTTCTTGTAGAATTTTCATATATATTTATAATATTCTAGGATGGTTTTTAATTTTAACCTAGATTAAGGTTTAAATTATTTTAAAAATGGTTAAAATGAATATTCTTTTCATTTTTTGAATAAGTTACATTTAAATAGTGTAGTGAAAAAATGATTACATATATCGAATGAATAAAATTTTCTACATGCCAGAAATCTCTTTATCTTGAATAATTATATACACGTTTCATTAGATATTTCAGGACAAAATATTTTTCTCAGTGTTTGAGTAAATTTTTATTTAATGATATATCATAATAAAAGAGTGTTATATAAATAATTGAAATAAAATAATTTTGATATAGGATTTTTAACTACATAATTATAATCAGTTAAAAGAACGAAATTTATAATATATTTCATATTTATAATTTTTTAAAGGATTTTTTTAATAATAAAATTATTTTCTGATGAATATGTGGTATTCCTTTATAGATAATACATTATAAATTTATTTGGAGATAAATTACTATCTTGGTATCATGTTTATATCAATATCCATTATTCATTAAGAAATATTATTCTATTTTATGTACATATTTTTGATATCATGGATGAATTAAGAATCATTTATATACATTGATTATGTTTCAACCATATGACATTTATATATAAAGCATCAGCTGGAAAAAGCTTATTATGTGTGTATTATAGTTTTTTTGGAATATCAATGTTTTATAAGCTTAAATCAATATGTATAATGATTATCATTTAAGAAATATTATTTTTTTAATTATTTTTATCAATAAAAATATGATGAAATCATAGAAAATACATGTAATATATATGGATAAGATATCAATAGACCCTCGATTAATTGAAATGGAATCATGAGACGAAATATCTGGAATTCCATTCTAGATGGGTATTTGGTTTACATATACCCATTTATGAAGATTTATATCTTTGTTGTGAGCCCTTGAAGGTAATATTAATTACAACTATATTTAGAGGGAAAGATTTTGAATGTTAAGAATTATAAATTTTCATGATTAAGAATTTAGTTTCCATTATACAAGGGATTTATTTGTTCATATATGCCATGGTAATTCATTGAACATTAGTTGTTTATTGAATGAAATGTTTTTTTATTTTCAAATCATCCATATTGATATATAGTATATACTCTTGATATGTTCGACTATATGTTACGATTACTCTCCATCTATGCTATGTCTTAATTTTATTTCATTCCCTCAGATATGAAGGAGGTCACTATGAATGATTTCAATGAGAATGATTAACACACCGGGGTAATGACTCTAAAAGGGGTAGATTCAGAATTCATTTATTCATCACCAGTACTTGATGAGAGGGAATAATGAAGCATGTCAGGAGGATAGTCACACCCATGGGATAAACTTGGGTACATTCAAATAATCATTATCAATAATTATATTGAGTTAGAATATAAAATAAATGGAAAACCATGTTTTTTAATAATGATATGGGATAATATATTATTTTAATAGGCTAATAATCCAATGTTTGATATTAATTTTAATTTTATAAATACACTTTTTGAGGGTTTTTATGATGGAATTTTAAGATGATTAAGCATATTTTTAGAGATATTTATGTGAATACTAACATATGAAATAGAATGTGTTTTATTGTGAAATTTATTTTTGATGGAATGATTTAATATTTTATGGGCATAAGTTGAAATGTATTTATATCCTTTTAGATTAGTATAATCATTGCTTTTAAAATTGATAATTAGGATAAAAGGGTTATGAACTTTGAGGAACATGTATTGTATTTTATATATTATATTGGGATTAATAATTGATACGGGGAATGAGTGATTAATGCTATTAGTGAAGAACTCACTATATTGAGAACATTTTATGATTATGGTAAATGTATATAATTTTTTATAACATGGTACTTTATTTTAAAAATAAAAGTTGAGTTATCTTTAAGAAGAATATATAATTTTATTGTGGCTTTATGGTGATTTGGTTTATTTTGCATAAATATTAGTAGATTATTCTGATTATATTACATGGAATGTAAATTTTTGTTATTTATCCTTATTTAATAATATTTTTCTTTGGAGATAAATTTTTGATTTATCTCAAAATAAATTTTTATCAAATAATTTTGATTTTTTAATTTTCAACTCGGTTGGGAATATTTTTGAGGAATTATAAGGTTAGATACTTATAGAATGATTTAATTTAATAATTTTGTGTTATTTTTGAGTATTTAGAGATTAGTGTCTTAATTCTATATATAAAAGTTAATTCAAATTTGTTATTATTTTATAATATTATATGAATTTTTTTGGATATAAGGAAAAATGTTTCATCATTTTATAGATCAAATAGTCATCTAAATGTTGAATACAGGGCTTCAAGAAAGAAAAAATTAATTGGAATATTTATTCATTGGATTAAGTGATAAGATAGATGTAAAAATTTATTTCAGTAAAAGTGATGAATAAAAATAAAATTATTTTCTGAAGATAAATTATATATGTATGTTTTCATACTATCTGAATATAATTAGTAAAATACAATCCTAAACCTAACGTTAATTATTTAGGAAGTTATTACAAACTATTAATGTAATATTTTAGAAACTAATCTACATGAATAAATATTGTACATGTACATTATATTTTGAAATAGATATATTCCTAATCAGGAAATAGAAGTTTATGGTAAAAATAAATTATATATTTTATTTTATAACTTTCAAAAATTCATTTAATTGATAACACATTCACATTATGAGGATATAATTTTTATAGGTAGGGATAGAATGTTACTCCCAAATATATTAATATATATTTCATAGATTAAATAAAAATTATTCTTGATAGCTTTTGACACAAAAAAATAAAAATAAAAACAATTTTAATTATTTTATGGAGATTAAATTTTATAAAAAAATACCAAACCTAATTCATTAAAACTTTGTATAATGAAACAACCTGATCAGAATTTGAAGATGAGTAAATGAACATGTATATAAAAATACCATAAAGATGAAATATTTATCGCCATCATTCACTATAGTTTTATGACACTAGAATAGACATTAAAATGATGGAAATGTATAAGTAATGTAATTGATATTATGGGATACTGTTTAATCTATAAATATTACTGAAACATTTGATTCTATATATAAGAATGTAATTTGGCAATTATATATGTGAAAATTGAATCAATAACCTATATATTATAGTTTTTACATTTAAATCCATTTTGTATAATTTAATCCTAAATGGAGAGTAATTTTTGGATAAAAAAGTTAAAAAATACTATTTGTAGTACTTATATAATTACTAACTTAAATGAAATGGATTAGGTGAACAAAAATTTTAAAAAATGAGTTTTCTATATAAATGGAAATCCAGTGAATTTTAGAAAAAGAATAAATTTTTTAATTTTAGAAATTTAATTTGATATAAATGATTTTAATTGTATATTCATCATATAAAAATTATCTTAGGTTGTATATTTGGATTTTTTCTGAAATTGTTTTTTAGTAAATACAGAAAAAGGATAATTTTTTAAAAACATAAATTTATATTTTTTAAATAATGTAATTTACAAGTATCATTATGTTTTAATTTTTTAATAAAGTATAATAATAATAATTCAATTAGATATATTCTATTTAATT
The DNA here is from genome assembly GCA_963277665.1 of Viscum album. Classification (NCBI taxonomy): domain Eukaryota; kingdom Viridiplantae; phylum Streptophyta; class Magnoliopsida; order Santalales; family Viscaceae; genus Viscum; species Viscum album. The sequence continues at coordinate 295,540,730 of OY728132.1, read as the reverse complement.
ACAAATTAAATAATCATTGTTTTTTTACAATATCATTTTTAAGCTTAAAAAACTTTTTTTCTCAAAATCATTTATTCATTATATTATAGGAGTATACATAACAGGTTTAATCAACTTATATAAATTAGAATGTTAAGAATTTATTCATCATTTTCAATCATGTGGTTAATTGTTTTTTAAGAGGACTAAATTATTTTTCTCACAATGAAAAATAACCATGGGAAACAAGTTGTTACTACGACAAAGGAAAAATAGACAAAACAATGATTAAACTATTAAATAAAGCTTCAAAATGACCCATTTTGTTTCTATATTTAATTTTAATATTTTAATTTAGTAATACACGTCATATAATCTAATATATTGAATATTTATTCTATTTTTATTTGATAATGACTATTGTACTATTTTAAATAATGTAAAATTCTAAAATGTAACCATCAAAATTTTAAAATAAATACTATTTTTTCATGGAGATAAAAACAAGGTAGGAAGGATAATTATATAAATTTTCGTAATGATATGTTTTTTAATTTTAATTTTAATTTTTAATGATGAAATAATAAAAATAAATTCTAACAATAAACTGAAAAAACACATGTGTATGTTGTAGAAAAATATAGTTATTTATCTTAAATACACTAAAATTAATATTTATTAAGAAATTGTTGTGTTTGATGATAATTATAGACTAATATAATATATCATCGTTTTGTAAATTTTTTATATTCGAAATAAAATACTTTCTTGACTCTTTTCAATAGTCTGTAATGTCAATAGTCCCAAAATAGATTTAATTGTATATTATATTAAATAATATTTTTTAATATTTTTAAAAATTAATTGGAATATTATCATTGTCCTTGTGTATGGAATATGGTTTATAATATAAACTATTGTCCTCTTATTTAGATATTTTACATTTCTATTAATTTTTTTCCCCACAATATCTATAAAAATTATTGTCACATTAATAATTAAATAGGGATAAAGAGGGGTTAATACTAAGAGATATTCATTAAAACATCGTTTAAACATGTACAATTTATTTTATAAAGGAATTCATATTTTTATTAGTCCTAGATTTTAATTATATATTTTATTGCTCTATATGTTCTGGAAAAAAAATAATTTAATTTAATAATTTCTACAATTCAAAGAGTGTCTCCCCCACAGCTATAAATGGACACTATCTCATATATTTTCCCCACACATCATGAGTGACTCACCTTAAAAAACCATTCCAAACAAACATATTAATGTATTCATATAAATTATAGGGGTTCATTCATCTTAAAAGACTATACCAATAGTCATTCAGGAGGGAACCAAAGGGGGTTCTTCAAAGATGAGAAAATCGACTTAACTAAGAATGTTCATTTAAATTATAATTGATGACAATTAAAATATTACAAAAAAAGTAACATATAAATAAATAAAAACATTCCATTTAATAAAATGTTATTATGTTTGTGGCTAACCCGTATTCATCTATGTTCCATTTTTTGAAAAAATGAAGTCTTTGATCATGTGTACGTACGTCTTACCGTGTCAATTGAAAGTTTAATTCATTTATAATCACCCCATCACAAGTATGTTCATTACTTTTTATTTATTTAATATATATATATATATTATATATTTATAAAATAATGATGAGTCTGAAAATATAATATAATACATACTTTCATACCCTTCTATCCATTGAAAAAATTGTGACATCAGTCACGTATATGTGTGGACTACCACTACCACAATGCGTTGTTATTAATTTATAATGTATGATTTTCATGAATGGTTATATAATTTTATTTAAATTATAAAAATAATTATTATATTAGGATTAATAGAAGAAATATTATGAGATAATTACCAATATACGATGACTATATCTAGTAAACAGAAACATGTTTTGAAAAAAATGAAGAGTTAACACTCGAGATGATGCTGTTAATAATGAATTGTAAATAAATTATTGACATAATGTAATTAGTGAATAATATATAATTTAATGATATTGTATTTGGTTATATTATTGAATTATAATAAATCTAAATTTATTATATTGGAGTTAAATTGGGCATATGATGTATGTTGGACATGAAGAAAGGGTTTATTGTCTCAAACGACCTACTTTGGGGAATATGTCATATTATAGACAAATATTCATTTTTGATGTGTGTAAACAAACCATTTTTCATGTTATATCAATAATAATTATTAAATAATGATATTTACTGTTAAAATTAATTTAACTTATCAATTGGGGTATGATTAAAAATTTACCATTAGAGTACAATATTACTATAATAATATGTCTTTATTTGTGGATTGTCTATATTCCAATGTTATTTGGGAAAACAATATGTTAATATTCAATAAATACCCATATATTATCTTGTCCCATTGATATACTATTGTTTATAAAATTATTTACCAATTCATGTATTTCTACGTCAATAATCAATAAGTATGTTACATGTAAGAGACATAAAATAAAATATTATTTTGGAGTTTTCCTTCCACTAATTTTTCAAACAGATGTATTTAATAGTTAAGATTTTTGTAGAATGTTTTTTGTATTATAATTATTTTTTTTAAATTCAATTTTACCAATGTTTTAATTTTTATAAAATTTATTAAAAGGAATCATCATCCTATTTTCTAAATTAAGTACATTAAAAAATCATTCTATGAAACTTTCATCTAAATTAATAAACTTATGTTATATTTTCCATATATCATGAATAAAAAACAATTTTATGAATGAGTAAAAGTTATTTTTTAATTTTTTAAATATTTTTTTTTGTAAATAATATATTAATTAATTATTTTAAATGATATGAAAAATGAATTGTTTTAAAAAATAAGAAAGGATATTTTAAATTTTTACTTCTAGCTTGGTTTTTAATGACAAAATTTTACAAAGAAGTAGTCACTTCATCTAAAATGATTTCTTTCTTTACTGATAATGACTTAATCCTTCCTTAGAGATCATTACCTTTATCGTGATCATGTTCTTCACCACTCTCCATTATTAATTGGGCATTATTTTCCAATTAATGTCCAAAAGTTTAACATTGTGCTTGAATTGAGAGTAATATATATTTATTTGATGAGGCTAAATTGGGGTTCCATTTCGATATATAGAATTATTTCAAGGAGGATTGTTGGGTATGTTATTCCATTTCATGGGAAATATTCACTTCCTTATTATTCTTTAATTATTGATATTTTTTTCATATAATGAATTTTAAAAAATAAATATATTTGTCAATGAAAATATTTGGAATGAATTGGTCATGAAAATGATGGGTGATTTCATCTATATTTATTCCATTAAATAAAATATGAATATGGATATATTGAGTGGTTCAAATTATTCAATAATAATTATTATTCCATGTATTTTTATATCCAATATAATATTGTAGTCAAATTAGTATTTATATTTCAAATATAGTAGAACATATTAATATGGAATGGGGAGATCCATTTTATTTTGTATCAATGTAAGAATGTAAACACTAGATATAGGATTCAATATAGGTGGAGTTGTAGTTTCTAAGATACAAAAGAAATTTATGAACATCATTATGATTCGATAGTCTATTAGTTAAAATGAATTACTATATGATCAATCATTTTAGAAGGCTATTGAAATTTTATCCAAAAAAATGATAATCGAAATGGAAAACTATATATGGAAGAAAACCTATTACTAAAAAATGTCATGATGACTATATTAGAACTATAAAAAAATCTGTTGATATATTAATGTTTTCTGTTATGAAAGAGTAAAATACAATTGGAGTTTAATTTACAACTATTTTAATATCAAACCTCATATATTATAACCCAAGTATTTTTAAGCGGATCTGATAATAGTTTCTGATGATAGTGATATGGAAACAAAGATTAAGAAGTTACTAATATCTTAAAAATGATGTTAAAAAAGAATTTACAAAGAGATTATCAAGAAGAAAAAAATGATTTTTTCCCTTAAAAATCTATGTATTATGAATATAGAATTTCAGGTCATATATTACATGATTTTAATGAATTTAAAAATAATAAAATAATGATTTATTAAAGGTATTTTAAATATAAATGTGAGAAAACATTAAAATATATTGAAACGTGTTTTCTATGTGATGAAGATACAACTTCTGATTGATCATCCTAAGGTAATAAGTTTTTTAGAATTCATGATTTTATACAAATACTAAAAAAATGTAATGTGATATTGACTCTCTTATGAATCTCGGTGAACCACCAATGATATTTTTTTATTATGAGGATTATATTTGAAATTATAGTTTATAATTTTATTTGATGAATAAATGTATAATAAAACCCATGGAATCAATAAGTTTATATGAATACCCATACTCTATGGGTCTTGGAATCCCACTCTAACTCAACCAATAAATCAAAAAAACATTATATTATATTGATGTCATTTGATGACCAGTCACAATGTCCTTGGTGATATTTTCCTAGTAAAATTTATTTATGGGTAATGGTTATATAATCCACATAAACATTTTCCTTTGATGCTTAACTTTTATACATACTAGAATCTTTTATATATATTTCAAAAAACTCTTTGTACATATTCTCCAAACAATAGCTCAATTCATATTCATGCCTAATGGGTGGATGGTGAAAAACCAACTCTACTCATAATTCTATATCACATACTTTATATTCATATGTTAACACATAAATAGTCAAAATCCAAATCAGATGACTTATTCTTAATTGATTTTAAACTCTAAGGATTTTCCTTTTCTTAGTACTTCCTACATTTTCTACATTTACACATCTTTTATCTAAGTGTCTTGTATCTTTTCTAGAAGGGATAATTGAGATATAATTTAATAATGGAATGATGATTCTACTTTATTTATGATTCCAATATCATATTGTATGATGTTTTTGAGGAATCAATCACTCTTCTTTTTACATCATTGCACATTTTTTTACTCTTATTACTTAGATCATCTTTCACAATTTTTTTCACCCCCAGGATTCTATTATATTGAGCCATCATAGTATTTGATCATCTCTAACCATCTTACCTAAGGAATTTTAATATCACTCTATGTCGATATATTTTATAGGTTCTAATGGTGAATATATTTTTCTCATTTCCCCACATACATACATATATAATGTCACTAAATTTTCAATGTAAATATCATTTTAATCCTACAGTAGATCACTTATTGGATTGTTTTGATCATGAAAATTTTACTTCCTAGAGGTATATGAAACCACTTTTTATATCTTCATTATTGAATACTATACAATCTTCACTAAATCATTACTATATACCATGAATTATCCCAATTTAATGGTAGAATTGGGATGTGTATAGATATAAATATATCCTCAAAATCACAAGTGAAGAAAATATTTCAACATCTTAGTTAACAAGGTTAATAGGTTTGAAAATCTCAAAAATATTCTCCCAAATAGATTGTAACAACCAGTTATTCTATGGAATGTATGGATCATTGTAATAGATGACAGATTTGGCCACCCCATAATTTCTTTTATCGGTGAAGGGTTCAAAAATATTGCATTTCTAGAAATAGTATAACCAAAAATTCATATTTCATCCATCTAATAATCTAATTCATTTCACATTTCATATAAATGATATTGTTTAATATCTAAAACATATTATTCAAATTATTTTCTGAGTCCTCATTTAGTTTTGATAATATTATAATATAATTCTAAAAACATTTCAACAATTGTCATGTTAATTTCCAATGACACTATAAATTCAGTCTACAATTATTTTTGGATAATTAGTGAGTCTTAATGGAACCACTATGAACTTGTAGTGTGAAAATTTTATGCAATTTTTTAATATATTCATTCATATCCTTTAATTGGTGGTAACTAGACCAACATTCCAAATTAGTGAAATTTCAGGCCCCATGTAGTTGATAGAACAAGCGATTTGTCTCTGATTGGGGATACTTGTTCATTATCATGATTTAATTTTTGTTTTCATTATAATAGTTATAGAGGAGTATTTAACCAGAATTAATTGTGAAAAAGAGGTCCATCACACCCTAGGGGTGAATTGCATGGACCTAGAAAACATTTTCATTACTCTATTTTAATTCCATTATGAGTTTCTCCAATGTATATATTTTCATTCAATAAAAAGTAATGAATATGAAAGGAGATTGAGGTATATGTTCTACTAAGAAATCAACCTCTTAGTTAGAAGGGATATAAATAAAATAATTTTGTTAATGGATCAATATAATATATCACAATAAGAATGTCTCCAACAAAAACAACGACCACTCACTCTTTGATTCTCCTCTCTCTTACCGCGCTAGGGTTTCATCCCAGAGTTGTTGTCTATGATCATTCCCTATCATCTATCTGATGTGGTGAAGGGACATCTCTAGCATTACTCCTCTTCTCTCCCTATCTCCCCATTCTTTCCTCCTAGCCTCCTTTCTCCAATGGCATGATCTTTCTCGGCGATTAGGGTTTTCTTCCCATCGCATTCCTCTGCACGGTGACACTCCTCTTTTCCCCTACCACTTTACTGATTCCACTGCATTAGCCTTCACTTATCATTGCGTATAGGGTCCCTTGTTTGTAGTTTTCCATTCCTCTTAATTTCTGTGTGTCAAGACCCATTATCCCTCACACACCGCTCTTTATATTGTCCCCATCATACGAGGCCCCGTCTTGGCCAAACTCAAAGGGTCTTCGACAAAATGATTCCTTAACGGAGGAGGATTTCTCGGGTTCTTCTAGATTCATTATAGTTCTCTGATGTTCTATCCTCTTGATATTTTTTCATAGATGGATAATTTAATTTCTCAGTGTTTCATTAATGTTGGAATAGATTTGATGCTTCTGGTGATGGAGATGAGTTGAAGGTTGCAGCCCACTGGTAAGGCTTATCCACTTCAAATTATAATCCGACCTCCTCTTCTTTCATGCCAAGAAGGATGTCTTGGGGCGTTGTTTCCTGTGGTACTTTCATATTGTGTTGTTTCTGTGGAAATTGACATTATAGGTGGCACAACCTTGAGTTAGTGTTTGTGTTAGTCCAGGATTGTTGGATTTTGTCCTAGATTTGGTGTCTGTGGGATAGTAATCCTTGTTTGATGGGAGATCAGAAGCTATTTTATTTTACACTATGGACACAATGGTTTCCAATATAAGTGTTCCACTACATATTTCAATTATTCTATGTTCTAATTTATAAGCACAATGATTTCAATGTTTTTTAGACGGGTTTTTACTGACGCTGGGCTCGGGTGATGCTGATGTTGATTGGTGATTAAGTGCATAATTTTTCGTAGCTTATGGGGATTATTGTCCATGTTAATGATTACCCATAGATTCTTTTTAATTTTTTGGATTTAGTGTTGTTTCCCAGTTGTGACCTTTTATTATTTTGAATTGGTATCCTATAATTTTCGAGGTTCCCACTAATCCAAAAAAGTGGTCTATTTAGAAAATGGAAAATATTGACTTGGAGGCATGTATTCAACATGATTATTTCATTTTCCAATATCATTTTAGATATATATTGTTTCTCTAAATGCAATAATATACATTATTGAATAGAAAAATACAAAATAAATTCATCCTCCTCATTACACTTATAATGAATCATAGGATACCTTGGTGTGAGAAGATTAATCCCCATATCTTGACAGTTGATATTGTATTTATATAAGGACATCTATTCCATGACCTATATAGTATCAAAATATAATGAAAAAAATTAAGATGAGATTTTCTTGAATGGTCATCCGAGTCACATTGAATCGACAGAAGTTACGTACATGAGATGAAGTAATTGTTCATATTGATGTTCATAAAAATCCAACAATAGTAATGTTTATAGGTTTTGTTAGAATAATTTTATTAAACATCAATTATATGAATGAGTAAATTTAACCTGAATAAAAAATTATGAAAATATATTATTGAATAAATAACCAGTGTAAAAAACACTAAATCACGGTAATGATACTCATCATCATTAGTAATAACTTATTCCAATCCTGTATTTCTATGTTATGGATTTTTTTCATTGATTTTCTATGATAACCCTTGGGTATGTGAATTTTTTTTCATTATTACCATATTCCTTACTTTTAAAAACAAAAATAACCTATATGTCGAGTGTTTATCTGAATATACGTATTTTCATTGTCATTAGTGGGTTTCTTAATTTTCCATCGAAAGTTATTATTATAATTCCCATCTTTTCCACTTAAGAAAAATTTCCTTATTCCCTTCAGACAGATTCCATGATTTTTCTACACAAAATTTAGAAAAATGGGATACTGATATTTTATCTTTTGTGTAATTTATCCCTTGGTTGCCGTGATGAAAATCCAATATAACCCTTTTTAAATCGAGGCCCACGAAACCACTAAATGTATCCAATATATATTATAACCATAATAAAAAAATTGAGAAATATATTTGATACTATAAAAATCTTGAACCAATAAGTTTTTTTTGTATAACATGATTTAATCCAACAAAAAATAAATCCACCTTTTATTTTATGATGATGATGAATCCTTATGCATAATGTGAATGATTTCTATTGTTTTCTTCATACACATTGAAATGATCAAATTCATTTTTATTCATTATATAGAACCCCCTCTTTATTTTAATGTGGTCAGCTAGGGGAAGTATTTGATAAAAAAACAATTTCTTGATTTTTTCTAATTCCCTGAAATCAATACCCTAAATTGAATTCATGTTCTTGATTGATGTCCACCATAGAACTGGTTACCCCTCCATTTAATAAACACCCAACACAATATTCATCAACTTTTAGAATGGATGGAAAGAGAATATATTATGAATAATGTTTATGAATATTTATTTTATTATTAGAGTACAATATCCAGTAACGGTATGAGGCATTGTTCACATAACAAATTAGACTGTAAACTTCTCTTTCTGAGGATAATAATGGTTTTCTTTATGATTGATGCTATTTTTCATAACATAAACTACTTGATATAAAACATAAATTATGTTATTATATACTACTCTTATATGGAAAGTTAATTAATTCGTGTAGTCCTCACATTTCTTATCATGTCAATTTTTTGGAAAAGTTTCTCATATGTCCTTCAATTAACAATAAATTAAAATAAAACAAAATTAAAATAAATTAACCAATAATAAAGAATCATATAAACAAATAAGGAATACTTATAAATGATAAGAATATGCTACATTTTGAGTATCTTGGATTTAATAAAGTTTATCTGTGTTAATGATTCACATTGGGTTTTCTATCATAAAAATCCTTTCAAGTAATTCATAATGTTTCAAAAACATTTTCTATGTTTATAAACCAAATCCCTTTAGATTTTCAAATATTTTGTAAAACAAGTATATTTTCTTATCTAGGTGTGGTTCGATTCAATTAACAATGACCCCATTTTGGTGTTATTACACCATTGTATTACTATGATTGATCTACAACCATATATAATATCCATATAGGGAATTAATTTGTTATAAAATACTATCTGTATAATTCACTAAAATTGTAAAAAAATTTCCTATACTTATACGTATCCCCTGGGTTCTTAATAAATTAATCAATTAATAATCCCCAAAAATAACTAGGACTTCATATGATACCATCTATACTGACACAACAATTTTATACATTTTATTTCATTATTATAGAATAAATATAAACTATATACAGATAATGGATAAGAACACTAATATCTTTAGAAGACTCGATACTTAAATCATAGACCTGGAAAGCATAGTTATTTTAGTCTCCATAATGAGATCCTAAGTAAATTTGATAACCTAAAATTACATGGGATTATTTTTGGAATACATAGGAAAAATGGGAAATCTAAAAATCCTGTTAGGGGAATAAAAATAATAAAGAAACATAATATGTGAGGTGTAGGTATAACCTGATATATTAAAAATATATGGTTCATGAGTAATCACATTAGAGAATAAAATAATGAAAATGGTATCACAAGATCATAGAGAGATATGAAATGTGGAAGAGACACAAAACATTTCATAAACACATTTCAAGGATAAAGTCCAAGAAAACATCACTTGGTGGACAGATCCCCATTATAGAATAGGTTTACTCCCTAATCATATACTTAAGGTCTAATGGGACAACATCCTTACTAATTGAATTAGATAGATATCCATGAATAGTAAAAGTAAAATTTTCATGATTATGTGTGAAATATGAAATGTAATTGAATTTTATTCTGTAAACATAATAATTACACATAGAAATATAATGGGTTTCATAATACTACATCGTATAAAAATAAAAAATATATATTATTTAAAAAAGAGAGTAAGTAAATTATATTAAGGAATAAATTATTCCATCAAAGAAATGATGATGAATATAGGTATATATATGAATGACATATATAAATAATAAGGAAGCATTAAATAACAGTAAATAGATACTGATAATGTTATTTAGGGAGATAATACTGATAATATAATGAAAAAGTGTGGTTTAGAAAGATCCCCTACCTTGAGCCTTAATCATCACATTCATTCCATATCTATCAGAATAATGAACATATATTAATTATATACATTCTTCAAACCATATTTTTGGTTTATTCTACCTTTTTTATTTATCTCCATGTCACATTTAATTACTTAATAAATATATGTCGTGTCAAACATCATTATTATACACAACTCTTATGTCCAAAACAGCTTCAACAGGATGACTATGGTGAAAGAGGTCACTATTTCATCATCTAAGAAATAAAAATAGTGAAATAATATAAATTTTATTGATAAAATATAATAATTAAACCTAATGAAAAACACATTTGTTAAAAAGGAACAATTATATAGAAATAAAGATGGTATACCATACGTACACATGGGAAGTGTTACCATTTTTCAATGTTCACGTCTAGAAGAATTTTTGTGTAAAATTAACATTAATAAATGTTATTTATATCTTAAATATCATTATATTTCAATAAATAATTTTGTATATACCATTTACTTAATGTGGTAATAATAATGGAATTTCATCGCTTTGCGGAGGAATTAATCCCCACATACCCGCCCATAAATTTATAATATTTCAATTAATTTAAGGGTAACAATATATATTTTATATTAATTTTAAAAAATGATAAATATTAAATTGATACTAGTTATATACATTAAAACTCTCATCATGAACATATGTGAAAGGTAATGTGGTAAAATGAAATACACCAGTTGGTGAGGTGGTAGTTCATCGTACAAATGAATGATGGTTTTTTTCCATTTGATGAATGATGAGAGGTATATAGGTTATTAAATTAACATAATAACATCTTATTAAATGGTATCAAATATGTTATCATGAAATAATTATTTATTTTGATTTGATGAAGGCTAATGAGGAACTTAAATCTTGATTAAGAATGATTTCTTATCATTAGTCAACCGATTTTGGTTTTCACCAAATGATTTCTTAAGAGTGTGTTATAATAAAAAAGGACTATAGGATATAAGAATGGTTTTCATGAATATATTTGGGTAGGTATTGGAAAAATTACAAGGCTCTTGAATTATATATAGGTGAGGAGAGGGGGTTTCCTTTTTTTAGCCCAAGAGAGGAGACACTTGATATTTTTAAAATGATTTAAATATATAAATGTAATTTTATGACGAGATGGATCTAAAAAAGAACTATTAAAATATATTAGATGATACAAGGTCAAAATATTTAAATATAATTTAATTTATAAATGTTTTTTGTTTTTTATCCCTTTTTGTATTTTTTTACCCAAATAAGATGTTTTAACCATAACAAGGATACAATTTTTTTAGCTTTCCTACTATTTATTAAATTAAATAATTGATTTAATTATGTTACCGAAAAATAATCATTCTTATTATGATAATGGAATACATTTTATCAAATTAAAATAATTTTTTTCTCATTTAATTTGAAATAAAACTCTCAAAACACAATTAAAAGTAATATTTTATAAAATATATTTTTCAAGAAATGTATTGACATATATAAACTCTATAACAGAGAAATAGATTATACAAATATATATTCATATATAGATATATAATATATAAATATTTGTAAAATAATTCTATATGACAATTATTTCAATTTATTTTGATAGATAATATTTCTAAACAGAAAAAAACTATTTTTAGAAAACGTCATTTTCATAAAAAAAATAAACTTATAATAAGTCATAAAAATACTGATTCAATATAAATTGTTTATATTTTATATTTAAAAGTTTTTAAATTTTCATTTGAAACTAAATAAATGAATATATTTTAAATTTTAAATAATATTATTAGTTTAAATACAACCATAGTACTTGTAACACCCCAGGAACATATATAATAATTTGTTTTTTCCAAAAACTTTACAGCCAAATTCATTATAAATATATAATGAAATAAGTGATATATATATAAATTATATAATCTATACTTATATAATACGTACATTAAAAATTATAGTTTAAATAAAATTCATGTATCCCAAAAGAAAAAATTTGATATATTTATAGCATGGAATAAGTAAATAAAAGTTTTTAACAGGATGAATTATGTGTTGGTATTTTTTTCGAAGAGAAATATTATTTAATAATATTATAATAAATTTAATTATTTATAAGAATATTTATTATATGTAAATATATTCATAATATAATATTTTATGTTAGTTTTGTGAGACCTTGATTATTATTTCAAGGTGTTATAAAATCAGTTTTATTTTAAAAAATTTTATTTTTCTATTAAATTATGATTTTAAATAAAATTTAAATTCATCATATTTAAAAAATTAATTAAATAAAATTGTGGTCATTTTTTAATTATATAAGTATGAAAATTGATTTTTTGAAATTTGGGTATATTTCTAAAATACTTGAATTTTCGGGAATAGTGAAATATGGTACTTTACAGTATTTTACAAATTAATGAATTACTGAATAATATATTATTGAAGGATGATTTATGAAAAAAACTCCAAATAACCTTCATTATTTTAGTATATTTAATTATAATTGTCAAACAATTCATTGTCTTGAGCCAAAATAATGAACAAATAATTATAATAATGAGAAAACATCCCTCTCTTCCACTATAAATACCAGCCCTCACCATATTTTATTCCCACACATAAAATCCATGTATTTTATTTTATTCCTTCCCAATTACCTTTCAAAAAAACTTTCCCACCATCATGTCCTAGTGTTCTCCCCAAAAGGTGAAAAAGAAGACCCTTAAAGAGATTCTCAAGGTGTAAAATCCTCATTCTTTTTCATTTAATTTCTTGTCAATTTAATATCCGTTATAATTATCTCCAAATATTACCTTACCAAAGTGTATTTAAAATTCATGGGTCTAATATATACTATGATTTTATCAGGTTGATATAAAAATTCATCATCAAACTGCATCCACTATCCCTTTTTATCAAAAAATAAAAGTATTTTCCTTGATGTGTCGATTTACCAGCATCATTAATGATGTGTTTTCATTTTCATTTTAATCATTCAGGACTTGTATTAAACTCATTATTTTGGTTAAATAATATCATATATATATGTATATTTATTACATTCTGGAACCATTTTTTATACATAATATTAATTAGTAAAACAAAAGGTGTACGTAATGATCAAAATTCATCAAAATCAAATAAAATTCAATGGTAATGATTTATTTAAACCACCATACCATTTTAAAAATATTATATATAATTACATTTAATATTCATTATGTCCATTAATATTATTTAATTTCAATTTTGTATATCTATTCTCATTTAACTTGATTTTTTAAACATGTGTACAAGTAAACCGATAATGAAAGGTAATGAAACAAACACTCACAAACAACAAATTTGTATCTTTTATCTCATAAAAAGACCATTAATAAACTTAATAAAAGTATAATAAATGAAATACATCTATATAAGTTTATGAATTAATTAATTAATGTGTTTAACTAGATTATACATGAAAATATGTTCGAGTGAAGAAGACGTTTGGTCATAATGAAATGAATTATACACGGACGTCCCTTTGTCATTTAGGTTACAATTTATTTGTAGTTTCACCAATGAAATTTATTATTATTATAATTTATTCCTGATAATTTTTTTAGATTTTTATATAGATATATTCCTTGAATAATCTCTTTTTTTCATGGGAAGTTATATGCTTTATAAGGACCCTTTCTCATTAACTCCCGATAAGAAACCCTGATATAAATAAACATCCCAATTTCTCACCCTTTTTCAAGTGCACTCCAAAATAGGTTTCAAGATACCATTATTTTTTCAAAAATAATTTATTTTCACATGAAAAAATATCTTGGTTCAATTCTCTTGTTGTTCTCACTTATAACAAGAAAATTCATAATGAACCAACCAAAGAAACCATGAAATAAATAAACCTAGAACAACGAAAATAAAAAAAATAGTATAAATAAGTTTGTGGAATGTTGTTTTAAAAATCCTCTTTAAATTTTATATTTTCGTAAAATTAAAAGGGAATGATTTTATACATGTATTATAATTTAATGATTATATTATAGTTTATGGGAATTTTTTATGATTAATTGTGTGACCTATATATCCCTCCAATTCATTGGGTATGTTAATATTGGAGGCTGAACTTATGGATAATCCAAGTGTATCTCTTATGGTTACATCATAATGTAGTAGTGAGGGTTAAATTTTTAATGTAGACCTAAGTATTAAAAACCATACAATATCCATGAGAGTTACAATATTATTTAATTAATTCCCCATATTTTATTATGGTTTTATTTGTTATATATTATAGAAATATAAAATTTTTCAAATATTATTTGATATATAAGGGTGAGATGTATTACTTGGTAAAAATTATTTCATATGTTTAATATTCATAGGGAACCAGTTTATTTTTTTTGGTTACATTCTGATTTTTTTCACATCCATCTTCTTAAAATTTGTTTCCTAGTATTAAAGTATGGGTTATATAAAATAATATACCAAGTTGAATGTTTGGAATAAATCATGTTTTATTGAAAACATTTTTTATTTTACAAGAAATGGATACTATTTTAGTGGTATATATGATGTATTCATGTGGGTTTTCATGGAATAATACTCTAAAAATTTAAACTAAAACTATATTTTGGAATTTAATAATTGTATTTTTTTCAATTAACTATAATATGTTATGTCTATGGTCGGGTCTTTTTAGTTGGTATATCAGCACGGTTTAAATAACATTAGATTTTAGGATGATGTTAATTTAATATAATTAATGAATATTACCTTATTTTTATAATGAAATGTCTTTATAATTTTATTATTACCACGTTTCTTCATCTATGATATATATGTTCATAATGTATTTCTGTAGAAGAAAGATGGAAGATGATGTTAGAAGGATCTAAGATACCCATATCATTCTGAATCTAGAACCAACAATGGAAGGGATAGGAACTTAATAGTATGTGCATGTAATGGTTCTATTGATGTATCCTATAAATTGAAGTCTCATCCATTAAATAGAACAACCACAACTACCAGAATGGAACATGATGATAATAGATTTTTTTATGAGTAGAACCCCGCAGTATTTCAATGAATCCTATACACTAGTTATGCTTGATGGGTGGATTAAATCCATTGAAAATATATTCCATGTTATGGGGTGTTTAGATAATCAATATTTTGGACATTATATTTATCGTATTTATGGTGAAGCCGACCAATGGTTGTCAATGGTCAATAATATTAGAAATAATGATGATATTGACACATTGGAATTGGACAAATTTTAGATTATTTTCTTTGAATAATATTTTCTAAGGTGGTTCTAATTATATCGGATAATATTTTACATGAATTTTAGAAAAATAAGGAAGATTCAATGTGTGTGTATGAATAAAACTTGATCTGATTAGAAAGGTATTGTCTAAATCTTATTCTCTATCTTGATTGTAAAATCAATCATTTTTACTTAGGATTAAAGCCATGATATTAAAGGGAATTGACCTCCCATGAATTCAAAATATTTTGAAACTTTTCCAATGTGATGAGATGGTAGAAATATAGTTTTATGTTGATCAAGAGAACACTAATAATATTCATCAGAAAAGTACTAGATGGTAGGTAATGGGAATGAATAAATCAATGAAAACTGAGGGTAATAAAGTCTAGTTTCAAGTTTCTAAATAGTGTTGCAAATTACCCTAAATAATTCCTTAACAAAATTGGGAAGTGTTTTATATGTGGTAGGTTTAAAAATATTGATAAATACTATTATGAAAATGATATTAATGTCAATTTTGATAATAAAACTGCAAAACTTTTTAAATGTGGTGAGATAGAAATTAAACAATTACCTACCCAATGAATGAAATGAATGATAGAAAGATTCTTTATTACAAAAATGGTCAAGTGAAATCATTTGAAACTACTTCAATAGATGTGGGGTGATCTAATTAAGTGGTATCATGCACATTGTTACTTTACTCATATTTTTCTAATTTTTCTACATGCATTCTACACATTTCATTATATATGGAAATTTATCTGGTAAATTATAAATTTCACCTCATGAAATGAAACATGAACATATACCTAAAACACTAGGGGAAATATTATGGAAAAGTTAAAGTATAATAATTTTCAAATAATTATCTATGGAATGTTATTTCTAGAAAACCATGTATTTATTATGTAAGTGAAATTATTGTTATTATGGCTATAGATTGCATTTATATTTATGATTTTAATGCTGATTGTAGTTATAAATGAGTTTTTTTCAGGAATAGTTTCAATTTTTATTAATTATTTATCCCATTTGAAAGATAACATATAAGGAAGCTGAAACACTGTTAAAATATTGAAATGAATGTTATCTTCAACATATTTTTTATGACAAGGGAGTTGTTCAGATTAATAATGTTATAGTAGTAAATGAATATCTAGACGTTTTTTCAATGAGTTTCCCAGTTTTATACGTGTTTGGGAATTTCAAATAACCATTTATTTAGTTCCAAAAGGCTAAGACAGTTTCATATACCCCTTATTGAATGGTTAAATTAGAACATATTGAATTGAAAAAGACTTTACAAGAGTTTCTTAATAAAGGATTCCTTCATCCTATCACATAACCATGTGGTGATCCTATTTTATTTTTAAAAATAAATATGGTTCTATAATGATTTTCATTGATTATAGTGAATTTTATAAAATTAATGTTAATAATATGTGTACACCTTCACATATCGATGAATTTTTTGATAATTTCTAGGGAGTTTAGTATTTTTCCAAGATTGAATTGAGATATGGGTACCATTAGCTGATGGTGGGGGGATGAAAATCTAAAAACAACATTTTGTAATAGATATGTAAATTATTAGTTTATTTTTATTCCATTTGGTTTGAAAAATTATCCTACTATAATTATAGATCATATAAGAATAATTTTCCATGAATATTGGGATATGTTGTGTTTTTTTATTGATGTTATTTATTTTGTTTTTAAAATTTTAAGAAGATAATGACAAAAAATTAGGATTTTTATGAAAACTCTCAATTAAATGATGATACATAGGATATTTAAAAATTGTGATTTTTTGTTGCATAATAATTCTTTTCATAGACAAATTGTAAATATAGATGTCATAACAGCCGATCCTTCGTGAAAAAATACAAATGATGTCATGACCCGTCCTCGGGGCCCGTGCCGTGACTACCCCCAAGCCCTCCTTCAATAGGCCAGGGGTTGGTGACTATCACCAAAGGCATAAATCCCAATAAAAAGGGAATGCATTGCCTTTATAAAAGTAAACCAGACAACATAGTACAAGTAGAAGCTACACTATATAAGCAGTAAAACCAAATGTGCATAAAGTACAAGGGGCCGGAAATACAAGCCCAAAAGAAAGGTACCACTACAACAGAAAGTAAAGTACAACTCAAAGGACAACAGCTGAAAGGTGACAAGCAGCTCCAAGATCATCCTCCAGCTTCCTACCTAAAGGGTAGGTATAGATGTCCTCCTTAGTACTCCACATCTGTCTGTCTCCTCCGGGTACCGACTCGTCGTGAGATCCACCTCCAGGTACCGGCTCACCATGAGATCCCCCTCCGGGTACCAACTCGTCGTGAGATCCACTTCTGGGTACCATCCAGCTCTACAAGCCTCAACCACGATCAGTGATGTTCGTCGTCTGCAACCAACACAACGTAGTGCGAGCATAGCCCATGCAGGGGTGAGTATACGCTACTCATTAGGGACCCTGAGACCCCCGAAGGTCTCCCTGAATCCACAAAGGATAAACCACAAAGAAAAGATACATTCAAGAAGTAACAACCAACTCTACTTAGGTACATTCCCATACATATACCTAAGTCATCAAATCTAGTTTGGCTCCAGATCCAGAGCCCAAGTACAACCCGGTCCACACAGGAGAACACAACTCAGCCCACAAGAGAACTCAACAAATCCACATTGGAGAGCACAACTCAATCCACACAGGAGAACACTGCAACTCCATGAAGGAGTGCACAACACAGTCCACACAGGAGAACACCACAAGACCACATAGGAAAACATGACAATCATATTCAATATAATGATCGAAAGTCAAGACTCATCTCACACAGGTATACTTATTTGTAAGGTGATAGAGGTAATCAGATGTAGCCACTGACTCATCTAGGCTGGGACCCACATAGGATACGAGACCAGCTAAGCTGTCAGACCCACGTAGGATACTACAACATAGGTCAATAATGTCGGTCCCACGTAGGATACAAGTATTGTAGTCGTCACCGCGGAACCCACAGAGGATTCCAGTACGGTTGTCGTCTTCGTCGAACCCATGGAGGATTCCAGTACGATAGTCTTCACCGTCGAACCCACGAAGTATTCTAGTACGGTTGTCATCTTCATCAAACCCACGGAGGATTCCAGTATAAAAGTCTTCACCGTCGAACCCATAGCTATTGGGGAACTCCTCCTCTATCGAGTATAGTGGGTCTGCCGCTACAACCAAGCACTTCTCACTAACCTTGGACTGCTGTAGTACTCCACCTGTCAAGTACTATGGGCCTGCTGCTACAACCAAGCGCTTCCCACCATGGGTATGCCGCTACAACCAAGCGCTCCCCCTCATAACCTACAGAGGAACTCCTTCTGTTGAGTACCATGGGTATTCCACTACAACCAAGCGCTCCTCCGCCGTGGGTCTACCACTAAAACCAAGTGCTCCCTATTGGGCTATCGAAACACTCCGATTTGATCGATCAGCAGTCGTCAAGTCTCAGCTAGCTCTAGGGTTTCTGCACACAGCACGCTCGTTCCGGGAGGGTCCGCTCCACGAGCCAAGGGGGGTCGATAATTCAAATGAAACATAGTCCGGAGTTGGTGTATCCCAAAGTTCTGTCATGTCAATAGGAACACGACGCGACAGACGGCGCGTCAATCAGACGCCCGGTCTGAGAGTTAATGGCTTTTTCTTTCCAGGGGCCGAGTTGGTTTTTCTATCAAAACCAACCCGACCGTACTCCAACTGAAAATAAACCTCGAGTGAAGTAATCCAAAAGGACTTTCTCACTAAGAGTAATCAAACAAAGTTGACGGCACGTCAATCGGACGTCTAGAGCTCAAGTTATAAGTGTTTCCCCTTCAAGGTCCCTGTTGATTTCGTGTTTGAACCAACCCGACTGTACACAAAGTTCTCCAAAACTTTGAGTGTAATATACCAAAACGACTGTCTCGATCCAAGGAGTGAATTTCAACTGACGGTGCATCAATCTGAGGATTGTAGCCCAAGTTACAGGCATTTAAAAGAACTTGTCCGGTTTTGGGGGGTTTTGGTCCCGGACCGACCCGGCCCAAGACCCCCTAGGTAGGCCCGAAACGAGGCGACCTGACCTGGTTCCAGGTCAATCCCATTAGGGCGCGGCCCGGCCCGGTGCGTTCGGTCCGGGCTGGGTGCGGTGGGTTGGCCTGGCGTGGGCGCGGCCAGCTCGTCTAATCAGCTCGACCAATTGGCCGAGCGGGAAACGGAGGGGGGGGGCACATCCCCTCCCCTTGATTGAGAACCCCCCCCCCCCCCCCCCCGCATGGGGGGACCACCCTTTTCCAGTCGAGGGTTACGACCCCTGGATTTCATGGAAATCGGCCGGTCGGTTTGGCCATCTAATGTGCCACCGCGGGACACCCCTCGCGGGTCTCGTCCTCCTTGCGTCGGCGGCCGGCGGTTCCGGTCGTCGCTCCTCGCACCACCATGGCCTTTGTCCGACCGGCGTGGAACGATGGGGTTGTGACCCTCTTTCGCGGCCCCGCTCCATCCATGGCCTATTCGTGGTTCTCTGGCGCGGCGCGACGACACCGCGCCCCTTCGCTGCGGCTTCATTCGGCCTCAACGGCATGGCGCGGCGGCGCCACGCTTCTTCACTGCATTTCTCCTTGTTTCTGCACGGGGCCGTTGCACCGCGCTTACTTCGTTAGAGCCGTAATGAACACAACAACAAAAGGGGGAGGAGGGTTGGCCGTGTTCGTGCGGTTCGACCTCCTCCCGTTAAATTGTTAACATGCGGCCTAAAGAAATTGACGATGAATGGAAAGGAAAATTCATGAAAACATTCAAACCCCTACCTCAACAACGGTGATGGAGGTCGGCATCGTGGTTGACAGCATCGGTGTACGTCCAAGGTGGATGATGTATCACACTGGCTGCAGAGAGGAGATGAATGGCACATCAAGCACTCCTTGCGGTGATGGCATTTTCCATCGATGTCTTGACGTTCTTCGCGTTCTCCAACAAAGAAGACAGGTTATATCTCATCCAATTCCCCACACAACCAACCAACCCCAAATAAAATAAGACTCTTCTTATTTTATTACCCAAACCATGAATTTCCGAAATTCAAAAGTTGAATTAACTTTACTTAATTAATCTTGAACTTGTCAAAATTAAATGAAGTAAAGTTTTCATCATTAATGAGAGGGTGTATCACATAATTAAAGTGGGGGTTTTAGAGATGTTAGGGAATTTGAAGGGATGGGGCTCATGTTGGCCCCACCTCACTATGAACCTCACATGGGTGGTTAGTTCCACCAACCTCTATCCTTAAGTTTTATCCACATTAAGGAAATAAAATTAGTAGCACAAATTTTATTTCTCTGCAGTCTTAATCCATAAAATTAAACAACTCTTACCGAGAAAACAGAACTTTGGAAAAGGTATTTTTATGAAATTACCGGCGCTGGGGTTTCATCGATGCCCTTGTATTTCTATTCTGAGCACCGTTTCAAAAGATAGAATAACCCGCTCTTTTGTTCACTGAATGTACCCGAGAAAAACTTCAGAAAATGATTCCGGGTACACCGAGCCTCAGAATCAGGTGCCGTCAGAAACTGCGTACTCGTAAAATCCCAATGAAAATTAAGAGAAAATTTCCCTTTAAATTTATGGGTCTTTACATTACTCCCACCAAAGAGATTTACGTCCCCGTAAACGTACATCACAAACTAGGGAATCAAATTAGGGTACTGAGTACGCATCTGAGCCTCCCACTCCCTAGTGCTCTCCTAGAGGTCCTCGTGCTGCCATCTGATGTGCACTAGAGGAATCGACTTCCCACGTAGGACCCAATCTTTTCAATCCTTGATCTCCAATGGGACCTCTACAATAGTCTCCCCATCGTCAATTTCCAACACACCATGGTCGATGATATGCGTCGGGTCGTTCACGTATCTCCTCGACTGAGATACGTGGAAGACGTCGTGCACCCGGTGCAACTTAGGTGGTAGATCCAGGTTGTAATCCACCTCGCCTATCCTGCTGAGAACCTGAAATGGTCCAGTGAAACACAGAGATAACTTGTCTCCCCAGCCAAATATCTATAATCCATGTCGAGGTGAGACCCGCAAGAAGACGTGGTCGCCATCCTCGAACTCTAGTTGTATCTGCCTCCTGTCAGCATAATCCTTTTCTTGGATCTGAGATGTCCTCATCCACTCCTATATGACTTATAACTTCTCTGGTCCTACAAGAGATGCTAAGATTTCTTCTTTTCCGATAAGAGAAATCCAGTCTCATCCCCTGGATGAACCACATTCTTTGTCTAATACAGTCAATCCCGGCGTGGATGATACTAATCCATACCAAGGATGGCATCGTAAGGCCTCAAATCTAGTACCAAGAGATCCAACCGTTCCTCTTGCCTCCATGGGTTGATTCACACTGTTGGCATTAGTGTGTGGTCACTGGGTCTCCTTTAGTAGGTATCTCAAAAGTGAGGGTCAATTCAACGGTTTTTTAACCGGAACCTCTTAGTAACAACAAAAATATAGGACAAGAATGTAAATGCTATAAGAAAAGTGTCTTTTATTACTGCAGCTCAAAGTATAAAGACATGTACAACCATAACATCAACAAAAAGGAAGATAGAAGCACCAATAACAAAGGCCTCCATGCCTGGAACTAGTTCCGCTCCTACCCGCCAGCTTCTGTAGCTCCATAGTCAAATGCCTCAGCTACCTGAAGCTGAGCTCTCCCATGTCCACATGTTCCCTGCGGTCCGGGTGGACCTCCTTGGGGTAGTGGTGGCAACACCTCGAAGCGTCATTCACCTCCAGCTGCATAGCCTGCTCCTCTGCCACGGTCTCCTACTCCTTGTGATCCACCCCGATCGAACCTTTGCCTCTGTCTGAGAGGTCCTTTGTTTATCTGCTGGTCATCTCTATGGCGGGTCAGACAGTCTTGAGCCATGTGACCAACCCCGTCGTCGTAGTAACAATGTCCGCTCCTGGTAAGTCGTTCTCCACTCTGGGTTCCTCGCACACATGACCTTGTGTCATGTGGTTGATCACCTATAGGTATGTTCCTCTCAGACCTCTGCGCTATCTATCTACTGCCCGCTGTAGAAGACTAGGCCACATGCTGGATAGTGGTGGGTCCTGCAGAAGATGAAGTGGCTCCTGTATGCGCACCGCTCGAAGGGTGGAAGGTAAAAACTCTTCCCGAAACAGGCTCTTGAAGTCTGCCCACAGAAGGGATGCCTCGTCGTGCACCTGGAGCATCAGGCTCCACCATCTGCCTGCTTCTACCTGAAGGAGGCTGACAACAAGGATCACCATGAAGTCTGCTTGTGTTCCTACCAATCTAAAAACTCGAACAACAGCCTCCAGCCAATCCTCGGCTGCCTAAGGGTCCGTATCCCAGTGGAATCTGGGCGGTCTATGACACTAAAACTTGTGCAGTGCACTAAGGCGATGTGCAATCTCAGTGGATGGGGTTGGTGGCACCGGTGGCTCGGCAGGTAGAGGTACCGTCAGTGCCTCCACTGTAAAAGGGCCCTGCACAGAGGCCTCATTGCTCGGTGGGCTATCGTCTCGCACAAAGCTCTGATTCCTAGCCGGCTGCCGTCATGGGGCCATCTAGAAAAGAAACAGGTGCGCTACGGTCAAACAGTATACCTGGTGAGCTGACACAAAGTAATCACAAAAAAAAAACTTTTGAAACCCACATGCAATCAATGTTTTCGTGCATTGAGTCAGAAATTAGAAGTCAGGGTCCTGGTGTACGGATACGTCGGCCACCGCACCAACACTAGACTCCCTTGACTGGTAACCACACCCAATACCCTTAACACAATTTCTTCACATAGAGGAAAGATCAGAGTCCTGAATTCTACGGTAGAACCAAACTCCTCTGATACCAATTTTTCATGACCCGTCCTCGGGGCACGTGATGTGACTACCCCCAAGCCCTCCTTCCATAGGCCAGGGGCTGGCGACTATCACCAAAGGCATAAATCCCAATAAAAAGGGAGGGCATTGCCTTTATAAAAGTACACCACACAACAGAGTACAAGAAGAAGCTAAACTAAGTAAGCAGTAAAACCAAATGTGCTGAAAGTACAAGGGGTCGGAAATACAAGCCCAAAAGAAAGGTACAACTACAATAAAATGTAAAGAACAACTCAAAGGACAATAGTTGAAAGGTGACAAGCAGCTCCTAGATCGTCCTCCCGCTTCCTACCTGAAGGGTAGGTACAGATGTCCTCCTCAGTACTCCACGCACGTCCGTCTCCTCCAGGTACCGACTCGTCATGAGATCCACCTCCGGGTACCGACTCGTCGTGAGATCCACCTCCGGGTACCGACTGGTCGTGAGATGCACCTCCGGGTACCGTCCATCCCTACAAGCCTCAACCATGATCAGTGATGTCCGTCGTTTGAAACCAACACAACGTAGTGCGGGAATAGCCTATGCAGGGGTGAGTATACGCTACTCAGTAGGGACCCCGAGACCCACGAAGGTCTCCCTGAATCCACAAAGGATAAACCACCAAGAAAAGATACAATCATGAAGTGACAACAAACTCTACTTAGGTATATTCCCGTACATATACCTAATTCATCAAATCTAGTTCAGCTCTAGCTTTAGAGCCCAAGTACAACCCGGTCCACACAGTCGAACACAACTCATCCCACAAGAGAACTCAACAAATCCACATAGGAGAGCGTAACTCAGTCCACACAGGAGAACACTACAAGTCCACGAAGGAGTGAAAAACACAGTCCACACTGGAGAACACCACAATACCACATAGGAAAACATGACAATCATATTCAAGATAATGATCGAAAGTCAAGACTCAGCTCACACAGGTATACTTTTTAGTAAGGTGATAGAGGTGATCAGATGTAGCCACTGACTCATCTAGGCTAGGACCCATGTAGGATACTAGACCAGCTAAGCTATCGGACCCACGTAGGATACTACAACAGAGGTCAATACCGTTGGACCCACGTAGGATACAAGTACTGTAGTCGTCACCGCCGAACCCACAGAGGATTCCAGTACGGTTGTTGTCATCGTCAAACCCACGGGGGATTCTAGTATAATAGTCTCCACCGTTGAACCCATGGAGGATTCCAATACGGTTGTCATCGTCGTCGAACACACAGAGGATTCCAGTACGAAAGTCTTCACCGTCAAACCCATAGCTGCTTGTGAACTCCTCCTCTATCGAGTACAGTGGGTCTGCCACTACAACCAAGAGCTTCCCACTAACCTTGGACTGCTGTAGTAGTCCAACTGTCGAGTAATAAGGGTCTACTGCTACAACCAAGCGCTTCTCACCATGGCTCTGCCACTACAACCAAGCGCCCCCCTCATATCCTATTAAGGTACTCCTTCTATTGAGTATAGAGGGTCTCCTGCAACAACCAAGCACTCCTCCATCGTGGGTCTGCTGCTACAACCAAGCACTCCCCACTGGGCTATTGAAACACTCCAAGTCGATCGATCAGCAGTCATCAAGTCTCAGCCAGCTCTAGGGTTTCCGCACATAGCACGCTCGTTCCAGGAGGGTCCGCTCCACGAGACAACGGGGGGTCGATGCATCAACGGAAACGTTGTCTGGATTTGATGTATCCCAAAGTTATGTCATGTCAATAGGAACACAACGCGACAGACAACGCGTCAATCGGACGCCTGGTCTAAGAGTTAATGGCTTTTTCGTTCCAAGGGCCCTATTGGTTTTTATGTCAAAACAAACCTGACCATTCTTCAACTACGTCCAAACCTCGGGCGGAGTAAGCCAAAAGGTCTGTCTCATTAATAGGAATCCAACAAAGTCTATGGCACGTCAATCAGACGTCCGGAGCTCAAGTTATAAGGGTTTCCACTCCGAGTTCCCGTTTGGTTTTGTGTTCGAACCAGCCCGACCATACACAAAGTTCTCTGAATCCTTGAGTGTAAAATACTGAAACGACCGTCTGAATCCAAGGATCGCATTGCAACTGAAGGTGTGTCTATCAGAGGTTTGTAGCCCATGTTACGAGCATTTAAAATAACATGTCCAATTTTAGGGGGTTTTGGGCCCGGACTAACCCGGCCCAAGACCCCCTCGGTCGGCCCGAACCGGTTTAACCCAACACAGGTCAGTCCCATTAGGGCGCGGCCCGGCCCGGTGCAGCTGGTCCGGCCTGGGCGTGACCGGTTGGCCTGGCGCGGGCGCGGCCCGCGCGTCCATTCAACTCAGCCAATTGGCCGAGCGCGATATGGAGGGGGGGGGGGGCGCAGCCCCTCACCTTGATTGAGAAACACCCCCCCTGCATGGGGGGCCCACCCTCGAATTTCACGGAAACCGGCCTGCGGGTTTGGCCGGCCGATGTGCCACCGCGAGACCCCCCTCGCGGGTCCTACCCTCTTTGCGCCGACGGCCGGCGTTTCCGGCCACCTCTCCCCTCACCACCACGGCCTTAGGTCGCGGCCTTGTCCGACATGCACGGTGCAACGGCGCCGCGCCCCTCCGCCGTGGCCCTTCTCCGGCCGTGGCCTCTTCTTGGTTCTCTAGCGAGGTGCGACGGTGATACCCCCTTCGCCGCGGCCAAACTCCGGTCGCGGCTTTGTTCGGCCTCAACGGCACGGTGCGCCGGTGCCACGATTCTTCGCCACATTTCTCCTTGTTTTCGCGCAGTGCCGTTGCACCGTGCCACCTTCGTTCGATCCGTAACGAACACAAAAACAAAAGTGGGAGGAGGGTCAGCCGTGTTCGTGCGGTCCGACCTCCTCCCGTTAAATTGTTAACAAGCGGCCCAAAGAAACTGATGCTGAATGGAAAGTAAAATTCATGAACAAATTCAAACCCCTACCTCAACAATGCTGACGGAGGTCGGCGTTGCAGTTGACTGTGTCGGCGTACGTCCATAGTGGATGGTGTCTCACACCGGCTGCATAGAGGAGAGTAACAGCATGTCAAGCACTCTTTATGGTGACGACGTTCTTCATTGAGTTCTTGACGTTCTTCGCGTTCTCTAATGAAGAAGACATGTTCTACCTCCTCCAATTCCACACACAACCAACCTACCCCAAATAAAATAAGACTCTTCTTATTTTATTACCCAACCCATGCATTTCTAAATTTCAAAAGTTTAATTAACTTAACTTAATTAATATTGAGCTTCTCAAAATTAAATGAAGTATTGTTGGCATAATTAATGAGAGGGTGTGTCACATAATTAAAGTGGGTGTTTTAGAGATGTTAGGGAATTTGAAGGGATGGGGATCTTGTTGTCCACACCTCACTATTATCCTCACATGGGTGGTTAGTTCCACCCAACCACCATCCTTATGATTTAACCACTTTAGAGAAATAAAATAAGTAGCACAAATTTTATTTCGCTTTAGTTTTAATCAAAAAAATTAAACAACTCTTCACGAGAAAACGCAACTCTGGAAAAGGTCTTTTTAAGCAATTATTGGCACTGCGGTTTCATCAGTGCCCTCAGATTTTGATTACGAGCAACGGTTCAAAAGATAGAAAAACCTGTTCGTTCGTTCACTAAACGTACCTGTTCAAAACTTTGTAAAATTATTCCTGGAACACCGGGCCTCAGAATCAGGTGCCATCAGAAACTGTATACTGGTAAAATCCCAAATAAAATTAATAAAAAATTTCCCTTGAAATTTACGTGTCTTTACAGATGACGAATGGAAAAAACCTATAAATGCTATATATATTCATAGTTTTCTTGGATAATAATTCTATTACAAATGGTTTTTAAAATAATTTCATGGTTATCATTTCCAATGACTATGTTAATAAGAAAAGGGTGGAAATGGTAATAAGGATATAATTTTTGTATTTAGGAAATGAAAAGAATATTTGTGAATGTTCTAGTTTTGGATCTGCCATCCAAAAATGGTCATTTTCTCAATTACATTAATACTAAATTAAAGGTACATTATTGACTACTAATGAATAATGGTTAGGTAATTTCTTATTCTTTATGAAAATTGAAACCTCGTGAGTTTAATTATCCTATTCATGATTTGTAATTAGCAATGGTGGTTCTCATTGAAAAAATTTAAAGTCATCATTTATATGGATCCAAATGTGGAAAATTTAATGACCATAAAAGTATGTAGTATATATTTTCTTAGAAGCAATTAAACGTAATGAAAATAATATAGTTAGAACTGATAAAATATTGTGATTTCATAATCAATTAGAATCAAATAAAATTTACCAATGTGTAATATCCCTGGAGTTGAAAATAACATTTTACATTGACAATATTACTTTTAGAAGATAACCCTTGATTAATGATTTGATTAATTTTTTCTTGGATGTTATTCGTCCAGGATATTCCTATGTTTAGTTGTAGGTGATAGTGTATTAATCCCTATCAAATAGAATTAATAAATCATCGAATTATGACCCTGAGTTTCAAAAAAAGGTTGAATTGGTAAAAATACTATGTTTCTAGAATTTAACATTGATAGAGATTGTGTTTCTATATTTGAAAAAGATATTAGGTATTCCTTGTTATCCCCGAAAAAGAAATAATTGTTATGTGATTCTCATAGATCTTTTTTTTCAATTCATCCTGGATATATTAAGATGTATGTATTCCATTAAGAGTATTACTTGTGGAACATAAATAAAGGAGATATTACTGATTTTTGGATGAAATTTTTGACATTTCAACAGGATAAAGAAGAGAGAAAAGTAAAAAAGGGTATGATTCATACTTTTCAAATTCCAGTGCGGTAATGGAAAAATATATCCTTGGACATCATGATAGGATTACATAATACTTCTTGAGTTAACAATGCGATTTGGGTTATTGTGGACCGATTTACAACATCTTCATGTCACGAACTTGGCTGGGTCACTATCTGATCTGGTACCCACCCCAGTTTGTGGCATGTCCTAAAAAGTGTTCTTGATCTCTATGTGTTGGAAACTAGCTCTAGGGTACCAATAACAAACCTTGGGAATGATATCACACATTTATGCTTTCATGAACAACTACAAAATGGATAACACAATGGCTAAAAATCAAACGTGGTAAAAATAATTTCAGAATAATTGTTTTACAATTTAATTCAAATCCCAAACTATTACAATGGAAGGGAGACTTCAAACATGACCTGATAACCTCCGTACAACATATGGGGACACCCTAAATCTTCTACCACCAAATCCTATAGCATGTGTATAGATAATAGACCAAACAACCAACATATATGAAACACATCTTACCTTAAACCAGGTCATCCACACTACAGTCTAAATACACCCAATGGTGCATGTAGGGTGTGTTCCAAAGCCTTGTAGGATACCACCCAAAAGATAAGATTTCATTCTATAGTATTAAACTGTAAATTAAACTTCTTATTCATGTAAAAGGATTTTGAAATTTTTTAAAGAAAACATTATAAGTAGAACCAAACTTAAGGGAAAGAAATTTAGAACACTTTTATGGGTGTCCTAACAAAAGGAAACTTTTCCTAAAATATACATGATTTAAAACTAAATTCACTCAAGGTACCCAATATTCCAATGGATGGAACACATCACAAATGTCCCATATAACTAAATACCACTATGGGTAAATCTATATGGTTAATCATTCTTGTGTGTGACACTAGAACCTTAAACATTAGTGAAAAGTGGTATAGAAATGACGATTTACAGCTTTCTCAAGCACAAGACTCTAGTAGGGGATCCTCAGTGGACTAGTGGTCTACATCCATCATTATATTTAGTTAGTGTTGTGATAATCAGTACAACAATGTTAAACAAGGATAATCCACTTTGAAGTCACTAGAATACTTGTACTAGGTAGCTCACCTTGATACCTAGGATTACCTTGCACTCAATCCCACTTCACATGTCACAATAAAAATGTCCTTTATCACATACACTTGAATGTCATTATAAGAACACTCGTAAATAACAATTTTCCATAAAAAATCACATTCCATTATACTATCACCCAAAACCAATTTAAAAAACATTTTACATCACATAAAAAATTCATGAACTCTACTTTTACAAAACCCAATTCTATCACACAACTCAACAACCAATTCCATTGGCCAATAACCAATTTAAATCCACACATAAACCAAGATCAATTTTAAAACTATTTTTTCTTCATTTAAATAATTTATAATTTTTATTCATGAGTGTTCATCAAGATTAACATGCCAAAGTATTAAATTTTTCTTTAAAAAAAATCATACCTCAAATTTCACTCACACATTATGTTCCTTTGAAATCATGTTTCATACCCTCAGAACGTCCCTATAAAATAATTCCAAAAAACACCACACTAAATACCCCACAAAATATATCAATTTTCTTTTATAAAATCCATTTCCATCACATAAAAATATAAATCACTTAAAAAACAAATTTATCAAGAAAATAATGAATCATATGACATGTAAAAATTAATAATGAAAGAAAATAAAATCATCAAAAAATTGTAGAGTATAGAACCACCAAGAAAAAATATTGATTCTACTAGTAGATGATTCTAAACACAAATTACACCTCCAAAAAACCCAAATAAATTCATGACTTAAAAAATCCTAATCAGACCCTAATGAACAATAGAAACCCTAAATCGGCCACCTAACCTGAAAGGGAAACAAAATACCCAATGAAGAGGAAAAAACCCACCAAAAACAGATGAAAGAAAGAGAAAAAGACACATACATGAGGTATTATAAATAAACCTCATCAAATTTACCAAATGGATGGGGCCCAAGGAAGAGGACCTAGAGTGGGAGGCGTTCATATAGTTGGAGAGGCTCTATGGGTTGAGCAAAGGGGGACTTGGTTCTAAAAATCAGGAATTGAGAAAACTAAAAATGTAATTTTAATGAGATGGATAGGAAGTACAGTTTGCTTGCATGGTTTTACAAAAAATGAGGTGATTGTGTGCCTATATCTGCCTATGAAGGCCCCTAATGTATGTTTATTCTACATGACCTCACTTACCATGAAGAATTGTTGAAGCAGTTTATGTGAAGATATTCAACCTACAATATGGTTACCTGGATAAAGGCACACAATTTTACTTACCATGATCAAGACAAATGATTTCCACTACCTTAAACAATCCACTTATAGAACGGTTAACTAGATAGGCGTTCAAAATTTCTACTAACTATGTGCCACATGTTGAGTCAAAAGTTCTCATTTGACTTCAATATCATGTTTTGGAAATCACAAATGTCTTTTACCTTGTCAATCGTATCATACTGACTCTGTCAATCATATCGTACTGACCCTGTCAATCGTATCATACTGACTCTTTCAATCGTATCGTACTGACTCTGTCAATTGTATCATACTTACTCTATCAATTGTATCATACTGACTTTGTCAATCATATCATACTAACTCTGTCAATCGTATCGTACTTACTTTGTCAATCGTACTCACTTCTGTGTATCATACTTTGTATCCTATCAATACATTACATTTAGTAATACTTATAATACTCATACATTCTTTACTTGCTTGTTTCGGTACTTAGTCAGAAACACATGTTTCATATTAATCGTACTATTGTTTATCATCTTCATTTGTCTTTGGTTTTAACCAATACGATATCGTTGAGTTAGTTACAGACTAATCAAAATGATGTCGTACTTTCTGTTTCAATATGACCATTATAAAGTCAGGTGTCCAAGTCCCTCCTAGTTTTTCAGAGAAATATGACCGTTGGATGAAATGTGACCGTTTGAACCTAAGGCCTATAAATAGGAGGTCATTTCAATCCAAGAAAAGAAGAACGCGCTGAGATAACTGTGATACTTTGATTCTATCAGGATCTAGAGAGAGACGATGTGACTTCTCTCATGCTTTGTGCCTTGTGCGACCGATCTTCATATCGAGGGAATTCAAGGGACTGAAAGACAGAGGTGTCGATTACCTTCAAAATCGAGGGCTGCTGGGGATAGGCAGACAGACATTCCGATCATCGTATCAAGGGCTACTGGGGATAGGCAGACAGACAAACTGATCATCGTATCGAGGGCTTACCAAGGTGGTGGTAAGACAGACCTCTTATCCTTGGTGAAAGGATAACCCTTCTCTTTGGGTCAAAATAATTCTAATACTTTTACATTTCCGCTGATGTTTGTATTAGAAAAGAATTTGTATTGTTTTCGTTCTTCATTACACTTTTAATTGTAATTTATTCAATTATGATTATTCTATTACATATTGTATTAATAGATTCTATACGCTTTATGGTAGATTATGTCACACTTGTATTACTCTGATTATTGTATTCATCTTGAATACAATTTCTTTACTTTTCTAATAGTATTACATTTCATCGTACCTTTATATTCAATACAATCATGGTTTTTTGAATTGTATTAGTTTAAGATCTTTTAAACTAATCTCTTAAGTGTGTAAACACAATGTTTTTAAAAATACAATTCACCCTCCCTCTTGTATTGTTCCATATAATATACATATACATTTACATATTCAATCCAAAAATTGGTATCATAGGAGGTTTCCACTGATTTAAACTACTAGCCTTCATTTTTTCATATTATTGTTTCAATTAGTTACTACACTAACGTGTGCAGTGGAAAAGATTTTGTTTCATTAGATGGCAGGATGAATATTGGGTAAATTGACAACCTAAATCCTTCTAGACCACCTATCATTGATGTAAATGATTATGAGTACTAGAGAGATCATATGAATACGTTTTTCATCAATACTGGTGTAGACAATTTTATTATTCTTACTAGAAGCTACAAAATTCCTTACAAAGAAGTCAGTACTTTCACTAACCAAGAGAAGCAAGAATATCAACTGAATTACAAGGTACGAAATACTTTATTATGCTCTATGACCAGGAATATATACAGCCAGATATCTTCTTTTGAAGCAGCCAACTGTATTTGGAATAAATTAGAAGTCTCACATTTTTCTACATCCAAGGTTATAGAAACAAGAAGAGCAATGATTCGAGCTGAGTATCATGGATGTGTTTTTCCTTATGGCTAGCCAGTATGTAATGTGAAACAAAGATTTATGACAATTTTCAACATTTTACAATCTATGGGAGAAAATGGTCTTGATGATGAAGCTCTTGTAGATAAAATTACTGATATAATACCAAATAAATGGGAGTAAAAAAGGACAGTTATTGACGAAAATAGAAAAGTTTCCCAGATTACTTTTGATGAACTATTTGGAACCCTTTTACAGCATGAGACAAGAATGAAGAGAGATGCTGATTTCAATAATAAGAAGAATTGAAATGGAAGCATAGCCTTTAAATCTAAATCTAAAACACCTAAAAGGATAACAAGAACCAAAGCCAAGAAAGTTGTTATACCTAAATTAAGTGACAGTAATCACTTGGATATTGAGTTAGCCAATCTTGCTCGAAGGATGAACAAAATTGATGGAAAGAAATACTTCCAATACAGATTCAAAAAGAAATATAGTAAGGATAAGAAAGTAGGACACATAAGGCCTGATTTGTTCTTTTCCAATACAGATTCATAGGTTACTTGTTATGAATGTAAGAAAGTAGGACACATAAGGCATGATTGTCCTTTTCTGAAGAGAAAAGACAGAAATGAGAAACATTCTGAAAGAAATAAGAAAAAGTATTATAAGACAAAGAAATTATTAAAGGATAATGATACTTGGAGTGCAATTGGTTGTGATTCATCAGATAATTATTCAGAATATGAGTCCTCAGGACAGAGAAAAATTGGACTTTTAGCTAGATTACCAATTGAAGATCATTGCCTTATGGATAAGGTACACAATGTTGAAGCTATTACAAATGTCTCTTTAAATGCAAATTATAATGATAATAAATATTATGAATCTTCAAATGATGAATATTCATCATCATAAGATGATACTTTACCTTCTTTTGAAGGAGTATCTAGATTTTCTAAATTAATTGAAAAAGAAAATTCTAAACTTATGAAAAAGCTTGATAAAGAAAACTCTAGAATTTCAGTTTTAACAAAAGAAGTATCAGATCATTCTAATGATCTTGATACAAAAACTTTTGATATTGAAAGTATTTTAAAAACCCTTGAGAAAGTCAAATCTGATAAGGATAAAATTTCTAAGGATCTAGAAAATTTGATTTCTAAGAAAAAGGTTTTAGAGCCTAACTCTAGTTTAAAATCAAGTGTTTTGAAAGATAAAAACATAGTTTTAAAACTAATCTTAGATATTTTCTTTTTAAAGAAATGTTTCACAAAATTTACTCATGGCAAGGAAAATTTTGACAAAATGTATTCCCAAATCCGGCCTTTGAAAAATCATTCTGGACATGGTTATACTCATTCCAAATCTGTTTTTAGTAATAAATATTTTTTGTCCACAAAAAACCCCTTTCTGTTCTAAGTGCCAATGTGGTGGACGCTGGAAAAGAGAGTGTTCACTTAATAAAACTCAATCTTTCGGATTTCATAAAGCACATTTTGTAAAAAAAATGTGGATTCCTAAAATTCTGTAATCTAACCATTCTGGATCCAAACAAGTATGGATTCCGAAAAACTAATTGTTTCTTTTTCAGGAAAATGAGAAGTGTACTAACAAGAATATGTGGTACATGGATAGTGGTTGTTCTCAACACATGACCGGAAACAAATATTTCTTTGAAAATATTATCGAAACAAAAGGTGGAAAAGTTACCTTCGTAGATAATTCTCAAGGAAAGGTTGTTGGTATAGGTAATATTGTTTTTCTTGGAAAAGTTCTTATCTCAAATGCTTTGTTTGTTAAAGGTCTTTGGCATAATCTCATCAGCATAAATCAATTATGTGATGAAGGTTATCTTGTGAATTTTAGAAATGATAAGTGTCTAGTTCACAATTCCAAGGATGAATTCATTATATCTGTCCATAAGAAAGAGAATATATACACTATTAACTTAGAATACCTTAGGATCCAAAATTTACCCTCCTTAACTGTAATAGAAGACCATTCATGGATATGGAATAGAAGACTAGAACACTGCAATCTAAGAGACCTTTGTAAAATCTAAAAGAAAATACTTTTAAAGGGACTACCGAATCATAGATATGATTCTTCAAAAGTCTTTGATCCTTGTCAATTTGGAAGGCAACAAAAAACTAGCATTAAAAAAAATTAATTAAGTTTCAACTTCTAATGCATTACAGCTAGTGTATATGGATCTTTTTGGTCCACAAACTGGAAGCATTAGAGTCAAATACTATGTATTTGTCTTAGGTGATGAATTTACTAGATTCACATGGGTCTATTTTCTAACAAAGAAATATGAATCCATTTCCTATTTCAATACTTTTAGACCCCATGTTAAAAATGAGAAAAACCTACCATTGATAACTATTCAGAGTGATCATGGTGGTGAATTTCAAAATTGTGAATTTGGAACTTTTTGTAGTAAGAAAGGTATTACTCCGAATTTCTCAGCTCTAAGAACTCCTCAGAAAAATGGTATTGTTGAAAGAAGAAATTGTATTCTTCAGGAAATTACTAGAACCATGTTGAGTGAATACTCAATTGCTAAGCACTTTTGGGATGAAGCTGTTAGTACAACTTTCGATACTATAAATCGTGTTTAAACTAGACCATTTCTTAATAAAACACTTTATGAGTTATGGACTAGCCGAAAACCTAAAGCTTCATACTTCAATGTTTTTGGGTGCAAAGTATTCATTCTCTATAAAAAATATAATCTAAACAAATTTTCACCAAAATATGATGAAGGAATATTTCTGGGTTACTCGACAACATCTAAGGCTTATAGAGTTTTCAATAAAAACACTTGTACTGTTGAGGAAACAGTACATGTAAAATTTGATGAAACTGATCCTTTTTTTAAATCATCCCAACCTACATCCTCAGATGTGTTTTCAAAAACTGATTATCAACCTTTGAATGAAGATCTTTCTGATAAGGAAAATGTTCATGAAGATACTTCTAAAACATTTACCACAGAAGAATTCCTACCATATGTTGATGAACAGGTTTTACAAAACACAAATCAATTGTTTCTTAGGAATCATCCTAGTGATAACATCATAGGTGGTTTAAATCGACCTATAAGGACTAGAAATTCATTATGAAATGAAATAGATCATCGTGCTTTTCTTCCCCAATTTGAACCTAAAAGTCCAAGTGAGGACTTAGGTGATGATGATTGGATCAAAGAAATGCGAGATGAACTAAATGAATTTGAAAGGAATCAAGTCTGTACTTTAGTTGAAAGACCTAAAGAAACAACTGTAATTGGTGTAAAATGGGTTTTCAGAAACACATGTGATGAAAATGGAATCATTGTACGAAATAAAGCAAGACTTGTTGCTAAGGTATATAATCGACAAGAGGGAATAGACTATGAAGAATCATATACTCCGGTAGCTAGACTTGAATCTATTTGAATTCTATTAGCCTTTGCAGCATGCTTTAACTTCAAACTATTTCAAATGGATGTTAAATGCACTTTTCTAAATGGTTTTGTTCAAGAAGAAGTTTTTGTCGAACAACCTCTTGGTTTTCTTGACCCAAAACATCCTAATAATGTTTTTAAACTTACCAAATCCCTATATGGTCTTAAACAAGCCCCAAGAGCATGTTACGATAGACTTATAGGATTTATTTTACAAAACAATTATATAAAAGGTACAGCATATCCAACGCTTTTTATAAAAATGGAAAATAAAAATGTCTTGATTATTCAAATCTATGTTGATGACATCATATTTGGATCAACTCAACAATCTTTAACTGAATCTTTTGATAATTTAATGAAATCTGAGTTTGAAATGAGTATGATGGGTGAGTTAACATTATTTTTAGGTTTTCAAATTTCTCAAAAACTAGAAGGATCAATTATATCTCAACATAAGTATATTAAATATTTACACAAAAAGTATGGATATGATAAACCTAAAAGTATTAGCACCTAAATTGGTACCTCAAATATACTTGATCTTGATGAAACTAGGAAACCAATAGATCAAACAACTTTTAGAGGTATGATAAGAAGTTTTCTATACTTGACATCTAGTTGACCAGACATAATGTTTTCTATATTCTTATATGCAAGATATCAATCTAGTCCAAAAAAGTCTCATTTAAAAGCTATAAATGGAATCTGTCGGTATTTAAAAGGATCAATGGATTTTGGACTTTCTTACTCTTCTAAAAATGGTTTTGTTTTAAAAAGTTTTTCAGATTCTGAATTTGGTGGTTGTAGAATGGATAGAAAAAGTACATTTGGAACATGTCATTTCTTAGGAGATTCCCTGGTTTCTTGGTCCTACAGGAAACAATACTCGGTAGCACTTTCCCTTGTTGAAGATGAATATGTAGCATCTGGAATTTGTTATGCTCAAGTGTTGTGGATGCAACACACACTCATTGACTATGGATTAAGTTTTTCCAAAACTCAAATTCTTTGTGATAATACTAGTTCCATAGCTCTTAGTAAGAACTCATCACATCACTCTCGTGCAAAACACATAGATGTTAGGCATCACTTTCTTAGGGATCACACACAAAAAGGAGATATCATTTTACAATTCATCAGAACGCAAGAAAAACTTGATGACATCTTTACAAAACCATTACCTTCCGATAGATTTGAGTTTTTAAAACATAAGCTAGGAATGATTACATTAAAATAATCATTCGTATCTACTTCATGTTTTTACATTTCTCCTTACATTAAACAATCTAATCTTAGAAAGCGGGAGAACATTTCTTACTATGTTTCTTTTTATCTTGAGATCTTTAATTATTTACTCTCCTAATATGAATTTTTGCCTATTTTTTATCATATTGAAAGTCTTATAGTATTACATAATTTTCAATTTATCGTATTGATAGTTTTAGTATATTATTTACCAATATTCCTATTGAAATTTCCGATCATGATAATGAATTTATTTTCAATCGGCACGTCCGTTCATGGTAATGAATTTATTTTCCATCGTCTCGTCCGTTCATGGTAATGAATTTCTATTCCATCGGCTCTTCTGGTTATGTTAATGAATTTCTTTTCCCTCGGCACGTCTGATCATGGTAATGAATTTATTTTCCATCGACATGTCTGTTCATGGTAATGAATTTATTTTCCATCGGCACGTCCATTTATGGTAATGATTTTTTTTTCCATCGGCATGTCAGTTCATGGTAACAAGATTGTTTTCCATCAGCTCGTCAGTTAAAGGTAACAACTTTGTTTTCCATTGGCATGATAATTGACCGTAATCTTTTACTTCATACACTTATGTTTTTTCTTTCAATACTATCTAAAACAAAAATTACCTTACGATATCCGGAAGGTACAAACTTTTCTTTTTTTAAAAAAAATTAAATTTTTCCTATCCGTTGATTTCGTTTCTTCTAATATCAACTATAGAAGATAAACAGTCACCCTTTTTCCGCCTATAAATATACCCCCCTCCCAAATCCCACACCGGTTTTTCAGGATTTGTGGTGAAGCTCTGCTCCACTGATTTAAGTCATCGTATGATCTTTCAAGCGGCTTCACCTATATGTCTCAATCCTCTACTAATACTCTTGTTGAAATGTCTTCAAATACTTTTAGATAGAAAGACTTTTTCAGA
The DNA here is from genome assembly GCA_963277665.1 of Viscum album. NCBI lineage: Eukaryota > Viridiplantae > Streptophyta > Magnoliopsida > Santalales > Viscaceae > Viscum > Viscum album. Next base: position 295,502,240 of record OY728132.1, on the reverse strand, counting down.
GAAAGGTTAGTTTCTCAGGACTTTTTTGATTCATTCGATTTTACAATCAGAAGAATCATTTTGTTTCAAGGCTAGGAACATTTATGTGTTGAAAAACCAGTTTCTCAAGATCCGTTTCTTTTTGATGAAGTCAATCAGTTTTATAAAACTGTATGGTTTGATAAAAACATGACTATCAATTTTGTTGTATACGATAGAAATATTTCCATGTCTGTGAATCAAGCAGCTCATTTTCTAAAAGTTCCGATAGAAGGTTAATCTTTCTGTCCATATCATAAACTACCATAGGATGTTGGTACGTTTAAAAAATAGAATGATGAAAAGTCTCTGTTTATTATAAACGAAGAAAAGAGGAAAGTAGGTCATCTTTCTCCGGACAATAGATTTGTGACCCTTTGGATGCAAGGTTTTCTTATCCCAAGGAAAAGAGATAGAGAAACTCTAAAAGTTTCTAATGTTTTTATGCATGACTATCTTATAAATATGAGAAAAGTAAATCTCATGGGATATGTTTTTGAAACTATCAAGAATGTTAAGACTGTAAGAATTAAGTCCCAAATGATTATGTATTTATCCATTCTTACAAAATTCATTCTCGAGAGTATGATGTTTTGTAATATTCCTTTGAAAGGAAATATGATAGATTTGAAGCCCTCCTGGATTAGTTAGAGTACTTTGATGAAGTTTAATGTTTGTTTTGACCCAAATTCAGAACTTTTTGTAATTGATTTAGAAGTAGAATAGGATCAAAATCAATCGGCACCAATACCTGTCAAAGATAATCCTTCTGTTGGTGTTCCTCAAATGTCAGATCCACAAACCAGTTCAAATCCAAAGAAGAAACCAAAGTACAGTAAGGAGGTTGTTTCCAAGTGGAGAAACGAAAGAGAACAGAGAAAGGAAGGTGATCCAAAGTTCGGTCTTGACCCAGATAAAGCTTTTGTAGAAAGAATAAGGGTAGAAGAAACCCTTCAAGATGAAAAGAAAAAGAAGTATTTTTTGAAAAGAAAGGCACAAGACTTTGATATCTCTAAATTACTCAAAATGGTTGAGGATTCCAGTGCTCAACTAATGGAAGAAATACATCAAGAACCAATCATACAGAGTCTTCCAGAGAAAGAAAAAGGAAAATAGATGATTTAAGAGATAGAGGAAGTTGAAGAAGAGGAAGGATATTTTCTTTTGGAATTCCTTCAGAGTTCAAAAAAGAGTAGAGAAGAATCGGTTCAAAAGCAGAGTGAAGGTATTAAACAAGTTACTCATGCCGATCAAGCACCTATTGAAACTTATGAAACTCCGGATAAAACAACCCCTCAAGCACAGCAAGGTGCTCAATCTTCTCATACTGAAAAAGTAATTTTAATCAGTGAAAAAGTAGAAGAAGAAATAAGAGAGAAAGAGAAAGAAAAAGGAAAACAGCCAGTTGTTGACTCAAGCTGATCAAATGAACTGCTTTCGTACGATGAAGATACTAATTCTGAACAAACAATTTCTCTCAAGAGAAGTGATTACATTGTTCATGTTTTAAGAAGGGTTGAAAATATTATTCCATAATTTATTATGCTGGAAGGGAAAATTGATTTCATTACTGACAATCAGAAAAAGAAATTTGGATTTGTAATAGAACTGAGAAAGAGAGTTTTTTCATTTGAAGCTGATTTGAATGTTGTATTTGAAATTTCGTCTTCTCATAAGAAGGCTTGAAATAGGATGACCAAGTGGTCATATAAAATAGAAAGCTCAATGAATGACCCTGAGATAGAAATTGAAGATATAATGAGGTTTTCAATTGGTCTTGTGATTGCTTTCAATAAACATGAAAAAAATACTGTTGAAAGACTGAATCAGGTAACTCATGGAGCCAATATTCCTTTAGTAAAAAAATTCCAAGATATAATGAATTCTTCTCAGTATTAATTATCAAATGTTTCATCTTTCAAAGAAGAAATTGTTTTTTTGAAGAAAAAAAATTCTATGTTATCCAAAGATAACAAAAATTTGCATGACAGAATTGATACCCTTGAGGAAGTAATCAGAGTCCAGGAAGAGACTATCAAGAATCAAGATCAAATTTTTGCCGACCAACAAGAGCTTCTCAGATCTCAAGGTGATTCAATTTCTGAAGACAAGAAAGAAATAAAAAAGATGAAAGTTGTTCTTCATGAGCTGATAAAGAAGGAAAAGGAAAGAGAAAACAAATGACTGTTGTATTTGTTTTTCTTTTCTTATGGAACCTGTCTGTTTTGTAATAACTTTTATGATACTTTCTTTTGTCCTATATATATCTTTTCTCTAACAATTTCATAAAACTCAATGTTACCCCATTCTTTTTGTAAATCACAAAGGGGGGGGATGTTTTATAAAGGGTGAGAATGTTTTACAAAGGGATAATGTTTTAATCAAATACTTAGAAACCAAGTAAAATATGTGAATACAATCCTTGGGAAATTATACACCTAAGGGGGAGTTAGTTGTATTCAAATTCATATTCAGAAGAGTTTCCAATAACTCAGGGGGAGATAAGTATTTCTTGTTGTCTTCACTTTGTGTTTTGTGCTTTCCAAAAAGGGGGAGATTGTTGAGTGAAAATATCTCCTTTGACATCTATATCTTGTTTTGGAAATCACAAATGTCTTTTATCTTGTCAATCGTATCGTACTGACTCTGTCAATCGTGTCTTATTGACCCTATCAATCGTATCATACTGACTCTGTCAATCATATCGTACTTAGTCTTTCACTCGTATCGTACTGACACTTTCAATTGTATCGTACTGACTCTGTCAATCGTATCGTACTTACTCTGTCAATTGTATTGTACTGACTATGTCAATCATAATCACTTTTGTGTATCTTACTTTGTATCATATCAATACATTACATTTAGTAATACATATAATACTCATACTTTCATTACTTTCTTGTTTTGGTACTTAGTCAAAAACACATGTTTCATATTGATTGTACTCTTTTTTATCATCTTCATATGTATTTTGTTTTAACCAATTTGATTTCATTGAGTTAGTTTCAAACTAATCAATACGATGTCGTACTTTCTGTTTCAATATGACCATTATAATGCCAGGTGTCCAAGTCCCTCCTATTTTTTCAGAGAAATATTTCCATTGGAGGAAATGTGACCATTGGAACCTGAGGCATATAAATAGGAGGTTATTTGAAGCCGAGAAAAGAAAAACACGCTGAGATAACTGTGATACTTTGCTTCTATCATGATCTAGAGAGACACGTTGTGACTTCTCTCATGCTTTGTGCCTCGTGTGACTGCTCTTCACATCTTGGGCTTTCAAGGGATTGAAATACAGAGGTGTCTATTACCTACAAAATTGATGTCTACTGGGGATAGGTAGACAGACGTACTGATCATCATATCGAGGGTTGTCGGGGATAGGTAGACAGACAAACCGATCATCGTATCGAGGGCGGCCGGGGATAGGCAGACAGACAAACCGATCATCGTATCGAGGGCTTACTAGGGTGGTGGTAAGACAGACCTCTTATCCTAGGTGAAAGGATAACCCTTCTCTTTGGGTCAAAATAATTGTGATACTTTTACATTTCCTCTCCAGTTTGTATTAGAAAGGAATTTGTATTGTTTCCTTTCTTCATTACACTTTTAATTGTAATTGCTTCAATTACGATTATTCTATTACATATTGTATTAATAGATTCTATAGGCTTTATGGTAGAATCCCTCACACTTGTATTACTCTGATTATTTTATTCATCTTGAATACAATTACTTTACTTTTCTAATAGTATTACATTACATCATACCATTATATTCAATACAATTGTGGTTGTTTGAATTGTGTTACTTTAAGATATTTTAAACTAATCTATTAAGTGTTTAAACACAAAGTTTTTAAAAATAAAATTCACCCCCCTCTTGTATTGTTCCATCTAATATACATAAACATTTACATATTCGATCCAACACCACACTCTGCCCACCAAAAAATGTTAACTATTCATAAAAAAACAAGTGGAAACTCAATGAAATGAACTAGATGAACATAAAAATTTGAAACACGTCAAAATTAAACCGGCCAAACCTGGTTACAAAAAGAATAACTGTGAACCAAACCTGAAATGGAATAATGGGTGAAAGTAATAATACATGTTTGACAATTATCCCCACCATAATAAATTATATCCCCATAAATCCCCAAAATGGCCTGATCTAAAAAAATGATATTCTTTCACAACTCAAAGAGATTCCTATTAACATCATACAAGGAGGAAACCAAATCACTATATAAAGAAAAATAAGGTTTACACGTTGAACTCAGGATTCCATAATTGACTCAAAACTATATTACATCTGCCCAAAAAAGCTAAAATACCCATAGTTGACCAGTCAATGAAAATGAACTCCCACAACACACAATCTGGCCTCTATTTCCAAAAACACCTTTTTTATTTCTAATATAAGCATACACCACTTACCAAAAATGAGAAAATGATTTCACACCACAATCATTGAAATATTTCACAATAATACATAAATAATGTCGTTTGAAACACCCCCAATCAAGTTTCTAAAAAAGGAGAAAACCTAAAATTTGATAACTCTAAATGAGACTCAACATTACCAAGACAACACTAGAAACTAAACATAATTTCCAACATGGGGTGGCCCATATAGTCTCCGCACCATTATAAACAAGCTAGCACCAATTCACTCTAGAGGATATTCAAAGAGACCCACAATGGGTCCACCCACCATAAGAACCTACTATATTATCAAACTATAATAGACAGACATGATAAAAACAACACAAGATAATATTGAACGAATTGTACAGAGAAATCCCCACCACAATGGGCTTGACAAATGAGTCTCCAAGCCCAAACGAAAAAACTATGTAGTTCGTAAATCCCATGGGACGCTACCATCCTCAGACGAGCCCAGAACAAAATTGAGATTGATTCTCAAGGATAGTCGTACAAGGACCATTAAATGGATACTAAAAACTGGTGTGGAACAACCACATTTATTTTAAGAAAATGATATGGTCTCGCCTCCTCATAACCAAGGATGAACACTTCCACCCATCCCTGTCACAATTTCTACATGAGGTCCCCATTTCTCTTTACTCCAAACACAACCATTAAAAAAAATCACTACATAGTATGCTTAAAAAATATCCACATCCCACACTGATGTTAGTATTTATATAAAGGTCTTTCACACCCATGGGGTTCTTGACAATGTTTCATCTTCACTTTGAGGCCTATGGATGGATCCAGGAGGTCTGAAGTATCTCACGAATAACATTCAGACATTGAAGAAAACCACAGAAAAATCATCTTTTTGGATCGACAAGAAACCACTCCACAATCCAAAATGAACAAAAATACACATGGAAGATTCTAGAATTTGTAGCAGAGAAATTCATAATTCCTAAAATAAAAAACAAGTTGTTTTTTAAACTGATGTTCTCTGAAGATTCCACAACATCCACCATTTCATTTAAATCTGAACATGACACTACAAGAATCCACTAAACATGACTATTTCCAACAGGGAAGCATTATAAGTAATATCACATTAAAATGGTTACCTAGTAGCACATAATTTCAATAAGTGGCCATAATGGCCTCTTAAGACTAGGTTTTCCAACATGGTGTCCTAGAATGATCCCTATCCTAGAAGTAACTGAAAAAATATCCAAAGACATTTTAATAAACCGACCAGCACCTATAACCCCGTACTTTTTTCCACTATCCTTAATAGAATTACACTTACCTATTCCAGAAAGGTCCTTTAGGCTTAAAGGTTTCAGAAATCACCTTTGATGACTCATGATTTTTAGGAAATTACGGATTAATTCAATTCCTTACACATCCAATATTTCCCTTTGAGGGGATCAACCTGACAAAAAATAGAGGTGAATTTGATATCAAATTATCATGAATAATGACCATGCATTGATCAACTGGAGGGTTTTGAAATGGTGAATCACCTATTCCCACACATCAATCATACACTGATTCTTTATGAGGGAATACACTAGCCAACAAGGGAAACCAAGGGCCTAGTTAAACTAGTTCATCAGCCAAAAAATTCCATGATCAAAAACTGATTATATTTTAAGATCCATGTCGAGGGCTTCGCAACCCATCAACAAGAACACACTAAACATTTTTTCCTAAACCAACATATCAATAAAAACCAAAACATGAAACCCCATTAAAATAAAAAAGGTTGTTCAAACTCAAACAACACACAAGCGATATTCCCAAATGACAATAAGACACATCACAAAACAATAAGTTATCAAAAAATCACAATTTCTATTAAATATTTTTTAAAAAATAAATCATGATTTATTGGTTTCACAGACACCAATGTTATCTAACTGGTCTCATAGAAGGATTTTTCCTACCACACTAGGAAACCACCCACTCAAACAGTTAATCATTCAAACGTATCCATGCATGTGGTCACTCATAGAAGTACAAATGGTTAAATTTTTTTCCTTCTTTTTAAAAAAACGTCCAACATAATCATTCAACACCTCAATATAATTACCATTTAAAAAACTCACAAAACATTCAAAAACATAGCTAACCACCAAATCTAAAACACTTCACAAATTCCATACACAAATTGAAATCATTTCAATTTGACTCATGTAAATATCCCATGGATTCCATCAAAAAATTATAATTTACCTCACCCATAATAGTTTTGATAATTCAATGATTACCATTAATAATAATTCTTTAAAAACCACCATAAAATAGATTAGGATTTCCCAAAAACAATTTTCACTAAACCAAAATTCGTTATTATAAGAATCCCATAACGAGAAAGTCACCCCCCATTTATTCAAAAAAAAATTATTAAAATAAACTATTATAAATCATTCTATATGTTGTTTTTTTAACTCATATTTCTACATTTTAAAAAACAAATCATATATACATTAAAATTTAGTATCCATGGTTCCTAAACATGTGATTTTTGAAACAAATTTTCCAAACCGATGGATACATTGAAAAGTTTAATATAGAACTAGTTTTGATCGGTGGATTAGATTCATTGTGAGTTACCATATTATTATCATTCTAAAATCATAGAGAGTGTTTTAGGATAATTTACATGGGACCACATTGATATTTAGGAACTGGATGCTCAGTAAGACCCCCCCCCCATCCCAACTCACATTTCATTTTCCTCACACCAAACATCCCAAAAATTCTATAGAAAACAATATATGGATGAATTCCAAACGAAAATCATGTTACATCACAAGGTGTGTTGTTAAGGAACCATACCTGTAGCCAGAACCTAAATCCCTGATAGTATTGGATATGTTCTACTCATACTATTCCCTAATAACATGAACCAAACACAAAAAACGTCCCCTAAATCCATTTTTTCAAAAACTAGGCTAGGCTGTCATCTGACATAGTGCCCGAACTTGTAAATGGCATGGCCTGAAGAGTGTTTCTAATCCCCTCGAGTTGGAAACCAGTTCATGGGTATCAATAACCTTCATTGGGAATGAATTCACCCATTTATGATTTCACGAACAACCAAATGTATATATAACACATTGACCAATAACCAATAGGGGTGCAATTTTTTCTTCAAATTAATGGTTTTATAATTGTAGCTAAATTTGAAACTACTACGAAGTAAGGGAGACTGTAAACATGACCTAAGAACCTCCATGGAACATAATGGGCCTTAACCTCAAGCTTCCACCACCAAATCCAAGAACATATGGGATGCTAATGCTCGAACCACCATCATCTCTGAAACACATCTTTCTTTAAAATCGATCATACACATTAAAGTCTAAATACTCCCTAATAATTATATAGGGTCTGAGCCATATCCCAATATGATGCCACCCAAAAGAGAGGATTCCATTCTATTTAATTAAATATAAATTAAAATTCTCATTCATTTAAAATTATGGGAATCATTTCTAAATAAAACATTTTAAGGATAACTATACTCAAAGAATATTTTTTGAAAACAACACTTTTAATGTTAAATCCCTAGGGATAATATAGCTTTAGTGGAACACTAGTACCACATACCTTAGTGAAAATGTTTTATAACCAAACATAATAAGTAATTTCTCATGATCGATCCACTAGGAGGGGACAACCTAATTTCATAGTGGTCTCCAATCATCATCATTGTTTAGTTAGTGTTGTGATTTTCAATCCCGGTATGTGAAACTAAGAAAATACACTTATAAATCATTAGAATATTAGAACAAGTCAGCCTACTCAGATAACAGAGATTCCCTTGTTCCTAATCCCATTTCATAAGTCAGACCAAACAGAAATTCTAAAAAACACATTCCATGAATTATTATCACATAGATAAATTATCAATATCCCTAAAAACATATTTCCATTTTACTCACACAAAATCACTTTCAAATATAGTTTTAATCACTTACACAATTCATAAAATACCCTTTTACATAACCCAATAGTAGCAAACAACTCATCAACCACTTCCATGGGAAACCCCATTTTTTAATTCACACATAATCCAACGTCATTTTATAATCAAAATTTTCATCATATAAACAATTTAAAATTCATATTCAAGAGCACACGAAAAGTTAAACATTCAAATATATGAAATATTCTGTTAAAAACCTACTTTAAAACCCATTTACACCTTAGGTTCTTATGAAAACATGTATCCTACCCTTCAAAAAACCCACAAATCATTTCCAAAAAACACTATTTTAAAGAACACAAAAAACATAGCCATTTTTATTTATGAAATCCATTTCCATAAAATAAGAATTCAAAGACCTTATAAAACACTTTTCAAACCACATAAATGAAACATAGAACAATTAAATATTAACCAAGAACAAAAATAAAATCACCAGACAAATTATAGAGTATGGAAACACCTACATCAACCTTGTTTACTTATTAATGATGATGAAAAAATCAAATTGCAACACCATAAAAACCGAGAAAGTTAGGATCCAAAAAATATATAAATATTAGGCCCTAATGAACATAAGAAATCCATGAATTGATAAACCAACTGTAACACCCCATGCTTCCACGATACGCTTCTCAATCAATAATGCAATAGCTTGCATTGTACGCAAGTTCGAGATTCTAACACACCGCGACCAATTAAAATAGCCATTATGAATAGTAATACCCACCTTTTGAAAATATATATATTTTATATTTAAAAATGGACTTTATTTTTGGATTCTAAATATCAAAATTAGCCTATGTTGAATTTTCGGTACTTTTCTCAGAACTTCCAATTTTTTATAAATAGTGAAAAATACTTAAAAACAAATTTTTTTAATGAAAATAATTTATAGTGATAAATTATACAATTGAGTTATTTTAAATTATAATTAGAATATATTTTTACCATTTTATCCAATGGTTTTCATTATAATTAATTTCACTTTGAAATTGGACATAAACAATTGTCAATCTTTTGATATATATTGTTTCTTAAAAACACGCTATTTGTTGTGACAACGGGAATTAGTTATAAAATTAATTAATTCAACTTATATGATTGGAAATTTTTAAAACATACATCATTTCTGAATTTGTAATATCAATTATAGAATAGGGTGAAATTTTCACATTGTTCTGAAAAACATCAATTTTTTATGAATAGTGAAACCACTAAGTGGTAGTTAAAAAACTGATTTTTTGTTTAAATGAAACATTACCACTTCTTTGATTTGATTTTCAAATATAGAACATACATGGTTGTAATTAGTAAGTAAAATTTGGTTCAATGGGATTAAAATAATTTTTTGGTGAATAGTAACTTTTAAGTTTAATTAATCGCGATTAAAGGTAATTAGTGAAATTTAAGGTAAAGATAATGGTATAATAATATGAAATGACCTTGAAACCTGTCCTACACCTATTGTATGAGTCATGGCTGACCAATAAAATCCATGCGTCAACTTGGGGACCCCATGGAGCCACTTTGGTAGGGAAATGACATTAAAAACTTTTTATTTAATGTTAAAATAAAAATGTCACAAACATGAGTTGTTTTACTAAAACAATTTTTTAATTGTGTTATACAAGTAATTTTTTTACTATAAATATTCATTGGAAATATAAAAATATTTCCTACATGATGATATTATTTCTATAATTTTTATACATTAAATAAATTAAATTTTATATGACACAATGATGATGCAGTGATTACCTCATTAATTAACGATTTAAATAAAATGAAAAGATAATGTAAAATATAAGGATTACACTTGTCAAAAATCTATTGGATGAGCATATTTAGAAACCTTATCACCTTATCCTTGAAATATATCATTTTGGGACCTTTATAATCCGAAAATCATTTCATAATAATGTAACATTTCAATCTTTCCAAGAGTGCCCCTCCTCTCCTCTTATAAAAGGCCCCCACCACTACCACCTTATTCACACCTTCCAATCCATTTGGATCAGCCAAACTCTGCAAAAATACTCTCCCAACGTCCCTATCTTAGTCCTAGAATCCTAAATTTTGGAATAAGTCTTCCCAAGTAAGCCTTTGGCTCAAATCAAAAAGAGTTACCCAATTTTAAGTTAATGTCTTCTCTAATGTTGTTTTGTTTTATTTTGATTCTCCAACCCCCTAAACTCTTTTTATTCTTTTATTTTGTAACAACACCAGTATCCTCAATATACTAGGATGTTTTTATGATATTTATTTGATTTACACTTACACACACCTTCGTCTAATGGTTAAATAACATACTGTTTCTGTGGGTGGTGAAATACCGCCTCACGAAACGATAATTGTTCAATATTCTTTTAACACCTCTAATGGTGGCCATTTTGATGAAACTATTTTCGTATATGATATATATATTATGTTTATGTATTCCTTATTATTCTGTATTTTTAATTTATGTCATACCTTTATGGTTTCCATTATGGGTAAATGCGACAATTTCATTTTAGGAAGTGCGGACTACCTCCCCCTCAAAGTGATTTGAATCGTTAATGCCATATGTAGGATGTATAAAGGATGGAGTAAATGGAATTATACATTATATTATAATGTAATTATAGTATACCTTTATATAATTATCATTTCATTCCATTAAATATGAAATATAAATGAAAGTTGTGTTCATGCATACGTATGGCTTACCGTCTCCATGAACAGTGCATTTCATTTCTTACCTCTAAATGTTACGTAATATTATGAATGAATGTATATACTGTATATGTATAATATATATGATATCTAAATCATGAATATAATTATGGATATAATGGATATTTTACCACATGAACAACTTGTAATTATAAAAAGTTTATTGTTGACTCAAGTACCAAAGATCGACAAAACGACCGTTATTAACTTAAATGACTACATAATTTTCGTAACATTGTAATAAGTGATATAAAAGGGATAAAGAACATGAAAAAGGTTCTTACTAAAGTAGATATTAATTCTATTTTATTATCCAGGAGGTTAAAGAGCGGTCGAGTCAAGTCAGACACGAGGTAAGGGAACTTTTTAACCCATTTTCCATTCTTTAGGTTAATCTCCTACTTTCAAATAATGTCATAATATTATTATATCCTATATTGTATTTGTAATTTCATTATGTGTACTTATAGTGAATACACATAATAGAACTATTTTATTTAAAAAATGATATTTTTAAGGTACTTTGTCTCAATCTCCATTCATTGAGGCATATTTTGTTTTATACACAAATTTCGTTTATAAGGTGAATAAACCCCTTTAACTTTTACATTTATTCAAAAGGAATATTTTTATACGAAGAGTTTTATTAAACGAAAAAAAGGAATGTTTTTCATGTTGTACGTATGCGGAGACAAGGACTTCTCCACCGCCATGACCATTATTTTAGTTTCGGCTTCCTCTACAAGCCATAACTTTTTTTAAATGAAAAATAATTACAATGTTTTAATTTTCTTTTATTTTGGAATTGAAAATGGTTCTAAAAATGTTTTTATTATATCAATGTGTTGTATTGATATGTTGTGATTGAAATGTGGAAATGTTATGTTTCCTTTATGTATGTGTTATGTGATACGATTATGTTATGGTTTATGATATGTTTAAACCTGTTCATATGAGGAATGCATTGGACTTAATAAGTGACGGGTGGAGCTCGCTATAGCTCCTCGATGCATCATCAGGTCTCATGAGACAAACTAGTGTCTTGGCACGAGGCCTTGACAAAATATTATTTGTAGTCTTGGCACGAGGCCTTGGCTACATGGTTATGATAGTCTGGAATTATGCATTCCATCATTGTGAAAGTGGTTATTAATATTGCATGTGATTATTCAACCAGTAGAATATACATGTGAATAAGTAAATGGCATTATTTCATTTTACTTTTTCCATATTATGTTTAAGTTCATGTTTAAAAGTCTTTTGTTTAGTTATATATTGCCTTAAATGTTTATGTTTATTTATGAAAGCTTCCGCTATATTTTTATCCTTACTGAGCATATGAGCTCACCCCTTTCAATGTTTTAATTTTTTCCAGGATGTGAAGAAGTATTTTAGGAATGAACCGCAGGGATAGTCTGAAGGGGATATGAGTTTGGAAAACAGAGACTATGTTGTTGTGAATTTTCACTTTATGATGTAATGTAACATTTATGAATGTATCTAGTGTTTCCAAGGATACTAAACTAATCGGTCTTTCGAGCCTTGATCTTTTGTGATCATGCCAATGTTACGAAGTAATGCACCGACTCTGGGTAACTGGGGTCAGGGTGTTATAGTTGGTATCAAAGGCAGTTTAGTACTAACCTTGGAAGCTAGATTTAGATAAACTCTGATTAGGGAGCATAGCCATAAGATAGACTTTGAGGATTAGTATAGAAGGACTTCCTAGAATTTTGTTGTTGTAGATATTTTTTGGGTTTTTCGAGAAATACATCCCTGTCTGGATACGATCAGGTAGAGGCAGCTCTGGCACAGATGTACCTAGGGGAAAAACCCGAAAATACCACTATGAGCTAGACTCAAATGAGAACTGGTGCACAACAACGGGCCTTGCTGCACTCTTGGTTACGACACTCCCGGGGGATATGTTTAGGATAATTCTCATTTTCTTTACAAACCATTATGATGGGTTTATGAGTATATACTTCCTCAAAGAAAACATTTCTTTTTATGATTATGGATTATATCCATAAATTGTTCAATTTATGTTAAGTGTTTTACAAGTATGGAATTATGTATTTTGATTCATAAACTAATCTAGTTTATGCCATTGTTTAGAAATGGCGCCTAGTGGAAGGAATGGAAACCGTATCAATGCACGCAATCCGGGTAGGGATTTCCCTCCTGCTCAAGATAATTATTGTGGAGCTGGAGATACAACTGGTGCTGATCAACTTATCACCATACTTGGACAACTCACTCAAGTTATGAATAGTATCCTTACTCGTATGGAGCACCCTGATCCGCAACATGGAGGATCAATGTTAGACCACTTCATGAGGCAACAACCACCAACATTTAATGGGGGTACAAATCCATTAGAAGCTGAGCAACAGATAAACTCCTTAGAGAAAATATTCCATGCCTTGGGGAGTATTGAAAGGGAGAAGGTTGTCATGGAATTTTACCGCCTCACTGGAGATGTTGATCAATGGTGGTCGCTGATTCAAAACACAAAGGAAGATGAAGAAGTATCAAGTATGGAATAGAGGGAGTTTAAGGAAATTTTCTTAGAAAAATACTTTCCACATGAACATCGAGCAGATATGGAAAGGAAATTTCTGAGTCTGAGGCAGAAGGAGGATGAGAATGTCACAAAGTATGAGGCTAACTTTACAAGGTTAGCGAGGCATGCTGCAGATTATTTACATAACCCAAGAATCAAGATTGATTGTTTATTTTATGGGTTAAAACCATTTCTCCGTCGAGCATTAGTCTCACAAACCTTCTCATCGTATGAATATATTGTCTCATGTGCTATCAAGACGGAAAAGGAATTCTCTAAACCTTATGATAATATAGTAAAGCAAGAGAAGAAGATAACGGTGGAACAAGAGAAAGATAAAGGGAAAAAGGGAAAGAAGGATTTTCCATTATGTGATAATTGTGGGAAGAGTCACCCTGGTACTTGCCAAAAAGGAATGGGAGTTTGTTATAAATGTGGAGAAAATGGTCACCATGGTCATGATTATAAGGGAAAGAAAGAGGCTATCAATGTTGAATGCTACAATTGTATAGAAATGGGGAATTATTCAAATGAATGTCCTAAGCGTCAGGGAAACTTACCTCAAAAAAGGCCAAGGGATCAAGGACGATTTTATGTTGTTACTACAGTTGAAGTGCAATAATTATTGTATTGGTGCTTTTGGACTCAAGGATTATATTCTGGTTATAAGAATAATATGATATATATAAGGATTGTACTACAGTACTTTTTGTTTTCATTACGGTTTTAATATGATGAAGGTAATCATATTTTTAGTATGTGACAATAAGAGAAACTTTACATTGTTTGGGGAATCTGATGTTACAATTGATTTTGGAATTTAGAGACCTTTTAGAGAATGTCTGGAAAGAGGTATTTTGGATAACTATAAAGGATGGAATGGATTAAGTTGAACCTTGGATTGTGTTGTTTAAGGTTAAAACATTTCTGACGATTATTTTTGGAATATTATAATACTATAGTTTTTGGAAAAGGAAAACCTGCAGTTTGTGGGATAACCCGTCGCGTCGGAAAAGATATAGGAATTGAACCTACAGCCATAGTGTGATAGGCCTTTATTGCCTACCACTAGCCTACAGGAAGTCCCTGGTTATTACAAAATAGTTTTCCTAATCTAAAAGGTATGTGGTAATATTTGGAACCTTATAAAATTAGGATAAATAGAATATTTTTGGGTTCTGTTACCATTTGAAGTGAAAGATGGGTTCATGGTAAAATTTTATTAAAGAATGAAAGGCTACATGACAAGTAAGTATATTTCCTTACGTTCTTAGTAAATATCATAAATAAATTCCACATCTTTATGAAAGGTAACTTAAAACAAAAACGTTGTTGGTTAACTTTTCCAACTGAGGATTCAATGACCATTTAACCGATCACGAGTTTGTAATTTTCTTGTGGTTAACTTTCTCTTAATCCTGTTTTCTACAACTCTCCATCAGACCTTGATGGTTTGTTTCTCCTCCATATCCATATTTTCATAGAATCCTAGTATGGGCTATCTCGGGTGACCTTTGTACTTCTCTTTCTTTCTTTTAATGTTATATTTCTATTAACCATATTTCTAATCTGGGTTTCCCTCAAAGGTATGTTCTATTTTCAACCTTTTATATTCAAAAAAAAATTAAAATTGTGAGGATGCAATTTATTTAAGGAGGAGAGAATGTAACACCCCAAGCTTCCACGATACGCTTCTCAATCAATAATGCAATAGCTTGCATTGTACGCAAGTTCGAGATTCTAACACACCGCGACCAATAAAAATAGCCATTATGAATACTAATACCAACTTTTTGAAATTATATATATTTTACATTTCAAAATGGACTTCATTTTTGGATTTGGAATATCGAAATTAGCCTATGTTGAATTTTTGGTATTTTTCTGAGAAATTCCAATTTTTTATGAATAGTGAAAAATACGTAAAAACAAAATTTTTAATCAAAATAATTTATAGTGATAAATTATACTATTTAGTGGTTTTAAAGTATAATTAGAATATAATTTTACCATTTTATTCAATGGTGTTCATTATAATTAATTTCACTATGAAATTGGACAAAACCAATTGTCAATCTTTTGATATATATTGATTCTTAAAAACACGCTATTTGTCGTGACAGCGGGAATTAGTTATAAAATTAATTAATGCAACTTATATGTCTGTAATTTTTTAAAACATACATCATTTTTGAATTCGGAATATCAATTATATCTTAGGGTGAAATTTTGGCATTGTTCTGAAAAACTTCAATTTTTGATGAATAGTGAAACCACTAAGTGGTAGTTAAAAAACTGATTTTTTGTTTAAATGAAACATTACCACTTCTGTGATTTGATTTTAAAAAATCCGACATACATGGTTGTCATTAGGAATTAAAATTTGGTTCAATGGGATTAAAATAATTTGTTGGTAAATAGTAACTTTTAAGTTTAATTAATCTCGATTAAAGGTAATTAGTGAAATGTAAGGTAAAGATAATGTTAGAATAATATGAAATGACCTTGACAGTTGTCCTACACCTATTTTATGAGTCATGGCCGACCAATACAATCAATAGGTCACCTTGGGGACCCCATGGATCCACTTTGGTAGGGAAATGACATTAAAAACATTTTATTTAATGTTAAAATAAAAATGTCACAAACATGAGTTGTTTTACTAAAACGATTTTCAAATTGGGTTATACAAGTAATATTTTTTACTATAAATATTCATTGGAAAGATAAAAAAAATTCATACATCATAATATTTGTTTTATAATTTTTAAACATTAAATAAATTAAAATTTTTTTGACACAGTGATGATGCAGCGATTACCTCATTAATTAACGATTTAAATAAAATGAAAAGATAATGTAAAATCTAAGGCTTACACTTGTCAAAAATATATTGGATGAGAATATTTATAACTCTTATCACCTTATACTAGAAATATATCATTTTGGGACCTTTAGAATCCGAAAATAATTTCATAATAATGTAACATTTCAATCTTTCCAAGAGTGCCCCTCCTCTTCTCTTATAAAAGGCCCCCACCACTACCACCTTATTCACACCTTCAAAGCAATTTGGCTCGGCCAAACTCTACACAAATACTCTCCCAACATCCCTATATTACTCATAGAATCCTTACCTTGGGAAGAAGTCTTCTAAAGTAATCCTTTGGCTCAAATCCAAATGAGTTACCCGATTTTAAGGTAATCTCTTCTCTAAGGTTGTTTTGTTTTATATTGATTCTCCAACCCCCTAAACTCTTTTTATTCTTTTCGTTTGTAAAAACACCAGTATCCTCAATATACTAGGATGTTTTTATGATAAGTATTTGATTTACACTTACACACACCTTCGTCTAATGGTTAAGGAACGTACTGTTTCTGTGGGTGGTGAAATACTGCCTCACGAAATGATGATTGTTCAATATTCTTTTAACACCTCTAATGGTGGCCATTTTGATGAAACTATTTTCATATATGATATATATATATATATTATTTTTATGTTTTCATTATGCTTATTTATTTTTCATTTATGGCATACCTTTATGGTTTCCATTATGGGTAAACGCGATAATTTTATTTTAGGAAGTGTGTACTACCGCCCCTTCAAAGTGATTTGAATCGTTAATGCCATATGTGGGATGTATAAATGATGGAGTAAATGGTATTATACATTATATTATACTCTAATTATAGTATACCTTTATATAATTATAATTTCATTCCATAAAATATGAAATAGAAATGAAAGTTGTGTCCATGCGTACGTACGGTTTACCGTCTCCATGAATGGTGCATTTCATTTCTTACCTCTAAATGTTACGTAATATTATGAATGAATGTATATACTGGATATATATGATATATATTATATCTATGTCATGAATATAATTCTGGATATAATGGATATTTTACCACATGAACAACTTGTAATTATAAGAAGTTTATTGTTGACTCAAGTACCAAAGATCGACAAAACGACCGTTATTAACTTAAATGACTACATAATTTTCGTAACATTTTAATAAGTGATATAAAAGGGATAAAGAACATGAAAAAGGTTCTTAATCAAGTAGATATTAACTATAGTTTATTATTTAGGAGATTAAAGAGCGGTCGAGTCAAGTCATACTTGAGGTAAGGGAACTTCTTAACCCAATTTCCATTCTTTGGGTTAATCTCCTACTTTCAAATTATGTCATAATATTATTATATCCTATCTTGTATTTGTAATTTAATTATGTGTAATTATAGGGAATACACATAATAGATCTATTTTATTTAAAAAACTATCTTTGTAAGGTACTTTGTCTCAATCTCCATTCATTGAGGCATATTTTGTTTTATACACAAATTTATTTTATACGGTGTATAAACCCCTTTAACTTTTACGTTTATTCAAAAGGAATATTTTTATACGAAGTGTTTTACTAAAAAAAAAAATTCTTGTTGTACGTATGCGGAGACAACGACTTCTCTACTTCCATGTCCATTATTTGAGTTTCGGCTTCCTCTACAAGCCATAACTTTTTTTAAATGATAAATAATTACAAAGTTTTAATTTTCTTTTATTTTGGAATTGAAAATGGTTTGGAAAATGTTTTTATTATATCAATGTGTTGTATTGATATCTTGTGATTGAAATGTGGAAATGTTATGTTTCCTTTATGCATGTGTTATGTGATACGATTATGTTATGGTTTATGATATGTTTAAACCTGTTCATATGAGGAATGCATTGGACTTAATAAGTAACGGGTGGAGCCTGCTATAGATCCTCGATGCATCGGCAGGTCTCATGAGAAAAACTAGTGTCTTGGCATGAGGCCTTGACAAAATATTATTTGTAGTCTTGGCACTAGGCCTTGGCTAAGTGGTTATGATAGTCTGGAATTATGCATTCCATCATTGTGAAAGTGGTTATTGATATTGCATTTGATTATTCGACCAGTAGAATATCCATGTGAATAAGTAAATGGCATTATTTCATTTTACTTTTTCCATATTATGTTTAAGTTCATGTTTAAAAGTCTTTTGTTTAGTTATACATTTCCTTAAATGTTTATGTTCATTTATGAAAGATTTCTCTATATTGTTATCCTTACTGAGCATCTGAGATCACCCCTTTCAATGTTTTAATTTTTTCCAGGATATGAAGAAGAATTTTAGGAATGACCTGCAGGGATAGTCTGAAGTGGATTTGAGTGTGGAAAATGGAGACTATGTTGTTGTGATTTTTCACTTTATGATGTAATGTAACATTTATGAATGTATCTAGTGTTTCCAAGGCTACTAAACTAATCGGTCTTTCGAGACTTGATCTTTTGTGATCATGACAATGTTACGATGTAATGCACTGACTCTGGGTAACTGGGCTCGGGGCGTTACACCAACCTCCTAGAGAAAGACACCCCTAATAAGAATATAAAAACCCATAAAAAATTGTGTAAAGAAACAGAATAAGGCACTTACATTAGCGATTTTAGAGAAACTGCATCAAATACACCCAATGGAGGGAACCCAATGGATAGAGAGGAAGGGGAGGCATACATGGGCCTGGGAAGGCTGTATGGGTCGAAAAAGAGGAATTTGGGCCTAAATAGCAGTTATAGATAAAAATAGACACCCAATATTAATTAAATCGACAGGTAGTATGATTTTAAAACATATTTTTTAAAACAATGAACCTCTATCTACATAAGAATGAACCTACAACATAGTTAGTCTTCATGGAATAACTTATTGTGTGGAAGCCATGTGGAAAAATCTATCCGAAAATTGAACCTACCTCATTGTTACCTGTAGAATGTAACAAAATTTGGATGACAGTGTGTAATCCATGCGGTAGATACTACCTCCAACTAGCCTCCTACCACACAGTTAACTGGTCATGGGTGCACGGTTTCTACTAACTATTGACCAACTATTCACAACACTCCATACACAAAACAATTTACACTTTTCTTAAAAAATAAAATGGAAAATCGTGGAAAATAACAAGAAATGATAAAAAAATAAAATACCTCAAAATTTATATCAGTCACACAGGTTTCCTGAGATATTAACTGATAAAAAAACCTAAAAAAGAAAAAAAATTATAAAATAAAAAACTGGAGTGTGATAGTAAATATTTTTTTATATTCGATATACTATATCTTTTGATCACTATTATTAACTATACCAAAATGTGACTATAATGTGACATGGAGTTACCCTATTTATTATATCAGACCAAGATCACAGGTTCACATCTAACATTTGGAAATCCCTTTTTAAGTCATTAGGAACAGAATTAAATTCCATCACTACAATTCATCCTCAATCAAATGAACATTCCAAAAATTTATTTAGAAATTGGAGGATATGATTTGATTTAGTTCAATAGATTACATGCAGTGTTTTCATCAACATAATTCTTTAGTAATTTTTTCTTATAATAACAGTTCTAATTCTAGTATACTGATGGGAACTATTTATGGATTATATGGAAAGTTGGGCCGAACTATATAATTTTTGGATGAAATCGTGGAAAAAAATTTTATGGGACCAAAATTACTACAGCAAGTGGCTGAGAAAGTGACGATGATCCGAAATTACAAGAATAATTCTCAATGTATAAATATTATTAATGAAGATAAAATGAGGAAATACTTTTCATTCGATGTAGGTGGTCATGTTTTTCCTAAAATATCCCATTGGAAATGTTTTATAAATTTTGGTAAGAATGGAAATCTAATTACATAGTAAATTTGGCCTTAATAAATCCGGGAGAATGTTGTTCCAATTGCCAACCAATTATCATTTCCTCTGACTTTATATTATGTAAAAAATGTTTTTCATATTTTAATGATAATAAAGTATGTCTAATATTCATCTCACATTTTTAGCATAGAATTATTTGAACTTGATGTGAACCTCTCTTATAATGATAAACCTATTCATATACTTGATCATAGAGAGTATGTATTATAAAATAAGGTAATTTACCAGGTAATAATTTTGTGGATTATCCACATTGTTGAAGAAGAAACATGGGAATAAAAAAATTATGAAGAAAAAGTATCCTCATCTATTTATTGAGTAAATAAAAATTGTGAGGATTCATTTTCAAGAATCTGTGGAGAGTTTAATGACCCTGGTACTTAAAATAAATTATCATGGAATTAAATAGTTACATTCATTATAAATTAATAATGAAAAGGTGATATTTATTTAAATTTATGAATCAATAAAAAATATTAGTAGATTTACCTATGAAGGTACAAAAAATTTCATGTATCTATAAATTAAAAATATAATATATTTATATATTGGAATAAGTGATTAGTTATTTTTGAAAGGAAAAATATAAATTTTTCTATTTCTGTTAAAACATAAATGTTACTTTTTAATTTTATGAATAAAATAATGATTTTAAAACATAATTTTCATAAAATAGAATCATAAATTATTTTTTTTTATTTTTTGAATATATGATAATCTAATGAGTCATTTTTTATTATTTCATGTTATTATAAAATCAGATATAATTTTAAATTTTTTATATTTTGAATAAATTTTGAATATAATTAAAAGTTAAATTTATCAAATTTAGAATATTAATTTCTTGAAATTTAAATCATTTTTTATTTTGATAAATTGATAAATTGTTGGTGTTAAATTTGATGATTTGTCTAAGACACTTGATTTTTTAGTGAATAGTGAAATATGATAGTTGGAGTATTTAAAAAAGTCATGATATAATGAATCGTAAATGATTTACAATTGAAATAAATCCAGAATATAGAACATTAATAAATTATTTTAATAAAATTAGTGATAAATCTAAAAATAGTCATAATCTTGAGAAAAAATAATAAAATTACGAATTTGAGAATGATAAAACACCAATCTCTTCCACTATTAGTTGTACCCCTCACCACCTCTTGACCGAGTGTCCTGAAGGCCTTCATTTTTTATTATATTTTATAATCCAACATTCGAGGGGTGAGGTGGAACCCTTAAAAGGCCTGAAGGAATAGAGACCATTAAATGACCCATACGTCTTAGAGGGAATTACCCAGACAAGGCAATTTGGAACTGTTCCTCCCCTATCACATGTCTAGAAATAAGCACTCCACCTTCGTAGGGATGGTCGGCTAGATGTCTTGTGTAGATCTACACACTCCTAGTACCGATGGAAATGCCATCCTATGTCATTCTTCCAATTTCACTCATCTCTTACCTGGTGAATTCACATTCTTTGAATCCTCATCTAGATCATTTCCTCTTGTAGTCTGACTAGAACATCTGTATATTCTTGTTTCCCAAAGGCCTTAGAATGGCCATATGGCCGTGTATCTTATTTAATTTATTCCCAATTCTCTTTTAATGCCACTTTCCCATGTCCATGAACTAATGGTCTCACAAAAATTCCAAATCCATGGGCCTTATTAAGATTCCAAGGATGAGATTTTGAGAGGTAAAATCCTATTTCTTTTTCATTTATTTTCATTTTATTTTCATTTTTTTCTTATTATAACATTTCCTCCCCTTATACAAGTGGACTGAAATATTAGTATCATTTATATACTATAATTTAATCTTGTTTTTGGAAAAATTTATCATCAAACCCCTTCTCTTATCCTATTTATTCCTAAAAAAATCATCATGATGTGCTGATTTATGGACATCATGGATGATGTGTTTTCATTTTCCTTTATCGGTATCATGGATGGTAAAAGAAAATTATTATGGTTGAATCAGATTTTATTAGACATATGATATGTTAATTTATTATAGGAAATATTTTATACATTATAATAATTAATAAAACAAAGGTGGTTTTTAAGGATCAAAATTCGCCAAAATAAACTAATATTCATCACTAATGTTTTATCTATTGACTAATCCTTATAATATACAACCAAAATGATATTTAAGAACAAATAAAATTATATTATTTCATTAAAAACATGCAATTTCAGTTCTTGACTACTAATTTTTTTACAGGACAATCCATACATGTTAACAAGTAAACCGATCATGAAAAGAAGAGAAACAATCACTCCTAAATAATAAAATTGTATATTATAACTCAAAAAATGCCTTAAATATACATAATAAAATATTAATAAATAAAATACATGTATAAAATTGTCTTAATCAATTAATTAATGGATTTAACATGATTATCTATTAAATTAAGTTCATGTGAAAAACACATTATGGCATAAGGAGAGCAATTTTACCAGAACCTCCCTTTTTCGTTGAGGTTACACTTTCTGTCTCATTAACCCAATTAAATAATTAGTTATTATTATATAATCCTCCAAAAAAATTTATAAATGTTATAAATATACACTTATCATAATAATTTATATTTTACGGGTAGCTTCAAGTTTTATAAGGCTCATTTCTCAATTAATCGTGATAAGCAAACTGATTTAAGTGAACTTCTTGATTTGTCACTAAATTTAATGTGCAATTCATAACCAATTAATTGTGTAGGTTTATGTGGGAGTTAAACTATTTGGTTACTCTAAGTGTAACTATGATGGTTACATCATATGGTAGCTGTGCAGATTATCATGTAAGTTAGCTGTGAGGGTTACAAATCATATGGTCTCGATAAGGGTAATAATATCAAGTATTTAATTTCCCAATTTACCTTTATGGTTTTATTTAAGGTTTCTATGTGTTTTGGAGTAAACAATGTAAGTTATTTGTGAGGGTTACAAATCATATGGTCTCCATAAGGGTTACAATATCATTAATTTAAGTTCCCAAGTTACCTTTGTGGTTTTATTTAGGTTTTCTATGTGTTTTAGAAAACACAATGTATGTACATGATAATTCAAGGGTTAGATGTATATATTAAAGAAAATGATTTCATATGTTTATAATTATACATGGACTAAAGATTTTTTTATGTTACATACTAAGAATATACTGTCCATTCTATGTTTTAAAATTCTATTCATATGTTTTATGGATTTGTAAGAGAAAATAACAGTAAATTTTGAATGTTCTACATGATTCCTGTTTTAATAAAAACTTATATATTTTTGATGAAATGGATATAGTTTTAATTCATCCACATTATATGATTGTGGGTTTTAGTGTTATCCACTATCAAAAGTAATTTTTATTTTATGACATAAAATTGTCAAAAAGTTCATAGAATTATTTATATTAGTTTCTCACAAAAATGAAGAAAAAAATTTGAAGAAAAATTATTTTTTTGATGAATAGTTGTTCTTTATTAAAAATTGAATTTTTTTTACCTTAAAATTTACAAATAAATTAATATTTATTATGAATTTTAAATATATATTTCAAAAATAAGTTAATATTTTCATAGAATCAAATTTAATTTCTTAGTTATAATTGTATTATTTTAAAAAATAATGGTACTTTTAGGCATAGTGTTTTTTGCATATAAGATGATGAACATGGAGTTTTTAAATATATAAATCTTAGTTTCAATATTTATATTACTAATTAATATTAATTCCATGATATTTTGTAGGTCATTTATGATTTTTAGGAATTAGAAATGCATTAAACTAACACATTATGTGTCATAAATTGATAAAAAAAGAAATATATTTCTATTTTCTTTCATAATGTATTTAAAATATAAATATATTATTAATCACACTCAGATATCCATCAAATATCATTACAAAAAAATGAAGGATATGTTTCATGTAACTTTAACTCCATTTATTTATATAATTTCTCAATATGAAAAGTATGAATATTGATGAATGAATTTTTCATGTAATTGTTTATTTTTAGGTGGGAATTAGGCATCAATATAATGATCATATTTATATATAATATTAAAAGAAATATTTGACATATATATTTTAATTATAGTATAACATCATCATTTAGGTGAATAAAACATAGAAGATCAATTTATATTGTAATGAAAACAAGGGGAAATGGAACTTTATCCATCTCCAATATATAGGAATCAAGGATATATTAATCCAATGATATGTTCATTCTCTATAATTTATTGTATGGTTTTAAATTTTCATCATATATTATTAAAACATATATCATGCATGTGTGGGGTAGAAATAGGGAAAAATATATTGAATTTTCCTGAAAACATATGATAATAATTTTCATGTCATTCATGATCTGTATGAATCAACTACACATCACTCTAATAAGGGAATTTCTCATAATTATTTTAAATTTCATTTAACATTCACATTGTAACTAATTTGATTAATTACCTAAATGGGGAAAACATGGAAACAATAAATTTAAATTTATATAAAAATTTATAATTATTTTCCTCAAGTCATTTATTATCAAATGAAATAACCCAAAAAATAATCAGATTCTATTATTCCTTAACATGATCCAAATTACTATTTCATCATTAAATTTTAATATAAATTTCATGTCAGTGACAATGAAGTGAAAACAAATAAAATGGGTGTATATTCACATAATACATATTAGATCGATCCTCTAACCTATTATGATATCTATGAATCAATCTCGCATAATTTTAATCCACATATTTCTTTGTATGATGTTATGTATTATTTTATACTGTTAATAAGTAATATTAAAATAGAATCACCCATACATGTGTAAAAACAGATAAACCATGCTCGAATTAATGTGAAAATTTTAGTCAAAGATATTTGAGTCATTTAGCATCTAGAAGAATCAATCACCTGAAATTATGATATATAAAATTATCATTATGATTGAAAGTTTTTAAGGATGAACAAAACCTGATTATAATTTTTATTATGATGACTCTAAATTAATTTTTAGTGGTTTGAAACACAAATGTGTCCATGTAACATTTGATACCCTAGAAAAATAACTTGGTATCACAATATATCCTCAGAATAAACTCTTAAGTTTTTTTTGCATCCCCACGAGAAGATGACACATCATCTAATGTCTGGTGTGCTCATATTTATTGGATAATTATTTACTAAACAATTTAGAGTATCTAAAAAATGTTTCATGGGGTTAAAACAGAGAAACGTTCTTCTGATTATAATGATTTCATAGAAATTAAATAGTTTATGGAATATAAATATGTTAAAAAATAACAAAACATCATTTCAAGTTCCAAATCACAGAGATGACTTCAAATTTAAATTTAGTGTTTTAAAAGATGAAAACATGTTTATGACATTCATACACTAGTAAACAACCTTATATTTGAATGAAATTTAGAACAAAAAGAAGTTTAATAATTGAATTTACCTTTATAATGATTAATTTTTTATTGTATAATGTAGTTATAGATAATAAAAGAATTACTATTTTCATTTTAGGCCATTTTAGTGTACTGAATTTAGAACAACATTAAGTATTATAACCATTGATAATGTAGTTATTTCAAAATTATTGGTAAGAATTATATTTATATTAAATGTTTGCAGTAAATTCTAATTTTCACATATGGATGGGTAGATTCCCTCAACCAAGAGGATATTACCATATGATTCTCAATTATCAGAGGTTCCAAGGGCGAGGGTGTCATTGGGATTTTCCTTATCTAATCCCATGAATAAATTCAATAAATAATGAAACAATGAATCCATTTGTATAAGAATTTGAGGAATACATTGATCATGGACCGAACATTGTTTTCCAACCCACCTCATGAATTCCCCACTATCACATACCATATAATTAAGGCATGATCTATTGAAGTCATAGTTAATGTATTAAAAATATACTTGAATGAGTTTTTATATTTCAATTTTAATAAAATTATTATTATTATTATTTATTTTCAATATATCAATTTTTCATGATCAGAAAATATAATATTTAAATGTGATGAAACCAAAATTTTATTTTTTAAAAATATACAATACTAATAAAAAATATTTTTCATTAATTATATGATATTTAACTAACATTTATTTTTCTACAATATTTTTATTATTTAATATTTATTTACATATTATAATATTATTTTCCGAAGTCCAATATAATCATTATTACAATTAGAATATTATTAATTCATCAAAACCAAATATTTTTCAACAGATTAGATTTTATATATAAAATTTTTAAATATCATAATAATAGAATTATATGTATAAAATAAATATTATTTTTGAAATTATAATTTTGATATTATGAAACTGTTATTTTTTCATAATTTTCTAAGGGATTTTTTTTAATAAAAAATAAATATGTTCTGAATATATAGTATTTATTATGTTATCATAATTTCCCAATTGTGTTTTAATTAATAATAAAATTTTCATAAATACCCCCAAATATAGTTTTTCTTTATTAAAATTTGTTCCTATAAATATTTAATTATAATTATAAACCCTCAATGAATCATTAATAAAAAACACTATATTTTAATCTTTTATAACAAACTCTTTGTAAACATGAATTGCTTCAACATAACTGAGGGTAATATTTCAAGTATTTCAATTCATGGAATTATAAAATGTTTACAAAAACTCTTATATTGATGAATCCATGTCAATATATATTGCAGAGGATTTTAGCATTGATTATTTTATCACATTGAGTACAAAACCTATTCTTATAAATTATTGAACAATTACACCCTATTTTTCTATAAATAACGAACGAATCATAATCACAATATTATTTAATTAAAAGAAATTTATCATAAATTTACACTCAATAACCATTTCTAAAAACCTACTAATTTTTTCTAAAACGCAAAAGAAGCTCCTCCAAAGATTTTATAATTTCTCTGTCATGGTCAAGGATCCTCTCCTCTCCATTTTTATTTAATGTACATTCAAACTAATAAGACATTTGAATTTAAATTATTCATGATTCATTGTTTTTTTACATTTCAAATTAATATATCTATTATTATTATGCAATCATAACCCAACTTTCACTCCCACTAAATCCTTCCTTGAAAATTTATATTCACCCCTTATGTTGCTGAAATTTTCCATTGATATTCCATGCCAAATATTTATGAATGACAAACCCATCCCTATTTCACTCATTGGTATTCAACTATAGGGAGATATCATTAATTTATTGGGGACCTAATTCAATATATCACACAATCCATAATCCTAGGATTAATTATGATGAAATATGTTCTTACATTGAGTGATGAGTGGAGAACACAAATGAATTCTCATTATATGAATATGACTACTTGGAGTAGAATTATATTTCCCTCAAATTCATTGGGTAATATATTTATATCATTATATAAGTGTCATGGTTCATGTGTGTTTATCCTAATAACACTATATTATAATGACAAGGTTATCAAACTTGATTTATGCTTATGATTTCATATTTTAAATAGTTTTGAAGTCATTATGTTTCCTTCATGTTATCATCATATATCATAAATTTATATTCATGTTTATGATTGTGACATTTTTTATGTCACATTGATATCTCTATTGAATAAAATTTATTAATTTCATTATGATTGGTAGTGATTATTCTATTATTATGATTTATAGCTCTCCAATTTCTTATGTAAGTCCCCATGAGATCCGATCTAGTTTTAGAAGAGAGAAGAAATTTTAAAGTGATTTTAAGTGGTATTAAATAATGTTCTCTTGAATATGTATCTTGGTAATTTTATATTTACCTAATGTACCAATTACACTAGGCCTTATGATATTTTGTGACTTTATTATCTACGTTTTAATAATAATTCTTCAATTAATTTATATTAAACATATTGGTCGACATAGTTGGTATCAAATAAAATTATAGCTAATTTTAGGGGATAGGATTACCAAACCTTAGTAAAGATGATTAGATAATAATAAATATAGTAATAATACCATAAATGATGTCTAATTATAGATAATTTGTTTTCCAAGGAACACAATCCCTTTTGGGATGCTATAAGTGGATTTGGATTTGGAATAGTTATACATAGCGGTATAAACTATGAAAATGGTTTATTAGGATTTGAATCAATATTAACCTAATGAAAGAAAATTATACCTCTATATAAACCTTTTCTGCTACACTTGAGAGATATTATGTGGTAAAGTTTTAATCCATATACAACCCATTATGAAGTGATAAAAAAATTTCATTATATTTAATGTTAGAAACTAGACCATGTATAAAATATATTAGAACCTATAAATTCAAATGTAAAGGAATGCATGAAATAGACATGTTATTACATAAATGTATATATATTATATTTTATATGTTTTAAAATAACCATTCCAATTTTTCCCTTTAATTTAGTTAATTGTTGCACATTGTGGTAATTAAGTAAATAATCATTGAAATTATAAATGTAATTCCTTCCCAAACGAGATTCAGTACATATTGGGGCTTGGAGTCAAAAATAATCATGAAAATTCAAAATCGATTAACACTTGAATTGAATATAAACATTTATAATAGAGGGAAACTTGTATCCCACTAATAATGATAAATTGTTTATTTAGAAATCTATGTAAATATGTCCTTATACATTTAGTGTGTCCTCTAGTCATTCAATCATGAAACAATTTATCAATACCATTAAAAAAATTAACTCTATCCCTCTATTTTATGAGAAATATATGTTCATTTAAAATATTTACCATATATAGGGATAAATTTATCAATGCTTGATGTTGAAAAAAAATATGAATAATGAGGACGGGATTAATGTGGTGGAGATGAATGAATTTATAAAAATGATTTTTAATAAATGTTTTCATCGAACACTTTTTATAGACCTAGATTTATCATACATAAATATCACATAATTTTTTTGAATATGAAATGAATTTCATAAATAAACACACTAGGACTATAATGGTTTAGTTAATTTTGAGACTGGTAACATAATATTACTATTTATTGAAATAACATTAACATATCCCATAAATAACATCTCCATTTTTACTCCTAATAATAATTCCCTACAAAAAAATGAATTATAACTTGGAAAATGAAACATAATAAATAAAAATATAATATTCTTGTTATGGTTAATAATTGAAAATAAATAAACATAACATTACTATATGGGTATAAAACATGATAATATCATATAAAAATCATACCCAATATATAAAATATTCAAATCCTCTGTTATGAAATAAGGATTGGTGGTTCATAAGACATGATTATTAATTGAATAAAAAAACATGTTCTATGAATACATAACATTTCCACATGAAATTGACTTTTGGAAAACAAAAAATTTTATAACATTTTGATCATGTATAATTAGAAATAGGTTTACTGATTTTTTGAAGACATGAAATTATGCCCCAACATAAAATTATATACATGGAACCATTTCAACACATAAAATTATGAAGTGCCCAGATCAGTGTGAATCACTGAGAGGGGGAGGGGGTGAATCAGTGATCCCTTAAAACTTTTTACTAATTGATTCCTTATCAATTAAACCTCTATGGCTGGTTAAAGCCTCGATCCACTCTTCTTGTATCTCTCAACCTTTCCCGGATAATGCAGTAATGAAAAGGCATAGGACACAAGGATTTACAAGGTTCGGCACCAAAGGCCTACATCCTTGCCATGCTCTCCCAGCATGGATTCTCCCATTATAATCGGTTAGTATTACAATGGTCGATACAGAGTCCCACTGTATCTCTCCTGAGTCCCACAGGAGGGTCTTTATACTGCTTCACACAGTGTTACCAGAGTTCCACTGGCCTGCTCCAGAATCCCACTGAATACTTCTTCTCCCTGAGTCCCACAGGGTCTTCTCCTGGCTCCTCGAGTCACACGAGTAGCTCTTCTTCCTGTTCAGCTCTTCATGTATCTTCAGCAGCCTGGGATAAAGGCTGCTGGCCTTTCTCGGTACCTCTGATCACTTGTGATGATCAGGTCTTCTCGTCTTGCTCAGGATTTATCTCCTTCTTCTAAGGATGACCTGGCTTCTCTCTTCAACTACTGAATACTCAGACAACTGATATCTTTAACTTCAGTCTGGTCCAGTCTCACTTCACTTCAACTTCATGCACTGAATGCATGGCAACTCTGAATCCTCATGCACTGACTGCATGGCCTTCTCAAATCTCTTCAAGAACTCCTGGTCTTGGACTCCTCAAATGCACACCACTAATTTTTCTCTGTTCACGTGTGCACGTGCATGCATGCATACATGCACTTCCCTCTTTCTTCTCTTGGTGCAATAAACCCACAAAGGGTGTAGTATCTTTAAGCACACACCACCTTCTCACTTCTTCACACACTTTATTCTCTTTTAATTACACACATAAATGTGTGTTATACACTAGTGTGGATATCTTCTCTTCTTCTTAGTGTGTACACACTTTGGTTTGCACACACACTAAGGTTCGGTCACTTCTTTTAATTTGCACACACACACAACATAGGTTGAGTTGTGGTCTTCACTTGTTGCACACACATGACTTGGCCTTCACTTCTTCTTGCACATACCAAAGGCTACGGCCTCTTTGCTCTTTGTGTACTCTTCCACTTTGCACACATACTTTGTTTTTCTCTTTTAATCTTCAAGAGTGCAAAACCAACCCGTAGGGTCTTCCTCACTTGGCACACACACAAGGTGTGGTCTCGGGTTCTCCTTGCACACACAAGAGGCAAAGCCTCAGGTCTTCTTCCCCACTTTAGCGCACACACACAAGGTATGCAACCTACTGCCGCGTAGGGTCTTGGTGTAGCAAGCACACAGGGTGCGAGGTGCAAGGGCTCCACGGGCGCGCAACCCTTCGAGCACGCAAACTCCTCTTGCCGCGGGGCGCGCAAGTGCTGCACCCGCGGGCACTTCCTCTTGCCGCACAAGGGTGCGGGTAGAGAGGGAACAAGCCTCGGGCGCGCAGAGTGTTGCGGCCACGAGGTCTTCCTGCCGCGCAAAGGATTAGCGCGCAGGGGACTTCAGCCGCGCAAATCTTTGCACGGCGGCTTCTTCTTCGCGAGGCAGAGGCACACGCGGGACTCCGAGTTTTCAACAAAGGATCAGCGCATCAGCAAGCATCTCCAAGGCCTCGGGCTCTCTTTATATAGGCAGAGAAATTCCTCTGTCCATCCGTGTGTTGAATCTTGAATCACCGAAGATTTCGGATCTTCAAAAATCTTTCAAATCTTTATTTTTATCCTCTGTTTCACACGGGCTCATTTAATTATTGTTCCTCTACGTGCATGCGACTCAGAACGCATGCACGGCCTTCGGTTTAGGTCCAAACCATGCAAACCACCAACCACGTGGCCTCGGCAGCTTTGCTTGCCTCGGCCGAACATCGAAAATCTTCATTTGTTGCATGCAGGCTCATTTTAAACCATGGACGAGTTCCATAGGGCCAAACGATCTCAATGGACCCTTCAGCTTGATCAGAGGTGACCGGATACTCAAAATCCATCTTCGGGAGGCCTCTGGTTCAGCGGCGTCGTGGGAGATGCCTCGGCCGAGCTCGAGGTAGAGGATGGTGCGGTAGCCGTCGGATCAGGTGACCGAAAGACATCGGACGGCTGGATCAGATCGCGGCGCGCGGCAGATGAATCGTGCGACGCAAATCAAGCGCGCGATGAGACGGACGGCTCAGATCTGTCCCGGGTGAAATTTCCGTGTCCCACATCGAATCGGCTCGCGGTTTTGCCGCGGTTTATCAATATGCCGCTCCCCCAGCCCCCTCAATTGAATCTTCTCCCTCCACGGTGCCGCCCCGCACCGTGTTCTCCCTGCGGGCGCGCTCTGCGCCCACCTTGCTCCCTGCGGGCGCGCTCCTAGCGCCCACTATGCATACTCGGGTGCGCTCATGCGCCCCTGCTGCGCAGGCCTGATCCCCTGTGTGGCCCGGGGCTTACACACGGCCCCCCTACCTCTCGGGCTGGCCACATGGGATCCCCCCTTGGGTGTGGCGCCTTAGGCCCACATGTGCCTTGGGGGTTGAACCCTTAAGGCTGGCTTGAGATGGCAAATTTTTTTTGCAAGTAATAGAACAAGTACTTTGTTAAAAACAAAGTAACCAAGTTCAAATGCCAAATTCCACAACTCTTCATCTTCTCCCAAGCCATTCTTCTTCTCTTCCATTTGTCTTCTTCTTCTTAAGAATTCCTCCATTCATCCTCAACATTTATTTATTACTTAGGAATGGAAATTCTTGAAGGTTCTTCATCAACTGAGCTCCTGAATCACAGAAATTCTTCAATGAACTTCATTGATCTAATCAGAGATCAAGTTGGATCTTCTTCACATTCACATGCACTAACACTTAGTGCATGGACATCTTTAATCCACTTCATCCACTCAATAGTTGTGGATGGATCATCTTCAACTCCTCATGCATTGTCAATACAATGCATGGTCTTTAAACATGTTGTGACTTTGTATCCAGTTGATACAAGCTCTATGAACTTAAAGAACAGCTCATCAATCGTCAGATGTCCATGGAGAATGTTTCAACCACACTTTCCAATACCACTTAGTGAATCTCCTAAGTGACAGGCATCTTAGTACCATGGCCATTCTCCTTCATCACCATCACAATCACATCCTTTGACATTCACATCTTGACTCCTTGACATCCATTCATTCCAAGACAACTTCATGCCTCATTGACAACAAATGCAACACAATGCACTTCAATCTCCCCCTTTGTATTTGTTGTCGATATCACAACTTCAGCACATATGAATGGGTCAATATGTGTGCCCAAACTTTTCTCCCCCTTATTGGCAATCAAATGAAAAGGTGTGGTGTGGTTATCTTTCAAAAATCTCTTCCTCCCTTTGAATAGCATCTTCTTGAAAAGCACTAAGAGAGGGATGATGTCACATGTTCTCTTTAGCAAAGAACCTTTAGTAAATCAACTCTAAGTCTACTTGGGCTAACCCGGTGTAGAAAACAAGAGTGATATAACCATGATTTTTCAATGCTGTCCACAATTCTCTACACATGTGAGATCATGCTTCAGGGGTTTGAAAATTTTTCAGATATAACAATGAATTGCTAAATCCTGCACATACTTCACAAAACTCATTAGAAAGTTTAGTGCAATGATAAAGCTCCCCCTTTCATCCATTTGTCTTCAATCCATACTCCCCCTTAATTGACAAGATAAACTCAATTAAGAAACAAGGGATGAAAGTATGATTGGAATACCTTCACTTTTCTCAAGATGATATTATTCTCAGAACATCATCTTCTTCAGATTTGCTCCCCCTCAAGGGGTGCACTCCATTTTGTCCAAACCACTCTCCAGAAGAGAATGATCATCAACTTCAATTCCCTGAAATGTTAGCACATGTAAATACCAGAAGTATAAGGGAATAAGATGGAACCTCCTTGGTTCATTAATGTGAACAACAAGGTTGAGAAGATTCTCTCAACCGAGATGTCCCATTTTCACCATTCTTCACACTTGCACATTTGATCTTCAATGATGTTTGTGCTGGTGTGGATCTCAACACATCTTCATGTGAAACCTTCTTCTTCCCTTTTGCTTTAGCAATTGCCAGAGCTTCATCTTCAACTCTTTGTAGTTCTCTGGAAAGTTGCAACTGATGTGGCCATATGACAAGTAAATCATTTGGAAGAGTGGCCCCAGTTCTGGAAGTTCCACATGGTTCCTTAGATGCTGTCAAGCTACCTTTCTTAGGAAACTTGTTTTCAATAATCCCTTCTTCTTCTTCTGGATTGATTGTCTTTTTGAGTCCAGTCTGCTTCTATTTAATTTCATGGCTTCTTTACAAAGATCCAAGATATGTCCTTTCTTCCCACAGTAGAAGCATATTTTCTTGGTGGTCCTTCTAGATGACTCACCCTTCTTGGATTTAGACTCCAAGGACTTCTCTTCCATTTTCAACATCTTCTTGGGAGCTTTTTCAGATTTCTTCTTCTTGCTTCCCAAGGATTCTTTCTGAG
Source organism: Viscum album (assembly GCA_963277665.1). Classification (NCBI taxonomy): domain Eukaryota; kingdom Viridiplantae; phylum Streptophyta; class Magnoliopsida; order Santalales; family Viscaceae; genus Viscum; species Viscum album. The sequence goes on along the minus strand of OY728132.1, from coordinate 295,467,657 downwards.
CCAGGTTCAGTGATCTTCTCTTCTTTTTAGCTCTGGATACAGTTGGAGATTGACATGTATCTTTTTGACCACTTTTGAAATCATCCCAGATGTTGTCAAGTAATCCAAATCTATTTGCAGTAAACAGATGTCTCTGGACCTGTGGATGTTGCTTATTGCCTTCTGGCTTGCTCCCCCTTTGCATGGGCTTCCTCTGTGCTTTGGCATTCAGTGGATTGTACCAACAATCCTTTGCACAATGCCCATAATTGTTACAACACCAGCATTGTCCCACGAATCTTGACCTCTTCAGTCCTTCTGATTGTAGGGTACTCTTCTTGACCTGTTGTGCTGTTTCAGGAGAGCTCTGCTTCTTTACTGTCTTCATCCATATTTGTTTGGAATTATTCTTCCATCCTGCACTTTTTGTGGAAACACAATTAGAAGCATCAGTACAAGATGGTATGGATGGTACCTTCTTTCTAGAAGATGTTGCACTTTTATTAGAGGATGTCTTTCTCCTAGAATCATCCTGCTCAAAGCATACTTGAGTAGCAACATGTCTTCTTCCAGCTGACTGGGAGGATTCAGCTTTAGGTGATTGCAGATGTTTCAATATCACCTCCAGTTCTAAGTATTTCATGTTGAGGGAGTTCTTCTCATCCTCAACAGTTCTTAGCTTTCCTTCCCATTTCTCTTCCAGCTGCTTTATCTGGTCTTCATGCACCTTATTCATTTCATGTAATGAGTTGTCAAGCTCCTTCACCCTTTTTACTTTGTCTTCAAGTTGAGCATCTTTAACAACCATTGATACTCTATGCCTCTTCTCCAGTGCATGGTAAACATCTTTGATTATTACTTTAAAGATTTCTTTCTCAGAAAGGCTTCTTTGCAATTCTTCAATAGTGTCTTCATATCTTTCATTGCAAAGCGATACTGTTTCATCTTTAGCCTTCAACAGCTTTCAGAGAGTGTTGGTTATGCCAACCCTTTTATCCAATTGATCTTCCATTGCATTGGATTCTTCTTCTAACTGTGATTTTTCTTCATGAAGATCATGGATTCCTGTAGCTATACACTTTGCCACTTCCATGGGAACTATCTTCTGAAGATATTTGAGTGCCCTCTGAAGATCATTCATTGTTTCAACTTCATCACAGCTAGGACAGGCTTTCTTCATCTTCTTGGCCTGTTTCTTCTTTCTATTTTTCTGAGTCTTGGAAGATATCTCCATTTGAGGCTGGTCACTCATTTCCTCAAATCTGCACTCCATAAAGACTCCCTTGGATCTTTTAGAGGGAACCTCGCTCTGATACCAATTGAAGTTCCCAGATCAGTGTGAATCACTGAGAGGGGGAGGGGGTGAATCAGTGATCCCTTAAAAAAATTTACTAATTGATTCCTTATCAATTAAACCTCTATGGCTGGTTAAAGCCTCGATCCACTCTTCTTGTATCTCTCAACCTTTCCCGGATAATGCAGTAATGAAAAGGAACAGGACACAAGGATTTACAAGGTTCGGCACCAAAGGCCTACATCCTTGCCATGCTCTCCCAGCATGGATTCTCCCATTATAATCGGTTAGTATTACAATGGTCGATATAGAGTCCCACTGTATCTCTCCTGAGTCCCACAGGAGGTTCTTTATACTGCTTCACACAGTGTTACCAGAGTCCCACTGGCCTACTCCAGAATCCCACTGAAGACTTCTTCTCCCTGAGTCCCACAGGGTCTTCTCCTGGCTCCTCGAGTCACACGAGTAGCTCTTCTTCTTGTTCAGCTCTTCAAGTATCTTCAGCAGCCTGGGATAAAGGCTACTGGCCTTGCTCGGTACCTCTGATCACTTGTGATGATCAGGTCTTCTCATCTTGCTCAGGATTTATCTCCTTCTTCTAAGGATGACCTGGCTTCTCTCTTCAACTACTGAATACTCAGACAACTGATATCTTTAACTTCAGTCTGGTCCAGTCTCACTTCACTTCAACTTCATGCACTGAATGCATGGAAACTCTGAATCCTCATGCACTGACTACATGGCCTTCTCAAATCTCTTCAAGAACTCCTGGTCTTGGACTCCTCAAATGCACACCACTGATTTTTCTCGGTTCACGTGTGCACGTGCATGCATGCATACATGCACTTCCCTCTTTCTTCTCTTGGTGCAATAAACCCACAAAGGGTGTAGTATCTTTAAGCACACACCACCTTATCACTTCTTCACACACTTTATTCTCTTTTGATTACACACATAAATGTGTGTTATACACTAGTGTGGATATCTTCTCTTCTTCTTAGTGTGTACACACTTTGGTTTGCACACACACTAAGGTTCGGTAACTTCTTTTAATTTGCACACACACACAACATAGGTTGAGTTGTGGTCTTCACTTGTTGCACACACATGACTTGGCCTTCACTTCTTCTTGCACATACCAAAGGCTACGGCCTCTTTGCTCTTTGTGTACTCTTCCACTTTGCACACATACTTTGTTTTTCTCTTTTAATCTTCAAGAGTGCACAACCAACCCATAGGGTCTTCCTCACTTGGCACACACACAAGGTGTGGTCTCGGGTTCTCCTTGCACACACAAGAGGCAAAGCCTCGGGTCTTCTTCCCCACTTTAGTGCACACACACAAGGTATGAAACCTACTGCCGCGTAGGGTCTTGGTGTAGCAAGCACACAGGGTGCGCGGTGCAAGGGCTCCACGGGCGCGCAACCCTTCGAGCGCGCAAACTGCTCTTGCCGCGGGGCGCGCAAGTGCTGCACTCGCGGGCACTTCCTCTTGCCGCACAAGGGTGTGGGCAGAGAGGGAACAAGCCTCAGGCGCGCAGAGTGTTGCGGCCAGGAGGTCTTCCTGCCGCGCAAAGGATTAGTGCGCAGGGGACTTCAGCCACGCAAATCTTTGCACGTAGGCTTCTTCTTCGCGAGGCAGAGGCACACGCGGGACTCCGAGTTTTCAACAAAGGATCAGCGCATCAGCAAGCATCTCCAAGGCCTCGGGCTCTCTTTATATAGGCCGAGAAACGCCTCTGTCCATCCGCGTGTTGAATCTTGAATCACCGAAGATTTCGGATCTTCAAAAATCTTTCAAATCTTTATTTTTATCCTCTGTTTCATGCGGGCTCATTTAATTTTTGTTCCTCTACGTGCATGCGACTCAGAACGCATGCACGGCCTTCGGTTTAGGTCCAAACCATGCAAACCACCAACCACGTTGCCTCGGCAGCTTTGCTTGCCTCGGCCGAACATCGAAAATCTTCATTTGTTTCATGCAGGCTCATTTTAAACCATGGACGAGTTCCATAGGGCCAGACGATCTCAATGGACCCTTCAGCTTGATCAGAGGTGACCGGATACTCAAAATCCATCTTCGGGAGGCCTCTGGTTCTGCGGCGTCGCGGGAGATGCCTCGGCCGAGCTCGAGGTAGAGGATGGTGCGGCAGCCGTCGGATCAGGTGATCGACAGACATCGGACGGCTGGATCAGATCGCGGCGCGCGGCAGATGAATCGTGCGGCGCAGATCAAGCGCGCGATGAGACGGACGGCTCAGATCTGTCCCGGGTGAAATTTCTGCATCCACCATCGAATCGGCTCGCGGTTTTGCCGCGGTTTATCAATATGCCGCTCCCCCAGCCCCCTCAATTGAATCTTCTCCCTCCACGGTGCCGCCCCGCACCGTGTTCTCCCTGCGGGCGCGCTCTGCGCCCACCTTGCTCCCTGCGGGCGCGCTCCTAGCGCCCACTATGCATACTCGGGTGCGCTCATGCGCCCCTGCTGCGCAGGCCTGATCCCATGTGTGGCTCGGGGCTTACACACGACCCCCCTGCCTCTCGGGCTGGCCACATGGGATCCCCCCTTGGCCGTGGTGCCTTAGGCCCACATGTGCCTTGGGGGTTGAACCCTTAAGGCTGGCTTGAGATGGAAATTTTTTTTTGCAAGTAATAGAACAAGTACTTTGTTAAAAACAAAGTAACCAAGTTCAAATGCCAAATGCCACAACTCTTCATCTTCTCCCAAGCCATTCTTCTTCTCCTCCATTTGTCTTCTTCTTCTTAAGAATTCCTCCATTCATCCTCAACATTTATTTATTACTTAGGAATGGAAATTCTTGAAGGTTCTTCATCAACTGAGCTCCTGAATCACAGAAATTCTTCAATGAACTTCATTGATCTAATCAGAGATCAAGTTGGATCTTCTTCACATTCACATTCACTAACACTTAGTGCATGGACATCTTTAATCCACTTCATCCACTCAATAGTTGTGGATGGATCATCTTCATCTCCTCATGCATTGTCAATACAATGCATGGTCTTTAAACATGTTTTGACTTTGTATCCAGTTGATACAAGCTCTATGAACTTAAAGAACAGCTCATCAATCGTCAGATGTCCATGGAGAATGTTTCAACCACACTTTCCAATACCACTTAGTGAATCTCCTAAGTGACATGCGTCTTAGTACCATGGCCATTCTCCTTCATCACCATCACCATCACATCCTTTGACATTCACATCTTGACTCCTTGACATACATTCATTCCAAGACAACTTCATGCCTCATTGACAACAAATGCAACACAGTGCACTTCAAATTATAGACATGAAAGCATGGTCCACACATAAAACTGTGAAAAAAATAATTAGGTTCATGTATAACAATTCAAAAATTAAATTAGTTTCAAGAATAAAATTGTGAATACGTAATCCAACTCAAACATAATATTTTGAACATGTAATCAAGTAGATGTGTTTCATATTTACTAATAAGTTACACGTCATTACCCAATGCATTGTAGGGATACATAGGTCCCACCATCCAATGTTATAATTTAACAACCATATATATTTTTAACATAAAAACCATCACATAGTCAAAATCATACATATGTCAGCTCCAAGAATATAGAGAACTCATCACATCAAAAACCTCAATAAGAAACATGTCTCAAAAAAATTCATCATAGAAAATCCTATGGATAATGAAATAGGTTTTTTAATAATTTAATCATTTAATCATATAATAACCTAAATAATCAAAATAATATTTCATTTGAATTTTATAATGGTATTACCCATGGAAGAGAAACACATTTCATAAAAATATTATCATGTTATTGTCATTAGAGAGAAATCATATCCATAAGAATCATTACATAATAAGAATAGATAATTTAGAAAAATAATATTAATGGTAACCTTGGATCATATCGTCATAAATTAATAACAAACATTAATGGATGTTATATTAGTTGAAAATTTATTTTGAAAGACCACATGGAACAATTCATGATGAAAACAGGCTTTCTACATTAAAATTAAGTTTTCAAAAGAAAAAAATCATAATACATATTGAAATCCATATTCTTTTAAAATAACTTTTCATAAATATAAGGGAATCTTGAAATCATTGATTTTTTATGGATATAAGAAACATTATTCATGTTGTAAAAGATAAATAAACAAATATTCGATTATTATTTTATAAAATGTAAAATGGACCTTTTTTGGAAATCAAAATAAATATTACATTTAAAACAAATTTGGAGAAATAAAAAATTGAAAAAAAAATTATTTCATAAATAATATGAATAAATATAAAAATAATAATGAAAACATTTCTAGAAAACAAGGATTTTGAGGAAAAATGGATTTCACTAAAGAGATAAATAAAGATTATTTTTCATAAAAACATTATTTTGAACCCATGAGTACATGAAGAGGGTACGAATAAGGGAAAACATTTATTCTCATGACATAACCGAATAAGAATATGATTCATGTGTTTCTAGAATAAGAGAAAAAAATATTTCATTATTGGAAGAATAATAATAAACTATCTTGATATTTGGATCTCAATTTATCATCCTCTTTCAATAGTTGGGGTTTTTATTAGTGGTCATCATCCTGTAATACAACATCCAAGGTTGCGGGATCAAATCCCACGGAATAGGGCTTACTGTAGAATCACTATAGTGGCAATATATGAGAGATCATATATTATTACTATAGTAGTGATGGGTGAGTCTATAGTATACATGGTTACTATATCAAGTATTCTAGTGGTGTATGTGCTATAAAAGATACTATAGTATCCTTGGTATTATAGTAGTATTATTCAAAGAATGGGACATGGGGAGAAATTTGGTCCATTAGGCCATAAAAATTTTGGCTTCCAAGAACATAGGACATTGGGAAATGTAATGGTTCTTCCTTTACCTAGTGTAAAATAAATATATGATTTAATTAATTAAAAATATAACTAGGAAAAAAATAAAAAAATACAGCCTATGATGATATTATAATATAATAGTCTTACCACTTTGGTGACATTGAATCATGATCCATATAAATGAAAAACATTAAATAAAAATTAAAATATCATGAGAATGTAAAAATTCACGATATTAATTTTTCAATGTGGCTACATCTACCCATTATAAAATAATTAAGGTTCATAACATAACATAACTCCTAAAGATGTAAAATTGAAGAAAAAAATATTTTATAGATTTTTTAAATGTTGAACCGTCAAACCCATCACTGAGAGACCAAAAAAATGATAAATAAATTCCCAAAATCATAAGGATAATAAGAATAATAAAATCATGTTATTTATATACACCAAATAAAATAATCATTTGGTAGATGTGGATTCTGTTTCACAAAAAAAAAGTGAGATAGAAATCCATTAACATAAGTCTAAACATTAATTGTATATCATTGATCCTCATGTATTGTAAATATAGTTTTATTAAAAATATATTACCTAATAATAATTATATATATCATATAATATATTATTTACTCATTAAATTTTATTACCCATTAATTAACAATTATTTATTATAATCTTGTCTTGGAAAGCTTCATTTTTCATTTATGGGGACTTTTTATTTTCTTTCATCATCATTGGGTCATGGTTACATTATATAATGAATTATAACCTTTATATATATATATATATATATTATATATTCATTTTTTATTTATTTATATGAATCCATTTATGGTAGATGTAGAAAATAAAATACATCATTCATGTAGAATTTATGTCATGCATTTGCATTAATTAGGATTCCATTTCACAATAGATCAATGTATAGAAATGTAAATAATATATTAACATTCAAGAATAATTTTTTATGTCACATTTAGAACATATATTCCTTAATTTTACCATAAATTCCTTCTATAAAAAACGTTAGTAAAAAAGGAATCACATCTCTTTGTGCGGAGGATGTCCACCATACAAATGAACAATGATAACATATTCCCATTGATTGTAAATAATTGTTCAATATGTGATTTATGATTTAATTAGAATAATAATATCATAAATATCACATATAAATGACAAATACAAAATTATATTCATCTTTCATAAGTGGTGATGGAAAATAAATAATATATGTATGTTTGCTGGTAGTATGTAATACACACAGATAAATATTTCGTATCTTATTTGATGGAAGTGGATATGGATATAATTTATTCCATTAATATATTAACATGTCTTTTTATGTAAGATAACATTTTTTATATAAAAATAATTCATTGGTAATTTAATGAGTTTTATGAAGATTTAATACGAAAATGAAAAATTTAATAGTTTTCCTCTTCTTTCGACAACCTCTTTAGGTTTAACCTATAGCCTAAAAAGATTGGATTTTTGAAAAAACAAATAATTAAACTAGTATGGGTGGTAAGTAAGGATTTTATTTTTTTAGGTTATAGATAATATAATGGGGCATTAAGTGTTTAGTAGATAAGATAAACAGTGGCCTTATCTAAGTGATGTGATGGGAATGCATGTAAGCATTAAGAAAATTAGATATACAAACTTTTTCACAGTGAAAAAGGCTTCATAATGGGATATTAGAGAACATATATTCTAATAAGGAGGAATGATTGTTATCCATTTTTTTAGACATGATTATAGTTCATTTTATGACTTATTTTTTTAGTTTAACCCCCATTTATACTTTTTTAAACTTAGCTATAGTAATTTATTTTTATTTATTTCCCTATTAAATATGGAGAAAATTATGTTAAATTTATTATGTTATATAAATTATGATGATAAAAATGGAATAAACTATTACAAATTTCATTCACATAAGGGTAAATTTTTAACATAAAATTAATCATGTAGATGAGATGAAAAAGTTGTTTTTTGAAGAGAAATTTTTTGAAACATTAAAATGATTCTATATCAAAATTCAAAATAATATTGGTTAAAATCGACTAAATTGGATGAATGTATATATATAGTTGAACTAATGTTAAATATAAAACCATTTTAAATTACTTTATATTTTTTATAAAATCTTTAAAATTAATAAATATTATAAAAAAATTATATTTCATAGTCTTATCCAAAAACATTATATTTTCCATAAAATATTAAGAAATCTAGACATATAAAATTTTTACATAATAATTTTAAAATGAATCTTATTTTTTAAATTATATTGTCTAAAAATAGAAAAATTATTTTAAAAAATAAATGCGTAACAGTTGAAAAATTGACCTCTTAGGAAAAAAAATATAGGATAAAAATTGATTTATTCTAATATTTAATATAGAAAATCAAAGATTTTAATTTTAAAAATTTTAATTAATATATAATCTAATCTTTTCTTCAGAATCATTAAAAAAATTTGATATTTGTAAACTATTGAGGTAAAAAAATGTGTTCACATTAAATTTTTTTAAAGAAAAAAATTCTCTTTCTTTTCAAAGGTATTTACTTTAAGTAGTATTAAATATTTCTCCAATTAATTCATTAAATACACATGTGTAAACCTTATATTTTCATAATTTTGATAATGGTATCCATTCCCTCCTTTTCATTTGGAAGGTGAAAACTATAATATTTCATTATCATATTTTATTATTATGTCAAATTTTTTATAAACTCGATGTTACGTTTAACTTAAGCGAAAATCAATGCATTATTTAAAGAGAGATAAACTATGTGTCGAAGGTAACACAGTATTAACTCAGTGATTCATGTAACAAAGAATATCAAAAATGTAAACTTTTTTTGAAAAGAATATTTCACATAATATCATTGTTTAACATTTTACCAATTAAAAAAAATAAATCCTTTAAATATGAATTTCCAATCGGTGGGTTTTTCATTTTAGAATTATTTCACAGAAAGAATGAATCTTAATAAGAGACAATATGACTTCCTATTAATATAAGGGGAATAAATTTATGATTTTTATCTGCAATAATACATAATAGGATTCGAAATAGAACAAAATAGTTTGGAAGTAAAGATCTGTACTAAGAAAGAAAGGTTAATTTCCAAACAATGATATAGATTGAAATAATTAATTGATCATAAGAAAATGAATTATCATGATAAAATAAAAAACCACAAAACTGTAAAACAAAGTGGTGTGAAATAGGATATTGAAAATTTCTTAAATGATTATAATTGCACACACTTGAATTTCCCTCTTCTTTTCTTAACGTTGAGGAATTTCCCTGAGAATGTAAACTCATATAATTTCATTACCTTACAGAATAAAAATATCATAAATTTTTTATGACTTGATAGACATTCCTCGTCATCATATAATCTAAGAGAATACTTTTTCATGTTTTATGAACTAACATATTATAAATTCCATAAAAGAGTGATAATTAATTTCATATATTTCTATTTATTATCATAAACAAAATTTTTATAATTATTAATCCAATATCTATTAATTATAACACGATGAAATAATATATTAATCTCTATGATCTCTATAACACTTGAATTCCAACATAATCCATTTCAAATGTTTTTAACTATAAGAATCCTCAAAATAATTCAAATTAAAAAATTTTAAAAAAAATTCACTAATTATAAAAAATAAAATCTTCATTGATCCCCATAAAAAATGAAGTATATCTTAATGACACATAATAAATATGTTATTACCTTCTTCATATATTCATCTCAAGCTTGGAAATATCCAATGTTATCACAAAAAATCATCGAAAACAAACATCCCTCTTAGTAATTTTATAAAAATACATATTATTGAGTATATTCCCTAAATATAAAAATATTTTAAAGTCAATCAGTGATGAAATATATCATATTTTTTATAAATCAATATTTAGTTTATTGTTATCAATAATTAATAATTAACATTATCTTTATCAATCATATCACTACCTAATATAAAAAACATATTATCACCATCAAGATCATATTAAGGTTTTGTTTTGTTAATCAATTTTTATTCATAAAATTTCCCCTTTTAATTTAATCAATAGTCTAGGTCATCAATATTATGTGTCATATTTATTCAAATCAATAGTGAAAAAATATAGAGAAAAATCCATAAATATTTCATGATTCATAAATCATAAATTATTAATTCCAACTCTTAGAAAATTAAATCATTCCCCTTCATTTTATAACCATTATATAGAATTCATGATCTTATTAGATAATAAAATATTATTATAATATGAAATATGAATCATTTCTTTTGTTTCATCAACCTAAATTTAATGATTATTTTTATTTCTAACATAGGGAATACTGTTGCAATATCCCCTAAATTTAACATGTCATTTTTCATCTCATCATCATAAGTAGTATCATTTTTACTCATACCACCTTGATGATTCTCTTCAGGATCTTTCCCCCTTGTACATAAATTTATATGATTACCATATGTTACACATTTATAACATTCAAACTTTAATGACACTTTAGAGCGGAAATTATTCACATCCATTTTATTAAATTAAATTTTACTTTTTCATTGGAAATAAAATAATATTTACCAATATTCTCCACAAATGAAAAAAAAATTCATTTTCTATTTAGACACTCCCTATAGTGTTTATTCCAACAATTATGACATATATAAAACTGAATATTTATTCCTTCAAAATCTCTTTCACCTAATCTATCTGTGAACTCTTTCGTAATATTCTATGGTAAATAAATGTGTTGGTAGAAGTGATTTTTTTATATCATGAACCATGAAAAACTATTAGGATTAATCACAATATCATTCACTATATTTATAAACCCATTTGGTTTTTCATGAACACATTTTTTATCATATTCAATTTTAATAATGTTGCAGATGGTTCACACCATTGAATGAAATGAAAAAACATGGTGTTAGAAACTCTAATTATACAAGGAACCACAATATCATAAAATGTAACTTATAGGATTTATGATCCATGGAACAATAATTTTAATTTATGATATATTTTTTTAGCTTGGACTATTCTTATTCAATATCTAAATCCATAGTGATGGTTGAGAAATAGATTGTGAATTTCTAACAAAAATACCACAAAAGGGTCAAAAATTGATGTCAATCAAGGAATTTTTTCACGAATTAGTTGATGATTGATCAATGAAAAAGGGACCTATTTTGGAGTTATTAACACTAGATTAATTTATTATATAGACACATCCACATGTATTACCAATAAAGGGGTGTATTTTCTTGGAAACAACACACTCTATCTTTTACAAAAAAATATCAGGATATTTTCATAAGCTTTAAATCATCAGTATACTTCTCATTAGACATATAACTATAAAAATACGTATAAATATCCCTAGGGATCTCACAATATTTTTCTAATTCTACTCTCAAAAGGATAAAAAATCAAATCCTATAATAATATCTATAGGGACCTAACATCTCATACATAATTATCACATATTTTTATTTGAATATTTAATAAATATCATAAACTCATGACCATGGAAAATTATATTTTTGTGTATTTGAATACAAAAATACAATTTTATAATTCAGTAAAACATATTTAACATCACCAATAAAGATATTCCCCTTCTTTAGTATTCAGAACCATAAACTTTTTAAACATTTATATATATCCTTGGAGAGTAAACATAATAAAGGGTGATCAGATATGCTCATTAAGGGTAAACATGGGAAATATAAAAACCAAACATGAGCACAATTGAATGAGAACAAGAGAAAAACATTTGAGAAACATACCCTTCATATCAAATAAAAATTTGTGTTTCATGGAATAAGAATTGGAAGATCATTAGGCATGAATCATAATGCAATAAAAAAATGAGATCTATGAGAATTTGAAATTATTATAAAACATATATTTTCAGTATACATTAAATCTTATAACATTTTTAACATTTATAATTTAAAAAAAATCACTCATTAAGGAATGGACATGAAATCAGGCCCTCACATATAAAAATAGACATGAATCATGATAAAAACATTATAGACATGAATGATACATCCGTACATAAAAAATGAACATCTAATCATTAGAATTCATAACTTTAGAATACTGTGTTGTGAACCAGACATAAATATGGATGTTTCTGAACATCTTCATTTAGTGAACTAATCGTTTTAAAAAATGAGCTTCAGAACTTACTTCCGAGAGTTGGATCACTCTTAACTGGTGTTTTTGGGAATGGGAGAAGGCCCGAGAAGTTTCCTGAGTAGATCGAGATTTTTTGGGAGTACTAGACCTGAAAAACAACTTTTTTTAAATGATAGTAGAGGGAACATAGTTTGCGCACGGTTTTATTAACTGTTCATCTCACAATAGTAACTATGTGACAATATTTAGAATGGGGTAGTGGCTTAGTGCACGATTCGCACACGGTTTCCTAAACCGTGTCCCTACCCCATGCGATGTGTGTCTTGGAGGCAGGATCATTTACATGGTTTACAGACAGTTTGGAGAACAGTGTAGGTTAAACCATGCCTAGCGACCAGTTTATAAAATTTGATTTATTTTAATTAAAATAAATTAAATTAAATTAGAACATAAATCACTCAACCATCACCCTCTCTCCCACTAATCATGATTCACCAAGGGACTCCCCTTTGAGCTGTGTGCGCAACCCCTCCTCCATACAGACTCCTCTCGGATCGACTTTTGCCCATAGTTTCATCTGAATCTCAGTCTGATTCTCCTAGTAATGAGTCTTTAATATCTTATCATCTCTTTTGCATCATCTCTTTTGTAAGAACCCAGGTTTTTACAAACTGGTCAACTTCCGACCCTGTTTAATCTTTTTGGCTGGTTTTTGAGAAGTTTGGAAAATCTTGGCAGTTTCTAGAAATTTATAGACTACACGCCATGTAATTTAAGTACATGCCGTGTATGAGTACCCATGTGACCGGCCATGTGCTCTCCGAGTACATGCTGTGTGAAGACCATGTAGAAGTTTCGTACTACACGGCGTGTATTTATAAGACACATTGTGTATCCCTTACCCGTGTGAGGCCAAGTACATGTCATGTGGTGCCTAGGTGTAAATTTCTATCTACATGGCGTGTGGGCTTCCTTGACACGCCGTGTACCTTTGTCCCATGTAGCGGCCGAGAACCTGGCCATTTTTTGACCATGTATACGGTCCAAGCCGTGTGCTGGACTCCGCTTAAGACGGAGTACAGAAACATATATACACGGCGTGTACTTTGGAAATACACACCGTGTAGTTTTATTTTTATTTTAGCGATCGGGCCTCCATCACGTCTCATTCCCAGAATCCACTTCTTCTTCCCCTTTGGATGAATAGTTCGTCCGAAAAACCCCAAAAACTCAAACCCTACCAGAATCCCCGTACGACCTCCGTTCTTCGATCCTTCATTGGCAGCGGGACCGCATCGGAAAGGCTAACCCCACACACCCTTCTTCGACTTTGATCCCTCACCTATTCCTCTGCATAAATCATCCGAATGGAATTTCTAGAGTTGGCGGAAATGTAGATCTACCGCAATTCAGACCGATTTAGAGGCTGATATCAAAGGAGTGTCATCGTACGAGTACGAGGTAGATGGTACATACCTTCTTTCGTGTTTTCGTAGACAGTTTGGGGTTACGACCTTCGTGTGCAACGTGGTTATTGAGTGGAACCCATGTTCATTTAATTTTAATATGCCTATGGGTATTCCCTGACCCTTGTTGTGCTTGAGCGAGGCCGGGTTAAAGGTCATAGCTCGTTTGGGGAAATTCGGCCGGGGGTGCCGAAATGCGTGTGTTTTGGACCAATATTAACTACTTAGTTTACACAGGTGTTGATGTTGTTGAATTAAAATGCTGATTCTGATTATTAAAGCATGATTTTAACTTTTGTAAGTTGTTAAGACCTTAGGTGCTAGTTTGGGTTAGCACAAGTTAGTGCATTTTGACCGTCTAGTAGTTGTCTATTAAGAGTTATGCTTTCATGTATGTTTTTTCAATGTGTGATTTTCTTGTGTTGTACTGCATGATTGTTGGGCACGACCTAGAAATATGTTGTTGAGTGATGAGGATCAAAGGTTGGGGCCCTTGGGTTGGGTTTACATTTAGGTGGTTCCTACAACGGGATTGGGCGTCCTGGACGTCGGTTGAGGAAGTCAGACGATCAGGATGGGCTTGGCCCGGGTTACTTGGATGGTGAGACCATCAGACATGAGTGACAGGTTCTCAAGGACATAAGGTCTCAGAGGTGTTGTGTCTTGGGAACATACTGAGGTGATTACCACCCACCTGGTACATTTGAGTAGTGTGCACACATATAGAATATGAGATGAGGTGGTACAGCCACTCGCTGGGTAGAGGCCCCCTATAGTTGCGGTTAGGTATTTTTGGTTTGGGGGTGCTTGCCATAGGAAGCCACGTGGTAGGTGAGGAGCCTTCGGGAGACATCATTGAGGCGTTCAGGTTGGGGGCAGAGGCTCGCCGTGATTTAAGGGCACATATCGTTGTCCCTCCTGTTATCTTTTGAGGACAGGTATCGTTGTTCCTCCAGATGTTGTTCCATGGGTAGGATGAGCTTTCGAGCTGGGTTATGAGGGTTGGGTGTGCCTTTGGGATGTTGATACTTGAGACACATAGTTTCTGGTGGCACGAGGTGCCGGGCTACAGAACAGAGATTCCGGCGTTGGCCGAAGCAGGTGACACTTCCTGGTGGCTGTTGAGCACCATTGAAGTATTTGTTTACTTTTGGGCATTGCATTGTTGACTGTTTTCTTATATAAGCATGTCTGCCTGAACACTTATATTAGGTACGCACTTCGGGTTGGTATCCTACTGAGACTTGTCTCACACCCTACATGGGCCCCTCGAGACGCGTGTAGACTTTATGAAATTGCGTGTAGGTAGAGGGTCGGCCTCAGGAGCTGGACATTAGTGTTGTTGACATGGAGACTGGCATAGACCTTGAGGTCATTCCGTACTAGAGATACTTGTTTAGTATTCTTTTTCTTGCATTGGCATGTTTACTTTATATCATAGCTACTAATGGTTAGCCATTGGCGCCACTATATATTTACAGATTGATTGGTATGACTTGCTTGGATGCGTGCTTGGTTGTTTAGCTGTTATTACAGTTGATTGCTGGCATGATGTTCTGTCTACTTTCCACTACTATTGTTTCTATATTTCTTCCACTGTTTATTGTTATTGAATGTGCTTCTGCTATGAGGGTCTGGTTCGAGTCTGCTGAGTCATTTATTTCCACTGCATCATTACTGTTATACTTGGACCAGTACCCTTATTATAATCCTCTGAGATGGTATAGCATCCCCACTATACCTAAGAGACCCTCACTGATAGTCGGAAGCCTTTGGCATTCAGAGGAGGTGTGCCTAATGTAGTTACACTCGACCCGTTCGACACTGTTTGGGTGGTTGGACGGGTCCGGGTCATTACAAAGTGGTGTCAGAGGAGTTCTTGACAGGGATTTAGTAGCAGTGTTTTTCTGGCTACTAATGAGTTAGCGACTTCTGTTTTTTATTTCAATTGGTTTCACTATTTGGGATATGGTATACTAGAGATAGGTGGTTGTTGGAACTTGATTTTTGAACTTGTTCTTGGGTGCCTGCAGCCCCATGTACGAGGGATGGATTGAGTTGCCAGGGGCGGGAATTGTTGTTTGCTTTTTTCTCAGATTACAGTTGATATGATTTCCTCCACGGTGGGTCACTTGTTGTGCGATGTTCTTGATTATGATATGTAAACTTTTTCCGGTATGGAAAGTGTTTCTTTCTTGGCTTTTGATAGGCACATTTTAGGGTATTTCAATTTCATAACTGCACGTATTCTTTGTGAAGTGATATTACCATGTGAATAAAATCGATTTCCATGCTATGTATGCTCTTAAATGTGAATAGGAAATATTCATGATAGAATTTCTTTTTTATTTCAATGTGTATTCCATGATTTTTATTTTTTTGTCGAATTTCTTGTGCAGGACATATGGATCTAGCTCTTATGAAAGCAGGCGGGTACTATGAGTGAGGCAGTGTAACTGTCAGGATTGGGCGACTCGATCATCGGGTTTGAGGAAACATTGGTTGTCAGGATGGGCTTGGACCGAGGTACTATTGATACTTGGCTCTGTTGAGGGTGGGTAAGGAGGCCGTGAGGTCGGGATGCTGAGGGCATGGGTTGCGATAGGGGAGAGTAAGGGTAGTTGTTTTACACTGCCTCTTTACTGCTTTCCTTGTCTGTGTAGAATTTATTGTAATATATATATGGGTTGTCTGACAATTTATGGTATTCAGCGGGTTACTCTTTCATGACACAATAGAGCGTCAGACAGGCGAGGATACGGTACCGCATGATCAGGTTCAAAATCCAGTGTCGGCACAGCATGATCCACTGGTACAGGCTCAGGGACAAGATTATGCTCAGGATCTAGTGCAGGCAGGGAAGTAGCCGGGTTTTGTAGCGTTCGGATTGTGGCTTGACGAGCAGATCCGAGATGGCCTGGTACGTGTCCTGCAGGGGATTGAGAGAGGCATGCAGGGTGTAGAGCCTTCTATGGAATATCTGACACGGGAGTTCCAGTCGCAACACCCGCTGCTTTTTCAGGGTGAGGGTTGTCCGCAGGCGGTATAGAACTAGATAGAAAGTATGCACATGATCTTCGAGCAGCTCGAGACGCCTCCAGGGCGGAGGGTCAGGCTGGAAATGTACATGCTGAGAGGACCGGCTAAGCGTTGGTGGGATGTACAGGTACAGGCTCATAGGCACGAGGGACTGGCATGGAAGGACTTCGAGGATAGGTTCTTTGAGCACTTCTATCCAGAGACACTGAGGAAAGAGAGAGCTCGGAAGTTCTTGAGTCTTCATCAGGGAGATATGTCCTTCATGGACTACGCGACAACCTTCACATAGTTATCTAGTTTTTCACTTGGTATGGTGAGCGATGACACAGCTAGGGTGAGGCGCTTTGAGGACGGCTTACGACACGCCATTCGGGTTTAGGTAAACATCTTCTGGCTAGGTTCCTTCTCCGAGGCGGTGAACCAAGCGCTTATAGTTGAGGGAAACTATGGAGAGAAGTCTCTATTTGGCAGGGTGACAACCGCATGTGACGGTTCGGACAGCAGGAGGCGAGGTATAGATGAGTTCTGGTAGGGAGGGCGGGCAAGGGACTCAATTAGACCACCTCGTGGCAGTTCAGTGCTGTTTTTCTTTCTGTGCGGACAACCGGTACATGTTCGGGCTCAGTGTGATAGGCCCCCGAAGGAGTGTCGGGCGTGTGTACAGGTCGGGCATCTGGAGAGGTTTTGCAGGAAGCCTTCTTAGATAGTCGGCAGGCAGGGACAATGACAGACTGTGGCGTCAGGATCTGGTTCAGGTTTGGTACCAGGAGAGGGTACCTGAGGTTCAGCTGCACGCGGAGGACGTGACATGGATAGTGGGATCCACCTGAGGGGCGAGTGGCCGATGACTGGAGAAACACCGTACGGAGGTCAGGAATCAGGAAGTCGGGCTTCAGGCCCGGTGCACGTTGTGGATCTGTCACGAATTGAGAAGTATGGAGAGATGATTATGGTGGCAGGTACACTGCGGGTGTGGCCATGATTTTCTTTGATTTCTATTGGCATGGCCTCTTGAGGCATGTCTGGTTGAGTTCACGAGTTGCACAGGTTACTTGTGGACTGACTATAGACTAGTTAGTGGGGTTAGCATCATATCAGTTGAGTTATATATTTTATTATATATTTGAGATGTGTGGAATCAGAAGCATCAGCGATGCAGTTTACTTGAGGTGTCGTGATCATCGGGGCATCGTGAATGCGGGTTACTCGAGGTGCATGGCACCATGTTTGATTTGAGCCTCTATTAGATGCAGGACCTCAGGGAGGCAGACATCGATGCAGTGAGGGTTATGTTGGGTGTCAGAAGCGACACGTGAGCACCGAGGAGGTGTAGGGGTGACGATGAGTCACGAGAGGACCCTAGGTCTGGGAATTAGGTCATTGGGTTGTGCTTGTTTATTTCGATTTCTTTGAGCTTTTTTGGGTTGAGAATGAGTAGGCAATTCTGAAGGTAGGGATCCCCTTTAAGAATTTAGCCAGAACCTTAGGACCGGGGTAGTCCAAGTTGTTTAACCGGGATGGGCGTGTTCGTTGCCATCTCCTCATTTTGGTTGGTAGCTTGTGGACAAGCTACGTTAAGGTGGGGAGTTTATAAGAACCCAGGTTTTTAGAAACGGGTCAAATTCCGACCCTGTCTAAACTTTTTGGATGGTTTTTGAGAAGTCGTGAAAATATAGGCAGTTTCTGGAAATTTCTAGAGTACATGCCGTGTACTTTAAGTACATGTCGTGTATGAGTACCCGAGTGACCGGCCTTGTGATCTCTGAGTACAGGTCATGTGATGACCGTGTAGAAGTTTCTTACTACATAGCGTGTATTTATAAGACAGGTCGTGTATCCCTTACTCGTGTGAGGCCAATTACATGTCGTGTGGTGGCTAGGTGTAAATTTCCATTTACACGGCATGTGGTCTTCCTTGACACGCTGTGTACTTTTGTCCCATGTAGCGGCCGAGACCCTGGCCATGTGTTGACCGCGTACACTATCCAAGCCGTGTGCTGGACTCCGCTTAAGTCGGAGTACGGAAACACATATACACGGCGTGTACTTTGGAAATACACTCCATGTAATTTTATTTTAATTTGAGCGATCGGTCTTCCATCGCATATCATTCCCAGAATCCTCTTCTTCTTCCTCTTTAGATAAACTGTTCATCAAAAGAAACCCCGAAAACTCAATCCCTCTCAGAATCTCTGTACAACCTCTGTTCTTCGATCCGTCGGTGGCAGCGGGACTGCATCGGAAAGGCTAACCCCGTGCACCCTTCTTCGTCTTTGATCCCTCACCTATTCCACTGCAGACTTCATCCAAACGGAATTTCCAGAGTTGACGGAAATGCATATCTACCATAATTCCTACCGATTCAGAGGTTGATATCAAAGGAGTGTCATCATATGTGTAAGAGGTAGGTGGTTCATACCTTCTTTCGTGTTTTCGTAGAAAATTTGGGGTTGCGACCTTCATGCGCAATGTGGGTATTGAGTGGAACCATTGTTTATTTACTTTTAATAGTTTACCATTATTTTGGGATGCCTATGGTTATTCCATGACCCTTGTTGTGCTTGAGTGAGGCCGGGTTATAGGTCATAGCTCGTTTGGGGAAATTCGGTTGGGGGTGCCGAAATGCATGTGTTTTGGACAAATATTAACTACTGAGTTTAGACTGTTGTTGTTGTTGTTGAATTAAAATGCTGAGTTTGATTGTTAAAGCATGATTTTAACTTGTGTAAGGTGTTAAGACCTTAGGTGCTTATTTGGGTTAGCACAAGTTACTGTATTTTGACCGTTTAGTAGTTTTCTGTTAAAATTTATGCTTTCAGGTATGTTTTTGCAATGTGTGGTTTACTTGTGTTGGACTACATGATTGTTGGGCATGGACCGGATATATGTTGTTGAGTGATGAGGATCACAGGTTGGGGCCCTTGGCTCGGGTTTACTTAGAGGTGGTTGCTACCACGGGATTGGGCGTCATGGACGTCGGTAGAGGTAGTCGGATTGTCGGGATGGGCTTGGCCCGGGTTACTTGAATGGCGAGACCATCAGACTTGAGAAATAGGTTTTAATGGACATGAGGTGTCAGAGGTGTTGTGGCTTGGGAACATACTGAGGTGATTCTCGTTCAACGGGTACTTTTGAGTAGTGTGCACACAGATAGACTCCAATATGAGGTGGTACAACCACTCGCTGGGTAGAGGCCCCTGATATTTGCGGTTAGGTATTTTTGGTTTGGGGTGATTTCCATAGGAAGCCACGTGGAAGGTGAGGAGTCTTCGGGAGACAGTGTTGAGGCGGTCAGGTTGGGGGCATAGCCTTGCCGTGAGTTGAGGGCAGAGATCGTTGTCCCTCCAGTTGTCATTTGAGGACAGGTATCGATGTTCCTCCAGATTTTGTCCCATGGGCAGGTTGAGCTTTCGATCTAGGTTATGATGGTTGGGCGTGGCATCGGGACGTTGATACTTGAGACACATTGTGTTAGGTGGCACGAGGTGCCGGGCTACAGACCAGAGATTCTGACATTGGCCGAAGCAGGTGACACTTCTTGGTGGCTGCTGAGCACCAGTGAACTCTTTGTTTACTTTTGGGCATTGCACTATTTACTGTTTTCTTATATAAGCATGTCTATCTAATCACTTATATTAGGTACGCACCTCGGGGTGGTATCCTACTGAGACTTGTCTCACACTCTACATAGTCCCTTCAGGACGCAGGTAGACTTTATGAAATTGCACATAGGTAGAGGGTCAGCCTCAGGAGCTGGACATTAGTGTTGTTGACATGGAGACTGGCATGGACATTTAGGTCTTTCCATATTGGAGATACTTGTTTAGTATTAACTTTCATTCATCAGCATGTTTACTTTATATCATAGCTACTGTTGGTTAGACATTGGAGCCACTATATGTTTATATATTGATTTGTATGACTTGCTTGGATGTGTGCTTGGTTGTCTAGCAGTTATTGCAGTTGATTGCTGGCATGATGTTCTGTCTACTTTCTGCTGCTGTTGTTTCTATATTGCTTCTGCTGTTTATTGTTATTGAATATGCTTCCGGTATACGGGTCTAGTTCAAGTCTACTGAGTCATTTATTTCCGCTGCATCTTTACTATTATACTTGGACTAGTACCCTTATTATAATCCTCCGAGAGGGTATAGCCTCCCCAATATACCTAACATACCCTCGCTGCTAGTCGGCAGCCTTTGGCGTTTAGGGTAGGTGCGCCTAAGGTTTTGACACCCGACCCGTTCGGCACTGTTCGGGTCGTTACATCTTTGACCTAATCGGTGCTTGGGGAGGTGCTATCGAACCCTAGGTTTTGGGGTTAATGTTTCTCCAGTTTTCATCGGTGAGTAGGTTGTGCGAATGGTTTCACGAGGCCTTAGAGTTCGAATTCTAGCATCCTCCATCGAAGGAGGGGCAGTTCGGGTGGTCTCTGTCCACCAACAACATCTCAGGATATGGTTTATACCTTCTCTGTGGGTTTTCACCTCTTGAATAAAGATATTTATGTGGCCATGACTCCCTTTTATTAAATCGGTAGGGTGTTGAGTTGTTTTGAGTGGTTTCATTTCATTTTGGTTCATCAGTGAAGTATATGGATTGGTTCCGCCTTGAGGTAGGGTCTCTTTCCAAGTCATAAATATTTATAACTCTATTAATAAAGTTTCTTACTTCACTTTTATTATAAATTATTTCATACAATGAAGTACTATGATCAATGCCTCTTAAATGTGAATTTATTATGATTCATGTTTTAATTTCTAAAGATGATAAATGAATTTTTGATAAAAAATATCATGTTTTTATCATAAAACTCCTGCAATGGAGGTGTGCTTCCTTCAGGATAAAAATAAGTGGTTGGACATTGATTTATTTAATTTTCATGTTTATAATATTTATGCTTGATGTAATTATGATATATGGCATGATGATCACATGGCCTTAATGAAATTAGAAACACTGAGTTTCTCTTTTTCAAATGATTAAAGGACTGAAGAACCGTCTAAGTGTTTGTTCCCTTTTTTGGATAGAAATTTCCCACATAGGTAATTACCTTTTTGTATGGATACATGGATCCCTTTAAATGAAATTCACATGTTCTGGTAAATGGAATGAGTTGAGTATTATGAATGCTTATAACTTAATTATTGACCCTAAAAACAAGTTACCAAATTGTTTTCAAATGTTTTGATTACAAATAATACCTTCGTTGACATGTGGGTTCCCAAGAAAGAATTATTTGATGAACTTAATGGGTTTTCATGCTCACAACGGGGGAGGTACATGGATTCCCATGTAGGAATTCCATGGATGAACCTGAGTTCATGAGACAATGATTGGTTCCACATCTGTGGAAACCCTTACCATTCTATGTGAAGGTAGCGGTGTTTACCTTACCATTTTAAAATTCCATATTATTTTTACTAAATGGTTACACGGATACATGAGAATTCAAAACTAATTGAAGGAAAGGCTTGAACTAATCAGTGAATGGTTGCAATGCTACTTGTACTATCCACACTACTGGAATACAAGGCTTGAACCAATAAATGAATGGTTGCAACTCTACTTTACCTATCCAAACTAGTGGAAGGCGTGACTTGGAAAAAATAATTATTGTTACAATATCAAATAGGAATGGACTGACTCAAGTTCATCTGGGATTATGAAAGGAGAATACCTTGGTTTTTGGGAACCCCATTCTGATTCAATGATATGGTTTTCGCCGGATGATACCCTCCTAGACTCTTGTGCTTGGTTATTGCTTTGATGCCTGATATACTATTGTTGGGTCCCTTCTTCTTATAATATACCACATAAATAGCCCTTGGATACAGCATTGACTAGTGGGAGCCATGGTTAAATCCCATAGGTCCCTATATTTGCTTACCATGTTTTACCTTGGTCGATCACCTTGGATTTAGTATGTGATTTATTGTGGAATTCATTTGATTATGCTCTAGGAATCACACTCTTACCCCTTAGCTAGACCCATATACTATTGAGTTATTATTTCGGAAGTTCATGTTACCTTGGTGTTCAACCTAGAACTCCCCCACGAGATGTCTTTTCAAGGATTCCTTGTAACGTCTTGGAACCATCACAACTTATACTATATTAGGATGCCTTGGATTTACTCCATGGTTCCATCAATGACAAGTATGAGGAACAGTTAAATCCTATCAGGCCTTGTCATTGATAGCCCCGTTTTACCTTGGAGAAACTCCTTGGACTCAATAGGTGACTTAATCGCATGTGACATATAAATAAAATGGTAATTCTTAATTAATGAACTGGTTACATGTTCAGAAATTATCTTAGGGATGAAGTAGGTAATTGGGTATTTAGTTAAATTGTATGTCTTACTTTCTTTATATATGCATAAAGCATGTTTAATTTATATTACACTGTCAGAATTGTGTTAGACACCAGGGATGATGGCCTTCTAATATTTATATCTCACACCCAACTATGGCCTCCATTACATTGTGGTATATAAGTAGACCTTTGTTTTTCACATGGACTTGTACCTTGTTTGTTACTATTACATATTACATAGAGTAGGAGAAGAGAATCGAGCTGGGGCATGGGATGCTCATGGAGATCACCATTGAATTTTTTTTCTGTTTGTTACTTGAGTCCTATATTGTATTTTATTGAATAGAATGATGTAATGTTTACTACTTTTATAATGTATCATTTCCATGTCTTGAATTCATCTACTGTATAAACTGGAATTGGCCACTGTTGTTTAGTTATATGAAATCGTATTTCTTATACTTTATTATTGATATTACTACCTCCACTGTTGAATATTATTTACTCTTTAATACCATTGAGAAACTCTGATATGAGGTTATAGTCTCCCCACTGACTAACCTTAAACCCTCATTGTTTTTCGGAATCCTCTAGAGTATGGGGAGGCATGCCTGAGGTCATGTGGAAACCAGTTTGGCCATTGTCGTAGTGGTGATCTAGGTTTGGATGTTACAATAAAATTGTGAACCTTTCATCATGTTCATGATTAAAAATGTAAACTAGTAATCATGTTCTTTCATAAAATTGTGAACATGATTATTTGGTTAAGGAATATCATATTTAATCATTTGTTATCTACCCTTACCCAATGCACTGGAGAGAGATATAGGTCTAGCCTATCCATAGTATAAATGTGATGAGCATCCTTGTCTATAAATTAACCACCATCACATAGTGAAAATCATATATTTGGTCGTACATAGGCATTAATTTTGTTTCCATTTTCTCTACGGATAAGAAAAATGAAGGTAAATAATATATTACCATTTAATAATCATTTATATTTCATATATATAATGTATAATGTTTAAATTTACCTTAATATCTTCTATTGATATGTTTTTGTAAAAAAATATCACATCACTTCATGAGGCGATATTCAACCATACACATGAACCAAGATATAATATCCTAACATAGTGGAAATTAAGAAGTAATATGTGATACCATATTTACAAGAGTATAATAATCACATAAATAACATATATAAAAATTTAATCCATCATTATATTCTAAAATTATATGTGTTGATTTAAAAAAATTGCATATGTCTCCAAGGAGGTAGTATGTCGTACACATGAATAATGATTTAGTAGCCCATTTTATGGAAGATTTAATGGAAATAAACGATGAAATTAACACAAAAAAATATACAAAAATAGAATAATATATATATATATATCATAGGAAAATATTTATGTAGATATCATGGTTTTATAATAAGAAGTAAAAAAATATAAATAGTTATAAACATTACCTCTTCTTTGAACAAAATTTTTAAGATTTACCTGAATCCTTCTTAATTTGTAATTATGAAAAAAATTCTAATTGAATTAGTTTTGGGATGTTAAAATTTTATTTGTGTAGGTATTATCTGATCCAATGGGTTTGGTATCTAAAGAGTAGAGGATATGTGGTAGCCTTTTATAATTTATGTGAGAGTCACACTCATAATTTTTCCAAAGAAAATAGGTCTATCGATTTTTTTAACGTGAATAAAGGAGCTGTAATTGTTCATTATCAAACATTACATGATTCATGTAATAATGTTTTCCATCCAAATGGTTTTTTATATGTTTCTGGGAAATTTTACCCTATATCCTTTTAGTTTAACCCATGATAAACATGTTTTAATTTTATGTGTGTTTGTTAAGTATTAACATCTTTACTATTAATTATGTAAAAAAATTATATAATATAAATTATATTTTTTCAAGATATTGAATCAATTTTTTAAAATTTCATTCTGAAAAATGGAAAATTATAATTTATAATAAATCTACCAGTTGTGATGAACAACTATTTTATCCAAATATAAAATTTTCAAATGATCTTATGTTTTTATTTAAAAAATCATTATGAAATTGATTAAAATGTAATATATTGGTCTAATATGTATACAATATAATTATTTGGCCTTTTCCAATCATCTTAAAACAATTTTCATGTTTTTATAATCTGTAATTGAAATGAAAATTATTAATGAAAACCTATATTTATTACAATTCTTCAAAAAAATTATCATTTTATAAAACTCTCAAAAATTAAATCCAGGTTCAATTTTACATTATAATTTTAAAAGTATATATATATTTTTAAAAAAAAATTTAAAATTAGTCACATAATTATAAAAATATTTTCATAGACGGAGATAAAAAAATTTATAAATTTTTTGTAATAATTAAATTAGTTATGTTGTTATCTTTTATCTAATAATGCATGAGATGAATGGTAAAATTATTATTTAATATATATCATATAAATTTATATAAATTTATTCACAATTTTTAAAAAAAAATTAGTTTGAAAAAATGTGTTTGTGAACGTTATAATAGTTTTCTTGAAACAGGTTTTCTTTCACATCAGATGTTTTTTATTTTTATGTATAAATAATTGGTCAACAAATAATTAAATATATATATATATATATATATATATTATGAAACCATATGATATCATAACATCATTAATACAACTCACAACCACCATTCCAATAACTATGTAATTATGATCATGTAATGTTAAAATATTTTAACAGTAAGTCATGTTTCGTTCAAACAAGGTGTTTCATGTAATGTAGGATAAATTATGTGTTCTATGTCATAAATTCTATACATAGTGTTTATTGGAATTCATGATTAAATTGTTTTTGGGAGAATCTGAATAAATATATTAGATTGAATTTATTTTAAAAATATATATTTTATAGAATCTTAGGGATTTAAACTATACAACATTAAATAGTGAAAACATCAATGACATCAAGTAGAGGGGTGGGTAATCCATCGGAATGTATATTGAGAACATCATAAAACATTAATGATACAACTATTAATTTTTCATTTACCCTAAAAGTATATTTTTTTAAATTATTAGTGGGATATTTTTTATTCTACACAGTTCTTTTTTTATTCCGGAAAATGAAATATATATGATAATTATCTGATATTGCCTCAAATTTTAATTGTAGATTGGTGAATTTAATGGATATTATGGGTTAAGATATATAACGTAGATAATTTATTTTAATTTATGTGGTTTTATGGATAAATCGAAAGGTTTAATGAAATTCCAACATCAAAATTTACAGATGTTTTCATATTATAATCAAGTAAATTGATTGATTGGGAAATGGAAATGTTCTAGGTGTTGGAATACAGGGAACCTAGATATAAAATTCCAATTGGGGAAACCCACCAATGGGATAGAAGATAAGAATGAACATGTAAAACCTCATCCTGATGCTCAATTTTAAAATGTAAAGGAACACCAAAACTATATTAATTAGTTTACTAAAAAGTTTTAATGAAGTTAACTGATGCTAACAAACTCTATGTTATAAAGATAAAGGAAGATATTATTCCATCACAAATTTTATGCTGGATCTGGAAAATTATGATTAGAAATGTATTCTTTTTATACATTCATGAAAAGATAATGTGATATTTGATTTTGAATATATTAATTCTTTCATATCCTCTTATTTTTTTAGAGCTATTCAAACACCGCTTTGAAACACTATGGTGGATTTTTCAATGAGAACAATATATGGGGGAATCATTATATCCATATGTGTATATAATCCCTTGAACATATTTTCTAGTTGAAAAACATATAAAAATATTATAAATCCCATAAGGTGAATTTTATAGAATTCATGGTAATAGTTGGAATTCTTTATATATAAAAAACATAAATATTTATGAGAAGAGAATTTATGATTATATAACAAATCAACCTCTGATTTTATAAAATTGAAAGGGTCTCGATGAATATACTTCAGTATCATCATTCTAATCATGGATATTATTTCCTACTATGAAAGTGTATCAATATAAAATGATTAATATGATAGATAATATCAACCTTTATAAGTTTATATTGTAAGGGAATATTCTGATGTTTTCTAAAATGAATATTGTGGTCTTCTTCTAATCAATGAATTTGAGTTCACCATCAATCATATAACCAAATATTTTCCAATATATAATACAAAATATTGAATGAACACTATTGAACATGAAGAGATAAAGATTCCTCTATTTTAGAATCTTTAAAAAGAAATTATACACCATGGTGCTTCACCATGGGGTGCACAAGACTTCTTCGCCATGAATAGTGATAGGTCAATGGATTTCCACATTTATTATATTTGTCTCAAAAAGATCCCATTATTAATAAGTATCAACACCCATATGTTGATAAATTTTTTTGAAGAGTTACATGTGTATCTTTAATTCAATAAGGTGGATCATTGGCTGGGATATTATCATTTAAAGGTGAAGAATGATGATATCCCCGGAAAATGTTTATTTCAAGGAATGGGAAACACATGTTAATTGTGTAACCATTTGGAATCACTAATTTTCATTTAATAAACATCAATTTATTGAATATAATATTTAATTATTTCTTTGGAATGTTATTTGTAGACATCATAGAGTATATAATTATGTA
Source organism: Viscum album (assembly GCA_963277665.1). Taxonomy (NCBI): domain Eukaryota; kingdom Viridiplantae; phylum Streptophyta; class Magnoliopsida; order Santalales; family Viscaceae; genus Viscum; species Viscum album. Next base: position 295,439,803 of record OY728132.1, on the reverse strand, counting down.
CTTCAAAAAAGAGACGAAAACAGAAGGACTATTTAGATATGTTACAGAAGACCTTGAAAAATGAAATGATGTATATATTTTAGTGTTAATTCATTTTTTTTTATGGATCGCGCAACACAACATGAAATTATTATCACTAGAAAATGCATATTTTTTGATCCATAAAAAAATAGGGATATTGAAAGATAGACCAAGACAATATATGTTATAGAGATCTGTACTTTGCTTGGATAATAAGTGTACTATCATTGCTTCTAATCAAATTCACACAACTTTTATAAAAAGAAGAAAATATAACATGGATGGGATTAATTATTTTTTAGAGTATGGAAGGTTTATAAATCAATACCTTTTTAATGAAGATTCTAAACAAATCACGTATCATCACACTACCCACGAGGGGTTAAGGATTTTAAATCCATAGTGGTGCATCTAAAAATTACTCGGGTGTGTTATCATATAGTATAAAAATGTGATATACAATTATTACAAAAAATTATCGATCCACGAGAATAACTACTCATTTCATGATCTTGTAATAGCTACATTGATTGATTCAAGACATTGTCTCTATGGAGAGAATTGTAAAAAATATGTAGATCATAAAAGACTCAAAGATTTATTCAAAAAGAAAGAGGTCAATATGCACCAATGATAGTGGCCTTAAATAATCAATGATTAGGATTAATCATTCCATTTCTATATTTGGATGATAAAAAATATGGAAGACAATAAGAGAAGAAAGTACCTAGAAACCCAATCCAATATATGAAATGAATGGGGTCTAATAATATTATACATGAAAAGGATTTACATGAGAATAATAAAATGACATTAATTTTCCTTTAACAAGTAAATATTAAATCATCCATTATTGAGAGGATCAAAGAGGCCCAAAATGATGAAATTCATCTATATAAAATGGTAGATAATAATCCGGAGTTCAACATTGCTAAATATGGATTTGTATGTTTTCTATGCTATAGATGTGTTTGTTTAGGACTCAAACATAACCATCAAATATTTAAGTTTCTTTCATCATGTATTAACATTAATTTATAAAAGATATTCTTATTTTATTGTTTAAAAGAATGAGATCATAGCTCATACATAAAAAAAATATTTTCAAATTTTACACTTCCCATCAGTATCTATTTTTTTACAAAATGTAATACATTTAAAATATTATGAGATTTCACTTCATGAAAAAATTAAATAATTTCATGTAAACTTCATCTGTACCCATACAAATCCCTAAAACATTTGTAAGACAATTTTAAATATCTAATTTGTTTAAATATATTATAAAGAAGTATGAAATGAATAATTAAATTTACATGTTATTCCTTGAAAACATATACTAATTTTTCTTTTCAATGTATGTTGTTCGATTCAAAAAAAAATTATTACCTATGATATAAAATTATCTATCAAAACATTTTCATTAATATTTAATAATAAAAAATAAAGGAAAAATAAAACATAGTATGGTTTCATTGAAAATATGTAAAAATCATGAAAACATTTTAACAATATTATAATTTTCACCCATAAGTAGTAGATGAATTCTTTTAAAAATAATCATTTTTATACAATATGATAAATCACATGATTTGTAAAAAACCCCATAAATATGATAGATAAATCATATTGGTTTCATGGGATATAATATTCCATATAACTCTTTAATATGGAATAACCATAGGATTTATTTTCCTTCTAATTTCATCAGAAAGATTTCACAGAACCACCCATCCTTGTATTATAACACAACCACAGACTCTTGTTTCATAACATAACCACCCGTCCTTAGATAGCAACATAAAAACTAATAATTATTATCTAACAGAAATTTCTATCCGGATAAATAATATTAAATAATCATAAAAAACATATATCATAAAAATATTTCAATTTTCATCATTAGAGTATTAAAATATTGTTTTCACTAATATGAAAACATTCTCCGGTATTATATTAACCACCCTATTTAAAAACGTTTTTCATTACCCTAATACCAATAAAAAGGAAAGCAATAATTTCTATAAATAAATATTTAATGATTATAATGAATTTCAGAAATAGAATAAAATTTATATAGCCATAAAATTCATTGTCATCATAGTTATTAAAATAGAAAATTTCTATTTTTTTTCTCAAAAAGATCAGATTAAAACATGTAAAAATATTTCTATGTAAATTGATTAAATGAAGATCAAAAGAGGCATAAAATTTCCATTATAATTATTTCATATCCATATTAACACTCGCATAATATAATCTAAATAATATGGATATGGATGAAAAAGAAACAGTAAATAAATAATTAAAACATTCATAAATAATGTTTTTATTGTAAAGTGTCTTTTATATAAAACAACATCAGATAAATTATATAATAATATATTTAATGAAATTGAAAATTTTAAAAAGTTATCATTATCATAAATTGAAACATAAATGATTCTTTTTTGAATAATTTAGATGAACATTCATGAAAAACTTTGAAACTAAATCTTTATCACATTTGAAAACAAGGTTTTAAAAAAAACTCGCATACCTCCTGTTGGATTTTCACATACATTTTTTATATTCATGAATAATAATAGTTGGTTACTTATATAATTTATTGTGATCCTTTTTTATGTTTCTAATTATTTTTATTTATTATATTACCATGTTATATACAATTACCCAATAAATTAGTTTTACGTCAGATGTTTTGATGATACAAGACTTATTTGTCCAAAATGTCTACAGTAGGTTTAATATAGTCAAAGTGGTCCTTATTTAAACAACTATTGTTTAGTAATAATGAAATAATTGAATTTTTCATATGTCAGTTATACTTTTATAAAAAAATTCTAAGATGGTAAAAAAATGAAATATATTTCATTCATTGAGACAATTTGGTTTATGTATTAATGAGTAAATTTTTATTTCTCAATGAAAATTATTGAATGCATGAAATTTAATGTTTTAAAATAAATAATTATTATCATATATGAAATATCATTTTATTTATTGAAATATAATTGTATACATATACCATTTATTTTTTGATGAAAAAAGAATCACATATCTTCCTTTAGGTGTTAGACCACATGTACGTGTGTAAAAAATTATCATTTTTTAGTGAAAGAAATAAAAAAATTTATTATATTTTCATAAAAATAATTCTTTCATTAATATAATAATTATTTAATATATATATCATATATTCATTAAATTTAACATTATTACCTCTATGTATAATATTAGTGAAGAACTAATCCCATTATTTCGTGAGACGGTTGTTTATAGTACACATGAGAGACATTATCATATACCCCACAGAATGGAAAGTAAGAAGGTATATATGATATCATAATAAAATAATTATAATTATATTTAAAATTTAAGTGGAGGTTATGTAATATGACTTATATTAGTTCATGAGGTGTTATTCTACTATAGAAAAAAATTAGGATTTGGTTTCCCACATGATGAATGATTATACAGAAATAGGGTTTTAAATTAACAAAATAAAATATAATTTTATAGAATATTTAGTTTCTATTATTTCAGAATGGTGTATCAAAATTTTAGGGAGGTGAATGAAGAAATTAACCAAAAATTCTTATTAATTAAAGACATATCTTCTTCATATAACCTCTTAAGGATGATTACAATTGATTTCCTATATTAGTGTTATGATGAAGCTAAGTCATCTTGGATGTGGGGAGAGTTATAATTATGGATTTTATAAGAAGGAACTAATTTTTTAAAAGATTTTAGTGGAAATATGTGGGTTTTGTCTTTTATAATTTTGGTAGGGACTCATAGGAAATTTTCATAAAGAAAAGGATATAACCTTAATTTTGTGTGGCCATAATGTTATAAAATGGAACACTATCAAGAACAAGATTACATGAGGACAAAATATTTCTAGGAATGAGAATTTAGAGTAGTTTTTAATTCATTTCATCCCATGTAATTTTCGTTTAACACCCTGGTAAATATGTTTCCAACTTATCTACTTTAAAAGATTTTTGTTAATTCCCTATTCATTATTTAGAGGAAATAATTAAAAATTATTATATAAGATAATATTGTGATTCATAATATGAAAATTGCGTCTATATTAAATTCATATAAACTGGATAATTTAATTTAAAATTAAACCTACAGAAAATATGAAAATGTTATTTTTCAAGAAACATATTTTTAAAGCATTTGATTATTTTATATTGGCTGTATGTCTTGTAATAATAATTATAATAATTTCAATTCATATTAATTGATATTTAATCTATAAATTTAATTTAAAAACAATAATCACTATTATTTTTTTTAATTAATTCAAATGAATAACTGTTATGAACATCAAAATAGTTTTCATGAAAATTATGTTTTTATCAAAAAAAAACATTTTTTAAAATATCGTATAATGATGCTTAAAATTTAATAATTTGGAATAAATATAAATAAATAAATAAGTAGTTTACATGAAATTAAAATATAATAATAATGGTATATTTAAACTAATTTATTAATTGAAAAGAAATGATAGTTTAAAATTTATCTATATTTTCAATATTCATTGAATGAATAATAATTTCCAAAAAATCAAAATAATTTATCACATGACAATTTTGATATTATAATATAATAAATTAATTTAATTTTATATAATAAATTTTCCAATATATCAAGAATCTAATTATTATATTTTCTAACGAAAATTGAATTTTTTTAAGAAAACGTAATTTTGATGAACGAATTGTCATTACTAAAAATTGTTTAGTTTTTTTGTAAAAATGTATCAATAAAAATATATTTAGAGGTAAATATATATATATTTCATAAAATATTTTATACTACTAAAAAATAGAAGTTTAATGTATGGGATATAATGGATATATAATTCACAAGTCATTTTAGCTCTGTGATTCATATAAAATATTCTTTCAAACATAATTTACTAATTTTTAAAAAATAGGTATTACATTTACCCATTCAAAAAAATAGAATCCACAAAATCTTAACATGATTATCAAAGGATTAAATTTAATAATTATTTTATTGATATGCCAGAATGTAAAAATGTGTAATAAAACATTATATTAAAATGAATGAAAGGAACACGTATGAAATTTTAATAGATAACATAATTTCAAAAATATATAACAAGATATTCCTTCTATCACAATACATTAAAAAAGACCAAAATAAATAACAAGAGGAATGATAATTACTAATTTTAATAAAGAATGAAATGATAATGTCATATAATAATATCTATAATTGAACTATAATAACCATTGTTAAAACTATATTATTAAATAAATATATAACCAATGAATTACTCAAATATTCGAGACTGGTATGGATGCCAAAAAATTAGAAAAATTTGATCAAATATTTGTATAATTTACACTACTAGAAATTCAAGATATAACCAAGGACCTATAGACAGTGTCTTATATATCTGTGGCTATATGGGAATATATTGGAATGTTTTATTTAAAACCATTGCTATAAGATAATTTAAATCCACGGTTTAATAGAGACTGATCTAACCCTATTCCTTCTATGAGTGGACCTCACAGCGTAGAAGCCAATGAGTTATCCTATACTCAGTGTGTTGGCTGATCTCATGGTTCAAACTGAACTTATATGGATTTTTAGATCGATTTAAATGCTATGGAGGTATTTTTTATGATTATTAAGTTTAATTCATCTTTTATTTCTCTTCATTCAATGGATAAAGAAACAATATTTTATCAATGATATGGATTTTAGATATTTCTTAACACTTTTAAATATGAAAAATATTTCTCTTATTGAGATAGAATTTGATTCATATTTAGTTTGGAGATTCATACTGTGGTCCTTCCCCATTCAACGGATTATCTCTTACATGAACCACGATTTCATAAGACTGATTCACTAAGGAGTAATGATCATACATACATGGATCATGGGTAATTATGTGGGATTCATCCATGCTTATATATGAAATTAAATGGATGATCTTATTTTTTTTAAAACATCTTGTTCATTAGCTTCAAAACGTAAGTATTATTGTATTTGGAATCCCTTTATCATCACCATTTCATACCTCCCTAAGTATTTTCTATTTCATTATATGTATTAAAAAAATAAAATTTTCATTCTATTTTTTATAATCATATTTTATTATCTATTTTTTATATATCTAACCATATAAATAAATTTTTTTGTATCTTTTAATTTTTACTAGGTTCATGTCATTATTGGAACATCATATTACAACAGTGGAGTTGTATAATTCTTGAGTTCATTATTCTTGATGGGATTTAATCCATTTTCTATACACTCTGGTTTTAAAGATCATTCATTTACTTAAAAAACTATTCAGAACATTTTTACATCAATATATGCAATGCCTTTAAATAATATTACCTATTTTTTATAGCTTCATTTATGAAAAAACAACACATTCTCATATATTTTTATTCTTTTCTTTGAAATTTCTTCTACATTCACAAACATTGATATAAATTTTATAAAACATCAATGAAAATTATCCATAAAAAGAAAATAATAAGAAAAAGTAAAACATTTGTTTAATATAAATAAAAACAAAAAATATGATAATTCTAATATAAAAATATATCAATTGATAATAATTTTAAAGTTATGAATTATAGAAGGAAAGTAATACATAACTAATAGATATTTGTCCATATAAATGTACTTGTGTTTAATCAAATTATATTTTTGATACCAACAAAAATAATTTCATACAAACATTTTTTTCATTCATAAATTTACAATTCATATTATCCAACATATTCTTACACAAATTATGAAAGATACACGTTTTAATAACTATAATATATACATCCCAATATATATTTAAGGAAATACATTTTTATGCACCTTCTTCTTATGCTTCACTTGTATCATTAACAACATATAATTTTATAATATATAAGTCCAATAAATTACTTCTGCATCTATATATGCTCATGCTTATAAATATATAGAACTCATACATAAATATTATTATGAATATTCTAATTCTCATGCTAGTACTTATATAAGTAATTCAATACTCACATTTTTTTTGTTTATATTGAATATATTTATGATTATTTGAAAAACAAATCTAGAATACAATAACATAAAAATTTAATAGTGGTAATGTTTATGATTATCCTTATATCCATGATTATACAAATACGATAATACATAAAAATGTTTTAACAATATAATATGAAATAATTAAAAAAATATGATAACATATAAATCATAGAAAATTCCTTTTACTTAATTTATTATTATATAGAAACTATATTATTTAAACACATTTTCTTATGTTTATATTCATTATTATAGAAATTCATATACCATGACATAGATAATAAACATTTTCATGTTTTCATTAATTATGTTCATTGTCTTTTATTTTTGTATGGATTATGTGGATTATTATTCTCATGCGACATATTCAGGTAAACATGTTAATGAAGATGTTGATGATGACGGTGGTGGTCTTAGAGGAGTTGATATTGATATTTGTGTCTCAGAAGGATATGTCGAGGGGCGTGATGGTTTTGGGGATTCTGATAATGAGGTAAGTATCATGTATATATTTTATTCATGGACTATAAAATGAATTTCTCATTTAAGAGTGTTAGTGTTTGGTAGATGTTGTGGTGTATATTTATTTTTGGTTTTATGGAATTATTTTTTCAGGTTAATAGAGCATAAAAGTTTTTCTAATTATGTAGGGTGGAATTGATAGTTTTTTTTTGGGTTTTAAATTACTAATAATAAAATTTTACACATTCAATTAATAATAAATACATATATTGTAAAAAAAAATTAATTACAGTGTTTCATAGATAGGATCCCATAGAATTCAATCAATATCAAATTAATCCTGCATGAGAAAATTAGAGGAATCAAAACCACCCAAAAACCTCACTCTTTGAATTCGTACATATGGTCTAATAGATAGTTTGTTTAGAACTCCTCATTCTTGTTGCATGAAATGAACACCTCCAAAACAATCATTTGATTAAACCCCATGGGTTCTAGCTATTAGATGTATCACTATACTCTAGACATAATTTTCTCTCATAGTTTAACACAGATAATTGAAATATCATGAATATTAAATCCCACGTCAATACAATGATAAGATCCTAATTTTCATCACACCACATCGTCAACATTAAAAGACAATATCCTTTTGTAGGTGTAATACTTTTATTTTATTATTTTAATACCATATAATGGAATCCAAATTTTCGTAGGACTACACTTGGATCTCCCTAGATTAATGTGGTTTGAGTTTATTCATGATAATACAAATCCAAAAATTAGAAATATATTTTTTCTATACATCATCACTAAAAAATAATTAAATGTAGTCAGTAACTCTGATTTATTAGAATGTTCACTTGTACTCCAATAACCTTTGTGATCCTATATTTTCCATCTTTTTCACATTTATTCTGGTAAAAATTTCTATATATGATGTTTAAGATATAAGCATGCTGGATATTCCTGATACTAGTAGTGTACATGGATTGGGTTCTGCATGACTCATGGTACATTGATTACATCGTTTATCATGTTTTTATTCAACATTATTTAGAGGAGATGGTGATCTCTAATGGTGACTTAGATTCATGGAAGCACATTGAAAACTAAGGGGGATATTATAATTCATTTAGAGGTCTTTCCATGAATCATTGCGTATTTATTTATACATAAAATAGGATTAGATATCATAATATTAGGTTAAATCATGTTGACAGTTTATTGCTATGATAATATGGTTGTGAAAACAATATTACGTGCTTGTCAATCATTTATTTACACTTGTTTTGTTATAAAGAATAATTTATAATAATAGTATTTAAAATAATTAATTATAAATCCATTCCATTATAATTATTAGATAGAGTAGTAATATTAAAAATAATATTTTTTATTTTATTTCCTAGAATGTTTGACAGTGTCGCCAAGACTCCATAATATTATATAAATAAGATAAACTTTTTTTAACCATTATCCCATTTTATTAAATATTATGTTCTTCATTAAAGAGTTATTATTAACCCATAATGATCAAACATGGCAGGGTAGTGATAAAAGGTAGTCATGGTAGTATATGATAACATGATATTGATACATCCATTTTTATGTTACAATATCATTTATTTTCTCAAGAATAAAATATAAAAATAATGGTTTTTATTAGGGCAGTAATATTTATCCAACTATGATTTACTCTCATGCATTTCATGTGTAGAATTATTGATATATATACCATATATTATAATTTAATGTGAATAAAATCAGTAGAGTCACAATACTTGAAGGGATTTCTTGTCATGGCCTTACCCATCGAGGTCCGACTTGTGCCTACCCCAATCGTGCCCCTAGTAGGCCAGGGGCTAGTGACCTGCACCGAGTTAGAATATCCCACAATTTGGAAGAATTATTCGAAAGTAAATATAAATAGGAACACACCTCAAATCCCATGAAATGTTAAAATGTGAAACAAATTTGCTTCAATACACCTAATATCCCACAATATAATACGATAGAAAAAGTATTGAGAATGGAAAATGGGCTAGATACATTCCCAAAAAAGAAATTTAAAGTGTCTAACCTAATCCAAGGATGTGTACTAATGTCAAATGCTATATCCCATTAAAACACCAAGGTTTGATAGGATCCATATGTGATCAACTTCCTCCATATCCTACCACGACACTATCAATAAGGTTTCAATCTACATAAGACATAACACGTATATGAAAAGATCATTAAGGGTTGAGTATGAAATTACATAGTAGGACACCCAAGAAATATATATTCAAGAAGAAACATGTATAATAAACATGAAAAAAGATATAACAATCAATGTATTATAGAAAAACATTGATATACTAAGGAATGACACCACACCACTTGGCATTCATAACAAACTTTCTTTCCCCATGATTCTTCACAAAGTAATGCTTTCTATATGGGAAACCACTCTAGAATACATGTCATAATAATAGATGATCAATGAAGAGTTATAGATTATTGGGTCCCACCAAAATAAATCTCACTAGTCTAACAATACCCTGAAACATAGATATGGGGCACGCCTAACAACAATGAGACACCACAAACCCATTTTGGATCAACCTACTATATAGAAAATCATATTCCAATGAGACGAATAACCCAACCAATACATCCTTCTCCTTGGAGGATGAATTTAATTCACAAGAATGTCACATTGATTCACAAAATACACCATGGAAATAAATAATGATATAGAATCACACACCAGTCTCACAGGGGACACCCCAACTCTATATGAGACACAAACTTTACATGGGATCACAATCATGGAATATGGATGTAATGAAGTACTTTAATCTCAATGTAATGGACCAATAAAAACACACTCAACCTATAAAATTACAATCAATGAATATGAAGAGCCATAAGTGATTTAGAAGGTTGTACATGGCGTGTACCAGGGGATGCACAATGTGTCAAGCTATCCCTATACATGCCCATGTTGAAGATCATCACATGGAACATTGGATCCATATATATGACATGTATGAGGATTACATAGTGTATACAGAGACACGGTATTTAGCTGTGTTTCTTGGTCATGTCCATGTATAGAGGACATTCTGTATACCGACCTCTGTATGATAAGTTGTGCCAGTATACAAGTAACCGACCTTCTATCTCTTATTGTAATTTTTTGTGTGTCCATTTTATTAAAAAAGTATATGATGATTCACATGAAAGGGTACCCATATCATGTGATGGATATCAAACATCATGTGTTTTTTAACATCAAACGGAACCCAAGTACCACATCCAAGGGGGAATATAACATGAAAAACCGGATTAAATGATGTGTTTATCATGTTCTTTAGAACCAGTTTTTCATTGTTTTATGATTCATTATAGACTCTATCCATTGTTTAACCTATATATCAAGGTTTGACCATGCATCTAGTTTGCAAGACTTGGGTTTCTAGGGTTCTAATCTACTCATAATATGATTCATTGAGAAAAAACGTCACCATTTGTCAAAACTCATAATAATTGGAGCCTCAAATCTTTTTTTTATGCTCTCGGTTATCCCCCACCATCATCACACATCATCCACACCATAAATCATGAACTCCTCCCACAATATCGATCTATGTCACCAATGAATGTTCTTATAATGATTGAATACCACGTATTCATTGGAATGTAGACCAAAATAAAACACATATGATTAGAATGAGAAGAACAAAGGAAGATATCCAATAGACAAAAAACAAGTAATTAACCTTCCCCATCGTAAATTTTGCCGCAATTATTTTTTATAGAAAAATATGATTAAACTGTGAGTGTGAGGATGAACAAATAAACTGTTTAATCAAATTAAATCAACTAGCGATGCATGAATCAATTTTCATCATGGAATTTATAATTGTTCTCCCAGGATAGATGAAATGAATGGAAATAACAAAAAGACATCATAAATAGACTATGAATAGATCGCTGTTGAAGAAAGGATATGTTGTAGTCATTGGAAATATCCTCTGACTCCGTTGGTATAATGACACAAGATCCAAACTCCGATCTATCATCGTCCACTAGAAAATCTATCTAATGGTTATCTTAATATATGGGGTTCTAACGGCCAACCATGATGAAATTATATAACTTTTAATTTAATGGGGAAACATTCACTGTGTCTAAACTAAAAAAATATATTATTTATTTATTTAATTGAATTTATTTTATTTACTTATGCACATGATAAATTTTAAAAAATGACAGCACTAGAAATGATTATGACACAACTATGGTTAAACCCACATTCAAAAATCAATGGTTTCCTTATATTTCGTATTCAAGGATCCATCTAAGAGTAATTACATTTTGTCAATAAAACTACATTACTGTGGTATTTAATGTATTTAATTTATGATGAACATTTATTCTGGGACCACCAGACCTCAGAATCTCACATCGTCTCAGCAGCTGTTCTAAAAAATAATCCATATAGTTATAAATAGAAAAAAATTAGGTCTTTTCATTCTCAACACACCGTTTATTTATGTTTAAAAAATAGACAGAACTACTAAAAATTATGAGGTTACTGGGGTCGTGTCAGTCTATCCCACTCCCAACTACTATCCTGAAGATCCTCATGATGCCACTGGACACACACTAGGGGAATTCAATACCCATAAAGGATCCTATTATACTGATATTTGATCATGACAAGGTACACTAAAAGTTATCTCCATCCAGAATTTATATTCGTCCTAGAAAATAATTTGTGATTGGTCATGAACATACCTCCACAACTACATCACATGGAATACATCATGTACCTAGTACAACTATGGTATAAGGGTTAATCAGTAGGCTATATCTCCAACACTACACAGTTATTGGTAAGTAAAAATTAATCTTGAAGATAAATTTCCACAACCACCAAATCTCTTGAATCCAAATCAATTTGATACTATTATAAACACATTTTTTCCGTCATCAAACATCTTATTTTGTCATCATTCATCCACATAAGAATTATGATAGTTCTGTGGAGTCACTATCTTCTGCTGGAGTATATATACATTCTATTTAGTATCGTAGACCAACACGGGGGCCATGAGGGTTGACATTCCTAAATTAGTCCAACAATGTGGTGACCAACATGGTCGGATATAAAAACCATGATAGATTCCATAAAAATGTGTGAATGGTAGATGTTATTTTATGAAAACTACACCAAGGTTAGGTGATCCTCCCATCTTCTAACATATCCCATCATGCAAACTAGATACATTTCATCCATTTCTTAAATGGTTCACTTTATCTATCCATAGTATTGGTGTGGGAATTTGATACCAATTTTAATTGATTCCCAAAGGATTTCAGCAATCCTCTCTATATAAAATATTTTAAGTGAGAATCATAGTCATTTATGTTCATAAAAGTCACTCCATGGAGTTGAGTTATCACAAGCACATAGAGACATCATAGTGTAACTACTAAACCCTGATCTCAAGTGTCTAGGATGTGGGATTACTTGTGGAGTTTATTTATTATCACCCATATGGGATCATTTACTCTGTAAAATACATGGTAATCCAATAATGATGTCCATGGATATCCCATCCCACTTCCACTTTGGAACACCAAAGTGTTGGGATAATCCTTCCAAAACCTAGGGCTTATCCTTCAACTGCTAACAAGTGATGCACCAAGAGGCACACTCTAGTACTCCATTCTTCATAACAGGCAACAAAAACTGATGTTAAAGGTCTAGGTTTATATTTTCCACAATCATATGTACCAACAAATGGGATGTATGAAACGCCCACAACAATTCCTCGACCAATTCCAATGTAACCATTTCACATCCTCAAAAAAGGATAACATTATCCCCACCTTCATAATATCCATAAAGATCATGTTTAGTGGATATCCAAGTATGTAAAGTGTCATAGTCAATATCTCATTGATAAGCATCCCTGAAACATAGTAACTGTAGTGAGGTATCTTCTATTTACTGAAGATATTATGAAACATCCTTGTCCACAAAGGAAAACTACACTGAGTCAAACTACTTTAATGCCTCATCCAATAACTAAGAATAATATATCCTTCTTGGTTCTTAATCAAGAACATTTCCCTTTCTAGGAGTATAGAAAGTATTATATTCATAGTCCCATAGGATCTCTATCTATAACCTCTATCTCATGTTAAGACACTTATTCATGAATATATACTTGACATTCTGGGGATCATATTAATGATAAAATTCACCCCCATCCAAGAGTGTTGCAATATCTTCACTATTAAGACTACCGCTGCAAAATAAATATCCTAGGTCACATAGTTCTTCTAATTTTTATTAAATAGAATGATTCATAAAGAATAAATTCATGCATCTACATCAACACAAAAGCAAGTGCAGTTTCTAATGCATCGCAGAACACTAAGTAAATGACTCCATTCTCTTGAAATCATAATATGAGAGCACTCTTCAATAAGAGAACAATCTCCTGAATTAACTATATTGAATGTCACTTCCACCTGAATGGCTTCCCCTTCCAATTAAATGATGTTATGTGTGATGATGCAATGGAGAATATGGGTTCAAATAGCCGATAGAACCTTTCCATCCAAAGAAAACTGCACACCTTGGAAACACTCTAGGTTGTATCCCATGAAAAACATCCCCACTTTTTTTCTAATCCATTGTAACTCCATCTTCTATGATTATGTGTACTATAATGCAGACCTATCAAATCCAAATTTGACACATTAATAGCTTATTATAAATCTGGTTCTTCAAGAGTGTATTGAGGACCATCCTCAAGTGTATTTTGTGCTCCTCTAGGATGAAAAATACACTAGGATGTCATTGATGAATACCACTATAAATCCAAATAAGAAGGGATGGAGATCTGGTTCCTGAGGCCCATGAAAACAACATGGGTGTTTTTCATGCCGAACATCCTCCCAAATTACTCATACTAACCTTAGCATAATCAAAATGTTTTCTTTAGTATTTTCTCATTTTGTACTCACATATGGTCATAGTAGGACCTATGTTTGAGCTTTTAGAACTATTGATTACTTCTTCTCTAGTGAAATTGTTATTATATAATTTGTACTGGATACTTATTCTTCACGGTCACCTAATTCATATGTCGATAAACCCAATATATCCAAATGCTTCCATCCACGTTTTTTGAAAAAAACATTGGTGATTCCCTATGGAAATATTTTTGTCTAAAAATCCCTTGGCTCGCATGTCCCACAACTGCAGCGTCATATCATGAAGATCCATGAGATCCATCTGATATGCTTCTTTATATATTTTTTCCATCTCGAGATGCATGTCAATGATGAATTATATCTCTAATTTGGGTGGTAAACCTGGTATATCTTTAGGAAATACATCCTTATACTCTACCACTATTGTAGAAAATAGATATACCAAAACATACACCTCTATAAGAATCATGCTAGATGATTGGATAGAAATCGACTACACTCTCTCATTCTTGAGCCCATCCTGCTCAGACAAGTTCCCCTTTTCACCCACAAAGGAAAACCCTCATTCCATCACTATAGGCACACCACATCCTTGACCTAAAAAAATCATTCTAGGTATGAAATATAGATATAAATTATAGACAAAATATTATATTATATGGAATAACTATTGTAATAATGATATCCACTAAAAAATATCTCCTCCAAGTTTTAGATCACAATGTTATCCCATGTGCGCAATTACTGAGTAACTGACAATTGTATTCTACAACCATAAGGGTTGATCCAATATATCAATCAATGTATTTAATATCAATCCAGAGAAGTGGAAAGGAAGTAATTGATGTCACATTTATCTATAAATGCTACATCTAATGTAGAAAAAACATATCATACCTTGTATCATTCTGAGATCCTCAGTTTTATATGCCTCTACATCCTGCACCAGGTCTCATCCCAGTCCACCAACTCCTTCATCCAAGCATGTACAATGTTTCAGTTATGGTTGTAACAGTTAGATCCTCCGACCACCTCCTTTTTACCTTTTGTCCCTTATTCCATGTCCTCCTCCCTATGAACCACCCTACTCCACCATATGCCTCTTCATGGATGGTCCATCTACCGTCTCATGAGAAGTTGGACAACATGTCAGAAAATCTCAAGATATATTTCCATATCCAATATAGGAGAAAAATTGCATGTACCTCTACTGAATCATGGTTTATTGAGAACCCTTCACACCTTGACCTATGTCTTGGGATTTCCTTTGGAAGCTTTTGACATTCTTGGATCTCTCTGACTCTTTCGGTTGCCTTATATTAAGGTCACAACTGCTATGTTCCTAGTACAATCTCCCATTACCATTTTATTCTATTAAAGAAATATCTCCACCATCATGGCTCGCTCAATCGCCCCCATGTAGGTGGAAATGAAAAGGGATACCACTGAATCCCTATTGTTCTAGTGCAATCCTTGCTCAAATTTCAGCACTCTGATTAGCTAATCTGATATAAAGTATCATGAAAGATCTAATATTCTCATTGTGAACTCTACCTCTATGATACATCCCTAGTACAAATACAGAATATTGTTTATACATAATAGTAAAAGATGGCTTGATTGAACTATTATTAATAGAGACACTCAATTTATGACTAGTAGAGTGTTTCCTCATCATGGGGCTGAGTAACCAAGCTCCACCGTCACTGAGTAGATCCCTAAATATGATCTACAATGAAGAATTCCATATAGTAGAGGGAATCGACACTAGGTGGAAGACATAAGTGACTTTATTTAGCCAGTCCCCACCCATCTATGTGTCTGTATTACCATGAAATATTGGCCCTCACTACATAAAACATCCATTCAATGCACTCATACTCTATGAATCCTTAATTTGTAATCCAGTAATAGATTTTTATTAAAAAGAGGAGGTATAAATGTTAATCCCCAATAATGTTTTATCACTTTTATATATCCTTCTACAGATGCCTAATAACTAGGAGGATCATCCTTATTATCATGCATTTAAATCCTAGTAGGTTGTATGCATAGAGGCATTATAAAATTAAACAACATATACAATGGTAAAAATAATATATATAGGGATCCATGTCAAGAAGTAAAATGATAATAAAACCATTCCTATATGATTCATTTACCAAAAACTTTCCCTCCAACCAATGATTTTCATGTACTAAGGGTAAAAAATGGATTAGATCCCTGGTATAGGAACATGTTTGCTACTACACCAAAACATCAGTTTATGGCCAGGAGATGAACACAAAACTCTACTAAGTGTTTCAACAAACCAATCTCACTGACTCTAGTCCTAATGAAGAATCACCCATCACATACCACTCTATCATGACCCTGACTCAGTGAGGTCTGACTCATGACTACCCAAATCCCGTCAGAAATAGACCAGGGGTTGGTGACCTACACTGTGTAGGTATACCTCATAATTTGTTGGAATTATCAAAAATTTATTATACACACACACAAATATCCAACCAAAAACTATGAAGAGTCCATCCTAATCCATGGGGGGAACTAAACTCTAATGAATTATATGTGTAAAAGAACCTCTATTTGAAATGTACAGCTACACTCTACCCACTCACTATCCTCCCAAGACGCCATCAAAATTCTTTTCATCTGCATAATTCATGACACTTGCAGGAAAAGCCCATAAAGAGGTGACTATTACAATATTTATTAAGCCACCCTAAAAACTCTACACAAAAAGTAAAATTTATAGTCATCTCAAAATAATATATAAAAATCAATGTATAATATAAACACCCAAATATACTCAAGAAATCGACAATGTTACTAGATGGTAATAACCGACTTCTAGCCACATGATTCAGGACAAAGCAACTCTCCTTCTAAGAGAATCCACTGAAAATGAAATGATATAATCATAGACACCAGATGAAGAGACCTAGCTCATTGGACCCCACCTAATTAATTCTCACATATCAAAGAAGACCATGATACATAGATGTGGGGTCAAAAACAAATCTGATGGGGGAAACCACGTACCCAATTTGGATCAATCCTTCACGTAGGTGGTTGTGTGTAAATAAATCCACAATCCATAGATTTATGGATTCCACGATGTGGGGTCAATTCCCTCATTAGGGAGTCATGTTGATTCCACAAACTCAACCTTGAGATCCAATTATTATAGAGTATCACAATCCAGTCCCATGGATGGAAAATAAAACTCTATCTGAGACTCATCCTCTAGAGGGGATTACATTGATATGATATAGATCTAATATCACATTATAACCTAAAGGTAAATGATCAAAGGAATAACTATGAACCTATAATTGTCTGATCAAAAAATATAAAGAACGATAAGAACTATATAAGGTGGTACATGGAATGTTATAGGGTGTACAGAGCCTCTCCATCTATCCTCATGTTTTCCTATGTTTATTAGCCCCAATTGAAATGAAATCTTCATATAAAAATCATTTAGAAGTAAAAAATATGTATAGTCACATGGTATCCTTCCTATTTCACATGGTAATATCCTTGTGCTGAGGTCATGTCTGTGTATTGAAATGATTAAGCCAAGTTGTGTTCGTGTACAAGTACACAACATTCCATATGATGAGTACATTTTCAGTGTTTGTGTACTTCCCAATTTATATGTTTACATAGATGGAGGTGTCTACGTAGTATGTGAGTTGGGTCACATACTGTGTGATATTTATCATCTGCTAGAACAGCAATGCTCCATCTATAGTGGGTGCACATGGTGTGTAAACCCGTACTACACATCAAGTTGCTCAAAATTTCTTAACAACCTTTTGTGTCATCCTGTGCATCTCTAGAGCCACCACCATTGTTGAAACATGTAGATTGGGGGTTTTTAAGGCCTCTAGTTCTGGAATGCAGTATTATGAGGGATTAATCCTATTAGAAAATGTTTCATTGATAAAAAATATAATAATTAATTAATTCCAAGAATAATCTCAACCATAAAATATTTTTCAATGCTCCGAGCCATCCACCTCTGTCATCTCACCTCATCCACACCATCGATCACAAACCTCACATAGAGTATCGATCTATTGTTCCATAGAACAGTTTAATAATGATCCAATATTGTGTATTATTCGAATAGTGGTCCAAAATAAAACCCAGTGATGTGTGTTCAACGAACGGATGATGATATACATATTTCATAAAATTAAGGAACAATCCTCGGTAGTTTTTTATTTGGAATCGATTCTTTGTCTTAGAAAAAGATGAAATAAAGTGGATAATTAGGACAAAAAAATATACATTTCCATAAATTAAATCTTCTCATGATGGACAGATAAATTTTATTCATGTAATTGACCTATTTTAACCAAGGATTGAAGAACATTGTGGAATTAAAAAAACATCCAACATGGTATTTTGATCTTTTATTGATAAAGATTATGGTTTCCCATCATTGACGAGATCCTCCGACTATATTTGTCAGAAGATACATGTTTCAAACTTTGATTCATTTTCATCCACTAGATAATATATCCAATTTTTTTTAATATCCATTGTTTGAGCTTTTAACCCTGAGGAAATTATATATCCATGAATTTAAAGGTGAAATAGTCCCAACATATAACGTAAAAAAATTAATTCTTTAATTTATTTTATTTAATTACTCATGTGATGAGGTTTTCAAAAATGGATTGTAACGACAATATTTATGTTTTAGCTTGGTTAAAATAAAAATTTAGAAATTAGTGTGGCAATTAAATTTCTGATCAGGTCCTCTATATTGAAATTATACAAATTTTCAAGAAAACATCACACGTTTGATATTTAATATATTTCAAAAATTTATTCTGGACACATCGGACCTCAGAATCGTATGTTGTCTAAGAGCATGGACGTGAAAATAATCCACATAATAATTCAGGAAAAAATACTAGATATTAAATTGAAACTATGCTATTATAATGAGACTCCATAACCAAAACCACTTGTTTTGAATAATCAATAATAGTACAGAATTGAAAAACACATAATTTTTTTTAATTTAATGGAAAACATGGAAACAATAAAATTTTATGGGGAAGAATACACTTAGAAATTGAAACATGTGGAACCATATGTGAATTTTTTGTCATAAAAATTATTTAGTGTTATAAGTCATCCTATAATAAATACATGTGTAGATAAACATAATAGAACCATATATGCATTGGTTCACTCTATGCGACAAGACTTCCCACATGCTATGATGTTGAAAAATTCCTTCCTAAAGTTATATTTTGATGGCTCGTCCATAAATCATACATACTAGAGACATCTTTTAAATAAAAATCATAGATATAGAAAACAAATATATTTATATCATATCCTTTTGTGTGGTGTCATATCATTTTAAATTTCATAAGACATAAAAAATATTCCTAGTATTCATCATGATCTCCATCCCATCTCCTTGTCATGGTGCCCCATTGAATCCAACCAATCCTCAAAAAAATCAATCACTATGACCTTGAATCAAAAAGGTAACCCCTCCAAAATATACTTGGGTTTATTCATACACTTTTTACCATCTCATGATATCCATCTAATTAATCATATCACAACAAACACCCAAAAATACCCAATATCCCTTCAAATCATTACGTCTATTGTCAAACATGAAAACATCATGAAAACCCTCTCCAAAAACCTATATAATCTATCTCTCCTTAACCTATCCATGGTTCATATAAAATAGGTGGACCAACCTTCCAAAGGAAAATTACCACCAATTCTATGAAACCATGATGATGTAGGATAAACAAATAATGTAGTGAAAGACCATGCCTATAGAACTACCAGCTAATAAATCATATAGAACATTATATATCCCCCTATCCATTCAAAATCTTATCCAAACAGAGCATCCAACTCCTTAATCATCCTTCAGTAAGGTTTTACACTAATTATAACTCTATCTTTTCTCATTCCTCACAATTTCCATTCATAGAGATATGTTTGGGAAGCCACACATGTTATGGTTCTAAATGAATATAACCTTGAATATATGGGTTATGCATTATAATGTAATGGGAAACAATATCACAGATAAGCGATGTGTTACTGTAAAATTCACCTCAATAAAAAAAATATTTTTTTGTCTTTTATTTGATATAATATTTTTACAGTTTGCAATTGAGTGGTGTTGTTCACCACATCCACTTATGGTTATTCCATGAAAAAGTGAATTCTCAAATGAAATTAGTGGAATCATTGTATTATCTCTTATATATATGTTGTCAATAAGTTATTATTGTTGTCGTGAAAATTTTCATGTCCATATTTTATAATGATAGTTATATGACTAGGTGTGGGATTTTGTGTGGTTTTTATAGTATTGACTATATTTTCAATTGTTCAAACATCATGTTGTATTAGTGTTGGTGGTATATTTTTTTAGAGTCACAATTGTCACATTCACTATTTCCCTATAGTACTTCCCTATTCTTCCTTAGTCTCTATTTATCCTTGAATTCAGTTTATGTTATTTAGATTGTTATATTTTACCATTCATGATTTAGTTCCACTCATGTGGGTAGAAGTGTATGTGATCTAGGATCAGAGTTGAAACTCATGTGTATGAGTATGCAGGGGTGTATTAATTTGCAGTGTAGTGTAGTGGGGGTGTTTTTCAATGTATTTTTTTTGGGAATATATAGGACGTAGCCACGGTGTACAAACAAGGTAGTATAAGATGGTGTTTTTTTGGAAAAGGAAGGATGATTTCATGGTTGTACATTGTGGAAGTTGACCTACAACCATGGTTTGAACCATGCATATAGTTCTATTACAAAATTTAAAACCCATGGAAAAAATCTATGTAGAATTATATAAAAAAATAGTGTATAACAATGTAAATATACATAGTTTCATAGATTAAACAATGTAAATATCCTTATTTCCAAATATAAAGACCAAGGATATTGGATTTTCACTATATCCATTTAATTTGGTGTCATGGCCAATGCAACCATGGATATTACCTATAGCTCCATTTTCATCGTCTATATCAATGGTTATAAACCATGGTTATAAGTAATTTCTCTATTATTGATTGATTTTAACATTAATAATCAATGAAAACCAATAACTTTAATATATCATACCAGAAACATAAATGTTATAACCATATAATCACTAATATATACTAATCATTTCAAAAAATTACATGAATCACAACAAGCCTTTGTAAAATAACATACATTTCTGAATAATAATTCTGCCTTTATTTACCAAATAGAATCCCATGATGTTCCATATACCCAAATCATATAACATTCATGAAATTGTTAACATCTACTATAGTATCCTTAAACAACTAATCTTCATACTACTTATCAATCCCTTGGTTTCATAAATGATAAAACAAATGTTCCAAAAATCAACATTATAATTATATGTCAAACTGTTTACGTAAAAAATTATGACTTACTAGCCAATACAGAACATAGGTGAGTGGAAGTCACCACTCCCTTACAAGCATTTGGTGGTCGGTTTAGGCCCCACAAAATTTTTAGAAGTTATGTTTTTTATCTATCATATAGGTTGAATTTTTTAGAAATATAAACTATATATTGGTTAAAACATTTCAATAAATATTATGAAATCATCAAAAATATTCTTAACCATCAAAAAACATATAACCCCTAATGTTTATTAATACAATTAAAATTGTGTTTATAAAAATTAAAATTGGATTGAACATCATGTAAAATTGCAACTTGTTAAATTATTTTTACATATTCCATAATCATTTATCATAACACAATAAAATTCTCCCAAAGTACATCCATCACAGAAAACATCATAATAGTATTAATAATTTCTAAACACATGGTAATGATTAATTCTATGACTATATCATAACTCTTTAATCCCTATATATATGAACCATAATTAATAAATGTTCATTATTATCTAGTAATCATGCATTTTGATCTCCAGTTTTTCTATAATGATTAACAAACATTTGACACACATTTTTGTAATTCTTGAAAACCATATAATAAAATCATCTTACCAAAATCTTCTCCAAATTTTCCTGATCATTTTTCTTTTCTCATGACCAATAATTCCAAATATTTTCACTTCAGTGGCATTGAAAATATTTCATAATATATTTCCCATGGTTCTTTTTACTACACTTTTCATAAGATGGGAGCACTATTTTCATACCTATTGATTTAATTGATGAATTATTCGACATTAAATTAAAAATAGTTCTTATCTTAAGATAGTTATCATGGTTTACATTTTCATTAAAAAACTCCATCTCTACCATATAATAACACGAAGAAAGTTTCTTTTAATGTTTGAATTCATTAAAATCTAATTCCCTTAAATATCATTGTTTAAAAAATGTGTAATAATTATTAATCTTACCATCAAGATCCTAGTTAGTGTTCAATAAATCCCAATCCTATCAATATATGTTTTCATCTTATTTGGAAACTAAAAATTCATTATTTTTTATCAATTCAATGAATTACTTCTCTATACATAGACAAACAACCTTAGTTAAATATTTTTAAGGGAAATTTTTCTAAATTCATATTATTCCGAGGAATAAATATTTTAACTAACATTGACATTATTAAATATTGACCACCATTGGCCAGAATCACCATCAAAAAGAGGAATAGAAATAATTACCTTCTTATTATCTAAGAATCCCATGACATAAAAAAATATAGTGTTGTATTGCATCCCTTAGATACTACTGGTTCTAATTATATTATTAATGGTGGAGGATATTGTCTCTTGAAATTCTAAAAAAAACTAATGTGTTCTACTATAGTAAATACAATTTCTCAGAGAAATTTATATAATCACCATTTAAATTTTATGGAAACTGATCCAAAAACTAAAAAATATTCCTAGTTCCAATTACATCTGTTTCGGGTTGCTAATTTGGAATGATATTGTCCATATAGTTCCTTCTTACGGAATCTTCCATGTTTCAAAAATAAAAACCCAATTGGGGACAACTTATTTTAGACCAATAAAAATGTTTATATTAAATTTATATACTATTTTGAAATAAATATAATGTAGAATACCTTAGGGGTACAATATAAATATTACCCTAAACTCAAATTTTATCTATTCCATTACTCTAATACGAACTATAAGTACCAGTATTAGATAATAAAAATTCAAGTTTCTTTTCAGTAGAGTTATATTTCTGTACACAGATATAATTTACAATTATAGTTTCATAGATTATTTAAGAACCTATAGATAAAAATCCACATATTTATCAAGTGGATACTTACAATTAGTATTCATATTTCAAATTTTGTAAAACATTTTAAAAATTAAATAAAAATTTTCATGATAAATATTCATGAATTTCCTATTGACCTCATCCATTCCCATTTCTATAATTAAATCTTATGAATTTTTTTTAAAGGGGATCATCACAAAACAATTATAATGTTACATTAAAAAATTAATAAAATAACTCTATTAATCTATTAAGACAAAAAAACATTCCTTTTTAGTGTAATATTTTGGATCGAATTAAAAACATTCTTTCCTAAAAATCACTTTCATTTACAATAATATTTCATAAAACTTTTCATAATATAATGAAATGATGAATTGAAATAACAATTTTTTTTGAAAATACAGTATAATCCGAAAATTATTTTCACGTATTTATACACTTCAACCATAAAAAGTATTAATTGGTCCATTTTAAAAATAAGATTATTGATTTCCTTCTTACAAATCAAAGTATTACTATAAAAATATAAAATAATCATACACAAACAATAATTTTCTCTTCAGATATCATGATACATATTACTCTTAAAAATTATATAAACATACAGTTTACATGCATAACCAATTAATAGATGGGATATCATAGATGAAAAAAAATTTTGTTAATAATGTAACCAGATGTCATTGGGTTGTATTATAACAACTGATCCATGGTTAAATAACGTATTAAACTATAATTGGTTTATAACAGAACAAACAATCAATGTAAATAATATTTATTTACTATAACATAATTAAAAAATAATTATATCTTGATATTTTTAATTTTATACCCATAAAATATACTTTTTACCCCTATTAAAAAAATTTAGGATAATAAAATATCTATCCCTTTTTAAAAAATAATATTCAAATATTGTAAAAGAGGAATTTTAATTAATATAACCATGAAATATTGTAAATAATAAAAAAAAATCAATGTGGCTAGAAAAATAGTTTTTTCAGTATGCATTAGAATAGAACATTACACTTGTTATATTTTTAAAACATTCAGTTCAAAATAGGTATGAATATTCCTTTTGAAAACCTTCAATATGAATTTCAATGAGGCATAAAATTTATATTGTGATTATTTGTATCCATATATATAATCCCATAAAATATTTTAATGAATATGAATATAGAAGAAAATGACATAAAAATAACTCCTTAAACCATTTTAAAAATGGATTTTTACAGTAATGTTTCTATTATGTAAATCTATATAAACAATCCCTAATTTTTTATTTTTTAATATAGTATTAAAAACTACTTTTTACATCAATTTAAACACAAATAATTATTTTTTGAATCATTTAGAAGGACAAAAGGTGAAATATTTAAAAATTAAATCTTATAAACCTTATAAAATGATGTTCTAATAAAAAGGGACCATCTTTCGAGTATTATTAATAACACACATTATTTATCTTCCAAAATAATATAAATATATTATTTTTTACTTAACAAGTTCTCTCATTTTTATTATTCCTTCAATTTCAATTTTTACCATGTTATATAATTACTTGTTCAAAAAAGCTAACATCTTCTGATGTGATGAGATGTGGGTTATATGTCCAAAATGGAATTGGTATGATGAATATGGTAAATGAGGTGATTATTTAAAAACCTATAGAATAATAATCCTTGAATAATTATAAAACATATACATAAATATTTATTTTAAAAACAATATTTTGTGATGGTAAAGAGAAATACACTATGTTACGATCATGGAGTTAATAGGTCATAAGTACGAATGAATAACTTTTCCATTTTTCAAAGACCATTATAGAATAAATGTGAGTAATATTATATTAATAATCAATGTTAAAGATATCATAAATTATGTATTATTTATTTATATAAATTTTTTTATATCATCCCTCTAATTTGGCGATGAAAAGAGAATCACATAACTATGTAGAGGCGGTAGTCCACATGTATGCATGAATGACATTTTCATTTTTCATTGTAAGAAGGAAAATGATATATTATATTTTGGAAAGTATTAATATATCATGAATATAATAATCTCATAATGTATATCACATGAATTCATTAAATTTACCATTGATTATTCAATATAACGTTTTTGTCAAAAAAGAATCTCATCGCTTTGTAAGGCGGCACTCCAACGCACACACGAGCGATGTTGTCATATACTCTATAAATTAGAGAGAACCAAAGTATATTAAATATCATAATTAATAATTATAATATTGATAAAAATATTATATATAGATATATAATTTAAATCCATAATTATAACCATCCATAAGAGGAGGTGATGAAAATAAAATCACATCAATTAGTGTGGATGTTTTCCAACATAAACATGAATGAAAATTTATTTTCCCTCTTGATGGTAGAATTTATTGATCTAGGATATTCCATTAACATAACAAAATCTATGTTTATAATATATATCACTATTAATAGTTCTATTGGCTTTTGGTATATTTTTTTGAATTTGGAAGATGAAGTAAAAAAAATTCATAGTTAAGAATGTTACATATTTTTCAAAAAACCTCTAAATCTTTAAACAAACTGATTTGATTGGTTTTATAATAAAACCAAGGAGAATATGATGTGGGTTGTGAAGTATTTTGGGAATGGACCAGCTAAAATAGAATTATTTGGATGTGTTAAGATGATTGGAGATGTTGATGAATTTTATAAGGAAGGATAGGACACATAATGAATATTTGAAAATAAGAAGTTATACCCACATTTTTTTCAGGACACAAGGATCAAAAAGAAAAATTATATTTAATTAGATTAAATAAGGTCTAATTTTTCTATACAATAGAATTTTTTTATTTTTTGGTCATTTTAATACATATCATTTTATTTTAAACCATGGTAGATATGTTTTTAACTTATCTGCGGAAAAAGATTTTTACTTTTTTAGAATTCACTATGACCAACCATTAATATGAAGTTTTTTTATAATATAAATTAATATTATTAAAAATATGGAATCATTTTTGTATAATTTAAATTCTTATATTTAGTATACTCTATCTTTAAATTAAACCCATCTACATGATGAAATGGTGGATTTTTGAGAAACTTATTTTTTAGAATAAGATTATTTTATATTAGCTTAAGGAAAAGTAATAATAGTAAAATGGATTATATAAAATATTTATATATATACCAAATAAAATAAAATTTTGTAATTAAATATCATGGTTTTTTGTTAAATAGTTAAAATTTAGAAACATTATTCATTTTAAAATAGTTTTTTTAAGAAAAAAACAAATCGTTCAACCCAAAAATAATTTTAAAGAATCTCATACTATAAATATGACTAAAATTAAATTATATGAAGAAAATACAACAAATTAATTCTTATTTTACACTGAATAAAATTAAAATCACAATTTGAATTTAATTTTAATTATTTTAATGAAATGAAATTTTAATTTTTAAGTAAATAGTATCTATGACTCTTTTTTGAAAAATTAATATTTTTAAAAAATTTAGAACATGTTACCTTATATTAATTTTTATATGATGATTTTATAAAATTAAATTATTTTTATCAAATATATTTTATAATAGGTCAATAAATTTAATTTAAAATTTTATAAAAAAATAAGCAAAAAAAATTTCTAAATAAAACACATTTTTGAAGAATAAAATTTCATTTTCAAAAATTGTGTAATTATTTTCTATTAATTTATCAATAAAATTATTTTTAGTAGAACACATATCTATATCATAAATAATATAATTTAATTCTTAACCACTAATTTAATGACTAGGTTATAACAGATATATATTTCACGGTTTGATTAAGATTAATGTTACATGTCATATACTATATCCAACATAATATTAATATTTAAAAAATCATGGAGTTACATGTCCCATTTGAACTATATCTAAAGATGGAACATCAATAGGATGTTCATACAACATCATTCTTTTTTAATCTATGAAAAAATAAGATGTACTAAGATTTTTTGAAAAACTTTTGTTAGGATGTCACATCCTCCTCCCTCTGTAGGTACCCCTCATGGGCTAGAAATGATGATAGGTAGATAATCACCCCAGAGTCACACCACCTGTAGTCCTAGGTTGATGACTACCACTAAGGGTGTACAAATATTATAATATGGGAGTCATTACCCATTATTAAGAAACAAAATCGATAGATGAAATTTATTAACCAAAAACCAACATCATGACAAAGATATAATAAAACCAAAAAAACCAACATTTCATGTCTAAAAAAGAAATTATACAAATATATTCCTCAAAAGATAGTACCTAGAAACAAAACAAGTGTAGAAACACAAAAACTATTGAAATTTCCTAACACGTAATATCGAGTATGGTATGCATACTCCCCATAGAAACCTGAAAATATTTTTATACATGTTGGTCGATCATACATGTATACTCAGTAGGAAAACCATGTCTCTCATGAAAAATTTGAAGGAGCATGATAATGCACCCATGAGAATATATCCAAACAAAATTTCAACTAACAGGTACACTAGTCATAACCCCAACATCACCAAGTCACTCTCACTAAATAACATAGTCCATGTAATATATCATAATATAATGCAAAATTTTTTAAAGATAAACCTCACCACATTCCCACTAAATATCCTCTCCCTTTCCCTAATAACAAACATTATGTCTCTCCCACCTCTTCAGAATATTCCACATCACATCCCACCCCAACACACCTGTGCTTCATAACTCATCCCTCCCACACATAGCTTGTCCTCACAATTAATACCACTCACACACACCCATGCCCTACAAAACATCACATCTCTTCCAAAAAAACACGGGATACCACATCAAAAATCTTCTTGAAGATACCTAGGACATCACATCACAACTCATCCTAGAGACACCTGGGATACCATGTCTCATCACATCTTACCCGGAGAATCATGGTCATCATCGCCTTGATGAGGAAGCAGGGAAGAGATTGTGACTAGTCATCTAGCCTCCCACCGGGTTATTGGGAATGGCACCCCCACCCCCACATAACAATGAGGGTGTTCAGAACATATTTATCAAATGGATGGTGAATTTATAGAAAACAAAAAATATTCCATGTTTATACATATATATAGTTAAAGGAACACATTACCGACCTATGGGTTTACAAACAAATCACCATATTACTCCTCACTTCCCCATAATGCTTACACCTCTAGATTCATTACACAATTCAATGAAAAATAAAAGACACATTTTTCCGGTATTTAATTAATATTAAAAACTTTTTAAGTTTCATTGTTACAAATTTTTTTAAAACATATATTTGAAATAATTATCATCTTTTAATTCCATATCATTATTATTTTTTATTTTTTCCACCAATAATATCCATGAAACAATGAATGAACAATAAATTTTAGGAAACACATTTAAACATCATAGAAACCTTTTCAAAAACAATATTCTACCACAGCCCCACTGTAAAACCACATAGCCATCATTATACCCCAATTTTAAAAAAATGTCTCATCAACTACCCAAACTCATCACAAAAGAGTCAAATTATATCCATAATATCCCCAAATCCAATGCAAAACACTCAATCATGTCAAAAAACACATAAAAAACATAATAAAAGAAGTCATACATTATAATTTTGTAGGGAATCCCTTATTAAATTTCATATAATTCAAAGCGTTATCAAAAAACATTATAATCTAAGTCCATCCATTTATATTAATAGAATGTATGCGATCATAAAAATATATACTAATTGATGTCAATTGCCACATAACATTCATGTCTTCTCTAATCCATAAACGAGTGAAAAAACAATGACCCCAATTGACAAAATATTTAGTTGGAATTCAGCCCATACCATTCACAACATCAATGAAAAATATCAATAAAGCAGTAGGATCATACATCATATTCCTCATGTTGTTAGTATTTTTTTAAAACCAATTCAATTATCTCTATTGATCTATAATCGACTATATATGCAAGGATATTAATTTAAATAAGTATCACACATTATTGAAAAATAATAATGATGACGGAAATTGCATATTAAATAAATACAATCAACACTGCCTTACTGCCCCAAAAATAGATGATCAGGTACATCAAGAATAACTCTGGGAAATCATCACCCAACTATAGGAAATATCATCAAAGAATAATGTCTTAGGGATTTTCAATCTGAAGAGAATTGTAAACATAAATAATGAAGGGAAGGAAGGATATCTTTACTTTATAATGTTATGATATATGAATCAAGGTTTGGATACAATTTGAATTATCACTAAATGAAGATCATCAAAGACATTGGGTTTTGACAATTTAAAAATATCAAGATATTTAGATAATTAATTATATGATTTATTGATTTAAAATAGCTTTAAAATCATTATTATTGAATTAAAATCATATGACATTAATGAAATATGCCAAAAGGGGAAAATGGAAGAACTGTTAAATTCTGTAAATTTGGAAAACTGTTGAAATGGGTCACTACCACATCTAGAATGAGTCACCACTAAATAAGTCACCACCAGATGAGCCATTTCCAACTTGTCATCACCATAGATTAACCACTAGCGAGTCACCACTTGTGAGTCACCACCCGATGAGTCACCACCAGTGAGTCACTACAAGACTTGTCACCGATATAAAGTCATCACAAGATGAGTCGCCCGTTCTGTGTCACCACCAAATGACTCAATACCACTAAACTACTTCTAGAATGATCTACTTCTTGTCTGATATATTCCAACAATGTTTTATTTCCAAAATGACAACCCACTGAAATGAGCTATCTCTATATTGATATACCATTAAAAATGGATATATGGAAAACTGTTGAAATGAGACACTATTGGAATGACTCACATGTCCCAAAAAACACCCTAGACAACCACCGAACCCAAGTGACTTTAGATTTCTAACTACATAACAGACCAGATCCTTCAAAACATTACATTTCATACTTATCAGACTATTTTATCCCTCGTGAATTTAATACAAACCTGAAAGAAATGATAGGAAGGGTATGAAAAACCATCCCGTGAGAAACCACTCAAGGATATCATTATACACCGCAAAACCAAATGTCCTCAAGAATCATGAAAAAAACACCACCATAAAACCACAAATACAAACTAACTCTTCTTAAATTAAAATAGAAAAATAAAGAAAATTAATCATCCCGGACATATGCATCAAGGAATTACATATCCATGTATATATACTATCTGGTCTCGGTGGAAATAACTCGCTCACACGAGTTTAATCACATACTGGTTAATGGGTCTCAATTATGAGTTAGTTATTCCTTTTCACTCATGTTAGGACATTATCACATATCACACACAACACATCACATCATGGGGAACGAACATATTTTATGAAACCCCAAGATTTGAACAGCACATCACAAAGAAATATGGATGTGAAGGGAAAAACAAAAAACACATCCGGGTACTGGGCTCGCATATGCATCCCATGCTCCAATGTAGTCTCCTCTAAGCCACCATGACACCAATGAAACTGAAAAAGGTGAATTTTTCATCCTCATATTAGATTATCTCAATAGTATTCGATCTCCACTAGATGATCCATGATGTTTTTTCATTCTCAATATCCCATTATCCCTAGTAAACGACATGTGATTTATCATAATGATATCAATGACATTGAGATACATAAAATACATCATGGAAATGGACTATTTGAAGAGAAAGTTCCAACCTGTTATCGAACTTTACAACATGCCCCAAAACCTCAAAGGGCCAATTAAATTAGGGAAAAATATTGTTTCCTTTTCCAAACCCCATCTACCCACATCTAGGGGAATCCTTCAATAACACTTGGTCTCAAAGGTATAACTCTAGAGGCCTCCTCCTACTATTATCAGTGGAACTCTTCTGGTATTGTTCTACTTTTATCCTCTATCAAACCAACAGAACCATCTCAGTTTTTTATCATACTACCTCAAGAAAATGAATAGATTCCTCCCCAACCTATGTCCAAAAAATAGAGAACAACATGTACATTCATAAAAATCTAAAAATGGGGTTATTCAAATCGAAGGGTTATATATATATTTTTATAAGGAAACTATAATAATGGAAGGAATTGTTCCCAGGATTAACCAACATCTATGATACATTCCTAAAGCATATCCTCTAGCATCTAGATAGTTTGCACTATCATCCTATCTTTCTCAAGGTGCAAGGAAATGTTGAGGCGTAAATGGGTTCCAAAAGCATGTTTAAAGCCTCTTTATATTCTTGAGGTAAAAAATTCCCATATTCATGATAATGGACCTTCAAACCCCATACAACCGCACCATATCATTCATGTACCGCTTATCTAAATAATCTACCACACCCAACTCCTTGATCATTAAAAAGTGAGCTGATTTTATCTACCGATCCACGATCACTCGGATAACATCACACCCTACCTGAGTTCTAGGTAACCCTATAATGAAATCAGAGTATTTTTCATCCCATTTCCATTCAGTAACATCCAAGGGCTACAAAATCCCACCATGAATAAAGTTATCATACATTACTTTTAGGAAAATTAAACATCCAATCTAAAAATACAACACTTCAAGTTTCATTCTAGGACACAAAAATCATAGACTCAAGCCATGGTAAATCATATAAATTCATTGTTGTACCACCACTGTTGATATATGGAACGCGTGAAGGACACCCTTACACATTTCTATTGGAACAAACCTCTTTCCATGAAACAACATCTTGTTCTGACTATCCTCCAACCATCCCACTATAAAATCACCATATTTATCATGATCATGCATCACCTCTACTTATGATTATCCCAACTAAGAGTCCGCTTTTTTATAATAGAATATTATACTTACATATAAGGAAAAATACCTCGACCACCATAAGTTGTTGAATCTATGTGTATGGATTCCAAATCCTTTATCTCTCTCCAAGAATCCAAATATTCCTAAATAGTATAATTTTTTTACATTCTTCTAAAATAATTGGCCATGGAATTCTACTTTCCTAATGTGTATGAGATCTCAAAATCATTTTCCTAGAGAAACACCATCAACTTTCACTTTTTTATATTTAAGTCCCGTAGAGAAAATATTTACTTGAAACTCTTATGATATTTTAAGAGCACCATGTGTTCTCTAATGAGGTAATTTCACCAGAAAATTATCACAAAAAAAACTGTTGATATCTCCATATCATGGGTGACATAGTTTCACTCATGAGGGTGAAAATTAATTGACACATGGAAGATAATTACCTTTTACAGAAACAAGATTCATCCCAAGCCTAGATATGAATTATCACAAAACACTTCAAACATCACTCCCTCATCTAGAAGCTAAATAACTAGTCCTCTGACCAACTACACCATAAGGTAACTAAATGATACATGGCACTGTTCATCCCACACAAAAGCATGGTTCTTCTTTTTCAAAGCTGTAAATGGGTCTGCAACTTGATGGAAATTCCATAAAAACCTATGATAATAGGCTTCAAGGTCAAGAAAGATATGAAACTCTTCCGAATTTTTGGGTGATATCTATGAAACCATAACTACACCCTTCTATGGGTTAACTACCACACCCTAATGACACACCACATTCCTAAGGAAATGCAGATCTTGTGTCAAAAAATTCAACTTTTACCACTTTCCATAGAGCTGGTAGTGATGAAGAACCTATAAAATAGTTATTGTATATTCATTATGCTCCCTCTATGACCTTGAGTAAATCAGAATGTCAAAAATTAAGAAAATGATAAACCAGCACAAGAACTGATGAAACACTATGTTCATAAGCCCCATGAATACAACCATTGGATTCGAAAAATCAAAAGAAATGAACATGAGATCAACGTTTCTAATCCTACATCTGATGAACGCCTTATCGATATCCCCTTACTTCCCCCAAACTAGTGATATCTAGATATAGACTAACCATGAATAACAAACAAGCTCCCCTCAACTAATATAAAATATCACTGATCCTTGGAATGGGATAGTGATTCTTTATCTCCATTTGGTTCAACCATCGGTAGTCTACAGAAAAACATATAAAAACATTCAACTTCTTAGAGAATAATAATAGAAAACCATAGGGAAACACAATGGTATTAAGAAAACCATTATTAAATATTTATATATATATATATATA
The DNA here is from genome assembly GCA_963277665.1 of Viscum album. NCBI lineage: Eukaryota > Viridiplantae > Streptophyta > Magnoliopsida > Santalales > Viscaceae > Viscum > Viscum album. Next base: position 295,405,748 of record OY728132.1, on the reverse strand, counting down.
TAATATATCTAAATCCTCAACTTTCACAACTCATAATATTTTATACGATAAGGATCCATCAAAATCAGAGAAGCACTAGGCTACAAGTCTATCACAAACTCAATGTCGTGTCATGGAGGCAGTGTAACAACCTCAATAGAGAAGACATACATGAACTCCCTAAAAAGTCTATGATCCTTCACTACCCATTTTTCAACTAATTCTATTTAAAAATAAGTCACCAGTTAAAGAAGGGGCTCCATGCACTGACATCCCACCTAACAAACCTGATCGCTAACAAAAATCTCATGTTTTTCATCCACATCCAAAAAACGAATTTAATTTGAAATAAGTTGATAATATCATGTATTAAATACCTATATTCAATGTTGCGGATAAAATCATATGGCTGAATCTGTTGCAAGAAAATATCCCCACAAGAAAAATGTGACCCTAGTATCTATCTACAGTACCAGCACACATCGAACAAGATAGTATGGCTTCCAATTAACACAGTCAACACCAGGGGAACATGAATCCTCCCTAAATATAGTCCAATAGGATAGTATATAGAGGTTGAATCATAGTATTGTGATGTTTTTTAATCAATAAAAATAATAAATAATAGAAGATGATAAGCTGATCATACTTGTAACAATCTTCGTTCCATCTCGTGATACTACCTCCACTACATGTAACGGACCATGCCTAGTCCCTCCAACTCTCTATTGAACAACACCTCCATTACCATTCCTAGTTCAAAGTAACGGAACTTAGGTAATATCTTGAGTTATGACTCTACCTACACTATCTCCCCACAAAAAAATAATTAGATTTTTCCAACATGGGTATATATGATGATAAATGTGCATTTTTTGTTGGTAAAACGTTTTACCAACAGAAGTTGTCTTGTCACTAAACTATCAGAAAAAACTCGGTTCCTAAATGTTATTGTGACAAATAATATATTTTTGTTACTAATATAATAACATAAATAGATAATATATATGATATTAAATGATTTTTTCAACGTATTCATGTGAAAAATATATTTGTGGCTAATAATATTACCAAAATATCATTTCTCTTTATAGATTAATTTTAAATAAAAATTATAAATTTGTATTGCTACTGAAATTTCATAATATATTTATTAATTAATCATATATTATACACATATTTTAATTATAATGTTGAAGATGATATTCACATATGTTCAAATTTATAAAATTACTAATTATATTAATGAAGGAGTTTAATACAAATTGAATCAATAGATAGTTTAAGTTGATTGATAAGAACATAAAACCACAAAATCCAATATCAATCTATATAGTTTCATCCACCGCACCCCCACCACCCATGTCATCTCTTGACTACAATACTATAGAATGGTCATCTCTTGACTTCAATCCTCTATAACCTATCATGGTCTAATAATATTTACATCCTCCAAAGAATATTCATCACCCCCCCCCCCCACACACACACACACACATGCCACCTGAAGAAAAAAACCATGTAGACTCTACTACCATTAGGGAACCTTCAGTTGTTATGTCATGCCCTTCAGCTACATGGTCTATACAACATGAAATCAATAATAATACCCACTAATTAAAGAAATATATCTTTATGAATTGAAAAAAATAAATAAAAAATAAAAGCCACAAATTTATGAAATTTAGAGGAAGAAAGATGAATAAAAAAACAAATCCCCTAAAATGTGTAGCTCTGTCCTCCTTGTCGAGTCAACAGAAACATCCACCTTTATCCTAAAAGAAAAATAATGTTTTCTTAATTCAAATCAACTACATAGTAGATTATTGAAAAATATCAATTGCACCATTATTATTCTAAAAAAGGAATGAAATCCAATTAGAAATTATTGTGGTAAAAGAATCCAAAAATATCAAATTAGTATCCATAAATTTATTAATGTAGTTTTCCAAGTTGAGGGAGACATATAACATTAATAGATTTTGTAATATGAACTGGATTTCTGAAAATAGGAACCTTACATCAAGCTTTGTAATCTAATCCATAGATCTCAAAATAGTGAACACCCTCAGTAAGACTATTATGATCCATAATTTCCCCATTGGGATGAGGCTCGACTAAAATATGATCTCCAACAGCTATTTCCAGAGACAAATATGCACTAATAGATTTTATACATAAATTTGTGATGCTAGGTTCACCCATCGTTCAAAAAGATGATGGTAAAAAACATTATTTTAATGGAAAAGGTTGAACATTAAGAACATGTATAGGTATATTCAGTGATAACTCCAACTTGATTCAATTTAATCTCAAAAGAATAATAAAATTAAATAAAAAACATGTGAAGTTTCTCTTAATACATAACACAATTAGAATACTGACAGATTAGATTAACGAGTCAAAAAAGATATTTAAGAACAACTATCAACAAAACATGACCAAATATCAAAACATGAAAACTAATATCATGCCACATAATAAAGACAAAATCAACAAGAAAATCATTCAAACAATCCATTGTAAAAACCAAGGTTTCACTAACTATACCATCTACAAATTTTCAGTAGACACTTCATTATGTTAACCTACTTGAACAAAGAATGATATCTACAACATGATTTTTTACCATATAAGCTGCAAAAACTGCATGAAAATAATAATAATAAATTACACTTCTGAAAACATCAGCTTTAATGAAAACACTAGGTTTTTTTCCTTCCATTTAATTTATGCCAAGAGTATCATTCCCATTTCCATTTACTAAAGTTAAACCAGTTGTTCTATTCAACACCTTCAAGTAAAATATGATAAAAGAATTAATTTTATCATCGAGAATACTAAAACAATAAGCATAAAGCTCGAGGCTAAGAAATAGTTATCTTAAAATATTCCAAAAATTCACAAAACTATAAGCATCATTCAAGAGAAAAATATTAACATTTTTTTCAATCAGTTTAGGATCGAATTTACCGCAAAATAATCTATAAAGTTCAATCATAGAAATAGTTTAGAAAATAATATAAGGATAGTATTTCATGATATTATTATATCAAAAAATCATGGATTTGTCTTGAATGAAATTTTATTTAACATAAAAATAACATTAAATCATATTGTAATGGTGACCTAAAAATATAGAGGTAGGTATTTTAACATACATAATTTTAACCAATGAATATTCAATCTTATTTTCGACAAATAACCCATGAAAAATGCATGTCAAAACAACACTTTCAATCCTTTAGACTCAGCACACGACATGTTTTACAACCAAACTAGTGGTTTTTTATTAACATATTTATACATACATCATGAATTGATTATTAAAATGAAAATATTATGTAGTAACACACCACCTTCATAACGAAGGGGTTTCCAATAGGTTACAAAATGAATGAGATGTTTGGTTCAAATTAAAATAAAATGACACTACTTTTCAATAATGAGAGGGTGTTATCATCTAGAAAATTATGAACCATCCATCCTTATTTATTTATATTTATGTCAACCTGGTTTTTCTCACTAATGTGCCTACAAAAGAATCAAAATTAACATCAGATTCAATTATTTTATTTCTATAATGAACAAACTATGTAAAAAGTGAGAAACTACATTCATCATCTATATTGACATCTCAACAATTGAAGTCATCTATAGTACCAGTGAAAAATATCATGTCGCTTCTATGTCACACCCATCAACACCATGATCTACACAACACAACCAAATAGCATACCCACAAATAATTGAATATATAAAAATCAATTGCAACAAACATATAAATAAATAAAAATATCAAAAATGTCATTAGAGAATGATAATTTTTCATATGTATAAAAAACATGTTAGATCATGTATTAGAGAGAAACCATGAGTCATTTTTAGGCCACACCCTTCGACTCCATGATTCGCACTACACACCACTAAAAAGAATAACCAAAACTATGAATGATTTAGGATGTTTTTTACATCATTTAAGAGATTTTTATATACTTTTATATCCCCATATAATTTATCCTCATTAGATATTTATTCCACAATTTGATTAATCATATGTGAATCTATGTATCTGGATAATGATCAAATTCTTCTAGAGTCTAACATTCAAATTTCATTATCCAAACATTCTATAAACAAAGAAAAAACATTGTATTGGTTTGGAATCATGAAAAAATTATATATGATTGAGAACTCAAATACAACGAAAAACATGAAATATGTAGTATCCCAGCTGCAATAGAGGTAGGCACATAATTAATAGTCAAGGAATGATACTTTTTGAAGTGAAAAAAATCTAGAATAGTCTGCATAACCATCAAAATAAAAAGGAAAATAATACAAGAGACAAATTTCCTAAAGCATATATTCCAACAAAGAATGATAAAGGATAACTTCAATAGTTTATGTAATAGAAATAATTATTAGAATCCAAATATGTGTTATCATACTAAATATTATTTTTATTAAGATAAACACAAAAATCACATAAATTTTTAGCAATCCTTAATCATTGGGTACAACAAACAGTAAAAAATATACAATCAACTAATATAGTAGATAGAGAAACATGCAACTTCTTCAAGGAATACAATGAAATTAGAATCTTCAGAAAAAAACAATATATACAACATGTTATTATCCTGCAAATTTTATATCCTCAATAGTTAGATTCTATAGAGGATAATAAATCAATGTTATAAAAATAACAAAAAAATAAATATGGGTTAATAGTACCTTTAAAATATGTAATTATTATTTTAATATATTTCATATGAATATTTTAAGGAAAGTCTTGAAATATTGCACATAAAAAACACTAAAAATGATATCGGATATAGATTTATTCAAGTAAACAAGGATACCTATCATACCATTACAAATATTAATATGAAAAAAATTCATGAATCCCAATCTGATTTTAAACTATTAATCATTGTATTTTTCATTGATTTAAAAGAATTTATACCAATCCATTTAAAAACTATTTAGTATAATAATAATAATAATTAAAATTGATCGCATAATTATTTCGATAAATTTGAAGTCTAAGAATGAACCTTAATTCTCCCATTGTTCTCACATAAAACATACATGACATCAAAGTAGAGAAATCATTACAAAACCATTATGTAGTTAACCAAAAACTATATAAACAATATAAATTTCCCCAATTAAATTACCATATGAAGTTATTTTAATAAAAATTGTCGGATCAACCATAAATTTCATGAAACCATTATTCAATATAAATATGTGAAGGTAACTAAAAAATATTCCCCTTAATCAATAAACTGGTATTGAAATGCATCTAGAGAAAATATAAATCTGAAAATGACATGAATAATTTGACATGGAATTAAGAATGTGGTAATGTAACTAAAGAAACATTCTATTTAATCCCTAATATAGTAATTAAATTCATCAGGATATAATATCATTCGTAAAAATATCATCAATAATAACCAATGAATTATTAATGGAGGAAATGGTTTATTATTTGAATTCACATTATCAGGAACATGATTCATCAACTATTAAGAACATTTATAGAGTGATTTAAAAATATAGGTAGAAACCCATTTAATTTGACCTCACCGATTCACCTCATGATACTACCTGTTCTTTGAGGGGATATAAAATTTTTATCCCCACCCATTTCAACATGTCCAAATAATCCATCATTTATCAAATAATTTATTTAATTCACGATGAATGTGTCTTTTCCTCAAATGTTATTATTGAGTAATAAATATAGATTTTTCAATATTTTCCTAGGTAAAAAATATAGTTTAATGTAAAACATCATATGTAAAATTTATCTATGATATAATAAATAAAAATATCCTAGATAAATAATATGTATATTTAGGGGAAATTTATTGTCCAATAATCACAAGGTAGTGAATATTTATAGTGAATGTTAATGAATATAAAAGTGAATGTAGAAAGTGAATTTCAACTAATTCCATAGCCAAAATGATCATAATCTATGCATATAATGAATACATATGATATCAATAATAATATCCCTACTTATACACACATAGGATAAGGGTTTATTTCGTTGATGAATAGAAATAACAAGAAAATATATTTCTTAGCATTCTTGACGATAATAATCCTTTTTTATATTCAAAATCATTTCAAATATTAAATTTCAGAATATTATATAAAAATATTTATTTGAAAATAATATTCAATATATATATATGATGTTTTATATACCAATTGGTCATGATTATAGGAAATTCCATACATTTTATGAATGTTAAATCAATGATTCGTTTTGCATTTTTTATAAAATACAAACTGGAAATTATTTTAAAAAACACCAATATTACATAAAAATAGTTATGAATCAAAATTCGAATGGATAAAAAGTTAATTAATTAATAATTTTTAAATGGATAAAAAATTTTGGAAAAATTTTTTATAAAACAATAGTTATTATCTAAATTCATTTTTGATCGAATAAATTAATTATGTTAAATTTTCAAAATAACATTTTACCAGTTACATTATGTATAAAAGAGTTGAAAATAGAGAACAATTATAATAATATATTATGAATAACCAAATGATAAGGGAATGAAAAGGGTTTGTTATAAAATGATCAAATAATTTCCTTCCACTAAAATTCATGAATAAAAAGTATTTATTTGAATGAGATTTTGAAATTTAAACATACAATGATCGTACTGTTAAAGGGATAATTATTCAATGAATAAATTTTTTTTAGCAAAATTAAATACACATAAAATATGTTAATTTAATAAATAATATAATCAAATTTTATTATACAAAAAAACATAGAATACCAATGATGATGGAGAAGTAATATAACCTAATGAAAAGAAATCGAGTAATAAAACTTATAACATCAGAGAAACTATTAATTCAAATAATAATGGATGAAATAATTCACATTGAAACAAAAAAAAAATTATTATGGAGTAATTATATTACATTTCAAATAGGTACTATATAAACCATATAAAATAAATTAGGTTAATCACATTACAATATGCCTCATGAAGGGAAATGCAACAGGTCCCCTATCGTGACTCTAACTTACCACATATATTATTTATATTCCTAAATTATAAACATATATTTATTATTTACTTTCATAAGAAAATATTTCATTTATATTATTCTTTTTATTTATCTTATTACATTTTCTATATAATTAAATAATCAATTATATTTATATTGCGTGTTTTGATTTTATTTGGCATATGTGTCAAAAATTTCATTTGTGGGTTGATTATTGGTGTATGTTGTCATTTTTTCAACTTATACACAATAATAACAATGAAATTACTATCATATTTATTAAAAAATCACATATTTAAGATAAATCATTAATTACAGTTTTTAAAAATTAATTATGTTGTGATTATGTTGATGATAATATATAAGTTTGTAGAAGTAATAATTTCATTTAACAAAATTCATTATAAAAAAGGGGTATTTAGTATTTTAACATTATATAATTATAATAATATCTTAAATAACATATTATTTCTTTACATTTAAATATATATATATAATCCATGTGGTTTGGTGACAAAAATCGAGTTGTATCTCTTCGTAAAGGCAACAATCCTTCCATAAGCCAATGATGTTATCATATTTCAGTGAGTAAAAATCATATGAAAAAATTATAAATTTACATTTAAGATTAATAAATAATCATTTTATATAATTTTAGGTCATTTATATCAAATGTATTAATTAAAAGTATCCTTGTTACCTTTTTGTAAAGAGTTTCTGAAAGGAAAATCAAATTGCTTCAAAAGGTGGTTGTCTGTCACACACATGAGTTATGTTATCATATCCCCTATGGAATGGAATATATAATGGTATATATTATATAAAAAATTAATATATAAAAATGTGATATAATTACAATATATATATACTATATATCTGTCTTCATACCAAAAAATGAGAGTTGTTGATGGAAAATGTGCCACATCGGTTCGTGAGGTAGTTGTCTACTGTACATAGTAGCGACATTATCATATAACAGTTGATAGAAGAAGTGATGTATTATGGTCATTAACATAACATAATAAAATATAAATATATGGACGATAGTGGAGATATTATACATTCATAAATTAAAATTAGTTGAATGAGGTGGAAATAGAAATAAACCAAAAATGCATAGTTAGGAATTTTACCTCGTCCCATACAACCTTAACATGATTATACCTATTGTATTCCAAGAATGTATTTCTAGAAAAAATGATACTATTATGATGAGATGTATGTTTTAAATATAATTTGGTAGTTATTTTATGGACCAATAAGGATTTAAAGAGTTAAGAAGTGGGGAGATGGGTTGTCCTTTCATAAGTTAGGCGAGTGGACCACTTGTAATTTATGAAAAGGAAAATATGTACCCACATTTTATATAAGGAGAATGGGTTGAAAATATAGTATTATAAAATATTATAGCTAATAATATTAATATATAGAGATGTAATACATTTCATACATGTGTATATGTCATTTTAACAGCTATCCTCTTTGTTTAACCAGTATATTAACCATTAATTACATTAACTGTGGTAATTAATTTTCAATGTTTTCAAAATTCATTATTGTAAAAATTAGCTCAAATAGTTTAATAAATATAAATTATTATTATAAAAAAAATTGAATCTTTTTTGGAAAATAATATTCAGATAAATAGATAAATTTATATTAGAATAAAAATAGTAGACGTGACAAAAAAGTGGATCTTTATGATGAAAATTCTTATAAGTGTGGAATTTCATAATATCCAAATTTATTATACAATTTATGAAAATGAACTAATATATTTAGAATTTAATATAAATAAACTGATTTTATGTGAAATATAATTTTTTTTATTTATCCTGTAAAATTATTTTCATGAAAATTCATATATCAAAAAGATCATTACTATTCAATAATCATTTAAAAATGATGACATTTAGAAAAATACCTAAGCATTCCCCTAAGATATGTTTTATTTTATTATATAATAAATTAAGAAAGATTAAAAATATATATTCTATAAATGTATGAAAAAATTATTTTAAAATATTTCCACAGAAGGAGACTATGTTTACTTTTAGAAAAAAAATCAAAAAACTTATTTTCAACATTTAAATGAATTTAAACATATATCTAATAAAATGACATGATATTAATTTTTTAACGTTTTAATGAAATTTTTTTCATAATTTATTTATCACTATTAATACCAATCAATTTAATGGATATGTTATGATTTTATATAATATTGTTGTTCATTTTGACTCGGGGATTCATATTCAGCAAGATATTGAAGATATTAAATTTACTATAATATCTACAAATTTTCATTTAGATAGGTTTTATGTGTCTCATATGATATTGAATAACTTTTTATTCTAATTTTGGGGTGCCTCATTCTCCCCACAATGAATAAATTAAATCTTCACAATTTGATATTCACCTCAAAAATCACGGTTTTGATATTAGAATGTTTATTTTAAAAAAGAATACTCAATAACTAGGCTTACTAAAACATGATCCTAATAAGAGTGAAATTAAATTTATGTATTCACATGAAATAAGTGTAATTCCCCGACCCCAGTTACCCAGAGTCGGTGCATTATTGCGTAACATTGGCATGATCACAAAAGATGAAGTCTTGAAAGACCAATTAGTTTAGTTGCCTTGGAAACACTAGATACATTCATAAATGTTACATTACATCCTAAAGTGAAAAATCACAATAACAAAGCCTCCATAGTACACACTTTTATCCCCTGCATACTATCCCTGTAGGTCAGTCATAAAATATTTCTTCACATCCTGGGAAAAATAAAACATTGAAAGGGGTGATCCTAGACGCTCAGTAAAGATAACAATATAGCGGAAGCTTTCATAAATAAACATAAACATTTAAGGCAATGTATAACTAAAACAAAATCCTTTTAAACTTGAACTTCAACATAATATGGATAAAGTAAAAAGATATAATTTCATTTACTTATTCACATGGATATTCTACTGGTCAAATAATCACATGCAATATCAATAACCACTTTCATAATGATGGAATGAATAATGCCAAACTATCATAACCACATAGACAAGGCCTCATGCCAAGACTACAAATAAGATTTTGTCAAGGCCTCGAGCCAAGACACTAGTTTGTCTCATGAGACCTACCGATGCATCGAGAAGCTATAGCGGGCTCCACCCATCACTTAATAAGTCCAATTCATTCCTCATATGAATAGGTTTAACATTATCATAAACCATAACATAATCGTATCACATAAAACATGAATAAATAAAACATAAAATTTCCACATTTCAATCACAAGATATCAATACAACACATTGATAAAATAAAAAACACATTCAAAACCGTTTTCAATACCAAAATAAAAGAAAATTAAAACTTTGTATTTATTTTTCATTTAAAAAAAAGTTATGGCTTGTACAGGATGCCGAAACTCTAATAATGGTCACGGTGGAGAAGAAGTCATTGTCGCCGCATACGTATGAAAAAAAACATTCCTTTTTCTCATTTATTAAAACGCTTCGTATAAAAATATTCCTTTTGAATAAACGTAAAAGTAAAAGGGGTTTATACACATTATAAAAGAAAGTTGTGTATAAAACAAAATACGCCTCAATGAAAGGAGATTGAGGCAAAGTCCTTACAAAGATAATTTTTCAAATAAAATAGATCTATTATGTGTATTCACTATAAGTACACATAAATAAAGTACAAATAAAAGATAGGACATAATTATATCATGACATTATTTGATGGTAGGAGATTAACCCGAAGAACGGAAATTGGGTTAAGAAGTTCCCTTACCTCATGTCCGACTTGACTCGGCCATTCTTTAACCTCCTGAATAATAAACTAGAGTTTATTTATAATTTCATAAGAACCTTTTTCAAGTATATTATTCTTTTTATATCACTTATTACCATTTTATGAGCATTATGTAATTATTTATGTTAATAACGGTCGTTTTGTCGATCTTTGGTACTTGAGTCAAAAATAAACTTCTTATAATTACAAGTTGTTCATGCAGAAAAATATCCATTATATCCAGAATTATATTCATTATTTAGATATCATATATATAATATATATCAAGTATATACATTCATTCATAATATTACGTAACATTTAGAGGTAAGAAATGAAATGCACCGTTCATGGAGACGGTAAGTCGTACGTACGCATGAACGCTAAATTCATTTCTATTTTGTATTTAATGGAATGAAATAATAATTATATAATTTTATATTATAATTCCAGTATAATATAATATATAATATTATTTACTCCATCCTTTACACATCCCACATATGGCATTAACGATTCAAATCACTTTGAGGGGGCGGTAATCCACACTTCCCCAAATGAAATTATCGCATTTTCACAACATGAAAAGCATAAAGATATGTTTTAAATGTAAAATAAAGAAGCATAGAGAGGAAATAAATATAATTTCTATAATAAGTAAATATATTTCTATCATAATGGCCACCATGATAGGTGGTAGGATAAGATAGAACAATCATCGTTTCGTGAGGAAGTAATTCGCCATTCACAGAAACAGTATGTTCTTTAACCATTAGACGGAGGTTTGTGTAAGTGTAACTCGAATACATATCATAAAAACATCCTAGTATATTCAATATACTGGTTTTATTACAAAATATAGGAATAAAATTAGTTTATGGGGTTAGAGAAGCAAAATAAAACAAAAGAACCCAAGTGAAGATATTAGCTTTAAAATCGGGAAACTCTTTTTGATTTGAGCCAGAGGCATCCTTGGGAAGACTTATGCCCAAATTTAGTCTTCTAAGAGTAAGACAGGGAATTTGGGAGAGTATTTGGGCAGAGTTTTTCCGATCCAAATTGATTGATGGTGTGAATAAGGTGGTAGAGGTGGGGCCTTTTATAAGAGGAGAGGAGGGGCACTCTTGGAAAGTCATGAAATGTTACATTATTATGAAGTGATTTTCGGATTTCAAAGGTCCCACAATTATATATTTAGAGGATAAGGTGATAAGGGTTCTATATATACTCATACAATAGGTTTTTGACAACTGTATGTCTCATATTTTGCATTATCTTTTCATTTTATTTAAATCATTAATTAATGAGGTATTCGCTTCATCATCATGGTGTCATAAATAATTTAATTTATTTAATTTATAAAAATTATAAAAAAATTACCATGATGTAGTAAATATTTTTATCTTTCCAATGAATATTTATAGTTGAAAAGTTAACTTATATAACCCCATGTAATAATTGTTTTAGTAAAACAACACATGTTTGTGGCAATTTTATTTTTACTTTAAATAAAAACTTGTTAATGTCATTTTCTTACCCAAAGTGGCTCCATGGGGTCCCCAAGTTGACCCAATGATTGTCTTTGTCAGCCAGGACTCATCCAATAAGTGTAGGACAAGTGTCAAGATATTTTTATATTTTTATAATATCATTTTTTCCTTAAATTTCACTAATTACCTTTAATCGCGATTAATTAAACTTAAAAGTTGTTATTCACAAAATAATTACTTTCATCCCATTTAACCAAATTTTACATCCTAATGAAAACCATGGATTTCGTATTTTTGAAATTCAATTCATAGAAGTGGTAAAGTCTCATTTAAAAGAAAAATCTGTTTTTTAACTACCACTTAGTGGTTTCACTATTCATCAAAAATTGATGTTTTTAAGAACAATGCCAAAATTTCACCCTAAGCTATAATTGATATTCCGAATTCAAAAATGATGTCTATTTTACAAAATTACAAAAATATAATTTTCATTAATTAATTTTATAATTAATTCCCGCTGTCACAACAAATATCGTGTTTTTAAGAAACAATATATATCACAAGATTGACAATTGTTTATGTCCAATATCAAAGTGAAATTAATTTTAATGACCATAATTGGATAAAAAGGTAAAAATATATTATAATTATAATTTAAAGCAACTAAATATTATAATTTATCACTATAAATTATTTTTATTAAAAAAGTTGTTTTTAAGTATTTTTCACTATTCATAAAAAATTGGAATTTCTCAGAAAATTAAAAAAAATTCCACTTAGGATAATTTCGATATTAGGAATACAAAAATGAAGTCCATTTTGAAATATAAAATTTACATAATTTCAAAAAGTGGGTATTACTATTCATAACGTCTACTTTGATTGGTCGCGGTGTGTTAGAATCTCAAACTTGCGTACAATGCAAGCTATTTCATTATTGAAAGAGAGGCGTACCGTGGAAGCTCGGGGTGTTACATTCTACCCTCCTTCAATAAATTGAGTCCTCAAAATTTTTGAAATTTCTTTTTGAAAATAAAATTTTGAAAATAGAAAATACCTTTGTGGAAAACCCACATCGGAAATAATGTTAATAAAATTTAGCCTTAATATGAGGGAAAGGGAAATGAAAAAGTCACCACCAAATTATGATCTCGATAAGGAGAACATTGGTGGAAATTAGAGACATATAATTGGAGGAAAAACGTAAATATTTGTAGAGAGTGATTGAAGTCATCAATCACAAACAAGTGTAAAATTGAGGGCCTCAAAACCTTCAATCTATGGTGAATTAAAATATCATCAGTTCAACAAAACATAATGTATTAGGATAACACTTTTTTTAATATCCCTTTCCTAAAGTTTAAGAATTAATTTATTCATAGTATAAGAGAGAGGTATATTTATATATATACTTGACATTTAGAGTTTCAACCATCATGTAATTTCTACCACAAACTCATCTTTCACTCAAAAAGATAATAGAACTAAAAAATATTATATTTATCCTAATTGTACAAGGTTCCAAATATTAACACATACCCTGAAGAAAAATATTTTGCAATAACCAAGAACTTCATGTAGGCTAGTGGTATTTAATAAAGGTCTGTTGCACTATGGTTGTGGTTTCCATTCCTACAGCTTTGTCTGACGCGGCGGGTTATCCCCCGACCTACAGGTTGTCCTTTTCCTAAAACTATAGTATTATAATATTCCAAAAATAATCTTCAGAAATGTTTTAACCTTAAAAAATAATATCCAATGTTTAACTTAATCCATTCCAACCTTTATAGTTATCCAAAATACCTCTGTCCAGAATTTCTCTAAAAGGTCTCTAAATTCCAAAATCAATTGTAACATCAGATTACCCAAAAAATTAAAGTTTCTCTTATTGTCACATACTAAAAATATGATTACCTTCATCATATTATAACCTTAATGAAAACAACATGTACTGCAGTACAATCCTTATATATATCACATTATTTTTATAACCAGAATATAATCCTTGAGTCCAAAAGCACCAATACATTAATTATTCCACTTCAACTGTAGTAACAGCATAAGCTTGGCCTTGATCCCTTGGCCTTTTCTGAGGTATGTTTCCCTGACGCTTTGGAAAATCATTTGCATAATACCCCATTTTTCTACAATTGTAGCATTCAACATTGATAGACTCTTTTTTTCCCTTGAAATCACATGCCTGGTGACCTTTTTCTCCACATTTATAACAAACTCCCATTCCTTTTAGGCAAGTACCCGGGTGATTCTTCCCACAATTATCACATAATGGAAAATACTTCTTTCCCTTTTTCCCTTTATCTGTCTCCTGTTCCACCATTCTCTTCTTCTCTTACATTACTTTATTGTCATAAGATTTAGAGAATTCCTTTTCTATCTTTATATCACATGAGACAATATTTTCTTATGATGAGAAGGTTTTTGATACTAATTCTTGAAGGAGAAATGGTTTTAACCCATCAAAGAAATGATCAATCTTACTTCTTGGGTTACGTATATAATCTGCTGCATGCCTTGCTAACCTTAGTTAGCCTCATACATTGCGACATTCTCATCATCCTTTTGTCTCAGAATAAGAAATTTCCTTTCCATATCTGCTCTATGGTTACGAGGGAATTATTTTTCTAAGAAAAGCTTTTTGAACTCCCTCAATTTCATTCTTGATACTTCTTCATCTTCCTTTGTGTTTTGAATCAGCGACCTCCATTGATCGGCATCTCCAGTGAGACGGTAAACTACCATGACAACCTTCTCCCTTTCGCTACTCCCCAAGGGGTGGAATATTTTCTCAATGGAGTTTATCCATTGCTCAGCTACTAATGGATTTATACCCCCATTAAATGTTGGTAGTTGTTTCCTCATTAATTGGTCTAACATTGATCCTCCACATTGAGGATCAGGGTGCTCCATATGAGTAAGGTTATTATTCATAACCTGAGTGAGTTTCCGCAGTATGGTGATAAGCTGATCAGCACCTGTTGTATCACCAACTCCATTATAATTATCTTGAGCAGGAGGGAAATCCCTACATGGAGTGAGTGCATTGATACGGTTTTCATTCCTCCCACTAGGCCCCATTTCTAAACAATGGCATAAACTAGATTAGTTTATAAATCAAAATACATAATTCCATACTTGTAAAACACTTAACATAAATTCAACTATAATCATAAAAATGTTTTCTTTGAGAAATTATATACTCATAAACCCTTTATAATGGTTTTTAAAGTAAATGAGAATTATCCTAAGCATATCCCCCGGGAGTGTCGTAACCAAGAGTGCAGCAGGGCCTGTTGTCGTGTACCAGTTCCCATTCGAGTCTAGCTCAAAGCGGTGTTTTCGGGTTTTACCTCTAGGTACATCTATTCCAGATCTACCTCTACCTTCTCATATCTAGACAGGGATGTATTACTCGGAAAACACACAAAATCTCTACAACAACAAAATTCTAGGAAGTTCTTCTATACTAATCTTCAAAGTCTATCTTAGGGCTATGTGCTCTAATCAGAGTTTATCTAAATCTAGCTTCCATGTTTAGTACTAAACTGCTTCTGATACCAACAGTAACGCCCTGACCCCAGTTACCCAGAGTCGGTGCATTATTGTGTAACATTGGCATGATCACAAAAGATCAATTATTGAAATACCGATTAATTTAGTAGCCTTGGAAACACTAGATACATTCATAAATGTTACATTACATCATAAAGTGAAAAATCACAACAACATAGCCTCAATAGTCCACACTTTTATCCCCTTCAGACTCTCCCTGTAGGTCATTCATAAAATATTTCTTTACATCCTGGGAAAAATAAAACATTGAAGGGGGTGAGATCAGATGATCAGTATGGATAACAATATAGCAGAAGATTTCATAAATAAACATAAACATTTAAGGAAATGTATATATAAAACAAAAACCTTTTAAACTTTAACTTCAACATAATATGGAACAAGTAAAATGAGATAATTTGATTTACTTATTCACATGGATATTCTACTGGTCGAATAATCACATGCAATATCAATAACCACTTTCATAATGATGGAATTCCTAATGCCAAACTATCATAACCACATATCCAAGTCCTCGTGCCAAGACTACAAATAATATTTTTTCAAGGCCTATTGCCAAGACACTAGTTTGTCTCATTAGACCTACCGATGCATCAAGGAGCTATAGCGGGCTCCACCTGTCACTTATTAACTCCAATTCATTCCGCATATGAACAGGTTTAACCAAATCATAAACCATAACGTAATCGTATCACATAAAACATGAATAAAGGAAACATAAAACTTCCACATTTAAATCAAAAGATATCAATACAACACATTGATATAATAAAAATCACTTTCAAAACCATTTTCAAAACTAAAATAAAATAAAATTAAAACTTTGTATTTATTTTTCATTTTTACAAAAGTTATGGCTTGTAGAGGAAGACGAAACTCAAATAATTGTCACGGTAGTGGAGAAGTCATTGTCGCTGCATACGTATGTCAAAATAAACATTCCTTTTTGTCGTTTCGTAAAACGATTCGTATAAAAAGATTCATTTTGAATAAACGTAAAATTCAAAGGGGTTTACACATAGTATAAAAGAAAGTTGTGTATAAAACAAAATATGCCTCAATGAAGGAGATTGAGACGAAGTCCTTACAAAGATAATTTTTTTAAGAAAATATATCTATTATGTGTATTCACTATAATTACACATAAATAAAGTACAAATACAAGATAAGACATAATAATATCATGACATAATTTGAAGGTAGGAGATTAACCTGATGAACGGAAATTGGGTTAAGAAGTTCCCTTACCTCATGTCCGACTTGACTCGACCGTTCTTTAACCTCCTGAATAATAAAATAGAGTTAATTTATAATTTATTAAGAACATTTTTCAATTATATTATTCTTCTTATATCACTTATTACCATGTTATGAACATTATGTAATTATTTATGTTAATAACGGTCATTTTGTCGATCTTTGGTACTTGAGTCAAAAATAAACTTCTTATAATTACAAGTTGTTCATGCGGTAAAATATCCATTATATACAGAATTATATTAATGATGTAGATATCATATATATCATATATATCCAGCATATACATTCATTCATAATATTATGTAACATTTAGAGATAAGAAATGAAATGCACCGTTAATGGAGACAGTAAGCCGTACATACGTTTGAACGCTACTTTAATTTCTATTTCATATTTAATGGAATGAAATCATAAGTATATAATTTTATATTATAATTACAGTATAATAAAATATATAATATCATTTACTCCCTCCTTTATACATCTCACATATGGCATTAACGATTCAAATCACTTTGAGGGGGTGGTAGTCCGCACTTCCTCAAATGAAATTATCGCATTTTCACAACATGAAAAGCATGAAGATATGTTTTAAATGTAAAATAAAGAAGAATAGAGGGGAAATAAATATTATATATATCATAAATAAATATATTTCCATCATAATGGCCACCATAAGAGGTGGTAGGAGATGATGGAACAATCATCATTTTGTGAGGCAGTAATTCTCCATCCACGGAAATAGTATGTTCTTTAACCATTAGACGGAGGGTTGTGTAATTGTAGCCCGAATACCTATCATAAAAACATCCTATTATATTGAAGATACTGGTTTTGTTACAAAATCTAGGAATAAAAAGTGTTTAGGGGGTTGGAGAAGAAACATAAAACAAAAGAACCCAAGTGAAGACATTACCTTTAAAATCGGGTAACTCTTTTTGATTTGAGCCAAAGGATTCCTTGGGAAGAATTATTCCCAAATTGAGGCTTCTAAGATTAATATAGGGAAGTTTGGAGAGTATTTGGGAAGAGTTTGGCCGAGCCAAATGGCTTGATGGTGTGAATAAGGTGGTAGAGGTGGGGCCTTTTATAAGAGGAGAGGAGGGGCACTCTTGGAAAGTCATGAAATGTTACATTATTTTGAAGTGATTTTCGGATTTAAAAGGTCCCACAATTATATATTTATAGGATAAGGTGATAAGGGTTCGAGATATACTCATACAATAGGTTTTTTACAAGTTTAAGTCTTATATTTTTCATTATCTTTTAATTTTATTTAAATCTTTAATTAATGAGGTAATCGCTGCATCATCATGGTGTCATAAATAATTTAATTTATTTAATGTATAAAAATTATAAAAAAAATTTCCATGATGTAGTAAATATTTTTAGCTTTCTAATTAATATTTATAGTCGAAAAGTTAACTTATATAACCCCATGTAATAATTTTTTTAGTAAAACAACACATGTTTGTGACAATTTTATTTTTTTACTTTAAATACGAACTTATTAATGGCATTTTCTTACCCCAAGTGGCTCCATGGGGTCTCTAAGTTGACCCATTGATTGTATTGGTCGTCCATGACTCATACAACAATTGTAGGACAAGTGTCAAGATATTTTTATATTTTTATAATATCATTTTTACCTTAAATTTCACTAATTACCTTTAATCGCGATTAATAAAACTTAAAATTTACTATTAACCAAAAAATTATTTAATCTCATTGAACCAAATTTTACATCCTAATGAAAACCATGTATTTCGGATTTTTTAAATTCAATTCATAGAACCCGTAAAGTTTCATTTAAACAAAAAATCAGTTTTTTAACTACCACATAGTGGTTTCACTATTCATCAAAAATTGAAGTTTTTCAGAACAATGCCAAAATTTGATCCTAAGCTATAATTGATATTCCTAATTAAAAAATGATTTATATTTTACAAAATTCCAAACATATAGGTTTCATTAATTAATTTTATAATTAATTCCCACTGTCACAACAAATAGCGTGTTTTTAAGAAACAATATATATCAAAAGATTGACAATTGTTTATGTCCAATTTCAAAGTGAAATTAATTCTAATGACCACCATTGGATAAAATGGTAAAAATATATTCTAATTATACATTAAAACCACTAAATTGTATAATTTATCACTATAAATTATTTGGATTAGAAAAGTTGTTTTTAAGTATTTTTCATTTTTCATAAAAAATTGGATGTTCTCAGAAAATTACAAAAAATTCAACACAGGATAATTTGGATATTCCGAATACAAAAATGAAGTCCATTTTGAAATATAAAATTTATATAATTTCAAAAATTGGGTATTACTATTCATAACGGCTACTTTGATTGGTCGCGGTGTGTTAGAATCTCGAACTTGCGTACAATGCAAGCTATTGCATTATTGAAAGAGAGGCATATCGTGGAAGCTTAGGGTGTTACAATAAGACATATCTAGGTTTATATATAGAATAAATTTGTTTTCATGTTATGATATAGACATGGAAGAAAAGAGTATGTAATTATTGAGATTATTCGAGGCCATTGATCAAAAAACATGGATGATGAATAGAATGTGAATGACATAAAAACCATAAATATGTGATGATTAAAAATACAATTTTATTCATCCAATATTATGGTTATAGGATATATAAATTTTCATGATCCTTTTCTTAATTATAGGGAATTATTTTACTATATAAAAATTTAAATAAATTTACTTACATGATATATCTCAATTTTATGACCACATTTTCATCCTTTGGTTGTGATTCAATCATTTCCAAATTCATTTCTTAATCTAGGAAATGAATATTCAAAAATTATTTTTTTATAACCTAATCAGTAAAATTTACATTAAAAATATCATATGATCCGTAAAATAGTTGCAATACATTCCCTATATCACTAATTATTTTAAATAACTAATATTATCTTCAAAATATATAAAATGCAACACATAAATATCTATACCTCACCAGAAATACCAATAGATTATCATTTATATCCATAAATCAAATAATGTAACAAATTTCAATGATATATTAACTACAAAATCTCTTTCGATAGTTTTAATTAATAAACCCTTATCATTATTTTCTTGTGTTTTGATTCCCCACAACCTTTGTCTGATATAACAAGTTTTCCTTCTTCCAAAACTATTTTAAAATAATTCCTTGAGAGGTACCTAATTTTAATGAACCATAATTAACAAAGAATAATTGGTAATATAACCCATAATTTTTACAAATAATGTTAAACATAATTTCAAAATGTAATGTGGTTCTTCCTCAAATAAATGTATGTTATACAAAACTAATGGGTTATTTTCAAATTAATGTTATCTAAAAAATCATTATTATCCATAAACTCCCATAGCATAAATCCATGTAACTATGGTTAAATGCATTGAACTTGTGATTAATAATAAATTTATAAACCCATGATGGTATCCATAAGACTTAATTCATTGAATATATATTTGATTATAAAATTTAATACAATCTTCATATGTATATATAATCTTATAACTAAAACACCATTGGTATAAGTAATTCTAAAATTTAAATCCTTATCCAAAACATAAGAATACTTTGACCGTTTTTTCAACATAGTCTCTTCCTTGGTCTATGTTATATCCAATATATAAGGAAAATGATTCAGATAATACCCATGTTCTTCCCATTTTAGACAATTAACTAAAAATTGATCCATATTATTATATTACGATTCCTTCCATAATATAATTCATTTTTCATCTTCAATTATTTTCATTATTCACTTACTTTACACAATTAATAATTTTTTCCATTACATTTAGACACACTTTTGGGAGTACCTTTATAGATTTGCAGACATTTAAAAAATCATGCCTTCTTACCTCTAGGTTCTCCACTACTTCATCCCTCAGAAAAGTCCATCATTCAACTCTTTGGGGGGGTCCTAAAAATGGTTAAGGTATATGTTTTTAATCATCTTTTGATATTACTGATTTGGAATGATCATGATATATTTTACTCATGTAATCATCCCATTTGGATACTCGTAATCACCACTTTATCCTTCACATTAAATATCAAAACAATTCTATTATGATCTATCCATTGACTAAATAAAAAAAGATTGTGTGAAAAAATAATAAATGTAGTGTCTGACCAATATAATAATTTATAGTATTTTTAAATAATAAATCAGTATTTTAAATATAATATTCATTAAATTTAATGTATTCAATTCAGTGATATTTTCTATATAAATAATTCATAATGTTTTTTAAAAAATATTAATTATACAATGAATATCCAGCACAACTATCATTCCAATTGTACAGTAATGCTAATTATCATGCATCAAGTATTGATTGGCTCAATACCAATGAAACCATCTTAGATTATTATACATATATAACTATTTTTAATAACCACATCAACTTATTGAATTAAATAAATGATGTATTCCTAAGATAAGACCACATATTCTCTTCCTCACAAATATTTTATGATGTTATTCTATACATATCCTCAAATTCTATCTTAAAATTTAATTTTATAATCAATTATTTCCTTAATCTAGTACCCAAGGATTATACTAAACATCCTATGATAAAAAATATAAAAACCCGGAGCACAATATCCCATAGAAAATTTATACATTTCTACTTTGTCCTAAGATAAAAATAATAGCATCGCAAATGACTGAATTGTTTTGTAGTAATGTAAATCAAGATATATAAAAATTTCCCACACAATATTTTAATATAGAATATCCCGCATAATTTTTTTTCTAATTTTATCATTATTCAATCTAAAATACACTTTTATATCAGTCTTAGTTCACTTCCTCTATTCCTGAGAATGTAAAATAGACAAGGGGGAGCTGAAATTCCCATTAGGGGTAATATACAATATAAGTTATAGTGAACCAATAAGAATAATAAAAAATCGTATATAACTAAATATACATTCTATTTATATAACATGAATATCATGATAATATACATAATAATAAAAATGATAAGCTATGTATGTAAATACATATCCCATTAAAATTACATGAGTATGATTATTAGATAAGGTGTCATCAATGTAGCATGGTAATTAAGAAAATATTTAATTTAATAAAAATTATTTTAATGAAATGAATCCATAGATAATATAATTTCAATAATATCAGGGACAATAAGATAAGGAATTATCAATATGGAAAGGACACTAAAAATTAAAGCCAATTAATCCATAAATTTTTAATGAAATATATCTAAAGATAATATAATCATCAAAATATCATGGATAAAAAACCCATTATTAATAAATGAAATATTTAATTATTTGATGTCATTTCTTGATCATAGGATTCCTCTACTATTAACACCATTAAAAATTTGGTTTATAATAATTGGTAGAAATATATTTAAATATAGCTTATTGTTTGTCCACCGTAGAAAACTAATGAATCAAGGGGAAATATAATTCCTTTCCCCGGTCATTATTTTATTTCCAATGAATTACTGATATATTGAATAAATAATTTAATTCCACAACAATGTTTCTTATCAAAAAATATTCATATTGATTAAATAATATGCATATATTATTATTTCCTAAAATAACCCTTGACTTTCAATGAACTACACTATAATTAAATTATTTATTTCACATTTTTAGTAGTATCCAAATGAGCATTTTCATAAAAAAAATATATGAATATTAAATTCTATATATTTTATAATAATTTATAATGCATAAAAATTAATTGATTTAATAATTTTTATAATGACATAAAAATTTGAAAACATATTCAGAAAACATTGTTTTGGAAGCAAATAGATTTATGACCAAAGATAGAAATGGTGTTCGATTTTCATTAAAAAAAATTCTATATCATTTTAATTACTAAATATTGGAATAAATGGATATATTAAATGAAAATGGCTTGAATGATGGCTAGATAGAAAAATTAAATGGGTTTATTGGATAATGACTAAATAATTTATTCAACAGAAATTCATGAATAAAATATATAGTTTAGAAAGAGATTATGAAATAATCCTTTCAATGATCATAAAATAGAAGTGAGAATTAATCAATGAATTTATTATGTGTATATAAAAAAATATTTATATGAAAACATTAAATACAAACAAGATAGTCAAAATTTATTACACTTAGATACTTATAATATTATATATTACAATGAATAAAAATAACCATACTAAATTCAATTGAGTAATAAAATTATTTACCACATGGTATCCTTAAGTACAATATCCATGGTTGAAATAATTGAAATTAAATCACAAAATACCATTAGTTATTAAGGAATCATGATAAATCATGTCATATGGTATTTATATACAATGTATAAAATAAAATATTTGTATAACATTACAACATGCATCGACTATGGGAAATTGATATGATATCCCTTACCTTGAGTCCAAATTATCATGTACATTAATGATATTCATGAATAATAAAATTACGTTAATTATTTACAATATTAATAAAAAATGAATTTTAGTATTCATTTTACTTCAATTAATACCTTTTTATATAAAATTACTTAATTAATTATGTTTTAAATTGGATGTTTTTTGGATATTTGACTTATGTGTCAAAAATAAATTCAGTATGATGAATACATTCCAAGGTGATCATTATTTAAACTTATCCATAATAAATACCATGAGATAGTTTCTATATTTATATATAAATTATAGAGTTTTTTCCAATAATTACTTATGGTAATGGTTATTGATGTATGTTACAATCATAGAGACAACAGGTCGTACGTACGCATGACTGATGTTTCCATAATTAAACTATCATTGTGAAAAAGAGATAAGAAATTTTTAATATGTATATAATTATGATATTATCATAAATATCATTAAATATCATTAAATATATTTATAAATATCATCAATGTTGTGTGGTGATGAAAATAGAGTTGCATTTCTCCTTGAAGGCGGTAGTCCACGTCTACAAGAACAACATTATCATCATTTAATGAGTTCAATGGGGATGACATAAAATGATATATAACATTTTAAGAATTAATATTATGTTACTAATATCATATTTATTTCATTTATACCCCATATATGAATTAAAAATATTCTTATTACCTTTCATGTAATGCATTAGTTAAAAATGAATAAGATTTCATCATGGGGTCGTAGTCCACCGTACACACGAGTGACACAATCATATCCCATCCAAAATTTAAATTAAAAATTTATATATGATATATTGAATCTAATTCTATAATAATGATTTAAATATAATATATAAATTAGATATATACTTGTAATCAACTGTGATACGTGTCGATGGAAAACTCGTCCCACCCATTCGCATGGAGATAGTCTAGCGTATACATGAGAAAAGATATAATATCCAATTTAGGGCAAGAGAAGATAGATGTAGGTAATTTAAATAAAATAATAATAAATCATTATATGATATATAATATGTTATTATATAATAATATATAGAAATTATATCGATGAGGTGTAATAAAAATTAAAACAAAAACGTACAGTTTGGAAGTTTACCACATATCAGACCACCTCTTCAGGATTATACATGATGAAATAAAATATTGGATTTCTGAAAAAAAAAGTCTTGTAGTATGGGAGATAGAAATTGGGATGTTACTATGTGTTTTCAATGGACAAAGCAAAATGGTTTTATGGTATGAATAAGAGAAGATATGGGATGGCCATTCATAAGTGAGGTGAGTGGAACACTTGTATTTTTTGAAAACAAAAAGGTGTGACAAATTTTTTCAATAATAAAATACTCCAAAATCAAGTATTATTGAATATTATACAATACAATAACTATATATTTCAAAAACGTATATTCTATACATGTGTTTAGTTCATTTTTTCCCTTTTATGTGTAGTTTAAACCTCGATAAAAAAAAATTTCCCTTAACCATGGTGATTAATTTTAAATACTTTCCCTATTAATAATTGCAAAACGTTACGTCAAAACTATAATAAAATATAAATTATTTTCATTAAAAATATTAAAACAATTTTATCAAATTAAAATCACATAATTCACAAAATTTATTCAAAACAAATTATAAAAACGTGATGAAAAAATGTGTTCTCAAGAAGAAGATTCTCATATGAATGTATGGTTTTAACATAAACAGTAAATATGGAACTGATTAAAATAACCGAAAGACCATAAATATTTATAAAATTAATTTAAAATTTAATTATTACATTTAAATTATATAATTTACAAGATAATTTCGTATTAAAATTTATATTATTCACTATTTATTGAAAAAATAAAAATTTCAGAAACGCCTAAATTTTTTAAAAATAAGCTAATTTTGACTTTATGAGTAAAAAACAATGCTCATTTTATGAAATAAATTCTTTATAATTTTTTTAAAGTATATTTATAGAGCATAACTAAACTATCCTTTAGAAATAAGGAGATTTTATCAAAAAAAATCATTTTATTTTAAATTATTCCTATTTTATATTAAATAAATAGATAAACAGAAATTTTTCTAACATGATTAAACATTATAATGTTTATTATAACTTTATTAATCTTCATACATGGTAATTTAATTTCTATGTTATAGTGGTATACTATATTATGGTTCATTTGTACTTGGGGTTTGGTATTCCATAAGATATCAAAGGGATCCAATTAAAATAAATATATTCCATGGTTTGTTTACACTACGTGTTCTGTGTAATATCAGATATATAATAAAACATCAGAATTTTATAATTTCATGGTGTTACAATCTTCTTCAGTTATAAAAAATTTAACAAATCAGTTTTAATATCTATTCGGTACAATTTAAAACCTTTAAAACCATCGATATCTAATAAGAATATAAAATCTCCAAACATGGATATAAGTAAAAATTAATCTTTAAATTCAATACCATATTCTTCATAGTATAATTGGGAAACAATTTTATATTTACTTTTTATATTCTCTCTATATTCACCCACCTTGTTACTAATGTTCCATTTTGTAATTATTACGAGATTATACATATGAAATTGAATAAATGAAAAAACATATTTCTAATAAATTGGTTAAAATAATATTTCATAGAAAAAATATTGTAATAATCATATAATTATTCAGAAAATATATTGGGGGCATTATTTGAATAAAAATAATAATTTTTAAATATATATAAAATAAATATAATAGTTTTAATACTTTAATCGATATTACCAATTACATAGTAAATGGTGTGATTTTATGAGTCTGCCAATATCAATGATCTTGTAAAGAAGGAGTACTATCTATTTCAAGTAATTCATCACTCTATTGGGGTTTTCTTCACCAATATTAAAATCATGGTAGAGATAAAAAATCATTAGAATAAAATTTTAATATTCTATTATTATATTCAAACATTATCATAATATATTATTCAACTAGCACAATAATTTTTTAATAAACTCAATAATATTCACTTTTCTTTTATTAATGAAAGAAAATACCATCATCACTTTTATCATTTAAATAATATAAATTATCTTTCGAATTTAAAATAATATCTTTACAACCAAAACTCCAAATTACAAAATTTTGGGTGTTTCCATTAAACAATTCATAATGATTAATCAATAAAAAAATTTCAAAAAAAATTTATTTTATAAATATGAAGAAAAAGAATAAATATTGCTAAAAATATCTTCGTAAATCATATTCAGTAAACATGTTTTTGTCCACTTAAAAAGTAGGCAATTTTTTTCTAAAACAATATATTTCTATGGTGTTTTACGTTTCAAAAAATTATTAAATTAAAATTTATTTTATGTAATAATTTCTAATTAAAAATAATGAAATTAACCTCCTTTATCACTAAAATTAGAAATATACATACCATATTTGTCATTTTGAACTATTTTTCAATATACAATAAATGTTGAAAAATTATCATTTTTATAATCATGAAAATAAACCCATGTATATCTACTATAATCATCACTAATAGAAATATAATATTTATTTATACCAAGGATAGAAAGTTGTGTAGGATTATTAAGATGTACTAATTAGAACATTCTATTAGTACATATCGAATTGATAGTCTAAAGAGAACATTAAGTTGATTCTATTACATGTAAGTGTCATAAACATGATGTTGTTCATTCATCATACATGGGGAATATAGAATAGTCTTGTTTTTTAAAATATTATGTAACGTCTTACATTTATCATTACATAACTAATTTAGAAAACTAATTATATCACTTTTAGAGACATTAAAACCCATTAAATGTTGATAATTTATTTAAAAACATCAATAGTATAAATATTTTACATTCGGGGAGCAAGGAATAATAAAGAACCATCCTTTAAAACAAATAATATATCATTTTTAAATTTAACATCAATTCGATTATCGCATAAATGAGACATAATAATAAATGTTTTCTTAAAAACATCCACATACAAATCATTATAAGTAAAACTAGAACTAAAAAACCTAACATTAACAAAAAATTACTTTACCTTAGTAACTATCTAGATATGTGGAAAAGCCTCCATAACAGGTTTTGTATTTGTTAAAAATTAATATGACACTTGTAATATTTCTATGGAATCGATGGTCCATGTGCCACATGTCACTCTTTAGAAATATAATGCATTTTTCTTTCAAAAAATCAAATACGAGATAGTTTTGGAACCTAAGCTAAATTGGGTCCTATTGAATCAATAATAAAATTATTAGGAACCCATAAAAACATAAAATCGGTATTATGTAGATCTATTTGTAAAAAATATTTATAAATATTAAGTCTCTATAAATATCAATGATTTTATAAATCGAAGATGAAGATTATTTTCATAGAGACCATTTATTCCGTATTGAATTAATTTAATAGTATAAGTATAACCATATTTACTTAAAAATGAATTCTATAAAATTTATGTAGTCTTATATCATATCCTATTCCATCGAAATATATATTATGTTTATTTAGAAACATCATCTTATGGTATTATTCTCAACCATGAATAAATGTATACAAAATTTTGATACGACTTGCATCTTCCATTATGAAATTTTTATTCAGATATTGATAACATTTCATCTTATCATTGTCAACAATGGAAAATTAGAAGATTTATTTTATAGATTTTCATCCTCTTCTAAAAAAAATTATTTTCAGTAATATGATTTTCATTATTATACTTAATCTTATTATATAGATATTCATTTATGAAAACATATTTTCTCAATCATTAAATTATATAATATAACACAAAAATAGTCATATTTTATTATTCATTGTTACTATATAAAAATTATGAATATAATCATGAATCATTAACCTCATTCATTGAATCAATTTTGAAACTGTTAAAATATTCATTTCTATTTCAATAATATTTACTAGATTCATATTCTTCTATACAAATCAATCAATATGTTAATTACTTTTTATCTTAATTGTTTCATTTTTCCTTATTTTTTACTTTTTTATAGATAGTCCTGATATTCCATTTGTTTCTATTAAAAAACAGATTACATCTAATGAATTATATTTAGTATTACATTTATTATCTATTATGTATTTTTCTTTTTAAGAGTTTCTTATAATCTAGTTATTGAATCCTTTATATTTAGTTGTTTGTAAACTATTGTCACAATAATATTGACATATTCTTTCACGACCCGTCCTCGGGACCCGTGTCGTGACTACCCCAAGCTCGCCTCCAATAGGGCAGGTGCTGGCGACTAGCACCAAGGCGTAAATCCTGACAAAAAGGGGAAGGTATTGCCTTTATATTGTAAACAAACACCACAGAGTAAGCAAGAAGAAGTAAACACTAAGTAAAACTGGGTACAAAAAGTAGTGCGGAAAAGTAAGTGGGCCAGAATACAAACCCAAACTGAAATAAAAGTACAACTAGAAAGAACATATAGCAACAGAAAGTGAAGCAGCAACGTCGATCCGTCCACTGGAAGTCCCACCTGAAGGGTGGGTATAGATAGCCTCCTCAACCCCCCAGGTCCAGCCGCATGCTCCGTGTACGTTCTGCCCAGTGGTCCACCTCTAGGTACCAACATTCTCCACAAGCCTCAACCACGATCAGCGATGTCCGTCATCTGCATCCAACACAACGTAGTGTGGGAATAGCCCATGCAGGGGTGAGAATACGCTACTCATTAGGGACCCCGAGACCCCCGAAGGTCTCCCATAATCCACAAAGGATAATCCACAAAGGAAAGATACAATCACGAAGTAAAAACCAACAAAACTTAGGTATATGCCCATACATATACCTAAGTCATCAATTCATGTTTGGGTCCATCATCTGAGCCCAGGTTCGATCACGTCCACATATGAGTACAACCCAATCCATACAGTATAACACAACCCAATCCACATAGGAAATCAATTCAATCATATCGAAGATATTTATTGAAGTCAAGACTTAGCTCAGATTGGTATACTTCTTCGGTGATAGAGATGATCAGATATAGCCACTCATTCATCTAAGCTGGGACCCATGTAAGATAATAAACTAGCTAAGCTGTTGGACCCACATAGGATACCGACCAGATACTCTGCCAGACCCACATAGGATAGCAAGAATAGAGTCATCACCGTCGAACCCACAGAGGATTTCAGTACGGTCTTCATTGCTGCCGAACCCATTGAGGATTTCAGTGCAGTCTTCATTGTCGTCGAACCCACGGAGGATTTCAGTACGGTCTTCATCACTGCCGAACCCACATAGTATTTCAGTGCAGTCTTCATCGCCATCGAACCCACGGAGGATTTTAGTAAAGCCTTCATCGCTGCTGAACCCACATAGGATTTCAGTGCAGTCTTCATCGCCGTCAAACCCATGGAGTATTTTAAGTACGGTCTTCATCGCTGCCGAACCCACATAGGATTTCAGTACAGTCTTCATCGCCGTCGAACCCACGGAGGATTTTAGTATGGTCTTCATCGCTGCCGAACCCACATAAGATTTCAGTGTAGTCTTCATCGCCGTCAAACCCACTAAGGATTTCAGTATGGTCTTCATCGCTTCCGAACCCACATAGGATTTCAGTGCAGTTGTCACAGTCGCAGTTGTAGCCAGCTCTAGGGTTCCTGCACACTGCATGATCTTTTCCGGGAGGGTCCTCTCCATGAGCCAAGGGGTCGATACATCAACTGGCACGTAGTCTGGAGTTGATGTATCTCAATGTTCTGTCTCGACAAGAGGACCTCAACGTGACAGACGGCGCGTCAATCGGACGTCTGGTCTGAGAGTTATTGGCTTTTTCGTTCCAGGGGCCCGGTTGGTTTTTAATTCAAAAGCAACCTGACCACACTCCAACTGCATCCAAACCTTGAGCGGAGTAAGACAAATGGTCCGTCTCATTAAGAGAAATCGAACAAAGTCGACGGAACGTCAATCGGACGTCTGGAGCTCAAGTTATAAGTGTTTCCGCTCCGAGGGCCCAGTTGGTTTCGTGTTCGAACCAACCCTGCCATACACAAATTTCTCCGAAAAATTGATTTTAATATACCAAAACGACCTTCTGGATCCAAGGATCGCATCGCAACTGATGGTGTGTCGATCGGAGGTCTGTATCCCATGATATGGGCAAAAGAATGAACATGTCCAGTTTTAGGGGGTTTTGGGCCCGAACCGACCCGGCCCGAGACCCCCTGGGTCGGCCCAAACCGGTTCGACCTGAACTAGATCCGGGTCTGGACATTTAGGGTGCGGCCCGGCCTAGTGGGTGCGACCCGGATCAACCAGCGCGGCCCGGCCCCGCCAGCGCGGGTGCGCCCCACACGGCCCGTGCGGTGCTGGTCGTGCCGCTGCGGAAAGGGGGGAATCTTCCCCCCTTGATTGAACCGCGTCCCCCACGTGGCGGGCCGCTCCTTTCCAGCGGACGTGGCCCTGGGCTCCGCGTCCCCCCAGGGTCCCGCGCGGCCGCGGGACCGGTCCTTGCCGCCACGGCTTCAGCTGCGGTGGTCCCTCCTGGCGGCGTGTCGAGACGCCCCCGCCTCCGGGCCACCGGCCGGTGCCGGCCGCCGATGCCGTCGCACCACCGGTGAAGTCTACGGGCCACCGGAGCCCCTCCGGTGGTCCGTTCTTGCTTCAGTCATTGCCTAGGGTCGTCTCAGGACCCGTAGATTACTGTGACAGCCTCCAATCGCTCAACGGTCCCATTTCATCGTCACCCAACATCCCGCACATCAAGAACAGAGAAACGGTGGGTTTGGACATCTTCGTTGGTCCGAACCCACAGTGTTAGTGGTTCAAATGACTTCTAACAATTTAATCACATTTCCAGGATATAATTCAAATAAATTAAATTAAACCAAACTCCCAACCTCAAGCGTTGTTGAACGAAGGTTCATCGTGGGAAAAAGGACGTCGTAGAAGAAGGCTCCGTAAGCGTCGTCGGCATCGCGAAGAAGAGGATTCTTCGGCAGTGCATAGAAGAGGATCGTCGGTGTCGCGGTACACAGTGTCGCGTCATCGATCTCCGGGGAACTAGCGTTCTTCGTCGTCTTCTATCGGGGGCCGGTGTTCTTCGTCGTTTTTCGCATTCTCCAACGAAGAAGATGAAGATTCGAAGGCTTTGAACAAATCCTCTCCAATCCTTCTCGCACAACGAAACAACAAAAATAAAATAAGGCGTTGCCTTATTTTATTACTCATGTCATACCTTATTTGAAATTCAAAAATTAAAACACAATTTTATTAACGTGCGTTGACCAATTAAAGAGGCATTTAATAATCCAATTAAACGCGATAGTTGACTTGGCGTTAAAGAGGGGGTGCTGGTGAGTTACCAAATTAAAAGCACGTGTGAGGTAAAAGTAAATAAAGGGGGTGGGGCTCGTGTGGGCCCCACCTCACTAATATCCTACCTAGTGGAGTTAAGATATTAGTGGGTCCCACTCCAACCACCAAGCATAGGTTATCATTACTTAGAATAAAAATAAAATTGTCGCACAATATTTTATTTTTTATTCTTTAGTTAACCCAATTAATTAAAAACCTCACCCGAGCAAACGCAACACCGGAAAAGGTGTTCTTAAGAAATTACCGGCGCTGCGATTCCATCAGTGCCCTCAGAATTCAATTCTGAGAACCGGTTCAAAAGTTAGGAAAACCCACTCGTTCATTCACTGAACGTACCCAAGCTAAACTTTGGAAATTGATTCCGGGCACACCGGGTCTCAGAATCAGGTGCCGTCAGAAACTGCATTCTTCTAAAATCCCAAAAAAATTAAGAAAAAAAAATTCCCTTGAATTTTACGCATCTTTAAATTACTCCCACCTTTGGTCTTTACGCCCCCGTATAGATACATCATAATCTTGGTGAACAAATGTGGGTATTGTGCGCGCATCTGAGCCTCCCGCTCCCAAGTTCTCTCCTGGAGGTTCCCGTGCTACCATCTGATGTGCACTAAGGGTATCAACCGTCCACTTAGGACCCGCTCATGTCGATCCTCGATCTCTGCCGGGACCTCTAAAAAATTAACCCCATCATCAATTTCCAACTCCCCATGGTCAATGATATGCGTCGGGTCATACATGTATCTCCTCAGCTGATATACGCGGAAGACGTCGTGCACCTGGTGCAACTGAGGTGGTAGATCCAGGAGATAAGCCACCTCGCCTATCCTACAGAGGACCTGGAATGGTCTGATGAAGCACGGAGATAACTTTTCTCCCCAACCAAATCTCCGTAATACATATCAAGGTGAGACCCATAAGAAGATGTGGTCGCCATCCTCGAACTCCAGTGGCCTCCGCCTCCTATCAGTATATGACTTCTGTCGGCTCTGAGCTGTCCTCATCCACTCCTGGATGACCTGGACCTTCTCTATCGTGGCCTAGACCATCTCCGGTCTCACAAGTGCTGACTCCCCAGGGTCTGTCCAGCACATAGGTTATCTACAAGGTCGGTCGTACAATGCCTCGTATGGTGACATTCCGATGGTGGAGTGGTAGCTGTTGTTTTACGTGAACTCCACCAAGGGTAGGTGGTCCTCCAAACTGTGACCAAAGTCGAGGACACATACCCAGAGCATGTCCTCGAGAGTATCAATGGTGCTCTCCGTCTGACCATCCGTCTGAGGGTGAAAGGTGGTGCTCAGACGCAGCTGCGTCCCGAATGCCTCCTGCAACCCCTTCCAAATCCAGGAAGTAAAGCGACCATCTTGATCAGAGATGATAGATGATGGCACACCATGAAGCCATACGATCTACTAAATGTAGAGGTGCCCCAAGCTCTCCACTGAGCCCTTCTCTCTGATGGGTAAGAAGTGGGCCGACTTGGTGAGTCGGTCGACAATCACCCAAATGGAGTCTTGACCTCTGGAAGTACGTGGAAGTCCAGTCATGAAATCCATAGATATCCCGTACCACTTCCACTCTGGGACCTCCAAGGGCTGTACCAAGCCTGCTGGTACCTGGTGCTCTCCCTTCACCTGCTGACAGGTAAGGCATTGAGAAACGAACTCTGTCACAGCCTTCTTCATACTCGGCCACCAGTGTTGTCGTCTGAGATCCTGGTACATCTTCGCCACTCCTGGATGTACCTCTAAAGGGGATGTGTGAAACTCTCTCATCAACCCCTCCTGTAAAGCATCTGGTACCATGGTACGCCCTCTGAAAAGAACAATGTGCTCTCCTTCCACAAGGAATCCATCAGGTTCCTATCCTGAGGATATCTGTGCAAGCCGCGTCTCACGGTCAACATCCCCACGCTGAGCCTCTATGACCCGCTGAAGAAGTGGTGGAGTGACTGTGAGTGACTGAAGAAAGGATGCTCCATCTCTATCCATGAGGGATATCTTCAAAGCAGGTAGTTGATCCGTCGCCTCCCCGAGTAGCTGAAATCCCATCCTCTTGCTGAGAGCATTGGCTACTACGTTCCCCTTTCCAGGATTATAGACTATCTCAAAGTCATAGTCCTGGAGGAACTTGATCCATTGTCACTGTCTCAGATTCAGGTCCTTCTGCGAGAAGATATACCTAAGACTTTGGTGGTCAGAGTAGACTGTAAAGTGCCCACCCATCAGATAGTGTCGCCACATCTTTAGAGCGATGACCACTGCTGCTAACTCCAGGTCAGGGGTAGTGTAGTTCTGCTCGTTCTGCCTCAACTGATGTGATCCATAGGCAATCACGGCCTTCTCCTGCATCAAGACACATCTTATCCTGGTCCCTGATGCGTCTCAGTAGACTATGTACCCTACTCCCTCCTCTGATAGCCTCAAGATAGGCGCGCTGGACAATCTCTATCTCGTCTCCTGGAAGCTCTACTGACATCTGTCTGACCACACGAAGGGTTTCCCCTTCTTCTTCAAAGCTATGAGTGGTGTCGCAACTCTGGAAAAGTTTGGAAAAAATGTCTGGTAGTACCCACCTAGCCCCAAGAAACTCTGCACCTCCATCACGCTCTTGGGTGGCTCCCAAGCTAGAACTGCCTCGATCTTCACAAGATCCACCGCAACTCTCGTCTCAGAGATGACATGTCCCAAGAAGTGGACCTCACATAACCAGAACTGACACTTCGAAAGCTTTCCATAAATCTGGTGCTCTCAAAGTGTGTCTTGTACAACCCGCAAGTGGTAGGCGTGCTCCTCCTTAGTGGTCGAGTATATTAATATGTAGTCGATGAATACCATGACAAATCAATCGAGGTTTGGCTAAAAGGTCCTGTTCATGAGACCCATGAACACTGCTAGAGCATTGGTTATGCTGAAAGGTGTAACCAAGAACTCATAGTGGACATACCAACATCTGAAGGTCGTCTTCTGCACATCCTCATCTCGAACTCTGAGCTGATGATAGCCTGATCTAAGGTCTATCTTTGAGAACCACTGTGCTCCCTTGAGCTGATCGAAGAGGTCGTCAATCCTCGGTAGCGAATACTTGTTCCTCAGGGTCACCTGGTTTAGGAGACGATAGTGGACACACAGTTGCAAGCTCTTGTCCGCCTTCTTGGTGAACAATATCAGGGAAGCCCAGGGTGAAACACTGGGTCGGATGAATCCCTTTCCTGGCAAGTCCTCCAACTGTACCCGTAGCTCTCGAAGCTCAGTGGAGGCCATATGATATGCTAGAGTGGATATCGGGGTTGTCTTAGGGTATAGGACAATATAAAAGTCTACCTCTCTACGAGGAGGTTGTTCTGAAACATAGTTAGGGAAAACATTCGCATACTGATCCACCACTACAGAAAAACTAGGACTCTTCACATCAACTGCTCCTAGGATGAGGCTAGCCAACTAATGACTGATGGCCTGTCCCCTCCTCTGCGTGAGTCCATCCTGTGCTGCAAAGGCTCCCTTCTCGCCAGTGACGGTGAACCTGCTCCTGTCGGTGCGTACACACCGCACCATGTGCCTAATATAGTCAATCTGAGCATGGACTGTAGATAACCAATCCATTCCCATGATGACGTCGTAAGGCCTCGACGTCGCTACAAGAAGATCCCATCCGAAGCTCTCGCCTCCTAGAGTAAACTCACACTTCCGGCACCAGTGCGTAATCTTCGATTATTCTCCTATAGGAGTCTCTAGCCGTAAGGATCCAGCCAACGGCTCCGTTGGAATCACCGAGCTCCGAACAAGGGCAGAGGCAATAAAAGAATGACTCGCTCATGTGTCTATAAGAACTGCAGCAAGGGTGTAGTAGACATAGATAGTACCTCGAATCATCTCTAGCGTGTCGTGGTCGTAGGCCTCTGCTGCCTGAAGCTGAGCATGGCTCTACCCGCCAGCTCCCTATGGTCGGGGTGGACCTCTTAGTGGTGGTGGTTGTAAAGCCTAAAAGTGTCGCCCACCACCTACTGCTCGCCCAGCTCCCCTGCCTCGTCCACCTGCTCTCGGCGGACCGCCACGGTCGACCCTCTACCTCTGCCTGGGTGGCCCCTCAACCATCTGCTGCTCCCCTGCGTGGTTGGCGGGGCAGTCAGGAGCCATGTGGCCCTGCCCGCCTAATGCTTAGCACTACCTACTCCTCGAAAGGCTGGCTTTGTGCCCTGTGCCCCGCACCTCTGAGACAGTGTCCTGATGTATTCTGCATGATGGTCCGGTCCTCCTGGACCCCTGTGACATCCGAGTGAAAGAGGCTCTCAAATTCCATCTACAGGAGTGATGCCTCTTTGTGAACCTTGAGCATCAAGCTCCACCATCTTCATGCTTCCACATGCAGGAGGATCGCTACGATGATCACCATGAGGTCAGCCAGTGTCCCCACTAACCTGAAAACTCGCACAACCGCCTCCAGCCAATCCTCGGATGCCTGAGGGTCCGTCTCCCCACAGAACCTGGGCGGTCTCTGATGCTGAAACTCATACAGTGCACTAAGGCGACATGCACTATCAGCATCTGAGGCTGGTAGCATCAGTGGCTTGGCGGGTAGAGGGACCGCCAGTGCCTCTGCAGTAAAAGGGCCCTACACCGAGGCATCGTCGCTCGGTTGGCTGTTGGCTCACACAAAACTTGGAACCCTAGCTGGCTGCCATCGTGGGTCCATCCTGAAAAGAAACAGGTGTGCCACTGTCAAAACAGTATACCTGGTGAGCTGACACAAAATAATTACAAAGAAAACTTTTGAAACACACATGCAATCAATGTTTTCATGCATTGAGTCATAAATCAGAAGTCAGGGTCCTGGTGTATGGATACGTCGGCTGCCGCACCAACACTGGACTCCCTGGACTGATAACCACACTCAATACCCTTAAAACCATTGCTTCACATAGAAGAAATATCATATTCTTAAGTTCTGCAGTAGAACCAAACTCCTCTGATACCAATTTGTCACGAACCGTCCTCGGGACCTGTGCCGTGACTACCCCAATCCCGCCTCCCATAGGCCAGGGGATGGCGAGTAGTACCAAGGCGTAAATGCCGACAAAAAGGGGAAGGTATTTCCTTTATAAAGTAAAGGAACACCACAGAGTAAGCAAGCAGAAGTAAACACTATGTAAAACTGGGTACAAAAAGTAGCGCAGAAAAGTAAGTGGGCCAGAATACAAACCCAAAATGAAATTAAAGTACAACTGGAAAGCAAGTACAGCAACTGAAAGTAAAGCAGCAACGTTGGGCCATCCACTTGAAGTCCCACCTGAAGGGTGGGTACAGATAGCCTCTTCAGCCCCTTGGGTCCGGTCGTCTGCTCCGTGTACATTCTGCCCAGTGGTCCACCTCTAGGTACCGACTTGCTCCACAAGCCTCAACCACGATCAGCGTTGTCCGTCGTTTGCATCCGACACAACGTAGTGCGGGCATATCCTATGCAGGGGTGAGTATACGCTACTGAGTAAGGACCCCTAGAACCCTGAAGGTCTCCCAGAATCCACAATGAATAATACACAAAGGAAAGATACAATCACGAATTAACAACCAACACTACTTAGATATATGCCCACACATATTCCTAAGACATAAATACCCGTTCGGCTCCAACATCTGAGCCCACGTTCGATCACGTCCACTTAGGAGTACTACCCAATCCACACAGGCTAACACAACCCAATCCACATAGGAAAGGAAGTCAATCATATCGAAGATATTGATTGAAGTCAAGACTCAGCTCACACAGGTATACTTCATTGGTGATAGATATGATCAGATATAGCTACTGATTCATCTAATCTGGGACCCACATAGGATACTAAACCAGCTAAGTTGTCGGACCCACATAGGATACAGACCAACTACTCTGCCAGACCCACGTAGGATAGCAAGAATAGAGTCATCGCCGTCGAACCCATGGAGGATTTCAATACGGCCTTCATTGCTGCCGAACACATGGAGGATTTCAGTGATGTTTTCATTTCCATCAAACCCACAGAGGATTTCAGTACGGTCTTCATTGTTGAAGAACCCATATAGGATTTCAGTGCACTCTTCCTCGTCGTCGAACCCCCGGAGGATTTCAGTATGGTCTTCATCGCTGTCGAACCCACATAGGATTTATGTGCAGTCTTCATCGCCGTCAAACCCACAGAGGATTTCAGTATGGTCTACATCGCTGCCGAACCCACATAAGATTTCAGTGCAGTATTCATCACAGGCAAACCCACGGAGGATTTCAGTACGGTCTCCATCGCTGCCGAACCCACATAGGATTTTAGTGCAGACGTCACAGTCGCAGTCGCAGCTAGCTCTAGGGTTCCGGCACACAGCATGCTCGTTTCTAGGAGGGTTCGCTCCACGATCCAAGGGGTCGATACATCAACTAACACGTAGTCCAGAGTTGATGTATCGCAACGTTTTGGCTCGAAAAGAGGAACTCAACGTGACAGACGCCGCGTCAATCGGACGCACGGTCTGAGAGTTATTGGCTTTTTTGTTCGAGGGGCCCCGTTGGTTTTTAGTCAAAACCAACCCGACTACACTCCAACTACATCCAAACCTTGATAGAAGTAATCCAAAAGGTCTCTCTCACTAAGAGGAATCCAAAAATGTCGACGGACTTCAATCAGATGTCTGGAACTCAAGTTATAAGTGTTTCCGCTCTAAGGCCCCGGTTGGTTTCGTGTTCAAACCAACCTGGCCATACCCAAAGTTCTCCAAAACCTTCAGTGTAATATACTGAAACGACCAACTTGATCCAAGGATCACATCTCAAATGACGGTGCATCGATCAGAGGTCTGTAGCCCAAGATATGGGAAAAAGAACGAATTTGTCTGGTTTTTTGGGGTTTTGGGCCCGGACTGACCCGGCACGAGACCCCGTGGGTTGGCCTGAACTGGGTCGACCTGAACCGGGTCCAGATCCGCCCTATTAGGGCATGGACTGGCCCAACAGGCATGACTCGGCCCCGCCGGGGCGGCCTGGCTGGCCGGTTGGACCGGCACGGGCGCACCCCACACGGCCAGTGCGGTGTTGGCTGTGCCGCTGCGGAAAGGTGGGCGGCTGCCCCCCTTGATTGAACTGTGGCCCCCTCGTGGGGGGCCGCTCCTTGCCAGCGGACGCGGCTCTAGGCGCCGCGTCTCCCCCCGGGTCACGTGCGGCAGCGGGACCGGTCACCTGCCGCCCCGGCTGAAGTCGCGGCGGTCCCTCCCCGCGGCATGTCGGGCCGCCGGTGAAGTCTGTGGGCCACCGGACCCGCTCCGGTGGTATGTTCTTGCTCCTATCTATCCCTGGGGTCGTCTCGGGGCCCATATATTATTGTGATTGCCTCCAATCGCTCAACGGTCCCGTTTCATCGTCGCCCAACGTCTCGCGCATCATGAACAGAGAAACGGTGGGTTCAGACATGTTCGTTGGTCCGCACCCACTGTGTTAGTGGTTCAAACGACTTCCAACAATTTAATCAAATGTCGATGATATAATTCACATAAATTAAATTAAACCAAATCCCATACTTCAAGCGTTGTAGAACGAAGGTTCATCGCGGGAAAAAGGACGTCGCGGAAGAAGGCTCCGTAAGCGTCGTCGGCGTCACAGAGAAGAGGATTCATCGACATCGCGGAGAAGAGGATCGTCGGCGTCGCGGTACATGATGTCGCGTCGTCAATCTCCAGGGAACTAGCGTTCTTCGTCGTCTTCCTTCAGGGGTCAGAGTTCTTCGTCATTCATCATGTTCTCCAACGAAGAAGATGAAGATTCGAAGGCTTTGAGAAAATCCTCTCCAATCCTTCTGGTACAACGAAACAAAAAAAATAAAATAACATGTTGCCTTATTTTATTACTCATGTCATCCCTTATTTGAAATTCAAGAATTAAAACATGATTTAATTAACGTGCATTGACCAATTAAAGAGGCGTTTAATAATCCAATTAGGCTCAAGAGTTGACTTGGCATTAAAGAGGGGGTGCGGGTGAGTTACCAAATTAAAAGAACGTGTGAGGCAAAAGGAAATAATGGGGGTGGGGATCATGTGGGCCCCACCTCACTAATATCATACTTAGTGGAGTTAGTATATTAGTGGGTCCCACTCCAACCACCAAGCATAGGTTATCATTACTTAGAATAAAAATAAAATTGTAGCACAATATTTTATTTTTTATTCTTTAGTTAACCCAATTAATTAAAACCCTCACCCAAGAAAATGCAACTCCAGAAATGGTGTTCTTAAGAAATTACCAGCATTGCGATTCCATCAGTGCCTAGAAATTTGATTCCGAGCACCGGTTCAAATGTTAGGAAAATCCGCTCGTTCGTTAACTGAACGTACTCGAGCTAAACTTTTGAAATTGATTCCGGGCACACCGGGCCTCAGAATCAGGTGCTGTCAGAAACTGCGATCTTGTAAAATCCCAAAGAAAATTAAGAAAACAAATTTCCCTTAAATTTTATGGGTCTTTACATATTATTTTTTACTATCCAATATATTTTAATTATAAGATCCTGTAGAAACAAAATTAAAAAATATAAAAAATGCACCTTTTCTGATAGTTATATCCTCTTTAGTTATGTTAACCAGAATCAGTTCATTCTAAATCAATGATCCAACCATTTTGTCATTAGTGTACTCTTTAGAGTTCCTTTTTTCATCATTGTTGGTCTTATATGGGTTCAATTTCTTTTTTAATTCTCATAGTAAATTTTCATCATTTATGGGATCTCTATATAATATCAATGGTAATTCCTTCCAGTTATAATTCTTGTAAAAAATGGAACATTTGGTTCATAGTTTATCTTACACCCATCTTTACATCTCGGTACGTATTATACACATGACTATAAAACTTCTCATAAGAGCATAATATAAAATATTCAAGACTTTGTAATTTAAATCATATCTAGAACTATATTTTTGTATAAGTGAATTTGTGTCATCTTCTAGTAGTGTGTATGATTGTTACAAAATGGACTAGTGTTGATTGATTAACTATTTGGGGGAATTCCTTCATTCTAAATATCCCATTGATATTATAACTACCATAAATGTTAGGTGGATTATATTGAATTTATAATTTATTTGTCTTCTTTAAATCCATCTTAATGATCTCATTCCTATAATGTGAGATCTTGGAATATGTTAGCAATAAAAAATATTTAAAAAAGTCTCTATATATGGATTAACTAAATTATAAAAGGAGAAATATGTGATACCATTTTTTAGGTGTCATGAACTATAATGAAAGAGATAAAAAATTCATTGCCAGTTTAGGCTCTGATACCATTTGTATGGTATGATAGGACGATGGTAGCCAATCTAAATGTTGGGGGTGCATTATTAAAAAGAATTTAATCATATAAATTTATTATAAAAATATATTATAAATGTTTGTTGTTAATTTTATTTATTACTAGAATAAAATAAAGAACATAAGGGCATTTTGATAGTTTTTTACTCAAAAGTGGACCTAGTATACTTATCTACCTCTTTAATATGAAAGATATATATTGATAACTAATCATAATTTTGAAGAAGAACCAATAAACAATTATAGAATCATTTTGGATAGTGTGAAGGGATAACCATGCTGAAACTAACTGTTGTATGGGATTTTGAAACCCAATTTCATCATAGAAATTAGAATATAGGCATTAAAATATGAATTGAAAAAAATTTAGAATCCCTAATTCAGAAACCACTAATAGAGAATAAGAATTGTTTTTTTGTAAAATCCTTAAGAGAACAATGAGCGTACATGAAACATGTGATGAAGTGTAAATGAAATAAGAAACCATGAAAAAAAGATATCTATATATTACATATGTATTGGTTCTTGTGAACTGTATTAGGATGTCTCGTACACTCAATTGTAGTTATTCAAGACTTTTTTCTTACATAACTATATGGTCTAATATTAGTGAGTAATGTTCATCATATGTATACTATGCTGCACTATATGATATCAACAACAAATATGTCTTCTCCTTGTTTTTTTGAAACCCCAGAGATCTCTACTTGCATTGTATCATATAATAATTATATCACTTATCCATATTTTGTATATAAGAGGATATTGATTCCTTTCTAAAAACATAACATTACCTAGGAGTAATTTTAAAATAAAAAATTCAAATAGAATATTATTGGAATATTTGAGATATATAGAGAGATATATAGAAAATAAAATTATCATATCCAAATAATAACTCAACTCATGAATTTTATTTTGAAAAATAATGATTTTTAAAAAAAATATGAAACCAATAGTTATATAATTTATGTGGTCTCCAAAATATTAGTTCAATGAATGATATTGTAAAAATAGAATTTAATTATTTGAAATATTAAATTAAATAGATACTCCATTAAAAATAATAAGTATAAATAAAAATAATATAAAAATATAAAAAAATTAAATTAGATACATTTAAAAATGTTTGAATGATTTTATTATCAATTAAAATTAATTTAAAAACAAATATATCAATTAATACAATATAAATTAATTAAATATATTTTTGACTTTTAACATATATGTTTCATATGTGAAACTAAAAAACATTTATCATGACAAAAAATTTAAAAAAAAAATTAAACACTCTTCATAGGTGTTATTTAATTAATACTAATTTATAATGTTGTGGAAAAAAATTAAATATGCGGAATAAAGTTACTAAAAATTGATATATGATGTAAAAAAAAGTATAATTCCCTATATGATTTCACTCAACTAACTTAGAAAACATTACAAAGGTGTTATAATGTATGTGAATTAATATAAGTGATGTTACATAGCCTAATAATATTTTAGAATCACATATGTAAGTTATATTTGTAAAATACATATTGCTGATTCACATAATGGATTCATGAATCCTAATTTTTCATGTGTCAGAAGTTCATAAAATTTTAAACAAATTAGCTTCTTAAATATTCATGCTAAAAATACATAGATAAATGTAGATGAAATATTTATACCTGGTTACTTATATATAGATAAAATTTCTATTATTAATAATATTCAATAATCACATTTATAAAATTTATATAAATTATTATGTCATAAAAATATTGTACGAAAAAAATTCTAGAAAACATTAGAGAAAAAATAAGAATATACAATGACTTTATACCTAATTTAAAAAAAATATTATTTTATTCATAAGTCAATTTGATATAATTAAATATAAACATCATCTTTTATTTACATAAAATAATGAATAACTCAATTTGGATGTTCCTTTCTCATGATATGGTTGAAATATATAGGGTAACTGATTCTAGAAAATCAGATATGTGGATTTTATAATGGATATGTTAATTTCAAATTGGATATGTGTTTTATGATTGGGTACATGGTTTAAATGAAATATGATGTATGCCAATGATAAAAACATTAATAAATGATATTTTAAGGGATCAAATTACTTATTTACCCTTAGAACACAAAAAACATGTATAACATGTTTTGAAAAATCAATACTTGAAATCCAATGATAAATCAGCTAATGAATAAAATGATAAGAATCAGATTTTAAAAACAATAATTAATGAAATATTCATTGTATCAATACAATAAACATAAAAAATACACATGATAATTTTTAGTTAACAAAATAATATGTTGTTTAAGGAGCCACTCATCTTATCACACACTACTTAATCATGGGATTAACTATGATGAAAAAAATTATTTTATTTAATGATATATGTGGTACAAAATGCATTTCAATGACATGAATGAGAAGGGTGAACCCAAGAATATATATCTCTATAATTCATTGGATATTTTTTCATCTTGTTATATGATATGTATGGTGCATATGAGGTTACCTAAATAATACTATGTTATGATACCATGTTTGTTACCTTTGACATATAGTTGTGATATCTTGTTTTATGTTTTTCCATCATCCTTATATTTCCTTGATCTTATCATCTTATATCATTATTCAATTTTTAAGTTTATAATTCATACCCCATTTATGTCACCATTATTTTGTTCACGACTAACATATTTTACTTTCATCAAGTTGTTCATTGATTATTCTATTATTAGGATTTATAAACCTCCAATTTCTTATGTACATACTTTGGTTATCATATATGGTCTCGTCTATAAACATTACATAATCTAGTGATTTATACTAGAAATTACTTTCATTCAAAAAATATATATTATTATTGTTTTTTAGAGAATTAGGTAAGAAATCATATATTAAAATGTCAAAAATTACATGGTTGAAATTTCAACTTAATATCCAATTTTACCACAAAAAAACCTTTAATATTAAACATGGTTTCTTCTCCTGAATAATTTTCACAAAATAAAACATGAAATATAATTTTTAATGAAACATAAATATAGTTCTAAAAAAATTTAAAATATGATAAAACACCAAATATCACTATGTGAAATAAAAAATAATGACATAAACCATTAGTCCATGAAATATTTTTAAAATTATCAATATTTCAAAATAAATTTGAAGCTCAGTGTAAAAATTTTATTTTCCAGGAAATAAACATATCCACACCCAAAAATTATTAAAAATTTCATAATAAGTATTAATTAAAAAATATAACTCCCAATGATTTCTTT
Source organism: Viscum album (assembly GCA_963277665.1). Classification (NCBI taxonomy): domain Eukaryota; kingdom Viridiplantae; phylum Streptophyta; class Magnoliopsida; order Santalales; family Viscaceae; genus Viscum; species Viscum album. Next base: position 295,361,096 of record OY728132.1, on the reverse strand, counting down.
GAGATCTTTAAAAAAATATAATTTATTTTGTAGACTATTAATATTCAAACATACATAGTATATTATACCTTCCATCACTTTATGAAATCATTTTTTACATATAAACCCATATCAATCATTTAATAATCACATATGTAACATGAGGTTCCATATTCCTATAATTATTACTTAAAAATTTGATAATCACCCTGAATATATTAGGATTAACCATTATAGATACTCATGAAAGACTGTCACAGTTATCTCAGGTAGATTACATTAGATTTACCCTAAAAACAACTAATAAATTAACCATCACAATTAATCTTGGAAAACCATATCATGATATTATCATTATATCGTAGGATAATATTAATTATGTTAACTTCCTACCTTTATCCAATTCACTACAGATTTATAACAGGCTCACCCCCCTTATATTTGTAATTAAACCCACAATCCTCATTTAAAATTCACATGAACTTGCATGGAATAAATAAAATCCTTCGTCTTAAAATTATTCCATAAAACCAATAGAAAAAAATTTCATATATTGATATATCAATTCCATTTTAAAATTTTATTTTTAAAAATATCTAGAATATTGGGAAATATGTTTTTCTATGGAGTAAACACATAATATTATAATGGAACTGAAAATAAAAATTACATCAAATCAAGTCATCATATATGGAAAATTATTTTTGAGTTTAATATATATTATCTATAATGGAATATATCCTTTTAACTTTTAAATTACTAATTTTTAATCAAGCTATTCAAAGAAAATTGTAAAGTAAGAAAAAAAGTAAATGTTAGTCATGATGTTATGACCCGAAATTTTGAATAAATATTGTTTCCTAAGTGTTTGTGTTATTTTATTTTATACTCAACAAAACTATTTCATTTGATAACATGTGTATAATTAAAATGATACCATTGGGTTTTTCCTATTATATAACCATTCGTCAATATGACCGTTGGAAACTAAACGTTTTGATTATTGTCTCTAAATACAAGTTATCTTGGTTAATTAATATAGAAAGAAGATTGGATGGCCTCACCCAGTAGTCATGGGCCAATCGAATCCCATCAAACAGAGCTTGTGAAGGAGGTAGCACCACTGGGCTTTTCTCTGGACCAAACCCAAGCCAAGCTTCATCGTGTGAAGCCAGAACGAAATCACCTTCGCGAGAAGATCAAGCTGATAGAAATAACTACTAGGGAAATGTTATATGAGCCTCCCACAGATTCTCTCACCATAGCAAACCATACAATTAGGTCATATGCTGGTGTTATAAGGGGCTATGTGACGAGACTGTAGCTACTTTGTGTAATCCTTTGGGATAAATAAAATTTTGATTTCTTCCTTTAGTGAAGTTTGTGAATTTACAAATGTTCGGATAATTTTAAGATGTATATTATTGATGATTTTTTTTGAAAAATGGATATTTTAAAATATTTATGTAAACCTCAAATAATTATTGATGCATAAAGATTTTCAAAAATTGGTCTTTTTCAAATGTGTTCAGTAAGAAATTTGTAGTTTAATAAGATAAACTTAATTTTTGGTGAATAGTAATTTATGAATAGTGATTTTATGCTTAGGATTAGTAATGTGACCAAATGGATTAGTAATCTCAGATAAAGAAAGTATTATTATACTTTAGGCACCTTGATTATGTAATGCGATTCAATAAAATAGGTAAATAACAGTTTAATAAATTATTAGTTAAGTATTAGTTTTTTCGGGTGAATAGTGTTTTTTATTTAAAAATTAAATTGAAAATATTTAGAAAATTATTTTTATAAAATGGTGTTCATTTTTTAATTCAATGCATTGATATTATGTTAAGGTAATTTTTGGGGATTTTTCTGAGAAAGTTGAATTTTCGATGAATAGTGAAATATATAGTTTTTAAGTTACGGGTGTTTAATGACATCATTAAATGATGTATTAAGTATGTAATAAATATGTTCGACATATGAATAGTAAGATAAGGTATGAGGTGTCCCAAGTGTCCAATACCATGGGAAAGCCCATGGGTTTTCCAATACCACCAATGAGGTGTCCCTTGGCCATTAATGTTGTGACCCCTCACATTCACTATAAATACCAAGCCATTATCTCATCCTTTCAATTCCAAAATCCACCTCAACGATGTTCTGGTCTCCTTACCTCCCACGGAGTCCTCCCAAGGTTCCCTCAAGCCCTCAAGGTCCAAACCTTTGATTTTTAAGGGTTACATTTTAAGGTAAGGGATCCTACCTCTCTCTTTCTTTCCAAATACTCTCTTTTATATCATTTCTTTTATGCTCCATGTTCTTATGTTGGAGGATGTTCTTTTATATTCATCCTAATATCCTTATCATTTTCATATGATGAGAGACCCCATCTTTCTCTAATCAATTAATTTTAAGAATGTTAAAGTGGCGTCGTTAGGCTGCTGAATTTTTAAAGGATTCTTTCACCCTTCTCGTTTCCATGATCAATTTTCATGTCAAGTATTTCATGTTCCTTTTTATTATGTTGTGGTATGATCTCTATATCTATCATACTGATATTTTATGTTCATCTGATTATAGAACCTATTTTATCTCGTTAATTCATTTATTTATGTTTTAAGTAACGTCGTTAGCCTGCTGAATTTTCATAAGACAAATATTATTTTGGTCTTCCTTCAATGTTTTTCATTTCATAGGGTATGCCTTTCAAATTTCATTACAATGGTCTTATATCCATTATATTATTTCCCTCTACTATTTTATGGATCATTTATGAGTGGGTGACCCATGTCCCCTCTCTTTTCAATATTTTCTAAAACCCTGTAACATAGTCGTTATGCTGCAGAATTTTCGTCTCAAAATGCCTCTCTCTTTTTCTCAAATTCTTTTATTTTATTAAGTGAATACTCAAAGATCATTCTTTTACAGGGGTATTGACATATATATCAACATTTTCTATTTTAAATTCTGGGATTTACATACATGAAACCCTCTTCCCTTTTTCAGTGGGTTTAAAGTGACATAAAGAACATGTTTTTAAAGCAGTTTTTAAAACGTTATGATTATGAATGGAAACCCATTTCTTTTATGCTATATGGGTTATTTATGAAATTTTTGATGATGATATATTTGGATAACATTATAATAAATTAAAATTTAAGGGTGCGCCCTGATAGCGCTCTAATGCATTGGGTAAAGACATAATCTCTAGAGATGACCATTTTTTACGACACCTTGGTGAATAACCTTGGTAATTTTTAATGACACCTTGGGGATGGACCTTGGTGAAACGGAAATGATTGTCTATGTTAAATGTTATAGCCACATATTCAAGTTATGAAACAAGTTATTTTTATTATTATATGCCTCGTGATCTGTTTCTCATGTTGTAAAGTTATTTATCATTACCTTATTGATATATCTCAAGTTCACAAGTAAAATGTTTCTCTTGATTCCCTTACTGGGCCTTCTGCTCACCCATTTTTTTGATGAATTTCCCCAGGTTATGAGATGCAGTAATGAACCTAGGATGAACATAAGGAGAATCCTTTCAAGTGTTTGATAAGAATGTTTTATTTTTTCATGTTTTAAGTTCCTGGTTTCCAAGACACTAAACCTTAAAGATCCTCGGTTTTGTAAAATGTAATGAAGAGTTATGTTATAAAAAGGCGGGATGATATAGTTGGTATAAAAGGTTGGTTTAGTTATTTATGGAAATTATGATATGAACAATTTAGGAAGACCCATATATAATAGTTTAAAAATAGGAATTCTTCATGGTATTTTGGTGAGTATTGAGGTAGTGGTTTATCAAACAAATACATCCCTGTCTTGATACGAGCAAGTAGAGGGGGCTCTGGCACAGATGAACATAGGGGTAAAACCCAAAAACAATACTTTGAGCTAGAATTGAATGGGAACTAGTACACGACAACAGGAATTGCTGCACTCTTGGTTACGAAACTCCCGGGAGATATGCTTTGGTAAATTCATAAGTTTGGTATGAACCATTATTAAAGGAACAATGATAAAATAATACAAATATTCACATAAGAAGATATGATCATGGATATCCTAGATTGGAACCTAGGGGATCACAAGTTAGGATATACTTTTATTCTATAAGTTTATCCATCTATGCTTAAAGTTTCCTTTTCATGATTATTGGCTAAGTATTTGAGCCCCTAATTATACTTTCTTTTCATAGTTAATGGTGGGAAATAGAAGAACATGTCCCAACAACCAATGTGATAAGAAATGTGTTGATTTCCCTATTAATGTGACAGAGATGACGAGAGATCAAGTTGAACATATTGTGATTATGCCAAACCTGCTATCAAAAATCACAATTAATAATTGGTACCTAGTTGAATGACCAAATTCATCAAGGAAGAAGAAGACGACGTCTCAAGGATGTTCATCTGATAAAGTTGATAATGGAAAGAAGACCCAATTTCCTTTTTGAAAAAAGTGTGGAAAGGGGCACCAAGGAGAATGTCACAATGGAACCGGGAGAAGTTTTAAGTTTGGGGTGATAGGGCATAAAGTATCCAATTGCTTCAAAAAAAATGGATAATGTGATGAATAGAGATCAGGTTCTATCTAATGTACCTTATACTTTTCAATGTCGTAAATGTGGAGAAGTTGGAAATTATCCAAGGCAATGCTCTCTTGGAAGGGATGAGAAGCATGATGAGCATCAACAGTCTTCAAGGACAAGGGAAAAATGCAAGTCCTATGCTGAGATGGATCATGATGACTAATGTACATGAAATTTTTTGTAATAATTGTCTATGTCATGTTGTATTTTAGTTCGTGCTCTATGAGCATATCTTTAATGCTTTCTATGAACATCGAGTCACTACCTACGATGGTTTTATATCATTAAGTAAAACATCTATTGTTATGTACCACATATTGATGTTGTGAAGCTGTTCTTCCTGAAAAAAAAAGCAATTATTATGGGATTAAAAGATTCTTATTATTTTGGAAGATGTTCACTATTTCAGGAACCCTATATGATTTAAGTAAATAGATTACTAAGATATTTTCATTGAGGAGTAAATATTGACTTATATTTTGAATAATAAATGAATTTAATGTGAACTTATAGTAATTTAGGTTACTTATGGAAATGATTAACATATCTTGGGGAAAATATGTTTAGGTTAGTTACTTTTGTTATAAGATGTTAGGAGTGGTTGATGTTGTTTGGAGATGAATGATAAAGTTTATCATGGTAGACTATGTTATCAAATCCTTCTTATATTTGGGTTTCAATCTTAGTTTGGTTTATCTTGATGACTTTTAAGGACAGTTATTTATGGAATGGACTATGATGAACTTTCGGTAGTGCCATGGAATTTTGAAGATTGAAAAGTAGTTTACCTTCCTATGGGGTTCTTTATTTTTTAAGAGTTGTTTTATCTTACCCTTTATGTATTTGGGATAGTGTTTAAATATAGAAGAAATAGATAGTTATTATTTTGTGGATTATGTGTATCTATATAAGTTGATTCTTCTACTTTTGATGAGACCAAGTCTTTTTGAATGCTCATTGTTTGAAGAAAAGACTAATCTTGGCAGAAACTTATTAAGTTATGAAACTATACATGAAGGTAAATATATTAACTTATGTTTTTATTCTATGTAGTAAATGAATTCCTCAAAATTATGAAAACAAACGTAAAACAAAAACATTGTTGGTTTACATTTCCTACTGGGTAATCAAAGACCGTTTAAACACATCGTAAGTTTGTGATTTTCTTGTGGTTAAATTTCTCCTAATCATGTTTTCTATCACACTCCCTCAGAACATGACCCTTTTTTTCTATTTCATGTCCATGTTTTCCTACATGGAATCCTAGTATGGGTTAACTTGGGTGACCATTGTACTTCCCTTTCGTTCTTTTAAAGTAATAGTTTTACTAAATCCATTTCTGATGTGAGACTTTCAATGAAATTTCCAAGCCTTTTTTAAAAAAAAATTATGAGGACGCAATTTCTTAAGGGGGGGAAGAATGTAACGACCCGAAATTTTGAATAAATCTTGTTTCCTAATTTTGTGTGTTATTTTATTTTATACTCAAAAAAAATATTTCATTTGATAACAAGAGTATAATTAAGATGAGACAGTTGGGTTTCGACTATTATATGACCATTGGTCAATATGACCGTTGGAAACTAAACGTTTTGATTATTATCTCTAAATAAAAGTGATCTTGGTTAATTAATATAGAATGAAGATTTGGTGGCCTCAACCAGTAGTCTCGGGCCAATCAAATCCCATCTAATAGAACATGGGAAGGAGGTAGCACCACTGGGCTTTGCTCCGGACCAAACCCAAGACGAACTTCACCGTGTGATGCTGGAACGGAATCGCCTTCGCGAGAAGCTCAAGATGATAGAAATCACTACTAGGGTAATGTTATCTGAGCCTCCCTCAGATTATCTCACCATAGCACTCCTTACACTTAGGTCATATGCTGGTGTTATAAGGGGTTATGAGACGAGACCGTAGCTACTTTGTGTAATCCTTTGGGACAAATAAAATTGAGATTTCATCCTTTAGTAAAGATTGTGAATTTTTAAATGTCCCGATAATTTTAGGATGCATATTATTGATGAATTTTTGGAAATAAGGATATTTTAAAATATTTACGTAATCCTTACAAAATTAATGATGCATAAATATTTTCAAAAAATGGTCTTCTGCAAATGTGTTCTATAAGAAATTTGGAGTCTAATAAGATCAACATAATTTTTGGTGAATAGTACTTTATGAATAGTGATTTTAAACATAGGATTAGTAATGTGACCAAATGGATTAGTAATATCACATAAAAAAGTATTACCATAATTTAGGCACATTGATTAAGTAATGCGATTCAATAAAATTGGTAAATAACGGTTTCATAAGTTATTAGTTAAGTATTAGTTTTTCTAGATGAATAGTGTTTTTATTTAAAAATTAAATTAAAATTATTTTTATAAAATGGAGTTCATTTTTGAATTGAGAGCATCATTATTATGTTACGGTAATTTTTTGGGATTTTTCTGAGAAAGTTGAATTTTTTATGAATAGTAAAAATACAGTTCTTAAGTTACGGGTGTTTAATGACATCATTAAATGATGTATTAAGTAGGTAATCAATATTTTAGACTTATTAGTAGTAATATAAGTTATTATTTGTCCCAAGTGGAAACTACAACGGGAAAATACCATGGGAAATCCCATGGTTTTTCCAATACCACCAATCAGGTGTCCCTTGGCCATTAATACCTTGTCCCCTCACTTTCCCTACATATACCAAGACATTCTCTCATCTTTTCCATTCCAAAATCCTCATCAACGAATTTCTGGTCTCCTTAACTCCCAAGGAGTCCTCCCAAGGTTCCCTCAATCCCTCAAGTTCCCAACCTTTGAGTTTTAAAAGTTACGTTTTAAGGTAAGGGATCGTACCGCTCACTTTCATTCCAAGTACTCTCTTTCATGTCATTTATTTTATGATCCATGTGCTTATGTTGGAGTATGTTCTTTTATATTAATCCTAATTTCATTTTCATGTTCATATGATGAGATACCCCCTCTTTCTCTCATCAATTCACTTTAATAATGTTAAAGTGGCGTCGTTAGGCTGCCGAATTTTTAAAGGATTCTTTAACCCTTCTCGTTTTCAAGATCAATTTTCATGTCAAGTCTTTCATGTTACTATTTTTATTTTGGTGTATGATATTTATATCTATCATACTGATCTTTTATGTTAATATTATTATAGACCCTATTTGATCTCGTCAATTCATTTTTTTAAGTTTTAAGTGACACCGTTAGGCTGCCGAATTTTCATAAGAGAAATATTATTTTTTTCTTCCTTCAATGATTATCATTTCATATGGTATGCCTTTAAAATTTCAATAAAATGTTCTTATATCCATTATATTATGTCCCTCTACTATTTTATGGATCATTATTGAGTGTGTGACTCATGTCCCCTCTCTTTTCAATATTTTCTAAAACCCTGTAACATAGCCGTTATGATGAAGAATTTTCGTCTCAAAATGCCTCTATCTTTTTCTCAAATTTTTTTATTTTATTAATTGAATACTCAAATATCTTTCTTTTACAGGTTTATTCACATATATATCAAAATTTTCAATTTTAAATTCTGGGATTTACATACATGAAACCAGCTTTCTTTTTTCTGTGGGTTTAATGTGACATAAAGATCATGTCTTTAAAGCAGTTTTTAAAACATTATGATTATGAAAGGAAACCCATTTCTTTTATTCTATATGGGTTATTTATGAACTGTTTGATGATGATATATGTGGCTCACATGATAATAAAATAAAATTTATTGGTGCACCTTGATATCACTCCAATGCATTGGGTAAAGACTTAATCTCTATAGATGACCATTTTTAACGACGCCTTGGTGAGAAACCATGGTAATTTTTAATGACACTTTGGGGACGGACCTTGGTGAAATGGAAAATATTTTCTATTTTAAATGTTTTATCCACATCGTCATGTTATGAAACTTTTTATTTTTATTATGATATTCCTTGTGATCTCTTTATCATGCCTTAAAGTTATTTATCATGACCTTATTGATATATCTCAAGTTCACATGTAAAATGTTTCTCTTGTTTCCCTTACTGGGGCTTCTACTCACCCCTTTCTTTTGATGTATTTCCCCAGGTTATGAGATGCAGTAATGAACCTATGATGAACATAAGGAAAAGTATTTCAAGTGTTTAAGAAGAATGTTTTATGTTTTCATGTTTTATGTTCCTTGTTTCCAAGACACTAAACCATAAAGATCTTCCGTTTTGTAAAATGTAATGAAAAGTTATGTTATAAAAAGGAAGGATTATATACATGATTTGAGAAAAATCATCTCATTTCATACAAGTTAAGTAACCATTCCTCACATACTATTTTTTGAAAAGTCAAAAATTATTTTTTTTTTGGAAAAAAGACAAATATTGAATTCTAATACGGTTTTTAAAATTAAAAATTATCAGAAAATGAATTTAAAATATATTAGGATAATAAAAAAAACCTTCCTGAATTTTTTTAAATCTATCAAATATATTGTGATGAAAATTCTTGTTTTTTAGAACCATTAAAAAATATTTTCCTATGAATGCCCAAAATCATGAGTCTGAATAATCATATATGTTATTTATATTAATAAATAGTAAAAAAAATTATTAATAATTATTATGGACCATTTTAAACATTTTTATTCCTTCTATATGAAAAAATAAATGTTTATATTCAATTAAATTATCATTTTAATTCATGTTGTCTTTTTTAATGATATTCAATGTATAAGTCCAAAATGACATATATAGGTTGACTATGGCCAAACAATTCAACTTTTGATCGTATCTAGAGTAATATTAATGACTTAATTATAATATTAATGAAACAATTATACATTTATAACTAATTATTATTGACATATATGAAAATTTAATAACATTAAAATCAATGGGTTGGTAAAGCATATATATGCATCAAGTGCATTTCAGTTTTACAATAATCATCTTGGAACGATGTTAAGTTTCATTTTATCTATCCAAAATTACCATAATATCATAAATATAATATTAATTATCCAAATATTATAATATATATCATCCATGTGATTTGGCGAGGATAAATGAATCACATCACATGCTAGAGGTGGTACTCTAAACATATGCACATATGAAGTTATCATATTTCATTGAAAGGAACAGTAAGTAAATGTTATTTTATCTTTTAATAATTAAATATATTAAAATAAATCAAATATAAAAAATAATCTCATCGTTATAACTCATCATAATAGGATGGGATGGAAGATGAATCATAGCAGTTCATGAGGCTGTAGTCCACTGTGCACATGGATGATGAATTACATTACTATTTGATGGATCTTTGTAATGGATATAAGTAATTTAATATAATTAATAACATAAAATTATATTTAATATTCTATATATATTATTTTATCATAAATGAATAATATTTTAATGAGTTTTAAAGAGAAATAACACTATAACATTCAGTTAAATGTTATACCACTTCTTTGGGAAACCTATTTTTCTTCCCACCACAAGATCTATAAGAATGGTATTGTGGAAAAAAATAAGTCCAATAAAATGTGATTGTTTATTATTGGGATGTATTTGTGTAGATAGTTTCTAAATAAGATTTTTCATGATTTCTATAGAGAAGTAAAGAGTTTATTCCCTTTTATAATATATTAGAGGGTGACTCTAGGAATTTTCCAAAATATAAAATTAATATAAATTATTTTTTAATTATAAATTGATAAATACTAATATATTGTTAATTTAGGATAATTATGGGACACAATAATCTCATAAAAAGAATTTGGTAGATGGTTAGATCAAATATGATCCTTATTATTTGTTCTTAACTCCTTGTTATCCTTTTTTCAACATACAGCGACCAAATGATTTTTGTTGATTGAGGGTCAATATATGACCAATAAATGGAAAGAAAGAAAGAAAATGGACTTTGGTTGATGTTATGAACCATATCCTTATATGTTTTATGAATCTATTTTTTTTATGTATATATTATTTAAAAATATATTATTAATTATAAAATATCATTAGTGTAAGTTTTATAACTATTAATTACATTGATGTCAATAACATAAAAAAGTACTATTAGAAAAAAAATTAATTATTCAACAATAATTTTATTCATATATAGAAATTTAGTAGAAAAAAATTGATATATTAAATCAAAATAATTTTAATATTTTTAGTATTATTTATCTATTTTTTATTCATTAATTGAATAATTCCTACATCAGCATTGTGTATGCATTTAAGATAAATATTTCTTAAAAAGAATTCAAAAATAAATTTTGATGATGAACATAAATAATTTTAAATTCTAAATTGTATTAATTATAGAAAACATACATTGGTAATATCAATATTAATAATATTATAGTTATTAAAAGCCAGATTGTAATATTTTTATGTCTCTATGAAATAAAATCTTTAAAAGGTAATAATTACTTCCAAATTGCCAGAAAATTTCATATATTTTATCTTTTGGTTCATTATGGAATAGATAAAATTATATAACAAAATATGTGACATTTTAATGATAATTTTATATCCACTATTATATAAATTTTATTCCTTAATTAAACATTTTACACATTACCCTGGTAAAATATTTAAGAATATTATTGTTCATATTGACCAAAAAGTGATAATTTTTCCTAATTTAGATCCACTAGTCCTGAATATAGAATCCATTTTAAAAAATGATAAAACAATAGTGGTAGAATCTAAATGAAAATAAAAATGGAAACTAAATTTATAATGTATTTTCATAATGATGCCCATTTAAAATATAAAATTTCATTATGATAAATTAAATTATAAATACATTTTAAAAACAGATAGTGAATTAATTTAAATTAAAACAAATTATTATATTTTTAAAGTAGTCCCAAATATAATTTTACTTTATAAATACATTACAATAATTATCGTTTTCATTAAAAATAAATATTTTTCACTATTCATTAAAAAATTAATATTTTCATTGAATTATAAAAAATTTATCAGAAGATAAATCTTATATGGTTATTTCAAAAAATATTTTAATTTTATCAAAAATATATTCCAAATTTTATATAAATTAATTATATTATTTACTCACAAAAAAGTAATAAAATTCATGTAAGAACCCGGTTTTTGATGAGAAAGACTTTGGAATATTCTTGATAATATTACAGGGCAGCGCCTTCAGACGGCGTGCGATTCCGAGCCCCGGAGTGGCCAGAATTAAATTTTCAGTGCGTTCACACTGGAAACGCTAAATAAATGAGATAACTCCTAAATGGAGTTCCGGATCATTAATCTGAGTGTACGGATGGGTCCGGAATGGGGTGTTTTCCCTAGGAGCGACATAAAACTTATTAGCGCGGGATGTTTGGACCCCTCGCCCGCTCCCGGAACGTTAAACGGATAAATTAATTAATTAATTAATTCGTTTATGGGAGAAACACTCGTGTCTCTTAAACGGTGGCTCGGATCGGAAAACCGAGGGCACCGTTGATTTTGGAGCGTGGCGTTTACCCTAGGAGGGGTATAAGTTTCGCGGGCGCGGGCGGTTTGTGAAAAATGGCCCCAGGGGCGTGTTCGTAATTTGGCGGCCTCGGGCGCTGAGTTTAGTAACTTTTGAACGGGGTCTCGGAATAAAATTATGAGACCGATGTTGCACTCAGAGCGTGGTTCTTAGCCTAGGGGAGGCTAAATCCTGACCCCGTCGGGAGTTCGGGTTCGGGGCCGTCGGGCGGGCGTTTAAGTGATTAATAATTAAACACCCCCCCCCCTTCCTTCTTCTTCTTCTTCTTCTTCACCCTCTCCCCTTCCCTCCTCCATTCCGGCAAGGCGAGCTCCGGCGAGCCAACTCCGGCGAGGCAACGGCGCGGGGCGGATCGCGCGGGAAGCGTCGGGCGAAGCCCGACGAGGTAGGTGGTGTTGTTTGAGTTTTAAATCTCGAGCCCCCATTGAACCCTAATTTTAGCATCGGTTCTTCATTTAATCTTCGAAAAAATCCCATGGACGCGTAGTATACAATTTCCTCTTCCCGACGCTTGTTTCAGATTTGAAATCGGAGGTCGGAGGCATCCGCAATCGTTCTCCGAAATTTGCGGGAAAGTCGGGTTTTCTGGGTGTTTCTGGCGGGTTCCGGCGGCTGCAGGGGCTGCGGCTGGCGGCGGCCCTCTCTGGCGGAGGCAGCTGGTGGCGGTGCCTTCAGCGGGAGCGGCGGCCGCGGCTTCGGAAGGCCGAAGCGGTGTTTGGAGCGGCGGCGGCAGGCCGGTGGCGCCGGCAGGGCACTGGCAAGAGGGATAGGGGCTGTGCGGCTCGCGGCCCCGTGCGGCAGACTGCGACCCGCGATAAGCGGGTCGCTGTTGGAAATCACGACCGGCCAGTTGGCCGGTCGGTGGAGAACCGGCGTGACACGCGGGTGTCAAAGGGAGGCGGCCCGCAGAGCGACGGCCCGTGGCTCGGCTGGACCGGGCCCAGTGGCTGGGCCGCGGTCCAGCGGGCCGGCCGGATCGGGGCGGACCGGCCGGCCCAAGGGGGTTTTTCCCCTCGGAATTCGGACGCCCGTATTTCGGGCTACGGGCATCCGTTTTGCGCGCTGTCTGCGGCAGCGCGGAGCTTGCGTCGAGGGGAATGTTTTGAGATGGTTTTGAGAAATTTTAATTCCCGAAACGAGGGGTCGCGGAGGCGCGACGTGTCCTTAAGTGGGCGAGCGTTTTCCCCGAGTTTCTTCTTTTGGACGGCGTGGATGCGTCCGACGTCCGTTTTGAGCGCCGTCAGTGGCGTTGGGACCCTGGCATCGAGGCGGACGTTTCCAGGGTGGTTTCAGGCATTGAGGCTGAAGATGAGGCGCGGGGCCCGTGGCCCGTCTCTTGAGCTGCGTGCGGCGTTTCACGACTTTTCCATCGGACGTCCGTTCGGGGTGTGCGAGCAGTCGTTTCTGGATGTTTTTCCGAGGGGATTGCAATGGTGCAATCCGCCCACTCAAATTTGGCACGATGGTGTAGGGCCCACGAGGGTCGTTTGGGCGTCGACGGTGATTTTCCATCTTTATCACCGGGCGACCGTTTTGGACAAGGGAGTAGTCCATCTTGTGTGCTTTTTCGAGGGGATCGCAATGGTGTGATCTATTCTTTGAGTTTCGGGATAGGGTTGTGGGTCCCACGTGGCACCGCTCGTGTTCGGAGTGCCGGGATGCACCTTTTTCTCCGGATATCCATTGCACTCGTGTGAGTAGTGCTTTTGACGTGTTTTCCCGAGGGGATCGCAATGGAGCGATGCACCCGACTGTTTTCGGGGCCGAGGCTCAGGATCACGGGATGCAGTTCGGGCATGAGGCGGTGTTTGTGACTTTTCTGTCAGATATCCGTTTGAGGCGAGTAAGTATCCGATCCTGTGTCTTTTTTCGCGAGATTACAACGGTGCGATCTGTTTGGCTCTGCGGAGCCTCTTGCACAACCTTATTAAAAGTGGAAGCATGGAAGGTGCTCCAGTGGCAGTCCTTCTACCAAGTTTGTAGTAGACCTTTGGCGAGTGATCGCGCACACTCTTGGGAGAGTGATGTAAATGGTCCACGAGATGTGGTTGGCCGTGAGTGGGCCTTGAGGTGGAATTATTACGTCACGCCTTCGCGTTGACGCTGGGTGCCGTGTGCACGATAGCCCTTGGGCTGGAGACGTGGTATACTCTGGGAGTATACGAGAGCGCTTGGAGGTACATGTGGTTCGTACCTGAGACGTTCGTGCGCTTGGTTGGGGTTGACTTGGGGCCACACGTCGTGTGGGACCCACATGCGTGCCGGGTTTTGCTTTGCGTACTTGGACCTCTCGCGGCGTAGAGGGTCCCTCGGTGTGTTGGTTTGACCAGCAGGGTGGAGTTTTCCCCTGGCTCGGTGCTCGTTGGTTGACCAGCAGGGTTGAGTGGTCTCCCACTGGTTTCGTTCTCTATGGATCGGACAGTAGCAGTGCTAGTGGAACCCCGTGATGGAACAGGCGCTGAACCCCCTTTGGGTGAGTTGTTCTGGAGTTGGGTGGTTGCACAATACCCACTCCGTGTTTGGTTGGCTAGTGTTGTACCCTTCAGTGGATGTGGCCAGGGCAGTTCTGAGTTTTACCCTCCAGTGGGGCTGGGCAGTGGGTTACTCATCAACTTCCTCAGGCTTACCCTCTAGCAAGGCTGGGCAGTGGGTTGCTCACTGACTTCTATGGTCTACCCTCCAGCGGGGCTGGGCAGTGGGTCACCTGACACACTTAGGGTCTACCCTCCAGCAGAGACTGGGAAGTGGGTCACCCGACGACCTCTTAGGGTCTACCCTCCAGCAGGGCTGGGCAGTGGGTCGCTCGTCATCTAGTTCCAAGTCTACCCTCTAGAAAAGGCTGGGTAGTGGGTCTCCTGTCGACTTATTCTAGGTCTACCCTCTAGCGGGGCTGGGTAGTGGGTCGCAGGATGATGTATTAGGTTTTACCCTCCAGCCGTGCTGGGCAGTGGTTTACCCGATATCTGAATATGGTTTACCCTCCAGCGGGGCTGGGTAGTGGGTCGCCTGACGATGTATTGGGGTTTACCCTCCAACAGGGCTGGGCAGTGGGTCACTCGACATTTGGTTATGAATTACCCTCCAGTGGGGCTGGGCAGTGGGACACCAGTGGGCATTCCAGACTCAGACCTTCCGACTAGGCTAGTCTGTGGCTTTCCTCCGTGATTACCGGAGCGGGACCCTTGGTTATACGGGTCAGTGTTGTGACGGCTTGACTTTGAGGAGACCTATCGACTGCAGGGCAGTGATGAGGTGTGGTTTGACTTTCCTAGAACTCTCAAGTACGAGGGGCGCTTTCTCCACCGAGACGCGTTCTTGCGACGCGATCTAAAACCGTGCGGGCGAGTCAGTGTCGCCCAAAGCGGATAGAATCAAGGTGCGGTGACTGAGCCCCTTGGCTTGTGGTTCAGGGTAGACGTGCGGGATGCTGGGCATCGATGGTGTTATATATGGGACTGTTGGCGACACTTTTCTTGGGCTGAGATACGGGACGGAAATCCCCTTACGATGTTGTTCGGGCTTCTTGCTGAGCATAAAGATATGTATATACCTTGTTTCCGGTACCAACTTCTTGAGTTTTGGATGCTCTCCTTCCAGGAGAGGCGAAGACGCGTGGGGTATGCCACGTGCTTTCCGTGTCTAGCTTCTCGTGGATGGACGATTCTACTCTCCTGCTATAGATAGCGAAGACTCGACGGGATGTTCGTCTTCTCACCATTTCCAGCTCCTTGTGTCTGGACGAGTCTATCTTTTTTCTCTTGTTGGGTTGAGCTGGACTCTT
This sequence comes from Viscum album, assembly GCA_963277665.1. Classification (NCBI taxonomy): domain Eukaryota; kingdom Viridiplantae; phylum Streptophyta; class Magnoliopsida; order Santalales; family Viscaceae; genus Viscum; species Viscum album. The sequence goes on along the minus strand of OY728132.1, from coordinate 295,345,194 downwards.
TACTTCAATTCCAATTGTACTCATTTCTATTCCTTGTTCGCTCTACTGCTCACCCTTCGGTACCTCCTTTGTTGCTCCCTCGAGCCTTCGGGGTATCCTACTGAGTATTTTTATACTCACCCCTGCTTGGGCTTTTCTCACACTTCGTGTGCCCTTGCAGACGACGGACAGGTGAAGCGTGACTTTAGTGGAGCGTAGGAGCTTGGGATCTTGGACCGCGTGCGGTGGTCATGGCTGGGATCCAGGTGGGAGACCCGCCAACTGTTCCTTTTTGTTTACCTATTGTCAGGTTGTGGCACTTTTTGGTTGGGCACGTGTTTTTCCCCTTTTCATTTCAGCTTGTACCTTGTACTGTTTAGAGGTCGATGCACATTTGTGGTATTTATATAGCAGTTGCCCTTTCCTTTTCATTGCTTGTCTTTACTTTTACTCTGCACTTTTTCATTGAGTTTGTTGTGTGTGTGTGTGTTCAGGTGCTTAGGCAAAGGCCTCCCCGAGTTATTGTTCCTTCGGCGCTGGTCGACAGCCCCTGGCCTATGGAGGCGGGCCTGGGGTAGTTGCGGCTCGAGCCGGGTAGGGTCGGGTCATGACAAAGTGGTATCAGAGGTGGTTCATTCTTTTGGGTGTTGTGCGGACGTCCCTAAAAGAGGAATTTGGTGGGATATAGGGAAACCGTGTTAAAGTGTCTCGAGAGCGGATCTCATGATAGGGAGTCCAGTGATGGTGCGGCGGCTGATGTATCCATTCACCAGGACCTTGATAACACTCTTTTCGACTCGGCATGCTGAGACACTTTTTGCAGGGAAATTTTTTTGTGCATCACATAGGATCGAGTCTTTGACTATCCTTCTTGAGTCAGCTCCCCATCATTGATATTGGTATATACATGTATGCTCATCTGACCGCGACACTCCTTGATAATATTCAGGATGTCTCCGCGAAGATAGCCAGCCAGGATACCAGCTTGGGTTCGTGACGACGACCCTGTGAGCTACGAGGCCTCAGTCCAGGACCCACCATGCGAGCCCCTTTCTCTGGGTGGGCCAGTAGCGGCACCCCCACCTGTTGAGAAGTAGACAGTTTCAGCCAGAGCAGGATGAGCTCGAGTGCAGGTGGAGCGCGCTCCGTGAGTTTCAGTGGCCGAGACCGCTGAGGTTCAGTGGTGATCCAGACCCTCGGGCAGCAGAGGTTTGGCTCGAGGCAGTGGTTCGCCTTTTCAGGCTTGTGCAGACACCGACAGATCGGAGAGTGGATTTGGTAGCCAGCCTTTTTCCTGGAGCAGATCGGCATTGGTAGAGTCTGGTGACTCGATTCCTTGATGAGTCGCCGCTTTCGTGGGGCGACTTTCAGTTGTTGCTCCGTGAGGAGTTTTTCCCCTCCTGCTTGCGCTCCGTTCGGATTCAGGAGCTCCTGCAGTTTCAGTAGGGAGGGATGGCAGCGGCCGAGTATGCGGCTAGTTTTGCAGACCGTGCATGCTTTTACCCGGACTTGGTCCGTGACGTCAACCTTTGAGCGCGGAAGTTTGAGCAGGGTCTCCACCGAGAGATTCGTTCTATCATAGTACCCTTGGGAATTTCCACATATTCCAGGGTGCTAGAGCAGGCATTGGTGACAGGGGGATTCCTGTCATGTTTTGCGGTTGGTAGTGGCAGTGGGCGCGACGGAGCCGGGACGTCTGCCGTAGCTAGCAGGCGCCAGAGGACAGGACGTCGATACAGGTGGCCTTCCCACTGCCTGTTCCGGAGACGTGGTCGTATACCACTGTGGTGAAAAGCCGCAGGGCCTCAGCCGAGGATGCCCTTCCGTGTGTGGATCTCGGGCCGTGGTCATACACCACAGTGGCGCCGGAGGGTGCCAAGGCAGCCTAGAGAGCGCCGATGCTATGCTTGTGATGGCCGAGGTCACTTGGCACGAGACTGCCCGACACGAGTTGCTGAGAGTTTTGGGCAGGCAGCAGGCGCACCACCACGACGGAGGCAGTTCCATAATCGGAGTAGTACCTAGAGAGGTGGTGCTAGCAGAGGATCGGGAGGAGCTGGTAGTGGGGGACGGCATTACGAGATCTCCCCATCACCACTAGTTGGTCCACGTCAGGCTCCGGGAGCTGACGGTTGGGACCACGGACAGCCACGAGCTTTGGATGTCTACGATCCTGCAGAGCATGGAATGGTGAGAGGTACCCCATGAGACTCTTCTACTTCTTACAGTAGAATTGTTAGGCTCTGCGTGTGAAAGAGCTTTCTCCCAGCTCCTTGTTTGAGGTGTTACTAGGGTGACGCAGGGCGTCGGGTGTAACCCTGTGTTGGTAAGGAAAAAGGTGTGGGACCTTTTCCTTTAGTCGATGGTGTTGGCTCCTTCCCTTCCGAGCGTGTAAGAGAGTCTTGGTTGAGAGACATCGACTGTGGAGCCTCTAGCATGACCAGATATCCTTGGGTGTTTCACCATATGGATATTCTGAAGGAGGAAATCACCAGGCCTTGTTTGAGGTGCGGGCGGTGATTCCAGTCGCGGCGTGCGGCGTAGAAGTTCTTTCGGGGAGGTGAGCTACCCCCGAGGGCCTTCGGGCCGGTTGAGACCATGCGAAGGGATGGCGAGGTACCCTACCGCCTTTCCCTAACCCCAAAGTCTGGAGTGGGTGCACGACATCAGCAAGGGTCGACCTCGCATGAACAGATCAATCCTTTGGTCTGTGTGCGGTGACGCAGAGCTGTGCGTGGGTTCTTCAGGGTATGGGAAAGCCAGGGGTGGGCTTAGTACCATGTATTGCTCCCTAGTTTTGCTTTTCGAGGACAAAAATCTTGAAGGAGGGAATGGTGTAAGAACCCGGTTTTTGCTGAGAAAGACTTTGGAATATTCTTGATAATATTCCAGGGCAGAGCCTTCAGACGGCGTGAGATTCCGAGCCCCGGAGTGGCCAGAATTAAATTTTCAGTGCGTTCACACTGGAAATGCTAAATAAATGAGATAACTCCTAAAAGGATTTCCGGATCAAGGATATGAGTGTACGGATGGGTCCGGAATGGGGTGTTTACCCTAGGAGCGACATAAAATTTGTTAGCGTGGGATGTTTGGACCCCTCGCCCGCTCCCGGAACGTTAAACAGATAAATAAATTAATTAATTTATTCGTTTATGGGAGAAACGCTAGTGTCTCTTAAACGGTGGCTCGGATCGGAAACCTGATGGAACCGTTGAGTTCGGAGCGTTCCGTTTACCCTAGTAGGGGTATAAGTTTCGCGGGCGTGGGCCGTTTGTGAAAAATGGCCCCAGGGGCGTTTTCGTAATTTGGCGGCCTCGGGCGCTGAGTTTAGTAACTTTTGAATGGGGTCTTAGAATAATATTACGAGACTGCCGTTGCACTCAGAGCGTGGTTCTTAGCCTAGGGGAGGCTAAATCCCGACCCCGTCGGGAGTTCGGGTTCGGGGTCGTCGGGCGGGCGTTTAAGTGATTAATACTTAAACACACCCCCCCCCCTTCCTTCTTCTTCTTCTTCTTCACCCTCTCCCCTTCCCTCCTCCATTCTGGAGAGCTCCGGCGAGACGAGCTCCGGCGAGGCGAGCTTCGGCGAGCCAACTCCGGAGAGGCAACGGCGCGGGGCGGATCGCGCGGGAAGTGTCGGGCGAAGCCCCACAAGGTAGGTGGTGTTGTTTGAGTTTTAAATCCTGAGCCCCCTTTGAACCCCAATTTTTCCATCAGTTCTTCATTAAATCTTAGAACAAATCCCATGGATGCGTAGTATACAATTTTCTCTTCCTGACTCTTGTTTCGGATTTGAAATCGGAGGTCGGAGGCATCCTCAATCATTCGTCGAAGTTTGCGGGAAATTCGGGTTTTCTTGGTGTTTCCGGCGGGTTCCGGCGGCGGCAGGGGCTGCGGCTGGCGGCGGCGCTCTCCGGCGGGGGAGGCTGGCGGCGGGGCCTTCAGCGGGAGCGGCGGCCGCGGCTTCGGAAGGCCGCGACGGTGTTTGGAGCGGCAGCGGCAGGCCGGTGGCGCCGGCAGGGCGCTGGCGAGAGGGAGATGGGCCGCGCAGCTCGCGGCCCCGTGCAGCAGACCGCGACCCGCGATAAGCGGGTCGCTGTTGGAAATCACAAACGGCCAGTTGGCCGGTCAGTGGAGAACCCGCGCAGCGCGAGGGTGTCAAAGGGAGGCGGGCCGTGGAGCGGCGACCCACGGCTCGGCCGGACCGGGCCCAGCGGCTAGGCCGCGGTCCAGCGGGCCGGCCGGAGCGGGGCGGACTGGCCGGCCCGGGCCGGTCCGGCCCAAGGGGGTTTTTCCCCTCAAACTTCAGACGCCCGTATTTCGGGCTACGGTCGTCCTTTTTTTGCGGCGTCTGTGGCAGCGCGGAGCTTGCGTCGAGGGAAATGTTTTGAGATGGTTTTGGGGAATTTTAATTCCCGAAACGAGGGGTCTCAGAGGCGCAACGTGTCCTTAAGTGGGCGAGTGTTTTCCCCGAGTTTCTTGTTTTGGACGGCGCGGACGCGTACAACGTCCGTTTTGATCGCCGTCAGTGGAGTTGGGACCCTGGCATCGAGGCGGAGGTTTCCAGGGTGGTTTCAGGCATTGAGGCCGAAGATGAGGCGCGGGCCCTGCGGCCCGTCTCTTGAGCTACGTGTGGCGTTTCACGACTTTTCCATCGGACGTCCGTTCGGGGCGTGCGAGCAGTCGTTTCTGGATGTTTTTTCGAGGTTATTGCAATGGTGCAATCCGCCCGCTCAAATTCGGCATGATGGTGTGGGGCCCATGAGGGTCGTTTGGGCGTCGACGGTGATTTTCCATCTTTATCACCGGGCGACCATTTTGGACAAGTGAGTAGTCCATCTTGTGTGCTTTTTTGAGAGGATCGCAACGGTGCGAACCGTTCGTTGAGTTTCAGGACAGGGTTGCGGATCCCACGTGGCACCGCTCATGTGCGGTGCGCCGGGATGCACCTTTTTATCCGGATATCTGTTGCACTCGTGTGAGTAGTGCTTTTGACGTGTTTTCCCGAGGGGATCGCAATTGTGCGATGCACCCGACTGTTTTCGGGGCTGAGGCTCGGGATCACGGGACGCTGTTCGGGCGTGAGGCGGTGTTGGTGACTTTTCCTTCAGATATCCGTTGGAGGTGAGTATGTAGCCAATCCTGCGTGGTTTTCTGCGAGGATTACAACGGTGCGATCCGTTTGGCTGTGCGGAGCCTCTTGCACGACTTTGTTAAAAGTGGAAGCATGGAAGGTGCTCCAGTGGAGGTCCTTCTAAAGTGTTTGTAGCGGACCTTTGGCGAGTGATCGCGCACACTCTTAGGAGAGTGATGTAAATGGTCCACGAGATGTGGCTGGCCGTGCGTGGGCCTTGAGGTGGAATTGTTACGTCACGCCTATGCGTTGACGCTGGGTGCCATGTGCACGATAGCCCTTGGGCTGGAGACGTGGTATACTCTGGGATTATACGAGAGCGCTTGGAGGTACATGTGGTTCGTACCTGAGACGTTCGTGCGCTTGGTTGAGGTTGACTTGGGGCCACACGTCGTGTGGGCCCCACGTGTGTGTCGGGTTCTGCTTTGCGTACTTGGACCTATCGCGGCGTAGAGGGTCCCTCGGTGTGTTGGTTTGACCAGCAGGGTGAAGTTTTCCCCTGGCTCGGTGCTCGTTGGTTGACCAGTAGGGTTGAGTGGTCTCCCCCTGGTTTCGTTCTATATGGATCGGCCAGTAGCAGTGCTAGTGGCACCCCGTGATGGAACAGGCGCTGAACCCCCTTTGGGTGAGTTGTTCTGGAGTTGGGTGGTTACACGATACCCACTCCACGTTTGGTTGGCCAGTGTTGGACCCTTCAGTGGATGTGGCCAGGGCAATTCTATGTTTTACCCTACAGTGGGGCTGGGCAGTGGGTTACTCATCGACTTCCTCGGGCTTACCCTTCAGCAGGGCTGGGCAGTGGGTTTCTCACTGACTTCTAGGGTCTACCCTCCAGAGGGGCTGGGCAGTGGGTCACCCGACGCCCTTAGGGTCTACTCTCCATTAGAGACTGGGCAGTGGGTCACCCGACGACTTCTTAGGGTCTACCCTCCAGCAGGGCGGGGCAGTGGGTCGTCCGTCGTCTAGTTCCAGGTCTACCCTCCAGCAAGGCTGGGCAGTGGGTTGCCTGTCGACTTATTCTAGGTCTACCCTCCAGCGGGGCTGGGCAGTGGGTCCCCTGATTACGTATTATGGTCTACCCTCCAGCGGGGCTGGGCAGTGGGTCACCGGATGATGTATTAGGGTTTACCCTCCAGTAGGGTTGGGCAGTGGGTCACCCGATATCTGAATATGGTTTACCCTCCAGCGGGGCTGGGTAGTGGGTCTCCTGACGATGTATTGGGGTTTACCCTCCAGCAGGGCTGGGTAGTGGGTCACCCGACATTTGGTTATGAATTACCGTCCAGCGGGGCTGGGCAGTGGGACACCAGTGGGCATTCCAGACTCAGTCCTTCCGACTACGCTAGTCTGTGACTTTCCTCCGTGATTACCGGAGTGTGACCCTTGGTTATACGGGACAGTGTTGTGACGGCTTGACTTAGAGGAGACCTCTCGACTGCAGGGCAGTGATGAGATGTGGTTTTACTTTCCTAGAACTCTCAAGTACGAGGGGCGCTTTCTCCACCGAGACGAGTTCTTGCGACGCGATCTAAAACCGTGCGGGCGAGTCAGTGCCGCCCAAAGCGGATAGTATCAAGGGGCGGTGACTGAGCCCCTTGGCTTGCGGTTCAGGGTAGACGTGCGGGATGCTAGGCATCAATGGTGTTATATCTGGGACTGTTGGCGACACTTTTCTTGGGCTGAGATACGGGACAGAGATCCCCTTACGATGTTGTTCAGGCTTCTTGCTGAGCATAAAGATATGTATATACCTTGTTTCCGGTACCCACTTCTTGGGTTTTGGCTGCTCTCCTTCCAGGAGAGGCGAAGATGCGTGGGGTTTGCCACGTGCTTTCCGTGTCTAGCTTCTCGTGGTTGGACGAGTCTACTCTCCTGTTATAGGTAGCGAAGACTCGACGGGAAGTTTGTCTTCTCACCGTTTCCAGCTCCTTGTGTCTGGACGAGTCTATCTTCTTTCTCTTGTTAGGTTGAGCTGGACTCTTTACTTCACTTCCAGTTGTACTCCTTTCTATTCCTTTTTTGCTCTACTGCTCACCCTTTGGTACCTCTTTTGTTGCTCCCTCGAGCCTTCGGGGTATCCTACTGAGTATTTTTATACTCACCCCTTCTTGGGATTTGCCCACACTTGGTGTGCCCTTGCAGACGACAGACAGGTGGAGCGTGACTTCAGTGGAGCGTAGGAGCTTTGGATCTTGGACCGCGTGCGGTGGTCGTGGCCGGGATCTAGGTGGGAGACCCGCCAGCTGTTCCTTTTTGTTTACCTGTTGCCGGGTTATGGCAATTTTTGGTTGGGCATGTGTTTTACCCCTTTTCATTTCAGCTTGGACCTTGTACTGTTTAGAGGTCGATGCACATTTGTGGTATTTATATAACAGTTTCCCTTTCCTTTTCTTTGCTTGTCTTTACTTTTACTCTGCACTTTTGCATTGAGTTTGCTGTGTGTGTGTGTTCAGGTGCTTAGGCAAAGGCCTCCCCGAGTTATTGTGCCTTCGGCGCTGGTCGCCAACCCCTGACCTATGGAGGCGGGCCTGGGGTAGTTGCGGCTCGAGCCGGGTAGGGTCGGGTCGTGACAAAGTGGTTTCAGAGGTGGTTCATTCCTTGGGGTGTTGTGCGGACGTCCCTAAAAGAGGAATTGGTTGGGATATAGGGAAACAGTGTTAACGTGTCTCGAGAGTGGCTCTCAGTCTAGGGAGTCTAGTGATGGTGCGGCGGCCGATGTATCCATTCACCAGGACCTTGATAACCCGCTTGTCGACTCGGCATGCTGAGACACTTGTTGCAGGGGAATTTGTTTGTGCATCGCATAGGATCGAGTATTTGACTGTCCTTCTTGAGTCAGCTCTCCATCATTGATATTGGTATATACATGTATGCTCATCTGACCGCGGAACTCCTTGATAATATTCAGGATGTCTCCGCGAAGACAGCCAGCCAGGATACCAGCTTGGGTTCGTGAAGACGACCCTGTGAGCTACGAGGCCTCAGTCCAGGACCCACCATGCGAGACCCTTTCTCCGGGTGGGCCGGTAGCGGCACCCCCACCTGTTGAGAAGTAGACAGTTTCAGCCAGAGCAGGCTGAGCTCGAGTGCAGGTTGAGCGCGCTCCGTGAGTTCCAGTGGCAGAGACCGCTGAGGTTCAGTGGTGATCCAGACCCTCGGGCAGCAGAGGTTTGGCTCGAGGCAGTGGTTCGCCTTTTGAGGATTGTGCAGACGCCAATAGATCAAAGTGTGGCTTTGGTAGCCAGCCTTTTTCGTGGATCAGCTCAGCGTTGGTAGAGTCTGGTGACTCGGTTCCTTGATGAGTCGCCGCTTTCGTGGGGCGACTTTCAGTTGTTGCTCCGTGAGGAGTTTTTTCCCTCCTGCTTGTGCTCCATTTGGATTCAGGAGATCGTGCAGTTTCAGCAGGGAGGGATGGTAGCGGCCGAGTACGCGGCTAGTTTTGCAGACCGTGCACGCTTTTACCCGGACTTGGTCCATGACGACAACCTCCGAGCGCGGAAGTTTGAGCAGGGTCTCCACCGAGAGATTCGTGCTATCATAGTACCCTTGTCCATTTCCACATATTCCAGGGTTCCAAAGCGGGCGTTGGTGACAGGGGGATTCCTGTCATGTTTTGCGGTTGGTAGTGGCAGTGGGCGCGATGGATCTGGGACGTCTGCCGTAGCTAGCAGGTGCCGGAGGACAGGACCTTGATACAGGTGGCCTTCCCACTGCCTGTTCTGGAGACGTGGTCGTATACCACTGTGGCGAAAAGACGCAGGGCCTCAGCCGAGGATGCCCTTCCGTGTGTGGATCCCGAGCCATGTTCGTACACCACAGTGGCGCCGGAGGGTGCCACGGCAGCCTAGAGATCACCGATGCTATGCTTGTGACGGCCGAGGTCACTTGGCACGAGACTGCCCGACACGAGTTGCTGAGAGTTTTGGGCAGGTAGCAGGCGCACCACCATGACGGAGGCAGCGCCATAATCAGAGTAGTACCCAGAGAGGTGCTTCTAGCAGAGGATCGGGAGGAGCTGGTAGTGGGGGACGACGTTACGAGATCTCCCCATCACCACTAGTTGGTCCACGTCAGGCTCCGGGAGCTGACGGTTGGGACCACGGACAGCCACAAGCTTTGGATGTCTACGATCCTGCAGAGCATGGGATGGTGAGAAGAACCCCATGAGACTCTTCTACTTCTTACAGTAGAATTGTTAGGCTCTGCATGTGAAAGGGCTTTCTCCCAGCTCCTTGTTTGAGGTGTTACTAGGGTGACGCAGGGCGTCGGGTGTAACCCTGTGTTGGTAAGGAAAAAGGCATGGGACCTTTTCCTTTAGTCGATGGTGTTGGCTCCTTCACTTCTGAGCGTGTAAGAGAGTCTTGGTTGAGAGACATCGACTGTGGAGCCTCTAGCGTGACCAGATATCCTTGGGTGTTTCACCATATGGATATTCTGAAGGAGGGAATCGTCGGGCCTTGTTTCAGGTGCGGGCGGTGATTCCAGTCGCGGCGTGCGGCGTAGAAGTTCGTTTGGTGAGGTGAGCTACCCCCGAGGGCCTTCGGGCCGGTTGAGACCGTGCAAAGGGATGGCGAGGTACCCTACCGCCTTTCCCTAACCCCAAAGTCTAGAGTGGGTGCACGACATCAGCAAGTGCCGACCTCGCATGAACAGATCAATCCTTTGGTCTGTGTGTGGTGACGCAGAGCTGTGCGTGGGTTCTTCAGGGTATGGGAAAGCCAGGTGTGGGCTTAGTACCCTGTATTGCTCCCTAGTTTTGCTTTTCGAGGACAAAAATCATGAAGTATGGAATGGTGTAAGAACCCGGTTTTTGCTGAGAAAGACTTTGGAATATTCTTGATAATATTCCAGGGCAGCGCCTTCAGACGGCGTGCGATTCCGAGCCCCGGAGTGTCCAGAATTAAATTTTCAGTGCGGTCACACTGGAAATGCTAAATAAATGAGATAACTCCTAAAAGGATTTCTGGATCAAGGATCTGAGTGTACGGATGGGTCCGGAATGGGGTTTTTACCCTAGGAGTGACATAAAACATGTTAGCGCGGGGTGTTTGGACCCCTCACCCGCTCCCGGAACGTTAAACGGGTAAATTAATTAATTTATTTATTCGTTTATGGGCGAAACGCTAGTGTCTCTTAAACGGTGTCTCGGATCGGAAAACCGAGGGCACCGTTGAGTTCGGAGCGTGCCGTTTACCCTAGGAGGGGTATAAGTTTCGCGGGCACGGGCCGTTTGTGAAAAATGGCCCCACGGGTGTTTTCATAATTTGGCGGCCTCGGGCGCTGAGTTTAGTAACTTTTGAATGGGGTCTCTGAATAATATTATGAGATTGTCGTTGCACTCAGAGCGTGGTTCTTAGCCTAGGGGAGGCTAAATCCCGACCCCGTCGGGAGTTCGGGTTCGGGGCCGTCGGGCGGGCGTTTAAGTGATTAATACTTAAGCACCCCCCCTTCCTTCTTCTTCTTCTTCTTCACCCTCTCCCCTTCCCTCCTCTATTCCAGAGAGCTCCAGCGAGGTGAGCTCCGGAGAGCCAACTCCGACGAGGCAATGGCGCTGGGCGGATCGCGCGGGAAGTGTCGGGCGAAGCCCCACGAGGTAGGTGGTGTTGTTTGAGTTTTAAATCCTGAGCCCCCTTTGAACCCCAATTTTTGCATCGGTTCTTCATTTAATCTTAGAAAAAATCCCATGGATGCGTATTATACAATTTTCTCTTCCTGACGCTTGTTTCGGATTTAAAATCAGTGGTTTGAGGCATCCGCAATCGTTCGCCGAAGTTTGCGGGAAATTCGGGTTTTCTGGGTGTTTCCGGCGGGTTCTGGCGGCGGCAGGGGCTGCGGCTGGTGGCGGCGCTCTCCGACGGGGGCGGCTGGCGGCGATGCCTTCAGCGGGAGCCGCGGCCGTGGCTTCGGAAGGCCGCGAAGGTGTTTGGAGCGGCGGCGGAAGGCCGGTGGCGCCGGCAGGGTGCCGGCGAGAGGGAGAGGGGCCGCGCAGCTCGCGGCCCCGTGCGGCAGACCGCGACCCGCGATAAGCGGGTCGCTGTTGGAAATCATGACCGGCCAGTTGGCCGGTCGGTGGAGAACTCGCGCGGCGCGCGGGTGTCAAAGGGAGGCGGGCCTCGGAGTGGCGACCCGCAGCTCGGCTGGACCGGGCCCAGCGGCTGGGCCGCAGTCCAGCGGGCCGGCCGGAGCGGGGCGGACCGGCCGGCCCCGGCCGGTCCAGCCCAAGGGGGTTTTTCCCCTCCGACTTCGGACGCCCGTATTTCGGGCTAAGGGCGTCCGTTTTGCATGCCGTCTACGGCAGCGTGGATCTTGCGTCGAGGGGAATGTTTTGAGATGGTTTTGGGAAATTTTAATTCCCGAAACGAGGGGTCGCGGAGGCGCGACGTGTCCTTAAGTGGGCGAGCGTTTTCCCCGAGTTTCTTGTTTTGGGCGGCGCGGACGCGTACGACGTCCGTTTTGATCGCCGTCAGTGGAGTTGGGACCCTGGCATCGAGGCGGAGGTTTCCAGGGTTGTTTCAGGCGTTGAGGCCGAAGATGATGTGCGGGCCCCGCGGCCCGTCTCTTGAGTTGCGTGCGGCGTTTCACGACTTTTCCATCGGACGTCTGTTCGGGGCGTGTGAGCAGTCGTTTCTAGATGTTTTTCCGAGGGTATTGCAATGGTGCAATCCGCCCGCTCAAATTCGGCACGATGGTGTGGGGCCCACGAGGGTCGTTTGGGCATCGACGGTGATTTTCCATCTTTATCACCGGGCGACCGTTTTAGACAAGTGAGTAGTCCATCTTGTGTGCTTTTTCGAGAGGATCGCAACGGTGCGATCCTTTCGTTGAGTTTCGGGATAGGGTTGCGGGTCCCACGTTGCACCGCTCATGTGCGGTGCGCCGGGATGCACCTTTTTATCCGAATATCTGTTGCACTCGTGTGAGTAGTGCTTTTGACGTGTTTTTATGAGGGGATCGCAATGGTGCGATGCACCCGACTGTTTTCGGGGCCGGGGCTCCGGATCACGGGACGCTGTTCGGGCGTGAGGCAGTGTTGGTGACTTTTCCGTCGGATATCCGTTGGAGGCGAGTAAGAAGCCGATCCTGCGTGTTTTTCCGCGAGGATTACAACGGTGTGATCCATTTGGATGTGCGGAGCCTCTTTCACGACCTTGTTAAAAGTGGAAGCATGGAAGGTGCTCTAGTGGCGGTCCTTCTACCGTGTTTGTAGCGGACCTTTGGTGAGTGATCGCACACACTCTTGGGAGATTGATGTAAATGGTCCACGAGATGTGGCTGGCCGTGCGTGGGCCTTGAGGTGGAATTGTTACGTCACGCCTTCGCGTTGACGCTGGGTTCCATGTGCACGATAGCCCTTGGGCTGGAGACGTGGTATACTCTGGGAGTATACGAGAGCGCTTGGAGGTACATGTGGTTCGTACCTGAGACGTTCGTGCGCTTGGTTGGGGTTGACTTTGGGCCACACGTCGTGTGGTCCCCATGTGTGTGTCGGGTTCTGCTTTGCGTACTTGGACCTCTCGCGGCGTAGAGGGTCCCTCGATGTGTTGGTTTGACCAGCAGGGTGGAGTTTTCCCCTGGCTCGGTGCTCGTTGGTTGACCAGCTGGGTTGAGTGGTCTCCCCCTAGTTTCGTTCTCTATGGATCGGCCAGTAGCAGTGCTAGTGGCACCCCGTGATGGAACAGGCGCTGAACCCCCTTTGGGTGAGTTGTTCTGGAGTTGGGTGGTTGAACGATACCCACTCCACGTTTGGTTGGCCAGTGTTGGACCCTTCAGTGGATGTGGCCAGGGCAGTTCTAAGTTTTACCCTCCAGTGGGGCTGGGCAGTGGGTTACTCATCGACTTCCTCGGGCTTACCCTCCAGCAGGGCTGGGCAGTGGGTTGCTCATTGACTTCTAGGGTCTACCCTCCAGAGGGGCTGGGCAGTGGGTCACCCGACGCACTTAGGGTCTACCCTCCAGCAGAGACTGGGCAGTGGGTCACCCGACGACTTCTTAGGGTCTACCCTCCAGCAGGGCTGGACAGTGGGTCGCCCGTCATCTAGTTCCAGGTCTACCCTCCAGCAAGGCTGGGCAGTGGGTCGCCTGTCGACTTATTCTAGGTCTACCCTCCAGCGGGGCTAGGCAGTGGGTCGCCTGATTACGTATTATGGTATACCCTCCAGCGGGGCTGGGTAGTGGGTCTCTGGATGATGTATTAGGGTTTACCCTCCAGTAGGGCTGGGCAGTGGGTCACCCGATATCTGAATATGGTTTACCCTCTAGCGGGGCTGGGTAGTGGGTCGCCTGATGATGTATTGGGGTTTACCCTGCAGCAGGGCTGGGCAGTGGGTCACCCGACATTTGGTTATGAATTACCCTTCAGCGGGGCTGGGCAGTGGGACACCAGTGGGCATTCCAGACTCAGTCCTTCCGACTAGGATAATTTTTGGCTTTCCTCCATGTTTACTGGAGCGGGACCCTTGGTTATACGGGTCAGTGTTGTGACGGCTTGAATTTGAGGAGACCTCTCGACTGCAGGGCAGTGATGAGTTGTGGTTTGACTTTCCTAGAACTCTCAAGTACGAGGGCCGCTTTCCCCACCGAGACGCGTTCTTGCGACGCGATCTAAAACTGTGTGGGCGAGTCAGTGCCGCAGAAAGCGGATAGTATCAAGGTGCGGTGACTGAGCCCCTTGGATTGCGGTTCAGGGTAGACATGCGGGATGCTGGGCATCGATGGTGTTATATCTGGGATTGTTGGCGACACTTTTCTTGGGCTGAGATACGGGACCGAGATCCCCTTACGATGTTGTTCGGGCTTCTTGCTGAGCATAAAGATATGTATATACCTTGTTTACGGTACCCACTTCTTGGGTTTTGGTTGCTCTCCTTCCAAGAGAGGCGAAGACACACGGGGTATTCCACGTGCTTTCCGTGTCTAGCTTCTCGTGGTTGGACGAGTCTACTCTCCTGCTATAGGTAGCGAAGACTCGACGGGAAGTTCGTCTTCTCATTGTTTCCAGCTCCTTGTGTCTGGATGAGTCTATCTTCTTTCTCTTGTTGGGTTGAACTGGACTCTTTACTTCACTTCCAGTTTTACTCCTTTCTATTCCTTGTTCGCTCTACTGCTCACCCTTCGGTACCTCCTTTGTTGCTCCCTGGAGCCTTCGGGGTATCCTACTGAGTATTTTTATACTCACCTCTTCTTGGGCTTTGCCCGCACTTGGTGTGCCCTTGCAGAAGACGGACAGGTGGAGCGTGACTTCAGTGGAGCGTAGGATCTTGGGATCTTCGACCGCGTGCGGTGGTCGTGGCCGGGATCTAGGTGGGAGACCCGCCAGCTGTTCCTTTTTGTTTACCTGTTGCCGGGTTGTGGCACTTTTTGGTTGGGCACGTGTTTTTTCCCTTTTCTTTTCAGCTTGTACCTTGTACTGTTTAGAGGTCGATGCACATTTGTGGTATTTATATAGCAGTTTCCCATTCCTTTTCTTTGCTTGTCTTTACTTTTACTCTGCACTTTTGCATTGAGTTTTCTGCGTGTGTGTGTTCAGGTGCTTAGGCAAAGGCTTCCCCGAGTTATTGTGCCTTCGGTGCTGGTTGCCAGCCCCTGGCCTATGGAGGCGGGCCTGGGTAGTTGCGGCTCGAGCCGTGTAGGTTCGGGTCGTGAAAATTCACTTTTGAAGATAATAAAAATTCTAAAAATGAGTTAGTATTTGAAAAAAATTAATAAATATATTTCAAAGGAGTGGGAAAATTATATTTTTTTCATAAATTGGATATTCCAATTCATGCCCACAAATATAATGGATACATTATAATAATCAAATTTAAATTTTATCAGTTCATTATTTTTTTAACCTCAATGTTTCATATCTTATACAATATAGAACAAAATATTTCCTTTTAAAATATATAGATATTATATTTCACATCATTATCTTATGAAATAGAATAATCATAATTTTAAATCATGCATGGTAACTAGAATTTGACATCTCCAAATTACATCCTTGAAAAACCACTTCACAAAATGTGTAAATTAAAAATACAATTGAAATGAGAGAAAAAAGGACATACAAAGGCCATCTGGAATAACACACACTTACTTTCCATGTTGGATAAACATTGTTTTGATGTGAAAAAAGGATATTAAAGGAAAAACTAATATCCATGAACAAATATGGTGTAAGATCCTAGATTTTATTAAGGTATGTTTTTGTTTTTGTTTGCAATTGGCCTCTTCTTTTTGGATATACAAGTTTCTCCCTATGTTTTATGTGAATGATCGGGTTATTCATGGGTTTCAGGACAAGAAGGAGGAAGAAAATAGCGTTCATGTTCATGTATCAAGGTTTGCGCATGGTTGGTGAATCCCGTATAGAGTAATCTAGTTAACACTATAGCCATGGATAGACCCCTACGTATAGTTAGCACCAAATTAGGGAAAACCATACGGAGTCCCCTAGAAACTATTCAAATGGGGAGATTTTGTTGTAGTAGCTTGAACGTGGTTTGCACAATGTTTGGAAAACAGTGTGATTAAACAGTGCGGCCCAAAAACATTGAAAAATTTACAAAAATTTCATCCTAGAATTTTAAACCCCAACTCATGATATTCCTCCTTTTTTCCCTCTCAACCCATGTGACTAGCCAAGAACTCCAAGAGCACCCAAGGATTAATATCCCTTTTTCATGGTCATTTGGAGTGCCTCTTTTGTGGATAGAATATCTGGGTAAGTCTAGTCCCACTCAATCAATTATTTTTGGTTTAGGGGTTTTATATCTTCTTCTCATAATATGACGATCTAAAACCATCCTTTTTTAGGGAATTATATTGAGTATTCAAAGGGTGTTTGAATATATATGTATGCCTTTGATTAAGAATTCTCTCATTATCATATTTTAAGTAGGTGGTCTTCAAGTTATACGATTGTTTTGTTATAGGTTTGTGTATGTGTGTTGAGATTTTTCCTTTAACTTGTTTTGTATGAGTTACCTTGAGTTTTATTTGTTAAAAAATGTGTCTAAACGATTTTTTGAAACCCTCATGGTCCCACTGGGATGCATGAAGGATGAATTTAGCGTTTTAGGGCCACCCATAGGGTGCTCCGGCACTCCTGAACGAATAAAATCGTAGGGAAAAAAGAAGGTTTGCTGAGTGATAATAGGATTACCATGTAGAGAATAGTTAAATGATTGATTTAGTTGTAATTTAAATATTGACTACTTTTTCTAGGTTCTTAGGCAATTTAATAAAAGTTTTTTTGGTATGAATTATAGTGGGAAGATTATGATAAATAGGATTGTGTCGAATGGTAAATGAAGTATGTTGAAATAACAAAGATGGCTATTACATATCAAAAGTTGAGCATGTTAAGTTGGAAATGGATTGAAAAATGAGACATTTAAATTGCTTCATAAGGGAATTTATGAATACAGAATGAGTTAATACAAGTGAAATCTAGGGAATAACTAATGAGGTGAATTTGATAACGTGATTATGTTATGTATTATAAGAGTCGATCCTGAAATGCATAAGGTCTAAATACTTGTGAAATCGTGAATGTGATAAATGGGTAAATAATTTCATTGATGAATATTTACTAAGAAATAGGGGTTGTTGAATAAACATAAATGGTTAAGGCATGAGGATGGGAATTTGGTTAAATGACTATGCATCATAACTGGTAAATGTGTTAATGGGTTGTGGCCTAGTATTAATTCCCATGAAGTTTTTTAGGCATTTTGATTGATGATTTCCAATGGCATTGGTTATGTTAGGTTATAATATGGAATGGTTTTGTTAATTTGATAAATAATCATGTTAATATGGCTTGGTAGAGTATGGTATTGACATGAGGTTCTACGCCCACAGGTCGATTTGGACTGAGGCTCTAAACAATACACCATATATGCATGGGTTAGGAAAGAGGACAAAGGCTATATTCCCATAACAGTTTCCTTCCACCCGGACTGAGTCTTTGAGGTGAAGATAATGTGTTGATGTGATATGTGTATCCCTACTAAGATAGTGACTTGATTTATTTACCCTATGAATTGTGATTGATTGACTTAGACCCTTGAGTAGATGATAATAATTCCGAACCCATGGAGAATGTGATCAATATGGATTAATAAATTAGGAAGGTATATGAAATGAAACATGGATAAATTCTAGGAGTTAATTAAGTGATCCTTGGATATCTAATTGAATGTGAGTTTTAATTGTTTACCTTCCATTTATTTTTTACTTGAATGCACTATCTATTAGACTATATATTTTGTAGAAACTGTTGGTGGTGGATTACTATGTTTTGTACTCACTCCCTTCTTAGTCTGTGGTTGGGTACCTGAGAAGATCCCGTGGTTGAAGGTAAAGACAAGGAAAAAGGCACTACAATAAGATTTTGAGTTGGTCTCAGTATGTACATAGAGAAGGATCTAGACATAGAGTCGGTACCCATTTGGCATTTTGGCAATTTGTCTAATTTTGGGTTTTATTCACTTTACACAACTATCATGGAATTAAATTGTTGTATTTGATTTGTGTTTTGTATCTTGTTTGGTAATTTCATTGTTATGAATGTTTACTAGTTATTCATATTGTTTACACTATTTATATTTTTTTCTACGGTGCTCACTCTGACAGGGAGGGTATAGTCTCCCAACATTACTTGTTAGACCCTCTGTGCTAGTCGACCACCTCTAGAATACACGGAGGCATGCTTGATGTCATGTGACGACTCATCTTCGGTGCACCATTTTAGTGGATTCTGGGTCAAGAACGATACAAAGTTGTATTAGAGGCGTTCATTTCTCTTTCATAATATTTTTGGATAGTAGACATTAGGCAAGGATATCTAAGGCATTGGTGATGAGCTTGTGCATGGGTGTAGCTAACCCATGTAAGAGGGAAAACCTATGTAACTCTAGGTGGAAATTTTTGTTCTTGATGTGTGTTTTTTACAGTTGAATGATATTTCACTATTGCGTGATGCAAATGTCATGTGATTTGATATATTTATGATATTTTTCATATTTTTGGGATGGCATGGGGTTTTTCATTCATGCATCATTATAGGAACCTAAGGATATATATGTAATGCATCATTATAGGCACACACATGGGATAAGTGTGCAAGAAATAGACAGTATAATGAATTTTACTTCCTTGATAAATTTGAAGAAAATGATTCGTAGTAATGGTAATAAAAGTGGGTGAATAAAAATAATTCAAATAAATAGTTTATGAATATTGTGTATAGATAAATGCTATGAATGGGTTATAATTTTATGTTGTGATAAATCATAACAGTTGATTTGGTGTGTAATATAAAATTTATTTCATAATGACGGTAAAATTGTAAATGATTTTCTTATAATGAATTTTGTAAATGAGTAAAATAATGATTGTAAGAAGTTAATAAATTGTAAATTTTTCTTACAGAAAGGGATTATTTTGTAAAATATGAATTAGTTTGAAGATTCATTGAAGAATGACTTGTGATTAACTAAATATATTACCCCAAGTTGACTATGACCTGTGGTAGGTATGGTATATGGTAGTGTTAAATGTGAGATGACAACCATTAGGATATATTATGAATAATGGTTTGTTAATGGTTGATAACATGACGTCTTTTCCATATGTGGTTAAATACTATCTGTCATTCATCGAAGTGTTGGGTGAATGATAAGTTTAAAATGATAATTATTGAGTTTAAAAGTGTGTTTCCATTGTGTAATCAGTTTGAACCTTGTATCTGTCATTTGGGGAAATTAGAGTACCCTATTTAGAGACTTTGGATTAGGATTGTGAGGACTTTTTGGTTATGATATGTAATTGGTGGTGTTTTTAGGGAACCCTTGGTAGTTTTGTGGCTGTTGGGTTGAGAGGAATCATTCGGTAATGTGAGTACTGAAACCCTATTGGTTCATGACCATACGAAGTGCAAGTTGGACCCTTAGGATGGTTCATGGGTCTTAGTGACCATGTGAGTAGAGACCATGAGAGTTTCATTTTAAATACCAGAGATTTTTTTTTCTTGTAGTACAGATGAATGTGTACACATTTGGTACAAAACCTAGAGTAAATGGTTGTCTGGTGTGCTATACACATTATGCATTTAAATGGATGTGAGAGTACCATTCATGATCAATAATTTATTTGTGACATGATATGTATGGGTTGGAGAGAGGACTAATGGCTTTTCCTTTATATGACTCTAGTCTAGGGAGTTGGTATCATTAAACCTTCAACGTGATCAATGAGAGAGGTCGGACTTGGTTTCTAGTGTTGTTGGGTGAGTCTCATACATGCTGATGTTTTGGACTTGATATTTGGACTCATAGTGTTGTATAGTGCGGGATTGGCCAAGAGGGAAAAGAGGGAAGGCTGATTGTTGGTGTAACTACTAGAGTTTTTGTTATGCATTGATAGTTTCAAAAAAATAAAGGGTGACATTGGAAAAGATCATTTCATAGGTGTAGTTACTTCGAATGTTAGTGTGGGAGATGCTCCAGAAGTGGTGTCAATGCATACCGAGTACCACTGAGTTTAAAAAATGTTATAGTGGAGACTGATTCTTTCGAAAGGGAAACCTAGTTCTTGTGATAGGATGTAAGGTTTGATTCAAAGGGTTGTATCATTTGTATTCTGCAATCCCCTTCTTGGATTAGGATTAATGGGGGTTTTGAAGTTGTTTTTGAGCATAAAAGCAATGGTGGTTAATGTGTTGTTATATGTTTTTACTTGATAGTGGAACCTGATGTGAGGGTGTTAGCACTGATGATCATGATTGAATGAATATATTTGGATTTTCGGTGAGGTACAAAGGCTACCTTATGGAATATGGGGATGAAAAATCAAGATACATGGTTAGTTAAGTATGTTGGATGTGATCTACACATATCTAAATGTTAACTTGTAAGATGTTGTTGGTTTTTGTTGGCGTGGTAGACCATTTTAATTAGTTTTATAGCTGTCAAGGATGCATCAAAATAACTCGGGTAGTTTGGTGGAATTATCTCCACATTAAATGTTGGTTTATGGCTACATAGAGGTTTATTCATGGGATGGTGGTCAGACATGGTTTAAAATCACACTTAAGCGGTGGTGGTTCAGTTTTGGTCAGATTCTTTAGACAATGGATCCAAAGAACATTTCAAGGTTATGGTTTCCCAATGTTCATCCTCATAAATGGATATGTTGGTGGTGGTGTTCTTGAAAAACATCTTAGATTACCTTTACTAGTGACGTTCCATCCCAATATCCTGATATTGTTCTAGGTACATTGATAATCTCTAGCTTTACGCCAAGAGGCATGAACGTGTTTGGTTGAATGAGGGGCATCATAGAGTTTATGCTCATGAAAAAAATATGGTTGGATCATGTTGACGGGATGTACACCCTTGATGGACTTGTGTGAGGACCTTGGAATGGCACGAATGTTAATAAATGCAATGGGTGATGTTCACAAAAACCTAGAATGGTCACTGGGTGACGTTCATTTTATTGTTTTAGGAAGAACATGGATAGCCATATCTATGTTTTGGTGGTTTAGCATGTGATCGAGTTTATGAAACTGTGGTTGGAATCCCACTTGAGAATAGTGGAAACAACACTCCTATAGTGGGCAGGGATAATTCAATCCTGAATATGGAGAGGAGATCATTGAGTTCATTTAATGGAACTAGGATGCCAATGAGGAACTAGTGAGGTGCATGTTTGGTTCCTTAGAGAGGTAATGTGGGACATGGACGTGGTGATTGATGATCCATGTGTTTTATTTGAGACCAGGGTAGTTCCATGTGAATCTGGTGATGTTTTTATTGAATTTGTTAAAGGTAGTGGTTTTATATGGTAGTAGGATGTGGAAAGAGGGGTTGTGTTCTATAACTCCAATAAAGATCTGGGTTAAACTTTGGAAATCCCTCCTTGGGTAGTTTTAGAATATTGGATGTTGAGGTAACCTTGGCCATATGATGTGGTTTCATTCCATGGGTGAACCCCGATGATGGTCTGGAGGGAAGTATTAATGTGATGATATAATTATACTCGAATTTGGGTAATGACCTCAGTGGGGGTGTGGAATGATAAGGATTTCTTTAAAGTTAGTGACCACCATGGGAAGGTGAGAAAGGTGTGGCATGCCATCAGTGAAAGGTGGCCATTCTGGGACAATCCAGTCAGGTGTTGAAAACCCTGAGATGATAAACATGAATGTATGTGCTGAGGGTGACCCACCTTTGGGTTCATATTGGGCGGAAAGTACTTTTTTGGAAATAAAGATGAACCTGATTGAGGTGTTGTTTGTTTTAGTCCTGGAATTGATATTGTTGGAATGTCCTTTCGAATGGTTTTAATGGTTGGACTAGATGAAATATCAGAGAAATGCTCATATGGATGTTGGGTCATAGCTATATGGAACGCATCATGTGATGTGAGTGTCGGGATGTGGTTCAAGTGTTGTTTCATAGAAAGTGGATGTTCCATGTATCCAATGGTGGTGGAGAGAACTATATTGAGAAAATGTTTGGTTGAAAACGTTACCATAGTT
This sequence comes from Viscum album, assembly GCA_963277665.1. Lineage (NCBI taxonomy): Eukaryota > Viridiplantae > Streptophyta > Magnoliopsida > Santalales > Viscaceae > Viscum > Viscum album. Next base: position 295,323,549 of record OY728132.1, on the reverse strand, counting down.
TCGGGTTGGAATGACTTGATTGGACATGGTTCATGTGAGTTAGCCAAAGTAGAGATCTTTGGAACGTGTTTAATTGGTCAGGTACCTGAGAATTTGCAGTTTCATTTAGATGTATTTTATTGAATGAAATCTCCAAGAAATGTGGTTATTGGGGTCATGTGTTTCCTTTGGTTTATATTGAGTTTCTTCATTGATAGAGTTTTCAAAATAGAGGAAAATTATGCCATGTGAGTTGGATCATTATTTTTGTAGAGTATTGGACTGATGTGGTTTTGGTTCATCCCACTAAGATGAGATGATGTGGCGTGGTCTATTATGTTTCTATGTGTTGTTAGTTATGTGTTGTCATCTATGATCCTCTAATTATTTTCATGTTTGTGGAATTATTGAAGTGGATGCATCCTTGAGGAGTGTTCTGGTCAATGTTGTGTGTGGTGGTGAGGAATTCTTGAAGGACATGTTGGTTCCCTTGATCTGTATTCGGTGGATTTGTAGTGTGCAACCAGAAATTTGGAAAGAGATAATGGATGGGTAGGCCTAGTGGAATGACCACTAGATATAAACATTTAGTTATTCTTGGAAGAGCTGGTCAAGGACGAGTCCTTATAAGTTTGGGAGGTTGTAAGATCCCAGATTTTCATAAGGTATATTTTTTAGGTTTTGGTTTGGCCTCTTGATTTTGTCTAGACAAGTGTCTCCCCATGTTTATGTGAAGGATTGTGGGTGTTTTTGTAACATCCCAGGTAAATGAAGAATAAGACATATTTTATATTTTTCAATATTTGTGAATTATATATTTATTTTACTTTAAAGGGGTTTCTATGTTTGATAGCGTACCTGATACGCAACAACGGGTTTCTTTGGAATCTTACATTGTACACTAATAATATAATATTATTATTTTAAATAGTAGTTAACTCCTAGTCGTTGTATTGGCGGTAATGAACAAAACTAACTAAAATATGATTATACATGATTGTTAAATTTATTTACATTATCCAATAAAAAGTTAGAGGCTTAAAATATGAATGAATCTAATTTTAAGAATAATTTACATTAAAAGGACGATTTATCACCTTTTAATGGTGAACCCTCTTTAAATAAAGTGTTGGACACTTTAATACATTCTAATTGACCAAATAAAATCCTTCTTTATAATGGGGACATCGAATTTTACTTTGAGTAATTTTTTGGTATTTTTCCGATAAAGTTCATTTTTTAATGAATAGCGAAAATATTGCATTTTAATTCAAAAGTGCCTTTTAATATAATTTATTTATATTTTTAGATTAACTTTTTACTTGGTTTTAAAGTTAAATTAAAGTATATTTTTACCATTTAATCCAATGTTGGTCATTGGGATTAATTTCACATTAAAATTAGACATAAATAAGAATTAATCTTTTGATAGTTATTGTTTCTTAAAAACATGCTATTTGTTTTAACAACAGGAATTAATTTTTAAATTAATTAACACCACTTCTATGTTTAAAATTTGTAATAATATATATCAATTTCTAATTAGTAATATCAAATAATTCTTAGGCTGAATTTTTGGTATTTTTCTTAAAAGATTCTATTTTAGATGAATAGTGAAACCACTTAGTAGTAGTTAAAAAACAAACTTTTCATTTAAATGATATTTTACCACTTCTGTGAATTGAATTTCAAAAATCTGACATACATGGTTTTTATTAACAAGTAATATTTGGTTTATTAAGATGAAAATAATTTTTGGTCAATAGAAACTTTTGACTTTTATTTACCGAGGTTAAAGGTAAATAGGGTAATTCAAGGTTAAAAGAATATTATAATAATTCAAAATTACCCAAACACTTGTCCAAACTTTGTTGGTTGAGTCATTTCCGACCATGGTCATCTTTGAGGAGATTGTGGGACCCCATTGAGCCCCTTGGGAGTGATAATGACAATTTAGATTAATTAATTTAAGGTGAAGACAAAATTGACATTAACAAAAATCTTTTAGTAATTAATTTTTATATGGTGTTATATAAGTCCTATTTTTGACTATAAATAATATTTGTAAATATAAAAAGATTTATTTTATCATGGTATTTTTTATATAATGTTTATACATCAAACAAATTAAATTATTTATGACACAATAATGACACAGTATTTACGCCATTAATAAATGATTTAAATAAATAAGATTATAATGATTAAACTATTATCCAAAAAATGTCCAATTCTGATTGGATGATTTTATTTCTACCATGACTCATATTATATTTGACATTAATGATTTTTGGACCTTTTGAAACCGAATATAATTATATAATTAAATAATATTTTCACACTTTCCTATAGAGCCCCTCCTCTCCCTTATAAAAGGAGACCATTTCTATCCAATTACTCACACCTCTCAAGCCATTTGGATCGTCCAAACTCTGAAAAATTCAGTTTCTTACATCCCCATACTCCTCCTAGAAGTCTTAACTTAGGTATAATGCACTTCAAGAAGTTATTTGGTTCAAACCAAACGGAGTTACCCAAATTAAAGGTAACTGTATCTCTTAAATTGTTTTTTTTTATTTTACTTCTCCAACCCCTAAACACTTTTTATTTCCTTTCATTTGTAACAAAAACAGTATCCTCAATATACTAGTATGTTTTAATGAAAAGGATTCAAACTACACTTATACAGATCTCTATCTAATGGATTAAGAACATAATGTTTCTGTGGATGGAAAACTAAGGCCTCACGAAATGATGATTGTTCAATTACATCTTACCACCTATCATGGTGACCATTATGATAAAACTATATTTATATATGATATATATTATTTTAATGATTTTATTATTCTTCTTTACTTCTCATTTATAGCATTCCATTATGGTTTCCAAAGTGGGTAAATATGATAATCTCATTTGAGGAAGTGCGGACTACCGCCCCCTCAAAGTGATTTGATTCGTTAATGCCTTATGTGGGATGTATAAAGGATGGAGTTAACTATATTATATATGATATTATACAGGAATTATAATATACCTTCGTATCATTATGTTTTAATTCCATTAAAATTAGAAATAGAAATGAAAGTAGCGTTCATGCGTACGTACGACTTACCGTCTTCATGAACAGTGCATTTCATTTCTTACCTCCAAATGTTATGTACTATTATAAATACATGTATATACTAGATATATATGATATATATGATATAAAAATCATGAATATATTTTAGGATATAATGGACTATTGACCACATGGACAACTTATAAATATAAGGTGTTCATTTTTGGACTCAAGTAGCAATTATCGACAAAAGGGACGTTATTAACTTAAATGATTGCATAATGTTTATAACATGGTAATATGTGATATAAAAGGAATAATAAATATGAAAACTGTTCTTAAGCAAGTATAAATGAACTTGAATTTATTATTCAAGAGATTAAAGAACGATCGAGTCAAGTTGGACACGAGGTAAGGGACTTCGTCTCAATCTCCTTTCCTTGAGGAATTTTTAGTTTTATACACGACTTTATTTTAGACGGTGTATAAACCCATTTGACATTTCATTTTATTCAAATGGAATATTTTTATATGAATAATTTTACTAAACGACCAAAATGAATGTTTTTTTAACGTATGCGGTGGCAACAACCTTTCCGACGCCGCGAGTATTATTTAATATTTGGCTTATTTAACAAGCCGGAATGTTTTTAAAAGGAAAAAAATAAATACGATATACTCTTTTTACGTATTTTGGTATTGAAACTGATTTTGAGAATGGATTTATTATTTCAATATCTTGAAATGATATTTTTCTATTGCAATGTGGTAATTTTATCTTTTCTTTATGCTTATGTTATGTGTTATGATCATGTTATGGTTCTTGGGCATTATTTATGTATACGGGTGGTTCCGTGATAATCCTTGGGCAGGTGAGCCAGAGATAGATCTCCAATGCATTGGGTAACGTGACCGAGGTAAACGTGAATGTTTCTCCTAAGAGATTTAGGGAATATATTGTGATATGGATTTCCAAAGTAACTCCCTGTGTAGTTGTGATAGCTACAATATAAGTATGATTTTGGTGCCACAAGTTACCTTTATGATATATTATTTTTATGTGTCTTTCATTTATCTTATGATTTCACAAGGTAAGTAATAGATTTCATGATTTTTATGTACTTATAAACAAATGTTTTCATTCATTGTTTTATAACCCTTACTGAGTTTTTTATGCTCATCCCATGTTTTGAAATGTTTTCATAGGACTTAAAGATGAATAGGGTCAAGGATGGGATCAAGGAAAAGTCATGATATCTAAAACATGGAACTAGACATGACTCTTTTTTTTTGAAGAGTTTTTATTTTATGAAAAAAATGGAAATTGTGTAGAAGTTTCTACCTTGTAATCTTATGAGATGTAATAGTTATGTCCTAATTCTCTAAAACTCTAAACCTGAAAAGATCCTCAATGTGAATTATTCGTTTAATTCAAGATTATATAATGTTTTATGGTTGGGTCCTTATAGTTGGTATTAGAGGCCGGTTTTGATAACTTTAGGAGTTAGGGTATTGTTAAATTAATGTCCCTAAGTTAATTTATTGTAAAATTGAAATGATATAGAATTTACAGATTACCATGTTGCTTTGCCTAAGATATTTCTATGTTAAGAATAGTTTTTTTGTAGAGGAAACAGAACAACTTTTCTCGGAAGGCATACAGAGGGAAATGACCTTCCAAATCAGCATCCTGATAAGGCAGAATCAGAGTTTAACAGTTTCTTGCATTGATGGATTAGTTGACTGAGGTGATAAATTTCAGTTGTGTTTATTAATGATATTTTGGTTTCTTCCAAAATTAAGGAGGAACATGAATGTAATTTAAGGTTTTTCATGAAAACCTTAAAAGAAAATAAACATTATGGGAAATTCAGAAAGTGTGAGTTCTGGCTAGAACAAATTTCTTTCCTTGGTCACATTGTTTCAAAAAATGGCATAACTATTGATCCTGATAAAACCAAAGTTGTTGAAAAATGGCCAAGACCCACAAATATAACTAAGATTCGTAGTTTTCATGGTTTGGAAGGTTATTACCGGGGGATTGTTGAAAATTTTGCACGTTTATCAAGTCCAATGACTAAGTTAACTCGAAAAGGTGTTAAGTTCATCTGGACAAAAGAATGTGGTGATTGTTTTCAAGAATTGAAAATGATATTGGTGAATGCTCCAGTTTTGTCACTACCTTCTAGGAATGGTGATTTTGTTATCTATAGTGATGCTTTGTTGAAAGGAATGGGTTGTGTTCTAATGCAGAATGATTAGATAATTGCTAATGTGTCATGTCAGTTAAAACCACATGAGTTAAATTACCCTACACTTGATTTGAATTAGCTGCTGTGGTTTTTGCTTTAAAATTTTGGAGGATTTATTTGTATGGAGTAAAGTGTGAAATATATACTAATCACAAAAGTTTGAAGTATATATTCACTCAAAAGGAATTGAACATGAGACAGAGGAGATGGTTGGAACTAATCAAGGATTATGATTGCACGATCCATTACCATCCCAGAAAAGAAAATAAAGTGGCTGATGCTTTGAGTCGAAAAAGTAATGTCTCATTAGCCATGCTACGTTTGGAACGAGATCCTATGGTTTTTGACTTGATGAACTTTGTCATTGAAGTTGTTGTTGTAGGAAATTATTCTATTTTACTTCAGGTGTCAGTGAAATCATCTCTATCAAACAGAATTAAGCAAGCGCAGAAGGATGATAGTGAGTTGCATAAAAAGGAAGTGTTGGTTCAGAAGGGTAAGTAGCTTGATTTTAATCTTGATAATGATTGTGTATTGAGGTTTGGGAAGAGATTATGTGTACCTTGTTATTCACAGCTGATGAATGAGTTGTTCGGTGAAGCTCATAGTTCTCCGTTTTCAGTTCATCCTGGTAGTAATAAGATGTACAAAGATCTCCGTGAGTATTACTGGTGGGATAGAAAGAAAAGAGATATTGATTATTTTACTATGAATTGTTTAACTTGTCAGTAGGTTAAAGTAGAGCAGAAATTACCGAAAGGGATGCTTCAGCCTTTACAGGTGCCAGAGTGGAAATGGGAAAATATATCCATGGACATCATTGTGGGATTACCAAATACATCTTGAGGTAATAATGAAATATGGGTTATAGTTGATCAATTGACTAAATATGCGCATTCCCTTCCTATTAGAGATACATTATCTCTAGATCAACTTGCTCGATTGTATGCTAAATATATAGTTGGGTTGCAGGGAGTTACCCTGTCCATTGTATCTGATCGTGATCCCAGGTTTACTTCTAACTTTTGGAAAGGCTTTTAGAAGTCATTGGGTACTGAATTAAATTTTTTTACAGCTTTTCATCCTCAATCAGATGGGAAGTCAGAACGAAAAATTGAGACTTTGGATGATATGTTACGTGCTTTCCAGATGGATTACCAGGGAAGTTGGTGTTGGAACCATGGTCTTCTATGCATGATTTGGAGTATATTTTGTGTTTATTGTCAATCCTAAGTGGAAGTTCAGAATGTGTACCAGCAAAGAGATCATACAGTTCAAGCAGACATCAGTATTGAAGCTAGCACCATTTCCCAGTGTTTTCCAAATTTTTGGGCCTGAAAATCGACAAATTAAGAAAAGTGTTTTTGGAAATGAGACTTGTGAGCCGTGTACTTGAAGGAGATGAAACTTGCACGCCATAAGTTTTTTATAATCAGAACATGCTAAAATGGAAAAGGGATAAGGGTCGCGCAAGTTTTGGGCTGGTCAGGCAAGTGTCCTACGCGCCATGAAGAGACTTGCATGTCGATTCCTAGGAGGATTGGAAACTTTCGCGCCTATTGTTTTTCAAGATTATAACATCAAAATATGTCAAAGGAAAGAAGTTCGCGCAAGTATTAGTGTGGTCGCGCAAGTGATTAGCGCGACTGAAGCTAGGGAGGATGAGCTGCGCGCTGGAACCTGCGCACCGAGAGAAGACTTGCGCGCCACCGCGCAGGGGGTCCAGTTTGCCTATAAATAGAGTACCACCCCTCCTCATTTGGAATGATGTTCAAGAATTAGATATTTTTTGAGCTCTTTCCGTGCAATTGGTTGAGTCGCACAAGTGGTTTTTGGGTCTCGCAAGTAGAGGCTACGCGCCGGTAGTTGGTTGGGAAATAAAGGCAGTTGGGGAGTAAAAGGCACAACATCGTGCAAGTTTGGTGATGAAGGAGGCAGTGTTGCGCAAGTGGTTTGGTGTCACCTGCACACCAAATTTGTACCGCGTAAGTGACTTGCGCGCCATGATTGAAACTTGTGCACTGGGCTTGGAGAAGCGTACCAGGGTTGTTAAAGTACATCTGTCCATTTGAAGCTGCACAAAAGTTGGAAGATCGCCCCGTACCCTCAGCCCAAAGTGAGATTCATCTTCTGGTGAGATTTGGACTTCAACAGAGCATCTAAATACAATAGAGGATACATTCTTATGCAATTATGAAGAGACCTTCATGTCTATAAACTGAGTGTGACTTCACCAAGGGCAGTGAGCCAGGGGGAGTCAACGGGAGTGACCCGAGTGAAGCAGTGAGCTATCCCTGAACCTTTGTAAAGGCAATGAGCCTAGGACAGAGTGACTGTGCCCGAACCTTTTTAATCCTCAGCTAGTGAAGATTAGTGGAATTTGGTACGACTGAAAACTTGTCAGCGTATGCTCCTTGGACGTAGCCTTTAGTGGTGAACCAAGTAAAAAGTATTGTGTCTTCTCTATGCATGTGAATGTTTTCTTTCTGATCATTTTCATCATACAGGTTCAACAAGTTCCTACCAACGTGGGAATAAGATCCTTCAAAATAGAAGAAAAATCTGTCTCTCTAATTCACCCATCCCCTCTCAGGGTGTCCCAGGGTCCTTCAAGTGGTATCAGAGCGTAAAGGTTGCTGGTGTTTAATCTTTCCTTTATTGTCATGGATAATGATGTCAATGTCAGGGGATTCCCTCACTTCGATGGAAGTAATTTCCAGATCTGGAAGAACAGAATGAGATCTCATCTAAGATCTCTTGGAATGGAAGTTTTATTTTCTACTGTGTAAGGAATACAAGTCACTGATCCAACAGGCCTGGCTATGACTAAAATAGACAAGAAAATTCTCGATGCAGATGCTAAAGCACAAAACGCACTCCCTACAGCCCTTTATGATCAGATCTACCTAAAGGTGATGAATTTCCCCTCAGCAAAAATCCAAGTGGGATAAACATGTGAATATTTATGATGGAGATAACAAAGTGAAGGAGGAAAAACTACAAGTGTTGCACAATCGTTTTGATGATCAGAAGATGCATCCAGACGAGAATGTAGACTCATTTTTCAATCGAATTACTGAAGTGGTTAGAGCAATTCGGGGTCTAGGCGAAGAAATCAAGGACAATGATATTTTAAAGAAAATATTAATAATACTTCCACCTCTATACAATGAAAAGTTGTTATCCCTTGAGGAAAAAGATATTTCCAAACTTTATCTGGATGATCTACTGAGCAGCTTGGTAGCATATGAAATGAGAGTCAAAACAGAATATGCTATGACTCGTGTGAGCAAGGAAATGGAATTCAAGGCCATGGATAAACTGGAAATCTCAAAATATAGTAGTGGTGAAGATGAAGAAGAAAAAGAAATTCTTTCCCTCATTGCAAAGATGTTCCAGAAGGGAAAAGGGAAATTCAAAAGGAAGTTACCTGTCACATGTTTTCATTGTGGAAAAGTCGGGCACATTTCCTATCAGTGCTTAAGAAAGATCAATGATGAAGATAGTGAATTTGAAATCTTCGAGAAACCTCAGAGATGGTTCTTCAAAAAGGGAGACTTCAAATCGGGAAAGAAATGAAAAGGAATAGTTTTGTCTGTGAAGAGAAATAAGATGATAATGAATTATGTGATGAAGAAGAACCAGAATTCAAAACTGGGAACCATGCTTCCATGATGGCCACTGTTGAAAAGTTAGAAGATACTGGTGGAGAAAAAAACTGAGAGCATGTGTAGATCCCGAGATGCAACTTAAGGATGCGGTTAGTAATCTTAAGATTAAATGTATGAGTTGCAATAAGTGGAAGTCAATTGTAGAAGAATCAGCTGAATACGTTGATCAAATTGAAGATGAAATTGAATGATTGGAAGAATTTGTGAAGGTACAGTCTAAAATAATTGAAAGCAATGATGATGTAGTGGATCTGAAGCAGATAATTGAAGAGCAGTCAAAGGTCATCAATGACCTCACCTCTAGACTAGATAAAAAATCCATGACTAATGAGGATCTTGAGGAGGAATTTGTTACTCTAAGGAGTAAACATGAGACTAAATCAATTCCAAAATAATCGAGGAAGAAAATATAGTTTGGAAGATTCTAACATGAAGAATTACTAGCAAGATCCAAGTGTGGTTCAGATGGGGTTGGAAACATTTTGAGTGATCAAAGACCCACTTGCATGATAAAAGAGTGGAATTGGCTGTGAGGCTAAGACATCAACTGCTGGAAGTGAAAAGATCCAAAAGAAAGATAAGATAAAAGTTGAACATGTTGAAACTTTTCCAAAAGTGCTGAAAAAGGAACCCTCAATTCAAACTAAAAGGAGAACTGAAAATTATCTTCAAACATTCCGAAATGACATACCATCTAACTATTCTTACAAGGAATAAGGTATGAGGATAAATTCAATTGAGAAGACATTTCCTCTCATGAAGATTTATTTCTGTGGCTATCTAGGCCATACCATGTCTTATTGAAAAGAGGCAAGAAGCTATCTGAATGGAGAAGATATAGAAGTTCAACAAAGGAGAAAAAATTCATATCCTAATTCTTATAGATGAAACAATTTCTATGGATATTGTTATCGTTTTTCCAACTTTGGTCATAAGTCTACTAATTGCATGAAGATAAGGGACATGGACACCTCATACCAAAGTTCAAGATAAGTCAAGTCTCGTCAGTAAGACAGTGTTGCTATTTCAAACGTGTTTTCTCCTCTCAAAGAAGATTTCGACTATGAAGAACCTGGGTATGAAGAAGAGATAATTTAAAGTCCATTAGTACTATATACTCAATCCAATGTCTCATGGAAGGAAAGGAAGAATATTTAGAAATCCAACCTTGTAGAGGTGTCCCTGAAAGCTACAAAGAACAACAGTACCTGGATTCTAGATAGCGGTTGTTCATCTCATATGACAGGTAATGTCGGCCTGCTAACGGATATCAAAAGGAAGGTTTATGGTACTGTACGATTTGGTAATGATGGATCTCTGAAAATCAAAGGGAGTGGATGTACCGAATTAGCTAATGGAGAACTAAAGAAGACTGAAGTCCTTTACGTAGATGGACTACGTCATAATATTCTTAGTGTGAGTCAACTCTGTGACTTAGGACTTATAGTTACTTTTAATCAAAAAGGCTGCACTATCAAGGTAAAGATAGGAAATTCACATATGAAGGGACGCAGAATAGAAGGAAACTTGTATTAGGTAGATAGTGATGAAAATGTTTGTTACATGACTTTTGAAGAAGAAAAAAATATGTGGCATCAGAGACTAGGACACATCAATCAACAAGACATGGAGAAAATATCAAAATTGAGAATTGTCATGGACATTCCCAACCTGAAGCGTGAGCATGAAAAATCTTGTGATGCTTGCATTCATGGAAAGCTGGTCTACAGTTCATATCGGCCAAAGAAGAAAAGGGCATCTCACCTTCTTGATCTGATTCATACAGATGTATGTGGGCCGATAAATGTTGCTGGAACTCATGGAGAAAGGTACATTGTCCTTTTCATAGATGATTACAGTAGAATGGCATGTGTTATGGTCATTCACAGGAAACGAAAAGTCCTTGACTGCATGAAAACATATCGGTGAATCCCCGAGAATGATACTGGATGAACAATCAAAGTTTTGCGATCTGACAGTGGAGAAGAATACATGTCCATTGAATTTGAAAATTATCTAGAGAAGCATGGGATACAAAATGAGGTATATGCTGTGAGAACTCCACAAGAAAATGGAGTTTTTGAATGTAGGAATCGACAGGTGAACAATATGGCACGAACTATGCTGATTGAGAGTCGTATTCCACGACATTAATGGAAAGAGGTTGTTCAAGCTGCAGTGTACATTCAGAATCGATCAAGACTTTTTATGGGTGAGATGAAGACAGCATATTAATTTTAGAATGGATGGAATACCTCTTTAAAATACTTTTGTGTCTTTGGAAGTAAATGCTTCATCAGTAACAAAGAAGGAAATCAAGGGAAATCTGGCGACAATGCAGATGAAGGAATTTTCCTCAGTTACTCAATGAACAGCAAAGCCTACAAATGTTTCAACAAGGGTTTAGGAAGGATTGTGGAAAGAAGTGATGTTAAGATAATTGAAGAGAAAACCACAAATTCTTTAAGGACGTCATATGATAATGTGATTGAATGTCTGGAAGATAGTGAATGTGAATAAAATAAAAATGCAGAAATAGAGGAAATTGTACAAAAAACTCAACAGTCACATCATGATGTAGACTGATAAGAAGAGTATGAAGAAGAAACTATGGCTGAAAAGAATGCAACTAAACCTCGCAGGAGAAATCGAAGAGCTGAGATTGATCCATCCAACATAATTGGGGACAGGAGTGCACCCACTCAGACATGAAGGATGAGGAATAACTCGCAATCTGCATTTCTATCAGTTTTAGAGCCATCCTCATTCTAAGAAGCTGCAAATGATTAATCTTGGATGAAATCCATGAATGATGAATTTGATCAGATTGAAAAGAATCAGACATTTGATCTTGTCTAGAGACCCGAAGGTCACAATGTGATTGGTACCAAATGGATCTTCAAACATAACTTTTATGAGCATGGAAGTGTCATCAGAAACAATGCACGACCAGTATGTAAAGGATACTCCCAGATTGAAGGCATTGATGTTGAAGAAATCTTTTCTCCAGTGGCTAGACTGGAGTCAATAAGGCTTTTCCTTGCCATGGCACTCTAAAGAGGATATAAAGTATATCAAATGTATGTAAAGACAACATTCATGAATGGTGTACTCAAATAATAAGTCTACATTGAACAACCAGTGGGATTTGTTTTGGGTACTGATGAAACAAAGGTCTGCAAACTGAAAAAAAGCTCTATATGGTTTGAAGCAGGCACCACGGGCGTGGTAATCGTGGCTGGATTCATATCTCAAGAAGCTGGAATTCAAAAGAGGATGAGTATATCACAATCTCTATGTGAATAATTCTCTAAAAGATCAATTCATGGTTCTAGTCTACGTTGATGATATCATATTTGGTGGCAGCAGGCAGAAATCAGTGGATGAAAATCCCAACCACATGAAATAAGAATTTGAAATGACTATGATTGGGGATCTCACATATTTCATGGGGCTACAGGTAATTCAAAAGAAGAGATACACTTTCATTTATTAGTAAAAGTATGCAAGATAGCTGCTGAAGAAGTTTAATATGCAAGACTCCAAACCAATGTCTACTCCGATTTTAGTTGGAACTAAACTTGGAAAGCATGAGGATGGGGCCTCTGTTGATCCCACTATGTACAGGAGGATCATTGGGAGCCTACTGTACCTGATAGCGACACAGCCAGATATTGTCTTTTCCACATGCCTTGCGGCCCTCTTTCAGAGTAATCCAAAGGAGGAACATATGGCGACAGTAAAAAGAATCATGAGGTACATTCAAGGTACTCATAACTTCAGGTTATTTTTTGCTGCAAGCAGGGATATTTAATTATCAGCATTTTATGATGCTGACTGGGCTAGTGATGTAGTACACAGAAAGTCCACTAGTGGTGGAACCTTATATATTGGGAAGAAATGTGTTGGCTGGTTGATCAAGATACAAAAAAGTACTTCTCTTAGTACTGCTGAAGCTGAATATATCTCTGCCACAAACGTAGGCACTCAACTACTATGGATGAAGCAACAATTAACAGATATTGGTGATAATGTAAAGCAACCAATTGTAATTTACTATGGTAACAAGAGCACAATTGATCTTACGAAGAATCTCGTTCAGCATTCCCGTAAGAAACATATTGAAATCAGGTATCACTTTATAAAAGAAAAAGATGAAAAAGGGGTGACTAGAATGGATCATGTGGGAAATGATGAGAAAGTGGTTGATATCCTGACCAAGCCACTGTCAGCGGTTGTGTTTGAGAATCATTAGTTGAACCTCGGTGTTCAGCCACCTCCCAGGGCATAAATAGGTTACGCAATACCCCTCTCCCCAATTATGATAACTATTTTTATCTGTTTATAGATGTGATGCAGGTTTGTGGGGGAGATACTATCCATGGGGATATGGTTTGAGATGAACATTGAACAAGTTAACAGGATTTTTGATTATTGTCAATGGGGGAGAAAGGAATAAATTCAGGCATGTTCAGACATGTAATACTCCTGTGACACAATGTGAATTCAGTGTCATTGATAGGATGATAAGGATAAGAAGGAATTCATCAGTCATGTAATGATTCTTGGGAATCATTGAGAATTACAAAACACTAAAACCCAATTCAAGCTTCCTCTATTGTTTTCTACACCGAGTATTTCTCACGTAGACTTAGAGTGTTGGCTGAGTATATTCTTTCATTTTTGGTTTTCACATGGATGGAGATTTATTGAATTTATTTTCTGATTGCCAAAAAACCCAAAGGGGGGGATTGTTGGAACCATGATATTCTATGCATGATTTGGAGTATGTTTTGTGTTTGTTTTCAATCCTCAGTGGAAGTTCAGAATGTGTACCTGCAAAGAGATCATACAGTTCAAGCAGACATCAGTATTGAAGCTGGCGCTGTTTCCCAGTGTTTGCCAAATTTTTGGGCCTGAAAATCGATAAATGGAGAAAAGTGTTTTTGGAAAAGAGACTTTTGTGTCATGTACTTGAAAGAGATGAAACTTGCATTCCATATGTTTTTCAAGATCAGAACATGGTAAAATGGAAAAGGGATAAGGGCCATGAACGTTTTGGGCTGGTCGTGCAAGTGACCTGTGCGCCGTGAAGAGACTTGCGCGCTGATGCCTAGGAGGATTGGAAAGTTGCGCGCCTATTGTTTTTCAAGATTATAACTTCAAAATATGGCAAAGGAAAGAAGTTAGCGCAAGTATTATTGTGGTCACACAAGTTAGTAGCGCGACAGAATCTAGGGAGGATGAGTTGAGCACCAGAACCTGCGTGCCGAGAGAAGACTTGTGCACCACTGCACAGGGGGTCAAGTTTTCTTATAAATAGAGGACCACTCCTCCTCATTTGGAACGAAATTAAAGACTTAGAGATTTTTCGAGCTCTCTCCGCACAAGTGGTTGATTCGTCCAAGTGGTTTTTGGGTCGCGCAAGTAGAGGTTGCGCACCGGTAGTTGGATGCACGATCAAGGAAATTGGAAAGTTAAAGGCGCAGTATCACGCAAGTTTGGTGTTGAAGGAGGCAGTGTCGCGCAAGTGGTTTTGTGTCACCTACGTGCCGAATTTTTACCACTTAAGTGACTATGGATCGGGATAGAAACTTGTGCGCCGGGCTTGGAGAAAAGTTCTAGGGTTGTTAAAGTACATCTGTCCTTTTGAAGGTGCAAAAAAGTAAGAAGATCGCCCGGTACCCTCAGCACAAAGTGAGATTCGTCTTCTGGTGAGAGTTGGACTTCAACAGAGCATCTAAATACAATAGAGGATGCATTCTTATGCAATGATGAAGAGACCTTCATGTCAATAAACTGAGTGTGACTTAACCAAGGGCAGTGAGCCAGGGGGAGTCAACGGAAGTGACCCGAGTGATGCAGTAAGCTATCCCTGAACCTTTGTAAAGGCAGTGAGCCTGGGACAGAGTGATTGTGCCCGAACCTTTGTAATCCTCAGCTAGTGAAGATTAGTGGAATTTGGTATGACCGACAACTTTTCGGCGTATGATCCTTGGACGTATCCCTTAGTGGTGAACCAAGTAAAAAGTGATGTGTCTTCTCTGTGCATGTGAATGTTTTCGTTCTGATCATTTTCATCATACAGGCTCAACAAGTTCCTACCAACATGGGAACAAGATCTGTCAAATTAAAAGAAAAAGTTGCCACCCTGATTCACCCCTCCCCTCTTAGGATGTCCCAGGGTCCTTCAGTTGGGACCAACATCTTTCTTTGGTTGAACTTTCTTATAATAACAGTTTTCATTCCATTATACAGATTGCTCCATTTGGGGCATTATATGGAAAGCATTGTCTAACTCCATCATTTTGGGATGAAGTAGGTGAAAGGAATCTTATGGGACCATAATTGGTAGAAGATATGGTGGAGAAAGTTCAGTTGATTCAGAAGCACATGAGAACAGCTCAGAGGAGACAAAAAGGTTGTGCAGATGACCAGAGGAAGGATCTTTCCTATGAGGGAGGTGATCATGTCTTTCTCAAAGTTCCTAAATGGAAAAGTGTGATTCGTTTTGGTAAGAAGGGAAAGTTGAGTCTGAGGTTCATTGGACCATAGGAAATTCTGGAAAAAGTTGGATCAGTTGCATAGAGAGGGGCTTTACCCCCAAGTTTATCCGATGTAAACAATGTTTTTCATGTTTCGATGTTGAGGGAGTATATGCCTGATCCATCTCATGTTTTGATCCCATAGGTAGTTCAGTTGGAAGAGAATCTATCTTATGAAGAAAACTAGTCCAGATTCTTGACCGTAGACAGCAAGTGTGGTGGAATAAGGTAATTCACCAGGTAAAGGTTTTGTGAAAAAACCATATGGTTGAGTGGGAATCTGAAAATGCTATGAGGGAAAAATACCCCCACTTATTTTTATAAGTGAATAGAAATAGAGAGGATGTAATTCCTAAAAGGGGGGAAGGATGTAACATCCCAGGTAAATGAAGAATAAGACATATTTCAAAATTTATTAATATTTGTGAATTAAATATTAATTTTACTTTAAAGGGGTTTCTATGTTCCATAGAATACCCGATATTCAACAACGAGTTTCTTTGAAATCTTACGTTGCACCCTAATAATATAATAAAATTATTTTAAATGGTAGTTAAATCCTAGCTGTTGTATTGGTAGGAATGAATAAAACTAACTACATAGTGATTATACATGATTGTTAAATGTATTTACATTATCCAATTAATGTTAGAGGCTTAAAATATTAATGAATCTAATTTTAAGCATAATTTACATTAAAAGGACGATTTATCACCTTTTAGTGGAGAACCCTATTTAAATATATTTTTGGTCACATTAATAAATTCTATTTGACCAAATAAAATACTTCTTTAGAATGGGGTCATCAAATTTTACTTTGGGTAACTTGTTGGTATGTTTCTGATAAAGATCATTTTTTAATGAATATTGAAAAATATTACATTTTAATTCAAAAATGACTTTTAATATAATTTATTTATATAGTTATATTATCTTTTTAGTTGGTTTTAAAGTGAAATTAAAATTTATTATTACCTTTTAATCCAATAGTGGTCATTGGAATTAATTTCACTTTGAAATTGGACATAAACAAGTATCAATATTTTGATAGTTATTATTTCTTAAAAACATGCTATTTGTTTTAACAACATGAATTAGTTTTTAAATTAATTAATTCCACTTCTATGTTTTGAATTTGGAAAAATAGACATCAATTTTGAATTCAGAATATCAAATAAATCATAGGCTGAATTTTTGGAATTTTTCTGAAAAACTTCTATTTTAGATGAATAGTGAAACCACTTAGTAGTAGTTAAAAAACTGGCTTTTTCATTTAAATGAAATTTTACCACTTCTGTGAATTTAATTTCAAAAATACATCATACATTGTTGTTATCAAGAAGTAAAATTTTGTTCATTAAGATGAAAATAATTTTTGGTGAATAGTAACTTTTAACTTTTATTTACTAAGGTTAAAGGTAAATAGGGTAATTCAAGGTTAACATAATATTATAATAATTCAAAATTACCATAACACTTGTCCAAACCTTATTGGTTGAGTAATTTACGACCATGGTCATCTTTGGGTCGATTTTGGGACCCCATTGAGCCACATGGGAGTGATAATGACAATTTAGATTAATTAATTTAATGTGAAGACAAAATAGACGTTAACAAAAAATCTTTTAGTAATTAATTTATTATATTGTGTTATATAAGTCCTATTTTAGACTATAAATATTATTTGGAAAGATAAATATATTTCCTATATCATGGTATTTTTTTATAATTTTTAGACATCAAATAAATTAAATTATTTATGACACAATAATGATGCTGTATTTACCTCGTTAATAAATGATTTATATAAATAAGATTATAATGATTAAAATATTATCCAAAACATTTAAAATTCGGGTTGGAAGACTTTATTTCCACCATGAGTCATATTAACTTCGACTATAATGATTTTTGGACCTTTTGGAACCGAATATCATTATATAATACAATAATATTTTCACACTTTCCTAAAGAGCCCCTCCTCTCCCTTATAAAAGGAGACCATTTCTATCCAATTCCTCACAACTCTCAATCCATTTGTCTCATACAAACTCTACCCAATTAAACTAAATACATCATCCTCCTCCTACTATAAGCCTTAACTTAGGCATAAGGCACTTCAAGAATTCCTTTGGTTCAAACCAAAGGGAGTTACCCAAATTAAAGGTAACAGTTTCTCTTAAATTGTTTTCTTTTATTTTACTTCTCCAACCCCTAAAATATTTTTATTTCCTTTATTTTGTAACAAAACCACTATCCTCAATAATCTAGGATGTTTTTATGAGTAGTATTCTAACTACACTTACACACACATCCATCTAATGGATGAAGAACATAATGTTTCTGTGGATGGAAAATTAAGGCCTCGCGAAATGATGATTGTTTAATTACATCTTACCGCCTCTCATGGTGGCCATTATGATGGAACTGTATTTATATATGATATATATTATTTTTATAATTTCCATATTCTTCTTTACTTCCCATTTATATCAGGCCTTTATGGTTTCCATAGTGGGTAAATACGATAATATCATTTGAGGAAGTGCGGACTACCGCCCCCTCAAAGTTATTTGATTCGTTAATGCCTTATGTTGGATTTATAAAGGATGGAGTTAAATATATTATATATTATATTATACTGGAATTATAATATCCCTTTTTATAATTATGTTATAATTCCATTAAAATTAGAAATAGAAATGAAAGTAGTGTTCATGCGTTCGTATGGCTTACTGTCTCCATTAACAGTGCATTTCATTTCTTACCTCCATATGTTATATACTATTATAAATACATGTATATAATTTATTTATATGATATATATATGATATATAAATCATGAATATCATTCTGTATATAATGGACTATTGACCACATGGACAACTTATAAATATAAGGTGTTCATTTTTGACTCAAGTACCAAATATCGACAAAATGGACGTTATTACCTTAAATGATTGAATATTGTTTATAAGATGGTAATAAGTGATATAAAAGGAATAATAAACTTGAAAAATGTTCTAATGAAAGTATAAATTACCTTTAGTTTATTATTCAAGAGATTAAACAATGATAGAGTCAAGTCGGACACGAGGTAAGGGACTTCGTCTCAATCTCCTTTCATTGAGGATTTTTTAGTTTTATACACAACTTTATTTTAGACGATGTATAAACCCCTTTTACTTTTCATTTTATTCAAATGGAATATTTTTATAAAAATCATTTTACGAAACGACAAAAAGGAATGTTTTTTTAACATAAGCAGTGACAAAGTCCTTTCCGCTGCCGCAATTATTATTTGATCTTTGGCTTCCTTAACAAGACGGAATGTTTTTAAAAGGAAAAAATAAATACCATATACTCTTTTTATGTATTTTGGTATTGAAAATGATTTTGAGAATGGATTTATTATTTCAATATCATGAAATGATATTTTTCTTTTGCAATGTGGGAATGTTATCTTTTCTTTATTCTTATGTTATTAGTTATGATCATGTTATGGTTCTTGGGCATTATTTACGTATACGGGTGGTTCTGTGATAATCCTATTGTGGGTGAGCCCGAGATAGATCTCCAATGCATTGGGTAACATGACGGAGGTAAACGTGAATGTTTCTCCTAAGAGATTTAGGGAATATAAAGTGATGGGTATTACAAAGTAACTCCCTATGTAGCTGGGATAGCTACAATATAAGTATGATTTGGATTCCACAAGTTACCTTTATGATATATGATTTTTATGTGTCTTTCATAAATCTAATTATTTCAGGAGGTAAGTAAAATACTTCATGATTTTTATGTATTTATGAACAAATGTTTTCAATCTTTGTTTTATAACCCTTATTGAGCTTTTTATGCTCATCCCAAGTTTTGAAATGTTTTCAAAGGACTTAAAGATGAATAAGGTCAAGGATGGGACCAAGGAAAATTCATGCTATCTAAAACATGGAACTAGTCATCACTCTTTTTTTTCAATATTTTTTATTTTATGAAAAAATGGAAGTTTTGTTGAAGTGTCTACCTTGTAATCTTATGAGATGTAATAGTTATTTCCTAATTCTCTAAAACTCTAAACCTGAAATGATCCTAAATGTGAATTATTTGTTTAATTCATGATTATGTAATATTTTAAGGTCGGGTCCTTATAGTTTTAGTTTTTAGGCACACAAAATAGGTTGAAAAATGATTTCCTTTGAATGCCGCACAATTAGTGAAAACCATGCGAAGTATTCTAGGTAAACCTGAAGCCATGGAACGACCCTTACACACAATTTTCATATAGTTAGTGAAGATCGTGCGGAATCCCTAAGAAACCATGAAAAGTGGGTGATTTTGAGCAGTAGATTCTGCATGGTTTGCACATGATTTGGGAAACTGTGTGGGTAAACCAAGTGGCCCAAAAACTATAGGCAAATTAAAAAATTTCCGTCCCAAGATTATGAACCCCAAATTTGGATATTCCTACATTCATCCCATAACAACCATATTGATGAACCAATACCACCAAGATATCTCATGGAACAAACACCCTTTATTATTGGTCATTTTTAGTGCCTCCGGTTGAGCATCAAAGATAGGGTTAAGGCTAATCCCACTCTTTCTTCACTTTTTTGGTTTAGGGGTTTCATCTCTTCTTTATCTTTATCTGAATCTCTAAAACCATATTTTTTTTCTAAGATATTTAGGATGAGGATTCATAGGATGGTTTAATCCAAATTTATGTATTCGATTAAGAGTGCTCTAATCCTTGGATTTGAGCTAGGTGGTCTACAAGGTATATCCCATAGGTTTGTTATTGATTTGTGAATGTGTGTTGATATTTTTTCCTTTCTCTTATTGTGTATTGGTAACCTAGAGCTGGATTAGGTAAAAATGGGTGTTGAAATTATTTGTTGAACCCCTCATGGACCTCATGGGATGCATGGAGGATGACATGACCATTTTAGGGCCACCCATGGGGTGCGTTGTCCCTCTCTAACCTATTAAGTGGTAAGGAATAATGAAGGGTTGTCGAGTGATTATGTGATTCCCATGTAGAGCATAACTAAATGGTTGATTTATTTATAAGTGTAATATTGATGTTTTTTCTGAGGTAATTGGGTCAATTATGTTAAATGGGATTGGGTTGAATCGTATAAGAATTATGTTGGAATACCATAGAGGACTATTACATATGAAATTTTGATCATGTGAAATTGGAAATGTCTTGTGAAATGAGACATTTAAATGGATGCACATAGGAACTAAGGAATATGTAATGAGTTAATAAATAGAAAATCATGGGGAATAGCTAATGGAATGAAAGTGATAAAGTGATTATGCTATGTATTATAATAGTCGAACCTAAAATGCATAAGGCATAAATTCTTCTGAAATGGGGAATATACTAAATTGGTTAAATTATGGGCATTAAAGAATATTGACTAAGGAAAAGGGGTTGTTGTATAAACATAAAGGGTTAAGGCATGAAAATGGGAATTTTTCTAAATGACTATGAATTTTAATTAGTAAATGTGTTAATGGTTTGTGGAATAGTAAAATGTTTCATTTTGTTTGTTATGCATTGTGATTTATGATTTCTGATGAAATTTGTTGTGTTATGTTGTGTTGTTTGATGATTATGGTGATTTCATAAATAAGAATGTGAACATGGATTAGTAAATTGGGTATTTACTTGAGGTTCAAAGCTAACAGGTCATTTTAGACAGAGACTCTAAACTCCATCCAATGATTGCATGGGTTAGGGAAGGGGAAAGAGGCTCAATTCACCTAACGATTAAATTCTACCTAGATTGAGGTTTCTGGGTGAGGATAATGTTTTGATGTGATATCTGTATCCCTAGTGATATAGAGACTTTATTTATTTATAATAAGTGTTTTAATTTACTACATAATACACTTATATAGAGGATAACTATGCCTAAACCATGTAACATCTGATCAAAATTGATTACGGAATTAATATGGTATACGAAATTCAATTCGGATAAATTATAGGAGTTAATTAAGTAAAGCTTGGATATCTAATGGAACCTGATTTATACTTGTGTACATAATATTTATTTTTTACATGAATGCACTATCTGTTATACAGGATATTTGGTAAACATCATTGGTGGTGACCTACATTGGTTTTTACTCGCACCCTGCTCAGGCCACAGTTGGGTACCTAAGTAGGTATTGGGGTTGATGGCCACGATAAGGGAAAAGTTCCTCTAATAAGATGTTGAGTTGGGATCTATATGTTCATGGATAAAGATCCATATATAGAGTCGGGCCTCTTTTGGAGTTTTTGATGTTTGTCTTATTTTGGGTTTCATTCACTTCACACTACTACCATGGCATGGCATGGTTGTATTGGATTTTTGTTTTGCACCTAGTTTGGAAAATTCTTGGATAGGAATGTTTAATGGTTTTTCATATTTCTTAATGTGTTGATATTTTTTCAGCTTTGGATCACTATAATAGGGAGGATATAGACTACCCACACGACTTAGTAGACCATTTCCACTAGTCATCATTCTCTGGCTTACAAGGAGGCACACTTGAGGTCATTTATTGACACCGCTCGGAGCACTGGTTTAGTGGATTCCTGGTTGGGGATGTTATATATGGAGTGATAGAGAACATGGATATGATAAATATAAACATCAAAAAACTAAAAATATATAATGTTTTTAATGACCATTGTTATCTCAGTAATAAAACTAAACTAGTAACATATTCAATTAAAAATAATTTTCCTAATGTTTAAGAATTATTTTACATCCTATACTAAAAATATTTTAAAGATACTTATTTTAAAAATATAATTTACTATTTTAAACAATTCTCTCCAATATCTCATATATTTATAGAAATTAATACTATTAAATATTATTTTTTTCCTTCTAGAAGAACGAGAATAAATATATAATACATCAAAGAATCCATAAAAAGGGGGAAAATATTCAACATATTTGTATACATATAAAAAATTGTAAGCATGTGATAAGATGATTCCGAAAATTAATAAATCATCAAATGAAAAAAAAACTACTTTATTTTTTAAAAAATCAATATTAATACCCAAATTCATCTTAGAGAATTTTATAAATAAACATTCTTAAAATTATTTAAGAAATAGTACTGACTCAGTATCAAAACAAAATTTCATAGGTATTTGATCTCGTAGTCTTCTATTATATTTTTATTATTTTTCTCTATATAAAATCAATCAAACATAATATCCCATACTATGAATGTAATTTCCACAATTACATAATCTTAATTCTATTCTAATAATTTCATTAACGAACATGAAACACTATAATGCCCTCATAAAATAATAGATCATTTTAATTGACAATTCATCCATTATTTCCAATATAAAATATCATATAATTCTAAATAAATTAATCATATAATTCTCCACATGATTATAGTGGTATTCTTCCCAAATATGTTTAATCACTTATTCACAAAACCTTTATCCAATCTCATGGTTATTTATTTAATAAAAAAATATTTTCCCAAAATGAACAAAACAATTACATGTGATACCATTTAATGAAATAAAAACAATACCATACTAACTTTTTTATCACGAAAGATAGTGGTAGGTGTTGCACCCATCTCAGCCTTCAGTTATGGGTTTAAAACATGTGACCTTTTCAGATGAAATGGTTTGTTACCCAGCCTATGGGTTGTCATTTTCTAGAATTATATTATTATAATCCTAATAAATTTCCCATTAATTTCATAAATTTTTTGAAAACATCCATAATATATTCCAAATTATTGAAATATATTAATCTCAATGGTTTTCTTATATCATTCATTGGGTATCCCCAAAAATGGTGCAACATATAATTACCTCAAAATTAGAGGTCAAAACACCGTAAAGAAAACTAATACATTTAAATGTATTTCCCCAAAATTAATTTAATTATTAATCAAATAACCCTTTTCACATGATAAAACTAATTGTTATAATTACATAAAAATTTTATTTAAACTCAATAAATATATCCCAAAAATTTTAACCTATAAACTAATTTTATTCAATGGTATTAATTCCATCTCCTATGTGTTAATAAATTTTGTAAATGAAACCTAATATAGAATATACAATAGGCATTTTGTTATTACCATGATATTTATAATATATAATAATATTAGTGATAACCACATCCTTGACTCAATATCCTTCTTAAACCTATAACCTTGATTTTTTTTCTTATTACAAATGAAATATTTCATACACCAATTTTTTGAAATATATCCTTATTTTTTAATGAAAAATCAAATCATGATTCATACATATAACATAATAATGAAATTCTTACTATAAATCCTGATATTATTTTATTCAAGTATGTTACTAAAATCCTCGCTACCTTTAATCCTGATGTACATAAATTCAAAAAATAAATAGTATTCTCATTTATGGTATTTTTGATATTGAATGAGATGGATAAATATAAATGTTAAAATTTGATAAAATAAACATCTTTTTTCATATTAATTATTGATAAATAAAAATGTATTTGGTATGAAAAATAGTTTTGAACAGAATAATTAGATATTCAAAAATATTTCAAAATCATTTGAACAAGATTTTTCCATGATTTTGATAATTAAATCATCTGTTAAGGATAATAAAGTCATGTTTTATCCATTTCATTTAACCATGGGAAAAATCACTAATATAGAAAATAATTAAACCATTAATGAAATGTTTTATGTTAAAATGAGAATGGTATTTTTAAAATCAATACCCATATAAACCATATGATACAATAACATTTATATCGTTTATGCATAATTCCATTGAACATATAAAAACAATGTCCAAAAATAAATTAATATCCTTATATCAATTAGGTGATTAAAAACTAGTGTCTAAGAGTTTCAACATTTAATTAACCATAAACACATTATCCAATGATGGTATACATAACTCGTAATAAAGCTGCACTTGAAAATATCTCAATCTACATACTTTTCTAATCGTTGATCTAACAGAAAATATAGGGTATATGATTTAAAATCACATAATCTAGTTAATGTTTATTATAATTTTCATTCTTTCTCCAAAGAAATTTTAGGATTATAGTACTTGAGAATTAGGTCAAAACAAATACAAAAAAATATCATATATTTTAGGGTGTAGTGTTTTACTTAGTATCCATTTTTTCAACTAGAATAATCATTTAAATCAAAAAATTATTTATTCTCAATAAATATATAATGGAAAACCGAAATGGATTTTCATTTTATCTTTACCCATCACGAAAAACAAAATAAAATCATTTTAAAATGATTTTTAACACAAATTATTATTAATTTACATAAAAATTTAAATCCAAACATTTAGTCAATGAATTTTTATTAAACTTTTACCTATTTAAAAATAAAAAAATAGATCAATAATAAAATTTTCTTACCCATGATATCAAATTCTATGAACAAATATTTTCATAAAACTGTTCAAAATAAACTATAAAGGTAAAAAATAATGCTCTTAATGGTTTCATTGAAATCATGAAAAATCATAATAAATTTTTCATAAATTTATATCTATTATCCTTATGAAGTACCATATAATTTCTATTATCTTGGGAAATCATAAAATTTCAATAAAAACACACAATATGAATAGTGGAATTGTGGAGGTAACTTGAGGCCTCAATTTCATACAATTCTTATACAACTAAAAGAAAAAATCATTCACATATTTGGATTAACTATAATTCTTACCCATTGATAAAATTTATTGTTAACATAAAAAATTAACCATAGGGAAACCGTCATAGCTACACATGGAATTACCTTAATAGTCAATATTGAAATAACCATCACAGTATATCCCAATTATCTCTTACGAGAAAACAATACAATTAACTCTACCCTTTACACAATTCATTGAAGTGTTATAAGAGGCTCATCCTACTTCAGTTTTATAAAATCTATCATAAGAAAATTTATTTCAACACATATGAAAACATTTATATTTATTGATAAATCCATTATATTTTGAAACTAGTTTGTGAAATTTTCTATAATATAGAGGAAAAGTGTTTTTCAATGAAGAAAATATGGAATACATTAAATCAATTAAACACTAAAATAACAATAGTGTACATATTCTTATATGGAACATGAATTTTAATGATCTCCAGGAAAATTTCTTATCTGAAACACCCCATAAGATTTTAAATAAACATTCATTTAAATAAAATTGAAAAAATAAGATTTATAAAATTTCGTTGAGAATAAATTTTTTACCATTTAACGAAATATTTAGAAATAACTATTTTTATGATGGGGGGAAACCCCACTCACATTCTATATGTTTAAAAATATATTCATTCAATACTTTTAATCAAAAAGTCATAAAGTACCTCATTTTTACATGAATAAAAGTACTCATTTAAGACTCTATTGAATGAAGTAAAAATGTCTATCAATATCAATTAAAAATAATTTTTGAATAATAAAACCTTATCTATTTTAAAAACAACATTCATATAGATATGGAAGAAAATTAGTCTTTGATTCCGACGCTTTTACGTCAGGGTGTGCGCGTGCGTGTCCGTTACGCATTGGAGGACGCGCGGCTTGTTGCCCCACATTCCCGCTTTCCAAAGGCGGGCAGCATCCGTTCCTTGTTCAGGGACGTCTGCTCCTTGATCGAAACCGGGATGATGGGATATCGGTTCTTCCTTCCGTGGATTCCTCCTGGGAGCTCCTCTCCTAGTCCGGGTCTCTCTCATAGATTTAATACTGGTTTATGAAGCTCGTTCCCGGTTCCATATCTGCATGTACGCCAGTTAATTACACCGCTTCTGTTGAGATGCTCCAAGGGGTCTTGTCAGGGAAGCAACCCTCAGTGAGGAGAATGGTCATGTTGGGGTGTCGTTGGCATGTCTTGACACTAGGGGATTGGAATGTCTGTCTTTTGTCCCTTATCGTAGGGCTTCTTGAGGGCGTGGAAGCCCGAGGCATCCCACATCGAACGCGGAGGTTGTGTACCATATGAGGTTTTCCTATGCTTCCCATGTTTAACACGGGGTATGCCGCGATTTTAACGTCTTGCAGAGAAGGATCGGACTGATCAAGACACTGAGAGTGGATCGGATTGAAGGACCCTATATGGGGAGCACCGATGTTGTGGCCAGCACGTGGGCGGCTTCCCGGATATTGTGGAGAGGAATGAGGTGGCATGATCTCACCGGGATGTGGTGGCCCGGGTAAGGATCGGGATGGGCGATGGGGTGACAGGCTTTAACCTCGTGGAGGCTTCCTATGTATCCCCATGGAAAGGAATCAAAGTCAACGTAATTCAGGGCATACAGTTTAACGTTATGCGGGATGAGATACAGTTTAAAGTCATGCGGGACGAGATACAGTTTAACATCATGCAGGACGGGATACAATTTAACGTCATGCCAGACGCGATACAGTTTAACGTCATGTGGGACAAGGGAATTTGGGTCTTATGCTCTGAGGTGGCCCATGGTGGTCGGGGAACCGACGTGGAGAGGTCGGAACGACCGAGTGGTGGGCTTGAACCTCATGGAGGCTTCCTACATACCATGCGTTAGCATGGATCAAAGTCCACATAGTTCGCTGGGATGGGGCTTACGGTCTGAGGCAGCCCATGGTGGATGGGGAACCGACGTTGAGAGGTTGGAATGACCAAGTGGTGGGATTGAACCTTGTGGAGGCTTCCTACATACCATGCATTAGCACGGATCAAAGTCCACGTAGTTTGCTAGGATGGGGATTACGCTCTGAGATAGCCCATAGGAGGATGTCATGGTCAATGCGCGCTCTAATCCCACGTGAGTCATGCTCGGTGTGAGAAACAAGAGGCAGCAGGGACCAGACGATCACGTCGCAAAGGGTGCATCCGTGAGAAGCGGAAAGGGGCTTACGCGTTGAGTGGCCCAAAGAGGAAACAGGGGCTTACGCATGGTTAGCGGCCCTTGGTGTCGGGGCTTACTCCGGGATGGAGGCCCATGGTGCGACAAAGCGCAGTGGGAAAGGGACTCCACTAGCCTTGGCAGTGGGGAAGTACGGAGGTGCATGGGTGCAACCTTATCAAGAGAGGCTAGGGGCTTACGCTCTGAGGCATCCCTTCCCCAATGGACAAATGCCACTCCGACAAGGAGGATCTCATTCCATGTGAGGAAGAATCCATTCTTGTGGAGACGAGTGGGCGTAAAGAATGTCCGTGATGGGGGGGACCCTGCGTGCGAAGCATGGGGTCAGACCACAGTTTAATGTCATGTGTTAAGGACGAGGTGCTTAGCAGTTTAACGTCCTTCAGCTTGGACGAGGTGGGTTCGCTCCACACCCCTAGGGATTACATTCCCAACACCCTCTACCCCCTGTGGGAGGGAAGGCATCGACAAGGCTATGGCGAAGGGGGGTCGTAGGGCGAACCATTGAGGGGTCCATGTTAGTGTGGCTATGTGAAGAAGCAATATCCGTTAGCGTGCCTATGCGGAGAAGCATAAGGAAAAGCAACGCAATGGGAAACACCGCCCAAGGGACCATAAGGTTACTTCGTACAAGCCTGGAAGGACGTACGGGAAAAAAACGCATGGCGCGCATGCCCTGTAGGGAAGACATCAGGTGTCGGCGCTGAGAGGCAGCCAAGGGGCGTCAAGGTAAAGGGTCCTGGGTGATGCGCGCAAAGAGAAGGTTTGCGTGCAAAACACCTGGATGGCGCGCAATAGGGTCAGAGGATTGAGTGGATATGGGATTGAACCAAAAGGATTTGGATTGCACACATAGAAGGGGATTGTGCGCACGGGTCAAGGATTGCACGCAAGGGAAGAACCCGGAGGAGTGGGAAACTTCACTTAAGCCAGTGGAGTTACGTGCAAAGGCGAACCCCAGGGCAAGGTTGCGTGAAAAGAGGAATTACCTAGAAGTCATTTTACACGCGGGGGAGTCCGAATTGCGTGCACGGGAGCCATTCCGAATTACGCAACCCCAAACCGTTTGGGTCTCATTCTATTTATAGGCGCCTACCAGCACAGAATCCAAGCAGCGAGCAAAATATTATGTGCCAGGAACAGTCGGCGCGCAAGACTTCACCGCACAGAACCGGGCGCGAAAAATTGCGCGCACCACCAGCTCGATTTTGCAAATCCCGGGGATGCTTTGTGCGCATAGCATTATTTCGCGCCAGCCCTCCTTTTTTTCGCGCACTACTTCTAGGGCCTCCAGACCGGGCCTTTGATTCCGAATATGACTTCACTTTGTCATTTCGAAACATCCTCTGGGATTTACGGAATTTTTCAGCGTCTACAAATTCCCCCCTCGGAATTGGATCGGCATGAGGTCGCAACGGTCGGATTCTGAGGGAAATGCTGAAACGCCGAAGCAGGGCCTCTCCTAGGCAGTTAGCGTGCAAAAAACCGACAGGGGCGCGCAAAACGACGGATCATCGTGGAATTTTCTTTCCGCGTGGCGTGGAACCCTGACCTCGCCTATAAAAAGGGGAGCTGGGTCCCAATTTCCATATTCAGGATTTTCCACGCGATAGGCTTACCGCTCTCATGCGTGAAATTGCTCCAGCAGGTGTGCGTAAAAACGCTATGGCAGCGCGTAATTCCTTCCGAATTTTTTCCGCACTTGTGCGCCTACTCGGGATATTCCGCGCCTAGCATGCCAATTGCGTGCCCAACCCCTAGATTTCACACCCCCACTTTAGATTTCGCGCAACACTCACTGATTCCGCGCACTACATCCTGATTTCGTGCAACTCCCGAAATATTTGAGATGGCTGCAAACCGAGTTGATGAGGGGGAATCCGCAGCTCGTAGAACCGAAATGGCAGCGAACAAGGAGGTCTATGGCACCATGTTGGTCATTTCCAACAACCTGACCTTGTTCAATCTACTGACTCTAGCCTAGATGACGTATCTCCTATCTAAAAACCTCCCGCTCTGGAAATTTGGCATCCTGGAGGAGGTGCCCCTACCAGGCTTCGAGGTGGACACACCACGGTCATGGGTGACCCGGGAGGACGAGCTTCCTCGCTACAACATCACCAGTAATGGCCATCCTGCCCGGGAAACCAGACATATGGATGTATATGTCCTGAACCCGAGGACCAGTACCATTACCAGGGACGAGCATGTCTTAGATAATTATCTGGCCCTCTACACGAGCACGTTCCGTCAGAGCGTTACGGATGAAATGAAGGGCTGGATGAAGGATTGGGACCTATGGTCCGGGGGCAACTTGACTAGCGAGTGGGCCTGGGCATTCTGGGTTCTCCATACTTGCGACTAGTTTGGGGATGAACTGTGGCATATTGGCCTGTTCGAGGCGGTATGGACGTCGCAGTTCCACTTCCACCATCAACCTGAGCTCGGGCCGGAGCTATTCACCCGGTGGTCTCCTAATACCAACACATTCCACCTTCACCATGGGGAAGTTGGCCTCAGCCTCTGGGATGTTCAGTGCATCGGAGGTATCCCACTTGAGGGCTACCAATACGACGAGTTCGTTCCTCCAAAGAACACCTGGGAAGAAAGGTCACAGACACCCATGCTAACGTGGCACCTCTTGGAGATGGCCATAGAAAGGTTGGGGTCAAGGTCTTTCTGAAGAACATTGCCTACAAGGGCTGGTTCATCCAATTCCTTGAGAAGGATCCGAAAATCAAGATGTCGGGACTGGGTAAACGGTGCCCAACTGTGGCTTAGAGTAGCAGGGATGGGTCATACTGGAGGACCCTGGAGGCAGGGAAATACCAATCATGGGGCTACCGCGTTATTGAGACCCAAGACCCGAACGTCCGGTACGCAGGGTTCCTCAATGCCATCCTGAGCGGGTGGCTCCTGCCAGTGTGGGATGCGAGGATGGGTGTCCGTCCAGCAACACTGGTGATGGTGGGCACCATGGCCGAAAACAAACGATTCAACATGGGGGGTCCTTGTTCTGTCCAAGATGTATGCCATCCTGGGACGCATCTCACGAGGGAGGTCACCTCAGAGAGTATGTGGCCCCTTCCAGATCTTCCACGGTTGGGTGGCGGCTCATCTTGGTGGGTACACATTCCCAAACGCCATCTGTCCTCCGGGAAATGGCCTGCAACTGTCCCTACTGAACATCACCGGGGTGGCGCCGATGACGCTCAATGAGGAGGGTGTGAGAATATTCATTGGTAACCACACCAAATTCCACTTCAGCCCATTCCCCACCCCGGTAGGCCAGATGGTGGACAATGGGCTAGGCTCTCTGGAACAGTAGGATTATTTTCAAAGCATTCGGGGCGGGGTGCTCGTGGCTCGAATCGACGGGAAGGTGATCTGTGTGCCTTACATTCCATCCCGATTCTCCAGGAAATTAGGGTTCCTCCAAAGAATTCCGAAGAAGGTATTCACGGCTATCTCTCAAGAGAATAATCTATACGTTCTGCGCCAGATGTGGTTGATGCTTAGCACTTTCGGCTCCAGTGACGTCATTACTCTTCCTCCCAATGGGGTCGACGCTGGCTTAGCAACCGAGTATGCTGAGCACTAGACCATCGCGTACCCTGAGGGGCTTTTACACAAAAATATCCGGCAACTCGAGGCTACCCGCGCGGAAACTGGGCGACAGGGGAGAAGGCATGGTGCTGCTGGAAGGGGGGAACCAGGGGTGCGTCAAGCAGCGAGGTCTGCGTCGGCCGAGACTTCAGCAGCGGGGACATAACATGGTGCCACTGCGACCTCGTTGCCCGTAGGGGGGGCACATGAGGCGGCCATGGAGCTGCCCGGGAAGCATATAAGATACATCCACGAACCTTCCCAAGATGAAATTTTCCCGGCAATGTGGTCGGCCTGGATGACCCTACGACAATCACTGAGCGTTGAAGTCATCTGGCAGAAGATAATGCAAAATGGGATCCAGCTGCCAGAGGTTGGGCTCGTTCAAGTTACCGACTGGGTAAACATCCATTGGTGGCATGATTATCTGATGTCCATGGAAACGTACGTGCGCCAAAGGGATCAGCGTGCGGAGCCACCTTTCCTAGTGAATGTGATGCTCGGCCAGGAGCATGATCCGAAAGTGATGTCGCCGGGAGAAGGCGACAGTGACGAGGAGTCGGAGGGGGACGAGGAGACCAGAGAAGATGAAGTAGAAGGAGAAGATGAAGAAGAATAACCCAAAGGTGAGGGGTCACAGGGGGCGACCCACCAAGGGAGTCTCCGGGAGAGCGGCGAGATTGTCGGCTCTGATCTCGAAATAACCGATATACTCGAGGTCTGTCTCTGCCTTCATTCATTTCCCTTCTTCTTCCACCCCCTTTGAAATTTCCAACACATCTTTCTACCTCACTTAGGAGTTCTTAAGTGTTGGTTAGGCATCCCCACTAGAGCAGGGAGGAGAGGAACTGGTGGGACGAGATGGGGATCCGACACCCATCATTGAATTGACAAGCGCAGAGGGGTCTCCCATCATGGCGGCTCCTGTAGCGGCCAGAACACTGGAGGCCGACGATCTGGGTTCCTGTAAGTATCACGCATCACTAATGGAACTTTCTATCAAAAGATCCTAACCGATCAGGGTATTCCTTGGGCAGTGATCTCATCATTGGAGGCTAGTCAGGCTGTTGAGCCCAGGCCATCCGTGAGTGGACCAGTGGTGGACATACCACCTCATCCAGAACATACTTCCTATACTGAGTCGGCCCTGGAAATCGGTGAGTAGGGGGAAGTGGGCATCAGTAGCGCTATTCTTGAGGCGAGGCCAGAGGCCGACGGAGGCACCGTCGCTGTTGGAGTGAGAGAGGAAGGTCTCCCGGACGTCGAGGATCATATTCCTCACGAAAACATCCCTGAGGCAGATCCTACTGTCGACATGCTAGATGCCTTTCCAAGGTACTGACCCATTGACCCTGAGGAGATAGATGACTTAGACTCAAAGGTAGCCAAGGAGAGCCGGATTACATGGCGCAAAGGGTGGAAGTGTATCCAGCGCTTTCTCAGACAGCCCCAGTCGGATTGGCTGAGGTGGATGGGATCACTCCAGACCTGGCTACGCTTCGTGTGTGCCAGAGGGGATGATGCCCAGCACCTTCATCTGACGGTCTGTGATTACATGGCCGAGAAGATACGTGAGAGTAGTCGGTGCATCGACGTTTCCCAGTGTCGAGAAAGATCGACGAACGCCCGAGCATTGCTGAGGGTGTAGCGGGAGGTCCGAAACCTCGAAGGGTAGGCAGAAGATAAAGAGGCCTTCATTGCAACATCCTCGGAGCATTTGGAGCAACTGGTGGCCCAACTGGCTAATGCACAGGAACAACTGATGGAGGCGACTCACCAGATGACCATACTTCAAACCGAGCAGGCACATGCACAAGCTAGGGTTGGCGAGCTGCACTCTGTGGTGGATGATGGGGAGAGAGTCTTCAAGGAGTGAGAAGCGGTCCTGGAGGCTACCAGCCAAAGCGTAACAGCGTTGGAAAGATCGATCCATCACGCCGACCCTTAGGGGCTTGGTTTTGGCCATCTCATGAACTTCTGGCTTGTACTGCTCATCATCTCAATCAAATACATGGACAAATCCATTTATTTGTACCTTTGGTTTAATATGATCAACCATAATTCCAAAATAAATAACAACTCACCCATAATCTCCTGTGGGTCACACCCAATGCGAGAAGCAAAGGATACTTGTGTTATCATTTTTTTCCAACTGTGGGGCATAAACCAAGATTCTAGCATCCGAAATTGGGCCTGGATTTCTGAGGAGAAGACCTCAGACCGATTGATATATCACCTTCTCAATGTGCTCTGACATACGAGCGGGGAAATGTCGAGGGCATTGAAATCCATCCGAACATAGAAAGATCAAAAGGAAAGGTGAATCATGCTACCCGACTTCGGAACACTATGGGGCGCGACGATGGAGGATAACTGTTAAATGTGGTGGAAACGCAGAATCCATATCGTGTTGTCCTGGAATGGGGGCAATAAATGCGGGATGACCACTGACCATGTGCGAAACATGGGGCCAAACTCAAATATCACCGGTCAGTCTTCCGGAACAATGGCCTAGGCCAACAGGCGAACTATAGGCCTATCATCCATACTGCTACAATAGGAAGACCAAAGGTCTATCATCCATATTGTGGCATTAGGAAGACCAAAGTCTATCATCCATACTGTTAGGGTGTCCCATCAAACATGACCAGTCCTCTGGAACATTGGCCCAGGACAGTAGGTGGACCGTTGGTCTATCATCCATACTTTTAGGGGGTCCCATAGAACATGAAAGAGAATGAGGGTCCAAATAAAGGGACATGTAAAGCATGGAAAGTGGAGTGGTGGTTTGTTCGAACAGAGTCCAAAACTCCTGAAATTTCGCAACCCGGGCGGAGGCGCAATAGGCAGATGTACCAAACTGATCACGGATCGTCCCAATTTTCAGACAGGACCTCTCTGGTGAGAGAACATCCATTTACCATTATTACTATGGGGCATCCCAAACTTATTCGGGGTAGATGTCACGATTACACCACTTCCCAAGAAGTCAGGCTGAGGGGCCGACAATAAGGAGGGACAAAATTTGGTAATCCCTGGGGCTGGACCCAAGACAAAATGTCTGGGTGTTTCTATGTATCCGATAAGGATGATAATCAATCCACACATAGTTCTAGAAGCACAGTTTAACATCATGTAGGACAAAATATAGCTTAACGTCGTGCGGGATGAGGGACACATCTCATCTGGGGATAGGCACAGTAAGATGAGTAACCTGACGTGAATGAAGACAAAATCCTGCACCACACCGTACAATCCCACAAGAGAGACCGAGTCGTGGAATGCCAAGGGTCCTGAGGCCAGGCCTCGACCAGGGAGGCTTGACCAGCTTGCAGTTTAACGTCGTGTAGTGAGGACGACCATGCAGTTTGAGGTCATGCTGGACCATAAGGGTCTTAGTTTACGGTCTTAAAACTCAGACCAAAGGATAAGGGTAATGGGAGACACACTGTAAAGCGGTTGCAAAACCCAACGTGAATGGGGAAATGCCATGCTTACTATGTGCTCCTAGGGACGCGTTTAGGCCGAGAGACCGAACACGAAATGTTAGGTTGGGCCTGTAGGGAAGTTCCCAGGTGCACCTACGTATATCACAAGGATGAGAATCAATCCATATGTAGTTCTTGAAGGGTAGCGTCTTAACGGAGTGCAGCCAGGACGATGTCAGCATAGTTTATGGTCATGTGGTTGGACATGGCAGTATAGTTTAAGGTCGTATGGGTTGGACCTGGTAGCATAGTTTAAGGTCGTATGGCTTGGACCTGACAGCATTGTTTAAGGTCATATGGCTTGGACGTGGCAGCATAGTTTAATGTCCTATGTCTTGGACCTAGCAGCACAGTTTAAGGTCGTATGGCTGGGACCTGGCAGCATGGTTTAAGGTCGTTTGGCTTGGACCTGGCAGCATCGTTTAAGGTCGTATGGCTTGGACCTGGCAGCATAGTTTAAGGTCTTATGGCATGGACTTGTGGGAACACGCATGATGCGATAAAGAATACCTGATGTGGGTGAGGGTGTAATCCCATACCATCACCGTGCGTGATTCCGATAGAGGAGCCTCAAGCCAAAGGGGCCTACGAGGTTTCAACAATCAGGGGGCAGGAGATGCTAGCTCCCAGCTACGCTAGGCCCGAAACGAAATGTCTGGGTGACTCCTCGTTCCCCATGGGGATGAGGGTCATGCTGCATGCAACCTGTAAAGAAGAAACCCAAGCACATAATCTAGTGCTCAGATCGCGGGAGCCCCAAGAGACACTACTACGCAGCTTGGTCCGCTTGATGTTTGGGGGTGTACTGAGGGTTAGTACAAGGAGTGCCGAGATTCCAATTTGACATAGTGGGGAGAAAAATAATGTGAATCATGCTACCAACATTCAGGGACTAAAGAAGCCAGCGTGACGACTAAGGATTACTGCCAACCATGTTCGCAACACAGCATCCTATCGTGTTAGCCTAAAGATAGGGGCAAACAAATGAGCATCAACCGCTGACCATATTCGCAACACGGGATTTGTATCAATTTGTTTCCCGAAACCCTTGGTGGCATTGGCCCGTGATGGTAGGATATCCCTTAGGCGTTGTATCCATGCCATTCTTGGGGGTCCCTCCGGGTGTGAAATATGGTGGGGCCTAAATGAAGGGGAACACGAAGCTTGACAGGTATACGAAAACATGCCTAAGTCGAATCTGACAGTCCAGGTCCAAGACCAGAGTACTCTGAACACATTATCAGACCACTAGAAAGGGTCGAAGGGAACAGTCTGAGAGCGGCCAAAAGATGGCTGATTCCCGAGGGAAGGGCATGCCAAAAGACTGAGGCAACCGGGAGATCATGGGATCTCCTAAGAGATGGGGATGAACCTGAAATCTATGTGTTCAGGCGGTCTAATGTATCCTATAAAGATAGAAATCAAGCCACACATAGTTCTAAAGATGCAGTTTAACATCATTTAAGACGAAATATAGTTTAACGTCGTGTGGGATTGGGAAAGGATCTTAGTTTTAGGTCTTAGAACTCGGACCATGGGGGTCAGGAAAAATACCGTTTGAGGAACCTGGCGTTGGTGGGTGGAGTGACACACTCGCCATCCGTAGTCACTATGGAATACACACTATTGGGATAGACCTTATAGACAATGAATGGACCCTCCCATTTGGGCTCCAACATGGTTGGTTTCCTGCTGGGAATCATTGGCGCTCTAAGAGCCAGAACCAAGTCACCTTTCAAGAAGGAGCGGAGGCGAACCTTCTTATTGAAATCTCGAGCCATCCTGATCTATTGAATTTCCATGTTATGTAAAGCACGAATCCTACTTTCATCCAGCACTTCCAATTCTGCTAGACGGATTTCGGAAAATCTATCTTGCGCTTGCTGATCGTAGACCCTCGTGCGCAATGAGGGAAACTGGATCTCGATGGGTAGGACGGCCTCAGCTCCGTACACCAGGTAATACAGAGTCACCTAGTTGGAGTTACGAGTCGTCATCCTCTAATCCCAGAGGGTGTTGGGGAGGTTGTTCGGCCATCTTTTCTTGTTCTGACCAACCATCTTTTGCAGAATGTTAGATAGGGTTATGTTAAATGACTCGATCTATCCATTCGCCTGCGCATGATAGCGGGAGGTGTGGTTAGAGAGAATTTTGTACTTGGTGTATAATTTCATCAGCTCGGCTGCATATAAGTTGGATCTGTTATCCTTGAGGAGAGCGTGAGGTTCTCCAAATCGATAGATGATATTTGAGCTCATGAAGTTAGTGATAGAACATGCTTTGACTACATTGAGCAGGATTTCATCTGCCCACTTGGAGAAAAATCCGTAGCAGTCAAGATGAACCGGCATTGGCAGGCCGTCACCGGTAGGTAAGGTCCTACGACATCCAACCCCCAAACTGCAAAGGGCCAAGAATACTTGGTAGTATGGAGAGGCTCCAGTGGATGATGCATAAAGTTAGCTTGAACTTGGCAAGCATGACACCTCTTGGCATACTCGATGTACTCGTAGATCATGGAGGGCCAGAAGTATCCCAGCCTCCAAATCTAGTGGGAAAACTTCGACCTGGCCTGGTGGGCTCCACAGGAACCAACGTGCACTTCTTGCATGACCTATGGGATCTCGACTCCTTGAAGGCAACGGAGGAGAACACCATCAAATCCACGCCTGTAAAGGAGATGCTCAAGGTTGGGACTACTCTGAAGGGTGAACTTCGGCGCACAAAATCGGATTCACTCACGCTCGGCTCGGTCCGATAGAAGATTGTTGTGCTGGAGATATTCAACCAAGGACGTCCTCCATTCAGGAACTGTCTCGATTACAACACCTGAATCCCCCAAGGATCCTGACGTAGGGGCACCAGTGGTGAGATGGTTCACTCGCGGGCCACAATTGACCTCCAGAATAATAGGAGCAATGACTCTCCGGTGTGCCACGTGGATAATTAGGTCATCCTATTCGGGCTCCGCAAGTGATGCGGCCAGGCTGGCCAAAGCATCTGCTCGACTGTTCTGCGACCGGGGAATGTGAATGACCTCTGGCCGGGAGGGGAACTTAGCCATTAGATAGAGGTGCACTCCTGCAATGGCACAAGTTCTGCATTTCCAACAGCATAGTCACCATTGACCTGCTTGATGACTAGCACGGAGTCCCCTTTTACATACATATGGGGTATGTCAATCTCGAGATCCAACTCGAGGCCAGTGATGAGGGCATGATACTCTGCCTCATTGTTGGTGCAGCCTTCTGACAACAGAAATGAATACTGTAGAATGGATTGCTCCGGGGTGATGAAGACGATACCCAGGCCCACTCTGTTGAGCCTAGGATCATTGATCCTTCTACCGGTGGGGCTCCGGGAGGCACCGTCAAAGTGCATCTACCAACATGTGATGGCATGATCGACTGAGAGGATTGCCTCATCAAGAAAGCCTAGATCCAATGGCTGGTCTGCGGAGGTTGGGTGGGTAGCTAAGAAGTCTGGCAACACCTGTCCTTTGAAGGCCTTCTGAGGTACGAACCTATTGTCGAACTGCTGGAGGATCACCGCCCAGTGTGCCAACCAGCTGGTCAACATAGGTTCATTCAGAATATATTTCAACGGGTCTACCCAAGAGACCAGTTGTACCATGTGGTGCTGCAAGTAGTGCCACAATTTCTGCATGGAAAATACAAGCACCAGGCAGCTCTTCTCGATGGGATAATATCTAATTTCCACATCGAGGAGAATGCGACTGAGGTATTAGAGGCTATTCTATGTTCCCTCGTTGTTCTTCTGGGCGAGAAGTGCGCCGAGGGATCGCTCGAGGGCGGTCACGTAAAGGACTAGCGGCTTTTCGGAAACGAGTGGCATCAAGACCAGAGGTTGGATCAGATACTGATTGATTTCCTCAAAATCGATCTGACACTCTTCATCCCATTTATAGGTGGCGCCTTTCATCATGAGCCGAGAAAAGGTCTGACACTTGCCGGCCAGATTCGCAATGAATCGGCGTATATAGGCTAAGTGTCCTTGGAGGCCTCTCAGCTCTCGAATATTATTTGGGTGAGGCATCTAAATGATGGCATTGATCTTCTCCTGGTCAATATCGATGCCTCAATATCTAAAAACGAAGCCAAGAAACATTCCGGAGGTGACCCCGAAGGCACACTTCAACAGGTTCATCTTCAAGTGGCGAGAACAGAGGAAGTCGAAAACTTTCTCTAGGTCTTTGAGATCATCCTGGAACTGATGATATTTAACCACCAAGTCATCCACATATAATTCCACCATTTTCCTGAGAATCGGCTTGAATATGCGATTCATATCCCGTTGATAGGTGGCACCTGCATTCTTCAGGCCGAAGGGCATAACCTGGTAGCAGAAAGTACCCTGGGGGCCCAGAAGGCAGTGAACTCTTCATCCTAGGGGTCCATCCAGATCTAGTTGAACCCGTAGTACCCATCCATGAAGGAAAGGGCTTCGAACCCATCCGTGGCATCGATCAACAACTGTGTCACGAGAAGGGGAAAATCATCCTTCGGACAGTGGAAATTGAGATCGCAGAAGTCGATACAAACCCTGATCTGTCCATTCGTCTTCCTTACTGGCACAATGTTGGCTAGCCACCTGGGGTACTAGACTTCTTTGACGAAGTTGTATTTGATGAGATTATCAACTTCGACCTCAACCATGCCACCTTAAGAGGGGTTCATCTTTCTGGGAGGCTGCTTGATCCCGCGATGGTTTGCTGGAAGGCCAAGGCAGTGGACGGCTACCTGGGGATCTAGTCCTAGCATCTCGTCATAACTCCAAGAGAACACATCACGGTGCTATCTGAGAATGTCTACGTACTGTTTTCGTTCCTCGGGGGGCATAGTGGCGCTGACCAATGTGGGTCTTGGGTCTGCCTTGCTACCGAGGTTCACCTGCACTAACTCGACAACCATGGTGGGGATGCCCACATCAAAGGCAGGAGGAGCATCTTCCATGTCCTCTTATCAACTTGTCGAGGGATCATCCATGGGGGGAGTCGTTTCGGGGCTGCCAGACCCTGATGGGAAGCTGATGCCAACTTTGGAGGCAGAGGTCGTCACGTCAGAAGACTCATGAACTGCGGAGACCATGGCGACAAAGGCGGTTGATCCAATCCCATATGGCCTTCGGCCCAAGGGGCCACACATTATGACATCAAAGCAGTAGTGGCACGTTGGCTTGAGCCGGTCGATTCCGGTCTGGCGAAACAGACACGTATGACGTACTATCGTTGCCCTGAGCCTAACGTCCCGGTATCGTACCTGGGTAGGGGTCTCAGGGATCACTTGAGCCTGGTTGGTGTAGGAGTACGAGGTGATTTTCCACTGTCGCTTGGACCCAGAAATATTCCTTCCTCTGGTACCCGAAACAACAAGGCACTGCCCCATGTCGGGGGTCGTGGCCTCCAACCGATGGATTGGGAAGACATATGCATCGTCCAAACCTACCCAGGGATCACTCGTGACAGTGGCGGGCTAATCCTCACCTGCCAGGATCTGCTTTTCCTTGCTCTTGTAATAGTCAGCGTCCAGATAACAGGCTTCACAATAGGAAAATGGATATGCATCTCCTTGGAGCACACCCACTCGAGCCTTAAGTGAGTATTTGAGGCACTGGTGATACGATGAGGGGACCGCTGCTTGAAGGTGGAGCCATGACCTACCCATCAACGCGTTGTAGGCGGTGTCCTGAGAGACAACCATGAATTCGGTACTGGAAATTAGGCCACTGAACTGGGTATTCAAATCAATCTTTCCGAGTGGAGTTTTCTCGATCTTGTCATACCCCTGGATCCTGAGTTCGGAGGGAGTTAGATCATCCTCAGATAGGCCCAGCTTCCGTAGCGTCCAAGTTGGTATTAGGATAATTTCAGAACCCGTGTCAACAAGACAGCATTGGACTTCCACGCCATTGAACTGGTCGGTGATGTACAATGGGTGAATGTGCCCCTGTATGGGAAGGTCTTCATCTTCACCGTAAAACGAGATAACCACTTGACATTCAGTGTCCTCAATCATCTCGGTGTGGAAGGCTTATGCAGCCGCTACCTCCATCTCAAACTGGAGGGGGCTCCTTAGAGATTCAGCGATCACCTAACGCATTTCAGACGATAGGAGAAGAGCCTCAAGGATAGAAATACTTTCTATAATGTCGGCCAGGTGCTTCAGAACATCATACTTTCGAGCCAAACAAGAGATTCTGCTTACAAGAGGCTGCTCTGCGATTAGGGGCATGACGAGCCCTACCAGTGGGACCGGTGACTAACTGGTACTAGGCACATCACAATGTTCAGTAGTCAAAGCCTGGGAAGTGGCTTCCGGATTAGGGCCGGAAGGCTACAGTCCCGGATTAGGGTTGGAAGGCTGCGGTCGGACGGTGGCAAGGCAGAGCTGGTCGCGGCACGGCTGATGCGGTTCTGCCTGATCCAGCAATACAAACGGTGGAAAAGGCGAACCCGTCGACACCGGATTAAGGGGATACGTGTGATGAGCTCTGTATCAGGCCTACTAACTTGTCTCAGTAGTGTGCACAGCCTGACTAGAGGCAACGAATGTCATGCCCTAGAAATTCACGTAGCCACGACTCCGCTGATGTTGGCGATGGCTGGGGACATTGGGAAGGTCCACCTAGCGTTCCTCGTCGTCAGGAGTCAAAAAGGGATTTACCAACTCTACGGTGTTAACCGAAGTGTACCCCGGGCATTCACTCAAAGAGTCATCCACTACCGGACAGAGTCTCGAAGGGATCCCCATTTCTGGGGGCATAAAATCGCCAAGCGTGCGGGATGATGACGGCATTGGCAGGGCGTGTTCTTTCTTCTTGCGCAACCGATTGCTCTTCTGGGAAGAGATCGGTAGGGACGACGATGCCAAAGCAGCGCTCGCAGATTATGAGGGCTTTGGCTGACTCAGGCGGGCATGGATGATGCCATGGGCATAGGCGACTGTCCTGTGGGTCATCCAGTCATTATACTTCTGGGACCCATGGTCGGAATCCTATTGGCACTCATCCTCGTTGCCAGTGCTTCCATCTGATCTCATGAAGACATCTGCCACTTGCACCGGGGCTGGGCCCAACCTGACTATGTTGTTGTCAATCTGGTCTTGGATCCAGTATTTGAACACATAGAATCATTGGATGGTGTGCTGCAGGGTCCAGTGATAAGGGTATTAGTTAAGGTGATCAGTGAGACGCGCCTCTTCTGGCTTCCGACACTCAGGCAGCTGCACGATCCTCTGCTCCAAGGTGCTACAGAAATAACCATGGACCTTGGCCTCGTCCAACGAGTAACTCTGATTCCTTCTGTCTGGAAAGGGGGATCTTGGAGGCTAGCCATGACCAGGGGCTAGAGGAGCATTCCGAGGAGGTGGAGCCTGATTATCTTGCCTAGGTGGTGGCAGTGCGTTACGCGGAGGCGCCTGCCGATTTTGAGGCAGTCGCTGCTGGGCCAGACGCTGTGCCCGTGGGGGTGGACCCCTATGGGGCTACTGAGATGGCCTTACTGGTAGCAACTCTAGCTGTCTGGGGGGCTCTATCTGGGCCACAGCAGTGGGCTCGGCTCTGGCGGCTCTCATTGCAGGGATTAAAGGAGGCAGTGGGCGTGCCTGACTGGCCTGTTGCAGGGCTTCTTCGAGGTGTTGAGCCTTTTATGAGAAGTCTCAGAACCCTCTAGGGTAATTCTGAGTGATCATAGAATGAAATAGTTATGCCTTGATGCTTTCTACACACATTTTCAGTAATTTCTCCCGAGTTAATGGCATGTCAAGGGAGTACGTGAGCCCCTTCCACCGGGCGACGAAGTCCGCGACTCGCTCATCGGGCCTTTGTTTGCACCTGAAGAGGTCTGTGATATTTGTCTTCCAGGTTGTGGAACGGACCTGGTAGAGGAATTACAGGTGATAGTCCTCCCAGCTAGTCACAGATCCGATAGGGAGTCAGCTATACTAGACGAATACTGGTCCTTCTAGTGTCTGAACGAAGCAATGGATCTTGGCGGCCACTTGATGTGTCGGAGTCCCTAACATAGGCCCAAACCTCGAGTTAAAGTGGGCCAGGTGATGTGGCGGGTCTCCGGTCCCGTTAAAGGGGGCGAAAGTGGGGTTCCAAAATCTTGGTGGGGCCGGCATATCATCCACCCATGCTGGGTATGGCATTCCATCTGGTGGGATTGTCACCTGCCGAGTTTCCAGGGCCTCTAAGCGGGCGATGATTACTTCCATTAGATCATCCGGACGTGGATTCCTATCCTGATG
This sequence comes from Viscum album, assembly GCA_963277665.1. Taxonomy (NCBI): domain Eukaryota; kingdom Viridiplantae; phylum Streptophyta; class Magnoliopsida; order Santalales; family Viscaceae; genus Viscum; species Viscum album. Next base: position 295,280,741 of record OY728132.1, on the reverse strand, counting down.
GGGATCTCTAACAACAAGTGTATTGTCAGGATCTTCAATCCGTTAGTCAAGCTCAGTAGCTCGTGGGGTGGCTGGTGGAGCGACTCTCGGGGCAGCGGGAGGAAACCGAGCATGGTCCCCCCAGGTGATCACACCGCTCGGGTGGGTTCGACAAAATGTAGCGCGCCTTCTTGCCATGGGCTCTGGCCTCTCCCCTTTCGGTGAATGCAACATGGACGCGGTTTCCCGGGGGAATCTCGTCCTCAAGGGGTAGGTGCTCCTGCCCATGCTGTCCTGGCCTAAGGTTACCGTAGTCAAGCCGCCACTCTGCAATGCGTTCGGCCAAGATCTCATCAACCAGCCTTTTTTTATCAGCAAGATGTTGGCGTAGCATGGCCTTCTCGAGGTCTTCCTCTTCCTTTTGTACTGAGGAAGATGGGTCGGTAAGCTTGACAGACCCGATGTTCTCTTTACCCTTGCCGATGTTTCGGCTCAGTGTTAGTGCCTCAGTGGGTGTGGGGAGACCTAGGGGGATCCTCTGTTGGCGAGTAATCCTCCCAGATGGGCCCAGCAGTGGCTTTTCCTCAGGGGGCGAGTCCCCACTGAGGATCTCCACACCGTTTCCCTCATCTGAAAGGTCAGCCATGTTGACCGCCACAGCCATTGGCGATATTCCCTCAGGGCCGCCCAGTGAGCCAGGTTGGTGGCGGATCGCACAGAAAAGAAGGGCAGCGTACTGCCCCCATCCGCGGACGTGCGTGTGGGGGTGGCTTCCTCGATAACCTTGCGAAGTACTTGAAAACTCTGGATGCATTTTTGCTAGAGGGCCCCGTGGTGGCTGAGTGACTCGGGGTGCCAAACCGCGGGGAGCGCAACCAGGTCGACCCGACGGCACTGCTCACCGATATCCACGAGATGTGCTTGACTCCCGGGATAAGGCGCTCACTGATGGAGAAGACGGGAGTGAGTCACCCGGAGAGTCTGGCGGAAACATTCAAACTCTCCCGGGGTGAGTGACTCTAGAATATCAAAATCCGATCCTACGACCGGCCAAAACTTCCCGGGGAAGTGGCCCGCTGCGAGGATGGTCCAGAAGCTCCATGACTCTGGTTCATGATCCAGCCCTTGCTTCCCTTTCTCATCAACCGAGAATGGTTGGGGAGCTGGCAACGTCGTCGAGGCAGGCCACCGGGCTGGTGGGCTGGCCGACGGGGAATACAGCAAACAGGCCGATTGGCCGCCGATCCCTGAGTCATCCTCCAAGGGTTTTAGTGCCCTGGCTGCCACGTCACGATAGGATGGGCAGGAAAACATGCCTCATGTCACAGTATAGGTGCTTGCCGAGGGTGTGTCATGTCGCGACTCTTCCGTCGGTCCCCAGAAAAGTTCCCCACCCTCCCTGACTGAGGTGGCAGGTGCTTCCGGGGAGGCCACTGGTAACTGTGGGTTTGACCCTTGGGGGTATGTCAAGTCCTCGTCCTCCTTGATATACCTTCTAAGGGAGGAGGGAATCATACGTATCTTTCATTCGGAGAGTACAAGGCTGACACGCCGCGTCCCCATCCCTGCCCTCGACTCAAAGGGTTGGGGGGAAGGTTCCATCGTCGAGTCGTACTCTGGCTCAGAGTCCGAGAAACGGTCTTGTCTAATTTCTGTCCGGACTCCCCTGAAATTCCACTTATGGTGACGATGCCCCACCTTCCTGCCCCTGGGTGGCTCCTCAGGGTAAGGATGATTTCCTTCAAAGAGTCCCCTGGCCACAATAGCGCTGGGGCAGAGGAGACTGAAGGCTGGGGTGCGAGAAGCACCGGGACAGATGTCGAAAGGGTCATGGGGAGGACCTCCATGTGAGTGAGCGACAGGATACGCAACAACTCCATACTCGCGGTAAGTGGTAGGGGGAGTGACCACATACCCAGTGCAGTGGGTGCTGGAAAGATTCATACCCGGAGCATAGCTGTCGCGAAGAAGCCTTCGGCTTTCCGGATCAGTGGCATGGAATGAGCCTTCATGGTGGGTGGCACTATCGCGGATTGGTCCGCGGTGACCATTGCATGTGCCCGCGACCGGGAGAGTCGACCCAACCTGCCTACAGGGCGGCCGGGGCCTCGATCCCAGTCGGGCATGTGACTGCCCCTACTCAACATGTGCCGGGGTATGGTAACAGGAGTCAGCAGTGGGTCGGGCCACAGTGGATGCTGACATTGGTGCCCTAGGACGGGCATTCTCTTCTGCTCGCGCCCGACGCTGGCGTTGGGTCAGATGGGTTGGAGCCGGTGGTACGAGCATGATGATTTCCTTCTCCTCGGCCCAGGGAGTCGGGCGGTGGTGTCGACGCAGCCTGGCGGGGGATCTTGCCGTTAACCCCTTGGACGGGTCTCCGATCGGGTGGACTCAGATATCCCCCACCTCATTGGTATAGGGGAGGGATGTGTCAAGGCGGTCTGGGGATAGGCTCCCGAAGCGGTTGAACGTCGGAGTGGGGAGCAGTGACTCCATGTGCGGCCCTCTGGGGCGGCGACGATGGTGAGGCGCAACCGCCTCTAGATCCAAACGGGCCATGCCCCTAGTGGGGATGATCCCTTCCTCATCGTACCTACGAACCAGGTCATTGATCACCCTTCGTTGGATGATTTCTAACAGGGAGAGGGGGAGTGAGCGGCCGACAGTCGTAGCAATCGGAGTCGGAGTGACTGTGGAAAAGGTGGGACCGCGCGGGGTAGTGTGTCGGTACTGCCCCTCCACCTTCACCGGTGGGCATGTTGAGATCGAGCTCCGAATGCAGTGATCTGATTTCTGGAAGTAGGGAGATGAACCCATTAGTACGAACATGAAACGAAATCGACAACAAATATCCCATCGTCATTCCGTCTTCCGTGGTCGGTGAGAGGGATCCACGTTGACGACGTCGCAGAACAGAGTGATCAACATCCTAACTGCCTCAACCCCTGGCGGGTTTCATGTCCCGGTGATAGGTTCCCGGACCTGGTGACATGCTAATCTTCCAAAACCCTAAATACTACCAGTCTCTGTATTGAGGAGAAGAGCATTCACATTGGGTTCACCATTTTCTGTTTCCGACGCTTTTACGCAGGGGCGCACGCGGGCGTGTCCGTCATGATGGGAGGACGCACGGCTTGTTGCCCCGGATTCGCACTTTCCAAAGGTGGGCGACATCCGTTCCTTGTTTAGGGAATTCTGTTCCTTGATCGAAACCGGGATGATGGGATGTCGGTTCTTCCTTCCGTGGATTCCTCCTCAGAGCTCGTCACCTAGTCCGAGTCTCCCTCATAGATTTAAGGCGGGTTCGTGAATCTCGTTCCCAGTGCCATATCTGCATGGATGCTAGTTAATTACGCTGCTTCCGTCGAGATGCTCCAAGGGGTCTTGTCGAGGAAGCAACCTTCGGTGAGGAGAATGGTCATGTTGGGGTGTCGTTGGCATGTCCTAACGCTGGGGGATTGGCATGTCTGTCTTCTGTCCCTTATCGTAGGGCTTCTCGAGGGCGCAAAAGCTCGAGGCATCCCACATCGAACGTGGGGGTTGTGTACCATATGAGGTTTTCCTTAGCTTCCCATGTTTAACACAGGGTATCCCATGATTTTAACATCTTGTGGAGACGGATCAGACTGATCGGAACACTGGGAGTGGATCAGATTGAAGGACCCCCTAGGGGGAGCACTGATGTTGGGAACATCACGTGGGCGGCTTCCCAGATACTATGGAGAGGAATGAGGTGGCATGATCTCACTGGGATGTGGAGGCCTGGGTAAGGATCAGGATGGGTGATGGGGTGATGGGATTGAACCTCATGGAGGCTTCCTACGTATCACCATGGCAGGGAATCAAAGTCCACATAGTTCAGGGCATACAGTTTAATGTCATGCCGGACGAGATATAGTTTAACATCATGCGGGACGAGATACAGTTTAACGTCATGGGGGACAGGATACAGTTTAACGTTATGCAGGACGCGATATAGTTTAATTTCATGCGGGACGGGATACAATTTAACGTCATGCGGGATGGGATACAGTTTAACTTTAGGCTGGACGAGGTCATTTGGGGCTTACGCTCTGAGGCGGCCCATGGTGGTCGGGGAACCGATGTGGAGACGTCAGAATGACTAGGTGGTGGGCTTGAACCTCATGGAGGCTTCCTACGTACCATGCGTTAGCACGGATCAAAGTCCACGGAGTTCACTGGGATGGGGCTTACGCTCTGAGGTGGACCGTGGTGGTCGGAGAACCGACGTGGAAAGGTCGGAATGACCGGGTGTTGTGCTTGAACCTCGTGGAGGCTCCCTACGTACCATGCGTTAGCACAGATCAAAGTCCATGTAGTTCGCTGGAATGGGGCTTACGCTCTGAGGCGGCCCATAGGAGGATGTCATGGTCAATGCGCGCTCTAAGCCCACGTGAGTCATGCTCGGTGTGAGAAACAAGAGGAATCAGGGACCAGATGATCACGTCGTAATGGGTTCATTCGTGAGAAGCGGAAAGGGGATTACCCGTTGAGTGGCCCAAAGAGGAAATAGGGGCTTACACGTGGTTAGCGGCCCTTTGTGTCGGGGCTTACTCCAGGATGGAGGCCCATGGTGCGACAAAGCGCAGTGGGAAAGGGACTCCACCAGCTTTGGCAGTGGGGAAGTACAGAGGTGCATGGGTGCAACCTTCCGCAAGAGAGGCTAGGGGTTTATACTCTCAGGCAGCCCTTCCCCCATGGAAAAATGCCACTCCGACAAGGAGGATCTCATTCCATGTGAGGAAGAATCCATTCCCGTGGAGACGAGTGGCTGTAAAGAATTTTCGAGATGGGGGGACCCTGCGTGCGAAGCACGGGGTCGTACGACAGTTTAATGTCATGTGTTAAGGGTGAGGTGATTAGCAGTTTAACGCCCTGCAGCTTGGACGAGGTGGGTTCGCTCCACACCGCTAGGGATTACATGCCCAACACCCTCTACCCCCTGTGGGAGGGAAGGCATCGGCAAAGTCATGGGGAAGGGGGGCCTCAAGGCGAACCATCGAGGGGTCCACATTTGCATGGCTATGTGAAGAAGAAATAGTCATTAGTGTGCCTATGTGGAGAAGAATAATCCAATGCAATGCCACGGGAAACACCACCCAAGGGACCTTGAGGTTACTTCGTACGAGCTTGGAAGGACGTATGGGAAAATAACGCATGGTGCGCATGCCCGACAGGGAAGACATCAGGTGCCGGCACGGAGAGGCAGCCAAGGGGCTTCAAGGTAAAGGGTCCTGGGTGTTGCATGCAAGGAGAATGTTTACACGCAAAACACCGGGATGGCGCGCAATAGGGCCAGAAGATTGCGCGTACAGAAGGAGATTGCGTGCACGGGGCAAGGATTGCACGCAAGGGAAGAACCCGGAGGAGTGGGAAAATTCACTTAAGATAGTGGAGTTGCGCGCAAAGGCCACCCCCGATGAATGTTTGCGCGAAACAAGGAATTACCTGGAAGTCATATTGCACGCCGGGGAGTCTGAATTGCGCGTACGAGAGCCATTCCGAATTCCGCAACCCCAATCCGTTTGGGGTCGCCTTCTATTTATAGGCGCCTGCCGGTGAGGAATCCAGGCGGTGCATGAAATCTTACGTGCTGGGAATGGTCGGTGCACAAGACATCACCCCGTGGAACTGGGAGGGCAAAATTGCGTGCACCACCGGCTCGATTTCGCGAGTCTCGGGGATGCTTTGTGCGCACAACATTATTTCGCGCCAGCCCTCCTTTATTTTGTGCACCGCTTTCAGGGCCTCAAAACTGGGTCTCTAATTCCGAATATGACTTCACGTTGTCATTTTGAAACTTCCTCTGGGAGTTACGGACTTTTTTGGTGTCTACAGTCTTTTAATAGGAAACATCAAAATAATAGTTTTATAAGATAATCACTTACCTTGATCCTGACTGAATATGAACATTACTTATATTACAAATTAACAAACATAGGATTATTATATAGTTTCTTATAAAGCCCTTTCATGTTTATTATAACTTCTATTTCAGTTATTAGCAATCATTATAGAATTATAAAATACCATATTTTCACATTTGGTTTTTTGATGATATTTGATATATTAGTCCAAAATGTCTTTAGTAGGTTGACTATGATCATATTTTTAATCATACCATAACCTCAAATATATTATTAACGTATTAATTATCATTTTTATTCATAAATTATACTTTTAAAACTAATCATGTATGATGGTTAGTAAAAATGAACCATGTTATATTCAAGGAGACGATAGGTCTTATGTACGCATCGATATTTGTTTTGTTTTTAAAAACAATCATATGGTATTGAAGATAAGTTTCATTTTCTAGTTAAATAATTAACATAATATATTAAATATAATATTAATTATGGATGTATACATATATATATATATATATATTCTATGTGATGTGGATATTAGAATGTATCACTTCGCTTCGATGAGAGAGTAGTTGACATGTACTCACAAACTACGCAATAATTTTCGAGTGAATGTAATTATATGAAATTAAATGATAAATTATATTTTATGAATGAATTTTTCTAATTAATATCATAAACTAACATCAATTTCGTCATTGTAACCTTCAATACTATGTGTTTATGGAAAATGAATCACATCGGTCTGTGAGGCGTTATTCCACTATACACATGAACGATGGATTTCTTCCCCATTTGATGGAAAAATAGTATGTATATAATTTATTACATTAAAATAATAAACAAAAATATATGGGTCAGATAATTTTATTACTCTATTATAATGAGTTAAAAATATTTTTATTATGTGTCTGCAAAAATTGACGGGGCTTGATTTTGAGGCCTGTTGTGTCCGAAATAAAATTTTGAACTTCATTTAAGGTACGTTCATTAAACATAGGGGTGAATGTTTTTAACTTTTGAACCTGTGCTCTGAATTGAAATATGAGGACACCGTTGAATTCGCAGTGTCTAGATTCGCTTAAGAGATGCTTCACCTCAATCGTAGTTGGATGGGGGAAAAAGATAAATTTTGTACTTTAAAAAAATAATAAAATAACTTGACAAAGTTATTTTATTTCTTTCCTTTAAATATTGAGTGGCGGTGGTAGCACCCATGACTTGTCAATCCTTTTAATGGCATGAATCTTCTGTTTTGTAACCTTGAAGTTGTAAAATTAAATGTGGATCATAATTGAACCACATTACTGTCATCAAACACGTTTGGATCCTCCATGTATTTAATAGAAGCATGGGCATGGGCTTTTGGCATGAAGGTAAGGAACCTCTGATGAAGGGTTGTAGCATCTTCCACTGAGGAATAGAATCTTGGACATCAACATCGAAGGAATCGAATTAGGAACTACGAACGCAGGTTGCTATGTCAATAACAGCTTCTCCTTCCACCAACGTGACTTCTCCAACAAAATCCGAAGTATGGGTTTTATTTTATCAAAGATTAGAATTGATGAATTCAATAATATCCCACTTTTTATAATGCTAATTCGGTGGGAGAAGGCCAAAAGAACAATTTCGGACACTCTATAGCATCGTTCATGTTGTGTTCTATGAGGGAAAAATTTCCAACTCGACGGAAAGCAGAAATCGGGAGGCATGGAATGAAAGCGATATCCCAAGAGGCCCATAGGCACGTCTGAAAGTAATAAAGTACCACCGGAACCCACCTAGTGGACTACAGAAGTTTCTCCAGCACTCACCGGCCATGGAAGGAGCCAACACCGCACGGTGGCATGACGGTCAAACAGGCGGTCGGCTCTCGGCCATCCCTGGAGGCGGGAGGCGTCACACCATCGCACACCGTGGTGGCTAGGCCGTGGCTACGAAGCCGAGGCGATGGAGGGGACCTGATCCCTATGAGTCACATGTGTGAAGAGGCTCCACCACTTGGTGTCACCAATTAAAGATCATAATAACTCTTTGAGCCATTCGGGAGGTGGACCATGTGACCCACGTGCGGGCCACACCGGCCGACGGGTCGGGCCACCACGGCCCGGTCCGACAAGGCCAGCCCTGGTAGGTTTGGGATGAACCATGATGGGTCAGATCCGGACTGACCGGGTTAGACCAAACCCTGACCATCTCAGGCCCTAATACACTTAAAAGGTGGTATCTTGTCAATCAGACATCCGTTTGATGAACCAATTGCGGCATCAGGATCCTTGGAGTGAGATGATCATTTTGAGATACTCATTGAGTGTTTTGGATAATGTTGATGTATGGGCAGGTTGGATCGACCACAAATCTCACTGGGCCCTCGACACTAAAATTCCAATAACTTATAGACCGGGCATCCGGTTGACGCGCCGTTTGTTGTGTTGGAACTCTTAAGTCATGAAGGATCATTGGGTAACTTCTACTCGGCACTTTGTGCTGGCTGGATATGACTGATGGATTGAGGAGATTTTTCTCCCAGAAAAAAGTGTACTACGAGCAGGAATCCTATGGTTGACTGTGATGTGAAGAACGTAGAGGGATTTTATGTTAATCAGCACCGACCGATTTTATTTGAAACAGAAATGAGCAATTCTTTGTGAATCAGCATCGACCGATTCTATGTGAATCAGCACCCATAAATTATGTGTGAATTAGCACCCAACGATTCTTTTTGAATTAGAACCGAGTGATTCTATGTGAATCAACACCAAATAATTCTTTGTGAACCTGCACCGAGAGATTCTGTGTGAATCATCACCAAGCAATTCTGTGTGAGTCATCACCAAGTGATTCTATGTGAATTATAACTGAGTGATTCTTTGTGAATCTGCACCACATGATTCTGGGTGAATTAGAACCTATAGATCATGTGTGGGCCTTGAAGGGGTTAGTACATATCGATCCTGTGTGGCTCAGCACCAGTTCCTCTTAACAGAGTAAGATGATCTATCCTAAATACTAATCAACAATACTATTGTACTCAGTTATACATAGTTTGAGCACTGTCTAATGCTTTGTGATTTGTGATTCAGATCATTCTTGTGGTTTTCCATTGTGGAAATATGAGTTTCCTTCGAGGGGGTCTTAGGGTCCCTACTAGGTATTGTTATACTCACCCCTACACGGGATTTGCAGACACCTTGTTGTGTCTTGTCCAGATTATAGGCATCCTTGGCTAAGACTCGGGGAGCTAAGACCTGACGGTGGAGTCCAGTGATGATTTACAATGGAGAATTGTGGAGATGATATGTACATACCCTTCTGGTAGGATTCCCGATAGACGATCACCGGAGATACTTTATTTTTTTTCTGTTGTATTGTATCTTTCAGTTGAGATTATATTCTGGCCCCTTTATTTTCAGTATACACTTTTACTTCAACTGTTTTATTATGTGGTTAAATTTTTTGTGTAGGTAGTTTGTGTGTTTGTAAAGTACTAAAGGAAATTCATTCCCTATTTAGGTATACACCTTTCCAGTGCTAGTCGCCAACCCCTAGCCTATGGAATTCAGTCTTGGGGTAGTCACGCCATGGGCCACAGGGGACAGATCATGACAAAGTGGTATCAGAGGAGTTGGTTCAATCGATAAACTAAGACTCGGATCATTCCAATAGAGATATGGTGTTATTTTATTGAGTGTTCTTTTCATTTCAGGGAGTCATATGTTGGTTTAGTGGTCGGCATATCCACACACCAGGACTCAGAATTTTGATTTCCAACTCGGTGCATGAAAAACTGATTGTGTGTGTTTTGGAAATGTTTTACATTTAATATCATTAGAGTCAGATCACCTGGTATAACATATTGAACCTGGAGAACCATTTTTTTCAAGATTCCGTCACGTAGAAAGACAAAAAAGATTCTCGAGAGAGTACATGATGATGGCCCACTGAGCGATAAGACTACGGTGTAGGGCCCTCTTACTGTTTTAGCACCTTCGGGTGGTGCACCAACATCACCACAACCCTTTGGGTAGTATTTTTTACCATCCCCACTAGCGGACGGTGTATGTAGACTGATAATGTTGCATGATTTTCATCGGTATAGACCTATGAGGATTCGAGGTGAGACAGAACCTCAGGTAGCTGTGGATTGGCTGGAGGATGTGGGTAGAATCTTCGGCCAATTTGGGACACTAGTGGGCCAGATGGTGATCGTAGTTTCTAGTCTTTTCATGGGCATGATTGGAAGACGGTGGATCCCAATGATCTAGTTAGATGATGAGGTGACCCTCTCCTGGATAGACTTTGAGAGTCTCTTTGTGGTGGAGATCCTTCCAGTGACACTACGCTCTGTGCATATCCAGAAGATGTTGCACATACAGTAGGGACGCTTATCACTGGCCCAATACTCAACGAGATTCACTGACCTCTCGCTCTACTCCATAGAAATGGTGTAGGACCCCTTCTTCATGGTCCAGACCATTTATTAGGATCTCCATATAGAGATCTGAGCATTGATGATATCGCTCAATATCCTGACAAAGGCTGGAGTGCTCGAGCATGCATTATTGGTGGAGAGATTCTTAGATGATCTTGTACTAACGGTGAGAGCCACAAATAGATGACAGTTTTTCGATTCATCTTCTTCTAAAATATTGCAGATAACACAAAAGTCTAAGGGGACTAGACCTTCTGGAGGCTGACCCCATGATGCATGGTTGGAGGTGCAGAACTCTTGAGGCAGAGGGGGTCAGAAAGGAAGAAGATTGTGCTGCACGTGTTTCGTCTAGGGCCACATGCCTCATGACTACCCGACCCTCTCTACCGATGATCAGAAGATGGTTGAGGTACCACTGAGGCAGTGGCTGTGGTGTGATCTAGGAGGTCTGTAGGGCGGAAGATGTGGTAGAAGAGAAGGTCGTGCAGCAAGTGGTGGACGACAGATTGAGAATCTAACATCACCACCACTAGGTGGTCCACCCTAACCACAAAGAGCAGGTGGATTGGGATGATCTCAGATACGGGTGTAATGGGCCTATAACCACAGTTCACTGTAGATTATTATAGGTTTGATCTATGTCTACTCCACCCTAGCTGCAATAGTTATAGAAAAATGTTCCAGTAACTCTTTCATTTCCATGGAACTTGTTCGGAGCTCAGAGATTCTGATGGAGCCATTGGATTTATCCTTATAATTAGAGACTTTTATGGGAGATTATTCGATGATTACACACCGATGCAGACAATGTGAGATCACTCTAGGAGGAGAGTGATTTGGCTGGGATATCCTAGTAGCAGCATCGAGGCCTTATGAGGTCATCTTTTGTATGGACTAGCTATCCACATTCCATGCTTAGATTGATTGTTTTACGCACAATGTTCTCTGTGTCCATGAGGATGATATCAGGTTTACCTTCATCGATGAGGAGGAAAAATTTGCATCATAGGATGGAATTACTTGGACGAGGATGTGTCCAATCACTCATCAGTTTTCTAGCCTTAACCTTAGAGCAGTTGACGTGAGGTGACTGAGATATCCTATAGTGGTGGACCAGTATGATAATTTTATTTTTGATGATGTCACTAGACTACCTCATCATAGAGAGGTATACTTTTACATTTACCTATACTCTGGGATGGCAGGGATAATCAGACCATCATATTGTATTGTTCCTGTGGAACTTCTTGAGTTGTTGGTACAATTGGAGAACCTTTAGAGGAAGAGTTTCATAAGGCCCAGTGTTTCTCCTTGGGCTTCTCTGATTTTGTAAGCCAAGAAAAAGGATGGGAGCTTGGGGAATTGTGTGGAATATCATCACCTGATCTTGGTTACCATTATGAAAAAGTATCATCTTCTCAGGATTTATGATCTCTTTGACGAGGTTAAGAGAGCTCGATTGCTTTTGAAGATAAACCTCAGATCAGGTTATCATCAGCTAAGTGTATGAGATAAGGACATACCAAAGACATCCTTAAAATATTGGTATGGTCATTTTTAGTTCTTGGTGATTCCTTTTAGGGTGACCAACACTCCCACAGTGTTCATGGGGATCATGAACAGGTTATTTCAGCATTACCTCAATCACTTCATGGTAGTCTTTATTAATAAAATCTTTCAATACTCGGCGTCAAAGTAGGTGCACACCACACACTTGCAGATAGTTATATATACACTCTGAGAGCATGAAATTTATATAAATAACACAATGTTCCAGTTTTGGATACAGATAGTTCACTTCCTGGTGCACGTTATCTCATAGGCTGGAGTGTTGTGGATCCGGTGAAGATAGGGGCAGTTCTTTTTTGGGTTCCACCCTGTAGTGTGACCGAGGTGTGGAGATTTTTGGGATTTCCTAGGTACTACTTGAGATATGTAACTAACTTCTCTTGGGTATCGAAACCCTTGAAATCCTTGAAAAAATGGGAATTCATTTTTATTGATGAATAAGTTATAGTAGAGTTTTGAGGAGCTGAGGTATAGACAGATGAGTTCCACCATCTTGAGACTACCACAAAATGGATTTGCATATGTAGTTTGCTGTGATACATCAGGGACTGGACTATGTTGTGTCCTGATTCAGGAGTGAGTGGTGATCGGCTATGGATCTTTCAATTTGAGACAACACAACAAGAACTATGCTACCCATGACCTGGAGTTAGCATCGGTGGTCTTTGCAGTAAAGATGTGACAACACTAATTTATTGGCAAGTTTTTACAGTATACTCTGATCAATGGAGTCTCATGTATATATTCTCTCAGAAGGACCTGAACCTGGGATAGTGATGATGGATATTGTTCCCCCAGGACTATGGCTTTGAAATAGACCACACTACTAGGAAGAATAATGTAGTAGAAGACGCACACAACAGAAGTTCATGTCTACAGTTGCTGAGTGAGGAAACAGAGCAGCTAGCTGCATTGTAGTAATCATTCGTGGATAGTGATGGAGAATCTTACCTCCAGTCTATGACTGTCACTCCCCCAATTCATAAGAGAGTGTGGGAGCCTAATCTTGGGGATGTAGATTGCGAGTCCTGACATGCTCTGATATCGTCCGGACATGATTCTAATATATTTTATAAAGGTGAGGCGAATGTCATCCTATTCAGAGGACACAACATGGAACGAGATACACTATGAAGGGATGTGTTGATATAGTTCCATACACCCCATTTAACGGTACATCCGGGAGTGGAAATAATGCACAAGGACCTTCGGCATCAGTACCGGTGGCCAAGGATGAAGAAAGCAGTGGCAGAGTTTGTATCTCAATTCCTCACTTATCAGCAAGTGAAGGCCGAGCATCAGGTACCAACTGGATTACCTCAACCACTTGAGGTAATAGAGTGAATGTGGGATGGAATATCCATGGAGATAATGATCGGGCTACCACGTATTTCTAGGGCCACGATTCCATTTGGGTGATCATTGACTGAGTCACCAAGCCATCCCAATTCCTACCCATCTGACAGTAAGGATCAGTAGAGAGCTTGGGATGTCTCCACATACATGGGATTTTACGACTTCCTGGGTTCCATTGATAATTGTCTCCGATCAAAATTCTCATTTTAAATCTCACTTGTGTAAGGGATTGTAGGAGGCGTTCGGGACTCAGCTACGCTTGAGTACCAACTTCCACCCTTATAAAGATGGTCAGATGGAGCGACCATAAAGGAACTCGGGTACATGATTCATGATTGTGTCCTCGATTTTGGACATAGTTGGGAGGACAAACTTCCACTGGTAGAGTTCTCATACAATAACATTAGTCACTCCACCATCTACATGGATCTGTTTGAGGCCCTGTATAGGTGACCATGACGATCACCCCTTTGCTGGATATACCCAGGAGTGTCAATAATTGTGGGTCCAAAATTGGTATAGGGTACCATAGAAAAGTTATAGATCATCCAGGAGAGTATGAAGACTACACAGATCTGAAAATAGACATATGACGATAGGAGATAGAGACCCTTATTGTTTTAGGAGGGAGGCCATGTTTTCTTACATGTATCACCCGAGGAGGATTACAATTGATTGGATGGGTGGAGAGTAATCTCTGAGGTACATCGGACCCTAACAGATCCCTAGAAGAGTGTGCGAGGTGGTATATAGTCTAGATATTCCCCCACAGATACACCAGGTTCATAATGTTTTCCATGTGTCGAAGATGATGAGGTATGTGCATTACCCATCACACATTATCAATTGGGGAGAGATGGACATCAATGATAGGTCAACCTTACTAGAGTTCCTGCTGGAGATACAGGATTGGTATGAGTGAGTCCTTCATGGGTAGTTGATTCCTCCTGTGCGAGTTTGTTGGCAGCCCTAGAATCTCTAAGAAAGAATGTGGGAGCACGAGTCTCATATATGTGCTTAGTACCCCCATGTGTTTCCTAGTTTTTTTGTAGATTTCAAGGATTAAAATACATAAGGTGAATAGAATGTAATGACCCAAGAAATTCCATGTATTTTTTTAATTATTTATCATTATTACGAGTCTCCAAAAATTGAAGGTGCTTGAATCTGAGGCCCGGTGTTCTCGGAATGGATTTTTGAACTTTATTTAATGTACATTCAGTAAACGTAGGAGTGAAATTTTATAACTTTTGAACTGGTTATCATAACTATAATCCAAGGACACCGTTGATTCCGTAGCACTGGTATTCAATTAAGGGAGGCTTCACCTCGACCGAAGTAGGTTGTAAGAAAAAGATAAATTTTGGACATTACAAAAAATTATAAAATAACTTAATAATTTTTTTATTTCTTTTTTTGTAACTATTGAGTGGCAGTGTTAGTACCCATGACCTGTCAAGCCATTTAATGTATTGACACTTCTATTTTTTATCTTCAACGTAGTAACATTAAATGCGGTTCATAAATGAACCCCACAAATGACATGAAACATGTTTAGATTCTCCATCTATTTTAGAGTTGGAGAGGTGTTGTACCACTTATCAATAACCCTATAGTTGGAAAAGGTACATGTTTATTCAATGTTTATCAGTTGAAGAGGTATGTTCATGAACCATCACATGTCATCGACTGGGGTGAGATGAACATTGATGATGGAGCAACTTTTGCTGAGTACCCAGTGGAGATTTAGCATCAAGAGGAGATGATCCTTAATGAGAGTTTTATTCATTTGGTGTGTGTATGGTTGGATAATCAGAATATCAATTATAGCTATTTGGAACAAGAGTCTCATATTCTAGCTAAATACCCTCATCTTTTTTATTAGCCTTGGTTTTTTATTTTTTGGAACAGAAATCCCCAAGGTGGGGAGAATTAAATATCCCCTATTTATTTGTGTATTATTTTTAAATATTATATTGATAAATTTGAAGAATAGGTTCTTTGAAGGATTTTGATTTTGAGGCCCAGTTGTTTCGGAACAATTGTTTGAAAAAATATTAATCTTTTTCATATCACTCACACATAATTTTCCTAAAAAATTGGAATAACAGTTAAACATATTCTAGGATCTGAAATATGATGGAACCATTGATCACATAATGTCTTGGATACCATCAAAAAAATATAACAATGGTCAGTGGGGGTCAAGTGCCGAAAAATACACTATGGACATAACTATAAATAAAATAATTAATTTTTTTTTGTAGTCATTTTCATGAAAAATATAATTATGATGAAATATTAGGATCATATGCACAAACCTAGGAATGATAGTGAATCAATAGGGATAGATACGGAGAATCCATTCAATCAAGATATGATGAAACCACATATCAACGTTCAATGAATTTCGTTCTTGACATATCACAATGAAGACAATGCAATGAAATGTCTTCATTAGTGAGGGATCCAAATAAAAGTTATCATGTGTTATTTTGGATTCCCCCCATAATTCTTGAATTCAATGAAAAACATAGGAAAACCAATGAATATGTTGATGTGTGGTTCAATGGTATCCTTGTGGGATTGGTTTTATTTCAGCATAATTAATTTGGAGTTTGATCTTGTAATTATTTTTTGACTAAATCTATTTTTTGATAACAACAATGAACCATGATCTATAACAACATCAATCTAGGTCCATTACTCTTTTTCGATTTATGGATTTCTCCCCATGTTCATCATTAATTTCGGGCATTCTTTGTTATCCCATGACTTGACACATCCTTATCAATCGATCTTGTGAACTCAATTATTGGTGAAATGAACCAAAATCATAGATCTAGTATCAGAACGACATGAAGGATGTTTGAAAATAGACACGATGAAATTTGGATGATGGTGGATCCCAAAAATCGGTATTCTTTTTTGTTCTTCGGTGGAATGATGAAAAAAAATTTAATGAACTATTCGACCAGATTAGAAGACAAAATGCATTGTTTTGGTGATGGCACAAATGAATGTGGCTGGATCATGTGTTTCCTCGAAAAAAAATCTATAATGGTGGCCGAAGAAAATGAGGATATGAACAAAGCACAAACCATAGATTTTGGAAAATCCTCCACTACACGGTGTGTATTATGAGATTACATGACATGTGCATCCCCCCTAAGGGGTGTCTTGGATTTCAGGTATGAGTTAAGTATCACACACCATGTGGATATGCCTTCATAGTGTGTAGACTATCCCAAAAAACTTATCATATATATATGAAGTAGGAAAACCTAAGGGGGGTGGTACACGGGTTTCCTATACAGCGTCTATTCCCCCACACAACTTGACATGGACCAAATACATGGACTAACCTATGTACTACTACATAAACATATATACAATGGTTTTCACCATGTACTAGTACATGGATGGACTATAATGGAAGACCCTGAGTGGAAGGACATGACATGTGACTTGTTATACACACAATGTACCCATAATCTACATGTCATAGTTGGAATTAAAAGGGTTCTTGTACACGGGTAGTACCTAGGGACAAAGTAAAAATCATGTGACACTACTACATGTCGTGTAACTTTATCTATATGGCTTGAATCTCTTTTCCACCATATCATGGATATGTTTCATTAGGGGTTATCCCTTTATCACTTCCCTAAAGAATGGTTGGTTTTGTTTCATAGTAATAGGAGTATGAAACCTTTAATTGTATTCCCTAAAGAAAGGTATTTGAGTCCCCTGAGAGGTCCATTGTGGGATCCTCTATTAATCTTCATGCGTGAGGTAGAAACCATGTAATTGAAATTCCCATTCTTACAAGACGTTGATACTCTACTTAGTGGGTTAATCTAGATGGAGTTGTTTGTATAACCCTTTGTCATAGGTTGTGGTCCTCATATGCTGTATTATATCTCTCTCTTCAGATCTAATGATGTATCTATCTCTTATAATAGTTCCTAAAAATGTACTTCTCATATGGATGTCATCATTTCAATTAGTCTCATGAGTGTGTATTTCTAAATGAGTTCTCTATGGAATATCCAAACTGAATCCCTCGTGTCAGTACTTGGTAGTTTTGACATACATCTACTCTATATGTCTACGATTTCATATATTCGAATTTTCTTATTATATCTACTATAGACATATATGAATGTAGAGATGCTTATATAATTCATTTGTGTATTGTGGTTTGGATTTGAGGTGTCCTGTTGAATATTATTATACTCACAACTGCACGGGAATTTCTTGTACGTGTCATGTTTTTTGCAGACTAGAGACCTTTTGAAAGAGGTCTAAGCAGACAAGGACCAGATGTTGTTTATCACAGAGTTCATTGAATCCTATGACCTTCTAAAGCGCACCATGGTGGCTAGATTTTATCAGCGGATCCATTATGTTGATCCATTTGATAGGCATGCCTCAGGCGCTAGGGGTTTTCATGATAGGGAGACTATGGGAATTCTGTATAATCATCAATTTACGATTCATTTTTCCTTATAAGCCGATATGATCATGTCCTGGTCAAGCACACCTCTCCAATTCAACGGTTTCATATTCTACCTGTGTCATTGGTCCTTCGATTTTCACATGAAGTGTGATCTTCCCTCAATGGAGACCAGTGTTAGCTTTCTAAATATTCCTCCCGCATCAGAATCCTGAGGTTCTACGTATGATATGGATCCTTGTTGGCAGATACATGTGTTCTGACAGCCGTACGACAGCTCTTTTCCATCCTTTTAATACCAATATATGTGTTGAAATTCATGTTTCATGGGTTCCATTTGATAATCTGTGGATTAGGGTCAGAGAAGAGTATCATTTCAATCATATAGTGGTTTATGAATGTTTTACAGACTTCTTTGTTGGATGAAGACTACTGGGGAATTCGTTGGCCCATTGTCGAAGGGAATCGATGGCCTTGAGGTGGGGATATGGCTGTGGTATAGAGGATGAGGTTCTTGAAGAGGCATGGATGTGGGGGAAGAGGCCTCCGGGTTTGACCAAAAATTTGGGAAGGTGAGAGCTATATGGTAGTCTGTTAAGGAAGGATTTGGGATCAGTCGGGAGTCTAGGGGTATTCGATAAACCCATTGAGGCAGAATTGGGTATGGACACTTGCGTTCGATTGCCGGTGAATAAGGTATTAGTGTCTCACAAAAATCCAATGGTTGAAAGTGTTGTCAGAAGGATGATAGAAGATTTTTCTGGTCCATCTTCTAGCATCGATGGAGTAAGGGAAGAAATCTAGATTCAGCAGGATAGGGCTTGTGTGGTCCATAGAATGATTGGAAACAAAGTAGTCATGGTGAATATGCATGTTAAAGAGTAGAATGTCTCATGAAGTGATAAATTGCAAAATGGGATCTAGGGGCCTGTTCTAGAGGTATCCATGCCAATCCATGATGGAATTCAAGGGGGTATGATGAAGGGAGCCAGTCCTGAAAACATTTGACCAACAGATTCGAGGGACTTAAAGAGGTAGGACTGATCTATTCCTCTAATATCTCTTCTGATGTCGTTGGGGGGGTGCCGGTAATAATTCAAAGAATATAATCATAGTCTCTCAGATTTTGATGCTTCATTTTTTAAGAAAAGTAAGGATAATAGGTGGAGGAAGAGTATGATGTACTACTAATCTTTACCTCCCCCCTTGGGATAACCAGTTGGCTAAGAAGGCAAACACCAAGAAGGACGTATTTGAGGATGTGGGTCTTTAGATCCCAGGGGAGCAATGTGATCAATACTCTTAGCTCTTGTTATGTTATAAGGAAGAAGTTTTTCGGCATGTTTTATTTCATAATTCTTCTGAAGACGAAGAAGCTAAAATGATGTGGAGGCCTTTAAGAGAAACCCAGAAATAAGGATCAATATGCATAGGTTGACAGAAAAGATCTTATTCTTATTGGGGGCTTCAACAAAGTGAAGATTAGTAGTAAAGAGTACATACAGTCTTGGGACTGGTTGGCCTTGGAGATTGATAATATGATGATGGTGTCTCCAATAAATGTAAAATCTATCTCGTGGATGTTTTTTAGGGAGACAATGTAATGTAATATTAGTATGATTTTTAATTACCCTAGCTAACTTATCAGTTTTTGTTCCTGGATTCAGAGTCTTTTTGGTTTGTATGTAGTCTACTTTTGGAGCAACCTTTTATGATTTTTAAGGTGTTTTTTGGGTTTCTAGAATTTTAATAGGTTCTATGTTATATGGGGTTCAGATCATGTGGTCGTCACTTCTGCATTCCAGTTGAATAGACTCTTTATAGGGTGTGGCTATGCCATCGGTTCCGTACCCATGCATCTTCGCACGATACTACTTTCCAAGTGGTCAGGCATTGGTGATGGATTGTTGTCACGATGCACTTACTAGGGAGAGGCAGATCATGTATTTTCATGGGGTTGCTTTCATTTTGTTTGTTTGGTTGTACCAATGGATGTGGGGGGGGGTGTTCACTTTTTCTATAAAAGTGATTCAATAATAAAAAATGAATTTCCAGTCATGCATTATTTTCTTAGTGTTTATTTACATTTCATCATTTTGTGTGCTTGGAGAAGTTTTCATGTTTATAGGTAAATAGGTAATGCATCCCATGTTAGTGATATGCCTACTGGGTGCAAGTCACTAGCACCTGTCCAATTAGATGCAGGATTGGGGAGTAATGACACCTGACCCACTAGGATAGGTCATGAAATTGTAGGACACACTCAGATCAAAAAATACAAAGAATCCTGATAGTATTCAACACTTCATCATAATGGTATGTTATTAAAGATGTGATACATAACTATAGTAAAATCTATATATATAAAAATAATATACATGACATTCCAAATATGTCTCAACCATACACCAAACTGTAGGATGCTATTCAAAGCATCAGTATAATTCTCATATGGTTGATTTCATTCTATGATCCACACTATCACATAGGTTGATTATCTGGGAGATTGTGTTCATGGAGAATTTCCAATGATGTACTCACTATAACACTAAATATCAAAATATACAGATATGGGATCTTACTAAGGGAATCAAGGTATACAGGATCACATCCGGAATTATCTACTATATAGGGGATAATATTCCAATATTAATTAGTCTTAATCATTTCCCAAACCCCACCAAGGGAAGATGAATAAATGATATAGGATCACACCCTGAGTCAGATAAATAGGATTCTAGAACACTGTCTAATACTAACCCCATTGAGGGGATCACATCCTATTCTAAGGTGTAATTCCTCTCTATAACTTCATGGATAAGGACCGTGGGAACTAAACCTCAATAAATATTTGAAAACTATAGACAATGAGGGCCTCAAACTACCCATGATAATGTACACATTGTGTACTGGGAGTACATGACCAGTCATATCTTCAAAGACACATCTTGTGTCCCGTTGTCTCAAAAAAATGTAATTTTTCTATATAAATAGTTTTTCTTCTTATGATACCTTACATATAAAGGATGGGTCAAAAAGCATCTTGTGATGTCTTCTTGATTTTTTTTAATTTTTTATTGTGTCTATTGTTGGTCAAAAATCCCTCAAGGCATCATTCAAGTATTTTTTAGGTGATTGTGTTTGTTGAGAAAGTGGGCATCTGAGTAGTGATTGTTGAAAAAGAAAAACAATGACATAAAAATTTGTTGACAAAGAGGATTTCATGATGGAATGTCGAGTTCAAGAGCTGAGGTCAATGATCCATGTTTTATTCAAGAACTTCGACAAAAGGAATGGATTATCTGGAGGCAGTACAAAAGAACAGATACAAGGTGGCGCCGTTTTCCAGTTTTTTCCAAATTTTTGGGCTTGAAAATCAACAAATGAAGAAAATTGGTTTTTGGCAAAGGGACTTGCATGCCGTGTACTTTAAGGCTTGGAAACATGCACTCCATATGTTTTTCAAGATCAGATCATCAAAATATGGCAAAGGGAGAATGTTCGCGCAAGTTTTGGTGAGGCCGCGCAGGTGACTTGCACGCCGTGAAAGATACTTGCGCGTCAATGACTTGGAATCTTGAAAACTTGCACGCCTATGGTTTTTCAAGATAATAAGAACAAAATATGGCAAAGGCAAGACGTTCGCAAAAGTTTGGAAGTGGTTCGTGCAAATGACTTGGAGGGGCAGAGAGCTGCGCGCCGAGACTTGCGCGCCGAAGGGAGACTTGTGCATCGTTGCGCAGGGTTGACCAAATGCCTAT
This sequence comes from Viscum album, assembly GCA_963277665.1. Taxonomy (NCBI): domain Eukaryota; kingdom Viridiplantae; phylum Streptophyta; class Magnoliopsida; order Santalales; family Viscaceae; genus Viscum; species Viscum album. Next base: position 295,259,288 of record OY728132.1, on the reverse strand, counting down.
AAATACTGGACCACCCCTCTTAATTATTTACCAGAGTTCAACACTTTGAGAAATGAGAGCTCCCATCGCGTAGGTGTGGTTGTCGCAGAAGTGGTGTGTGGGTAGCGCAAGTGAAGTTGCGCGCCAATGTGAGAAGTTGCGCGCTGGTTGGAAGTTGCGCACCAATATTGGTTTGGGCGTAAAAGGAAGAGATTCGTGCAAGTTTGGAGTTGGGGAAGCTTGTGTCGTGCAAGTGTCTAAGGGGTACTTGCGTGCTAGTTGTGACTTGTGCGCTGATACTTGCATGCCGATATTGACTTGCACGCCAAGTAAGGTTTATTTCCAGTAGTGATTTTCGGGTTGTGTGGAAGCTGGAATTTTTCCCGATACCTTTGGTGCAAAGAGAGATTCATCTATGGGTGAAAATTGGGCTTCAATAGAGTATCTACATATAGAGGAAGATGCATTCCTTCATGCAAATGAAAATACCTACAGGTCTATAAACAGTGAGTGGATCCTTTCCAGAGCAGTGAGCGAAGGAAGAAGAAGAAGGTGATCCTCTCACTGGCAGTGAGCCAGAGAGAAAGAAAAAGGGAGTGACCCTTGGGAAAGCAATGAGCTAACCCTAAACTTGTAAAGGCAGTGAGCCTGGTCTTAGAAGGGATCTAGCCCGAACCTTGTAATCCACAACTAGTGAAGTTTAGTGGAATTGGTACGACCGGAAACCTGTCGGCGTATGCTCCTTGGACGTAGCCCTTAGTGGTGAACCAAGTAAAATTGTTGTGTCCTGTGATTTCTTTACTTTCTGTTTACATTTTGCAACAGGAAAGAGAGAGAAGAGTGTTTTTCTTAACAACAAAACAAGATCAGAATCAGATTTAAGTTTAAATTAGTCATACCCTGATTCACCCCCACTCTCAGGGTATTCAGCCTTGTGGACCTAACATCTATGTACACTATCCATTGTCACTTATCTATCTACTCTCAAGTACCTGTGATGTTTCCACGTATTGTTATGTTCCCATGTAATTTATTCATGCCCATATGACCAGTTTTTTCGATACCTATGTATCACCGGGGTACATGAAAATATTCCAACACCAGGATGGATGGGGTGAGATGCAGGTCACACAAACTGTGATATTATTCTATGTCTATAAACCCTAGCACCGTATGAGGGGACCACATTATGTGTGTTTTTATTTATTAAATGTTGTGTTGTGAGTATTTTCAATGAAAATCAGAATAGTCTCATGTTTCTAGGATTCAAAACCATTGTCCCCGATTCCATAACTAAACCCTCAATAATAACCAGATCTGAAATCATCTGACCACGACCACCACAAGGGACATTATTTTCATGAACCAAATCACATAACAATGAATCTCCCACTTAACTACCACGTTGAGATAAAAAAAATTAAATGTAAACTCACGGTTCATCATCATCACCAGAAAAATATATCAGTCCATTAATATCAAACTCAATCTCATGGTAACTATCAATTCCACCAATGAATAATTGTGTAATTAAATTTCCCCATGATTAGGTGAACCATAGGAAAAATAAAATACTAAATATGATTATATGTATAATGGGGAGAGAAAGAATCAAAGCATAAACATGAGGTTTGAACCTCATTCATTTCTCAGATAATCCCCATTTATATGACATGTAATAAAAAATTAACATGAAATTAAACATGTAATCAAGGAATAACATCAATTCTTTATTTTTGGAGAACAGATTGATTATCGCAAGGAAAAAATTAATTCTCAATTCAATATTATTGTATTTAATTAACACAAATTTTACATGTTATAAAATAATATTGAAAGAACCAATGAAAAGAATATACGTTATTTGATTTTTGATCAACCAGTAATAAAGAATGGTCACATTCCATATTTTTCAGTGAGATTTAGAATATCTGATTGGAATAGAAAATATCAAACAATGATCTTTTGATGATTATCCAAGAATCCTTCCTTAGCATCCATCCCTCAATCAAAATGGTTATATAGCTGACCCTAGGAATTTTCCATTTGTGTGTTTATATTACGAGGTTTTGGTTTATGGTTAATTAATATAATGTAATAAATATATTATATTATTTAATAATGATTCTTCACCAAATGGAAATTAATAGAAACTCCATATGAACACAATCATTATATCTTAACTAGGCAAAAAATTGAATTCCATATTTAGAGGGAGTTTTATATATCAAATTTGAAACATTATTTAGGAGTTATTCTATTATTTTTAGAATAAAATTATGCATGTGTGAGGAAATATATTTAAATGTTTATATTAGATTTATTTTTGACCTCCCAAAACCCTTGTATCATAAAAAACCACAGAACCTATATATGAAAATATCACATAAAATATTAAAATGTTTAAAATGAAAAAATAAAAGGGTTATATTATCCCTAACTCAGGTATACTCACCACAAACAGTAAAAATACACCTTGAAAAGATAATGGAAATAAGCTCACATATAGCTCTCAAACTCCTAATAGACATCCCAAAGATTCTAATGCATCCATTAGAAACACACCCTGGGAATTTCTCACCCATATAAGATCTTTTTCTTTTGATCCTCAATCTCTTCCAGATACTCTACAAATGTATCTCCATCATTGATTTCCAGGTCTCCCAAATTGATAACTTGTAATGGATCACACATATACCTCATCATTGTTGACACATAGAAGACATCAAGTCCTTGGTATAACTATTATAGTAGGGTTAAATGGTATGACATATGACAATCGATAAATAGAATCTATGAAGGGAAAAAACCTATTAAATAACATGTAACATCATCCAAACCATCACAATAAACAATCAGGTCTATCCTTCAAAAAAATATGGTCTCCCTCCTTGAACTCTAGTGGACCCCATCATCCATCCCTTTAATTATTCTGATAGATTTTGGTAGTCTACATCCGCTTCCAAAGGATCTTCACCTTTTCTTTCTTCACTCATGCCAACTCTAAGACCATGAGAGAAAATGCCATTGATTATTCCACATTTTTTGATACATGAATGATCTCCCATATAAGACCTAGAATGGTTCCATACAAATTGTGGAATGGTATCTATTATTGTATAATAAATCCACAAAAGGTAGGTGGTCCTACCAACTATGTATAAAAAACAACATACATTCATATAGTATGTCATCAAGAAAATTATTGTTCATATCATTCTAGTCAATAGTCTGGTGGTTAAACGCCATTATCAAACACAAAAAAGTCCCAATATCCTTCTATAATACTCTCTATAATCATTACGTGAACCAGGAATCAATATTTAGACAAATAATTGATGGATCTCTAGGATGTTAATATATATCCTACACATGAAGGTGTCATAGTATATCTACTAAACATTAATCTCATGTTTCTAGAAAGTGGTTAGACATGGTGAGTCAATCTATAATCACATAGATTCAATGATATAATCTATACATTCATGGGTTTACCGTCACAATTACCATAGATATACCATACCACATCCACTCTTCAACCTCAAGAGACTGGTCTGGACCCATTGAAAACTAGTGCTTATCCTTTAACACCAGAAAAGTGATTAATCAAGAGAAAAATCAGCTAAATTATTTTTATCCATTACAATATAACAGATTTAAATTATCCAATTAAATAATCACAACCTAAGATATACTACAATTTGGTATTTATAAAACCACATCATAACCTCCATTCACATCATTACTGGTATTTTTTTTCATCCACTAAAAATGGTGATGTGCTCCCTACATTCAAAAAACCTACAAGGAGTAAGTACAATGAATATCAAAATTCTTAAATTATTGTAGTCAATATCTCAATGTTTATACTCACTAACATGATGTATAAGTGGTGGGGTAATAAAAATTTACTGATGACCATATGCTGCATCCTTGTCCACTAGGACAAATGTATGTAGGTTAATTGATCTGACGCATTGTTAAATAACTATATGAAAGATCTCCTACAAGTAAAATATTCCCCAAAATTTACATTCCTAGGAGTATAGAATATCTCTAAATCAAAATACTAGAGTAAAAATAGAAATCATCATTATCTATAGTTGATATCCTTTAATTAAAAGATATACATGAGAATCATGTGGTTAGAATAGATGATAAAATGCTCACCCATAATGTTGTGTCACAACATTAACAAGGTTAAAACAACCAATAATATCACTCAACGATGGGTTATATAGCATTTATCATGTGGTATAAACATCTAGGAACAATATATATTCATCACATACCTCTAAATTTTATCAAAAAAAATTCTAGCTCCTGTGAAATCATAAAACACTACATTCACTACCTACTCCTTTGGAAGTATCAATTAGTGTGTTCTATTCAACCTATGATAAAAATCCTAGAAGTATTTTTGTAACCTATCCACCAAATCCAATAGATTTTCCTTCAATATTGAATAATTAAATGGTACAAATATCCCACACTAACCAGACACAAATCTATATTAGTATTATACTATTCCAAGAAATCCTTTCACCAACATCATTCTCTTGGGGGTTTGAAAATCTATTACCACATAAACCATTACTTGGTCCATAAATGTACTCTAATTTGAGTTGACAAGTACAAAAAATTGGACTTATCATATACATAATGGATAGAAAAAAAATATTTATATATAGTAGGTTTTCTTTGAGTATTTCCAGGACCATCCTCACATGTCTTGTATATCAACCTCAAACGAAAAGTACAGTAGGATATCATCTATTAATATTTCAAAACATTATCTAATAATTACTAATATATCAAGTTCCGAATACATATTAACACTAATCTGCTGTTTTACATATAATATTTCATCTCCATGTACTCATAATGGTTGTACTGACATCAAAATTTCATCTTTGGTATATCTACATCCCGTATTGGAAGTGGGTGATAAACCAATCAGATTTCAATCACGTAGAACCATAATCTCCTCTCAAAAATTAAAAGATTTCATAAATCCTCATTAGTGGATACATATTTATTATTATATCTTTTTTTAGGCGATTATAACTCAATTAGAACATCAATATCACTTCTAATTTCTTAGTTTTCAAAACTGAGGTAGCATTGGGGTAACACTGGGTCTATTAAAACCCTTACTCTTTATGTCCTCTAAATTCACCATAACCTCACAATTATCAATGGAATTAATTTTATATGTTTCATAGATATCATGGAATACCTAATATTAAATGTTGTATAGAATTTAATCTCCCACTAGGGATTTAATCCTAACACATCATCATGGAATATTTACTCACACTCTGCCACCACAGTAGGAAGAAGAAATCTCATAGAACCTCCTACTCCATGGGTAATACTATAAATCTGGAGAGTAATATACTATATCCTCTTATGTATGATCATATATTTGTTTTATCAGATTTTATTCTCAACCTTGAAGGAAAACCTCATTCCATAAACAAAACACAAAACATCATCAACCTAAAACATTCAATATATTTATGATGTTTGGATAGGTATTTTCTACATAAGATGATTTCGTAAGGAATCATTACTACTATAAAGAGATCAAAAAATAATATCTATCCTCTAATGTTCTATCACAAATTTATAAGTGTTTTGTGATTGATGAATCCAATCTTGTTGGAGTCTTTAGGTACAACGGTCAAGGAAAGGACTCAACTAAAATATCTAAGTCTCAAACAAGGGTTTTGAAAAATAGGGTATAACAGCTATGTCTATCAGTACTATATATAAAATACACCATAAATAGTTAGAACCTCTAATTAAATTTTGTGACTCTAGGTTGAATTACTCCACAAAATGTAACAATTATCATCCTAGACCACCATCTCTGAGAGCCTAGTGTAGACCACCAAGTGGTGTGGGTGGCTACAGGCCAACACATCATCCAAATCCATCTACTCTCAATGCTCTTGTACAAAATCATCCAACCTGATGAAATCTTTCCACCTACAATTTTCTCTTCCTATGAGGTCTATTAATAGTTTCTCTTTCATCTATGTTATAATCTTGACCATGATAAATGATTTTTTTCAAATATGGAAATAGACACATTGAATACCTCTAGGGTGAGAAGAACTGTCTTGATAGATGTGAACTATAGACCCACTATCCTAATTTCACCTTCTAAATAATCTCTCACACATGGATTCATGAGTCCACAATTGGTTACATGATCCTGAGGTCATAGCTCCAATGTTCTCACAACCATCTCCACTTTTTAGTGTCGTATCACCCATAAATCCCTCTACTATTGAATCCCAATCATGCACTCTATCATTGGACAGAATATAAATATATATCACTCAATCCATGATATCATAGCATAGTATATTCTCAAAGTTCCAATATTAATGTACAAATCATGATAAATTTCCAATTAGTTTCATGAAGGGATGTAAACATTATATATTTTTCTACACAATCATGTTATACCACTAAAATATCCAAATATGTTCGATGTGCACCACTCAGAAGACCTACAGATATAAATACCCCTATGAGACACTAAATTATTTTCCCAAAGAGTGTTATATCATTATTTGTCTGAGTGACCAGACACCACCATCACCCCAAGAATTAATAAGGAAGACTCCCCAATAAGAAAACTACCTGATCTTGGATTTCCTTATTAGAAACAAAACTAGAGTAACTGTCTCAATAAAATCCTCAGGTTCCTATTCTTTCTATTCTCAAATATCTTTCTTAGCATAAACACTTACAAAGACGGTATTTTCAATGCATTATTCTACTCAACAAGAACTAGAATCATTGGAAATCCTCAATGAGGTACCTCATTCTATACATGACCATATATTGAATCCCAATAACAATGTGTATCATCCTTCAATTCATAGTATGTAATCCTAGATTAAAATCATAATGGAGGTGTTAAAAAATAATCACGAATTACCACATTCATAGAGTATATTTGGGGAGATGACTTGAGAAATAAATGGAAACATTAACCCGTTATTATCTGATGTATGTGCCATTGTTTTTCATTAAACATGGGAATACATATAACAAGTATACAAGAATGTTGTTAGATTACATATGAATGGATACATCATCCACCACACCCACTCTAGAGACTTTTTCTTTTGAACAAAACTAAAAACACTTTAGTAGTTTTAAAATAGTTCCAAAACCAATCTTATACCTAGAAAATATCTAGAATACGGTCATAATATTAACCTACCTTTGATACCACACTATCATGACAGAACCCACTAAGGCCCACTTAATCAGTGATATGCTAAGTGTTACACCACATGTCTACCTCCAAAAGTCATAAGGCCAGTGACTGGCATTGAGTATGAAAATCACAAACATGGGATCCATTAGCCTAAATTACCTATAAAAATTTACTAATTTCTCAATTATAATTAAATTATTAAAGATACTTTGAAATAGATACCAAATGCATGAATACATCAATATCCTCTCATAAAATCATCAAATTGTATGTTGTTTGGATAATGCATTCCATGTGTGGTAATAGACCATGATGGGGTGAGTATAAAAATACCCACTAGGACAACCAGACATAATAAAACCTAAATCATCAACATATTAGTTATCTAATAAACAAAAAATATGTTAATATGGATATGATATATAACAATAGTAGAAAATAGATATAATCATTACAGAAACCTAGTCTCCAAGGAGTTTTAACTATACAACCATCCACATGAATGTACTAAATTCATTAATTTGTCACTCATCCAAGTAAAATCACTAAATGATCTAGTGTTTCAATAATTGTTCTCATTATTAAAGTAATTCATTGCTATACCTATAAAAGTTTTACTCAATAGAATAATTAATATCATAATACATATATAGGGCATCTCACCTTTTCCTTTTGGGCTATAACAAACACCATAAGGAATAAAAAACTATTTAGAGATATTACGCTTGTGTATGTTGGAAAATATGATTTCATAAACCTCGAATAGGGAATATGAATAAATATAAAATGATCACAACCCATGTCATAAGTGGGGATTCCCAAATGCCGCCTATTAAAAATTCTATAATGGGGATCACATTTTATACTACAGATGCAATACCTCACAGTAATCTTAGGGGGATGGACCAAGGGAACATTCCCTAGTTGAACAAGCCTAAACTAAAAAAAATGAGGACCTAAATCTACCCTAGTGAATGATCATAATGAATAATAGGAGTAAATGATGGTTCTATTCTACTCCCAATATTCCAATGTGTCACCATCTAACACATAATGCCATTTTCTATTAACATGGTGTTCCATTTTAGGATACATTTTATGTAAGGGTTGGTTCAACACATAATGTGTGTTGTCTGTCTAAGTCATTGTACTCTGGCCTTTGCCATGTACACTATTTTTATCCCAGGTATCTGGTAGTGTCTTACTACCATGACCATCTCTGAGTTTCAAGATGTTCCAACATACTTCGACAATTCCAATGTTCCTAAATATGTATGTACCCATGACCCCTAGTGTACACACATAATTTCCAACACTGGGTAACATGGAATGTGACATATGTGACATAGAATGGGATATTATTCACTACACATAAATCCTACTTCTATAAAAGGCTACAACATGATGTGTTTTCTTATAGAGTACATTCCTGATAGTTAAGATTTTGAAAAAGAAATTAAAAATGTTCTATGGGTTTTGCATGCTTCACATCCACCATCGACCCCTCTACCAGAAATACTAATAAAAACTAATCTAGGATCATCTAATGTTTTATATCTCTCGTGATAGGAAGTTTTTCATGATAATATATATCCAAATAGTCCCTTATCATAGTGTAATTTTGATTTACAAAAAATTGTGGAACATAAACTCCCAATCTACATCCGATCCAACATCGTCATCCTCACGCAACCATCATGCCATCGATATTGAAATCGAATTGATTATAATGATCCACTGCACCAAATAAAAATTTGGTAATAACCTTTCATATTGTATTTATCATATCACAATCCAAATAAAAAAAGTGAACGATTTCATGTAATATGGGGATATAAAACCAAAATGTATAAATTTGGGTAATTAACCTTTACCATTTTTCAAATTTTCCATATTTCATATTTGTATAATTGATGAATTAATATTAACATAAATATGGAATCATGTGACATTATAAACCTTTAATTCTAGGAATATAAATTGATACTCACAAATCCACCAACGATCCAAGAATTAGTCTTGTTTGAATAAATTTATACTTGTTATACATTTGACAAAAAAAATAGGGAAAAAAATAGAAAAAAATACCCTACAATGAGTTTCAATTTATTACTGATGAAGAGTGGTCACAAATCAAATCCATTAGTGAGATCATAACTATTTGTTAGGCACCTTGATTTAAAATTCCTTATTTTTCAAGGATCATCAAGAATCCTCCACCAATAGTCTTATTTATATTCATAGGATTACGCAACAAACCCTAGGGACATTCCATGAGTGTCTATGAATAGAGAAATTTTACATTTAAAATTCATTTAAAATACTATATAATACAATAATATATTTATTTATTATTCCTCCCATGATATAGATTATTCCAAAGAACCCGTCACACAAAACGATTCGTTCATTATTATTCTATAACCCATATTCCATATTTGATGGAAGTCTTATATTTTATATCTAAGACTCTATTAAGGTGTTATCCAATTATTTCAAAAAATAAACTCATGCACATGACATTATATAATTTTTTGTTTTTATTATATCAATATCGGTAACCTATGGGCTATTAAATAACATACTAACTCAAAACATAGATTTGAAAATATTTTATAAAAAATCCATTATTTTACAAGGAACCCAGAGAGTCATTAAAATATATAAAATATCATAAAATCAAATAATTACTCTATAATTATCAATGAACCATGTGAGTAATAATTTTTGAGAAATTTTGTTAACCATGAAATGAAACAATAAAGTATAGTTTTTTTATGAATAAAAAATTGAAATGCATGTATATTTATTATTTTATATTTTCACTCATAATAACCAAAATATTAATATTATGTTTTCATAATCCCATGTTATTTTTACTCTATATATATAAAAATACAAAAAATTGAATATTTATTACAAAATTTATTAATAAGAATTACCCCTTTGATAGAGTTAATTATTTCCCTTTTCCTTTTACTTTTATTAGTGTTCTCCATTGATTTACTTCATCCTATAAGTGATTAATAATAAACACTATCTTTTATTGTCAATAATCATTAAAATTTTAATAATTATTTTTTCTTTATTATTGACCCATCATTCAATTATTAGAATAAAAATATTTTATATTGACACATGTTTTCCAAAATCATATATAAGAATCGATATATAATTATTCATAATTGGGTGCATTAGGAAGATCAACATGATTCATGTTATTCTTCATAACATGAGAGATCCTGTGTGAATTTCTCTTGTATTCCACTACCATATCACAAAACATTTGGATACACAATGGGGAATCACTATATTTTTCATCAAATTCAGTTTTTCACTAATTCCTCCTAGTTTGAGAAATCACCTAAATCCAAAAAAAATCACTGAGTGAATATTGTGTCTACCTAAATTACTATAAAAAAATATAAATATAACAAATTCATCCTAATATTTTCTATCCTTTAAAAGATTGAAATTAATACAAATTAACTTTACTATATTATTATTTTATTTATTATATAGTATATAAAAATTATTAAACCTCATTCTAATTACATCATAGAACATACAATCATAACATATATATGTCTTACAGAATTATATTTGACTAATAATTAAACATCATGATTAAAAACAAACACAAAATAATGTAATATTATTCTTAGATTTACTACATATTTTCCTCTTTCAAAAAAAATATAAATTAATTTTGTAAATCCATCACCCTTGGATCACTTCAAAATATTCCATTGAAAAAAAATCATGGAGTGGTATTTGAGATATTATTAGTGTCAAATAAAGTTCGTACTATGGGGAAAAACATATAAGATATCAATATTTTAAATATAGGTTACTATAATAAAATAATAATGGAGTGAACATAAAAAATGATTCAAAATTTTAACCAATGTATAAGGAAACGAAATTATGAAATAATGTGGAATTTAATATGATCCATGATATTAGAAATAGAAATAGTAACATATGAATATAAAAAACATAATCAAATGATATCATAAGTCAACTATAATAACCTTGAACATCAAAATACAGTGTATTTTTATAGCAACCCATAATTTATAAAACTATGGACTATTCTTACCACTGATTTATAATAACATTATAAATTGATCTCAAAGGAAATGTCTCATAACATGGGGGTTCAGGCTTAGAAAAAATGATGTAAAATATAGTAATATAATTATATATTTTTATTTTTAAAATTTATTAGAGATATTTATAAATCTAAGACAACCTTTGACAATTATTAATTTTTGATATATTTCAAGAACATTTCCCTTTACACATAACCCAATATATTAATTATGAATAAATTGTATTTGAATAGAAAAATAAACTTAAAAACATAACATAAAAAATAAAATGGATTATGATATTTAAATGATATTTAAATGAAATTTTAATTCATATTATTTGATGGAATATTATACATAGTGACCCCCAATGAATAAAAGTTATAAAGAAAAAAACTCGTATCAGCACAAAAATATTTAATCTTTTAACGATCAATAAAAAAGAGAATATGTGTAGTATTGGTAATTAGAAAAGTTTTAAGGGAAAATCTAATAATATAATTTCATTATATAGTATATGAAGAACATGAAATAAAATAGGTCATATACGTGAAAAATAACTCAAAGGATTGATATTGATAGAATATTCCATTATATGGGTTTGTACTCAATATATTGATATATTGAAAATAAATAATATATTATAATGATAACTATAATGTTATACAATAATAGGAAGTGACATAAATCTTGAGTGAATAATGTGAATTAATTAATAATTTATCACTCTATGTTGAGTAAATTGGTGGAGAATATAGATTTATAACCTTTCAACTAACATGGATATTATTTAATCCCCCTCATTAAAGTGATTTTTCCATAGTTAGTGGTTTCTATTATATTGATGTTATTTTGACTTTATCATCTAACTAAGGGACGCATAATTTTTGGAATATATTTAGGGGAGAAAACATAGAATGAATAAAGGATGATTACCAAATGATATGGAATTTGTATAGGAATGTCCCTTTATTAGTTGAAAATGGTGGGAATATATTTGAAAAATTGAGATAGAAGGAATGAAAATAGGGATTCACTAAATAGTTAGATGAGTTTGGTGAAATAATTGTGAGAATGTTTTTTCTTGTAGTAAAATATACATCTAGAAAAGGTGTTTAGGTCTGATTGTTATGATGAAATTGATTTTTTTTGTGAACATCAATCCTGATGAGCTTTTTTTAATCCCCTCAAAGATGGTGGATGGATGATCATGACTGTGATGCCCTAAAAGATTTGTTGGAGAACCATCAATGGTCCCTTTCTGTGTGTTGTGTTCTTGATCCGAAAATAGATACATTAAGGGTAGGCCCTTGAAGTAATGATTCCAATGGATATGTTGTGTGATGTCCAAATTTTTCTGCTGGACAAATGACACATGGACTTATGGTCCCTCCAGGATGTTTTGATTTAGAGACTCCAGATGTGTTAGGGGAAACTAGTAGATCTAGCATGAGACACACCGATCTAACATCTTGGGAACTGATGCATGGGATTCATGTCTATCTAGAATGTATTGAACTAATAAACATGGATGTGTCATAAGTAACCAGTAGAGGCATGTGATTTTATAATTTGATTCATGATTTACCTTTAGTGTGTTTTGATCTATACAAGGAAGATGCATCGTTGGTAACCACCAGATCTGGACTCCAATGTTGTGATACCTTAGATGGGGAACTGATTCATAGAGTACCACACACTACTCTGAGAGGTAATCCAAAGGAAGATAGTTCACAAGTAATGCTTGTTTCCTTTGAAAGTGTTTCCCTAGCCCTAGGAGTGCCTCTGTCACTGATCATTTCCATATTTCATATAATGGTGTGCTCACTGATGTTGAAGAAAACCCTAGTGTTTTACAATATCATATTAAATCGTTCAAGTACTAGATCATTGTACAAATCACCTCAGAAATAAACATATATTTGAATCATTAAGGCTAAATAAGACATTTTATCTATATTTGGGGATTTAATGACTTACACATCATGTCAAACAGTATGAGCTTATATCATATTACCTTTTCTTTGTATGAGTTGAAATTGAAGGACCGAAGTTTCTGCTTTGTTAACCTAAAGCTAAAGGTTCTAGTGTTTCCAAACTAGGATCCCTAATTTGACTATTTTCAAGCCAAGAAATTTGACGCATAATCATGGAATCATTTCAAAGTTTTGATTTAGTATTTATAGAACTCATATGTCATTTATGATGTTTCCATTTCTATAGGAACTCTAGTAAAATATAATAATAAATATGGGATGTCCATGTATATAATGTTTCCACATATTTTGGAAAATTTTGACCTTTCTCTTCACTTATTGAGGAAGTGTATTTGATTTTAGGTGAATTTAAGTTTGATCATGAAATTGAATTTGATCATTTTAATGCTTAATGTTTCAAATTCTCATGTATTGGCATGTTACGGAAAATTTCCGTAGTGGATTGTGATGTTCAAATTGAAAAAGTCATGGGAATTCTATAGAGAAATGTATGTTCAACTTTATAGTGGAGATGAACTCTATGAATTTTTATAGGAATAAGGGTGTTCTTAATGTCCCAATAGTGATTAATGCTGCCCCATTCTCTAGAATATCCTCTATTTCTGATGTTCTCACTAGTATTATTCCAATTTCTGTTCATTGTCGTTTTTCTGGTGATATAAATGAGAGTGTTCTTTTTGTAGGTGAAGGAAAAATATCATCTATGAATTCTTCTAATACTGGTCCTATGGATCAAGGGGAGGGGTCTCTCTCTAAATGGGGTGGTGAATTTAGTCATATTAATGTAAGTGATGTTGAATGGGATCTTTCCATTTTATTGGAGGAATAGTTTTTACCAAAAGATAAATTGGATAGTGTCTCTTTCCATTACAAAGGGGTTTCCCCTCCTATTGGAATACTCATGTAGCATGTACATGTGAATGTGGTTCCATTATCAAATTAATGTGAGGATGTTTTTTATTCTCATAAATATGATTTTATATTGGCAGGATCTAGATTTACTCTATTATAAGGTGATATAGTGATATGAAAGGCTTTTATTGAGGGTCTTTGGGATGATGAGACTCCAACCAATGGTGATGTGATTCCAATTTTTTTATGATGTTTGATTCATTCAATTGTCCATATATTTATGATGTCTAAATGAAGATCCATGCGAGGAAAGGTGTCAAAGGCATTGCAGATTCTATTCTAAATGTTCCCTTACATCATCTGATGGATGAACAGGATAGCAAGGTTGCTTTTGATTATGGACAGTCCTATGTTTAAGATTTGTTGGAAGATAGTGCTCTGTATATGATTCCAGTACATGACAAGGAGGATTCCAGGATTCAATGTGATATATAAAAAGATCACCATGGTGGTAAAAGATCTGATGAAGTTGGTGATCCCTCAGGAAATAATGTTCATGGTTTTACATGGATGATTATAAAGAAATGGAGGAGAGGATGTCATCTAATTGGATGAGGTAGCTACCATATAAAGGGTGGTTATTATAAAGGATGGCTTTTGTTTTCCTATCTATTTTTTGTGGTTTATTTTTTATGTCCCCAATAACTCTATTTTTAGATGTTTGTTCAGTTTTTTATATTAAATTTTCTAGGTCCATGGATATTGTTCATGGTTGAGACTTTCCTTTTATTAAATTATTAATAATATTTTACCATAATCATTTATTTATCAAAAAACATTAATTACATAATATATAATAAAACTAATCTTACATAATTTTACTGTCCTAATGGAAAAATTGGAATCTTTTTTTATCAATTAACACTCTAAAGCTGGTAATTTTTACTTTTAAATAAATAACATGATTAAATAAATGTTTAATACAAAGTTAATTTTTCTTTAAATGAATGATATTATTTTTAATTATAATCATTCACTAATTATTATATATATATAAATTATAAATTTATATAAGTTTTATATATTATTTCAATTACATTATTTACATCATCATTAAGTCTATATACTAGTTATAAAACCATTAATATATGTCCCAATAATATGAAAAATCAAACAAATCTAAATATTCAAGGATAATATAATTTCTACATTATCATTTTAAATTAATAAATATTACCTCATATGCATCCCTAAATTCATTCATCTTAGTCCTTTTTTGAGAATGAAAACAATATTTATATTATATGAAATTAATTTCATAATTATATGGTATGGTATAAATTTTAATGGAGTTTTGGAGAATGAAAATTTAAGTCATAATTTATTTTTATATTGGAATTTTTATTATTTTTTAGATATTTGTTTATTTTTATATTATATCTATATAGAATGAATAAAATAAATAAAATTCTATCTATTAAATATAATTTCCTTAAGTTCTATAAATTTTGTATATATAAATACTATGTTAGGGCGTATATATTCCTGATTAAATCCCAAAATGTTGATATTTCCTTGTGAATAAAACAACGGAATACATCTATGATTGAAGTAATCACAAAAATAAACTCCAATATCTATCCCAAAATTTAGTTCCCCAATACTAGTCATGTCTCATAAAAATTACAGTTCCATTATAAAAAAAATTTAGGAAAGAATCAAATTTTATTTCACAACATAAAATTGAGAATCAGGATTGAAAACCATTCCAATTGTTATGACCGCACTAAAACAAATTAGTTGGGAATGAGGTTCCCAAGGAACAAACATAAATATCTTGTGCTAAAAATACATTCATTAAAAATTCTTATTGATACAATACAATGTGGTTGAAGATAAAAATATAATTAATTCAAATAATCTTCCTATGATAAACATTAATTCTGAAAAATATAAAAAAAAATACAAAAATTTACTTTTTAGATTCTTTTTGTATTCATCACGTAAGAAAAATATTTAATGATACCTGTCAGAATTTATCCATCATAAATTTATTCCAAAATACCTCTTATAAATCTCATAATTCAAACTCATATTTATATCACGGGGAATGAAGAAAAATTAAAGGGCTGAGCTAAAATGATCAATAATGAAAAATTATATTTAATAGGTCATAAATGGTTATATAATACACATATATGAAAATATGACTTGAGTAGAATTATATTATTAAAATTAATAATGAATACTAATAGTTTTACATGAGTAATGATTGATTAAAATGTAATCTTAAATTGAGAAACAAATACCATGCAGAATGAGTTTGGAATCATTAGATAAGAAACATGATCCTTGGGGTATAATCATAGGCATATTGAATAAAAATGTAACATGACCATAAAAAAAGTATCAAAAATAAATTATGTAAAAACATAAAAAATAATGATATTATAACATTGGAATAAAATTAAATAATTCATGTTTTCAACAAACCAAATGTTCATGGTTTTTTTGTTAATAAAAAATACTAATTATTTATGATGTGAATAAATAAATCCCATAAAAATATTTCTAATAAAATATTTACAAATAATATATATTTTGATCAAAATATATAGTCATTATTAATGTTGTGAATTAAAAAATTAAACATTTTATATGTTGTAAAAAAATCTCGTTTTAAACAACATTATAACATGTGATATTAATCATTAACCATTCCATTTGATGGATTTAACAGACCCAAACCATATCAATGATTTACATTTCCCAAACTATCTCATAATGGAAAATTTATATAGATATTACATGAAATCATAGGAAATTAATTATTTTAACATAAATTAATTAACCAATGTTAATGAGACAAGTTTTATGGAGACATCCTAAAAAATCCTCATCATTATACATCTAGTGAAATAATGTTTACGGTATCATAAAAAAATTTTCCTTGTAAAACATAAAAGACATAAAATGTAACATTCCAAGTAATTAATGAATAATATATATTTTCATATATTTATATTTATTAATTATATAGTGTTTTAGAGGCGTAAAATGAGAATAAATCCAATCTTAAGCATGGAATACACTAATATTTTTAAAAACTTCTTTTATTGCCTTTTGATGGAAAACCATTTTTAAATCAAAATTTTGACAATTTTATAAGATAAATTTGTCAAAATAAACATATTATTTATGATTGGGACATTTAAATTTACATTAGATAATTGTTTGGTATTTTTTTTGAAAATGTTCATTTTTTAATGAATAGTGAAAAATACTGCATTTTACATCAAAACTTCTTTTTCATCTAATTTGATTATATGGTTAGATTATATTTTTAATTGGTATTAAAGTGTAATTATATTATTTTCATACCATTTAATCCCATGGTGGTCAATAGTATGAATTTCACTTTGGAATTGGGCATAAACAAGTGCCAAACTTTTCATAGATATTGTTTCTAAAAAACCCGCTAATTGTTTTAACAACGGGAATTATTTTTAAAATAATTATTGCAATTTCTGTGTTTTGAATTTTTTAAAATGGATTAAATATTTGGAATCATAAGGTTCAAATTATGTAATCAAGACTCTTTTGCTTTTGGACATTATGAATAGTAATGACGGTAATTATCTTTAATTATCTTGATTAATTCGTAATCGGGTAGTTAAGGATAATAAAATAATATCATAATAATAACAAATGACCCCAACATGTATCTTAATGATACTGGTTGTGTCATGGACTACCATGGGATGTATTTTTCCAAACTTGGCGACCCCATGGAATCAATTTTGTGTGATAATGACTTTTTATCTTTTTATTTTTAAAGAAAGTTAAATATAACAAAGGATGTATCACCTGAGTAAAATGTTTTTAATTTTTTCTAAATAAATGATATATTGGACTATAAATATTAATTGGAAAGATTAAAACATTTCCTACATCATAGTAATTTTTAATAATTTTTAGACATTAAATAAATTAAATTATTTATGACATCATGATGATACAGTGATTACCTCATTAATGAACGATTTAAATAAAATGAAAAGATAATGTACAATATAAGACTTACACTCGTCAAAGACCTATTGGATGGGTATATTTCGAACCCTTATCACCTTATCCTTGAAATACATCAATGTGGTACCTTAAAAATCCGAAAATCATTTTAAAATAAAGTAACATTTCTTGACTTTCCAAGAGTGCCCCTCCTCTCCTCTTATAAAAGGCCCCCACCTCTACCTCCTTACCCACAATTCTAAAGCCATTGGATCAGAAAATCTCTACACATTTAATCTCTCCACATCCCTCTATTCATCCTAGAAGCCTTACTTTAGGCAGAAATCCCTTCAAAAAACCCTTTTGGTTCTAACCAAGATGAGTTACCTGATTTAAAGGTAAAGACTTCTCTAATGTTCTTTTGTATTATTTTTCTTCTCCAACCCCTAAATAGTTTTATTCATTTCTTTTGTAACAACACTAGTATTATAAATATACTAGGGTGTTGTTATAATAATTATTCGAGCTACACTTACACACACCTACATCTAATGGTAAAAGGACATACTGTTTCGGTGGATGGCGAATTTCTGCCTCACGAAATGATGATTGTTAAATATTCTTATAACACCTTCAGAGGTGGCCATTAAGATGTCACTATATTTATATATGATATATAATATGTTATGTTTTTCCTTAATCTTCTGTATCTTTCATTTATGGCATACCTTTATGGCTTCCATTATGGGTATACACGATATCTTCATTTTAGGAAGTGCGGACTACCGCCCCCTCAAAGTGATTTGATTCGTTAATGACATATGTGGGACGTATAAAGGATGTAATTAATGATATTATATATGATATTATACTTTAATTATAATATACCTTTATATCATTATGATTCCATTCCATAAAATATGAAATATAAATGAACGTAGCGTTCATGCGTACGTACGGCTTACCGTCTCCATGAATGGTGCATTTCATTTCTTACCTCTAAATGTTACGAAATATTGTAAATTCATGTATATACTGGATATATATGAAATATATGATATCTAAATCATGAATATAATTTTGGATATAATGGATATTTTACCACATGAACAACTTGTAATTATAAAGAGTTATTTTTGACTCAAGTACCAATGATCGACAAAACGACCATTGTTAACTAAAATAATTACATAGTGTTCATAACATGGTAAAAGTGATATAAAAGGAATAATGATCTTGAAAAAGGTTCTTAAGAAATTATAAATTAACTCATGGTTATTATTCAGGACATCAAAGAATGATCGAGTCAAGTCGGACCCGAGGTATGGAACTTCGTCTCAATCTCCTTTCATTGAGGCATATTATGTTTTATACACAAATTTCTTTTATACGGTGTATAAACCCCTTTGAATATTAAGTTTATTCAAAAGTAATATTTTTTATACGAAGAATTTACTAAATGAGAAAAGGGAATGTTTTTATTGTCGTACGTATGCAGCTACAATGACTTATCCTCTGCCATGACCATTATTTGAGCTTTGGCTTCCTCTACAGGCCATAACCATTTTTTTAAATGTAAAATAAATACCATGTTTTACTTTTCTTTTATTTTGGTATTAAAAATGGTTTTCATAATGTTTTTATATCAATATTTTTTATTGATATCTTGTGATTGAAAAGTGGAAATGTTATGTTTCCTTTACGCATGTTTTATGTGATACGATTATGTTATGGTTCTTGGGCATTATTATGAAGATGGGTGGTTCCTTGATAAACTAAGGGCGGGTGAGCCCGATATAGCTCTCCAATGCATTGGGTAACACAAAGGAGTTAAATGTTAAGGTTTCTCCGAAGAGATTTAGGAAATATACTATGATGGGTATTCCAAACATAACCATGAGGGTTACTCCCTACATAAGAATGTTATTAATGCCTCATGTTGCCTTTATGTATTATGATTTCTATGATTTATTCATGATTTGATGAGGTATGTTAAAATGATTATGTTTTATGAGTAAAGTATGATTGCATACATGGACTAATTATTTCATTTCATACTTTTATATCCCTTACTAAGCTTTTTATGCTCATCCCAAGTTTTTTAAATGTTTTTCACAGGTCAAGGGAAAGGTACATGATGTGATGATAGGGTCAAGGAAGTGTCATGAAAGAATCCATGTTTTGTTTTAAATATATTTCCGTTGATGGGAAAAAAATGAATACTATCTTTTATGTAACCACTTTGTTTAAATGTGGAATGTAATGCATGATTTATGATCTAATTATCTAAAACTCTAAACCTGGAAAGATCCTCAATGTGTAGTCTTGTAATACCTCATGATTAAGTAATGTTTAAGGCTGGGGACTTATATTTGGTATCAGAGGTCGGTTTAGATAAATTTTGGAGTTAGAATTCTATTAAATGATTATCCAAAAATATTATTTTTATGGTAAAATTGAAATGATATAACATTTGAAGATTACCATGTTGCATCATCTAAGACATGTTTGTTCAGAATGGTTTTCCGCAGAGGAAACGGGGAAGCAGTGCTAGGAAGGCATACATGAGGAAATAACCTTCCAAATCAGCATCCTGAGATGGTTGGAATTGGAACTGAACAGTTTTTTGCAGTAATGGCGCCGTTGACTCAAGCGATAAATGGTGGTGGTATCCATGCACGAGATCAGCCAGATCAACCACAGAGGAACATGTCAGTGGTGGAAAATTTCATGAGGAAACTTCCCCCATCATTCAGAGGATCATCTGACACTGTGCTAGCTGAAGGGTGGATTAAATAACTAGAGAATATTTTCAATGTCATTGGGTGTTTAGACAATCAAAAAGTTAGTCTTTCTATTTACCGTTTAGAGGGTGAAGCACATCAATGGTGGTCGATGGTTAAAAATATCAGGGACACTGATGAGATTGATGCTCTCGACTGGGATGAATTCAAAGGTATGTTTCGTGAGAAGTATTTTCGTAAGGCTGTTCGACATAGGATAGAAAAACAATTCCTCAAATTGAGGCAAGAGGAAGACTCAGTGGCTTCCTATGAAGAAATGTTCACCCGATTGGCAAAGTATGCTCCAAATTTTATCCGAGACCTTGATAGTAAAATCAATCGTTTTTACTCAAGATTAAAGCCAAAATATCTAAGGGCTTTAGCTTCTCGTGAGTCCAAAAGTTATTAAAATCTTGTTCGATGTTCTGAGAAGGTGTAAATGGAGTTTTCCGATGATCAAGTGTTCTATAACAACCAGCAGAAGAAGAGACCCAGGTGGCAGGAGAAATCAATGAATTATTCAGAAAGGTCTGACGGTAAGAAAACTAAGTTTCCTGTTTGTAATAAATGTGGTAAAAAAAAGTTGGGGAATGTCTTCTGAATTCTGGAAAGTCCTACTGATGTGGTAAGATGGGATATATGGCTCGTGATTGCACTGAAAAAGATCAGGGTGATGGTAAGACCGAATTTGATTCACAATTAGTGAAATGTTTTAAGTGCAATGAGATGGGTCACTATGAAAACGAGTGTCCGACAAAGAGCTCGAGTGATGGAAAGAAATTAGACTACAAGAAAAAAAGGGGTGGTGAAATCCTTTAAAACTACGTTAGCAGATGTCGGGCCATCAAATGATGTGGTATCAGGTACTTTTTTTGTTTTTTCAGATTATGCTAGTGTGTTGTTTGATTTGGGGTCTACACATTATTTCATATCTGAAAACTTCTCTTGTAAAATGGGAATACCATCTCAAGAAATGAATCCTGAACTTGTAGTAAAAACACCTGGGGTAAATGTTGAGGCGAAAATAATTTATAAAAATCTTCCTATCCTTATCCGTGGAAAGAACCTTCTTGCAAACCTTATTGTTTTACCTCTAGTAGAGTTAGATGTTATCCTGGGTATGGATTGGCTCTCTATTTACCATGCTAAGATTGAATATAGAGCTAAATAAGTTTCTTTTCAGAAATACTTTTAGTTTGTGTACACAAATGAACCCTTACTATTGATAACATATCAAGAGGCTGATAAACTTGTAAAAGATGGAAATGAATGTTACATTGCACATATCATTGAATTCAAGGGAACTGTTCATATTAATGATGTGCCAATAGTAAATGAGTATCCTGATGTTTTTCCTGATGAGTTTCCTGGAATAATACTATATCGAGAAGTTGAATTTACCATTTACTTAGTTGCTGATGCTAGGCCAATTTCAAAACCCCCTTATCGAATGGCTCAAATTGAACTTTAATATTTGAGGGAGTAATTGCAATATGTATTAGATAAAGGTATCATTCAACCTAGCACATCACCATGTGGTGCTCCTATTTTATTTGTTAAAAAGAAAGATGGTTCAATAAGACTTTGCATTGATTATTGAGCCTTGAATAACATCACTGTTAAGAAAAAATATCATTTTCCTCATATCGATGATTTGTTTGATCAGCTCCATGGAGCTCAGTTTTTTTCAAAGATTGAACTGAGATCGGGGTACCATTAGTTGAAGGTAAAGGAAGCAGATATTCCGAAGACCACGTTTCATACAATATATGGCCATTATGAATTTTTATTAATGCCTTTTGGGCTAACCAATGAACCTATTGTATTCATGGACCTTAGGAATAGAATTTTCTATGAGTTCTTGGATAAGTTTGTGTTTGTTTTCAGTGGTGATATTTTGGTGTTTTATAAACATAAAGAGGAGCATGAAAGAAATTTAAGGGTTATTTTAAAAACCTTAAAAGAAAAGAAATTGTATGGGAAATTCGGAAAAATGAGTTTTGGTTGCAGCCAATTTCTTTCCTTGGTCACATTGTTTCTAAATATGGGATAAATGTTGATCCTGCAAAAACAAAGGTTGTTGAAGAATGGACAAGACCCACAAATGTAACTACGATTCGTAGCTTCCTTGGTTTAGCAGGCTATAACTGAAGGTTTGTTAGAAAATTTTCTCGGTTATCTAGTCCAATGAATAAGCTAATTCGGAAGGGTGTTAAGTTTATCTGGACAAAATAATGTGAGGATTGTTTTCATGAACTGAAAAGAAGATTGGTGAATGCTACAGTTTTGGAACTACCTTCCAGGAATGGTGAGTTTGTTATCTATGGTGATCCTTCATTGAAAGGACTTGGTTGCATCCTAATTCAGAATGATCAGGTAATTTCTTATGCTTCATGATAGTTGAAAACTCATGAGGTAGATTACCCTACACATGATTTGGAATTAGCTGCTGTTGTTTTCACTTTAAAAATTTGGAGGCATCATTTTTATGGAGTAAAGTGTGAAATATATACCGATCAGAAAAGTTTAAAGTATATATTCACTCAGAAAGAATTGAACATGAGACAGAGGACATGTCTAGAATTAATCAAGGATTATTTTTGTACAATTCATTACCATCCGGGAAAATAAAATAAAGTGGCTGATGCTTTGAGTCGAAAAAGTAATGCTTCATTAACAATGTTGCGTTTGGAACGTGATCTTTTGGTAAAGGATTTGATGAAATTTTTCATAAAAGTTGTTGGTGTAGGATGTTCTTCTATTTTGTTTTAGGTATCAGTGAAATCTTCTCTATCATACATAATTAAGAAAGCACGGAAGCAAGACAATGAGTTGCATAAAAAGGTAGAGCTGGTTCAGAAGGGTAAGTTGACTAAATTCAACATTGATAATGATTGTGTTTTGAGATGTGGGAAGAGATTGTGTGTGCCGTGTGATTCATAGTTGAAGAGAGAGTTTTTATGTGAAGCTCATAGTTCTTTGTTTTCAGTTCATCCAGGCAGTACTAAGATGTATAGAGATCTTCGGGAGTATTACTGGTGGGACGGAATGAAAGGAGACATTGCTGATTTTACTGTGAAGTGTTTGACTTGTCAACATGTTAAAGTAGAGAGACAGTTACCGAAATGGATACTTTAGACTTTACCAGTTCCATAGTGGAAATGGGATAATATATCCATGGACTTCTTTGTGGGATTTCTGAAGACACCTCGAGATAATAATGCAATATGTGTTATTGTTGATCGCTTGACTAAATCTGCTCATTTCCTTGCTATACGAGATACTTTTTCCCAAGATCAACTTTCCCGTTTGTATCTTAAATAGATAGTCAGGTTACATGGAGTTCCTCTCTCCATTGTATCTGACCAGGATCCCAGGTTCAATTCTAACTTTTGGAAGGGCCTTCATAAGTCATTGGGTACTGAATTAACTTTTAGTACAGCTTTTCATCCTCAATCAGATGGGTAGTCAGAACAAACAATTCAGACATTAGAGGATATGATATGTGCTTGTTTGATGGATTATTAGGGAATTTGGGACCAACATCATTCTTTGGTTGAGTTTTCTTATAATAACAGTTTTCATTCCAGTATACAGATGGCACCATTTGAGGAATTATATGGGAAGCGGTGTTGAACTCCAGCTTTTTGGGATGAAGTAGGTGAAAGGTAGTTTATGGGACTGGAATTCGTAGAAGGGTTGGAAGAAAAAGTTTAGCTGATATAGAAACACATGAGAATAGCTCAGAGTAGGCATAAGAGTTATGTGGACAACAGGAGGAAGGATCTCTCTTTTGTAGTAGATGATCATGTTTTTCTCAAAGTTTCACCATGGAAAAGTGTGATGCGATTTGGTAAGAAAGGAAAGATGAGTCCTAGGTTCATTGGACCATATGAAATTCTGGAAAGAGTTGGATCAGTTTCATTCCGAGTGGCTTTACCTCTGAGTTTATCTGAGGTACACAATGTTTTTCATGTTTCAATGTTAAGAAAGTACATGTCAGATCCATCTCATGTTTTGAGTCCAGAGGTAGTTCAGCTGGAAAAGAATCTATCTTATAAGGAAAAACTGGTCCAGATTCTTGACCAAAGGAAGAAAGTGTTGCATAATAAGGTGATTAATTAGGTAAAGGTTTTGTGGAAAAACCACATGAGTGAAGAGGCATCATGGGAATCTGAAAATTCAATGAGGGATAAATACCTCCACTTATTCGTTATGTAAATAAATTGCGGGGACACAACTTTCTAAATGGGGAAGGATGTAACATACCAAGTAAGTAATGAATAACAGATATTTTTTCTATGTCTATTTATGAATTATATAGTGTTTTAGAGACTTCAAATGAGAATAAATCCAATCTTAAGCATGGAATACACTAATATTTTTAAGATATTGTTTTACTGCCTTTTGATGGAAAACCATTTTTAAATCAAAATTTTGACAATTTAATAAGCTATATTTGTCAAAATAAACATATTCTTTATGATTGGACATTGAAATTTACATTGTATAATTTTTTGGTATTTTTCTGACAATGTTCATTTTTTAATGAATAGTGAAAATACGGCATTTTACATCAAAACTACTTTTTCATCTAATTTTTTTATATGGTTAGATTATCTTTTTAATTGGTATTAAAGTGTAATTATAGTATTTTTTTACCATTTAATCCAATAGTGGTCATTAGGATTAATTTCACTTGGGAATTGGGCATAAACAAGTGCCAAACTTTTCATAGATATTGTTTCTAAAAAACTCGCTATTTGTTTTGACAACAGGAATTATTTTTAAATTAATTATTGCAATTTCTGTGTTTTGAATTTGGTAAAATGGATTAAATATTTGGAATCATAAGGTTCAAATTATGTAATCAATACTCTTTTGTTTTTTAACATTATGAATAGTAATGACAGTAATTATCTTTAATTGTCTTGATTAATTAGTAATCAGGTAGTTAAGGATAATAAAATAATATCATAATAATAACAAATGACCCCAAAATGTGTCTTAATTCTACTTTTTGTGTCATGTCCGCCCATGGGATTCCTTGTTCCAAACATGGGGACCCCATGGAATCACTTTGGTGTGATAATGACTTTTGATCTTTTAATTTTTAAAGAAAGTTAAATATAACAAAGGATGTATCACCTGAGTAAAACATTTTTTATTTTGTCTAAATAAATTATATATTAGACTATAAATAGTCATTGGAAAGATAAAAATATTTCCTACATAATTGTATTTTTTTATAATTTTTTGACATTAAATAAATTAAATTATTTATGACATCATGATGATGCAACGATTACCCCATTAAAGAACAATTTAAATAAAATTAAAATATAATGTAAACTCTAAGACTTACACTTCTAAAATACCTATTGGATGAGTATATTTCGAACCCTTATCACCTTATCCTATAAATACATCAATGTGTGGCCTTTAAAATCCGAAAATAATTTTAAAATAAAGTAACATTTCTTGACTTTCCAAGAGTGCCCCTCTTCTCCACTTATAAAAGTCCCCCACCTATACCTCCTTACCCACACTTCTCAAGCCATTGGATCGGACAAGATCTGCTCATTTTATCTCTATAAATCCCTATATTCATCCTATAAGCCTTACCTTAGGCAGAAAGTTTTTTAAGAAACCCGTTTGGTTCTAACCAAGAGGAGTTACCCGATTTAAAGTTAAAGACTTCTCTAATGTTCTTTTGTTTTATTTTGCTTCTCCAACCCCATAAACTGTTGTTATTAATTTATTTTGTAACAACATCAGTATGTTCAATATACTAGGATGTTGTTATAAGAATTATTCTAGGTACACTTACACACACCTACATCTAATGGTTAAAGAATATACTGTTTTGGTGGATGGTGAATTTCTGCCTCACGAAATGATGATTGTTCAATATTATTATAACACCTTAAAAGGTGGATATTAAGATGTCACTATATATATATGATATAAAATATGTTTATGTTTTTCTTAAGCTTCTGTATTTTCAATTTATGGCATACCTTTATGGATACCATTATGGGTATACGCGATATCTTCATTTTAGGAAGTGCGGACTACCGCCCCCTCAAAGTGATTTGATTCGTTAATGCCATATGTGGGATGTATAAAGGATTGAATTAATGATATTATATATGATATTATACTGGAATTATAATATACCTTTATATCATTATTATTCCATTCCATAAAATATGAAATAGAAACGAAAGTTGTGTTCATGCGTACGTACGGCTTACAGTCTCCATAAACGGTGCATTTCATTTCTTACCTCTAAATGTTATGTAATATTGTAAATTCATGTATATAATATATATATATATATGACATATATTATATCTAAATCATGAATATAAATTTGTATATAATGGATATTTTACCACATGAACAACTTGTAATTATAAAGATTTTATTTTTGACTCAAGTACCAATGATCGACAAAACGACCATTGTTAACTTAAATAATTACATAGTTTTCATAACATGGTAATAAGTGATATAAAATGAATAATGAACTTGAAAATGGTTCTTAATCAAGTATAAATTTACTCAAGTTTATTATTCATGACGTTAATGAACGATCGAGTCATGTCGGAGCCGAGGTATGGGACTTCGTCTCAATCTCCTTTCATTGAGGCATATTATGTTTTATACACAACTTTCTTTTATACGGTTTATAAGCCCCTTTGACTTTTATGTTTATTAAAAAGGAATCTTTTTATATGAAGAATTTAATAAATGACAAGAGGGAATGTTTTTTGTCGTCCGTATGCGCCGACAACGACTTCTCCACCGCCGTGACCATTATTTGAGCTTTGACTTCCTCTACAAGCCATAAACTTTTTTTAAATGAAAAATTTATATCATGTTTTACTTTTCTTTTATTTTGGTATTGAAAATGGTTTTCAAAATGTTTTTAAATCAATATGTTTTATTGATATCTTGTGATTGAAAAGTGGAAATGTTATGTTTCCTTTATTCATGTTTTATGTGATATGCTTATGTTATGGTTCTTGGGCATTGTTATGAAGACGGGTGGTTACTTGATAAAATAAGGGCGGGTGAGCCCGATATAGCTCTCCAATTCATTTGCTTACGCGAAGAAGTTAAACATTAAGGTTTCTCTGAATAGATTTAGGGAATATACTGTGATGGGTATTCCAAACGTAACCATCAGGGTTACTCCCTACTTAAAATTGTTATGAATGCCTCAAGTTACCTTTATGTGTTATAATTTCTATGATTTATTCATGATTTGATGAGGTGTGTTATAATTATTATGTTTTATGAGTAATGTATGATGTCATCCATGGACTAATGTTTTCATTTCGTACATTTATATCCCTTACTGTGCTTTTTATTCTTATCCCATTTTTTTGAAATGTTTTTCATAGGTCAAGGGAAAGGTACATGATGTGTTGATAGGGTCAAGGAAGTGTCATGAAATAATCCATGGTTTGTTTTAAATATGTTTTTGTTGATGGGAAAAAATTAATACTATATTTTATGTAACTACTTTGTTTAAATGTGGAATGTAATTAATGATTTATGATATAATTCTCTAAAACTGTAAACCTCAAAAGATCCTCAATGAGAAATCGTGTAATAACTCAAGATTAAGTAATGTTTAAGGCAGGGGCCTTATATAAAATGATGGTAATATACATTTTAAACACCAATTTTATATTATTGAATGATTCTTATTTAATAACATGATGAAATATCCTCTTTTAAAATCATTAATTGATATTTTTAGTCAATCATGTAATTTGAAAAAAAATTACAATACAATATTTTTTCATCAAAACCATTCAATTAAAAAAATAAATCTAAATATGATTTTAGAATATTTAAAGGATTAATTTCAAAGAATAAAATTCCTAATTTTTATAAATTATAAAATACATTTTATACAAAATTTTAACCATTTTTACAAAATGAAAATTTATAAGACACATTTAAAAGTAGTTATCAAAAAAATTATGTGATAAAAATTCAAAATATTTAATATCAATAAGAAAACCCACTAAAAGATCCTTTAAAATATATATTTTTTACAATGTTAATGTATTGTGTAATATAAAACAAAATATTCTTCAAAAATGGGTTTTGAGTATTATTAAATACTATTGATGGAATTCCACATCGTAAATACGGTTGAATAAAAATATTTTAAGAATGTAATTAATGTATACATCATATTTGAATTAAAAATTTGTTTTTAACTATAGGCGATTATAATGTACAATACAATACAATATTATGATGGAATGAACTAAAATAGAGAATAATGAAGTTCAATAAGATTCATCATAACTCAAAAAATGAAGGTTGAGTTATCAATGAATATTACGTCTTTAGTGTCAGCTCATTAATAAAAACATCAAAACAGAACATGAGATGGAATTTAAATTACTTAAATTTGATGAATTTCTTTAATACATTTCCAATATCTACTCCACACTGAAAGAATATTTTTCTAAAAAGGAATCTTATCTCAATAAAAACATGTTGAATTTTAAAAACCATTACATTATAATTATGATTATAATTAATAAACTCATAATATTAGATAATAATATAAAATTTTAAATTTATTATACTGACTTAGATATTGTTATAATATAAATCTATGAAAAATATATAATCCAAATAATTAAAAAATTGTGGAATACACATCACAAATCAGGGAAGAAAAATTCAGATTCATCAACCCTTATCTTTATTCTCAATTTTCCAAAATATGATATGAAAAATGTATATAAAATATACATATATTAATCACCAATTTAATAAACTTATTCATACCTATAATTAAACATCACATGGTTTTGAAAATAATTATTAAATACATGAAATACTCAGTCCCAAGAAAACAAAAAATTTATAATCCCGCCATTTAACACAACTTTGCCTCTAATATGTTATCAATTTTAAAAAATATTAGTGTAGAGTTGTGATCAGTAAGTCATTTGGAGTCTAATATAACCAATATGGTTTTTTGTGAATAGTAACATAGACATATGAATAGTAACTCAACCTAATGAATACTAAAGAATATTAAATCAGACAAAAAATAGAAACTTCACCTATGAATGTATAAATACAATGTGGACATATTAAAAGTAAAAAAATGATCATAGTATAAGTATTAGTATTTTGGTATGTCATAATTATTTTAATTACAATCCTAAAATTAATTTAATAATTTAAAATTAAAATTTATTTACATAAAATGTAATAATATATTTTGAATTTATATTATAATGGATATAATATAGTTTTATGAGGTCATGATTAATTTTTCAATGTAATATAAAACGAATTATTGTTTTAAAATTGATATTTTTCAAAAATACTATGATTTTATCTAAAAATTAAATTAATAATAATTATAAAATTATTTTCTAAAAATTATGTTCCTTCTTTAATTCTACAAATCGAAAAAATTGTTAGGGTGATGTTTTGTGATTTTTTTGGATGTCTAAAATTTTTGATGAATAAGGAAATACAGAAAAATACCATATATATAAATTATTAGTTAAATACAATATTTATGATATCATGAGTGATGTAAGGCCACTTTTTTCAAAATCACAAGAACTTATTACTATTAAGGGTCACAAGAAAAAACATTATTGGTGGTCTTGTGGTAAATAAAAAAATAATGAGATGAATATTCATAATTTACTCCTCGCCTCCACTATAAAAACCCTCATCACTTCCTTTCAATTCACATCTATATGCTCTGAGGCTCCTCAATGTTATTCCCAGATAGCCTTCCCTAGTCACACCCCATATACAAGAGTCACTTAGTATTTACAAAAGACAAAAACCCATTCCCTTAAAGAGATTCTCAAGGAGGTATATTCCAGAGGTATACTTACATTTTATTTCATTCATTTTCATTCCAGGTTCCTTTCTATTGTTATCTTCTCCTCACCTCTTTAGTTAAAATGACCACGATGACTCCAATATCATGCATATACTATAATTATTTCATGTGAATGGAATAACCATCGTCAATATTCTTACTCTATCTCTTTTATATTATAAACGAAATCAACATACATGATGTTCCAATTTACAACCTTCATGAACGCTGAAGTTTCGTTCTTCAAGGTATCCTTCATTATTGGCCACGAAAAAAAATATGGTTACAACAGACTATAATATATTTATTATATCTATTTAATATTCATGATCTAGTATATTTACAAAATATTCAATAATATGAACAAACTACTTTCTAATAATAAAATTCCGTTATAATAATATAAGTGATTTTCATTAATGTTTCATCTATTGATTCAACCTAGTTCCATGTAACCAAATGATATAAATGGCCATTAACACCTATTAATGTTAGTAAATAATATGTGAAATCGTTTTTGTATATTTTCATCCATTCCATATGAAATCTAGTAGATAGAAACAAGTCAACCGAATATGAATATCAAGAAATTGAGCACTCTGGAACATCAAAATTCAATCTTATAACTAATCAATATGGAAAAATGGACCTAATAAAATCATTATAAATTATATACATGACTAATAGGTTCTGAATAAAGTTATTAATTAGTCTAATTTTATATTCTAGGACCTTATTTTCAAGATTAGATCACATTCAGACTTAAGGCAAGGGTTTTTAACCCGAACCCTCTTTTCATTCGGGTGACTTTTATTGTCTTTTTTACATAAATAAAGGTATTTTTTATTATATTTACTCCTAATAAAATATATTTTAGAGTTCTATATATGTCTACCAATTTTATTTTTACTTTACATTATGGGGATTCAGACATTTTGAAAGGGAACATTCAAAATTCATTCTGAAATACAAACCATTTCAAGGCAATTTCTCAAATTCTTACATATTTTCAAGGGAACTCTATAATCTGTTTCTGGAAACCATTATATTTATAAATTCAATCATTTTATTTTGGAAATAATATCTTAATTCACTTCTGGTTTTATACAAATACATATAAAAAATAACTCTTCTTTTCAAAATAAAATTTTCTTTATCTCAATAATTACTCAATGATTTTATATGATAGTTTTCATATATTTCAAAACTATTGTTGATTATTATGTAGTATTGGGATTAATATACTATGATATCATCTAACATATTTAATTTTATGGTTTATGACTAGTATTATTGTGGATATGTATCTGAAAACCATTCACCAAATTATTCTAAATGGTTAGTGTTTAAGATTAATGTGCGGGGAAAGTTATTTATATTTCATAGTTTTGTTTTAATATGAATATATATATTGTTTATATTTATCCCCGGTCGTATGAAGAATTAATTGGACTAATTATGTGATGGTTGGGTCCCTCTATATCCCCTTGATTCATCGGTTTGTCTCATACGACAAATAGACTTTGACATGCCCGAGGCCCTGGAAATTTTCAAATATAGTTTTGGTCAAGGCCTTAATCACATTAGATGTCTTGGACAAGGCCTTTATGGTATGTTTTAGAATGTCTGGAATATGCACTTCCCTCATTATGAATCTAGTAATTTAAATTTCATGTGGTTATTCGACTAGTATAATACCCATGATTATGTTTTATTATGTCATTATTTACTTATCTCATTTTCCTTCCATAGTATGTCCAAGTATAATATTTATAAAGGAATGTGTTTTAAATTATTCACTATGCCT
Organism: Viscum album; assembly: GCA_963277665.1. Lineage (NCBI taxonomy): Eukaryota > Viridiplantae > Streptophyta > Magnoliopsida > Santalales > Viscaceae > Viscum > Viscum album. The sequence goes on along the minus strand of OY728132.1, from coordinate 295,226,630 downwards.
AATGATTATATTTATGTTATCTTATGATATATTTCTAACTCTTACTGAGCATTTGAGATCACCCATCTATTATTTTTCATTTACCCAGGATATGAAGAAGTAAGTTATGATGGACTTGCATGCATAATCTAGGAGGAATGGATGTTTCTAATGGAATAATTTATTGTTTTTTCATTTCAAAAAGTAATGATGAAATTATATATGTATATTGATTCCAAAAAAACTAAACTATTAATTCCTTTGGGATGTGATATTCTTGTAATCAGGTTATTGTAATGTAACAAGGCACTGGCTCCAGTAAACTGGGGTCATCCTTTTACAGTTCCTATAAAAGGAAGTTTATTATACAACAAGGAAACTAGATTAAGAAAATATATTTTAGGGAACAAGTCCGGACAACACTCATTGAGGATCAACATACAAGAAAAAACTAGTATTTTCGTAAGTAATAGATTATGTGGATATTTATAGGAAATACATCCATGCATGGATTCTTCAAGTGGATATGGTTCTACGAAATCAGTACCTAGGATTGAAGACTCCGACTAGGAGTTTCGGGCTTCATCGTTGGTATCCTATAAAACAACAATGAGCCTTACTATGCCCCTGGTTTGAAACTCCCTAGGGATATGCCTATGATAATTTACATTCTCTTTAAAATATTTTATAAAGGATTTAAATGTATATTTTTCGTCAATGAAACAATTTTTGTGATTATGGGGGTAGCCATGCATAGGATTTAACTTTATGGTATGTATTTTTCTATGATAAGATTAAAAATTATGATTCATAACCTAATCTAGTGTATGTCATTACTTAGAAATGGCATCTAGTGGATGAAATGGAAACCACATGAACAGTCGTGTCACATATAGGGATTTATGTCCAATACAAGATAATGTTGTTGGCTATGGTGTTGTGACCAGTAGAGAGCAGAAAATAACTATACTGAAAACAACTTACTCATATTATGAATAATAACCTTACTCGTATAGAGCATATGAATCCACCTCGTGGAGTAGCTTTGTTAGATCGGTTTATGCGAAAAAACCCCCCATCATTCAAGGGGAGAATGAACCCATTTGTCGACGAGGAGTGGATAAGATTCCTATATAAGATATTTTTTCTGTGGGATGTAACAAAAGAGAGAAGGTTGCCATGATAGTTTATCTTCTATTGAGAGATTCATATCAGTGGTAGTCGTTAATCCAAAAAACCAAGGAGTAGGAAGAGATATAAGAGATGGAATGAAGGGACATCAAGGAAATATTACTATATAAATACATTCCTCATGAACAATGAGTGGATATGGAAAGGAAGTTTCTGAATTTGGGGAAAAAGGAAGATGAGAATGTTGTTAAGTATGAAGCTATATTCATAAGGATAGAAAGGCACGATTTGGAATATATACATAATCAAATGAGGATAAATGATCAACTTTTTGATGGCTGAAATACATTCCTTTGACGAGAACTGGTCACCCAAAAATCTTCATCAAAGGAGGATATAGTATCTTGTTCTATCAAGAGAGGAAAATAATTATCTAGTTTTTATGATTTTAGTGAAATAAAGAGATGAAGACGGTTGATGAAAACAATAGAAAGTTAATTAAGGAAATAGGGAAGAAGGTAAGAGTTTAATTTCCACCTTGTGAATTTTTTTTAAGGAAACACCATGTTTCCCACTTAAAAAGAATAATTGAATCCTAAAAATGATGGCAGAAAGGCCATATTGCTGGTGATTTTAAGGGTAATAAAGAATCTAATAATATTTGATTTTATAATTTTAGAGACATGGGAGACTATGCTAATTATTGTCCAAAGATTCAAGGATACATTCAACAGAAAAGGTCAAGGTTGCAGGGAGAAGCATATGTGATCAGAACCGCTGATATTGATGTTCCGAATGATGTAGTGGAAGGTACATTAATCATTTACTCAAACATAGCCATGGATTTATTTGATACTACATCATCACATTATTTCATATCTTCACAGTCTTCCAAAAAAATTAGATATTTCCAATTTGATTTATTAAGGGCTTTGTTAGTCAAAACTCTTAAGGGAACTATCATTGCAAAAAAAATGTCTTATGTAACGACCAGAAATTTTGAATAAATCTTGTTTCCTAATTTTATGTGTTATTTTATTTTATTTTTATACTAAAAAAATGTTTCATTTGATAACATGAGTATAATTAAAATGATACCATTGGTTTTTGACTGTTATATGACCATTGGTCTATATGACCGCTGGAAACTAAACGTTTTGATTATTGTCTCTAAATACAAGTAATCTTGGTTAATTAATATAGAAAGAAGATTCTATGGCCTCACCCAGTAGTCTTGGACCGATCGAAGCCCATCTAACAGAACTTGGGAAGGAGGTAGCACCACTGGGCTTTGATTTGGACCAAACCCAAGATGAACTTCATCGTGTGAAGCTAGAACGAGATCGCCTTCGCGAGATGTTCAAACTGATAGAAATTACTACTTGTGCGATGTTGGCCGAGCCTCCCTCGGATTCTCTAACCTTAGCACACCTTACACTTAGGTCCTATGCTGGTGTGATAAGGGGCTATGCAAGAAGACCGTAACTGCCTTGTGTAATCCTTTGTTTTAAATAAAAATTGGGATTTCTTCTTATGATGAAGTTTATGAGTTTTCAAATGACCAGATAAATATAGTATGCATATTTTTGATGAATTTTAGAGAAATGATAATTTAAAAATGTTTATGTAAACCTTAAATAAATAAAAATGTGTAATGATTTTCAAAAAATGGTCTTCTACAAATATGTTCAGTACGGAATTTAGAGTCTAATAAGATCAACTTAATTTTTGATGAATAGTAAATTATGAATAGTGATTTTATGCTTAGGATTAGTAATGTGACCAAATGGATTAGTAATCTCACTTAAAGAAAGTATTAATATAATCTAGGCACCTTGATTAAGTAATTTGATTCAATAAAATGGTTAAAAAACGGTTTCATAAATTATTATTCAAGTATTAGTTTTTTCGGGTGAATAGTGTTTTTTAATTAAAAATTAAATTAAAAATATTTAGAAAATTATTTTTATAAAATGGATTTCATTTTTGAACTCAGAGCATCGATATTATGTTAAGGTAATTTTTGGGGATTTTTCTTAAAAAAAATGAATTTTCGGTGAATAGTGTATTTATTTAAAAAAATAAATTAAAAATATTTAAAAAATTATTTTTATAAAATTCAGTTCATTTTTGAAATCAGAGCATTGATATTTGGTTAAGGTGAAATTTTGGTATTTTTCTGAGAAAGTTGAATTTTCAGTGAATAGTAATAATACAGTTTTAGGGTTTCAGTATGTTTAATGACATAATAACTGTGTCATGATGATCTCATGAGATATTTTAAAGGATGTTCGACTATAGAGGATGAATTATTGTGTGGGGGTCCCCATGTGGCCTAACTTTATGGGAAGTACCATGGGAAGGCCCATGCTTTTGAGAAAACCACTTTTGAGGTGTCCCTTGGCCATTAATGCATTGTCCCCTCACTTTCCCTATAAATACCAAGCCCTCCTCTCATATTTTCGACTCCGAAACCGTACTCAACGAATTTATGGTCTCCTTACCTCCCAAGGAGTCCTCCCAAGGTGCCCCCAAGCCCTCAAGGTCCCAACCATTGAGTTTTAAGAGTTACGTTTTAAGGTAAGGGATCCAACCTCTCTCTTTCATTTCAAGTAATCTCTTTTATGTCATTCCTTTTCTTCTACATGTTCTTATGTTTGAGGATGTTCTTTTATACTACTCTTACTGCCCTTTTTATGTTCAAATAATTATAGATCCCCTCTTACTCTCATTATTTCGTTTTTTGAATTTTTAAGTGGCGCCGTTAGGCTGCCGAAATTTTTGTAACGGATTCTTTCTCCCTTCTCATTTTTCAAGATCTATTTTCATGTAAAGTATTTCAAGTTCCTTTTTATTATGTTGGGGTATGATTTCTAAATCTATCATACTGGACTTTTATGATCATATGATGAGAGACCCCATTTTATCTCTTCAATTCAGTATTTTGAAGTTTTATGTGGCGCCGTTAGGCTGCTAAATTTTTAAGTGGTTCTTCGCCCTTCTCGTTTTGAAGTTCTACTTTCATGTCAATTCATTCAAGTTCCTTTTTGTTATTTTGGGGTATGATCTCTATATCTATCATACTGGACTCTTATGTTCATATGATGAGAGACCCCATTTGATCTCTTCAATTCAATATTTTGATGTTTTAGGTGGCGCCGTTAGGCTGCCGAATTTTTAAGTGGTTCTTCACCCTTCTCGTTTTGAAGTTCTACTTTCATGTCAATTCCTTCAAGTTCCTTTTTTTTATGTTGGGGTATTATCTCTATATCTATCATAATGGAATCTTATGTTCATATGATGAGATACCCCATTTGATCTCTTCAATTCAGTATTTTGATGTTTTAAGTGGCGTCGTTAGGCTGCCGAATTTTTAAGTAGTTCTTCACCCTTCTCGTTTTGAAGTTATACTTTCATGTCAATTCCTTCAGGTTCCTTTTTTTATGTTGGGGTATGATATCTATATCTATCATACTGGACTCTTATGTTCATATTATTAGAGACCTAATTTGATCTCTTCAATTTAGTATTTTGAAGTTTTAAGTGGCGCCATTAGGCTGCCGAATTTTTAGGGGATTCTTTCACCCTTCTCATTCTTTTCAAAGTTCTACTTTCATGTCAAGTCTTTCAAGCTCCTTTTTAATTATGTTGGGGAATTCTCTATATATTTATCATACTGAACACTTATGTTCACATGATGAGAGACCCTATTTGATCTTTTCAAATCATTTTTGTTGAAGTTTAAGTAACGATGTTGGGCTGCCGAACTTTCATAAGAGAAATCTAATTTTTGTCTTCCTTCCATGTTTTTCATTTCAAATGGTATGTCCTTGAAATTTAATTACCATGATCATGTATCCTTCTTATTCTGTCCATATACTGTTTTATGGGTCATTTATGAATGTTTGACCCATTTTCCCTCTCTTTTTAATGTCTTCTAAAACCTCGTAACATAGCCGTTATGATGCAGAATTTCCGTCTCAAAATGTCTCTCTCTTTTTCTAAAGTTCTTTTACATTATTGAGTGAATACTCAAAGCTCTTTCTCCTAAAGGGGTATTCACAAATATACCAAAATGTTCTATTTTAAATTCTGGGATTTACATACATGAGACCCACCTTCCTTTTCTATGGGTTTTAAAGTGACGTAAAGATCATGTCTTTAAAGAAGTTTTTAAAACGTTGTGATTATGAAATGAAACCCATTTATATTATGCTATATGGGTTATTTATGAAATGTTTGATGATGATATAAGTGGCTCACATGATAATAAAGTCAAATTTAAGGGTGCTCCCTGATAGCGCTCCAATGCATTGGGTAAAGATGTAACCACTAGAGATTACAATTTTCACGATACCTTGGTGAATAACCTTGGTAATTTTCAAATGACACCTTGGGGATGGACCTTGGTGATATGTTCATGATTGTCTATTTTAAATGATGTAGCCACATCTTCAAGTTATGAAAAATGTTACTTTTATTATGATATATCTCATGATTTATTTCTTACGCCTTAAAGTTCTTTTCATTACCTTATTGAAGTATCTCAAGTTCACATGTAAAATGTTTCTCTTGTTTTCCTTACTGGGCCTTCTTCTCACCCTCTCCTTTGATGTATGTCCCCAGGTTCTGAGATGTAGTAATGAACCTAGGACGAACATATGGAGAAGCCTTTCAAGTGTTTAAGAAGAATGTTTTTTTTTGTTTCATGTTTTAAGTTCCTGGTTTCCAAGACACTAAACCTTAAAGATCCTCGGTTTTGTAAAATGTAATGAAAGTTTATGTGATAAAAAGGCGGGATTCTATAGTTGGTATCAAAGGATAGTTTAGTTATTTATGGAAATTCGGATATGAATACTCTAGGAAGAACCCAATAGAAAAGTTAAAAAAATAGGAAATCTTCCTGGTATTTTGGTGAGTATTGAGTAAGGGGTTGCCAAGAAAATACATCTCTGTCTGGATACGAGCAGGTAGAGGTGGATCTGGCACAGATGTACATAGGGGTAAAACCCGAAAACACCGCTTTGAGCTAGACTCAAACAAGAACTGGTACACGACAATGGGACTTGCTGCACTCTTGGTTACGACACTCCCGGGGGATATGCTTTGTTAAATTCATAAGCTTAGTATGAACCATTGTTAAAGGAACAAAGATAAAATAAAATAAAGGTTCACATAAGAATATATGATCATCGATAAACTAGATGGGAACCTAGGGGATCAAAAGTTAGGGTATACTTTTCAACTACAAGTTATCCTTATATGCTTTAAGTTTCTTTTCATGATTATTGGCTAAGTATTTAAACCCCTAATTATAGTTTCTTTTCTTAGTTAATGGAGGGAAATGGAAGAACATGTCCCAACATCCAATGTGATAGGAAATGCTACGATTTTCGTATTAATACGACATAGATGATTAGGGGATTAAAAGATGATTATTATTTTGGAAGGCGATCACTATTTTGAGGACCCTATATGATCGAGGTAAATAGATTACTATGGTATTTTCATTGAGGAGTAAGTTTGACTTATATTTTGAAGAATCAATGAATTTAAGGTGGACTTATAGTAATTTAGGTTACTTGTGGGAATGATTAACCTATCTTGGGTAAAATATGTTTAGGTTATCTACTTTTGTTATAAGATGTTAGGTGTGGTTGATGTTGTTTGGATATGAACAATGAAGTTTATTTTGGAAGACTATGTTATCAAATCCCTCTTGTATTTGGGTTTCAATCTTAGTTTGGTTTATTTTGAAGAATTTTAAGGACCGTTATTTATGGGATGGACTATGATGAACTTTGGGTAATACCATGGAACTTTGAAGATTTAAAAATAGTTTCCCTTCTTATGGGATTATTTCTTTTTGGAGAGTTGTTTTACCTTACCCTTTCTGTTTTTGAGATAATGTTTAAAGATGGAAGAAATAGATAGTTAATATTTTGTGGATTATGTGATTCTCTAGAAGATGATTCTTGTGTTTTGATGGGACCAAGTAGTTTTGAATGCTCATCATTTGGAGAAAAGATTAGTTTTGGTAGAAACTTATTAAAGGATGAAACTCTACATGAAGGTAGGTATATTTTCTTATGTTTTTGTTCTATGTAGTAAATGAATTCCTAAAAATTATGAAAAGGAACGTAAAACAAAAACGTTGTTGGTTTACATTTCCTACTAGGTAATCAATGACCGTTTACACACATCATAAGTTTGGGATTTTCTTATGGTTAACTTTCTCCTAATCATGTTCTCTATAACTCTTCCTCAGAACTTGACCCTTTGTTTTTCTTCCATGTCCATATTTTCCAACATGGAATCCTAGTGTGGGATAACTCGGGTGACCTTCGTACTTCCCTTTCGTTCTTTTAAAGTAATAGTTTTGCGGACTCCTTTTCCGATGATGGACTTTCAATGAAATTTCAAAACCTTTTTTTTAAATTGCGAGGACGCAATTTCTTAAGAGGGGAAGATTGTAACGACCCGAAATTTTGAATAAATCTTGTTTCCTAATTTTATGTGTTATTTTATTTTATTTTTATACTCAAAAAAAATGTTTCATTTGATAACATGAGTATAATTAAAATGATACCATTGGTTTTTGACTGTTATATGACCATTGGTCTATATGACCGCTGGAAACTAAACGTTTTGATTATTGTCTCTAAATACAAGTAATCTTGGTTAATTAATATAGAAAGAAGATTCGATGGCCTCACCCAGTAGTCTTGGACCGATCGAAGCCCATGTAACAGAACTTGGGAAGGATGTAGCACCACTGGGCTTTGATCTGGACCAAACCCAAGCTGAACTTCATCGTGTGAAGCTAGAACAGGATCGCCTTTGCGAGATGTTCAAACTGATAGAAATTACTACTCGTGCGATGTTGGTCGAGCCTCCCTTGGATTCTCTAACCTTAGCACACCTTACACTTAGGTCCTATGCTAGTGTGATAAGGGGCTATGTAAGAAGACCGTAACTGCCTTGTGTAATCCTTTGTTTTAAATAAAAATTGGGATTTCTTCTTATGATGAAGTTTATGAATTTTCAAATGACCAGATAAATATAGTATGCATATTTTTGATGAATTTTAGAGAAAGGATATTTTAAAAATGTTTATGTAAACCTTAAATAAATAAAAATGTGTAATGATTTTCAAAAAATGGTCTTCTACAAATATGCTAAGTACGGAATTTAGAGTCTAATAAGATCAACATAATTTTTGATGAATAGTAAATTATGAATAGTGATTTTATGCTTAGGATTATTAATGCGACCAAATTGATTAGTAATCTCACTTAAAGAAAGTATTAATATAATCTAGGCACCTTGATTAAGTAATTTGATTCAATAAAATGGTTAAAAACGGTTTCATAAATTATTATTCAAGTATTAGTTTTTTCGTGTGAATAGTGTTTTTTAATTAAAAATTAAATTAAAAATATTTAGAAAATTATTTTTATAAAATGGATTTCATTTTTGAACTCAGAGCATCGATATTATGTTAAGGTAATTTTTGGGGATTTTTCTTAAAAAAATGAATTTTCGGTGAATAGTGTATTTATTTAAAAAAATAAATTAAAAATATTTAAAAAATTATTTTTATAAAATGGAGTTAATTTTTGAAATCAGAGCATTGATATTTGGTTAAGGTGAAATTTTGGGATTTTTCTGAGAAAGTTGAATTTTCGGTGAATAGTAAAAATACAGTTTTAGGGTTTCAGTATGTTTAATGACAAAATAACTGTGTCATGATGATGTCATGAGATATTTTAAATGATGTTCGACTAAAGAGGATGAATTATTGTGTGGGGATCCCCATGTGGCCTAACTTTATGGGAAGTACCATGGGAGGGCCCATGCTTTTGAGAAAACCACTTTTGAGGTGTCCCTTGGCCATTAATGCCTTGTCCCCTCACTTTCCCTATAAATACCAAGCCCTCCTCTCATCTTTTCGACTCCAAAACCATACCCAACTAAGTTCTGGTCTCCTTACCTCCCAAGGAGTCCTATTAAGGTGCCCCCAAGCCCTCAAGGTCCCAACCTTTGAGTTTTAAGAGTTACGTTTTAAGGTAAGGGATCCGACCGCTCTCTTTCATTTCAAGTAATCTCTTTTATGTCATTCCTTTTCTGCTACATGTTCTTATGTTTGAGGATGTTATTTTATACTCCTCTTACTGCCCTTTTTATGTTCAAATAATGAGAGATCCCATCTTACTCTCATTATTTCGTTTTATGAAGTTTTAAGTGGCGCTGTTAGGCTGCCGAAATTTTTGTAACGGATTCTTTCTCCCTTCTCATTTTTCAAGATCTATTTTCATGTAAAGTATTTCAAGTTCCTTTTTATTATGTTGGGGTATGATATCTAAATCTATCATACTGGACTTTTATGATCATATGATGAGAGACCCCATTTGATCTCTTCAATTCAGTATTTTGAAGTTTTAAGTGGCGCCGTTAGGCTGCCAAATTTTTAAGTGGTTCTTCACCCTTCTCGTTTTGAAGTTCTACTTTCATGTCAATTCCTTCAAGTTCCTTTTTGTTATGTTGGGGTATAATCTCTATATATATCATACTGGACTCTTATGTTCATATGATGAGATACCCCATTTGATCTCTTCAATTCAGTATTTTGATGTTTTAAGTGGCGCTGTTAGGCTGCCGAATTTTTAAGTGGTTCTTCACCCTTCTTGTTTGGAAGTTCTACTTTCATGTTAATTCCTTAAAGTTCATTTTTGTTATGTTGGGGTATGATCTATATATCTATCATACTGGACTCTTATTTTCATATTGTGAGAGACCCCATTTGATCTCTTCAATTCAGTATTTTGATGTTTTAAGTGGCGCCGTTAGGCTGCCGAATTTTTAAGTAGTTCTTCACCCTTCTCGTTTTGAAGTTATACTTTCATGTCAATTCCTTCAGGTTCCTTTTTTTATGTTGGGGTATGATATATATATCTATCATACTGGACTCTTATGTTCATATTATGAGAGACCCCATTTGATATCTTCAATTCAGTATTTTGAAGTTTTAAGTGGCACCATTAGACTGCCAAAATGTTAGGGGATTCTTTCACCCTTCTCATTCTTTTCAAAGTTCTACTTTCATGTCAAGTCTTTCAAGCTCCTTTTTAATTATGTTGGGGCATTTTATATATATTTTTCATACTTAAATATTATGTTCACATGATGAGAGACCCTATTTGATCTTTTCAAATCAAATTTTGTTGAAGTTTAAGTAACGTCGTTGGGCTGCCGAACTTTCATAAGAGAAATCTAATTTTTGTCTTCCTTCCATGTTTTTAATTTCAAATGGTATGTCCTTGAAATTTCATTACCATGATTATTTATCCTTCTTATTCTGTCCATCTACGGTTTTATGGGACATTTATGAATGTTTGACCCATTTTCCCTCTCTTTTTAATGTCTTCTAAAACCTCGTAACATAGCCGTTATGCTGCAGAATTTCCGTCTCAAAATGTCTCTCTCTTTTTCTAAAGTTCTTTTACATTATTGAGTGAATACTAAAAGCTCTTTATCCTAAAGGGGTATTCACATATAGACCAAAATGTTCTATTTTAAATTCTGGGATTTACATACATGAGACCCACCTTCCTTTTCTGTGGGTTTTAAAGTGACGTAAAGATCATGTCTTTAAAGCAGTTTTTAAAACGTTGTGATTATGAAATGAAACCCATTTATTTTATGCTATATGGGTTATTTAAGAAATTTTTTATGATGATATATGTGGCTCACATAATAATAAAGGCAAATTTAAGGGTGTGCCCTGATAGCGCTCCAATGCATTGGGTAATGATGTAACCACTAGAGATTACAATTTTCACGATACCTTGGTGAATAACCTTGGTAATTTTCAAATGACACCTTGGGGATGGACCATGGTGATATGTTCATGATTTTCTATGTTAAATGATGTAGCCACATCTTCAAGTTATGAAAAATGTTACTTTTATTATGATATATATCATGATTTCTTTCTCATGCCTTAAAGTTCTTTTCATTACCTTATTGAAGTATCTCAAGTTCACATGTAAAATGTTTCTCTTTTTTTCCTTACTGGGACTTCTTCTCACCCTCTCCTTTGATGTATGTCCCCAGGTTCTGAGATGCAGTAATGAACCTAGGACGAAAATAAGGAGAAGCCTTTCAAGTGTTTAAGAAGAATGTTTTTTTTGTTTCATGTTTTAAGTTCCTGGTTTCCAAGACACTAAACCTTAATGATCCTCGGTTTTGTAAAATGTAATGAAAGTTTATGTGATAAAAAGGCGGGATGCTATATCTTATAGCCCCCATTATGGTGCATAAATGTCATTAATATGATAATTTTATTGTCAAAACCATGATTGAGTTTTATATAATCCTTTATATGGATTTGATTTTGAACCATGATGTGAAAATATATTGCAAGAGAAAAGAGGATACAAATTTTGAGGATATTGTGGAATACATTATCTTAAGAGAAGAAACATCACCCTCTATTTCTCATCTAGATCCATCCCCAATAGCTCTACTAAATTCAATTATTGGGGTGGAAGGGAATGCAATTAAATATGTGTGAGGAAAATAACGTTCACATAGACGATGAACCTATTGTTCACGAATATGTTTACGTCGTTCTAGTCAATTTACCTGGACATCCTCTATAGTTGGAAATTGAGTTTTCCATTGATTTAACTCCTGGTTCCAAACCCATATCAAAGACCCCATATAAAATGGACATTGTGAAATTAGTTGAACTGAAGAAACAACTTGAGGAATTGAGTAATGGGGGATTTATTCACCCTACTATTTCGCCATGGGGATCCCCAGTTCATTTCGTTAAAAAGAAAGATGGGTATAACAGGTTTCTCATTGACCACATGGAGATCACTGTTAAAACAATAACGAAAAAATATCTTCTACCTCGCATTGATGATTAATTTGATCAACATTAAAGAGCTCAATTTTTTTTTGAAGAATTGCCTTAAATATGGATATCTTCAGTTTCTTGTGAAGAAGAAATACATTCCAAAAACATAATTTTGAACCAGTTATGGGCATTAGAATTTTACAATAATGCATTTTGGACTGACTAATTCACCGCATGTCTTCAACGATCTAATGAATAGTATTTTCATAGAATATCTTGAAATTTTTTTGGTGGTAATGATTGATGATATCATGGTATAATGTAAAATATATAAAGATCAGTAATTTAACATGCACACAATTATGATGACTCTTAGATGAAATGAATTATATTGTATTTTTAGAAATTTTTAATTTTGGATTCAATTAGTTTCCTTTCGAGGCCACATTGTCTCTAAAGATGGAATATATGTTGATCCTGTGAAGAAAAAGGTTGTACAAAAATGGAATACTCCAACAAACATAAATGAGGTATGTTGTTTTATTTGTTTATCAGGTTATTATCGGTGTTTCATTCATAACTTTTCCCATTATCCAATCCCAATGAACAATATTACATGTAAAGGAGTTAGGTTCATATTGACAAAGGAATGTGAGGACATTTTCAATGAGTTTAAGAGGATATTATCGAATGTTCTAATCCTAACCCAACCATCGGAGAATGATGGGTTTGTGATCTATAATGATGCATCAAATAAAGTATTTGGATGTGTCATTATTCAGAATGATGGAGTTATTTATTATGCATTAGGGTAGTTAAAAATTCACAAACAAAAGTATCCCACTCATGATATTTTGTTAGCAGCAGTAATCATTGCTCTGAAGACATGGATACATTATCCCTATGGAGAAAAATGTGAGATATATACAGATCACAATAGTGCGAAGGGTATCTTCTCCCTGAAGGAACTCAGCAGGAGGCAACATTAATGGCTAAAACTACTCAAGCATTATGATTGTACTATACACTTCAACCCAGGAATGTAAAACAACGTAGCTGATGCATTCACCTATAAAGATCATTGGGTTCTCAACAAAATGAATACTGAAAAGGATCTTCTATACATGGGTCTATTGAGGATGGGTATGGGAATTATCAAAGAAGGTGAAACATCACAACTTTTTCATTTGGTTTCCCAACCAACTTTATTATAAAGTATTAAAATTTATCATGATGATGATGAGAACCTTAGAAGGAAAATTAATTTTTTGAAAGATGGTAAGATGGATGAATTTATGTGTGAATATAGTGTTATGAAATTTGGGAATAGGATTTGCGTTCTAGATATAACTGAGCTATAATGGGAGTTATTGGATGATTCTCATTGTTCAAATTTCAATATACATCACGGTAGCACTAAGATGTATAGATATTGGATGGAAAATTTCTTGTGGGAGAACATGAAGAAGGAAATTGTGGATTATGTATCATTATGATTAGACTGTCAACAAGTAAATGCTGAACAAAAACATCCCATATGGGTCATGTAACCTCTACCAATTCCTACATGGAAATGGGATAAAATAACCATGTATTTTGTAAATGGATTACCAAAGTCTCTATGGAAGAAGGATGTGATAGGGGTAATTGAAGAACATTATAAAAAATCTTCACATTTCCTCGCTATAAGGGAGTATTTTCCACGAGGTGGCCAAGAAAGACTCTGTATAATTGAAGTTGTGGGACTTCATGGTGATCATCTCTCAATTGTGTCTAATGGTGTCCCACTTTTTACATCAGAATTTGGAAAAATTCTTCAGAAATATTTGGATACCGAACATCGATTGAGTACTTCATACCACCCACAAATAGGCGGGTAGTAAGAGAGGATGATAAAAAATTTAGAAGACATTTTGAGAACATTTTCACTTGACCTCCAAGGTAAGTGTGATCAATAGTCACCTTTAGTAGGTTTTTATCACAATAATAGTTTCATTCAAGTATTCTAATGGTGACATATGAAGCATTGTATGGAAAGAGATGTCTTACACCAACTTGTTCGGATGAACTTTGAGAAAGAGGTTTGTGGGTCTAGAGAACGTGTAAGAAACAATAGTGAAGGTAAACACAATTCAAGGTCATATCAAAACAACTCAATGTAGAAAAAAGATTTATTCTGATAATCGAAGGAAGGATCTAGAATTTCATGTGAGAGATCATGTTTTCTTGAAAGTATATCTCAGGAAGGGCAATATAAGATTTGGAAATAATGGGAAACTAAGATGTAGGTACATAGGACCGTTTTTAATTTAATATATAATTGAATCTATTGCATATCATTTGGTTATGCTACTTAGCCTATCCAAAGTACACAATGTGTTCCATGTCTCACTGTTGTGACAGTACATGCTAGACCCAACACATGTCCTCACATATGAAGTTATAGAGTTATAGCCTAAACTATCTTACGTTGAAGAGCCTATCAAGATTATGGACACTAAAGAACAAGTGTTGAGGAATCATAAGACTCATATAGTAAAGATAAATTAGAGGAATCATAAAATCAATGAGACAACATGGGATCCTGAAGAGCTTATGAGCAATACATACCTAAATCTTTTTGTGATCAAAGATTCTATGAATTTCGAGGAAAAAATTTTAATTATGATGGGAGAATATAGCTCTCCATGGTTGTGAATATGAATATTTAATGAATGAAACATTGAGTCCCTAAAAATTAATACATTTTATAATCTAGCTGTTAAACACAACATTTCCTCTACAATGTTTTGAATTTCGAAAAATAGTCATCTAGAGTTGTGATCAGTAAATCATTTGAAGTCTGATAGAATTAACGTGATTTTTGGGGAATAGTAACATACCCTTATGAATAGTAGCATACCATTGTGAATGGTAATGAATATTAAATCAGGAAAAAATAGAAACTTCACCCGTGAATGTATAAATTCAATTTAGATATCTTAAAAGTTGAAAAACAATCCTAGTATAAGTATTGGTATTTTTGTATGTCCTAAGTATTTCAATAACAATTTTATGATTAATTTAATAATTTAAAATAGAAGTGTATTTCCATAAAACATAATCATATATTGTTATTTTGTTGTATTATTTTTATAAGATAATTGTATGAGATCTTCATTAATTTTTCAATGTGATAAAAAATGATCTATATTTTTGAAATTGTTATTTTTTAAATATACTGTGATTTTATATAAAAAATAAATTAATCATATTTAGAATTTTTTTTAAAAAAATGAAGTTCATTTTTAAATTATACAAATCTAATAATGGTTATGGTGAATTTTTGTTATTTTTCTGAAATTCTTTATTTTTTTTATGAAAAGTGAAATATGATAAAATATGGTATATATCAAATATCAGTTAAATAATATATTTATGACATAATGAGTGAATAAATGAAACTTATTTTCAAATTACAAAAAAAATAATATTATTGGTAACATGAAACAACATTGTTGGTGGTATTTAGGGAAATGTTAAAATAATGAGTAAAATATTCAAAATTCACTCCTCTCTACCACTATAACACCCCCCATCACTCTATCTTCTTTTAACTACTCTAAGCCTTGAAGCTCCACAATTTTGTGCCAAAATACCCCTCCCAGGTCACTCAAAAAATTAAATAATCTCTTGTTCTTTCCAAAATGCCAAAATCCTTTCTTTTAAAGAGATTATAATGGTGTTGGATTGAAGAAGTAAATTCACATTTTATTTCGTTCATTTTCATTTCATGATCTTTTATATTATTATCTTCTCCTCACATAATTAGTCCAAATGAACATGATAAATCCAGTATAATCTATATAATGTAATTATATCATGTTAATGGATGAACCATAATCAATATTCATACTCTATCTCTTTTATTTTATAAACTAAATCAATGTCCATGAGGTTATAATTTACAACCTTCGTGGATGATGAAGTATTGTTCTTCAATTTATCCTCCATTACTAGTCATTAAACAATTTTTATGTTTTAACCTTACTATAATATATTTATTATAACCTATTTAATATTCATGAATCATTATATGTACATAATATTAATTCACAAGTCAAAATTAGTTCCTAATAATAAAAATACCGCTAAAATAATCAATGTGATTGTCATTAATATTTCATCTAATGATTCATCCTAATTACATGTAACCAAATGATATAAATGACCATGAACACCTATGTATTTTCATAACTAATTTTTAATTTCAATTGTGTAGATTTACATCCATTCCGTGTGTAAACCATTACATAAAAACATGCGAACGTATTATGAAAATCAACAAAAATAACACTCTATAACGACATATTTCAATATTATACATAATCAATATGGAGATAATGGACTTAAAAACATGAAAAATATAAAACATGTCTAATAGGTTCTTAATTATGTTATTAATATGTATAATTTTATATTCTAGTACGTTTTTTTCAAGAGCATAACACATTCGGACATAAGGTAATGGTTTTCACCCAAACTTCCATTTTCATTTGGGTTACTTTTATTGTCTACATACATCAATTAAGTTATTATTTTTTATTATGTATTACTTATAAATTATGTTTTAGTGTTCCATATATGTTTTCCAACCATATTATTTCTTTGCTTTCTGGGTAATCAAACATTTTAATATGGAATATTCAAAATTCCATCCGAAATACAGGCCCGTTTGGAGGGAATTTCTCAAATTTCTACTTATTTTAAATGAAACATTATAATCTGTATTTGTAAAACATTATCTTTATAAAATCACTAATTTTTTTAAAATAATTTCTTACTTCACATATGTTTTATAAAAATACTTTTCCAAACTATCTTTTCTTTTCAAATGAAAATAGTATTAATCTGAAGAATTACTCCATGATACTATTAGAGTATTTTTGTATGTTTCAACACTATTTTATTTTGTTATGTATTATTGGGAATAATATTTTATTATATTATCTACCCTTTTAAATAGGTTGGTATATGTCTATTTTTATTATGGATGTGTGATCCTAAAACTATACACACATTTACTCTAAATGGTTAGTGTTTATGCTTAATGTTTAGGGAAATATATCTACACATCATAAGAATGTTTCACTATAGATGTATAGTTTTTTATATTTATCCCCAGTCATATATAGAATTCATTTTACTAATTATTTGATGGGTTGGTCCCGCTATAGCCCCTTGATGAATTGGTAGGTCTCATGAGACAAATAGACGTGGACTTGGTTGAGGCCTTGCCTATAAGGCCCCAGCCTTAAACCTTACTTAATCATGAGTTATTACAAGATTACACCTTGAGGATCTTTTCAGTTTTAGAGTTTTACAGAATTAAAACATAAAACTTACATTACATTCCACATTTAGACAAAGTGGTTACATAAAAGATAGTATTCATTTTTCCCATCAATGGAAACATTTTTAAAATAAAACATGGATTCTTTCTTGAAACTTCCTTGACACTATCATCATATCATGTACCATTCCCTTGACCGGTGAAAAACATTTCAAAAACCTTGGGATGAGCATAAAAAGCTCAGTAAGGGATATAAAAATATAGAAAGGAAACATGGGTACATATATACATTAGAATGAAATCATACTTTTCCCATAAAACATAAGCACTTTAATATAACTCATCAAATCATGAATAAATCATAGAAATCATAATACATAAAGGTAACTTGAGGCATTCATAACATTCTTACGTAGGGAGTAACCCTCTTGGTTACGTTTAGAATACCCATCACAGTATATTCCCTAAATCTCTTCGGAGAAACCTTAACGTTTCACTCCTTCCCATTACCCAATGCATTGGCGAGCTATATCGGGATCACCTGCCCTTAGTTTATCACGGAACCACCCGTCTTCATAATAATGCCCAAGAACCTCAACATAATCGTATCACATAAAACATGCATAAAGGAAACGTAAAATTTCCAAATTCCAATCACAAGATATCAATACAACACATTGATATAAAAAAAACAATTTGAAAACCATTTTCAATACCAAAATAAAAGAAAATTAAAATATGGTATTTATTTTTCTTTTAAAAAAAGGTATGGCTTGTACAGGAATCCGAAACTCAAATAACGGTCACGGTGGCGGAGAAGTCATTGTCACCACATACGTATGACAAAAACATTCCCTTTTGTCATTTAGTAAAATGATTCGTATAAAAAATATTCCTTTTGGATAAATGTAAAAGTCAAAGGGGTTTATACACCGTATAAAAGAAGGTTGTGTATAAAACAAAATATACCTCAATGAAAGGAGATTGAGACGAAGTCCCATACCTCGGGTCTGACTTGACTCGATCGTTCTTTAATGTCCGGAATAATAAACTTGAGTTAATTTCTACTTGATTAAGAACCTTTTTCAAGTTCATTATTCCTTTTATATCACTTATTTCCATGTCATGAACACCATGTAATTATTTAAGTTAATAACTGTCGTTTTAACGATCATTGGTACATGAGTCAAAAATAAACCCTTTATAATTACAAGTTGTTCATGTATCCATTATATCCAGAATTATAATCATGATGTATATATTATATATATCCAGTATATACATGCATTTATAATATTACATAATCATTTAGAGGTATGAAATGAAATGCACCGTTCATGGAGATGGTAAGCCGTACGTACGCATGAACGCTACTTTCATTTCTATTTTGTATTTTATAGAATGGAATCATAATTTTATAAAGGTATATTATAATTACAGTATAAAATTATATATAATATCATATTTCCATCCTTTATATGTCCCACATATGGTATTTAACGAATCAAATCACTTTGAGGGGGCGGTAGTCTGCACTTCCTTAAATGAAGATATCGCGTTTACCCATAATGGAAACCATAAAGATATGCCCAAAATGAAAAATACAGAATATTAAGGGAAACATAAACATATTATATATCATATATAAATATAGTGAAATATTAATGTACATCTTTGAAGGTGTTAAAATAATGTTGAACAATCATCGTTTCGGGAGGCATAAATTCACCATCCACGGAAACAGTATGTCCTTTAACCATTAGATGTAGGTGTGTGTAAGTGTAGTTTGAATCCTTATTATAACAACATCATAGTATATTGAAGATACTAGAGTTGTTACAAAGGAAATGAATAAAAAGAGTTTAGGGGGTTGGAGAAGCAAAATAAAACTAAAGGACTCAAGTGAAGACATTACCTTAAAATCGGGTAACTCCCTTTGGTTTGAGCTCAAAGGCTTCCTTGGGAAGACTTTTGACCAAAGTGAGGCTTCAATGAGTAAGAGAGGGATTTGGAGAGACAAAATGGGCAGGGGTTGGCCGAGCCAAAGGCTTTGGGAGTGTGGGTAAGGAGGTAGAGGTGGGGGCCTTTTATAAGAGGAGAGGAGGGGCACTCTTGGAAAGTAAAGAAATGTTACTTTATTTGAAAATTATTTTCGGATTCGAAAGGTCCCACATTGATAAAATTCGAGGGTAAGGTGATAAGGGTTCGAAATCCACCCATCCAATAGGTTTTGGACATGTGTAGGTCATAGATTTCACATTATCATTTCATTTTATTTAAATCCTTTATTAACGAGGTAATCGCTGCATCATCATGATGTCACAATTAATTTAAAAAATTTAATGTCTAAAAATTATAAAAAAAATATCATGATGTAGAAAATATTTTTATCTTTCTAATGAATATTTCTAGTCCAAAGTATCATTTATGTAGACAAAATTAAAAATATTTGACTTAGGTGATACATTCTTTGTCACATTTAACATTCTTTAAAAATAAAAAGATAAAAAGTCACTTTCTCACAAAAGTGATTTCATGGGGCCCCCAAGTTTGGCACAAGGAATCCCATGGTCGGACATGAGACAAAAAGTAGTCTTAGTACACATGTTGTGGTCTTTTTTTATTATTATTATATCATTTTATTATCCTTAACTACCTGATTACTCATTAATCAAGATAATTAAAGATAATTACCGTCGTTACTATTCATAATGTCCAAAAAAAAGAGTCTTGATTATATAATTTGAACCTTATGATTCCAAATATGTAATTCATTTTACCAAATTCATAACAAACAAATTTCAATAATTGATTAAAAAATAATTCCCGTTGTCAAAACAAATAGCAGGTTTTTTTGAAACAATATCTATGAAATGTTTCGCATTAGTTTATGCCCAATTCCAAAGTGAAATTAATCCTAATGACCAACATTGGATTAAATGGTAAAAATATATTCTAATTTAACTTTAAAACCAATTCAAATGATAATCTAATCATATAAATAAAGTAGATTAAAAAGCAGTTTTGATGTAAAATACAGTATTTTTCACTATTCATAAAAAAATGAACATTGTCAGAAAAATACCAAAAATTCACAAAAAGTAAATTTTGATGTCCCAATCATAAAATATAAGTTTATTTTGAGAAAAATAGCTTATATAATTGTCAAAAGATAGATTTAAAAAATGGTTTTCCATCAAAAGGTAGTAAAACAATCATTTAAAAAATATTAGTGTATTCTATGCTTAAGATTGGATTTATTTTCATTTTAAGCCTCTACAACACTATCTAATTCATTAATAGACATAGGTAAAAATATCTATTATTCATTACATACTTGGGATGTTATATCCTTCCCCCCTTTATAAAATTGCGTCCCCGCAATTTTTTACTTATCGAATAAATGGGGGTACTTATCCCTCATTGCATTTTCAGATTCACATGTTGCCTCTTCCATCATGTGGTTTTTCCACAAAACCTTTACCTGATTAATCACCTTATTTCGTAACACTTGCTCCCTGTGGTCAAGAATCTGGACCGGTTGTTCCTCATAAGATAGGTTCTCTTCCAGCTGAACTACCTCTGGACTCAAAACATGAGATGGATCTGGCATATACTTTCTCAACATCGAAACGTGAAAAACATTCTGTACCTGAGATAAACTCAGAGGTAAATCCACCTGGTATGCAACTGATCCAACTCTCTCCAGAATTTCATATGGTCCAATGAACCTTGGACTCAGCTTTCCTTTCTTACCAAATCTCATCACACTTTTCCATGGTGAGACTTTGAGAAAAACATGATCACCTACCTCAAAAGTTAGATCCTTCCTCCTATTGTCTGCATGACTCTTCTGCCTACTCTGAGCTGTTCTCATGTGTTTCTGAATCAGCTGAACCTTTTCTGCCATCTCTTCTACCAATTCTTGTCACATCAACTTCCTTTCACCCACTTCATCCCAGAAAGTTGGAGTTCAACACCGCTTCCCATATAATGCCTGAAATGGTGCCATCTGTATACTGGAATGAAAACTATTATTATATGAAAATTCAACCAAAGAAAGATGTTGGTCCCAACTTCCCAGATAATCCATCGAACAAGCTCGTAGCATATCCTCCAAGGTCTGAATTGTTCGTTCTGACTTCCCATCTGATTGAGGATAAAATGATGTACTAAAATTTAATTCAGTACCCAACGACTTCTGAAGGCCTTTCAAAAAGTTAGAAGTGAACCTGGGATCATGATCAGATACAATGGAGAGGGGAACTCCATGTAACCTGACTATCTATTTAAGATACAAATGGGAAAGTTGATCTTGGGAAAAAGTATCGGTAATCCCAAAAAAAAGTCCATGGATATATTCTCCCATTTCCACTCTGGCACTGGTAAAGGCTGAATCATCCCTTTCGGTAACTGCCGCTCTGCTTTAACTTGTTGACATGTCAAACACTTCACAGTAAAATCAGCAATATCTCTTTTCATTCCATCCCACCAGTAATACTCCCGCAGATCTCTGTACATATTAGTACTGCCAGGATGAACTGAAAACGGAGAACTATGAGCTTCACATAACAACTCTCTCTTCAACTGTGAATCACAAGGCACACACAATCTCTTCCCAAATCTCAAAACACAATCATTATCAATGTTGAATTCAGGCAACTTACCCTTCTGAACCAACTCTACCTTTTTCTGCAACTCACTGTCTTGCTTCTGTGCTTGCATGATTCTGTCTGATAGAGATGATCTCACTGATACCTGAAACAAAATAGAAGAACTTCCTTCACCAACAACTTCTATGCCAAAGTTCATCAAATCCTTAACCAAAGGATCACGTTCCAAACGCATCATTGCTAATGAAGAATTACTTTTTCGACTCAAAGAATCAGCCACTTTATTTGCTTTTCCCGGATGGTAATGAATTGTACAATCATAATCCTTGATTAATTCTATCCATCTCCTCTATCTCATGTTTATCTCTTTCTGAGTGAATATATACTTTAAACTTTTGTGATCAGTATATATTTCACACTTTACTCCATACAAATGATGCCTCCAAAATTTTAAAGCGAAAACAACAGCAGCTAATTCCAAATCATGTGTAGGGTAATTTACCTCATGAGTTTTCAACTATCGTGAAACATAAGCAATTACCTGATCATTCTGCATTATGACGCAACCAAGTCCTTTTAATGAAGCATCACTGTAGATAACAAACTCACCATTCCTGGAAGGTAGTACCAAAACTGGAGCATTTACCAATCTTCTTTTCAATTCCTGAAAACAATCATCACATTCTTTTGTCCAGATAAACTTAACACCCTTCCGAGTTAGCTTAGTCATTGGACTAGATAACCGTGAAAATTTTCTAAAAACCCTTCGGTAATGGCCTTCCAAACCAAGGAAGCTATGAATCTCAGTTACATTTGTGGGTCTTGTCCAGTCTTCCGCAACTTTTGTTTTTGCAGGATCAACAGTTATCCCATCTTTAGAAACAATGTGAACAAGGAAAGAAATTTGTTGCAACTAAAACTCACACTTGATGAATTTCCCATACAATTTCTTTTCTTTTAAGGTTTGCAAGATAACCCTTAAATGTCTTTCATGCTCCTCTTTACTTTTAGAAAACAAAAAAATATCATCAATGAAAACAACCAAAATTTTTCACCTGAGTCAACTGAGCCATCACTGCAACAAACTGTTTAGTTCAGATGCTGAACATCTCAGGATACTGATTTAAAAGGTCATTTCCCTCTATATCCCTTCCCAGAAAATCTGTTCTGTTTCCTCTATGAAAAACCATTCTTATCACAGAATTATCTTAGGCGAAGCAACATGGTAATCTTTAAATGCTATATCATTTTAATCGTACCATAAATTAACTTATAATTTTACACTTTTCTAACTCCTAATGTTGTCTAAACCAACCTCTGATACCAACTATAAGTCACCAGCCTTAAACCTTACTTAATCTTGAGTTATTACATGATTACACCTTGAGGATATTTTCAATTTTAGAGTTTTAGAGAATTAGAACATAAAACTTGCATTACATTCCACATTTAAACAAAGTGGTTACATAAAAGATAGTATTCATTTTTCCCATCAATGGAAACATATTTAAAATAAAATATGGATTCTTTCTGGACAATTCCTTGACACTATCATCATATCATGTACCTTTCCCTTGACCTTTGAAAAACATTTCAAAAAACATGGGATGAGCATAAAAAGCTCAGTAAGGGATATAAAAATATGGAAAGGAAACATGGGTACATATATTCATAAGAATGAAATCATACTTTTCCTATAAAACATAAGCACTTTAACATACCTCATCAAATCATGAATAAATCATAGAAATCATAAGACATAAAGGTAACTTGAGGCATTCATAACATTCTTACGTAGGGAGTAACCCTCTTGGTTACGTTTGGAATACCCATCATAGTATATTCCCTAAATCTCTTCGGAGAAACCTTAACGTTTCACTCCTTCGCATTACCCAATGCATTGGAGAGCTATATCGGGCTCACACGCCCATAGTTTTTCACGGAACCACCCGTCTTCATAATAATTCCCAGAAACCTCAACATATTCGTATCACATAAAACATGCATAAAGGAAACATAACATTTCCACCTTTCAATCACAAGATATCAATACAACACATTGATATAAAAAAAAACATTTTCAAAACCATTTTCAATACCAAAATAAAAGAAAATTAAAACATGGTATTTATTTTTCTTTTTAAAAAAGGTATGGCTTGTAGAGGAAGCCGAAACTCATATAACGGTCACGCCGGCGGAGAAGTCATGGTCGCCGCATACGTATGACTAAAACATTCCCTTTGGTCATTTAGTAAAACGCTTTGTACAAAAAAGATTCCTTTTGGATAAACTTAAAATTCAAAGGGGTTTATACACTGTATAAAAAAAGGTTGTGTATAAAACAAAATATGCCACAATGAAAGGAGATTGAGACGAAGTCCCATACCTCGGGTCCGACTTGACTCGATCGTTCTTTAATGTCCTGAATAATAAACATGAGTTAATTTATACTTTCTTAAGAACCTTTTTCAAGTTCATTATTCCTTTTATATCACTTATTTCCATGTCATGAACACTATGTAATTATTTAAGTTAATAACGGTCGTCTTAACAATCAGTGGTACTTGAGTCAAAAATAAACCCTTTATAATTACAAGTTGTTCATGTATCCATTATATCCAGAATTATAATCATGATGTATATATCATATATATCTAGTATATACATGCATTTATAATATTACATAATCATTTAGAGGTAAGAAATGAAATGCACCATTCATGGAGACGGTAAGTCGTGCGTACGCATGAACGCTACTTTCATTTATATTTAGTATTTTATAGAATGGAATCATAATGATATAAAGGTATATTATAATTATAGTATAATATAATATATAATATCATAGTTCCATCCTTTATACGTCCCACATATGGTATTTAATGAATAAAATCACTTTGAGGGGGCGGTAGTCCGCACTTCCTTAAATGAAGATACCACGTTTACCCATAATGGAAACCATAAAGGTATGCCCAAAATGAAAAATACAGAAGCTTAAGGAAAACATAAACCTATTATATATCATATATAAATATAGTGACATCTTAATGGCCACCTTTGAATGTGTTAAAAGAATTTTGAACAATCATTGTTTCGGGAGGCATAAATTCACCATCCACGGAAACAGTATGTCCTTTAACCATTAGATGTAGGTGTGTGTAAGTGTAGCTCGAATCCTTATTATAAAAACATCCTAGTATATTGAAGATACTGTAGTTGTTACAAAATAAATGAATAAAAAGATTTTAGGGGGTTGGAGAAGAAAAATAAAACAAAAGGACTCAAGTGAAGACATTACCTTAAAATCGGGTAACTCCCTTTGGTTTGAGCTCAAAGGCTTCCTTGGGAAGACTTATGACCAATGTTTGGCTTCAATGAGTAAGAGAGGGATTTGGAGAGACAAAATGGACAAGGTTTGGCCGAGCCAAAGTCTTTGGGAGTGTGGTTAATGAGGTTGAGTTGGGGGCCTTTTATAAGAGGAGAGGAGGGGCACTCTTGGAAAGTAAAGAAATGTTACTTTATTTGAAAATGATTTTCGGATTCAAAAGGTCACACATTAATATAATTCGAGGTTAGGGTGATAAGGGTTCTAAATCCACCCATAAAATAGGTTTTGGACATGTGTAAGTCATAGAGTTCACATTATCATTTCATTTTATTTAAATCCTTTATTAATGAGGTAATCGCTGCATCATCATGATGTCACAAATAATTTAATAAATTTAATGTCTAAAGATTATAAAAAAATATCATGATGTAGGAAATCTTTTTATATTTATAATTAATATTTATAGTCCAAATGATCATTTATGTAGACAAAATTAAAAATATTTTACTTAGGTGATACATTCTTTGTCACATTTAACATTCTTTAAAAATAAAAAGATAAAAAGTCACTTTCTCACAAAAGTGATTCCATGGGGCCCCCAAGTTTAGCACAAGGCATATCATGGTATTACATGAGACAAACAGTAGCCTTAGGACACATGTTTTGGTCTTTTTGTATTATTATGATATCATTTTATTATCCTTAACTACCCGATTACTCATTAATCAAGATAATTAAAGATAATTACCGTTGTTACTATTCATAATGTCCAAAAAAAGAGTCATGATTACATAATTTGGACCTTCTGATTCCAAATATGTAATCCAGTTTACCAAATTCCAATCATAGAAATTGCAATAATTGATTTAAAAATAAATCCTGTTGTCAAAACAAATAGCGGGGTTTTTTGAAACAATATCTATGAAAAGTTTGGCATTAGTTTATGCCCAATTCCAAAGTGAAATTAATCCTAATGACCAAAATTGTATTAAATGGTAAAAATATATTCTAATTTAACTTTAAAACCAACTCAAAAGATAATCTAATCATATAAATAAATTTGATTAAAAAGCAATTTTGATGTAAAATACAGTATTTTTCACTATTCATAAAAAAATGTACATTGTCAGAAAAATACCAAAAATTCACAAAAAGTAAATTTTGATGTCCCAATCATAAAGAATAAGTTTATTTTGAGAAACATAGCTTATAAAATTGTCAAAATATATATTTAAAAAATGGTTTGCCATCAAAAGGCAGTAAAACAATCCTTTAAAAAATATTAGTGTATTCCATGATTAAGATTGGATTTATTTTCATTTTAAGCCTCTAAAACACTATCTAATTCATTAATAGACATAGATAAAAATATCTATTATTCATTACTTACTTGGGATGTTACATTTACCATGTTGAGATATGGTTTTGGCCGATGCCTTAATCATTTTAGATTTCATAGACGAGGCCTTGATGGTATATTTCATAATGTCCAACATATGCATTTACCTCATTATGAATCTAGTAATTGAAATTTCATGTGGTTATTCAACGGGTCAAATACCAATTATTATGTTTAATTATGGAATTATTTACTCATCTCATATTCCCACCATAGTGTGTTCAAGTATATTATATGTGAAGTTGTTTGTTTTCAATTATTCACCATGACTAATGTTTATGTTTATGTCATCTTCCATGATATGAAGATATAAGTTACGAGTGACTTGAAGGCCTAATCTAGGAGGCATGGATGTTTCTAAGGAAATAATTTGGTGTTTTTTTTCATTTTATGATGTAATTATGAACTTATGTATATATCTTGTGTCCTAATCTACAAAAATATTCGTTTTTTCGGGATATATCTTTATTGTAATTATTATAATGTAATGTAATAAGGCACCATCTTCTTGAAAATAGTGTTGGGGTTTTACATATAATATTTTATTAAATTCTTCTAGAATCAGTTATTCCAAATATATTTTAGTTACATTTTATTCATCAACAGATGTTTTTAGATTCCATTGTTTTATTAGTACTAGATTGAATATAGAATAGTAAATTATTTATTATTAATTTTATATGAATAATTATAATATTAAATAGGTTAATAAATATTTTTTTATAATGATATATAATGTTATTAGTTTTTCTTCAGAAGTATTTTATTTATCTTTTAGGGAAATGAAACTACTGATGAGATTATTCACATATTTTATAATTAACAAAAACAATTATCAATAACAAAAAAAATAAGAATATAAACTATAAAAAACATAAGCCAAAAATTATAAACCAATTTATGTCTATTAATAACATTATTTATTTTTACATGGTCATATTTGATATAAATTTATTACATTGATTAGATATGTTGTGAAACTATCCAATATCGAAGGATAATATAATCGACAGGTGAGTTAGGTTTAGAATGCGAATATTTTTCCATAAAATCATTATTCCATAGGATAACCATATTAATTATATTTATTAATTTATTTAATAATATTTTAATGTTTTTTGATTAATAATAAAATAATATAGTGAGAATAAAGAATAAATCACTTTCATGAAGAAGGTTGTTTTCACGTATACATGGATGAAAAAATAAATTTTCATAAATAAAGATGATGATTGTTAATGGTATATAATTAAATAACCACAATAAGATTATAAATATATTATTAATGAAATAAAATAAATTATATATATCTATATAATGGGGTGATGGAAAATCATCCATGCCATTCACGAAGATGGCAATTTCAATGTCTTCATGATGACATCTTTAATTTTCAAATAGTTTTAAAGAAAGTTATAAAATCTATATTGAATTAATATAAAATATAATAGTATACTAATAATACTGAATTCATTTTATCTTTTTTGATCGAATATTTTTTAGGGTATATTAGAACAAACTAATTAAGATTCCTCTATTGGAAACATTATATCTTTTGTTAGATGATATCCCTAGGTAACACCTAAAGGCTCCATCGAATGGTATATTGGAGACAAAAAGGATTCTAGAACATCATTGGATTTTTTAGGAGGGGAAAAATATTCTATTCAATATAGGATTTTTTTTAATTGGTGGAAAATGCAGTGGAAGTGAATCCATTTATATGTGAATGAAATAGAGTTATTTGTATAAACCAATTACTTTTTCATAGATGGAATGACACTATTCAAGAGTAAATGGTTCCTTAAGTGGGAAATAATGAAATTATGAATGATATAAGATCGACGAAACCTATAACATTCATTTTCAGGAATATTTTAAACATATTTAATATATTATACCATGAGAATTTTTCATTTCCCATCTTATTCTTTACCTTGTTTTTTGTTTTTAAACAAGTAATTTATATTTTAGTAAAAATGTTTGTTACCCCATCATAAAAAAATTATGTTATTAAAAAAACTAATTTCTAATATAATATAATTCCAACTCAATTTAATAAAAAATTTAATTTTATATTATAACATTTACCATATTGAAACAATTTTTTTAAACTTTTTATTTTGACCATTACATTGACTCAATATTATTTGACATAAATTACAGATTAAATGGTTGTTAATTTATTTATATGTATTATTAACCATAATACAATAATATTTATTTTAAAATATATCTATTAATTTATTAGAAATAAATTACACAACTATAATAAAACAAATCATTGAAGAAAACACTTTATCAGTTAGCATAGTCTTTAACATTAATCATTGAAATCATACTTGTACTACTAAAAATAAATTTTTTTTATTTTAAATAATTAGTAAAAATATATTTAACATATGAAATACATTTTTTAGAATTAATTTTTTCACCTGATGAAAAATTATTTTTAATATAATTCAATATACAAAGTTTTTGATTAAAAAATTAATAATGTCTCAAAAATGATAAAAATCAGTTTTTTACAATCAAAATAATGTTTTAAAAATAATTAATACTAATTTATAAATATATATTTTTATATAACTAAAATTTAAAAAATTTAGATTCATATTGTATTATGAGAAACTCAAAAAGGAAACGATATTAAAAATTAGAAATTTTTACTATTCACCTACAAATAGATAATATTATAAAATTCTAAAAAACTAAACCTATGAAAATTTTGTTAATATCAATTATAAATTTGTATAATTTTTTAAATTAAAATTTATAAATTATTAACATTAAAAATTATAGGAAAATAATGTATAAAAAGAAAAAAAATAGGAAAATGTCATTTTAATGATCTAAGTGTGCTTAATATTAAATTCTATGAAAGTATAATTCATTACATTATTCTAATTTACAAGTGGTTTTATAATTTATAAATATTACTATTATAATTTATATAATTATTTTTAGTCATTTTAGTTTGTTATTTCATGTGAAATGATTTATAGATACAATGTTTAATTGAAGGAAAGAATATTTTATAATCTCATGGTGTTGCATTCTCCCAATAAATAAATTTTCTATTCAATGATTCCATTATCCCTTTTAAAATAATGAGGCTAAGGGATCAATAAGAAAATAAGAATATATTTATTTTATAGGATATCAATATCAAAATATTAGATACTAGGGGGGGTCATCGTTTACTATTTAGTTGGAATGTATTGGGATTTATCTTTTATCTACGAAATATGTACCTAATACGCTTATTTTTTTGTTAATACAAGTTTATAGGGATATACATTTGTTTCATCATGTTCAAGATCCTACATAAAACCAAATACTAAAGTCGAAGTTGTTATGAATATATCAAAAAATATTTTAGTAAATGTTCACAATAATATGAAAAATTAAACATAATTTGAATTCTAAAATAGATCATTCATTAAAACATATAATACCTTTGGTTAAACCATAAAATAATTTCATCAACCAAAAACTCCGTATGTTTTACCTAATATTTATATGGTTAAATTTATATTATGTTCTTTATCATATTATAAGTATGCACTCAAATACATTATAATTATTTATAAATAGAATGATATAAATGAAATCATATCCCATATGAGTGTCTATCTATGTTAGAATTCTTAACCACAAACATAATTAACTAAGTGAAGAGATATTTCATAAATCAACCATCCTTTTTTATGGTGATTACCCCTAGGTTCATATTTTACCCATATATATTCACATTCCTTTATCTAAATATGAATGTAATTTATTTGAAAATGATATACTAAATTTTGTTTAAAAAATATCATGATTTTATCCCATACATAGACACATCCCCATGGATCTCAAAGTACCTATTTTATCATAATCCTTTAAAATAAAATTTTCTCAAAATTAACTAATCCTTTTTCTAATACCAACTGATAAAACCTTGATATACACTCTTGAGTCGCATACTAAAATAAATTCATTAAAAAATAGTACTGATAAAAAGTTTTATTACCCAAGAAAAACATATCATTATTATTAATCATTTTTATATGATAATAAATACATCTCAAAAATTAATATATAATCCAATGAATGGTTGGTTTTCTATCTTCGTTGATTATCTAGATAAGAAGACTACTTTATGAATCCAATTAACATTTCTTCAAAATAAAATAATTATATAATTCCTTATGGAATTCTCATATGTTAAACTCCCCATATAACCTGGGGAATGGAAACATAAGAAAGATTTTTTGGTCAGGCACATGGTAAGATAAATCATATCTACACGACATATATGGTTAGATCATTTCCATAAGTGAAATCATGAACATGGGAGAAATATAATAATAACCATAACATGTATTAATATGATTTTTCAATCAGTCATGATAAAATAACATGCATTCTAAAATTATTAAAACACCAAACCTATAATAAGAGGTATAAATAATGGAGTAATAATCAATATACATCTATAATAATCATGTTCATATAGAAGGGTAATGTAATATTCCCTTCAAACATATCATAACAATGTTCTTTCACACCAACGTAACCATGGGGAAATTATAACATTGTTAACAAATAAAATGACCATTGTTCTATTAATGAAAAAAATAAAATAACTATTCTTCATGTAATCAACAAAAAAAATACATTCTTCATGTTGTGAACAAACAAATGGTTCTTACTCCATGTTGTAAAAAAATTTCATTCATTATATGTTTTGAAAAATGATAAATCTCATGTTATATTTTTTAAAAAAAGAATATCCATCGGATATAGTTTCTTAAAGACATTGAACACAATAAACATCATTATAACATGTGATATAAGACATTATCAAAAGAATGGAAGATAATTATTAGAATCAAATAAAATTATCAATTTTTTAGACACAGAATATCTCATAATGAATATCATATATTATTTTTATAAAATATTTTAAAATGTTCCCTTGTTATGATAGTTTATTTAACTTATTTGAAAGAAACATGTTGTTTAAAAAGATAATTAAAATATATTCATCATAAGACAACCAGAGAATAAATGTGGATGGTATCATTAGATGGTTACCCGTGAAGGGCATATAGAAAATCTATTATTTAATAGATATATTTAAAAAATAAAATTATATTATTGGATGAAACTTTTAAAAAAAGAATGAAATATCCGTTTTGATATTAAAATATTATATTTTTAAATCAATTAATTGTGTTTATAAAATATTAGAATATTTACTATTCATTTAAAACATATAAATATTAAAAAATATTCAAATAATTTTAAATCATGTTAAAAAATATTTTTTTTAATTCTTATAAGATTGAATATAACCATAACAATTTTTTAAGAATTTTTTTATCTTTTTTTAAAATATGATGTAACAGGTAACATTAAGAAATTGATTCAAACAATTTGAAGTGGGAAATGTTGAAAACATTAAACCTTAAAATTATTCTCTACCATTATATTTTTAAAAATATATAGTTTTTTTAGAATAAAATGTGGTGAGGAAAATAGAATATGCATTTCAAAATGGAAAACCTTCTGAATATTTTAAATTACCATTATTGGAAATCGAAATAAAAAAATGGATAAAAATATTCTTGAAAAAATAAAAAGGAATATATGATTGTGACATGACAAAAAAAATATATGGTTTCCAAATATACTGTAACACCATGTTAGAAACAAAAAACATCATTATAGTGTAGAAAAAGACTATTAAAAAATGATTCAAAACTGTTCTTAACATCAATATACTTTTATAAGAATGAAGTTATCAATTAAAGGATAATTGAATTATAATTTTAATAATATAATTAGTGGAAGAAAAAATAAAATATAATAATATTTTATTGCTGAATAACTAAATCATAGAATAAATAAGTTCAAGAATTAACATCATTACTCACTGAATGAAATTTTCAGTTGTTAATATCCTTTACGTATTTATCATCACATAAATTGAAAACCCATGATAAGTGGAAAGGAGAATTTTTTTAAATGAATAGGATGGAATAAAAATGTGAAATAAAAAAAATTCCACATCTAGTATGTATACCATAAAAAAGTGGTTCTTATGAATCAAATCATAATGAAACACATTTGTGATTAAAAATTGTTACGATATTATTTTTATTAGAAATTACTACTCATGAATTGTATAATATTATATAATGTTTTAAATTACTAATATTATATTAAAAATTATAATTAATGAAATACATGGACAATTTTATAGTATAATTTTGAAAAATTGGTTTTACATGATAATATCTTAATGGGAAAAATTGAGATGAAAAAACACATACATATTTTCCCACTTAGACTAAACACACTCTAACCTCCTCCAAAACAATTACCTTAATAATCATCTATTTAAAATATTTATTCATACCTACAACCACTAATTATATTCATTCATAATAAATTATTGAAAATTTACTAGTTAGTAATATTATACTTTTTTTATAATATTTTATAATATTTTATAACATTTTATTTTTTGTTTTGTAATATTTTTGTTATTTTGATTAAAATTAGTGCCTATCAATTCAAATTTTAAAAAAATACATAGATGGTCTAAAATAATATATTTATATCTATTTCTGATGTTATTATTTTAGTTTGTAATTATTTTAAATCTGATTCATGATGATGGAATCAGATATGTGATTATTTCGACAATATTTAATGAGAAAAAAGATGGTACATTAATAACAAATGAAATGATAACCTAGTAAATAATAAATTGTTAAAATAATTATTTTATTATTAGTTTATTATAAATCATAAATTATATTTTTTATATTCATGTATGGAAGAAATTTATCACATTGTTTAAGATGGTGGTTAATGTGACTCAATAGGGAAAAAAGTTATAATATAAAGGTGAGTATGGTTAAGAAATAGATTCTAATAAAATTATATAAATTTTACATTTGAAAAATGATATTATATAGTTGTTTATAAATAGTTTAATGGTATTTTATGATCTATTGTTAAAAAATATATTCTTTAATGAAAACTCTATACATCACATTCATGGAGGAAGTAGCTGACACGTTAACTTTGGTGATGGATTCTATTTCTAAAGATCAGGGGGAATATATGAAATAATATATAAATATATAATAACAATAATGAATTTTTAAATATCATATTAGTAAATTAAATATACATTTAGAACCATAATTTTATACTTGTGATGAAAAATCCAACATGTCGGTGAGGGAGGTGGTAGTCATTGTGTACGTGTCTCGACATCTTTATTTTTATAATGGTTATGGATGAAGGTATGAAATGTATATTAAATTATTATAAAAATATTTAAATATATTATTATTACTGGTCTTATAATAATTTCATGGATATAATTGTTTTTGTGGTGTCATTATAATAAAATAATTAAGAGTGAGTGGTTGAGAAAATTCCCTCTCGATTTGGATGTTCTCCCGTGAGATACAACATAATGGTACAAAGATTATTATTTTGGAAACATCACAAATTCTACTAAGTATAGAGATATATTTGGAGCCACTGGGTTTTTTTTGGCCCATATAAGTCCTTGTAATATGTGGAGAAATGATGTTGATGTTATCTACATTTATACGTGATGAAATTGGAATTTTTTTAAATACCAAATAAATTAGTAGTGATGGAATGACAATATTATAAGGTCAATGGCCCCAAAATTGAGAGTTATTTATTTTTCAGGTGAGATAAACTTGAAAATTATATTACCCCTCCTTTTCACACATGTTTTATTTTTAAAATTCTTTTACTACTATATTATTATATTTTACATTTCTCATTTTTACATTTGTATTTAATTTTTAAATAAGAATGTAATATTTAATAATATAAAATACCATATCCTAAATTACTACTTGTTAATGTTGTAAACCCAAATTTAGGCTATATATTTTTAAACACAATTTATCTAAAATAATAAATTAAATTTCAGATTATTCCCTTATAAATACATCTATATACTATTTTTAAGAGAAATGATGTTTTCTCCATTAACTATTCTCAATATAATATAACATTAACTACCAACTAAATTAGTGTTACTAAATTTTTAATTTGTTTATTGTAATATAAAATTAAATATATATAAATAATACACTATTTAATGAAATAAAAATCACACACAAATTAGTCAAATAATTGATTTAAAATTAACATTTACCAGTTATCATTTTCAATAACATTAATCTTAGTAATCATAAAATTATTTCTAAAAATAAAAATTAATGTTCAAAATAAAATTAACATTTTGATCTTGAATTTTAAATATAGTTTAATACATTTAATTTCAACATGTGATGAATACAAGTTATTCAATATAAACAACAAAATGTAGTTTCTCGACTATCTTATTAGTTATTTTTCAAAAATGATAAACATCAGTTTTAAAAATTAAGCATATTATTTTAAAATAATTTATTTTTCAATTGAAATTTTTATTTTATAGAGAAATTTGTTTCATAAAAATTTATTCCATTTGTAAATTAGGATGTTCTCATAAATTTGAATGCACTGGAAAATGTGTTGTTTTATTTCTATTCCTATAAAAATTAATTATACTATGAAAATATAAAAAATTCACCCCTGGTAGAATTTAGAATGTTGAATTAAATGTATAATTTAATTTTACAAAAATTAAAATTATAAAATATATAAATAATTGTTTTGTATTAAAAAAACATATAAAAAGAAAAAACATATTTTAATTACATTTTAAAACATTAATTGTTGTTATTCATATATTTTATTCATTTATAAGTGACTATAATATGTATATTTTCAGATGGTTTCATTATTTATTAAATTTTAAAATAGTATCCATAAATTATATCATGAATACTTTTAGTACGGTGCTAATGTGAAAGAATATATTGATTACATTTCAATTTAAAAAAATATATTCCAAAATATCAATGTGGAAAGCGAAATCTATTGAACTATATAGACTCTAAAAGTTTCCAAAAACCCACATTCATTAAATATTTCTACCTATGGTCAAAAAGATATTTATTCACATAGAATCCTTTTTTACTAGGATTTCATGACATATGATTCTACCCACTTTATCCTACCTTTATTGAACTATAAAAATCAGGATGCTACAAAATTACTATGAGAATAACTATTGATGGTACAGGACCCTCCCCATAATTTGATATATCTTACCCTTCAATGTTACATCTATCACCATGATTTAAAATCACTATAATATTCATCATTGTCATTTAGTACCACAAAATATATTTATACCCCCACCAACAACACACCTTCATATGGGTTGGTCAACCAAAAATATATAAATACATCAAAGGGGGTGTATATAAATATCACTAAATTATACAAAAATAACTTATATTTTAAAAAAGAAATTAAGATATTATGAAATTAAATATTTATCATAAAATATTCCTCATATCGTGGAAATTTACATGATTAAATACCCCAATAAGGACTACAAAAAAAATTTATGCATTTTATTATATCATTATATATCACTGGGAAAAAAGTAAGAGAACCATTAGGCTGAATGAATCTCAGAATAAAATAGAATTCTTTATGAATAACATAGAATAACCCATGGAGAAACTACACAATCCTCATGTAACCCACATTAGGAATGCTTTCCTTCCCCCATATGTCGAATAACCTCTGTGATATTTCTCAATTCCCATATGAAGAAGATATCCTCATCATCTACTATTTAACTCTCAGAAACATAATTTTTTAGAAAATGGAAATATATCTATATTTATTTTTTCAATCCCATCACATGACACAAATAAATAGGATTTTGACTACTTTTAAGTGATTTTTAATCTTATAAAAAAACAATTCTCAAAAATCCACTAAATTTTTATTCAGGATACATATATCATGTATCATCAAATATAACAACCAAATTCATAAAAAACATATCTTCCATAAAAATAGCATCCTCTTTATACTTCCATATAGCCATATTCATAATATAAAATACCTATTGTAAATTAATTATATCATAATTCAAAATATTTTAATGTATTTATAAAATATTATATAACAATTTTCATAATTCATTATCACTAATTCAATTTCATTATCAAACCTATGACACATAATTCATAATAATTTCACATAATAATATCAAATGATTCCTTAGTCATTTCTAATTTTAAATTTAACATTATATGATTTATAATGAATTATCAAAAATAATCTAACCATATTATATAAATAAATTTTGAAAAATTTAACAGATAAAAAAATTGAATATCAAATCACATATCTAAATTAAATATAATTAATCTCTTTATCCCCACCCAACATTTTTTTTCTTCCCATGTCACTCTTCATCTTATTTAATTGTTTTTCTGTGTCACTTTAATGTCAATGTTCAGTCAAAATTTAAAAAAAAATTGGGTGGAATGAGAAAATATAATAATGATTTAAAATTCCACCATCATCAAATATCTTATTTAAAATGTACTAATAAATTGTAAATCCATTATTTACATTCAATTCAAGTCCCCATATTAAATATATGACATGATAAAACCACATGTCCATGAATATGAAAATTTATCCACCTTTTTTCTCTTTAAATCCTATATTTATATTCACAATATAAATCACATTATTTATTTAAAATAAATATTTATTTAAATAATGATAATATATTAATAAATAAACCCATTCCACTCAAAATTAGAACAAATATAAATTACTTATTTTTATAGTAAATTACTAACACACTACAAAATGTTAAATAACTAGTTTAAAAACCAAAGAATTGATGAATTTATTTACATGACTATAAAATGAAAAAAATTTATCTTTATCATCAATGCCTCTAATATAATATCATGAAAACTATATACTTGAAAATATAAAATTTCAAGGTATCGATATTAGACAAACATTAATAAAATTTTTATCAGACAAATCATTATTCAATAATTTTAATGTTGAATATTTATTTAAACATTATAATTAATTTAGAGTTACTTATTATCTAAATTTTTCATATCAAACACCATAAAATCACCTTAAAACCCCATTTGAACAATATTTACATCTACAATTCCATTTTTGATGTTATTAACTTTACTACACCAAGATTATAATGGACTCGCACTATCTGTTTTATTCGTCAATATAGTAAAATCTCTTCAAAATCATGAGTTTCCCATAGACACACAATAAAATATATATTATACAATATGTAAAGATCAAATAAACTAATATAATTGGATTGACCATGATAATACATTCAATGAAATGAATTAATAACCTATGAATTGTTTCAAATAATTTATAAGGTACAATAGATATGACACATGTTGTTCAAAATCAAATATCACTGAAGAACTAATGATTATAGGAAAAATATTAATTTCACTAAAAATATTCATTTTTACTCACTAGATATTAAGATATATTTCATTTTAAATATATTCAATTTTTTTGATTCTTTATGATGTAGTGAACACAATGTTTAAAAAAAGGCGTTACTCTGTTAAAATAATATTATTTAAACATAACCCTTATAAATTATTTGTTATGTTTAAAGGTATGAATTTGAATAAATAAATCATGAAAATAATTTGGTTTACAAATATAAAAAATTTGTTCAATGGTTACCTAATGATTATATTTAAATAAGAACCATTCCAAATAAAATGAATGTTCACCAAAAAATTATTTTTTTTCTAAATTGAATCTTAGTCACACTTTTGTAAAAATATGTTAAGAATTTTTTTTCCTTAATTTTAGAAAATAAAGTTTTAAAATTTAAATCATTATTGAAATCATAATATATTTATTAAATTATGACTAAATGTAAATATTTTTTATAAAAAAAATTAAATTCTTAGTGAATATTGAAAAATAACACTTTTTTTAAATTGTCTTCTAATTTTAATAAATAAAGTATTATTGTTATTAATATTTTATTAGTATTAACGACTTTATTATATAGTTATATGAAAATAAATTCTTTAAATAAAATTTATACTAGATTTATTAAATGTTTATTTTTTGAATTTGAAGTATATTTTGTCTGAAAATTGATTTATGTGTATAATGTCTATCAATTTTGAATTATTAAAATAACCACTAGTTATTATTCGTTAAAAATTAATGTAAATATTGAATGTTCTTAAATATTATTTTAAATTTATTGAATTATGATTATATTACTTATAGTTAATATGAGATCATCACTTTAATAAAATATGATTTCTATGAAAATGAATTATTCAACACATCTAAAAGTTTACATTTAAGTTGAACTCTTCCACTTCTATGATTTAAATTTGAAAAATGGATTCCATATTTATAATCAGAAAATTTTAATTTTATAATATGTAAAACATAATTTTATAATATAATGAATTTTAAAATTTGTAAAAACTATTGATCATGGATGACAAAAAAACTAGATTATTGGTGGGTGTTAAACTAACAAGAAATCAATTAAAATGAAAAATGTTTCTAGATTCTATTTTATGGTCACATTTTGACCTTATATATTATATGGTTTAAAAAATATCTATTTTTGATCCTTTTTAATGAGAAAAAAGTGGGTGTAATTCTCTTTTTTCAAAACATTAAAGTGTTTTTCTCCACCATATTTAATTTCCCACCTGTTATATCCATTATACACTTATAAACCACAATTTTTTATAATATAACTAACCATATAAATTCACGAATTCCATCCACTCAACATATAATCAATTTTCATGTCATAGAGCCAACCAAGGATGGGGTATGTTTAAAATCAAAAGAAGTGCTCCAAATAACAGGCAATGTCCATAACCGAGATTTTATTTTAGTTATTCTCTAAAATCAATAAATGATTATTAGACATTGATTATATAACAAATATAGTATCTAATATATAAATATATTTTTTATTCTATGTTCATGACCGACAACCATTTCCACAACCCTAAAATGGGAAACAAAATTATTGATCTTGTGTACGGTGGACATCATCTTCATGAACAGATGTAATTAATTTTCCATATTTACTTCTGACAACATGATATAATTTTTTATAATATATATATATATATATTAAATTTATGATATAAATATACTTATTTAATTATGATATCAAATTTATATTATTACTTTTGGTAATTTTGATAAGACGATAACGTTCCTCGTGTGTACGTCAGACATAGGTCCTAAGAAGAGATGTGATTTGTTTACCACATACACATTAGATAGAAGGTAATAAGTATTAAAATTAAATATATGTAGCGATACTACATGTGTATGTCATTATATAATGGATTTACCTAGTCATAATGACTTTGGAAAAGTTGTGTCATTATTCACTCAAGCATTAAATGGTTCAATAAAATGGTGCTTACTATACAACAACCTTGATACACCTAGGTGATATATTTTGTAAATTCACTAATTATTAATTAGTCATTATTTAGGGAACAGAAATGTTCATTAGTCTTTATATGAAGAAATATTTCACATATAATATAATATTAAACATATTAATTTATATTTTATTGAATATAAGTTATTTCATAGTCAACCCCTAAATTTATATAGGATCACATATAATAGTTTAATACCATAATAATACTCATCACTAATTCTACATTTATTTCAATAAAATCTATGAAAATATGAGAAATAGAGTTAAAACCCATTATTAGTGGATATGTGATGACAACCCAAAGGATATTACCAACTTGATAGATGATGAAGGCAGGAACTTATAGGAAATACATTCTTAGAAAACCCATTTTTTCAATTGAATGATGAATCAAAAGGCACATGAAAGTAATCCAAAGAAAGAGCATGTTATAATTGAATCCATTATGAGACAAAGTACTCCAACTTTTATTCAATATTATGATATATTAATTGTTTAATAGTGGATAAAATCCATCAAAATGATATTCTATGTCATTCAATGCTCTGAGAAAAGAAAGTTTCACTTCAATTTAATCGCTTGGAGGGAGAAGACGAAAAATGGGAGAGATTGGTTAAAAATATTAATCTTTGGGAAGATATCATAGAGATGGAGTGGAACGAATTATTTCAAAGGTTTTTTGACAGCTATTTTCTTCACAATATATACCATAAATTAGAGAGAGATTTTCTTATACTTATGAAAATGATTATTAGTCTGTTGAGGTATTAAATGAAAACTTCATAAGGAAATCACAATTTTTCTCCAAGATTATCATCTTCGATGAATGTTATATTGACCGATTCGTTGGTCAGATAAATACATATCTGTGAAAGGATTTTTAATATTTATGTTTTAATAGTTGTGGTGAAATTGAATGATTTTCCATCAATGTGAAAATGGAGATCATTGAATCGTAATACCTTCATAGTGATGAGAAGAAAAAATGGAGATTATCGATGTTGGTATGATATAGAAATCTAAATGTGGGGACAAATTCCAACATCCCACTTGTTTAATGTGTGGGAAGAATCATCCGAGAAATATTCTAAAGTAGGCCTAGAAGTTCATTAGGGGAAAAATGGGAATCTCAGTAGTGATCGATGATAGGAGAAAACCACCAATGTGATGTAATACTAGAATGATCTAATAAACCCTGAACCAATTGACCAATATTACAACATTAATAATGAATGACACTATAAAATCCAATACACCAATCCCTAGGTTGTCAAATATTACCGACAACATCAACTTCCATTATATAGATAGAAATTGGGATCTCATTAAATCACCATAGTAATAGTGGATCCTGACAATGAAGTGTTGAATGGTACAATAATTATTTATTAATGAATATTAATTGAAATTTTTTATTTTGTTTCTAATCATACTATAATTTCAAAAAATATTTATATAATTATAAAATAACCACCTCATAACATGGTAGTTAAATTATAAGTGAATGTTGAAAATGGTTGAAATAGTTAATTTGAAGCATATAACTCATCCCATGTCAATATTTTCAAGGATAATTTCCAAAAAACCTATTTATATTTCATTTGTTCGAATTGAATGCAATTCTAGGAAAGTATTTTCTTTCCTTATATAAATCCCACGTGAAATTATACAATATTTAAGTCATCCTTTGAATCAAAAATCACTCTCTGATTCAATAAAACTGAAATTAAGAGGATAAATATCTTCAAGTAACACCATGTGGGGGATGAATTTTTTAGATTTATGATCACAAATTTATTTATCAAATGATTGAGACTAAGGAATGCCTCATTTTGAATACATTACCGTTATAAGGGATTATACAGATGTATTTCTCAAATAGTTGTATAGTCTTAATCCTTTTGAAGAGGTTGAATTTTAAATAGATAAAACACCTATATCTTTTCCAGTATCTTTGAATATATAAACAATGATTTTTGTTGAAAAAAATTAGATGAATAAAAAATTATCTGGGAATCTATATAATGGATTTATATGCCCAACTAATTCACCATGAGATGCACCATAACTATTTTTTAAATTAATTATGGGTAAATATGCCTCTACAATCATCATCATGAGATCAAAAAGTTCATGAAAATGAACATGGATCCATTTCTAGAGATATAAGACAAGTTTGATCAATAATACCAGTCAAAATATTTCTCCTAAGTGGTCCATCAGCTAGGATATCACTAATTGAGGTAAATATGGAAGATATTCTAAAAATTGCCTTTTGGACATGGTATGGACACTTTGAGTTCATAGTGTCTCCTTTCAGACTCACCAATATAGAAGAAATCATCATATATAAAATGAATAGATTCATTATTGATTTCCTCAAGATATTTTTTATAGTCTTTATTGATGATATAATAATATACCCTTAGGTAATGTAGGAGCAAGATGTAGATTTAAATACTATACCGATGGAATTGAGAATGAAGATCCTATAAGAAACATATATTAAATGTGATATTTTGATTAAGGAAACATCACTCTCGGGGAATATTATGACCATACAAGGGATATATAGACCCCATCAATGAAAAATGAAATCAATGAATTTCATAGACTAGCATTTGTAATGGTGATTCGTTATTTCCTTGGACTATACAGGTATTACTGAATATTTGTGATTTTTTTTTTCAAAACTATCAAGCCCACTAACATTTTTTACACATTAGTGAGTAATTATTTTCAGGACTAATGAATGTAAAGATAAGATTAAGGAGATAAATAATAATATTCTTACTACACAATAACTTATACTGCCCTCATGTGGGGAATTGTTTTGTGGTATAAAATGATGCTTTAATGTAGGTTTTGTGCTATATATTATTGTAGAATGATTATGTGATATCCTATGACTCAAGGTTGTTGAAATTTATTATATCTAAATAGAAAAAAATTATATGGTGTAGTTTATAGTGATATTTGATTAAAATATATCGCAATATTATCTCTATGGGGAATACTGTGAAATATATAAAGATTATAAGAGACTCAAATTTATATTAACATATATGGATATTGACATAAATTAGTGATGATGTTTAAAGAGATCCATATAGTATGATGGAAAAATCCATTCCCATCCAAGGAAAGAAAACAAAGGGGGATATGCCTTTTGATGAAAGGACCTAGTGATGTTACCAATAATGAGAATTGAGAAGGATCCAATTCATTTGAAAAATATGTATATGATAATATTAAAATGATATTAAACAATTTTATGTCACATAAATAATATAACATTTATTCAAGAGAGGATCAAGGAGGCCTATAATTTGTATTAGGTACAAAAAATGGTATCGAATATTCTAGAGTTCATTTATTCTAAAATGGTTATAAGGTACAAACCCTGGATTTGGGTCTTAAAATTACTAGATCAAAAATAAGATATTTTGGATGATATGAATATATAATAATTCTATATTAATCCATGTATCATTAATATGGGTAGAGATATAAAGAAAAAATTGTTCTGGGAAATCATGAAGAGGGATATTGTATAATTTGTATCTTAAATCTTGGTATTCATACACGCTAAGGCTAAGAGATAAAATTAAAAGGGTACAATTCAACTTTTTTCCACAATAGTATGAAAATTTGAAAACATAACCATTTTTTTCATTATAGGACACCCTAAAATACCCACATTCAAAAATTCCATCAGGGTGGTATTTGAACACCTTATAAATTTCATACATTTCATTTCA
Organism: Viscum album; assembly: GCA_963277665.1. Taxonomy (NCBI): domain Eukaryota; kingdom Viridiplantae; phylum Streptophyta; class Magnoliopsida; order Santalales; family Viscaceae; genus Viscum; species Viscum album. The sequence continues at coordinate 295,182,788 of OY728132.1, read as the reverse complement.
CTCAAGGATGATTTATCTCTTGAAAAAACTCACTAATATATATATATAATAGAAATGGTAATAATCCATTCAGTATCAATATCTATTATATCTCATTAAAATATATGGGTTTTATAAATGTTATAGATAAGAACAAAGTCAATTTTGGTCACATTACTCGGTTTTTTAATACAAAATCACCATAAAAAAGATGGTCACTAAAAGAACCATCCAAACATTATAGGATATTTTGTGGTACTTTCATTGGATTCCCATGGTAGTTGGTATTATATTAGTTACCTAAATAATGTACATATATAAAAATAGACTCTATCTAAGAATTAAAGTGACACATTATGAGGCTCTGCATGAAAAAATATATAAGACATTAACATCATGGAATGATGTTTTAGAGTGGATGTTTATGGGACACGATCTTGTCAAATATAAGACAGGGAACGTATAGAACATTAAACATACCATGATAAACACAAATTCATTAGAAAATATATTCAATAAATCATTAACAAGACATGTAGTTAGTGGTCAAAGATATGTTGATTCCCCATATTTCACTGTGGAAGAAACTCATGATGTTTGGGAAGAAGGGGAATAATACCATAGATCCATTGGTTATGAAGAAACTGACCCAACTAACCTCTCAATTTGGTAACAGAACTATAATTTTATGTACCTGAAGGTCATTCATGATCCTATGTAGGGTCATTTAGCACTTGGGAAACAAAAATGAATAGATGGAACCATGTCACCCCACCTGATGTATATAAATCGACATACATATTTTCACATACATAATGAAACAATTCAATAAAAAATGAATACATATATATGGAATCTCATAAATTTTGAAATGTAAGATATAAAACTGAAATATTAATATAAAATATCCAAGAGAAAATTCCAACAAAAAAGGAATAAAATCTAAAAATATATTATAACGTTCTCTATGTAATTGATTTGAAAAACTCACACCATCTAAATATCAAGATATCCAACCCAACAGAAATAAAATATCACCACCTTAATGTAGTGCCTTTCCATTACATGTATTAAAGGACAACACAATTTCTATGCATAGATAAAGGGGTACACATGATGTGATCTAACAAGATTTGTAGGTTATTAACTAGGTTACCCATATTAAACCACTGAAAAATAAAACAAACATTGTAAATAATAATGAAAAAAAATTATATATACAACAAACATTTTTTCTAATAAATTATAAAAAAACAATCTAATTTCATCATTTTCCATATTTTAAAATAAATAATTTAATGTAGTTCCAAAAAAATTTATGTACATATGTCAAAACAGATGTTGTAATTCAAACCAAATAATGCATCACATATGATATCAAATCAATAGTTGTATAAATCAATATCGTATAAACCAAAAGTATCCCAAATGTGCTATGAAGCATAGGTAACAACACTCAAAAAACATAGTACATCCAGATATCTATTATTATCATACCTACATATTCAATTGTAGGGACATCTATCCCATTGACATATGCATCGAGTCAAAAGAGCAGCTGACCACTATAGAATGTAAACCCCCAAGCATATTCAAGAAGTCCCTATAAGAAGAAGCCTAGTTATAATAGAAGATCCCCATAAGAAAAATACCTGACATTGGATGAAGCCTATTATTATACCTTCCAACTATGTACACATGGCTTCCCATGTGTTCTAATTTAGATACCATTTTATATGTTCATATTTTGAAAACCGTTTTCGAATTCATTGAAAACCATCTATATTAAACAAAACTACAGCAAACCATTTTTATTAAAAAAAGATCAACATACACAGAAAAAAATTATTCATTCTTCCCATATCATTTAAATTTTTTTGAAACTTGGAGAAATTAATTTCACCAATATTTTCCATACATGGAAACACATACATCAAAATATAGATAGAACACACCCTTAATAGGAACCACCAACATCAAGAAAAAATAGAAAAATGTTGTCCTAGAATAAATCTATATACCTTTGAACTGATTCATTTTAATAAAAGTACTGATGAAGATGATATATCACAATATACATCATGAATGCACAACCACAACACCACAAACTATAAGGAATCAGTCCTTGAAACATGATCTCACCACATCTCTAAAAGGAATCATTGACAACACCACCATTGATCATAGAGTCTTATAACTCAATTAAATAGTGCCACCACGATCAAATGTGAAAAATATATAAAAAACGATTACACAAATGGAGGAATTAATAACAAAAACAACAACAATGATCAATCACTAAAAAACTATCTTGAAGGGTTGGAGGTCTCCAAAATCACCAGATAGTGCTCATAGGTTAAGAGAAATAAATTAAGTGAAATAATGATGAAACGTTTCACTCCTATATATCACTAACATATTGATCTATGATATTTATGGGGTGTGTAATCCCTTTACACGTCAGTTAAATCCCTAACACTCATATGTGCCAAAAAAACCCCATATCGATTATATTAAAAAACATTGTTTTAATACTAAATTTCATGTAACCCTAGGATATTATTTTTTTCATTCACATTGTCTACTCCTCTCATGAATTGAGCATAGAATGTATCAAATGGAATGTACTATTTACACTATGTAAATTATTTATAGACATCTAAAAATTCAGATTCATATACGAAAACCGAAACCACCTAGATCATACTCCAAACCCACAGAGAACACCTCTAAGACAATAAAAAATATATAATCAGAGTCTAATAATTAGAAAAATCATAGATCCCTAAACATTATTCCATTTTGATCATAAGATGTTTTCCATCATCAAGAGTCCAAAGATGCACCAACAGAAATAAGAATACATGTAAGGACTATAGAAAACATAAAAGTGTGTAACTAGATGATATACAATATCCACCATAAGAATTTTTATTAAGGAGAAGTCATGTAGAATAGTAAATTATAGGAAATAGGTTATTCCATTTATTTCCCATAAATGAAATACACTCTTATGTATTATGATAATTTTATATATTATATCATAATACTCTGTCCATCATAATCTTCATACCACACAAGACATTCACATGGGTGTCAACATTATCTTTTAACTTATGCAAAACATAAACATCTAGATCTAACTCAATTTCTTCACGTATTAGAATATGGGAAGGATCATGATGGAATTTCCTATACTATGATGTGTGGAAAAAAATAATTAATTCCTACCAATAGAACTGAAAATGCTATCTAATAATCAACCTTCACAAACTGACCAATCAACACAACCATATAAAATGTATTGTGAAAAACATTCCCTTTTCATCTTTAGACAGTGATACAACCATGATGGTGAGGAGGGTGTTCTCACCATCGGTGTCGATGGTTTATGTTGATACTCTACGATGATGGTGATGACAATGAAGCTCAAGGTGGTGATGGGGGTTTACGGTGGATTGATCTTATCGGCGGTCTAACAGCCGACTCTTCTGTGTCAGAGTGTGTGTATCGAGGCTACTCGGTGACCGATGTTGTGATGACGGTCTCACAGTTTTCTGAATTTCAAAATTAGAAATGGATTTTTGGTTTCATTGGCGGAAATGTTGAGTTGATTATTGAAAGACGTGGATGGCGTGGGAGGTGATTTGAACTTATTTTTTGTTTAATTTCAATGTGGTATTCGGAACATTGAATATGGTATTTGTGGTCTGTTTTATGGATGACTTGGGCTGTGGATTTTTTTGTATGGTTCCCACTATTCCAAAAAATGGATTTTAGAAAATACAAAAAAAAATGGATTGTGGTCACAATGATACAACATTGGAGAATATTTAATGAAAAATCATTCTGTTGGGACCACTCTAATGATGAAGGTTATGATAGCTTCAAGAGTTTTCTATTATTTCCCATGTTAGTTTTGAAGAAAAGAAATCACTTCACTTTGTTTTGGAAAGAATTTTTTTAGTTTTTTTTTCAATATAATTAGACGTGTGGTTTCAAAAGAATCTTCCTAGAGCATGAAAAAGAATCAGTCCAGTAGAATTATCAAATGAAACGGTCCTTTGGGATTCTAAAAAAATGGTATTGCATCATCCTAAAAATAATCAGCCCTATTGCATTTGGTTTTAAAAATAATCAATTATTATAGAAAATCATTTTATAAAAGAGTATATCAGCTTCAGAAAGAATTGTTTTACCAGGAAAATATATATTTTTTAAGTAACTAGACATCAGTTTCACAGTAGAACCGATGATAAATAAGTGGTTATTTTGGTAGAGAATCAGAGTCTCTTTGACTGCTATTCAATAAAATTGTGACGATGCATTGATTATTTGTATTTCATATTAATCATGAGTTTTATTAAGAATAAGTGATTCATTCTTGAAAGAAGAAAGGGGGATTGAAAGAGATTCTTCTGATCAGAAAATAATTGTATTCGAGTTAATCATATCTTGATGGAAGAGAGAAAGAAGTGGTGCCGTTTTTTTTCAAAAATAAATTGTATCCACTTTGAAGAGGGACTACCAATTGAAGAATTCATACTGCTAAGAATAAGAAAGATACAATATCGATTGTTTTTCAAAACAATTTCATTCTAGGTGGAAGTAAAAGAAGTGGTTCTATTTTCACTATAATAGTGGGTTTTGATTTACCTGTAGCAGCTAGATACGATTTCACTAGAGTAGGAGCTTAAGATTTCACTATAGCAACGGGTTATGATTTCACTATTGTAGGTGCTTATAATTTCACTGCATCAGGTTGTCACAATTTTACTATGTCATGTGGTTATGATTTCACTATAGCAGTGTGGTTATAATTTCACTATAGTAGGGGTTCCGATGTAAAGGGTGATGCAAAATGAATAGTAAGAGGTGGTGCTGATTATTTTTTTAGAATGATCGTATCCAGGAATGATCATATCCAGAGATGATCATAGACATGTTTTTTCAAATGGCTTCATCAAGTGGGTTAAGAGTAGAAATGTTTTATGTTTTTTAGATGAGAAATATCAATTGGCTCAAGATCTCTCGTTATAATTGGGGAAGAAATAAGTTTTTACTTGATGTTAATCAAGAGGTGTGTGATGAAAAGAGTTTATGGTAATGAATGGAGAGTAAAGATACCTTCCAATAGAAGTTAGATGATACTAAATTTGATCCTCAATGGATTCAATTTCATGAACGTAGTCATGATTGAATCACAAGTTTTTGAATGAAGTATGTTTTATCAAGAAGATCAAAAGATATGAATAGAGTAGAATATTTTTGAATTCTTTTTTAAGGGGGGTATGAACATTTATAATCATGATTTTGTTTCAAATCGATTCTAAGAATTATATTTAGAAATAGGCATGATGAATCAGACTCAGTTGATTGGATACATGTATTCATGAAAATTGAAATCAGTCTCAACAATTGAAAAGAGAGTCTTAAGAAGAAGAAGGGAATATGGTAGTAGTTTAAAAAGAAATTTATAATAGGTGAAGAAGTCAAAAGTCATTCTATGATTTCAAGAGAAATGTAATTTTTTGTGTATTTAGGTGAATGGTAAAATGTTTTGGGATTCTCACATAAACCTGTTTTGGGTCACCAATAAAAGGAGAAAGTACATTGTACTTTCTGACACTTGCACTGTTCAATGTATAATAGATATATTATCTTGGTTTCTATAGATAATAAGATATAAAATTTATTCAGCATAGAATTTATTTTTGGGTGGTTCCAGTTCATTCATATTCTATTCGGATTGAAAGTTGTATTGGTAATTTAAGTGGTGTTGAATCTACTCTATTGAAGTATATTGATTGAAAATTGGATTGAGAAGAACCTATTCAATGTGAATCAAACTTGGAGGAATCGTAGTAGTAGAAACAAGCTCATGCTAATCAAACTATGGTTTTATATCAATTTTCAGAAGGTTATTTCCTTTCTTCTAGGTATTTAATTGATTATTTTCATAACAATTGAATAAATTTGGTGACATGAAAATAGGTTTAGGTAACATGATATGTTACAAAACAATTTTTTACCCTATTGTGCTAAGAGGATGCACACGTACTAGTTTTACTGTTCCATACTGTTACAAGAGGAAAAGGGTACAAACTAATCACTATAATCCAAGGATTGATATCTAGCATATTGTATGGTATTGGATCTTTTCCAAACCATACCAATGACGTTTCTATTCATTTTGAATAGTGAACCTTGTAAATATTTGTGTTCCTTTGGATGTGTGTTGATTTTTTTGTCAGAAGGGAATTGAAATCTTTAACAAGAGTCAGAGGATGTTTCAATTGAAATGAAACATAAAATAAAAATAGTAACAATGATTCACCCCTCCCTTTCTCAGTGATACAATACTCTAACTGGTAACTTTACATTGCTATTAGAGGAAGGTTCCATTCGCTATTATTAGCTGATGGAGAAGATGAACTATGTGAACAATAATGGTATTATAGTTTTTTATGGGAAGAACAATAATATCTAAAAGTATATATTGTTCACATATCTTATGTTTATCATTTATGATGTTATTGAAGCTAAAATAGTTGGGATTACTCCCATTAGTGATAGTTCTCCACTTACACATGTTTAGAATAAGTTTCTTGAGAATGATGGAAGGAACAAGAATTCTAAATTATAATCACTTTTTGTAAGTGAATTATTGAGAGTGAAATGTTTTCCAGAGCTAAAGTTATATGGGATAAATTGAAAAACATAAATGAAGGTTTTTTAAAATTGGTGAGGGAAAATATACAAATATGGATATTGAAGTATGAATATTTGTAGAAGGGTGAGCATGAATCGGTTGGGGAATTCTTTTCTAAGGTGAATGACATTGTGAGTATAACTAAATGTCTTGGTGAAATGGTGAATGAATCTGCAATTTTTGAATATATCATCAGAGTCCTACCTACAAATTCTGTGAAAAAGTATATTCATTACAGGATAGAGATGTTGAAACATTATCTCTTCATGATTTACATAGAACTCTTATCACTTATGAAATGAGAAGAGATAAAGCTACGAAGATCAAAAAAATGTTGTTAAGGAAATTTATTTGAAGTATATGAAGAAAGAGAAGTCAAATAATATTGTTTTTGAAGATGAAACTAATGATTCAGACATTGAAAATGAGGTATGTAAAAATCTCAATGAAATCATATCCTTGTTTTCTAACAATGTGAAATGAGGTATAGGTAAATACAATGGGGAACATCCCTTGAAATGTTTTTAATGTGTAGGTGTTGGTCAAATTTTGACTAATTGTCCTTGATTAATGAAATAAGAATAATTTTGTAACACCCATGTGTATTATGAAAAATTTAAATAATTTTTTCAGTAGCTTGTTTTTCACGCAATCGTGAGTTTAAACAAACTGTGAGATGCCCTTAATTTAAAGATTCCATTTTAACCTAGGCATTATGTAAGAGGTAATAAATATAACTAACATTTAAATAAATATACGATAAATTTAAATCAATTAGTTTTCATGTTAGTTTTTTAAGTGAATGAAATTAATAATATATGTATGTTTTTTAAATGGTATTTTTGATACTCCTGAAATAGATATTAAATTAATGTTTATCCGTCTTCTAATGGAAAACCATTTTCGGCACATTAATAATTTTAATATTACCATGTAACCCTTCTATTTGGAAGCAGAATATAAAAATCTACTTTGGTTAAATTTCTGATATTTTCCTGATAAAATTCATAATTTAATGAAAACTAAAAATACGCTAAATTTTAATTGAAAACAACTTTTTCCATTGAGATAATTTATTTGGTTAAATTATAATATTTAATGTTTTTAAAGTACAAATAGAATATATTTTTACCATTTAATATTATATATGTTGTTATCATTAATTTTACTTTGAATTCATAGGTAAAAACAATTCAATATTTTGCAATGTTTTTTAGTTTTTAAAACCCTTTTTCTCAACAGTGGGATTAATTGTATATTAAATACTGCCACTTATGTGTATTGAATTTTGAGAAATTGATTTTATATTTTGAATCATTAGGTCTAAATTATGTTAATAAGATACTTTTTATTTTTAGGCACTATGAATGGTAACTACGACAAATTTTTTTTACCATAGTTAAAGGTAAATCTGTAAATTAATGGTAAATATAATATATAAAAATTACCCTAAAACTTGTCTTAATATAATTTGATGATTATATATTTATAAAAATTACACTGGGGTAAAAATGGAATCTATTGGAACCCACTTGGATGTGATTAACACCATTAATTTATTTTATTTAATGAAAGTGAAATATGTCTCACTAAAACTTTAATATTTAATGTATTATTAATATAAGGTTATACATAATATAAATTCGATTATAAATACTCATTTTAAATCTACAATGTTCTTTCTTTGTTATGGTAATTTATTTGTAATTTTTATGAAATATTTATTTACCTTAATAACTTATACATTAATGATGCAAAAATTATTTATTTAGTGAAAAATCAATAATATAGTTTTTATTAAAATAATAATACCCAAAAAGGCCCAAAAACCAGGCCAAAGCTTATTGGTAGAGTATATATATACCCTAATAATCCATGGTTCTACTTGTGGACTATTTTTACCCTTATAAAATAGATTATGACATTTATATTTTTTTATTTTAAATGATGTCAAAGTTGTCACCTTAATACTTTAATAAAGATAACATTATAAAATTTGGTTGTTTTTGAAGATAAATTAAACTAAAAGTATTCTTATGATATATATTATATTTATATTTATAATTTTATTTTAGTTTTAATTTTTATGAAACAAATATGTAATTACATAATTATAGAAAAATGTTGTAGAAATTATTTTATTGACAGAAATATCTAAAAAATGGTTTTCAAAATATTAAAATAAATATTATATGAACTAATTAATGTGATCCAAGATTTTTATAGATATATATGATATGTTAAGACTCTATTAAATATTTATTTTCGAAAATATCGTCAGTGTGGATTTTATTTAAATTCCAATAAATGAATAGTGTCAAAATTGACACTATTGATATTATTTATTATTAAATTGTTTAAAATTCATAAAAATATTTAAAAATTATAAACTGAAATTTATATGGTCTAAAAATACATAATTTTACCAATTATGGAAAATTCACAACATATAAGTATGTATTTGTAAAATTTTAAAATTTAGAATATTATTACAACAATTATAATTAAATAGATTAAATAAGGATAAATCAAAATAATAAGGTTTAAAATAAATTCAAAACATGTATAAATTTTATTTGTTGATGATATTACAACCCTATAATATCTCATATTCTAATTGGTCTCACTTTTTAAGTTTTTATGTCGGATTTGAGTTTATTATAAATTAATATTTTAGATATTTCCAAAAGTTCCCCTATACTCTCTTATAAAAAGGGCACCTCCTCCCCCTTTCTTCACAACATTTTGACCTCTCATAATAAGCCAAACCCTTCCAATTTCCCTATTAATCTTACCTAGGAATATTCTTGATGTCCTGGCCATCTTAAAAGTCCATCCTTAGTGCCCTAAGAGGAGGTTTATAAGAGGCACGTTGAAGAAGAGGTAACATCCTTTATCGATTCTTTCAAACTTCTTTCTTCTTCTACATCCTCTATATGACTTGTTTCATTTTTAAGTAATAACTCCAATATCACTTTTATACTGATATTTTATTATGAATATGAAACAACCATATTCCATCTTCTATCCATCCTATAAAAAATGAAATCACCACGCGTGCGTACGTACGGCGTACCGTCTCCATGTCGTGGTGTAATCTGTTTTTCATCAACAACATGCTAGGATGGGAATAATTATGGAAGAAATAACTATATATGAATATTATAATGTGATATTGATTCTTAAATATTATACACCATACACTTCAATACAATTCCACACTCAGGAGAATGATATCATCGCTCGTGCATACGTACGAACCACCGTATCCACAATATGATGTGATTCGTTCTACTTGATCTTCATTGAAGAATAATTATATAAATTAATTGAATGAATAAATATGATATATATTATACTAATACTATTATTTAAATTATGTAACTATAACCTAAAAAAGTAATATGGATTTATTTGAAAAAACATACATAAGAACATAAAGTAGTCAACACTCGAATAACGAGTAACAAAGAAATGTTACTAATAAAAAGATTAGAATATGACCATATATGATATCATTACAATTTCTATGAATATGTAATAAATCGATTATATTATTTAAATAATTATACAGGATGTTTGGATACGTACCAAGCATATCTGACCTAAGGTGAGGGAGTATCTTGGAATCTCATTTTTTTTATTCGTGATTGTTTATACATTAGTATTTACTGGGGAAATTTTTTCGTCCACATCCATGTTTCCTCAATATGTAATACTGTTTTTATCCTCCTAAAATTATTTAAATACAATTTTACCAATTGGTGAATTTTTAGTAAAACATATTAAAGCAATCTTTTGTTGTTTTTAGTACGAGATACTTTTTGACTTTTCTGGCCATAGTCCTAGAAGAATGTTTTTTACCTTATACTAGATGAATGGATTTTTTTATGCTTTAATATAAAATTATTTCCATGAAGATTACTTTACAGTTTTTTAAGTTTATTTTCAATTAAATCTATTTATTTTAATATTTCCTGACATGTTGAGAAGGGGAATTGTTTTTGAAGAAAAAAGGATATTTTCATCAAGAACTAAGTTCAAATGTTTTATCAAAATTATATTCCATATAATATGATATAGGGTTATTTTTTCCCTATTATTACATTTATTTGATTATGTTATGGTTGAATTATTTTTATTAATTCCTTTTATCTTATAGGGATTATGTTATGATGGCATGATGTTTAAGAATACCATCATATTACATGGGCTATGCTATGATGTATGATTTTTGATTTTATGGAAAAAATAAGAATGGTTTTATTATGAGATGGGTGTTACCTATATCTAACTCTAATTCATTGGGTAAATTTTTGTATCTCATGAGATAGGCATGTCTTGAACGACTAGTAAATCTGGTTCAGTATTACAGGGTTGGAATGAGGAGTGAACTCGGGTTAGTAATGGACTTTGTCTGCTATGATGATCTTGGAGATGTGCCTTGACTAATATAAAATGATTTTCTATTATTATGTTTGTATGACACAAATTTTCATGTCTTATGTTTTTATTTTGGGGATTACATTGCAGTTCTATTATTTATCCCATGACATAATATTATGACCTCTTATGAAGGATAATATTTTTAAACGTTATGATCTTAAGAATATGATATTATTGACATTTCATTTATTTACCCTTACTATGAATTTGAGATTACCCTTTTGTAAGTCTCTTTTTTATAGGTAAGGAAGAAGGGTATTAAATATGATATTTCAAAAAGGAGTCAAGATATGATCAAATAAATGGGAGACAATGTAGATGCTTTATTAACTAGTTTTTTATGATTCCCAGTTTCTAAAGACACTATACCTATATGGTCCTGTCATGGTTTTGTTATATGTTGTAATAAATATAATTCAATTATGAAGTATTAACAATGTATGTAATATATGGGTCATTATAGTTGGTATCATAGGAATGGTATAGTTAACCTTTGGAAACTAGGATGTGAACACCTTAGTTATAACCCTAAGGATATGTCTAAGCATAGGACACATTTGTAGTGTTTTAGAAATTTTCGTGAATAACCTATGATAAGACCTAAAGTGGGAAATTTTTTTCTTGATTATGTGGTTTTCCTGTTGTAATTAGTGTTTCTCACACTATGCTTCTTGGTTTTAGTCAATGGCTGGAACCCGAAGCAACCATGTTCATGCTGAATGTGATGAGATGAAATGATTTTTCCACTGAGAAACCAAACATTATGGGAGAGGAAATGAAAAATCTTGTATCCATTCTCATACAACTTCCTCAATCTATGAATCTAGAAAGACATACAAATGAGCAAATAAAGGAGAAATATTCTGTTAAATTCTTCACAAGGCAGCGCCCACCTTCCTTTAGCGGGTCATCTGATCCATTAGTGGATGAACAATGGATCAATAGCACTGAAAAGATATTTTTAGTTCCACAATGTTCTGAACATGATAAAGTCATCTTAGCAGTATATGGTTTGGAAGGTGAAGCTGATCAATGGTGTAATCTTATCAACAATACGAGGCAAAGAGATAAGATTGAGTCTATGGAATGGGATGAGTTCAAGAACTTATTTTTAAATAAGTACTTCCCTTGTATTCTTTAAATAAACATAGAGAAGAAGTTTCTTGGACTAATGAAAAAGGATGATGAATCTTTTGGTACCTACAAAGAAAATTTTACAAGACTTGCAAGGTACATTTTTGTAATTATTATCCAACCTGGGAGTAAGATCTATTTATTATTTTTTCACTTAAAACCAAGTCTTCAAATGGAGTTATCCAAAAGGGACATAAATAGCTATGAGGAAATTGTACGATCTTATCTCAAGGTTGAGATGGAGATTGGATTAACCCATCAGTCATATTGTTTTGTTAAGAAGAGGAAAATGGAATTCAAATGAAAATATAATGACCACAATGAAAAGAAGGTGTGTTTTCCTATATGCTCAATGTGTGGAAAAAAACATGGAGGGAATTTTATTTAAGGGGAAAGTAAATGTTTTGAATGATGAAAAGAAGGTTATCAGGCAATTGAATGCTGCAGTGATGGGAAAAATATGTCTAATTATGCGAACAGAGAAAAGGCTATATATAATGCACCTCCTACACTTCAATATTACATTTTCAAGGGAATGGTGTATTATGCCAATCAATGCCCTAATCCAAGGGTTGTTGATGATGATCGACGTTAACAAACTCTTAAGGCCAAAGGAAAAAGAATGTCACATGAAATTTCTATCGGTGATGTGGAATGTGATAACAACGTGGTGAAAGGTACACTTCCCATCCACTCTAAAGTAACAAATGTTTTATTTGATTCTGGATCCACCCACTATTTTATTTATGAATAATTTTCTTAGGGTATTTTCATACTACGTCAATAACTAGATGTTGAGTTTTCTGTTACAACTCATAATGGCACAATGGTTGCATCAAAAGTTTAAAATTCTTCTCCAATTGACATTTAGGGGAAAGTGATTACTGCAAATCTTTTGATCATTCCTATAGTGGAATTTGATGTGATTCATGGCATGTATCGGCTTTCCTTATATGGAGCTCATATAAATTTCCAAATAAGAGAAGTCACATTTCATATTCCAGATCAATCTATGATCATCTATCAGTGCAAGGATGAATATAACCTTCCAGTGAATTTTTTTTCAATCCAATGGGTCTTGATTCTAGTAAATGAGGTTATGTATCTCAAATAAATAGAGAGAAACTCAATATTAAGAATGTGCCCATTGTACGGGAGTTTGATGATGTCTTTCTAGAGGAATTTCAAGTTCTTCCACCAAATTGTGAAGTTGAGTTTTCAATAGAACTCATATCGGGTGCTATGCCCATTTCAAAGACACCTTATAGAATGGAACCAATTGAGTTGCAGAAATTGAAGAAGGAACTCCAAGATAATCTCGATAAGGGATCATATGCACTATTCCATCACCTTGGGGAGCACATGTTCTGTTTGTTAAGAAGAAAGATGGATCAATGAAACTCAGCATTGATTATCGAGAACCTATCAAAATCACTATCAAGAAGAAATATCCTCTCCCATGCATTTATGACTTATTTGACCTACTACGTGGAGCTCAATACTTTTACAAGATTGATCTTCAATTAGGGTATCATCAATTAAGCGTAAAAAGGATGATATAACAATGAAGGATTTTCATACAAGGTATGGAAACTATGAATTTATAGTGATTCCATTTGGTCTTACTAATGCACCTATTATCTTCATGGATCTAATGAATAGATTCTTTAGAGACTATCTTGATCAGTTTGTGGTAGTCTTTATAGAAGATATTTTTTTCTATTCAAAGAGAAAGGAAGAACATGGAGATCACTTTGGAATTGCATTGAATACCCTGAGAAAGGAGAATATTTATGCCAAATTTACCAAGTGTTAATTTTGGCTTCTAAAAGACTCCTTTTTGGGTCACATAATCTCAAGAGAGGGGATATCTACGAAACCAACAAAAATTGAATTTATTAAAAGATGGTTGAGACCAACAACATTAACTGAGATATGAAGTTTTATTGGTTTGGATGGATATTATTGATGTTTTGTGAAATATTTTTCATGATTATCTAATCCACACACCAGGATGACTCGAAAAGAAGTTATGTTCATTTGGATGGAAGAGTGTGAAGATAATTTCAAGGAGTTCAAAAGAAGTTTATCCTGTGCACCTATTCTCACAATACCTTGTAGTGGAGAAAGGTTTTTGAACTACAGTGATGCATCCAAGAAGGTATTGGGGTGTGTTCTCATGCAAAATGATATGGTGATAGCTTACTTCTCACAAAAGTTGAAAATCCATGAGAAAAATACACAACACATTATTTGGAGTTAGCCATGGTAATCTTTGCATTAAAAATATGGAGGCATTATCTTTATGGTTAGAGGTGTGATATTTATACTGATCATAAAATTTTTATGTATATTTTCACACAAAAAGAGCTAATTGTGTGCCAAAGTGGATGGTTGGATTTGATTAAAGATTACGACTGCTCCATACATTACTACCCTGGGAAAGAAAAAATGGTGGCAGATGTATTAAGCTAATAAGACTGTGTCATATTATCCATGATGAGGATCCTGAAAGATCCAATATTTATGGATTTCCAAAGGATGGATCTTTTAATTATAATGAAAGGGAAAAAATAATATCTTTCTAAAATGAATGTTCAACCATCTATACATGTGAAGATCAAAGAAGCAGAGAAAGAAGATGTAGAGTTACTAAAGAATGTCAGAAATGTTCCTGAATTCAACATTGATTGTGATGAAATAATAAGGTTTAGGATTCAGTTTTTTGTTCCTCCCATACAAGAATTAAAGAGGTAAATATTGGATGAGGCTCATAGTTATTCATTCTCTGTTCACCCTGGAAGCACGAAGATGTATAGGGACTTGAAAGAGTACTTCTGGTGGGATGGAATGAAAAGAGATGTTGCTGAATATGTCTCTCGATGATTGGTTTGTCAGCAAGTTAAGGATGAAAGACAACAGTATAATGGGATGTTGCAACCATTACCCATACTAGAATGGAAATGGGAAAACATCACTATGGACTTTGTCACTGGTCTTCCCAAAACATCCAAAGGCAATAATGCCATCTGTGTTATAGTTGATCATCTTACGAAGTCGACACACTTCATTTATATTAGAAAGGATTTCTATCTTGATCAACTTTCCATGATATATATAATTTGTAAGATTTCAGGGAGTACCACATTCCATTATATATGACTGTGATCCGAGGATTAACTCGAAGATCTAGTGAAGTCTTCGGCATGCTCTAGATACAGAGTTGAACTTCATCACTACTTATCATTCTCAGATAGACGGTCCATCTGAAAGGACAATTCAAACTCTATAAGACATGTTGAGAGCTTACTTTATGGATTTAAAAGGTTGTTGAGATCAACACCTACCATTGGTGGAATTTTCCTATAACAATAGATTTCACTCCAGTATTCAGATGTCTCATTATGAATCCCTCTATGGAAAGAAGTGCATAACTCCATATTTCTAGGATGAAGTTTGGGTAAAGAATAATATTAGGACCTAATCATGTTGATGAAATGGTAGAAAAGGTCAGATCTATTCAAAAACTTATAAGAGAATCATAGAGTCGGAAAAAAAGATATGCTGACAATTGAAGAAAAAACCTAGTGTTTGAAGTGGGAGATAAAGTGTTCATACGAATATCTCCCTGGAATTAAGTAATGATATTTGAAATGAAGGGAAATTACATCCCTAGGTATATCAGTCCTTTTGAAATTCTGGATCATGTTGCGAAGGTAGCTTACCGATTGGTGCCTCCACCGAATCTCTCTCAAGTTCATGATGTGTTCCATGTATCCCTCCTGAGAAAGTACATTCCTAACCTTCACATGTACTAATCTAAAAATTCATACCACTAGATCAAGATCATTACTATGACGAACAACTCATAGATATTCTGGATCATAGAAAAAAATGATCTATGAAAAAATACCACTCGATAGGTTAAAGTATTATGAAGCAACAACCAATTAGAAGAAACTGTATGGGAAATTGGGGATATGATGAGGGAGAGGTATCCTCATCTGTTTATTTCCAAGTGATGAATCTCGAGAGATAAATTAAGTTTACGGGGTATAGAATGTAACAACCTATTGTTTTATGAAATATTTAAATTATTTTTTTAGTAGCTTGTTTTGCACGCAATCGTGATTTTAAACAAACTGTGAGAAGACCTTAATATAAAGTTACCGTTATAACATAGTCGTTATGTTAGCGGGAATAAATATTACTAACTTTTACAAAAAATCAATGAAAAATGTAAATCAATTATTTTTCAATTAGTTTTTTGAGTGAATGAATTTAATATGATATGTATGTTATTAAATTGGTATTTTTGATATTCATCAAATAGATATTAAAAGAATTTTTTTCCTCATTTTAAAGGAAACCCCTTATAAACACATTAATAATTTTAATATTACAATGTAAACCTTTTATTTGGAATTAGAATATAAAAATTTACTTTTGTTAATATTCTCATATATTTCTGATAAACTTCATAATTTTATTAATAGTAAAAATACGCTAAATTTTAATTAATAATAAATTTTCATTGAGATAATTTATATGGTTTAATTATAATATTTAATTGTTTTAAAGTAAAAAATATAATATATTTTTATCATTTAATACAATTTATTTCATTATCATTTATTTTACTTTGAATTCATAGGTAAAAACATTTCAATCTTTTGCAATGTTTTAACTTTTAAATCCCATTTTCTCTATAATGAGATTAAATTTAAATTAAATACTACAACTTATATGTATTGAATTTTGAAAAATGGATTCCATATTCAGAATCACTAGGTCTAAATTATGTTAATAGGCTAATTTTTTTTAGTCATTATGAATAGTAACAACAATAAATTTTATTTACCATGGTTAAAGGTAAATCAAGTAATTAAGGGTAAATATAATATTATAAAATTATCCTAATACTTTTCTTAATATAATTAGATGATAATATTTTTCCCTAAAAAATACTTTGGTTGAAGTGGAATCTAGTGGAGCCCACTTGGGTGTGATTAAGACCTTTAATTTATTTTATATAATGAAAGTAAAATATGTCTCACTCAAATTTTAATAATTAATGTATTTTTAATATAAGGTTATACAGAATATAAACACTATTACAAATACTCATTTGAAATATAAAATGTTTTTCTTATTTATGGTAATTTATTTTTAATGTTTAATAAATATTTAATTACATGTATTGCTTATACATTAATGATACACGAATTATTTATTTAGTGAAAAATCAATAATATAGTTTTTATTAAAATAATAATACTCATCAAAAGGCACAAACACCTGACCAAAACTTATTGGTATATTATATCTAAGCCCTAATCATCCAAGGGTCTACTTTTGGACCATTTGAAGCCTTATAAAACAGATTATGACATTTATATTATTTTATTTAAATGATGTCAAAGTTGTCACCATCATACTTTAATAAACATAACATTTTAAAAGTTAGTTGTTTTAGAATATAAATTAGAATAAATGTATTCTTATGAAATATATTAGACTTATCTTAATCATAGTATTTTATTTTTAATTTTTATGCAACAAATAAGTATATTAAATAATTATACAAAAATGTTGTAATAATTATTTTATTTAAAGAAATATCAAATAAATGGATTTAAAATATTGAAATAAATAATATATTGTAAGAACCCGGGTTTTCATATGTGGTACGAATCCTTTTCTTTTTAGTTTAACTATTTTTTTGAGGCCGTATGTGGATGCGTAACTTGTCTGAGGGAGTGACGGAGGTGTTTGGGGCTTGTTCGGAGCCCGAAACCAAGTTTTATGCAGAAAATGGCCTGGCACACGGTTTGCGCACACCCTGCGCACAACCTGGGTAAACCGTGCGCCTTGGTGGAGGCTTGGCGGATGCTGCGCAAGACCTATGCACGGTTTGAGGAAACTGTGTGGGGTGGCCGTGCGGTTTCCCCTTTCCTTCCAAGATGGTCCACACGGTTTTTCAGGCCATGCGGGTAAACCGTGCAACCTACTGTGTTTTGAAATCTAATTAATTTTTAGTTAAATTAAATAATTTTTTTATAAAAACTAACCTAGCCTGCTCTTCTTCAACCGGACAGAAGGGGGAGGCCTAGGAAAGCTCTCAAGGAAGCTAAAGAGGATTTTGAGCTAGCATCGCCATCTGAAATCTGATTCGAGCGCTATTCGTCTTGTTAGATCCGCAACGGTAAGTCCTCGATTCCTTTTTAATCCTTCTTGATTCATCTCGTTACAAATAACGTAGATTGGACTAAGGCTCATAAACCCTAATTTATCATTCATCGTCTATTCTTCAGATTTCTTCCAAACCAGGATGAATCAGAGCCTGATAATGGAAAAGCTATCTAGTACGATCCTAAGATAGGTGGTCTCGTACTTTTTTCTGATTGTCAAGCTATTTATATATGCCTGAGTGTCATGCTCCAACTATTAGGGTGTCTCGTGAACTAGAAATTTATCCCTATTATTACCTAGCATGTTTTATGTAATCTAAATAGGTTGGTATGTGCTTGAGTTAGGTTTTATACCTGGGATAGGAACCACCCCTTGGGTGCGTTGCATTGAATGACTCTTTTATGGATTTTGACCCAGGATGCCTATGAGGCATGTTTTTCCTTTCCCTTGTGGGTTGTTAAAATGGAATTGAATATGAATGTAATTTAAATAGAATGGAATTTTAATTGAAATGGTTTCGGGTATGGGATGGAGTTTTTCCACTTGACCCTTGTATGCTAATTCTTGAATTTCTGGCCAACATGTGTTAAATGCTTTTGAGCTATTTTATATGTGAAAAAATGTTATGGGTGAACCATGGAACCAATGTGAGTTTCTGTGGACAGACTCATACGAGACTTGTTACTGAAATGCGAAGTGAATCATGGATCCAGTATGAGATGCCATGGACAAACTCAACAGCGCATGTTATATCCTGGGCGATACCCGGATCTTATTTATAGGATCCCAGGGACGGGCTCAGATAATGGACTATACCACACCTAGAGCGATGTCGGGTTCCTAGAGGTTCTTCGGAACAGGCTTGTAGGGTGTTGGTGGATTTTCTCCTTGAAAGATGCCTGGTTTCCGAATTGAGTATTCCAGGAATGGGTTCAAGGAATGGTTGAACACTTGAATGAAATGATCAATGAATGGAATGTATACCTCAAGAGACACCAAGACAAAGCACAGGCTTGGATCGGTCTTTCTTGTTTACTGCTCTCCATATTACACTGCCGGTTTATATATTCACTGACAGATTAGCACAGATCATTAGTGGTTGCCTACTGGGATTGAATCTCACATCCTATTTGGTTCATTATTTTGGACCAAAGCAGATTATATGGTTGCAGTTAATGAGAAGGGAAAAGGCCCTTGTACAGGTACATGACTTGCTTCTCGGAGTGGGAGCGCATGGGACCAAGCTAAGGCTTGTGATGTGACTGTGGATAAATTTTGGTTTATTTTTGGGATTTTTTATACTTGTACTATACTATATTGTATTTTACCATATTTGGATATTTTCTAGACTCTTGTACCATTTGAACCATTATATATATGTCGGATCCTTCAATTTGTTATCTATTTCTACTGTCTATGTGTTGTCTACTGGTTACCTTATTCTGTTATTGTATGCTGTAATTCCACTATGATGCTTTGGTAATGAGGGAATAGTCTCCCCATAGACTCACCTAGGCCATCGCTGCTAGTCGGCAGCCTCTGGCGTTTGGGAAGATGCGTTTGATGACATGTGGCGACCGGTCCGGCTACTGGGTTGAATGGTAAGTCAGGTCAAGACTTTACAAAGTGTTATCAGAGGAATATCTTTTTATGATTTGACTTACTGTTTGAAGACTATAGACAGGAGTAGTAAGGAAAGGAACTTTGGTAATAAACTGTGCTTTAGAGTTTCAAACCCGCGTACAGGGAAAATCCAAGGTTCCTCGTATGGAATTTTGTTTCTGGTTTTGATTATTATAGTAGTTCTGATATCACCATTGGGTGAAGCACGTGGTTTTTTCTGATACTATTGATATTATTGTGGGTTCTATTTCATTGCAACCCGATGAGATGAGGGTTTTCCATCTCATGCATCATATAGACACCTTGATAGTAATTAACTATCATACATTATTCCATGCTATCTAGGATGCATTAGATGTTGCATTCTGTTGTGACAGGTGTTGGGATAGCTATTGCATGTTGATTTGATAGTTGATTGATAGGTGTGCCTACTGTTGTGTTATATTGGGTGCTATAAATGAAGAGTGATGTCATCTTTCAATTCGTAAAGAGTATGGGCCCTTATGGATTGGGAAATGTTGCACCAATGAGATGTAAATGCAAAATTAAATTGATTTTCATGATAATATGGGCATCAAATTTTTATTCATGAGGTGTTATGGGCACTCAGAGATTGGAAGTTGGTGGACCATTTGTTAAATCTCTTGAATAAAGGTATGTTAGAAGAGTGAATTTTGAAAATAGATCCTGACCTAGACCCAACTTCTGAGTGGGAAAGAGGTAGTGAATCTAGTGGGTTTAAGTGGTTGTTCCTTATGTAGTCCTGGCTTTAGAAGCAGACTATGTGTTGACGTGGTTTTCTAGATGGTCTTGACTTGTCCTGTCCTGGTTAATGTGCTTGTGAGTTTCAAATATTGATAAAAATCTCAAACTGAGGCGTGTGTTTGGCATTATAGAGTCATTCCACCATGGAGACCTCTAGTCGTATGTCGGGAGAGCGGTGATGACCATCTTCTGGAGATGGTAGGCCATAGGCTACTAGAGGAAACTCTAGTTGTTCCAGCTGCGGAACCAGTGGTTCTCTTGGACATAGGTGCTGAGGCACAGTTCCGTGAGAGCTTGTTGGGTTTTATGCAGACCGTTCAGGGAGAACCGCGACCTGCCCGGACTATGGTAGAGTTGACGCGTGAGTTTTAGCAGCAGTATCCGCCTACGTTTTCAGGGGATGGAGGACCATAGTTTGCAGAGTCCAGGTAAGAGGCGATACTAGCTATCTTTGATCATCTAGAGATGACTCCAGAGAGAAGTGTCAATATCACTATGTACATGTTGTGTGATTCCTCCAATAGGTGGTGGGACGTGACCACCCAGTTGGATCGTTATCGGGAGATGGCTTTGATAGGGTTTCATACGACCTTGTATTATTTCCTTTATCCTGAGACTTTGAGGACCAATCGAGCTTGGGAGTTTTTGCATCTGGAACAGGGCGTGTTATCAGTGATGGAATACTCGGCATGTTTTACTGAGATTCAGCGCTTCACAACTATCCTGATGGGCGATGAGCTATCGAGGGCCAGGCGTTTTGAGGATGGTCTGAGATATGACATCTGATCTCAGGTAAATATCTTTAGGTTGACTATCGTTTCTGGAATTTTGAACCAGGCGCTAATCACATAACGTAACCTGAGAGACGCTAGTGGTGCGATCCAGAGCAGTTCGACATCGAGATCAGGTACTGCAGTGACTATTAGTAGGAAGCGTCATCAGGAGCTTCCACATGGGGATTCTAGCAGTTAGAACCTATCTTCGGTTAGAAATATGAGGTGCTACCAGTGCGGTGGACTGGGACACATGAAGCCGCAGTGTCGAATGGACCCAGTCGAGTGGCAATCTTGTAGCAAGATGGGTCATCTTAAACATTTCTGCAGAACATTTGTGCCATCAGCCAGCGATGGAGGGTCCACACCGACTTCTTATGCATGAGCAGGGTTGGCGGCTTCTCATCAGATAGGGAGTTGGGGTGAGACTGACTGATTAGGCTGAGGTAGTGGTCGTGGCAGAGGTAGCTAGGCACAGGGTACACTGAGACATCAGAGTGGGCCAGCTCCGAGTAGTGAGGTTGTATCACAGGGTCGTGGTACAAGCCAGATGTATGCAGTGCAGCCTAATTCCGATGATCAGGGAGTAGGATCGTCTATGGTGATAGGTACGATCTTAGTAGCATCAATTATTTCATCTGCCCTTTTTGATACAGGTGAATCACACAGTTTTATATCTGCACCTCTGGTGAATAGCCTTGGGCTAGTTTTTTTGTATTCTGATGGCATCTTGATGCTAGAAACACCACTAGGAGTTAGGGAAGAGGTTGTACGTAAGTGCAGAGGGTGTCCCCTTGATGTAGGAGGGTGTCACTTCCTCTGGGATCTTTATGTTCTCGAGATGATAGGATTTGATTTCATCCTCGGTATGGACTGGCCAGTAGCTTACCGAGCCTACGTTGATTGTTACCGCCGAAGGGTGATTTTCATCTCACCAGAGGGTGCAGTGTTTACTCTTAAGGGTGAGTGGGATATCTAAGAAATCCAAGTTGGACCAGAGCGTTATGGGCAATCCAGGATGACAGACCAGATTGCTAGTTTTTTTCTGGATGATTAGGGAGTGAGTCAGATAGACCTTCCTCCAGTAGTTGAGGGCATCAGGGATGTTTTTTCTGACAAATTCTCAGGTTTACCTCCTGAGAGAGAGGTGGAATTCTATATCGAGCTAGTACCAGGAGCTACACCAGTATCCATTCCTCCTTACAGGATGGCTCTGACGGAGTTGCAAGATCTCAAGAAACAGCTCAATGAATTGGAGGAAAAGGGGTCTATTCAACCCAGTACTTCTCTGTGGAGTTCTCCGGTCCATTTTTCGAAAAAGATAGATGGAACTCTTAGGCTATTTTTGGACTATTGGAAACTGAACCAACTAACGGTTAAAAACCGATATCCCTTGTTGCTGATAGATGACCTGTTTGACCAGCTCTGAGGAGCTAGGGTGTTCTTGAAAATTGATTTGAGATCAGGGTATCATTAGGTGCACGTTCGATCTATATTCATACCTCATACAGCTTTTCGTAGAAGGTATGGTTTATATGAGTATCTGGTTATGCCATTCGGTCTCACGAACGCACCAACAGTTTTCATGGCTTTGATGAATCGCATGTTCCATACTTACTTGGACTCGTTCGTCGTGGTTTTCATGGACGATATTTTGTTTTATACTCGAAATTTAAACCACCATGCCAACCATCTTGATATCATCATGAATACACTAATAGAGTATCAGCTATATGAAAATTTTACTAAGTTCCACTTTTGGATGGATTAGATTCACTTCTTGGGCCATGTTCTCTCTGAGACATGAGTGTCTGTAGACCCAGAGAAGGTTAGAGCTGTGGTTTCTTTGGAAAATCCCAGGAATGTCTTTGAAATACAGAGTTTCTTGGGGATTTCTGGTTATTATCATTGTTTCATACAGGATTTCTGACGCTTAGCAGTGTCGTTGACAGGCCTGACTAAGAATGGAGTGAAATTTGTATAGACAAATGCTTGTGAAACAGCCTTTCAAGAGATTAAAGGAAGGTTGACATCAGCACCTGTTCTGATACTGCCAGAACATGGAAAGAGTTACATGGTCTATTGTGATGCATCAGGTATTAGGCCGGGTGCAGTGTTGATGCAGGGAGACCGAGTCGTGGCGTACAGATCTCAGCAGCTGAGGCCACGCGAGAGGAATTATCTGACGCACTATCTTGAGCTAGCAGCAGTTGTACATGTGATGCGCTGTTGGAGACATAATTTATTGGGAGAGCATTTTTTCGTATACACAAACCACAAGAGCCTCAAATATATCTTTACTCAACGTGATCTGAATCTTAGGCAGCGACGGTGGGTGGAGTACCTACAATCCCTTGTTTTTGAGCTAGCTTATACGCCTGGTACGAGAAATGTAGTGGCCTATGCTTTGAGCAGGAAGACCCAAATACAAGCTATGCAACAGGATAGCAATGAATGGAAGCTTATGTCCTTCTTCTCTGAGATGCACCTTGATGTGCAGAATAGACAAGGGCAGTCTTTTCTATCGTCCTTAGCTATGACTTCTACCCTCCTGTACAGAGTAAGGATGAGACAGCTGTCAGATTAAAAAGGCCTAGTTCTACGGGAAGGTGTGTCAGGTGAAAATCCTCCTCCTGGTTAGACGATAGGCGAGGATGAAGTTCTTCGTATCCATAGACGTGTATGGTTTCCTGTGGATGTTAGAGAAGAGTTGATGCGAGAGTTTCATGCTTCGGTTTGGGAAGTTCATCCCAGAGTCACTAAGATGTATCGTGTCCTGCACCGACAATACTGGTGGCTGAGTATGAGGAGGGAAGTAGCTAATTTCATCACAATATGTTCCACCTGTCCGTGGGTGAAGGCGGAACACCAGTGGCCAGTTGGGATTTTATAGCAGTTACCTATCCCGGAGTGAAAATGGGATGATGTTGTGATGGACTTTTTGACCGGTTTTCTGAGGTCACCTCGAGGTAATGATGATGTGTGAGTTGTGGTTGATAGGCTCATGAGGGTTTCTCATTTATTTCTGATCAAGGAGACCATCAGTATGGATGAGTTGGGAAGGTTGTATATCCAGGAGATAGTACAACTCCATGGGGTCCCGCACATCATTTTTTTAGACAGGGATGCTCGTTTTATGTCACACTTCAGGTAGAGTTTTCAGAGGGTGCTGGATACACACGTGCTTATGAGCACAGCATACCACCTGCAGACTGATGTCCAGTCAGAGCGTACAATACAAATGCTAGAGGACATGTTGCGAGCATGCGTCTTGGATTTTGGGGGTTCCTGCGAGAGGCATATTACCCTAGATTAGTTTGCCTATAACAACAGTTATTAGGCGACTATACAGATGGAACCATACAAGGCTTTATATGGTAGTCCATTCCGATAACCCCTGTGCTAGGTAGAGTTAGGTGAGGCAGCTTTACTGGGACCGTGTCTTGTTCAGGAGACATCTGTGCGGGTCCAGTTGATACAGAAGCGGATGGCTACCACACAGTATCGTCAGAAGTTATATGTTGATCACCGCAGATAACCCCTAGAGTTTGAGGCCCGGGATCAGGTTTTCTTATGTGTTTCACTAAGGCTGGGACACAGGCGGATGATAAGATAGGGTAAGCTATTTCCATGATATGTTGGGACTTTTCAGATTCTGGAGAGGGTTGGGCCGGTAGCTTATCGGTTGTAGTTACCTCAGAGGTACCAAACAATGCATGATGTGTTCCATGTTTCTCAGTTACATCGATACTATTCAGACCCGTATCATACCTTCCAGCATGAGGAGGTTGAGATTTTGGTAGATGCGTCCTTTGAGGAGAATCTGATCTGTATCGTTGATAGGAGCACGAAGGTTCTCCGAGGCCGGTCAGTTCCTCTAGTATGGGTGCTATGGCAGCACATCCATTTACAAAATGAGACTTGGGATTGGGAGGCCGACGTACGTGCTCAATGGCCAGAGTTGTTCGCAGATGAATCTTAACCACCCTTCATAGAGCAATTTCGGGACGAATTTCTATAAGAGGGGAACATTGTAAGAACCTGGGTTTTCGTACGAGGTACAAATCATTTTATTTTTAGTTTAATTGTTCTGTTGAGGCCTTATGTGGATGCGTAACATGGCTGAGGGAGTTACGGAGGTGTCCGGGGCTTGTTCGGAGCCCAGAACCATGTTTTAGGAGGAAAATGGCCTAGCACACAGTTTGCGCGTGGCATGCGCATGGCCTGGGTAAACCTTGCGCCTTGGTGCAGGCCTGGCAGAGGAGCGCACGGCCTGCACATGGTTTGAGGATACCGTGTGGGGTGGCCATGTAGTTTCCCCTTTCCTTCCATGAATGTCCGCAAGGTCTCTACACGGTTTTCCAGGCCGTGCGGGTAAACCATGAAACCTACTGTGTTTTGGAATCTAATTAATTTTTAATTAAATTAATTAATTTTTTTATAAAAACTAACCTAGCCTTCTCTTCTTCAACCGAATGGAAGGGTGAGGCCTAGGAAAGCTCTCAAGGAAGATAAAAATAATTTTGATCTAGCTTCACCATCTGAACTCTGATTCGAGCATCGTTCGTCTATTTAGATATGCAATGGTAAGTCCTCGATTCTTTTTTAATCCTACTCAATTCTTCTGGTTACAACGAACGTAGATTGGATTAAGGGTCATATGCCCTAATTTCTTGTTCTTCGTCTGTTCTTCAGATTTCTTCCAAACCGGGACGAATCAGAGCCTGATACTGGATGAGCTATCTAGTAGGAGCCTAAGGTATGTGGTCTCATGCTTTTCGCTGATTTTCATGATGTTTATATATGTCGGAGTGTCACGCACCCACTTATGGGGTGTCGCTTGAACCTGAAATTTAACCCTGTTATTACCTATCATGTTGTAGGTAATCTAAATAGGATAGTATGTTCTTGAGTTAGGTTGTATACCATGGACAGGAACCACCCCTTGGGTGTGTTGCCTTGAATGACTCTTTTATGGGTTTTGACCTAGGATGCCTATGAGGCATGTTTTTCCTTTCCCTTGTGGGTTGTTAAAAATGGAATTGAATATGAATTTAATTGAAATAGAATGGAATTGTAATTGAAATGGTTTAGGGTATGGGATGGAGTTTTTCCCCTTGACCCTTGTATTCTAATTCTTGAATTGCTAGACCACGTGAGTTAAATGCTTTTGAGTTGTTTTATATGTGAAACAAAGTCATGGGTGAACCATGGAACCAATGTGAGTTTCCATGGACGGACTCATACGAGACTTGTTACTGAAATTCCGAGTGAATCATGGATCCAGTATGAGATGCCATGGAAGGACTCAACAGGGCATGTTATGTCATGTGTGATACAAGGATCTTATTTACAGGATCCCGGGGACAAGCTCAGATGACGGACTATACCGCACCTAGAGCGATGTAGGGTTCCTAGGGGTTCTATGGAACGGGCTTGTAGGGTGTTGGTGGATTTTCTCCTTGAACGATGTCTGGTTTCCGAATTGATTATTCCAGGAACGGGTTCAAGGAATGGTTGAAGACTTTAATGAAATGATCAATGAATGGAATGGATACCTCAGGAGACGCCAAGCCAAATCACAAGCTTGGGTTGGTCATACTTGTTTACTGCTCTCCATATTACACTGCCGTTTTATATATTCACTGACAGATTAGCACAGATATTTGGTGGTTTCCTACTGGGATTAAATCTCAGACCCTATTTGGGTCATGTTTTGGGACCCTAGATGATTATATGGTTGCAGGTAATGAGAAGGTAAAAGGCCCTTGTATAGGTAATTGACTTTCTGCTCAGAGTGGAAGAGCATGAGACCAAGATGAGGCTTGTGATGCGGTAGGGGATACATTTTGGTTTCTTTTTGGGATTTTGTATACTTGTACTGTATTGTATTGTCTTGTACCATCATTGGATGTTTTCTAGACTCTTGTACCACTTGGACCATTATATATATGTCAGATCCTTCTATTTGTTATCTATTTCTGATGTCTATGTGTTGTCTACTGGTTACCTTCTTCCACTATTGTATGTTATAATTCTGCTGTGATGCTTTGGTAATGAGGGAATAGTCTCCCCACAGACTCGCCTAGTCCCTTGCTGCTAGTCGGTGGCCTCTGGAGTTTGGGGAGATGTGCTTGAGGCCATGTGGCGATCGGTTTGGCTACCGGGTTGAATGGTAAGTCGGGACGGGATGTTACATATATGAACTAATTAAAGTGATCCACAAATTTTATAGATAAATATGACATTCTAGAAATCTATGAAATAATCATTTTTAGCATATCTTCTCTATGGATTTTATTTAAATTCAAATAAATGAATAGTGTAAAAATTTACACCATTGATATTTTATATTATTAATTTTTTTAAAAATCACAATAATATTTAAATATTATAAATTGTAATTTATATGGTTGAAAATTTTCTAATTTATCAAATTATGGAAAATTCACAACACATAAGTATTTATAACAATTTAAAATTTAGAATATTATTACCACAAATAAAATTAAATAGATTAAATATGGATAAATCAAAATGATAAGGTTTAAAATAAAATCAAAACATGTCTAAATTTGATTGGGTGAAAATATTACTACCCTATAATATCTCATGTTCGAATTGAAGTCATATTGGAAGTTTTTATGTCAGATTTTAGTTCATTATATATTTATATTTTGGAGGTTTCCAAAAGTGCCCCTATAATCTCTTATAAAAGGGCACCTCCTCACTCTACTCTTCACTCCATTTTGACCTTTAATACTCGACCAAACCCTACCCATTTCCCTAGTAAACATACCTAGATCATACTAGAGGTCTTGGTCTTCTTAAAATTCCATATTTAGTGCCCTAAGAAAAGGTTTTTAAGAGGCGCGTCGAAGAAGAGGTAATATCCTTTACTGATTCTTTCAAACTTCTTTCTTCTTCTACTTCATCTATATGAATTGTTTCATTTTTAAGTAATAACTCAAGTATAAAATATATACTAATATGTTATTATGAATAAGAAACATCTATATTACATCTTCTATCCATCCTATAAAAAAAATCATCACTTGTGCGTATGTACAACCTACCATCTCCACGCTCTGGTGTAATCTATTTTTCATCACCAAATGCTTGGATGGGTATACTGGGGGAAGAAATATATATATATATGATTATTATAAAGTGATTTTGATTCTGAAATATTATACACCATATAATTCAATACAATTCCCCAATCAATATAATGATATTATCGCTCGTGCATACGTACGACCTACCGTCTCCATGATGTGATGCGATTTGTTCTACATGATCTTCATTGAAGAATGATTATAAAAATTAATTTAATGAATAAATATGATATATATTATACTAATAACATTCTTTAAATTATATTTCTATTACATAAAAAGGAATAAGAATTTATTCGACAAAACATTCATAAGAACATAATGTAGTTAACACCCGAATAACGAGTAACAATGTAATGTAACTAATAAAAAGATTAGAAAATGACCATATATGGTATCAGAACAATTATTATGAATATGGAATAAGTCAATATCATTATTTAAATCATTATATAGTAGGTTCAGATACGTACTGAGCATATCAGACCTAAGGTAAGGGAAAATCTCGTAATCTCATTTTTTTAACCGAGATTGTTTATACTTCAGTATTTACTGGGGAATATTTATCATCCACATCCATGTTTACTCAAAATGTAATATTATTTTTATCATACTAAAATTTTTCAAGTACAATTTTACCAATTGGTGAATTTTTAGTAAAAGATACGAACGAAATATTTTTTCGTTTTCTGTATGAGATACTTTTCAACTTTTCTAGTCATAGCACAAGAAGAATGTTTTTTACCTTATACGGAATGAATGGATATTTTTATTATTTAAAATAAAATTATTTCTATGAATATGAATTTACAAGTATTTAAGTTTATTTTCAATGAAATTATTTTATTTTAAATTTTCATGACTTGTTGTGAACAGAAAATGTTATTGAAGAAGAAATGATATTTTCTTCAAGAACAAAGTTCAAGTGTTTTATCAAAATTATGCTCCATATAAGATGATATAGTGTTATGTTTCTATCACAATTAATATATTGATTTTATTATTTTATGATGGAATTGTTTTTATGATGTCCTTTTATCATATATGGATTATGTTATGATGGCATCATGTTTAAGAATCTCATTCTCTTACATGGGTTATGCTATTGTATGATTTACGATTTTGTGGCACACGTAATAATGGTTTCATTATGAGATGGGTGGGACCTATATCTCCCTCCAATGCATTGGGTAAATATTTTTATCTCATGATATAGACATGGCTAGAAGGGAAAGTAAATCTGGTTCAGTATTATAGGGTTGGAATGAGGAGTGAACTCAGTTCAGTAATGGACTTTGTCCGCTATGATGGTCTTAGAGATGAGCCTTGACTAATATGAAATGATTTTCTATTCTTATGTTTGTATGTCAAAAAGTTTCATGTATTATGTTCTAATTTTTGGGACTACATTGTTGTTCTATGATTTATCCAATAACATAATATTATGACCTCTTGTGCAGGATAAGATTTTCAAACGTTATGATGTTAAGAATATGATATGATTGACATTTCATTTGTTTACCCAGACCGAAAATTTGAGCTCACCCTTTTGTGTGTTTCTTTTCCCTATGTTAGGAAGAAGGGTATTAAATATGATATTCCAAAAGGAGTATATATATGATCAAATAAATAGGAGACAAATGTAGATACTTTATGAACCAGTTGTTATGTTTCCTAGTTTCTTAAGACATTATACCTATACGGTCCTGTCATGGTTTTTTTATATGTTGTAATAAATATACTTCAATTCTGAAGTATTAAAAATGTATTTAATTTATGGTTCATTATAATTGTGATATTGAAAGAAGAAATAAAATAGTATTTGGATGAAAAGGGGAGGAAAAGGAAAATAAAAGAATTTCTACAAATAAAAAACAAGAATTTTCTTGTCCAAATATGAAGAGAAAAAGAGTGTGATGTTGAATCCAAAAAAATCCATTGAGTATGGTATTGAAAATACATTTATTTTAATAGATTATTTTGAATAATATGGAATCAGTAGTTTTGAAGAAGAAGAAACTAAACTTGAACATTATTTGAATGAAAAATACCAGAGTGCCTGACAAATATTTGGAGGATTGAAAATAAAAATATAAATATAAAAGATGAATGTTCCTCAATAAGAGAACTAGATTGTTTTGATAATGATTAACTGAAGCTGGAGAAAGAATGTTTTGAATTGAATAAATATCTTGAATAAGAAAGTAATAATAATTTTCATCTAGATGTGAAGCTTAAATTAAATGAACAAGAGTTGGAAGTTCTTAAAAAACTCACAAAAGATTAATTCAGAAACAAAAGGTTTCAAAAATATATCACTGAGCCTGGTGAATGTTATTGACTAGGAAATCCAAAAAAGGATCCATAAAATTTACCCTCATAGAGTTATAATAAGTATGAGGTTTTTTATGTAAAGAATAATTTTGGAAATTCTAAAATCTTTTTGAAACCTTTGTCAATTTTTTTTGAATCAATCTATATCCGAAAAGGATTCAAATAATTCTGAATCTCATAAAGTAAAAAAGAAGTAGAATAACCTTGTTCATAATAGAATAGTTGGTGGATCAGGATGTAAAGTGATGAAGAAACCTATTCATGATTTTGACTAGTATAGAAGCTTTAGAGGAAAATATTCGTCCTATGGGTATTTCGGGTATTTTGGTGGATTCTAGAAATCATAAAATTTATGTTGGTTTAATAAAAATCATTTCTATTCTACCATTTGTTATGGAAGTAATTTATTAAGGGGGGTTAATCTTCTCAAGAAAAGAAAAATTAGAGGGATTTCTTGAATAAATATTAAATGAATGAATTAAAGATTGAAAACAAGTTCCAACCCGTGGAAACTATTTGTGAATGATGTGAATGACCTGGAAACAATGAAAAAGGATATCTTGTTTTGTTATGGGATCAGAAAAATATTCTCAATTATCAAAAGAAGAAGGTGAATAATGAAAATAATGAATAAAAGGTTCTTATTAATGAAACTATATTAAAATCCATCAAAGGAGAACCAAGATACTTGATAGTGGGTGTTCATATAACATGACAGAAGGCATGAAATTTTTGATGAATGTGAAAAATGTTAAACAAGGAAAAAAGAAAATTGTAGATAATGAGTCCTTAATATCAAATGAGTTGGGTCAGCCATCATTGGAAAAGAAAAAATGAAATCAAAGAAAACATTATATTAATATGGGATGAAACAGAATCGGCTAAGTGTTTGACAATTTGTGATGAGGGAAACAAAGTTATCATTAGAAAATATGGGTTTGTTTTAAAGAGTGATGTCGATGGAAATGTTATTTCAATTTTACAACATATGTAGTGGAATTTTCTTCTGGTTTTTGAAATAAAAAATCTCATGTAACATGACCATGGTGGAATAGAATTAGTTGTGGCATAAAAGGATTAGACAGATGTATCAAAGAAACATGATTCAGTTATCTAAAATTGGTAGTGTTTGAGAAATTCTTGATTTTACAAGAATAAGATGTTAATGTTGCACAATCGGCCAGAATGGAATGATTACAAATGATGTGCATAGGAAAGTATATATTTTTTCAAAACAACTCCTGGATCTAATACATTCTGATATATATGGTCCAGTGAGAAACAATCAGAAAATGGATATAAGTATTTCATTACTTTAATTGATTATTTTACACACAATACATGTGCCATGTATATAAAACACAAATTAGATGATATGAAAATATTTAAAAGTTTTAGAAGAAAATAAGAGAAGGAATGTTAATATTATGTGAAGAGGTTGCAAAAAGATAATAGTGTGGAATACAGAATTATTGATTTTGAAGATTATATTGAGAATGAAAGAATTTATCTTGTATATAGTTACCCTTAAACCCCTAACAAAATAGGGATGGTGAATAATATAATAGAAGTCTAGTGGATAAGGTAAGAATCACGTTACTTGAACATGGCCTTTCTCATCACTTTTGGAGACAATCCATGAGTGATTCTCTTTACATTCATAACTACTGTTTTTATAGGCCTCAATCAGGTATGACTATATATGAATTGTTTTAAGTAAAAACTCCATGTTCAAAACCCATGAGGGTTTTCTAGAGTCCACGTATTAAAAATAATAATGGTGGAAACTATGGGAAGTTTAAGAAGAGAGGGAAAGATGGAATTTTTCGTAGTTATTCTACTGAAGTAAGATAATATAGATACTTCAATAAAAAACATGACTAATTTTTGATACAATTGATGTCAATATTATTGAAATATATCATAATGATAAACATGTCCATACAGATAAACAGGCTGAGAACTCTGAAGAATAAAATTATGATAAGGATACAAATGATTTCAATCCAAATCAAGATTATGAATCAAACTCTTCCACTTCCTGTGATGAGGAAGACAATCGAAAGGATTATCTATGGATGAGGAAACCTGTGGAAGCTCAGAATATAATTGGTGATCAAAATCTGAAGGATCAGACAAGAAGAAAAAGAAATTACATTTCACATAATTTTTTTCATTCAAAAGTAAAACCAAATTATGTGAAAGAAGCTTTTGAACATCCAAAAAGGTTTCAATCCATAAATTAAGAATTGTTCCATATTGAAAATAACAATACATGGGAACTCATACCAATGCCTGAAAACAAAAACATCATTGGAACAAAATGGGTTTGCCAGAACTAGATGAATTAAAAAGGTGAAGTTATAAGAAACAAATCAAGATGGGTTTGAAAAGGGTATTCCCAGATTTAGGGTATATACATCGATGAATCCTTTTCCCTAGTAGCATGAATAGAAACAATTATAATCTTTCTTGTTATTGCTACACAATTAGGCTACAAGATCATCCAAATTAATGTAAAATAATCATTCCTAAATGGCGATATTGAAGAATAGGTTTATATTGAACAACCTATTGGTTTTATTATTGGAAAACATGAATGTTATGTGTGAATATTTAAAAAGGAATTGTATGGCCTAAAACAATCTCTTAGGGTATGGTATTATAAATTGGATAAATATTTAATAAAAAAGAATTTCAAAAAAGGATGATCAGTTATTAGTCTTTATATTAAATTAATTCAGGTGTATTACCACATTTTAATAGTGTATGTTGATGATGTAATCATTATTGGGAATGAAGAAAGATGTTATGGAGGATTTTTTGAAGAAAAAATAATGTATTTAAAATGACCATCCAAGGTGAAATGAAATAATTTCATGAATTAAAAATACAAAAGAAGAATGAATACATTTTCCTCTCCCTAGAATTTTTTGCAAAAGAACATGTCACGATGTTTGTCATGGAATATTCAAAAAAAAATTTCTACACCCATTCAAGAATGAAAATAGCTGAGTAAAGATGGATAAGAAAAAATTTGATTAGAAAGAGTATCGATATCGGATCGAATGTATATTGTATATGACTACCTCAAGAACCAACAATATTTTTTCTATTTCCTTATGAGAAATATTTCAAAGTGCTCTAAAACAATAACATTTACTTGATGAAAAAATGATTCTCTATTACGTAGAAGGGAAAAGAACTTTGGAATCAAATATTATAGCTCAAATTATGTTGAATGGTTTGGGTATTCTGATGCAGATTGGGAATAAAATGTTGATGATAGATGTTTGAAATGTAGTGGCATTTTCATTTTGGGAAATAATTGTGTTAGTTATCATTCAATAAAACAAAACTCAGTAACTATTATTACATCTGAAGCATAATATGTTTCCACTACTCAAACCACTACTCATACCATATGGATGAAAACCCAATTGGATGATTGACTTGTTGAAGTAAAGTTACCCTTGCTCTTAGGTTGTGAAAACCAATGTACATTCAATATCACCAAAAATACAGTGCAACGTTATAATTCAAAACATATTGATATAAAATATCATTTAATTAAAGATATTCTGTAAATGATTAAATTCAAGCTACATTATGTTCGAACAAAGAAACGTGTTCTCATATTTTCAGAAAACCTTTACTAAAGGAATATTTATCAAAAATGTGGTTGAACGTGGGTGTCCAATATCATTCTCTTCAAGGTCGAGGTATGTGTTTATGTACCCTCTCTCATCTTACATTTGGATTGTTTTGTAAATGGGGATAGTTTTTTGGTTTCATAAATCTATTTCACAAAAGAGTGATTTGTGGTTTAGATGCGAATTCATCATTTTTTTGTGTGTGAACTATTCTAACTGTTTGTTGGGGTGGTTGTATGAAAATAAATTGATCTATTTTCCTAGAAGAATTTCGAAAAGAAATAGGTTTTAATGGTCAGTAATTTTGGATAGAATGGGTTTTCTATTAATGATTCTTGTTTCCTACAATGAGTTTGTTGTCATGATCACAACATTTTGATAGCATGGTTTTGATATTAGGTATTATTTCCTATTATAAAGAGTTATCTAATGTAGGCTTTGAATGTTTTATATTTACTACATTTCATGTGGTTACAATGTGCTATGATTTATGAAACTTGGTTGACCAAATAATCAAACATATTAGATTGTTGGGATAAAGCTGGTGATGAATCTAATGAAGGTTTCAATAGTTTTCTTTTGTTTTCAAGGGTTGTTTTTAATAAAATAAATCATCTCACTTTGTTTTGGAATCAATTTTCTGGAGTTTTTTTTATCAAAATAATTAGACATGCGGTATCAAAAGAATTAGCCTTGGTCTTGAAAATGGCCAATCCTGTAGAATTCTCAAAATAAATGGTCCCACAACATTCTCAAATGAAAATTTCCTAGGGATTCCTCAATAGAATCAGTCCCACTACATTTTGTTTTCAAAAGAAACATTCTCGTGAAACTTAGTCTTGTAAATTATTTTTCTTCGACCTCAGAAATAATTGGTTTCATTAGAGAATGTATGGTATTGGATGTAATTGATCATCAGATTCACACTAGAACCAATGAGAAATAAGTTGTTGTTTTGGTAGATAACCATAGTCTCTATGACTACGATTTAAATGAATTGTGATGATGCCTTTATTATTCGTATTTCATATAAATCATGAGTTTTATTGAGAAGTTGGGATAAATGCTTGAATGAAGAATGGGCGAGAGAAAGAGACATTACCAATCAGAAAAGAATCATATTCATATTTTTTGTATCTATATTGATGAGAGAATGAAGTGGTGCTTAATATTATTCAAAAAAATTGTATCTAGATTGAAGTGGAGGTGATGATGGAAAAATCTGTATTGATAAGAAGAATAAAGAGACATTATCAATTACTGTTCAAAACAATTGGATTCTGAATGGAAGTAAAATAAGTGGTTATATTTTCACTATAGAAGCTAGTTACGATTTCACAAGAGGAGGTTCTTACCATTTCACAATAGCAGCTGGTTATGATGTCACTATAGAATTTGGTTATGATTTCACTGTAGTAGGTGGTTACGATTCCACTATAGTATCATGATTAGAATTTCACTATTATAGGGGTTTCCAATTGAAAATCCGGTGCCGATTGAAGAGAAAGAGATGATGCTGATTATATTTTATTTCATAATGATCGTATTTAGGAAGGACATTTTCTAGAAAGGATCGCACACAGGTTTATATTCATATGACTTCATCAGGTGGGTTAAGAGTTGAACTATTTTATATTCTCTTCGTGAAAAATCTCAATTAGTTAAAGATCCATCATGATATGAGAGGAATAAGAATTTTTATTAGATTTTTATCTAGAGGTGTGTGAAGAAAAGACTTTACTATAATGAATGTATTGTTACAATAGTTTCCAATGGAATTTAAATAATGCTAATGATAATCCTCAATAAATTCAATGACATGATGGTAGTCATAATTCAATCATGGTTTTCTTAATGATGTATTATTTATTAAAATACTCAAGAGAAATGAAAATAGAATATTACTAATGAATGGTTTTTTGAGGGGGATCTGAATTTTTATATACATGATTTTTATTCAAATCATTTCTGAGAATTGTATTAAGCAATTGACATAGAGAATCAGACTCAACAGATCAGACCCATGTTTTCCTGACAATTGAAATTAGTCCCATCAATTGATATGGGAGTCTAAAGATTATGAGGTGAATATGGTAGAAGTTTTCATATAAATCGATAAGAGGTGA
The DNA here is from genome assembly GCA_963277665.1 of Viscum album. Classification (NCBI taxonomy): domain Eukaryota; kingdom Viridiplantae; phylum Streptophyta; class Magnoliopsida; order Santalales; family Viscaceae; genus Viscum; species Viscum album. Next base: position 295,145,933 of record OY728132.1, on the reverse strand, counting down.
ATAAGTCCAAATTAATTCTGAGATTTCAAGGGAAATTGAATTTTGGGAGAAATTAGGTGAGCAGAAAATTGTTTGGGGATTCTCGCATAAACATCTTTCTCGTCACATATAAAATGCTAAAATACATTGTACCTTCTGATTCTTACATTGTTCACTACAAAAGAGAGATATTCTCTGGGTTTCTATTAAGAAGAATATATGATTTCTATTCAGCTTGCCAATTTCATTTGGGTGGTGCTGATTCATTCATATTCTATTATCCTTGACAATTGTAATTGGGAATTGAAGTGGTGTCAATTATACTCTATTTCATTCTATTGAAATAAAATCATACTAAGAAGATTCAGTTCAGTGTGAATTGTACTCGGAGGAATCATACTGGGAGAAACAGAGTCGGGCTAATGGGACTAAGGCTTTATATCAATGTCTAGAAAGTTTTTACATTTTTTATAGGTAAGGAATTGATGAATTTCATTATATTTGAATACATTTGGTTAATTTAAAATAGGCACATGTAACATGAGATATTCAAAAAGACTTATATTAACATGTTGTGTTAAGAGGATGCACATGCACCAGTTTTATTGGTTCATAGTACTACACGAGTGAAAGGGTACATCCTACTTATTGCAATGCATGGATTGATATCTAGTGGATTGTATGGTATTGGATCATTTCCAAACAATAAAAAGGATGTAGCTATTCTTATTGAATAGTGATCCTGGTAAATATTTGTGCTCCTTTGGATGTTTATTTCATTTTTTCTCAGTAGGTAATTGAAATATTAAATAGGAGGAGAGGGTTGTTTCAATTGAAATGAAACATAAAATAAAAAGAATATCAGTGATTGACCCCTACCCCTATCTGTGATACAATACTCTGAATGAGAACATTCACGTTCACCTTTGAAAAACTACAAAGGATGACATCATTGGTCTACAAAATGTTTCTGTAAACTCAGTGATGTAACTAGAGGTCGACTTATATGTTTCATCCACTTAGATATCTCCTAAACCAAACATTGTCCCAACAATGATGTTCCACCCACCTCTATCTTAAAATTAGGCCACATGCATCAGAAAATGTACAAAGAATCAATTAGATCCATCATGATTCAAAAATGATAAAAATTCATATAATAAAATTCAATAAGTATCACATGGATATCCCAATATCGAAAAAAATTGATGAAACAATCATGGAGAATATCTATAGAATCAGAATATAATTCTCCATATCATAATATGTATGTGGATGATATGTTGTACTCAAAATGATATGAGTCCTCATCACCTACTAGAGACTTCTCCAAAACCTCTATGTGACCTAGGATCCATGTATGAAACAATAGTAGAAGAAGACACTTGTAAACTAAAAATTTCCTTGATATATATATTACCTAGATCTTCAGCTTTAGTAGTGTCCCCAATTGGAATGATATGAGTTTAATTTTTTATCCAATTAACCACTAATAAGATATAATTATATCTTCATGGTTTTTGTGGTAATAGAAAAAAAAGACCATTGATACAACATACCATTACTAAAATGGAACTGGAAAGGGTTGAAGAAATCAAAAAGTTTTTAGATTATCTTCCTTGATTGTTTGACATGTGTAAGAGTGAGAAATATAATAAGTAATTTAAAGCTTCATACTAGGCCATCTTAATTATCTTCTCTATACATAATAAAACTAACTAGTTCTATAATGAGAGGAAAAGGGAGAATAATTAATATATAACAAAATTTACCTCCTCATAGATGATGGGAAGACAAAATAATCCCCAAATTCGAGAATACCATATGATGAGAGAGAAAAACAAGAATCATTCTCCCCACCATATAGGGTTTCCTTAACTCCTCTAAAATTATCATCTTAATGTTGAATATAATTAATAGGCTCAATGAGAGATGATGATAAATGATCACTATCAACAAACATACCTGAAACATCCTAATCGGTATCCATATGGAACTGATAAAAAATCTGCATAAGGTTCAACTCATCTTCTGATTCCAAAATAGCTTTTGATGGAAATTTCCTATGGAGAGCCTCTGCAATGATATTCATCTTCCCTAAGGTGTAGGTGATATCAAATTCAAACATATTAAGATATTTCACATTAAATCTGTGTTTGATATTCTTTAATTTCTATGAAAATATTATTTTAATATGATTGTGGTTAAAAAATTTATTTGAAACATTCACCAAAAATATAGTTCCATGAGCACATAAGTTTATGCATAACTATAGATAACTTTAAATTATGAGTGGGATAATTATTCTCATGAGATTAAAGATGATGAGAGTTTTAAGATACCACTTGATCAGTTTTCATTTTAACAAAACCCAACCCTTTTATGAAAGAATCAAAAAAATCAGCATACCCATTATAGAGAACATGTAAGATCAAAACACGAGCTGGTGTCAGAAGTTTTTTCGATTCATTGAAATAAAACTAGAACTTTTGATCCCTTAAAATTTTCACCACATTCATTGTAACTATAGTAAAATTGTATAACAACAATGAGAAATAATTGATGATTTATTGATAATATCCATCATGATCAAAGGATCTGTGAATCTTATAGAAAATTCATTCTTCTTACCATGATAAGTCAACCTATACCATTTCAAGATAAAATTATAATCAATTATAATAAATCACTTACCCAAATAACATCACTTATTTGATATAGAAATTAAATTTATATGATTTCAATAAAATAGTGAATCCATAGGATTTCTATTACCTAAATCAAAAGGTTCCAATAATCTTGAGGTATGCCCTAAGGTTCCGAATCAGGTTAATGGTGAACTCACGGTCCCGATTTCCTCTCTGGAGTTTGCGAAGGCGGTGTCGCGGCTAGATCTTGTCCTCGTCGCAAGATTTGGCAAGAATCGACCCTCAGTTGACAGCATTCACAGGTTCGTCTCCTCTTCCTGGAAGCTTAAAAATCAAGCGTTAGTAGGGCTGTTAGATTCGAGGCATTTTCAGATCCATTTCTCTTGTGAAGATGATTTAGTTTTTGCCTGGTCTTCTGCGCCGAGAGTGTTTGATGGGTTCAAGTTTTCTATTTTTCGCTGGTCCTTTGAGTTTCATCTGCATCGTGATCCTCCAACCACGTCGTTATGGGTTGAGCTTCCTGGCCTTGCTTTACCTTTCCAAAATCCGGCAATTCTACGTGTTATTGGCAATATGATTGGTCGTTTCCTGTGTATGGACCTGCGGACCCGTGTTGCTTGCCATCCAGCTGCCCCGCGAATCTGCGTTGAAGTCAACGTCTCGAAACCACCGGTTGAATATGTGTGCGTGGAGGTTGAGGGTGAGCTCCGATGGCACCAACGTGTGTGCTTTGAGTCGTGGACACCCTTCTGTGTGAACTGCTGCCGACTTGGTCACTCGGTTACCCTCTGTCGCCGCATTCCTCGCCATAGTGATCACGACACATTGAAACCTCCTGTTGCTCCTGTGTTTCACACCACATCAGAGGCATGTGGATCGAAGGATTCTGGTATTGATGCACCTAGTGGAGAGGAAAGCTTGGAGGCACCGGGTGATGTTGCTCCTGCTCTGAGGAAGGAGTCCATTTGCGGTGTCAATCCATCGGTTATAGAGGTTTTTGACAGATTGAAGCATGATCTCAAGTATAGTGATGCTGCTGAGTTAGGGCGGTTGAAGGAGATCTCAGAACCTGGATGTGGAAATAGGGTGTCGGGTAAGAGGACCGGGGATGCTGGTCTAAAGGAAGACAACGTCATATCTCAAAGTAATCGATTTGCAGAGTTGTCTGATCTGGAGTTCAATGCCCGTGAAGCACAACACCCACTTCAGGATACGATCGCAGCTGAAGATGATAAGTCTGGTTGTGGTGATAATAAGGGAATGGGGGAGCCTACTGGGGACCCAATGGTCCTGATACAGGAGGACCCAAATGAGGGATATGTTGGGCCGCAGAAGCGTGCACCTATGCACCTGATGAAAGAGGTTCCTGAAACAGAAGCTGGCAAACTTTCTGAGGAAGTGCTGGATGAGAATGATACTTTGGAGCAGCATGATGTTGAGGAGCTATTCTCGGAGAGGCATGAGTGCCTAGAGGCAAGCGGAACGAATCAGTTCAATGGGGAGTACCCTCTGTGCTTGACACCTGTAGATGGTAACAAGGAACCATCCCGGGGTACAGCCTCCCTGGTGCATGAGAACTCTCAAATGGTGTATGAGGGGAAGGAGAACCAAGGATGTTGTCCAAAGGATCACATGAAGGAATCTTATAGTGAGATTCTCAGGAATGGGGTGAAAAGGAACGAAAGAAATGGAGCTTCCACGGCTCCGCCAAAGAGGAAACCCAGGAAAGATTACTCCAACACGCCGAGGACCATTTGCACCAGGTCTTCTACAAAAAATGGAAAAGTGAAAGACACGGGTCACATGAGGGGACGAAGTAGGCCCACTGAACCCGTGTCCCCAGTGCAGCTATGTCGAAGGGAGCAATACTTACAAATGTTAAGTCAATACGCTTCGCACTCTGAATGGGAGTCAGCGGATCCGGATGAGTTCTCAGAAGGTGGTGGTGGTGGAAGCTTTGATGTGTTCTGATATATGATGTTGGGAGGTATGTTGTTCTGCTATATTTTTCTTTTTTTTGCACTCTGTACGTTATATCCTTTTTTCTTTAATAAATTTCTGGGGGACTAGGCACTCGGCCTAGTCCTACGCCTTCCTTGTCAAATACTCAACATGAGAAAAAAGTATATGTGTTATTAACTACTACCCGAATAAACTTTTGATAGTGTATGCACAATATAAGTCAAACATCTTGGTTTATGGAAAGGATAATTGCGGCTCCCCAATGTGAAACACTAGGGAGATCACAAAAGGTTTCCATTAGGTTGTCTAACTAAATGTTTATCTCTTTCAGAATCAATTGTTCCATATTAAAAGTGGGTATCAAAACCATCTTCATTCATGGAACTAGTTCAATCAAAAAATCCACCTCATCCTCTTAGGAAGAGAATAGAAAGAATCTAGGAAAATTTCATGTTAATCCCCAACCATAGAAGGAAGATCAGTCAATAAGAAAATGAAATTAGGATCAACTACAATATCAGAATAGAAACACCTAGGCTTGGGTGGGATGGTCCTACAAGGCCAAATATTGGTTAACATTCTCCTTGAAAAACCTATGGGATATCATCATCTCCAAGAAAAAAAAGAAATTTTGATGATAAAAACAAACATTAGAATGATTAGAGAAAATATAATCCAAACTGATGATGATATGAAACAAAACTATATCACGAATGAGAAAATTTTAGACTGAATCTATATCAACTATTTATAGAACATTAAAAAGGAAACTAAAAACCCTCCTATTTATAGTATCTAATATGTTATAATATATCTAAGATAAATTTCATCATCTACAATGAATGATTAATAATATAAGTAAAATGGTGAGATGTAAATGAGTAGGATGAAATATTATCAAATAAGGAAACCGTTATGGATTTTGTAGTAATTATTGTACCTATAAGATACTCTGGGGTTGGATATAACATTACCAAAAAACTCATATTCCATGTGAATAATATTAACTCCAAAATCCTGAATATGGTCCCCATTGTCTTTGAAGAATCTAAATGCATCTCAGTAGCCTTTTGATCCAATTATCTATAACCATATCGAGGTGTATTAATATCCTAATATAAATGCTACAAATGAATGTAATATCCCTGAATCTTACACATCAATACAAATTGTGGACCAAAAATATGTGTTTTTATGAACATGGAACACTGATAGTAGGTATGAGGCATACCAATAGTTATAACCAGAGGCGCTATAGTGGTTAGCTATCGAGAACCACCCCAAGCACTCCTTTGATACTTCGTATATATCACATTCCCACCACTGAACCCTACCCTCAGTTAATGTGTGTGAGGAATATCCCACCTCCCCTTCCATATTCATTTATTTCATCATAAACATGTCAACTATATTTTCATAGGTCACAATATTTGATATAAATACTTGTGATATGATATCATATCACAAACAAAAATGGTCCCTAAGAGATTTAATTTGGTTATTGTGTATAATCCATGGTGAAAATGAACCATCTCCCCAAACTGATATGTAAATATTGACACTGAATGATCAACCTGCAGAAAATAGGGAAACTCAAGAGAAATCACCATTATGACATGCTCTATAAAAAACTACATGAATAAGATCCTTTTAAAACACTAAAAATAAAATCCCACATGTCTATCTTCATTACCATGTAACCCCACCAATTCTTTCTATTATGATCAACACTGAAAATCATGCACATTACCTTGCCACTCTCATGTGTATCCATTTATAAAACAATCTGATAAATATTTTTAATCCTTTTCCCTTACCCTTGATGTTCATTTGTGACATTATTTATGGTGTATGTTCATGCAAGAACTCTAATGATCGATCTCAATCTACAATAGATCACATATATATATCAACAGCTATGTTTTGGGATTACAATACATTCTGTTCAATATCACAAGGATTATACATGGTTTCCTTGATATAATTATGGTCCATGGGAGTATCGTTTTTGGTGCATCTTCTACACCCTCCTGAGAAACTTGAAGAACATGTCTCTATGGAATACCACTATAGAACAAAATAAATTAAATTATTAGAAATTTTTTTATTAGTTTATACTATAAATCCCATGAAAAAAATCATAAGTATCGGATAATGATGAAAAGATAAGAGAAACACATCCCAACATTCCATGGTTTTTTGAGTCCGATCATGACAATATTTGGCTATGAACACACCACTATATACCATCATGTCCTTAAAATCATATATTCAGAATACCATATGTACTCGGAAAATTACTCTTGAGGAGATACCTCCTTTGATACTAATCAATGTGAAGCCCATCCTAAATACCATCTAAAACATGTACCCAAAAAAATATGTCAAATACTGAAGGGAATTAAGGATCCCTATGAGATGGTTTTTATCCCAATAAACAATTACAAAGAGAGGTTACAATTTTTCATAACCTTAAGAAAAATACATTACAAATATATACATTTATATAATGATGATGTAGAAGGAAACATGACTAAATTTACATTTCATAACAGAAATAGAACTATAGATGTGATACAACGAAAAAGACATCAAAACAATCACCTAGAGAAAATTCCAACATAAAAAGATGACAATGATAAATTGATACTTTAACATACTGTAAGTGATACATGGGTAACCTACACCATATCTACATCATGGTACTCAAACCAGTTGATTGAAAACCTCCCCACCACTCTACGATGACATCTTGTTTGCTAAATTGAGTGAAATTACCAGGTTTACATGCCACCAAAGGGGTACATTGTGTGTGAGATAACATTCTCAGTTTGGCCTGCCACAAGTGTTACATATCAAGTATCTGACTTCTAATATAATAATTATTATAATTAAGGAAAATAAACCATGATATAATGTTTTATAATTTTTATCTCATAAGTATGTGATTTTTTTTATTTTTCTTTGTTCCAATTTTACAAATAAAGTATGTACATTAGTATCCAATAACATCAAATAAATATATAAAATAGATATATAAAATGTAACCAATATAAGAATAACATATATTATTAAATTAATGAAAGGGAACCCCAAAATTGAAAAAAAACAAATGTTTCTCAATTCATCAATCAAACATAGGTAACAATAATACAATGATCACACTATGACCATATAGATAGGAAAATCATACATAGAATAGAAAATCATGAACACATCCATCCTCTAGACAAATTCATTGAGTGTAAAGAGTATAGGAACAACCTTGTAAAGTAAACCCCCAATAGGCCTGACATGTCTCTATAGCAACAGGCCAAGGGACATGGAAGAATCTCAATAAGAAGACCCACTGAAAGTGGACGATTTCAATTACTACACCTTCCACCTAAGTACCCATGGCTTCCCATTCACTCTATTTTTAAAAAAAATTATCAATACACTTTATAATTTCATGTATTGAAACCCATTTCATTAAAATAATTTCCAAATTCATTGAAAACCCTTTACATTTACTAAAACAAGTTCAAAAGTCATATTTTATCAAAAACCAATTTACACAAAAAAATCATACAATCATTCCATTTATTTTAATAAAACAATTTATCATAAGTGGTGAATTTTTTTTTAAAAAAATATAGATAGAAACAATTGTCACACATGTACACAATGGGATCCTCTAATTAAAACAACACAAAATTGAAAATATATCCCGTAGAAATAATAAACACTTATTATAGTTGATTCAATTTATCAAAAGTGTAAGAGATAATGAAATATCACAACATAACATAATAAAAAACACCTAACACTGTATAAATTTTTTTGATTCATACTTTAGAACAAAATCACAACATTCATATTGAAGGAAACAAGAAGAAACATAAACATAGAACAACTGATTGGATAAGACAATTCAATGGTTTCACCCCAATAAAATGAAATGAATAAGTAGAAAAGATTACCCACATATAGAAATGCATAACAACAACAACTCAATGATCAATCAAAAAATGAAACAATATGAACGATTTAGAGGTCACTAAAATTTCTAGAGAGTTATTCTACATCAATATCATGGTGGTATATATAAGAACGAATAAAACAAGTACTCATACGATGATGTAAAAAACATCTCTCTGAAATTTACATAGCTTGTAATCCCATTACCCATATTGTAGTCCACAAGACTCATATAAGCTAAAATAATTTTCTAAATTATATTAAAAATATATATTTTAACATTATACACCATTTTTACCTTATCAATATGTGATCTTTAATATCGTGTACTCATTTCACAACTTGATCTTTGAGATAATTTCATGCCATGTACGCATTACACTATGTGAAAACTTCCTACAAATAGTGAAAATTGATGACCCTTACACAAAAACCCCAAACCACATCATGCTTTCTCTAAAATCTATGAGAAACACACTAATAAATTAACACATTTTAATAAAAATCCATTAATCCAAAAACACATACATCCCAAAATATTTGTACATCATGTTCGTAAAATTTTCTCTAACCTCAGTAGTCCAAAGACTCACCAAAATAAAGATTAACACTGACATAGAGAATGAAAAAACAAAAAAGAAGGTAATGTGATATTACATTGGCACCTTTTAGGTCCTTGATCACATCAAAGTAGAATACTATCAAAATTCACTCCCACCAAACATATCTGAAACACATAATGAGTCCCATGTATCCCTCTTATGGGAGTACATACCAAATCCATGACTTGCACAGAACCAAGAGTTGGTATAATGGGAAAAAGACCCAACATACGATGCAAAGCTAGAAAGATCAGGTATAATATAGAAAAAATTCTATGAAACAATACAACTTACCTGGTCAACTTTTTGTGGTAAAACCATAGGTTTGAGGATGCTACCTTGGATCTAGAATTGGCGACGAAGTAGGATTTCCCTCACATATTATCAACATAATATGTTATATAATTTTTTGTCGGAGATTTTATATTAGGAAGAAGTATGTAGCACAATGATACTTTATGTTATATTTATTTCTAGATAATTCCAATCTTCTAAATATATTTTATTTCATGTAACAATGAGTTTTATTAAATCAATATACTCTAATAAATTATTTTTAATTAAACATGAAAATTATAACATAGTCATTAAGGTGATAGATATGTATATGAAAAAATAAACTATAATCATATATGTTTTACACATGTACATTTTAAATTCACAATTTATCTAATTATTATAAATAATTATTACAATTGAATGAAAAAGAAATGTTTTTTGAAAAATTGTATTTTTTTTAAAGACTGTTTAATAGGGATTTATGAAAACAATTTAAAATAATTTTTTTATAAATAATAGAAAATTTATTTTTAAATAAGAATATTGTTATTTTATGATAGTAGAATGTTTTTTGGGAAATGTATTTTTCAGCGAATAGTGAAAATACCAATTTTGTATAAAATATATATTTACTAATAAAATGAGTACCATTATTGTTATATTTCGAATTGATATTATCATAATTATTATTTAGTGAGATGACATAAAATTAAATACATTTTAAACATTTTAAACTATATTTTATTATAGGTTTTTAAGGCTATAAAATAGTTTTTTTTAAACAATTGTATGTTTATAATGAATATCTATTTTAAATTATTAAAATAAAAATGAATTATGAATTATTTAAAAGAAATATATATATATTACATATCTATAAATAATAATTTATATTTCATTAATTATAATTACCTCCCATATAGTTAATATGAAATTATCGTTTCCTTAAAAATACGTTAATTGAAAAACTAATTTGTCAACATTTTTTCTGGTTAAAATTTTAATTGAATTCTACCAATTTTAAAAGGTGGATATGTAAATTTATATTTAAACTATTTTTATTCAAATAATTTATATTATCTAATAGAGTGAACAATTTTTTTCCATAATGAATTGTAAAAAAACAAAATTTTTGTGGTCAAAGTAAAAAAATGGTATTACGTATTGATAAACTAAAACAATGAGGATAAAAATTACCCAAAACACGATTAATTTGTATTTAAAGGACATTATAATCCTTATATCTTTAAATTATCTAAAATGGAAATTTTTTCTCCTTATGGTATGACAAAAATATGGGTGGAAATAATTATTTTAAAAAATTCATAATGTTTCCTCTCCCCCAATTATAAAATTCCACCCACTCTTCTCTCTATTAAACTCTTCCAAAAATACTTTGGAAAATACATACTCTAATAAAATCCCCAATTAACAAAAACCCGATAATATGTTGTGATTTGTTTTGACAAATCTTATATGGAAATGCTTTTGGTGAAAACTAAAAAAAATTCTGAAGAAGAGGTAACATCCTTAATTGAGCATTTCATTTAATTTCCTCCTCCACCTTCTGAATGTACTCCTAAACCATTCAGATATAATAAAATAAATATCATCCTTTTATTGGGATTTTGTAATTTTATGTTAATTAAAAACAAATATATCCTCCTCGCTCAAATGGGAAACAAAAATGTTGATCGTGTATACGGATAACTACCACCTCACACACTAACATAATTCATTTTCCATCAATAATTATCACATCGTGATAAAATGATGTATATAACATATATACAATATATAATATATAATTATACATCAAGAATATTTATATCATATATAAATTTTCTTAATTTCCATTATGTTGAAGATATGATATCATCACCAGTGTGTACGTCAAATTACCACATCACAATGAATTTTGATTAGGTTTCTCCATACCCATCACATGGAAGTTAATAACATTTAATTATACATTTTTTATGGTATTTAATACATGTTAATAATTATTGGTAACAAATATATTATATAATTGTTTACATTGTAATTATTTGAGGAATTTTTAATGTCATTCTTGTGTATACTAGAATACCTTCTCATGGAGCAATGTGATTAGTTTTAATTACTGCATCACATGATTGGTATGTGTAATTTTATTTAAAAAATAAATTATATTAATGATATAATTCAAAAAATTTAAATATTAAATAACACTTAACTTCTTTCCATTATTATGATTTATATATTGAAATGTTACTTATGTTTATGTATAACCTGTCATCATAATTGTTGTAACATTATTAATTTTTCATATCAATTATTCATGGATGATTTATAAATTATAATTCAGAAATTGAAGAGACATTCATTGTATTGTTACAATTATATGTATGATTAATTAACACTCTATTTGACCCTAGTAAAATGAATAACGATATTTTTGACATATGATACATTTATCATTTAATCATATGATTTGAATTTAATTGGTTATGTAATTAAACAAGAAATTTTAATGAATAAAATAAATTGAATAATAAGTATGAAATTGGTTATTAAAAAATTAAATATTTTACTTAATTTAATTATTCATGGATGTAAAAAATGTAAATGATGAATCTATAACAAGGAATGTTATCATTATTACCCACTCGTGTCTACAAGTTATGAGAATTTTATCTCCAAATAACATTCTACAAATACCCATGCCTTTAAACATAACATTACACGATTTTATGCATATTTAAAAATAAAACTACAAGCCATTGACTGTAAAGTATATTGTCTTAGTGATTAGGTACATAATTAAACATAATGATTCCAAAATAAAACATCTTTTATTTAATATTCATAAAGACCTCATAACATGCATTTAGCCTTTACATCAGTAGAATATAACCAAAGGATAACATGTACAAAGGGATGAGCTAATATACCATTAAGTGAATAATAATTATAAGAAAACATAGAACATGGTTTTTAAGGCATAACATAATAATATAAAAAACCTATAACATGATTAAATATAAGGAATCATAACATGAAATCATATAATTGTAGTTTCATGGTAATGATGGAGTAACATAATTCATGACTATATCTTGAGTCAAGGATCATTGAACCTAAATGATAATGAGTCAAGTCTAACCCCAAAGAGTGTTTCTCATGGAGGATAGGTCAAGGCTAATTATGAAGATCGTTCCATATTACGTCTCATGAGACTAAACATTAACCAATGAATTAGAGAACTATATAGGTTAACCCATCATATCATGTTCCTGAATATGTCTTCCACATTAATAAACATATATAATAAATCAACCATAAACACATGGGTTACCCATTAAATGAATTAGGTATCATAATCATGTCATAAAGCATAATAAATGGGTGTATCATAAACCTATCAATGAAATAAATGAGTTAAATAATAAATGGAAATTCATAGAGTAAAATAGGCATAGATCATGATAATTGATGTCATACTGATGTAATAAAATGTAAAAATTTATTTGAGAAACATTAGAATAAAAAAATTTGCTCTGTGAAGAATATATTAAAAAGAATTGAATTAAGAAAGGGGAATAATATTTTATATAAAACAATAATTGAACCAATAATGTTTTAATAATAAAATGTTCTATTTTATAAAAATAAAGTTGTATTAAAATATATTATATAGTCCATGAAATTGGTTAAGAATACGGGATGCTCCCTTAAGTCGAGCTTGCATAGAGGGAATAATTGAGCAGTGAACCATTTTAAGAAAATGTATATCCATAAAAAATAAGGATTCATAGATCTTGATAATTGATTTTAGATCATATAAATAGCATTTGGAATATTTAAATAAAAATAAAAAATAATTTACCTTGGGTAAAAAGTGGGGATGTGTGACCCGAATGAATAATGAATGTTCGGGTAGAATCCCTTACCTTAATTCTAAAGGTGTTCTTTACTTTATCTTAATGTCCAAGATACTCAAAATTTAATAATTTATTATTAATTATATAACCCATTATATAATTATTTGATTACTTATAAATTTTTTATCTTCATCTATAGAAATTTCTTAGGGGTTAACAAGTTCATTTTCATTATTTAATATTGTTGGATTCCTTGGTTTTCATGTTTAATTTACATGCACACATAAATTAAAGATCATATAATTTGGGAGTAATTATCCAAAATTGAACATATATGTTTTTAATTATATTAAATTTATTAAACTAGTCTTATATATCATTTTTTATGAATTATTATGAATTATTAGATAAATAGTTAATGTAAATCGTTTGGGTTCATTTTGGGAGTTTTCGATAACAAAGAACTCATTCTACATATAAATTAATATCATGTGTAAAAAATGACTCAAGAATATAAAATAAGTTATAATAAATATATTATTTTCTAATTCAACCATAAATATGTTTTCATGGTAGGACCTATAAATGATAATGGAATTTGAAAACAAAATTATCCTTGAATGTGAAAAATTAAAAAATCAAAGAAGGTTTTTTAATTCATTTTTTGTATAAATGGTTGGGGAAAGAATGATGATTATGAATTATTATAGTATAATAAACAAATTTCGATAATATTTATTTGAATTTTAGTTATCATACTTTTTCGGTTACGGGATCTGGTAAGAGAAAAATAAAATCAAGGATCATGAAAATAAATTAAAAGAAAAGGAAGAGGGTTTAACCACTTAACTCATTTTTCTTGAGAACATACTTATGGGATTGGGTTTGAATTTTTATTAAAACAAAATTCTCTTGGAAATGGGGGAGGTTATTAAGAGGATATTTGAGTATAATTTGGACATGGATAATGCCCTGAGAGGTTTGATGAGAAGAGGTGGTATTTATAGTGGAGAATGGGGGTGTTTTCTCAATAGTTTACCGAATATTTTTATATATTTCTCAAGAAAAGAAATAGTAATGATTATAGAGATTATATAAAGTAATTGGTTCTTGTTAATTAGAAGAAATGGTCATTTACATCATCCATGACTCATGCATGAATTGGTATTTTATTTATTTACATATCCTTATATTACCAAATTTCACTATTCATAAAAAATTCATGTATTTTAGAAAAATCGAAAAAAAATTACCAAAACCATTTTTTAAAGTGTAGAAATAAAAAAATATCCTATTTTAAATTATCTTTATAAATATAAAAACGTTTAATATTATTTAAATCCATCACTTACATGTAAAAAAATATTTTCAATTTATAACTACTTTCATATCACATTGAATAATTAACTAATTTATTATATAATTATCTTATAATTGTAATCCATTAAAATAGTATATTATAAATACATTTAATGAAAATAATTTATATTTTAAATTATTAATTTAATCAATATATTGTTATTAAATATTTATGACCTATAAATTTGAAAACACTTAAATAATAAATTTTAAAATAATTATTTACTTATACTATGATATAATTACATAATATTGTCACTAATAAGATGGGTAAATGTTTTTATACTATCATTGGTGAGGTTATTATTCAATTCGGTATTTTATTATGCATAAAGTTTATGTCACTATTCCAACGGTCAAGTTAATATTCATTTGGTATATGTTTCTAAACTAATATAAATGACATTAATTTCATTAAATCATCATTTAAAAAGATTTTATTATTTTCCTAATGTGATTTCATTTTATTATACTATTTGAAATAATTATAAGAAGGGAATTTTTATTGATAAAATTCTGGGTCATTACATTTTTTCCCCCTAATGAAATCCCTCGCTCGAATTTTCATTTTACGCACTAAGGTGAAAATATATGGGGCTACATATTCTCCACTACATTTTCTAGTTCTCATGATGCATCTTCATACTTATGGTTCCCCAAAAAATACATTGACTAGGTGAGAGTTTGTTTTTTGAAGGACTTTGTCTTTATGATCCAAGAACTTCAGTGGCCACTCCTCATAAGAAAGATCATTCTCTATCTATACAACATTTATGTTATCACATGTTAAATATGGGGTATGTACTTCTTTCATATGTATAAATGGAATAAACTGATTACTTTAAATGTGATAGGTAGGAGTGCAAATCGATAGGCCACAGCTCCAACATGATCAATAATCTCGATGAGGCCGATGTACATGGGACTTAGATTCCCTTTCATCCCAATTCTCATGAATCTCATACATGGATTCATGAGGTGGAATATAATGTATCAATATGTAATATCATGTTATCAATGATGGTTTTCTATATATATCTATTGTAAAATTTGGGATGTTTTTTAGTGTTGTTGAATTTTTCTCACCTTTTCCACCATTTCTTCGACCGTTTCATGTCCTATCATTTTACACTCATAGACATTATCCCAGCATGATAGTGTTCTGCTCCTTTTCCCAAAAGGGGTATTATATGGGACTATTTATATGATCAAGTGGAAAATATAATTGTAAATGAATTCAACTAGAGGATGATTTTCTCTAATCCTCCTTGGAAGTCTATAAAACTTTTTCTCAACATGAATTATAGTTTTTGAATATTTCCCACATATTTGAAATCAGTTTGAGAATGATAGGACATACAGATGTTCTTCTCGGTGTTCACAGCATGTTTGATACCTTTATAGATCATATAGGTGAATCTTGGATCTCAATCGAATAAAATTTATTGTGGTACTCCATGCAGCCTTAACACTTTTTTGATATCCATGAAATTTGATCTAGTTATAAGACCTCTCGAATTGCAATAATGTGAGATGTATTTATAGGTTGATCCAAAATAAACCATATATCATTGATTTTTATCAATGTATTCATAATTTTATTGATAATGTCCATATTGATGTTCTCCCACATCCATTTTTGGTATAAATAATGGTTTCATCAACCATTTACACTATTGAAATTCAAAATCCACTTACTAACATACCAAGAATGGTGATGTATATTCAGAGATCTCCTTTTCATATTATCCCATAAAAAGTTATCATAGAGATATTGATACATATTTGTGCTCCCTGTCTGAATAGAGATGATTTATTTATGTGAATCATTTAAAATATTCTTATATATCATATTATCATATGGTACACATGATTAAGACCCAAATTCCATGACTCCTTGTTCAACCATTTGGAAATATGAGGAATTATCCTTTTTAATAGATTCCACACTTTTCTGAATTTCCACATCATTTCATTGAGCATAGTTTATTCTATACAAGAGGGATGGTTGAGAAATAATTTGGGAAAGGATTCATGATGATCCTCCCTTAATGATTCCCATGTCCATCCTCTGTATGTCTAAGATGCTAATATCCTTTTCACATCTCATCATTGATAATGATGCACGATACTCTCTACATAGAGCATATTCCACCCTATTTTTCTTACAAGGATGGTAGTAGATTGAGAAATAATTGGATCATATAAATATCCTTCTTTAGGAATATGTATCTGAGACTCTTCTGATCTATATATATCTCATACTTATCGCTATAGAGATAATGCCTCTAGATTTTCAATGTGAAAATCATAGCCGCTAAATCCAAATAATTCATTAGATAGTTGTAATCATGGATTTTCAACTCCCATGACACATAAGATATAAATTTATTATATTTCACAAGCACACAACCTATTAAATTTTTTAAATAATCCCTATACACCATAAATATATCTCCACATTTCAGGGTTTCGAGTACTGGTGTAGTGGTAAGCTTTTTTTAGATCCTTAATGATCTCCTTAAATTCTTGATTGTAGACAAAAATAAATCCCTTCCATGTCATCATGGTCACTAGGTTTGAATGTAATGGTATTTGCATTAGAAATCATCCATAATACCCATCTAAACGAGGGTAACTATGAATATCTACTACAAATGTTTCCCTAGGACACTCTTCAATTGCCTTTATCTTAGAAGGGTCAAAATATCTCTCCCTTTACAAGATATAACATGATCTCTTAATTATACATCCTCTATCGAGAACTCACATTTACTATAATATTCATAATGTTTCTCCCATAACAAATTCTACAATATAGAAATTTAATACTCTTAATTTTCCTTCATTCTATTGGAGAATATCAGAATATCATTAATAAATACTACCAAAAATATATCAAGGTAATATCTATTGTCTATGTTCATTTTGTCCTAGAAATTTTTTGCATCATTTATAATTATGAAAAGAAACATTATGATATCATAGTGTTCATTCTTCATTTAAAATGCAGTATTGGGAATATATTCTTTTTAACCCATTAATGGATGATATCTCGACAAAACATCCACCTCAGAGAAATAACGGGTCCCATGTTACTGATTGAAAAAGTCATATATCATAGGAAGGGGATACTTTTTCCTTATCGGGATTTTTTTGAGTTCATGATAACAAATTGAAATGTTCATTGATTCATCCTTCTTCATAAGGAAGAGGAATGGTTCACCCCATGGTGAAGCACTCATGCATATAAAACCCTTATCCATATTCTATTATAACTGCTTCTTCATCTCCACTATCACAATGATGGCCATTATATAAGGTTTATTTTATATAGGCATGGATCCAAAACTATGTTCAATTGATAACTCATGCTCTCAATTAGGAAGAATACCTGGAAATATTTCAGGGAATACATCAGTGTAATCCCTCAAAATTGGCATGTATTGATATATGATAATATCTTCTATCTCAATCATTAGAGCCATATATGATTGAATTTATGGTATTAATATCCACACTTAAGGTGATGACTCATAAGGATATTCATCTTCCTCTTTATAGTTGTAATTAATTGGAGTATTATTCAGGATGTGAAGAGTAATCTACCTTTCCCCACATTTGTTATTGGATTTGTATAATGATAGCCAATCCATGCCAAATATAGCATAAAACACTACAGGAGTGATTATGATAAGTTTTTCAATGAGGTTTATTCCACAAACATTATTTTTGAAGGATTTATAAACATTGGATGTAAAAATTACATATTCAATATTCTTGGAGATTACTTATCCACCATATTTTGAGGTTGTGATTCAATAGTTATACTAAAATTGAAATATATGAAAGAGTTCATAGAACTATGATCAAATATTATTTTCGTTATTATTGAATGAATACCCAATGTACTAGTCACCACATCATTTTCTGGATCTACCTCATCTTTAGTGGAAGAATATTCTCGTCATTTTTTCTTGGAGGCTGTTGTTGATTGCCTCCAACAACCCTAGGCTGAAGGGAATTTATGTTCAAAATTCCCATGTTTTTGTAGTTGAAAAAATACACTACAAGGTGAGTGTTTATTTGAAACTTCATTTCATATTCTACATTAGTGGAATTATTCATATCCCTTCAACATTTCATGGCCAGATTCCCAATTCATCCAAATTAGAAGCATTTCATGTTTCCATTTGGATAGTTCCTATGATGATTCTTCCCACAATTCTGACAAGTGGGATATTCAATATTCTTTTAATTATGGTATTTATTTTCATATCCACTCATATAAGAATACTTTTTCGATTTTCTTCACCAAAACCATGAGACCATTGAGAGTATCTGATCTCTATTTCACTCATGAGAGAAAAACAATAAATTTTCCTCATAATTGTTGATTTCTTGAATCACCAACACATGTGGTAGACTACACAATAGTAATCTAAAGATGTGATCAATCATACATTCAGTTTTCAGGGAAAATCTAATAGTTTCTCTTGTAGTCCCTGTAATTTTTACTTCATATACCCCGATAGAATCATCTTCCTTTTTCTGAATCTTGAGGAACTCTATTTCCATATTGAGATAGAATGATCAGGGAAAATATTCAATAAAAACAATTTATTGAACTCATCCAAATACAGGGAATCAATTTCATCCTTGGAATTCTTATTTTTTATCATTTTCTACCATTTATGAACATCCCCATCGAAATGATAGACAACCAAAACAACCTTCTCTTCTTCTGATCACGAGAGGATATATAATATCATTTCAATATAGTTAATCCATTTTCTTATAGTAAGTTTCTGGAACACCCACTAAACATTAGATTCCATTGAACCATGATGGAGTCAAAGACAAATTTCACATTCCTTAGAGAAGGAGGGTGTTCTCCATTATTCATGTTATTATTCTTAACATTGGAAAGCTTATCAGAATGTTTCATAATTTTTTGAGAAACCATTCAAATAATATTTGGAATGACATTGGGGAAATCATCACACTTATGATCACATTGATTACTGGGATGTGTTCCTATATTTCACACCATTAACTATTAAAAATAAATTTCAATTAGGGGGATTTAATACTATGTGACTAACTACAAAAATGAATTTTTATTCATAAAAGGATTAACTCTTAAAAGAAAGGTACATCCTAACATGTGATTCCATAGGTTTCACTCTAGGTTATCTATGTTTTATTTCCTAACATATATTCATAGGGTATTTTTTCATTAACAATGGTTTTTAATGAGTTTATGAATTTACCAAAGCATATCCCATAAGAGTGTCACACCAGGTGAGTAGTAATGAGCATCTTCCTATACTAGGTTACCAAGATCATCACCTGGAATAACTTTTCAATGTTCTTACTCCTAGTTGAATCTATTATAGAACCAGATACACTTGTTCTATCCAGATAGGATCACATTTTTTTGTAAATCACATACTATATACTTACTTAACATTTAGTGATGTTTTCTTAGACATAGTCTTATCCCAAAATATTTTAAAAAATTTATATATTTATTGTCTCCAAAAATATATAAAAGACACTTTGACATAGAATATAGTGAGATAATACTTTACACATATCATTGCATGATTTTAGGAAAAATTCAACCAAGAATTTCAAGCTAAGGATCATAAATTATAGTTTCTTAGATATTAGTTTCATAATTAAAAATCATGGTATGAAAGTAAGAACAACTGTTATTTAATCTTAAAAAAGATATATTATCTTCCTTTTAGACCCTACATCAGCATAGGATAACCTAGGGGTAAAAAAATAAATGGATTAGCAAATGTGATAGTAAAATAATAAACATATGAATAAATCATAGCACATGGTTCAGAAGGTATAACATAATCTTACAACAAAGCCTGTAACATCATTAAATATATGGAATAATAAAATGGGATAACATAGTCATTGATTCATAGTAATGTATAAGAAACATAAAACATGAATTTAGCATTGGTCAAGGCTCGTTTCAAATTGAAAAGAACGAGTCAAGGATAACTCCAATGATTTTAAACATGGAGCATGAGTCAAGGATAACCACCAAGACTATTGCACATAACATCACCTGAGACTAAAAATTTCCTAATGGATTGGAGAACATTATGTTATAACACATAAAATCATGTTTGTAAATATCTGTTCTATATTAATAATCATACATAAGGAATAAAACATAAACATAAAATTTACCCATGGAATGAATTGGGTATAATAATCTTGTTATAAAGCATAATAAATGGGTGTATCAAAAAAGTTTCCATTAAAGAATGGATTTAGATCCAAAATGGACATTTTTAAATGATAATTTGTGTATATGATGATTATTGATTTCAAAACGAATTAATAACATGCAAAAATGGTATTTTATAAACTCTATAATTAGAATATTATAGTGTGTTTTATGGAAAATATTAAAGAGCATTTAATGAATAAATTAAAATAAAATTTTATATAAAACAAAAAGATAAACAAGAATTTTTTACATAATAAAATGAGATATTTTATATAAATAATGGGTTCCTAAATCATATTATATAGTGAAATTGAAATTGTGTATGAATCACAGAAGTTCACTTAAATCGAGCTTGCTTAGCGGAAAGAATTGAGTATGGAAGCTTTTTAAAAACATATATATCCCCAAAAAGTAAAGAAGAATGGATATTTATATCGGAGTTTGAAATATATATCCATAATTTATAATATGTATATATAATAAAAAAATAATTTTATTTGGTAAAAAAGATAAGAATAGTACACCGAAGGGAAAACGCAGGTCTGGGTAGAATACCTTACCTTAAGTCCGAAGGTGTTCTTTACTTGATCAAAATGCCCTAGAAAATGAAATAGGATTAATTAATTAATAATTCCTGAACCATTTATTAAATTATTTTATTTATTATTTCTTTATTATGTTCATTTATAGAATTTTTATGGTTTATGAGGTTTATTTTCACCATTAAGGATTATTGGTTTCCAAGGTTTTCATGATCGGTTTACTTGTATACATGTACAAAAGGTATTATTAGGTGGGGGTAATTATAGAGAATGGAACTTATATTTTATTAATGATCTTAATGATGTTAAATTGGTCTTATATTTCAATTTTTATGGATTTAGGATTAATAATTAGACAAATTGGTAATGATAATCATTTGGATATATTTTGGTGGTTTTGATCACAACATACTCATTCTATTTTATAAATTAATATCATTTGTAAAAAATTATTCTAGAACATTAAATAAGATATAATAAATATATTATAATAATGTATATCCATAAATAATTTTTCATGTCCACCTCGATGATGGTAATTTAAATTGAAAACATTACAATCCTTCAATGTAATAAATTAACACATCACGAATGATGTTTTCATTTTTTTTGTACAAATATGGGGAAAGAGGGATGATGGTGATTTATTTAATTTGAATAAAAAAATTACAATATATGTACATTATTGGTTTTATAATACCAATTTTATAAGGGTAGGTGAGGATTGAAGTGGAAAATAAAGGAACATGAAAGGAAATTTATATGAAAAAAAGAGGGTTTTACCTCTTGAATCCAAATTCATTAGAACCTCATTAGGGGATTGGTTTAGGTATTTTATTAATAAAAAATGCTCATGGATGTGGGGTATGGGATTTTGAGGATATTTTAGTATAATTTTTACAAGGATAAGGTAATTACATCTTTGAGGAGAATAGGTGGCGAGGGGTTGTATTTATTGTTGAGGGGAGGGGTATTTTTAATTATTTTATTCATTATTTCATTATTTTTTTTGAATATATGATATAGTGCTGATTATTGAGACTAAATATAGTAATTATTGAATTTTAATTCTAACCAATCTTCACTTACATCATCCATGAATCAATCATGGCTCAAAAATTCATTTATTTTATTATACATGAAATTATTGTATTTCACAATTCATCAAACAAATTCAAGTATTTCAGAAAAATCCCAAAAATTACCCTAACAATTTTTTAACATGTATAATTAATAAATTTACTCCATTTAATGAAAATTAGTTTCTAAATATGATAAATTAATATTTTCATTAAATAGATCATTTACTTGGAAATACCAAATTATTAAATTATTACTACTTTTGTATCACTTTGAGAAATTAACTAAAGCCTCATAAAATTGTCTTCTAATCATAAGACATTAAAATACTAATTTTTGAATAATATTTATGAAAATAAATATTATTCTTAATTAATAAATATATAAAAAATTCATAATTAAATATTTATTACCTATAAAATTATCAACAGTTAATTAATAATTTTTAAAATATATATTTACTTATAAAATGATATATTTTTATTATAGTATCACTTATAAGATTTATAATTTTTATTAATACTGTCATTGGTGAGGATACTAATCAATTGGGTGGTTTAAAATTCATAAGTGTTATGTAACTATTCCATAGGTCAAGTTATGATTCCATTTGTTTATGTTCCATACCATCTAGAAATTTCTTTTATTTTAGTAATTATTTATTTATAAAGATTGTGATGTGCTTTTAATGATAATTTTTATGATTATACTATATGAAATAATTATAAGAATGGAATTTTCCATTGATAAATCTTTGTCTCATTACACATTCTCCATATTTAATGTCATATAATTATTCTAATTTGTGTAAAAATATCTCTCACATGTATACATTTTTATCCTCAATTATTTTTATAAGTTAATTAATTTATTATAACAATCTCTCAAATTTATTCCTTAAGGAACATCTTATGATTATTTCTTATGACAGCACTATGCAACTCATTTCTTTCCATTTCGAATAATTATATTTTGGACTTATTATTGGAATATTTATATGGTATGAATATTCATGTAAATGAAATCAATGTGATTTTTTGGCCCATAATTATTTATTTTTCCAAAACATTGGGTAATTGTGAGTCTTCTGATATCCCATGTATGAGATTAGGGAGTTTGATTATTCAATTATGGGACTCTATCAAGAATGATATTTCTTAGGGAAGTTTAACTTTACTTATTATTGTGTCATGTTTTTGTTCATTCCAATTTTCCATGTTCCAATGATCCTATGATATCATTATATTTATGTTGTGATTCTACTTGCTAACCCTTGAACCTTCCCTATCATGATATCACGATGTACCTTTGAATCACAAGTTATGTTTCATTATCATGTTTATTACATTACGGTGTATTTTATCTCACCCCTTTATTTATATATTCCTCTAGGTTATCTCATACATTTTTATTAGATCAAATGGATTTCTAGAGAAAACTATAGAGAATAAATTAGTTATACCATGATTTAATTTCATTAGATATATTTTGATCCCAATATTCCAAACGAGCTATACCATTATGATCCATGTGTGGTATTTAATAGATAATTATATTTAATAATAATCTAAAATAATGTAAAAAAGGATTAGATCAGAATAATAAATGGTTATAATGAGGCTAAAATAAATGAAAATAAAATATACAAGTGAAAAATATCAATGTTTCCACCTCTATTCTATATAATATTTTCTATCCTATATGATAAGTTTTCATTTGGTCTTCAATAATAAGAATATTTTCTATCAATTCATTAACTATATCTATAATAATGATCCATTTATCAACAACATAAACCTCATATATTGGAGAAAAACATGGCCTCTGATAAGATTAATTAATATATACATATTTTATTCATTTAATTAAAAGTTAATCACATATTATTCAATGATGAAATGAATTTCTATTGATTTTTTCTTAAAATTCGAATCAAATACTCTAAAGGGAATTCTATAAAAAATAGTCAAAAATAGACTTTACACATCATGTATCATATAAACAATGTGTATAAATCATTAATATCACTTATTAATAGGATGTAATAGGTCGTAAACAATTAGTAATTCATGAAAACAATACATAATGTGAATATCCAACACGTGACTTTTAAAATTTGAATTCTACTTACTAATAAAAACTCTTATCTTGGAGATGAATAATGTTATGTGTTGCCAATACACATCATGAATAGAGTCATATCCATGAATCCTAAAGATTACAAAAGTTATGGTCACCCAATATGAGATATATAGAGAAATATTTGGATCGAGAATAAACAATGTGAGAAGCTTGGTTGTCCTGTAAATTACAATCTATTTTTGTATAGTATAGATATATCTGAACATAGGATTATGTGATGCCATTTTCATCTAATTATTTATCTCATTTATTATTTTATATCTATTTGTACTCAAGTTTATACAATCCTTTTTTATTAGTAATTCAATACAACAATTTTTCATCATTCAATACTATTTTCTCATTATTTTCTTATTTGTGTTATTTTTCAATGTATTTTTTCCATTACTGTCATCATTAGACAGTAGATATGCACCACATTTGTCATTATTGTTCACTTAAAGTATGTGTTTGAGTGAATTTATAACTTATTTTATTATGAATTGATTTACTCTAAATTCATTGATTGTGAACTACATCATTTTAACAATTTTATAAATCTCCCAAGCATGCCTTAAATTTTATCTTTGATTTTCATTAATAACGTCATGATGGGATAAACCCATTTGGTTAATTTTCAATAGTATGGGTTGCTATCGACTTAATGAATATACAAGATATAATATAGTAAACCTGTGGCTAGTAATCTAGTTAAAAAATTACTATTTATTCAATTCAATTATGAAAATGTGACCATGTGGTATTTAAATAAACAATCGTGACATGATTGTATTAGATAAGGGTATGACCATTATTCTCTAGAACATTCTTCCATTGAATATGAGTATAGTTCATCTAGTTTGGTAGAAAAAATCCGAACTATGGAATAGTTTCATATTGGATATATCTAATTTATTTGATGATAATAAATCAGTTATCTATGAACCTATTCATAGCTAAATCCCTATGACTGTACTATGTTAGCACTAAGACTATCATTTTTACCAGAAACCCAAATATTTACCCTGTTATCTATCTTATTCCTAAATATAAAACTAATCTCATTGGATTTATTTGAATCCCAAAACCAAATAATTTTAGAAGTACTCTTACATAATGGGTTCTAAATCATTGGTTGTATGCCTACAAGTCATCCCCATGAATTTCACCCTAAACTTCAACTTTATCACAATATTTATTCATGTGTAGTTTGGGTTAGTGTAATTTCATAATATGATCAATGCCTGGGTGATTTAACTTTGCCTTCTGGGCAAATTAGCCTCATATATATAGCCACACACATATATATAATAACTGAATAAAAATAAATGTTATTATATATTATTAACTAAAATAAATTTATTGAACTGTGATTTTCTAAAATCCAATATATATTCTCTCCATATGAATTATAATGTATAAATAATATGTGCAATTTGAACATTATTCCAAGGGTGTAATTAAGAGCTAAGATAAAACATGGTAGAAAAATAAAACTATAATTTCCCAAATTGCGTTATAAAATTCTTGGATTACATTATGAAATGATCATACTTACAACACCATTACGTTTACTCACCTCTATCATCGAAATATTCACTAAACTATCTACTAAATAAAATTTAAAAATTTAAATTAATGTTTTTGAATTTATAAATCCACCCAATATCTCTCAAATAACCTCAAATATTATGAGATTAAATGCTAAAAAATTTGAAAAATTTCAGGAAAGCATTTCAAGGATGGTTTTTTTTCAAAAAGATAGTTTAAAATAAATATCAAAGTAATAAAATTTAATTGTAAATATTTATTTTTGAGTTTACTGAAATATATTTTAATAAATTGTTTTCTATGAATAAGAAAATACATTATGATATGGTATGTATTATGTTTTAGTTTTATTATTTTATTGTTGGAGATTAACATTCATGATTTTTTCCTGATTATTAACTAAATAACATTAAACATTTTTAAGATATAATTCAATGTAATGAAAATATAATGTTGTACCTTGTTTTTTTGTAATTATAATGTGATTTTACACAAAATATTAAATATTAAATATTAAATAGTGGTATATTAAATATTTTATTATGATTACATCATAATATTTCATTGAGATTTAAATATGATGAATTTATTTATCAATATTATGTTCAAGTTTCAGTTATTATATGGTTCACACCATAGTCTAATATTTTAAAGAGGTTTAACAAATATTATTAGATTATGTTATTTTTCATTGTGTTATAATGAATATATTTTAATTTTTTTTATATATAATTAAAATTATTTTGTGATAAAATATATATTATCTCATGATTTATGAATCGATTTAGAATATTAAGGGATTGCATCAAAATAAACAAGATTACTCTACAATGGATTCTGTGTAATTTATTTTTAAATAATTTAATGTCCTTTAATGATATAAGATTCAAGATGAGAAAAGGTGATATTTATCCTATTGTCTAAAATTTAATCTATTCAATATGTTTGATGTAAAAGAACCATAATGAAGGAGTTGCTGAAAAGAATTCAGGGATATCATTTTTTTGATAGAATCTAATGATTTTGAAAAAAAATCTATAATGGTATTTATAGGTAAAAATATATACATATGAAAAATGAGTTCAATGAAATTTAATAATGACCCATTAATGAAAATTATAAAATTACTCGCATCAATTAAAACAATTATCCAACAAATGTGGAATAAAATGATATTTCTCATCAAAAATATGAATATGTAATTTACATCTTCATCAAAAGAGATGTATTCAATATAATTTTTAATTTCTGAGAAAAAACTTCTACACCTAGTAGGATATGTATCATTCTTTTATTATAATTTAGTGATATTTCTATTGTGAGTAGTTGTAAATAGAAAAGGATATAATATGTAATGTGACTATTTATTATTTGTGGGTTTACTATATTTTGGTACTAAACCAATAATCAATGTATATTATCCGGAGATATATATTAGTGACGAAAAACCAATATTTTTTATTATATTATTATATTTATATTCTGTGTTGAAGTGAGGAGGGTTACTATTAACAATAAAAATTCTCATAGAAGGGGAATTTTTAATATGGCAGAATCTGACCCACACACATACCCTCTCTTAGGTAATTACTTCATAAAAACCCCAATGGGATATCAAAGTAGATGGTTTAGATTTATCCTTTTTATTTTATCTAAGGGATCATTTCCAAATACGAATAATATATTTAGTAAATATGGAATAGATTTCTATTTATTTATTTATTTTTACATTTGATAACAAAAAAATTCTACTATAATTTAATTGTATTAAGAAATATTTATTATAAGTTAGAATATAGAAAAGCTTTTAGATCGAGAAAAATACAATCAAAGAATTTATTAATAAAAATAAGTTACAACAGACCCTGAGTTATAATGAGTTTTACTTATGTAGGAATGATTCCAACCCTACAAGTCTTCATCAATGAATGTTGAAAAATATATAGGAATATGGAATGTCCACATTCACCTCTCCCCCTGATTTACAGCTTCGACGGTGCATCCTTAATGTAATTGGATTCCATGTAATCAGGTAAACAATCATATTGAGTTACATTTGTACATCATGTCACTCAATATGATGAGTTAACACCCTCGACAGTGTAATACTAAATCGTTCCAGATGCACATCAACATCCAGCTGCGAATCATGTTAAATAAATATATATTTCTAATTGGGATTTGAAACCTGATTTATAGAGTAAATTAAGTCCCACTTTTCAACATTAAAGTAAGTTGTGATTATAATATAATGCATGAATCTACATTTAACAAATCAATGATGAGAACTGAAAATACCACCAAGCTAATTGGGGACCAACACATCACAATTCACCCCATCAATGTGCACAGTTATCCATTGGTTGATTAGAGGTATCTAAAAAATATATTTCCTGAATAATGATCTTTTCTAATCACTATGTACACCCATCATCCATAAAATATTGAGGTCATAAAGGTAGTTCATCATAGAACATGTCTGAAATCCTATGGGAGTGAAGACATCTCAATGAATGTCAAAGGTAGCTTCAAGAGAATAGGGGGTTTTCTTGTTGGGTATACTCTCATTTCTCGCATTACAAGTTTGTACAATGGTAGTTCTAGTAGATATGATAAATTTTTTTCCACCAACTCACTATTTACAGAAGCCACAATATAGACTACGAGGTCTTCCACAAGGATCTCACTGCATATGTTAACACCAAAAAAACTGTGGTTATATCTGCAATGCATTTAGATGAATTGTTAGTGATCAAAGATATATTGATTATATTTAATATCATAAATATATACCTGAGAAGATTATTTTCACAATCCCTTCACACCAAAGATATAACAATGAGTTGAGAAAGATAATGACCCCTAAATCCCACCCCCGGTAGGCCCTAGATTGGAAATTAGCACCATGGGTGCACAAATATCATAATATGGGAGGAATTAACCTTTATAATGAAACATGAACGATAAATATCATGTATAAACAATAATAAACTCTATAAAATATATATATATAAACCCAAAAACCATCCCAAAATTTTTTGTGTAAATAAAACTATTTTAAATAAAAGTATCCCATGCTAATATAAAAAACAGAACTAGAGTGGAAAAAGAACAACTATCAGAAGTTCCCAAATTATAATGCCCAAAATGGTCCCTTTAATCATCCTAGAAACTAAAAAATAGTTTTATATAGATAGGGTGATCATATATGTATATTGTGTAGGAAAAAACTATCTCTTATACACATGCGGAAAGAGAAAACTAGTGCACCTATGAGAAAAAAGTATAACCAAATAGAAACAAATAGGTAGACTAACAATAAACACAACCCCACCATGGATTGCCCAACAAATAATTCATCCCTGTAATATAATATAATATAAATCACATCGTTGATATGTTACACCACACCACTTTCACAATGATTATCCACTCTAACACCCCAACTGAAAACTTCATGGCGCTCCAACCTATCCCAAATATGTCACATCACATCCCATCCACACACACTAGGGACCCACATAATAAAACATCACATCATGTTATGAACACATAATCCTGGGCCACAAGTCTAATTATTCACATCACATATCATCCTAAATAATAATTTGACAACACACCACAACTCATCCCAACGAGACCTGGGACACCACATCACAACTCTCCTAAAGACATGTGGACCATTATTGCCTGGAAGAGGGATCAGGGAAGAGAGGGTGTACAACCATCCATTCTCCGACCATGATTTTGGGGAAAATATCCTCCCATATGACTATATGGGTTCCGTAACATGGTTCTCGACATGGGTGGGGTGCATGTATATATAATTAGAATATATATTCTATACATCTATATAGAGTAAAAACATGCAGGTCTAAATAATATGATTAAAATAAAACTACCAACCTAGTCATGACATCCCAACTTTACTACCACCTAAAAATGAATACCACCATACAATTAAAACACAACCCATAATGTATATTTTAGTCATAAACTATCATTAAACCATTTTATAGATTCTCAATTACAAACTCGTTCAATTGAACATTGATTTCGATTTTTAATTAAATGCCATAATCAATTCATCCATTAAACGTGATGTTTAAATAATTATCATTTTACATTATTATTCAATTATTGTTCTTCATTCTTCTATCAATACCAGCTGGGTAACTAACATAGAAAAAAACATAAAAACAACACAGTGAAACAAAATACCAAAATCCAAGTCCAAACCCATCTTCCACCCCCGTTTATCACAACACCACATATCAACCACATCTCATCCACTTCCCCACATACATCAAAACATAGGGACCACAAATCACATCACACCCATATATGCAAACTACAACCACCCCACACATCACAACATATATCAAAACAAATTTACATCTTTATAAAATAATGTTCACTTATTCAATTTCACATATTTATTTATTGGTGTTATAAAAATAAGCATTTGAATCCTACAACATCCATTCTAGTAACCAAATATATATGGATAATTAATTATTTCTTTATGATGACACTATTAAATCAAAAAATCAAGGGAACGTGAATATTCATTATTGTGTAACCAAATCACCAACAGACAGAATTGAGACAAATCCGCTATTCAAATACAATCACAATATTAAAATAAATAAAATAAAATAAATTTGAATAAAATAATATGATCGAACATCACATTCTCATACCCCGTTGTGTTTATTTGTAGACATATTATATTAAATTTTTTAATTCAAAATAAAATATATCCATAAGGATAAACATTTTTATACCCATACCAAATGATAAAAATCAATAAAAATGAAATAAATCCCACCTTGAATAATGATGATAGACCTTGAATTTTTCCACCGAAATAGGGGAGCACATATATGAGGGGACTTCATTAGTGGGGACTCAAAAAACTACAAAAACCTGTTCTAGGACTCCATGGAATAATGAATTTAGGACCTCCCAAATCCAGTGAAAGATGAAGGAATGAATGAAGGGATTATATCCTCAATAGAACGACTATATCTGAAATTAATGGGAGTGGATTGGATTAGTTTCCCATTAAAGGATTAGATCATTAAAAACACCCGTTTAAGGCATTTTCAAGGCATCCAGACATCTTAGTAACTCAATATATTATTGATACCTTTTTAAAATCCCATAAATATTATTAACTATGTAATTAAACACATTTCTTGTAAAAAATATGTAAAAAATGAAAAACTAGAAAACTGGAAAATGTATAGAATAATGGAAAACTGATGAAAGGAGTAACCACCCAGATGAGTCACTTAGAGAAAATTCATTTCTAGATGAGTCACTACTATAAGAGTTACCTCATAGAGGAGTCACCACTAGATGAGTCACCATAGGAAGATTCACTGCCAGAAGAGTCACCACCAGGATGAGTCACCGCTAGATGATTCACCAGTAGATGAGTCACCACCAAAAGAGTCAATGTCATACTAGTAACCACTAGGCGAGTTGCCTCCATATGATTCAACACCATAAAATTCACCACTAAATGGTTCATTTCTAGAATAGTCACCTCTATACGAGTAATCACAATATTGAGTAATAGTTAGGATGATTCACCATTAAAAACATGAATTTTTAAGAATTGTTTAAATGAATCACTATTGGAATGACTCAAATGTCCCAAAACACCATCTCTTGAGATAACTGTCAGGCGTCCCATTACACATGAAACACTGAATTTAACGAAACATTATATATAGAACATCCATAACAACTAAACCAGTATACTACCCTAAACACTGGAATAATGGATTTTTATCCTACATGTCAAGATATTATCCGGTCTTGGAATCCATAACTCACCCACACATCTATAATCTTGTCAACATAAAATGTGTCTTGATGTTGAATAATTTATTCCCTATTTCTCATTTCAGAATATTATCACATGTCACATATCACCCATCACATTAGGGGGATAACAACCTATTTCATAAAACACAAAGGTATGAACAACATGTCACGAATAAAACATAGAAGGGAAAATCAAATCAACTTTCTATGGTATGATCACATATGCATCTAACAAACCCATGTACTCTCCTCCTGGCCAACATTCCTGTATAGCACATGAACAAGGGGAATGGTCCATCCTCATAACACCTTCTCTTCATGGATTAAGATCTACACTAAATACTCTAAGAAGGTTGTGTCATCCTCAATATCTAATGCTACCAATTCAATGAAATTAGAGGCATAATGAACAAAAATACATAGTTAAGATACATGGAAAACATCATGGATCTGGTCTAGTTGAGGTTGGAGTTCTAATAGGTAAGCAACATCACCAAACATTCTGACCACCTTGAAGGGGTTAAAACTACGGAAAGCGGTCACTTCCTTTTCTAAACCTCCACTACCCACATATTCGGGAAACCATCATGAACACATGGTCTCTATCAAAGAACTATTGGGGTTGCATCCTATGATCAACATAAGTATTCTTCCAATATTTTTATTCTTTCATATTCTCTTGAACAAACTAAACCTTCACTATTTTTCCCTGCACCACCTAAGGACCAAGAACTATTGCCTCCTTAACCTCCTTCTAACAAAATGGAGAATGGAACAACCCTCAGTATAAATCCCTAAAAAATTTGGCTCTGATGGAAGAGTGATAAATATTATTATATAAAAAGTTGGCCAAAATTAGGTGTTGTTCCAATGATCTCCTAAAGAACAAGACACATGCCTGCAACATATTCTCTGGTGTATAGTTAGTCTGTTCTATATTCCCATATTTCTATGGGAGGAATGTAGTGTTGAGGCACAACTGGGTACAAAAATTAGGACACAATCCCATATCGAATTGCTAGATAAAATTTTTATGTCGATTTGAGAAAATAGACCTCAAACCCCCATATAACCGTACCACTTTATTCACATATATCTTTTCGAGAAAATCTATTGTACCAGACTACTTCACTGCTAGAATGTGGACTAATTTCATCAAATTATCCTGAATAAACCAGATCAGATCACAAACTCCTATATCTCAGGGTATCCCAATGTTGAAATCCATGCAGATTTCATCCTATTTCCACTATGTAACATCAAATTATAGCAACAAATATCACAAAACACAATTCTAGACCGTTACATCCTATAAAACCATGCACCTTCCCACAAACTCCATCAATTACCTCTTTATATTGGACCACTAAAACTATGTCCTCATGTCATGGTAAATTTTGAAAACTCATGGGTGTACCGCCAAAGGTGATATATGGGACTCATGAAGGAACCCCTCATGCATCATTACCAAAATAAACAACCTTCATTGCAACAACATCTAGTTGTGACTATCCTCTGACCACCACTCGGAATCATCACCGTGATCAACAAAATCATGCATCACAACTACCTTTGAGTGTCCCTACAAAGACCCCTCATATTTCTATATCAGAGAAAACTACACCTTTATCCGAAATAAACAATCTCTACCAGCATCCACCCATTGATCTATATGCTAGTCTGTGGACTCGACCATCACTCTCGAAGCATCCATAGACTCAAAAAAACTATTTCAATTACAATATTCTCAATGCATTGGAAAAAATTCATCGTTATTGAGGTGTAGGATATCTGAAAATCATTGACCTAAAGGAACTCCATCCACCACTATGGGCATCGATTCGGGTCACATTGGGAAAGGATATTCATTAAACATTTGTGATTCACGATGAAGAAAAATATCTTCCCAATGATTTATACAACCAAAAAAATTGTGAAAACAAAAATTAATCTAGTTCTAGATCATGGATGGAATATTTATGTTCATGACAGTGTAACTTATTAGATGTATAATATATCACTTCATTATGTTTTATCAAGAAGAACCCTAATACCAGATTTGATGAGAAAAAATAAAACCTTAAACAACACACCCTACTCTATAAGATGAAGCAATGGAGCACTGAACAACATCCCCTGTAAGTATCCAAACTCTTCTTGGAATTGATCATTCTACACACTAGCTTTATATTTATTGTTCAATTCCATATACAGGAGCACAAGTTGAGTATAATTGGGAAAAGACCTCTCATAATAGCATATGATATCAAGAAAACTACAAACATGTTCCACATTATTTGGTTCATACCAAGAAACAAATATCAATACCATTGTTATGTAAACTTCCAAACCCTTTTGAGACACCACATGCCTAAGGAAATGGACCTAACATGTAAGAAACATACACATGAAAAACATTCAATAGAGATGGATGCACCTAAGAATTGGAAAGACAACTCGAGGTTAATCAACATTATTCTATTTTGACTTTGAGAAGATCACGATATAATTGACGTATATGATAATAAAATGTTTCAGGAACTCACAAGTCATGATGCTCATGTGCCCCATGAACATAAATGATGTGTTCGTGACACCAAATGACATGATTAAAAACATGATGTGGAAATACCTGTATATGAAGGTAGTCTTAATGATATCAAACTCCCTTACCGTCAACTAGTGATAGAAAAATAGTATATTGATCTATGAAAACAAACATCCCCCTCTTATCTCATCAAAAATATCATGTATCTTTGGATTAGGGTAAGAGTTTCTAACATTCATCTGATTCGTCCTCCTGTAGTATATGCACAACCATAGACTATCATCTGTCTTTTTTGTGAAGAACACTTTTTCAATCCCTGACGATACACTAGGCCTCATTAAACCATTCTTCATTAGATCTTCTATTTGGATCATCAAATTTCAAAACAAAGAAGATGAGTTTTGATAAGGATCCCTCGAAATTGAAATGGAATGATAATTTGAGTCTATCCCAAATTCAATTTATCATCAAGGATTTAGTGTACCAACCTCCTCGGGGAAAACATACAAGAATTCACTAAAACTCCTTGGAGACTCCTCTATCCTTATGCCTAATGATTTGGTATAATTTTCATCCACAAATGAATGAAGGGTGTCCATGTGCCATTTTTGACACCTGATAGTTCTACTTCAAATGAAAACTACATGTTGGAAATCTATGTTTGAGAATGTGAATTTCATCAAAAGTCATTCTATAAAATTATGTGCAGAACAAAACCAGCCGATGATGAGTATAAAATTTTAGGGCTATATATCATGTAACATAATTTCCACCCAAGGACGATACATCCCCATCAATAGTTCACATCCATAACACACATCAAACAAGCTGGTCTAGCCTCATGGTAGTGTATTCATTCATAGGGGAAAGAGAAGAATCTCTAAAAGAAGTCCTAGATCTTGGGATATAGAGGGGGAAACAATGGAGTGTGAAGATCCCAAATCTAAACAGGAGAAAAATGGGGACTAAATGATCTAATTGAACCTCTGATGATTGTATCCCATCTGGTGTGCGTACCTCCACATCATGCAACTGACCATGCCCAGCTCCCCTACCTCTATCCTGATAGCCGCCTCTACGGTCATGCTCAGGTTGAGGTCCATGAGCTCAAGTAATATCTTGAGTTTGTCCTCTACTTCCCTCATCTCCCCTTTCTGGAAAATAATCCTACTGTCCCTGATTTTGGAATAGCCACGCTGGTAATTGATGTTGGGGATAACACATAACATTTCTGCCTTGTCCAAACATAACTTGATTAGGATCTTGAAATTGTTCCTTAAGATGTATGTTAAATACACATATGAAACACTTAAAGCCCATTCCAATAGTAAAGGAATGGAAAACCTAAGTTTAAAATGGAATCAGGTGAGGTCAACTCCAAGGTAGTTGAAACTTGGAAGGTCCCAAACCGTAGGGAATGAAAATGACAACTCCCCTTCTTATGGAACCATGTTGGTTCCCTCTCACAATAAATCTCCCTAATAAGTGAATATTCACGATCAAATATTACTTCTAATTAACCACTATATACATTGGTAACATAAAATGTGTAACTTCATACTAAATCGAAGGATGGAGTGCCTCTTCAATATGCCTCTCTCGGTAATTCTCATCATGAAAATGCTTGGCGTAAGAGTGTGGAAGGCTCTTGAACATGATCCAAAGATCCTACACAAATATACTTCCTTGATAAAGGGATAATAACTTCTTCCTATTATCATCCTTTATGGTCAACATGAGGAACTCTTCTTGAAACTCCATGATGTTGTCCCATGAAACATGTTCCTCCCTCTTCTCACCAAGATACAACATCCTCCAATGATGCATAGATCCTTGAATATGACTAACCACCGAAGGGATCCAATACTCCTTCAGAGCTAAAAAATACTAAAAGTGATCTCCAATAATTCTTCCAACTCCTTATTTGCATATGAAAAACACTACCATCATAATTTTCTAAAGACTTATGCTGAAAATAATGAAACATCCTCAATAATGGATCATCATCCTCATCCAGGTCAACCCTTTGTCAATTAATCAAGCCACACAACTAAACTTCCACTTCCTGATCCACATGTAGATAAAGACCAAGAGCCATAATTAAAATGGAGTTAAGGATTTCCAATTATCAGTAGTATGTATTTTTTATGATATATTTAAATTAACTTTAATACATTTTATTGATTTTATCCATTTTTACATTTACCAAAAATAAAATATTCATGCAAAAACAGGAGTCATCATGATTCATGTACCTTTTTTAGGTATCTACCTGTAAACATTCACATCTCACAAGGTCATTCTATAATCTTAGTGTCCTAGCCCTAGATCAGGGGGGCCTTAAAATCCCATTCTATAGATTGTCACCCTAGATTATGTCACACACCAAGGTTAAGTGAAAAAAAATCCATACCAACCCTTTCATTCCCCATTGTGACTAACTTTGAACACTGCCATATCCCTCAAAAATCATATTTGATACCACTCTGTCTCAAAACCTCTCTCCATTGATATATAAATGAGGGGAGAGAGATAATGACACCCCGAGTACCTCCTCTAGTAGGCCCTGGGTTGGTGAAAATAACTTGGGGTGTACAAATATCAGAATATGAGAGGCATTATCATTTATAAGGAAACAATATTGGAAGATAGGATATATCATCCTTAGTCAACTTCAATACATATATATAATAAAATAAACCATCCCACATTGCATGTGTAAAAAAATGATAAATATAAATTTGTCAGGGTAAATACCCAAAAACAAAACTAGAGAAGTAACACAAAAATAGTCCAAAGCACCGAGCTAGTAACACCCTGCATGATCTACATAATCGCCATAGAAACATAAAAATAGTATTATATATGTTGGATGAGTATAAAAGTATTCTCAATAAGAAAAACCAATGTCTATCGTGAATAAGTGGAAGGAGCGTACTAATGCACCAATTAGAAAATAACTAATCCATAGAGATCCCAATATGTTTACTAGCCATAACTCTACCCTCTTCAAGGCTCATACAGGAAATGATGCATCCAAGTAATAAAATATAATATAAATCAAATTGATGATAAGACTAACATGAAACAATTACCTACTAATTATCCACTCTCATACCCTAATGAAAAATGTTATATAACTCCCACCCCTCTCAAATATATCACATCACATTCTTCACACACACACCTAGTCCACACATCACATCACGTCACATCACATCCCTCCTGCAGAAACCTTGGACATACATCACATCACATCACATCACATCTAATCTAAATGTCACCGAGGAAAATACCCCACAACTCAGACTGAAGTCACCTCTGACACCACATCACAAATTTCCTGAAGGCACTTGAGACATTATTTCCTAGAAGAGGGAGCTGGGAAGATAAAGTGGACATCCGTCCATCCTCTTTCCAATATGCTAGTAAAGACACCCCCAGGTGACTACATGTTTGTCTGAACATGGATCTTGACATGGGTAGGGTGCATGTATAAATAATAAAAGTGTACATTGTATACCTAAATATAAAGAAAAAGAACATAGAACCAACCTATATAATTACAAATAAAACAAAATCCTTGTCATGACTTTCCCACTTTAGTGACACCTCTAAATGCATAACATTGTACAAGAATCACACAATATGTAATTTATATTTTTTTCTTAAACTATCATTAATCCATTTTAGTGATTCTGTATTTCACACCCGTTCCATTTTCATGTTGGTCGTCTACTAAAATACAATCATCAATTCATCTATTTTACATTTTATTTAAAATAGTATCATGTAGTAATTCCAGTTGTTTGTTTTTATTCATTTTTTAATCTATACCATCTGGATAACTAACATAAAAGCAAACACAAAATTTATTATAGTGAAACAAAATCTCAACAGCCATGTCAATTCCCCTCTTCCACCGTCTTTAATCCCAACCCCACTACTCAACCATTTCTCATTCACTTACCCAAAAATATCACCACATATCCACCAAAAAACACATCATTACCATAGAAACTAACCAAAATCATCCCACACATTACAATATATATCATATCACATTTATTGATTTTGAAATGAAAGGGTATTTATTCAATTTCACTTCATTATATAGGTTTGTTATCGCAGACGCCATTGAATATTGAGGCTTTAATTCCCTTAACTAAATATATTAAGTTAACAATTAATTATTTATGATGATAATATTAAACCATGAAAAAAGAGGGCCCATGAAAAATAAGTATATAATAATAATTATACCAGTAGACACACCTTCTACCAAGTAATTATTCCAATACAATTAAAATATAAAAAAATCAAATTATATCAATTTGAATAAAACAGTAAGATCAAACATCATGTTCCCCTGACCCTTATTATTATTTTTATATGAAATAGATTATCATTAACGATTTATAATAAAAAATATATAAAAGGAAATGAATTATATTCCCATCCCACGTGATATAAATTCATGAAATATGAAGTGAATCCTACCTAAAAGAAATATTATTGACATAACCTTGT
This sequence comes from Viscum album, assembly GCA_963277665.1. Taxonomy (NCBI): domain Eukaryota; kingdom Viridiplantae; phylum Streptophyta; class Magnoliopsida; order Santalales; family Viscaceae; genus Viscum; species Viscum album. The sequence goes on along the minus strand of OY728132.1, from coordinate 295,106,809 downwards.
TCACCAAATAAGTGGCACACATATAGGAGTGGACTTCTTTAGGAGGGACATGAACCAAAAACTGCACCATGTTCTACGACTCTGAGGAAGAAGGTTTTTGGGACCCTCCATGTAAATAAAAAGAAGAAGGAAATAATAAAGGTATTATCTCTTCTTTAGAAGAACTAGATCTAAAACTAATGGGATTGAACATCTTAGTTAATCATAAAAAGTGTATCTCATTTAAACCACATATTTTAGTAATTTTAATAGAATTAAATCATTTTGGAAAATAAATATATTATTTATCCCATTGTAAAATCCCATAAAGAATTTACTATTTCATTAAACACATTTCTTTTCAAAAGAAATGTAAAAAGTGGAAACCTGAAAAATTGGAATATTCAGAAAAAATAAGGAAGACTATTGAAATCAGTCACCGCTAAGATGATTCATCTAAAGATGTGACACCTCTAGATGGGTCACCTCTAGATGAGTTAACACTAGAATAGTCACCACCAAAATGAGTCTCCACCATGTGATTTAGTTCCAGAAGAGCCTATTCTAGATGAGTCACCAACATACGATTCACCGCCAGACGAGTCACCCCCAGACAGGTCACTATAAGATGATTCACTTCCAGATGAGTCACCTCTATATGAGACATCTTCAAAAGATTCACAACCACATTGAGTCACTACTAGGATGATTTATAGTTAGAATAACACACATTTCCCAAAAACATAAAGGACTACCAGAGACACCTCAATGATTAGATGTTTATCTATGTAATGAGTTGTAAGTCTAGGACATTACAATGTATCTATCTGTACACTAGACCTGAACATTTTCTCAGGTGTGGGAAATATTTACTTCCAGAATTTCGAGATTAGTAAATATTATATATGCTGAATGAAAGGGATAGTGAAATTTAGATAAAAAGTATGATTGTTAAAGGTTTCATCAAAATTTAACCTGTATAACTGTTGACTTTATAATTTTCCATTCATTACTATAGAATATATTAGAACATACCCAACCATGAAGAAATGCCAATGAAAATTTTTAGGTATATGGGATAGATTAATGATATCTTTTCATGTAAAAATTTAAATGAATATTTCTATATGTAGGTTCTTTTTTTGGTAGGGAAAACCCTGATTCATCAATTGGTTTTTGAAATATAGGATGTTCTCTAGTAGTAAATATTAGACTTTGTATAGAAACCCAATTTTGATCTTCTTATAAGACTAATAAAATACTTATTAATAATATGAAATATGGATGAGGAATGGTAGTTAGGGTACTGAATTAGAGGCCTCTCAGTTAAACTTATAGAAATAAACTCAACAGATGGATCATTAAAAGATATAGATTCAAGGAGAATTTTCTATGTACAAAATCATTAATGATCCTATGATACTTTAAAAAATGTCTTATAATACCATAGCTTAAATGAAATCATTCCATTCCATTATGATGAGATTCCATTTGTTGATATATAGTCCTTATAAAATTTCGGATTATACATAAATGTTTTTTAATAATGCCTCTACGCCACCAATTTAAAGTGAAGGTGTAGGGATATTTAAACTACACATTGAGTTGATCAATAGTAATCACTCTACATGAGATATGTATTTTCATTTTCACATGGATATTTAATTAATGATTCTATAGATTGTTTCCTCATGGAATATTTGTTTGTGTTTACACTACAAAATGGTAATTGTATCATATTTAAAGGGAAATACACCACTACTCACACCTTGTTTCCTATAAATGTTGTAAATTATTGTCATTGAAACTCTATTTCCTAAAACAATGAAGGATTTATTATATCTAATGGATTTACCAACCATATATTCATTATGTCCAAATATGTATTTTATAGAATTTAATGATTTATTTTCAACCTCACAAATAATTGGTATATCATCATCATATATATGGTGAGAGTTTTTACAAATACCTTGATGATACACGATCCATATTTGGAGATCAATATTAATATTTTAATTAATTCATTTTTAGATATAATCCTCAATGATAGAAATGATGAGTCCTTAAAGAGGAAAACCCTTCCTAATTCTTCTTGAACATTCAAATAAAACTCTTTGGGATCTATTAATAAGGATGTAAATACTTATATAACTGATGATGGTTCTAATATCTTTAATGAATTTGGTATAAATCAAATATTTTTAGGGAAAAAATCATAAATATCTATATAAATGTCTCAAAATCCTAATAGATATCAATTTTCATAGAAAATATACCATTATTTTCTTTTCTTTTATTCTAGTTGACTCTTTTAGTTTACTTGAAAAATATTTATGAATTCACCTTCCTAGAAAATCCAAATTAACATGGAGTGATGATGTACCTAAAAAAGTTCACCATTTTAGCCAAAAATATATTACTGAATATTTTAGGAAAACTCTTACCAATTAAAACTGTACATAATTATTTGATGTCGAAGAAATATTCTTTCTTAATAATAAGTGAAATAATGTTGGAGTTCAATATGTATAGAATAAAATCATTGTCGAATAATTCCTTCACAACAATCACTATCTCATTATTTAAGAATTCTTAAAAGAACTATAATTATTTATTAGTGATACCATTAGGACTAGACGTGATGTCAATGTTGAGTGTGAAATGTTCTCTTATAATTTACCATACCAAAGGAGACCCTATGAGGACTTGATATTCAAGATCTTTAATTCAAGGATTGATTTTTATAATCATTTTATTGGTGAAATCAATAGTGTCATCATTTCATATCTTTTTATATTAGTCAACCACTACATTGTAGACTTCATTTTATTAGATGATGAGAGACCCATATAAACAGAGAGCCTTAACACCTCCCCCATTATTCGATGTTCATTTATTAAAAAAAATATGTTTATTCTATCAGTTATCTGTAACTATAATACTTTTATCATGATTCAATTAAGAATGTATTATATGAAAAGGATCCCATACCTCCTAAGCATGGATATCAACTCCTACGTTGAGTGAGGATCCTAGGTATAATTGGAAATATGGTAGCATGATATATTATTTATAGGAACTTTTATTTCATTATCACGGGTGTAAATTGATTCATTAATCCACTTCATTAATGTTCTCATGGCGGTTTTCAATTTTTTTCAATGACATGAGGGGAACATCCATGGGAGATTATTTTCTATGCTTTGTGTCTCCAAAAACATTATTGTATCTAGCCATCCATTATTTATTCTAAAAATATGGGGGATAAAATTTTCTACTACATAGAAGTGTCAATTACAATTGAGCTATGATATTAATTATTTTTGGGAAGAAATAATCATGAAACTCAAGTGGAATCACTTTTATAATAAACTAGAACAAGGAATATATCATGTATCCAAGCCTAAATAACATTCAGAATATATCAATTGCATGATAAATCACTAAATCAATTGGGAAATCAATAATCTTGCATTGATCATTGTACATTGAGAACTCATGGGACTCTGAATTATATTAACATTTTTTTTCTTCAGGTATAAGGACCATATTAAAGTCCCTGTGATGAATCCAATTATGATTCCTTCTTCTAGAAAATACCCAATTCCATCCATAACTGTCACGAACCTAATCTAGTCTCCGTTAAATCCAACACTCGACCCTATATGTGGTAGGGCCTCAAGGTAATTCCCTATCCCCCCGATCTATCACATGTTCCTGGGAATGATAAAAAATCAGCTGGGAATGTTTTACAAGAGTTATGATACATAATACATCCAATAACAATAAGTACACTGAATACGAAAATTACCAAACAAAAAATCCATAAATAAAATTTAGAACATAATAAAAGGTTTTAAAAATGACACAAGAGGTCAAAAACTAAAAATGTAGCAGCAAAAAACTGGCTATGGATGAACACAAGACAATGGATCATCACCCACGAGCATTCTCCACAACACCGCACCATGGAAGGAAACCAACAACCTAAGTCCCTATCTCCAAGGGCCTTTCCCTTAACTTCATAAAACATGATCACGTATACATACACAAAACAGTTTAATTATGGTGTGCACCATATCTCAGTTGGATACCCACCAAATATTCCACGTGACAAACATTATAATATATAAATATTACAAGTTTTTAAAAACAATGAATGATATAAATAGTTTATGAAGTAAAACTTTTAATGGAAAAAAATATCAAGGGTCAACATTAAAAAATTTATACATTTTAATAAAAAATATGAGCTACTAAATTTTCCATCCAAACACTCTATAAAATTATATTAAATATGAAATAGTCAATGCTCACTACCCACAGGAACCCCCTAGGCACTAGTTTATCGTGGGTCCCAGATAGCTCGTATCACGGTGTAAAAGTAACCAAATCAAATATATGTTCTTATGCATGAGACACTAGTATGGAACATAACCATAACCTTTTGGTCCCCAATCATCATACTTATAGTTTTTTTAGTGTTGTAAATTTCTAACATGCTATGTAAAATATGGGGAAAACTACTATGGATCACTAGAAAACTAGTACACGTCCGCCCACCTAGATACTCGAGTTTCCGCCATTGTGATCAAACCAGTTCAACATGTTATAAAATTTCATTTACATATATAAAATACCAGTTCAATTCATACACACTCAAAATAGTAGCTAAAAATTCCTTTCACCCTTCGTATAACTCAAATAAACACATAGAATTTCTATAAAAAATCACAAACTCTAACAAAACATTGAACATAATATCCACTTAAACCCACTATTTCAAAACCAAATTCATGCAAATAATATACCTAAATATAATTTTAATCACTAATACATTTTAATAAAACCAGTACATGAATTTTAAACATGTCCAATTAGTGTAACATGGATTGCACATGAAAAAAAACCCATTTTTACACAAAAATGATATTCAAAAATCATCTGCTTAATGAATGCTACCATAAATATTTTTCACAACCAACACAATGAAAGAGAAACATTAAAAAATTATAAATCCAAAATTCTAACTCATTCTAAAATTATTACACATAGAATCACCAACCAAATGTGTCAAAACCCTCAAATCATTGTGTGAAACTTAAATCGCACCACTGATGTGCCACAAGGGAGTGAAAATGAACCTAAAATTACAATATTGGAACATGAAACTCAAAAAACCCTAGGTAATAATTCCTAGCTTCATGAAATTTGGAGATTCAAGAAAAGTGGAGGAAACCTTACAGAAATTGAAGCAACTAAGAAGAAAACCAACATACATGAAAAACATTGAAGAAATTACACCCAATACAGCAATATTTGAATCTATATGAATCTAAAATTGAATGGTGGGTTATTATAAGGAAGTGAAGGTCAATTGGGGACTAAAATGGGAGAAATAATAAAAAATAAATGATTTATGAATGAAACCATTCCCTTTTCAAATATGGATGGTTTGAGAAACCATGACGAAATTCTTCCTAATCCATGATGAATATGAGCTAAAAGGAGGTAAAATTGATGATAGTGGTTCTCCTAGGGTTTGTGGGCTTGAGGGGGGGGTGTAATGACCAAAACATGTTTAAAAGTGACTAATATATAATAGAAATAAATTATTTCCTTAAATATGGAAATGGGCTTAGAGGTTGGCCCAATGACTGAATAAATCATCCAAATCCACCATATTTATTTATTCCTATGGGGTCCAAATGGTATGGAGGTTTGAATAGGTCTAGCGAGGAAAAGTTGGATTTTTAATGGTTGAAAAATGTTTAAAAATGAATGAGTTATAAAAGAAATTATTTGTTTTAAATCTGGAAATGGGCTCCCGATTTGGCCTAAATCATGAGGAAACCACTCGTTTATCCATAAATTCTTGGGAAACTACTACATACAAAGAAATAATAGAAATTAAGTGAAAATAAATTTAAATTTTTTTTAGGGATGTGAAAATTATCCCACCATTAAAAAAAGTATTCCCTAATAAAGTCATCTTGAATCTTGATAAGATACAAGAAAGAGAAACTTCTCTTCAACGAAAAACATTCACTCCCATGTGTCATACTCATGAGTCCCATACATCCATAGGTCTCAAAATAGATGGATTTTCTTCCCTCAAAAAAATTATTAGGATTCCACAATACATAATGGTCACTCAACCACAGATAGATATGGTTCCAACTCCAACTCTTCCAAACTCAAATCATGGGATGGGTATGGATTGCATTTCTTTAGCTGGGAGACATGTAACAAATCATGGATCGATGTCAAATGAGAGGAAAAAACTAACCTTTATTCCACCATAAAAATCCTATTAATGATTTCAAAAGGTCCCACATACCCTGGTGTTATCTTCCCATCCATACCAAGATAATGATGACCCAAAAGAGGTGCAACATTCAAGAATACATAGTCACCCAAAAAAACATCAAATCTATATTCCTATATTGATCATAAGAATTATGTCTACTCTAAGATGTCAAGAACCATTGTCTAATCAACTGATCATTGTTTTAAGTCTCCTACACAATACTCGGACCCATAAGTGAGTTCTAAAACACGTCCACCCATCACAAATGAGATTGACACAGCTGGCCATAAAGCACCTCTAACAGTTCCATCTTAATTAAGGATTCAATGATATTATTACAGGAAAACTCTACCTGTCCTAACTGTAAATTCAATAAACCACTAAAATCCAACAGACATTCCTAAATCATGTCTTTCAGAACATGATTAGCCCGCTCCATCTAACCATATGTTTGAAGGTGGTATGTCATACTCAACCTAATCTAAAACCCCAATTCCTTCTAAAGGCCACCCCAAAACAGATAGGTAAAACAAGGGTACCTATCTGAAATGATGGTTGATGGCACAACATGGATTCTCATAACTTCATACACTTAAAAATGGCCCAATTCATCCACTTTGGTCAAATAGGTGATCAGAATGAAATGGGATGATTTGGTCAGATGACCAGTCAATAACTAGATAGCATCAATTCCCCAAGAAGTATGAGGCATGACAACAATGAGATCCATGGAAACCTTGTTCTACATCCAGGTAGTAATAAGTAACTGATGGAGAAAACCTGAGGGAATTTGATGCTCTGATTTAACATGATAACATGTATAGAATCTCAATACAAAGTCAATTATGTCCCTTATCATTCCTACCCACCAGAACTGGTAGCAGACATCATGATAAATCTTGGTGGCACTAGGATGGAAATCCCACTAACACTAGTGGATTTCCTATATCACCACACTCTGCAAAGAAAAAGGGACCAATAAGCGGCCCTTTAAGCATAAGATACACTCGGTGGATGAAGACTAATCCGAATACAAATCCACGCCATGAAGAAACTACCTCGACCACTGACATAACACATCACTGGGGTGATCTTAATGAATCAAATCCATATGACAATGGGTCAACTGAACGCTTTCTAGTAATGAACTTCAACTATTCTCCTTTGTTTCCACTCGCACCTCCACTTATACTCTTATGCTCAAGGAATCATCCACCATGTTACCCTTCCCCAAGGTATAGATGATAAAGATTTTGAACCCCTGCATGTAATCTCTCTAATGATGTTACCTTAGGTTGTGCTCCTTTTGTGAGAAGATGTATGCAAATATATTGTGATTAGAATAGACCAAAAATTTCTCCCCAAATATTTAGTGATGCCAAGTCATCAATGAATGCCTCAAAACTACTAGATCCATGTTGTGGGTCAGTTAATTCATTTAGTTTTGTCAGATTAATTGGGATACATAAGACACCATGTGATCATCCTATATAAGAACAGACCATAGACCCATAACTGAGGCATCACAATACACCACATAGCCCTTTCTTGATTCTAGAACGCTCATCATAGGGGTGGTAATAAACCACCTCTTCAGATCCTCGAAGGATACCTGACATTTTGGGACTCAAAAAAATCATCTCCCCCTTCCAGGTGAGCATGTTCATGGGAAAAACAAGCTAAGGGAAATCCAAAACAAACTGCTTGTAGTATCCTACCAAGATGAGGAATCTCCTGATCTCAAACATGTTCTTCGTCTTCTCCTATGAAATCACTATAATGATCTTCTCGAGGTCCACTAAAACTCCCAATTATGATATCACATGCTCGAGAAACATCACCTCCCTTATCTAGATGGTGAACCTGGATAGTTTTGCATAGAGGTGATGATCCTGAAATGTTCCCAATATGATCCTCAAATGATTCTCATGCTCCTCCTCAGATCTAAAATAAATCGGGATTTCATCCCTGAATTCCACAACAAAATAGTCGAGATACTGGTTGAACACCCTATTCACAAGTTCAATAAAGGCCACTGGAGAATTGGTCAATCCAAATGGCGTGCCGAACAACTCAAAGTGGTTGTACCTGCTTTTGAAGGATTTATTAGGTATATCTGCCTCATTCACCCTGAGTTGGTTGTAACCAGAATTCATGTCTATTTTAGAAAATTACTTTTCCCCTTCAACTGATCAAAAAAATCATCTATTCTGGGAAAATGATATTTTTTCTTGGTGGCTTCCTTGTTCATATTATGGTAATCAATACAGAAATGGAGGGATCTATTATCCTTCATCGCACACAGAACATGAGTATCCAAAGGAGAGATGCTCTGGAGAATGAATCTTCTTGAGTCTAAATCGTCCAACAATATCTTAAATTCCATCCACTCAATGGGTTCTATATGATACGAGGGAAGAGATGTCGATTGTGTTGTTGGTGGCAAATCGATCATGTACTCCATATATTTCACATAGGGTAAGATAGAAAAATCATGTGGAAATACCTATGAGAACTCATCCACTACATGGGGTAACCCACCCTCAAAAGCACAAGCATCGTCCTCTAGAACATGTGATGAAACGTGGAAGACATGATTTTACAACTCCAAGAGTGGAAGTCATGTCGGACCCGAGTGAGGGTCAAATTTTCCATGAAAATCCCGATGGCTGTCATCAGGTGTTGTGGAACTCAACCACCGCTTATATCAATCGATGTGTGCCTGAAAGTGCACTAACCAATCCATGCATATTATTATGTTAAAAAGATTCTTATCTAAGGACAAGAGGACCAACTCTATCTCTACCCTGACATAGTAAGTTCACAAGACGGGCACCTGAGACCCTACTCATTCTTACCCAGTGGCGTCACCAACTCCATCACAACGGTTAATAACTTAGTTGGAAAATTCAGCAACCTCACAGAACTGGAAGATATAAATTAAATAGAATAACCTATATCAAAAATAGAAAAATCTATAGAAGTTGAAATGAAGATGGTACATCAAACTGTTGAAGGCCCCGCATATGATCATATTAGTACCTGATCCACCACATGAATATGCCTACTCTATGCATAAGAATGGATTCTTTCATGTGTATATATACTTAACTGTATCTTCTCTAAAAATGACATGACACAACTACTAAATCCACCAAATGGAGATCCCCCTATCGTCGATGGCTCAGACTAAGGTGGAACTCCCCTGGAATCCACTGATCCTGCCCAAATATGGCATGGACATTCCATCATAAAAAAAACACAACTAGTGTCCTATACCTCTATACAGATAGCATAGATTACTAAGAGATGTGCATGCTAGTCAGGTGTGCCATATCCTCCCACACCGGTGTCATAGAATATACCTTTCATCAGAAGAAACTATAAAAACTTCTCTAAAGGTTGTCCTGAACAACCAAACAACTTCTTCTTCTCATCCTCTCACATCCATTTCTTATCAGAAGAATTTCCATTTCCCATCACTGAAAGTGCTCCAAAGAAACCAAATCTCCCCTTGAAGAAAATATCAAGCATACAAGCCTGAACAAACACCTCAGAATAAGTCCTCATCCTGAATAAGAAAACCTCGGAATATATCTTTGGATTCAAACCCATCTCAAACTTTTAAGCCTTCATCTTCTCATTGGAGAACATTTTAAGAGAATATTCATCCATCTTAGAAAAATAGTTAGCTTAATTTATCACAAAAAGGACCCCTTAAAAAACTCCAAAAAATCATGAGATCAACAAATACCCAAAATTAAGGGTAGTACTGGTCATTGAAGGAAACATTCATGTCCTTAAAACTCATCTATTCAGGCTTCCAATCCTCTTCTTCCGGGGTTTTTTGCTACCTCGGAAAGTAGGATTCTTGTTCATTAGAAACTCCTGGGATTTTTCCTTCTTTGGACTAGAATCCTCTTCCACAGCTAGAGTAGAAACAAGATTCTCTCCCTATCCTACGGCATGGAGAACCCTAACCACAGCTTCCACCATCCTTTGATCAATCGGTGAGGGAGAACTCTCTCTGTCATCTACCCATGAGTTCATGGGAGGTTTTGGGGGAGGCATATTGTTAAAAAAGGAAACAGTCACATGAAAAATAATGAGTAAAAAAATTATAAAAAATTTCAGCAATTACATCACATATAAATAATTCAAACAAATTACAAAAATGAAGTAAACATCATTTCATTCCCACCCAATGTCTATGTGAGGTCTGAAGCCCACACATACCACCAAGAAGAGAAGTTTAAAAAACAATCCAAACATCTCTTGGAGACTCAAGGTTTTTCACAAGAGGTACTGACCATTCTCTCTACTCGTAAAAAAAACACTAAGCCCTGATAGTCCAAGCTCTTTTATAACTAGACTCAACCCAAAATAGTAATTTCACCTAAGAAGATAAACCACATTGATACCATTTAATCACTAACCAAATCGAGTCTCCATTAAAACCGACACTCGACCCTATCAGTGGAAAGGGTTGAAGGAAATTATCTATCCCCATGGGCAGTAACAAGTTCATTAGTATGATAAAAATTGTGTTTTGAATGTTTTACTTGAGTTAGGGTACATAATACATCAAATAAATATGAGTACAATAACTCTGAAAATTACCAACCAAAAAATCCTTCAAAAATATTCAGAATAATATAAAAATATTTAAACATGACAGGAGATGTACAAAACTAAAAATTTGGCAGAAAATATTCCATTAACCACCACATGACAAGGGATCATCACCCATGAAATATCTCTACAACCCCACACCATGTAATGAATCAGTCAACTGGAGTCGTTGTCTCCAAAGACCATTCCCTTACCTGAATTTGGCAATATCAAGTCTACATGCCCCCAAAGGTTTGAGTAGGGTGTTATCCTATAGCCAATAATATACCACACAATTATTCTATGTTACATGCATTATAAGATAAAAATCATTAGTGTTTTTTAAACAAGAAATTGTAGCAACAATTTCTGAACATCAGATTTCAATGGAAAGTCGTTTTCAATGGCTAATATTAAATAATGAATAAATAAAAATAAAACAAGTAAGATACTAAATTTTCCAACAAAACACTCCGTAATCAAATGTAAAATAACAAATAGTCCTCGAGCACTAGTCACGAGAACTTGCATCGGAAATATTTAACTGTGCGCCCCATGTACCTCATATCTCTGTCTAAATTAACCAAATCAAATATCCATTCTCATGCCCAAGCCACTAGTAGGTAACATAACCATAATCTAGTGGTCCTCAATAATCATCTTAATAGTTTTTCAGTGTTTCAAATGTCAAACATTCTAAGTAAAAGAGGGAAAACCTCGCTCTGGATCCCTATCATACTAGTACATGTCCTCCCACCTAAATACCTAGGTTTTCCTCTTTGTTCTAAAACATGTTCCACATGTTATGAAATATGATTTACATATAAAAAAACTAGTTTGTGTCATACAAACTCAAAATAGTTTCTAAACATGTCTTTCACAATTCATATAACTCTAATAAATAATTAGAATTTATGTAACACAATTTCACAATGTATATCAATATATTTCACATAAAATCCACTTTAAACCCCAAATTTAAAACCAAATTCATACCAATAATACACCAAACCAAAATTGGTAGAACTAAAACATTTTAATAAATCTGTACAATAAATTTTAGATTAACTCTAATTGGTTTATCATGTATTTTACATGAAAACACCATTTTCACACAAAAATGGCATTTCAAAATCAATCTCTTAACAAATGCTACAAAAAATACCTTTTCACCAAACACAATGAAAGAAGTACATTATAAAAATATAAATTCAGCAAGCCTACACATTCTACAATGCTTTCACATAAAATCACCAACCAAATTTATCAAAACCCTCAAATCCTTTTGAAAAACATCAATCTAACCTTCACCACACCACAATAGAGATAAAATAAACATAAAACACAATATTGGACCAATAAAGTAAAAAATAAAAACCAAGGTATGAATCATTATCTTCTTTACATTTGGAGATTAAAGAAAAACAAGAGAATCCTTATGGAAATGGAGGGAACTAAAAGGAAACTCACTTAGATGAGAATAATTGAAGAAATCTCCAAAATACACCAATAGTTGAATATCCATGCATCTAATATTGAAATGGAGGTTTGAAAAGGGCTTCGGAGGTCGAGTGGGGACTGAAATATGGAAAAAATAATAAAAAATGAATGATTTATAAATGGAAAAAAAATTTGTTGAAAATCTAGATGATTTGAGAAACCTTGTGAAAATTCTACCTAAATCTTAATGATGATGAGATACAAATAGGGACAATAGAAAATCAGGGATCTCCTAGTGTTTCTCAGATCGAGTGATATTTGGATGGACTATTTTTTTTAAAATGAATGTGATATAAATGAAATATGTTATATCCTTAAATATGGACGTGGGAGGACATGTTGGCCCAATCCATGAATAAATCGCCTAAATACACTATGTTTATGAGTTCTTAAGGGTTATAAATGTATATGTCAGTTTGGATAGGTTAGTGGAGAAAAAGTTTGAAGTGTAATGGGTGATTTTTTTGAAAAACTATGGAGTTATTAAAGAATTTTTTTTAAAATCTATTAATGGGATCATTGTTTGGCCTAAATCATGAAGAAACCACCCATTTCTCCAAAAATACATGGGAAACCCCCACATTCAAAAAAAATAAGATTTAACAAGAAAATTAACATTAAAATAAGTCATTTATGTGACAATAATACCATTCTACTGATTTAGTATAGATGATAAACATATGAAGGAAATGGTGATGCCATGTCCCTATGGGAGAAGAGTCACTAGGGTCCCCTTCTGTAAGAGTGGTGTAATATATATTCACATTGTAAGACCCATAAGAGTTCGATAACTCTATTATAAGAGTTATGAGTAACAAATGTATATCCATGTGATTCAAATTAATGTCCTCCCACTTACAAAAACAATGTATATATCACATCAATCCAAATTGGGGGGGGGGGTGGTAGGTCACAAGAAACTGTCTACAGCCTATGATCATAGGGAACACACAAGACAATGATTGTTCCAAAATATAAAATTAAATTTTTAGTGATTTTCTTCTTGTTGTAGGTCCTCCCTAGTGGGGGACTTCCTTTTTATATTTCAAAATTGGTCCTCCTTATCTATTCGTTCTCCACTTGGGGGATGAACTCCCAAAATAAATTTCACTACCAATTGATTCCTCATTAGAATTATGATTTAGGTTAGCAGGATGGGTATACTCATAGTTAATTTCTTATAAATTTCCATTTAAGTTGGTGATTATTTCATGGACTTCATTATTTTACTAGGATCTTCTTCAAGTGTCATCTTCCTTTATGGATTGAAATAAAACAAATTGTATAAATGGAAATTCAAGGGTACAAAGGTTGTCACAACATTTTTATGTTGTTTTAAAACACATTTAACACTTCTCAGTTATATAATTTTCATCATGAGATATCTTCTATATTACCTTATATGGTGTCATCACGTGATATATAAAGCCATCAACCATAATCATGCACTGTGGAAACATATCAGTTTATAGTCTAGACCTGAGTGTATCCTCTTACCCCAAATGAAAATCTATCTTCATGATAACTTCATTTGTTGATTCTTGTGTAACCCTAATATATAACACCTCAGAATAGGAGGTGTTGATATCCATGAAAAGGCATGTTGTAAGGTAATCAGGGTCAAGAACATACTTGGACGCAACCTATTTCCCATTCTAAGAACCCCTGCCTGCGATCTACCAATGTGCACTCATCTGTTCCCCAAACATATATCATCTCTATAGATTTGTATTCTATACACATTTTTTATTCTTTTATGGCCTAATTAGAATCAAGTTTAGTTTTGTATATATCCTTTTTCCACATATTGAGATCCCTTACCCTTAGTCCCATTGTAGGTCCTACAAATCGTGATTACAGGAGGGGTGTGATCCAAAGAAGTTTTTTATCTTTCACCACTTACAATATCACAATCAAAGTAACTATTTCATTTTATATCATATTAATAGTAAAAATAAAGGTTGATATATCATGGTATAGTCCCTTCTTAACCAAGATGGTTGATCCATAAGTTTCATCCATATGAATGATCCCTTATGCCGAACCCCATTGTTTCGAACCTTATCTACATATCAATGGGAGGAATCCCCGAGATCTATTTTATAACTTTACATGGATTTATTCTTCCAATTCCTCTTCTCTTACTACAAGTGGAATCATCATTCCCTCTTTCAATAAAAAATTAACAAATTTCTCCTATTACATTCAGAAGATATACATACACAAAAACTAAAATTGATGAATAATTTCAGATTCGTATCATAATGTATCAGATGGTTAGTATTATTATGTATATTTGTGATGTAAACATGTTTGAACATAGTTGAAGAAATTTTAATTTCAAAAAAATCCTTACATAGTGGCCAAATCTATTACTATATGTTTTCTTATCCAGTATAATATTTTTTCCAGCATATGAATCATATATCATAATGGATTCTCAAGTGCCAATATTTCCAATTAACATTTCAAATATGAAACCATTTATTGGTGTGTGAGTTATTTTATGTTATTAAAATAAATTTATTGATCCAACTCATGTATTCTATGGAATATAGGTTTTGGAAAAAAATACATATCCTTAGGCCCTTATCACGCATTCATCTAAGGGGAAGACAATATGATAACAACAAAATCAAATAGAGGTTATCTTCTTATTGTAAAATCCCTATATCTACATCATAAATTGAGTTAAATCCTTGAATTTCCAAAACCTCTGACCTTTCTGCATCAAAATACTTTTTAGGATATAAAATGTTAAGAATTTTATACTTTCTTCTGTCACATAGTGATTAGAAATGACACGTGAAGTGAAGCACTTTTTGATAACCATTCATTGGTAAGGGATGACATAACCCATGAAGGAGATGATGAAAGCTAACATAATCACCTCTGTAATTTTTTTGGAAGATATTAATCAATAGGATTCACACCACTATTTATAGATTTTCCACACATATATGGAAAATATCATTGTAGAAAACATGATATAAATGATTTAGAAATAGATCCAAGCTAATTGAGTTTTTTGTGTCTTTAATCTGCACAAAATTATCAGTTTTCATAGTTTTGAGAACTCCCTCATTCCCCTTTATATTTCATGTCTAAAATAATATTTATTATGGATTTATATACAGTTTTATTTATGTATTTACATTAAAAACCTAACTTTCATAAAATAATGAAATAGATTGAAATGAATTATATTCCAATGCTAAATAAATCAACTCTCCTTGGGATAATTTTCTAATAAAATTTACAAGAATATTATGTAATGAAAATACTCAAATTATGGAAGGGAAAGTTCATTAGTAATATATATTAGTGATGAAAATTTAAGAAAATTCAAATTAATGTTTCAGTGTAATATGGTCAAGGATGTCATGATAGACTAAAAAATTTATCTAAACATTATTTGACTAATAGAAAAAATATAAATGAAGTTAAATAATATATAGAAACAATCAATGATGTTAAAATCATTAATTTAATATTGAAAAATTTCCACCTCATGTCAAATTGTAGGTTCTAATGACTAAGGAAAAGGATCAATATATAAATATGATTTATGAAATTTAAATAAATATTATAGTATAAGATATGTGATTAATGGGAATAATCCAATGTAAATAAATAGTTTTATTGATATGGAATTTATGTCATTGGTTTTTCTCACTTTAAATATTGAATTTAGAGATATGTTATTCCATTATGGGGAGTCATTCACATACAATAAAATTAATAGCTTAAATGAAGAGTAAAAAATAAATCCACCCTTAATAGATATTAAATTTTGATAAATAAAGCACCATAAAGATATGTGTACCAATAAATTCTAAGACTAGGAGGAAGAGGATTAATTTTTTATCATGTTTAAAAATTATGTGAGTGGAAATAATTACATGGAATAAATTTTCAATAATAATTTTTCATTCATGGGAATGATTCTCATCAGAGGAATTAGAAATTGATTAAATTTAGATCTTTAAAATACCTAATGTGGATGTTCATGTAGTTATCATTGACTTACTAATTTTTCACGAAAAATATGTATATAGATAATCTAATTATGGTTTTTTCATTGACCCCATTATAAAAATACAATTATTAATTTTCTATTATAGATATCATTGAAAATTTATAAATTTATGAATAATTACTGCTAACTAATATGAAGATGAGGGTTTCGTTTTATGTAAACCATGATTAAAATAACATAAATAAAATAAATAATATCATCATTTCAATAATTCACGCAAGAAATATCCGCACACCCAAAATAACGAAAGGTTTAGTGTCTTTCATACTAGATACATAAGTAGCATAATACATAATCAAAACTTTATAACTATGAAATTATATACACTATATTAGATATATCATATGATATAATCATCGCCATTATATATGTAAATGAACCATAAGATAAGGGTGAACTTGAATACCTAGTAAGGGATTGAATTTCAACATCTAATAAATATTAGATAATAATCAAATTATAAAACAAGGAAAGAATAAAATTTAATTTAAAAAGATCATATAATAATATTAAATGTTTATAAATATTGATAGAAAGTGATGTAATAAAAAATCGGAAACCATTCCCAATATGAAAAAAATATGGAATATTGAAAAATTAAACAAGATTCAATGGAAATATGTAATGTAATATAGAAATATGGTACGTCATATAAATAATTAATCATTTAAAAACATTATTATAGTAAAATTATATCATTTTGAATAAGAAAAATTCATATCCTAAAAGATGTGAATAAACAAAAATACCAACAATTCTTGTTACGAACAAGAAAATTTTGTATTATTCTTATTGTGGATAAGTAAAATTTACAGACATTGGTTTTAAAAAAAATAGCCAAAAATCTTATTTTGATCAAGATAAAATATTACACATTATGTTCGGAAAAAAATTATGCTTTATGTTGTGAAGAATATTTTTTTCCACACATCATGTTCTGAAGAAAAACATTATCATGAATAACTACATTTTATCATGAGATATAGATCATTAACCAATGAATTATAGGGTGGTATAAGACCTTAACTAGAATCATGTGTAAACAATTATTCCATTTAAAAAATTATTCATAAGATTATCAAAACATTCCTATAGAAATATATCAGGTTTGTTAAAACATTCAAAAAATCAGATAAAATGAACTTAATTAATCATATAACATCCAAAATATGATTTTCCAAAAATACATATCATAATATTTTATAATGGGTGATCATAACTTCACATTCATAAATATCAATCATCATGTGTATAAAATTTTGAAAATACAAATGTTCTCATAAAACCACTTAAAAATTGAAGTAAAAAACAATTTCAAAAAAATTGAATGATAACAGAACACATTTGAAAAAATTATATCTAAACAACATTTCAATTAATAAACAAATGTTTTTTAAAATAATAATATAAAAATTATGGAAATTTTTTACTTTTAAAAGTATCATTGATAATGATAAAATGAAAAAAAAAATACCTCAAAAAATAGAAGGGAAAATACATTGAAAACATTTACTATTTAAAGTATCATTAATACTATGGCCTGGAAAATAGAATAATATTATCAAAAATTAAGTGATGATACATTAAAAATATTTAATTTTCTAATTTTAATAAATAATGGATTGTCACGACCAGACCCAATGGGGCTCGATCCGTGAAACCCCAAGCCCGCCTCCAATATTCTAGGGGCTAGCGTCTAGCGTTGAGTAGGCTATCACACACATGGTAGGCATTAGCCTAAAGTACCTATAATCATGCACCCACAAACATCTCCATGAAATAGTGCAGAGATAAGTAAAACTCAAAAGTATAATGTAGGCATACAACTATCCCAACTAGAGTGCATCAATAGTACAAAAAGGGAAAAATAGGGCCCACAAAAAGAAAACTACAAAGCGCATCCAACCTGCTCTGAAGAAGGGGAACACTGCCACAAACACCCGCCAGAAAGCTCCCTCAGCACCGCACTGGTAAACAACCCGGTCAGTCTCGCTCACTCAACTCCACCTGCTCTGGGTCCTCTTGGGACTCCTTCGAAAGGCATGTGTTCTGCAAAAGACACAAACATGTGCGGGCAAAGCCCGTGCAGGGGTGATTATAAAAATACTCAGTAGGCACCCCAAAAACCCAAAACAAAAGAGATCAAGTGAAAGGCAATTGTCTACTCATCCCAACCAGATGGAACCCAGACGAGAGAGAAACTCCATATTGTGACTATCCTAGGATAAACACAACTAGTACTCTCATCTCAGGTGTACTCCCATACATACACCTTGAATAAACCAGATATACTCAACTCACGCACCAAGGCACAAGGGGTACTGACCTCATCACCAGCAACTCTCCACAACTAGGAGAGCACACTCCATGTCATTGTCATCCCAGATGACACTTGTCTGAGAGATACACTCCATCGGGTTTCATACAAACATCTCAGATGCTCACCTGAGAGATCCTGCTCATCGGATAGTGTCACTGAGGAAAAGTATGCTAAAACAGCAAGAAAAAAAACTCCTCGGATATGTGATCTCTCCTTGGTCCACTAGGGGATACTGGAACACACACTAGTAAATGAAGATCTCATAGATAGGGGATCACTCCTAGGGTCTACTAGGGAATACTGAAACCCGATTTGGCATTTGTATATCTCACTGATGTGGGATCACTCCCAAGATCTATTGGGGGATACCACAACCTGGTCTGGAATTTGTAGGAACATGTCACTTAGATAGAGGATCTTCGCCCACGTAATGGTGGTCGCGAGTATACCAGAACACTATCTGGTATAACTCGCGATGTAAGGGATCAAACTAATGATGCTGCAACCCTACCAAAACCACACGCTGAGTAGGGGATCGTATAACCAATGATACCACAACCCTACAATAAACCACATGCTGAGTAGGGGATCGTATACCCGATGATGCCACAACACTACTGAGCCTGGCCCATTGCATTGGGGATCATATTCTCGATGATGCCACAAACCCTACGGGGTTAACCTGCTAGATAGGGGATCGTCACCGGTGGAAAAGCGGTAACAACGATACCAAGAACCCGATCTAGGGTAATGATGCTAGAGGATCCCGCTCCGGGCCCACTGGAGGGATGCCACAACTCTAACATATTAAACATTCCATCGAGAGGATCACAAGACTATATTATGGTTGTGATGTTGTGCAAACCCTCGTAGGAACGATCCAAGGGAGTACCCTCAACCACTATTGGTCCAAACATCGCTAACCCAAGAGACCAACAACAATGACACACCACGCATCTCCAAGGTCGATATCAAGGCCACCATCGCAATCCACACGGAAAAACAAGTAGGATAGGCTGCTTACTTGCCCAAAATGGAAAACAGGTGAAAACAACACTATTCACTATAGATTTCCCATGCAGGTCCCACACAATGATCCCGAAACACATCAAGAGGATCATACCACTGCGATACCCTCGGAAAAACACATAGGATCGACTATTTATCTGCCAAAATCGGACTCCTGGTGCCAAATTTGCGTTTCTCCGCAAACTCCAAAACCCGGCCTCATGGGGGCCGCACCCCAAACTCGATCCCAACACATGGAAACCATCAATAAAAGTCTGATGTACCATCAGGGTCTCAATGACATTGATGGCACGTCAATCAGATGCTCCAAGTAGAAGTTACGACAGCCCAAAGTTGAATAATAATAAAATATTATTATTTTATTCGACGTTTCAAGCTCTCGAGCATTGATCCCCAACATTAAAATTTCCCGAACCCACACCAAAAGGTTTGCCTCATCACCAGGTTCATGTCTCCGCAAATGGCACGCGAATCTGACTCCTTTATTACAAGAAACGTGGGATTAAAAACCCCCGTGTATAACAAAGGGGCCAGACCGGCCCGCTACCGCGCTTCGGTAGCTGGGCCGGCAAACCGCTGCGGTTCCACTGGGGGCACCCCGGCGGTCCGTTTTTGTGATCTGAAGGTACCGAAATGACACTCGGAACGCAATCTTCCCTATGATGACATCAAAACAAAGCAATTCTCAACAGAAACGGGATCAGTGGATTAAAACTCAAACCACCTACCTCGAGGGATAAACGCTGAAGCTTCGGGTGCAGAACGACGCCGGAAACGCCCTGAAGCTCGATCCACTAACTATAGACACAGAAAATGGACAATTCCATCTTGAATCGGCGAGGAATGGATAATGGGGGGTGGTTACTTCTGTTTTGTGTAGGAGGTGAGGGAGGGGGAGTGAATGGTTTTTATTTTTTTTATTTAAAAACCTCCATTTAAAAAAATGCCCCGAACAGACCTCCCAATGTGAAAGAAATTAGGTCACCCCTAAGGTAAACTTTCCTTTCTAAACACAACAGAGGACTTCAAATTGGGATTTGAGTCTCCTTTCAGATGTTATTTGAGCTGACGCTCGTAACTAACCTTTTCCACTCATTTAAAAAAATGCCCCTGGTGGCGCTTTCCACCGTAGGCCCGCGCCCGTAAAGTTTACACCCAGCCTAGGTTAAACAGCATGTTCTGGACGCAACTGTGCCCTTCAATTCCCATTCTGAGCTACCTTTTGGAAGATATCACACCCCTGCCATGTGCATAGTATAAAAAACTTAATATCTTTATAAAACTTATTACGGGAAGACCGGGCCTCGGAATTGCATGCCGTCTTTGCACCTAACTCTGGAATTATTCATAGAAATATTCCAAAGTTTGACAGGGCCCTATCCTAAGTCGCTACATCCCCCCTAGAACTTTTCATTCCCTAAAATCCCTAAGCTCAAGGAAAGCAATTGGACTCTCAACTGGGTCTCCCACACCAGCGAGTTCTCCAAAAAACACCCATTCCCGAACACATAAGTCAGAGGGACTCATCTACCAATCCTCAACCAAATCCACTTTGGGCGGCACTGACTCTCCCACACGGTTTTAATCGCGTCACAAAAATGCATCTTGGTGGGGGAAGGATCTCTCTTCCTCCCGCATTCGAAGCACGCTGAACAACACCCACATAGGGTCTTACAAATGCCCTGAACAAAAACTAATGAAAGAAAAGTAAAGGAAATAGTACTGCTAAACGTTGTATATCAAACTACTGCAGAAAGTAGAAAGGACACAAGGCATACCTCTATCAATCCACGGAGCCTCTGGGTCAATGACCTCTAGGGCATGTAGCTGTCCTCGCCCTCAGCCACCAGCTCCCTGAGATTGGCATGGACCACCTGGGGGTGGGGGTGGGGGTAACTGATACTGCCTACCACCTCCTCTTAATGCACCAGCTCCATCGCTATGTTCGCCGCCCTGCGAACCTCCTTTCTTGAGTCACTACCTCTACCAAGGAGGTCTATCGACCGACTCCCTCTCAGCAGTACGACGGGTCGGAAAATCTCTAGAATAATGTCCCTGAACATCGAAAGTGTAACACTACCTCTCCTAAGGCTGCGCAAAGCTGGCCTGCGAGCCCTGGGACTTAGATCCTCCATCCTGGGGTCACCTCCTGAAATGTCGGCCACGTCCAGACCCATGAGTCTATCATCGGCTACCATATGTAGATCTGACTGATGAGGTCTCATCTCTCGAATGTGCAGCACTAACAGGAAGGATCTGTTCATCTAGAAATCTCTGCACCACCAATGCTTTCTCCAACACTCCAGAATAGGTGGGTAGGCACAAGGAAACCACGCCTGCTTAGATGTCACTGCAGAAACCCTGCTTAAATGACTGAGCCCTAAAGAACGGGTCTCGAACCATATCCAGGGAGTAGCGCAACAGGTCCATAAACCTCGCCGAGTACTATGAAACAGTCATGGCCTCCTACCGAAGTTGTATAAGCTCCTAGATCCTCACTGACCTCAGCGTCACGAGATAGAACTCCTCCCTGAAGAGCCGCTCAAACTCTGCCCATGTGAGTGTCTCCTCTTCATGGGACTATGTCACCTAGTTCCACTATTGCATGGCCAAACAATGCAGAAGGCTCGCTTCTTGGACCACCATCTGATCTGGGGGTGTCCTCACCAGGAAGAAATCTCCTTTGACTACTTGGAGCCAGTCATCAACTGTTTGGGGGTTCTGGAGCACCCCGAAACCTCGTAGATCGTTTCCTTTGGAAATCGTGTTGTGCACTCTGCCTGCGCGCAACCTCATCCTACAATATCGGCACAATCAGCTGCTCGAGAAGTGGTAGCTTAACTGGCGGGCCACCTGGATGGAGAGCCTCAAAACCTACACCCTGTTCTATAGCCTCTACATGTGGATGATCATCACCACAATCCTACTGCAAAACCCTCGCTGGATGTCGTTGTGCAAGAATCCTGAAATATATTCAAGACGCACCACATTCAAAGAGTATATCTAGATAGATGACTCAAGAAGGAGAAGAAAAACCCAAAAACCCAGTCCTATATGATGCATGAACCATTATGTCCCTACGACTAGTGTACGAATGTCCTGAGTTGAAAGGCAGGTTGTCAGAGTCCTGGTGAATGGATACGTCAGCTGCTGCACCAACACTGGAGTCCCTGGCCTGAAAGCCGAACTCGAAACATCCTAACACTGCCGCCATGCAACCCAAACCAAACTCACAGCTAGGACAGCTAATCTCTGAGATCTCAAAGGTGGAACCTCATTTGATACCACTTTATCACGACCAGACCCAACGGGGCTCGAGCCACGACACCCCATGTCCTCCTCTAATAGGCCAGGGGCTAGCGTCTAGCGCCGAGTATCCTATCACACACATGGGAGGAATTAGACTAATGTACCTGTACACATGAAACCACAAACATCTCAATGAAACAGTGCAGAGATAAGTAAAATTGGAGAGTAAAATGCATGCATACAACTATCCCAACCAGAGTGCAACAGCAGTACAAAAAGGGTAAAATAGGGCCCACCAACTAAAAACTACAAAGTGTGTCCAACCTGCTCTGAAGAGGGGGAACACTACCACAAACACCCACCCGAAAGATCCCTTGGAACCGCACCGGTAAGCACCCTAGTCAGTCTCACTCACTCATCTCTGCATGCTTCAAGTCCTCCTGGGACTCCGTTGAAAGGCCTGTGGTATGCACATGACACAAACATGTACGGGCAAAGTTCGTGCAGGGGTGAGTATAAAAATACACAGTAGGCACCCCAAAAACACCAAAAAAAGAGAGAAACTGAAAGGAAATAGTCCGCCCATCCCAGCAAGAGGGAACCCATACAAGAGAGAAACTCCATCTCGTGACCATTCTCAGCTAAACACAACTAGTCAGCTCAGTTCAGGTGTATTCCCAAACATACACCTTAAACAATCCAGATATACTCAACTCACGCACCAAGCCACAAGATGCACCGACCTCATCACCAGCAATTGTCCACAACTAGGAGAGCACACTCCATGATGATTTTCATCCCAGATGACACTCTTCCGAGAGATACACTCCATCGGGTTTCATACAAACATCTTAGACGCTCACCCGAGAGATCTCGCGCGTTGGATAACATCACTGAGGAAAACCATTCTGAAACTGCAAGAACAGAAAACTCCTCGGATATGGGATCTCTCCTACGGTCGGTTAGGGGATACCATAACCCAAACCGGTATACAATGATCTCATAGATAGGGGATCACTCCCATGGTCCGCTGGGAAATACCGCAACCCGATCTGGCGTTCGTAGATCACCCAGATAGGGGATCACTCCCAGTATCCGCTGGGGGATACCATAACCCGATCTGGAATTCGTAGGAACACGTCACTCAGATAGAGGATCTCCACCCATTTAACGGTGGTCACGGCGATACCGGACCCCTATCTGGTGTAAATCGCGATGTAGGGGATCGAACTGACGATGCTGCAACCCTACCGAAACCACGCGCTGAGTAGGGGATCATATAACCAACGATACTGCAACCCTACTATAAACCACATGTTGAGTAGGGGATCATATTCCTGCTGATGCCACAACCCTACTGAGCACGGCCCACTGCATAGGAGATCATATTTCTGATGATCCCACAAACCCTACAGTGTTAACCTGCTAGATAGGGGATCACCACCCATGGATAAGCCGTCACAGTGATACTAAGAACCCAATTTAGGGTAACTATGCTAGAGGATCCTGCTCCGTGCCCACCGGAGGGATGCCACAACTCTAACGGATTATAAATCCCATCGATAGGATCACAATCCTATACTAGGGTTGTGATGCCGCGCAAACCCTCATAGGAACGAACCATGAGAGTACCCTCAACCATTGTTGGTCCAAAAGTCGCTAACCCGAGAAACCCGCAACAACTCTTCACCACACACCTCCAAGGCTGGTATTGAGGCCACCATTGTGATCCATGCGGAAAAACACGAAGGATAGGCTGTTTACTCGCCCGAAATAGACAACCGCTGAAAAGGCATTATTCACCGTAGCTAGCCCATGTGAGGCCCACACAATGATCTCGAAACTCATCAAGTGGATCATACCACGGCAATCCCCTTGAAAAAACACATAGGATCGACTATTCATCTGCCAAAATCGGACTCCTGGTGTGAAAGTTGTGTTTTTTCGCAAACGCCAAAACCCAGCCACATGAGGCCCGCACCCCAAACTCTGTCCCAACACCCAGAAACCATCAAGAAAAGTCCGATGTACCATCAGGGTCTTATCTACAATTACGGAATGTCAATCAGACACTCCGGGTAAAAAGTACGATGACCCGAAGTCGAATAAAAAAATATTATTATTTTATTCTACATTTCAAGCTCCTGGGCCACGATCCTGATCCATAAAATTTCCAGAACCCACATTAAAGGGTTTGTCTCATCGCCAGGGTCGTGTTTCCGTAAACGGCACGCGAATCTGATTCCCGGATTGCATGAAACGGGGGTTTAAAAACCCCCGTGTCTGACAAAAGGGTCGAACCGGCCGAAACTGGCTGGTCCGGCCAGCTTGGACCGGCCCACCGTGGCTGGCGGCTGGGCCGGCATGCTGCCGTCGTGGTTCCCCCAGCGTTGGCGCCAACGCGCCGGAGCCGCACCGACAGAGCTTCCGAGGACCACCGGGGGCACCCCGGTTGTCCATTTTGAGATCCGAACGTACCAACACGACCCTCGGGACGCAATCTTCCCTAAGACGACATCAAAATGAAAAATTTCATATCAAAATGGGATTGGGGGATTAAAACTCAAACCGCCTACCTCGCGGATGAAACACCGAAGCTTCGGGTGCAGAACGACGCCGGTGACGCCCTAAAGCTCGATCCGCTGACGATCGGCACAGAAAACAGACGATTTCAGCTCGAATCGACAAATAAATGATTATGGGGTTGGTTCCATCCGATGTGCATATTAGGTGAGGGACGAGAGTGATTGGTTTTTCTTTTTTTTATTTAAAAACCTCTATTTAAATCAACACCCCTGACCATACCTCCCGACGCGGAGGAAATTAGGTCTCCCCTAGGGTAAACGCGCCATTCTAAACAAAAAGGTGGACTCAGAATTGCGATCCGAGACTCCGTTCAGACGTTAATTGAGCCGACACTCGTAACTAAACTTTTCCACTTATTTACAAAAATTCCCCTGGTGGCGCTTTCCACCACAGGATGGCGCCCGCAAAGTTCACCCATGGCCTATGGTAAACAGCCTATTCCGGATGTAAATGTTCCCTTAGATTACCGTTATGTGCTACCATTTGGGAGATATCACACCCCCTCCATGTGCATAGTATAAAAAACATAAAATTTTAATAAAATTTATTCTGGGAACACCGGTCCTCAGAATCGCATGTTGTCTTCACGCCTAGCTCTAGAATTATTCATAGAAATATTCCAAACTCTAACAGGGCCAAAACCTGAGTCTCTACTTGGATAATTTAAAAATAGACATTTATTTAAAAGGGGATCTATGAATATATTGAAAACATTTAATAAAAACAGTAATTAATAATCTAAACATGAAGTGGAAATTAGGTTTACAAAATGGGAAGTAAAAATTTATTTAAAAATACTGCTTTAAAAAATTATATGTACTTTTAAATTTTTTAATAAATAGAAACAAGACATAAAAATAAAATATGGCGATGCTGATAAAACATGCTTCTTTTAAAATATTGGAAAAACATTTTTTATATTTTGAAAAAGCATTTTCCAGAACCCACATCATTTTAAATATATTAAAACAATTGATGTACAATTATAAATGGGGAATAAAATTATCATTGATGATATAAATAATTTCAGTTTCCATTATGTAATGGATAACATTGGAGGAGAGTAAAACATAGACTTCGGAAAAAAATATTAAAATAAATTGGAATTATTCTTAATAACTTTTTTAACAAAACAATAAAATCATTATTGAGTAAAGAGTCAGTGAAAAAAATGAT
Source organism: Viscum album (assembly GCA_963277665.1). Classification (NCBI taxonomy): domain Eukaryota; kingdom Viridiplantae; phylum Streptophyta; class Magnoliopsida; order Santalales; family Viscaceae; genus Viscum; species Viscum album. Next base: position 295,080,007 of record OY728132.1, on the reverse strand, counting down.
ATCCCTATAATATTTTTCATAAATAAAACATAACACTATCATAGGGTATAAAATATTTATCAAGAAATTTTATATCCAATGAAATATGATGTTTACCTTGGGAAATTATTTGAGTCACAAAAAACCCATTTCAATCTACCTAATATATTAAATATAACTACCTAAATAATATAACATGAAATAAAAAATTTTACAAAATTTAATATAAGATATCTATGATATAAAATTTATGATTGTTTGGTAATTACACTATAAAAATATACACATGATTTATTACATTGACATTTCTTTATGAATGAAAATTTAGGTAAAAACCCTTACTATGTTTCCCTAAATAGTTTATCTCACTATGATATACATTGTAACAAACATAAATTAAATAAAACTTATTCCATAACCTTTTTAATAAATATTATCTGTTAGTAATAATCATTGTTTTTATATTATAATTATTATATTAGTTAGTTATAAAACATTCTGACCATCGAGTATCAATTAATTCGAATTTTTTATAATGTTTAATAATTTTGATATCATTACGCATAATTTGATATGATGATATTAATTAATATATATATTAATATATATTAATATATTAAATGTATTTATTTAAAAAATAATTATATCATTCCATAAATGTTTTATTTCTACTGTATGAAAATGAATCAATATTGGATAATTTCAGTGATTTTGGGGAATGAAAGAAGATAATATAATAATAAGTTAAATAAATTTAATAATAGTGAAAATAATATATTCCATTGATTACATACCTATTATATAATAATAATATTAGTTTTCATGTTCCCATAATCTTATATAAGATAATTTTATAGAATCAATGATGTAGGTGGTTAAACAAACCCAATCATCAAAGAGATGTAACTTGAATGGTGAGTGTGGTAAATGAGTGGCTTATTTCGAAATAATATAATTTAAAAAATAATTATTGATACTATTTTTATTTAATTATTATGGTAAACCATATTTTAATATTTTATTAATTCTAATTAAAAAATATATAATGAACATGTAATAATGATTCCTCACGGAGGCTGTATTTATAGAACATTCACAATTCACAATAATTTTTTTAATAGCTGGATGTAATGGAATGAAAAAGGGTTATTCCATTAATATAAAGACATATTAGTATACTAATTATACTAAATACATTATATTATAATTATAATTATATATTTGGAATAGTAATATTAATAATTAATCTTAAGTAATAGATATTACCTCAGGGGGATTATTTTTCCATGGAAGTTCCCTTGATATTGAATGGAATAGTAAAATATGAGTGAAAGGGAACATATTATTTGGTGAATGGTTTATATGTTGAGTGAATGGGATAATATTCAAGAAATATTTTAGTGGTCAGGTGTGTGTTCCAAAGGGTGTTACTGATATCCTTTTATAAGAGAGGAAAAATGATATTTCGAAAGCAGGTTTTATATTTTTATAATTCCATGATAGAATTCCATGGTCAATGGATCTATAGTGTTGTAGTGTATTTTGGTACATTTTAATTTCAATAAATGAAAAAAAAAATTATTCATTTTATGTTTTAGAAATTATTTTTTTAACAATAATCTTTTACATATTACTCTTCTACAATAAAACATAATATCTAGTTTTTATCTAAGTGATAATATATTTTTTTAAATAAATAAAATAACCCATATAACAAAATTTCATGTGGTGTAACCAAATTATATAAAATTTTAATATAATTAAATATATAAATATTATAAAATTAACTTTTAAATTATAACTGTTAATCTATATAAAAACTATTTTAGTAGAAAATTTCATTTTTACTATTATGTATTATTAATATTATTTATTATTTATTAATATTTAAATTACTGTGATTATATTTATTTATGTATTTATTAATAATATTAGATTCATAATTTAAATTATATTTTTTAATTGATTTGAATTAAATCCCATGAAATAAATTAAATTATAATTCGAAAATATTGGTTTCATATTTGTCATTGTATTTAGAATTCTCATCAAAATATATATTTTAATCATTAAATTGATCTGAGAGACAAAAAATAGTTTGAAAATTATTATCTAAAATATTAGAATCATTTTATGAAATTTGGATTTCATGTATATGAAAATTAATCATAACGTTAATACATCTATAGTATAAAAATCCATTTCTGAAAGAAGTTTTCTTAAAATAAATTGTTTTATGATTACGATAGAAATATCAATTTCATTGATCTAATGAAAATAAAATATTAATTTTAAAATAAAGGATATTTTTGAAGAGGATATAAATCAAAAATTATATTTTATATAGCTAAATTTATTTTAAAAATATCAAAAAAAGTATTTTTCATTAAAATGATACATAAATTTGAAAATGGTCAAAATGGGATTATAAAATAAACATAGTATTTTAACATTATTCTTTATAATTAATAATTTTTTAAATTATAGGAAAATGATTCAAAAAAATCTATTTCATATAAAAGCGGAAATAAGAGCAATGTCAGTATTTTAACTATTCAAATGAAAACCAATTATTTTAGAAATATTATAAAAATAAATCCTACACTGAATTTTTTATGATGAATTTAAAAATTATTATTAATTTATAATATTAATATTCATTAATTTTTAAATTTATTATTTTTTAACTAAAAATATATAATATCATGAATATTAATTTAATATAAAATAACGTTTTCAATATAAAAAATTTTCATTTTTCCCATTTAATGGGAATAACTATTCATGGTTTTCCATCATAATATTTATTATCATTTTATTAATAATGAATACATAATATATTTTGATTAGTTTATGTTGTTTTATATTGGAGAAGTAATAGAACATATTATGAATTTTCAATTATAAAAAATTTCATGTCATTACATTCTACACCCTTAATAAAACTTCACTCGCAACATTTTAGTTATCACTTACTAAAAATATATACTTGGGGGTACCCTTAAGTTTCATATGACCTGAGGGTGATTTCAAATGTGGGGTAAATTATACTAATTCATGTGGCACTAAAAAATAGTTACTATAATGGTTCAAAATGATTATAATAGTTACCTATATCATTTAAGGACATTTCCTAGTGGTTTCAATGTTCTGATCTCATAAGGAATTTTATACAAAAACTTATTTGTAAAATAATAATATTTTTTTGTTTTAGATATTTTTTAGAGGATTTAAGTTGATTGAAAATAATTATAAAATATTTTTTAATGTGGATTTAAATTGAATTTTATTAATAAAAGATATTGATTATAATTAATAATATTGTTTTTCTGAAAATTTTATGATTGTAATGGAAAACATACAATTTTTTATGACCTAGTGCATTGGGAAGAGTAAATTAATTTTTTTGATGGTTATTTAACGGTGAGATCAATATACCATTACATGTTCTTTGTAATAACACTATTTAAGAAAAAAATTGGGAATCCCCACACAAACAACTAACTTACATAAGGGTAAGATTATATTTGGAACATTCGTGCAAGGATATGCTGGAGGCAACCTTACGTGAATGCTTCTATGGTGCTTATTAAGTGTAATTTTTTTACCCTTACTCATAATAACTACCACATGTTATTATAATGAGGCACTTTGGAATCATGAATAAGGGTATGTTGGTGTTACACCAATATTTTCCTTTGCAAATAAATTCATAAGGTTAAAAGATGTTACCACAATACATAACCACTAACCTACATATGGATAAATTACGTTACATGTATTTACGGTTTACTCTTACTTATTCAACGTATAAATAGTAAGACCACGTTTGGATGGTATAAAAATTTTAAAAATCATGTTAATATTATTATTTTATTCATTTATGTATTTTTTTTAATTATATATGGTGGTCTCTAATCACTCTACGGTTAAATTTAGATCTTAAAATAAATTATTAGGAAAATTAAATGGGGGGGTTAAATGATGTATTTTTTTCTCATATTGGTTTTTTTGATTTTCAAATACCTCCACCATTTTTTGTTTCCATTTCCTTAAATATTACAATAATTCAAAAAACCCCAAAGCCTTCTTTATATGTTAATGAACTTTAGTATTTTGTGGGAACCCTTCCATCATAATTTTAATTCAAGAAAAACCAAATCACTAATATATTTCATGGAATGCACATTTATACAATGTAAATATCCCTAGTTTGGGATTCACTATGTATCATTTTATTTAATCGGTAATTTGAGATTTTATTATGCTTTATTCCATATTATGATTGTTGAATTAACCATAATATAGAATACAATATAATAATGGAGGAAATTTTTTATTTCATTTAGAAATCACATAAGTTTTCCCACCATAATAAAGATAGCGTATTATTTTAATATATAGTGTTATATGCATGTTTAGTATTTTTTTCATGATTTTTATGTTTTTTAAAGCTTGTGTAATTGGATGAAAATGGTTATTTAATGTGAAACTGATAATTACTAGTTAGATAAATAACAATAATGGTGTGTTTTATGAACATATGTTATTATAATTTTAAGGAAATGAAATAGAGGATTAATGAATGTTTAATTTAATAATTAATTCGTTTTCCTATTAACTAATATAAATAACATGTTGATGGAAAATATAGATATTGATAATAATAAATATTCATGTTATTGGATTTTTTTGATTTTAAAATGTCGAAATTGGTAGTTCTTCATTATAGTATGTTTAAATAATTAATAACATTTAATAGTTGATTTCTTGGGTCACTCAAGGTTTCAACCTGTAATAAATAAATTAGTTAATCCATGATTGTAAAAGAACATTCTTTTTTATAAGGATACATTTTTGGGGACAAGTTAGCTTATTTCCATTTAAAGGATAAATGCCTTGATTTTAGGGTTTAATTATCCCATAAATTGTGTTCATTGATTTCTAACGCTTTTGATAGCTTTGTATTTGGTCCTTTCTATGTGAAATTAGTCATTCCTACGATGGTTGGAGGTTTATGAGATAAAGGTAATATGGCTTGGGTTTGTGGTAGTAACTAATGAATTAGATGGTGGAATGCATAATGATTTTTTTATTATGACTAGTATTGAACCAAGATGGATAGAATGAGAGAAATCATGTATTTATCATTTTTTTATGAAGATGAGATATTTTATTTTTAATTAATCTTCTTAAAGGAAATATTTATAGGATACATGTTTAAACATCCCCTTCCCCACTGCATGCAGTAGTTGGCCGTGCTTGGTTATTCATCCATTTCGTCAAAGGATTTTATGTTTCTTGGATTACATGCATTAATTGAATTATGACAATTAATATATGTTTAACACACATCGTTTGTGTTCAACATTAATTAAAATTTAAAAATTGGGAAATCAGAGATGCTGTTAGATTATTCTTAGAGGGAATAGACCTCACATTGTGGTAATTGAAATTTCAAAAGGAATAATGTTAATAAATAGCTCATTAATTAATAAATAAAATTTTAAAAGTTAAATGGAATGATCTAGTTAAGTCAAACTACTTAAATGATAGTGTACTAATAAGATATATAGTTCTATGTGGTTTAAGTCAGGTATCTCATGTATGATAGTTATCATTCAACCTACGAATAGGTTAATACCCATAGTTTGGTTGTAAACTATATCACATATGTTATGTTGTGTAAATCCTTGTGCTACCCCATTCATTTCTGTTGGGAAACTAATTCCCAACAGACACTTGGAGGAAATTTTCCACAAAATAATGGTTGATGTGAAATAGATGTCTAACTACGCCCTACGACCCTAATCACATAACTTGTTAGAATTTTCTATCGGTATAAAAGACAATTACCTTAACCATATATGTTTTTCAAGGGATTTAATGTTGTGTCAAGTCTTCCAATTAATAGTGTTGACATATCTTGAGGTGTAGGTGAGAATAGTGAACATTATAAAGACACTAGATAAAATTAGATCATCACAAAAGGTTATTTGTTATTATTTTTTACATAGTAGATCTAAATATTATGGTTCAAAATTTACATGACAAGAGACCCTTTAGACATTCTAGGGTAGGTCCCATCCCACATCATCAGATTTTTATATTGGTTTCAAAAGGGAGGCCCATATCATGGGATCATAAACAAGTATTTCTTATGATTTATAAGGTCATAATTAATGAGATTGCCTAAAATTTCTGAGTGGAAATAAGTAAATTGTTTTTCTATGTCAGGTTCCATCATTGTGGCAGTTTTTATTGAGGTAGAAACAGTAGAAGAGTGCTCCAATATTGGATCAGTAGTGGGTATAGAAGGAAGGAAGTGGATAGAACTGATATTCTAATCATCCTCAATAATAATTGTAAAACTATATTTTTTCCATAAAGGTCATAGAGTTCATGGATATGTTTTAGTATGATTCATGTTTTATAGTTTTTAGCACTTGGTCAGATTATATTATTTGAGGTACCATTTTTCAGGTTTTAACTATGGTTCATTCTTTATTTTATTAAATTGTTACACACTCCTTCATATCACATTACCTAGTCCTGGATTTTGGGTATTAGGTACATAGACATCAATATCACTTACTATTAATATGTGACTTGGTGTTTGAGCTTATCATTTTGAATAATTTAGATATTGTGTGTAACATCCCAGAAAAATAAAGAATATGACTTTTTCATATTTATTAATTTTTTAATTAAATATTAATTTTTCTTTAAAAGGGTTGTTATGTTTGATAGCGTACCCGATACGCAACAACAAGTTTCTTTGAAATCTTATGTTGCACACAAATAATATAATATTATTATTTTAAATGGTAGTCAAATCTGAGCAATTCTATTGTAAGGAATTAAAAAAACTAAATAAAATATGATTATACATTCTTTTTAAATTTATTTACATTTATCCAATAAACTTTAGTGGCTTAAAATGTGAATGAATCTAATTTTAAGCATAATTTACATTAAAAGGACGATTTATCGCCTTTTAATGGAGAACCCTTTTTAAATATAGTTTTGGTCACTTTAATACATTATATATGACGAAATAAAATCCTTCTTTATAATGGTGACATCAAAATTTACTTTGTGTAAATTTTTGGAATTTTTCCGATAAAGTTCATTTTTAATGAATAGTTAAAAATATTATATTTTAATTCAAAATTTCCTTTTAATATAATTTATTTATATGGTTGGATTATATTTATAATTGGTTTTCAAGTGAAATTAAAATATATTTTTACCATTTAATCCAATTTGGGTCATTGGAATTAATTTCACTTTGAAATTGGACATAAACTTGTATCAATCTTTTGATAGTTATTGTTTCTTAAAACACACTATTTGTTTTGATAACGAGAATTAATTTTATAGTTAATTAATGCCACTTATATGTTTTGAATTTGGAATAACAGACATCATTTTTGAATACGGGATATCAAAAATAGCTTGGGCTGAATTTTTGGTATTTTTCTGAAAAACATTAATTTTTGATGAATAGTGAAACCACTTAGTGGTAGTTAAAAAAACTGACTTTTTCATTTAAATGAAATTTTAACACTTATATAAATTTAATTTCAAAAATATGACATGCATGGCTGTCATCAAGAAGTAAAATGTGGTTCATTAATATAAAAATAATTTTTGGTGAATAGTAACTTATGACTTTTATTTACCGCGGTTAAAGGTAAATAGAGTAATTCAAGGTTAAAAGAATATTATAATAATTCAAAATTACCTTAACACTTGTCCAAACCTTATTGGTTGAGTCATTAACGACCATGGTCATCTCTTTGTCTATTTTGGGACCCCATTGAGCCACTTGGGAGTGATAATGGAAATTTAGATTAATTAATATAATGTAAAGACAAAATTGACATTAACAAAAATGGTTTAGTAATTAATTTTATATGGTGTAATATAAGTCATATTTTAGACTATAAATATTCATTGGAAAGGAAAAACTATTTCGTATATCATGGGAGTTTTTTTATAATTTTTAGACATCAAATAAATTAAATTATTTATGACACAATAATGATGCAGTATTTACCTCATTAATAAATGATTTAAATAAATAAGATTATAATGATTAAAATATTGTCCAAAACATGTCTAATTATGATTGGATGATTTTATTTAAACCATTAGTTATCTTATATTCATCTTTAATGATTTTTGGACCTATTGAAACCGAATATAATAATACAATAAAAAAATATTTTCACACTTTCCTAAAGAGCCCCTCCTCTCCCTTATAAAAGGAGACCATTTCAATCCAACTTCTCACACCTCTGAAACCATTTGACTCATCTAAAATCAGCCCAATTAAGATCCCTACATCCCTCTATCCCCCTTAGAATCTTTACCTTAGGAAAAAGGAACTTCAAGACGTCCTTTGGTTCAAACCAAATAGAGTTACCCAAATTATAGGTAACAGTTTCTCTTAAATAGTTTTCTTGTATTTTACTTCTCCAAACCCTAAACTCTTTTTATTCCTTTATTATGTAACAACAACAGTATACTCAATATACTAGTATTTTTTTATGTTAATTATTCGAACTACACTTACATACTCCTTAATCTAATGGATGAAGAACATAATGTTTCTGTGGATGGAAAATTAACGCCTCACAAAACGATGATTGTTCAAATATCTCCAACCGCCTCTCATGGTGGCCATTACGATAGAACTATATTTATATATGATATATATTATGTTTCGGTTTCCTTTATTCTTTTGTATTTTCCATTTATATCATGCCTTTATGGTTTCCATTGTGGGTAAATACGATAATATCATTTGAGAAAGCGCGGACTACCGCCCCCTCAAAGTGATGTGACTCGTTAATGCCTTATGTGGGATGTGTAAAGGGTAGATTTAATGGTATTATATATGATATTATACTTTAATTATAATATACATATGTATCATTATGTTTTAATTCTATTAAAATAAGAAAAAAATGAAAGTATCGTCCATACGTACGTACGGCTTACCGTCTCCATGAACGGTGCATTTCATTGCTTACCTCTAAATGTTATGTACTATTATAAATACATGTATATAATGGATATATATTATATATATTATATCTAAAAAATGAATGTAATTTGGGATATAATGAAACTTTGACCACATGAACACCATGTAATTATAAGAAGTCCATTTTTGACTCAAGTACCAAATATGGACAAAACGAACATTATTAACTTAAATGATTACATAATGTTTATAACATGGTAATAAGTGATATAAAAGAAATAATAAACTTTAAAAAGGTTCTAAATCAAGTAGAAATTATCTTTAGTTTATTATTCCGGATATTAAAGAATGATCGAGTCAAGTCGGACACGAGGTAAGGGATCCGACCTCTCTCTTTCTTTTCAAGTACTCTATTTTATGTCATTTCTTTTATGCTCCATGTTTTTATGTTGGAGGATTTTATTTTATATTAACCATACTATAATTTATATTTTCATATGATGAGATACCCCCTCTTACTCTCATCAATTAAGTTTATGAATTTTTAAGTGGTGTCGTTAGGCTGCTGAATTTTTGTAAGGGATTTCTCATCTCACTTTTAATTCCGTGAGATTTTTATTATTCACCACTTATTTATTACATGTGATGTATTTCATAATCCCATTTTATATATACTATAAGTAATATTTTTATATTCATGGTATTCTATGATTATTTTGGTGGTTAATAAATTTTGGTCATATGACTCGATTGAATTACAACATGGTAAGGGGTCTTCATCTCACTTGTTTTTATTCCCGTGAGATTCATGCTATATTTGCCACTATCTACTTTTTTGTGGTGTATGTAATGCCCATGATTGTACTCTTTCTGTAATAGACTTTCATTTATGAGTATTTATATCTTCATTGGATGATCCTTCTTTCATGTGGCATATGTTTTGTAAGTTACCAAATTTGTAAGGGAACTCCTTAACCCAATTCTCATTCTTTGGGTTGATCTTCTCTTTTTTATTTATGTCATCCTATGAATATGTGTGAATGAACAATAATTGTTTTACACTTAATATCCACTTTTATTGGGTGTATTTATATTTTTCACACATAATTATGAGATTTATTTTTCCTTAATTTAAGGTTACCATCTTTATAAGGGATTTCATCTCAATTTACATTTCCATTAAGACTTCATTGTTTTTATGCACCAATTCACTCTTATACGGTGTATATACTATCCTTTGACAGATTATATCATGAATAACTTTATTCTAAAGATATTATAAAGTTCTGATTAAAATTTATTTCTCATTTATTTGTATTCAAGCGTCTCTCTTTTTGTTAAAAACTATTTAACTAAAATATCATTTTAAATGTTTTAAATATTTATTCTTATAAATATTTCTCATTAATGTCCATGTTTTCAAAATGGGTTTTAGGATTGTTTTTTATATGGACATTAATTTTTTCAAATGATAATTCCTTTAAAAGCATCAAATTGGTATGGGACACTTTGATTCAAAAATATATTTTTAAATGGTTTTTTAAAATGGTTTGATAAAGAATTTTTCACTTAAATATCTTGATTTGATATAGTGGAATGTGGAAATTTTATCATTCCTTTATACTTGTGTTATGTGTTATGATTATGTTATGGTTATTGGGCATTGTTTACGTATATGGGTGGTTCCGTGATAAATCTAGGGTGGGTGAGCCCGAGATAGCTCTCCAATTCATTGGGTAATGTGACGGAGGTAAACGTGATGTTTCTCCTAAGAGATTTAGGGAATATACCATGATGGGTATTCCAAGTGTAACTCCCTATGTACCTATGATAGCTATAATGTAAGTTTGATATGGATGCCATAAGTAACCTTTATTATTTCTGATTTTTGTGTGTTATTCATAAATATCATGATTTCATAAGGTATGTTATGATTGAAAAGTATGGTTTCATTGATTTGTATTTATTGATGGGATAATGTTTTCCTTTCTCATTTTATAACCCATACTGAGCTTTTTATGCTCATCCAAAGTTTTTGAATTGTTTTCCATAGGATATAATGATGAATAGGGTCAAGGATGGGATCAAGGAAAAGTCATGCTATCTAAAACATGGAACAAGAAATGTTTATTTTTAAGAGTTTTTATTTTATGAAAAAAATTGATACTGAGTAGTAGTGTCTACTTTTAATATTCAAGTTGTAATGTAATAGGTATGGCATAATTCTCTAAAACTCTAAACCTGAAAATATACTTAATGTGAATTATTCATTTAATTTAATATTATGTAATGTTTAAGTTTGGGTCCATATAGTTGGTATTAGAGGTCGGTTTAGATAACATTAGAGGTTAGGGTAAAATTTAAGCATAAGTGACATTACCGTAATGGTTTGGATTTTAGGAAAAGTCATAGTTATTTTTATTAAGTTAATGAGTTTAAGAAAACATGAAGAAGTATATCGTAGTGTTTACCCTCCTCATAAGATATTATATGATGATTTTACTGATATACTCACACTGACATTTTTGGTTATAGTAAATGGTTGGATCTAGAAGGGACCAAAGAAATAGTGGATGTGAAGAAAACTATGACAGTTTTCTAAACGAGCAGCTGAATGATATGGGAGCTGCAATGAGAACTCTTGTAGTTATTCTCAACCAACTATCTGGAGTTATGATTGACCACCTAAACCTTAGTGATTTTTATAAGACATCATATATGCGATAAAAAAATCCCTACGGATGTTCAAGTAATAATCATAAAGTTAAGTATGTTCAAAAACCTATGTGTCAACGATGGGGAAAGAAGCACATAGGAAAATGTTTTAAAGGGACAGAAAGATGCTATAGAAGTGGAAATTAAGGTCATAAAGCAAGAACCTGCCATGGAAAAAAGGAAGCATCTAGTTGACTATAGGAAAAGTAATGAATTTATTTCTGAAGGATCAATTGAATGATTTAAATGTGGTGAGAAAGGTCATTATTTAAACACATGTCCGATGAAGACGTTTTAGGAATGTGATCACCAAGATCGTACAAATATTCATTTACCAATACCTAATTCCATTCCGATTGAGGATGAAGAAACTGACAATGACCAATGAAAGGTATGGATTGTTTCTTAACATATGTTTTCCTATTATAGAAATATTAGGATATGATTCATGATTTTGTTTGTAGGAAATAAGTATTTCAGAATAAGTTGGTAAAGAATGGTTAATGGATCATGAAGAACATTGAATGAGTAAGAGGTCAAAATATAAGGGACTCAAGAGTTATGGTAGATTTTAGGATAGTGAAATACTTAAAAGTATTAAGGATTTTTTGATGATGGGATTACATTAGAAGACTCTTTATAGTATGTCTAACCTTGATGTTTGATATATGAATATTTTATTCATGGAATAATTTTCTTTTTTTCTGTGTTTGTAGTTATAAAGAACTATTTGGGTTTATATGATCCTTGAATTTGAGGTAATTACAAGTTAATACATTTTGGGATGCAAAACGATAGTTATTAGATAAACATGGTAGTTAAAATATATTATGGTTATTTTTGATGATTTTATCTCTATTAAAAAATTTATAAAATTATGTAGTTTTTGAAAAGGGACAACACGCAAACCGTGTGACCACCTGTCACGTCAGACGAAGATGTGTGAATTGAACCCACAACCAACGTGCGACTGGTATTTATTGCCTAACACTAGACTACGTGAAGTCCCTTGTTAGTATGAATAATTATTTTTAGTTAGATGATCTTATGAATTAGGAATAATTTTATTTTGGGTTATCTATGGAAATGGTTAAGCTATCATGGAGGATATGTGATTAGGTTAATTACTTTTCAGTATGAGACTTTAAGAGTAACTGATTTTCTTTGGAGATAAATGTTAAGATTTACCTTGGAAGACTATGTGATTAATTCCTTCTGAGATTTGGGTTTCAATCTTAGTTTAGATTACTTTGAATAATTTTAAGGATAGCTATTTACTTAATGGTTTTTCTTGAACCTTGGGTTCTTTTTGTTGAATTTTGGAGATTAAGAGTTGTATTTCTTTTTATAAAGGATTATCCTTTTGGTGATTATCTGATCTTATACTAAACGTTTTGGTTTTAGTTAATATCTAAAGGCATGGGAAATATATAGTTTATCTTTTTTGGATTATGAGATTCTCTCGAAGTTGATTATAGTTCTCTTAATGTGAAAAAAAGTCATCCTAAATATTCATCGTTTGGAGAAAATATGAGTTTGTGTTAGAAATCTAGTAAAAGATGAATGTCTACATGACAAGTAAGTATATTTCCTTATGTTTTTGTTTAATATCATAAATAAATTCCTCAACAAAAATTAACTTTAAACAAAAACCTTGTCCGTTAACTTTTCCTAATGGGGAATCAAAGACTGTTTAACCCATCACAAGTTTGTGATTTTCATGTGGTTAACTTTCTCCTAAACATGTTTCCTATTACTCTCCATCGGAACATGACCCTTTGTTTTCTCCTCCATATCCATGTTTTCATGGAATCTTAGTATGGGTTAACTCGGGTGACCATTGTACATCTCTTTATACCTTTTAAGGTGATAGTTTTATTGAATCATTTTTCTGATATGGGACTTTCAATAATGTTTCTGAGCCGAAATTTTAAAATTGCGAGGACGCAATTCCCAAAAGGGGGGAAGGATGTAACGTCCCAGGTAAATAAAGAATTTGACTTTTCATATTTATTAATTTCCAATTAAATATTAATTTTACTTTAAAATGGTTTCTATGTTCAATAGCATACCCGATACGCAACAACGGGTTTCTTTGAAATCTTACGTTGCACACTAATAATATAATATTATTATTTTAAATGGTAGTCAACTACGAGCCGTTGTATTGGAACGAATGAAAAAAAACTAAATACAATATGATTATACATGTTTGTTAAATGTATTTACATTTATACAATAAAAGTTAGAGGCTTAAAATGTAAATGAATCTAATTTTAAGAATAATTTACATTAAAAGGCCTATTTATCGCCTTTTAATGGAGAACCCTTTTTAAATCTAGTTTTGTTCACTTTAATACATTCTATATGACTAAATAAAACCCTTCTTTAGAATGGGGACATCAAAATTTACTTTGTGTAAATTTTTGGAATTTTTCTGATAAAGTTCATTTTTTAATGAATAGTGAGCAATATTATATTTTAATTAAAAATTTCCTTTTAATATAATTTATTTATATGGTTAGATTATCATTTAAATTGGTTTTAAAGTTACATTAAAATATATTTTTACCATTTAATCCAATTTTGGTCATTGTAATTAATTTCACTTTGAAATTGCACATAAACAAGTATCAATCTTTTGATAGTAATTGTTTCTTAAAAACACGCTATTTGTTTTGATAACGAGAATTAATTTTAAAGTTAATTAATTCCACTTATATATTTTTAATTTGACACAACATAAATCATTTTTTAATTCGGGATATCAAATATATCTTTGGCTGAATTTTTTGTATTTTTCTGAAAAACATAAAATTTTTATGAATAGTGAAAGAACTTAGTGGTAGTTAAAAAACTGACATTTTCATTTAACTGAAATTTTACCACATCTATAAATTGAATTTCAAAAATACAAAATAAATGGTTTTCATCAAGAAGTAAAATTTGGTTCATTAAGATGAAAATAATTTTTGGTTAATAGTAACGTTTGAATTTTATTTACCGCGGGTAAAGGTAAATAGGGTAATTCAAGGTTAAAAGAATAATATAATAATTCAAAATTACCTTAAAAATTTTCCAAACCTTATTTTTTGAGTCATTAACGACCATGGTAATCTTTGGGTCGATTTTGGTACCCCATTGATCCACTTGGGAGTGATAATGGAAATTTAGATTAATTAATATAATGTAATGACAAAATTGACATTAACAAAAATCATTTAGTAATTATTTTTTATATGGTGTAATATAAGTCATATTTTCAACTATAAATATTCATTGGAAATATAAAAGGATTTAATATATCATTGTATTTGTTTTATATTTTTTAGACATCAAATAAATTAAATTATTTATGACACAATAATGATGCAGTATTTTCCTCATTAATAAATGATTTAAATAAATAAGATTATAATGATTAAAATATTGTCCAAAACAAGTCCAATTCTGATTGGATGATTTTATTTCGACCATGAGTAATCTTATATTAATATTTAATTATTTTTGGACCTTTTAAAACCGAATATAATTATATAATTAAATAATATTTTCACACTTTCCTAAAGAGCCCCTCCTCTCCCTTATAAAAGGAGGCCATTTATATCCAATTCCTCACACCTCTAAAGACATTTGGCTCATCCAAACTCTGCCCAATTAAGATCCCTACATCCATATTCTTCCCTTATAAGCCTTACTTTAGGCAGAAGGCACTTCAAGAATTCCTTTGGTTCAAACCAAAGAGAGTTACCCAAATTAAAGGTAACGGTTTCTCTAAAATTGTTTTCTTTTATTTTACTTATCCAACCCCTATATTCTTTTTATTATTTTATTTTGTAACAAAACAAGTATCCTTAATATAATAGGATGTTTTTATGAGAATTATTCGAACTAAACTTACACACACCTCCATCTAATGGATAAATTACATAATGTTTCTGTGGATGGAAAATTGACGCCACACGAAACGATGATTGCTCAAATATCTCCAATCGCCTCTCATGGTGGCCATTACGATGGAAATTTATTTATATATGATATATATTATTTTTATGTTTTCTTTATTCTTATGTATTTTACATTTATAGAACACCTTTATGGATCCATAGTGGGTAAATATGATAATCTCATTTGAGGAAGCGTGGACTACCGCCCCCTCAAAGTGATGTGACTCATTAATGCATTATGTGGGATGTATAAAAGCTATATTTAATGATATTATATATGATATTATACTGGAATTATAATATACCTATGTATCATTATGTTTTAATTTCATTAAAATAATAAATAGAAATGAAAGTAGCGTTCATGCATACGTACGGCTTACCGTCTCCATGAACGGTGCATTTCATTTCTTACCTCTAAATGATATGTACTATTATAAATACATGTATATACTGGATATATATGATATATATGATATCTAAATCACGAATATCATTATGTATATAATAAAAATTTTACCACATGAACAACATGTAATTATAAGAAATCCATTTTTGACTCAAGTACCAAATCTCGACAAAACGAACATTATTAACTTAAATGATTACGTTATGTTTATAACATGGTAATAAGTGATATAAAAGGAATAATAAACTTGAGAAAGTTTCTCAAGAAAGTATAAATTAACATTACTTTATTATTCAGGAGATTAAAGAACGATCAAGTCAAGTCGGACATGAGGTAAGGGATCCAACCTCTCTCTTTCTTTTCAAGTACTCTCTTTTATGTCATTTCTTTTATGCTCCATGTTGTTATGTTGGAGGATGTTATTTTATATAAACCATACTGTAATTTTTATTTTCATATGATTAGATACCCCCTCTTACTCTCATCAATTCATTTTAAAAAGTTTTAAGTGGCGTTGTTAGGTTTCCGAATTTTTGTAAGGGATTTCTCATCTCACTTTTAATTCCGTGAGATTTTTATTATTCACCACCTATTTATTGCATGTGGTGTATTTTGTACTACCATTTTCTATATACTATCATGATTATCTTTATATTCATGGTATTATGTGATTAGTTTTGTGGTTAATAACTTTTGGTCATACAACTCGATTGAATTACAACGTGGTAAGGGGTCTTCATCTCACTTGTTTTATTCCCGTGAGATTCATGCTATATTTTCCACTATCTCCTTTTGTGTGGTGTATATACTTACCATGATTTTACTCTTTGTGTAATATAATTTAATTTATGAGTATTTACATCTTCATCAGATGATCCTTCTTTCATGTGTCATATGTTTTTTAAGTTACAAAATCGGTAAGGGAACTCCTTAACCCAATTCTCATTCTTTGGGTCGATCTTCTCTTTTTTATTTATATAATCCTATGAATATGTGTGAATGACCTATGATTGTTTTACACTTAATATCCACTTTTATTGGGTGTATTTATATTTTTCACACATAATTATGAGATTTATTTATCCTTAATTTAAAGATACCATCTTTATAAGGGATTTCATCTCAATTTACATTTCCATTAAGACGTCATTGTCGTTATGCACCAATTCACAATTATATGGTGTATATACTATCCTTCTAAATAATATATCATGAATACCTTTATTCTCATGATATTATAATGTTCTGATTAAATGTTATTTCTCAATTATTTTTATTCAAGCATCTCTCTTTTTGTTAAAAACTCTTTAACTAAAATATCATTTTAAATATTTTAAAGATTTATTCTTCTAAATATTTCTCATTAATTTACATGCTTTCAAAATTGTTATTAGGATTTATTTATATGGAAATTAATGTTTTCAAATGATAATTCCTTTAAAATCTTCAAAGTGGTATGTGACACTTTGATTCAAAAATCTCTTTTTCAATGGTTTTTGAAAACTGTTTGATAAAGTATTGTTTACTTTAATATCTTGATTTGATATAGTGGAATGTGTAAATTTTATCTTTCCTTTATACTTGTGTTATGTGTTATGATTATGTTATGGTTATTGGGCATGTTTTACGTATACAGGTGGTTTTGTGATAAACCCAGGGCGGGTGAGCCTGAGATAGCTCTCCAATGCATTGAATAACGTGACAGAGGTAAACGTGGTGTTTCTCCTATGAGATTTAAAAAATATACCATGATGGGTATTCCAAGTGTAACTCCTTATGTATCTATGATAGAAAAAATGTAAGTTTGATATGGATTCCATGATTGACCTTTATGATTTATGATTTTTGTGTGTTATTAATAAATCTCATGATTTCATAAGGTATGTTATGATTGAAAAGTATGGTTTCATTTATTTGTATTTATTGATGGGATGATGTTTTCTTTCCTTATTTTATAACCCTTACTGAGCTTTTTATGCTCATCCCATGTTATTAAAATGTTTTCCACAGGACTTAAAGATGAATAGGGTCAATGATGGGATCAAGGAAAAGTCATGCTATCTAATACATGGAACTAGAAATGTTTCTTTTTAAGAGTTTTTATTTTATGAAAAAAAATTGATACTGAGTAGTAGTTTATACTTGTAATATTCAAGTTGTAATGTAATAGTTATGGCCTAATTCTATAAAACTCTAATCCTGAAAAGATCCCCAATGTGAATTTTTCATTTAATTCAATATTATGTAATGTTTAAGGTCGGGTCCTTATATTGTGAGCTATTGATAGGGTAGCACATCTCATAGGGACACATCCTATGTTCAAAGACACAACCATAAAAAACATACTTATAAAGGAATTTCTATATTAGTTTAGTTTATTTTGGAAATATATTTGGGGTAAATTTTTGTTCTATGATGATGGTAGATAGCCGACTATGATTTTGGTGAGAAACACCATTTAGTTGGTTGACTGAATATCTCATACTTGTCTTCCATAATGGTTGAGTTGAATCTATGTAACACCTCAGGTAAATAAAGAATATGAAATTTTCATATTTATCCATATTTGTGAATAAAATATTAATATGACTTTAAAGGGGACGCTATGCTCGATGGTGTACCCAACACGCAACAACGAGTTTCTTGGGAATCTTACGTTGCACTCTAATAATAAAATAATATTATTTTAAATGGTAGTTAACATGTAGCCATTGTATTGGCAGGAATGGATAGAAATAACTAAAATATGATTATATATGTTTTTAAATGTTTTTACATTTATCCAATAAAGGATAGAGGCTTAAAATACGGAAAGAATTCAATTTTAGGCATATATGCCCTAGTTTTCACTAAAGGTTCACTTATCGCCTTTTGATGGCGAACCGTCATTAAATATAGTTTTGTTCACTCTTATACATTCTATTGGACCAAATAGAACTCTTCTTAATAATTGGGACATCAAAATTTACTTTATGTAAATTTTTGGTACCTTTCCGATAAAGTTCATTTTTTTAATGAATAGTGTAAAATGTTGTATTTTAATTCAAAACCTCTTTTTAATCTAATTTATTTATATGATTAGATTATCTTTTGAATTTGTTTTGAAGTGTAATTATAATATATTTTTACCATTTAATCCAATGGTTGTCATTGGAATCAATTTCACTTTGAAATTGGACTTAAACTAGTGTCAATCTTTTGATACTTATTGTTTCATAAAAACATGTTATTTTCTTTGACAGCGGGAATTAATTATTAAATTAATTAATCTGACTTATATGTTTTGAATTTTCTAAAATACACTTCATTTTTGAATTCGGAATATCAAATATAGCTTATGGTGAATTTTTGGGATTTTTCTGAAAAACTTCAATTTTTGATGAATAGTGAAACCACTAAGTGGAACTTATAAAAACTGATTTTTCCATTTAAATGAAATTTTGCCATCATTGTGTTTTGAATTTCAAAAATCCAACATACATGGTTGTCATTAAGAAGTAAAATGTGGTTCAATGGGATAAAAATAATTTTTTGGTGAATAGTAACTTATTAAGTTTTTAATCGCGATTAGAGGTAATTAGTGTAGTTTAAGGTAAAAATAATGCTTTAATAAAATAATATGAGCTTGACACATGTCCTACCCTCATTGTTTGTGTCATGGCCGACCAAGACAAGCCATGGGTCAACTTGGGGACCCCATGGAGCCACTTTGGTTGGGAAATGACATAAATAACTTTTTATTTAATGTAAAAGTAAAAACGACACAAACATAATATGTTTTATGAAAACAATTTTTACATGGGGTTATAAAAATCAGATTATTTATTATAAATAGTCATTGGAAATCTAAAAAGATTTCCTACATCATAGTATTTTTTTTATAATTTTTAGACACTAAATATATTAAATTATTTCTGACATCCTAATGATACAACGATGACATCATTATTTAACGATTTAAATAAAATGAGAAGATAATGTAAACTCTATGACCTACACATGTCCAAAACTTATTGGATGGGTGTATTTATAACCCTCATCACCTTATCCACGAATTATATCAATTTGGGACCTTTTATAACCGAAACACATTTTCAAATTATGTAATATTTCTTACTTTCCAAAAGTGCCCCTCCTCTCCTCTTATCAAAGGCCCCCACCTCTACCTCATTTCACACACTCCTCAAGCCATTGGCTCGGCCAAACCCTTCCCATGTACTCTCTCCACATCTCTCTCCTCATCCTAGAGGATTCCTTTTGGGCATAATTCTTTCAAAGGAAGCCTTTAGGCTCAAATCAAAAGGAGTTGCACTTTTAAAGGTAATTCATTCTCTCATGTTCTTTTGTTTTATATTGCTTCTCCAACCCACTAAACTCTTTTTATTTACTTATTTTGTAACAACACCAGTATATTAAATATACTAGGATGTTTTTATAAGATTTATTCGAGCTACACTATCACACAACTACATCAAATGGTTAAAGAACATACGGTTTCCGTGGATGGCGAAATTCTGCCTCCCGAAACGATGATTGTTAAATACTCATTTAACACCTTCAAAGGTGGCCATTATGATGTAACTATATTTATATATGATATATAATATGTCTATAGTTTACTTTAGATTCTTTATTTTTCATTTTTGGGCATACATTTATGGTTTCCATTATGGGTAAACGCGATATCTTCATTTAAGGAAGTGCGGATTACCACCCCCTCAAAGTGATTTGATTCGTTAAATACCATATGTGGGATGCATAAAGGATGGAACTATGATATTATATATGATATTATACTGGAATTATAATATACCTTTATATAATTATGATTTCATTCTATAAAATACGAAATAGAAATGAAAGTAGCGTTCATGCGTACGTACGGCTTACCGTCTCCATGAACGGTGCATTTCATTTTATTACCTATAAATGATTATGTAATGTTATAAATACATGCATGTACTGGATATATATGACATATATTATATCTACATCATGAATACAATTCTGGATATAATTAACATTTGGCCACACGAACATCATGTAATTGTAAGAAGTCCACTTTCGACTTAAGAACCAAATATCGGCAAAACCAATATTATTAAATTAAATGATTACATAATGTTTATGACATGGTAATAAGTGATATAAAAGGAATAATGAAATTGAAAAAGGTTATTAAGGAAGTATAAATTAACTCAAGTTTATTATTCAGGAGATTAAAGAACGATCGAGTCAAGTCGGACCCGAGGTAAGAGATCCTACTCCTCTCTTTCTTTTTAAGTACACACTTTTATGTCATTCCTTTTAAAGCTCATATTTCTTGTTATTGGGATGATATTTTATATTACACTTACTTTAATTTTTATGTTCATGTGATGAGAGACCCTATTCTCTCTCATTAATCCATTTTGGTAGTTTTGAGTGGCGCCGTTAGGCTGCCGAACTTTCGTAAGAGATCTAACCTCTCTCTTTCTTTTTAAGTACTCTTCTTTATGTCACTTCTTTTAAGCTCCTCTTTGTAATGTTGGGGGATGTTCTTTTATATTCCTCTTTCTATAAATTTTATTGTAATGTGATGAGATACCCTATTTGATCTCATCAATCCATATTCGGAAGTTTTATGTGGCGTCGTTAGGCTGCCGAGTTTTCATAAGGGATTTTTCATCTCACTTTTATTCCCGTGAGATTTATGCTACATTTGCCAGAAATTCCATTGAGTGGTGTATTTACTACCCATTATTCTACTATTTGTGTAATATAATTTCATTTATTATTATTTACATCAATGATCTATTGTCCTTCTTTCATGGGGTGTATGTTTTGAAAGATACCCAAGTCGGTAAGGGAACCTTTCACCCTCCTCTTTTTTAAAAGACTTCTTTTGTTGGGTCTTTTAATTTACATATTGTTATGTTGGGATATGTTCTCATATATACTTATTGATTTAAATTTTATGTCCAAGTGATGAGATACTCTTTTTATCTCTCATCAACTCTTTTTGATGTGATGTCGTTAGGCTATCAAGGGAACTTTTTAACCCAATTTCAATTTCTTTGGGTTCAACATGTAGTCATTGAATATGTCATCCATTGAATATGTGTGAATGACCTTTTATTGTTATACACTTAATATCCACTTTTATTGGGTGTATTTATATTTTTCACACATATTTTTGAGATTGATTTGTCCTTAATTTAAGGATACCTTCTTTATAAGGGATTTCATCACATTTGACATTTCTATTGAGGGTTCATTGTTGTTATGCACCAATTCACTCTTATATGGTGTATATACTGTCCTTTGGAGTACTATATAATGAATCCATTTATTCTCATGATATTATAATGTTCTGGCTAAATGTTATTCCTCAATTATTGTATTCAAGTGTCTCTAATTTTGGTAAAACCCCTTTAACCAAAATATCATTTTAAATGTTTTAATTATTTGTTCTTATTAATATCCATGTTTTCAAAAATGGTTTTAAGGATTTATTTATATGGATATTAATGGTTTAAAATGTCAAAAGATTCAAGGTGGTATGGGACACTTTGATTCAAAAATCTCCTTATTAAATGTTTTAAATGGTTTTGGAAATGGTTTCTTTTTGAACGGATTCATTATTTCAATATACTAAAATGTTATATTGTGATTGAAATGTGGAAATGTTATGTTTCCTTTAAGCATGTCTTATGTGATACGTTTATGTTATGGTTCTTGGGCATTGTTATGAAAACGGGTGGTTCCGTGATAGACTAAGGGCGGGTGAGCCCGATATAGCTCTCCAATGCATTGGGTAACACGAAGGAGTGAAATGTTAAGGTTTCTCCGAAGAGATTTTAGGGAATATACTGTGATGGGTATTCCAAACGTAACCAAGAGGGTTACTCCCTACGTAATAATGTTATGAATGTCTCAAGTTACCTTTATGTCTTATGTTTTCTATGATTTATTCATGATTTGATATGCCTATGTTTTATGGGTAAAGTGTGATTTCATTCTAATGTATATATGAACTCATGTTTCCTTTCCATATTTTTATAACTCTTACTGAGATTTTTATGCTCATCCCATGTTTTTGAAATGTCTTTCACAGGTCAAGGGAAAGGTACATGATGTGATGATAATGTCAAGGATGTGTCAAGAAAGAATCTGTGTTATATTTTAAATATGTTTCCGTTGATGGGAAGAACGAATACTGTATTTTATGTAACCACTTTGTTTAAATGTGGAATGTAATGCAAGTTTCATGATCTAACTCTCTAAAACTCTAAACCTGAAAAGATCCTCAATGTGTAATATTGTAATAACTCAAGATTAAGTAAGGTTTAAGGCTGGGGCCTTATAGTTGGTATCAAAGGTCGGTTTAGATAACTGTAGAGGTTAGGGTATTCTTTAAGCATAAGTGACATTACCATAATGGTTAGGATTTCATAAAGAGTCCTAGTTTTAGATAAAGTTAATGAGTAAGTATATCTTAGTGTTTATCTTACTCATTAGTACATGATGGTTTTGTTGATATACTCACACTGACCTTTTTGGTTTTGGTAAATGGCTGGATCTAGCAGGCACCAAAGTGACAATGGGTTTAAAGGAAACTGTTGTGGTTCTTTGATTAAGAGACTGGGTGAGATGGGGGATTCAATGAGGAATCTCATGGTTGTTCTAAACTAACTATCAAGGAGTCATGATCAACCACTTCAACCTTGGTGAGTTATCTAATGCATCATGTACGAGATGGCCAACTCAATGTGGAAATTTAGGTAATAATTATTAAGGTAACCATTAGAGTTTATATGATCCTTACTTTTGAGGTAATTATGGGTTATTATATGTTATGATGGAAAATGAAAGGAATGAGATAAACATGAGGTTAAAATATGTTATGATCATCTTTGAAGATTTTATCTCATTTTGGGGAATGTTTTAAGAATTATATAGTTTTGGAAAAAGGACAACATGCAGACCGTGTGACTACCCGTCGCGTCGGACAAAGCTGCGGGAATCGAACCCACAACCAAAGTGCGACTGGTATTTATCGCCTACCACTGGACTACGTGAAGTCCCTGGTCAGTTTGACTGATTCTTTCTAGTTATATGATTTTATAAATTATGAGTAAGATGATTTTGGGTTATTTATGAAAATGATTAACCTATCATGGAGGAAATGTGATTAGGAAAATTACTTTTCAATGCGAGACTTTAGGAGAGACTGATGTTGTTTGGAGATAAATGTTACGATTTATCTTGGAAGACTATGTGACTAAATCCTTCAAATATTTGGGTTTCAATCTTGGTTTGTTTTACTTTGAATAATTTTATGGACAAATTTTTTATCGGATGGTCCTCGTTGAATTTGGGTTTTGTTGGACAAATTTTGGAGATTAAGAATATATTTTCTTTTTATAAAGTGTTATCCTTTTCTGGATTATCTGATCTTGTACAAACCTTTTGGGTTTTGGTTTTGGTTAAAGTCTAATGACATGGGAAGTATATAGTTCTCTTTTTTTTGGGTCAGGTGATTCTCTGGAAGTTGATTATAGTACTCTTAATGCGAACAAGTCTCCCAAAATACTCATCTTTTGGAAAAAAATATGAGTTTGATTAAGGAATATAGTAAAAGTTGAAAGTCAACATTACAAGTGATTATGTTTCCTTATAAATAAATTCCTCAATAAAAAGTAACTTAAAACAAAAATGTTGTCTATTAACTTTTCCTACTGGGGAATCGAATACCGTTTAACCTATCACAAGTTTGTGATTTTCTCATGGTTAACTTTCTCTTAAACATGTTTTCTATCACTCTCCATCAGAACATGACCCTTTGCTTTTTCTTCCTTGTCCATGTTTTCCTACACCGAATCCTATTATGGGTTATCTCAGGGGACCTTTGTACTTATCTTTCTTTATTTTAAAGTGATTGTTTTACCGACTCCTCTCCCGATGTGGGACTTTCAAGGATGTTTCCAAGCGCAATTTTAAAATTGCAAGGACACAATTCCAAAAAGGGGGGGAGGATGTAACACCCCAGGTAAATAAAGAATATGACATTTTCATATTTATCCATATTTGTGAATAAAATATTAATACGACTTTAAAGGGGATGCTATGCTCGATGGTGTACCCAACACGCAACAACGAGTTTCTTGGGAATCTTACGTTGCACTCTAATAATAATATAATATTATTTTAAATGGTAGTTAACATGTAGCCATTGTAATGGCGGGAATGGATAGAAATAACTAAAATATGATTATATATGTTTTTAAATGTTTTTACATTTATCCAATAAAGGATAGAGGCTTAAAATATGGAAAGAATTCAATTTTAGGCATATATGCCCTAGTTTTCACTAAAGGCTCACTTATCGCCTTTTGATGGCGAACCATCATTAAATATAGTTTAGTTCACTCTTATACATTCTATTGGACCAAATAGAACTCTTCTTAAGAATTGGGACATCAAAATTTACTTTGTGTAAATTTTTGGTACCTTTTCGATAAAGTTCATTTTTTTAATGAATAGTGTAAAATGTTGTATTTTAATTCAAAACCTCTTTTTAATCTAATTTATTTATATGATTATATTACCTTTTGAATTGGTTTTGAAGTGGAATTATAATATATTTTTACCATTTAATCCAATGGTTGTCAGTGGAATCAATTTCACTTTGAAATTGGGCTTAAACTAGTGTCAATCTTTTGATACTTATTGTTTCATAAAAACACGTTATTTTCTTTAACAGTGGGAACTAATTATTAAATTAATTAATCTGTCTTATATGTTTTGAATTTTGTAAAATAGACTTCATTTTTGAATTCGGAATATCAAATATAGCTTATGGTGAATTTTTGGGATTTTTCTGAAAAACTTCAATTTTTGATGAATAACGAAACCACTAAGTGGTACTTATAAAAACTGATTTTTCTGTTTAAATGAAATTTTACCATCATTGTGTTTTGAATTTCAAAAATCCGACATACATGGTTGTCATTAAGAAGTAAAATGTGGTTCAATGGGATAAAAATAATTTTTTGGTGAATAGTAACTTATTAAGTTTTTAATCGCGATTAGAGGTAATTAGTGTAGTTTAAGGTAAAAATAATGCTTTAATAAAATAATATGAGCTTGACACATGTCTTACCCTCATTTTTTGTGTCATGGCCGACCAAGACAAGCCATGGATAAACTTGGGGACCCCATGGAGCCACTTTTTTTGGGAAATGACATAAATAACTTTTTATTTAATTTAAAAGTAAAAATGACACAAACGTAATATGTTTTACGAAAACAATTTTTACATGGGGTTATAAAGTTAAGATTTTTGATTATAAATAGTCATTGGAAAGATAAAAAGATTTCCTACATCATAGTATTTTTTTTATAATTTTTAGACACTAAATATATTAAATTATTTATAACATCATAATGATACAGCGATGACATCATTATTTAACGATTTAAATAAAATGAGAAGATAATGTAAACTCTATGACCTACACATGTCCAAAACTTATTGGATGGGTGGATTTCGAACCCTCATCACCTTATACACGAATTATATCAATGTGGGACCTTTCAAAACCGAAACACATTTTCAAATAAAGTAATATTTCTTACTTTCCAAAAGTGCCCCTCCTCTCCTCTTATAAAAGGCCCCCACCTCTACCTCATTTCACACACTCCTCAAGCCTTTGGCTCGGCCAACCCCTGCACATTTACTCTCTAAAAATACCTCTACTCATCCTATAGGATTCCCTTTGGGCATAATCCTTTCAAAGGAAGCCTTTAGGCTCAAATCAAAAGGAGTTACACTTTTAAAGGTAATTCATTCTCTCATGTTCTTTTGTTTTATATTGCTTCTCCAACCCCCTAAACTCTTTTTATTTACTTCTTTTGTAACAAAACCAGTATATTCAATATACTAGGATGTTGTTATAAGATTTATTCGAGCTACACTATCACACAACTACATCAAATGGTTAAAGAACATACGGTTTCCGTGGATGGCGAAATTCTGCCTCCCGAAACGATGATTGTTCAATACTCATTTAACACCTTCAAATGTGGCCATTATGATGTCACTATATTTATATATGATATATAATATGATTATATTTTACTTTAGCTTCTGTATTTTTCATTTTTGAGCATACCTTTATGGTTTCCATTATGGGTAAACGCGATATCTTCATTTAAGGAAGTGTGGATTACCGCACCTCAAAGTGATTTGATTCGTTAAATACCATATGTGGGATATATAAAGGATGGAACTATGATATTATATATGATATTATACGGTAATTATAATATAGATTTATATCATTATGATTCCATTCTATAAAATACGAAATAGAAATGAAAGTAGTGTTCATGCGTACGTACGGCTTACCGTCTCCATGAACGGTGCATTTCATTTCTTACCTATAAATGATTATGTAAGGTTATAAATGCATGAATGTACTGGATATATATGACATATATGATATCTACATCATTAATACAATTCTGGATATAATAAACATTTGGCCACACGAACATCATGTAATTGTAAGAAGACCACTTTCGACTTAAGAACCAAATATCAGCAAAACAAATATTATTAACTTAAATGATTACATAATGTTTATGACATGGTAATAAGTGATATAAAAGGAATAATGAACATGAAAAAGGTTCTTAAGGAAGTATAAATTAACTCAAGTTTATTATTCAAGAGATTAAAGAACGATCGTGTCAAGTCGGACCCGAGGTAAGGGATCCTACTCCTCTCTTTCTTTTTAAGTACACACTTTTATGTCATTCCTTTTAAAGCTCATAATTCTTGTTATTGGGATGATCTTTTATATTAAACTTACTTTAATTTTTATGTTCATGTGATGAGATACCCTTTTATCTCTCATCAATCCATTTTGGGAATTTTGAGTGGCGCCGTTAGGCTTCCGAACTTTTGTAAGAGATCTAACCTCTCTCTTTCTTTTTAAGTACTCTTCTTTATGTCACTTCTTTTAAGCTCCTCTTTGTAATGTTAGGGGATGTTATTTTATATTCCTATTTCAATAAATTTTATTGTAATGTGATGAGATACCTTATTTGATCTCATCAATCCATATTCGGAAATTTTATGTGGCGTCGTTAGGCTGCCGAGTTTTCGTAAGGGATTTTTCATCTCACTTTTATTCCCATGAGATTTATGCTACATTTGCCACAAATTCCATTGAGTGGTGTATGAACTGCCCATTATTCTACTCTTTGTGTAATATACTTTCATTTATGAGTATTTAAATCAATGATCTATTGTCCTTCTTTCATGGGGTGTATGTTTTGAAAGATACCCAAGTCGGTAAGGGAACCTTTCACCCTCCTCTTTTTTAAAAGACTTCTTTTGTTGGGACTTTTAATTTACATTTTGTTATGTTGGGATATGTTCTCATATATCCTTATTGATGTTAATTTTTTGTCCAAGTGATGAGATACTCTTTTTATCTCTCATCAACTCTTTTTGATGTGATGTCGTTAGGCTGTCAAGGGAACTTTTTAACCCAATTTCGATTTCTTTGGGTTCAACATGTAGTCATTGAATATGTCATCCATTGAATATGTGTGAATGAACTTTTATTGTTTTACACTTAATATAAACTTATATTGGGTGTATTTATATTTGTCACACATATTTCTGAGATTGATTTGTCCTTAATTTAAGGATACCTTCTTTATAAGGGATTTCATCACATTTGAAATTTCTATTGAGGGTTCATTGTTGTTATGCACCAATTCACTCTTATATGGTGTATATACTGTCCTTTGGAGTACTATATCATGAATCCATTTATTCTCATGATATTATAAAGTTCTGAAAAAATGTTATTCCTCAATTATTCTATTCAAGTGTCTCTAATTTTGGTAAAACCCCTTTAACCAAAATATCGTTTTAAATTTTTTAATTATTTGTTCTTATTAATATCCATGTTTTCAAAATGGTTTTAAGGATTTATTTATATGGATATTAATGGTTTAAAATTTTAAAAGCATCAAGGTGGTATGGGACACTTTGATTCAAAAATCTCCTTATTAAATGTTTTAAATGGTTTTGGAAATGGTTTTTTTTTTAACGGATTTATTATTTCAATATACTAAAATGTTATATTGTGATTGAAATGTGGAAATGTTATGTTTCCTTTATGCATGTCTTATGTGATACGTTTATGTTATGGTTCTTGGCCATTGTTATGAAAACGGGTGGTTTCGTGATAGACTAAGGTCGGGTGAGCCCGATATAGCTCTCCAATGCATTGGGTAACGTGAAGGAGTGAAACGTTAAGGTTTCTCCGAAGAGATTTTAGGGAATATACTGTGATGGGTATTCCAAACGTAACCAAGAGGGTTACTCCCTACGTAAGAATGTTATGAATGCCTCAAGTTACCTTTATGTCTTATGTTTTCTATGATTTATTCATGATTTGATATGCCTATGTTTTATGGGTAAAGTGTGATTTAATTCTAATGTATATATGAACTCATGTTTTCTTTCCATATTTTTATAACTCTTACTGATATTTTTATGTTCATCCCAAGTTTTTGAAATGTTTTTCACAGGTCAAGGGAAAGGTACATGATGTGATGATAGTGTCAAGGATGTGTCAAGAAAGAATCTGTGTTATATTTTAAATATGTTTCCGTTGATGGGAAGAACAAATACTATCTTTTATGTAACCACTTTGTTTAAATGTGGAATGTAATGCAAGTTTCATGATCTAATTCTCTAAAACTCTAAACCTGAAAAGATCCTCAATGTGTAATCTTGTAATAACTCAAGATTAAGTAAGGTTTAAGGCTGGGGCCTTATAATCTATGTTCATCATATTTTCATGCAAATGATGATAATGTGGTTGCGTTATAATAAAATAATTTTTCCATTATAGTTTGTGGTGTTATCCCTTAAATGGGAGATCACATTTGGGATAGATCTACAGCCTAGTGGTTCTACTATTTGATTTATTTTTATATATTGGAATCTTTTTTTGATGTGATATGTTCTGGTACAACTCAATGATTTTTATTAATAAGGAATTCATTTTCAATGTTTGTCCTTATAGGTTTCACATTCCATGTTCATGAAGAATTATGATGGTTTTTTTGTGTCTAAATCAATTACCATTACCAAAACTATTTTAGAGTGAATAAACGAAATCCTCTTTTTTCTTATTTTTTGATTTATTTTAAATCTATTAATGGTGATTTTTATCAATAACATCATGGGTTTCTAAACATATTATGTGAAAGGAATATAGAAATTGAATTCCATATTTCTATTTCTTTATCATCATAAGCTATTATATCAATGAAAAAGTTTATGTTCAATTTTCATGATGTATTTTCATTGGACTTGTTGTATCCATGAATGTTAGTTTCATGAATCATTTGATGATTGAGGTAGTAATATATTAGGTATCCCCCAAAGAGGTATGAAGTTTCCTTTTAATAAAAAATATATTATAGGAGGTTCATTAAATATTAATATATCATTGAGACTCCTTTTATATCCTTGACCATAGAGGATGACTCGTTGTTATTGAATGATTACTGTAAGGAAAATTTGAATACCAAATAGGGATATTGGTCATCAGTCCATTTTATCATTATCCAGGTGTGGGTGTCTAGTATGAGATTTTATATGATGATTTTAATAATGGTTCGGATTTTATTATATTGTATTAAAAATGGTGGTTTAGAGTGGGTCTCAATAAATAAGTCAACGTGAGGGAAATAATGAAATCCATCTTATTGATTTGGAATAATTTATGTTTTCATTGTTCTAGTGGTGACATTACCTCATTGGTGAGAAATTGCTGTATTTCACTAAACATAAATCTTCTAGGTATATATTCCCTAAAAAGGAAAAAAATAAAGATAACATCGGTGGATGAAATTAATACATGAATTTGACTAGGTGATTTCATATTCATCAAGAAAGGGTAATGATCTAGATGATGTTTTATTAATTAGTTCAAAAATGGAATCCTTACAAAAATATATAGATTATAAGAGAGTAATAGAATAGATCTCGATTAGTAATCTTGATATGGGATAGGATTATAGAAGAGGTCTTATTTTTTAGATGACAAGGTAATCATCATTTCTATAGCTGGTTTAGGAGTCCCTGGGGGACTATGTAGTGAAGTGCCAAAGAGATAAAGTTGTTTTCTATTATTCCTCCGACATGTGGTATGAGGGTAAAAATCATAGAGTGTTGTTCTAGGGGATGATTTTCAGTCCATCAATTGTGTGTGAGGTTTTTCTACCTGATATCTATACCCCAATCATGGAGCTACAACGTCGTGTAACTAAGATTCACAGAGATCTAAGAGTTGTGTTTTGGAGTATTGGATTGAATAATTTTATTTCATAATTTCTCTCATTATTTATTGTGGGCCAAAAGCTGAAATATGGGAACTTTTTTATAGTGGGTTTCTCTATACATTGTATGTTTCTAAGTGAATGTTGGTGGAAATAATAATTGAATTACTCACTAAATTATATTTATCATAATGTAGTAATAATTATATATAGATGGTAGTAGGTTATTTGTTGAAATTAGGCAACTTTATAGTTCTAATGGAGTTGATCTTATTGGATATTTTATCAAGGAACTACATGGTGGAGGTGGTGAGTCTCTACAAAGTCCCCTATATTATCATCATTGATCATGATCCTTGCCTTACCTAAGAATTATATAGATGTATTAATAATGCATTGGACACATAGTTATAACTTATAACCTCTTTCCATCAACATAATTATGGTTATCTAGAGTGTAATATTATGAATCTTGATCACACGTTACAAGATTATAGCCTATATTTTGGAGTTTTTTTTGGGTGAGTCACCTTAATTTGTTTTTATTTTTTTATAATAATAGTTATTAAATCAACATTGATATGATACCAATTGAGTAATTTTATCAAATACCTTCCACTTCACCATATTTCTTGATTGGTGTTATAGAGTGAGAAATTCCTAGTACGAAACTAGTAAAATATAAGACAATGATTGTTTATGTGATTTTTAAGAGAATAAAGGTTGTGCATGTTTTTCAAAAGTACTATGGTGATTATAAAATGATGCATATTGGGTTAGACATTGGAGATCATGTCTTCCATCATATGACTCCTCTTCATGTTCATTGAATGATTAGATGTGCCAGTAATTTATCTCACTGTTTTATTAGAACTTTCGGGGTGGTGGTTCATGTTGGAGCCCTGGAATATCATATATCACTACTCCCATAGATAAGAAAGATACATGATGTATCTAATGTGTTTGAGATTCTTCGTTATTGTTATGAAGTCTATCATGTTATTAACTGGGGTAATATTGATGTTGGATATGATGTTACCTAAGAGCGGTGGCTATTAGAGACCTCAGACTTAAATCAAAATTAATTTCATTGGAAAGATATTCCTTTGGATAATGTATTTTAATGACATGGTGATATGTAATATAGTAGTTAGGAATATTTTACACAGTTACATACTCATTATACCAGGCTTATTTATTCTTCTACATTCACTTATATCAATTTTAATTTTTTGTATGGTGACAATTATATGGTTTCTGATATTGTTTCCTCTTCCGTAATAACATAATTTTGGCTATGTTATTGATAGATAATTATCTAATATGGTATGTTGTCTGGGATGATGTTTTTAATGCTTCATTTTTCTATAACTTCTTCATCTAAATAAGGTTATTGATCAGATATGATGGAAAGATATATTTATAGGTACCTAATGTGGTGGCAATTTTTATGACCCTTTTCCATTGTTTCTCTTCTTGATTGTTTTTAATTATCATGTATGAGAAATGATAGAGATTTGTCTAATATAAAATATTTATTTTCCTTTTTCCAACCATTTATCATTGATGGTTTCTTCCTAGTGGTTTTAATGATAAGGTGTCATGTAACATTTAATTTAATATTTGTTTTTTGAAAAACCATGTGTCCATTGATTTGGATTTATATATTAAGTATTTTAACTACTCTAAAACAATAATAAAATATTTTAGAATGTTGATCATTATTTTATGTAGTTAATATGACCCCTTTCATATAATTGTAAAAATTATATTGTTGAAAAAATATTTATTATGCATAATAACGTACTATTCCACAAAACCTACTACATATATAAGGTTAAGGTCATTTTATAAAGATTTTTCATGGGTAATATCAAGATAAACCTTTTTATGCCATTGAATTACACAACATATGGATAAAACATGCCACCCTTACATAGATCCCCAAAATTTTGTAATAGTAAAAATAAATTTTCAAGGCATGTGTAAGGGTATACTAGAGATATAATTTCATGATCACTTCTTTAGTAATGCTTAAGTGTAAACCAAGAAAACCGTACACATACCATAGACCGTGTATAAGGTTGTTGAAGAAAATTCAAACATGTGTAAGGATAATATTAAACTACCCTTATGTGAGTTTTCCCAAAGAACATTTATTGGGTATACCATGTTACCCATATACAAAACTCCCAACCTACATATGCGTAGGTTTTTTTACCTTTTTATGGTTTTCTTCTTCCTCTGAGACC
The DNA here is from genome assembly GCA_963277665.1 of Viscum album. NCBI lineage: Eukaryota > Viridiplantae > Streptophyta > Magnoliopsida > Santalales > Viscaceae > Viscum > Viscum album. The sequence continues at coordinate 295,046,353 of OY728132.1, read as the reverse complement.
AATATACCAAAAATTATTGTGTTTGGCATATTTAAATTCATAATATCATGTAAATAATTACATTTGAATATTTTAAGTATTTTTCACTCATATTATGTGGTTTTTAATCACTCTATGGTTATATTGTCATCTTATAACAAATTGATTGGGAACATAAATGGGGGTATCAAAAATACTTTTTCCAAATCCATATTATAGTAATTTTGAAATACAAAAAACATTATCCCCTTACATTTACCTTATTTCTCTTCTCATATAGACAACTACAGAACTCGATATTCTTTTTTATGATCTTCTGTAGTTTTCAAGAAAACTTATTTCGCAATTTATAGTCTGTGTAGAACTATAAATAACTAAAAAATAATTTTATTACTATCATAAACACCTTGTTAAGGGCTAAGGGGGAACCCAACATGACATCAACAACTTAAACCACAACCAAGCCTCCACTGTCAGCTCAAGGTCCAAAAACCTCTTTCAAAACTACAAAGCACAACCCTTGTCCAGCATAAAAAAGTAGAACCATAAAATTATTCTATTATTTGGTTTCAATATTTATCTATGGGGAAATATTAGTTAAGGGATTCACTATTTCTATTTCTAATTTATATTATTTTTTTAAGTTATCATTATTTACTAATTTTTATGGATATATAATTAAACTTAATTAATAATAAACTAGAATAATAGGAAATTGGTTTATTGATTTTAGTGATTTCTTGTTATTTGACATAGTGATAATTATTTTCCTCTTATTTTAGTAGATAGTGTGATATCTATGAATAGTTTTTTTTTTTTTGAAATTGTTTTCTATGGTATAGAATTTTTTATTTTATGAAAATATTTAAAGGACATAAAGTGAATGATTATTTTTTGTAGAAATATTTATAGTGATATATTTTTTAAACCATTATTTTTCTTATTTATGGAAATAAAATTTATTCTTAAATCATGTTCAATTTAATTTTTCATACATAGGATCGATGAGTTTTCTAGAGATGGTAAAGATATAAATTGTTGTTCTTGATAATATTGAAGAGGCATGTGGTTGAAATTTTTCATTCCAAATTTTTTTAAATTAGATGTTGTGAATGGTGTAATGATTAAATAATTATTGGATTTTTATAGTTGATTCCTTTAGTCACCCATGGTTTTAACTGATAATAAATATTTATGTTACTCCATGATAGTAAAATAACAGGTTTTTTAAATAGATAGATGTTTTGGGATAAGTGATATAGTTTGCATGTAATGGATAGATTCTTCATTTTTAAGGAATAACTATCATGTGTTCTATGTTTTCCAATCATTTTATTTTTTAATTTAACTTGAGGGAGATTTTTATATGACATGATGTTATATTAGGATAGTTTATGGTTGATTAGATATGTGTTTGGGAAGCATAATTATTTTGAATTAGTTAATGCATTAGATAGAAGAATGCATGGTGATATGAATGATGGTGTCATAGAAGGATATTAGAATGATGGAAGGAGACAATGATATAATTTCCCATTCATATTATAAATCTTGGATTGTTCAATTATTATTAATCATATTACTGGTAGGATGTCTAGTTTTTTAAAATCATTATTCGTTTTCCAATTACTTGTAGAAGCTAGTTACACTTAGTTATTAATTTCATTCACGAGAGCATATGATGTTTCATATTGTGTATGTAATAATATAATAATAATTATTAATATATTTTTTAACCCCAAATGTATGGTAAAAATTGAATTCAAATGATAAATAAGATAATCAAAAAAATTGGTTATATTATACCTAGAGGGCATGTAATTTAATTCATGGTTACAGAATTTTGAATTGAATTTGTTAATTAAAAACTAATGAATTAATTAATGAATTGAACATTAAATTGGAATGAAATAAGTTAAATAATCTATGTAAATTCATGTGTTCTTATAATATATCATGTTCTTAATGGTGGCATCTGCGAATATGAGTGAAAAGAGATGCATGTGAGTATAATATTTGGTTAATAACCATAGAGTATCTGGGAGATATATTATATCCTATATGATTTTTTGATTTCATACTCTACCACATCCATTTTAGAAGAGTGACTAACAACCAGTGTACTATGGGAGTGGTTTCCCCAATATATAAGTTGACGAGGAACTGACTGCTAACTACCCATATTCACACACTTTTATCTCTTAGTATTATTAGGTTCTAGTATGCATGAAGGTGTCCCATACAATAGATTTTTTTTGTGGTATTTAATGTCATGTGGTTGTTTTAAACACTTATATTCGGATATATTATCCAATGGATTATTATATATATGATATGTGTGGTATAAATGGATTTTGGTATAATACATAATGTATGGGATATGGAGTCTCATATAAAATCCTCGGTTGCAATATTTATATGTGGTTAGGATGATGATATTGTGTGATTCATATGGTGGATGATATATTAGTCCTGGAATACTTTTGAAATCCCTTAGAGATAGATGGCTCAGGATGAGTATTGATTTGGATGTCTGGGAAACTACTAGGGAAGTGGTAGTAGGGTACCCACTTTTGTTTTTATATTGTATGATCTCTTGTCTGTGATAAATGGTGAGAGATATACATATTAATGATGGGAACACAATATAAAAGTCTATGAGACATGATACATCCACTTATTATACCCTAGGATTTTACATGATTTCTATATATTTTACATGAAAAGCTCTAGGGAATAGCCAAATGAGTATACATGTTATTCTCACCCTATGAATGTATGAAAATTTTATGTAAGCAAGATATTATTGTTTATTGAGCAATATATTACTAGATCATTATTGATCGGTGGATGTTTAGGCATCAATATTATTTCCAGGTATATTTTTTTCATACAAATGGTTACCTTCATAGTTATATTTGTTTTTTATGACATAAAATTAAAGTACATGGGATCCTCTATTAATTTTATCATTAGAAATAGGTTTTTGGTTTTAATATATTATCATTAATTAATTATATCTTAAATGGTAATGACTATCATATGTGATTATGATATACCTTTAGTGATTGAGGCCAAAAAGAGACATATTTGATGTGGGATTGAAGCATTATTATCACCCTTCTCTCATTGTTGGCTGTGGACAGGTACCATTAAGTAGGGAATGTGACACATCAATTCAATCCTAAGAGGCACATATATGTATTGAGTAATCCATAACCGTAAGGGTGAAACAACCCTCATAATTATGTATATCAACACGTATAGTAATATTAGTTTCCTTTATTGTTCATAATAATTCGTATCCAGATATATGATAATAACATGGTATAGAATATGAAATTTGGTTCTTTATTTTGTTGATTACTATGTATTATATATAGTTATTATCAATATATTTACAAAATATATTTAATTTACCTAAATTATGTATAATAAGTATTTCATTAAACATATTCCATCAAAATAAATTTGCAACTAAAAAATTATATTATAATATAAAATCATTAGGTGTTGATTTTATCCTCTTATAAGTAATCCTAGGTATACTAGGGTTGATATAAATAGATTCCAACTGGATATCAACATATCATGAGTAGAGTGTGAGTGTACCTTATACCCATACATTTCATGGATTACTTTTATAAGTATGGGTATCATAAGATTTACCATATTTCTTTTTATTAAGAGGTTTCTAAATTTTCATATCCTAGTTTTCTATTTCATTGGGGAATCATTTTTCCTAATCCCCCAAATCAATTAATTTGAGGAACTCTAAAATTTTCACCTCGATTTTATAGATCAAATTATTCATGTCATCATGGAAATAATGATGTTAATGGAAAAACATTCAAAAAATGATACATAATCTTGTTCTTTTGAAAAATTCCATTGGATAATTCTTCTTATATCATATATATGATACAATTTGAATCTTTTTTAATTCATCATCTACAAAACTTGAACTTTTATGAATCATTATACTTCTCTTCAGTAGAGAGTTATTAAAGAAACTAGTCCTTGAAGGTTTTTTATTTTTTAAAACCATCACATTATATTTTATTTTAATGTAAATCACTATTATCTAAATCCGAGTACAATTAGATTGGATTCTAACATATGTATCCTAATTCCATAACATAATACATCTTTCGTAAATGAATGTAAACTGAATGTGAGAAATGAATGAATATATCATTTGATTATCAAATAAATTACATTCATTCATTTCGTGAACAAAAAATTCCCACACATCATCTTGTGACCAATCAAAAATGCACATGCTTCAGGTTAAGAAAATTGAAAATTCTGACACGTTAGGATGAGAACGTAAAAAATTCCAATGGATCATATTGTAAACAAAAAAAATTATCACTCTTCATATAACTTTATCATGAGATATAAACTATTGACCATTGAATTATGGGATGATATAATAATAACCCATAATTATATATATAAATTTATGTAATTTATAAAATCAATCATTATAATATATTAATCAATCAATGAAATGGGAATTTATTTCATTAACATTTGAAAACCATAACATTAAATGAGCACAAGAATTCATAGATTATCACTACACTTATATTCAAAATAAATCATATTGTAATAACATATAAAAGTTGATAAATAATCACATCACAAATGATAAACCATATAAGATAAATATAATTGAATATATATATGTTTTCAAAAAAAATTTAAAAAGTTAAGTTAAAAATGACATTAAAATATATTGTTTTGAATGGAAAAAATCGCACATTTGAGAACCATATTTACAAAGAAAATTCTCAAAAATACCTATGTTTCAAAAATATGTTGTGAAAATAATTTTAAAAGGTATACTTTTAAAATACTCCATAAAAATTTATACATGAAAAAGTCATAATTTTTTAATAAAAAGTAATTGAAGCGGTGTCGAATACATTTAGTTTTAATACAATCTTTAATAATGGTGATATAAAAAATACATAATGTTTTCAAAAAAAGATGAATTTAAAATTGAAAACCATTACATCAAAATGTATTTTTAATAATTTAGACGTAAAAATTCATAATTCATTAAAAAAATAAGTTCAAATACTCAGGAAACATTTAATTTGAAAATTAAATTTCATATGGGAAACAAAAAATAGATAAAAAGATGTACAAAATTTAATTGAAAATAAATTGAAAAATTATACTTTTAAGAATAAACCTTATTAATGGAAATATGAAAAATATATATAATGATTATAAAAAATAAAAATTTAAATGGATTGAAAGAAATTCGTAGTTTTCAACCATTGAATTTATTTTCAAACATTTTAAAATAACCTTATTGAAAACCCACATAATTAAAAAGATAATGAAACAATTATTTTAAAATGAATAAGGGAGTATAATATGGTAATAATAGGTAAAAATAATTTTAATTTTTAATTGAAAAATGCAAAAAAAAATATTGGGGAGTAAAAACATGGGGATGGAAGAAAAATAAAATAAAATAAATATGAATTGTTCTTACAATTTTTTTTAATAAAATAATAATTTCATAATTGTTGAATATTTTTTGTGAAAAATTATTTATACAAAAAAATAAATTAAATTCATCATAACATCTTCATTGGTTATATTCGATCATTATTGATATGTTTTGGTCAAATATAATTCACTCAGACTCGCAGAAACTATTTTATTTAGAATTTCCCCTTAATACAAGTGTAAATTTTCAATAAAAACCTCATTGGACTGATAAAATGAAATTACAAATTGACCATCTTTAATATAATATAATATTGATATAAAAATATTTATTTTTTGGTATGTAAATTATACAAAGGAAAAAAAATTATAACATAGTCATGTTATAATGATTTAAAAATGAGAAGAATACGCACACCTTATTTCCCCATATAGTTGATCACAATATAAGATCATGTAAAAAAATAAATAAATATACAATCTTATAAATTTAATCATTAATAGTCTCCATTTATAACCACTATTATACTTCTCTAACATGATTATATTAATCAGATACGTCATATTATGACCATCTAGTGTTCATAACAATGACTGATTGAACAAGTTAAGTAATTTGGACACCATTCCCATAATTAAATTCCCATTAATATAAATATTATAATTAAGTAATGTATTTATTATATTTATTTATAGTTATTTGATAATATTATATATGTTTATTATTTTTTCTGTGAGAAAATGGAATGGTTGTTGATTTATTTTATTGATTTTAATGAATAAAAATAGAATTTAATAACAAGTTAAATAAATTATGTAATATTTAAATAACCATATTAAAATAAATATTTAATTATTATTTTAAAATATTTTTAGTTTATATGATCTAATTTTCATCTATATTAGTGTTTTATATCATTGTTTGAGTAGGTGGTTAAATATACCTAATGTTGAACACTCTTTAACTCGATTGTTTATTATAGTAAAGTGCTTCTATTTGCATAATATCTTTATAAAAAAATCATTATAATATTATTTTTAGTTATTAAATTATTTGAAAACATATTTTATGGTTTTTTTGTAAAATTATGAAAATTTATAGGAAAACAGAATAAACAATTCCTCGTGGAGGCGGTAGTTTGTACAGAGGCATGATTAACATTCCTTTTTTTTCTATATGGATGGAAATGAATAACTGGGAGTTATATCATTTTCATAAAAACATATATACACACTAATATATATTTTATATTATTTTTTAAATGCGTTAATAAATTTATAAGTGTAACATTAAAATGATTAAATTATAATGAGATATTAATTACGTTGTAGACCTGTTTTTACCAATATAGTTCCCATAAAACTTGAAGGGATTGGGATAAATATGACAGTCATGGGAAAATATTAATGGTATGGGGATATAAAAAGAATAAAAGAGAATATTTTCATGGAGCATTTATATATATATATATGTAAAAGGTATAAGTAATCCCCATTTATAAATGAGAAGAATGGAATATTTGGAATCACCCATTACACTTTAATAAAACAATGTATTTGTTTTCCAACGTCAACGAAATAATTTTTTTAAATAATGGGTCAATCATATGATTAGATCTATAAATTCTCAATCATGTGATTAATAACATGTTTTATAAATATAATAATATTATATCATTATTATTTTTTCACTCTTCTCTATCACTTTTAAAAAGGGTAACAATATTTTAAGTAATTTATTTTTTATTTTAATATACATATAAAATCACCCATATATCCAAATTTGGTTTTATGGAAATTAATTTATCCTATATAAAATATTAATTAATTTATAATTGTTATAATAGTAACATTTAAATTAAAACATATAATTTGTTGTAAAACTATTTTAGTAGACAAATAGAATTTTTGCCAATATGGATTTGTAATCTTATTTTGTCTTGATTGGAAAATTAAATGACTATTATTATGTTTCATTATGATATTATAAATAATATAATAATAATGTTTTATAATATTTACATATAATTTATTAAACATTCCTTCATGTTAGTAAATCAATTATTTTAAAATAATTGCTTCTCGGTTATATTGCTAATTATGAATAATCCTAATAATATATTTTTTTACCTATAAATGATATTTCCATGTTAAATAAAAATAAAAATTATATATAAAAATTATTTTTTTTATAAAATTAACATTCCATATGTATTTGTAACATCCCATATTTAAAAATGTAATTCTATGTTCGATAGTGTACAAGATACGCCACATTGAGCTTAATCGAACATCTAAAAAATATAATTTTATGTTACTCTTATAAATAAATCATTAGAATGTATGGAATGAGTAATATTTATTAAATTATGGAAATATGTCTTATACATGCTTATATAATTATTAATATGTTACCAAATTTATTAAAATTGGAAATAACATCTAATTGAATATAAAGGATGTGTTTTTATGATAATAACCTTAAATGTTAATAATTGTGTTTAGAAAATAATAAAATCATCTTTTTTGGATTATATAATTGATATATAAATTCAATATAGTTTCTAAAATTTGTCTGATATGTTTTTGTAGACATTATGTAAGAACAAATTCATTTTTATGCATAAAAGGTGTATTTTAAAAAAACATAGTTTTAACACATTTTGATGGTTAAACAATATTAAATATATTTTTGACATTTCTATAAGTCCTATTTTAAAAAATAAACTTCTTATTTTAAATTGGAGTATAAAAATATACCTTGTATTAATTTTTGTTATTTTTTCCCTGAAGTTCAGTTTTTAATGAATATTGAAAAATACATCATTTAAATACAAAACTACTTTTCTTCAAATTTATTTTTATAGTTATATTATCATTATAATTGGTTTTAAAGTGTAATTATATTATTATTTTATCATTTAATCCAATTTAGGTAATTGGAATCAATTTTACATTGAAATTGGGTATAAAACTATGTGAACTATGGAATGTATTACTTTCAAACCCTGTTTACTCTTTTAGTCAATGAGATTTATTTGAAATTAATTTTAGAAACATTAATATTTTAAATTAAAAAAAATATATACACTTTTGTAATCAGTTTTAAATTCTAGATCTAATAGTAATGATTATTATTACCACGATTATGGGTAAATCCAGAAAATAAGGTTAAGAATAATATTATAAATAACATAAAATAAACCTAACACTTGACCTAATTTCATTCTATTGGTGTCTTCAAACCAATATATACTTTGGGTAAATTTTATTACCACGTTGAGCCACATATAATACATCAATGTGTTTATAGTGTTATATTCAAAGAGAAGACAAATTTAATCACACCCTTGTCTTTATCAAATAAATTATTTTTAATAGGGGGTATACAGGGGAGATATTTGAATATAAATATTATAGATAAATATTATACTATTACCTAAATCATGGTGATTAATTTATAATTATTAGGAAATAAATTTTGAAATTAAATTGTGATAGGACGATGATGAGGTAATTTACTCATTAATGAAAGGATCAATGAAATGATATTATAAATAATAAAATAAATATTATATGGTATAATTTATGTCCTACATGATATTTATTGATTAATTTTACATTTTCAGATTTTTTTTATTGGATTTTTATGAATATATAATGTTTTTATGATAATTTAAAAAATTCTTGAAATAAATAGTGTAACAATTTACAGTAATTATATTTTAAAATATAAAATATTTTGTTAAATGATATATAATTTATAAAAATAAAATATTTTTCCAAATAGTTGGGATTTGTCTTATAATGTCATAATTGACTCATTCTTTGTTTGTTTGACATGTTATAATAAATAAATTTTCCCTCAAAATTTAAATTACATGATATCGCGTTTAGAATTAATAAGGGTTAAAACAAAAAAAAAGTGAAGATTAAAAATTAATCAAAACTTCTCTATTTTTTATTTTTTGATTCTATTTCCACTGATACTCATCCTATATTAGAAATAAACAACATTGGACCAATTTAGAAACAAAATTAATTTGTACTAATTTAATATTTTTATATTTTCCCTGAGTCCCCCTCTCCACTTCTATAAATGGGAACAAATGTTTCTCTATTATTCACAACTAAAAACCTATTTTATTTATCCCAAATCAACCCATGTACATTCCTAGAATTCATCCCACTTAAATGAGATTTCTTGAAGGAAATGTATCATTTTTATGTGTTTTTATTCTGTTTCTTCTTCAAAAGACAAAAAATAATATTCACACATAATAAAATAAAAACTCCAATATAATTAATATTAATATATTTTATTTTTTTAACATAATCAGGTTAATCCATATCAAATTTCATGAAATGGGAAACAAATTCTTTATTAATGTCTATAGTAGACTGCCACCTCGTGAACCAAACTAATTTATTTTCCATCACCATCTCTCAAGACTAGATATAATGATTGAATTGATTTTTTTATTTAATATTCATGACATATTTATAATTATTAAATAATAATATATATATTATTTTCTTAAATTTCCATTCACATAAAAATGATAATGTCATTCCCGCATATGTGAGAATTGTCACCTCCACAAAGTGAAGTGATTCATTTTAATTCACCTTATTACATTAAAGATATATATATGTATGTATATATATTGAAATGAATAATATTATATTAGTGATATTATGATCATTTTTTAGAGATAAAATAATAATTACCTTATTTCCATAAAAGATCAATGAATAATGGAAACATTACTCATGTGTACTTAGAGTCTACCATCTCTATGATTATAACATTATTCATTTTTAATAACCATAAATAAATGGTTTTAATTAAAATTATAACTGATATATAAAAGTGATTATTATTTTATTAATATTATTCTTGAAATTAATGAATTTTGTCAATTTCAAAATAGACATCATTTCGAAGCCAATTTTTATTCGAGTAACAAATATCTATAAAATGCCTAAGGTGAACATAAATAATTTAGATATTGTTATAACCATATAATAAGTCAATTATAAGGAATAATAAACATAAATAAAATTAACAATAAAGTAAATATGTTAGGAAATTTTACTAATCATGAAGAAAAATATTTGATGTGATGAGTCCGACTCAAGGTAAGGGATATTCTTTTAAAACCATCTTTAAAATATATCCTTTTAAACTATTTTAAAAAAAGTCAAAACTAATTGGTTGTTTACTAATATGGAATGAATAGATTTTCATGTTTTTATTTCACTTAAATTTTCTTATGTTTTCATTACATCTTCTATATTTTATTTTCAAATGATGTATATTAATTTTTGAGTGCAGTGCTTTGTAAAAATGAAATTATATTTTAAAGTGGAAATATGATTTTTATTTTATTCTTCTTTAATGTGTTATGAATTTGTTATTGTTCATTGGAAGAGTTTATAAATATGGTTGTGCCTGTGATAAAGCAAGGGAGGTCAATGTTGTGATATATCTTCCATTCATTGGTTAATTAGACATTGTTAAACTATTTGGTTTCTCTAAAGAGGTTATGGGAATATAATAAGACAGGTATTCCAAATGTATCTGTGAATGTATCTCCCAATGTAGATGTGAAATCCACAATGTATGAATGAAATGGATTCAACAAGTTATATTTATTATTTATCATTCATATAGTGTTTTTTAGTAATCATATGATTTTCTAAGGTAAGCTAATAATTTTATGTTTTATGGTTCAAAAGACTGATTTTTTGAGAAAAAATTCATGATTTTAAAACATTCATGGACTAATTGTTCCTTTACTTTTATATGTCCCTTAATGTAATTTTTTTTTCTTATCCACTTTATTAAACTGTTTTTCATTGGTTCAATGAATGGTTAAGAGAAAAAACAAAGTCAAAATTAATTTTATGAATATTTTTATCATGAAAAATTAATCTTCTTTCATTTTAAAAGTTTTATATTTTTGAAAAATTGGATACTATTTTACTAATACCCATATTGTATGAATGTGGAATTTTATGTATGATTAATAACATACTTTAATAAAACTCAAACCCATAAAATATCATTAATTTTATATAAATTAAATTCATGAATTTCCTACTATAAGACTCTAATCCTTATATTTGTTATATAAATATTAATGTTTTTGCATCTATAATTTAAAAACTATTTTTTAAAATGATTATTTTTAATAAAAAATATTAATGATTAGAATATAAATAGAAATTAAATAAATAAAAATAAATATCAAATATATGTTATCATTTAATATTCATTTAATTTTTTCTCAAACCAATAAAAACATCATTTCATCATATAATAACTTAATTTACAGAAAATTTGAGAAAAAATTCATTAAAATGCTACTAATATTTTCAAAATTTTGAGGATAGGTTTATGAATTAAAAATATTAATTTTAATTAATTTATGATTCTTTATAACTTATAATATTATATCAAAATATTTAAAAACAAAAACTTCATATAAAAGTTTAGTTATTACAAAAAAAAATACTATCAAAAATCACCTTAAATCCAATTATTTTTGAAATTTTCCTTATATAAATCATAAGATAAATTTTAGGTCCAATATTAAATAATGAATTTTAATTTATCAAACAGAAGAAAATTTTTTTAAATTTAAATTTTTAAATGAAAATATATATTATTAAGAGAATTATTTTTATTTAAAATAACCATTTCAATATTAAATCATATAATATATTTATCATTTAAGCGTAATAATTATTTTTGGTTTACCGTATTTTTTAAATGTTATCCTTATTTTAATCATTAATTATAATTATGTTGTGTTTTATTATAATATAGAATTTCACATATGTTATATATCATTTTATGTATTACAAAGATGAAAAATCTTGATTTGTTGCATTTTACACTCATAAATCGGTTAATCCTAATAATTATAATTATCATAGACTAACAAAGATATTTAGGGATATCCAAATGATTGATATTAATAGGTAATTAATTTAAAATTTGGAAAAACTTTAATAATTAAAGTGATACTATTACACTCTTATATTACTTCCTAATAGGTATATACAAATATTGTGATAATTTACAGCCATTTCGATCAAACATCTCTCATATTTATGGACCATAAATATTATAATGGAATTAGTTTTCTTATATTATTTTAGTAACAATTTTACTGATAGTGGATCATAAGTTGGTTTTAAATATGAAATATGATTTCTTTATTTTGTTGATAATTATTAATTATATGTATCAATAACCATTAAATTTCCAAAAATCACATTCAAATATTATACATTGTGGATAATAATTACGCTATGATTAATATTACAAAAAACATCAAATTATATGAAAATAATAATACTGGATAATATAAAATCATTAGTGTGTTCATCTTACTCTATTTGGGTATTACTATATTCCAATTAGATATCCCAAAAATCTAAGAGTGGAGGGTGAGTCCACATTTCACCATTTTTTTTCAAAACCTATGTTTAGTAGTCGTGGTATCATGATACTTGTATTTATTCCTTAGTTTAGGTAGTTGATCCTATTTTTTATCCACATTTGTTGTTTTTTTAATGAGTCACATCACATTATTCCCCAAATCTAGGTTTTTAATCCTTGGGAAATTTGTAGTTATTTTTTATGGATCAAATCATAATATTATACTAACAATAAAAAGAAAAATGCCCAATCTAACCACACAGGAAATACATTATTTATCATCTTTTAAATTCCCATTATTTATTATTCCCACGTTATTTATAGGAAATATGTTTAACATTATTTTATTAATAAATTTCATCAACTTAACATCAATTACTCTTAATCATTCTCCCCATTGAAGAGTTTTTTATTTTTGGAAAAATTTCTGATTATTAATCATAACTGAAGATAACTTGGTGAATGTAAACATAAGGATTTAAACAATGGATTATATCTAACATTGTTACTCATTACTAAATTTTCATTAACATCTAATTTTTAAATGGTTACCATTTCTCGAAAAATTTATAACATGAAAAAAACTAATCATTAGTAATTAATACATATATTACTATAGGATTATGAAAAAAACCAACATCAAGCTGTTTTACCCTTTGAAACCCTTACATTATCATTTATATTAATTTAAATCGTTTTTGTGTTAATCTATGTTTTTATAGGTTGGGTTTTCTCAAATATATAATAATTACATAACATAATAAATCACATGCAATGTATTTTAACGATAATGGGACTAAGAAATTAATATCCCTCACTAGTTTCAAATGAGGTGTCTGGTATGGGCATATTCACAGTGCACGTGAATGACGGTTGATATATACTCAACTAACTATTTTGAGGTTATTACCCCAATATGAATTTGTTCTAAAAAATGTAAACATGTAGCATCTAGATACCGATGTAATTCTAGTAGAACTGAATAATCTCAATCCTAAAAAAATTAGAATATTCTTCTAGACATATAATTATCACATATATAATTTTTTTAGGTTTCCATAAATATCTTCTATAAATTAAAAAATACCTAATATATACCCAAAAATAATTAAATCCATATTTATTACCAAATAATGTGACCAAAGAAAAACCCAACATAAAAAAGAAAATTATCAGTTGATTTAAGTAACATATCTGAAAAATACCAACACAATATAAAGATATAAATGATATTTTTTTTCTTTGAGAGAAGCTATATAATTGTCACAAACAATAACAATTACACAATAAATACACCCCAGTAGACTATATTCTATATGTCTCATATTACATAATCATCACCATATATTTGTTAATGGAAATAATATAAAAGGGTGATCTCAGATGATATGTAAGGGAAAATATTTCAACATGACTTCTAGGGTAGATTGTAATAATCTGAGAACATTGTTCCATGTATGAAATACTATGTAATAAATCATGGAACCAATATAATTTTTCATAATCCGCGTCTTGTGAACATTTAATATCAAATGATCAATCCTTTTCCATATAAATATTGAATGTAATCATGATATAAGAAAAATTAATAAAGGATAATTATCATTGGAAAAATGAAATTTTCTATATAATATTAACAAATAATCATGGTGAAAAATAATCATAGATAAATTATTTAATTGTGAACAATAAAAATGTGTATAGTTCTTATTGTTGTTGGATGAAAAAAAATTCTTCATATTATGAACAAAAACATTCCAAGTCATAAAATTGTGAAGAAAATTACCATTATTCCTTTTTTAAAACAATATACCAACTCCACATGATTTTAACAAAAAAATTACCATGCACAATTTTTTTAAAAAATAAAATTCCTAAACTTCTTGTTGTGAAAAAAATTCCATTATCAGTGATTTGAAAAAAATATATATCATTTTAACATCATATTCACATGTGCTAAAAAGCATTACCCATTGAATTGTAGGATGATATATTACCACACACTTCATCATATACTAATATTTTACCTTTTAAAAAATCAATCCTAAATCCATATTAATAAATTCATGGAAAAACAATATGTTTCCTAAAGCATCAAAAAACAACCCATAACATGAAATAATGAAATCATATAATATCAAAATTCTTATTTTCCAAAATAAATCACATCATAATAAGATATAAATTCTTATCAAAACATATCTTCATGAATGATATTCCATTCATGTAAAAGGAGTGTGAAAATAAAAATTTTTCCAAGAAACCTTCTAAAACATTACACCAAACAATGAATTTAATTTAATTTTTAGATTTCAATGAGAATAAATTTTTAAAATTTATTTTCCAATCAAAGATCCATGAAAATTAATAAAGTTAAAAAAATGATAAGAGAAAATATTTTTGGAAAAATTATACCTTTTAAAAGATCATTTATGTAAAAGACTTGAAAAATATAGAATTTTTATAAAAATTTTGTGATAATACATTTAAAACATTTACATTTAAAATAATATTTAATAATGGATACTTGAAAATTACATAATGTTTTAGAAAAAATGGATGGGAAAATAATTTTATAACTTTTAATTTCAAAACAATCCATAATAATGGAGATATAAAATTAATAAATGTTTTAAAAAATTGTATTTGAAAATAATTTGTAAATGTTTACATTTAATAAAAATAATAAATTATGTAATCATAAAAAGATGCATTTTTTGAAAAGTTCTTAAAAAACACAATGATAGATTTTATTTTAAAAGGGAATAATTTATAACATTATTTTAAAAATACATAAAATATTTCAAAATAAAATGTGTATTAGATTATGAAACTACATTTTGAAATTATTTAGAACCCTTTTGAAAATTATGATATATCATTGGTAATAGATATCATCATTAAAAGATGGTGAAAATATTGTTTTCAAATTGATAATTGGAAATAAAAGGGTTATTGGAGAAGACAATGTTGTGAGCTTCTTCTAGGGATATATGATAAATATTATAGAGTAAAAATACTTAGATGAATGAAAATCCATTAAAATTTTGATATTTTACATAAAAAATGATTTTTAATGGAAAAATCAGAATCATAAAGTTATAATGAATTTTTGTGAAATACGATTTTTCCTGAAAAGCATATGTAAATAAAACATAACATCATAATAGTGTATAATATATAAATCATGAAAGATTATAGTAAATTAAATGTGATTATCAACCATAGAAGATATTAGACTCAATGAACCCCCTTACAACATTTATAACTTTAGAATCAAAACCCCTGGGAAACAAAAATAATAATTTTAAAGATAAAATTCACAAAAATTTATATAATTTTTATTTTAATTTTTCAATGGTTTGGTATGTAAACCTTAAAAATATAATTATAGTTTACACTATTAACATGTATCATCAAATGGAAATTAATATGGAATTCATTATGCAGGTTCATTTGATAATTGATCACACCCTAAGATATATTATATTTAAATTATGTTACATCCTATTTTAGAACCTTACCTATAAATATTAACCTATTATATTTTTAATTTGTTTTGTCCTCAGTACATTAATTTGATATAATGTTTTATAACCCTTAGTTGTTAATAAAATAAACTATTCTGAATTTTTTTATAATTCTTATATCATTTACAGTCATTTGAAACAAATTTAAACATTAATAAACCAATTCAAAAATAGTAATATATGTATAATATTGACTTATTACTCTCTTATGTTATTCCATAAATGTTTTAGTTGCACCACGTGAAAATTGAATAAGTGTTGGCATATTTCGGTGATACATGGGAAGAAAAAAATATAAATTAACAATAAGTTATAAAATTTGTATAATATTTCTAATAAATATTAAAATAACTATTTAAATTCAACATTATAATCATATTTTTTTCATGTTACCATAGTCATCCAAAAGATATTTTTACAGTAGCATTCATGTTAGATGTTTAACTAACCTAATAATTAACACACATTATCCCAATGGGTGTGTACAGTTATAGTGGCGTTTAATTCTACATAATATCATTAAAATATAATAAAAATATAATTTTTTAAATCTTCATATGATGGTGAACAATATTTTATTATTTTTGTGTTAAAAATGATTAAATAAATTAAAAGTAATAAAAATATTCCATATAGAGGATGAGGTTCACAGACACAAATAATTGAAGTTATTTCATTTTTCAATGGGCGTGGACATGAATAAATAAGAGATTTACAGTTACTATCATCCCATATAGTTATTTTAATAACACTTTATCCATAAAATTATTATAGTGATAATATATTGGTAATATTAATATTAATAATAAAAGTTATATAAGAGATAATACATATGTTTGAGACATGATATTTCCTTTGAAGGTCCCTTTAAATTGAATGGATTAGGGGAGATGAATAAATAACGGTTTTAGAATTAACATAACAACATATATTTATTTTAATAACATTTTATCCATATAATTTTTGTGGTGATAATATATTGGAAATAATAATCTTAATAATTAATGTTATGTAACAGATAATACATTAATAATATGAGTACATTATTCCATGGTCAATGGATCACAAGATTTAAAATGATATATTTATAAGAATTTACAGAAATATAATTGAAAAAATATGTTATTAACAAATACTAAACATATTAGTTTTTTCTCCATTATCATGGCATTTAAAAGTAATTTTAATAGTCCATATTTTATAATTATAAATGAAATCTAAATATTTAATGATATGAATATTTTTATCAAAAATATATGGATACCTTTACCAATTTTAATATAATATTTTTGCGGAAATTAATTTTCACAATAGCACATCAAACACACAAAACCCCAGTATTTATAAAAGTTCATTTTAAATAAAAAATTATAGTTGGGATATTATATTAAATTCAATTGATTTTAATAGATTTAAATTATTTAATCTCAAACAATGAGTATTTATAGAAAAATATTATATATCAAAAATTCTAATTATTCATGTTATAATTAATTGAACAAAATATTTAAAAAAATATCTTTCATTGAGACACTGTATAATATTTAAAAATATTGCTCATGGGTTTATAAAAACAGTAGAGTATTTTGAAATAATTATTATAATTTGTAAAATATAATTTTATAACAAATATTTTCAAAATTTTCTTATATCATATAAAATTGGTTTTATTGTTATAATAATTATTTACAATATTCATATAAAATATAAATTATTTTAGAAAAATTAAAAATTATATCCATAAATAATTTTTTATATGAATTAAAAAATGAATTTTACTCTATAAATTTAAATTTATATAATTTTTAAATTTAATTTTTTTATACAAAAATTATACTATAAAAGGAAACTCAATTTTATTTAAAATATTATTTTTATTATTAAGTCATATTAATAGTTTACCTTCTTAATGATATAACCAATTAATGTTTTACCGTCATAGAATTTATTATAGTTTTACAAATAATTCAATCTAGTTTTTTTAGTTTTTTACATTGTTGCATGTGAATATGTAATAAAACATAGTGTGTATTTTAAATAATCCAAAATCTTAGGTGGTTACATCGTTTACATCAATATTAAATTTAACTTTAAAATTGATTATGTTGATGTTTTTGGTGATAAGATAGTGAGATCCATTATTATGCTACATGATTATAGATACTATAGAAACAACATAACCGGAGACAAAATAAATAAATTATGAAACTAAGAAAATTATATCCCAGAAAATTAAAGATATATGATAATTTTTTGAAATCTATCACAATGAGATGGAGAATTCCTAAATCAGTTATTTTGATTATCATGACTTAAAAAGATAGTAAAAAAAATAAGGGATCATAAAGGATTATAATTTAATATCAGTTGGAATTTATATTATCAAGAAATAGATATATATACTAGTCTGACCACGGGAGGTTTTATCACATGGATGTTTGATAAGTCTAATGAAACACAATGATTTACATAAAACGTTTTGGTATTCCTAAAAGATCAATAATTTCATAACAATGGAATGGTTTCCTTGCCTTTAGATCAAAAAAATATTCCCACTTTCTTGATTTATGGAAACATGACAACACTCTATTGAAGATTATTTTCATGGGATACAAAAATACCAATATATAACCAATGAATTTGGACATGAATAATCTAAAATTTTGGTTATTTGAATATATAATTATGGTATATATAAAAAATATCTATTATAAATAAAATTGGTACTTCATGCCACATGGGAAAATGATCAAGGAATTTTGAATTGAATAATATTTGTTTTTTATATATATAATTTTTTTCTGGAGTTTATGGAAACAAATCTACCTATTAATCATAAAAACTAAAATTCTGTGTAACAAAGGAGGAACATATTTCAATTAAATAATATATCAAAAAATCATTAATATTTCTATAAAAATAAGTTTTTAATGTGTCAATAATAATATCATCAATTATATATGTTGAAGGAACATGAATGTAATATACCGAAAAATGAACTAACTTATATGGAAAAAAATTAATATGAAAACATTAAATTGGTGTGGAGTTATTTCAATTTAATGAATCCAGATATAGTGTGGATTCATTACATAAAATGTATATCTAATTTCATCGGGAATAATAATTTTTTGAAGTAAATAAGATATGTTATTGAATGAGTTTAAAAAATAAAAATTATGAACAATAAAATATAGTAGTCTATAAGAAAGATATAATATATGGAATGATATAAGAATGTTTTATTTCATAGTTATTTATGATCATGTCACAAATATATCTTTTATATTTCAATTCTGTGACTTTGACCATAGAATACACTTCAATATGATTATATTTCATATCATTGATAAATTTATAAGAATAATATATTTCATCCAGTCACACTTTTATAAAACATATATGGATGAGAAATATATAATGAGGAAATTGGGGTTGAGGTATATTCTCTAATTTTTAATGAATTTGACTACTCGAGTACTATAAATCCTAAAAAATATAAATCATCATAAAATCTAAATAATATTAAAATAAAATATATCAGTATCTAAGTGAATGATGATAACGGGATAATTATGTTAGTTTAGGTTCCAAAATTGGCTCATGATTTTTATCATGATAATGGATTAATAAAAACACATTTTGTTGGGCTTGATTTGTCTCTTGAATTTCCAAAATCCCTTTCCACATGAATAATGTGAGAAGTTTACTCTATTTTATAGAAGTTGTTTCTCAATCCACAATATTTTCCAAATAATTTCCCATCACTGATAGGATCAACCAGTAGTATTATAATAAAAAAATATTATTGGTAAAACCATATTTTGATCATGTAATTATTTATTTATTACCTATTAAAATATTAATAAAATAAAAATTTTGTTCCAAGAAAAAGTCGGAGGTGTAATTTATGTGTTTAGAGGGAAAAAATTAGGTGATTCTGTAAAAGTATATTATAAAATTTGTACATCACACAATATAAAAATATATTTCAATAAATTAATTAATTGTTTTATTATATGTAAATAATGTAATATGTAGTGTGAAATCTTTATTGATGATGATTTAATAGAGTGGTAAAAGAAATGACACTAGAGAAGATGATCCTTGGTAAAATTGTATTGTAATACTTCATTCTCATGAAGATCATTAATCACGTTTCATTAGATTGGATGATTTATATTTCATTAAAATCAATATAGATAATTTTTATTGGAACTATTGTTGCATACTATTGTATTTTAATAATTTTTAAGAATGTTTTTAAATAATTGGGTTGTCATGAAATCCAATTCAATGTTTATAAAAAATAATCCATGTATTTTTGGGTTTTTTTAAACAAATTTTTGTGACATCATTTAAAAATAAACCAAATATCATTAAAAAATTATAATGTATTGGGGTTTGGATAAAGTTAACGATGTTTTTTAATTTAAAAGTATTCTTGACACAATTCCCTATGAATTGTACAATAATTTTTTTAGAGAAATAATCAATATTAAGGCTCATAAATATTTTTTTGATTATATAATACAATCCTTAATTACTTCTTTAGAAGAATATTAATGGAAATAAAAAACAATTATATTATATTAACGGTTTTAAATTAGGAAATTTTACATTATGCAGCATAAAATATTAATTTTTTTGAGGATGGACAGTAGAGATTAATCATTATGGTACAATATGACAGCATGAGTTATTAGATATTATTTTTTATATGAAAGGTATACAAAAAATATATTGAGGCATCTTATTCATAAAATGCAGAATAATGTAAATGTGTTGAATAAAGAGGATTATACTGTGATATTCCACATTTTTCCATAATTAATATATATAATAATTTTTTTAGAATCAGTAATAGAATAAAATTTTATATATATACATGAAATAGTTTTTTTATTTCTAATAGAATTTATAATTTTAAGGAACTATATTATAATATAGATGATTATTTATATTTCATATTTATACAATAAGTTTCTAGTGATTTCAAAATCATTCATTGTTAATAGATTCAATATGGAATAATGTCAATGATTCAAACATATTTGATATTGTTTACAATCAAATAATGATTTTAGATTGTTTTTATGATATTAGAGACTATAAAAACCTTTTAAAGATCTTATCCTCTTGCCAATCCTCATGATGTGGATAAAATGGGTTGAAAGGTGGTTTGTAAGATCAAAAAATTGGTGAGAGAGTGTAACATACCACGTAAGTAATGAATAATAGATATTTTTTTCTATGTATATTAATGAATTAGATAGTGTTTTAGAGGCTTAAAATGAAAATAAATTCAATCTTAAGCATGAAATACACTAATATTTTTTAAAGGATTGTTTTACTGCCTTTTGATGGAAAACCATTTTTAAATCTATATTTTGAAAATTTTATAAGATAATTTTGTCAAAATAAACTTATTCTTTATGATTGGGACATCAAAATTTACTTGGTGTGAATTTTTTGTATTTTTCTGACAATGTTCATTTTTTTATGAATAGTGAAAAATACTATATTTTACATCAAAACAGCTTTTTAATCTACTTTATTTATATGATTAGATTATCTTTTGAATTGTTTTTAAAGTTAAATTAGAATATATTTTTACCATTTAATCTAATTGTGGTCATTATGATTAATTTCACTTTGGAATTGGGCATAAATTAATGCCAAACTTTTCATAGATATTGTTTCAAAAAAACCCCGCTATTTGTTTTGACAACGGGAATTATTTTTAAATCAATTATTGCATTTTCTGTGTTTGGAATTTGGTAAAATGGATTACATATTTGTAATCATAAGGTCCAAATTATGTAATCAAGAATCTTTTGTTTTTGGACATTATGAATAGTAATGACGGTAATTATCTTTAATTATCTTGATTAATGAGTAATCAGGTAGTTAAGGATAATAAAATGATATCATAATAATACAAAAAGACCACAAAATGTGTCCTATGGCTACTGGTTGTCTCATGGACGACCATGGGATGCCTTGTGCCAAACTTGGGGGCCCCATGGAATCACTTTTGTGAGAAAGTGACTTTTTATCTTTTTATTTTTAAAGAATGTTAAATGTGACAAAGAATGTATCACCTAAGTAAAATATTTTTAATTTTGACTACATAAATTATCTTTTGCACTATAAATATTCATTATAAATCTAAAATGATTTCCTACATCATGATTTTTTTTTATAATTTTTAGACATTAAATTTATTAAATTATTTATGACATCATGATGATTCAGTGATTACCTCATTAATAAAGTATTAAAATAAAATGAAAGGATAATGTTAAATCTATGACCTAAAAATGTCCAAAACCAATTGGATGGGTTTATTTCGAACCCTTATCACCTTACCCTCTAATTATATCAATGTGGAAACATTTGAATCCGAAAATCATTTTCAAATAAAGTAACATTTCTCTACATTCCAAGACTGCTCCTCCTCTCCTCTTATAAAAGGCCCCCACCTCTACCTCCTTACCCACACTTCAAAAGCCTTTGGCTCGGCCAAACCCTGCCCATTTTGTCTCTCCACATCCCTCTATTACTCCTTGAAGCCTCACATTGGGTATAAGTCTTTCCAAGGAAGCCTTTGAGCTCAAACCAAAGGGAGTTACCCGATTTTAAGGTAATGTCTTCACTTGAGTCCTTTTGTTTTATTTTGCTTCTCCAACCCCCTAAACTCTTTTTATTCATTTATTTTGTAACAACTATAGTATCATCAATATACTAGGATGTTGTTATAAGAAGGATTCGAGCTACACATACACACACCTACATCTAATGGTTAAAGGACATACTGTTTCCGTGGATGGTGAATTTATGCCTCTCGAAACGATGATTGTTCAACATTCTTTTAACACCTTTAAAGGTGGACATTAAGATTTCACTATATTTATATATGATATATAATATTTTTATGTTTTCCTTAAGATTATTTATTTTTCATTTTGGTCATACCTTTATGGTTTCCATTATGGGTAAACGTGATATCTTCATTTAAGGAAGTGCGGACTACCGCCCCCTCAAAGTGATTAGATTCGTTAAATACCATATGTGGGACTTATAAAGGATGGAACTATGATATTATATATGATATTATACTGGAATTATAATATACCTTTATATCATTATGATTCCATTCTATAAAATACGAAATAGAAATGAAAGTAGCGTTCATGCGTACGTACGGCTTACCGTCTCCATGAACGGTGCATTTCATTTCTTACCTCTAAATGATTATGTAAAATTATAAATGCATGTATATACTGGTTATATATGATATATACATCATTATTATAATTCTGGATATAATGGATACATGAACAACTTGTAATTATAAAGGGTTTATTTTTTACTCAAGTACCAATGATCGTTAAAACGACCGTTATTAACTTAAATAATTACATAGTGTTCATGACATGGAAATAAGTGATATAAAGGGAATAATGAACTTGAAAAAGGTTCTTAAGCAAGTATAAATTAATTCAAGTTTATTATTCAGGACATTAATGAACGATCGAGTCAAGTCGGACCCGAGGTATGGGACTTCGTCTCAATCTCCTTTCATTGAGGCATATTTTGTTTTATACACAACCTTCTTTTATACGGTGTATAAACCCCTTTGATTTTTACGCTTTTTCAAAAGGAATCTTTTTTATATGAAGCGTTTACTAAATGAAAAAAGAAAATGTTTTTGTCGTACGTATGCAGCGACAACGACTTATCTGCCGCTGTGACCATTATTTGAGTTTTGGCTTCCTCTACAAGCCCTACCTTTTTTTAAAGAAAAATAAATACCATGTTTTACTTTTCTTTTATTTTGGTATTGAAAATGGTTTTCATAATGTTTTTATATCAATGTGTTGTATTGATATCTTGTGATTCAAAGGTGGAAATGTTATGTTTCCTTTATGCATGTTTTATGTGATACAATTATGTTGAGGTTTTTGGGAATTATTATGAAGACGGGTGGTTCCGTGAAAAACTAAGGGCGGGTGAGCCCGATATAGCTCTCCAATGCATTGGGTAATGCGAAGGAGTGAAACGTTATGGTTTCTCCGAAGAGATTTAGGGAATATACTGTGATGGGTATTCCAAATGTAACCAAGAGGGTTACTCCCTACGTAAGAATGTTATGAATGCCTCAAGTTACCTTTATGTCTTATGATTTCTATGATTTATTCATGATTTAATGAGGTATGTTAAAGTGATTATGTTTTATGGGTAAAGTTTGATTTCATTCTTATGTATATATGTACCCATGTTTCCTTTCCATATTTTTATCTCCCTTACTTAGGTTTTTATGCTCATCCCAAGTTTTTTGAAATTATTTTCACATGTCAAGGGAAAGGTACATGATATGATGATAGTGTTAAGGAAGTGTCAAGAAAGAATCCATGTTTTATTTTAAATATGTTTCCATTGATGGGAAAGAAGAATACTATATTTATGTAACCACTTTGTTTATATGTGGAATGTAATGCATGTTTTATGATCTAATTCCCTAGAACTCTAAACCCGAAAATATTCTCAATGTTTAATCTTGTAATAACTCAAGATTAAGTAAGGTTTAAGGCTGGGGCCTTATAGTAGGTATCATAGGTCGGTTTAGACAACTTTAGGAGTTAGAAAAGTGTAAAATTATAAGTTAATTTATGGTACGATTAAAATGATATAGCATTTAAAGATTACCATGTTGCTTCGCCTAAGAGATTTCTGTGATAAGAATGGTTTTTCATAGAGGAAACAGAACAGATTTTCTGGGAAGGGATACAGAGGAAAATGACCTTTCAAATTAGTATCCTGAGATGGTCAGAATCAGAACTAAATAGTTTGTTGCAGTGATGGCTCAGTTGACTCAGGTGATAAATTTCGGTTTTTTTCATTGATGATATTTTGGTGTTTTCTAAAAGTAAATAGGAGCATGAAAGTCATTTAAGGGTTATCTTGCAAACCATAAAAGAACAGAAATTGTATGAAAAATTCAGAAACTGTGAGTTTTGGTTGCAAAAAATTTCATTCCTTGGTCACATTGTTTCAAAAGATGGAATAACTGTTGATCCTGCTAAAACAAAAGTTGTTGAAGAATGGAAAAGACCCAAAAATGTAACTGAGATTCGTAGCTTCCTTGGTTTGGAAGGCTATTACCGAAGGTTTGTTAGAAATTTTTCACGGTTATCTAGTCCAATGACTAAGCTAACTCGGAAGGGTGTTAAGTTTATCTGGACAAAATAATGTGATGATTGTTTTCAGGAATTGAAAATAAGATTAGTGAATGCTCCAGTTTTGGCACTACCTTCCAGGAATGGTGAGTTTTTTATCTATAGTGATTCTTCATTGAAAGGACTTGGTTGCATCCTAATGCAGAATGATCAGGTAATTGCTTATGCTTCACGACAGTTGAAAACTCAGGAGGTAAATTACCCTACACATGATTTGGAATTAGCTGATGTGGTTTTCGCTTTAAAAATTCGGAGGCATCATTTGTATGGAGTAAATTGTGAAATATATACTGATCACAAAATATTAAAGTATATATTCACTCAAAAAGAGTTAAACATGAGACAGAGGAGGTGGCTGGAATTAATCAAGGATTATGATTGTACAATTCATTACCATCCGGGAAAAGCAAATAAAGTGGTTGATGCTTTGAGTCGAAAAAGTAATGGTTCATTAGCAATGTTGTGTTTGGAACGTGATCCTTTGGTTAAGGATTTGATGAACTTTGTCATAGAAGTTGTTGGTACAGGAAGTTCTTCTGTTTTGTTTCAGGTATCAGTGAGATCATCTCTATCAGATAGAATCAAGCAAGCACAGAAGCAAGACAGTGAGTTGCAGAAAAAGGTAGAGTTGGTTTAGAAGGGTAAGTTGCCTGAATTCAACATTGATAATGATTGCGTTTTGAGATTTGGGAAGAGATTGTGTGTGCCTTGTGATTCACAGTTGAAGAAAGAGTTGTTATGTGAAGCTCATAGTTCTCTGTTTTTAGTTCATCCTGGCAGTACTAAGATGTACAGAGATCTGCGGGAGTATTACTGGTGGGATGGAATGAAAATAGATATTGTTGATTTTACTGTGAAGTGTTTGACATGTCAACTGGTTAAAGAAGATCGGATGTTACCGAAAGGGATGCTTCAGCCTTTACCAGTGCCAGAGTGGAAATGGTAGAATATATCCATGGACTTTGTTGTGGGATTACCGAAGACATCTCGAGGTAATAATGAAATCTGGGTGATTGTTGATCGCTTGACTAAATCTGCTCATTTCCTTGCTATATGAGATACTTTTTCCCTATATCAACATTCCCGTTTGTATCTTAAAGAGGTATTCAGGTTACATGGAGTTCCCCTCTCCATTGTATCTGATCGTGATCACAGGTTCACTTCTAACTTTTAGAAATGCCTTCAGAAGTCATTGGGTACTAAATTAAATTTTAGTACAGCATTTCATCCTCAATCAGATGGGCAGTCAGAATAAATAATTCAGACCCTGGAGGATATGCTACGAGCTTGTTTGATGGATTATCAGGGAAGTTGGGACCAACATCTTTCTTTGGTTGAATTTTTATATAATAATAGTTTTCATTCTAGTATACAGATGGCACCATTTCAGGAATTATATGGGAAGTTGTGTCGAACTCCAGCTTTCTGGGATGAAGTGGGTGAAAGGAAGTTGATGGGACCAGAATTGGTAGAAGAGATGGCAGAAAAAGTTCAGCTGATTTAGAAACACATGAGAACAGCTCAGAGTATGCAGAAGAGTTATGCAGACAAAAGGAGGAAGGATCTAACTTTTGAGGTAGGTGATCATGTTTTTCTCAAAGTCTCGCCATGGAAAAGTGTGATGAGATTTGGTAAGAAAGGAATGTTGAGTCCAAGGTTCATTGGACCATATGAAATTCTGGAGAGAGTTGGATCAGTTGCATACCGGGTGACTTTACCTCCGAGTTTATCTCCGGTACACAATGTTTTTTACGTTTCGATGTTGAGAAAGTATATGCCAGATCCATATCATGTTTTGAGTCCAGAGGTAGTTAAGTTGGAAGAGAACTTATCTTATGAGGAACAACCGGTCCAGATTCTTGACCACAGGGAGCAAGTGTTACGAAATAAGGTGATTAATCAGGTAAAGGTTTTGTGTAAAAACCACATGATGGAAGAGGCAACATGGGAATCTGAAAATGCAATGAGGGATAAGTACCCACATTTATTCGATAAGTAAATAAATTGAGGGGACGCAATTTTGTAAAGGGGGGAAGGATGTAACATCCCAAGTTAGTAATGAATAATAGATATTTTTATCTATGTTTATTAATGAATTATATAGTGTTTTAGAGGCTTAAAATGAAAATAAATCCAATCTTAAGCATGGAATACACGAATAGTTTTTAAAGGATTGTTTTACTGCCTTTTGATGGCAAACCATTTTTAAATCTATCTTTTGAAAATTTTATAAGCTTTGTTTTTCAAAATAAACTTATTATTTATGATTGGGACATCAAAATTTACTTTGTGTGAATTTTTGGTATTTTTCTGACAATGTTCATTTTTTTATGAATAGTGAAAAATACTGTATTTTACATCAAAACTGCTTTTTAATATACATTATTTATATGATTAGATTATCTTTTGAATTGGTTTTAAAGTTAAATTAGAATATATTTTTACCATTTGATCCAATGGTGGTCATTAGGATTAATTTCACTTTGGAATTGGGCATAAACTAATGCCAAACTTTTCATAGATATTGTTTCAAAAAAAACCCGCTATTTGTTTTGACAACGGGAATTATTTTTAAATCAATTATTGAAATTTCTTTGTTTGGAATTTTTTAAAATCGATTAAATATTTGGAATAAGAAGGTCCAAATTATGTAATCAATACTCTTTTGTTTTTGGACATTATGAATAGTAATGACGGTAATTATCTTTAATTATCTTGATTAATGAGTAATCAGGTAGTTAAGGATAATAAAATGATATCATAATAATACAAAAAGACAAAAACATGTGTTCTAAGGCTACTGGTTGTCTCATGGCCGACCATGGGATGCCTTGTGCCAAACTTTGGGGCCCCATGTAATCACTTTTGTGAGAAAGTGACTTTTTATCTTTTTATTTTTAAAGAATGTTAAATGTGACAAAGAATGTATCACCTAAGTAAAATATTTTTAATTTTGTCTACATAAATTATATTTTGGACTATAAATATTCATTAGAAAGATAAAACGATTTCCTACATCATGATATTTTTTTTATAATTTTTATACCTTAAATTTATTAAATTATTTATGACATCATGATGATGCAGCAATTACCTCATTAATAAAGGATTTAAATAAAATGAAATGATAATGTGAAATCTATGACCTACACATGTCCAAAACCTATTGGAATGGTGTATTAAGAACTCCTATCACTTTAAACTCGAATTATATCAATGTGGGACCTTTTTAATTCGAAAATAATTTTCAAATAAAGTAACATTTCTTTACTTTCCAAGAGTGCCCCTCCTCTCCTCTTATAAAAGGCCCCCACCTCTACCTCCTTACCCATACTTCCAAAGCCTTTGGCTTGGCCAAACCCTGACCATTTTATCTCTACACATCCCTATATTACTCCTTGAAGCCTCACTTTGGGCATAATTCTTCCCAAGGAAGCCCATGAGGTCAAACCAAAGGGATTTACTCGATTTTAAGGTAATGTCTTCACTTGAATCCTTTTCTTTTATTTTGCTTCTCCAACCCCCTAAATTCTTTTTATTCATTTCTTTTGTAACAACTCCAGTATCTTAAATATACTAGTATTTTTTTATAGTAATTATTTGATCTACACGTACACACACCTACATCTAATGGTTAAAGGACATACTGTTTCTGTGGATGGTGAATTTATGCCTCCCGAAACGATGATTGGTCAACATTATTTTAACACCTTCAAAGGTGGCCATTAAGATGTCACTATATTTATATATGATATATAATATGTTTATGTTTTCATTATGCTTCTGTATTTATCATTTTGGGCAAACTTTTATGGTTTCCATTATGGGTAAACGTGATATCTTCATTTAAGGAAGTGCGGACTACCGCCCCCTCAAAGTGATTTGATTCGTTAAATACCATATGTGGGATGTATAAAGGATGTAACTATGATATTATATATGATAGTATACTGGAATTATAATATAACTTTATATAATTATGATTCCATTCTATAAAATACAAAATATAAATGAAAGTAGCGTTCATGCGTACGTACGGCTTACCGTCTCCATGAACGGTGCATTTCATTTATTACCTCTAAATGATTATGTAATATTATAAATGAATGTATATACTAGATATATATGATATATACATCATGATTATAATTTTGGATATAATGGATACATGAACAACTTGTAATTATAAAGGGTTTATTTTTTACTCAAGTACCAATGATCGTTAAAATGACCATTATTAACTTAAATAATTACGTAGTGTTCATGACATGGAAATAAGTGATATAAAAGGAATAATGAACTTGAAAAAGGTTCTTAAGCAATTAGAAATTAACACAAGTGTATTATTCAGGACATTAAAGAACGATCGAGTCAAGTCGGACCCGAGGTATGGGACTTCGTCTCAATCTCCTTTCATTGAGGCATATTTTGTTTTATACAAAACCTTATTTTATACGGTGTATAAACCCCTTTGACTTTTACATTTATTCAAAAGGAATATTTTTTATAAGAAGCGTTTACTAAATGAAAAAAGAGAATGTTTTTGTCATACGTATGCAGCGACAACGACTTCTCCACCGCCGTGACCATTATTTGAGTTTCGGCTTCCTCTACAAGCCCTACCTTTTTTTAAATAAAAATAAATACCATGTTTTACTTTTCTTTTATTTTGGTATTGAAAATGGTTTTCATAATGTTTTCATATCAATGAGTTGTATTGATATCTTGTGATTGAAAGGTGGAAAAGTTATGTTTCCTTTATGCATGTTTTTTGTGATACGATTATGTTGAGGTTCTTGGGCATTATTATGAAGACGGGTGGTTCCGTGATAAACTAAGGGCGGGTGAGCCCGATATAGGTCTCCAATGCATTGGGTAACGCGAAGGAGTTAAACGTTAAGGTTTCTCCAAAGATATTTAGGGAATATATTGTGATGGGTATTCCAAACATAACCAAGAGGGTTACTCCCTACGTAAAAATGTTATGAATGTCTCAAGTTACCTTTATGTCTTATGATTTCTATGATTTATTCATGATTTGATGAGGTATGTTAAAGTGCTTATGTTTTATGGGTAAAGTGTGATTTCATTCTTATGTATATATGTACCCATGTTTCCTTTCCATATTTTTATATCCCTTACTGAGATTTTTATGCTCATCCCAAGTTTTTTGAAATGTTTTTCACAGGTCAAGGGAAAGGTACATGATATGATGATAGTGTCAAGGAAGTGTCAAGAAAGAATCCATGTTTTATTTTAAATATGTTTCCATTGATGGGAAAGAAGAATACTATCTTTATGTAACCACTTTGTTTATATGTGGAATGTAATGCATGTTTTATGATCTAATTCTCTAAAACTCTAAACCCAAAAAGATCCTCAATGTGTAATCTTGTAATAACTCAAGATTAAGTAAGGCTTAAGGATGGGGCCTTATAGAGAGATATATTTGAATTAAATTAGAGAGGGTGAATTTTAAGAATATAATTTGAGTATTTCCTACCACTAACACACTTATGAGAAGGATGATAAGTAGAAGAAGGATACTAACCATGTCAGTAATAAAGAACTTATAGATACAAAAATGTTTAATTGTACTTTTTTTAATATTTAGATCAATCTTCTGTTATTTATTGGTGGAGATGAATTGATATGTTTGTGAGAAATGGTACCTTTGATGTGTTTTTTTAAACCAAGATGATAATGAATGTTCTTTGAATATAATACATGTATAATTATTATTATATTTAAATATACCTCATAATATCATGGGTTTATACTCCATGGATATATCTGAGTGAGTACTAATCAAGGAAAATTTCTAACATATGTTACTATAACTTTTTCTATATTTATTATGGAAGAGAGTATTGTTACTACTTTATTAGAAAAAATGCAATTTATTGGGAAATTATTATTCATCACACCCTGAATCACCACCATATAAAGGAATTGTTTTTTATTTAGAAAAATACTATCTAATGAAAACCCATTGAAATGTCATCCTAGTTCCTTTTTAGTATATCCAAAAGTTACATATATCATAATAAGTACATATTTTTATCCAAAAAATTAATTCATAATAGACACCTAATTATATACTCATCCACAAATTTATCCCTACTAAAAAAAATATTTAATATTTGGTTTACATTTTTGATATCTATATTTACTATGAAATATAAACATTGAAAATTATAAAAAGAATACTCCCTTTCACAATGTCGAATATATAAGATTCTATAAAATGTATCCTAATAATCCTCGTCTACATTCCAATAATCAATATCATCACCATGAACTGTATGTCCTCTTAAGACCTCTATTTTACGGTATTTCATTGGATAATCCTCTACCTATCATTCCAATTAATATTTCATCGTCATATAATAAACACAAACTCTCCCATAAATTTCTTCCAAATCAATATGAAAATATATTAATAGTTATTAATAATTTATAAATAATTATTAATTGGTATGAAATACCCCCATTTTTTATTTTACATAAAAGACTAATTATCATTATAGCCCAACATGGGGTGTATATGATCTGAAATTCATAATATTTGAGGTATCCATTTTTTCCTCTTTCAATACATAAAATGACTCTTAAAATTTAATTTTTATAATATATATTTACTTGAATTAATTCACAAACAATATATTATATCTAAATATCAAACGAACATTTACTAATTATATAATAAAAATCAGAAGACCATAGTCATTATCAAGATAAATTAACAACCAAGACCTATACATCAAAATTACTCTCTATTATTCCAAGGATTATATACATTTTAATTAGATGGAACACAATATACCTCATATAGAAAAAAATTATTATTGAAATTTGAGAGCTATAGAACTCATAAATTCATATTTTAAAATTTTAAAATAAACAAGAGAATCTTCTCTCTAAGATGATACGTTAATTTTTATAGTCAAATATGATAACATAGTTTACATATTACAAATAATTTTTATAAACACACTATAAAAATAATTTTACCATAACAAGGATAAATACATAATAAATTCAGTAAGAGTGGTCCATGATATCAATTCCTTGATTTTCATTCTTCACTCTATGACAACAAACAATGAAATGATATGAACAATAAAATATACCTCATGTATGTAAAATAAGTTATTTGATATTTTCATATAAAGATTATTTCCAATAGGAAATTCAAACTAAGTTCTATGTTTAACTGTGTCTTCCTAAACCATACTAAACTAAATAAAAATAATAAGTAGGACTATAATAAAAATTAACTTAATAGGGATTTAGTACCATTTCAATAAATCCAGTAAACATAGGAAGTGAATTCATAACCCTAAATGGAAACTCCATGAAATAAAAGACTCTATAAGAACATAAATACCTATCATTTTGATATACACATATTTTAAAAATATATCATGGAAGCATATTCACAAATTATTCATATAATACTATCCAAACTCAGTCAAAAATTTAAAATATAATCTATTATAAGAAGTGGTAAATGATTATTCATTATCACTTAATTTATCTAGGGATTATCAATTAATAAAATAAATATGTTATCTATAATATTTATGGAAACCCGCAAAGTATCCTATATTAATAGAAAATTACAAGTGAAATAATTCAATAATAATTCGCATATTTGAATCCTATACTATTGAATGTATATTTATAACATATGATATGATTGTATAAATATTGTAGAAGAATGTGCAGATAGTTCTATCCAATTTTTAATCTCTTGCCTTAGTGATAGTAACATCATATATATAAGAGAGATATATTTATGTTTTGTAATAAATATGGGGATTTATTCTATCCTAGAATGAAATAATCAAAATTAGAAATTCATAAACTATGATGTTACTATTTTAAAGTGAATCCATCTATGCCATAAATGAAAAAAAAAGAACCTAATAAATTATGGACAATATCATTAAAATTTAGAGTAAATATCCCTATATCAATAGTAATAAATAAAATATTATTCATATAAAAATCAATATATTTAACAGATAATATCATATTAATGTATTTATATTAGGAATTTATTCAATAAAACTATTTTACTTGAAAATATACTAAAAATAGTGGGTATTAATATCAAAAAAAATCTAAAGTGACAATATTAATAAATGTAGTTATATCAGTGGCGAAATTAAAATCACAACATGAATAAATTTTAGGTTTACTGTCAATTGATAATTAATTACATTTAGTTTTCATTAATCAACTATTTTTTCCATCTAAATGTTCATATACCTCTTTATCCTCGTTAGTTATATTTCTATCCCATATGATTATAAGTTGTATATAAAATTTTCTTTTTGAAAACAACACAAATTTTGTGGAATAAAGAATCATATATATATATATATATTATAAAATTTATATTTCTAGTGAGGATGATAAATAAGTAGAAAAGTTGATATGTTAAAGGAGCCACTTTTGTAAGACCTCTCTATTAAAATTAAATGATATGTAATTTCAGATCAGAGAAGGAACATACCTCCACAAGGGTGACATATAGCTCCATGTTTTCAAGAAAATTCTTAAAAACTATTGATATTAGTGAAATGAGACTACACATGTTTCCTATTTTAATACATATGACTCTATTAATTACCATCAAATCAAGAACCACTTGCACTAGACCCACTATAAGTACTATTATCCTATGATTTTTATTGAAACGAATGCACCATGGTCAATATATTCTAATCAATCTCATCCTTAAATAATATAATAATAAATACAATTAATGATATTGTATCCAACCACCTATAAATATATAATTATATAGATTTATAGGAACAATGATCTTTTTGTTTCTAATATGTTGTGGAATTCAGATACTATTATAATAAATCAATAAAGAATATCCAACAAAACTGAATAATTAAAAACTCCTGATAAATTACTTTTAGATCCCACTATTATCATAATGAGTCATGGATATGATATATTTCACTCAAAAATTTCGAATCATAATCTATAAATTTGTGTATAAATAATGATCTACAAAACATTGCAAACCACATTGAAATGTCAATTATAATAATAAACTGACCATTCGAGGAATACAATTTTATTCATTTTTCATGATCAACTAAATGGAAATATAAACCGATTTTACCAAATTATTAGTCTCATATATTGTGGTATATCCTTTAGACCTCAATATTTATGATTTTTAATAACAATAAAGGCAATTTTTTTGAATTTTTAACCATTATGACTATCAACTAGTGTACTGCATCACAAGAATTGCACACCTAATCAATATTTAACTCATGTAGGAATCAAACATAATTAATAAATATAATAAAAATTGATATAAATTTCATTATACATGAAACCATACTGTATGATCATTTACCCCATACAAAATAGAAAACATTTTTCATGTCCTAAAACCAAAAATTCTTATATCATGATCATAAACCAACCCATTTGGATTCAGAGGTGAGTATGAGATTTAATCTAACCTATAAGATTTATTTAAATTTATATGGGTTATAGGATAATTCCAAGGTTTTAGTTACAAATAAATCACAGGTATTAATCATTGACAGAAAACTTTGCAAGATTATCAACAACATAATTTTAGTTACTAATCACTTACTATTAAAATAATGTACAGCATAACCCATTTCATTTCATAAAAACTATAATCATTATTGCATATATGAAAAAACCACATAACCAAAAGACTCCTCCATATGTCCATAAACATATACCTAAAACACCAACAAAAGGAATATCAGAGTAGAAGAGATAATGTTTTACAGGATCTCTATAAACTATATCTAGAAATAAAAAATATTAAATATTTTGAATATAAGTATACATATTTTATTCCAGCTAAAATATCTTAGTTTTCCATTGGAATGGAGTATACGATTGAATCAATGAAAAAAAGAAAATAGTAATATAATCACTCAACCATACCAAAATTCAAAAAATTATCCACATACATCTATCATCCTATAAAAAAAATATCCCCTTGTGAAGAACCTCATATAGTACCCACTAATTTAATTTCACAATTCTAATCATCGAATTAGGAACACATAGATATACACCCACATGTGGTCCTAAAAATATAATATAATGGGATGGTAAAAATCAACTAGAATAAAATATTTTTTCCATTAGAAATTTAATAATATAAAACAATATCTTTTTTAATATGAATGGTAGGAAATTATTCACAAAAATGGACTATCATTGATATTTATTGTTTAGCATTTGGGAAAATCTACATCTCATCCAAAAACTAGAGCGATATAACATAAGGTTAGTATTAAAACCACAAGGACTATAGAGACCCATACTTCTCATATATAAATATCACATATTTTAGATGAGTATTTATTTCATTACATTAAGATAAACTCTATATTAATATAGGATTAGTATCTTGGGAAACATAGATACATAAATAACTGCATTGTATGTGAACTAAATCATCTCCCACTATTTTATTAAAAACTAGAACCATTTAAAAACATATCAAACCTAATACACTTCATCATTAAATTTTGAAATAAAACATAATAAACGGTGTTCTTATATTATCATTTTTGTTAAAAAAGGGAGACATCAATAATATTATATGAATAGCATGAGAATACGTTATTAACTTTTGAAAAAAAACAATAATATCATATATCATAAACATAAATCTTGTGTTAAATCTTGGTAGATCGTAGGACATGAATCATAATGGAATAAAAGAACATGAGACAAGAGAGAATAAAATTTTCATAACAAATAAGTTTTTTTTAATATAAATAATCATTTGAAACCATTTATATAGTCATGTATAAGTACAAATAATTACATAGTGGATTAGGTTTACACCTTATTCCTTCATATCATTAGACAATGATAACTCCCAAGACTATCATTGTGGAAATATTCCCTTACATAACTATCTCCACTCAAATTTATAGTCTATATTATCTCATGATGTATTCATCATCACCCAATTCATTCAATAGTTGTATAATTCCAAGCCCAGATATCACATAATAGATTCCATACATATATGTTTCTCAATATAAAAAATCATTCCACATGGCATAACCAATAGAAATTATATGGGTATATGTAATATATCATTATAATATTGTATTATTACCTAGATAAAGCAAACAATATTAATTAATGATTCATCCAAATAAACTTCCCCATGAGAAGGAAATTGATTTCAGAAATTTATAAATACATCCAAATCATCATAAGCAATCAAAAGCATGAATATAGATTTTATCATTGGATCATAACCAGAATAAACTTTATGTTCTGCCATTGTGTGTTATCATGAATGAAAAATGAAATTAAAATTCCATTGGTATATTTCTTGTCCAAAATACCCTTTAAATTTATAAATCACAAATTATAAATATAAACATTTCTAAAACATTGAAGAAAAATTTTCATTAAAAATAATAATGGGAAATTTTAATGAAACCGTAAAATAATTTATATTTAAGGTTATAAATTTCATCATTCTATATATGTTCAAAAAAATTATTCCTTTATAATCTTGGGTAAAAAGTAAAAAATAAATAATTCTAAAAATGGAGAGAACATTACTTTTAATGAATTTTTAATAGAATAAATTAGTTTTAAAAATTACTTTAAACAATAATAAGATAATATAAACTAAATTACGAAATATTTTTATAGAAAATATAGACATGGAAATGAAAGTATTATCAAGAAATGAGAGAAATAATTTCTATTTTAATAAAAAAAATTCATCTTATATCAAGAGTAAATAAAGTGAGAAATATTAAATAAAAAATGTATTAAAATTCAATAACCAGAGTAAAATAAGTGTCCTAATATTCATGAGACATATATGATGATAATAAATCATTATAAACATAATCATAAACAATCCTGATAAACAATTAGATTATAACAGAAATCTCATACCTCGATTTTGACTTGATTAAAAAGATCTAAACCACCTATATAATAAATTTGAATTTATTTAATTTATAAAAATGAATAATTCAAAGAATTATAATATCATATACTATCCATTTATAATATTTTAACTCCGATTTATTAACAATCCTTTATTAAACATATTGTTTCTGGGGGTTAATTGGTTCATTTTTCATGAAATTTTCAACTTGATACCCATAATACATGCACATTGATCATGGATAATTGATATAAAAATTAAATCAAGAAATAAATAACATATATATTCATTATATATATTAATATTTCCCTAAATTGTATAGAGGAAAAAAATTTAATTACCCAATTTTTGGAGATATTAAACTGTACATGCACATGACCGTTGTTTTCACTTTTTTATAGATGAAATGAACGAATGATAAATATAAATTCACCACTAAAAAATATTTATTATATCATATAAAAATATATTTTCATTAAATAGTACCTTAATACTATCCATGTATCTAAAAATTGAAAAACGATTCACATACCTTCATGGAGTTTGTTGTCCACAAATATGCACCAACAATAATAACATTTTCTGACAGATCAGAAGGTAAGAATAAATCATGATATTATAATTAAATAATAATATCTTTTTTATAACATTCATATATAAATTAAAATCCCATCAAAATTCCCATTAATGAATAATGGTGATGTTAAATAAATTATATCACTAAGTGGAAGCAGTAGTTCACACGTATGCATGTGAATAACTTTCACTTCCCATTTAATGTAATAAAAGTGGATATCTATGGTTATGTAATAATAATAAAATTTATTTACATTGAGGGTACTGAATTTATTATTATTTTTCAATACCATATATTTAGTGTCGATATCTTAATAATGAAATTAAAAGGGGTCGGGTAAGTTGATTACCTCCCCTTTAGTTGGACTCTTTTTTGTCAATCCTTATCGACCACTATAATTGTATTGTAATAATATTAGATATATTATTAATTTTTGGAGATGTTAAGAAGTTATTTTGGATGGTATTGAAAAATAAATAAGTCTCAGAGTGTGTAATTATGAATGTAGATTGGTATCCTATTATAAGTAGATAGAGGGCACACTAAATTTTTTTTAAATGAATAAAATATAACAAAATAATTTTCAAGAAAAAATGAATCCGAAAAGAAATGTATTATAATTTAGAGTGTGATGAAGTCGAATATTATCTATATAATATTATTTATAAATTTTTACTTGTAAAGATTACCCTTATCTATTTGTTTAACACCAAGTAAACTAGTTTTAACCTTAAAAATGGTGAATTTTTTTATTGTGTTAACTATTTATTTTGACTAAAAACAATGGTGGTAACATTGAAATTTGAAAATTATTATTCAAAACAAGGGATTAATTTTTTTAATTTCAATCTGTAAATGTGCCAAAATTTAACATTAATTAAAACTCCCTAATCGAGATGGAAAAAAATTCATGAAGAAATGTTTTCTTATGTATAAAACATTTTAATAACAAAATCCGCATAAAACTAATTAAAATAAAAATAATTGGATTAATTAATATTTTTAATTAAATAATGATACTATTTACATGGTTTTAAAACATTACGGAACATTGTTATTTATTTAAACAAAAGTACGGTTTTCAATTTAAATCAGTATTTTTTAGTCATTGTAAAAAAATAATCTATTCAAAAAAAATTTAAAATTCAAATGGAGATAATTTGGGCATGTTAACTTTAAATTTTAATTTTTTTTAAAATAACTTTTCTCTAATTTATATAATTTTTTTTGTCTAAAAAATGAAATAAATCCAATTTTTATAGAAAATTGTACGTTTACATTGATATTTACTTAATTAAAAAAATGTGTAGTTATTTATCAATATATTATGTTTATTTAAGAAAATTATAAATATTTATAAATTGTGTTATCTATTATTCAAATTACTAATTAAATTCCTATTTTATAATGGTATATTATATTAAGGTTCATATAGTAATGGGATTTCATGTACCTCATGCTATTAAATAAATTAAAATTATTTAATTATAAGTTTATTGTAAAATTATAAGGTTTCACATTCTACACACCTTAATTTTATTTTCATGATAAAAATTTATAAATCATCCTTATAATAAAATGGATAAATAATGGTATCATTACAACCTCAATTTTTGATGTATATTTTTCATATTACTAATTCCCCTAGAGAACATTTACAAGGAAATTGTTGTTGTTTTGTAGCACTTATTCTCTATGATTCGCGATTTCTTACAAATATTATTCATATGAGAAATCATGATCTATTAGTATAATCTTTGAGTATAATGTATATGATGTATTTTTCATGTACTTATATAGGAGAGATGCATAGAATACACTATGAAATTGATGAAGGATTATTGTAAGCTTTAAGTAATACGCTATTTTACATACTCGATATGAAATCATAGAGGTGTCAATATTCCTTGTTATTAAATTTCCTTCAGTTCCCTTTATTATTACCATATTTCATGTGTTAATTCTCTAAAATTAATTCTCCAAAAAAATCATGATTTCTATGATGTCTTTCAACATTACCTTTTTAGAATTTCCACTATTCCTTAGATTATTATTGAATGTCTATAGAATTATCTTTTATTTCCCTATCTAGCTCAGATTTTAGTATCATTATTCTCTAACATAAGACCAACAAATTTTAGTTCTATATTTCTTTCAAAAGAGTACATTATAAGGAACCATATGAATTATCATGTTAAAGCTATTGTTTTTAGAAAA
The DNA here is from genome assembly GCA_963277665.1 of Viscum album. Lineage (NCBI taxonomy): Eukaryota > Viridiplantae > Streptophyta > Magnoliopsida > Santalales > Viscaceae > Viscum > Viscum album. Next base: position 295,005,927 of record OY728132.1, on the reverse strand, counting down.
CAAGACCATAATAAGGAGTAAATCCAAAAAACCATTAAATCTCATAGAACAAGACCGTATCATATCCTCATGGTATTGAATGGATTACTTGAATTTTTAGTAAAGACACAAATTTTTTAAAATAAAATTCACCATTTTGATTTAATAAAATGTCTTATATTTATAGAAAAAACATTCACATATTGTGTTTTATTATACCTAATTGGATTTAAATGACCATTATGTATCATTACAATTGATTACATAATCATTGAAGAGTTATAATTTGACTTGTATAAATGTTGGGTTTTAATAAAGCCAATTTACATAGATAAAGGAAGTGATGACATCAACTAGTAGGATCATACACTACGAAGCCCACATATAAGAGCTTGAGTGGGAGACAACCTTTCTCAAATTTTTCCATGATTAATCCCAAGCTGATATCCAACATCCTAAGCTTGATAGAAACCATTTATGAAATAATTTCGAGTTCATTGAGATCATGACACAATCCAAGTTCGCCGAATGGACCAACGAAAGACCCACCATCGCGCACCTTAATCATAATAAGAATTCTAGTGTATTAAAGGTACATATATCAAGACCCTAAAAATATGAGTATGTTTATTATTTTTTATAAATTAATGAATATATTATCTTCAAATTATTGTTACTTTGTAAATGGTTTTTATTTTGATACAATAAATCACAATTTATATTTTTGGTTAATATTAAAATCCAATTAATGAATTAACGAATTAATTAATTTTTAAAATAAATAATATTTTAATGGAATATTATTATTAAAATATATATATATATAAAGGAGTATATTATTTTTATTATGTCAACTATAATATTTATTAGGGTTCAAAAACTATTTTTTCAATACAATGTCATTTTAAATAAATAACACTCAATATTTTCAGAAGTGAACATTCAGGTATTTATGAAATTATTTGTATAATATAAATATTATTTTTTCAATCATAATTTATAAATTATCCCATGGGGAATTTTTTATTGTATTATTAGACTATCAATTTTTTTGGTGAAAATTAAATACCTTAAGAATATACTTTTTGTTTCATGAAATAATAATGATCCAAATGTGATATATTAAGTAATATAAAATTGTTACACAAAAAATATATGTTTCCAAATAAAATAATTTGATTTTATGTTAATTTTGTATTTTTTTAATGCCATTATGAATCGAGCATCACTTATAATATATTTTATGATTTTAGAAATCATTTCTTTTGGAGTGAGACTCACCTCCACATCACCAAGGGTAATATTATATTACTTCCATCCCATTAAATTATAAAAAAAATTAATACCACTCTAATTTATCTGAAACCATGGGTAAAAACATGGGTTGTATTGTGGTTTTGAATATTTTATTTTTTCAAGTTCAAAACCAAAATAACAATGAAATCCCCCTCTATTCATATATAAACCCCAACAAGATTCAATTTCTCTTCAATGAAACTAATTTTAAATGTCTTTAATCTTCCAAAAACTATTTATAAACTCATGTAAGGGATCCTTCACTCTTCTATTTTATCAAGAACCCCTTTTAGGTTAAATATTTTTATTTTCATTTCATTATGATGGGATATTATATTTTATATTCCCCTTAATATTAATTTGATGTATAAATGATTAGATATTTCTTTTACTGTAATTAATCCTCACATGATCATTTATGAACTCGTTTTACCATGCCAAAATTTAATAAGGATAATTTTCACTATTCATGTTTCTTCATTTCATATTGATTCTATTTCCAAATTTATAATGTTATGATGTGATTTTCCTTGTATATATTTCTACACATTGTATTTCCAGATAATGAGGGCCCAATTTCACTCCCATAAACCATTTTTTTAATTTTCACATAACAATATTATTCTACAGAAATTTTACCGTGATTTTCAATGACGAAATAGTTTTGTAGTCAATACCACACCCCTTTATCTATCAAGGTAATTCAATTTAGTTCACATATATATTTTTATTGGGGACAATCATGTATGTATTCTAATTTCATTGATTATGGAATAAATTATAATGTTGAATTAATCCATGATCTATGATGTATGTGGTAGACATAATCATGAGAATTAAATGATAATGATTGGTGCACAAATATTGAGATCTAATTAATTGGGTAATGGTTAGTATCATGATACATCATGTTGGGATAGTGGAGTACCTGATTCCTCTATGGTACTTTGTCCATGAACAGTTATTAGTATATTTATCCTTGAAGTATGTTTCTAATTCAATGTTTTATGTTTTTTCCAGATTTCCCATGGTTTTATTATCATGTTATATCATTCCTTATTACTTATGATCCATTTATATGCATGTTCTCTAACAAGTATTTTCTTCTTCATGTTATGATTTTTTCTATAATTGGATTTATAGTTCTCCCCTTGTTTTTGTTTATTTTTAGGAATCCCATGCATTTTTATGTTCGTTTTCATTTTATGATCATCCCATGAAAGTGTTCTGTAATGTTATTTATAAAATGTTATATGTTCTTATTTATTTTAACAAAATTACAAATACAGTATACTTCATTATATTTTTGTCTTTATTAAGAGAAATTTTATATAATTAAACATGTATTAATGTGTAATATAGGTAAGGGTTGTTATACTAACCATATCTATATCGATGATAATAAGTACTATATCAGAACTCAAAATGATGTTCATACTAATGGATTTACAATAAATTCTTGTTAAACCTCAAATCTCGATAATATACAGTAGGATATTTTAATAAATGAAACATTACCAATTTATCAATGTATATTCTATAATTATAGCAAGAAGAGAAATATTCAATATTATAGGTGAAGTGTGATTAAAGGAAATATACTATAACACAAATATAATTTTATATTTTAGATGAATTGGGGTGTCTAATGACAAAATACATAGTGAGATTTTCCCATTTCCCTTCAGGTATGTGAAATTTTTGTTACATCCCATTATACTTCAATCTCTACACCAAAATATTATGAAATACCATAAACTAAGATACATACTTTTCAATATCTCTCTCATGGTTTCCTAGAAAAATACACTTTTAGATATCTATATATCTTCATACATCTATGATGAATATAGAATAATGAAAAATGAGTTTCGCCAAATATATCATTCATTAAATATTATATTTCTTGAATTAAATCATGGTTTTTAAACCTTGTCATTAAATAACAATCAGGGTTCAAAATTGGAACATGTATCACCTTCTTTGTACATTATACATATTCCATGGTAACATTTTAATATTTACATGGATAGATGGTTGATCAATCATTTTTTAAAGATCAAATTTCCACCATCAATAAATATTTTAATATAGATCCATTGAAAACATTGAAATATTATCTCTATTGATCCCCATAATATGTAATCTATCATTATATTCTATATGAAAATCATCAATGGCCTTGTTCTATTTCCTATGGTAGTAATTTATTGAGGAGTTTTAACAATTAATAAAATCCAACCATCTTCTCTGGTGAATATTAATAAAATTTTATGTAGATATAAACTTTAATCATTTTTTGATCAGTATACATATCAAAAAAATCTAGGTAAATATAATATAAAAAATAACTAGTGAAAAAGTTACTGCAATACACTCAAAATAATGTTTTTGTAAATTTTTATCATGGACCATCACTTATAATGATGTATGAGCATTCATCATATACATTCTATTTGAGGAATCATCAAAGTTTATTATTTGTTGTATCAATAATGATCATAAACCATTATCCTATATAGGGTAGTATAATAATAGGTTTTCTCTTTATTCTTCATTTCAATTACTCAATATTTTCCACACACTCATATTTCAAAAAGAGTATGTATCCCTTATGAGTTAACATGGTGAGAGGATAATATATCTAGGAGAAATTATCCATAATAACCTAATAGTAACTACTAGAATAAAGAAAAAAAATGGATCTCAGTCACCATGGTTGTTCTGTTGAAATGCTCAATAACCTCATCCTTTAATTTACCCTCAGATATACCCTTTTTAGATAATATATGACCCAAAAAGTGAATCTATTTATTTCCAAAATCAACACATTATAAATGATTAAAAAAAATTCTTCTTTGTCATGGTCTTTAATGTTAGAGTTGGTTGACTAGAACCAACTACTTTGTACTTTATTCATTAATAAAAGCTTTATCACATCTTGATTGTTCTTATGCATGACAATGCATGTGATAATGTCCTAAGGATAGCTGTTTCATTAAAGGGTCATAGCGGATCCCTACTATGATGAGAACCCAAAAGTGCCATAACACTATTGTTGAATATATGTTCTATGGATGGATGATGTTATTTGAGGGACACAAATAATATAGGCTATTAGGGGTGAGGACTCATAAACCTTTGAGACACCTTCTCATGGTGTGCACCCTTGGTCATATCCAGGATGATATTATGAGAACAAGACCCTCCAGTAGGAAATCCACATTTCACTGTGTCATTAGATGTTCCTATCTATGGATCTGTGTATTGGTCCATAGACTTTATGATTATTATTAGTAGTTATTACCACTCGCGCACTTAGATTTATTGATGAAAAATGTGATGACACACTGTTTTCGGTGAGGTAGGATGCGTTGGGTGCGTCACGAGTAATACTACATTAATAGATAATGTGAGAAAGGATTTTTCTCATCTGTTCCATAACAGAAGTATATATCTCAGGCCCTTTCATGGAATTAATATAGCATAAATAAATAAATGGTCATGGTAAATTATTAGGGAGTTCAATTATATAATGTCAAAGAAAGAATAATCGAGTACATGGGTTGATGGAACTAGCATGTAACGCACTTGATTGGAGATATAGAGACAAAGGGTTATATTAAACGGTAAGCGTTCGTATGTGGTGACACGTCATTGCGGTGTTAACTTCTTTATCTATGGGTTCCTTGGCATGTTTCTAGATGCTAACATTGGAATTTAGGTAGGGTCCGACTAATGCCACTAAGAAAGGGGCCTATAGGGTCACACACTAAGTGTGTCCATGTATCTCAGTTAAATATTAATTTAACAACTTAAATAAATATTATTCCGGACTATGGTTTAATATTTATTTAAGGATTTCTGATTGCATTTATTTCGACACTAGTTATTTGAGAGAATATATTGTCGATGAGATAATATATTTATTAGCGAGTAATGCAGTTACATTTATTTAAGAAATAAATAACCATTACTCAAAGTCTAATAAATGTGGTGGAGGAGAAGAAGAAAAATTGAAAATAAAAGTACACACCATGTATATTAAATATACATGCCGTGTAGTTTTATGGAAAACGATTACACGTCGTGTACTAATGATTACATGCTGTGTAGTTTTCCAGTCAGGATTTTAATGATATAATATTGTTTTATTAAATTATATTAATTATAATCAACGTGGGCGCATGTCAAGGAATTAATAATTCTACATGGGGGTTTCAATAATAGTTAATGAAATAAATAAAACGTGTAACATGTTTATTTATTATCATAACTCAATAACCTCAAACCCGATTATAAATATCCTCACAACCCCAACAATTTTCCAATTAATCATTGTGCACATCAATTCTGTAGAATTGTTTCAAGGCCGAAAGAACTCATTCCTCCAAGAACGCTCTCAATACCGAGAGACCAAGGCGATCTAAGGCAGACATTGCAAGCGATGGATCTTCTGTGCTAGCACCCGGAGATCCCTTCGGCGATGTCCGGAGATACGTGGCACACGTGTGGATCACCGCTAGAGGAATCCTACACTTGGATTATACGACGCAACGACGGATCACAGGATCGTGACCAGATACATCAACAAAGAAATAATTCCACCAAGTTAATTCTTGTGAGTTAATTAAATTAATTATAACCAACATATGATGATCCTATCTCTGTGGTTCTGGGATTACCTCTTATGTTTTTTGTTCTTCGTTCCATTCCGAAGATTCGGCATTTTCCATCGTGACGGATCTCGGATTGAACGTTGTTTAAACGTTAAAATTAAAGTTAGAAAAACCCCACCAATGCACTTTCACTGCACACGGAACCTACAAGTGGTATCAGAGGGGTCATATCATTGATTATAATTATTTAGTTTTTCGTTGGTGATCTACGCATTAAATAATTTAGTTTTTTCAATTCAAATTAATCATTCTTTAAATATGAATCTCGAGATCTTTTCCTCCTCTACCGTTTCTCGTTCACCATACCGAAATGACCTTTTCTTTTAATTTTTTATTAAAATAAAATAGAGGAACTCATCCGGAGGAGCCAAACTTTTCTGGCCGTACAACACTAGAATAGACGACGTGTATTCGGAAGTACATGTCGTGTAGTCTAGGTTCATGCATCGAACTAGTCTACCAAATCAGGCCGTGTATTGATCATATCTAATTCATTTATGACACCATGAGTTGACCAGGAATATGTGGCACACAGTTTCCAGATTACATGTCGTGTGGTCAAAAAGATCATGGCGTGTAGTCCCTTCGGGTTAGGGTTGGACCGTGTACCCCATACACGGTTTTCCCAGCTAGAAACCGTATAACGCGGAAACTACACTGTGTTTTCCCACTGTACATGCCGTGTACTCTGAAAATTTCTGAAGTACATTATCACGCCATGTCCCCATTTGTGTACTTCAGATGGATGGTGAAGAAAAGTACACGCCATGTAGTCGGAACTACACGCCGTGTACTCACCCAAATTACGTAGATTTATTAAAATTTATTATTATATTATACAAACCCTTGAGACGTGTTCCATGCTGTAGGATTAAAGCGGAGGCCCAACATGTGATATGTTTTTTATATATATGTGTTTAATTTAATATCTACGTAATAAATGGGAATTCACCGGGTTGCCTCCAAGATACAAGTTATGTACAAAGATAATTTTAAATTAATTTATTTGTTTAAAATTATAATGGATGAGAATCTCAAGGAAATTCAGAAAAGGATTTATGATAAAAGGATTGATTAATTAAAGATTATTAATTGATTTAAGCGTGATTTATCTAAAGAAAAAACGATTAAAGAATTGATTTCTAGTTTTATTTATGCACAAATATCATTGCATGTATGGATGATCATGAGCTAGACCAAGACCTTTGTATGTGAATGGTTTCGTTTAATTTATTTATCTAAATTTGTTGGCATGCGAGCCTTCTCATCATTAATATGTAGGGCCTACGCACCTAAGGACTATTTTATATAAAAACCCCTTTTTACCCATCACCTGCGTGTGATACAAATGCATATGTAATGGATGGAGCTCCCAAGCTAGTGGATTCGGCTCAAGTTAGGAGAAAAGGTGAAACCAATCCAAGGAGTTACAAAGGTGGACAGGTGGAAAACTAAAAACATGAACCCTAAAGGTTCATGGTGTTTCTCCCCTAGGTCTTGGGTTAGTTTATCAACTGCTAGATAAACTAACCAATAGAAAAATCTCATGATCATACCATTTATTTTATTTCTGTCAGTTGCATGGTTAATTTATTGTGGGTGTGTTTTCACGATCACAGAATTAATGAATTAAACAAGCATGCAGGATGGAAATAAAATAAAAACCGGCTTATGCGTAAATATTATCATAAACATGGTTAATCTTTTAAGTATATTCCACTTAATATTAACAAGCATGTAATCAAAGATAATGAAATATAAATTTACATATAAGGATAAAATCCCTCAAAAGAAATATTAAGTTGGTATAGCCTTCCATAATGTTGGATAGAATCAAACCATAGTTCAAAGTGCTTGACCAACCATAGTTGGGGTGCTTTCAGTTATCGGGTAATTCTAATTAAAGGTTTTGGTTTCACTTGACTTGGTTCACATCAAGGGTTGACTGCCACAGCAGGACTTGGTGTGACCAAGAGGCAAGGGTTAATGAAATCCAAAATAAAATGATTTCAGGATTGGGGAGTCCACTCAGCGGATCAAGGAGCTTCGAGTTAATGCAGGTGGCATTTGGAATGCCTACCTAATACCCTTCATGTTGCTTGACCAAACCTAGTTAGGGTAATGCGAAGAAAAATATGGATCCTTTCCACTAGAATATTTAGGCAACAGAATATTCTGATGTCAATGGTAAGGGCTATTGGATTTCGATAAAATAGTGGGAGACTAATAAGTATTAATTTATTTATTTGTCTCAGTTTTGAAATAAAGTACTAAACCTTTTCTCATCTTAATTTGTAGACACATCAATAAAATGACCTCAAACATATCATTGTGAACCATACTCGAGATGGAAAACCTTCTCACCGACACCAATTTCCAAGAGTGGCAGAGGCGTTTATGCATCATCCTTTGCCACGAAAGGAAATTGTATGTGTTCGAAGAGTCTATTCTAGTTGCGCCTAGGAAAGAGGCCAGTGATGAGGAATTATCTCTCTATATAAAACACATGGATGATGCCACATATGTCCAGTGTTTTATACTATCGTCCATGTCCAATGAGCTCTTGAAGCAACATGAAAACATAGACGTGTATAGCATGATGTCTCATCTTAAGTATCTCTACCAAGAGAAGGGGATACAGGAAAGGTATGAGATTTCCAATGCTTTGTTTACAAATATTTTTGGAGTGTCTGCGCCAGCTGGGCCTCATGTAGTCAAGCTTATTGGATACATTTAACACCTGGACATCTTAGGGATTAAATTCCTAGATGAGTTGCGTACAGATCACATCCTATCATCACTGCCCAAGACCTTATCTAGCTTTATTGTCAACTACAATATGAGCAACAATGAGGAGAGTCTATCGGAACATCTGACCTTGATTTTCTAGGTAGATAAGGACATGGGGTGTGAAAAACCCATATTCCTTATAGTGAATAAGAAAAGGAAGGACAAGGAAAAGGGGCCAAGGACTTATAAACGGTCTGAAGCCCCTGAGCACTGTCCTTCCAAGAAGGGGAAGTTCCAGAGGCAGGGCAAGGGACGGGAGGCGGTGTGTTTTGCATGTGGCACGCAAGGTCACTAGAAGAGTAACTTCACCCAGAAGCATGGGGATGATAAAGGTGTGTTCGTTATCAAGTGTAATCTTTTTATTTCTACACATTGGGTATTAGATATAGCTTGTGAGGCTCACATATATATTCAAATGAAGGATCCAAGTAGATTTAGAAATATTTCCAGAGGAGAGGTGGATCTTCGAGATGCTAATGGCGTAAGGCTGGCAGTGTTGGCTATTGGTGATTACCACCTCTCCCTATCGACTGGGATGATTTTGGTTTTACATAACTGTTATTATGTGCCTAGTGTTACCAAGAACATAATTTCTGTATCTTGTTTGGATATGGATGGATTTGTTTTCAAATTTGGAAATAACGTTTTTCTCTTTTATAAGAACAATGTTTTTTATGGTATGGCACATTTAAATAATGGATTGTATGTATTAAATTGTGAAAAACAAGTGTTGGAAATCGATAATGAAACAAACTCACATGACTCATACATCACGCAATTGTGGCATCACCGTCTCGGTCTTGTGAACGAGAAGCGCTTGACAAAGCTCTACCAAGATGGCTATTTAGACTCTACTAAGCTAAAACCACTTGATATATGTCATGCTTTTTTACAAGAAAAAAATGACCAATCCACCTTTTGGTGGATAGGGTGAAAGGGATGCAGAGCTTCTAGGATTGGTACACACGGATGTGTGTGGACCATTTCTAGTAGAAGCTATATGTGGATATTCTTAATTCATTACTTTTTACTGATGATTTGAGTAGATATGGCTATGTCTACTCAATGAGGTATAAGTAAAAGGCCTTAGAGAAATTTAAGGAATTCAAGAATGAAGTAGAGAGTTATATTGGTAAGAAGATAAAGAAAATTTGGTCAGATCGAGGTGGAGAATATCTGAACCAAGAGTTCATCGATCTTCTACAGGAGTCTAGGATTCTATCTTAGCTCACTCCTCCTTATTCACCATAGTGGAATTATGTTAGTGAAAGGAGGAACCACACATTGTTGGACATGGTGAGGTCGATATTGAGTCATGTAGATCTTCCATTATCCTTTTGGGGATATGCATTACAAACTGCAGCATACACATTAAACCGAGTACCAACTAAGGAGGGAAAATGTAATTCCCTCCAAATTATGGAATAGAAAAAAACCCATTTTGTCGCATACACATGTATGGAGATGCGAGGCATTTGTTAAGGCCTTATCAGGCAATAAACTAGCACCTCGGGGCATGAAGTGTATCTTTATTGGATATCCTAAGGAAACTAAAGGATATTACCTATATAACCCTCAAGACAAGAAAGTGACTATCGCTAGACAAGCCATATTTCTTGAGAGGGAGCACATCCTCAAGAAGGATAGTGGGAGCAAGATTGAATTCGACGAAGTCGATGCTAAAGATACACAGGATTTGGTACATGAACAAGTTCCACAGGTCCCCATGGAAAAGGTTCCAGAAACACAAGTACTGTGTAGGAGCTCAAGAGAGGTAAGGGAACTAGAGAGATTTGGTTTCCTAGTCACCGAGGATGGTGAATCATTATTGTTGGACAATGATGAACCTCTCTCTTACAAGGAAGTAGTAGAAACCTCAGAAGCTAAAAGATTGCTAGAAGATTTGAATTATGAGATGGATTTTATGTATCAGAACCAAGTATAGGTTCTGGCCGATGAGCCAGTTGATATAATGCTTGTTGGGTGAAAATGGGTATTCAAGAGAAAGCTGGACATGGATGGTCAAGTTATCACCTATAAAGCAAGGCTAGTGTCTAAAGGGTTCAGACAGCATCATGGAATTGAATGTGATGAAACCTTCTCGACCGTTTCCATGTTTAAATCCATAAGAATCATACTTTCCATAGCAGCTTACCTTGACTACGAGGTTTGGCAGATGGATGTCAAAACAGCTTTCCTTAATGGGAACCTTTAAGAAGATGTCTATATGACATAACCAGAAGGGTTTGTAACACCAGTTGAAGACAAACAGGTTTGCAAGTTTTCTAAAACCATCTATGGATTAAAGAAAGCATCCAGGTCATGGAACATTCGATTTGATGAAGCCATAAAAAAATTTGGTTTCATTAAGAATGAATGTGAGCCATGTGTTTATAAGTGGTTTAATGGGAATGTGATTGTTATCCTAGTAGTATATGTTCATGAAATATTTCTTATTAGAAATGATGTACCAGTCTTACAGTCAGTTAAGGACTGGTTGAACAAGTGTTTCTCCATGAAGGACTTCGGTGAAGCAACCTACATTCTAGGGATCAAGATCATTCGTGATAGATCCAAGAGGCTTCTTGGACTAAGTTAGGGTACATACATTGACCAGATACTAAAGCAATATAGTATGGAACAATTGAAGAGGGGATTAGTTCCAGTGTCACATGGCCTACATCTTTCGAAGAGAATGTGTCCTCAAACACAACAGTATAAAGATATAAGGAGTAAGATCCCATACGCTTCAACTGTAGGATCCATCATGTATGCCATGTTATGTACTAGGTTTGATGTTGCCTATGCACTTAGCATGGTAGGCAGATATCAAGAAGATCCAGGAGAACAGCATTGGATTGTTGTTAAGACTATCCTTAAGTATCTGAGAAGAACTAAGGATATGTTCTAGGTGTATGGAGGATACGAGGAGCTTGTCATCAGAGGGTATGTTGATGTTGGTTTTCAGACAGATCAGAATGATCTGAAGTCCCAGTCTAGATATGTTTTCTATCTCAATGGAGGAGTTGTGATCTAGAAGTGTTCAATGTCGGCAGTTGTTGCCGATTCTACAGCAGAGTCCGAATATATAGCAGCTTCTGATGCAGCCAATGAAGCCATATGGATTCGAAACTTTGTCTAGGAGCTTGATGTGGTGCCTAGAATTAATGACCCCATTACATTGTATTGTGATAATACTACAGCGGTGGATCTTGTAAATGAACCAAGGTCACATCAACGAACAAAGCACATACTCCAAAAGTATCATCTCTTGAGGTATTTCTATCAAAGGAGTGAAGTTTCAGTGATCAGAGTGTCCACAGAAGAGAACTTGGTGGACCCCATGACTAAAGGCCTATCTCAGCAGAAGCATAAATATCATGTGAGAGCTATCGGGTTAAAGGTTATTAGCAGTTGGCTCTAGTCCAAGTGAGATTCTACTAGAGTTGGTGTCTTAGAACCAACTACATTGTACTTTATTCATTAATAAAATCCTTATCACATATTGATTGTTCATCTGCGTGACAAATCATGTGATAATGTCCTAAGGATTGCTGTTTCATTAATGGGTCATAGCGGATCCCTGCAATGATGAGAACCCAGATGTTCCATAACACTATTCTTGAATTTATGTTCTATGGTTAGATTATATTATTTGATGGACACAAATAATACAGGCCATTAGTAGTGAGGACTCATAAAACATTGAGGTGCCTTCTCATGATGTGCGCCCTTGGTAATATCCCGGAGGATCTTATGAGAACGAGACCCGCCAGTAGGAAATCCACATTTCATAGTTTTATTGGATGTTCCTATCTGCGGATGTGTGTATTGGTCCTTAGACTTTAGGACTATTATTAATCGGTATTAAAACTCACGTGATTATATGTATTGGAAAAAACTCTGACGACACATTGTTCGTAGTGAGGTAGGATATATTGGGTGCGTCATGAGTAATACTACATTAACAGATAATGCGAGAGAGGATTTTTCCCTTCTGTTCCATAACGGAAGTAGATATCTCAGGCCCTTTGATGTAATTGATATAACTTAAATAAATCCATGGCCATGGTAAATTATGGGCGAGTTCAATTCGGGAAATTCAAAGAATGAATAATCGAGTACATGGGTTGATGGCACTAGCATGCAACCTTCTTGATTAGAGATATCAAGACAAAGAGATTATATTACATGGTAAACATTCTTATGAGGTGACACATCATTACGGCATTAACTTATTTCTCTATGGGTCCCTTGGAGTGTTGCTAGATGCTAACCTTGGACTTTAGGTAGGCTCCGCCTAATGCCACTGGGAAAGGGGCCTAGAGGGTCACACACTAAGTGTGTCCATGTATCTCAGTTAAATATTAATTTAACAAGTTAAATAAATATTATTCTCGACTCTGGTTTAATAATTATTTAAGGATGCCTGATCGCATTTATTTCGACACTAGTTATTCGAGAGAATATATTGTGGGCGATATAATATATTTATTAGCGAGTAATGTAGTTACATTTATTTAAGGAAATAAATATCCATTACTCAAGGTCTAATAAATGTAGAGTAGGAGATAAAGAAAAATGGAAAATAAAAGTACACCCCATGTATATTAAATATACATGCCGTGTAGTTTTATGGAAGACGAGTACATGCCGTAAACTAATGATTACATGCTGTGTAGTTTTATAGTCAGGATTTTGTGGATATAATATTGTTTTATTAAATGATATTAATTATAATTAGTGTGGGCGCATGTCAAGTAATTAATAATTTGACATGGGGGTTTCAATAAGAGTTAATGAAATAAATAAAATGCGAAACACGTTTATTTATTGTCATAACACTATAACCTCAAACCCGATTATTAATATCCTCACAACCCCAACACTTTTCCAATCAATATTTTTGCACAACAATTCTGGGGAATTATTTCAAGGATGAAGGAACTCCTTCCTCCAAGAACGCTCTCAAGACCGAGAGACCAAGGCGATCGAAGGAGGACATTGCAAGTGAAGGTTCTTCCACGCTAGCACCTAGAGATCCCTTCAGCAACACCTGGAGATACGTGGCACATGTGTGGATCACCACTAGAGGAATACTCCACTTGGATTCTATGACACAACAACGGATCACAAGATCGTGACCAGAGACATCAACAAAGAAATAATTCCACCAAGGTAATTCTTGTGAATTAATTAAATTAATTATAACAAACATATGATTATCCTATCTCTGTGTTTATGGGATTCCCTCTTATGTTTTTCTTTCTTCGTTCCATTCCGAAGATTCGGCATTTTACGTCGTGAAGGATCTCAGATTGAACATTGTTTAAATGTTAAAATTAAAGTTGGTAAAACCCACCAACGCGCTTTCGCTGCGCCCGAAACCTACATTTAACACAATACATCATTATTATATTACTTACACTATGAATATATATGAACACGATCAATAAAGATTAACAAAAACTAGTCAAGGTAATCCATAAGGACTCTATTCATTAATTAAATAAAAATAGTTGGGGAATTAGTATACTAGATTTAAAAACAATTTATTTAGTATTCATACCTCATAGTGATATATTTCATATGTATACCCTTATTCTCGACCATTAATTTATAATATCTAGAATAAAAGTAAATATTTGAATATTATTGAGAACTATCTGTTTGATCAAACAGGTCATCAATGTGAGGTAGAGGTTGTGTATTATTTAATCTCATCTTATTAAGTACTGGAAAATTAATGAAGAGTAAAGTCATCCATTTTTCTTCTTAATTAAAATAACATGTTCACTCTAAGGTAACACACCTTGAAAATTAATTTATTTTCAAGATTATACTAGAGTTTAATCACTAATTATTTCAAAAAAAATCATGGCTTTCATATATAGTCTTAAAAACATGTCTACCACCAGGAATGATTTTTACTAAAAAATAAACATCCCAGTTCAATGTAAGACTAAATAAATCATTTTAAGTACATCAGTAACTCCCATATATAAACCATATCATCTATTTTGTATTTATCCCCATTCATATAATATAAAAAACACATTATAAATATAATTTTCACCCATATAATTGATATTTAATTCAAATATATGTTCATATTTGTCATCACAATGATATATTATCATAATATGGTTTGAAGTTTCAGATGATACATACCTTAGACAATGATTTATGAGGTATTTTTGTAGAGAAGATAATCAATTCCAAAAATGACCTCTAATTCTACGAGTGGATAAATAATGAGATTTTTATAAATCACATTCCCACAAACATTATCAAGAGAATAATCCTTGCACAGAGATGGGATCATACATCTATTAGGTATTTTCACTCCTATTTAAAAAACCTTGAGGTGGAATTTTGATACCCATATAAAATTCATCAATAATAAATGATAATATATATCTCAAATAAAATAATAAATTAGTAGTTCTAGATTGGAAGTTAACTATAACATTCCCAACAACATTACCATACCTCCCATCAGCAATAGAGATTACATGACATTATTCTTTGTCTTTTGTATTCAGAGGTTATAAATGTTAATAATAATCCCTTTCCTTATAAGTTCTACACTTTTTTTCAAAATTACTATATTACATATATTTAAAACAATAGAGTGTTGTCGTTAATTTTTTGTGATTTATCTTTATTCGCATCATTTGGAAACCTCTTCCCATAACATTGCAAATATATTACCTGATGAACATGCTTTCCACACATAAAAAATCTTTAGTTCCTAATAGGAAATTTTTTCCATGATTCCTTCCTCATGTTGTGAATAATATAAGTATCATATTATTATATCCATGTTTTATAGAATTTAATTTTCATTTTATATTTATTTTCTTTTCAAAATCATGAGATTGATTTGTAACTCCAATATATATTTCCACCTTGATAACATGTCAAATTATTTCTTCATAGAAAATGAAGTCCCATTTAGATAACTCTACTAAAATACATGGGGTTTTTTCCACTGGAGAATTAATAAATACTACTTTTAGATTTGATGATAATATCCTAATCATACATCACATGTATTATATTATTTCACTCCTAGGAATATATTGATTCATCATCATTATAAATTAGCTTAAGGAAATACCTCCACATATTTTATGAATAATATAATTAATGTTATTAATGGAAAATATGATCTTAAACTCAACCCAATCCCTGGAGGTAATTTATTTTCAATGCCTAGTGTTGTTGATAATAATCCTGCATTGATCTTATTTTCCATTGGAATGATAAGGATATAAAATAACTTCATCATGTTCTAATCAGTAGATAATGTAAAATATCTTCTCGACGATAATGTCTATATTTTATGTAACTACTGTATTGTCAAAGTCCCAAAAAATAAGGCTATTTCCTCATAATGTACATAACATAATGTTATTCCATCAATTTATCATATTGATGCTCAGTATAATTCATACCCTGAGAAATTTACCAAATAAAAATAATGATAGTTTTTATTCTGACTCCCATAAAAAAATTATCATGAGGAAATTAATTTCATTGGATATTACATTCATAATTAACAATTTTCATTTACAATCTAGTCATTCACTAAAGCATAAAAACTTAGTGTGAGGAACAATAATCATATTGGGAAATAATATAATCCTAAAAAATAATTTATAGTATTTCAAAATATAGGAAACTTAATTTAAATCTATACAACAAGATTTTTAACCTATGTTATTCATAGATAAAATATATTAAAATCCTTCATAAAGTTTCATTAGAGTAATGCGAGTTAGGAAAAACATATCCTCTGAGAGTTTCAAAACTAGGTTTGTAGAAAGGGAACACTCACCAAGACCTAGAATGATGTCCATGATATACTCATCAATATCTTTTTAGTGTTATTATTCCATGATGAATATATTCCAAAACTAAAACCACTTAAAATATATAGCCAGTGATTTATTTCTAGGAAAACCAAAATTATTTCTTTACTATAACATGTGAATTTCTACTATCCATGGGGTTAAACTAAGGGTTCTCGCTAATGTTTTTAAATCCTAGTATCCGACATCACTAATTAATTATCTACTAAAACTATAGAAATAGATACTTTAACACATAAATATCATATATTTTTAATTGTATATAGAGTCATAGTGCTTGGATACATAAGAAATTAATATAGTTTTAGTATCATTTTAAACATGGATATATAACAACTGCTTCATATGTTTTCTAAAAAAACATCCACTAAAATCCTCATTATTAGAATCATTTATTGAGATTCCATACTTAATGATATTGTTCATAAACAGGGGTATGGAAACATAATAATGTTTGAGCATAGATGTTGAATCTCTAAACATGGGAGATATCAACAATCACTTAAGATTAAAAAGAGCATAAGGTGTTATGAAAATGAGATTATCACTTGATAGACTTACCTAGAAAATCATAGATCATAAATAAGAATCATGGTAAAAATAATTTAGGTTTATAAGATATGAATCATAAAGAAATCCAATAACATGATATACGATAGAAAAACAATGGCATAGGAAATAAGTTTGAGGGATACACAAAATAATGGAAAAATCTATTCCCTTTTCAAGAGTCACATAATATAATATCATTTTTCATTGGGTTCACACCACATTATATACTATATTTATTGAAGAATAACTCCCAAGACTATCATAGTTGAAATATTTTCACAGTGAACTAGATTTACACCTCATTCCATGACTAATTATCTCATGTGAAATCCATATTTACCCAATTCATTGGAGGGAATATAGTTTGACAATAACTATTAACACAATTAAAATAATATATATTTATAGAAAATGATCAAAATAAATTTATCACATTAAAACATGTCGAATAGATATGGGTTTTAAAAATATTTCATCTTATCTTAATTAACTCGCGGTAACGAAACTGAAATTATAGATTCATAATTAAATCATATTCTTCAAAATATATCCATATAATTTTAATGGTTGGTGTTATTTTCACAGAACCCCAATAAATCTTATGTAACATAAAAGTATGCCATTATATATAAATAATTTCTTGAATTGGTCACAAGAACATTTGTTGACAAGAATAAATTTTTTACTTTAAAATAAAATATTTGAAATATAAATTATTTAAAATTTTAAGGAAAACAATATATTGAAAATGAACCATCAAATACTATTAAAGAGGCCTCGATGACTTTATTTTTCAATAATATGTGAAATTATGTTCTTTATGAATATTTTAAATAATGGAATCCTTTTACATTGTCTATAAAATATAAAGAGTAAATCATTTAAAAAATGAATAAAAGTATTCCTATTATGTTTTTTTAAAATATTAATGAATCATTATGAAAATTTAAAGTATTATTTTATTATTATATAAATATTCCTGAAATTGGTTCATGAAAATATCTTAACGGTAGTGAAAGGATCTTTGAGTAAGAAGATAAATAGTAACAGTTTTCCTTATAAATGATCTTTCAATCTATTGGGTACATAGAGTGGGGAAAAATAAAATGAAAACATTTATTGTAGGTAAAATATTTTTTTAGAATAAAATATAATACTTTATTAAGAGATATATCATGAAATTTAATCATTGAAAACATATTAAAAAATAATATAGATAAACAATGATTATGTAACATAGATACCTTATATCCAGTTGTATTTTCCTAAAAATATCTTTTACATAGTGATTTAATTAAAAATTAATATAACTATATTCCATAATCATGTATATACATATAATATCATAATTTATTCACTATAACATTTAAACTAAAATTTATTTTTTATTAATTGTTAGAATCATTATTTATAGTGCCTAACTAGTTCATTTATCATTATATTTTGGTATGAAATATCCAGTGCTTGTGATTTGATCATAGTTACATCATCAATATAATTTTAGCTATTATAAAAAACCCTATATATTTTTTATTTTTATTTTTATATTCATCCAATAAATATAGACAAAAAAATTTATTATACCATATATGGGGATGATAATCCATACATACGCATGAGCACAGTTTTTAATTTATGAAAGATAGAAGGAAAGAATGGTAAATAATAAATATTCATTAAATAATCCCAATTATATCATATATATATATATATAATATATTTACTTAATTATATCATTATTACCATCCATGTAATGCATAATCTTAAAAACTGCATCGGTTCATGGAGGTGGTAGTTTATACGTATACAAGTGAAAGATTATTTTTTCCAAAGGATTGGAAGACAAAATAGTTGATATTTTATTATAATTAATTTTGAATAATTATTTCATAACTATAATATATAAAATTTGAAAAAATAAAAATAACTATCCATGATTTATGGTGCGGGAAAATGCTTTTTGTCACTATGTGGGGGTGGTGGCCGCATGTTTTCCAGAATGACACATTCACTTCCAATTAGATGGAATAGCCTAAGATATTTGTTTTTATATAATCATATGAAAATTTATTTATGTTTAGGATACTAAATTTATTATATAATTATTAAAAATACATATTTATTGGAGGTAAAAAAATAAATAAATTTATATTGGTAGGGTATGATGATTACCTCTCATTTGGTTGTCCTCTATAATATCAGTTATTACGGACCCTTAGAAAGGTATTTTTATTATCCCAGAACCACTAAATCATTAATAGTGAAGTTGAGAATATATATGTTCAAATAATGGTTGATATAGAATGTTAAATATGGTGTAATGAATATAAATGAGGGGTTTAATTTTATATGTGGGGATGTGGAAAGACATGAAATTTATAAACTGATTAACATTTAGAAATGTTATTGTCAAGACAAAAAGAACCAAAATTAATGATATTATATAGTGGGATATGATTTAGGTTAAAATTTCCATCCAATTGGATTTAGACAACTTTAATTATAGAATTTATCATTATCTCTTAGATAAACTATATGGGTAAACCTATTTTTTCAATGACCACAATGAAATTTTTTTATAGTTTTTTCTTTTCAGATTGCCTATAATTGATTGTGAAATCATTTAGAAGTTTATAAATTCTATTCACAAGTTTATAATATAATATTTCAAATCAAATCATTAAAATTTAATGAAACTTATTTTAAATTTAACTCAAAATAAGTGATGTAAAACAATTTTTATAAGGAAAAATAATTTTTAAGGATAGAATTTTTGTATACAAAAATACACATATAATTAACTAATATTACCATAATTTCATTACCCATAATATAAATTCACTAATTTTACAGCAAAAAAAATTAAAAAATTTAATCAATATAAATTATTTAAACAAAAATATAGTTCTCCATTAAAAAAATATTTTCCAAAGTTCCCAAAAAAAATTCCTTTCAAAATATTCACCAAATACTAATATATGATAACTTTGATATCTTGATACCCCAAATAATTATATTTTTTATAATTAAAGTTTCTAAATTCTATAAAAATCAATTAATTTTTTTCCCCAAAAATTGGTAATAAAAACATTTTTTTAGCGAAATTATTTTTTTTAAAATATATAATTACATTATTACAAATTTATTCCTTATTTATAAATTTGATATAAATATATATAATTATACTACATATTTTTAGAAATTGCTTATTATTATTTATACCAGTAATTTATGGGATTATTTATAGTATTATACTATATTATTGTTCATTTAGACTCAGGGTTTCATGTATCGTCAGATTTCGTAGCAATTAAATTTATTTTAACATAGGTAAATTATAAAATATCAGAAGTTTACATGTAATATAACTATTATAATATCTTGAAATATAATAATTGTTTCCTTCAACAACAATATCTCTTCAGAAACACATCATAAACCGTCTCCACTTGTCATCCACATAACAATGATCAAGATCTATATCAAGTATCATAAAAGACTACAACTAATACTATATACTCAAACTTATATCTAGAAAAAACTTACATATAGGTAAATATTGGTCCTTGGGGGTGAAAAAAATACCATGTAATCCAACCACATTCCCACCTTGGAAATCAAAAAAATCGATTATAAAAATATTTAATTTTTATAAAAATTCATTACACATATCCTTTGAGTTTAAATTTTTTCTACACCCAACACTTGGTATAATAATAAAATAAAACATACCATATTCTCTATTATATCGAATGAATAAATGTGATAAAATACACATTGAAGAATGTTACCATGTGAAAGAATATATTGGCCTTGTCTAAAAAATGGAATGACCCATGGATAAATTATTAAACTCAGATGAAAATCACTATATGAATCTCTGCCTTCACCATTATACAGAATATCCCATATTCACTTTTACATGGCCTCTATGTAATAACACTTCTCCATATTTATATACTATACCATCAACTAAATATTTTTTTTTAATTTTCGCATGAATCTCATTTATAATTAGAATGGACCATTCAAAAGGTTATTATATCTAGATTGTTATCAAATATAATAAAATTGAAAATATTTCTCTAAACTATTGCACAATTTAATGAAAAATTTATTTAAAAATATACATATATTAATAATATTCATATATCACCACAAAAATAAACACATAAAATTTATCGTTAATATTTCATCTTTAGTATTTTTAATATACCATATTCAATAATATTTAAATACCATTCAATAGTCATTATGTGATAATGAGAAATAATGTTCTTTATTTGTAAAAATTTTCCTATTAATTATATATATTCTTTTTGACTATTTTAAAGTCATCCATTAATATTCCATAAATCATATCTAGTATTTTAGATAATCACATAAAATGTATTTTTCACCAAATCTAATATCTAATTTAGAAAACTAATATTTCGATCTTATTTCATGAGTTATCCACCCATTAAATATGTAATATTTTATTATACATTCACATATATTCAAGTAGAACAGAGTCATCGATCACCTTTTTCAATTTCCAATGATGTTTTCCAATCACTAATCATCATTATTTACTCATCCCATATCATTATCAATATCCTTGATTAATTATGTAACATAGAATGAATAGATCTCTCTCATGAGAGAATATAACAGTATGTTTATTATTTTAATAACATTTGGAAATAATAATTTAAAATTATTTCATTTTCAAATATAAAATATAAAATAAATTTAATTCTTTACAACACCTTTTTGAATTTCTATTAAAAACCAAATTTAAAATAATTCATGATATTCCACCTCTTTCAATTGACTAATAAATTTTATCCCCCAAATTAAAAACTCATTCCCATGTCATAATATACTATATATTTCATGTTATTAATTTATAATAAACTTAAAAAATTAATTACATAATAAAAATAATAAATAATTAAATTTCACTAAATTTTAAAATAAATAAAAAAATTTAACTCTTATATAAAATTATAAAAATGTATTCCAGAGGTTATCATCCCATTATGATTCCAATGGAATGGTAACAATTTTATTTTAACACTACTAAATTTACCATTTTACCCTTTATAAATGTAGGTTCTAAAATAAACCAAATGATTTTATGAACTGATAACCATCAAATTAAAAATTCTTTATAAAAATTATTCTTCATCTCATGAAATTTATAGTAAATATTTTACATTTAAATTAGTTTTCAAAAATATATTATTTAAACTAAGATACCTAAGATTAATCATATTTCTTGGTTTTTTCACCATTTTGTAGATCTCAACATCATCTTAAGTGATAAATTATAACCTTATGAAATGTTTAAATAACATTATCACACATTTTGAAAAGAAAATTTATTTATTATAATTTATACCAAAAATAATAATTATGTAATTCCTTTAACTGTTGTATTTTACATTAAATAATATTTCAACATTTCTTTTGAAACAATAACAAAATCATGATTAAGGAAAAATATTTGAAATAAAAGTTTCACTTTGTTTTTCATGGTATTTAAGAAAATAAAATCTTTTTCACTATTAAGTAAAATTAGAAATTTTTGGTCCACCTTTCCTTCTGAAACTTTTATTGAATGTGTTATTTTATTATTAAAATTGAAAATATTATAGTGATAACTCACTATAACTCAATAATAAAATAAGAAAATTTAAATATAAATTTTTTTTATTTTTTATAATGGTGGAATCATTATGTATATTATTTTCAAGAGTCACGTGTTCAATTATTCAAAACATCATTTAATATTATAAGAGATTTTTAATTTCTATAACAATAAAATTCCGTTTTTAAATTATTTTTATAGTTTCCATTAAATTTTAAGGAAAAACATTTATGATATATAAAAAATTAAAAATTATAATGAAAATGAAAATTTACAATGAAAATATAAATGTATATGGATTTTAATATTTTTTTAATTTATAATAAAAATCCAATGTTAAATTTCATTGTCATAAATTTATTGAGGAAAGTTCTATTTGAAATATACAATGTCAATTTGAACATAAAATTTAATTCTGAAATTATTATTTATTATTTTATAATAAATATAATTAAATTTATGAAATTAATGTACAATGATTATCCTAGTGGATGCATTTATACTTGAATGGATGTGTGTGATTTCATGGACTTAAATTTGTATTGGAGATCCATATTTATAATTTTACACTGACTACTAGTTTGGAAGTTGAATTTTTGAATATAATTGAGTTATTCATATGTATGTATTTCCCCATCAATGTTAATGATTATAGTTGATGTTAGAAAATATTATTGAAAATATATAGTTCAAATTTGGAAATAAATACACATATTCTAAAATGTATAAGAAATTTAGTAAGAATTTCCATGTATATAAATATACCATATACATAACTTTTCACTTGAAATTGAACGTTTCATATCTAAGAGATTAAATTTATAGTGAAAATTTATAATCTTGGTTTAATCTAAAAATATTATTGAAAATGATATGCTATATGTTAGTGATAATATATTTATACCTAACATTATGTTTACAATAAATTTTATAATTCATATGGATCTTCTTGGGAATTAATTCCCTCTTCAAATGAAAGTATAATTGTATTTTACTCATTTATAACAGAAATATACATTTCAAATTTACATTTCGGTTTTAAGCATGAAATAATTTATATATTTTAGTAAATAAATTATTACATTGATATTTAAATTAACATATTATACTTGAACCTAAATTTTAGATTATAATAAATCAATATATTTTTATTATACAATAAGACTGTCCCAATTTAAAATAAATAAGGAAAAATAAATTTAATATTTTTAAAATACATTTTTTTAACGAAATGGATTATCATAAATGAAAGTATATTAGATTTTATCATATGTACATTATAGTATATATTTTTATTAAAAATATGAAAACCAAATTTATATAGGATATTTGATGAAAATGATTATATGTAAAACAATTCAATATGAAATTAGCATCCTAACACATTAATATTTAATAAATGTTATTAATCGATCTTTTTAAGAACCACATAACGATGTGAGAACAAACTATTTGAAAAAAAATATAATCATATTTCCACTATATTATTTATAAAAGTTTAAAGAGTATAGATGATTATCAGAACTGAATGTTAACATCTTCACAAGTGTATCAGGACTAGAATGTTACGGGATGATATAATAGACTAATATTTCCATTTAAAATAATCATAAATTTAAATAAAAAAGTATGATTTTAAGAAAAATTATGTGATATATTTAATGTGACATCATAATAACATGAAACCAACACATAATACTATAATACATACATAATAATTAAATAATGTAAATAAAAGGGTAATTTGATGGGAGGAAAATATGGTGACACAAAATAGGATATCAAACTACAAAACAAAAATGGAAAAAAATTATTCTCTAATTCCCCCACCCAAATCACAATGCACATGATGGAGTTACACATGACCTCATATACATATCCATGATCATAAGAGGTTCCTAATTAGGGGTGATGGTATGTATGGTAAAATTGATATACTATAACCTTGGTAACAAAATCCATCTTGAAAAATCAAAAAATAAATAAATAAACATCCTATATCATCAAAGTGGAAACAAAATAAGATCATCATGAAATTATAAAATGACATAAAGGTCAAAAAAATAAACTAAACAATCAAAAATTGGAACATAAATCAATATATGATAATAATGATAATAAAATAATCATTTGAGTAATAATATTGAGTATGTAACTCTATTTCTATTATCCCTTGAAATCCATCTAATGATCTCCCCAACAAAGGGACCTTTACCTTTTCTAGATCCTTCAAAATGAAATATCCATGTGTAACAATGTGCCCATGATGGTTGTGAGTAAAAACCTATTAAGACAACATCAACAGAAACATATCATATGTGCACAAAATATATATTAATGTGTATTGCATGGAAGGAACGTAAATGTGTAAGTAGACAGTAATGCGTCAATTCATCATGCACAAAACAATATAACAAGAAACCATGATATATCTTAGTTAACCTCATTCTAAGGATAAAGATTCATTACACTAGACAATATCCACATTCCTCATTTAGAAAAAAAATATTCTTACCCGCCTTATATGGTATGTAGCCTTTGTTTTATAAGTTGGTTATTACCTCTATATATGTTGGTATATACAATTGACATAACTGAATCCTTGGAAATATTATCATTAAAATGAATGTATCTCATCGATACAATGTGTTTGACATTTTAAATCATAAACCTCTTCCAAAATAGCATGATGAGTACCGAATTGGATGAACATTCCATGTTAAAATACACAAAAACATTCCACCAAAGGCTAGGACTATCAAACTAGTCGTTCATCCTATGAATATAAAGATCCAATTAGTTTTACCATTGAAACCAATTCATCTTGATTACAGAATAAATTTTAACATGGCTATTTACACATCCAATCAAAATTAATAACCTTAAAAGGAATGAGCATGTTATAACAAAAAAAATCATAGTCCACGCATACATTCACATCAATTCAATATCATTGAAATGTAAAGTGTATCATTGAAAAATGTCCCTCAAAACTACACCAATTGATAATTTCATTGATTAAAATTAATATATAATGTTCATAAAAATGTTATGGACTTCATTACATATTTTTATTAATGCCAAATGTTAAATCCCAATACATGTATAATGTAAACATCATGAATTCCAAAAAACTAACTCGAATTTTTTAGATGAAATATTCTATTATAAGGAATCTATAAGAACACCACTTGATGTGTTAGAACGAGATTAGACTTATCAAATTAGAATAATTATCACTAATAGAACTAGATCTGATAAAAATTGAGACATATATAGGGAGAAAAAAATATACATAGTATATTCGGGTCTAATCCTTCAGTGTTCCAAGATTTTTTCTACATACCAAATTAGAATACATATATCTAGAAATTAAATCCAAGATATATGATTCATCACGAAGTATAAGAGTTATTTTTGAGCGTTTGGCATATATGCATCATACTAAAACTAGTGGGTCCATTGGATCACCAACATGTGAGGATACAAGGAGGAGAAGGAAAATTCCCAAGAGATATCACATAAATTTATACTAGTTACATGAAGATATAGTGAGGTAAGGGATATATCATTTAAGATATTTTGTGTAATTATGTGACATACCAAGATTGAAAACAAATAAAAATCCAACCAGTTTTTCAGTAGATTCCAACTGACCTACTAGTAGATTTAAAAATAACACATTGGAATTTCATTCACCACCATCAACCCACTAAATTCCCACTAACTAATAAATGGTCACTGTATTATTAATATTATTGTTTACAATCTACTAGTTGGATAGTAGGATATTCTAGATTTTAGTGTTTTAGAAAATCCCAATGGTTTGATGGTGGTGCTGGTCTGGCTAGCCAATGGCATGGGTACGACTTAACGATGGATCTATGATAAATTCTATACTACTGGTTCAGTATCCTCATTCCTTTAATCATAATACTTCATACATGAACCTATATTATGATTATTATGTAGAAAAACTAGTTTTAGATATGAAAAAAATTGTAGTCCATCATACCAAATAATTCATAGATGTTATGAATCCCCCCATTTAATGACTTCCCATTCTCGATTATTTATTCTAGAATTATTTCTCTAAAAAAAT
The DNA here is from genome assembly GCA_963277665.1 of Viscum album. Classification (NCBI taxonomy): domain Eukaryota; kingdom Viridiplantae; phylum Streptophyta; class Magnoliopsida; order Santalales; family Viscaceae; genus Viscum; species Viscum album. The sequence goes on along the minus strand of OY728132.1, from coordinate 294,979,017 downwards.
AAATTATGCAAAAAAATAAACACATCACTCCCAATTCACATCATATATTCTTCTTTGCTACAAAAATTCTCAAACTAATTGTACAATCCAACCTTAATAATGTATCACTATTTTTTCTGATCTGTTCTACTCTTTCTGAAAATAGTGCATTTTGTTCAAATCTAACATCCTAATGGATGATCTCATGTGAAATATTAGCTCATCAAAATGATGTGAATAATGGAACATATTTTCATACCCTAATTCCTTTTATGGATATCAAATCAATATTACAAGTTAACAATTCTATCAATTATTTCAAATAGTCCCAAAAACCCTAAATCCAATTTCTGATGTTATTTAAAATGTAGATGCCCTAACCAAGGATGAAACCAAAAATAATCTTCATTCCCCACAATGAACTCCAAGAGTAATTTCCTCCCATTTTCATATGTGTTTTTGATACCATAGGTGGCCACCAATATCTTTTGAATTAACGTGACATAATCAAGGATATAAAACTCCATATTATTCACATGAATAGATAACTCACTATCCTCATTAAAAAAAAGATGTGAATGAAATTAAATAACATAAAGACAACTAAAAAATTCCCTCAATATAAAAAACTAGTAACTATTGTTACACTCATACTTTTATAAGAAATGATGATTATTTCACTCTCGCGATAAATCCAGGAAGAATTATCATGGTATACATTATAAAATCATGATTGTCCACCCTATTATCCCATTGACTAGAGAATAATATAGTATACTCAACATCCAATTTATTTTTCCTCAGATTTTGAAACATATTCAAAAGACATGATACTAGATATATTTCCATATATAAAATAAATCACAGAGGAAATACATTCATTTGTAAAATATCACAGACGTTTATTTTTCAAAACTCATTCATGGAATGGATATCTTAAATTAGTATGAAATTTGACCCCTTCATCAACTATTCGTATATAAACCATTCAGAATATCATCCTTTTTGAGGCTGTGGAATCCCCATAAAAATTTCCATCATCAAATTTTCCATCTCTCGTATGGTAAGGAGACATAGTTGATGAAAAACCTATGGTTTTTTCCCATCATACTTATCATTTTTATACGTAGGAAAATAAGATATGAAACATAAAATTTCCCTTTTCCATACATTGATAGAAGAAATTAAATTTGATATCATGATACATATTAATTTATAGTTGGGTACACCATGAACTATGAAGGATGAGAGTCTATAATCAATATTCCATCATTGAATTTGGAACTAAAACACTTACATGTTCATTTATCATGTCATATCTATTAGAATAACATCCTAGGATAGGATCATTCCTTTCCAACCATTCCTACATCATTAAGAACTTATATTCTGAATCCTAGATATAATAATTATTTCTACCAAGGAAGATATGATAACCATGGGAGCTCATGTCATCAAAACCAAATCCTCAGATTCACCCTCAAACCATTCATATATTAATCTTTTGAATTTAGATTCCACTTATGAATTCCACTATTTATGCCCTTTTATTTTCATACTAAGAGAATATGTGACAAAATAACCCTTACTAGGTGCAGAGGACGTCATAATTTCAATGTTTTTATAGTAAAAAACATAATTCCCCTTCACCATATCCATGTACAAATTATGTGTAGGGTATTTATTTTAACAGGGACACTATTTCAGAGTCTTATAAGAAACTCCCTAACCACTCTATGTGAATATTGATTCCATGATAATAAGTAAAGCATCTTAGTAAATTACATTCCTTGTTTTAAGCTGGGGTAGGGATATAATTGTAGATGAGGTTAATATCCTTGTTATCTCCAAGAAGGACTCTTCACAATATATTCTTCCAATCCACTGTCATCCCCTCCTTTTGAATCCATAACATTGGTGCTATAAAATGGGATAAATCCTATATGAACCTTATATAATACACACACAAAAATGTAATCTTGTAATTTTGAACATGTTCCTATGACATGATCAATATATCAATATCTTCACCTTTTCCATATAAGTTGAGATTCCCACCAATTAAATCACAATAACATGGAAGTGAAACTCCTAAATGTAAATGTGAAACTTAAAAAAAATATAGTACATACATGCTATGATTGAAATTTACTCACCATGATCTCAAGGTGTCTAGAAAGTACTTCCAATGGTTTTTAATATATTAGTATATCTTCAATGAACAGAATGACATAAGAAACAAGATATTTATAGAAGATATTATCTATATGATTCATGGACACAACTATACTATTCATCAACTAGAACAGACTGAAATGACATTCATATAGTAAAATCCAACTACAAAATGCGTTTTTCCATTATTTTCATCCATAAACCAATGCTTGTGGTACCTTGAATAAAATTTAATCTTGGTGAACTATCTTACTTCCATTCACTCATCAAAAAAAAGTCAAATCTTTGAAAAAGATACATGTTATTCATTTGGACCTAAGTCTATTTCATATTTTCTACACATTGTAAAAGGCTACCATTCAACGATACATTGGAAAAAATAGATCACCGCAAGGATAATTCTAAATAAAATAAATCCATTTTCCTATAAATCCCCATCATGAAACATCAATTATTTTCACTCATATACTATTATATTTTAATGAGGAGTTAATATATTATGCGTAACTTGTGATATTTACTTATCAAAATCAATACATCTGTTAGAATGATGACATGATAAGTCACATGGATAGATATCTTGATAAATATATACCATATGAATTAGAGAGGATGGATCCATTTCTTTATCTAATTAAGGAACACTACTTTCCATCTGTGTTATATTTTCACCAACATGTCTATGATATGAAACCATTCAACCAACTTCAAAATCCAATTATTGAATAAAAAAATTATTTTTCCTACACGAAGGGTGAATATAATTTTTATTAGAAAAAAATTAATGTAATTTCAGTTACTAGTTTACCATTATATACAAAAAATTCATTGAAGATAGGAATTTCTATAATCATGAAATTCCAATTATTTCAGAAGATAGAAACTACAACACAAATAATTACTCTGGATAAACATACATAGACATTAACATCATTTTTTCCAAAATATATAATGTATTAAAAAAATTCCAAAATACCATATTAGATTAGTTCCTTTAAAAACATAGAACAAATTATTGTAATTTAATTAAAGGTCTTAAAAATTTAACACAAATATCTTCCACTTATGTATTCCTATGAAAAACCATTCTTTATAACCTATGGAAATGAAACATATGAAAAGGGTTAGCTCATATACTCAGTAAGTATAAATAATTGATATATGAATCATAACATAAACAGAAGCGTGTAATAATAAGGACATAACATTTGATAATTAAAGCCTCTATATCAAAGATCATAACAAATATTCCTAAAATAAATCATAAAAATTCATAAGAAATTATTCATCAAAGAATATCTTTTGTATAATACATGGAATTATGTACAACACATAAGCATTGAAAATAATTTCATTTACAGTTAAGGATCTATTAAAATGCTATCATAGATGAATGGGTTCACTCTACAAAATGTCATAGTTGTCCAGGTTAACTCACAAGACTATAATAGTGGATAATGTATATCACTAAACTAGTATCACTTCCCATTATTTCTGTATCTAAACCAAGTTCAATACCCATTCAATAAGGTCTATACCATTAGAAATTATATCATTAACTAATAAATTGGAGGGTGGTAAAGGTATGACCCATTTCATAATGGAAACCTTACATATGTGTGTTATAATAAAATAAATCTGTTATCATATCAAAACCCATGGAATGATATATGTTTCAAAAACATAATTCCATCAAAATATAACATTTCCAAAATAAATTGGTTTCATAAATATCATTCAACAGTAAATATATATCATCTATATGAATTAAAGGGATAGTATCCTTTAAAAATTTCTTTAATAAAGCATATGTAACATAAAATAAAGTTATCATAAATTTAAATTAATTTTTATAGATCATGGGAAAATAATTCTCGGGGGAAATGACCATTCTACTTTTAAAAGGCTATCAGATATTAAAATTTAATTCATTTGATAAAATATTTTCCTTGAAAATAAACATGTAATATTATACAGAATTATTCAAGACATTATTGTATCATGAAATAATAACAATATGTTTATACTGTATAAGTTAAAAAAATATTTCTCTAGAAATTTTTCAAGAAAAGTATGAATGTAACACATTGAGGAATTGATAAAATTATTCCTTTCAAACCATTTAGTAGAAAATCAGAAATGGGTAAGCATTAAATTAATAATTTTTTTGTAGAATAGAAACAATATTTTAGAAATAATTTTAAAAAGTATTGTGTATTGATGATAAATACTCTCTAAGAGATACATACATATAACCAATCTCAAATAATAATGAGATTGTGAAATTAACCCATACAACTTTATAATCAGTAGAATAGTAATCCTCATGGATGAAATAAAAATATATGGATTTTAAAATAACAAAATATTCATGTTAAGACTCATAAAAAACATTAATGGTTATTATATACACTATATATATATGAAAAAATTAGTGTTTCAGACATGTGTCCCATAGAAATAAATGCTAGAAAAAAATCACTTACCATAACTCTAGATTTCCTTTATATACATTCAAATATAATGTATAATAAATATAATTATATTATAAATTTTTCACCAACCCTTATTTATATATATGATACCACGTATGATTTAGTTATGAATTTATATTGCTCACTTGTTTACAATTCATTATTAAAGTTGTGTTTTAGGAAATAGTTGATTAGTTTTTTGTACATGTTTGGACTTGTTATCATTGGTCCTCAGAAATATATCATTATTTAATCGTACCAATAATGATAAAAATGATATAAATATCAAATATTTATTAATTATATATTTATTCATGGGGACTTATAAATGGTTTTGGTGAAAAATAAAATACACAATTCATGAAGACAGTAGGTCGTATGTACGCATGAAAATTGTTTTCATTTTCTTATCATATTAAAATAGAGAAAATTATATGATATATTGTCATTATGAAAAAAATTAAGTTATATATATAATATATATTCATAAAATCCATCATTATTAGTATCCATTTGAAATATATATGATTAAAGAATCATGTCGTATCGTAGGGATGGTAAGCCGTATATATGCATGAGCGATGTTATCATTTACCAAAATATTAAATAGTAAAATTGTAAGTATAATTTTATCCTTAAATATGTAATATTATGTCATCAATAATATATATAAACATTAAAGACATCATAATTCTCATTTAAAAAATATGGTGATGGAAACACATTCCAAAATCATGATACTAGATATGTTTACATATATGAAATAAATATCATAGACATTCCATTAATTTTTAAAATATCACAGAAATTTATTTTTCGAAACTCATTCATGGAATGGGTATCTTAAATTAGTAAGAAATTTGACTCCTTCATCAATTGTTCATATATAAACCATTTAGAATCTCAGCCTCTCTAAGGTTGTGGAATCCCCATAAAAATTTCCATCATCTAATTTTTCATCTCTCGAATATTAAGGAGACATAATTGAAGAAAAAACTATCATTTTTTCTCATCCCCATTATCATTATTATACGTAGGAAAATGAGTGATGAAACCTAAAATTTCCTTTTCCATACATGGATAGAAGAATTTAAATATGTTATCTTGACACATCATAGTTGATACTAGGGTACACCATGAACTATGAAGGATGAGATTCTATAATCAATATTCCATCATAGAATTAGGAACTAAAACTCTTCCATGATCATTTATCATGTCATATTTATTATAATACCATCCTATGATAGAATAATTCTTTGCCAACCATTCCTACATCATTATGAACTTATATTCTGAATCCTAGATAGAATAACTATTTCAAACAAGGAAGATATGATAACTATGGGATATCATGTCATCAAACCCAAATCCCCAGATTCACCCTCCAACCATTCATATATTAATCTTATGAATTTACTTTCCTATTCTAAATTCCACTATTTATTATATTTTATTTTAATAATAAGAGAATATGTGACACAATTACCCTTACCAGGTGTAGAGGCAATCATAATTTCAGTGTTTTTAAGATAAACAACATAATTCCTCTTCCCCATATCCAGGTACATATTATGTGTAGGGTATTTATTTAATCAGGGACACTATTTAAGAATCCTATAAGAAACTAACTAACCACTCTACATGAATATAGATCCCATGATAACAAATAAAGCATCATAGTAAATTACATTCCATGTTTTAAGCTAAGGTAGGTCTAAAATTGTAGATGTGGTTAATATCCTTGTTATCTCCAAGAATGCCTCTTAGCAATATATTCTTTTAATCTACTACCATACCATCCATTGGAATCCCTGACATAGGTGCTATAAAATGGGACAAATCTTATATGAACCTTATGTAAAACACAAAAAATAGTGGAATCTCATAATTTTGAACATTTTCCTATGACATGATCAATATATCACTATCTATATCTTTTCCATATAAATTAATATTACCACCAATGAAATCACAATAACATGTAAGTGAACCTCTTAAATGTAAATGTGAAATATAAAAAATATAGTACATACACACTATGATTGAAATTTACTCATCATGATCTCAAGGTGTCAAGAATGTATTTTAAATGGTGGTGAGTATATTACTATATATTCAATGCACATAATGATATAGGCAACAATATATTTACATAAGGTATTATCCATATGGTTCATGAACACTACTAGACTATTAATCCACTAGAACTGACTGAAATGATATTCATATAGAACAAGCCTACTACTAAATGTGTTTTTTTCATTATTTTCACCCATAATACAAAGTTTTTGGTACCTTGAATCAAATTTAATCGTGTTTAACTATCATGATTCCATTAACTAGTGGAAAAAATAGTCAAATCGTTGAAAAGGATACATGTTATTCCCTATAACCTAAGACTATTTTATATTTTCTACGCATTGTAAAAGACTACCATTCAACGTTACATTGGACAAAAATGGATCACCACAAGGATAATTGTAAATAAAATAAATCTATTTTCCTATAAATGTTCAACATGAAACATCAATTATTTAAACTCATATACTATTATATTTTAATGAGGAATTGATATATTATGCATAACTGGTGAGAGTTACTTATCTAAATCAACACTTCTATTAGTAGGATGACATGATAAGTCACATTTATAGATATCTTCATAAATATAAACCATATGAATTAGATAGGATTGATCCATTTCATTGTCTAATGAAATAACACTACTTTCACATGCGCTATAATGTCTCCAACGTGTCTATGACATGGAACCATTCCACCTACTTCAAAATCCTATTATTGAATAAATACATTATTTCTCCCACATGAGAGGTGAATATAATTATTATTAGAAACAAATTAATGTAAGGTATGTTACAAGTTTACCATTGTATAAAAAAAAGACATTGAAGATTGTCATTTCCATAATCATGAATTTCCCATTATTTTAGAACATAGAAACTACAACACAAATAATTACTCTGGATTAACATACATAGACATTAACATCATTTTTTCAAAATATGTCATAAATTAAAAAAAATCCCAAATACAATATTATATTAGTTCCTTTAAAAACATATAAAAAATTATTTTAATTTATTTAAAGGTCTTAAAAATTCCCCCAAAAATATCTTCCCCTTATATATTCCTATGAAAAATCGTTCTTTATAATCGGTGGAAATGAAACATATGAAAAGAGTTATCTCATATACTCAGTAAGTATAAATAAGGGAGATATGATCCATAACATAAACATAAGGGTGTAATAATATTGACATAACATTTGATAATTAAATCCTATATATCAAATATCATAACAAATATTCCTAGAATAAATCATAAAAATTCATAAGAAATTATTCATAAAAGAATAACTTTTGTATAATACATGGAATTATGGAAAACACATAAGCATTGAAAATAATTTCATTAGTAGTTAAGGATCTATTAAAATATTATCATAGTTTAATGTGTTTACTCTAAAAACATTCATAGTTATCAAGGTTCACTCCCAAGACTATAATGGTGGATAATGTCCATCACTAAACTAGCATCACTACTCTTTCTAGTCCTGTTTAAACCAAGTTCAATACCCATTAAATGATGTCTATATCAACAGAAATTATAACATTAACTAATTAACTGGAGGGTGATATAGGTATGAACCATTCCACAATGGAAACCTTACATATGTGTGTTATAATAAAATAAATCTTTTATCATATAAGAACCCATGGAATGAAATGGATTTCAAAAACATAATTCCATCATAAAATAACCTTTTAAAAATATGTTGGTTTCATAAATATAATTCAACAGTAAATATAAATCAACTATATGAATAAAAGGGATAGTAACCTTTAAAAATTTCCTTAATAATAAATATGTATGATAAAATAACGTTATCACAAATTGAAATTAATTTTTATAGATCACATGAAAATAATTCTCGGGGAAAATTTCTTTTCTACTCTGAAAAGGCTTTCAGATATTAAAATTTAATGCAGTTGAAAAAATATTTCCTTGAAAATAACCTTGTAAGATTGTACGAAATTCGTCAAGTCATTATTGCATCATGAAATAAGAAATATATGTTCATACTGTATAAGGTAAAAAATATTTCTCTTTTAATTTTTCAAGAAAAGTCCCAATGTAACACATTGAAGAAATGAATAATTTATTCCTTTCAAACCATTTAGTAAAAATTCATACATGGGTAAGCATGACATTAATAAATTTTTTTGTAGAATAGTAACAATATTTTGGAAATCATTTTAAAAAAAATGTGTGTTGATGATAAATACTCCCTAATAGATACATACATATAACCAATCTCAAATAATAATGAGATTGTGAAGTTAACCCATACAACATTACAATCAGTAGAATATTATTCCTCATGAATGAAATAAAAATATATGGATTTTAAAATAACAAAATATTCAGGTTAATACTCATAAATACATTCATGGGTATTATATACACTATATATATGAAACAAGTAGTGTATAAGACATGTGTCCCATAGAAATAAATGCGAGAAAAAATTACTTATCATAACTCTAGATTTCCTTTATATACATTCAAATATGATGTATAATAAATATAAGTTTATTATAAATGTGTCACTGAACCATATTTATATATATAATACCATATTTGATTTACTTATGACTTTATATTGCTCACATGTTTACAATTCATTAATAATGTTTTGTTTTATGAAATAATTGACGAGTTTTTTGTACATGTTTGGACTTGTTATCCATAGTACTCATAAATATATCATTATTTAATCAAAAAAATAATGATAAATTTGATATAAATATCAAATATATATTCATTATATATTTATTCATGGGGACTCAAAAATGTTTGCAGTAAAAAATAAAGTACACTATTCACAGAGATAGTAGGTCATCTGTACGCATGAACATTGTTTTAATTTTCTTGTCATATTAAAATATTTTAAATTATATGATATATATTCATCATATAAAAACATTTGGGTTATATATATAATATATATTAATAAAATTACTCATTATTAGTATCCTTTTGAAATATATATGATAAAATAATCATGTCGCATCGTAGGGATGGTAAGCCATATTTATGCATGAGCGACGTTATCATTTCCCAAAATATTAAAATGTAGAATGGTAAATAGAATTTTATCCTTAAATAGTTAAAATGGTGTCATAAATAATATATATAAACATTAAAGACATCACATTTCCTATTTAAATAATATGGTGATGGAAACACATTCCAAAATGATAATACTAGATATGTTTCCATATATGAAATAAATCTTAGAGGCATTTCATTAATTTTTAAAATATAATGGACATTTATTTCTTGAAAATCTTACATGGAATGGGTATCTTAAATTAGTAATTAATTTGACTCCTTCATCAACTATTTATATATAAACCATTTAGAATCTCAGCCTCTCTGAGGCTGTGGAATCCCCATAAAAATTTCCATCATAAAATTTTCCATCTCTCTAATGCTATGGAGTCATAGTTGGTGAAAAACCAATGGTTTTTTCTCATCCTCTTTATCATTTTTATACGTAGGAAAATGAGATATGAAACCTAAAATTTCATTCTCCATACATGGATATAAGAAATTAAATATGACATCATGATAAATCTTAGTTGATACTAGGGTACACCATGAACTATGAAAGATGAGAGTCTATAATCAATATTCCAACATAGAATTAGGTTCTAAAACTCTTCTATGATTATTTATCATGTCATCTCTATTATAATACCATCCTAGGATAGGATCATTCCCTGTAAACCATTCCTACATCATTAAGAACTTATATTTTGAATCCTAGATAAAATAACTATTTCTACCAAGGAAGATATAATAATTATAGGAGCTCATGTCATCAAACCCAAATCCCCAGATTCACCATCAAACCATTCATATATTATTCTCATGAATTTAATTTATTCTTCTGAATTCCTATATTTATTCTCTATTATTTTATTACTAATAGAATACGTTACAAAATTACTCTTACCAGGTGTATAGGTCTTCATAATTTCAATGTTTTTATGATACATCACAAAATTCCCCTTCACCATATCCATGTACATATTATGTGTAGGGTATTTATTTTTTCAAGGACACTATTTAAGAGTCCTATAAGAAACTACCTAACCACTCTATGGGAATATGGATCCCATGATAACAAATAATGCATCATAGTAAATTACATTCCTTGTTTTAAGCTAAGGTAGGTATAAAATTCTAGATGAGGTTAATATCCTTGTTATCTCCAATAAGGCCTATTCACAATATATTCTTCCTATCCACTATCATCACCTCTATTGGAATCCCGGACATAGGTGTTGTAGAATGGGATAAATCCTATATAAACCTTATGTAATACACAAAAAACAATAAAATCTCGTAATTTTGAACACGTCCCTATGACATAATCAATATATCACTATCTCTACCTTTTCCATATAAATTGAGATTCCCACTAATGAAATCACAAAAACAAGGAATTGAACCTCCTAAATTTAAATGTGAAACTTAAAAAATATAGTACATACTCGCTATGATTGAAAATTACTCACCATGATCTTAAGGTATCTAGAATGTATTTCCAATGTTTGTGAGTATATTAGTTTATCTTCAATGAAAAGAATGATGTATGCAATAATATATTTATATAATATATTATCCATATGATTCATGAACACTAATAGACTATTCATCAACTAGAACAGACTGAAATGATATTCATATAGTACAAACCTACTACAAAATGCATTTTTTCTTTATTTTCATCCATAAACCAAAGCTTGTGGTACCTTGAATCAAATTTAATCAAGGTAAACTATCGCGATTCCATTCACTTGTCAAAAAAATATTCAAATCCTTGAAAAGGATGCATGTTATTCCCTATGACCTATGTTTGTTTTATATTTTCTACACATTGTAAAAGTCTACCATTCAATGTTACATTGGAAAAAAATGTTTCATCACAAGGATAATTCTAAATAAAATAAATCTATTTTCCTATACATCCTAATCATGAAACTTCAATTATATTAACTCATATACTATTATATTTTAATGATGAATTGATATATTATGCATAACCCATGAGAGTTACTTATCAAAAGCAATACATCTATTGGTAGGATGACATGATAAGTCACATGAATAGATATCTTGATAAATATAAACCATATGAATTGCAGAGGATGGATCCATTTCTTTATCAAATGAAGGAAGACTACTTTCCACCTATGTTATATTGTCTCCAAAATTTCTATGCTATGAAACCAATCCACCAATTTCAAAATCCTATTATTGATTAAATACACTATTTCTCCCACGCGAGGGGTGAATATATTTTTTATTAGAATAAGTTAATGTAATGTATGTTACTAGTTTACCATTATATAAAAAAAGATATTGAAGATAGTCATTTCCATAATCATGAAATTCCAATTATTTCAGAACATAGAAACTATAATGAAAATAATTAATATAGATTAACATACATAGATATTAAAATCATTTTTTCCAAAATATATCATAAATTAAAACAAAATGACTCAATACCATATTAGATTAGTTCCTTTAAAAACATATAACAAATTATTGTAATATATTTAAAGGTCTTAAAAATGTCCCACAAATATCTTCCCCTTATGTATTCCTATGCAAAACCATTCTTTATAACATGTGGAAATGAAACATATGAAAAGGGTTAGCTCATTTACTCAGTAAGTATAAACAAAGGAGATATTAATCATAACATAAACAGAAGGGTATGATAATATGGACATAAAATTTTATAATTAAATCCTTTATATCAAATATCATAACAAATATTCCAAGAATAAATCATAAAAATTCAAAAGAAATTATTCATAAAAGAATAACTTTTGTATAAAACATGGAATTATGGAAAACACGTAAGCATTGAAAATAATGTCATTAGAATTTAATGATATATTAAAATACTATTATAGTTGAATGGGTTCACTCTAAAAACTGTCATAGTTGTCAAGGTTCACTCCCAAGACTAAAATGGTGGATAATTTCCATCACTAAACAAGTATCACTTCCCATTCTAGTACTATCTAAACCAAGTTCAATCCCTATTCAATGTTGTCTATATCATTATAAATTATATCATTAACTAATTCATTGGAGGGAGATATAGGTACGAAGCATTCCATAATAGAAACCTTACATATGTTTGTTATAATAAAGTAAATTTTCTATCATATTATAACCAATAAAATTAAATGGGTTTCGAAAACATAATTCCATCATAAAATAACCTTTGGAAAAGAAATTGGTTTCATGCACTACTGGAAATCATTGTTTGCCCAACACATGTATATTAATGGTTCTGTTGAACTGTTGGTATAAGTGTTCTTTACCTGTGGTTTTCATGAACTATTGGTAAAGATGGAATTTAGATGATTTTTACCAATGCTTTTATCAACCCGTTGGGAAAGCATTGTTCTTTACCAACGGTTCATGAGAACCGTTGGTAAAGATGTAATTTAGATGTGTTTTCCCAACTGTTTCATCAAAATGTTGGGAAATTATTATTTTAACAATGCTTTTTAATAACCGTTGGCAAAAAACCCCCAATTTCGACTAAGGTGCCCCCCCTGATTCTATAAGTAGATTGTAGAAGGTGCGCAACTCTCCCAGAAGTGATTCCCGACTCCCAGAAGCCCTTGAGAAGCCCCAGCATAGGTGTACCTCTTCAATCGAATCATCTTCCAGGTTAGAATCCTTCCACCTATTCTCAAGGATATCCTTCAACTTATTCTCAAGTATATACTTCTACTCTCAAGGATATCGTTATTCCTTATTTCTAGGGTTTTTGAAAATTTTTTGATTCACTACTCCACGAATTTTGTACTCAAATCACTAAATCCATGAATTGTGTACTCAAATTACTATATCGGTGTACACATTTTCCAATTAATATTTTCATTACAGATATAAATTTATAAGGTAATGTTGTTTCTTTATTGTGTTCTAATTTTAAATATTCATAGTTTTTTTAATCTCAATGCTTCAAATATTACAGGTTCATGTATATGAACTCGTAAGAAATTTTTTTAATATTTATTCATAGTATTTCATGAAAATCACTCCTTTCATTAAGATCATGAAAAACATGAAGATCTTATTCATCTTAATTTTTATACACTATGTGTTTTACATAACAAGTATGTATCATTTTTCTATCAAAATCTATATATATATATAATCACACACTATTCACTTATCGTTTTTACAATAGAACATATGGAGTATCTTCTTGAACTTTGAAAAATAGTATGTGGTCCCTAATTATTATTCATAGAAGAAACAAGAAATACTTAACCGTATAATCCAATGTTCTTTATGAATAAAACATCTACAAAGGTAACTCTCAGTGGGACCTCGCCTTTTCCCATGTATTACTTCTTCCTTCTTCATGAAACTAATTCACAGAATGTCAAATCCGCAATATTAATGAATATTAGTTTTTATAATATAACCATTAATAATTTTTCCTTCAACATCAGACATGAGTTATTAAATCACCTTTTTAAAACACGATGACCATTTTCACTGATTTAGGGTTCCTCAAAATGCTTGGAAAATCAGAAAAACACATGTATTGAATCATTTTTCTCATATGGTTTCATGGATACATGTTCATCTCCAAAATCATGAGTGAGTGGTTCAAATATCAAGGGGACCATGGGATTATTATTCTTCACACAAATGAAGTTTTTTCAGCAACTATGTGTTTTTGTTTCCACTTTTAATTTGGACGAAAGGGGAGCTTTATGGTCATTAATCATGGTTGTAGATGGTCATTTAGGATGTAACATAGTATGACTTCATTTTATTGATATATCCAATATTATTATTGATTTATGTTAAATTTGATTATCTTTTCCATGTGATGTTGTTTAATAAGTTGTTATTAGTGGTTGTAATAATGACGATATGGTATAAGGTTTCACATTGTGTGTATAAAGGTTGACATGGTGTCTACGATAATCTAGTGTCCTAGGAATGTACATATGAATGTACACATAGTATATGACTTGGTTATCCATGTAAATATACATGGACATTCCCGTATGGTGAAAATTATGTTTGGCCAAATTGGGTGCTGAAAATGTCCCATTTACACATGGATTTGTTTGATGGGTATTCCCACATGATGTGTTGGACATACTATAGAGTAGGTAGTAATTACATTAGTCAAAACACTTTCATCCCTAAAATTCAAGACTACATGGTTAAACGGAAGAACACATGTTTTAATGACATGCCTAACATGGTTTCTAACTCACCTCACCTAAAAATAAACTAGAAAACTGGTTAAATGCAAGAATTAAGCCTAAACATACCCTATAAAATTGGTTAATGGAAGAAATCATCCTTGTTATATGTTTATAATTACTTCCATATTTGTTTTCATTGCAGGAAATGACACACATTGAAGAGAGGTGGTGGAAAAAGATGATAGAAAATAACCGTCGCATGACACAGATGGTCGTTCCTCCACTCATCCCTGTTGTGAGTATTTTATTTAAAATATATATATTTCAATAAGTTATAATATTATGTGTTTACTATTGTGTTAAAAAAATTCAGGATCCACCCCCTAGATGAGAGATATTCGACGAGGAGCATGATATTCCTCCCAGTACAGAGGTTGGTGGTGGGAGGGGGTGATATCAGAGTTAGACGATCATCTAGTGGTCCCGGTACTGAGGCCGGTGGTACGAGGGCTCATGGTGCGAGAGATAGATGATCTACTAGTCGTACCCGAGAGATATTTGATGGGATATTTAGGCATCCAATGTTTACACTCCCAGTTGGCCAGACGTCTGTTCCATCATCTTTTCCTTCTAGTTCATTATAACCGAGCTATTATATTCTACCTTATTCGACTCCTACTCCGACACAACATGTGGCTGAGGAGCATACACTGAGGGACACTCCACATGTACAGGATATTCCTTCTGCTTCTGCACATCTAGTGACACCCATTGACCCGACTACCACAGGTATATTTATATAACTCTAAAAAAATTATACCAAAATTTATTTTTATTATAACTTGTACTGATATTTTTTTTCTTTAATAACAGATTCATCTTCTGATAGGAGGTGGGGGAGGTCGCGTACTCTATTAAGTGTGGTATGGAACCGCTAGACGAAGTTGGTGGTTGAATACAATGATGATGGACTGATGATTGATAAATCTGGGTAGGAATGTCGGGTTTTTTTTTGCAACACTAGCCAATAATCCAACATCATTCTGGTCAGCCCTCTCTCTTGGATACATCTACCACATGAAGTCAAGGATAATGTGTGCGCACAAATATGGGTAAAAAATATATTGGATTTAATGTAGTATTTTTTGTATTTATATGAATTATTATATTGGGAGTCAGCTTCGGTATAACTTCCCCGAT
Source organism: Viscum album (assembly GCA_963277665.1). NCBI lineage: Eukaryota > Viridiplantae > Streptophyta > Magnoliopsida > Santalales > Viscaceae > Viscum > Viscum album. The sequence goes on along the minus strand of OY728132.1, from coordinate 294,962,888 downwards.
GGCAAAGGTGCATGACCAGCGCGTTTAAAGGAGCAAAGAGAGATTTGGAGATGTTATAAGCATGAGCTATATGTTGACTGGTGTGATATAGTGGGAATGGAGTTGGAGACATTACCTATCATGGATGACTGCCCGATAGAGAAATATCACCAAATGATTACCCATTGGGGGACTACCAAATTTATGGTATTAATCCCATTTGAGGTATTTAAATGAATGTTTTCATATTTTTCATTAATATTATCCAATTTATATTTAACCATTATTTAAGAATCTTCTGAAAAAACAAAAAAAACATTGATTCAAAGAAATACCTAGACACTTTGGGGCACACTACGATGTCAGATCCTGAGAGGCAGCTGGTACGAAATAGTTGTTTATAATTTTTCTTTAGGACTTGCCCTTTTTATTTTTTCCTATATAAATTATGTGATTTATTGAATATTGAATATATGATTATACTTTCATTTTATATTTTTTTCAATGTTATCACAGAAGCACAAATTGAATATTGAAGGATGTGTCCTTCGATAAAAATTGTTTTTCTTGAGTAGAAGGAAAAAATATAGAACTGAGATTAATGAACCGACACAAGAAAATATTATAAGTTTAAATTTGTTTATATCAATGTTTAAAATATATTTTGAACTTTAATAATCTATTAATATTTTTAACAGGCTTCTTTAGAGGCCCATGATGCCTAGGAGCATGATAATTTAGGGCCACATAATCATTTATATTATGTTTTGGAATATGAGAACTCTGGTCGAGTACGCTACCGACCTGGTAAGAATATAGTCCCGATGAGGTATTGGTCCTCTCCAGGTATCCATTCTAGTACCACCGAGTTGGAACAGGTCAAGGAGCATGAAAGACAGTCTGATAAAAGGGTCACCAAGTTAGAAGTACAAGTTCAAATGAGGGACAAAGAATTTATAAAACTGATGAAATATTTATCTTCATCACTTCCACCAGAGGCCAGCGTGGCTTGTCAGACATATGTTTCATCGATGGGAGAATTATCCAAATCATCAGGTGGCAGTTCTAGTGGAAGTCGAGATGATGATGTTCCTGGTGATGATGAGGATACTAAAGAAAACGAGGTCAGGGATGAGGATGAGGACGAGGGCGAGGATGGGGTCGAGGGTGAGGATGGGGCTGAGGCCAATGATGGGGCCAAGGATGAGCGTGGGGACGATGACAAGGACGGCGATGAGGATAGCGATGGTGGTGAGGAAGAGGCTGATGATGAAAGTGGTGATGGTGATGGTGATTAGGGGAAGATCAATCCATTACATTTTTCAATTCTATATAACTGTTTATTTTTTAACTTGGTTTTTCACTCTGGTATGGATATTTTGGAATTCAATATAACTCTTTATTTTTGATCAAATATGGAAGATTCTTTAATTTAATAATTCTTTAAATTTAATTTATCTTCTTTCTTAACTCGGAATAATTATATTTAATTTCATATTTTGAATAAGTTTTCTTTAATATAATTGTTTTATTTGATAAATAAAATCTTTTTTTATAATAAAACCCCTCCAACGTAGGTTCACTGTCTGCAAATACTCACAGTGATAGTTTAGGGTGTGACAATTTGACTCTCAATTAGTAGTTTCAACTACCTAGTACCACATTTAAAAACAACGAATATAAAATATATATCATTATCATACCACAATCTTGATTCAAGAGACTTTTTTTATAACATAAGATTAGTTTCTATAATGTAAATGGAAACTATATAGGATTTATTTGGAATCCTGGATGGAATATGTTGCCCCAAAGATGTCGCTGGACTGGGCCAACACGCCGCGGTCACGCCGCGGTCACGCCACGGTCACGTCGCGGTCACGCTGCGGTCACGTCGCGGTCACGCTGTGGTCACACCGCGGTCAAGGCGCAGTCACATCGCGGTCATTCCGCGGTCACACTGGGGTCACGCTGTGGTCACGCCCTGGTCATGCCATGGTAATGTCATGATTTGGACCTGCTCCAAGATGACACCCCACGGCGGTACACAGTCATGTCGTAATTCGATGTATGATACTTATATATATTTTTAGATATATTACCCACCCTCTTTCATGAACCCTGGAAAGCCCCCCCCCACCCTCCTCCCTGGACCCCGGATAGCCCCCCCAGACAGCCCCCCACCCGCCTCAATCTGAGGCACGGTGTGGCTAGTACCACTCAAAGTGACTTTCTTTTGTTTAAAATGGATACTCTTTTATGTTAAAACAATTGGCATATGGAAACCAAACCAAACACATTCTTATTGTATTGATACTTTATGGAAATGATCTATGGGTCATTTTTGATGTGTACCTGTCAAACCCACCTCAATCAGAGGCATGGTGTTGCCGGCACCACTCAAAGTGTCTCACTTTTATTTGAAATGGACAACATTTTAAGTGAAACCAACAACTAGCATACGGAAAACCAACAAAACGCATTTAGATTGTGTTCATACTTCAACACAATGATCCATGGGTATTTTTTGGCATGTACGAGTCAACCTCGCCTCAATTCAATGCGCGGTGTGGCTGGCACCACTCAAATTCTCTCTTTTGTTTCAAAAAGACGTCATTTTAAGTGAATACAACAACACACTTACAGAAAACCAACCAAAGGCATTCGGATTCTATTGAAACAATAGGAAAATGATCCATGGGTCATATGTGACGTTTGAAAGTCATCCCCTCCTCAATCTGATGGCCGGTGAGGCCGACACCACTCAAAATTTCTCACTTTTATTTAAAATGGAAAATATTTTAAGTGAAAACAACAACTTGCATACTTAAAACTGACCAAACGCATTCGGATTCTATTGATACATTAGGAAAATTATCCACGGGTCATTTTTGACAAGTATGATTCACCCCCGCATCAATTCGAGGTGCGGTGTGGCCAGCACCACTCAAAGTGTCTCACTTTTCATTGAAATGGACAACATTTTAAGTGAAAATAACAACAGATATATGGAAAACCAAACAAATGCATTCTGATTGTGTAGATATTTTAGGAAAATGATCTAATTATAATTCTTGAGGTGTACGAGGAGACGACACATCATTCAGACATGTGTTTTGCACAGCAAGGCTGAATATGTGTTTTTTAGGTTTTTGGCGCACTTGAAAAGCTTATGTGGGGTGGTCGAAACTGGCCGAACGACCTCGGAATTCCATGAAATTAGACGACAACAAAGGGTGGGTGAATTGTGAAATGGTAGGCTAGACGACACATCAATCGGAGGTGTCGTGTGACCGTGCTGGCTGAAAACGCACTCCGTGTGTCGTAAATGGCCAAAACATGGCTTTTACCGTCAAATTCATGCCGAACGACATTGAAATAACTTGAAATCACACGAAAACACCCTAATTGTTATTAGTGAGGTGTACAAGGAGACGAAACATCATTAGGACATGCAGTTTTCACAAAACATCTGAATACGTGTTTTTTAGGTGTTTAGCGTGCTTGAAAAGCATTCGTGGGGGGGTCGAAACCAGCCTAACGACCTCGGAATGCCATGAAATCGAGCGAAAAAAACAGTGTGTGTATTGTGAAATGTTTGGCTAGACGACACGTCAATCAGAGATGTCGTGTGACCGTGCTGGCCGAAAACGCACTCCGCGTGTTGTAAATGGCCAAAACATTGGTTTTACAGTCACATGCATGGTGAACGACATCGGAACAACTTGAAATCACACAAAAACACCCTAATTCTTATTTTTTATGTGTTAAAGGAGACCTAACATCATTCAGACGCACGGTTTGTGCGGAACATTTGAATATGGGTTTTTAGGTGTTTGGCGCGCACGAAAAGCATGCATGGGGTGGTCGAAACAGGCCGAACGACCTCTGAATTCCATGAAATCAGATGACAACAAAGATCGGGTGAATTTTGAAATGGTTGGCTATACAGCATGTCAATTAGAGGTGTCATGTGACCGCACTGGCCAAAAATGCACTCCATGTGTTGTAAATGGCCAAAACATGGGTTTTATGGTCAAATGCATGCCGAACGACATCAGAATGACTTGAAAATAACACAAAAACACCCTAATTCTTCTTTGTGAGCTGTAAGAGGAGACGACACGTCATTCGTAAGTGTGGTTTGCACGACAAAGATAAATATGTGTTTTTCAGGTGTTCGATGAGTTTGAAAAGCGTGAGTGGGGTAGTCAAAACCGGCCAAACAACCTCAGAATTCCATGAAATCGGATGAAAACAAGAGGTGGGTGAATTTTGAAATGGTCAGCTAGATGGAACATCAATCGGAGGGGTCGTGTGACCGCGTTGGCCGAAAACACACTTTGTGTGTCGTAAATGGTCAAAACATGGGTTTGAGGGTCAAATGAATGCTGAACGACATCAGAATGACGTGAAATCACAAGAAAACACACTAATTATTATTCTTTAGTTTTAAGAGAACACGTCACATCATTCGGACGCGCGGTTTTCACGGCACAGCAGAATATGTGTTTTTTAGGTGTTTGGCGCACACGAAAAGTGTGCGTGGGGTGGTCAAAACTGGACGAAAAACCTTAGAATTCCATAAAATCAGACGACAATAATGGTTGGGTGAATTTTAAAATGGCCGGCCAGACTGCACGTCAATCAGAGATTTCGTGTGACCGCACTGGCGAAAAACGCACTTCGTGTGTTGTAAATGGCCAAAACATGGGTTTTACGGTCAAATACATGCCGAACGACACTGGAATGGCTTGAAATCACACGGAAAAACCCTAATTATTATTTTTGAGGTGTATGAGGAGACGTCACGCCATTTAGACTCATGGTTTGCACGGAACGGCTGAATATGTTTTTTAGGTGTTTGGCGTGCACGAAAAGCGTGCGTGGGGTGGTCAAAACTAGCCGAACGACCTAGGAATTCCATTAAATCGGACGAAAACAAAGGTTTGGTGAATATTAAAATGGTAAGATAGACGGGATGTCAATCGGAGGTGTCGTGTGACCACGCTGGCTGAAAACGCACTATGCATGTCTTAAATGGCCAAAACAAGGTTTTTACGGTCAAATGTTTGTCGAAAGACATCAGAATGACATTAAATTACATGAAAACACCCTAATTGTTATTTTTGATGTGTATGAGGAGACAGAACGTCATTCGTACATGTGGTTTGCATGGAACGGCTAAATATGTGTTTTTTAGGTGTTCGGTGCGCTTGAAAAGCGTGCGTGGGGTGGTCGAAATCAGCCGAACGACCTCGGAATGCCATGAAATTGAATGACAACAGAGGGTTGGTGAATTTTGAAATGGTCGTCTAGATGGCATGTCAATCGGAGGTCTCGTGTGACCGTGATGTCTGAAAACAGACTCCGCGTGTCGTAAATGGCCAAAACATGGGTTTTACGGTCAAATGCATGCCGAATGACATCAGAATGACTTGAAATCACACCAAAACACTCTAATTATTATTCGTGAGATGTAATATTGGATGGAATGTAATTTGGACGCGCGGTTTGCATGGCACAACTGAATATGTGTTTTTTAGGTGTTTGGCGCGCTTGAAAAGCGTGTGTGGGGTGGTCGAAACCGGCCGAACGACCTCGGAATGCCATGAAATCGGACGACAACAAAGGGTGTGTTAATTGTAAATTGGTCGGCTAGACAGCACGTCAATTAGAGGTTTCGTGTGACCGTGATGTCCAAAAATACACTCCGCGTGTCTTAAATGGCCAAATCATTGGTTTTACTATCAAATTCATGTCGAACGACATCAGAATGACTTGAAATCACACAAAAACACCCTAATTATTATTCGTGAGGAGTATGAGGAGAAAACATATCATTAGGATGCATGGTTTTTGTGGAATATATGAATATGTGTTTTTTAGGTGTTTGGCGTGCTTGAAAAGCGTGCGTGGGGTGGTCAAAACCAACCAAATGACCTCGGAATACCATGAAATCGGACGACAAAAAAGGTTGCATGAATTGTAAAATGGTCGTCCAGACAAAATATCAATAAGAGGTGTCGTGTGACCGCACTGGCCGAAAATTCACTCCGCATGTCGTAAATGGCCAAATCATGGGTTTTACGGTCAAATGCATGCCGAATGACATCAGAATAACTTGAAATCACACAAAAACGCCCTAATTATTATTCATGAGGTGTACGAGGAGACATCACATCATTCAGATGCACGGTTTTCACGGCACGACTGAATATGTGTTTTTTAGGTGTTTGGCGCGCATGAAAAGTGTGCGTAGGGTGGTCGAAATCGGCCTAACGACCTCATAATGCCATGAAATCAGATGAAAACAAAGGGTGAATGAATTGATAAATGTTCTGTTAGACGGCACGTCAATCGGAGGTGTCGTGTGACCGCGCTGGATGAGCACGCACTCTCCGTGTTGTAAATGGCCAAAACATGGGTTTTACGGTACAATTCTTGCCAAACGACATTGGAGTGACTTGAAATAACACTAAAACACCTTAATTATTATTTTTGTGGTTTATGAAAAGACAGAACGTCATTCGGACGCACGGTTTATGCAGAACGACTGGATATGTGTTTTTTAGGTGTTTGGCGCACACAAAAGTGTGCGTGGGGTGGTCAAAACGGGACAGACAACCTTGGAATGCCATGAAATCAGATGAAAACAATGGGTGGGTGAATTTTGAAATGGTCGGCCAGACAGCACATCAATCGGAAGTGTCTTGTGACCGCGTGTGCCAAAAACGCACTCGACGTGTCGTAAATGGACAAAACATGCATTTAACGGTCAAATGCATGCCAAACAACATCAGAATGAATTTAAATCACACGAAAAGACCCTAATTATCATTATTTAGGTATATGAGGAGACGACATGTCATTCAGACGTGTGGTTTGTGCGGAACTGTTGAATATGTGTTTTTTAGGTGTTTGGAGCACTTGAAAAGCGTGCGTGGGGTGGTCAAAATAGGCCGAATGACCTCAGAATGCCATGAAATCGGATGACAACAAATGGTGGGTGTATTGGGAAATGATTAGCTAGACGGCATGTCAATAAAAGGTGTCATGTGACCGTGATGGCCGAAAACACACTCTGCGTGTCGTAAATGGCCAAAACATGGGTTTTAAGGTCAAATTCATGCCGAACAACATCTGAATGACTTGAAATCTCACAAAAACACCATAATTATTATTCGTGAGGTGTACGAGGAGATAGCATGTTATTAGGATGCACGGTTTGCACGACACGGCTGAATATGTGTTTTTTAGGTGTTTGGAGCGCTTGAAAAGCGTGCGTGGGGTGGTCGAAACCGGCCGAACGACCTCAGAATGCCATAAAATTGGATGACAACAAATGGTGGGTGAATTTATAAATGGTCAGTGAGACGACATGTCAATTAGAGGTGTAGTGTGACTGCACTGGCCAAAAACGCACTCCTCATGTCGTAAATGGATAAAACATGGGTTATACGGTCAAATGCATGCCGAATGACATCAGGAAGGATTGAAATCAAACAAAAACACCCTAATTATTATTCATGAGGTGTACGAAGAGATGGAACGCCATTCGAATGCACAGTTTTTACGGAACGGCTGAATATGTTTTTTAGGTGTTTGTCGCGCATGAAAATCGTGTGTGGGATGGTCGAAACTAGCCGAACTACCTCAGAATGCCATGAAATCGGACAAAAACAAATGTGGGTGAATTTTTAAATGGTTGACCAGATGACATGTCTATCAGAGGTGTCGTGTGACCGCGCTGGCCGAAAACGCACTCCACGTATTGTAAATGGCCAAAGCATGTGTTTAACGGTCAAATGCATGCCGAACGACGTCATAATGACTTGAAATCACAAAAAAACATCCTAATTATTATTCTTGAGGTGTACGAGGAGATTTCATGTCATTCATATGCGAGGTTTGCGCGGCATGTCTAAATATGTGTTTTTAGGTGTTTGGCGTGCCTGAGAAGCATTCGTGCGGTGGTCAAAACTGGCCAAATGACCACGGAATACCGTGAAATCAGACTACAACAAAGGGTGGGTGAATTGTGAAATGGTCAGAAAGACAAAACGGCAATCAGAGGTGTTGGGTGACCGCACTGGATGAAAATGCACTTCGCGCATCATAAATGCCCAAAACATGGTTTTTATGGTCAAATGTATGCCGAATGACATCGGAATGACATGAAATAACACGAAAACACCCTAATTATTATTGTTGAGGTGTACGAGGAGACAGAACGTCATTCGGATGCGTGGTTTGCACGGCACAGCTAAATATGTGTTATATATATGTTTGATGTGCTTGAAAAGCGTGCGTGGGGTGGTCGAAACAGGCCGAACAACCTCAAAATTCCATGAAATCGGACCAAAACAAAGGGTGGGTGAATTGTGAAATTGTCGGCCAAACGACACGTCTATCGGAGGTGTTGTGTGGCTGCGCTGGCCGAAAACGCACTCTGCTTGTCGTAAATGGCCGAAACATGTGTTATACGGTCAAATGCTTGTCGAATGACATCGAAAAGACTTGAAATAACACGAAAACACCCTAATTGTTATTCTTGAGGTGTACGAGGAGATGACACATCATTTGGACATGCGGTTTGCACGGCACGGCTGAATATTTGGTTTTTAGGTGTTTGGCGTGCATGAAAAGCGTACGTGGGGTGGTAAAAAAAGGCCGAACGATGAAATTGGGTGACAACAAAGGGTGGGTGAACTGTGAAATGGTCGGATAGACGGCACGTCAGTCGGAGGTGTCGTGTGACCGCGCTGGCTGAAAACGCACTCGGTGTGTCGTAAATGGCCAAAACATGGTTTTTACGGTCAAATGCATGTCTAAGAACATCGTAATGACTTGAAATCACACGAAAACACCCAAATTATTATTCGTGAGGTGTAGGAGGAGACGACACGTCGTTCGGATGCGCGGTTTGCACGGTACAGCTGAATATGTGTTTTTAGGTGTTTGGTGCACTTGAAAAATGTGTGTGGGGTGGTCGAAACTAGCTGAATGACCTCGTAATTCCATGAAATTTTATGAAAACAAGGGGTGTGTTAATTGTGAAATTGTTGGCTAGAAAACACGTCAATTGGAGGTTTCTTGTGACCGTGTTGGGTGAAAACGCACTCCGCATGTCGTAAATGGCCAAAACATGGGTTTTACGGTCAAATGCATCCTAAACGACATCGTAATCACTTGAAATCACATGAAAACACCCTAATTATTATTAGTGAGGTGTACAAGGAGATGACACGTCATTAAAATGTGTGATTTGCGCGGCATGGCTGACTATGTGTTTTTTAGGTTATTGGCGCGCTTGAAAAGCGTGCGTGGGGTGGTTGAAACCAGCCGAACACATTCGGATTGTGTTGATACTTTATTAAAATGATCCATGGGTGATTTTTGATGTGTACAAGTCAACCCTGCCTCAATCCGAGGCGTGGTGTGGCCGACAGCACTCAAAGTGTCCCTCTTTTATTTCAAAAGGACATCATTTTAAGTGAATACAACAACTGACATATAGAAAACCAACCAAATGCATTTGGATTCAATTGAAACTTTAGGGAAACGATCCATGGGTCATATGTGATGTGTAGGAGTCAAACCCGCCTCAATCCGAGGATCGGTGTGGCTGGCACCACTCAAAGTGTTTCTCTTTTGTTTGAAATGGACAAGATTTTTAGTGAAAACAACAATTGGCATGCTTAAAACTGACCAAACACATTTGGATTATGTGTATATCTTAGGAAAATGATACATGGGTCATTTCTTACATGTAAGTGTCAACCCCACCCCAATCTGAGGCGTGGTGTGGCCGACACCACTCAATATGTCTCTCTTTGTTTAAAACGGACATCATTTTAAGTGAAAACAACAACTGACATATGGAAAACCGACCAAATGCATTCATATTCTATTAAAACATTAGGAAAACGATCCATGGGTCATTATTGATGTGTATGATTCAACCCCTCCTCAATCTGAGGCACGGTGTGGCCGGAGCCACTCAAAGTGTCTCACTTTTATTTGAAATGGACAACATTTTAAGTGAGAACAACAACTGACATACGAAAAACAGACCAAACGCATTCAGATTATGTTGATACTTTAGGAAAAGGATCCATATGTCATTTTCGTTGTGTACTAGTCAAATATGACTCTATCTGAGGAACAGTGTGACCGGTACCACTCAAAGTGTATTTCTTTTGTTTAAAATGGATACACTTTTAAGTAAAAACAATTGGCATGCGGAAATCCAAACAAACACATTCGGATTGTGTTGATACTTTAGGAAAACAATACATGGGTCATTTGTGATATGTACAAGTCAACCCTGCATCAATCCGAGGCACGGTGTGGACAGCACCAATCAAAGTGTCTCTCTTTTGTTTCAAAAGGACATCATTTTTATTGAATACAACAACTGAAATTTACACTAATCAATGATTGTCGCAAAATCTTTTTCATGAGTTGGGTAGTTTCACTCATGAGTTCATAAGTGAAGAGACTCCTAAGAAAATACATTCTCACCATATATTATAAAAAATACAAGTTTAAAGCAAAATTCATCACAAATCATTACATACCCAAATCTAGTATCAGAAAAAAAAATTGGGATTTGGGCCAATTTCAAACTCTTATTCAACTGTAATAAGTATTTCTCACACTATTCTACCTATTATAATTTGATGGGGAGGTAGGGGGTTGTGCTGGTTAGGGGGGTTGTGCAGGGGTGTGGTGAATTACTATTGGAAGAGTGGTTGTCATATGAATATTGAAATGGGTGTAAATAATGTTTGAGTTATTGAAACTATTATTAACTCTACTGGATGGTTGTTGTCATATAATGATTGAAATATGGAATTATAGTACATGACATGGTTGTAAGATTTTGATGGTTTGATGTGTTTTTTTGTGTTTTATTTTAGGTGTTTTTATGCTGTTTTAAGTCTGTTTGTATATGGTTTTTGTGCTATTTTTTATGCAGGTGTATACTGGAGGGGCTACTGGAGGGGCTATTGTGCAGCAGGTCTGGAAAAACACAATACCAATGGTTTTAAACTATTGGTATACTTTGAGAGAAATTTAAAAACAATCTCAATGGTTTTAAAACTGTTGGTATAGTGTTTTGTATTCAATATATACCAACGGTTTCTTGAAACTGTTGGTAAAAATGTTATACAAACATATACCAACGGTTAGTCTACAACCGTTGGTAAATCAATGAATACAGTGGGCTATACCAACAGTTTAGATCAATCCATTGGTATATGTCTTTCCTCACAGCTTACTACCCTATGGTCTGGAAAACCGTTGGTCTAGGCTATACCAACGGTTTAAAACCGTTGGTATAAACTTATTTTCAAGTTGTGATAAATATCATTTAAAAGAAAATATAAATCAACTATCATAATAAAAGTGATAGTATCCTTTAAAAAATTCCTTAATAATAAATATGTAAGATAAAATAATGTTATCATAAATTGAAATTAATTTTTATAGATCACGTGAAATTAATTCTTGGGGAAAATGACCTTTCTACATTGAAAAGGATTTCAGATATTAAAATTTCACGCAGTTGAAAAATATTTTCCTTGAAAATAACCTTCTATGATTGTATGAAATTATTCAATTCATTATTTCATCATGAAATAAAAAAATATGTTCATACTGTATAAGGTAAAAAATATTTCTTTTGTCATTTTTCACGAAAATTCACAATGTAACAGATGTGGGAAATGATAAAATTTTTCCTTTTAAACCATTTAGTAAAAAATCAGATATGGGTAAGCATGGCATTAAAAAAATTGTATAATAGTAACAATATTTTGGAAATCATTTTAAAAACACATGTGTATTGATGATAAATACTCCCTAAGAGATACATACATATAACAAATCTCAAATAATAATGAGATTGTGAAATTAACCCACAGAACATTATAACCAGAAGAATAGTATTCCTTATGAATGAAATAAAAATATATGTTTTTTAAATTAACAAAATATTAAGGTAAAGACTCATAAAAAACATTCATAGTTACTATATACACTATATATATTAAACTAGTAGTGTATAAGACATGTGTCCCATAAAAATAAATGCGAGACAAAAATCACTTACCATAACGCTAGATTCTCTTTCTATACATTAAAATAATATGTATATTAAATATAAATTTGTTATAAATATGTCACCGACCCATATTTATATATATAATACCATATATTATTTACTTATGACTTTATATTGCTCACCTGTTAATAATGTTGTACCTCTCGTTCCCCTCGTTGTTTGATTTTCATGATCACAATCACCTCATTTTTGGTCTAGCCTTGTTTTTAAGTGTTGTGAATGATAGGCAAAAGATTGCCAAAGGATTGCCCCAAGAATGGACAAGAAGTGGACTGAAATTCAGTCCACCGGCCAGCCGGTGGACCTGGCAGAGGCATTGCCCACTGCCAGGTTCCACCGGTCAGCCGGTGGCTCTGTCACCGGCCAGCCGGTGGCAAGCTGATGAAACAGTGGTTGCTACTGCCTCACCACCGGCCAGCCGGTGGCTCTGGCACCGGTCAGCCGATGCTTCCTGGGCAGAAGGGCTTCTCAACATCCAAGGCACCGGCCAGCCGGTGGCCCTGCACCGGCCAGCCGGTGGCCCAGTCAAACTAGCCGTTGGCTTTGACCAGTCAACTCCCATTTGGCCTCCAACGGCTCTTTAAGCCTTTACAACGGCTCCGAAGACTCCCCAAGGGTTCCATGCCTATAAATAAAGGCCAAGGAAGCCCCGGACACCAACCGGATCATATACGAAGCCAACGGACATATTTTGTATCGATTGGCCAACCTCCGGCGACTTCCCTCAAAGGAACCTCAAGTGCTCCAACAACTTCCACATCCAAGGAGCTCCTTCAAAGAAGCTTGGAAGCGGCCTTCAACATCTCCAATCAATCAAAGGCGCCCAAGACTTCCTCAAATACGGTTTTGCTTGTTTTATTTATTTTGAGCTTAAAATTGGGTTTGTGCCTACAAACCCCAAACTTTTCTCATCCCCTCTTTCTTTTGGGTTTCACATCACCACTAAGGTGTGAAGAGGTTGTCAAGCTTTCCTTTAAATAGCTTGAGACATAGGTGAGCTATCCTTCACCTGTAAGATGGATAGTGGGTTCTTGCTAAACCATTAAAAGCAAGTGGGTTCTTGCTAAACCATTTCAAAAGCAAGCTGTAATAGGTCCTAGTGCTACCTCAAAGCCTAGTGGGTTTCTTGCTAAAACCATTGAAAAGCAAGCGGTAGGAATCTCTCAACGGTTGAGTTGGGAGCGGAGACGTAGGCCGGGTTTTGGCCGAACTCCGTTATCAATTTCTTGTGTCTTGCCTCTTTTATTTCCGCTGCATTCTTTACTTTGATTTTAATTTGTTAATCATTTTTTAAAAGGCAATTCACCCCCCTCTTGCCATCCTTCCCGTTTTACTCCGCACAACAATTGGTATCAGAGGGAGTTTTTGTGTAATACCCTTACCGGTTACAAATTAAAGATCCTTTTTGATGGCATCTACGTCTTTCGCCCCCGAAGGCTTTTCATTGGGTCGTGCTCCATTTTTTGATGGGACCGACTACACTTATTGGAAAACCCGCATGACTACCTTTCTTAGAAGCATAGGATATCCTATTTACAAAATTTTCATGCAAGGTTATACTTTGTCTACCCCCGACGAATCCAAATGGACCCCCGCCGATATTAGAAACTTTGAGCTTGATGGCAAAGCCATGAACGCTCTACATTGCGGCCTTGACCGAAATGAGTTCAACCGAGTTTCCACTTGCACCTCATCTCATTAAAATTTGGAAACTATTGGAAGTGACCCATGAGGGCACTAACAAAGTTAAGGATACTCGGTTAGACATGTATAGACAAGATTTTGAAATCTTTTCCATGCATCCGAATGAATCTATTTCTGAAATGTTTACACGCTTCACTGACGTTTGCAATGGTATAAAATCTCTTTGTGATGATGTTTCAGCTGAAGCAATGGTGAAAAAGATCCTATGGGTCCTTCCGAGCTCATGGGCACCTAAAGTGACGGCAATCCAAGAAGCTAAGGATGTCAAAAACATGCCGGTCGAGGAGCTCATTGGATCCCTAATGACGTACGAGATCACGATGAGGAGGCAAGCTCAAAAGGAGGGCACACCAATCAAGACACCAAAGAACATTTCCCTCAAGGTTCAAAAAGAATTAAGCTCCTCCTCATCATCCTCATCTTCCTCATCTACTTCATCTTCAAGCGGCGACTCGGAAATGGAGAATCTCGCCCGCCAAATGCACAAGTTTATGAAGAAGCACCAGAAGAAGAAATCTCGCAAGCACCGAAAGCAAGAACCCACCGAAAAATCCGAGCCCAAGGTGAAATGCTACGGGTGTGGCCAAAAAGGGCATTACAAGCCCGATTTCCCACTCAACAAAAAACGGGCCACGCCAAAGGAAAAAGGAAAGAAAAAGGTCCTCAAGGCGACATGGAGTGACACCTCCTCATCATCCTCCTCCTCCTCCTCAAGCGACCAAGGTACAAAATGCCTAATGGAAAAACATGAAGTATCATCATCTTCCGACTCTTCTTCCTCATCATCCTCTAGTTCTTCAAATTCTTTCAATCATTTGTCTTATGAAGAACTCCAACATGCTAGAGACCAATTAGAAAATGGTTTTCATGAACTTTCTTCTAAATTTGTTTCTTTGAAAAAGAATTTCAAAAAGCTTTCCTCCGAAAAAGAACAACTTCTCAAAGAGAAGGAGGAACTCTCCCTAAAAATCCAAAATTTCCCAAATGTTGATTCTTTGGAATCAACCATCAAGGACCTTAGAGAATCCCTAGCCAAATTCACCCAAGGGGAACAAAATCTTTCAAAATTGCTTGGTTCCCAACGAATTTCAAGAACCACCCAAGGGCTAGGATATACCAACCAAGCTTCCTTTTCCCATGCTTCAACTGTTTTTGTAAGGGGGAGCTCTTGTTTTAAATTTTGTAATTATTGTAAGAAACCCGGGCACCTCATTTATGAGTGTAATTGTAAAAATGCCCGGTATGGCCAACCCAAGTCTATTTACTATAGTGACGAGTTTTATAGGAGAAGACCCTCCATGAAACAAATTTAGATTGAAAAATCCCTTTTGGCGAGTCTCTCCGGGCCAAAAATAGTTTCGTTTCCCCGATGATCTTTTGTTTTATTTAGGGGGAGAAAATTTTCTTAAATTCAAAAATCTCTTTCGATTCATTTTTCAATTTAAATTCATTTTTGATTCAAAACTCTCAATTTCAAAAATTTCATTTGGTTTCAAAATTTCAAATTTCAATTGGTTTTTTGATTCAAAACTTTCAATTCAAACTGTTATTCAAATTTTCATTTCAATTTAAAAAATCTCAATTGATCTTTCAATTCTCATTTCTAGTTTTTCAAACCCTTTCCCTCAATCAAATTTTTATGCCCCAAGCTATTTTGATAATCACAAAGGGGGAGAAATTCTTGATTGATTGGGGGAGAATCCTTTTGATCATGCTTTGCATTTACTTTCCTTATCCTTTAAGAATGTCTTTCTTTTATGTGTTTTTACATTAATTGTTTTGGTGATTGTGATCATCAAAATAGGGGGAGATTTTTGTACCTCTCGTTCCCCTCGTTGTTTGATTTTCATGATCACAATCACCTCATTTTTTGTCTAACCTTTTTTTTAAGTGTTGTGAATGATAGGCAAAAGATTGCCAAAGGATTTCCCCAAGAATGGACAAGAAGTGGACTGAAATTCAGTCCACCGGCCAACCGGTGTGATAGCACCGGCCCGCCGGTGGACCTGGCAGAGGCATTGCCCACTGCCAGGTTCCACCGGTCAGCCGGTGGCTCTGTCACCGGCCAGCCGGTGGCAACCTGATGAAACAGTGGTTGCTACTGCCTCACCACCGGCCAGCCGGTGGCTCTGGCACCGGTCAGCCGGTGCTGCCTGGGTAGAAGGGCTTCTCAACATCCAAGGCACCGGCCAGCCGGTGGCCCAGTCAAACTAGCCGTTGGCTTTGACTAGTCAACTCCCATTTGGCCTCCAATGGCTCTTTAAGCCTTTAAAACGGCTCCGAAGACTCCCCAAGGGTTCCATGCCTATAAATAATGGCCAAGGAAGCCCCGGACACCAACCGGATCATATACGAAGCCAACGGACATATTTTGTATCAATTGGCCAACCTCCGGCGACTTCCCTCAAAGGAACCTCAAGTGCTCCAACAACTTCCACATCCAAGGAGCTCCTTCAAAGAAGCTTGGAAGCGGCCTTTAACATCTCCAATCAATCAAAGGCGCCCAAGACTTCCTCAAATACGGTTTTGCTTGTTTTATTTATTTTGAGCTTAAAATTGGGTTTGTGCCTACAAACCCCAAACTTTTCTCATCCCCTCTTTCTTTTGGGTTTCACAACACCACTAAGGTGTGAAGAGGTTGTCAAGCTTTCCTTTAAATAGCTTGAGACATAGGTGAGCTATCCTTCACCTGTAAGATGGATAGTGGGTTCTTGCTAAACCATTAAAAGCAAGTGGGTTCTTGCTAAACCATTTCAAAAGCAAGCTGTAATAGGTCCTAGTGCTACCTCAAAGCCTAGTGGGTTTCTTGCTAAAACCATTGAAAAGCAAGCGGTAGGAATCTCTCAACGGTTGAGTTGGGAGCGGAGACGTAGGCCGGGTTTTGGCCGAACTCCGTTATCAATTTCTTGTGTCTTGCCTCTTTTATTTACGCTGCATTCTTTACTTTGATTTTAATTTGTTAATCATTTTTTAAAAGGCAACTCACCCCCCCTCTTGCCATCCTTCCCGTTTTACTCCGCACAACAAATAATTCATTATTAATGTTATGTTTTAGGAAATAATTGATTAGTTTTTGTACAAGTTTGGACTTGTTATCCTTGTTCCTCATTGATATATCATTATTTAATCATACAAATAATGATATAAATGATATAAATATCAAATATATATTCATTATATATTTAATCATGGGGATTTATAAATTTTTTTGTGAAAAATAAAATCCCCTATTCACGGAAACAGTAGGTCGTATGTATGCATGAACGTTGTTTTCATTTTCTTATCATATTAAAATAGAAGAAATTATATGATATAATATCATTATAGAAAAAAGATAGGTTATATATATAATATATATTGATAAAATCCATCATTGTTAGTATCTATTTAAAATATATATGATAAAAGAATCATGTCGCATCGTCGGGATGGTAAGCCATATATATTCATGAGCGACGTTATCATTTCCCAAAATATTAGATAATAAAATGGTAAATATAATTTTATCCTGGTAAAATTATGTGATAAATAAAATATGTAAACATTAAACACATCATATTCTCATTTATAATATATGGTGATGGAAAATGAATTGTATCGCTACATGTAGATGGTAAGTCGTGCGTACGCATGAGCGATAATTTCACTTATTGTTCAATGGGACTGAGGATGAATAATGTTGTGTTAATAATACTAATAAAATTTAATAATATTAAATATTCTGAATTTATTTTGTTGTGATTAATATCATCGATTTAAATTAGGTATATAAGATTAGATAAAGAGATTGATCTGTTAGGGAAATTACGTATTCATCGAAACGGATTCTTTAGATCTCCTCTAAATGACACTATAGTTGGACCTTTGGGAATAAAATAACATATATTATGTGGATATGGAAGTTTATAAATTAACTTTTTATAGTACTATCTAGATAAAAGTCTTAAGGTGGTGAAAAAATATGAGGAAGTATGTCCCTTTTTCTAATGAAGGTGAGGGACACTTTTTTGAATTTTTCATAAGATTAATTTCTATTAAATTAAATATCAATACAAATACCTCAAATGGTAACAATATTTTCAATATGTTAAATTTTTTCCAATATTATAATGTGGATACATTTACATATATGGTGTAAATTGAACCATAAATGGTAAATTAATGATATTTTATACATAAAATTGTCCCATTGACCTTATTAAGGACATTAGGATATTTTAGAAATTTAATAAAATATTATTTTCATAAAATATCATTACTATCAATTTTGAAACTATCCATCACATCGACATTAAGAAAATAAATTCTGAAATATAACTTTAAAACTCTCATATATTAATGAACTATTATTTTATATTTACGTATAAAATTATTTTATCATTTTATGTAATTCACGTTTTATATAATTTATTATTTAAAGTCAATTAATTTATTTTTTCATTAATTTAATAATTACAACATCATCATTTTAAAATTATTTATGATAGTTATTTTTTCACTAAAAAATTAATTTGAATTATTCATATAAACCTTTTATATTTCATAATAATATATATAGTCCAGCATATATTCTCTTTAACCCTATAATTAAACTTTTATACTTATTAAATGTAAGAGTATGGAATTTTGTCACTCTCTTTGTTTTTAATAATATCCAAGTCATTTTCAAGAACATGTGTCCACTTAAATTATTCAATATAGGACTATATCTATTAATGGTCAAATTAAATTAATCTAATAACAATCAATCATCCTTCATGGAGGTTTTATAATATTTGTAATATTATTTTCACCCTTAATTACCTGATTTATCCTTAACAGTCGTAAAAAAAATTTCCAAAGTTACTATTCATATATTCCAAAATAAATTTGACCTATTTTGTAAATTTAGACCTTATAATTTAAAATATGGAATCCATTTGAAAAAATTCAATTAAAAATTATAAAGAAATTAATTTAAAATTACTCCCACATATGGGACGAAACAACATGGTTTTAATGTGAAAATGTCTAAACATTTCAGAGGTATATATATTCAATTTCAATATGAAACTAGTCAATGTTACCTAAATTTGATTAATTTTTGTATTATTTTAATAATTATACTTTAATACCAATTTTTGGACTCCTCATGTGTTAATCATGTTTTAATAATCACAAATCTCATTACTATTAATTAATCTTGATCTTCAGTGCACATCTTGCTAATACTCTTCAAACTCAACAATAGGTGCATGTCATGTTTTTATCATAACAAATCTTATGGATGTTAATTACTCTCTAGAAGTTTTATGCATAATTATAATTTTCTCATATATTATCTCTAATGAGTCACCTTAACTCATATTCTGCATATCACTGTCTTAGTCCAAATACAGATTTTTTTATTGTCTAAGTATGGACTCACCGTGAAGGACTCACCGTAACCCAGACACCGTGAAGGACTCACCATAACCCAGACACCATGAAGGACTCACCGTGACCCAGATACTGTGAAGGACACACCGTGACCAGACATCGTGACTAGACACCATGACCAGACACCGTGACCAGACACCGTGACCAGACACCATGACCAGACACCGTGATCAGACACTGTGACCAGACACCGTGACCAGACACCGTGATCAGACACTGTGAAGAAGAAACCATTTCCATGATCACTATGACACCGTTTATTAAGCTTTTGTCAATATTATTTTAAAAAATTCTAACGGTCATATTTGTTGTTTTTAATGCCATCAATGTTATTTAATGTTAGTTGTTGGCTTGACAGGAAACTGTATCTCGTACTTATGAAAAGGGAATCATTCCTACTACCAGAGCTCATGGAATATAAAGAAGATTGTGCTGCATTAGAGAACACGAGGACACACGCACGCTTGACACGTCTGGACACATATACTACAAGACATGCGAGCTCTGTACTAAACCGAAGAACAATCCGGATCACATTTCTGAAGAACACATTGCACGATCTTCAAAGAAGTTCCATACATGCAATCCTACATTTCTGAATAACAGACGACGAATCAAGAGACTATAGAACACAAGCTGAACTACGACACTCTGTTTTTCAACAGAAAAACCAGAGAAGGACTCCGAAGCACTCCTACTGAATCCAAGGATTCCAGAACTACATTGACAATCACTAGATCCATTTCTAAACTCTACATCTCTGCTCTGTGATTTATTATTTACTTTTCGAGTAGTGTGTGTCATATGCTGTATTTTTACACACACAATGTCTCCTGCACTGAACTGGAGGACATCAAAATCCTCACTCAAAAATCTTACATCTTTTATTTCCCACTGGGATAGTGGTAGAGGTCGTGTGTGACCTGAACAGCTGGTTTGCTGTTGCTTTGTTTCCCACATAGAACATTTGTAGAGGTCCATGTGTGGCCTGGACAGTTTTGTAAACTGTTGTTAACCTCGATCAAGGGTGTGGATCAAATTTATATATATTTGAGAGGACTAAGTCTCTACTTGAGACTGAACCTCTTATTATATTTGTTGTGTATCTTTTATTTATGTTTAATGTATACGACCTATAGTATATTTATTCCGCTGCTATTACTTTAAAATACAAAATTATTTTAAAGCTTCTTTGATAGTTAAATTAGAAAGTGTTTACACTTATTGTAAATCAGTAGATTAGTTTCAAAAGTTAGTTTGATCATGTGGTTAAACTAACTGAGACCTAATCAATCTTTGAGAAGCTAAGTGAACATTTAAAATCTGTATAAATTCATTACAGTTTAACTTATTTTATAAATTGGGGGATTTTAACTAGACAATGTTTTAACAGAAATTTTAATTGGAACTCAATTCACCCCCCTCTTGAGTGTCCACTCCGACCAACATTTGGTATCAAAGGCTGTTTAAATATTTTCTAAAGTACTCTGTTTTTCAACTGTGATTTTAGTTACATCTTTAAAGATCATAAATTTCTGTTAGTTCTAAATTTTTTCTCTTTAAATTGTATTTCTAAAATCTAGTTATGGATAATAGACTAGTGGGTGCTGCTACTAACAGACCACCTTTCTTCAATGGTACCAACTATGCCCAATGGAACCTTAAAATTGAAATTCATTTAGAAGGCATAGGTTTTGATATTTGGACTGCCATAGAATCAGAATATAAACTTCCCACTACTTCTAGATCCACTTGGGATGAACCTACAAAGACTGCTTACAATAATAATTGTAAATCCATGAATGCCTTGTACTGTGCTTTAGGAGATGAAGAGTTTAACAGAATTTCTACTTGTAAAACTGCTTTTGAAATTTGGGATACCTTAGCTGTTTCTCAGGAAGGAACAACCAATGTTATGGAAATGTGATTAAAAACTTATACTATTAAATATGATAATTTTAAAATGAAAAATGATGAACTTATTTCTGACATGTATCTCAGGTTTAATGAGATAGTCAACACAATGAATTCACTTGAAAAAGTTGTTCCAGCAAAGGAACAAATTATGATAATCTTGAGATGTTTACCAGACCGATGGAGAGGCACATCTATTTCAATCCGAGAGTAATGTGACATTGCTTCTCTACCTGTTAAAGAACTCATTGGTAAGCTTATGATGTATGAGGAAGAACTCAAGGTAAACAAAGAAGAAGAAGATGAACCTAGAAGAAAGTCTATTGGTTTGAAATCTTCAACTTCAAAGGAAACGGATAAGGAGAAACTTCACGCTATAAATGAGAGTTCAAGCTGTGAAGACAGTGAAAGTGATTCTGATAGTGATGCTGAAATAGCTCACATTTCCAGAAGGTTTAAGAAGTTCTATAGGAAGAAGAAGTTTTTCAGAAAATCAAATTACAAAGGAAAGTATGAAAATAAGGAACATTGGAAGAAGGATTGGAAGAAGTCTGATAAAATTTATGAAGTTGTCTGTTATGAGTGAAAAAGAAAAGGACATATTAAAGCAGACTGCCCAAAGCTAAAATTCAAGAAGAAATATGATTACAAGGACAGTATGTACAAGAAGGATATGAAGGCTACTTGGAGCGCTTATGAGGATAGCTCTACTGAATCTGAAGTCTCTGAAACTGAACATAGAAATAAGGAAAACATGTGTTTTATGACAAACACTTCTGAGGTAACAGCCGAAACTCCTGCTTTAAGTTCTTATTATTCTGGAGATGATATTGACTCTGATAACATGTCAAAATCTGAACTATTTGAATATTGTGATATGTTAGAAGAAACCTGTAATGAGCTGAAAGATAAATACATAGGTTTAAAAAAACAGTATGCTTTAACTGTTAAACATAAATCTGATCTTTATATTGAAATGGAAAAGAATGCTCAGTTACATAAAGAAAACACTGAACTGAAATTATCTAATGAGAAACTCAGAAAGGATTTAGAGAAATTCACAAATGGAAAGGATACACTAACTCAAATTCTAGGAAATAAAGTTGCACCAAAATATACTACTGGAATAGGCTACAAACCTGGACAGAGACAGTTTACTAAGAATAGATTTATTCCTAAATCTGGAAAGAATGCTACTAATTGTAGTTCTGGACATTTATATTCTTCAACTAGTTATATTCATAGTTATGGATCTAATAAGTTTTATCATTCAAGTTCTGTTGATTCTACAAATTTCATGAGACCCATAAGACAAATTTGGGTACCAAAAGCTTTTATTGCTAACCTGTCTGGACCCAAGAAGATCTGGTTACCAAAACCATTTCCTATCTAAATCTGTTTTGTAGGAAACCTGCTTAAAGAGATCCTGTAGGAAGACCTGGTACTTGGACAGTGGATGTTCATGACATATTCCAGGAGACTTCTCATGCTTTAAAAGCTTAGTCAGAGTTGATGGAGGTTTTGTCACCTTTGGTGATAATTCTAAAGGGAAAATCATCGGCTTAGGCCAGATTGGTAACACTGACTCAGTATTAATTTCTAAAGTTTTATTTTTTGATGGACTTAAATATAATCTGTTAAGTATTTCTCAGTTTTGTGATGATGGTTTTAATGTTAAATTTGAAAATGATTCTTGCAATGTTTTTAATTCTAAACATGATTTAGTATTTACTACCCTAAGAAATGAAAATGTTTATGTTGTTGATTTAAATTCTTTAGCTAAGAATAATATTACTTGTTTAAATGATTTTCATAAAGAGTCTTGGCTTTGGTACAGAAGATTAGGACACTGCAATATACACTCGCTTAGAAAACTTACTAAGAAGAACTTAGTTAGAGACCTACCCAAACTTGAGTTTCGAAATAACAATGTTTGTAATCCCTGTCAAAAGGGAAAGAAACATAAAGTTTCTTTCAAATCAAAGAAAGAAGTGTCAACTTCTCAACCTCTCGAGTTGGTTCACATGGATTTATTTGGACCATCTAGAGTTTCTAGCTTAAATGGGAAGCACTATGTCTATGTCTTAGTAGATGACTTTTCTAGATATACTTGGGTATATTTTCTATCTCACAAAAGTGAATCTTGTTCTTACTTTGTTGAATACTCCAAATCTGTAGAAAAACATAGTGGACTTAAGATTAAAACTCTGAGAAGTGATCATGGTTGTGAATTTGAGAATCATGAATTTGAATCTTACTGCACTCACAATGGCTATAGTCACAATTTCTCTACCCCTTGGACACCCCATCAAAATGGTGTATTAGAAATAAGGAATAGAACTCTGCATGAAATTTCTAGAACTATGCTTAATGAGTATGACCTACCTGTTTACTTTTGGGCTGAAGCTGTATATAAAGCTTGTTATGTTATCAATAGAGTCTTAATCAGACTTGTTCTTAAGAGGACACTTTATGAGTTGTGAAACCATAGGAAACCTAAGGTTAACTACTTCAAAGTCTTTCGATGCAAAGTCTTTATTCTTAATACTAAAGACAATCTCGAAAAAATTTGCATCCAAGAGTGATGAAGGAATTTTCCTAGGCTACCCTATTTCTAGTAAATCCTATAGAGTTTTCAATAAGATAACCAAGTGTGTGGAAGAATTTGTTCACATCAAGTTTGATGAAACTGATCCACATGAGCCTAAAACCTCTCTTGAAAATCTTGAAGATGATCTCTCTGTTTTGAACCTTAATGATAAAGACAGTGGACCTATAGTTAAAACATGCAGTTCTGGAAATTTTCCAGAACCTTCTTCTGTTGATTTCCAACCTGTTGATGAACCTGAAATTTCTAGCCCTACCTTTACTAGATCAACTAGAATTCTGAAGAATCATCATTTAGATGCTGTTGTAGGAAATCTTGATAGAGGGACACATACTAGAGATTCTCTTAGAAATCAGGTTGAACATCAAGCCTTTTTGTCACAGCTTGAACCTAAAAACATTGATGATGATATTAATGATGAATTTTGGGTAATTGCTATGCAAGAAGAACTCAATCAGTTTGAAGGAAATAAAGTTTGGATTCTTGTTGAAAGACATAAGGACACTTTCACAATAGGCACAAAATGGGTGTTTAGAAATAAAGTAGATGAATCCGGAAATATAGTTAGAAATAAAGCTAGACTAGTTGCACAAGGCTATAGTCAAGAAGAAGGTATTGACTATGAGGAGACTTTTTCTCCAGTATCCAGATTAGATGCTATTAGGATTTTACTTGCTTATGCTGCACATCTAAATTTCAAACTATATCAAATGGATGTCAAGAGTGCATTCTTAAATGGATATATTGCTGAGGATATTTTTGTTGAACAACCACCTGGTTTTTCAAACCCATATTTTCCAAATCATATTTTCAAATTATCAAAAGCTTTATATAGTTTAAAGCAAGCTCCAAAAGCTTGGTATGATAGATTAAGTACTTTTATAATTTCTAAAGGTTTTACAAAAGGAATAGCTGATCGTACTCTTTTTATAAAACAAATTTCTAAAGATTTTTTAGTAGTACAATTTTATGTTGATGATATTATGTTTGGATCTTCTAAAAATTCTTTATGTACTGAGTTTTCAAAAATGATGCAAAATGAATTTGAAATGAGTTTAATGGGTGAACTTAAATTCTTTCTTGGTTTTCAAATTTTTCAAAATGATGATGGAATTATTTTAACTCAAAGTAAGTATACTAGAGATCTTTTAAAACGTTTTGGATTGGATAGAACAAAAAGTAGTGACACTCCCATGAGTACCACCTGTAAGATGGATCTTGATGAAAATGGTAAATCTGTTGATCAAACCACTTATAGAGGAATGATTGGAAGTCTACTCTACCTGACTACTAGTCTTCCTGATATTATGTTTAGTGTGTGTATGTGGGCTCGTTTTCAATAAAAACCTAAAGAGTCATATTTAAATGCTGTAAAGAGAATTTTCAAATACCTCAAGCATACTCCCAATTTAGGACTATTCTATCCCAAAGGACAATCATTTGAACAAGTTAGTTATTCTGATGCTGACTTTACTGGATGTAATCTAGATAGAGAAATCACCTCTGGAACATGTCATATTTTAGGCAAGTCACTAGTATCATGGTGTAGTAAGAAACAAAATTCTGTTGCATTGTCAACTGCAAAAGCTGAATACATAGCTGCTGGAAGTTGTTGTGCACAAATTTTGTAGATGAAACACACATTACTAGACTATGGATATCAATTCAGACATGTATCAATAAATTGTGACAACAAAATTACTATTAATATTTCTAAGAATCATGTTTCTCATTCTAGGACAAACCATATTGATGTAAGACATCACTTTTTGAGGGATCATTATCAAAAAGGTGATATCACTTTGGAATTCGTTGGTACTGAATATCAACTTCCTGATATATTCACTAAACCATTAAATTCTGAAAGATTAGACTACATCATACATGATCTTGGTATGATTAATCATAAATGAATATCTTACTGATCTTAATGTTTAATACTTTACTGTACTTTACTTTACGGTTTTATACTTACTGTTTCTAAGTTACTTTTTTATGCTCATGGTCTGACAACTCACTGTCTCACCGTGACTATATAAACTGCTCACTGTTTCACCGTGATGACTATAAACTGTCTCACCGTGATGGCTATTTTTTTGTCTCACCGTGAGAAGTATGATAATTTTTATTATTATTATTTTATTTTTACCCGTATCGCGGTAATTTTTATATGACCGCAATTTGATTTCACGAGTTTGGGTTTTTATGACGTTTGACATTCCCAAATGATAAAACTTAAGGGTTTCATTCGACTCCTTACCCGAATTCTCTCCTGAAACTTCTCTTCTCTCTCACCCAAACCTTTAGTGGATGCCAAGGATAAAACGTCCATCTTCACCCTCGTCTGAGAAACGACGCTCTAAGAAATAATGGAGGATACCGAGGATAGCTCCCGAAGGACCTCTAAACCCAAACCTGGTAAGTCGTACCATTATACCTGAAAAAGAGGTTTTCCCTGAATGGTTGTTGTCTAGCAGATCGTTAGTTTTGAATTTTTTAAAAGAACAAGGATGTCTTGAATGGTTCACTGGACAGAATAGACCAATTTACCTGAGGCTTGTATCTCAATTCTATCAGTATGTGAAGTTCTCTTTTGAGTTTGGAGAAAGATTTTTGGTGACCAGCTAGATCGATGGTCAGAAGTGCTCTTTCTCTTCAATGATATGGGCTGCATGCCTAAGAATTCCACATCAAGAAGTGTGTGATGATTACCAAAAATACCCTACTCCAACATATGACATCTTTGACCTAGAAACCGCTTTGGAAAATCTAACTGGAAATGGAACCAAGCGAAGGGCCATAGCTGCTGAACTGGATGGGGAGACAAGACTTTTGTTCAAGTTTGTTCAGAATTTGGTTAGTCCAAGAAAAGGATATTTTTCTATGATGAAGTATCAGGATGTGTTCCTGATTCACCTATTGAAGAATGGACAAAAGATCAATCTGTGTAAGTATGTTATCAACCATATATGTGAGCTGATCAAAGTAACTTCCAAATCCACCTCCCTGTTTTATTCAAGGATGATTTCAGCCATGTTAGTCTCAAAAGGAATGGTTGGACCGAATGAAGAAAAATTGGAGGACTTTGATTTCTACTTATCTATGCCTATCATCAGAAGGATGAAGATTAGCTGGAGTCCATGGAAAAAGGAATGGGTTGAGGATAGTGATCAACTGTATAAAAAGTTTAATCTTGTTGACTATCCAAGAAGGCCTAAGAACCTATCTGATCCAGGTTTGGAACCAGATGAAGTGGCTGAGTACTCGGAAGAAGAAGAACAAGAAGAAGTAATAGCTGATGTTCCACCTAGAGAATAATCAGTAATATATCCAATGGAAACAGTTCTTGTTGAAGAGGAAAGGGGTGTTATCCCTGCTGAAATACCTCAAGGAGAGGAAGTTGTTGTTGAAGAGGAAAGGACTGATGATCCTTTAGTTGTGCTTTATGAGGAATAATCTCATCCCAATGCTGCAAGGAAATTAGTTTTTCCTGGTTCAGAACAGCAAGCAACCTTTGAGGAAGTTTTTTTTGAAGAGACTCTTTATGTTGAGAAAGAAGCAAGTATGGAAGCTTATCCAGTGGAACAATCGGTTCCTGAGATAATTCCCTCTGCTGAAGAAAGAATGGAAATTCCCTTTCAGCTGGCAAGGCAAGAATTTGATGAAGAGATTAGGGATAATCCTGTGGATCTTGTCTATGTTCCTGAACCACTAGAATCTGAAAAAGAAGCACAAATTGAGGGGGAGGAAACTCGAAATCTTGATATAGTGGAAGCTGGATCTGGTGAAGCTTCTCAACCGTCTGTCACTTTCTCTGTACACTCTCAGTATGAGTTACCAAGCTTTTATGATGTGAATGAGTCACAACAAGTGACTGCAACTGGAATGGATCTTTCTTTTCTGTTTCAACTGAAGTCCTTAGCTCATTCAGAACCAGAATCAGAGCCCCAACCTCAATCTGAATCAGAATCTGAGTCTGAAGATGACTCTGACCTTCAACCTGAAACTGAACCTCTACCTTTACATGCATCCTTACCTGAGCTTCATTCCTTTGTAACCAAAGATGATCTGAAAGCTTTTGGAGAGACTTTGTTAGCTGGTTTTGAGAAAATTTTCTCCACTCAACCTCGCCCAGTGACTCAATTAAGTCAAGAATATGCATCAATTCTCATGGAAAAGATTATCTTGCATATTCAACCAAGGATGATCCAAGAAATTCAAGAAGTCTGAGTAGAGAATAAGTTGCTGAGTGCTGATGTTGCAAATCTGAAAAGTATGGTAGCAAGTCTGCAAAATGAGCTATATGTGAGATCAGAGCCTACTCCGGTTTCTGCCCTTGAACCTGCTATTGTTTCACCTGAGTCTTCTGATTCCCTCCTTGCTAGGGAGATTGTATCTCAAGTTCATCCTTACCTTCTATCTTTTGATGAGAAGATTGGAAAAAGGCACACGAAGATGCTGAAACGCATGAGAGAGCTTGTGGAAACTCTAAATAATCTTACGGGTGAATACACTGGATGTCTGCAAAAAGTTCTGAAATAACTCAAAGTTCTAACCAAAGCTGTCAAGGATTCACCTGCTTCTGGTCAGACCCCCACACCTGCTTTGGATGATTCTCTACTGAGATCCTTAATTAAGGAAGAATTACAGAATTCCTTCAGTGGCTTGGATCTATCTTCTTTGTCAGAAGTGATTAAGAATAGTGATAGAGCATTGGACTTGGTTAGGATTCATTCAAAGATAGCCAATGATGCTCAACAAGAGATCTCGAAGAAAATAGATTTGTATCTTTCCTGGATTTTCTATAAAAGTGACATGACAGATCACTTTAGATATCTTGTGGAAAATCTGAGAATCCCTCCGGTGACTCAAGATTTTAAAGCTCATGTTCAGAAACTTTTAGAGTTCACCAAATTGTTGGACAGATTTCTGGAGAATAAGGATGATTTTGAAAAGGATATGCAGTATGGTGGTGAAATCATTACTGATTTCATCAATCTTTTGAAGTCGTATCTTCATGTACAGAGTACTGCTATAGTTGCTCCAGCTGCTGCACCTCTTAGACCTGGACTTCCTGCCTTAGCATCTACTACCATGACAGTTAGCCAAGCCCTTTCTTAGATCCGGCCAGCCATTCTTGACCAACCTAAGCCTAGATCTTCTACCGCTCCTACTTTGGATCCATCTGTTTTTGAAGTTCTACCCTTACCCTCGTTGTCTACCTCTTTTATGCCTTCTTCTACTTCAGCACCAGCTCCTGCTGCTGATAAAGGCAAGACAAAAATGGATCCCCAAAGAGTTGACCGACTGTTTTTCTTTTTGATGGGATGTCATTTCTTGTTTACAGTTTGTACTTATCCTGTACTTTGTATTATGAATGCTTTGGTTAATGATAATTGCCGAGTTTCATTTCCATTTATCTACTTTTTGATAATCCCAAAAGGGGGAGAAAAACTTATAAGTATCAGTTCTATAATAGTATAAATGGGGGAGAAAAACTACAAGTATCTATTCTACAATGTTTTTGCTATTCTAGTATCCTTAATGTTACATCTTTTATATTCTGCCTATATGGGATTTGTGATCATCAAAAAGGGAGATATTGTTGGACTCCTCATGTGTTAATCATGTTTTAATAATCACAAATCTCATTACTGTTAATTAATCTTGATCTTCAGTGCACATCTTGCTAATACTCTTCAAACTCAACAATAGGTGCATATCATGTTTTTATCATAACAAATCTTATGGATGTTAATTACTCTCTACATGTTTAATGCATAATTACAATTCTCTCTTATATTATCTCTAATGAGTAACCTTAACTCATATTCTTCATATCACTGTTTTAGTCCAAATACAGATTTTTTTTTGTCTAAGTATGGACTCACCGTAACCTAGACACCATGAAGGACTCACCATAACCCAGACACCGTGAAGGACTCCCTGTGACCTAGATACCATGAAGGACACACCATGACCAGACACCGTGATCAGACACCGTGAAGAAGACATCATTTCCATGATCACTGTGACACCGTTTCTTAAGATTTTGTCAATATTATTTTAAATAATGATAACGGTCATATTTGTTGTTTTTAATGCAATTAATGTTATTTAATGTTAGTTGTTGTCTTGACAGGAAACCGTATCTCATACCTATGAAAAGGAAATCATTCCTACTATCATAGCTCATGGAATATAAAGAAGATTGAGCTGCATTACAGAACACGAGGAAAAACACGCGCTTGACACGTCTGGAAACATATAATACAAGACATGCGAGCTCTGTACTAAACCGAAGAACAATCCGGTGAACATTTCGGAAGAACACATTGCACGATCTTCAAAGAAGTTCCATACCTGAAATCCTACATTTCTGAAGAACACACGATGAATCAAGAGACTGTAGAACACAAGATGAACTACGACACTCTGTTTTTCAACAAAAAAACCAGAGAAGGACTCCGAAGCACTCCTACTGAATACAACGAGTCCAGAACTACATTGACAATCACTAGAGCCATTTCTAAACTCAACATCTATGCTCTGTGATTTATTTTTTAATTTTCGAGCAGTGTGTGTCATCTGTTGTATTTCTACACACACACTGTCTCCTGCACTAAACTGGAGGACATCAAAATCCTCACTCCAAATCTTACATCTTTTATTTCCCACTGGGATAGTGGTAGAGGTCGTGTGTGACCTGAACAACTGGTTTTCTGTTGCTTTGTTTCCCACGTAGAAAAGTGGTAGAGGTAACTGTGTGGCCTGGACAGTTTTATAAACTGTTTTTAACCCCGATCCAGGGTGTGGATCAAATTTATATAAATTTGAGAGGACTAAGTCTCGTCTTGAGACTGAACCTCTTGTTATATCTGTTGTGTATCTTTTATTTATGTTTAATGTATACGACCTATATTATATTTATTCCGCTGCTATTACTTTAAAATACAAAATTATTTTAAAGCTACTTTGACAGTTAAATTAGAAAGTGTTTACACTTATTGTAAATCAGTAGATTAGTTTAAAAAGATAGTTTGATCTTGTGGTTAAACTAACTGAGACCTAATCAATCTTTGAGAATCTAACTAAGCATTTACAATCTGTATAAATTCACTACAGTTTAACTTATTTTATGAATCGGGGGATTTTAACTAGACAATGTTTTAACAGAAATTTTAATTGGAACTCAATTCACCCCCCTCTTGTGTGTCCACTCTGACCAACATTTGGTATCAAAGGCTGTTTAAATATTTTCTCAAGTACTCTGTTTTTCAACTGTGATTTTAGTTGCATCTTTAAAGATCTTAAATTTATGTTTGTTATAAATTTTTTCTCTTTAAATTGTATTTCTAAAATCTAGTTATGGATAACAGACTAGAGGGTGTTGCTACTAACAGGCCACCTTTCTTCAATGGTACCAACTATGCTCAATGGAAGCTTAAAATGAAAATTCATTTATAAATCATAGGTTTTGATATTTGGACTTCCATAGAATCATAATATAAACTTCCCACTACTGCTAGATCCACTTGGGATGAACCTACAAATATTGCTTACAATAATAATTGTAAAGCCATGAATTCCCTGTACTGTGCTTTAGGAGATGAAGAGTTTAACAGAATTTCTACTTGTAAAACTGCTTTGAAAATTTGGGATACCTTAGCTGTTTCTCATGAAGGAACAACCAATGTTAAGGAAATGAGATTAAATACTTATACTATTAAATATTATAATTTTAAAATGAAAACTGATGAACCTATTTCTGACATGTATCTCAGGTTTAATGAGATATTCAACACAATGAATTCACTTGGAAAAGTTGTTCCAGCAAAGGAATAAATTATGATAATCTTTAGATGTTTACCAGACCGATGGAGAGGCACATATGTTTCAATCAGAGAGTCATGCGACATTGCTGCACTACATGTTAAAGAACTCATTGGTAAGCTTATGATGTATGAGGAAGAACTCAAGGTAAAAAAAGAAGAAGAAGATGAACCTAGAAGAAAGTTTGTTGCTTTCAAATCTTCAACTTCAAAGGACAAGGATAAGGAGAAACTTCACGCTATAAATGAGAGTTCAAGTTGTGAAGATAGTGAAAGTGCTTCTGATAGTTATGCTGAAATGGCTCACATTGCCAGAAGGTTTAAGAAGTTCTATAGGAAGAAGAAGTTTTTCAGAAAATCAAATTACAAAGGAAAGTATGACAATAAGGAACATTTGAAGAAGGATTGGAAGAAGTATGATAAAAGTAATGAAGTTGTCTGTTATGAGTGCAAAAGAAAAGGACATATTATAGCAGACTTCCCAAAGCTCAAATTCAAGAAGAAATATGATTACAAGGACAGTAAGTACAAGAAGGCTATGAAGGCTACTTGGAGCGCTTCTGAGGATAGCTCCACTGAATCTGAAGTCTCTAAAACTGAACACAGAAATAAGACAATCATGTGTTTTATGAAAAACACTTCTGAGGTAACAGCTAAAACTCCTGCTTTAAATTCTTATTATTCTGGAGATGATACTGACTCTAGAAACATGTCAAAATCTGAACTATTTGAATATTGTGATATGTTAGAAGAAACCTGTAATGAGATGAAAGATAAATACAATGGTTTAAAAAAACAGTATGCTTTAACTGTTAAACATAAATCTGATCTTGGTATTGACATGGAAAAGAATGCTCAGTTACTTAAAGAAAACACTGAAGTGAATTATCTAATGAGCAACTCAGAAATGATTTAGAGAAATTCACAAATGGAAAGGATACACTAAATCAAATTCTTGGAAGGAAATTTGCACCAAAATATACTACTGGAATAGGCTACAAACCTGGATAGAGACAGTTTAATAAGAATAGATTTATTCCTAAAACTGGATAGAATGCTGCTAATTATAGTTTTGGACATTTATATGCTTCAACTAGTTATATTCACAGTAATGGATCTAATAAGGTTTATCTTTCAAAGTATGTTGATTCTACAAATTTCATGAGACCCATAAGACAAATTTGTGTACCAAAATCTTTGATTTCTAACCTGTCTAGACCCAAGAAGATCTGGGTACCAAAATCATTTCCTATCTAAATATGTTTTGTAGGAAACCTGCTTAAAGAGATCCTGTAGGAAGACCTGGTACTTGGACAGTGGATGTTCAAGACTTATTTTAGGAGACTTCTCATGCTTTAAAAGCTTAGTCAGAGTTGATGGAGGTTTCTTCACCTTTGGTGATAATTCTAAAGGGAAAATCATTGTCTTAGGCCAGATTGGTAACACCGACTCAATATTAATTTCTAAAGTTTTATTTGTTGATGGACTTAAATATAATCTGTTAAGTATTTCTCTGTTATGTGATGATAGTTTTAATGTGAAATTTGAAAATGATTCTTGCAATGTTTTTAATTCTAAACATGCTTTAGTATTTTCTACCCTGCGAAATTAAAATGTTTATGTTGTTGATTTAAATTATTTAGCTAAGCAGAATATTACTTGTTTAAATGCTTTTCATAAAGAGTCTTGGATTTGGCACAGAAGATTAGGACACTTTAATATACACTCTCTTAGAAAACTTACTAGGAAGAACATAGTTAGATACCTTCCCAAACTTGAGTTTCCAAATGACAAAGTTTGTAATCCCTGTCAAAAGGGAAAGCAACATAAATTTTCTTTCAAATCAAAGAAAGAAGTGTCAACTTCTCTACCTCTCGAGTTGGTTCACATGGATTTATTTGGACCATCTAGGGTTTCTATCTTAAATGGGAAGCACTATGTCTATGTCTTATTAGATGACTTTTCTTGATATACTTGGGTATATTTTCTAGCTCACAAAAGTGAAGCTTGTTCTTACTTTGTTAAATACTCCAAATCTGTAGAAAACCTTAGTGGACTTATGATTAAAACTCTGAGAAGTGATCATGGCCGTGAATTTGAAAATCATGAATTTGAATCTTACAGCTCTCACAATGGCTATAGTCACAATTTATCTGCCCCTAGGACACCCCAGAAAAATGGTGTAGTAGAAAGAAAGAATAGAGCTCTGCAAGAAATTGCTAGAACTATGCTTAATGAGTATGACCTACCTGTTTAGTTTTGGCCTGAAGCTGTAAATACAGCTTGTTATGTTATCAATATAGTCTTAATCAGACCTATTCTAAAGAGGACCCCTTATGAGTTGTGAAACCATAGGAAACCTAAGTTTAACTACTTCAAAGTCTTTGGCTGCAAAGTCTTTATTCTTAATACTAAATACAATCTCGACAAATTTGCATCCAAGAGTGATGAAGGAATTTTCTTAGGTTACTCTATTTCTAGTAAAGCATATAGAGTTTTCAATAACAGAACCAAGTGTGTGGAAGAATCTGTTCACATCAAGTTTGATGAAACTGATCCACATGAGCCTAAAACCTCTCTTGAAAATCTTGAAGATGATCTCTCTGTTTTGAACCTTAATGATAAAGACAGTGGACCTATAGTTAAAACATCCAGTTCTGGAAATTTTCCAGAACCTTCTTCTGTTGATTTCCAACCTGTTGATGAACCTGAAATTTCTAGCCCTACCTTTACTAGATCAACTAGAATTCTGAAGAATCATCCTTTAGATGCTGTTGTAGGAAATCTTGATAGAGGGACACATACTAGAGCTTCTCTTAGAAATCAGGTTGAACATCAAGCCTTTTTGTCACAGCTTGAACCTAAAAACATTGATGATGATATTAATGATGAATTTTGGGTAATTGCTATGCAAGAAGAACTCAATCAGTTTGAATGAAATAAAGTTTGGAATCTTGTTGAAAGACCTAAGTACACTTTCACAATAGGCACAAAATGGTTGTTTAGAAATAAAGTAGATGAATCCGGAAACATAGTTAGAAATAAAGCTAGACTAGTTGCACAAGACTATAGTCAAGAAGAAGGTATTGACTATGAGGAGACTTTTTCTACAGTAGCCAGATTAGAAGCTATTAGGATTTTACTTGCTTATGCTGCACATCAAAATTTCAAACTATATAAAATGGATGTCAATAGTGCATTCTTAAATGGATATATTGCTGAGGATTTTTTTGTTGAACAACCACCCAGTTTTTCAAACCCACATTTTCCAAATCATATTTTCAAATTATCAAAAGCTTTATATGGTTTAAAGCAATCTCCAAGAGCTTGGTATGATAGATTAAGTACTTTTCTAATTTCTAAAGGTTTTACAAAAGGAATAGCTGATCCTACTCTTTTTATAAAACGAATTTCTAAAAGATGTTTTAGTAGTACAAATTTATGTTGATGATATTATCTTTGGATCTTCTAAAAATTCTTTATGTACTGATTTTTCAAAATTGATGCAAAATGAATTTGAAATGAGTTTAATGGGTGAACTTAAATTCTTTCTTGGTTTTCAAATTTTTCAAAATGATGATGGAATTATTTTAACTCAAAGTAAATATACTAGAGATCTTTTAAAACGTTTTGGATTGGATAGCACAAAAAGTAGTGACACTCCCATGAGTACCACCTGTAAGATGGATCTTGATGAAAATGGTAAATCTGTTGATCAAACCACTTATAGAGGAATGATTGGAAGTCTACTCTACCTAACTGCTAGTCGTACTGATATTATGTTTAGTGTGTGTATGTGTTCTCATTTTCAAGAAAACCATAAAGAGTCGCATTTAAATGTTGTAAAGAGAATTTTCAAATACCCCAAGCATACTCTCAATTTAGGACTGTTCTGTCCCAAAGGATAATCATTTGAACTAGTTAGTTATTCTGATGCTGACTTTGCTGGATGTAAGCTAGATAGAAAAAGAACATCTGGAACATGTCATCTTTTAGGAAAGTCACTAGTATCATGGTGTAGTAAGAAACAAAATTCTGTTGCATTGTCAACTGAAGAAGCTGAATACATAGTTGCTGGAAGTTGTTGTGCACAAATTTTGTAGATGAAACACACATTACTAGACTATGGATATCAATTCAGACATGTCTCAATAAATTGTGACAACACAAGTGCTATTAATATTTCTAAGAATCCAGTTTCTCATTCTAGGACAAAACATATTGATGTAAGACATCACTTTTTGAGGGATCATTATCAAAAATGTGATATCACTTTGGAATTCATTGGTACTGAATATCAACTTGTTGATATATTCATTAAACCATTAAATTCTGAAATATTAGGCTACATCATACATGATCTTGGTATGATCAATCATAAATTAATATCTTACTGATCATAATGTTTAATACATTACTATACTTTACTTTACGGTTTTATACTTACTGTTTCTAATTTACTGTTTTATGCTCACAGTCTGAAAACTCACTATCTCACCGTGACTATATAAATTGCTCACTATTTCACCGTGATGACTATAAACTGTCTCAACATGATGGCTAGTTTTCTGTATCACTATGAGAAGTATGATAATTTTTTTTATTTTTATTTTATTTTTACCCGTATCACGGTAATTTTTGTTTCACCGCTATTTGATTTCCCGCGTTTGTGTTTTTATGACGTTTGACATTCCCAAATGATATAATGTAAGGTTTTCATTCAACTCCTTACCCGAATTCTCTCCTGAACCTTCTCTTCTATCTCGCTCGAACCTTTAGTGGATGCCAAGGATGAAGCGTACATCTTCACCCTCGTCTGAGAAGCTCTTCTCTAAGAAACAAAGGAGGATACCGAGGATAGCTCCCGAAGGACCTCTAAACCCAAACCTAGTAAGCCGTACCATTGTACATGAAAAAGAGGTTTTCCCTAAATGGTTGTTGTCTAGAAGATCGTTAGTTTTGAAGGTTTTAAAAGAACAAGGATGTCTTGAATGGTTCACTGGACAGAATAGACCGATTTACCCGAGGCTTGTATCTCAATTCTATAAGTATGTGAAGTTATCTTTTGAGTTTGGAGAAAGCTTTTTGGTGACCAGCTGGATCGATGGCCAGATTTGCTCTTTCTATTCAATGATGTGGGCTCCATGCCTAAGAATTCCACATAAAGGAGTGTGTGAAGATTACCAAAGAGACTCTCCTCCAACATCTGACATCTTTGACCTAGAAACTACTTTGGAAAATCTAACTGGAAATGTAACCAAGCGAAGGGCCATAACTGCTGAACTGGATAGGGAGACAAGACTTTTTTCAAGTTTTTTCATAATTTGGTTAGTCCAAGAAAAGGAGATTCTATTGTGATGAAGTATCCGGATGTGTTCCTGATTCACCTGTTGAAGAATGTCCAAAAGATCAATCTGTGTAAGTATGTTATCAACCATATCTGTGAGCTGATCAAAGTAACATCCAAATCCACCTCCCTGTTTTATTCAAGGATGATTTCAGCCATGTTAGTCTTAAAAGGAATGGTTGGACCGAATGAAGAAAAATTAGAGGACTTCGATTTCTTCCCGTCTATGTCTATCATCAGAAGGATGAAGATTAGCTGGAATCCATGGAAAAATCAATGGGTTGAGGATAGTGATCAACTGTATAAAAAGATTAATCCTGTTGACAATCTAAGAAGGCCTAAGAACCTAGCTAATCCTGGTTTGGAACCAGATGAAGTGGCTGAGTACTCAGAAGAAGAAGAACAAGAAGAAGTAATAGCTGAAGTTCCACCTAGAGAAGAATCAGTAATATCTCTAATGGAAACAGTTCATGTTGAAGAGGAAAGGGGTGTTATCCCTGCTAAAATACCTCAAGGAGAGGAAGTTGTTGTTGAAAAGGAAAGGACTGAGGATCCTTTAGTTGTGCTTCATGAGGAAGAAGCTCATCTCAATGATGCAAGGAAATTAGCTTTTCCTGGTTTAGAATAGCAAGCAACCTTTGAGGAAGTTTTTGTTGAAGAGACTCTTTCTGTTGAGAAAGAAGCAAGTCTGGAAGCTTATCCAGTGGAACAATCGGTTCCTGAGATTATTCCCTCTGCTGAAGAAAGAATGGAAATTGCCTTTCAGCTGGCAAGGCAAGAATTTTCTAAAGAGATTAGGGATGATCCTGTGGATCTTTTCCATGTTCCTGAACCTCAAGAATCTGAAAAGGAAGCACAAGTTGAGGGGGAGGAAAATCAAAATCTTCATATAGTGGAACCTGGATCTGGTGAAGCTTCTCAACTATCTGTCACTTTCTCTGTACACTCTCGGTATGATTTCCCAATCTTTTATGATGTGAATGAGTCACAACAAGTGACTGGAACTGGAATGGATCTTTCTTCTCTATTTCAACTGAAGTCCTTAGCTCATTCAGAACCAAAATCAGAGCCCCAACCTCAATCTAAATCAGAATCTGAGTCTGAAGATGACTCTGACCCTCAACCAGAAACTGAACCTCTACCTTTAACTGCATCCTTACCTGAGCTTCATTCCTTTGTAACCAAAGATGATCTGAAATCTTTTGGCGAGTCTTTGTTAGCTGGTTTTGAGAAAATTGTCTCCACTCAACCTCGCCCAGTGACTCAATTAAGTCAAGAAGATGCATCAATTATCTTGGAAAATATTATCTTGCATATTCAACCAAGGATGATCCGAGAAATTCAAGAAGTCTGAGTAGAGAATAAGTTGCTGAGTGCTGATGTTACAAATCTGAAAAGTATGGTAGCAATTCGGCAAAATGAGCTATCTATGAGATCAGAGCCTGCTCCTGTTTCTACCCCTACACCTGCTGCTGTTTCACCTGAGTCTTCTGATTCCCTCCTTTCTAGGGAGATTGTGTCTCAAGTTCTTCCTTACCTTCTATCTTTTGATGAAAAGATTGCAAAAAGTCACAAGATGATTATAGAACGCATGAGAGAGCTTATGGAAACTCTAAATAAGCTTACGGATGAATACACTGGATGTCTGCAAAAAGTTCTGAAACAACTCAAAGTTCTAACCGAAGCTGTCAAGGATTCACCTGCTTCTGGTCAGACCTCCACACCTGCTTTTGATGATTCTCTGCTAAGATCCTTAATTAAGGAAGAATTACAGAATGCCTTCAGTGGCTTGGATCTATCTTCTTTTTCAGAAGTGATTAAGAACAGTGATAGAGCATTGGACTTGGTTAGGATTCATTCAAAGATAGCCAATGATGCTCAATAAGATATCTCCAAGAAAATAGATTCATATCTTTCTCGGATTTTCTCTAAAAGTGACATGACAGATCACTTTAGATATCTTGTGCAAAATCTGAGAATCCCTCCGGTGACTCAATATTTTAAAGCTCAAGTTCAAAAACTTTCAGAGTTCACCAGATTGTTGGACAGATTTCTGGAGAATAAGGATGATTTTGGAAAGGCTATGCAGTATGGTGGTGAAATCATTACTGATTTCATCAATCTTTTGAAGCCGTATCTTCATGTACAGAGTACTGCTATAGTTGCTCGAGCTGCTGCACCCCTTAGACCTGGACTTCCTGCCTTAGCATCTACTACCATGACAGTTAGCCAATCCCTTTCTCAAATCCGACCAGTCATTATTTACCAACCTAAGCCTAGATCTTCTACTGCTCCTACTTTGGCTCCATATGTTTTTGAAGGTCTACCCTTACCCTCATTGTCTACCTCTTTTACTCCTTCTTCTACTTCAGCACCAGCTCCTGCTGTGGATAAAGGCAAGACAAAAATAGATCCCTAAAGAGTTGACCGACTGTTTTTCTTTTTGATGGGATGTCATTTCTTGTTTACAGTTTGTACTTCTCCTGTACTTTTTATTATGAATTCTTTGGTTAATGATAATTTCCGAGTTTCATTTCCATTTCTCTACTTTTTGATAATCCTAAAAGGGGGAGAAAAACCTATAAATATCAGTTCTATAATAGTATAAATGGGGGAGAAAAACTGCAATTATCTGTTCTATGATGTTTTTGCTATGCTAGTATCCTTAATGTTACATATCTTTTATATTCTGCCTATACGTGATTTGTGATCATCAAAAAGGGGGAGATTGTTGGACTCCTCATGTGTTAATCATGTTTTAATAATCACAAATCTCATTACTGTTAATTAATCTTGATCTTCAGTGCAAATCTTGCTAATACTCTTCAAACTCAACAATAGGTGCATATCATGTTTTTATCATAACAAATCTTATGGATGTTAATTACTCTCTACATGTTTTATGCATAATTACAATTCTTTCATATGTTATCTCTAATGAGTATCCTTAACTCACATTCCGCATATCACTGTCTTAGTCCAAATACAGATTTTTTTTTCTATGTATGGACTCACCGTGAAGGACTAACCATAACCCAGACACCGTGAAGGACTCACGGTAACCCAGACATCGTGAAGGACTCACCGTGACCTAGATACCGTGAAGGACACACCGTGACCAGACACCGTGACCAGACACCGTGACCAGACACCGTGACCAGACACCGTGACCAGACACCTTGACCAGACATTGTGACCAGACACCGTGACCAGACACCATGACCGGACACGAGGACACACGCACGCTTGACACGTCTGGACACATATACTACAAGACATGCGAGCTATGTACTAAACCGAAGAACAATATGGAGCACATTTCTGAAGAACACATTGCACGATCTTCAAAGAAGTTCCATACATGCAATCCTACATTTCTGAAGAACACATGATGAATCAAGAGACTGTAGAACACAAGATGAACTATGAAACTCTGTTTTTCAACAGATAAATCAGAGAAGGACTCCGAAGCACTCCTGCTGAATCCAACGAGTCCAGAACTACATTGACAATCACTAGATCCATTTCTAAACTCTACATCTATGCTCTGTGATTTATTATTTACTTTTCGAGTAGTGTGTGTCATCTACTGTATTTTTACACACACACTGTCTCCTGCACTGAACAGGAGGACATCAAAATCCTCACTCCAAATCTTACATCTTTTATTTCCCACTGGGATAGTGGTAGAGGTCGTGTGTGACCTGAACAGCCAGTTTGTTGTTGCTTTGTTTCACATGTAGAATAGTTGTAGAGGTCCCTATGTGGCCTGGACAGTTTTGTAAACTGTTTTTAACCCCGATCCCGGGTGTGGATCAAATTTATATAAATTTTAGAGGACTAAGTCTCGTCTTGAGACTGAACCTCTTGTTATATCTGCTGTGTATCTTTTATTTATGTTTAATGTATACGACCTATAGTATATTTATTCCTCTTCTATTACTTTAAAATACAAAATTATTTTAAAGATACTTTGATAGTTAAATTAGCAAGTGTTTACACTTATTGTAAATCAGTAGATTAGTTTGAAAAGTTAGTTTGATCTTGTGGTTAAACTAAATGAGACCTATTCAATCTTTGAGAAGCTAACTGAACATTTACAATCTGTATAAATTCACTACATTTTAACTTATTTTATAAATTGGGGGATTTTAACTAGACAATGTTTTAACAGAAATTTTAATTGGAACTCAATTCACCCCCTCTTGATTGTCCACTCCGACCAACATTTGGTATCAAAGGCTGTTTAAATATTTTCTAAAGTACTCTGTTTTTCAACTGTGATTTTAGTTGCATCTTTAAAGATCTTAAATTTCTATTAGTTCTAAATTTTTCCTCTTTAAATTGTCTTTCTAAAATCTAGTTATGGATAATAGACTAGAGGGTGCTGCTACTAATAGGCCACCTTTCTTCAATGGTACCAACTATGCCCAATGGAAGCTTAAAATGAAAAATCATTTAGAAAGCAAAGGTTTTGATATTTGGACTACCATAGAATCAGAATATAAACTTCCCATTACTTCTAGATCCACTTGGGATGAACCTACAAAGACTGCTAACAATAGTAATTATAATGCCATGAATGTCATGTACTGTGCTTTAGGAGATGAAGAGTTTAACAGAATTTCTGCTTGTAAAACTGCTTTTGAAATTTGGGATAC
Organism: Viscum album; assembly: GCA_963277665.1. Lineage (NCBI taxonomy): Eukaryota > Viridiplantae > Streptophyta > Magnoliopsida > Santalales > Viscaceae > Viscum > Viscum album. Next base: position 294,921,292 of record OY728132.1, on the reverse strand, counting down.
CTTAGCTGTTTCTCATGAAGGAACAACCAATGTCAAGGAAATGAGATTAAATACTTATACTATTAAATATGATAATTTTAAAAGGAAAACTAATGAACCTAATTCTGACATGTATCTCAGGTTTAATGAGATAGTCAACACAATGAATTCACTTAGAAAAGTTGTTCCAGCAAAGGAACAAATTATGAGAATCTTGAGTTGTTTACCAGACCGATGGAGAGTCACATCTGTTTCAATCAAAGAGTCATGTGACATTGCTTCTCTACCTGTTAAATAACTCATTAGTAAGCTTATGATGTATGAGGAAGAACTCAAGGTAAACAAAGAAGAATAAGATGAACCTAGAAGAAAGTCTGTTGCAATCAAATATTCAACTTCAAAGGACAAGGATAAGGAGAAACTTCACGCTATAAACAAGAGTTCAAGATGTGAAGATAGTGAAAGTGCTTCTGATAGTGATGCTGAAATGGCTCACATTTCCAGAAGGTTTAATAAGTTCTATTGGAAGAATATGTTTTTCAGAAAATCAAATTACAAAGGAAAGTATGACAATAAGGAACATTGGAAGAAGGATTGGAAGAATTCGGATAAATGTAATGAAGTTGTCTGTTATGAGTGAAAAATAAAAGGACATATTAAAGCAGACTGCCCAAAGATCAAATTCAAGAAGAAATATGATTACAAGGACAGTAAGTACAAGAAGGCTATGAAGGCTACTTGGAGCACTTCTAAGGATAGCTCCACTGAATCTGAAGTCTCTGAAACTGAACACAGAAATAAGGCAAACGTGTGTTTTATGACAAACACTTCTGATGTAACAGCTGAAACTCCTGCTTTAAATTATTATTATTCTGGAGATGATACTCACTCTGATAACATGTCAAAATCTGAACTATTTTAATATTGTGATATGTTAGAAGAAACCTGTAATGAGCTGAAAGATAAATACAATGTTTTAATGAAATTGTATGCTTTAACTGTTAAACATAAATCGGATCTTGATATTGAAATAGAAAAGAATGCTCAGTTACTTAAAGAAAACACTGAACTGAAATTATCTAATGAGAAACTCATAAAGGATTTGGAGAAATTCACAAATGGAAAGGATACACTAACTCAAATTCTAGGAAAGAATGTTGCACCAAAATATACTACTGGAATAGGCTACAAACCTAGACAGAGACTGTTTACTAAGAATAGATTTCTTCCTAAATCTGAACAGAATGCTACTAATTCTAGTTCTGGACATTTATATGCTTCAACTAGTTATATTCATAGTTATGGATCTAATAAGGTTTATCTTTCAAAGTATGTTGATTCTACAAATTTCATGAGATCCGTAAGACAAATTTGGGTACCAAAATCTTTGATTGCTAACCTGTCTGGACCCAAGAAGATCTGGGTACCAAAATCACTTCCTATCTAAATCTGTTTTGTAGGAAACCTGCTTAAAGATCTCTTGTAGGAAGACCTGGTACTTGGACAGTGGATGTTCAAGACATATGTCAGGAGACTTCTCATTCTTTAAAAGCTTAGTTAGAGTTGATGGAGGTTTTTTCACCTTTTGTGATAATTATAAAGGGAAAATCATCGGCTTAGGCCAGATTGGTAACACTGACTCAGTATTAATTTCTAAAGTTTTATTTTTTGATGGACTTAAATATAATCTGTTAAGTATTTCTCAGTTATGTGATGATGCTTTTAATGTTAAATTTGAAAATGATTCTTGCAATGTTTTTAATTCTAAACATGCTTTAGTATTTTCTGCCCTACAAAATGAAAAATTTTATGCTGTTGATTTAAATTCATTAGCTAAGAAGAATATTACTTGTTTAAATGATTTTCATAAAGAGTCTTGGATTTGGCACAGAAGATTAGGACACTGCAATATACACTCGCTTAGAAAACTTACTAGGAAGAACTTAGTTAGAGACCTACCCAAACTTTAGTTTCTAAATGACAAAGTTTGTAATCCCCGTCAAAAGGAAAAGAAACATAAAGTTTCTTTCAAATCAATGAAAGAAGTGTCAACTTCTCAACCTCTCGAGTTGGTTCACATGGATTTATTTGGACCATCTAGAGTTTCTAGCTTAAACGGGAAGCACAATGTTTATGTCTTAGTAGATGAATTTTCTAGATATACTTGGGTATATTTTCTAGATCAAAAAATTGAAGCTTGTTCTTACTTTGTTAAATACTCCAAATCTATAGAAAACCTTAGTGTACTTAAGATTAAAACTCTAAGAAGTGATCATGGCCGTGAATTTGAGAATCATGAATTTAAATCTTACTTCTCTCACAATGGCTATAGTCACAATTTCTCTACCCCTAGGACACCCCAGAAAAATGGTTTAGTAGAAACAAGGAATAGAACTCTGCAAGAAATTGCTAGAACTATGCTTAATGAGTATGACCTACCTGTTTACTTTTGGGCTGAAGCTGTAAATACAGCTTGTTATGTTATCAATAGAGTCTTAATCAGACCTGTTCTTAAGAGGACCCCTTATGAGTTGTGGAACCATAGGAGACCTATGGTTAACTACTTCAAATTATTTGGCTAGAAAGTCTTTATTCTTAATACTAAATACAATCTCAAAAAATTTGCATCGAAGAGTGATGAAGGAATTTTCCTAGGTTACTCTATTTCTAGTAAAGCCTATAGAGTTTTCAATAAGAGAACCAAGTGTGTGGAAGAATCTCTTCACATCAAGTTTGATGAAACTGATCCACATGAGCCTAAAACCACTCTTGAAAATCTTGAAGACTATCTCTCTGTTTTGAACCTTAATGATAAAGACAGTGGACCTATAGTTAAAACGTCCAGTTCTGGAAATTTTCCAGAAACTACTTCTGTTGATTCCCAACCTGTTGATGAACCTGAAATTTCTAGACCTACCTTTACTAGATCAACTAGAATTCTGAAGAATCATCCTTTATATGCTGTTGTATAAAAATCTTGATAGAGGGACACATACTAGAGATTCTATTAGAAATCAGGTTGAACATCAAGCCTTATTGTCACATCTTGAACCTAAAAACATTGATGATGCTATTAATGATGAATTTTCGGTAATTTCTATGCAAGGAGAACTCAATCAGTCTGAAAGAAATAAAGTTTGAAATCTTGTTGAAAGACCTAAGGACACTTTCACAATAGGAACAAAATGTGTGTTTAGAAATAAAGTTGATGAATCCAGAAACATAGTTTGAAATAAAGCGAGACTAGTTGCACAAGGCTATAATCAAGAAGAAGGTATTGACTATGAGGAGACTTTTTCTCCAGTATCTAGATTAGAAGCTATTAGGATTTTACTTGCTTATGCTGCACATATAAATTTCAAACTATATCAAATGGATGTCAAGAGTGCATTCTTAAATGGATATATTGCTGAGGATGTTTTTGTTGAACAACCACCTGGTTTTTCAAACCCACATTTTCCAAATCATATTTTCAAATTATCAAAAGCTCTATATGGTTTAAAGCAATCTCCAAGAGCTTGGTATGATAGATTAAGTACTTTTCTAATTTCTAAAGGTTTTAAAAAAGGAATAGTTGATCCTACTCTTTTTATAGAACGAATTTCTAAAGATGTCTCAGTAGTAAAAATTTATGTTGATGATATTATCTTTGGATCTTCTAAAAATTCTTTATGTACTGATTTTTCAAAATTGATGCAAAATGAATTTGAAATGAGTTTAATGGGTGAACTTAAATTCTTTCTTGGTTTTCAAATTTTTCAAAATGATGATGGAATTATTTTAACTCAAAGTAAACATACTAGAGATCTTTTAAAATGTTTTGTATTGGATAGCACAAAAGGTAGTGACACTCCCATGAGTACCACCTGTAAGATGGATCTAGATGAAAATGGTAAATTTGTTGATCAAACCACTTATAGAGGAATGATTGGAAGTCTACTCTACCTAACTGCTAATCGTCCTAATATTATGTTTAGTGTGTGTATGTGTGATCATTTTTAAGAAAACCCTAAAGAGTCACATTTAAATGATGTAAAGATAATTTTCAAATACCTCAACCATACTCCCAATTTAGGACTGTTCTATCCCAAAGGATAATCATTTGAACTGGTTATTTATTCTGATGATGAATTTTCTGGATGTAAGCTAGATAGAAAAAGCACCTCTGGAACATGTCATATTTTAGGCAAGTCACTAGTATCATGGTGTAGTAAGAAACAAAATTATGTTGCATTGTCAACTGCAGAAGCTGAATACATAGCTGCTAGAAGTTGTTGTGCACAAATTTTGTGGATGAAACAAACATTACTAGACTATGGATATCAATTCAGACATGTCTAAATAAATTGTGACAACACAAGTGCAATTAATATTTCTAAGAATCCTTTTTCTCATTCTAGGAAAAAACATATTGATGTAAGACATCACTTTTTGAGGGATCATTATCAAAAAGGTGATATCACTTTGGAATTCATTGGTACTGAATATCAACTTGCTGATATATTCACTAAACCATTAAATTCTGAAAGATTAGACTACATCATACATGATCTTGGTATGATTAATCATAAATGAATTTCTTACTGATCTTAATGTTTAATACTTTACTATACTTTACTTTAAGGTTTTATACTTACTGTTCCTAAGTTACTGTTTTATGCTCACGGTCTGACAACTCACTGTCTCACAGTGACTATATAAACTGCTCATTGTTTCGCCGTGATGACTATAAACTATCTCACCGTGATGGATAGTTTTCTATCTCACCGTGAGAAGTATGATAATTTTTATTATTTTTATTTTATTTTTACCCGTATCGCGGTAATTTTTATTTCATGGCTATTTGATTTTTCCGCGTTTGTGTTTTTATGACGTTTGACGTTCCCAAATGATAAAACATAAGGGTTTCATTTGAATCCTTACCCGAATTCTCTGCTGAACCTTCTCTTCTCTCTCGCCCGAACCTTTAGTGGATGCCAAGGATGAAGTGTCCATCTTCACCCTCATCTGAGAAGCACCGCTCTAAGAAACAAATGAGGATACCGAGGATAGCTACCAAAGGACCTCTAAACCCAAACCTGGTAAGTCGTACCGTTGTACCTGAAAAAGAGGTTTTCCCTGAATGGTTGTTGTCTAGCATATCGTTAGTTTTGAAAGTTTTAAAAGAACAAGGATGGCTTGAATGGTTCACTGGATAGAATAAACCGATTTACCCGAGGCTTGTATCTCAATTCTATCAGTATGTGATGTTCTCTTTTGAGTTTGGAGAATGCTTTTTGGTGACCAGGTGGATCGATGGTCAGAAGTGATCTTTCTATTCAATATTGTGGGCTGCATGCCTATGAATTCCACATGAAGGAGTGTGTGAAGATTACCAAAGAGACCCTCCTCCGACATCTGACATATTTGACCTAGAAACCTCTTTGGAAAATCTAACTAGAAATGGAACCAAGCGAAGGGACATAGCTGCTGAACTGGATGGGGAGACAAGACTTTTGTTCATGTTTGTTCAGAATTTGGTTAGTCCAAGAAAAGGAGATTTTGTTGTGATGAAGTATCAGGATGTGTTCCTGATTCACCTGTTGAAGAATGTCCAAAAGATCAATCTGTGTAAGTATGTTATCAACCATATCTATGAGCTGATCAAAGTAACTTCCAAATCCACCTCCCTGTTTTATTCAAGGATGATTTCAGCCATGTTAGTTTCAAATGGAATGGTTGCATAGAATGAAGAAAAATTAGAGGACTTTGATTTCTGTCTATCTATGCACATCATCAGAAGGATGAAGATTAGTTGGAATCCATGGAAAAATAAATGGGTTGAGGATAGTGATCAACGGTATAAAAAGTTTAATCCTGCTGACTATCCAAGAAGGCCTAAGAACCTTGCTGATCCTGGTTTGGAACCAGATGAAGTGGCTGAGTACTCAGAAGATGAAGAACAAGAAGAAGTAACAGCTGAAGTTCCACCTAGAGAAGAATCAGTAATATCTCCAATGGAAACAGTTCATGTTGAAGAGGAAAGGGGTGTTATCCCTGCTGAAATACCTCAAGAAGAGGAAGTTGTTGTTGAAAAGGAAAGGACTGAGGATCCTTTAGTTGTGATTCATGAGGAAGAAGCTCATCCCAATGCTGCAAGGAAATAAGTTATTCCTAGTTCAGAACAGCAAGCAACCTTTGAGAAAGTTTTTTTTGAAGAGACTCTTTCTGTTGAGAAAGAAGCAAGTCTGGAAGATTATCCAGTGGAACAATCGGTTCTTGAGATTATTCCCTCTGCTGAAGAAATAATGGAAATTTCCTTTTAGCAGGCAGGGAAAAATATTTCTGAAGATATTAGGGATGATCCTATGGATCTTTTCCATGTTCTTGAACCTCAATAATCTGAAAAGGAAGCACAAGTTGAGGGGGAGGAAACTCAAAATCTTGATATAGTGGAAGCTGGATCTGGTGAAGCTTCTCAACCTTCTGTCACTTTCTCTGTACACTCTCGGTATGAGTTCCAAAGCTTTTATGATGTGAATGAGTCACAAAAAGTGACTGCAACTGGAATGGATCTTTCTTCTCTGTTTCAAATGAAGTCCTTAGCTCATTCAGAACCAGAATCAGAGCCCCAACCTCAATCTAAATCAGAATCTGAGTCTGAATAAGACTCTGACCCTCAACCCGAAACTGAACCTCTACCTTTACCTGCATCCTTTCCTGATCTTCATTCCTTTGTAACCAAAGATGATTTGAAAGCTTTTGGTGAGACTTCGTTAGCTGGTTTTGAGAAAATTGTCTCCACTCAACCTCGCCCAGTGACTCAATTAAGTCAAGAAGATACATCAATTCTCTTGGAAAATATTTTCTTGCATATTCAACCAAGGATGATCCGAGAAATTCAAGAAGTCCGAGTAGAGAATATGTTGTTGAGTGCTGATGTTTCAAATCTGAAAAGTATGGTAGCAAGTCTGCAAAATGAGCTATCTGTGAGATCAGAGCCTGCTCCTGTTTCTGCCCCTACAGCTGTTGTTGTTTCACCTGAGTCTTCTGATTCCCTCCTTGCTAGGGAGATTGTGTCTCAAGTTCATCCTTACCTACTATCTTTTGATGAAAATATTGAAAAAATGCACATGAAGATGCTGGAATGCATGAGAGAGCTTGTGGAAACTCTAAATAAGCTTACAGATGAATACACTGGATGTCTGCAAAATGTTCTGAAACAACTCAAAGTTCTAACCGAAGCTGTCAAGGCTTCACCTGCTTCTGGTCAGACCTCCACACCTGCATTGGATGATTCTCTGGTGAGATCCTTAATTAAGGAATAATTACAGAATGCCTTCAGTGGCTTGGATCTATCTTCTTTGTCAGAAATGATTAAGAACAGTGATAGAGAATTGGACTTGGTGAGAATTCATTCAAAGATAGCCAATGGTGCTCAACAAGAGATCTACAAGAAAATAGATTTGTATCTTTCCCGGATTTTCTCTAAAAGTGACATGACAGATCACTTTAGATATCTTGTGGAAAATCTGAGAATCCCTCTGGTGACTCAAGCCTTTAAAGCTCAAGTTCAGAAACTTTCAGAGTTCACCAGATTGTTGGACAGATTTATAGAGAATAAGGATGATTTTGAAAAGGCTATGAAGTATGGTGGTGAAATCATTACTAATTTCATCAATATTTTGAAGTCGTATCTTCATGTGTAGAGTACTACTATAGTTTCTCCAGCTGCTGTACCCCTTAGACCTGGACATCCTACCTTAGCATCTACTACAATGACAGTTAGCCAAGCCCTTTCTCAGATCCGGCCAGTCATTCTTGACCAAACTAATCCTAGATCTTCTACTGATCCTACTTTGGCTTCATCTATTTTTGAAGATCTACCCTTACCCTCGTTGTCTACCTCTTTTATGCCTTCTTCTACTTCAGCACCAGCTCCTGCTGCTGATAAAGGCAAGACAAAAATGGATCCCTAAAGAGTTGACCGACTATTTTTCTTTTTGATGGGATGTCATTTCTTGTTTACAGTTTTTAATTCTCCTGTACTTTGTATTATGAATTCCTTGGTTAATGATAATTTCCGAGTTTCATTTCCATTTATCTACTTTTTGATAATCCTAAAAGGGGGAGAAAAACCTATAATTATCAGTTCTATAATAGTATAAATGGGGGAGAAAAACTGCAAGTATCTGTTCTATAATTTTTTTTTCTATGCAAGTATCCTTAATGTTACATATCTTTTATATTCTTCCTATAGGTGATTTGTGATCATCAAGTAGGGGGAGATTGTTGGACTCCTCATGTGTTAATCATGTTTTAATAATCACAAATCTCATTACTGTTAATTAATCTTGATCTTCAGTGCATATCTTGCTAATACTCTTCAAACTCAACAATAGGTTCATATCATGTTTTTATCATAACAAATCTTATGGATGTTAATTACTCTCTACAAGTTTTATGAATAATTTCAATTCTCTCATATATTATCTCTAATGAGTAACCTTAACTCATATTCTGCATATCACTGTCTTAGTCCAAATACAGATTTTTTTTGTCTAAGTATGGACTCACCGTGAAGGACTCACCGTAACCCAGACACCGTGAAGGACTCACCATAACCCAGACACCGTGAAAGACTCACCATGACCCAGATACCGTGAAGGACACACCGTGACCATACACCGTGACCAGACACCGTGACCAGACACCGTGACCAGACACCGTGACCAGACACCGTGACCAGACACCGTGACCAGACACCGTGACCAAACACCATGACAAAACACTGTGACCAGACACCATGACCAGACACCGTGATCAGACATCGTGAAGAAGACACCATTTCCATGATCACTGTGACACCATTTCTTAAGATTTTGTCAATATTATATTAAATAATGCTAACGGTCATATTTGTTGTTTTTAATGCAATTAATGTTATTTAATGTTAGTTGTTGGCTTGACAGGAAGCCGTATCTCGTACCTATAAAAAGGGAATCTTTCCTACTGCCAGAGCTCATGGAATATAAAGAAGATTGATATGCATTAGAAAACACGAGGACCCACGCGCGCTTGACACGTCTACACACATATACTACAAGACATGCGAGCTATGTACTAAACCGAAGAACAATCCGGAGCACATTTTTGAAGAACACATTGCACGATCTTCAAAGAAGTTCCATACATGCAATCCTATATTTCTGAAGAACACACGACGAATCAAGAGACTGTAGAACACAAGCTGAACTACGACACTCTGTTTTTCATCAGGAAAACCAAAGAAGACTCCGAAGCAATCCTACTGAATCCAATGAGTCCAGAACTACATTGACAATCACTAGAGCCATTTCTAAACTCTACATCTCTGCTCTATGATTTATTATTTACTTTTCGAGCAGTGTGCGTCATCTGCTGTATTTTTACACACACACTGTCTCCTGCACTGAACTGGAGGACATCAAAATCCTCACTCTAAATCTTACATCTTTTATTTCCCACTGGGATAGTGGTAGAGGTCGTGTGTGACCTGAACAGCTGGTTTGTTGTTGCTTTGTTTCCCATGTAGAACAGTGGTAGAGGTCCCTGTGTGGCCTGGATAGTTTTGTAAACTGTTGTTAACCCCGATCCAGGGTGTGGATCAAATTTATATAAATTTGAAAGGACTAAGTCTCGGCTTGAGACTGAACCTCTTGTTATATCTGTTGTGTATCTTTTATTTATGTTTAATATATACGACCTATAGTATATTTATTCTGATGCTATTATATTAAAATACAAAAATTATTTTAAAGCTACTTTGATAGTTTAATTAGAAAGTTTTTACACTTATTGTAAATTAGTAGATTAGTTTCAAAAGTTAGTTTGATCTTGTGGTTAAACTAACTGATACCTAATCAATCTTTGAGAAGCTAAGTGAACATTTAAAATCTATATAAATTCACTACAGTTTAAATTATTTTATAAATCGGTGGATTTTAACTAGACAATGTTTTAATAGAAATTTTAATTGGAACTCAATTCTCCCCCTATTGAGTGTCCACTCCGACCAACATTTGGTATCAAAGGCTGTTTAAATATTTTCTAAAGTACTCTGTTTTTCAACTGTGATTTTAGTTACATCTTTAATGATCTTAAATTTCTGTTAGTTCTAAATTTTTTCTCTTTAAATTGTCTTTCTAAAATCTAGTTATGGATAATAGACTAGAGGGTGCTGCTACTAATAGGACACCTTTCTTCAATGGTACCAACTATGCCTAATGGAAGCTTAAAATGAAAATTAATTTAGAAAGCATAGGTTTTGATATTCGGACTTCCATAGAATCAGAATATAAACATCCCACTACTGCTATATCCACTTGGGATGAACCTACAAAGACTGCTTACAATAATAATTGTAAATCCATGAATTCCATGTACTGTGCTTTAGGAGATGAAGAGTTTAAGAGAATTTCTGCTTGTAAAACTGCTTTTGAAATTTGGGATACCTTAGCTGTTTCTCATGAAGGAACAACCAATGTTAAGGAAATGAGATTAAATACTTATACTATTAAATATGATAATTTTAAAATTAAAACTGATGAACCTATTTCTGACATGTATCCCAGGTTTATTGAGATATTCAACACAATTAATTCACTTGGAAAAGCTGTTCCAGCAAAGGAACAAATTATGAGAATCTTGAGATGTTTACCAGACCGATGGAGAGGCACATCTGTTTCAATCAGAGAGTCATGTGACATTGCTGCTCTACCTGTTAAAGAACTCATTGGTAAGCTTATGATGTATGAGGAAGAACTCAAGGTAAACAAAGAAGAAGATGATGAACCTAGAAGAAAGTTTGTTGCTTTCAAATCTTCAACTTCAAAGGACAAGGATAAGGAGAAACTTCACGCTATAAACGAGAGTTCAAGCTGTGAAGACAATGAAAGTTCTTCTGATAGTGATGCTGAAATGGATCACATTGCCAGAAGGTGTAAGAAGTTATATAGGAAGAAGAAGTTTTTCATAAAATCAAATTACAAAGGAAAGTATGACAATAAGTAACATTGGAAGAAGGATTGGAAGAAGTATGATAAAAGTAATGAAGTTGTCTGTTATGATTGCAAAGGAAAAGGTCACATTAAAACAGACTGCCCAATGCTCAAATTCAAGAATAAATATGATTACAAGGACAGTAAGTACAAGAAGGCTATGAAGGCTACCTACAGCGCTTATGAGGATAGCTCCACTGAATTTGATGTCTCTGAAACTGAACAATGAAATAAGGCAAACATGTGTTTTATGACAAACACTTCTGAGGTAACAGCTGAAACTCCTGCTTTAAATTCTTATTATTCTGGAGATGATACTGACTCTGATAACATGTCAAAATCTGAACTATTTGAATATTGTGATATGTTAGAAGAAACCTATAATGAGCTGAAAGATAAATACAAAGGTTTAAAGAAATAGTATGCTTTAACTGTTAAACATAAATCTGATCTTGATATTGAAATGGAAAAGAATGCTCAGTTACTTAAAGAAAACACTGAACTGAAATTATCAAATGAGCAACTCAGAACGGATTTAGAGAAATTCACAAATGGAAAGGATACACTAAATCAAATGCTAGGAAAGCAAGTTTCACCAAAATATACTACTGGAATAGGCTACAAACCTGGACAGAGACAGTTTACTAAGAATTGATTTCTTCCTAAATCTGGGTAGAATGCTGCTAATTTTAGTTCTGGGCATTTATATGCTTCAACTAGTTATATTCATAGTTATGGATCTAATAAGGTTTATCTTTCAAATTATGTTGATTCTACAAATTTCATGAGACCCATAGGACAAATTTGGGTACCAAAAGCATTGATTGCTAACCTGTCTGGACCCAAGAAGATCTGGGTACCAAAATCATTTTGTATCTAAATTTGTTTTGTAGGAAACCTACTTAAAGAGCTCCTGTAGGAAGACCTGGTACTTGGACAGTGGATGTTCAAGACATATGTCAGGATACTTCTCATGCTTTAAAATCTTAGTCAGAGTTGATGGAGGTTTTTTCACCTTTGGTGATAATTCTAAAGGGAAAATCATCGGCTTAGGCCAGATTGGTAACACTGACTCGGTATTAATTTCTAAAGTTTTATTTGTTGATGGACTTAAATATAATCTGTTAAGTATTTCTCAGTTATGTGATGATGGTTTTAATGTTAAATTTGAAAATGATTCTTGCAATGTTTTTAATTCTAAACATGCTTTAGTATTTTCTTCCCTGTGAAATGAAAATGTTTATACTGTTGATTTAAATTCTTTAGCTAAGCAGAATATTATATGTTTAAATGCTTTTCATAAAGAGTTTTGGCTTTGTCACAGAAGATTAGGACACTGCAATATACACTCGCTTAGAAAACTTACTAGGAAGAACTTAGTTAGAGACCTACCCAAACTTAAGTTTCCAAATGACAAAGTTTTAATCCATGTCAAAATGGAAAGCAACATAAAGTTTCTTTCAAATCAAAGAAAGAAGTGTCCACATTTCAACCTCTCGAGTTGGTTCACATGGATTTATTTTGACCATCTAGAGTTTCTAGCTTAAATGGGAAGCACTATGTATATGTCTTAGTAGATGACTTTTCTAGATATACTTGGGTATATTTTCTAGCTCACAAAAGTGAAGCTTGTTCATACATTGTTAAATAATCCAAATCTGTAGAAAACCTTAGTGGACTTAAGATTAAAACTTTGAGAAGTGATCATGGCCGTGAATTTGAGAATCATGAATTTGAATCTTTCTGCTCTCACAATGGCTATAGTCACAATTTCTCTGCCCCTAGGACACCCCAGCAAAATGGTGTAGTAGAAAGAAGGAATAGAACTCTGCAAGAAATTTCTAGAACTATGCTTAATGAGTATGACTTACCTGTTTACTTTTGGGCTGAAGCTGTAAATACAGCTTGTTATGTTATCAATAGAGTCTTAATCAGACCTGTTCTTAAGAGGATCCCTTATGAGTTGTAGAACCATAGGAAACCTAAGTTTAACTACTTCAAAGTATTTGGCTGCAAAGTATTTATTCTTAATACTAAAGACAATCTTGACAAATTTGCATCCAAGAGTGATGAAGGAATTTTCCTAGGTTACTCTATTTCTAGTAAAGCCTATAGAGTTTTCAATAAGAGAACCAGGTGTGTGGAAGAATCTGTTCACATGAAGTTTGATTAAAACTGATCCACATGAGACTAAAAGCTCTCATGAAAATCTTGAAGATGATCTATCTGTTTTGAACCTTAATGATAAAGATAGTGGACCTATAGTTAAAACATCCAGTTCTTGAAATTTTCCAGAACCTGCTTCTGTTGATTCCCAACCTGTTGATGAACCTGAAATTTCTAGCCCTACTTTTACTAGATCAACTAGAATTCTAAAGAATCATCCTTTAGATGCTATTGTTGGAAATCCTGATAGAGGGACACCGACTAGAGCTTCTCTTAGAAATCTGGTTGAACATCAAGCCTTCTTGTCACAGCTTGAACCTAAAAACATTGATGATTCTATTAATGATGAATTTTGGGTAATTTCTATGCAAGAAGAACTAAATTAGTTTGAAAGAAATAAATTTTGGAATCTTGTTGAAAGACCTAAGGACACTTTCACAATAGGTACAAAATGGGTGTTTAGAAATAAAGTAGATGAATCTGGAAACATACTTATAAATAAAGCTAGACTAGTTGCACAAGGCTATAGTCAAGATGATGGTATTGACTATGAGGAGACTTTTGCTTCAGTAGCCAGATTAGAAGCTATTAGGATTTTACTTGCTTATGTTGCACATCTAAATTTCAAACTATATCAAATGGATGTCAAGAGTGCATTCTTAAATGGATATATTTCTGAGGATGTTTTTGTTGAACAACCACCTGGTTTTTCAAACCCACATTTTCCAAATCATATTTTCAAATTATAAAAAGCTTTATATGGTTTAAAGCAAGCTCCAAGAGCTTGGTATGACAGATTAAGTACTTTTCTAATTTCTAAAGGTTTTACAAAAGGAATAGTTGATCCTACTCTTTTTATAAAAAGAATTTCTAAAGATGTTTTAAAAGTAAAAATTTATGTTGTTGATATTATCTTTGGATCTTCTAAAAATTCTTTATGTACTGATTTTTCAAAAATGATGAAAAATGAATTTGAAATGAGTTTAATGGGTGAACTTAAATTCTTTCTTGGTTTTCAAATTTTTCAAAATGATGATGAAATTATTTTAACTCAAAGTAAATATACTAGAGATCTTTTAAAATCTTCTGGATTGGATAGCACAAAAAGTAGTGACACTCCCATGAGTACAACCTGTAAGATGGATCTTGATGAAAATGGTAAATCTGTTGATCAAACCACTTATAGAGGAATGATTGGAAGTCTACTCTACCTGACTGCTAGTCGTCCTGATATTATGTTTAGTGTGTCTATGTGTGCTCGTTTTCAAGAAAACTCTGAAGAGTCACATTTAAATGTTGTAAAGTGAATTTTCAAATACCTCAAGCATACTCCCAATTTAGGACTGTTCTATCCCAAAGGACAATAATTTGGACTAGTTAGTTATTTTGATGCTGACTTTGCTGGATGTAAGCTAGATAGAAAAAGCACCTCTGGAACATGTCATCTATTAGGCAAGTCACTAGTATCATGGTGTAGTAAGAAACAGAATTCTGTTGCATTGTCAACTGCAGAAGCTGAATACATAGCTACTGGAAGTTGTTGTGCACAAATTTTGGGTATGAAACAGACATTACTAGACTATGGATACCAATTCAGACATGTCTCAATAAATTGTGACAACACAAGTGCTATTAATATTTCTAAGAATCTTGTTTATCATTCTAGGAAAAAACATATTGATGTAAGACATCACTTTTTGAGGGATCATTATCAAAAAGGTGATATCACTTTGGAATTCATTGGTACTGAATATCAACTTGCTGATATATTCACTAAACCATTAAATTCTGAAAGATTAGTCTACATCATACATGATCTTGGTATGATTAATCATAAATGAATATCTTACTGATCTTAATGTTTAATACTTTACTGTACTTTACTTTACGGTTTTATACTTACTATTTCTAAGTTACTATTTTATGCTCACGGTCTGACAACTCACTGTCTCACCCTGACTATATAAACTGCTCACTGTTTCATCGTGATGACTATAAACTGTCTCACCGTGATGGCTAGTTTTCTGTCTCACCATGAGAAGTATGATAATTTTTATTATTTTTATTATATTTTTACCCGTATCGCGGTAATTTTTATTTCACCACTATTTGATTTCCCGTGTTTGTGTTTTTATGACGTTTGACATTCCCAAATGATAAAACTTAAGGGTTTCATTCAACTCCTTACCCGAATTCTCTCCTGAACCTTCTCTTCTCTCTCGCCCGAACCTTTAGTGGATGCCAAGGATGAAGCATCCATCTTCACCCTCGTCTGAGAAGCACTGCTCTAAGAAACAAAGGAGGATACTGAGGATGGCTCCCAAAGGACCTCTAAACCCAAACCTGGTAAGTGGTACCATTGTACCTGAAAAAGAGGTTTGCCCTGAATGGTTGCTGTCTAGAAGATCGTTAGTTTTGAAAGTTTTAAAAGAACAAGGATGGCTTGAATGGTTCACTGGACAGAATAGACTGATTTACACGAGGCTTGTATCTCAATTCTATCAGTATGTGAAGTTCTCTATTGATATTGGAGAAAGATTTTTGGTGACCAGCTAGATCGATGGTCAAAAGTTCTCATTCTCTTCAATGTTGTGGGTTTCATGCCTAATAATTCCACATGAAGGATTGTGTGAAGATTACCAAAGAGACCCTCCTCCAACATCTGACATCTTTGGCCTAGAAACCGCTTTGGAAAATCTAATTGGAAATGGAACCAAGCGAAGGGCCATAGCTGCTGAACTGGATGGGGAGACAAGACTTTTGTTCAAGTTTGTTCAGAATTTGGTTAGTCCAAGAAAAGGAGATTTTGTTGTGATGAATTATCAAGATGTGTTCCTGATTTACCTGTTGAAGAATGTCTAAAAGATCAATCTGTGTAAGTATGTTATCAACCATATCTGTGAGCTGATCAAAGTAACTTCCAAATCCACCTCCTTGTTTTATTCAAGGATGATTTTAGCCATGTTAGTCTCAAAAGGAATGGTTGGACTGAATGAAGAAAAATTAGAGGACTTTGATTTCTGCCTATCTATTCCTATCATCAGAAGGATGAAGATTAGCTGGAATCCATGGAAAAATCAATGGGTTGAGGATAGTGATCAACTGTATAAAAATTTTAATCCTGTTGACTATCCACGAAGGCCTAACAACCTAGCTAATGATAGTTTGGAACAAGATTAAGTGGATGATTACTCAGAAGAAGAAGAACAAGAATAAGTAACAGCTGAAGTTCCACCTAAAGAAGAATCAGTAATATCTCCAATGGAAACAGTTCCTGTTGAAGAGTAAAGGGGTGTTATCCCTGCTGAAATACCTCAAGGAGAGGAAGTTGTTATTGAAAAGGAAAGGACTAAGGATCCTTTAGTTGTTCTTCATGAGGAAGAAGCTCATCCCAATGCTGTAAGGAAATTAGTTTTTCCTGGTTCAGAACAGCAAGCAACCTTTGAGGAAGTTTTTTTTGAAGAGAATCTTTCTGTTGAGAAAGAAGCAAGTCTGGAAGCTTATCCAGTGGAACAATCGGTTCCTGAGATTATTCCCTCTACTGAAGAAAGATTGGAAATTTCCTTTCAGCTGGCAAGGAAAAAAATTTATGAAGAGATTAGGGATGATCCTGTGGATTGTTTCCAAGTTCCTGAACCTCAAGAATCTGAAAAGGAAGCACAAGTTGAGGGGGAGGAAACTCGAAATCTTGATACAGTGGAAGCTTGATCTGGTGAAGCTTCTCAACCGTCTGTCACTTTCTCTGTACACTCTCGGTATGAGTTCCCAAGATTTTATGATATGAATGAGTCACAACAAGTGACTGCAACTGGAATGGATCTTTCTTCTCTGTTTCAACTAAAGTCATTAGCTCATTCAGAACCAGAATCAGAGCCCCAACCTCAATCTAAATCAGAATCTGAGTCTGAAGATGACTCTGACCCTCAACCAGAAACTGAACCTCTACCTTTACCTGCATCCTTTCCTGAGCTTCATTCCTTTGTAACCAACGATGATCTGAAATCTTTTGGCGAGACTTTGTGAGCTGGTTTTTAGAAAATTGTCTCCACTCAACCTCGCCCAGTGACTCAATTAAGTCAAGAAGATGCATCAATTCTCTTGGAAAATATTATCTTTCATATTCAACCAAGGATGGTCCGAGAAATTCAAGAAGTCTAAGTAGAGAATAAGCTGCTGATTTCTGATGTTGAAAATCTAAAAAGTATGGTAGAAAGTCTGAAAAATGAGCTATCTGTGAGATCAGAGCCTTCTCCTGTTTCTGCCCCTGCACCTGCTGTTGTTTCACCTGAGTCTTCTGATTCCCTCCTTTCTAGGGATATTGTGTCTAAAGTTCATCCTTACCTTCTATCTTTTGATGAAAAGATTGGAAAAAGGCACACAAAGATGATGGAACGCATGAGAGAGCTTGTGGAAACTCTAAATAAGCTTACGGATGAATACACTGGATGTCTGCAAAAAGTTCTGAAACAACTCAAAGTTCTAACCAAATCTATCAAGGCTTCACCTTCTTCTGGTCAGACCTACACACCAGCTTTGGATGATTCTCTGCTGAGATCCTTAATTAAGGAAGAATTACAGAATGCCTTCAGTGGCATGGATCTATCTTCTTTTTCAGAAGTGATTAAGAACGGTGATAGAGCATTGGACTTGGTTAGGATTCATTCAAAGATAGCCAATGATGCTCAACAAGAGATCTCCAAGAAAATAGATTTGTATCATTCCCAGATTTTCTCTAAAATTGACATGAAAGATCACTTTAGATATCTTGTGGAAAATTTGAGAATCCCTCTGGTGACTGAAGCTTTTAAAGCTCAAGTTCAAAAACTTTCAGAGTTCACCAGATTGTTGGACAGATTTCTGGAGAATAAGGATGATTTTGAAAAGGCTATGCAGTATGGTGGTGAAATCATTACTGATTTCATCAATCTTTTGAAGTCGTATCTTCATGTGTAGAGTACTGCTATAGTTACTCCAGCTGCTGCACCCCTTAGACCTGGACTTCCTGCCTTAGCATCTACTACCATGACAGTTAGCCAAGCCCTTTCTCAGATCCGGCCAGTCATTCTTAACCAACCTAAGCCTAGATCTTCTACTGCTCCTACTTTGGCTTAATCTGTTTTTGAAGGTCTACCCTTACCCTCGTTTTCTACCTCTTCCATGCCTTCATCTACTTCAGCACCATCTCCTACTGCTGATAAAGGCAAGACAAAAATGGATCCCTAATGATTTGACCGACTTTTTTTTAGATGGGATGTCATTTCTTGTTTACAGTTTGTACTTCTCCTGTACTTTGTATTATGAATGCTTTGGTTAATGATAATTTCCGAGTTTCATTTCCATTTATCTACTTTTTGATAATCCCAAAAGGGGGAGAAAAACCTATAAGTATTACTTCTATAATAGTATAAATGGGGGAGAAAAACAGCATGTATCTGTTCTATAATGTTTTTTCTATGCTAGTATCCTTAATGTTACATATCTTTTATATTCTGCCTATATTTTATTTGTGATCATCAAAAAGGGGGAGATTGTTGGACTCCTCATGTGTTAATCATGTTTTAATAATCACAAATCTCATTAATGTTAATTAATCTTGATCTTCAGTGCACATCTTGATAATACTCTTCAAACTCAACAATAGGTGCATATCATGTTTTTATCATAACAAATATTATGGATGTTAATTACTATCTACAAGTTTTATGAATAATTACAATTCTCTCATATATTATCTCTAATGAGTAACCTTAACTCATATTCTACATATCAATGTCTTAGTCCAAATACAGATTTTTTTTGTCTAAGTATGGACTCACCGTGAAGGACTCACCGTAACCCAGACACCGTGAAGGACTCACCGTAACCCAGACACCGTGAAGGACTCACCGTGAACCAAATACCGTGAAGGACACATCGTGACCAGACACCGTGACTAGACACTGTGACCAGACACCGTGACCAGACACCGTGATCAGACACCGTGAAGAAGACACTGTTTCCAAGATCATTGTGACACCGTTTCTTAAGCTTTTGTCAGTATTATTTTAAATAATGCTAACGGTCATATTTGTTGTTTTTAATGAAATTAATGTTATTTAATGTTAGTTGTTGGCTTGACAGGAAACCATATCTCGTACCTATGAAAAGGGAATCATTCCTACTACCAGAGCTCATGGAATATAAAGAAGATTGAGCTGCATTAGAGAACACGAGGACACACGCGCGCTTGACACGTCTGGACACATATGCTACAAGACATGCGAGCTCTGTACTAAACCGAAGAACAATCCGGTGCACATTTCTGAAGAACACATTGCACGATCTTTAAAGAAGTTCCATTCATGCAATCCTACATTTCATAAGAACACACGATGAATCAAGAGACTGTAGAACACAAGATGAACTACGACACTCTGTTTTTCAACAGAAAAACCAGAGAAGGACTTCGAAGCACTCCTGCTGAATCCAACGAGTCCAGAACTACATTGAAAATCACTAGAGCCATTTCATAACTCTACATCTCTGCTTTGTGATTTATTATTTACTTTTCGAGCAGTGTGTGTCATCTACTGTATTTTTACACACACACTGTCTCCTGCACTGAACTGGAGGACATCAAAATCCTCACTCCAAATCTTACATCTTTTATTTCCCACTGGGATATTGGTAGAGGTCGTGTGTGACCTGAATAGCTGGTTTTCTGTTGCTTTGTTTCCCACATAGAACAGTGGTATAGGTCCCTGTGTGGCCTGGACAGTTTTGTAAACCGTTTTTAATCCCGATCCAAGGTGTGGATCAAATTTACATAATTTTGAGAGGACTAAGTCTCGGCTTGAGACTGATCCTCTTGTTATATCTGATGTGTATCTTTTATTTATGTTTAATGTATACGACCTATAGTATATTTATTCCCCTACTATTACTTTAAAATACAAAATTATTTTAAAGCTACTTTGATAGTTAAATTAGAAAGTGTTTACACTTATTGTAAATCAGTAGATTAGTTTCAAAAGTTAGTTTGATCTTGTGGTTAAACTAACTGAGACCTAATAAATCTTTGAGAAGCTAAGTGAACATTTACAATCTGTATAAATTCACTACAGTTTAACTTATTTTATAAATCGGGGGATTTTAACTAGACGATGTTTTAACAGAAATTTTAATTGGAACTCAATTCACCACCCTCTTGAGTGTCCACTCTGACCAACACCAATTTTAAAAATAAATTTACTATATAATTAAGTAAGAAAAAATAAAATTTCAATGGAAATACATTATTTTTTTACTATTCATCCAAACATGAAATTTCTCATAAAAATTTCAAAAGTTTATGAAAAATAAATTTTGATAAGCAGAATACAAAGAAGTTGTTTTTTTAAATAGGATTTTTAATGGTTTTAAATTTCAACATTAAAAATAGAGCGCTATAAATAGGTAATAAAATTAAATTTAAAAAAAAATACAATTTTTAATCATGAAAATGGATTTATTTTTATATCATGTCTAGAAAACCTAAATTATGAATGTTTAAATGTATATTTAATATATATATATATATATATATATTTCATTAATTTAATCGATCATGAGTTATTTTCTTATTTTTTTATTATAAAACACACATGTGCACATATTAATGTTTTTTACGAAAAAAACATTTCCAATTAATTTTAAAAGGGGTTTACATGTGTAAAAAATACATTCATAATTTATTTAATAATATGCATACCTTCAATTATAATGGATAATATATAATTTTATTATAAGGCCCCAACCTTGAAACAATACTTGAACTCGAGGTAAATCAAGAATTATCATTGAGGATCTTATCATGTTTAGAGTCTTGGAGATTTGGGCCATAAGTATTACATTACATATCAAATAATACAATGTATACACATCTACTCAGTATAAATTTTTTTCATAAAATAAAAAAACTTAAAATAAAACAAGAATTTTTTTCATGATATAAATCATCTTGAATTGTTCCTTTCTCTTACCCTACCTTATACCCCGTGAAAAACATTTCAAAAACATGGGATGATCATAAAAATATTAGTAAGGGTTATAAAATTATTAAAGAAAAAATTAGTTCATCAATACATACAAAACCCATGCTCTTTAATATACCTCATGAAATCATAATATTTATCAACAACAAATAAAAATAATAAATAATAAAGGTAACTTATTTCATCCATATCATACATACATTGTAGATTTTACAACTACATATGGGGTTATGTTTGGAATACCCATCACATTATATTCCCTAAATCTATTTGGAGAAGCATTAATGTTTACCTATGTCACATTACCCAATTCATTGGAGAGCTATCTCGGGATCACCTGCCCTAGGTTTATCCGAAAACAAACCATATTTTGTTTATCACATAACCTCCTGTCAAATAACCAAGTACCATTACATAATAATAACACATAAAAGATCAACATTTCACTCATATACCACAAGAAATTAATTCGTGATTTTGAAATATTCAATCCATTTCCAAAAAAACATTTAAAACATTTAATAAGAAGATTTTTGAATCGAAATGTCTCATATCAATTTGAAACTTTTAACAGAATTAACATTTTAAAACATTAATTTCCATATAGATAAATCCTAAAAACCATTTTTATAACATGTACATTAATGAGAAATATTAATAAGAATAAATCTGTAAAACATTTAAAACAATGTTTTAGTTAAAGAGTCCCTTACCACCTGAGAAAATACATGAATGAAAATAATTATAGAATAACATTTAACAAAGCTTATAATATCCTGAGAATACAAATATACATGATATAATTTTTCAAATGGAAGCAAATACACAATATAAATGTGAATTTTTGTATAAAAACATATAATACTAAATGGAATGTAAATTTATATAAAATCCCATACAAAGATCTTATAAATGACGTGAGAATTTATCAATGGTGTTATAGTGTGTTTCAAGAGTATATCAAAACAAAGGGAGGATAAAATTAAAACATACATACATTAATAGTGATTCCACACATAATATTGGCATAATACAATCAAATAAGTATGCGTAAAACCCAAAGAGTGGAAGTTGAGTTTAGAAATTTACCAAAATTTTCCAGCCTAACAGCATCAAATGAAAATTCAGAATATGAGTTGATGAGGGAGAAAATATTCTCTCACTACATGGACATGAAATTTACAGAAATAACGATATAAAAGAACATATCCCAATATAATAAAATGGAAATTAAAAGACGTAACATAAAATAAGTCTTTGACTAAAAGAGAAGTGGGAAAGGTTACCTTACAAAGATCATTTTTTAAATAAAATAGATCGATTATGTGTATTCACTATAAGAACACATAATTAAATTATAAATACAAGATAATATATCAAAATTAATTTCTCACATAATCGTATCACGACGAGATGTAGAAGATTATCTCAATGAATGGAAATTGGGTTAAGAAGTTCACTTACATTGTGTCCGACTTGACTAGTTCGTTATTTAATTTCCTAAATAATAGACTTGAGTCAATTTATAATTTATTGATAAATTTTTTTTTGTTTATTATTCCTTTTATATCACTTATTACCTTGTAATAAAAATTTGTATATTATTTCAGTTCATATCGAACATTTTGTCGATGTTTGGAATTTGAGTAAAAAAATGAACTTGTTATAATTAAAAATTGTACATGTGGTAAAAAGTCCAATATCTCTAGAATGATAATCATGATTTAGATATCATATATATCATATATATCTAGTATATATTTATTTATAATATTCCATATCATTTGGATATATGAAAATGAACTGCACCATTCATGGAGACGGTAAGTCGTACGTATGCATGGACACTACATTCATTTCTCTTTATCATTTTTTACGGAATGATAACAAAATTATATGTAGGTTAATTATAATTACAGTATAATATCATATTTTATATAGATTACATAAGTTTATTTACACCATCCTTTATACGTTCAATGTATGGCTGGAATAAGTTATATCACTTTGAGGGGGTCGTAGTCCGCACTTCCTCAAATGAAATTGTTTTATTACCCATTACTGAAATCATAAAGTTATTGTATATATGAAAAATAAATAAACATAGAGCCAATATAAATATATTATATATAAAAAATAAATATAGTTCATTCATATTTCCCACCATGAGAGGTGGTACATAAAAATCAAACAATCATCGTTTCGTGAGGCAATAGTTCATCGTCCACAGAAAAAGTATATTTTAAATCCATTAGATGTGGGTATGTGTAAGTGTAGTTTGAGTCCTTCTCACAAAAACAACCTAGTATATTTATTATACTGGTTCTTTTATGTAATCAAAGAAATAGAATATAATAGGGACTGAATAAGTAGAATAATGTAATGGAATTTTAGAGAAGACGCTACCTCTTAAAACGTGTAACTCTCTATGATTTGAGCCCAAAGGGATTTCATTAATTGTATTATGCCCAGAGGAAAGATTCTAGTACTAATATGGTATTATGGGATCTTCTTTTATTAGTGATTTGAAGACCCAATGGGATTTATTGGTGTGTGTAATGGGTTAGAAGTGGTGGCCTTTTATATGACGGGATGAGATCTTTAAGAAAGTTTGAAAGTATTATATTATTATAAAATGATTTTTAGTTTCAAAAGAACCAAAACTAATTAAATTATAATACATTATGTATATAAGTCTAAATAAAATCATCCAATATTAATTGGACATTTTTTGGATTTTTTTAGCCCTTATCGTTTTTATTTAACCTTATTTTACTGTTGTCATTTTATCAAACATTTATCACTTTGAGAATCAAAATAGTTACCAAACCCTGAAAAATAACCAAATAAAGAGTCATTAATAAAATTTTAGACTTATGATAGCTATTTGTATGAATATTACTTTTTTTGAATTTTATATTATTTTATAAAATATTTTCTATTTTAAAACATTAATTTTGTCAATTTTCACACTATTTATATCATGAATTTTTTAAAAAGAAATAAAAACCCAACTGATTCGAACAAACATCATTAATACAAATATAAAATGTAAAAAACATCCAAAAAACTTTGTTTACGACTTCAAAATAAAAAAATAATAAATTTATTTTAATAGTTATAATATCATTTATTTGAATCCTTTATTAACGAATCAATCCCTGCATCACCATTATGTCATAGTGAAATTTATTTATTTAATGTATAAAAATTATGAATAAAATAACATGATGTAATAAATATTCTTATATTTCTAATGACTATTTTTTAGTAAAATATATCACTGTTACAACCCCATATAAAAATTGTTTTACTAAAATATATATGTTTATGTTACATTTTCTTTAACATTAAATTAATTATTATAAATGTCAATTTCACTTACAAGTGGCTCCATGGGGTCCCCAAATCTACCCCAGAATGCCCATGGTCGTACATTTATCATCAAATATGGTTAAGACACGTTTTAGTTTATTTTAATATTATTATAATATTTTTTACACTCATTAACCATATTTACCCTTTAACCATGGAAAATAAAATATTTAATGAAGTTACTATTCATAATGTCTAATAATAAAAGTGAAATATTTACACAATTTATTTCTCATTATTCCAAATATGGAATCCGTTTTTCCAAATTTAAATCATATAATTTTTGGAAAAATAAATTTAAAATTAATTATCATTGTCAAAACCAAAAATCGTGTTTTTAAGAAGTTAAAACTACGAAAAGATTGAGATGTGTTCATGTCCAATTTCAATGTGAAACTACTTTAAATAACCAAAATTGGATTAAATTAATAAAATATAATCTAATTACACTTTAAACACAATTAAATGGATTGTCTAATCAGGTAAATATATCAGATTAATGTGCAGTTTTGAATTGAAATGCTGTATTTTTTACTATTCATCAAAAAATAAACTTGATTAGATAAATAGCAAAAAATTTAAAAAAAGTAAATTTTGAAGTCCCGATTCTAAAAATAAGTTTATTTTGTAAAAGTTACCACATAATAGTGACAAAAACTATATTTCAAAATGGTTCTCCATCATATATCGGTAAATCAACTTTTTAAAGAATATTAGATTATTTCAGGCTTCAAATCGTATTTATTCTTCTTATGAGACTCTAACATTTTATGGATAAAAATAAAGACATTAAATAATAATATTGTAGTTAGTTCTATTAATTCTCACCAATGAAACGTATAGGTATTAACTATCATTTTAAATTATAATTATATTATTCTTTTTTTGATATAACTCAATTTTGTGTGCAACATATGATTTCAAAGAAACCTGTTGTTACATGTTGAGTACTCTATCAGAGCAATTTTTTTATTCAAAATAAAATTAATATCTTATTCATAAATATTAATAGATTTTAAAATGTTTTATTGAATAAATACATGGGTTGTTACATCCTTCCCCCTTTTTCAAATTGTGTCCTCACAATTTTAAAATGGGGCTCGGGAACTTCAATAAATGTCCCACATAAAAAGAGATTCAATAAAACTACCACTTTAAAAGAAAGAATATAAGTACAATGGTCACTCGAGATAACACATACAAGTATTCAATGAAAACATGGATATGTAGGAGAAAAAACAATCATTTTCTGATGATGAGTGACAGAAATCATGATCAGGAGAAAGTTGACCACCAGAAAAACTCAATCTTGTGATAAGTTAAACGATATTTGATTCCCTAATAAGAAAAGTAAACGGGAAATGTTTTTTTAATATACCTATAATTATATTGGGGAATTTATTTTTGATATTGACTAAGGACATAAGGAAATATAAATAATTTTCAATTAGAGATTAATACTTTAATAAGTTTCTACGAAAAACTCATCTTTACTCCAAATGATGAGTAATCAATGTGAATTAGTCACACATGAAGTTCTAAAGTCGACTTCAAGAGAATATCATGACCCAAAAATTATTAACCATATATTTCCCATGTCTTTATTCATTAACCAAAACCAAAAAGTTTTGTACATGATCAGATAATATTCGAAAATGATAATCTTTTATAAAAATAAGTACTACTCTTAATCTCCAAAATTGAAAAAAATACACAGAGATCAACAAAAACTATTAAAGAAAAAAATTTCATTAATATCCTTCAATATAATCCAAACTAAGTTTTAAACCCAATACTCAGAAGAATTTAATCATATAGTCTTCTATTGTAAATCTTAAAATTTTTCTCAAAATAACATCAACTACTCTTAAAGTCTCATACTGAAGTGTAATTAACCAAATCACATATTCTCTATGATAGGTTAATCATTTCAGTAAATAACCCAAATCACCATATATCCACAATATAAACATAGATTCATCCAAAATTAAATTTCAACCATTACTCCACAAATGAAATCCCATTGTATTCTATTTTCCTTAGGCATATAGTGATTCCCCAAAAGGGAGAAAATCTTCCAAAAAAACTGTATCCCTTAATCATTATATCATATTTCTATAATAAGTATATCAATTTGATAAAAAAAAATAAGATACGAAAATCAATATATTATTTACCCTTAAAATCATTTAATTAAACCGAATTATTCATTCCAACCAGGGATTTCGCGTAGTCCAGTGATAGGTGATGCGCCCTTGTCGTCCTTCGGTTGTGGGTTCAATTCATGCGGCCTTTCTGGATGTGACGAGATGTCACCCATCATGAATGTTTTCCCGTTCTATAAAACCCAAAACAACCCTAACATGATTTTACCTCAATGGTTGTCTAATACCTCACATTTTCATCTTCTCTCATAATGACCTAAATATCTTATTTCGTGAAGTCTTAAATATATTAACATTTTTTACCTCCATAAAATAACATTACTCCCAAAGAAATGACATTGTACCTTGATCATGGGGTCCACCTTGTTTCATCTTCATCTTGTTCATGTAGATATATGGTCCATACATTAAAAAAATGATATAGAGATCCTTCAAAATAATCTACTTCCTTTATTCAAATACAAATTTCACAACAAGGGGCATATGACTGTTCACATAAAAAAAGTTTCATACAAAAATAATGAATAACATATAATTTCAAAACACATGATAAAATTGTCTTTTTATAAAACAGTCGGATCGAGTTTGAGTTGAAACATTCAATCAATGGTCCTTTTAATATACCATAGGTACGTGCTGATAGACTACATTTTAAATGAAAATATAAATACATTGCGTAAGGTTCTCCATCTTTTTCACCATTTTCAAAATCATAATATTCTTTAAAATCATGTGATAAGGTAAAACACTTGATAATGACTTGATAAATTTACCTTTCAAGAAAATCAGAGGATATTTAGAAAATAGGATTTCATTAAATACAAACCAAGATCCGTGATGGTATCATGGTATAGAGGAGAATTTTGATATCTAAAAAAATTGCTTGCAAGTGAGTTGTATATTAGAAAATGCTTCAGATTTGTATGGACATGACATCGCAATAATTATTGCAAGCAAGTCATCAAGAAGAAATTTGAATTTTGTTGGAGATCCTCATACTTCCATTTATAATAGACATTCCATCATATGAAAATTTTACAAAATTAGGATTTGTCTTAATGAGTATAGATAGAGACTAACCATGTGTCTAACAAAAACTCGTAATCCTAAAATTTGTCTAAAATGACCTATGATACCAACTATAAGGAACTAGACTTAAAACATTTCTTAAACATGAGTTAAACAAAGATTTAACATTGAGTAAATTTTTAAGTTTAGAGTTTTAGGGAATTAGTCCATAAATATTACATTACATCTCAAATATTAAAAAGTAGACACCTCTACTCAATATCCACTTTTTTCATAAAATAAATACTCTTAAAAAAGAACAAAAAATATTTTTTTGACATAAATATTCCTGAATTAATACTTTATATTAACATTCATTATACCCTATGAAAAACATTTCAAAAACATGGGATAAGAATAAAAATCATGGTAAGGGTTATAAAATAATGAAAGAAAACAATAGTCAAACAATCCATAAAAACATAATATCATTAATATACCTCATGAAATCATAAGATTTATGAATAAAACATTGAAATCATAAATCATAAAGGTATATTATGGAATCCATATCATACTTGCATTGTAAATTTCACAGCTACATAGGGACTTACATTTGTAATACCAATCATAGTATATTCCCCAAATCTCTGAGGAGAAACATTATCCTTTACCGCTATCACGTTACCCAATGAATTGGAGAGCTATCTCGAGATCACCCACCCTAGAATTATTAAGGAACCGTCAATATTTTTTATCACATAACCACTGGTCAAATAACCAAGTACCATTATATAATCATAACACATAAATGATCAACATTTCACTCGTCACTTAGAAGAAATCAATTCAAGATATTGAAATATTCAATCCATTTCCAAAAACATTTAAAACATTTAATAAATATATTTATAAACCAAAATGTCCCAAACCACTTTGAAACATTTAAAGAAATTAAAATTTCAAAACATTAATGTCCATATAATGAAATCCTAAAAATCATTTTGAAAACATGGAAAATAATGAGAAATATTTAGAAGAATAAATCTTTAAAACATTTAAAATAATTTTTTAGTTAATGATTCCATTTCCACTTCATAAAATACATGAATAAAAATAACTACAGAATAACATTAAACTATGCTTATAATAAAATTCCAATATGGAGATTCAAGATATAATATGTCAAAGTGAATTAGATACACCCTGAAAAAGTTAATTGGTGTGTAACAACAAATAAGTCTCAATGGAATGTAAATTTAGGAAAACTCCCTCACAAAGAACTTATAAATGACATAAGAAATTATCAATGGGGTGATTATGTGTTTCAAAAGTATATCCACATAAAGGGAAGTGGAAATTACAAAATAAATAATTAAATAGTGTTTCCACACATAATATTGGCACAATATAATCAAACAAGAATGAGTAATACCCAAAAAGTGGAAGTTGTGTTGACAAATTTTATTACGAAAATTCGCAAGCCAAATGGTGTCTCTTAAAAATTAAGAAAATGAGTTGATGAGAGAGAAAATATTCTCTCATCACATGGACATAAAATTTAAGTAAATAATGATATAAAAAAATATCCCAATATAATAAAATGGAAATTAAAAAAAATAATATAAAATAAGTCTTCGTCTAAAAGATGAGAATGAAGGGTTCCCTAACAAAGATCATTTTGTAAATAAAATAGATAGATTATCTGTATTCACAATAAGAACACATAAATATATTATAAATACAATATAATATATCAAAATTAATTTCTCGCATAATAATTTCATGACAAGAAATATAAGATCAACCCATAGAATGGAAATTTGGTTAAGAAGTTCACATACCTCATGTTCGACTTGACTTGTTCATTCATTAATTTTCTGAATAATAAACATAATTTAATTTATAATTTCATAAAAACCTTTTTCAAGTTTATTATTTCATTTTATATCACTTATTTCCTTGATAAAACAATTATTTAATTATTTGAGTTCATATTGGAAATTTTTTCGGTGTTCGGAATTTGGGTCAAATTTGAGTAAAAAAACTTCTTATAATTACAAATTTTCCATGTTGTCAAAATTCTATTATTTATATAATTATTTTAATGATTTATATATCATATATATCATATATATCCAGTATATAAGTATTTATAATATTCCATATCATTTGGATATATGAAAATGAAATAGACCGTTCATGTAGATGGTAAGTCGTACGTACGCATGAACGCTACTTTCATTTCTTTTTTTCATTTTTAAAGAAATGATAAAGAAAAGATAAATACGTATATTATAATTCCAATATAATATCATATTTTATATAAATTAAATATTTTAATTAATATGATTTTTTATACATTCCACGTATGGAATGAACTAGTCATATCACTTTGAGGGGGCGGTAGTTCGCACTTCCTCAAATTAAATTATTGTTTTTACCCATTATGGAAAGGATAAAGGTATGATATAATTGAAAAAATAAATAAATATAAAGACAATATAAATATAATATATATCACATATAAATACATTTCCATCATAATATTCACCATGAGAGGTGGTACGGAAAAATAAGTCAATCATCGTTTCATGTGGCAGTATTTTTCCATCCACAGAAATAGTATGTTCTAAATCCATTAGATAGAGGTGTGTGTAAGTGTTGTTTAAATACTTTTAATTCAAAAAATATATTACATTTTCTATACTCTTGTTTTTAAGTAATAAAATAAATATAATATAATAAGGAGTGAAGAAGTAGAATAATGAAAAAGAATTTTAGAGAAGACGCTACCTCTTAAAACATGTAACTCTCTTTGATTTGAACCAGAAGGGCATTCTTGAATTTTCTTCTACATAAGATAAGTAATACATGAGGAAGATTGGGATGCTATGATATTATTTGATAAGAGTTTGTATGATCCAACGGGCTTGAGAGGTGTGTGTAATGGGTTAAAGGTGGTGTCCTTTTATAAGAGGGAAGAGGGGCTCTTTAGGAATGCTTGAAAGAATTATTTTATTATAAAAGGTATTTTCAGTTTCCAAATTTTAAAACTCATTAAATTAAAATATAATATTAATATAAGATGATATAAAATCATCCAATAAAAATTTTACAGGTTTTGTATATTTGTTATCCTAATCTTTTTTATTCAACCCTTTTTTACTCTTACAATTTTATAAAGCATTTAACACTTTGAGAACGAAAATAGTATAAAAAACATGAACAATATCCAAATAAAGAGTCAATAATAACATTGTAGGATTATGATAACTAGTTTTCTAAAACATAGATTTTTTTGGAATTTTATTAAATTTAATAAAATATTATATATTTTTTAAAATGTATTATGGAAATTTTTACATTATTAATTTCATAAATTTTATAAAAATTTATAAAACATTATTGATTCGAAAATACATCATTAATAAAAATTTAACAGGTAACTAGAAGCCAAGGAATTCTTTTATTACTTAAATATAACAAAATTAAATTAATTTTAACATTTATATTATCATTTATTTGAATCCTTCATTAATGATGAAATCACTGCATCACCATTGTGTCATAATTAAATTTATTTACATAATTCCTAAAAATTATAAATAAAATACCATGATGTAGGAAATATTTTTTATATTTCTAATTACTATTTATAGTCAAAAATATCACTTATATAATCCCATATAAAAATGGTTTTACTAAAATATATATTTTTATGTTGCATTTTTCATAACTTTGAATTATTTTTTATAAAATGACATTTTCACCTATTATTGGATCAATGGGGTCCTTCAATCAACCTAAGGATTACCTTGGTTAGACATGTATCATCCCATAGGGTTAGGACATGTTTTAGAGTATTTTAAAATTATTATAATATTATTTTTTCACCCTTATTAACAAGATTTACCTTTTGATCATTGCAAATAAAATATTTACTGATTTTAATATTCATAATGTATACAAATTAATGTTAACAATTTTAAAAAATTAGACATATTGATTCCAAATATGAAAACCATTTTTTTGTATTCAAAACATATAAGTTTCAGAAATTTATTTAAAATTAGTTCCCATTGTCAAAACCAAAAAAACATGTTTTTATGAATTAAAAACTACCAAAATATTGACATGTGTTTAAGTCCAATTTCAAAGTGAAATAACATTAAATTAATAAAATTGGATTAAAATATGAAAATATAATATACATAAACTTTAAAACCAATTAAAATAACAACCAATTAATATAAATAAATTAGATTAAACAGTATTTTTGAATTAAAATATTGTATTTTTCACTATTCATCAAAAATGAACACTATCATAAAAATATAAAAAAATTACCCAATGTAAATTTTGATGTAATGATTCAAAATAAGAAATTTATTTTTCCAAATATAACATATAAATGTGAAAAAACTATATTTAAAAAAGGGTTCTGCATCAAAAGGTGGTAAATCAACCTTTTAAAGAATATTAGAGTATTTCATGCTTAAAATCAAATTCATTATTTTATTAAGTATCTAAACATTATTCTATAAAATAAAAAACATTTAATAATCAAATTTTTGTTTTTTATGTTCATTCCCACCAATATAATGTCTAGTTGTTAACTATCATTTAAATTAATAAAAAAAATTCTTTTTTTGTATAACTCTATTTTTTCTGTGATGTGTGATTTCAAAGAAACCTGTTGTTGCGTGTTGAGTATGCTATCTGAAAAAGTGTCATCTTTAAAATAAAATTTATATATTATTCATAAATATTAATAGATATGAAAATGTATTACTATTTAAATACCTAGGTCATTACATTTATTATTTAAATAATTACAACAATAAATGACTTTACAAAAAAACTTAGTGTCGTATGTAACGCAATTTAATCTAGTGTTTCTTGTTGTGTGAGATTAATATAGTGTAGTATGAAACTGAAATATATCATAGAAATAAAATTATTAAAAAATATATTTCATTAGAACCTCATGGTTTCTCATTATACCCCACGTAAAATTAATTTCATCCTCCAAATTCATTGGGTTCATCAATGTTTTAAGATAAGAAACATACTTTCATAGAAACCCACATCACATAAGTTAATACTAAACATATCCAAAAATAATAATGTTATGAAATTAACGAATACCTAATTTAACTCATAAATAGGTTTCTACGGAGGAAATAATATGTGCTTAGTGAAAACAAGTATAGATAATAGAAAACAAACTATGATTTACTGATGGAGATTGATAGAGAACATGTTAAAGATAAGTTAATGATCAAAAAACCATAGAATAAATTAGTCCAAACAGTTAATTGATAGTATTAAAATTCTAGAAATATGGTAAATTTTTATTTAAAAATCCATTTATAATATTTATTTACTTGATTCCATATCAAATATAAAATTCATCCCTATGGTTTTTCATTGATCAATTCTGACTTCATCTCTTTTTCTAAGAAAGGATAAAGTTTAAATTGTATTTCTTGATGAAGTATTGGGTTGTAATACCCATAATGATATGATAAGTCATTCCTTTTTACTCTAGTTATCATTAGAAAAAATTGTTATCCAACATTATACAATATGAAAAAATCATCATATTACAAAACAATAATCTATAAATCCTCATGACATTTTCAATATTAAAAAATTAATAAATGATTACAATTATAATCCTTGTAAAAGATTAAAATCAAAACCTTTAAAAAGACTGTAACTAGATTTCAAAAATAGAATCATCAGTAAACACCCAAACAAAATGATATAGCACTTTCTTGTCACAGACCAAACATGTGAAAACAATTATCATGTATTCTCTTGAAATATGGTAATAACATGAATTACCATAAAACCGTAGTGAAAACATGTATTAGTTCCAAAATTAACACTTTCCCCATACCATAAATAAAAAATTCTATAAAATAAATTCATGATATCCTAAAACAACCTTGTAATCCTATTAGTCCATGGACATCAATACTATCCCACTTATTTATCACAATCAAACATATCTGTATTTCACTGTCCCACTATCATGAACATAATAAGGGTTATCCTCCCCTTTATCCTGTGTTTTCCAAAAAATAAAACCTCAATAACTTTTCATCATAACTAGTACCATTGAGTAAATTCACATAAATCTTTTTGAAAAATCAATAGTGGAATAATACTTAGATTTTTCGGTACTCCTTAATACCATAAAATTACACATACAACATTACTCATTATTTCTATTACATTAATAAAAAATCATTCGTCCAATTAATTATCATACTCAACATCATGAAAAGTGTACACGTGATATTCCCTATTTTTATTGGCTCTCAGAGGTTATCTGCATAAATCATCATCAATGACCATTGGATTTATGGACCAATTAGTATAATGAACATTTTCCATAAACCTGAATAATTAAAGCATGTGGTTTTCATTCGATGTAGTCTTATCAATATTCTATTCTTTGGATATATTCTTCCCATTACATTATAATTCATTTCCCATATGATTTTACATTACACACTAGAATCATTTACCGGTCTACTTAAGACAATCTCTAACATGATACTTTTCTCATTATAAACATAAAGAAAAAATCAACTTCTTTTCTCCATGGTTTTTATGTTTTTGTTTGAACTATTTCTTCCTTTTATTGTGATAACGATTATATAGATATATAAATATAACCTCCATTTTCACCTTGATGGCACATTGGATTAGTTCTTCATAACTAATAATGTCCCTATGGATGAAGCCCTTTCGTGACTTGGTTTTGATCCAATTAAAAATTTATCAGCCTTATTTCTACATTGGATGATAATCCTAGAAGCAAAGATCATAATCCCTATAAACGTTTCTTCATATGTTCACACATATTCATCATCATTTTTATTTAACTATGGAATTACTTTTCCGTTTTCAATTGAATAATATGAGGAATATACATATTGAAAAATAAGATCAAGAAATATTCTCATTCCATGGAGTCAATTTGATCATGTTGCCTTGTATTATTGATAATATTCCACCATTTAACTGATTCATCTTCCAAACTATATATAGAAAAAATTATTTTCTCATGTTTTGTACATTGGAGAATACAAAATATCTTTTCATAAGTACTAGTCTAGTTATCAAATAGTAGTTGATAAAAATTCCCATTGAAAAAGGTGAATATAGCCACATTAAGGACTCAATAGAGTGTTGTTCCCTCCTTTTACCATTGTTTAATCTATCATGATTCATATATTAAGAATTATTTGTGGTAAAAGAAGAATTATTTTTCATTCCTTCCCCCGTAAAGTTCAGTTGTTGAGGAGGAAAATCATTTCATTTCACATCTTATTCATCATTAGTGTGGTTCCATCAGTTTCAATCCACTGACTAAAATGACAAATCATATTCTGAGAAACACAAATCATAGTGATATAACCATATAATAAATGGAAATTACTTATAATATTTCTATCTATGACCCATTTGGATTAATCATAATTATTCATTATTGTTTCAAAAACATTAGAACTGTGAACAATTTATAGAATTATCCGTAGAAATATACCTCAAATATACTTCAAAAAAAATATTGAGGTATATCATTGTAGTTTTCTTATCCTGTTTTCAAATGATTTTCTAAATTGTTTCTCTCATACCAACTATAATAACCCAATATTAACAAACAAAGACATTACATAATTTTTTAGAAATATTTTATACTATACATAAAACAATCCTAACTTTTAAATTAGTGTAATGAATTTGGAAAACAATATAACATTATTATAAATTATTGATCTATATTAAACACCTCTCATAATGTTCTTACCCATATGTATTCCAATATAAAATCATTCTTTATAACCTGAGGGAATAAAACATATGAAAAGGTGAGCCTATATGCCCGATAATGGTAAAAAATTGAGTTATGAATCATAACATAAATAAAAGGGTATAAGATTATTACCATGACATTTAAAAATGAGACACTTCAGTTAAATGATCATAATGTTGATTCATATAAGAAATCCTACAAACTCACAACACATGATTCTTAAAAATAATAACTTTGGCATAAATCATGGGATTATGGAAGACACGCATGAATAGAAAATCATTTCATTAGTATTCAATGATATTTTCCAATAATATCATAGTGTAATGGTTTAAATCTCCAAACCATCATATTAGTAAAGGTTCACTCCCATGTCAACCATGAAAGACAATTTCCTTTACTAAAATGTTTTCAATTCTCTTTCCATTGATATCTGAACTGAGTTAAATCTCAATTTCAGTCATATATAACTCATAAAAAAATATCATTATTCAATTAATTTGAGGTATATATAGGTACCACCCATAAAAAAATTTAAAACTATACATTTTTGTTCCACTTGAACATTTAAAATTCATTATATTAGAACCCATGGAATAAAATGGTTCTCATAAACATCATTCAATCATTACAAAACCCATGGAAATAAAATGGGTTTTATGAATTTCATTCCATCATAAAAATAAATCATCTATAGGTACAATAAGGGTAATATACAGGATAAATTTCCAAAATAAATCACATGTACAGTCAAATAATATTATCATATATGTTAAATAAATTTTAAAGAACACTTGAAAATAATTCTTGGGTAAAATATTATTTCTTATTTGATAAGGTATTATTTACCTAAAATGCCAAGCAATTTTAGAAAAAATATTTCTTTTGAAAATATTCTTGTAAAAATTTAAGGAATGATTTAAGTAAATAGGGAATCAGAAAACTGAATAAATCATTTAATTATGTTTAAATTAAAAAAACATTCATCTCATAATTTTTTCAGAAGTGTCAGAAATTACCTTTTTGAAAAATGATAAAAAGATTCATTTCAAATAGTTAAGTAAAAATTCACACATAAGTAAAAATATTCGTAAAAATTATAGGATAATAGGAAAAATATATTGTATTTTGTTTTAATGAAAATATAGATGGATTATACATATTCCCTGGTAGATACCATCATATAAATAATCCCAAACAATAATGAGATTCTGAAATTTAACCTTACCACTTTATAAAAAAAGAATCATATTCCAAATGAATGAAATAAAATTATATGGACATGAAAACAAAACAATATTAAGGATAATACCCATAATATATATGAATTGGTTTTATATATGCCACATATAATGAAAACATATGGTATAGCACATGTCTTCCATAGAAAAATAAAATCGAGAAAAAAATCACATACTTAAAGTATTGACATCATACATATATTTTGAAAAATAATACATAATAAATATAAGTATATTATAAATATGACACAAAAAATATTCATATATATAATATAACATATGATTTACTTTTGACTTTATGTTACTCTCTTGTTAACAATTCCATATTAAGGTCACGTTTCATGTTATAATTACTTTGTTTTTCGTACATGTTTTGACTTCTTATCTATAGTAATCATAAATAGATCATGATTTGATGATCCCTATAATTATAACCATAATATTAATATCTTATATATATTCAGTATATTTTTATTCATGGTTATTAATTATAGTTATATTTAGAAAATAAAATACATCATTCATGGAGATGGTAGTTCGTACATATGCATAAACACTATTTTCATTTGCATGTCATATTAAAAGAAGGAAAATTATATGATATATAATAATTAGAGAATAATAGTTATGTTATATATAAATATCATATATATTAATTAAATTCATCCTTATTACCTCCCATGTGAAATATTGAAGAAAAATGTATCACATCATATCATGGAGATTATAGGTCGTATGTACACAGGATCAATGTTATTATTATTGAAAAGATAAGATGGTGAAAAAGTAAATAAGATATTATTGTTAGAGAGGTGTCATTATTTCATACATATAATATATAAAATTCAAACCAATAATAATTACCACTTACAAATTATGGTGATGGAGAATAAATTATATCCCTATGTGGAGATAGTAAGTCATTCGTACCCATGAGTGATACTTTCACTTCATGTTCAACGGGAAAGGGGATATATAATGGTTTTTTTATAATCATGATAATATTGAAACATATTTAGTATGATTTATTTTATTATTTTTATGATATATATCATATATATTGATTAGTTATAGAAGATTATAAAAAGAGTGTGATCTTTTATAGCGATTACAACTTCTTCAAAAGGGTTCCCTTAAATATGCCCTAAAAGAAAATAGATTTGATCTTTTTGGAAGAAATGAGACTCTAGATTGTGTATAGGTGGTGGAGAAGAAAATTACCATTATTTTGGTCTATATATAAGATTCAATTTTGAGAAATGAGATGAGGTAGGACGTGTCCTTTTATAATGAAGGTGAGGGGCACAATTTAAATTTCTAAAAATATTAATCTATAATAAATTAAATATCAAAAAAATGCCAATGAATGGAAATTAATCTGTAGATAATTTTTTATTGTCTTCTAATTCTATCCAATAATTGATTTTATACTTTTTTTGTTATCTTAATCCTTATCTTTTTTATTAACCCTTAGTTAACGTTTTTTATGTTTAACTATGGTAACTACATTTTCAATATTAAAAGGTGATTATTTTTACATAGATGGTATCAATTGAACAATAAGTGTTTATTTTACAATATTTAAGACCATAATTTATCATATTTGGAGTTATATTCCATTTTTATGATTTTTAACTAATCTAATTAAATATTATTTTCCTAAAATATTACTAGTGTCAATATTGATAGCATTCATTACATTTATTTTCAGAATATAAATAATCCAATATAACTTATAAAAAATTCATTTATTAATCCTATAATATTACATATTTAACTAAAAAATTATTAGATCATATTATTAATTCACATTATGTTAATTTTAATATATTTAATATCACTTAATTGAGTTTTTCATTTATTTAATAATTCATCCAACATCATTGTGTAATTATTTATGTCAAATATTTCATCACTAAAGAATAAAAATATTTTATCAATTAGTAAATTAACCTTTTATATTTCATATAAATATATATTATATCATATCTATAATATAACCTTATAATAAAAAATATTATAATTATTAAAATGAAGACTGTGAAATTTTGTCACTCAATTTAATTTTCATAATAATTAAGTAATTTTAATTTAAAATTTTTCATTAAATTATTCAGTATATACCCTTATGTGTCAATGGTATAATTAAATTCATGAGTCAACATTTGGGAAAGTTTCAGGGTATTTTTTTAATATTTACAATATTATTTTTAACCTTAATTGTCTGATTTATTCTTAACAGTGTTAACAAAAAATTACTAATGTTATTATTCAAATTTTCCAAAAATAAAAAGTACCTTATAATTAATATATAAATTATTATTCCAAATTTGCAAAATAGTATTCATAATTTAAATCAAATAATATGAAAAAATTAATTTAGAATTAATCCCACAGACGGGATGAAACAATGAGTTGTAAAAGTGAAAAATTCTGAATGATTGAATTGGTTTTATATCCAATATCAATTTAAAATTAGTTATTGTGACCTAAATTATATTAATGGATGTTAAATTTTACATATTATACTTTAAAACTAATTAAACACTTAATATCACCATATAAATAATTTATAAAAAATCAGTTTTTTGTTAATGTTCAATATTTTTCACAATTCATAAAAACATGAAACTTCTTTGAACAATACCAAAATTTAACCCAAAGTAAATTATGATATCTCTAATTAAATGAATAATTTTAATTTTCAAATATAATATATAAAATTTTAAAATATTTTCGTAAAATAAGATCCTATAAAAAGGTTATAAAACTACTTTAAGAAAATATAATTTTTTTTGCATAGATCTGGATTTTTTATAATTTATAGAAAAATTAAAGAATTAATGTCAAAATTAAATTTAATATTATATATATATATATATATTAGATTAATATAGTCCAAATAAATTATTTTATTTATTGGTATAGAACACACTTATGCACATTTCAATGGTTTTTTAAGAAAATTATTTACTTTTAATTTCAAAAGGGTTCTATATTTGTAAACAAGTCATACATAATTTAGTTAATCCTATTAATTCCCTCAATTATAATATATATATAATAATTTTATTTTTAAATAATTACATTAATAATTTTTTTTATAAAAAATTTGTGTTGCATGTAACCTAAGTTAAGCCAATGTTCTATGGAGTGTAACCATAATATACCGCAGCGTGAAATCAAATTAATCAAAGAAAAATTATTATTTAAAAAAATTATTTCATTAAAATCTTTAGGTGTTACAAGAGAACTATAAAATTATTCGGAAATAATCATATTTATTTCCTAGGTTCTTTCCAATAGAAAAAACATAAAGGAAAACATAACTGGAATATCGAGACCTTCCATAACATGAAAATATATAAATGAATTTTGTTGGTCAGAGTGGACACTTAAAAGGGGGGTGAATTGAATTCCAATTAAAACTTTTATTAAAACAATTATGATTAAAATCCCCCAAATTAAATAAAAATTAAACTGTACTGAATTTATAATGATTGTAAGTTTTCAATTAGTTTCTCAAGAGATAGATTATTTCTCAGTAAACTCAATCTGAAGATTAGTTAACTTATGAAACTAACTTACTGGATGACAAATGTTATAAAAACTTGCTAGTTCAACTATCAGAGTTACTTTAAAATAGATTTATATTTAAAGTACTTAGCAGCGGAATATTAAATATAGTTTAAAACAAAATAAATAATAACAATAGATATAACCAAGAGGTTCAGTCTCAATCTGAGACTTAGTCCCCTCAAATAGTTTATATAAACTTTGATCCACACCCTGAATCGGGGTTAACAACTGTAAAAAGACTATCCAGGTCCTCTGACCTCTACCACAGTTCTACATGGGAAACAAAACAATAGCACATAGGCTATCCAGGTCACACTTTACCTCTACCACTATCCACAGTGGGAAACAATAGTATAGGGAAAACATTGTGTGAGGATTTAGAAATCCTTCAATTTATCCCAAGAGACAGTGTGTGTATGGAATATATAGAGTATACACATTGCTTAAAAAGTAAGTAAAATAATCACTAAGAGAGAGTAGATATGAGTTTTAGAATTCTATAGTGATTTGAAGTGCAGCTCTAGACTCCTTTTGATTAATTAGAAATTCTTCTGAGTCCTTCTCTAGTTTTTTTTCTAAAAACACAGTGTCGTTTCCTTCCCTAACATTCAAGTTCAGTTTGATCAGCTTGAGTGCATGAAGAGATCGTTGTAGTTAATCACTCCTTTACTGAATTTCATCTTGTGTTATCTTCTTGTATGAATGGTCTCGTGTATTTCCAGTGTTCTTCAAGTAAGAGAGTATAAGGATGTATCCTCTCTATTGTGTATATGCATCTCTCTTCTAGTTTCTTTAGAGGTTCCCTTTTATATCTTCAGCTCCAGAAATTGTAATGGTTACCCTTTTACAGGTACAAGGTACAATTCTTTAAATTCCAACCACTATCATTAATTAATATCAGGTGAATTAAAATCATCAAATATGATCGTTGCTAAATAAACAAATAGAAATAGAGTTTAGAGAAATGGTGACTAGTTTCCATCGGTAGCTCTTAGTATCAGTGATCATGTATTGGTAGTTCTTCTATATCGGTAGTTGTTACCCTTTATAATGGTAGATCAATGTATCGGTAGCTCTTTCTATTGGTAGAACTTTTATATCGGTAGACTATATATCAGCAGACTTGTATCAGTAGACACTGTCTTTCTGTATCAATGGACTTCGTATCGGTAGTTGTCTGCCTGTCTGTTTGTATCGGTATCCTATATCAGTAACAATGTACCAGTGACCTTGTGTCACATGAATCTTGGTCTATCAGTGACCTTTACTTATCGGTAGAATATGTACCGGTAGGTCTGTATCATTCAACTTGTGCATACCAGTAGACTTATTTTATCGGTAGCTGTTATGCATATCGGTGACCTTATCTTTATCAGTAGACTTCTGTACCGGTTTACTTAGCTTTATCAGTAGCTATGTAACTGTTTGTCTATATCAGTATCTATGTGCATACCGGTGGACTTACGCATACCAGTGGACTTAACACTTATCTTTTCTATGCGAAACATATCCAGATCAAGTTAGAATTGTTTCAAAGTATGTATAAA
The DNA here is from genome assembly GCA_963277665.1 of Viscum album. NCBI lineage: Eukaryota > Viridiplantae > Streptophyta > Magnoliopsida > Santalales > Viscaceae > Viscum > Viscum album. The sequence goes on along the minus strand of OY728132.1, from coordinate 294,879,365 downwards.
CATAGATAAACATTGATTAACATATTCCAATGATTATTTTGATATTTTTATCAACTTAATAGTAGGATGTCTTATATTGAAAGAATTAATATATAGATAATCATTATTTGGTATTATCAAAGAATATTGAAACATAATTGAGATTATCAAAACACGTAAGGTCAATAATATTACCCTTTTTGATAATAACAACTAATAAAATAATCATTAATGTATCATTATAAAAGACAATGGGTCTTATTTCTCAGTTTGAGAAATGAAATTTTCAAATTAGAGATTTTAAAACTATCAGAGGATATAGTATTAAAAGAAATTGTATTAGAGGTAACAAATGTATTAGAATTATAATACAAATGTATCAGAGAATAGAGTAGCACATGCAAATGTATCAGAGGTATGAAACAACTGTATCAGAGATATATAACAAATGTATCAAATATTAAAGTATAAAACAAATGTACGAGAGAGAAGTGTATTATGCACATAAAATATAATGATTCTTCATATCAGTTCTCCCCCTTTTTAATATTTCTTCCTCGTTATATTATTTATCCCCCTTTGTGATTAGAAAAAAGTGAGATAGAAAGGAAATACATGTAAAGAGAAGTAACATAAGGTAAAAGGGATAATGAAAGTATGTATATATTTCTTGAGGAAAAAATATATAGAAATATAGAGGTGAACCAAAAGAATACAAGTGATTACCATTAAAGGTCTTAGCCACTAATCAATCCACCTCCTAAATTTCCACTTTGGATTTGGTCTTGGGGTCGGAGTTAGACTCTGGCTGGCTGGATTTAGTATAAGGATTAGGAATTCCAGAAATCACGACTAGTGATTGAGCAAAAATGTCTATTCCTGGCCTATAGTGGGTACCTCTCTATGTGATCATAGGAGTGAGACTCCAGATTGCATGGACTGGAGTCATATGAGGAATGGAGGTAGACTGAGTAGAGGTAGGTAGAACTAGAGGTGCAATGATATGAGTACTTTATACATGAAAAAAGGCAGCAACATATTCATAAATACCATAATGATTCCTCCTCTTCTTTCTATAGAAGAAATGAAGTCATATTTATTCTCCATAAACTTTTCTAGAGTAGGAGTCAACTCTCTGAGCTTGATTACTTATTCTTTGAATGCTTGAGTGGTTGGGGGTATATTTATGTTTTCTAACATAAGTTTGAAATGGTTGTTGAGCTGATACTTGAATAAACCCTTTGGAAGTAGTAATCCAATTTGTCATTTACTTCTTTCTGAGAAGCAGTGGCCTATCTCAAAAAATTATGATCAATTTTCATTATATCCATAGTGGTATTCACCACTTGGGTCAAGGAATTAGAGTCTACAGAGCCACCGGTAGAAGACTGTCTAAGATCATCTCTCATCACTGCTCGAAACTGATCAACATCTATAGAAGCACTGGATGAAGCAAGAGGTTTGATAGTGAATTCAACAGTCTCCTTGAATGATTGGGTTAAGATTATTATCAGCTTCTGGACAACAAAATCTTGAGTTCTCATATGCTCTTTGACTGACATCTTAAAATATTCAAAGACATCCACAAATTTTCTTACTACACCTTTAATGTAATTGATATCAGCATTCATTTGAGCTTGAGAACTACTCAAGGAAGTCAGAGAAGCAACATACTACTTCAAGGAAACAATGGATCCTATCCAGCTCTCAATATATGTATGACATACTCTGATCTCATTCATCATCTCTGTCATAGTGGTTGACATAGTACATCCAAGATAGAGTTAAAAAGAACTTTTCATTTTGATTACCTCTTCAACAAAATATATCTTTAAATCTGCAACAGATGCATTCCATGTCTCCTTCAACTCATCCTTTAAAGACTCAAGATCAGCCTTAGTAACCAGATTGTCAATAACAACTACAGGTGATCTTTCTAACACAAAACTATCCACGGAGTCATTCATAATAGATTGAATGGATAATATCAATGAGGATTCCATTCTTCTTATCTCTTTCACAAAATAGGTCTTAATATTAGACTTCAACTGGTCTATATCACCATTCCTTACCACATCCTCAGGTAAAAACTCAGAAAATATTATAGTTAACTTGTGGTCTATTCATGGGTGTCTCATCTTCAGAATCTGGATAGTCCAACCCACAAAGCTAAAAACCTGGGTCTTCTTCCCAATCTTTAATTCCATCATCTACTGAAACATTTCCACGTCTAGTTGGATGCTCCCCCTCAATTTGTGAATTCTCATGTATATGTAAGGCAACAACACCCTAAGAAGCTCAGTCTTCCTCACAAGAGTCTTCCACAACCATCTCCATATATCCAAAAACCGGAGGCTCCTCAAGAATAGGATCATGTCTATGTACTTCATCAAGAACATCCTCTGGCACAATAATACTTCCAATCAATGGACTCAAACTCAAGGTGGCAGAAGCAGATGCTTCAGTTTCAGATCCTTCTTCTTCCTTATTCTCTGGAGCAGTCTGGTCTTCCTCATTAATAGGTGCTTCTTCATTTCTCCCTTCCAAGACTATTTCCATTCCAGTTGATACAATTTAAGCAACAAGACTTGGAGGTAATTCTGGATCCCTTCCATCGGCAACAGAGGTATCCTCTTCATCAGCATCATCACTATACTGAGGTTCCTCATCATCAGATCCTAGACCTTGATGACTAACATCCTTAGGCCTAGAAGGATGATCCACAGGATTAAAAATATCATATAGCTTCTTATCTTCATTGGCCCATTCTCCTCTTCATGGATTCCAATTTATCTTCATGTACTTACAAACTATTCTTGTGATGCAAAAAATGTTCCTTACCACTACTGTCTCATCTTGATACTCAGCTACACCCTTTACTTTGATCATAACCAAAATTAACTTTGCAAATAATAAATCATTGGACATTGAATTGGGCATGGTCATATCCTCATTCTGAGTCATTAACTGTCTACACAGATTCACTTTAACACCATGTCTTAACAGATGCAACAAATAAATATCTTGATATTTTAGATTTGAAACTTCCCTTCTTCTTGGACTTAGCACATGTTGGATGAACTTGAAAAGTAACCGGTTCTCTCCATCCATTTCTGCAGAAACCAATTTTATTGGTGTACTATATCCTCTTAAGTTTTCCAAGGTATCTTCATATTCAAATATTTCACTGGTAGGAGGTACTGATATAGAGTAATATCCAAAAAAATTCTTCATTTGGGACTTTCAAGCATTCAGCCCATTCAGTAGAGGAAAAAGATATCATTCTGCCATTCACTACCTATATCATCCTATTCTTGGCATTAGATTTTTCAAAATGAACAAACTCATATAACTCTTTTACAATATTCGGATAATAAGTACAATTGTTGTTCGAGAAGCATTCTACCCATTTTTTATCTTCTAGTACTTCCAGAACTAAAGATTTACTGGACATCAACCATTCCACCCACAACTCTTTCTCAACTACTATATCCCTTGGTCAAGATGCATATTTGTTGGTTTCTTCACTTCGCTTACACCACTAGACTCTCCTTTCAGTCTCTTGGCATTTGGCTCATCATCCTTCTCACTGACTGATGGTATCTTTACTCTTTCCATTTTGCGAATCGCGAGGCTTATGGTTCGAAGATTTTGGAGCAAATTCTTGAAGGTAAAGGGTTCAAGGTGGATTGAGAGAGTTAGGATCATATGTTTTATCATTTAGGAATCACAAAAAAAATAAATAAAATATAATAAGTAAAATATAAATGATACAGATTCTGGCGGCTAAAGATACAGAAGTTTAAAAATAGTGTAATCCTAATGGTAGGGTATATCGGTGAGGATTCCTAACAGTGAGGTCCACTTACAGTGAGGTATAGCGGTGAGGTTCATACCAGTGAGGTATAAAAGTGAGGTTTATAACGTTGAGGTTTCTAACGGTGAGCCTGCTAATGGTGAGGTTTCTAATGGTGTGGTTTCTAAAGGTGATGTTTCTAACGGTGAGGTTTCTAACGGTGAGGTTTCTAACGGTGAGGTTTCTAACGGTGAGGTTTCTAACTGTGAGGTTTCTAACGGTGAGGATTCTGACGGTGAGGATTCTAACAGTGACTTTTCTAAGGGTGAGGTTTCTAACAGTGAGGATTCTAACAGTGAGGTTTCTTAACGGTGAGGTTTCTAATGGTGAGGTTTGGCTAAACAGATTCTATCATTCCTAACTCATGTCTACTGTTACTTAACCTATCCGAACTTAAAAGCTTGGTGAAAATGTCATCTAATTGATGTTTAGTACCTATAAATTCAATAGTAATATCACCCTTTTGGTAATGATCTCTTAAAAAATGGTGCCTTACATCAATGTGTTTGGTCCTAGAGTGAGACACAGGATTCTTAGAGATATTAATAGCACTAGTGTTATCACAATTTATAGATACATGTCTAAACTGATATCCATATTCCAAAAAAGTATGTTTCATCCACAGAAGTTGTGCACATCAACTACCTACAGCAATGTACTCTGATTCAATAGTAGACAATGCAACATAGTTCTGTTTTTTTCTACACTAAGATACTAGGGACATACCAAGAATATGACATGTTCTAGAAGTTCTTTTTCTATCTAACTTGCAACCAGTAAAGTCATCATCTGAATAATTTATTAAATAAAAAGATTGTCCTTTTGGATAAAAAAATCCTTAGTTAGTAGTATGTTTAAAATATTTGAAAATTCTTTTAACAGTAAGTAAATGAGATTCTTTAGGATTAGCTTGAAATCTTGCAAACATACACACACTAAACATAATATCTGGTCGACTCGCAGTAAGATAAAGAAGACTCCCAATCATACCTTTGTATTTGGTTTGATCCACTGGTTTTCTAGTTTCATTAGCATCCAATTTACAAATAGTTCTCATAGGTGTATCACATTCCTTAATACTATCTAAACCAAAACATTTTAAAATATCATTTGTATATTTACTTTGATTTAAAATAATACCATTTTTATTTTGAAAAACTTGAAATCCAAGGAAGTATTTGAGTTCTCCCACTAAAATCATTTCAAATTCATTTTGCATACTCTTTGAAAAATAAATACACAAAGAATTTTTAAAGGATCCAAAAATAATATCATCAACATAGATTTGAACTATAAAAACATCTTTGGAAATTCTTTTAATAAAGAGAGTTGGATCATCAATCCCTTTAGAAAAACCTTTTAAAATAAGAAAATTACTAAGTCTATCATACCATGCTCGTGGGGATTGTTTCAAACCATATAAAGCATTAGAGAGATTAAAAACTCGATTTGGAAGATAAGGATTAATAAATCCAGTTGGTTGTTCAACAAAAACTTCTTCAATTATAAATCCATATATAAAAGCACTATTAAAATCCATTTGATATAACTTGAAATTCAGATGAGCATCATAGGCAAGTAGAATCCTAATTGCTTCTAATCTTGCTACAGGTGCAAAGGTTTCCTCATAGTATATTCCTTCCTCTAGACTATATCCTTGTGCAACTGGCCTTGCTTTGTTTCTAACTATGTTTCATGACTCATCAACTTTATTTCTAAAAACCCATTTAGTGCCTATTGTTAAAGTTTCCTTAGTTCTGTCAATTAATTCCCAAGATTTTTTTTTCAAATTGATTTAGTTCTTCTTGCATAGCCATAACCCAAAATTCATTATTGATTGGATCATTGAAATTTTTAGGTTCTAACTATGAAATAAAGTATTAATGTTCAACCTTATTTCTAAGATAAGATCTAGTATTTGTCTCTATATCAAGATTACCAACAACAGTATATAAATGATGATTATTTAGAATCCTAGTTGATCTAGTAATGGTAGGACTAGAAAATTCAGGTTCTTCCCTAGGTTCGGGTTTACTAGGACCAGATTCTGGAATATGTCCAGAACTGTTTGTCTTTACAATAGGTTTATTTATTTTATCATTAAGGTCCAGAACAAATAGATCTTCTTTAGGATTTTCAAGAGAAGACTTAGGATCATGTGGATCAGTTTCATCAAATTTGATGTGACCAGATTCTTCCACGAATTTGGTTCTTTTATTAAAGATTCTATAATATTTACTGGTTATAGAGTATCCTAGAAAGATTCCATCATCACTTTTATAGGAAAACTTGTCAATATTATCCTTAGTATTAAGAATAAATACTTTGCAACCAAAACCTCTAAAGTAACTAACTTTAGGCTTCTTATTATTTCATAGTTCATAAGGAGTCTTCTTAAAAACACGTCTAATAAATACTCTATTTATAATATAACAAGTTGTAATCACAGCTTCAAACCAGAAATAAACATGTCAATCATACTCATTAAGCATAGTTCTTGCAATTTCTTGAAGAGTTTTATTTCTTCTTTCTACTACACCATTCTGTTGAGGTGTCCTAGGGGTAGAAATGTTATGACTATAGCCATTGTGTGAGCAGTCAGATTAAAACTCATGATTTTTAAACTCACGGCCATGATCACTTCTCAGGTTCTTAATCGTAAGTCCATTAAGGATCTCTACACACTTGGAGTATTTAATCAAGTAAGATCAAGCTTCACTTTTTTGAGCAAAAAATTATACCCAAGTTTATCTAGAAAAGTCATCTACTAAGACATAGACATAGTGCTTCCTATTTAAACTAGAAACTCTAGAAGGTCCAAACGAGTCCATGTGAACCAAATATAAAGGTTGAGAGGTTGAAACTTATTTCTTTAATTTGAATGAAACTTTGTGTTGCTTTTCCTTTTGACAGGGAGTACAAACATTGTCTGATGGGAATTTTAGTTGAGGTTGGTCTCTAACTAAATTCTTCCTAGTCAATTTTCTAATTGAATGAATGTGGAGATGTCTTAATATTCTGTGACATAGCCAAGACTCATTATAAAAATAATTTAATAATGTAATGTTTTATTTAGCCAAATAATTAAAATGAACTATATAAACATTTTCATTTATTAGGGTATAAAATACTAAAACATTTTTAGAATTAAAAACATTACAAGCATCATTTTCAAATTTAACATTGAAACCATCATCACACAACTGAGAAATACTTAACAGGTTGTATTTTAATCCATCAAAAAATAATACTTTAGAAATTAAAACTGAATCAGTGTTACCAATTTGGCCTAAGATGATGATTTTTCATTTTGAATTATCACCAAAGGTGACCTGTGCTCCATCAACCTTGATTAAACTCTTGAAACATGAGTAATCTCCAGTTATATGTCTTGAACATCCACTTTCTAAGTACCATATCATTTTTTAGGAACTATTCAAGAAAGTTTCCTAAAAAAAGGTTTAAACAGAAAATGATTTTCATACCCAGATTTTCTTAGGTCTAGACAGGTCAGCAAGAAAGGCTTTAGGTAACCAGATTTGTCTTATGGATCTCATATAATTTACAGAATCAATATATTTTTAAAGATAAACTTTATTTGATCTATAGATATGTGAATAACTAGTTGAAGCATATGAATTTCCAGAACTAGTAGCATTCTGTCCAGATTTAGGAATAAATCTAGTTTTAGTAATCGATCTCTGTGCAGGCTGATAGCCTATTCTAGTGGTATATTTTGGTGCCACTTTTTTACCTAAAATTCGTTTAAGTGTTTCTTTTCTATTTGTGAATTTATCCAAATCCTTCCTTAATTTCTCATTAAACAATTTTCGTTTAGTATTTTCCTTGAGTAATTGAGCAGTCTTTTCCTATTCTATATCATGTGCAGATTTAACAGAGCTGGTCAAAGCATTCTGTTTCTTTAAGGTCTTATACTTTTCCTTCAATTCATTAAAGTTTTCATCTAGAATATTACAATATTAAAATAATTTTTCACTAGACATATATTCAAATTCAGAATCATCTCCAGAATAATAAGAATTTAAAGTAGGAGTATCCAATGTTATCTCATATGTGTTTGTCATGAAACGCATGTTAGATTTTTGAGATTGTTCATCGTGAGTGGAATCAGAATCACATGAACTGTCTTCTGAAGCACTCCCATTTTCTTTCATATCTTACATATTTTCCTTGTAGTCATATTTCTTCATGAACTTTAACTTAGGATAGCCAGCCTTAATGTGTCCTTTCCTTTTGCATTCATAGCACACTATCTCATCATCCTTATCAGCTTTCTTCCAATTTTTCTTCCAATTACCTAGTTGGTCATACTTTCCTTTGTAGTTTGATTTTCTGAAAAAAAAAATCTTCCTATATAATTTCATTATTCTCCCAGATATTTGAGCAATCTCTTCATCATTATCAGAATCTGAACTTCCACTTGTTGAGCTTTCAGTAGGTATGTGAGCTTTCTTCTTTTCCTTTCTCTTTGAGGCAGTAGACTTAAATGCCACTGACTTCCTCTTTGGTTTATCATCTTCCTCTTTTTTTCCTTTTAGTTCTTCTTCACACATCATCAACTTACCAATCAGCTCTTTAACAGGTAGGGACCTTATGTCACACGATTCTCTTATTGAGACTGATGTACCTCTCCATCGTTCTGGTATACATCTTAGTATCCTCATGATTTCCTCTTTTGCAGGAACATCTTTTGCTAATGAGCTCATTGTATTTACAATTTCATTGAAACTGAGATACATGTTAGAAATAGGTTTATCGGCTTTATTTTAAAATTATCAAAATTAATAGTGTAGGTGATCAATATTATTTCTTTAACATTGTTTTTTCCCTCATGAGAAATAGCCAAAGTATCCTAAATGACCTAAGCAATTTTACAAGAAAATATTTGATTAAATTCTACATCTCCTGAAGCATAATACTGGGAATTCATTTCTTTTAAATTAATATTGTAATCCATTTTAGTAGGTTTATCCCAAGTAGTTCTTTCAGTTTATGGAATCTTATACTGAGTCTCTATAGTAGTCCAGATATCAAATCCCATACTTTCAAAATGAATTTTCATTTTCAGTTTCCATTGGGCATAATTAACACCATTAAAGAAAGGTGGCATGTTGGTAGTAGAAAGTTCTAATCTATTATCCATAATTATATTTTAGAAATATATTTAAAGAGATAAAATTTAGAACTAATAGAAATTTAAGATCTTTAAGAAACAACTAAAATCATAGTTGAAAAACAGAGTATTTAAAAATCCTTTATTAATAAACAAACGACCCTCTGATACCAAATGTTGGTCGGAGTGGACACTCAAGATGGGGGGGGAATTGAGTTCCAATTAAAATTTATGTTAAAAACTTTATGATTCAAATCCCGCAAATTAAATAAATATTAAAATATAGTAAATTTATAAAGATTGTAAGTTTTCAATAGTTTCTGAAAAGATTGATTATTTCTCAGTTACCTCAATCTGAAGATTAGTTAACTTTTGAAACTAACTTACTGACTGAAAAAGGTTATAAACATTTGCTATTTCAACTATCAGAGTTACTTTAAAATAGATTTATATTTAAATTAATTAGAAGCGGAATATTAAATATAGTTTAAAACAAAATAAATAAGAACAGCAGATATAACCAAGAGGTTTAGTCCCAAGATGAGACTTAGTCCTCTCAAATAGTTTATATAATAATTTATCCACACCCTAGATCAGGGTTAAGAATAGTAAAAAGATAGTCCAGGTCCTCTGACCTCTACCATAGTTCTATGTGGGAAACAAAACTATAGCACACATACTATCCAGGTCACACTCGACCTCTACCACTATCCACAGTGGGATACAAGAGTATAAGTAAAAGATTGTGTGAGGATTTATAAATCATTCAGTTTAGCGCAGAAGATAGTGTGTGTATGGAATATACATAGTATACTCACTACTCAAAAATTTAGAAAAATAATCACTAAGAGAGAGTAGATATGAGATTAAGAATTCTCTAGTGATTGGAAGTGCAGCTCTGGACTCCTTTTGATTAATCAGAAATGCTTCTGAGTCCTTCTCTGGTTTTTGTCAAAAAATAGAGTGTCGTTTTCTTCCTTGACTTTCAGGTTCATTTTTGATGACCTTGAGTAAATGAAGAGATCGTTTTAGTTTTCACTCCTTTAATAAAGTTCATCTTGTGTTATCTTCTTGTATTAATGGCCTCGTGTATGTCCATTGTTCTTCATGTAAGAGAGTGTAAGGATGTCACCTCTATATTGTGTATATGAGTCTCTCTTCTGGTTGCTTTAGAGGTTCAATTTTATATCATCAGCTCCGGCAATGGGAATGATTATCTTTTTACAGGTATGAGTTATGGTTCCTTAAATTCCAACCACTATCATTAATTAATAGCAGGTGCATTAAAATCATCAAATAAGATCGTTACTAAATAAAAAATAGAAATAGAGTTTAGAGAAATGGTGTATGTTTCCATCGGTAGCTCTTAGTATCAGTGAGCTTGTATCGGTAGTTATTCTATATCGGTATCCATTACCCGTTATAACGGTAGCTCTATATATCAGTATCTCTTTCTATCAGTAGCTCTTTTATATTGGTAGACTATGTATCAGCAGAATTGTATCGGTAGCCTTTGCCTTTCTGTATCAGTGGAATTCGTATCGGTAGCTGTCTGCCTATCTATTTGTATCGGTAGCCTGTATTGGTAACTATGTACCAGTGACCTTGTGTCATAGGTAGCTTGGTCTATCAGTGACCTTTACTTATCGGTAGACTATGTACCGGTAAGTCTGTATCAGTCGACATGTGCATACCAGTAGACTTATTCTATCGGTAGTTGTTATGCATATCAGTGACCATATCCATATCAGTAGACTTCTGTACTGGTGTACTTAGATTTATCAATAGTTGTGTAACTGTTTTTCTGTATCAGTAGCTATGTGCATACCGGTGGACTTACGTATACCAGTGGACTTAACACTTATCTGTTCTATGCAAAACATATCCAGATCGAGTTACAATTATTTCAAAGTATTTATAAACATTGATAAACATTGATTAACATATTCCAATGATTATTTTGATATTTTTATCAACTTAATAGTTTTATGTCATAGATTGAAAGAATTAATATATAGATAAACATTATTTGGGATTATCAAAGCATATTGAAACATAATTGTGATTATCAAAATAGGTGAGGTCAACAAATTTGAATATAATATATCAAATAATGAAAAATAAAACAAGGAATCAATCATTAATATAGCTCAAATAGATGATTCGCCCTCTTCATCATAACCTGGAACCTGGTCTAATACATAAATTGTGTCTATGTTAGGTCTACAACCCTGCCCATGAGCTATTTTATATTCTTTTGTTTAATAATTCTATAGATTATTTCACCTATTAAGAATTTAATAAAGCCACATCATTTCCTAACCCCCAAGATCAGACCCTCAATATATTAAAATGAAATAATTAAGGGTTACCAATCATTAAACATCGAAAAATATCTTATATAGTGATCATACAGGTCTTATTCCACTTCCCCTTTCATCCATAATTACAGAATCCAACCAAACTCCCTTGTCTAAAGGGTATTTAAGAAAATTTGGGTAACTCTGTTTTGTTCATCCATTCTTGAAAATGAACTATTACTTCTTATTAAATATTTTAAAATGGTTTACTATGACTCTACTAGAGATTCCATTCATCAGTTCACTGATGGTCAGAATGAGGATAGATTCACTATCTTCAAACATGCCCTTCTTGATTGTAAGATCCTTGGGGAGTACTCTATTGTATGTTGTTAGGAATTTGTTCTTAAAATGAATAGTAAATTAATATTTTAAACTAATAATGAAGTTACATGACATATGTTCGTTATTTTAATCCAACATTATTTGAAAATAAATAATATAATTAATGGATGTAGAATGAGTAGATACCGATATCTTTCATTATTGATACCCCAAAACCACCAATTATTGACCCAGATTTATTGTATCAAGGGAAAAATACTTTTAAAAAATGACCTAAATGGTTATCAATGTAATAAACTCTTGTATTCTATCCAAATTATACTTCATCCACCACATCTAAACAAGAACCTAAATCTTAATATTCACTAGTTTTACCCATCAATTATTTTGAGTCTCCTCGTGGTTAATGATTCATTCTATGATTTCTATCTATTTATTTTTATCTTGAGGGACATCAGATCCCAATATGGCTATGGGATACTCTAGTTAAAAATTAAAGAATAATTTACTATATTTATACCTCCCTAATGGTTTCCATCACTCTAAGCTAGCACTTTTGAAAAAGACACAGGGATAAAGTTTTTTTACAACAAGTATTTCAAGACTGTATAAGAGATAATTCTAAACTCTATTATCAAGAAGGTCTTGTGGAATGACATAGTAATCCTACATAGAGAGTTTATTCATTCTTATGTACCAAAGTTGTCCCATATGTCATATTTGTGGTGAAGTAATCTAAAAATATAAAATGAATGCATGGAAATGCATTAAATTTCTTAATGTGATGACCTTTATGAATTTTACATGGAGAAATAAATATCACTATAGGAAAACTCATCCTATGAATTTACCCAAATCTACCAGGAATTAACCCTTTAGTACTAGAGGGTTCCGAATCCATGTATTACATATCTAAATGTTAGTAAAAGTAATAAAAATATAATAAAACATAACATACTCATGTTCAAATAATTGAAATCGACTCACTAAATTATTACAAAATAATGAACCAAAATATTGTGAATTAATAAATTAAATTTCTATGTAAAAATGAAATATGTATATTACTTTATTGAACTATGTTTCTTGTCATGATTCATTAGTGAACTCAAATCAAATAAGTTTTAATAGAACAACATCACTCATAATCAACATGAAACAATAATATCATAACATTTAAAATAAAAACAACAATTCGTAACTCATAAGTCTATTACCCATGAGTTGTATGAGAATATGTGCGACTACACTATCTTAGTTCTACCAAATATTCTCTTTTCTAAAATTCTTAAAAATAATTAAAATTAGATTAAATCAAACCTCCTCAATATGATACTAAAATATCATAACATTTAAAATAAATCCCATAATTGGTAACTCAGAGTTCTATTACCCATGATCTATATAAGAAGATCTGTGACTCCCCTTTCTAAGTTCCACCCAACATATCTCCTTTATTACATTCCTAAAATAGTTAAAATTCGGTTAAATGAATCCTCCTCTCATGCCACTATTTCATGTACCTACCAAATTCACATAGTTTGATAAGGAGTTCTACATGACCTCATTCAAGTATCCACATGCAAAATAGGATTTCTACTAGTGATGAGGGTTTTAATGTTTCTATGGGGAGAATATTCTCTCTATAAAAAACATCACGCATTAAAATAAGAAAAATCAAAAATAAAACTCTTAGACGACATAATGGATACTAAAATAATTTCATCATTCTATAATAAAATGTCGTACATGTCACAATAAATAAACAAAAAAACATTTGTTTTAATTCAAAAAATGAATGATAATGATTAAAAAAAGACATGTAGTATATAAATAATCATGTTTCCTTCCTCCCATTTCCCCTTCCTCAAAGCTCCACAATTTGAGCTCCCTAACACAGGGCCCCTACCCTTATCTGGAAAGCTCGGATTGAAATATCCATAGGGAAGAAGATTGCAAAACTGGTTGTGATTATAAACCAAGTACATCAAAGATAATGTCTCCTTATAATAACTAAAAATATATATATAATTTTATTCAATGACAATATGGTAAATAAAAAAAAATCGAGTAATCTTGTGCTCAACAGGTTACCTAACATCATATCTCAACCTTCATTGACACCATAATAGAATGAAATTTTTAGACCACTGAACATTTTTTATGTTACCCCTTTAATTATAAATTCCACACACTAATTCAACAGAAATTCATCTCAATCTCTTCACATGTTTATTCCTTTTCAATATGAGGGTAGATACACCTCAAATGCTTGAATCCATTAAAACTAAAATCATGTGAATGAATATTCCTCAATAATAAAATGATCTATATATTCTAAATCTCTGACCTATTTTTATATTGCATGGTCGATAACACATCAGGTTACCACCATAGGTTAATATTCCAAAAAACATTCCACCCAGTGACACAGCTATCGTACACATCATCTATTACGCCCCTTTAAATATCCAACTAGCCATTCCAGAGAAACCTAGTCATCTTGATATATTTAGAAGGGTTTTGATGGTTATAATGATTTTAAAACACAAGTGATAATATAAAAATTCATAAACATGTCATATGGGGAATGGTTTCTATATACCATGTAGATATTCACCTATAAGGAAAATTATATCAATCCACAATGTGTCACATCAAAAAAAGACTTATAGATACACACACAAAAAAATTAATTTCATAAAATAGAATTGAAATATTAATTCCATTAAAATGAAATGAAATCCATGTACTAGTTTTATCAATAAAAACATCAATTCCTAACACTTTAATAATCACCACACTACAGAAACATTTTTCCACGTCATTTTTTAAATCATATTAACCTATGGTTTTAACAAATGTTTATAAAGGTGATGTTAAAAAATTGGATTTCATCATTAGATCTACAAAATGATGTCGAGGCCCCAAGAAAAATTGTTATTCATTGTTAGTAATTTCTAAAACGGGCTCCGAAGACCAATTTTTCAAGGGTGTTCGGAGTTGGGTTTAGTTAAAACCGACATAGAATCCCCAAAATATAGGTATTTGGCATTGGATATTACCAAAACTGACTCTAAAGACCAATTTTATGTTGTCTTTTGGTATTAGTTTTCATTATAACCAACACTGAATGATATAAAAATATAGGTATTCGGAATTAGTTTATATGTAAAACTGACACCAAAAGTAAAAAGATTTTTTTTAAATAAAATTAAAAAAACTTATGTCACCCAAAAACAAATATTGTACTTGTAATATTAAAAAAATATAATGAAATTCATAGGTTGGATTATAAATTGGTAAAAGAATGAAATATTTGACTACTTAATTAAAAGACATTTAATTTAATATTATTTCTAACTAGATTTAAAAACACATACATAATAATTATGAAATAATCATCTGCTGTTATTATTTAATCATTCCTTTGATATTATTAACTTGAATCAAATATTTTACCAAAATTATTAGTTTATGATAACACTTTAAGAAAACTATAATAGTAATAATAAAAATTAAAAGAAAAACCCCTCATAACATAAATCACAACCGTACATAAAATGTAGTTCACAAACAAGGATCGAAGCTGAGAAAGTTTATCATTTATATACGGATTGGTTTCATTAAATGTCTACAATAACATTACATGTTATAGATAAAAAACTATATTATGAACTAAATTATAAAATAGTTAATATAATTTAAAACCCTTATGAAAAATAGTCATTACTCTAGTTTTGATTATCCCATACACGAATCGTAAAAAATAATAACCACATTCTAAAATTCCATTTTGATGATGACACTAAGGTTATAAAACAATAGCATGATATTATATATATATATATATATATATATCAAAAATCAAAACATCGTGTAATAGAAAAATATTTACCTGTATTTATATGTATTGGATTGAAATAGGATTTTTTTGAATAGATATTTTTATGAAAAAATTATCCATGACCTTCATTTTCTTATATTTCAACTCATAAAACATGCCTAAAGAATCAAATTAAATATAATGAGCCTATAAATAAGAAAAAAACATACATTTATACTAATGTGCTATTTTTTTAAAAAAACATGCCCTAATATAGAGGAGAACTAGTATAAATTTCATTCACTTGGACAAAATTTTTATAACATACATTTCCCTCTATAATACGAAATGTTCACTTTTAAGGACATTATAATGAAAATTCATTCATAATTATATTAGTTTTCTTACCCATCAAGGAATGGTAAAAACCAACATCCAATATATGTGTTTGATTATATGATAGAAAAATATTTACCTCTATCAAGAACCTTCAGATATTTCATGGTCCTTGAAATTAATTCAGAATCCATAAAACCATTTACACCATTGATCTCATTTTGTATCAGAAACATGGATTGATACCTAATTAAATAAGTAAAATAGTAATTCACTTGAAATAAAAATTATTTAATAGAAAATTTAAACTCAAATATAAATTTAATTACATAAAAAAAACTAAAACACGTGAATGCGGATCTCTTTAAATTATATTAGACCCATGATATCATTTTCAAATATTCTCAACAGATTGTCTCTTCAACATATTTCAGGCATCATCTAAAGCTCATAAAAATTATCTATTTTATAATAAATCCATGATAATATATTTATCCATCCATAAATATAATTATCTATAGCTTCATGTTCCTGAATGATTTCTATCATCGTATCATTTCTTATGATTGTACAAATCCCTATAAAAAATTATTGTCACAAAACATTTTAATTAATTTTCAATCAAATGTATTTAATATTTAGAAAAAATTCATACCTCGTATGATAGATAATGCTTAAAGTTAGTCAGAAAAAGTAAAACTGACCCATACAATCACTAACTATGGTAACTTCCACAATATGCGATGGTAGTGGAAAATTATGTTCCATAATATCATGCATTGATACTCAGAAACAACACAACAGAATCTGATGGTTGTGTATTGAATACCCAAAAGTATGTATGACTCTAAATGATATAATATGTTTATGAATATCTCCAGTATGCAACTTAGAATATATAGTCGGGTCTAGATGAGGAGGTGGATGATCTGAGGAGGCTGGCTGGGTGTGTTGGGCTAGTTTTTCAGTCTGTACATGCAGCACATCTAACTGTGAAGGCTAAAAAAGTCATGGAAGGATGTTCCAGCTATGCAGGATATGATTGTCTTGCAAATTTTTCAAACATATCATTCACAGCTGATTGAATTTGATCACCCATGGTCTATTTTATTTCAATAATAATAGATTTTAAGGGATCAATTTATTGATCTCGTGTCTAGATACTTTGATTACCAAAAACATTCCTAATACTAACACCTCCCTGATGTCTTCTTACTTGCCAAGGGTGTTCTTTATTTATTTAAGTTGTGGTTAGGATATCAATACCACCCTTAGGGATAAATTTCCCTTTTCTCTCTTTATTATAAATATTATTATGTAGTATAAAATTAAATTGATATTTTTTTTAATTTCAAAAATTAAAACATCAATGATGGATAAAGAAATATTTACATATAATTAATTGGGATACTTCCTTATATTTCTCTATATGATAAATTTAATTTTTCATTCTTCTCACTTGTTACCATTTTTCATGGTGATTGGGAGGATTTGGAGGAAAAAACTAGACATCTTTTAAACCACTACTATATCGATCTCTTAACGATTGAAATGATTATTCATTCATTCTCAACTCCAATAATGGATACCCTCCACGTGATAATGTATGAGGGCATACATTTTTCAACTATATATATTGATGAGATCTACTAGAGGCCTATTATATAAAAAACTAAAGTGTAATTATAAAATTATATAATAAAATTTTCAATGTAGAATAATTATCATAACTAAAAGTTTTCTTCATGTAACCTATCAACAAATTTTTTCCATGTATCTCCATCTATAAACATATAATTGAGCCATGGTTATTCATACATTTTCTTTCCAAAAACATTTTATTTAAAATTTGTTTAAAAATCACACCATCCAACCACCTCTAAAGAGATATTTCATTTCCTAATGTATTTTGTTTTATCAAAATTGATGGTAATCAGTAATTATATAAATTAAATATGTATTTTAAAATATTTAATATTCAAAAAATGGGATAAAATAAATTAGTTGTGATATTTTACCATCATAGCCTCCCAAAGCTACTATTTATCTAACCTTTCAATAGACATCAAATCATGATATAAAAGAAAAAACCCGTAACAGCTCTACATTGATATATAACTAATAAACTAAACTAAATTTGGTCTAGTTGCATTATTATTATCATCAAAACTAATTTGTAATCTATCATCTCCACGAGAAAGCAACAGTTTTGGTAAATGTGTAATACCAGATTTACCAACGTGAGAACATGATTTCTATATATTAGCATTATAAGTGTCCTCAAGAGATGATGCATCTATATTATTAAAAATATTGTTTATAAATAAAATGTTCTCAATCATTAGATATGTATATTTCTGAATATTTAATAATATTCCAAAATAGACATACCTCGCAAACTTGTCATCTCTCTATGTATCTTACATTGACACAATCAAATTTAATGAAACATGGGGTACCTATATATCATTATAAAACATAATATTTAGAAACAAGGATGAAACAATGTACATAAAAATATAGGCAAGAATTTGTATGTTTCAGAAAAATGATGTCGTGATTCTTATAACCAAAACACATTCAATTTAACCTATTGAAAAATAAATTTTTACACATGTAAATTTTAAAAAGATAAAAAATATATATATAAGTTAAAAAATAATTAGACGACTAATTTAGTGATTTTCCATATTCCTTTATCATGATCATTATATACTAAATGATCTATGTCATCCTTATATACATTATAATCATCTAAAATTTGTGTAATATATGAATAAGACTCATCTAAATCAATAACATTCTTATATTCATCCCCATAACCCAAATGGTATCTTTTTTCCTTGTAAAATGATGGACCACTAACCATTTAATGGATCAATGACATAAAATACATTTGTTGCATGTTTCCCCCATGATAAATGGTTGATTATTTTAATTAAATATTTTCAAATTAAATAGTGTAAACCTACAATCATCATGCTTAACACAAATGGGTATATCAACCTAATTAAATATAAACACGGTGACTCAAAATTTTGAATAATCAATTTCCCATATATTCTCATGAACTCTAAAATGTTCTTAAGATGCAGAAATTGGGTTTTTATCTTTTTTCACTGAAAAAATTCACTACATCAGCGATGACCATAACACCACAATTTCTAATTTTACTCTTCTCATCAATATTTTTTGTGTAAAATCTGTACCAATTAATATCAAATGATGACCATGTTATCACATTAAGAGATGATCCCTCTTCCAACAATATCAATGTTTCTGATGCAGCTATAACTGTGATCAATTTCTCATTAAATCATGAAACTAATTTTTTTCCTTGCTCAATTTTCAATCAATTTTCATTTCTTTTTTGGTATCATATATGTAATTCAGAAATATTTGATGATATATATGATTGAAAATCATTTGTGTTATTCAAAATGTATAAATGTTTTGGAATCACTATATCACATGGAATGAACATTACCTTTAAGCCACAAATCCCACAACTGAAACTATCTACTATCAATTTTTGAGATATAGGGAGATTAATATGCTCCAATTCATACAAATAATGATTACATAACATAATAACCTCTTCATATACATATTTTTTAACAGTATAGGGCTCCAATCGATAAGGATTATTTACATATCCCTTTAAAATTTTCATATATCTTTCCAAGGGATACATCCAATGTAGATAAATAGGGACACATATTCTTATCTCATACACCAGATAAATAACTAGATTAACCATTATATCAAAAAATATAGGAGGATAATAAATTTATATTTTAAAAAGTATAATATCAGATGAATTATTCAACTCATGTAAATAAAATTGGATTAAAAACCTTGATACAAATGGATTTGAATTATTTACAAAACTAAATGATAGTTATTCTAAAAGCTGAAAAAAATATTCCACGTAGTGAGACCATTAGTATTTGATACATCAAAATATTATAGTCATGATACTTCATACCTATTAATTTTAAATCCCTCATGTAAACTAAATTAATCACATTTTAAGAATATCCACTGCATATTTTTATTCCATAAATACAATGGAAAAAATTCAACTTCTCACTATTTATTAATGTGTATCATGACATAGGTAAATATGTTCTATTTCCTTTCCTACTGGGAGATAACTCCAAATGTATTCCTATTTCTAATTTGGTAGTTCCTAAAAATATACTTTCTCATGAAAATATTTTTTTGAAGACCATAACTACTTTTCCATCGAAAATTTGAATCAATATTTATCACCATGTCGTAATATTCTTCAACTAACAATGGTTATGGGGGAAGATATTATTCCTCTAAACTATTAAATTCCCTTTTCAATCTATTTTAAAGATGATGAATTCACAAAAATAATTTATGCACCATGTAAAATATCATTCTTCCATTAATAAATTAATAATATGAAGTATATTCTTCACAAATTTTACATGATTTATATCTATAAACACAATATCCAAATATATTTCAATATATTGGAAAATAATGTAGAATTATCATTATCTTATCACGAAAAAGAAAATACTATTTTTTTATTCAACAAAATCATTAAGACTTATCTCCTAAAGAAATTTCAAATCATCAATCAATGGTGAAAGATATAGATCAATATCATTTCCTACCTATTTTGGTCCAAAAACAATCAATATCATCATAACATATTTTCACTTCATTCGTAACTCTGTGGATAAGTTGTAAAATAAAAACAAAATTGTCTGTGAACTATGTTCGCTAATTAGGCTCAGACGTGGATTCATTCCATCTATACACACTACTTTTCTTATATTTTTTACTTCACTTAAAAATCATGAAATTGTTTATCAAATCTCTTCCATTTGATGAGTTTGTAAGGTGACAAAATTTATCATTCGATAAGAATTTATATGAATATAATCCTAAACTTTTTGAATCAATTGAATTAGATAAATAGATGTTTCAAACAAGGAATTATTGGAAGTTACCAAAGTGCTTTAGATGGTGCTTCGATTTCGTTACCTAAGAATGAATTAGAGTAATTTAATAGAATCATATGAAGTGATTGTTGGATGGAATTATTTTATTTAGAAGGAGTTTAGATGTTATTACAGGAAAATAAATATGAATGGGATTTTTCATTCAACTTATAGCGTGATGTTCCATATGTAGGAAATTTTGATAAAAATAATATTTTTTTATATACAACACAAAATAATTTGGGAAAGCATGTATAATTTTATCCCCAATAGAATTGGGAATAATATTTTATTTTCCTCAAAGTCGGAATCTGGAATCCAGTTTCCTTCTTGAAGTTTCTCTTTTAAAATGTAAATTATGTCAATGAAACGTTTATCACTCATACAATTTATTTCTTTCTATATATACAATTTAGAAATAGCTGATAACACTGTATATTTACTACAACAGGGGAATAATGGTTTTTTAGAATCTCCATACGATCATTCAATAGTATCTATTTTTTCAATGGTTTTAACTTCTAAATCAGGAAGTAAATCTTCAATTCTATCCTTCGCCACATTTTGAGTATTTTCATCAACATTAAATGTTCAATTTCTAGTTCTTTCACCATTTCAGATCCAATGTGTATAATTAAGGCTAAAACTCTAGAAAATGATATGATCTTTGATTTCTCTATAATTTACCTTTCTCATGTTCAAACACTTCACACATTTATAGAAAATAAAATTTGTGTTTTTGAGATTTCATTTAGAAATTAACAAGAAATCATCAACACCATTTTAATATTCATTACTGGTTCTTCATAAATTTATTCAATTATGATCCATTAAATACTTGAAATCCTAATCTAATCAATGATATATTAAAACAATTGAACAATTAAATATATATATATATATATATAATCTTTTAATGTAAAAACATTCAATAAACTAAAAATACCATTATGTTATATCAACATTATTTTGACTGAAATGTTATATTCAAAATAAAGGTTCAAAAGAGTCAATAAATCAAAAATAATTCACCATTAACCATTCCAAATAAAAATCCCATTGTACCCCAACATAATTCCCTTATCATAACATTAAATTATTTTTTAAGAGTATAAATTATCATAAAACACATGCAACCAATTCGTTAAATGTAAAAAAAATATTGCAGTGTTCTTAATAAATACAAATTCATGCATCATCTTGGAAAACTATAATTGATTTCATTTAATCCAAAATGACACAATTGGGTATATAAATCAATAAATATATCACACAACCATTATTAAATTAATTCATCTTATATGATAAAAAAATATATCATTCATGTTCTCTTGACAATATATTTTAAATTTTTAGCCTCTTTTAAATTGATCATTCCTACAGTTGTCATATGAATACAATTCTATATAAAATATTATCCTTATAATTAATTTCTCAATAGAATTTATTTAAATATAAATCCATTTATAAAACTTGGTGCAACATTCACACATAACATTCATATTAATCATATAAAATAATTCAAATCATTTTAATGTTTATAATTTACATCATCGAACATTCAGATAATTTTAAATCTGTGCAATTAATGGTTATCAATTTACTCCTAAATTACTAAGAATAAATAATTTTTTCAAACTAAAATGACATGGATGAATTATATTGTAACAAAATAAAAAATTCCTCAAGAATTGAGTGAAACCAAAAAGAAATGATCCATTTGAAAAATTTATCAAAAAATATAATTAATCAAAATAATAAAATTTTAATAATAAAATTAATAATAAGAAATGATTTTACTAAAAATTTGAAGAAATAATTCAAAATTATAACTACATAATAATGAATTTATTTCAAAAATTAAAAAACAAAAAATAGTCAAAGTTTAAGAGGATAAGTTGATCCCACATCTAAATCTTATCCTTCATATTTTTTTGAAATAATAAACACTACAAGATCTAACAAAAAATATTTGTATATTTGAATGATAATCATGAATGACCGGAAAAAAAAATCAAACCCAACAGATGTTCGGACGTGAAAATGTTTCAAAACGTGAAATAGAATATTAATGAAGAATAAAGGATATTGTATGAAAGAATGAGAACCACTGAATTTGAAATGAAGATTAAAATGGTGTAAATCAAAGAAAAAGAGTCGTCGAGGTGGTTTGGGTGGCCTTTTGTACCATCATGAGTCGGGAGAGATGAAAGAAAACTAAAGGGAATTAGTGTTTTAGGTGGTCGAACACTCATGGTTAATTTTTTAAAAGTCTTCGTAGTGGCGGTTCTCTAAAAAGAAATACCAAATAATTTTTTTTATCATTTTGTTTTACATAAACTGATGCCAGAATATTTTTTGGGATTTCTTTGCTGGGTTATTGTAAAACCAATGCCGAAAATATGATGTTTTTTTTGGTTTTCTACAGTGGGTATTAAGAAAATCGACGTTAAAAATGATATATTTCACGGTTTCTGCATAATTTATAGTCAAAACAAATACTAAATACTTTTTTAAAACTATTCTGCTTCTGTTTCATAGAACCAATGTAAAACTCACAATGCTGAATCCTTTATTTCCACTTGTGTCATTATAAAAAATCCCATTAACAAACACTATTTTATCACCTAATATATTTTTTAACCAGATTCTAGAAATATTATCTCCAACACGAATAAAATATGATTATACAAAACTAAAATGAATTTCTTCCACAAAACTATATTGATATGATAGAGACATAGATACAGAGAGAGTGATACTCAATAGAACTGGTCATTGATCCATCAATGTTCTTTGAATTTCCTATTAATTTTCATAGAAATACATATATCCATAAAAACTATCAATCTATGATTCGTGCTTGTGTGGAAGAATAGATTTAGGATATATCGGATTAAACATACCATATGGAAATGAAAAGGTGGATAATATATTTTAATAGAGACGATACAATAAGAACAAATCTGAATAAATATTGAGATATCCCAACCATACATTCTAGATGAATGACCTTAGATAGAGCTAAGGGAGACAAAAAAATCATATTTATAGGGGATAATATTTGGTTTCCACAGAATTGAATCACATATAAACCCTAAAAGTGAGTTTATTTCTCCATGTATTACATGTATCTATGTACTCTGCCACCAACTAGGCAGTGGGATCTAATGAACCGAATATATTTTTCACATCCCACAGGCAAGGAAGTGTTGTGGGTCCTGCAAGATGGTTGACCAACTGAAGATTATATACTATTTATCCATCCTTTTTCATCCAAATATCATGATACAAATTATATAATCACTCTAGTATGACCCTAAAATATGATAAATCCTTTTTTAGATACCTGAAAAGTTGGAACCAAGCTGTAAAATTCATGGATTTTATAACTATTACTCATCATGTTGTGACACGATGCGCATCTCCCAAAATATCACCAACTCTTATTCAATCTGTTATAACATGAATAACCACTACCGGCAATTAATGAATTACAATTTCCTCTGACGGTCAAAAAATTGTGTATAGAAACCCAAAGAGTTTATGTATGTTTTGTAAAGACCCTAAAATTCCATGTAATTTTATTTAATTAAATGAGAATTTTATGAGTATGCAAAAATTGATGGTGTGTGATTCTGAGACACAGAGTACCAAGAATGAATTTCTATTTTTTTCAGGTACATTAAGTAAACGTGCGAGCAAGTTTTTCTAACTTTTGAACTGGTGCTTGGAATTGAAATATGAGGGCACTGCTGAACTCACAGCACCGGTAGTCACTTAATGATACCTTCACCTCGACCATAGTAGGTCGAGGGTGGAAGTTAGTCTTTTAGATATTCATGAAAGAATAAAATAAAATAAAATTTTTTAACATTTTATTTTTGTTCGAAACTCCCATGTGGATGTTAAGAGGTGTGGCCCCAGAACTAAACCTCTCATTTTTGTAATGGCCCGGGTTTTTGGGGTTAATTACTTTGTGAAAATATTGTGTTGGGTTTTCTGGTCTGGGAATCTCGGTGAAGTTTGGCCTAATGGTAGGCCTACCGGTAGGTTTACCCTACCGGTAGTAGGCCTACTGGTAGCTCGGTCTACCGGTAGCTGTAGCCTACCTGTAGCTCTGTCTACGGGTAGCTCGGTCTACTGGTAGCTACAGCTACCGGTAGCTCTGTCTACCGGTAGCTCGGCCTACCGGTGGCTGCAGCCTACCGGTAGCTCTCATCTACCGTTGGCTCTCGCCTACCCCTGCGGGGTCTTTCTAGTGGCACTCCTTTTTGCGCAAGTTGGGTTTTAAACCCTATTTTGACCCCTTTAAGATTTTTTTAAATTCCGGTAATGTACATAAATGTTATAATTACATATTTAATGAATTAACCTAGTGTGTGCGTTGGTTTAGACCCCTTTAATAACGTGTGGGGCTGCGTAGTCAACCCATGACCCCCACTCCTTATGCAGTTTCACGTTCTTATCTCAACCGTCTATGGACCTTATAAACTAAAGGGTTAGTCGTGGTTTCTTATTTCCTTTATAACCTTATTCTAGTAGTACCCTTCATTCAGACGAAAGTATTTTTCCATTCAGTTGAGCCGCAGTGCTATTCGTGAAGTTCCGCACCCAGGCTCAGCGTCGATCGTTGATCAACAAGTATGGAATTTCTCCTTCATCTCTCCCTATTTTGTATCATGCGGGGTGGGCATGCTCTTGATTCTGTAGAATTGGATAAACCTGAACCTTAATGAAGATAATGAACGTACATTAAAGAACTAAGGGGGGGGTTGTGATCGATGATGTTGTTTTGTTTTATGATCTTTTTTTCTGAATTGTGTGGGCTTATTCCTTCTGAAAATCATGGCCGTTGGGGGTCTTTCTCTATGCACTAACAAACCCTTGCCTCTAGTGATGTTTAAATTAATTGTATTGTGGTTGTGAACCCTTTCTGTGTAAAGGAAATCAGTTAATTATGTATATATGGCTAAATAAATTGGAAGCACCAGGATCAATCCTTTTCTATGATAACCCCGGTTAAAGTGTAGTGGAATTGAAATCATGGAGTGTGTTAAATCGTTTAAATCTGAAAATATCGGCATGGGACTTCTTTTCATTGGTGGTAGTGAGTTGTTCTTTTATTTTCATTCACGGGCCCATTGCTAGGTGATGTGGATGGGGATGGGATCACCTGTTTTTATGCTCTCGGTGGTTGCGAAATTTGGGGATGGGATCCTCTGTTATATCATGAATTGGGGTATAATCCTATGTTGTTGAGGAACCTTTTGGCTCCTGGATTTTGGGCATGGGGCTGTAACTTAGAATTTTCTTTGGTTGTTGTGGATTTACAAGAGAACCGGATGTGGATGCTTAAATTGATGTTTGGCTGGATCTTTTTCCCTTGGTTTATGCTTATGGTGTTAGTTTCCCAGTAGTCCAAAAACTTATTTAAACATTATTATTGAACATGTAAACCAGGATGGGGCAAATGGGTTTTGGTTTGACGTGAGTTGTGACTTGGACATGGTACTGTTTGTGTTCTTTAGGCAGGCTGAAGAAAAACCTAAACTTTGGGTGAGTACTTTTTACCTATACTTATACTTGTAGTTTTTTGTTTCTTATTCTCGCCCCACCCAAGTTGATCACTTAGTGTCTAACACCCCCATTTCATGGGGGAGGGTGTTTTTTCCAACACTTATATTAGTGGCTGGTTATTAACTCCTTTTCTGCTCCCTTTCCCAGATAGCCCAAGTATCTTCGGGCAGGATGTGATGGCCTGAAGTCCAATATTAGACCAACAACCTTCGTTCGGGGTAGTGTGGCGGTTACGGCCCAGTTTTTTGCGGGCAGGTGGTTTTCCCAAGTGTCTTCGGGATGAGGCCCAGGTGTCTTCGGGTGTGGCAGTGGATCTTCTAGCCCAGGTGTCTTCGGGCGTGGTGGTGGATGCTCTGGCCTAGGTGGTTGCAGGAGTGGTTACGTGTTACGGTTGTGGCCCAGGTGTTTGCGGGTGGGGTTTGGCAGTGGTACTGCGTGAGGTTGTGGCCTAGGTGTGTGCGGGCAGGGTGTGGTAGTGGGAATGAAGTGAGAATGGAGGGATTGGTTCAATGCATAGGATGTCTTCAATAATTAGTGGTAAAGTGGTGCGGGGTACCCAAACATCGATGTGCTATTATTATATTTTTACTTGACTTACGTTATTTGGGGAGTGTGCCTTGGTGAGGCTTGGGTGGATAGTTTACCTTGTTAGGTATTTGGTTTACTCTTTTTCTCACGGGACATTAGTACGTTCCCCCACTTGTGCACGAGAGTCTTTGGTTTTTCCCTACTGAGTATACTTGTATGCTCACCCTACGTATATAAAACTGCATTCAGGTTTCCAGGAGGACATCAGGGATCGCGCGGGACCATACTAGCGCAGGACCTTTGGGACAGTTGTAGTTTATGTTTTTTCTTTCTTTGGTACTTAACCTTGTAGTCATTTTTTTGTACTTGTTGTATTTACTTTTGGAACATGCATATGGGAATGGTTGTTCATGGATTTACTTTTACTTTCCTCTTTTGGTGTTGTTGGGATTTACATCTTATCT
Organism: Viscum album; assembly: GCA_963277665.1. Taxonomy (NCBI): domain Eukaryota; kingdom Viridiplantae; phylum Streptophyta; class Magnoliopsida; order Santalales; family Viscaceae; genus Viscum; species Viscum album. The sequence continues at coordinate 294,852,035 of OY728132.1, read as the reverse complement.
CCCGATCCTATTAAAAGAAAAAGGGTAATGCCTTCCATTTAGTGAGTGATTCAATAACCTTGGCATTGGTCGCCACTCTGGGACCTATTGAAGGTGGGTTTCGGGGGTCATTGTCTCTCCTTCAACTTGAAGAAGGAAGGGCCTGGCAATATGCTGACCCTTCGCTCCTTTTGGTGAAGGCGGGTCATGACATAATGGTATTAGAGCGCGGGGTTGAGAGATAGGATGGAGTCTAGATTTAGGCATAGTGAGGATTTCATGGTATGGTAGGGTAATAGTGTTGGGTGACCTTGGTGTGTGAATTAGGCTAGGGCAGATCAGCTAGGACATGGGATTTTAGGGCCCACCGTGATCCAACGCAAGGACTCTGGACCTACCAAACGACCAAGTAAGTCCACACTAATTGCAAGTTAGAGAACCTAGGAAAGGTACATGCATCATAATGACTTGTGTTCTCGTGTTTCTAGGGTGTTTTGGGAATTCAGAATAAATAAAAAATTTAATAAGTTTTAAACAATATTATGCACTACTTGGGCTTTGGCATTCCTTGTTTACCTTGCAGCTATGGAACTTGGAAGGTGGCCATGATTGGTGCGGGCGATCGAGACCCCGGAGACTACCTTGGCCGATCTTCAGAGAGCTGATCAAGAGGAGGAGGATGACTAGTGGCAGAAGACACTTTGGTCATTCTAGAGACAGACCCTCGAGAAGTATGAGGGTAGCACCTCTGATATGAAGACAGAGGGCTGGCTAGAGGAGATGGTGATAGCCTTTGGCTTGATCCGGGCTCTGATCGAGTACTGGGTTCCTCTGGCCGTCAGCCAGATGCGGGGAGCAGTGTGATAGTGGTGGACGCTTTACCTGGGGGATAGGAGAGAGGTTGAGGTGGCATGGGATGATTTCGAGAGGGAGTTCCGGGCGGAATTCCTCTCTTCGATGATGAAGGCAGAAAAGAGACAGGAGCTACTCTCCCTCCAGCAAGGAAGTATGTCAGTAAGGGAGCTAGGAATAAAGTTCAAGGACCTCCTACATTTTTCTCCGGACCTCTTTCCCGACGAGGTGTCTTGGGAAAGACGTTTGGAGGAGGCGCTTCAACCCTCCCTCCAGTATGTTGTTACCCCCTTTACCCTGTCGACGTACATGGAGGTCTAGAAGAAGGCCGAAGTGGTGGAGAGGATGCACGCTCTAGGAGGTGTGTCACGAGAGGGGATCTAGCTGGTACCATCGAAGGGGAAGGCCTTCAGTACCAGGCCTCCAGCATCAGGACCCTCCAGGTTCCGACCAGTAGGGAGAAAGCCGCAGCAGTCTCAGTTTTGATCCACTGGTCCTCACCCATTTCCTTCAGGCTCGGGACCGCGATGCTTCGTCTGTGGGATCCATGGACATCTCTAAAGTCAGTGCCCGGACTTGGTACAGTACAGTGGTGGCGGACAGCCCCAGCACCCGTCCCAGCAGTAGCTTCCATCCAGGCCTTTCCAGCAGCAGCAGCAGGGACAGTGAGCTCCCGCTCCTCTGAGGGCAGACATAGGAGGAGGAGGCCGACCTCAGGGCGCTCCTCAGGGACCTCGACTGGGGCGTGGTCGGGGAGGTGGCCGATAGACGAGGGGCAGAGGAGTTGGGCATGGACAGCTACCCGCCATGGAGGTAGCAGTTCCAGCAGGGCCGGAGGTTTTTTGAGGTAAGATTAGTTTGTTTAACACCCTTTCTTATACCTTGTTCGATACCAGAGCTTCGCACTCCTTTGTTGCACCCAGTCTATCCCGTTCCATGAGTCTAGATTCCGAGATACTTCCAGTGCCCCTGGTGCTGAGCACACCAGTTGGAGGTTAGAGTGACTTTTTATTTGTTTGTCGAGGATGCAAACTGATGATAGGGCCCCATCAGTCGGTTAGGGATCTTCTTCTGCTACAGATACGGCCATATGATGTCATCCTAGGAATCGACTGGATATTCTCTGTGTGTTCCGTCATCTACTGCTTCCGAGGAAGGGTTTTGTTCTCAGACTTGGGCGGCCAGCATGTTACCTTCACTGGCGAGCGGAGCAGTCATAAGGGAAGTAGGAGAGAGGAACCCCTCCTCTCCTTCTTAGCTGAGCTGTCAGTGGAGTTAGTAGATGATGAGACAGAGGAGGTGTCAGAGATTGTCCGTGAGTTTATGAATGTCTTCCTTGAGGAGGTGATGACTCTACCCCCTCGATGTGAAATTGAGTTCGGGATAGACCTACAGCCCAACGCTCATCCGATTTCGATGGCTCTTTACCAGATGGAACCTTCGGAGCTACAGGAGTTGCAGATTTAGATTGACGATTTGATGAAGAGGGGTTATGTTCGACTGAGTGCATCACCATGGGGTGTTGTAGTCTTTTTCTCAAAGAAGGCAGATGGTGGTCTCAGGTTGTGCATAGACTACAAGAGGCTGAATCAAGTGACGATCAAGAATCGCTATCCTCTTCCGAGGATAGACGATCTTTTTGACCAGGTGAAAGGGGCAGGGTGGTTCTCGAAGATCGACCTGTGGTCTGGGTATCACCAGTTGAGGGTAAAGGAGAGTGACATCCCGAAGATGGCCTTCAGATGCAGATATGGACACGTGGAGTTCATAGTCATGCCCTTCGGTGTTACGAACGCCCAGGATGTGTTCATGGGGCCTATGAACTCCATCTTCCGGAAGTACCTGGATCGGTTCGTAGTTGTGTTCATTGACGACATCCTGATCTATTCAAGATCATAGGAGGACTATGCAGAGCACCTGCGGACGGTTTTGGAGGTCCTCCGACAGCACCAGCTCTATGAGAATTTGTCGAAATGAAAATTCTGGACACGATTCGTGCACTTCCTCGGGCACGTGGTGTCCGAGTAGGGGGTAGCAGTAGAACCATCAAAGGTTGAGGCAGTTGTTTCTTGGGTTGCACCCAAGAATGTGGTAGAGTTCTATAGTTTCCTCGGTCTGGCAGGTTACTATCGGAGGTTCGTACCCAACTTCTCTCGAGTAGCAGCCCCTCTGACAGCCCAAACCAAGAAAGACCAGGTTTTCGTGTGGAGTGAGTAGTGCGAGTCAGCCTTCAGATATCTGAAGGAGAAGTTGGTTAGTGCCCCAGTGCTGAGATTACCAGAAGAAGGAGTGGCCTATGAGGTGTTATTTGATTCTTCATGACATGGCATGGGATGTGTGTTGATGCAGCGACAAGCAGTGATCTCTTATGGGTCTAGGAACCTACGCCCTCATTAGCGTAATTATTCCACCCACGACCTGGATCATGCAGTGGTCGTTTTTACGCTGAAGTTCTGGTGGCACTACCTCATCAGGGAACGCTTTTTGGTCTTCACAGATCACAAAATCTTGAGGTATATATTCTCCCAGCTGGACCTGAACTTGCGGCAGCGGAGGTGGATGGAGTTCCTCCAGGATTACGACTTTGAAATTTCCTACACTTCAGTGAAGGGGAATATAGTGGCCGATGCCTTGAGCAGGAGGACGTGGAAGGATGCGGTCCGAGAGTCGGCAGACACCTGTAAGGCAATGGAGGAGTTGGCATCCTTACACATAGATGCAAGGATGGATAGCGGTAGAGGCTACCAGTATCAGATTATAGTGAATTATTCTCTTTTACAACAAGTGGAGGAGTCTCAGTGGGGAGACCCAGAGTGCGAAGTGATGCGTGACCCAGTTGACCAGGGCAATGCTCTGGAAGGATGGACAGAGGATGGTCAGAACCGGATGCTTTTCCAGGGAAAGTTGTTTGTTCCTAAATTGATGCGTGGAAAGGTTCTCAGTGAGTTCCACAACTCTCCCCTGGAGGTACACCCAGGAGTTTCCAAGATGTACCAGGGACTGAAGAAATAGTTTTGGTGGCCCGGAGTTAAGCGAGCAGTGGCATAGTTTTTGGCCAAGTGCTTAGTGTGTCAGCAAGTGAAGGCTGAACACCGAGTTCCAGGCGGCCTAGTACAGTCTCTAGATGTTCTCGAGTGTAAGTGGGATGACATATCAATGGATTTAATCATGGTACTACCCAAGGTCCAAGGGGAATACGACGCCATCTGGGTGGTAGTGGACCGGTTGATGAAATCGGCTCACTTTCTGGCGATTAAGGAGTCAGGTGCAGTGGATGCCTTGGCACGAAGGTACGTGGATGAGGTGGTGCAGTTGCATGGAGTTCCGAGGTCCATAGTCTCAGATAGGTATTCACGTTTTACCTCACGATTCTGGAGGGGTTTTCAGCATGCTTTTCGCACCCAGCTATGCCTTAGCACTGCTTTCCACCCCCAGGCAAATGGACAGACGGAGCGCATCATCCAGACGTTGGAGGATATGTAGCGGGCATGTGTTCTGGACTTAGGAGGATCATGGGTGCGACACTTACCTCTGGTAGAGTCCACCTAAAATAATATCTATCACTCTACCATTGTTATGGCCCCATTTGAAGCCTTGTATGGGAGGCCATGCCGCTCACCTGTGTGTTGGACCGAAGTCAGAGACGCGGGCATCCTTGGCCCGGAGGTGGTGCAGAGCACGACGGAGAAAGTTCAGCTTATACGGGGGAGGACGAAGGCGGCCAAGGACCGACAGAAGTCGTATGATGATACCAGGAGAAGACTCTTGGAGTTTGAGGTTGGAGACCACATGTTCTTAAAGGTCTCCCCTCGGCGTGGACAATGGAGGTTCGGCAAGGGGAGTAAGCTTTCTCCCAGGTTCATCGGGCCCTTCGAAGTGTTGTGGCGGGTCAGTGAAGTGGCTTATCAGCTAGCGTTACCACCGCCGCTACTGAGGATACATGATGTCTTCCATGTGTCCCAGATCTGTTGGTATGTGCATGATTATTCACACATCCTCAGTTGGGGAGAGCTGTACATCGAGGACGACATGGATTTTGTGGAGAGACCAGTGATGATCGAGGATTGCAAGGAGAAAGTGCTTCGTGGGAGAACCATTCCCTTGGTTCATGTGTTATGGAGACATGGTGGGCTTGAGGAGAGTATGTGGGAGAGGGAAGCATAGATGCATGCCCAGTACCAAGAGTTGTTTTGAGTTTTTTATTGTTCGGTTTATAGCTGTTGTGGTGGAACCTTTTACCTTGTTGGATATGAAATACTAGTTTTCATTCCTCTAAATGTGTGTGAAAAGCCCTGGCTATGGAGAGGAGAGAACCCGACCCCTAATCAAGACGCATTAAGGTGGATGCGATTAAACCCGAGAAGGCAAGTCAGTGCTGCCCAAAGTGGATAATATCTTGACATAGGGGAAGAGACTCCCCAACCCACATGCCTGGGTAGTTTGACATGGTATGTTTCTTGGTTATTGACAGGAAATCATTCTTAGTTATCAATGAGGTCCACTCCTAAGAGGAATCTTTCGAGGTGGTTGTTCGGACCCTCTCTTTCCTTCTGGATTGTTTTGATTCTCGAGGACGATAATCTTTTAAGAGGTATCTGATGTAATGGCCCAGGTTTTTGGGGTCCATTACTTTGTGAAAACCTCATGTTGGGTTTTCTGGTCTGGGAATCTCGGTGAAGTTTGGCCTAACGGTAGGCCTACCGGTAGCTTTAACCTACCGGTAGCAGGCCTACGAGTAGCTCGGTTTACCGGTAGCCACAGCCTACCGGTAGCTCGATCTACCGGTAGATGCAGCTACCGGTAGCTCTATCTACCGGTAGCTCGGTCTACCAGTGGATGTTGCTGACCGGTAGCTCTCAGCTACCATTGGCTCTTGCCTACCCCCGCAGGGTCTTTCCAGTTGCGCTCCTTTTTACCAGAGTTGGGTTTTAAACCCTATTTTGACCCCTTTAAGCTTGTTTTAAATCCCGGTAACACCCATAAATGTTTTAATTAAATATTTAATGAATTAACCAGGTGTGTGCGTCGGTTTAGACCCCTTTAATAATTTTTAGGGCCGCGTGGTCAACCCACGACCCCCACTCCTTACGCGGTTTCAGGTTCTTATCTCAACCATCCACGGCCCTTATAAACTAAAGGGTTAGTCTTGGTTTCTTCTTTCCTTGATCACCCTGTGTTAGTAGTACCCTTCATTCAGACGAATGGATTTTTTCATTCAGGCGATCCGCATCGCTATCTGTGAAGTTCCGCGCCCAGGCTCACAGTCGATCGTTGATCAAAAAGTAGGGAATTTCTCCTTCGTCTCTCCCTTTTGTGTATCATGCGAGGTGAGCATGCTCTTGATTTTATAGAATTGGATAAACCTGACCCTTAATAAAGATAATGAATGGAATTTAAAGAACGAAGGGGGGGGGCTATGATCGATGATGCTATTTTGTTTTATGATCTTTTTTTCTGAATTGTGTGGGCTTACGCCTTCTGAAAATCATGGTCGTTGGGGGTCTTTCTCTGTGCACTAACAAACCCTTGACTCTAGTGATGTTTAAATGAATTGTATTGTGGTTTTGAACCCTTTTTGTGTAAAGGAAATCAGTTAATTACGTATATTCGGCTAAATAAATTGGAAGCACTAGGATCAATCCTTTTCTGTGATAACCCCGGTTAAAGTGCAGTGGAATTGGAATCATGGAGTGTGTTAAATCGTTTAAATCTGAAAATACCGTCATGGGCATGCTTTTCTTTGGTGGTAGTGGGTTGTTCTTTTCTTTTCATTCATGGGCCGATTGCTGGGTGTTGTGGATGGGGATGGGATCCCCTGTTTTTATGCTCTCAGTGGTTCTGAAATTTGGGGATGGGATCCTCTGTTATATCACGAATTAGGGTGGAATCCTCTTTTGTTGAGAAACCTTTTGTCTCCTGGATTTTTTACATGGGGCTATAACTTATGATTTTCTTTGGTTGTTGTGTCTTTACAAGAGAACCGGGTGTGGATGCTTAAATTTATGTTTGGATGGATCTTTTTCCCTTGGTTTGTGCTTATGGTGTTAGTTTCCCAGTACTGCAGAAACATATTTAAACGTTATTATTAAACATGTAAACTGGGATGGGGAAAATGGGTTTTGGTTTGATGTGAGTTGTGACTTGGACATAGTATTGTTTGTGTTTTTTAGGTAGGCTGAAGAAAAACCTAAACATTGGGTGAGTTCTTGTTACCTATACTTATACTTTCAGTTTTGTGTTTCTTATTCGCGCCCCACCCAAGTTGAGTACTTAGTGCCGAACACCCCCATTTCATGGAGGAGGGTGTTTTTCCCAACACTTCCATTAGTGGCTGGTTATTAGCTCCTTTTCTGCTCCCTTTCCCAGATAGCCCAAGTATCTTCGGGCAGGCTGTGATGGCCTGATGTCCATTATTATCCCAAGAACCTTCGGTCGGGGTAGTGTGGTGGTTATGGCCCAGGTGTGTGCAGGCTAGTGGTTTTCCCAAGTGTCTTCAGGATAGGGCTCAGGTGTCTTCGGGTATGGCAGTGGATCTTCTAGCCCAGGTGTCTTCGGGCGTGGTGGTGGTTGCTCTGGCCTAGGTGGTTGCAGGCTTGGTTACATGTTACGGTTGTGGCCCAGGTGTTTGCAGGTAGGGTTTGGCAGTGGGATTGCGTGAGGTTGTGGCCAAGGTGTGGGCGGGCGGGGTGTGGCAGTGGGACTGCAGTGAGAATGGTGGGATTGGTTCGATGCATGGGATGTCTTCAATAACCAGTGGGAAAGTGGCACGGGGTACCCAAACATCGATGTGCTATAACTATATTTTTACTTGACTTGCGTTATTTTGGGAGTGTGCCTTGGTGAGGATTGGGTGTATAGTTTACCTTATTAGGTGTTTTGTTTACTCTTTTTCTCACGATACTTTAGTACGTTCCCCCACTTTTGCACGAGAGTCTTTGGTTTTTCCATACTGAGTATACTTGTATGCTCACCCTACGTATATAAAACTTCTTTCAGGTTTCCAAGAGGACTTCGGGGATCGTGCAGGACCATACTAGCGCAGGACCTTTGGGACAGTTGCTGTTTCTGTTTTTTCTTTCTTTGGTACTTTACCTTGTAGTCATTTTTTTGTACTTGTGGTATTTACTTTTGTAAAATGCATATGGGAATGGTTGTTCTTGGCTTTACTTTTACTTTTTTCTTTTGGTGTTGTTGGGATTTACCATCTTATCTCTTGATCCATTTAAAAGAAAAAGGGTAATGCCTTCCATTTAGTGAGTGATTCAATACCCTTGGTGTTGGTCGCCACTCTGGGACCTATTGAAGGCAGGTTTCGGGGGTCATTATCTCACCTTCAACTTGAAGAAGGAAGGGCCTGGAAATCTGCTGACCCTTGCCTCCTTTTGGTGAAGGCGGGTCATGACAATTTCAGTGTTAAGTGGTGGGTACCACTAGAACTAAACCTCCCATGTGAGGTTATGGAGGTGGGGAACACCAAACCTAAAACCCCCAATTTGAATTTAAGGGTGGGGACCACCCGAACCCTCCTAATGTGATAAACCTCTTGAACTCCCTCTTTAATGAGGGAGGTGACCTTTAGGTTTCCCCAAAATTTATTTTTCCAAACTCAATGTAATTATGATGCCAATTAAATTTGTGCGAACAATTAAATTGGGGAAACATATCATATTGTCTTCCTTTTCATTTTGGTAGAATTGGGGGAAGTGTTGGAAAAGGGATATTGGGTGAGAACCTTGGAATAATTCTTCTTCTCCAATGAAGAACGCTCCTCCAATGAAGAATACGGATTCACGACTTCGACTTCTTCCTTGGGACATCCTCTAATGTGGGACGTCTTCAATCAACAACAGTATTTCCCTCCTCATCGATGTCAAAAATAGATCAAGGTAGGGGTGTGTTTTAAATTTATCATTGTTAATTTTACTCACCCATTTAATCACCCCCCTTGATCCGCTTGCTACTGCCCGAACGGAGAGGGTACGGGCCAAAAACAAATGGTCCGACCCCACCACAAACCTTATGGTTCATTTGTCTATTCCTCACGATGGTGATAGTGACCGGTGTCGGTGTTTGGAACCGGTGGAACTCGAGAACTACAATCGGTACCACAGCCGGACTACGACGAAGGCAACAAATGGAGGGCATCCGGTCATTCCAGCCGCCAGCGAAGGCACGAAGCGCGACCACACAGCACGACCAGCCACGGCAGACCACCCCACCATGGCCTCACCCCCCCCCCCCTGCATCCTCGCCACCCCGCGGCCTTCCGCACCGTCTCGCATCCTCACCACCTCGCCGCCCTCCGCCACCCCCATGGCCTCACCGCCTTGCAGACCTCTGTGGCCCTGCGGACTCTGCAGTCCTGCGGCCTCACAACCCCCACATCCATGCCACCTGGCGGCCCTCGTAGTTTCCGTTGTCCCATGGCCTCATGGCCTTTGTGGCCCCTGCATCCTTCACTGTTGTCTCGGCCTCCATGCCACCCTACCAACCTCGCACCACCCAGTGCGAGCCAGGACCCACCACGGGTCGGCCCGAACCCAGCGGGTCGGGCTGGGTCGACCCATACCAGGTTGGCCCAGGCCGGGTTGGTCCGACCGGACTCGAACCCACTTCAACACATTTACGCTCTTTTGGCCATAACTTTGGTACCAGACATTCGTTTGATGAACCGTCTGCAGAATCGGAAACCTAGGAGTGATACGGTCCCTTTGGCATACCCCACATGAGATTTTGATAATGTTTGGATATGTTCAGGTTGGATAGAGCATGAATCCAACCAGGCCCCCATGACTAAAAGGCTAATAACGTACAGACTAGGAATGCGATTGATGCATCGTCTGTTGTGTTGAGACCCCTATGACATGAAGGTCCTTTGGGATACATCCTCATGGGACTTTGTTTCAGTTGGAGTATCGACAAGTGGCTTGAGGAGCAGACTCTCCCAGAGATGAGAAAACATAGTGTGGGAACCCTGTAGCAGGTTGTGACTTGAGAAATGGATCCTTCAGGGGTCTATGATTAAGGGTCCCATATGGAACCACTCGAGGATTCCATGTGGGACTACTCTAGGATCCTATGTGGGTCTGATGCTGTACTAGGATCCTGTGTGGATCTAACGACTTACTGATGGTGTACTAGAATCCTGTGTGGGTCTGACGACGTACTTATGTTGTACATGGATCATCTTTGGGTCTAACGATGTATTAATGATGTACTAGGATCCTGTGTGGGTTTGATGACGTACTAACGATGTACTAGGATCCTGTGTGGGTATAACAATGTACTAGGATCCTGTGTGGATATGATGATGATTTAGGATCCTCTATGGGTCTACCACTTAATAGACTATGAAGATCCAGTAGTTATATCTAATCATCTCTACTACTGTACCTAAGTTATACCTAGTGTGAGCTGAGTTCGTACCTATGTGGTACTTACATTCGTGGTATTTCTTCCTTTGTGGAATTGTTTATCTTGGAGCTTTGGATTTGGACTCTGTGTTTTCCTCAAGATTGAGATGGGTTTACTTGGTAACTTAGGTATATCTATGGGCATTTACCTAAGTAGGGTTGTCATATGATTTAATTCTTTATGTTTTATCCATTATGGAATTTTTGAAACCATGAGGGTCTTAGGGTCCCTACTGAGTTTTGTTATACACACCGCTTCACAGGCTTTGCTCGCACCTTGTTGTGTTTGGTGTAGACGATGGATAGCACTGACTGAGGACGAGGGCATCAAGACGAGGGGTAGCTCAGAGGTGGACCTTAGAAGAGGCGTACCACCGAGAAAACCATCTGAGAGTTGCACCTACCCTTCAGGTAGGATCCTTGGTGGGTGTTCACCAGATCTATTCCAGTTTACTTATACTTTTCAGTTTCATGTACTTTCTAGTTGGGCTTGTATTCTAGCCCTTTTTTTCTTACTGTACTCACCCTATTTACTATTCAGTTTACCTTGTGTTTGTAATCCATCTTTTTCTATGTTTGTGTGTTTTTATAGGTTATAAAGGAAATGCCTTCCCAATTTTTAGGAATTACGCCTTCGGTGCTAGTCGCCAGCCCCTGGCCTATAGAAGGTGGGCATGGGGTAGTCACAGCACAGACCCCGAGGGATGGGTCGTGAAAAATTGGTATCAAAGGAGTCAGTTATACCATAGAACATAGGACTCTAATATTTTTAACGACAATAGTGTTAAGTGTTGTGAGTGTGGTTATCAATTTAGTGAATCCATTGTTGGTGTGGCGGCTGACGTATCCATACATCAAGACACTAACTTCTGATTTCTAACTCAGTGCGGGAAAAAACTGATTGTGTGTGTGTTTTGAAGATTTTTCATTGTGATTTCTTTGAGTCATCTCACCAGGTATAAATTATTGACCGATTCGTAGCTGTTTTTTTTTTCAGGATTCCTCCACAAAAACAGCCAGCTAGGGTTCTAGATATAGTACGCACTGATAGATCATCGAGTGATGAGGCCTCAGTATAGGGCCCTCTTCCAGTAGAGGCACCAGCGGAGGCACCAACGGTACCGTTACCCTTTCGTCCACCGATGCCACCAGCCCCAGCAGCAGAGAGTGTACACCTCTTGAGCGCTTAGCATGATTTCCAATGCCAGTGGCCACCTAGGTTCAGGGGAGAGACATAACCATTGGCTGGAGGCCATAGCGAGAGTCTTCTGACTCATAGAGACACTAGCATATCTCATGGTGATCATTGCCGCCATCCTTCTACAAGCCGCAGCAGGCATATGGTGGAGCTTGATTCTCTAGGTTCATGACAAGGTGACGCTTCTCTGGGCAGACTTCAAGAGCCTGTTTCAGGCAGAGTTTGTTCTATTGACTCTTCATGCAGTGTGCATACATTAACTTCTTCATCTGTAGCAGGGTAGCATGACTGTGGCTCAGTACTCAGTGAGGTTCACTAACCTCTCATTCTACTCCACTGATATGGTGCGGGACCCATTATTCAGGGCCCAGACCTTCTAGAAGGGTTCCAGGTGAGAGATGAGGTCTTCCATGATTTCTCTCAACATCCCGATGCAGGCGAGGGAGTTAGAGATAACACTATTAGTGGGGAGTTTTCTTACTGAGCAGTCACCATTAGTGAGCCCACCATCAGATGTCACCTAGCAGAGTATTCTGTAGATGGCAACAGACAGATGTCACATAGGTCCAAGAGGACCAGACCTACCGGTGGATAACCGCATGATTTAGGGTCAGTTGTGCGAGCACAAGAGATAGAGCCAGTCATGCGAGGAACAGGCAGTGTTTCCCATGCAGCAAGCAGGGTCACATTGCTCATGACTATCTGACCCATCGAATGGATGATCAGAAAATGGTTGAGGGACCACCAAGGCAGAGAAAAAGGTTCAACCAAGGAGGTCTGCAGGGAGAAGGTAGACATAGTAGAGGAGCTGGTTGTGCAGCTACCAGTGGGAGAAGATTTGAGTTGTTACCGCCACCACCACCAGGTGGTCCACCACAACCATAGAGAGTAGGTGGAAAGGGGTGAGCTCTAATCCAGTTAGCTCAGGCCTGTGACCATGGTTCTCCGGAGATGATACAAGGTACGATTTTTTTATATTCCACCTTAGTTGTAGTACTTATAGTCACAAGTTCCAATCATTCTTTTTTTTCACTTCCTTCATTTGGAGCTCGGAGATTCTGATGGAGTTGTTGGCTCAATCCTTACGGATAGAGACCCCTATGGGAGTGGATTAGATGATTACGCACTGCTTCTGGCAATGTGAGCTTACTCTAGGAGGCGAGAGCTTCAGCTGGGATCTCTTAGTAGCAATGTCGAGGCCTTACGACATCATCTTGGGTACATACTGGTTATCTATAGTCCATGCTCAGATTTATTGTATTAAGCACAATGTGCGGTGTGTCTGCATGGATGGGACTAGGTTTACCTTCACCAACAAGAAGGGAGAATTTTTATCATATGATGGACTTACCTGGAGGATAGTGCAGTCGATCACTCATCATTTGGATAGCCATACCCTCAGAGCAGTTGATGTGGAGAGTCCAAGTTATCCTATACTGGTGGACCAGTACGGTGATGTCTTCCTTGACGATGTTCTGGGTCTACCTACTCATAGAGAGGTGGAATTTTACGTTGACTTGTACCCCGATATGACACTAATATCTACACCAGCATATCGGATGGCTCCTGTGGAGTTTCAGGAGTTGCAAGTACAACTAGAGGACTTGAAGGGGAAGGGATTCATTTGGCCCAGTGTTTCTCCTTGGGAAGCCCTGATTTTGTTCGCCAAGAAGGCGGATGGGAGTTTGAGGCTTTGTGTTGGCTACCGGCTTGTGGACCAAGTAACCATAAAGAACAAGTACCCAACCAGAGGATAGACAATCTTTTTGATCAGTAGAAGAGATCACGGTGGTTCTCCAAGATAATCCTCATATCAGACTATCACCATCTTAGAGTAAGAGACGAGGATGTGCAGAAGATGGATTTCAGATGTCGGTACAGCCATTATGAGTTCTTGGTTATGTCATTCGGCATGACCAAAACTCCAGCAGTGTTCATGGGACTCATGAACAGGATCTTTCAACCATACCTTGATCGCTTTGTAGTAGTCTTCATCGATGACATTCTGATCTACTTGACTACTAAGGAGGATCATGCCAATCATTTGTAGATAGTTCTGGACACACTCTAAGAGCACCAGATTTATTGTAAGCTCCTGAAGTACCAGTTCTGGATCCGAGAGGTTCCCTTTCTAGGAAACGTCATCTTCGAGTTGCAGTGGATCCAGAGATGATTGAGGTTGTACTTGCTTGGGAGTCACCTAAGAGTCGGACAGAGGTATGGAGTTTCCTGGCTTTGTTTGGATACTACTGGAGGTTTGTGCCAAATTTCTATAGAGTTCCATCACCAATATCAGTGTTGAAAAAGAAGGGGCAACCCTTCGTGTGGTCATAGAGATGCCAACGGAATTTTCAGGAGCTAAGGTAGAGGCTAAGTAGTGCCCCCATCTTGAGGATACTGGAGGAGGGTGTAGTTTACATAGTCTATTGCGACACATCAGGGACCGGGATCAGATGTGCTGTGATGTAGGAGCAAGCAGTGATCGCATATGGTACTTGAAAGTTGAGACAACACAAGCAGAACTACGCTACCCATGACATGGAGTTAGCAGCAGTGGTCTTCACATTGACGATGTGGCGACATTACTTGATGGACATGCATTTTACAGTCTACTTAGATCATAAGAGTATCAAGTATATCTTCTCTCAGAAGGACCTGAACCTGAGACCATGACGTTCGATTGATTTCTTCCATGACTATGACTTAGAGATAGTTTGAACACCTGGGAAGGGGAATGTTGCAGCATATGCACTAAGCAGGAGGTCTGGTATAATGCTACTAGGTGAGGCGACGAAGCTGCTGGCTGCTTTGCAGATATCATTTATGGATCAATATGGAGCAGATTTTCTTCAGTCACATATAGTCACTCCCCCACTTCTTCAGGGAGTCAGGGAGGCGCAGCGTGGGGACGCTGACTGCAAGGTTCGACGTGCTCAGATATCCATAGGGTAGGCACCTGATGGATTTTCTGAAGGTGGGGAACACATCATTCTTTTCAGAGGACGTACTATGGTACCAGTGTCTCTTTAGAAGGAAGTAATGAGGGAGTTCCACACATCCCCTATAGTGTTACATCCAAGAGTGGCGAAGATGTACCAGGATATCTGACGATAACACTGGTGGTCCGGAATGATGAAAACAGTTGCAGAGTTTCTCTCTCGGTGCCTCACTTGTCAGCAAGTGAAGGCAGAGCATCAGGTACCAGCATGCTTGGTTCAGCTTTTGGAGGCCCCAGAGTGGAATTGGGATGGGATATCCATGGACTTCGTGATATGACTTCCATGTACATACAGGGGCCATTACTTGATTTGGGTTATCGTCGGCTGACTCACCATGTTGGCCCACTGCCGACTGATCAGAGATCAGGGTTCAGTAGAGAGCTTGGGATGCCTCTATGTGTAGGATATTGTGAATTTACATGAAGTACCCACAAAAATTGTGTCTAATCATGATGTATGTTTTACATCCCGGCTATGGAAGAGGTTGCGGGAGGCTTTCAGGATGTGGCTTCGTTTGAGCACCACCTTCCATCCTCAGAAGGATGGACAGACTGAGCAGACCATTCAGACCGTCGAGGACATGCTACATGCTTTAGTCCTCGACTTTGGTCGCAGCTGGGAGTATCAATTTCCTTTTGTGTATTTTTCATAAAACAATAGTTATAACTCTGTTATTGGGATGGCACCTTTTGATTCATTGTACGGGAGACCTTGCAGATAACCTTTGTGATGGACTGACCGTGGGGAGTCAGCAATTGTGGGACCAGAGAATGTACGGCCTACCACAGAGAAAGTGCAGATCATCCAAGAACGGATGTAGACTGCATAGAGTAGGCAAAAGTCTTATGCTTATTGGAGACGAATCCCTCTAGAGTTCGAGGATGGTGACCATGCCTTTCTACGGGTCTCACCCCGATGAGGTTTACGGAGATTTGACTGAGGTAGCAAGTTATCTTAGAGATTCATTGGACCCTTTTATGTCCTCAGCTGAGTTAGCGAGGTGGCATACCACTTATCTATTCCACCTCAGTTGCACCAGGTGCACGACGACTACCACATATCCCAACTGAGGAGATACCTTCACGGCCCTTCTCAGATTCGTGCTTAGTACCCCCACATGTTTTCATGCTTTTGAGTTGTGGCTTATAGGGATGTAATTCCATGAGGTGGGGAGAATGTAAATACCCAGAAATTCCATGTAATTTTTTTTAATTAAATATGAATTTTATGAGTCCTCGAAAATTGGAGGTGTGTGATTCCGAGGCCTGGAGTGCTTGGAATGAATTTCTGAACATTTTTTATGTACGTTCAGTAAAGGTGCGAGCGGGTTTTTCTAACTTTTGAACCATTGCTCGGAATTGAAATATGAGGGTACCATTGAACTCGCAGTGCTGGTAGTCACTTAAAAAGAACTTCACCTTGACCGTAGTAGGTCGATGGTGGAAGTTAGTTTTTCACGTATTCGTGAAAGAATAAAATAAAATAATATTGTGTAACATTTTATTTTTTATTTTGAAACTCCCATGTGGATGTTAAGAGGTGGGGACCACCAGAACTAAACCTCCCATTTTAGTGTTAAGAGGTGGGGACCACTATAACTAAACCTCCCATGTGAGGTTTTGGAGGTGGGAACCACCAAACCTAAAACCCTAAATTTGAATTTAAGGGTGCGGACCACCTGAACCCTCCTAATGTGAGAAACCTCTTAAACTCTCTCTTTAATTATGGAGGTGACCTTTAGGTTTCCCCAAAATTTATTATGCCAAACTCAATGTAATTATGATTCCAATTTAATTTGTGACAACAATTAAACAGGGGGAACATATCATATTGGCTACCTTTTCTTTTTGGTGGAATTGGGGGAAGTGTTGGCCAAGGGAAATTGTGAGAGAACCTTAGAATAATTCTTCTTCTCCAATGAAGAATGCTCCTCAGACGAAGAATGTCGATGCATGACTTTGAATTCTTCCTCGGGACATCCTACAACATGGTATGTCTTCAATCGATGATCGTCCTTCCCTCCTCTTAGATGTCAAAAAACTAACGAGGTAGGGGTTTGTATTAAATTTATCAATGTTAATATTCCTATCACATAGAATCATCCCCCTTGAGACACTTGATACCTCCCTAACTTGGAGGGTATGGACCAAACAAATATGGACTGACCCCTCCGAAAACCTTATGGTTCTTTTGTGTGTTCGTGACGATGGTGACGGTGACAGGTACCGGCGTTTGGCATCGGTGGAACTCGAGAACCATGGTCGGCACCACGGCCAGCCATGATGAAGGTGACAAAGAGAGGACAGTCGATAATGCTAGTTGCCGGTGAAGGCATGACGTGTGACTTCCCCGCATGACCAGCCAAGGCGGACTGCTGCGTCGCGGCCTCCGTTGCCCTGGGGCCTCACGGCCCCCCACCCCACCACCCGTGGCCTTTCCACCACGTGGCCTTCCACGCCATCCCACGGCCTCTTTGCCTTACCCCCCCCCCCCCACCACCACCACGTGGCCCCCATTTCCCCCACCACCCCGTGGCCTTGCGGCCCCCGCGACCTCACCACCTCACGTCCCTCTGTGATATTCTTTGTCTTACGGCCTTGCGTCCCCGGCGGCCTCGCCGCCTCATAGCCCTCGGCGGCCCCTGCAGCCCTCACGGAATCTGAGCTGCACTCATGGCTTCACGCCACTCTATGGTCACTGTGCCGACCAGTGTGGGCTGGGTCAATCCAAACCAGGTCGGGCTGGCTCAGACAGGACACAGACCCCCTTCGACCAATTTACTCTCTTTTGGCCATAACTTTGGCACCAGAAGTCCGTTTGAAGAACTGTTTCTGACTCCAGAAACCCCAGAGTGAGACGGTCCCTTTGGTATACCCCACATGTGATTTGGTTAAATTTGGGGTATGGCTAGGTTGGATCAAGCACGAATCCAATCGGGCCCTTGAGATTAAAAGGATGATAACTTACATTCCGGGTGTCCGATTGACAAACTGTCAGCTGTGTTGAGACCCCTATGATGTGGCGGTCCATTGGGATACTTGTTTGTGGGACATAGTGGTATTTGTAGTATCAAAAAATGGAATTAGGAGTGTAATCTCTCAGAGATGAGTAAGCTTAGTGCCACAACCCTTTAGCTGGTTTTTACATGAGAAAGGGATCCTTCGTGGGTCTGTGATTGAGGTTCCCACATATAACCACTCTAGGATTCCTTGAGGGGCTACTCTAGGATATTGTGTGGGTCTAATTTTGTACTAGGATCCTATGTGGGTCTGAAGATGTATTGATGTTGTACTAGGATGATGTGTGGGTCTGACAACGTACTGATGATGTACTAGGATCATGTGTGGGTCTGACGACGTACTGATGTTGTATTAGGATCATGTGTGGGTCTGACAAAGTAATGATAATGTACTAGGGTAATGTGTGGGTCTGACGATGTACTAGGATCCTGTGTGGATTTGATGATGATTTACTATCCTCCACGTGGCTGCCTCTTAAACGAGTAAGATGATTCAGTAGTTACATCTAATCATCTCTACTACTGTACCTACGTTATACTTGGTGTGAGCTGAGTTTGTACCTATGCGGTACCTTCTTTTGTGGTAATACATTGGTGGTATTCATCTATGTGGCATACTAATTTGGTAATTTCCTTCGTGGTGTTTCATCCTTTATAGAATAATTGTGCTTGGGGATTTGGAGTTGGACTCTGTGTTTTCCACATGATTGAGATGGGTTTACTTGATAACTTAGGTATATGTATGGGCATATACCTAATTAGGGTTGTAAGATGATTTAAATCTTTGGGGTTTATCCTTTGTGGATTTTTTAAGACCTTGAGGGTCACAGGGTCCCTACTGAGTATCGTTATACTCACCCCTTCACAGGCTTTGCCCGCACCTTATTGTGTTTGGTGCAGACAACAGATAGCGCCGACTGAGGACGAGGGTACCAGGACTGGAGGTAGCTCAGAGCTGGACCTTAGAACAAGGCATATCACAGATATGACCATTCATGAACTGTACATACCCTTATGGTAGGATACTTGGTTGGTGTTCACAAGAGTTGTTCTAGTTTACTTGAACTTTTCAGTTTCATGTAATTTCTATTTGGGCTTGTATTCTGGACCTTTTTACTTACTATACTCACCCTATTTACTATTCTTTTTACCTTGTGTTTGTATTATAGCTGTGTGTCTGGTTATGTGTGTTTACAGGTTATAAAGGCAATTCCTTCCAGGTATTAGGGAATTACGCCTTCGGTGCTCGTCGCTAGCCCCTGGCCTATGGCAGGAAGGCTTGGGGTAGTCACGGCACGTGCCCCGGGGGACGGGTCATGATAGGTTTATATAACAAACAACCATTGGGATCATTTTATGTATTCCATGTGGAAATAATAATAATCAATCCTTGTATAATGAGATTTATGAATACATATAGAAGATTTCCTTGATGTTCAAATTAAAAAATTAATAGAGATCAATTCACTTTAAAATAAAATAACTTATGAATTCTTGAACAATTCTATATAGTAAGAATTAAATTTCAAGGAATCAATTATGAATCATGGGAATGGAAATATGATATTATTGGTTTGAATCATAGAGTCAATGTAAATATATACCTAAAATTATGAATTATTACTCTGGAAGTATGATCCTCCTAATATTGGCATGTTATGTGTATTTTCCCACCACTAGTGCACATAAAATTAAATGAGATAGTATGTATGTTAAATCCACCATATCCACTATATCCCTTATATCATTCGTTAATCACATTACTCCACACGTTATTGTAATTAAAAATTTAAATCATTTTCATTTAAAATAAATAATTTAAAAAATATTAATTTATGATAAAACCTTATTATAAATTTATTTAATTATAAGTGTAACTAATCTTTTGAAAAATTATTAATTATTTGAAATAAAGAATAGCTAATATATTTTACCGAACACTGGTAGTTTTTCTTATAAAACAAATGCAATTACATAAATTTCATAATTCACATTCACCAAACCATGATGAAACAAATCAAAAGTAAAAGCATGGTACCAATCAATCATAAAGGATTTTAAAAATAATTTATTAAAATTAAAACGTACTGGTAAAACATAAGAACATAATTTTCCACTAAATATTGAAAATGAATAGATTCTTCTACCTTTTAAAAAATTAGATGGTGTAGGGTGATGAAAAAATACTGGTATGGAGGAGGAAATGGTCGTGTAATAGTATTAGAGACCATAACATAAAAAAATCACACCATAAAATTTATTTACATGGAACCCTAGAACACTATATATGTAGGAGAATATGAAAAAATGGATGATGGAAGGAAATGACCAAATAAAAATAGGATGATCACTTAATTAAATGAAACATAATGATTTCATGTTTAATCAAAAAATGATCAACTTGGATAGGGATGATATAAGGGTGTAAATTGGTGATTTCTATAAAAAATGAGTGTGGTAAAAGAGTGTAATGGGGAAAAAAATTAAAAAATAGTAGTACTGTAAATTTTTAATTTTTACACATTATAAGACATGAATAAATTTGTTACACACTTTTGAAATAAATGCACTAAATATGAGATAACTTTTAGAATTTATGTAGATTCAACGTGCATTGGTCACATTTTTTTAAAGCATTTTCCAAAATCAAATATGATTTTCGGATGTTCCATACCACTTTTCATGATTGGGTTACCAGTTTAGAACTAACCCTTCACTATTTGTGTGAAAACTTCTATCCGTCATGTATATTTCAAATTTGAAGCAATGTCAACAATATAGTAATGAATAATACAAAATTTAAAAAAATAATGAAATAAAATCTTGAAAATATCATTGTGGGTGATATATTTCTCTATAAAATATCACTTTCTACCCTCTGAATGTAAACATACTGGTTGTTGATTATAATAGAGGTGAGTTATCATCTTCTTTATATATGACTTATGATCCCATGTTTTAAAAGAATAGTTTCCTTGTATCCGAAATAAATGATATTATATAATTGATTTTACCATCAATAAATTAAATTGAGAATCAAGGACCAATAATAATTTCAAAATTGTAGAGAAATATAGATTATCTTCTAAATAACCCCAACATAATATATGTGATGTATTCATGTGGTACATATTTAATTGAGAGATTTTGAAAATTTCAAATAATGACATCTTATGAGGATGAAACACAAATTAATATGTGACCTTACAAATTCTTTAATTGATTATAATTCTTAGAACAGGTATTGGTGTAAAACTACCTTGTGTTTATAATTATCATTGATCCAAACATTGTGTGAGTTTAAAGAACAACCAATCACTATCTAAAAAATTATATATGTCAAATATAATAATAAACATATCACATATGGTTACTTTAAGATTTAAAAAGTCATTTTAATGTCATATATATAACATCCTTTATCTCATAAATAGTGATCAGTCTAGTATGTGATATTTTTTTAGCCACTATCCACCAGGGAAGTGATTAGAATGAATGATCATGTAATTATTTAAAATAAACCATCCTGATATGAGATTCAGAAAACATACATTAATAAAATTAAAATAATTACATATTTTTATCTCATGTACCTTATAAATCTGAAATAGGTTAGTAGATGATTTTTCCATAATATACATTTCACATTTTTTCTACCAATTATAGAATGATATATCAATCTCAAAACCACCTAATATCCCATGGCCCAATGATTTCAATTCCAAAAATAGGATAAAAATTGATAATCCATATTAATGATAATTTTACAAGGCACCCAGGGCTAGTTCAAATTCTCTAGTTCATATAACATTAATTGTTCTTCAACCATGGTAATATATATTATTGGTAAAAATTGATCTGAATTTTTCATCAAATTAATACCTACTTATTCAATATTTATTGTATATATAGAATTTTGTATATCAATTATAATTTCAATTAATAACTCAATCCATTTATATATCTGTATGAATAAGGGATACGAAATACCAGAGTTATTGTGATGTACTACTTTAATTTTTTAACATGTACATTGTATTGATATGTAATTATTTATATATCACCTTATTCCAAACCACTAATATTGATGCCTCATGTTATTGTGCATCATAGTGGTGAATTGATGAAATTGTCACTAGGGGTTACGAAAATTATTCATCATTTATTTCATCATGGAATGAGTGACCACAAAGTTCATATAGAATAAAATTATTTATTTGAAATATAAATACCACTCACCGATGGTCTCTCCACTTTTTAATGTTATCCTGCTACAATAAAATTTTACATTAATTGGCTACTTCTAATGAATAAGATAATGAAGAAAAGAATTCAACTCAATATTAAAAAGAAACATTACCCAATTAAATTATTTTAAAGTAAAATACATTTTATTTTGGAGGCACACCTTCTTCCACTCATAACTAGATTAGATTTGTAATAACAAGGGAATCATTTTTCTAATAACCTTAGTGAAAAAAATTACATTCATAATGTATAGGTTATGTCACTGTCAAAAATATATTTATATTCTACCCATTACTATGTCATGATATTCAAATAATTTTGATAGAATATAGAAATCATTATTTAATTGTGGTTATCATTAAATTTCCACTAAATAGATAGTTTCAACAAAATATGAGATCATTCTTAGCATCCATATAATCAATTCTATAGTTTGATAAATTATTTTCTTGTGAAAAAATGAATAGATATATATTCTCTCACATTGTCTCCAATAAATTTTTATAATAATATAAAACATAATTTTTTTCTGATCTTGTTGTACCAAGATAGATTCTGATGTCAACTACCTATATAATTCATCAAAGGATTCCTCAAATTACTAGATTTCTTAAACTCTTTTTAGTGTGAGATAATTCCATGAGGATTCTTGATTTGAATAATATTTCAGAGTCCTTTTATAGTAACATCATAAAACCAAGAGGCTATGTATCTTCAGGATATTTTTTTGTTCCTCACCAAACATAATAGTAATTACCTTTTCAAGATTAGATATGGTTAATTACAATGATATCAAATAATTCTATATTTTGAACATTATGATATGGAAGATACATTTAGATATCATTTATTAATGGTGATAAACATATGATTGTCACAAAATGACATTAATTTCATTCCCATGGTCCACTACATTTTTTTTGTAATCTATTAAATCATTAATGAACATGAAAATAAAAGAATCAAGGTATCCCTAGATTATCAAGTTTATATGTTCTATAAATATTGTAGAAAAATAAAATATTTAAATGGAATGACCATTTATTTAATTTGAAAAAAATAAATAAAAAAAGTAGTATTAGGAATGTCAAATACATTTATCTATCATTGATGTTACACTAAATAGATAAAAAAATTGAGAACTAATTTTACCATTTCAATAGATGAAATATGTCCTGAACCCAGAGAAGGGCTGTTTATTTTTAATAGTAACAACATTAATGTTCTTGTAATGAATATAAATAAATAATGTCACTTATTCTTTCTTAGAATGTAGTACTAGAGTGACTTATAGAGATATAATGTGTTGAATAAGTACTTTATCATCAAATTCATGAATATTGGTTTCTAATAGTTTAAATTTGGTAGCTCCAATTCAATTTGAAGGAAAATGGATCATATATATCTCAAGTACATGTTTTATTGGAACTCGACCTCTCGTCCTGAAGGTATCCTTGAGAAAATATCAAGTATCACATTATGATATTAATAGTCACCTCGAAGAAGATATCATTTCAAAACTACTAAATTATCCTTATTCAAAAGATATGATAACTAGGAAATGAGTATTCCCACTATAGGAATATAATCTTTATACTCATGAAAAACTTGATTGGCATCCATCTCATAAAAAAATGAGGGCTTAAGGATTAGTGATGAATTATTCCATATATTGATAATATTCAATATGGGATTTTAAGTGAATTGTTACATCTATGCAATGAATACCATATAACATATCCATTTATTGGATGAGGAAGTCGCATTATATCTCTAATATAGTAATATGAGAGATTAATGACATACATCGAAAGACATTTCCTTATTCTTCTCTTGTTTTGTATTTATACCTATCACATTAAATATCATATATGATGGACCATCTAATAAATCCATAAAAAACCTAAGTAAATTTGAGTGAAGAACATGTATCAGATAATAAAACATATATTAATGAATCAATAATTATAGTACATAGCATAATTTTTACTCGTACCTCAGATTTCATGACATACTATTCCACCACATGTAATTACCTCACTTCAGAGATAATATTATTCATACTATTGTTCTAAGGCCTAATCCTCATTTTCATATGAGAATAATAGAGGCCAAATATACCTATATACCCTTATGCTCAATATTCTACTATCTTAGAGAAATCAATTAATTATTGTTCCACTTTGCGGCTGATTATCTCATATCACTACATTGAGGGATATTCATTCCAAATACCCATAAGAGATGAGCTATTAACCCACTATAATTACAATCATTAAGGGACTAATGAAAAGAATTTTTTATAGTCAATAATTTTCAAAATTGATGAAATATAAGATACACTATTTGGGTTAAAATGAATCCATCATAGTGAGGTGCATTTATCAACCACTTCATTTCTTTTCTTTCATTCCTCCTATATTCTATTATTCTAAAATAACCCCCCTTCACATCCAATTAAAGTGGAAGTATCGACTACCATTATCATCATTTTTCATAGTCAAACTCCACCATAAGATATTGATAAAAAAATTAGTCTTGCTAGGTATCCTTAATAACAATAAAATAATTTTTATTACTCGGTCTGAGGACCTTCTAAAAACACTGATTTTTCTATATATAACTCCTGACCAATATTTAGGAAAAGTGGAAGTGAACCATAAGTATGTTTTTATAATACATTATATCTAACATAATTGGTGACGGAAAATGACCCCCAAATAAGACCTATCCATGATGTTAGGTAATAATTATTGACTTAAGATAACCATGAATCCATTCCAAAAATATTTTATAGGCAATTTATCCTACACCTAAAATAGCCACCATTATCAGTTGAGACCCCATATAATTAAGTTATAACCTATCCCCATTATATAAATGGATATTAACAATAATTAAATTAAATTTTAGTATTATCAATATAATTATTAGCGTATTGAGGTTTATTAGTTCCTTGAATGTATAAATGATTATGGTGGATGAATTGTTTAGATTGATCATTTCATTTAGATAAATCTTAATTGGTCTACATAGATTGGATAGGTTTAGTGTTATCTCTATGATATATAGTTTGGAGAATACAAATTATCATCTATAAAATGTTTTGAAAAATTAGAGGTTTGGCCTGTAGAATTTCAACTACAACCCCATCAGAAAGGAAAATAAGGGATCTACTGAGAGGTCTGATACTATAAAAAATATATAAGATAAAATAATTATTCCTATTTAATTAAAAATAAAAAATTAAACTGTAGAAATATCAAATTATTAAAAAAATTATCAAGGTATTGAAATAATTATGGTAAAAAAAGAAAAAATAATGGATAACCACATAATTCCCATAGTTAATATTTTGGCCACATGGTTTTCCAAACCATGTAGTAAACATGAAAAATCACTATATAATTTTAATATACCCAAATAGTCAAACTAGATTATTTTCTAATAAATTTCAAAAAAATTAAAACATACATTAACACTTACTGGTCCAATTGAGTGGTTAGTGCATGATCTACATCATGTGCTCCAAAACCATGAACCTTTGAAAATTACCCACCAATATTCATTCCTCAACATGAAGAAACAAAAAATAATTAACAAACACAGTTATAATTTAAAGAACACTTCCTTGAACATTCCATCTAAACATAAGGCATGTTATATTGATTTTTTTCTAGAAACTCACTTATATCCTACAACTCATGTTATAATGATCCAAACATCTATCTAACTTCACTTTAAACTAACATAACATAAAAAAAGTCTCTGGTTTTTTCTACAAACCAACCATGGATTAAAAAAACCATTGTAGAAGTGTCATCCCATGGTAACGCCCAAAGGGA
This sequence comes from Viscum album, assembly GCA_963277665.1. Taxonomy (NCBI): domain Eukaryota; kingdom Viridiplantae; phylum Streptophyta; class Magnoliopsida; order Santalales; family Viscaceae; genus Viscum; species Viscum album. The sequence continues at coordinate 294,826,482 of OY728132.1, read as the reverse complement.
TTTCATGATCCCCACGTGATGGAAACCATAACCTATGAATTCAAAAAACAACATTAGAATCATGTTTCCCATTAATATCTAATTCATGTCAAATTTCAAAAAAAATAAACAAATAAGATATTTCTACACATTAAAAAATATTCTTCCAAAATGAAATTATTGAAAAAAAATCAAAATGATATAATGTAAAGATGTAAACATGAATCCAAAATTATAATAAAAGTAAAACATTATGGAAAACTAGTTTACATAAATAATTATAATAAATCCAATAAAAAGTAATTCTAAATAAGGGGATGATGTAGAGATACCCCAGAGATAATAGAACTGTTAAAAAAACAAAATAACTAAAAATAATGTAACCCATATCCAATTTAATGGAAGGAATTATACCGTTATTTCACCACATCTTACTTAATCAAATATAACATGAATAACCACCAGCTTTTAGTAGAGGAATTCCTTTAATAATTTCAATCAATAAAAGGATAAATACTATTGGAGGGTTTATTTAGGGTGTGGGAATAATCAAACCAAGGGGATACCACTATGTAATCCATTTTAAATCCATAAAAATTTAAAAAATATATATATATATTTTAAATACATCATATAAGTATAGTATATGTAATATTAAAAAACTAAAAATGATGGATTTCCTATGAAAAATTGTTTTATGAATACAAAAAAATAATGATATGACTTATCAATAATACATTACTAGAGATGATATAGGTTACTATGATTGGGGGACCAAAAATCATGATAAATAAATACCTAAAAATGTGGAAGATATGCTATGTAGATTCTCATCATACTCTATCATGGACCCTAGTTATATAGTGTAACAATTTATATGCATTATCCATGACGTATAATAAAATAGTATGAACTTATGATGGGTAAAACAAATGGAATCGTTTACAAATTGTGATTCCCCAAAACCTAGCTTGTTATATGTATTGATATCCCCTAGAACTCATGGATTCCCATGAGTAACTAAAGAGTTTCCAAAGTCCATCATAGCTCATATGAAACCATGACTCTCATTAAAACAATACTTATTATAATTAAAAATTTAAATCCCATCACATTACCACATATACTATAAATAATTATATTCAAAACAAATAAAATTAAAAATACATTTCAAAATATGCGTAAAAAACCCAAAAAAATAAATTATTTCAAACAAATCCTACCATGAATTAGTTGGAAACATTTAGTGTTCACCTTATATAACATAGATAATTAAAAAAAATTAATTATTCATATTCACATAATCATTTGAAAACCTAATTAATGGTATAATTAATAATAGTTCAAATTTTTATCAATAATAATTTATTTTAATAAAATAACAATGGGAAATAAAAAATATCATGTTTCACCAAATATGTGAAGAATATAGATTCTCCTAAAACTAATAAATTTAATTGTTGATATATGGAGAAACCCCACTTGAGAACATGATAAAAGGGGCATGTAACATAACTGGAGTTAAAATTACAAGGAACCTTAATACATTGTATCTTTAAAAGAAGATGGAATCGATAGAGAATGTATGTCAAGGAATAAATAATAAGAGTATTATAACTTACTTAATGAAAAACAATGAATTAATGTATATTCCACAATGAATCCATATAGAAAGAGAAGTTAGTATCATGTTGATGGTAATGGTTCTCGAAAAAAAATGAGTGAGAGGGGTAATGGGGGAGTTAAAATCTACAAATAATAGTTCAGATATTCATAATTTTAATAATATGGTAAAAAATCAATGTTTTACCAGATAGTTTTCAAATCCATATACCAACATTATGATTGCTTCCTGAATTACACAAAAGTCCAGATGGTTCAAATATAATATTTAGAAAACTATGAACCTACCATTTTATTTCTTTTTCATTGTTAATCACAAATTTTAATGGTTGGGTCCCACATTTATCCCTCACCATTGAATGACCACTTTATATCCTAGGACCCACAAATGATTTTAAAATGTATAAAAAATACACCTAGAATAAATAATATGACTAAAAATCATTAAATTACAAAATAAATACCAAAAAATTACAACATGGGTGCTACATTTTTATCAACTCATGTTCTCTCCATAAATAATAGGACAATATACCCAATAAGTCATGACATATAGTGATTAGAAATTTAATAGGTGAATAATGATATTTTTTATAATAATAGAAAAAAATTAAAAAATATATCATATAGCATAAATTTAAAGAAAACATAGATCATCATGTCTAATAATATATAATATACAAGTCTCTTCATGAGATATGTATTTTAAAAGTAATAATTCAATTATATGATGATAATATTTTTATGTTCTGAAAAAATATACTACTCTAAAAAATTATTATTAAATAGGATAATAAAATAGTAATAAAAATTTTAACAACTTGGGAAAATATATAAGAAATAATAGAATTGATAGGTATTAATGGCTATAATAATTAATATTTCACCATTTTAAGATGTTTTTATCATTGTTTATAATGATAATTTTGAACACCAATCATATATGTACATCATGGCTTGATGATGAGAACATGTAAATGATTGATGAATTAATATTGACTTTTTTATTAGTATATAATAATACCAATATATGTGGATGACTTATAAGAATATCTAAGGATGCGTAAAGTGGTTATTCCTAATGAATTGATATATTTAAATTGGTGGGGCATGGATAATTATGATGGATTCAACTTATGGAACATGATGTCACTGTTGGAAAATTCATCTATATATGTAATTGAAGGTCACACTTGGATAGTAATTATTGGTAAATAAATAACTATTATGATTTTTGTGTTGATTTTTAATTCTTAATGAAATGTGGAAGGAAAATTTCACATTGGTTACTACAAATGAAGAACATGCACATATTTATTTTCATAATTATATTATGATTTGAATGTTTCTATGTAATGAATTTTTATATTTAATCCGGAGTGAATTAATATAGGGAAGGTAAAATATTTATATATTTTTCATAATTTCATGAATGGATCTTGGAATTTAATGATGATATTAATATAAATTAAGAGTTAAATTCAACATTATACTTAGAATTTACTATGTATAATTTTATTCAATCCTCATATATGAAATAGGTCCAACCCACTAACTACCAAATCTAGCCACAATAAAGGAATTTATGGAACCTGAATATCAACCATGCCCATGAAAGGATAGCTCTAGGAAGTATTAAGACAATATGGGTTTTGTAGATTCCCATAGGGTGAATTACTATGTATAGAGCCCACATATCCAACACCACTACATGTGAATGTGTTGGGATAGAAGCCATCCAGGAATACCTCGTCGACCATGTGTGTCACATCCAATTTTGGTGTGATTCATTATAGATTTTGGGTACTGAACCTAGTGCCATCTCGAGAGGCTGTAGTTACAACTTGGTTGAAAATAACAATGAATAAGTTTTTAGTTTTAATGTGGGATATTAATGTAATATGGTATTGTTCCTGCACTATTAAAATTATAGAAACTATGTTTTCAATACAATATGATCTCCCATTTAAATGTGATCTTCAAGATCCATAAAAATGATCACATTAATCTGGACTACATATGAGCTCTTCTTTTTTGAATTCCTCATGGTCAAGGGTTTTCATACCGAGCATACACAACCCACACAGTCTCCATGTGAGATCAATAATATTCAAGAGGAGTTCAAAATCAGTTATATATAGATATACACAAATTAAATAAATCACATTGTAATGATGAAGCTTGCGAGAATATCAATTTATGAGGAATATTTTTGGAAGGGGTGTCAATTTAATAACTATAAATGATCTTGAAAACTTTTTATAAGTGATGTTATTTATTGAATAATATTGTTTATTTTTTAAATAAAAAAATATTAAATGATGAGTATGTAAAATATTTTTGATGCCTTGGGGATGTTTGAACTTCATGGATGGAAGCATTATTTGTTGTTGAATTTGGAACACAGTGATGGGTAATTCTATAAAGATGATAATCATAGTATAAATCCTACTATATTTGGGTGTTTCATGACGGTTTCTTATTATAGAAATGATATGTTAAACTCCATTTTTGATACTTATCAACAAATTTGGTTTAAAAATAACTTGTTAACTGATTTATATTGTTATTAAGACATTATTTTCTACCATTGAGTGCATGAGGACGAGTTTCAAGATGATATTTTTAATATTGAGTGCCCATTGGTGTGCTAAGGGATTAAAAAGATGGTGTGGATATATAAGATAAAAGCGGTCGTTAGTTTCCATGTAGTATGAATCCATTCCAATAGAAATAGTAATGTTCAAGGGATATTTTCTATTGAGATATGAAATAAAAATTCATCAAACATAAAATAATATGTTTTAAATTAAATAATTCATGATCTGTGGATATCATTATATTTATTTTGTTTTTGTGAGAATATAAATGGAATCACAATCAACAACAAATGATAAGGTTTTCAGATTATCTTTTTGAATGAATAATGAATATATGATCATGTTTGGTTTATGGGTGAGATTTAAGGTGCTTTACATATGGAAAATATTTTATGAATATGCATAGAAAATGAAATTCACAATGAGAATAAATTAGGATATGTGGGTATGATGCTATTTGGAGATATTTTGTGATGTTCCTATGTGTAGCCCATTGAATTACATTAAAACTACCTACCTTGATCATCAATTCTGTTGTGCGATAAATTCATGATAATTTATATTTAGGTTCTTATAAAAAAAATCTAACTCTTTCTAAATTATCTGTTCAAGAATTTTTGGAGAAGTATGCATTTGGAGGGAAAGCTCATATTTTTCCCCAATTCAGTTCTAAAAACCACATTACAATTTTTGTGAAGCATGAAATTAAATGAAGATAAATTCTAGAAAGATGGAATGATATGCTAATTACACTATGATTTAATTATATAAAGTATGTGACGTATACATGAAATAGATCCAACATTCTATTTAAATCATCTGTATGTGAATCTTTATGAATGAGAACCAATAGTAGTTAGGAAATTATATATAATATTCTATTGTCATTTTATGTTTATATAATGAATTTTGAATACTGTTTAATGTTTGAATATTTTAGTTGAAAATGGGAAGTCCACGAAGTACTCAATATTTCATGATTTATTTTTGATGTGATTTAGTGGAGTAATTATTTAGAGTTTTCCAATTTTCTTTCATGTATAAAATAATATTGAATACATTGTTTCAATCAAATGAACACGTTTTTTGAGACTGATAATTCATTAGAAGAATTAAGAATAATTTTCTGAGTAGTAATCTATGGAAGATATAATCCTTCACTAAATATCATAATTTGAAGATACTAAAGCCTAAATAAACATCAACATAAGATAGGAACATCTAATCATTCAGTATGCTATGAAAAATGATTCAAGACCAAAAGTCTTACTTCATTAAGTTGATTAAGTTCTTCATGTTTTACATGAATGAAAGACATCCATTATTCTCGTCTATTAAACCCTATATAATGTGTTGTAGAAAAATGATAAGAAAATATAGAACATCATATTTTGTGTTCAACAACATTGAAATGAATGATCATGTAACTGTTGCATCTAACTAGTCTCTAAAAGGGATTAATTATTGGTAGTTTTACCAGTTTATAAAATTGTAAAAGAAGACAGATAGACTGTCTATCCAACTGAGGATAATTATTTGGTTGTAGGAATATAGAATCAAGATTAATTTTTGAATTCAATACTGGGGTTTTCAACTAGTTTCTACCTTTTTCATTGTAATCACATTCTTATATATTATATAATAAGTTCCAGGGGGAGTAACTATCATTGAATTGAGTTTATCATTATACTGATCCATGTATGTTACATGTGTTGTTCTATTTATGATTATTTCTACATATGATGTGTGATTAAGAGATATCACTATGTGGATTGATAATATTAAAAAAACTATGATGATGAATTAAAAAAGAAATAATTTTCAAAGAGTAAACAATTGTATGACCCCATAACCCACATCTTAGTGGTCAATCTACCATAGGGAACTACAATTTGTATTATAGAATATATATTGCTAAAAACCAACAAAATTTCCATTGTTGTTTTAACATACATTATTATGTGAGGATTTCTATATGTGTTTGTATTAACTCAAATGAATAAAGTGTAATTTATGCCTAAGGATTAAAATATGGTCAGTTCTACAAAAACTCACAATAATAGGAAGATAATAGTTCCAAGGAATTCAAAGATGAATCCAAAATTTAATGGAGAAATAAAAGTAACTGAAGGTAATCAAAGTGGTATAAATTGAATTACTCTCTTGAATATTATACTTCTAATATACCATGTTAAATCTATGAGGAAAATGAATCACTTGGTGATATGTATTTTTAATACATGGATAATCTAAAATTGTTCCCAATAAAGTGGTCATGTGTATTTTTGGTAATATGAAGGGAATCCTTTTGGTAAAAAAATGGAAGTAGAAGTTGAAAATTTATTCTATGAACTATGTAAAAAGGTAATAAAACTCGTCACACTCATAGTCCTAGTGAATTAAATGTGATAATAAATTTTTTTATACTGGAGAACAATTTTATAGGTACAATTATGATAAATTAGTGTTTAAAATTATTTCTATGGAATCCTTTAATGCACACGAAAATTTTAAAAAAAATCTATGTACCTTAAGAATGATCATTTGGATATAAAATACAATAGGATCAATGATATAGACTCAGAATTCTGAAAAAATGTATTATTGCATGAATTGAGTGTTGAGAAGATGACATGTGAATATGAAAATAATGTTCCATTTTCTAAGGATCATATAAATTCCATCAGCATGAGATATTATAAATTAAAAATTAAATTGCCTTATTTTGAAAAGACATATTTTGATAATTCATAATCAATTATGTATTACTATTCTTTTACAAAATTATATTTTAAGGATTATAGATTTAAATAATATGCATCATGCAATAAGAATATCATTAAATTATCTAATTATCTTTCAAAATAAATATAAAGAATTAGATACCATGTGTCTCTCAATGAAATGTTTTTTCTAAATTTGATTCTCTAAAAAGTACATTTATAAATCAAAATTCAATACAAAATTGCATGAGGATAAATGGATAAGAGTATAATGACATTTCAATGGTGGATAAAATAATATGTACATTATCTAGTTCAACAATGTAAGCTCAACAAATAGTCCAGAAGACCCAAAAATATTATGCTGTAAATTTTAGATTGCATTTTGAAAACAAATGATGTTCTATGTGTGTGGGTCAATGTTGGTACTTCAATGAATTTCAGAATTGTTCTATGGATTTTCAGTATAATCCTTTAATTTTAATTACATGATGGAATACTATCAAAGTGGGTTAATTTAAAATAATAATATTCAAAAAAATCACAGACTAATAAAAAAGTGTCAGGTTCAAACATATTTTGAAATTCTTGGTTATGTTGTTTATGTTTGAAAAAAAGTGGTCTTAAAAGTTATCCATTAAAATATCAACATGTGTCACGAATTTTTTGGAAGATAATAACACATTAAATATATTTTACACACTTTTGTAGAAACCTGAAGTATACTACATATTATATTACTCCCATGATGTATCAAGAGAAGTCATTTTTTGATACTATGCATAAGAATGATCATAAAAACTAGGTCAGTGAAGATAAATAAGGGTGATAAATTTCACAATAAAAAAATTGATAAATGAACTCACATTATCAAATGTTGAAACTAGAAACAAGATTTAAAAATTACTCAAGTCGTTCAAGTGATTTTTCTTGTTAAATTGGAGAATTCAAGAATTATAGAACATGTACGCAAAAATATCATTCAAATGCTAAAATAGATATTCTACATGAATAAGGGTAATTTTATCATTGGTTTTTATCATAAGAAAACTCATTTGTTGAAATATTTCTGGGTGAGAGATGCAATAATGATGTACATAATGAAATTTTATGTTTAAAGATGTTTCTAGAAAAAAAGAATAACTCTTGAATAGAAATAAAATTGCATCAAATGATGCATATGACATGATGGATAAGGGGAAAAGAACGATAACACATAATTAAGTGATATGTGTGATATGATCTATGTTACTATAGGGTAACCGTATTTAGAAATCATATGAGGAATCATGAAGACAGTAGAAACTGAAGCAAATTGGTTGAGAAAATCATCTCAACCTTGTCATTCACATAAAGAACCATGACACTCCCTCTAATTCCCTTAATTTTGTTCTGTTGATTTGTGTTTATTTTGTTGGGAATTAAAGTTGTATTAGGTTATATGAGGTATAAATAGACAATCTATTAGTGTTTTTATATTTTGGATTTCAAGGATATACATAAGTTTTCAAAATTAGACAACCACACAATGAATTTCATTTTTCTGTGTTCTAAAATTGGAATAGATTGAAATAAATTCATGAAGAGTCTCACCATAATGAATATATTGATGATATAATCCCTTAAGTGGGATCATTTATAAATTAAACATGTTAAATATTTACTACATATTGAAATAGGAACTTCTAAACAACTTTATGAATTTAGAATATGAGGTATGACAATCACACATTCATCCCCTATCATTAATTATTCTAAATATATAAATTAATAGGGAGTTCATGATTTATGTCCTGATGGGACAATGGTGGATTTATTTCATTTTCTATTGAACATTATAATTTTTTTTTGTGAATGTATGTGCGATATTTACCATTTCACTAACAAATCTAATTACTTCCCACCCCATTAAAGATAATTCATAACATCTAAGAATGATTTCACAAGAAATGAATTTATTTATTACATATAAATCCCTTGTTATATATATCTTGTTTTTCACATAGGGTTATCCCTTGTAATATTAGAGTTGAATAACTAAATTATCTTTAATAAGAGAACCATTGAAATCATTACTCTCTTAAAAGTGATGTTATGATTTTTATATAATGGAGAGAACTAGTTTTTGCGAAGCTAGATTAGGTAGGAAGACACCATTTCCACTAGAATTTATTTTTAATAAGGGAAAAATTATTGGAATTATAAATTGGAGAAGTATCAAAAATAAATTAAAAGGGTAGATTGAATAGATAAAGTTCATGATTGATTAATAAATGTTTTATTTACTGTTAGGAGCAGTAAAACATCGACTATCAGTTGAATATAACTCGCCACATGTAAAAGGAAATTCCCTACAAGATTTAAACACATTCCTTAGATTATCTTCTAGTGGTCGTGTGGTTAAATTATCTTCAATCTATTATGAGAACTAGAAACTATAATTGAGAAGTGAAAAAAATAATAATAGTGTATTTCTTATTTTATTGATTTCATATACATGAACATGAAAGGGAAACAATAATATGATTCTTAAGATTGTAACAAGTCTAAGAGGTATTGTTAAAAAATTAAAAATCAAAAAAATTCCCCTACACTAATTCACCCCCAATGTGTTAGTGACATCACAAACTATTAAATTCATGTGTGATTGGATGTATGGTTCACCTATATTGGATTCTAAAAATTTGAATCAATTAACTTTTTAATATTATAATTTCATTCAGGTGTTAACAAAGATTTGATGTTTTTTTTAATTATGTTATCTCAAATAAGATTTAAATTTTTACAAAGTCCATTATCCCCATGTGAAATAAAAAGAAAAAAAATCTATAGAAGAGATCCCAATAAAATAATGATGTGGAAGTATCACTATCACAATATATTAAAAATAATGAAGAACAATTAGTCATGAAATGTATTGTGTAGGTGGATTCCACCAAGGAAATAGAAAATATATCAACCTAGGGTATTCAAATGGTTTGTGTTGATTACTTTCAAAATTTTATATAATAAAGATCTAGAACATGTGGTGATAATGATCAATCTATAACTTCCCAATAAAAATTACTTGATATATTAATAGACGTTCTGGATGGTATTAATAAATTAAAAGTCGAACTTTTTTTAGGTTCATTCAATATACTTATGAAGATATCAACCATATGGAAGGATAAGTTGATTTTTTAGGGATCATATTTCATGGGAAAGTTCTTTAATGTTTATATCTCTCATAACTGGTTGGATCTGTTGAAGAAATAATGAGGGAACATGAAATATATTCCTCGAAATGACTCAAATAATTTCTAAATAATGAAGGTCACAATAATAATCTAGATAAATTGATCTATTCACCACATAAACTTTTAAATCATTGTTATTATTTCAAGGTATTACAATTTGAATAAAAATACAAAAGATCAATGACTGACTATTTGATTTAGAGAAAAGTTAAGATACATGAAGGTGAGGAAAAATGTATAATGAATTATTGTAAAGGGATGACGATGATGATTGAAGATTATAAAATCATCCTCAATATGAAATTTATATAATATTATGTTTAGTTTCCAAATCTTAAGAATACAAATATTGAGACATCATAAAATAAGGAAACTATTGTTTCTAACACTCAATTCTCTCTGAAGTATTATAACTCTAAAAGGCCTCAAACATGTGATGAGAATATGATGTCATCATTCAATGATCTATATATCATAGTTGAGGAGAATATTTTTCCATCCATACCATCTTTTTATAATGATTATAAATATATTTACAAAAATCATTAATGTTGGAAAATAAAACCATAACATATATAGATTATTAAATGATAAAAAAACCTACCACCATTATTTGGGTGGATAGGAAAAGTGTTTGGAAGATTTTTCCTCATGAAGAGCACAGAACGATATGAAGGAAACCAACAAGTATCCAGATAAATAAATTAAAAGATCAATTTTTGTGGTTCAATGTTTGTTCTCTGATCTATTTGCGAATTTTTCATTAGATATTATATAAAATTCTAATAAATAAAAATAAAAATGGAATCCTTTATCAAGGTGGAGAAAGCAATTGATGAAAAAACAACATTCAAAAGTTTATAAAACTTTGTATACTTCAAATAGATTTTTAAATCTTGAAAAAATTATGTTATTTATGAAATTGTGGTGGTAATAAGGCTGGTACTTGTTCATCTCAACATTTTTCCAAGGGTGATAAGAAAATTATACCACAAATTAGGGATAATATTGAAAAATATTCATTGTAATGAAATCAAAAGAATATTTTGAACGCAAATTATCCTAAAAATATTTCATGTAAGGTTGGTGGAAAGATGTATGATTCCAAATAAAATATATTTAATGAAATTTATTCATCCAAAAAAATTACAAATTATGGAACTCCGAATAACCATTTTGTAATATCAAATATTTCTACCACAGTTCATAATGAAATGTTATTTATCTGGATAGATGATTTGGAATGAATGCTGAAAATGGAATATGTGTAAGCTAAGGTTAGTTTAAAAGGAAAAGAAAATATTAAACATTATTAAAACAAAATTTCATGTGATTTTGTTAGAAACATAATACTCTTTTGTTAAATATGTTTTATTTGAGAGATTTTTGACATATGGTCATATGAAAAATGGTTGTTTAACTATTCTACTAGAACATGACACAGTCATTAAGAGGATTAAGAATTCTTTATCGGTGAAAAATGTTATGAATAAAAACTCTCAACATAAGAAGAAGATAATGTGATGTGATCCATGATACACCAATATAAATCAAAATAGAAGTTCATTTTTGAAATAACAAGGACTAGAGTAAATAGGGAAAAAAATTTAGAAATCAATCTCAACCTTTTTGTTAAAATTGATAAGTAAGGAAGGATCCTCTATATTCCCTTCAATATTTTTTTATATTGTTTTTATATATAATTCAATGAATTGAATGATTAGAAAGTCTTCAGGAGGGGAACCTGATAAATTTTTATCACATTAAATTCATGATTGCAAAGCATAAGAAGTCATGATCCTAAAATGATTTGTGTGATGGTATTGAAATAAAAATATGATAGAGAATCAACATCGATGAAGTTCAATACTATACAGTCATATCATGGCAAAAAATGATAAAATGATATCCTATTTTTCTAATCATATATTTGATATTCTGAAAATCCAATATTAAATAAATTTATCATTGATGAAGTTTTAAATGTTGTATATCTGGAATATCATAATTTCAATATCCATTATTATGTATTCCCAATAATAATCCAACATTAAATCCATTCATGAATAGATCCACAACTATGAATATTTTTAGATGTTTTCTTTGTTTTGGAGACAAATAAAGAATGATGAAGAAGCTTTATGAATAATTACTTCAATTGGTAAAAATTCTAATTAACATAGAAATTTTAGGAAGATCATGACATTTGAAAAGGTATTTTTGTTATAATAACATCTTATTACTTCTTAATCATGATAACGAATATTTGAAAATGGTGATTATTTTAATTACTCAATGAAATTAGAAAATTTTATTTTCTCTAAGGCCATTTATCCTAATTTTTTTAAATCAATGTTTTTGATATATTTGTTGGAGTCAATATAAAAATTTTATATTTATTTTACTCTAAATGATTCCAATCTTATTTCACCTTGATTTAAATTATGCACCCCTAGAAGGAAAGTATATGAGTTATAATTTAATAAGTTATCATGATCAATGGTTAAGGGAAAACATTTATACATAAATAAAATATACATTTTTTCTAACCCAATCATAGATAATGTAGATGTAGAGTGAAATAATTGATGACACATTTCTTAAGTATGGATGGATACACATTTACAATGAAATATTTTATTTATTTTAAAAGGGGGGGATATAAATGGAATTGAATGTCGGGGAAAAGTAATGGGGACAAAATAAAGTGACTCACATATTAACATATTAATTTTGAAAAAACATTGAATGAACTTCCAAAAAATAGAATGTGGGGATTGGAGATCCTATATTTTGAGTATATTTTATTATTTTAATAGATGTTATTGGGATTCAATGTTGATTAATGAAATAGTAATATTTCATAAATGTTAATATAATGATGAATTTATGATATTAATGGATCTTTATTAAGTGATCAATCCTTATAATTTTATGAATCGTATAACTGGATTGAATATTTTGTGATTCAAATAATATGTTTCGATAGTTGTTATGGAATAATTCCTCTAGAAACTATGATGATTTTTGAACTGGTCATATGTTCATAATACATGTTTCATGTAATTTTACATTACACTTGGTTTAATAAAATGAAGAATATGTGAAGAAGGATAATGTAATATTTAATATTAATGTTGAATTAATATTCCAAAATGGGATGAATATTACTTGGAGAAAGATCATTGAATATTTAGTTTATTCAAAGGGAGATTTGCTAAAGAACATGAAAATAATAATTAACATGAAGAATAATTTAGTGAATAATATGAAAAATAAAATTTTGAATAATTTGGAACGATAAGGCCATGATATTCATCCTTTATTATATTAGAAATGGTTGAGAAGAATTGATGATTTAGACATTATTTTTATATAATGAAAATTTTAGATATAATTATTATAATTTTTTCCAAAAAATTAGCTGGCCAAATTTACCTAAGGATGCAAGATCAACCACATATGGGGAGCAATCTCAACCCACATGGGAGATATCCATGTCATGGGAAACAATGGTGTAATGAACCTTCATTGGCTAGCTAAGGTGCAAGTGGACGCCCGTAGGAACCCTTAGTTATGATTAGTAGGAGAGTCTAAATGTTCATGGTGACACATAGTGGGGGAGGGAATGTAGGCCTGCCCAATTTTTTTGTTTTCATTATATAAGGCTTCTGACCTTGGTTTCATCTCAATGAAAAAGTGGTAACAATATCTACTATTATGATGTTTTTGAAAAAGAACATAGTTTACGTGTGATGCAGGTTTCCTATATTCTATTCACCCACTAAAAAAGATACAAACTTATCACATCTATCCAATATGAGGCAATCCAATGATCAATGAATCTATATATAGTCATCCCCTACCTCATGATGTTGTAGATCTCCAATTCACCGAAGTTTTGAATTATTGTGGCTTCCATCATCGAGAAACTCTCAAATGGTCGAGATACTATAAATATTGGCACATAGATCATCATGCAAACTTGAAATGGTGTACATGTTATGATTTTTTGGAAAATAATCCACTATATAGATTTAAATGAATTTATACTATCTATCATGTACACTCGAGATTATAAATTTGTGTATCTTCACGTTACACCATGGTGAGGTGATGGTTGAAAAATAAAAAATTTCAAGATCATATTTGAAATAATTTTTTATTATTCACCAAAAAATTGTAAAGATCCAGAATTTCCATGTAATTTTTATTAAATATATGGAAATTTTATGAGCCCTAGAAAATTTATGGAGCATGATTCTGAGTCCGGGAGTTCCCGGAATTAAATTCTAAACTTTTTTTCATCTACGTTCAGTAAACGTGCGAGCAGGTTTTTGTAACTTTTAAACCGGTGATCGGAATTGAAATCTGAGGGCACAATTGAACTCGCAGTGCTAGTTTTTTCTTAAGGATATCTTCACCTCAACCATAGTAAGTCGAGGGTGAAAGTTAGAATTTGGGTTTTTTGTGGAAATATAAATAAGATAAAATAAACTTTTATTTTATTTCTACAAAAACCTCCCATTTGTTGTTAAAGTGGTGGTGACCACCTGAACTAAAACCTCTCAAACATAGCTTATGGTGGTAGGGACCACCATAACCCCTCATAATGGGGGGAAAACCTCTCAACTCCCATTTAATTTATTCTCCTTTTTTAAATTATGCCAACCCACAAATTAATTTCTTGATCCATTTAATTTAGTGCCAATGTAAATTAAATGTTTAAAAAAACTTTAATTTATGTTGTCTCTTCATTTTTATCATTGGGGGGAAAATTTTTGGCAAAGGGTAGTGTGGGGAGAAATTTGGAGAAGCATTCTCCAACGAAGAACCCTTCTCCTTCGATGAATATTTCTCCAAAATCCGTCGAAGGATCTCTAAAGACGAATGAACCAGCGATCAAGTAAGTGTCATCATCACGGACTTAAACTTTTTTCTCATGTCACCAACATTGTTGGAGGATACTTTTTTCAGGATTGACAAACACTGATCCATCTCAACTGCAGGAAATCGTCAGGAAACCTCCGAGGTAGGGTTTTTATTATGTGTGATTATGGATTCCCATGTTATTCCCTTCTAAAAAAAGAACACAAATCAACTCTATAACTAGTTGATCTATGGATGATTTATTTTCTGCGGGTTTAGGAATAATCATTGTAGGGGGTTTTAGAGTTTGATGTTCTTCATTCAAAGATTTTTGTTGAATCGTGTGCTACTACTCTAACTTGGAGAGTACAGGACAAACAATCATGGCCCGACCTATCTGCAATTCTTGTGATAAATTGTTGTGTTATTCACGATAAAGGTGGACAACAACCAACCTCGGTGCAGCTCGAGAATGGTGGTCAGCACCACTACCGGCCGCGATGAAGGTGTCGGCGCAACAGCATCACCCTGCGGCCTCCACTACCCCGCGGCCTCTGCCACCCCGCAGCATTGCACCGCCCACAGCCTCCGCTTCCCAATATATTCGCACCGTCGCGGCCTCCGCCACCCCGTATCCTCGTGCCGCCCATGGCCTCCGCCTCCTCGCGGCCTCATGCTGCATGCGGCCTCCACCGCCCCGCAACCTCGTGTCGCCCAGTGGGCTGGGCCACCCAGCGCAATCCGGACCAGACCCAAACTGGGTCGGCCTAGGCCAGGTCAGACTGGACCTAAACCCACTTCAACCCATTTACTCTCTTTTGGCCATAACTTTGGATCTGGACGTCCTTTTGAAAAACTGTCTATGGCACCTAAAACCCTTGAGAGAGATGGCCTCTTTGGTATACCCCACATAAGGATTAGATAATGTTAGGATATGGTCAGGTTGGATTGAGTACGAATCCAACCGAGACCTTGGTAATAAAAGGCTAATAACATATATATCGGACATCTGATTGACGCACCATCTAATGTGTTGAGATCCCTATGACATGGCATCCCTTTGGGTTACTTCTTCGTGGGACTTCATGGAAGATGGAGTATCGACCGGTTTCTTGAGGAGTAGACCCTCCCGGAGATGAGCATTCTTAGTGTGGTAACCTAGTAGCTGGTTGTGACATAATGATTTAATAGTGATCATGTGTGGGTCAGCACCAAGCAATCCTGTGTTGGTCAGAACCGAGTTATCATGTGTGGGCCAGCACCTAGCGATCCTATTTGGGTCAACACCGAGGGATCCTATGTGGTTCATCACCAAGCGATCTTGTGTGGGTCAGCACCAAGCCATCCTGTGTGGGTCAGAACCTAGAGATCTTGTGTGGGTCTGACGATGTACTATGATCCTCCGTGGGTCTGTCACTTAACAGAGTAATATGATTCAATAGTTACATCTAATCTTCTCTACTATTGTACCTAAGAAATTCCTAGTGTGAGCTGAGCCCGTACCTGAGCGGTACATTCCTTTTTGGTAATATCTTGGTGGTTTTCTTTTGTGTGGTGTACCAAAGTGGTACTTACCATCATGGTACTCCTTCCTTTGTGGAACAGTTGATCTTTGGGATTTTGAGTTGGACTATGTGATTCCTCATGATTGAGATAGGTATGCTTGATAACTTAGGTATATGAATGGGAATATACCTATGTAGGGTTGACAGTTGATTTCATTTATTGTGGTTTATCCTTTGTGGATTTTGTGAGTCCTTGAGGGTCTCAGGGTCCCTACTGAGTATTTTTATACTCACCACTGCACGGTCTATGCCAGAACCTTGTTGTGTTTGGTACAAATGACGAACAACGCTGACTGAGGATGAGAGTAATAGTACTGGAGGTAGCTCGGAAGTGGATGTTAAATGAGGCAAACCGCCGAGATGGTTGTTCATGATCTATACCTACCCTTTAGGTAGGATTTTTTGTGGATGATCCAGGAGCTACTTTTTACCTATCAGCTAGCTTGTACTTTCCATTTTTCTTTGTACTTTCAAGTTGTGATTCTATTCTGAACCCTTTTTCTTACTATACTCACTTTTTTTACTATAAATTTTTCTTGAGTTTGTATATTGATTTGTTCTTGGTCATGTTTATTTCCAGGATATAAAGGCAATGCCTTCCTAGTTTCAGGTAATATGCCTTTGGTGCTAGTCTCCAACCCCTAGCCTATGGAAGGCGGGCTTAGGATAGTCACGGCACGGGCACCAGGGAACGGGTCATGAAAAATTGGTATCAGAGGAGTCAGTTCTGTTATAGAACATAGAACTCTAATCTTTTTTTAATGGAAATAGTTTTAAGTGTAGTGAGTGTTTTTATCAGTTAAGGGAATCCTATGTTGGCGTGGTGGCTGACGTATCCATACACAAGGACCCTGACTTCTGATTTCCGACTTAGTGCACGAAAACACTGATTGCGTGTGTGTTTTCAAAAGTTTTCATTGTGATATTTTGATTCGGCTCACCAGGTATAACTTATTGACTGTGGTTCAACTTTATCTTTTTCGGATGCCTCCACATAGATAGCCAGTTAGGGTTCTGAGAGTAGTATGCACTGGTAGCCCACTGGGCGATGACGCCTCGGTGTAGGGTCCCCTTCGAGCGGAGGCACCAGCGGTACCATTAGTTGTTGGGCCACCGATGCCACCTGCCCCAGCAGTACAGGGTGCACACCACTTGAGAGCGTTTCATGAGTTCTAGTTCTAGAGGCCACCCAGGTTCAGGGGAGAGACAAACCCATAGGTGAATGAGGATTGGATGGAGGTTGTAGTTAGAGTCTTCCAACTTGTAGGGACATCAGCTGATCTCATGGAAATCCTTGCCGCCAGACTTCTACAGGAAGCATCAAGAAGATGGTGGAGCTTGATGCTCTAGTTTAACGATGAGGTGACTCTTCTCTGGGTAGATTTCGAAAGCCTGTTTCGGGCAGATTATGTCGCAGTGACTCTTCACGCAGTTCCCATACCAGATCTTCTTCATCTACAACAGGGTATCATGATTGTGGATCAGTACTCAGTGAGGTTCACTGACCTCTCTTTCTACTCCACTGATATGGTGTGGGACCAATTCATTAGGTCCTAGACCTTTGAGCAAGGACTCAAGTGAGAGATCAGGGCTTCTATGATTTCTCTCAGCATCCCGACACAGATGGGGGGTGTTAGAGTGAGCCCTCTTAGTGAAGAGTTCCCTTGCTGATCAGTCACTAGTAGCGAGACCCACCACCGGACGTCATGTAGCGGAGTCTTATGCAGGTGGTGGTAGACAGACGTCACAGAGGTCCAAGAGGACTAGACCTACAGGTGGACGACCTCGTGATTTAGAGCCTGTTGTGCGAGGCACCCGAGGCAGATCTAGTCATGCGAGGAGCAGGCAGTGTTACACATGCGGTGGGTAGGGTCACATGGCTTTTGACTATCTGATCCATCATAAATATGATCATCATATGGTTGAAGGACTGGCCAGGAAGAGACCAAGGTTCGACCGAGGAGGTCCGTAGGGAGCAGGCAGACGTCGCAGAGGAGCTGGTCATGCAGTTGGTGGTGGTCGACGATTCAAGATGTTACCGCCACCACCACCAGGTGGTCCCTCACGACTACAGGGTATAAGAGGAAAGGGGCGAGCTCTGCTCTAAGTAGCTGAGGCCAATGACCATGTCTCTCTAGAGATGATACGAGGTATGATCTATGTCTACTCCACCTTAGCTTCTGTACTTATAGACACTGGTTCCAGTCATTCTTTTATTTCCACTGCCCTCGTTCGGATCTTGAAGATTCTGATGGAGGTGTTTTCTCAATCCTTACATCTAAAGACTTATACGGGGGCGTATTCTATGATTACACAATGGTTCCAATAGTGTGATCTTACTATAGGAGGTAAGATCTTCGGCTAGGATATCCTAGTATTGGCGTCGAGGCCTTACGATGTCATATTGGGTATGGACTGGTTATCTACAGTCCATGCTCATATTGACAGTACTAGGCGCAAAGTGTGGTGTGTCCGCATGGATGGGACCAGGTTTACCTTCACCAGCGATAAGGGAGCCTTTTAAGCATAGGATGTACTTACTTAGAGGATAGTGCAGCAGACCACTCATTAGTAGGCTAGCCTTACCCTCAGAGCGGTTTATGTGGAGATTCTGGGTTATCCTATAGTGGGGGACCAGTATGCAGATGTCTTCCCTGATGATGTTCCAGGTCTACCTCCTCATTTAGAGGTGGACTTTTACATTCACTTGTACCCTGAGATGGAACTTATATCTACACCAGCATATCAGATGGCTCACACGGAGCTTCATGAGTTGTGGGTACATGTCAAGGACTTACAGGGGAAAAGTTTCATTCGGCCCAGTGTTTCTCCATGGGAAGCCCTGATTTTGTTCTCCAAGAAGGCGGATGAGAGATTCAGAATTTGTGTCGACTGTCGGCGCCTGAACCAGGTGACCATGAAGAACAAGTACCCACTCCCAAGGATTGATGACCTCTTTGATAAGCTGAAAGGATCATGATGGTTCTCAAAGATAGACCTCAGATCAGTTTATCACCAGCTCAGAGTACGGGATGAGGATGTGCAGAAGACGACTTTAAGATGTCGGTACGACCACTATGAGTTCTTGGTTATACCGTTCAGTGTAATCAATGCTCCAGAAGTGTTCATGTGACTCATGAACAGGATCTTTCATCCATACCATGATTTCATTGTAGTAGTTTTCATCGACGACATTCTGATCTACTCGACTATTGAGGAGGAGCATGCATATCATTTGAAGGTAGTATTGGACACACTCCGAGAGAATCGGCATTATGGTAAGCTCCCGAAGTTCCAGTTCTGGATCCAAGACGTTCAATTTTTGGGACATTTCATATCAGAGGCTGGAGTTACTGTGGATCCAGCGAATATTGATGTGGTACTTACTAGGGAGCCACCTTGGAGTGTGATGGAGGTACAAAGTTTCTTGGGTTTCTTGGATACTACCAGATATTTGTGCCATATTTATCCAAATTTGCAGTGCCACTATCATTGTTGATGATGAAGGGGAAACCCTTCGTGCAGTTGGAGAGATATCGGCAGAGTTATCAAGAGCAGAGACAGAGGCTGACTAGTGCCCCCATTTTGAGGCTTCCAAATGAGGGCATAAGGTACGTAGTCTACGGCGACACTTTAGGGACCGAGAATAGATGTGTCTTGAAGTAGGAGAGAGAAGTGATCGCATATGGTTCTCGACAGCTGATACTACATGAGCATAACTATGCTACCCATGATCTAGAGTTAGCAGTAGTGGTCTTCTCCTGGAATATGTGGTGACACTATCTGATGGGAGAATTTTTTACAATCTACTCGTATCACAAGAGTCTCAGGTATATCTTCTCTCAGCAAGACCTGAACATGAGACAATGAAGTTGGCTTGAGTTCCTCCAGGATGGTGACTTTGAGATAGTCTATACTATTAGGAAGGGGAATGTTGTAGAAGATGCACTCAGTGGGAGATCTAGTATATTGCTGCTAGGCGAGGTGAAGGAGAATCTGGCCACTTTGAGATAGAGTAGTTTTTCTTTAGTCTCTTATAGTGACTCCCCCACTTCTTCAGCGAGTCTGGGAGGCGTAGCATGGGGACTTGACTGCGAGGTTTGACGTGGTCAGATATCCATATGGCAGGCACCAGATGGATTTTATGGAGGTGGGGAGCACTTCATTTTCTTTTAGAGGACGTACCATGGTACCAATGTCTCATTGGGAGGAATTGATGAGGGTTTTCCACACATCCCATCTAGCGGTACATCCAAGACTGCCGAAGATGTACCAGGATCTCTGACGAAAGCACTGGTGGCTGGAAATGAAAAGACAGTTTCAGAGTTCATCTCTCAGTGCCTCACTTGTCAGCATATGAAGGTGGAGCATCAGGTACCAGCAGGCTTGGTTTACCCATTAGAGGTTCCAAAGTGTAAGTGGGATGGGATACCCATGGACTTCGTGATAGGACATCCACATACATCTAGAGGTCATGATTCTTTTTGGGTGATCATCGACCGGCTCACCAAGTCATCCAACTTCCAACCGATTAGAGATCAAGGTTTGGTAGAGAGCTTGAGGTGCCTCTATGTGAAAAAGATTGTGCAACGATATGAATTACCCTTGACGATTGTCTCCGATCATGATGCATGTTTTACTTCCTGCCTATGGAAGGGGTTGCAGGAGGCTTTAGAGATGCATATTAGTTTGAGCGTCGCCTTCCATCCTCAGATGGATGGCCAGACTGAGCAGACAATTTAGACCCTCGAGGACATGATGCGTGCATGCATCCTTGACTTCTGTCAAAGCTGGTTTGATCACTTTCCTTTTGAGGATTTTTCATAAAAAAATCTATCACTCCACCATTGGGATGGAACCTTTTGAGGCATTGTATGTGCGACCTTGCAAATCACCTTTGTGCTGAACTGTCCTAGGGGAGTCAGCACTCATGGGACCAGATATGGTACAAGCTACCAAAAAGAAGGTGTAGATCATCTAGGAGCAGATGACGACTGCATAGAGCTAGAAGAAGTCGTATGATGACAAGAGACGGAGGCCTGTGGAGTTTAAGGATGGCGACCATGTCTTTCTACGGGTCTCACCTCATTGAGTTTTGCAGATATTTGGATGAGGAGAAAAGTTATCTCTGAGGTTCATCAAGCCCTTTCAGGTCCCCAGTAGAGTTGTTGAGGTGCCTTAACTCTTAGATCATCCACATCAGTTGCAATGGGTTCATGACATCTTCCATGTATCCCAGCCGAGGTGATACGTGCACAAACCTTCTCACGTCATCGACCACAGCGAGTTGGACATCGATGATGTGGAGACATTTGCAGAGGTTCAGTGGAGATTGAGGATTGACCAGAGTGGGTCCTTTGTGGGCAGTTGATACCTCTAGTGCGCATTGTCTGACAGCATGAAAATCTCTAGGAGAGCACATGGGAGTGGTGGGATCAGATTCATGCATAGTACCCCCACTTGATTTCCTAGTTTTGAGTTGTGTCTTATGGGGACGTAAAGCCCTGAGGTGGGGAGAATATAAAGACCCAAAATTACCAACTAATTTTTAAATATTTGTGAATTTTAAGAGTCCTCGATAATTGATGGTGCATGATTATGAGTCCTAGAGTGCCCGGAATGAATTTATGAACTTTTTTTGGGTACATTCAGTAAACGTGCGAGCAGGTTTTTTGTAACTTTTAAATAGGTGCTCGGAATTGAAATATGAGGGCACCGTTGAACTTACAGCGCTGGGATTTTCTTATGGAGACCTTCACCTCAACCTCATTAGTTTGAGGGTGAATGTTAGAATTTGGGTTTTTCATGGAAATAGAAATAAGATAAAATAAACTTTTATTTTATTTCTACTAAAACCTCCCACTTGTTGCTAAGGAGGTGGGGACCACCTGAACTAAAACCTCCCAACATAGGTTATGGTGGTAGGGACAACTCAAACCCCTCATAATGGTGGAAAATCTCTCAACATAGGTTATGGGGGTGGGAACCACCCGAACCCCTCCTAATGGGGGGAATACCTCTCAACTCCCATTTAATTTGTTCTCCTTTTTTAATTATGCCAACCCACCAATTAATTTCTTGATCCATTTAATTTTTTTCCAACGTAAATTAAATTTTTAAACCTAATTTAATTTATATTGGATCCTCATTTTTATCATTGGGGGGGGGAATTGTTGGAAAAGGGGGGAGTGGGGTGAAATTTGGAGAAGCATTCTCCAATGAAGAACTCTTCTCCTTTGACGAATATTTCTCCAAACTCTGTTGAAGGATATCCAACGAAGAATGAAATGATGATCGAGGAAGCACCATTTTCACCAACTTCACCTTTTTCCTAAGCTCACTGACTTTGTTGGAGGAGACTTGTTTCGGGATCGGCAAATGCCGATCCTTTCCAACTACGGGCAATCGTCATGAAACCTCTGAGGTAGGGTTTTTATTATGTGTGATTATGGATTCCCATGTTCTTAACTTCTAAACAAAGAACGTGGGTAAAATCTCGAACTACTTGATCCCCTGATGATTTTTTTTCTATGGGTTTGGTAATAATCATTGTTGAGGGTTGTAGAGTTAGACGTTCTTCATTCAAGGATTTTTGTTGAACCGTGTTCTACCACACTAATGCGGAGAGTGTGGGCCAAACAAACATATCTCGAACTCTACTCAATTCTTGTAAAAAATTATTTATTTATTTGTTATGGAGGAGGAAGACAACCAAACTCGTTCGGGATCGAGAACAGTGCCTAGAACCACCACCGGCCGCGACGAAGGCGCCGGCGCAACAGTACTGCCCCACGGCCTCCGTCGCCCTGCGGCCTCCGTCGCTCGGCTGCCTTTCACAGCCTACGGCCTCCGCTACCCCATGGCCTCGGATGCCCGTGGAATCCCCGCCCCATGCCTGGACTCCCCATGTGGCCTCCGCCGCCCGTGGCCTCTGCCGCCCCGCGGCTTCGTACCACCCGTAGCCTCTGCGGCCCGTTGCTCACACCGCCCACGGCCTCCTCCGCCCTGTGGCGTCGCGCTGCCCACGAACAGTACCACCCGTGGCCTCTGCCGCCCTATGGCCTCCACCAACTCGTAGCCTTGCACTGCCAGGTCAGGGCCGGACCCATCGGGTTGGGCCAGGTCAACCCAAATCGGGTTGGCCCAGGCTGGGTCGGGCCGGGTCAGACCGAACTTGGACCCACTTCGACCCATTTACGCTATTTTGGCCATAACTTTGGCTCCGAACTTCTGTTTGACAAACTGTCTATGACGATGGAAACCCTGAAGTGAGACAGTAACTTTGGTATGCCCCACTTGAGGATTTGATAATGTTGGGATACGGTGGATTTGTATCGAGCATGAATCTAATCAGGCCCTCGTAACTAAAAGGCTAATAACTTACAGACCGGGAGTCCAATTGATGCACTATATAGTGCGTTGAGATCCCTATGATGTGGTGGTTCTTTCGGTTACTTATTCTTGGGAAATCATGGTAGTTGGAGTATCAACCAGTGGCATGGAGAGTGGACCCTCCTGGAGACGATCAAGCTAAGTACGGGAACTGAGTAGCTGGCTGTGACCTAAATAATGAATAGAGATCTTGTGTGTGTCAGCACCGAGCGATCCTGCATGGGTCAGCACCGAGCGATCTTGTGTCTGTAACACCAGATAATTTTATGTTATATAAATCATCAAAGAAATCTTTTTTCTACACAACACTTTCTTGGATTTCTTTACACGAAATCGCGACCTTCCTCGATAGCTTGCGTCGTACGCAATACCGAGTTTCACTAAACAACGATATGCTATTAAAATATTTTTAAAACTAGCCGTTATGAATGGTAATAACCACTTTTTGAAATTTTATAAATTTTATTTTTCAAAATGGGCTTCATTTTTGGATTCGGAATATCGAAATTAGCCTAGGGTGAAATTTTGGTATTTTTCTGGAAACTTTCAATTTTTGATGAAAGTAAAACCACTAAGTGGTAGTTAAAAAACTGAATTTTTCATAAAACTTAATTTTACCGCTTCTGTGAGTGGAATTTCAAAAATCCGAGAGACACGGTTAATGTCAGTAAGTAAAATGTGGTTCAATGAGATTAAAATATTTTTTTGGTGAATAGTAACTTTTTACTTTTTTACCACTGTTAAAAGTAAATAGGGTAATTAAAGGTAAGGATGATATTATTATTACCCTAACACATGTCCTAATTCTATTGGACAAGTGTAATTCGACCAAAAACAAACTTAGGAATAAAATATGACCATTTAGGACCACTTGGATTAGATTAGGACATTTATTATTAATTTATTTAAAGAAGGGTTAAAATAGTTAAAATCAAAGTTTAATAAGTAAATAATTTTTAATATGGGGTTATACATAAGATAAATTCGACTATAAATATTCATTAGAAATCTAAAAAGATTTCATACATAATGGTATTTTATTTGTAATTTTTAGAAATTAAATAATTTAATTTATTTATGACACAAAGATGATGCAGTAATTATCTTTTTAATGAAATATTGACATAATTAATGTTATAAACACAAAAATAAATGTAATTTGAGACTTTTTATGAATTCCACTAATTTTCTAGGTTAATATGACATGTTAGTATTGATTTAATTAACTTGGTTCGAACTAATAATTCTGTTATGATTTTCACAAAAATCAATTACTAAATAGTTTCAAAATTGACATAAAATAGTTTTTAAAACAAATATTATATTAGTAATTGTTATTTTATTCCTAAAAATCTAAGGTTTGGCCAAATGACTTAGATAGGGTCATATATATTAATAATAAACAACTTGGGATTCGTTTTGCTACTTATAGTAAGTTTATTAACCTTATAGTGTAAGAAAACAAAAAGACACGGTAAAAGTTAAATTATTTAACTTAGAGTTAAATCTAATTGATAAGGTTAAAATAATAACCTAAACTTGACTAAATCCTATTGGATGATAGTATTTTGACCCATACCCACTTTATTTTCGAAATAAGACCCTTTGGAACCATTATAAACCGAATTTGACCTTAATATAAAATAATATTTTGAGATTTTCCTAAGGTGCCCCTCTCCTCCCTTATAAAAGGGCACCTCCTCCCTCTCCTCCTCACACCAATTTGAGCATTCAAGATCAGCCAAACCGTGCCAAAATCTCTTCTCCACTTCCCTGGTATCATCCCAGTGGTCCTGGTCTTCTTCAAAGACTATCCTTAGTTCTTTAAGTGGAGGTTAAGTGAAGGCGCGTCAAAAAGAGGTAATATCCATCACCGATCTTTTTCAATTTCTTTCTTCTTAAACTTCTTCTTCTTTAGTTTTCTCATGATAAAATAATAACATAAGTATTTCTTATATACTGATATGTTATTATAAATATGAAACAACTCTAATTAACCTTGTATCCATCCTACGGAAAAAGGAAATCACCACGCGTGCGTACGTACGGAATACCGTCTCCACGCCGTGGTGTAATCTATTTTCCGCCACCACCTTAATTGGATGGGTATAATTGTGTAATGATTAAATATATATGATATTTATAATGAAATAGTATACATACACTTCAACACAATTCCATGACCATGGGAACGATATCATCGCTCGTGCGTACGTACGGACTACCGTCTCCACGACGCGATGAGATTCATTATCCATGTTAACCATTCCAGAATTATTATAAAGTATATATAATGAATAATAATGGAATATATGAAATGGTAAATCTACTGGATTTATGTATATATATATTTATGTCATCTACTTACTTCCATTCAAGACAATAAGGAAAGGAAAACAGTGTTCATGCGTACGTACGGACTACCGTCTCCATGAATGGTGTGTTTCATTTCATTTATCTGTCTATTATATATATATATACTGAATATATATGATATATAAATCATGTTTTATATTCTGTAAGTAAGTAAATCATGATATAAGTAATAATAATGTCAATAACAACAAGTCCAAACACCTACGATAAATAAAACGATTTTACCCAAAACGCTTCTTTAACATGGAATTTACAAAAGAACGGGTAATATAAAGTCATAAGTGAACCATATGTGATATAATAACAATGAATATGATTCTGTAATAAGTTAATGACATTATTTAAATCATTATACAGTAGGTTATGATACGTACAAAGCATATCGGACATAAGGTAAGGGAAAATATCACAATCTCATTTTTATCCGACATTGTTTATACTTTGGTATTTACTGGGGTGTATTTTATCATCCACATCCATGTTTCCTCAATATGTAATATTATTTCCATCCACCTAAAATTTTTTAAATCCAATTTTACCCTTTGGTGAGTTTTTAGTAAAAGATATGAAAGTAATCTTTTGTCATTTTTCGTACAAGATATTTTTTGACTTTTCGGACAAAAGTACGAGAAGAATGTTTTTTTAACTTATACGACATGAATGGATTTTTAAAACATTATTTCCAAGAAGCATCCTTTACAAGTTTTCAAGTTTATTTTTAGTCAACTTCTTTTAGTTTAAACTTGAATGACATGTTAATAAAGGAAAAATGTTTTTGAAGAAGAAAGGATATTTTCCTCAAGAATGGAGTTCAAGTGTTTTATCAAAATTATTTTCCATCTAAGATAATAAAGGGATCTGTTTTTCTCCCTATTATTACATTGATTTGATTATGTTTTGATGGAATTATTTTAATGAATTCCTTTTTTTATGATGTCATGATGTTTAAGATTCCCATTTGTATTACATGGGTTATGCAATGATGTATGATTTATGATTTTGTGGCACACATAAGAATGGTATCATTATGATATGGGTGGGACCTATATCTCCCTACAATGCATTGGGTAAAGATTTTATATCTCATGAGATAGACATGGCTGGAATGGTAGGTTATACCGGTTCAGTGAAACAGGACTGAAACGAGGAGTAAACTCGGTTCAGAAAGGGACTTTGTCCACTAAGATAGTCTTGGCAATGAGTCTTGACTAATAAGAAATGATTCTCTATGATTATGTGTGTATGCCACAAAGTTTAATGTTTTAAGTTATGATTATTAGAATTTCATTTCACTACTATTATTTATCCCATGTTATGAAATTATTCTCTCTTTTACAGGTCAAGATTTCCAAAATTTTATGTTCTTATGAATATAATGTGATTGATATTTCTTTTTTTTACCCTTACTGAGCATTTGAGCTCACCCTTTTATGTTTTATTTTCCCTAGGATATAAAGAAAGGTTTTAGGTAAAAAAAAGGAAGATCTTTATGGGAGATGTTGAAGATCTTTCACCACGATTAGAAGATTATATTCCGAGTTTCCAAAGACACTAAACTATTACGATCCTTGTGTGTGTGTTTTTTTATGTACTAAGTATTCCGCAAAAGTAATGTAATGTCCATGTACGTCAAGCTTCGGGTCTCTACAGTTGGTATCAGAGGAAAGGTATTGTCAACCTTTGGAAACTAGGATGTGAAATCCTTAGTAAGAACCCTAAGGATAAGTCTAAGCATAGAACACAATCTTAGTGTTTTAGAAATGGCCATGAATAACCTAGTATAAGACCTTAAGTGTGAAATTTTATTCGTGATTATGTGGTTTTCCTATTATAATTAGTGTTTCTCACACTATTCTTCGTGGTTTTATTCAATGGCTGGAACCCGAAGGAATCATGTTAATACGGAATGCGACGGGCAATGCAATGATTGTCCCCCTAAGCAACCAAATGTTATGGGAGCTGGAATGAAAAATCTTGTAGCCATGCTCACACAACTTTCTCAAGCTATGAATCATGCAGAACTTCAAAACGAGCAAAGGAAGGAGCAACATTTTGTTGAATCCTTCATGAGGCAGCGTCCACCTTCTTTCAGTGGGTCTACTGATCCATTTGTTGCTGAACAATGGATTAGTACTACTAAAAATATATTTTCAGTTCTTCAATGTTCTGAACATCATAAAGTCATCCTAGCAGTGTATCGTTTGGAAGGAGATGTTTATCAATGGTGGAATCTTATTAAGAATACGAGGCAAAGGGATGAAATTGAGTCCATGGAATGGGATGAGTTCAAGAACTTATTTTTCAATAAGTACTTCCCTCGTATTCTCCAAAAAAAGATGGAGAAATAGTTTCTTGAACTGAAGCAAAAGGATGATGAATCTGTTGGTAACTATGAAGAAAATTATACAAGACTTGCAAGGTACGCTTCTGGTATTATTATCCAACCTGAGAGTAAGATCGATCGATTCTTTAGTGGCTTAAAACCAAGTCTTCGAAGGGCGTTAGCCATAAGGGACTTCAATAGCTACGAGGAAATCGTTTGATGTGATCTCAAAGTCGAGATGGAGATTGGAGTAACCCATCAGTCATATGGGTTTGATAAGAAGAGGAAAATGGAATTCAAAGGAAAATCTAAAGAGAAAACTGAAAAGAATATGAGCTTTCCCTTATGCTCAAAGCGTGGAAAGAAACATGGAGGGAGTTGTCTTAAAGGGACAAGTAAATGTTTCAAATGTGGAAAGGAAGGTCATCGGGCATTTGAATGTCGCGATGATGGGAAGAAAATGTCTAATGATGCAAACAAATGAAGGGATACACAGAATGAACCTACTACACTTCAATGTTTCAAGTGCAAGGAGATGGGTCATTATGCCAATAAATGCCCTAATCCAAGGGTTGATGATGATGGTCGACGTCAACAAACTCTTAAGGCTAAAGACAAAGGAAAGTCACATGCACTTTCTATCAGCGATGTGGAGTACGATAATGATGTGGTGAAAGGTACACTTACCATCCACTCTAAAGTAGAAAATGTTTTATTTGATTCTGGATCCACCCACTCCTTTATTTCTGAAGAGTTTTCTAAGGGTATCACCGTATTACCTCAACAATTAGATGTTGATTTAGCTGTGACAACACCTAATGGCACAAGAGTCGAATCAAAAGTTTATAATTCTTCTCTGATCGAAGTTTGTGGGAAAGTGCTTCCTGCAAATCTTGTGATCCTTCCTATAGTGGAATTTTATGTGATTCTTGGCATGGATTGGCTTTCTTTATATGGATCTCATATCAATTTCCAAAGAAGGGAAGTCACATTTCATATTCCAGATCAATCTATGATCGTCTATCAATGCAAGGATGAACATAACCTTCTAGTGGAAATTTCTTCCATCTTATGGGTCTTGATTCAACTAAATGAAGGTTATTTATCTAAAATTATTGGTGAGAAACTCACGATTAAGAATATGCCCATTGTACGGGAGTTTGATGATGTCTTTCCGGAGGAATTACAGGTACTTCCACCAAATCGTGAAGTTGAGTTCTCAATAGAACTCGTACTGGGTGCTTTGCCTATTTCAAAGACACCATATAGAATGGCCCCAATTGAGTTGCAGGAATTGAAGAAGCAACTCCAAGAGAATATTGATAAGGGATTCATACGCCCTAGTGCGTCACCTTGGGGAGCACCTGTTCTATTTGTTAAGAAGAAATATGGATCAATGAGACTCTGCATTGATTATCGAGAACTTAGAAAGATCACTATCAAGAACAAATATCCTCTCCCGTGCATTGCTGACCTATTTGACCAACTACGCGGAGCTCAATACTTTTCCAAGATTGATCTTCGTTCATGGTATCATCAATTAAGGGTCAAAAGGGAAGATATACCAAAGACGGATTTCCATACAAGGTATGGACACTATGAATTTATAGTGATGCCATTTGGTCTTACTAATTCCCCTGCTATCTTCATGGATATGATGAATAGAGTCTTTAGAGACTATCTTGATCAATTTTTGGTAGTCTTTATAGATGATATTCTTGTCTATTCAAAGAGCAAGGAAGAACATGAAGATCACTTGAGAATTATATTGAATACCCTGAGAAAGGAGAATCTTTATGCCAAATTTACCAAGTGTGAATTTTGGCTTCAAAAAGTTGCATTTTTGGGTCACATAATCTCAAAAGAGGGGATATCTGTGGATCCAGCAAAAACAGAGGTTATCGAAAGAAGGTCGAGACCAACAAAAGTAACTGAGATCCAAATTTTTCTTGGTTTGGCTGGATATTATCGACGTTTTGTGAAATATTTTGCACGATTATCTAATCCACTCACCATGTTGACTCGGAAAGGAGTTAAGTTTGTCTGGACGGAAGAATGTGAAGAGAATTTCAAGGAGTTGAAAAGAAGGTTATCCAGTGCACCTGTGCTCACACTGCCTTGTAGTGGAGAAAGGTTTGTGATATATAGTGATGCATCCAAGAAGGTTTTGGGGTGTGTTCTTATGCAAAATGATATGGTGATAGCTTATGCCTCACGACAGTTAAAAATCCACGAGCAAAATTACCCAACACATGATTTGGAGTTAGCTGTGGTAATCTTTGCATTAAAGAATTGGAGGCATTATCTTTATGGTGAAAGGTGTGATATTTATACTGATCATAAAAGTTTAAAGTATATTTTCACACAAAAGGAGCTGAATATGCGCCAAAGAAGATGGTTGGAGCTGATTAAGGATTATGACTACTCAATCCATTACCACCCTGAGAAAGCAAACAAGGTGGCAGATGCATTAAGTCGACAAGACCATGCTAGTTTATCCATGATGAGGATCACAAAAGATCCAATATTTATGGATTTACAAAGGATGGATCTTGGAATTATAATGGAAGGGGGGAAATATTATCTTTCTCAAATTAATGTTCAACCATATATACATGTGAAGATTAAAGAGGCATAAAAAGAAGATGTCGAGTTACAAAAGAAGGTGAGAAATGTTCCTGAATTCAACCTTGATTGTGATGGGATAATAAAGTTCAGAAGTCGGTTTTGTGTTCCTCCCATCCCCGAATTAAAGAAGGAGCTACTGAATGAGGCTCATAGTTCTTCATTTTCTATTCATCCTGGAAGAACGAAGATGTATAGGGACCTGAAAGAGTACTTCTGGTGGGATGGCATGAAAAGAGATGTTGCTGAATATGTCTCTCGGTGCTTGGTTTGTCAGCAAGTTAAAGATGAGAGACAGAAGTCTAAGGGGATGTTACAACCATTACCCATACCCGAATGGAAATGGGAAAACATCACTATGGACTTTTTCACAGGACTTCCTAAAACATCCAAAGGCAATAATGATATCTGTGTCATAGTTAATCGTCTTACAAAGTCTGCACACTTCATTGCTATTAGAGAGGATTTCTCTCTAGATCAGCTTGCCAGGATATATTAAGGAAGTGGTAAGATTGTATGGAGTACCACTTTGTATTATATCTGATCGGGATCCTAGATTTACCTCGAAGTTCTGGCAAAGTCTTCAGCATACTCTGGATACAGAGTTGAGTTTCAGCACTGCTTATCATCCTCAGACAGACGGTCAGTCTGAGAGAACAATTCAAACCCTTGAAGATATGTTGAGAGCTTTCTCTATAGATTTCAAAGGTGGTTGGGATCAACACCTACCTTTGGTGGAATTTTCTTATAATAATATCTTTCACTCCAGTATTCAGATGGCTCCTTATGAATCTCTCTATGGAAATAAATGACGGACTCCAACTTGCTGGGATGAAGTTGGGGAAAGAAAGCTATTAGGACCTGATCTCGTTGATGAAATGGCAGAAAATGTCAGATCTATTCAACAACACATAAGAGCAGCTCAGAGTCGACAGAAAAGTTATGCCGGCAACCGAAGAAAAGACCTAGAGTTTGAAGTGGGTGATAAAGTGTTCTTACGAATATCTCCCTGGAAGAGGGTTATGAGATTTGGAAAGAAGAGGAAGTTGAGCACTAGATATATCGGTCCTTTCGAAATACTGGATCGTGTTGGGAAGGTAGCTTACTGATTGGCGCTTCCACCGAATCTCTCTCAAGTTCACGATGTGTTCCATGTATCTCTCCTGAGAAAGTACATACCTGATCCTTCACATGTACTCAGCTTAGAAGTTGTACCGCTGGAGCAAGATCTTTCTTATGAAGAACAACCGATAGAGATTCTGGATCGTAGCGAAAAATTCCTACGAAACAAGACCACTCGATTGGTGAAAGTTT
The DNA here is from genome assembly GCA_963277665.1 of Viscum album. Lineage (NCBI taxonomy): Eukaryota > Viridiplantae > Streptophyta > Magnoliopsida > Santalales > Viscaceae > Viscum > Viscum album. The sequence continues at coordinate 294,793,854 of OY728132.1, read as the reverse complement.
TATGGAGGAACCACCAATTAGAAGAATCTACGTGGGAGCTTGAGGATATAATGAGGGAGAGGTATCCTCATCTTTCTATTACAAAGTGACGAATTTCTAGGGCGAAATTCATTTTAAGGGGGGTAGAATGTAACACCCGAGACTTTTATGTTATATAAATCATCAAATAAATCTTTTTATACACAACACTTTCTTGGATTGCTTTACACAAAATCGCGACCTTCCTCGATAGCTTGCGTCGTACGCAATACCGAGTTTCACTAAACAACGATATGCTATTAAAATATTATTAAAACTAGGCGTTATGAATGTTAATAACCACTTTTTGAAATTTTATAAATTTTACTTTTCAAAATGGACTTCATTTTTGGATTCGGAATATCAAAATTAGCCTAGGGTGAAATTTTGGTATTTTTCTGAAAACTTTCAATTTTTGATGAATTGTAAAACCACTAAGTGGTAGTTAAAAAACTGAATTTTTCATAAAACTTAATTTTACCGCTTCTGTGAGTAGAATTTCAAAAATCCGAGAGACACGGTTAATGTCAGTAAGTAAAATGTGCTTCAATGAGATGAAAATAATTTTTTGGTGAATAGTAACGTTTTACTTTTTTTACCACGGTTAAAAGTAAATAGGGTAATTAAGGGTAAATATGATATTATTATTACCCTAACACATGTCCTAATTCTATTGGACAAGTTTAATTCGACCAAAAACAAACTTAGGAATAAAATATGACCATTTAGGCCCACTTGGATTAGATTAGGACATTTATTATTAATTTATTTAAAGAAGGGTTAAAATAGTTAAAATCAAAGTTTAATAAGTAAATAATTTTTAATATGGGGTTATACATAAGATAAATTCGACTATAAATATTTATTAGAAAGATAAAATGATTTCCTACATAATGGTATTTTATTTGTAATTTCTATACATTAAATAATTTAATTTATTTATGACACAAAGATGATGCAGTAATTATCTTATTAATGAAATATTGACATAATTAATGTTATAAACACCAAAATAAATGTAATTTGAGACTTTTTATGAATTACACTAATTTTCTAGGTTAATATGACATGTTATTATTTATTTAATTAATTTTTTTCGAACTAATAATTCTGTTATGATTTTCACAGAAATCAATTACTAAATAGTGTCAAAATTGACATAAAATAGTTTTTAAAACAAATATTATATTAGTAATTGTTATTTTATTCCTAAAAATCTATGTTTCGGCCAAATGACTTAGATATGGTTATATATATTAATAATAAACAACTTGGGGTTCGTTTGGCCTCTTATAGTATGTTTATTAACCTTATAGTGTAAGAAAACAAAAAGACACGGTAAAAGTTAAATTATTTATCTTAGTGTTAAATCTAATTGATAAGGTTAAAACAATAACCTAAACTTGTCTAAATCCTATTTTATGATAGGATTTATATCCATACCCACTTTAGCTTCGAAATAAGACCCTTTTGAACCATTATAAACCGAATTTGACCTTAATATAAAATAATATTTTGAGATTTTCCTAAGGTGCCCCTCTCCTCTCTTATAAAAGGGCACCTCCTCCCTCTCCTCCTCACACCAATTTGAGAATTCAAGCTCGGACAAACCCTGCCAAAATCTCTTCTCCACTTCCCTGGTATCATCCTAGAGGTCCTGGTCTTCTTCAAAGACTATCCTTAGTTCTTTAAGTGGAGGTTAAGTGAAGGCGCATCAAAAAGAGGTAATATCCATTACCGATCTTTTTCAATTTATTTCTTCTTAAACTTCTTCTTCTTTAGTTGTTTCATGATAAAGTAATAACATCAGTATTTATTATATACTGATATGTTATTATAAATATGAAACAACTCTAATTAACCTTTTATCCATACTACGGAAAAAGGAAATCACCGCGTGTGCGTACGTACGGAATACCGTCTCCACGTCGTGGTGTAATCTATTTTCTGCCTCCACCTTAATTGGATGGGTATAATGGTGTTATGAGTAAATATATATTATATTGATACTGAAATAGTATACATACACTTCAACACAATTCCACGACCATGGAAACGATATCATCGCTCGTGTGTACGTACGGACAACCGTCTCCACGACGCGATGAGATTCATTATCCATGTTAACCATTCCAGAATGATTATAAAGTATATATAATGAATAATAATGGAATATATGACATGGTAAATCTACTGGATTTATGTATATATATATGTATGTCATCTACTTACTTCCATTCAAGACAATAAGGAAAGGAAAACAGCGTTCATGCGTACGTACGGACTACCGTCTCCATGAACGGTGTGTTTCATTTCATTTATCTGTCTATTATATATATATATATATACTGAATATATATGATATATAAATCATGTTTTATATTCTGGAAGTAATTAAATCATGATATAAGTAATAATAATGTCAAGAACAACTAGTCCAAACACCTACGATAAATGAAACGATTTTACCCAAAACGCTTCTTTAACATTGAATTTACAAAAGAACGGGTAATATAAAGTCATAAGTGAACCATATATGATATCATAACAATGAATATGATTATGTAATAAGTTAATGACATTATTTAAATCATTATACAGGAGGTTCGGATAAGTACAAAGCATATCGAACATAAGGTAAGGGAAAATATCACAATCTCATTTTTATCCGAGATTGTTTATACTTTGGTATTTACTGGGGTGTATTCTATCATCCACATCCATGTTTCCTCAATATATAATATTATTTCCATCCACCTACAATTGTTTAAATCCAATTTTACCCTTTGGTGAGTTTTTAGTAAAATATATGAAAGGAATCTTTTGTCGTTTTTCGTACGAGATATTTTTTGACTTTTCTGACAAAAGTACGAGAAGAATGTTTTTTTTAACTTATACGACATGAATGGATTTTTAAAACATTATTTCCAAGAAGCTTCCTTTACAAGTTTTCAAGTTTATTTTTAATCAACTTCTTTTAGTTTAAAGTTGTATGACATTTTAAGAAAGGAAAAATGTTTTTGAAGAAGAAAGGATATTTTCCTCAAGAATGGAGTTCAAGTGTTTTATCAAAATTATTTTCCATCTAAGATAATAAAGGGATCTGTTTTTCTAACTATTATTACATTGATTTTATTATGTTGTGATGGAATTATTTTTATGATTTCCTTTTTTTTTATGATGTCATGATGTTTAAGATTCCCATTTGTATTACATGGGTTATGTAATGAGGTATGATTTATGATTTTGTGGCACACATAAGAATGGTATCATTATGAGATGGGTGGGACCTATATCTCCCTCCAATTCATTGGTTAAAGATTTTATATCTCATGAGATAGACATGGCTGGAACGGTAGGTTATACCGGTTCAGTGAAATAGGACTGAAACGAGGAGTGAACTCGGTTCAGAAAGGGACTTTGTCCACTAAGATAGTCTTGGAAATGAGTCTTGGCTAATAAGAAATGATTATCTATGATTATGTGTGTATGAAAAAAAGTTTCATGTTTTAATTTATGATTATTGTAATTTCATTTCACTACTATGATTTATCCCATGTTATGAAATTATGCTCTCTTTTGCTGGTTAAGATTTCCAAAATTTTATGTTCTTATAAATATAATGTGATTGATATTTCTTTTGTTTACCCTTAATGAGCATTTGAGATCACCCTTTTATGTTTTATTTTCCCCGGGATATAAAGAAAGGTTTTAGGTAAAAAAAGGAAGATCTTTATGGGAGATGTTGGAGATCTTTCACCACGATTAGAAGATTATATTCCGAGTTTCCAAAGACACTAAACTATTACGATCCTTGTGTGTGTGTTTTTGTTATGTACTAAGTATTTCACAAAAGTAATGTAATGTCCATATATGTCAAGCTTCAGGTCTCTACAGTGTGGGTCAGCACCCAGCCATCCTATATGGGTCATCACCAAGCTATCCTGTGTGGGTCAGCACCGAGAAATCATGTGTGGGTCAGCAACGAGCGATCCTGTGTGGGTCCGCACTTAGAGATATTGTGGGGGTCTGACGATGTATTGTGATCCTCTATGGGTCTTCCTCTTAATAGAGTAATATCATTCAGTAGTTACATTTAATCATCTCTACTGTTGTACCTAAGAAATACTTGGGGTGAGGTGAGTCCGTACCTAAGCGATACTTTCCTTTGTGGTAATACCGTGGTGGTATTCTTCAGTGTGCCATAACAGAGTGGTACTTACCATCATGGTACTCCTTCCTTTGTGTAACAGTTGAGCTTTGGGATTTTGAGTTCGACTCTATGATTCCTCATGATTGAGATGGGTATACTTGATAACTTAGGTAAATATATGGGAATATACCTAAGTAGAGTTGTCAGTTGATTTCATGATTTGTGGTTTATCCTTTGTGGATTTTGTGAGACCTTGAGGGTATCAGGGTCCCTACTAAGTATCATTATACTCACTCCAGCACGGGCTATTCCTGCACCTTGTTGTGTTTGGTGTAGATGATGGACAACGCTGACTGAGGACAAGAGTACCAGGACTAGAGGTAGATCGCAGGTGGACGTCAGACGTGGAAAACCGCAGAGACGACCATTCATGAGATGTACCTACCCTTCAGGTAGGATTCATGGTGGATGATCCATGAGCTGCATTTCACCTATCAGATGACTTGTACATTCCAGTTTTCTTTGTACATTCTAGTTGTGCTTGTATTTTGGACCCTTTTTCTTATTGTACTCACTTTGTTTACTATAAATTTTTCTTGAGTTTGTATCTTTTGGTGTGCTTGGTCATGTGTGTTTAAAGGATATAAATGCAATGCCTCCCCAGTTTTTAGGAATACGCCTTCAGTGCTAGTCGCCAGCCCCTAGACTATGGATGGCGGGCCTGGGGTACTCATGGAACGGGCCTCAGGGGACGGGTCATGAAAAAAATACTTCAGATACCTACGTGGAGATATTTACAATTTTACATATTTATGGATTAGTAATTGTGTCTTCAGAACAACATTAAAATATGATTAAACATGGATTGAAAATATCTAAAAATTCGGTAGAGCGTTGGCATAAATATTGAGAAACTAATCCGAGGAGTTGTTCCCACACTCATGATATCAATGATTATTCTAATTTTTCATAAAACAAATACTATTCAGGTGTTCAATTATAAGAGTTATATAGTTCAATAAGCCACGCGTTCAGGTGAAGAAGGGGATCTCTACAAACCATCTTGGAAGAATGAATAATATTCTTGCCCATCTATAGAGGAAATAAAAATATCCATTGTATGTTCAAATTGTGTCATACCAACTCTTATAGTTTCTTGAATAACATGTTCTTTGAATAATTTGTTTCCATGAAGTTGAACTATGGACACCTGGAAAATGTTACGACACTCACATCTTTATTTATGAAGATTAATGGATCCGTGAACTAGTGTTTGTGTTTCTCACTCTCACTATGTTTACATATTTATGTGTATCCATGTATATTATCATACAGGGATATAATGTATCTTGAATTCAACTGGTTTGTGTGAAAGAAACTGTCATATAATTCAATTTTGTGGAAATAACTATGAGACATTGAACTTCCATACTAGGAATTATAGAAATAAAATAAGATATATATTGGTCTTGTTTTTCAAAATCAATAACCACTCTCATTATGGTTTTCATGAAAAAAAAGGAACTTTAGGCAGGGCAAATAATTCATTCATGATGAATTTCATGCAAATCTAAAATAACCAAAAAAATTTTTTGTGTAAGGTAGCTTGAAATTAAAATAGATAAAAAAATAATCAAAAGGAATAAATAATATGAAATAATAACAATAATTTATATATTTGAGTATAATTTACATGAGAGTTATGTAAACCCATTTCATAATGCAGAAATTAGATGAAGTGATTATGAGACTTCATAAAAAGAATGTAGAAAACTTTTCTCAATAACATTAATGATTGAGAATATAATTCAAAAAACAATTTCATATTCCCTATGTAAAATTTTAGAGAACTGTTATTGTATTAACTATTGACATTTTATGGAGGAATAATAATTGATTGGATTATTGCTAACTTGAACTGAGAATTCATTGATTTTATAATCACAAATGATGTTTCTAATACCTTCAATATTGAATGAAGGTGATTTCTTGTAGTTTGTGTTGAACATAAGAAAGAAGATATCAATACTCTTTTAAAAACAATATCATATTATTTTGTGTCAATGATTAGAGGGAGAATAATATTTTAAAAATTAAAATATATTCAGTATATTGTCATTTCGATTAGGAAGAGTTATATGTTTATCAGCACAAAAAATATTCATATTATTGTTACTGATTAATATAGAATAATGTGATGCTTTAAGTTTTATGAATGGAAGAAGTAATAAGTTTTTATTGCATGTTTCTGTGAAAATTACATAATGGAAGAAAAAGTATTTGAAAGAAAAAATAAAAAGTATGAAATCCAAAAGAAGTGGCCTCTAGTTGAAGACGAAAATGGGTTTATAATGAACCTTTAATAGGGAGAATAATGTATTCATCAGGAGTATAATGATTCAGCTAGAAGCAAAAAAACATGTAATATCAATTGATTGCATTACATTGGGAGTAAAAGGATATTTATTATCAATTTTAATTAGAGTAAAATAAATATCATCTAGTAGTTATAGTGTTTTATTATTTTCATATCAAGACAAGTAATAGATACTCCCATTGAGTAGTAAACCATGAAAAAATTTCATGGTCCATCTTTACATAATTTCAAATACACACATCTGATAATTAAAATATAATATGAGTAATGAGATCCTAAAAATTATAATATGTAAATAGATAAGAAATTATAAAAGATCAAATATCCCTTAAGACTGATCCCCCCAGCTTTAGAAAAATACAAATATGGTAATTTTAGTAGATAAGAAAGAATAGGGAAAAGTATACCTAATTATCATTACAAAAAATATTTTCACTACTACTTATAAATCATCTATAATGTTCAATCATGTTTTAAATAGATACTTGGAGGCTGCAGCATAGATCAGACACCAATGATATCCTATTTGAAATGCCCTTTGAGGCATTTCAAGAATTATTTTGGGTTACCAAATCTAACAAGGACTAACCTTCTATAATGAGACATGAAAATTTTATTTCATGTGATGGAGGGATTCATATAGACTAAAAATTATTATTCAACTTTGATATATTAGTCTCGAAATCTATTCCATATAACATTATCAAATCAACCCTATATTTGGGAATACTATAAGAAATTAATTTGAATCTTCTCAATGTTCGGTCAAAAATTTATTGGTATGTTGATTGTTTAGATAATGTACATAGGTACATTTATTAGGACACCTTTTTATCAATTTAGTTATATAACTTATGTGTAAGAGATGTATCTTATTATTGAAGATATTACATTTGGTTCTACTAATGAGACCATCAATGTGATGATTCAATTTTTTTTCTCATTTCACATGGGTTAAAAAATTTCCTTCAATAAAATTATTTTCCTATAAAATTGGTTACATATTTCAACCATGGGTGATCACATGATCAAAAACATGGAAGACATATATTAAGTTACATTGAATTATTACCTTTTTACCAATTTGTGACAAATATTTTATCATAATATCATTTATCCATTATATAGAATTAATTTTTTATATTATGAAAAAATATATCATTTGTGAAAACAAAATAGATAGTTGATTATTAAACCCCTATATGAATCTCTAAAAAATTTCACTATTCATATCTATATATCCTAGTTAATGTATTTTTTGACCGAATACTATGAGATCATAATGAGGTTGGGGTACAATTTTTCAACTTAACATATTTCCCCAAATGGATTTGAAAAAACCGAATCATATTCCCATAATAGTGAATATGAACCATAAAAAGTAATACATGTAAAATATTAATTAAAAAACCAACCTCATAAACAAAAACACTACATGAAATTATAAATATTATCATGTGATACCCTGACCTCAGATACTCTAAAATTTTATTTATTTCTCAATGATGGATCTTTTTATTGTGTTTTGTGTTGTGTGTCCAATATAATCCCATATGTTTTTGTGGTATTTGTTTTCTTCTAGACCTATTCATGGTTATTGTGATTTTTTTGGGAAGGATGTGGCATTTTATAGAGTTTTTCATGCCCTTGGAGTTTCTATATAGTGTTTAAAACATTCATGGATCGTTGGGTGGACATCCCTAGTGTTTAGGGGTGTAATTTGTGGTTTTTTGTCCAATTTTTTGGGGTCTCTCGATTTGAGAACGGTTTCCAAAAACAATGAAAATTAACCCTACAAGATTACAAAAAATTATTTCAGTAACTTTCTCATGGTTTTCACATGGTTTTCCAAATCTTGTAGCAAAACCGTGCATCTCATTATGAGCAAAATAACTTTTGACATAGAAACCCATTTTGTGTGAATCCACCTCCAAAATGAAGCCATATATATTGAGTCTCGATTTAAGGATAATCCCTATTAATCCTCCACCATTTGGGGGAATTTTTGGGGAGATTTCTCAAATATGGTTGGTGATTCATCATGTTCTCTCTATTAAATCTCCTCTCTTTCCCTTCCCATATTGGTTTTTATGGCATTATTTAGGGTTTACACCCTTGGTTGAAACCTAGGGTTAGGTTTGGATAATGTCGTTCATTTTTCATGTGGATTGGGAATTCAGATTGTTCATGGGGATTAGATCCACATCTCCTTGAGGTCTCGTTCCATTCGCACAAGACTAAGGTAGTAGAATCGGTGCTTTTCCATTCCATTACTTTTCTATTGATGCATGATGTTTTTTAATTAATTTATTATCTTTCTATGAACCTATATGGTACCTAATTATTGAATTTTTTAGTGTTTTAATGTTGTTTGGGTTGTTAAAAATGGGGTTTGACATGAATCTTGATTTATTCTCTTTTTTATTGTTCCCCAAGTGTTTGATAAACTGTTATTTGATCTCTTTGGGTGAAATTGGAGGGTTTATTTGGGTTTTCCCATTGAAATTTTTTGTTAAATTGGTTTGGGTCATGTATTGGATTTTATGTGTGAAATGTGGTGATTTATCTTGGTATGGTTTGAAGCATCTATAAAATAGGGTTTTTTGGTTTATAATCCTATGTTGTATTTTATAAATGAGTGAAATTGATGTTTTCGGGTTGAAAGTAAATGATGGATTTATAAAATTGTGTTTCAAACTATTTTATTGGTTTTAGAGTGTCACATTGGATTATGGAACAACCATGGGTGCACTATGTGCACATATGGTTTTGAAACTATGTGAATATAGAACTCTAGAGCAAGTCTCCCTCAAGGTTACCTCTTCTCCCCTTCCTTATGTTTCCCTAAAAAATTTCCCTTGTTTTCCAAAATTTGGGAATTGGTACTCCTTATGTCTAAAAAGTAAATTTAAATGTGTCCCCTGTGGTTTGCCCTATTTTTACATGAAACATGCTTGGGTGAGTGGTTGGAAACTATGTTCATTTGGAATTTTACGAAAGATTTTTGGCTTGTGAATGTTGTGAAATCATGTTTGGTACTTCTGTGAGTTTTTTTAATTTAACATGGTTTTAAAAAGGCACATGGTGTTATTTTTTTAATTATTGGTTTATGGGTCAATTTGGAAACTTTTTTTAAAATATGGTGTTTGAAATTGATTTACAAATGGATTATAAATGTTTTTAATATATGGTAGATTGTGGTAATTCTAAAGGCCTGGTCGGAATTCTCAAAAGGAAAATTATAAAGGGTTTGATGTGTGGGATTTTTATAAGGCCTATTTAGAATCTTTTAAGCGTTATGTTTGGAAAACCCCTCTTTGGTTAGGTCTATTTCCTTGTTTGACGATCATGAGATGTGAGGGACCACGGTATGAGTCCTCCTTGGAATTATATTTATTTTATGGAAAGGGAATAAATTTGATGAAGACAAGGTGGTGTTGGATTGTGTAGTGTGTTTTGATATATTTGAGTCTTATTGTTTGAATGTGTGGCCCGCCCTTTGTGAACATAGCAAAGAAACCAAAAATAGCAAGGTGGTTTACTGTGAACGATTGTGTCCCTGGAAGTTCATGTATTGTCCATTGGCGCATACAAGGTGGATATGCGGGTTTATTGCTATGTGATTGGGCCCCTCGTTCTGACCTGAGAAATGGTGGTTGGGTGTTAGGGTGTTTCATTCTGTCATGTGTGGAATGATACCGAGGATGGAGTCACATGTATTAGTACGTTCTGGTTTTCCACTGAGTTTCTATTATTTCTATGATCCTTCGATATAAGCAATGTTGGTACCATTTCCCATGTTGTGTGTTTATAACATTGAACCTATTTTTGTGATTTTATTTTAAAAATGAAAATGTGTGGTTGGATTCAAAAAGAACTTCAATGAATCTATTTATATAGAGAAGGCACAATTTCCCCTTTTTACATCATTTATATATATATTAATTGTAAGGGAAATGGAAATGTGAATTCTAGTTCATTAAATGAATTTTATATGTGAGAAAAAAAATTAACTATAGTTCAATGTAGTATTATTGAACTGCCTTGGAAATAGAAGATGCATAGATTTTATTGGTTACTCTTGGCATTCCCAGTGAGCATTTCGGTGATCATACATATCTATATCATTTAATTCAAAAGTTCTTTTCTTGTTTTGGATTCCTATTTTTAGATGGCCCTTTGAGCGGTGTGGTCGTATTACTGTAGTTCATACACTAGTTTCCATACAATGTGGATCAGAAACGCCCCTTGGGACATGTCGTAGATAGGATCTGGTGACCGGTTCATGGTCGACCCAGACTGGTTCATGGAAAACATTGTATCAGAGTAGGCCCTGTATATTTGGGGTGTCTAGTTCATGGAAATTAAGACTATCAGGACTCGGTAGTTAGGTGTGAGAAGAGCATCATGAACCCATTCTCTTTTAGAACCTCGATTTAGCGGGGGTTGTCCAGGATTGAGTCTTGTTTATTGTGTTATTTTGTAATTGATGGATGTAAATTGAGGCGAGTCGAGTTATTTTATGGCCTCATGTGGGTTGGTGGCCCATGTGGAGTCCATGATTCTAGTTCAAGGTATTCTTAGTGTTATTTGTTACATGGGGAATGTCTCGCCACCATGTCGTTGGGTTAGTCATAGACACTACTTCCTCTTTCAGGTAGTTTGTTGTTGGAAATGTTTTCATTTGGTTTTGTTTCATGTGAGTTAGTTGAAAATGAGATAGTATTTTAATGAAAATGAATTTAAATGAACCTTCTTTCTATCAAATTCTTTTAAATTGGTAATGTGGGTTTTGAAACATTAAAGTTGTTTTGGTTTTGATAATGTGAATGGTATGTCACCCTTGTTATTTCTTATAAACGTTGACATGTGTGTGGGTATTTATGGGAAGTACGTGTTGGAACATAATATTTGAAATGGATTGAAATGCATGTAATATTTCATAAGATATCATGTGTTCAATTTTTCAGCTAAAGTTTTGTTATAGTTTTCGTAATGTGGATTTGAATGAGGAAATGATTTTTGGTAATGGTTTTTCTGGGAAAATGGATTTTTTTTATTTGGGAATTAGCCTTGGAAGAAGGAATTTTTCAATTATAAAAGAAAAATAGTGAGTTTTGAAAAATTTTGTTTTCGAGGTGTTTTCTTTTACATGGATTTTGGGCCATTTCGTTTTGGTTTAAGGTTTTCCTCTTTGTTTTTTCCTTAGTATGATATCAAATTTAGTATATACATTAAATATTTTTCAAGAAATTCCACACAAAATGTTCCCCAATGTCCCTAATGAGTCATGCCCTTTAGCTGATTCTTCAAGAGTGTTACATGTATTTCGTGGTGTTCGAGGATCATTAGAGGTGGTGGAGTGTCTTTAAGAGGTAGAAAATGTCTTCAGAATGTTGGGAACTCCTGAGGATGTTAGAGCTCATGTTGTCTTGGGGTTTCTTTGGGGTCCATACATGGACCAGTGGAAGCTGGTTGTCTCATCATTGTTAGAAGTTGGAATGTCATGGGAAGTTTATAAGGTCATATTCATCCAAAGGTTCATTCTCGAGGAAGTGAAGTTGAGGAAGGTGGAAGGGATGCAGGACATTCGGCAAGGCCAATGTTCAGTAAAGTTATACATTGACCATCTTAAAGATCTACTTCCATTTTATTTGGAAGCAGCATCATAAGATCAAATAAAGACCCTTCTCTTTGTCTGGGGTCTTTTTCCTGAGATTACTAGAAAAGTGATCTCATCCGGTGAAGCCTATTTTGAGAAGTTAGTGGATGAGGAATTCATGGATGAGCTTTTTTTTGGATGCAGCCAGTGGTAGTTACCTCTCATGAAGGTTCACCATCAAGTGAATGGGGTATGCCAAAAGAAATTGTTCTAGAAAAAATTCATTTGTTGTCTTCAACATCTAGTTCATCGGACCATTTTCTTGTAACATTCTAGTGTGGTAAATATAGTCACTCATAGATTTCTTGTTGTATTTCTCAGATGTCTTGTCATTACTGTGGCTATTTGGGTCATTTGGAGAAGTTTTGTAGGAGGCGCTGTCGGAAAAGGAAGTCTAATTGGAGGATGTATTTCCTGACTATAAGGCATGAGATGCTTCAGCCGTCTGAGCCCCAGCTATAGTTCATGGGGTCATGCTCGCACACAGTTAAGAGTGATGGAGGGGTGTGACACCCCATCCGAGTTTTGTTTTCTCTGATTGGGATAGAAATATTTACCATCACCTTGTTCTTATCGCATTGATTTGGTATGTTAATCGTTTTTGGTAATGGTGAGATTAAATAGATCTCATGTAACCCAAACAGTTGAGTGTATTTGAATGTGGCATGTGAAAATATCAATTATCCTTTGATTGTGTCTTTATTTTGTGTAGGCTAATCTCGGTTTTAACATTCCACAGTTCTAATTAATAGATTCTTAAGTTTTGTAGAATTTTTATTTTATGGGTTTGGTTTATTTGGGTGGTTACCCAATTAATTGGTACTATGTTCCATCTTATATATGGATTTTTGAGCTTCATCCAAGTCATGTTTTTTGCTTTTGGAGTTTTAGGGAGATTTTTCCAGGTGAAGCACAGTTACCGCATGATTAGTCGAAACCGTGCGGCCCCAGTCGTGCAGACAGAACCAATTGCATGGTCAGTGAATGGATGTGCAGTAGGTCTCATAAACACATGACATATTTTAATTACCTAGAAGTGGTTTTGGAACGGTTGGCACAGAGTTTTGAAACTGTGTGTCCAAGACATAAGGAGATCCCCTTCCAGTAGTTCAGGCATGGTTGGAACATGGTTTGATAAATTGTGCAGCTAAACCATGCGAGCTGTGCAGAAATTTTAAATATTGAAATCTCTCATTCCTGGCTGTAGTGAGGGTTTTTTGGGGGTTTAAATGTTGTTTATATTAGTTGAGTTCTTTTGGTGTGAAGAACCCTCTCTTGTTCTCCCCCCATCCTGATTCACGTTTTCTGGATTCTTCTTGAATCAGTCGAGTGTGACCTATAGAAAGTGAGGACATACCCAGATTCTCTATTTTCTATGGTTTTGTTTAGGCATGGACTTGAATATTGAACATATTTTTCCTTGGTGACTTTTTAGAGGGAAAGGGTCTGTGGTGGGGAAAATTGTTACACCTTGACCTCTTATACTCTTTCATTTTTTTATTTCTCAATGTTGGATATTTTTATTGAGGTTCGGGTTGGGTGTCCAATATAAGAGCTTGTGTTTTTTTGGTATTTATTTTCTTCTATACCTATTCATGGTTATTGTGAATTTTGTGGGAAGGATATGGCATGTTGGAGAGCTTGTGATGCCCATAGTGTATCAATATTGGGTTTAAAACATTCATGGAACATTGGGTAGACTTACCTAGTGTTTGGGGTTTAATTTTTGGTTTTTGGACAACTTTTGGGGTCATAAATTTTAATCACAGTTTCCCCAAACCATGCAACATATCCCTGTAAGTTACCAGAATCATTCCAGCAGCTCTCACATGGTTTGAACACGGTTTTCCAAACCATGCAGCAAAATCGTGCACCTCATTACGGGCTTAAAAACATTTGACATGGAAACACGTTTTCAGTGATTCCAACTCCAAAATGAATCCATACATGTTAGGTATTAACTAGAGTATCCTACCCCTTCATCATCCATCATTTTGGGGAACTTATGGGGCAATTTTTCAAGTAAGGTTCATAATTATTCATGTACCCCTCATTAAATCTCCCTCTCCTTGAAGTCTCATTCCATTCTCACAAGGATACGGTATGAGAATCCATGAATTTTTTCCATTTAATATCCATTGATTCTTGATGTTTTTTAATTAATTTATTATCCCACTATGCACCACCATGGTATTTCATTATATATTATGGTGGTATTTTATATTTAATAGGTGTTCCTAAAAATGGTTTTTTATATGAATTTGGGTTTATATCCTTTTGTATTGGGCCCTAGGTGTTTCTTAAAATGATATTGGTGCTCTTTGGGTGAAATTGGATGGTTGAGTGGGGTTTTCCCCATTGAAACGTTTTGTTAAATTGGTTAGGGTCATGTTTTTTATTCTATTTGTGAAATGTGGTGATTTTTCTTGGTATATTTTAAAGCATGTTTAAAATAGTGTCTTTTAGATTATGATCCTATGTTGTATTTTATAAATGAGTGAAATGGATGTTTTTGGGTTGAATGTAAATTGTGGATTAATGAAATTGGGTTTCAAATGATTTTATTTGTTTTACAATGTCCCATTGGATGATGGAACAATCATGGGTGCACTAGGTGCACACATGTTTGTGCAACTAAGTGAATTTGGCACTCTAGAGCTAGCCTCCGTAAAGATTACCCCTTCTACCCTTCCTTATATTTTCCATAAAATGTTCTCATGTTTTCCAACATTGGGAAAGTGGTAGTCCTTGTGTTTCAAAAGTAACTTCAAATGTGTCCATCATGGGTTTTCCGAGTTGAACATGAAACATTCTTGGGTGAGTTGTGGAAAATATTCCTATTTGTCGTTTCGAAAAAGAGTGATGGCTTGTGAGTGTTGTGAAAGCATGTATTTCACTTATGTGAGTTTGGTGTGCTTTAACATGGTCTTAAAAAGTCACGTGGGAACCTTTTGTTTAATGCACCATTTAAGGGTCCGTTTAGACACTTTTTTTAAAGACGGTGCTTGGTATTTTTTTACAAAGGGTTTATAAATGTTTTTAACAAATGGATGAATGTGGTAAATAAAAAGGCCTGGTTGGAATTTTCCAATGGATAATTATAAAGGGTTTGATATGTAGGATTTTTATAAGTCCCATTTAGAATCTTTCAAGTGTTATTTTTGGAAAACCCCTATTTGGTTAGGTCTCTTGCCCCATTTGATGATCATGAGATGAGAGGGACCCCATTATGGGTCCTCCTTTGATTTATATTTAGTTTAAGGTAGTGGAAAAATGTTGAGGCAGTCAGGGTAGACCTGTATTGTGTAGTGAGATTAGTTATATATGAGGATTTTGTTTTAATATGTGGCCCACCACATTGTGAACATAGCACAGAAACCTAGCATATCAAGAGGGTTTTCTGCGAACAATTTCTGAACTGGAAGTTCACATACTGTCTAGTGGCCCATTTTAGGTGGATATGTGGGTTTATTTCTATGGGATTGGGCCCCTCGGTCTGACCTGAGAATGGGTGGATAGGCATTAGGGTGTTTTATTTTTTCATGTTTGGAATTCTACCTAGGATGTGGTCGTAGGTATTAGTACGTTCTGGTTTTCGTCCGAGTTCTTATGTTTTCCATGATCCTTCGATACAGGCACTATTGGTACCATTACCCTAGTTGTGTGTAGAATTATACCCTTGAACTTGGTTTTGGTGGTTTCATTTTAAAACATTAAATATGTGGATGGTTTTAAAAAGTACATAAATGTTTCTATTTTGAAATAGAAGGCACGATTTCCCCTTTTTACTTCATTTCATTATATTTAAATGTTAAGGGAAATGGAATTGTGATTGTTTTCTAAATGAATTTTATATTTGAAAACTTATTTTTATATCTATAGTTCAAACTAGTATTATTGGACTGCTTTGGAAATAGAAGATTCATAGATTCTTTGGGTAACTCATTGTATTCCTACTGAGCATTACGGTGCTCATGGATATCTATATATTTTCGGTCATAGTTTCTTTTCTAGTTTAAGGTTTCATGGTTCGAGATGACCCTTCGAGCGGTGTGGTATTATGACTAGAGTTGACCAAGTGGTCACATGGATATCTAGTTGGTGTTTTTCAGTTTCAGGTTTAGTTTTTATTTCAATTTTTTTAGTTTAGTTTGTTTATCCATTGTAACTAAATACTATTTATTTTTGTTGTCTAGGATTTAGTTAGTCTATTTATTTATTTGGTCATGGTTGTTTAATTTGGATAAATCATTCCCACATGGTTTATATTAATGCCTGAAACTAGTTTCCATCCAAGAGGATAGAGAATGCTCCTCAGGACATGATGTATACCGACTCTAGTGACCGGTTCAGGGATGACCTACACTGGTTCGTGACATATCCAACTCTATTTTGTTATTTTTTTATATTTTTTCCCTTAAAAATTATATTGGTCCCTTGAAATTTGCTATGTAGGTCTTCTATCATCTACATGGAAAGACATATGGCCACATGGATAGTCATACCATGTATAATATAGTATTATTCTTCAAATATGTTGTTTGGGGGAGGCGAGTAAGTTTATTTTTTGGATCATTGTAAATATTTTTTGGGAAGAGTTATATTTTTTAATTAGATGGAGTTATTGAAATGATGCAAGTTATATAACCTTTTTTATAAGAACCCTGAATGGATATATAATTAGCTATAAAATAAGCCACCCAAGAGTGGTTTTGAATAAATATAGTGATATAAATCTTTACTAGATCCTATTCAGCAATAATTAATGTGTATAAAATCCCATTGGATGTTACGAACCAAAAAATTATAAATGAAATTCCCAATCTGAATGAATAAAATATTTATTATGTATTGTAGTTATAGAGACCAAAACTACTAAATTTCTTATTTTTCACCACTCTATAGATTATTATTTTTAAAATTCAATTAATCATAAAAATAATTAATAATATAGATTTTATACAATGATAATTAATTTATGTACATTAAGGGTTATGATGAAGTATAGTTGGAAGAGAATAAAAGAGCAATGACCTCAACCAACAGAATCATACCCCATGAATTCCATTTATCAAATATTTCAAGGGAGATGGAATCATTTAAATATATCATTTAATCGGCTCAATATCACATTTGACTACTAAAGCACTAATGAAACCATTTATGGGATATATTAAATATTATTGAGTTCATGTCCCAACCATTTTTTTCGAACCACCACACGAAATCCCCAGAATATCACACCTTACCCTCAGGGCATATTTTGGTTTAATAAGGTGTAACATATCTTAAACCAAATCATTATATTTTTTATTTTTTATTTTGAATAAAATAATTATATTTTTCCCTTTATATTATTACTTTTTAAATTATTAAATCATAAGTTTGAATAAAATAATATTTCGATATGATGAAATATAAATTAAATATTTTGTTAATATTTAGTTTTGATAAAGACATTATTTTCATTGAATTCAATAATTTTTAGAATAAATGTTATTTTAATAATATATTCTTTTATAAATATATTTTTTAAATATATATTATTATATAATTTGAGAAATTCAAATGAAATTTTTACAAGGGTTTGAAAATAGTTATTGTCAAAAATAGTATTTTTAATAAGAAATAATATTTATTTAAATTTTAGATTTATAAAATTTATGGAATAATATTGGTAAAATATATATTATTTTTTAAATTACGAAATAAAAATTATCCAATATTGGAATTTCATAATTTTCATAGATAGCCTTATTTATAAGTAAAAATTAAAAACTGTATAAATATATTATTTTTATAATAACATCACGAAAATAAAAATTTTATTTAATATATATTATAAATAGTATCCACGATCAAATTAATGAATAAAATTTAAAGTATTATGTTTTTGAAGATATTTGAATATTTTTACAAGCCCGTAATGATTCCTATAAAATTTATATTATGTTTTAAGGTTTTAAAATTAATTATTTATAAACATAACCCACTTCTACTAACCCAAGTGTATTATTTTAATGATTTATATTATTATCCTTATAAAATAATGAAATACACCCCTACTTTCTTGAAACCATGGGAAAAATAACTGTTGTGGTTTTTCTGTTCATATTAGTTTTTTGTAATGGAGACCAAAACCTAGGATTATAAATTAATAAATAATTCCCCACTCTTTTACTTTTTAAATAAACTAATACTAAAAATTATCTTCACTAAAAACCATTGGTGAATGAATTTTTACTTCAATTACCAATATATTTCCCTCTCTTATTTCTTTTAGGCTCTTAATAATCTCTTACCATGGTTTTAGAAGCTTCGTCTCAAGGTAAGAGATCCTCTACTTATAATCAATATTCATGAAACTTTATTATATCATGAATTTAATTTAAAATGGTTCTTTTTATGGGTTTTTTTCAAACATCCAACATTCATTCCTTTTGATTTATAATTGATGAGATATCCCATTCACTCTCATTCACCACACTTGTATACCTTTAAGTACACCTGTTATGCTATCAAAATTATCTTGTGATTTTCCTTGATAAATATTATTTTCTAAATACCCATTTGTAATTCCACTAATGGTAATTCTACTAGATGTTCCTATGAACTATTGGTTTAGGATATCTATTTATTCTACACAAAATCTGTAATCGTGATATTATAATTTTAAAAATATATCCTAATGTTGTGAGATCTATGTGGAACACTTATGCATAATCATCATCTTAAAGTAATGGGTGGGCCTAAAATTATATATTCCTCCAATTCATTGGGTAATGTTTTTATCTCATAAGATACCGTGTATGGTTTATGATAGTTTATCCTAAGAATACGATGTTATGATTTCTTAGGGGTTATCCTTGAATTATGTTTTTTTAGTCAATTTCTCTATTGTTGAATCATTTCTACCCTTCCAAAATATTATCTTTTTATATCAAGAATAGTTTTTTCATGTTTTTTATTCTTATCACTATTATATTACCTTGATATTTCTATATACCCACATGAATTATATTCATCATATTATGACTTGATCTTTTCCTTTCTCTGCTATATAGATGGCCTTTTCTTATGCACCTCCATGTGTTATCTCGTGTTATTTTAGAATATCAAGGGAAATTATGGGATTGTTATGGAGTTTATGTTTATTCCATTGTATTTTATTTGAATTTTGTTATGATATATACCAAACTACCTAAGTACATTAGGACTCATGATCGTATAGGGATATATTAGGTGTATCATTATGTAATAAATCATTTGATAATGTGTATTAAAGATATAAGTTTTCATATTAGAATATAGAAAACAATCTAGGTTATGAATTTAGATTAATTCCATGATTTTTTCCACTTATAGAATGTCTATAATTATCTCATTCATCTTATAATCAATTATTTATTTTATGGAAATAAATAAGGATTTTTCATCAACACCCCTATGATATTGTCCACTATTATCATGTTAGTTTATATAAATAGTAGTGAATTAATTTTCTACTGACAATGAACTAGTGGTATTATTGTCACTTATATAGGAACTTGCATCATTCATTAGGATGAGATTTATTATAAATTTTCTCTATTCAATTCTAGGAAAAATATAACATGTTTTATCTCCCTCATTGATCAACATTATCGTGGATATATCATGAGTTGACCTATACCTCTTGGGAAACTCAATATAAAATTTCATTTTTTTAATTAATAATGTTATCAAGAAATCATCAACCCATATTTATTGATGACGATAATCATTATATTTAATATCATTACCATTATCTTCAATTATTATTTAGATAATTGGTTTTCCTAAAACCCCCTCTAGGATGACTTTTTTTAGTTGATTTATATTTTTTTAATAAATTCATATGTTTCCATTAGTACGAGAAAATGTTAACATAAACATAATAGATGTTTTAAATTATCTTCATGGTGATTTTTTTGAGATGCAATAGTGTGTGTTTTATACATCAGAGATTATTATTTTGAATAATATCGGATATTTATCTAGTAAAGAACTCAATAAAATGGTGATTTGTATTTTTTGGAATGAGGATACACCTTATATATTCAAGAAGAACACATAAAAAATAAGTCCTCCTATTACCATATTCATTATTGTACAATTTTAAATGTTCACAAGAAAATACACGTTTATTATTTTATTTTACATAAAAATAGATTATATCATAATAATTCTCCCCATGTGTATATAAAAATATTTCCTCAATGAATGTTCTAAATTTTTTTTAAATTCTGTACTGATAATAAGATGTTTAGATCCCATATCAAAATTATAATGGTCATTTAAGAGTTTCTATCTTTCATCCAAATCACACAATGCATATATAAAGAAAACATTGTTTTGTTGGGAGATATTAGTTGCCCTAGTAGTGGGATATTAGGTGGTGGAGTTTATTAGACCCCATAATTAGAAGTCTTTACAAATAATAGATATTATTATTTATTGGAAATTCAGGCATAAAATCATCGTGTGAACAATGGTTGATTACTCATTTAAGGATTCCCCCATCTGTTTGGGTTCAATACTTTGTAATTATAAATGCCTGAGGATATTACTTCATAGATGATAAATTCACATATAGATTCAGATCTGATTTTCTTATATTCTAAATGATAATGAAAATAAACAAATGGATGTCGTAGAGTGATACCCATGAGGGAATGTGAGAATTTTTTCAACTCGATTATTAGCTATATTTTTCTAGATACTCTAGAAAATATAAAAATTCATTCGTGTTTTCATTTTCTCAATTATAATTTTCCTTCATATAAAAAATCCATTTCTTGAAGATTATTAAACCATATTTATATCTTATACATAAAAATGATAAATGTGTTCATTTAAAATTAATCATGGAATTTCTTTATATTAAAAATGGTTACTCAAGTTATAGGGGCACATTTTATTCATCTATTTCAAGCATAAGGAATCCCACAAAAAAATTAATCCATATTCTCCCAAAAAAATTGAATCAAATTTTATTTTAATTTTGTTGTTTGATCAACCAATTATTTAGAAAATCATGTGGTAATATTTCTCTCATAATATAGGATTTTGAATATTGAATGTGATATAATATTAATTATTTTACCATAAACATAGATAGAGTTTCTAAATTAAAAATTTATAATATTTCATGGAAAATAAAAATAGCAATTTTTATGTAACCAATTTATAATTTTTGTGATACAACTGGTACAAATTTTATTGATGGAGAAATCACAACCATAACATAAATATTATATTTTATTGAAATAATATTCTTCTATTATTTTTCATATGGATGAATCGTAAATATATATTTTGTAAATAAAATTTATATATATTTTTTATAAATAATATCTATAAATTTACATCACTTTTCCTCAAACAATACTTGTATCGTTTTCTCTATGAATGAACCCCTTATTAAAAAATTATGGTGGGAGTTCATTTTTGACATAAATTTATTCTTCCATTATCCTTTTTCATCTAATTTATCTTCATTTTATCTTTGAATTTCTTCAAATTTACTATATTTGAACCTATTCAGATATTGATCTTCATATCATTAATATCATGTACTTTAACTTTTTTTACCATGTTAGCATTTTTGATTCACAGAAATTTATATTGGTGTATTTATTCCAATTTTCTAGAAATTTAAGCTCATTAATCTCTATGTTCTATGATATTATTGGATTATTAATAATTATTATATTCATATATTACTATATGTCTACCCATATCAAACTCACTAATCCAATTAGGGGTTTTCCCAAATTATTTAATTTAAAAAACATTTGAAATTATATTTTTCATTGAAATCAATGTTTCCAAAAGTTTATTCTGTTTAATACTATAATATTATTAATCCCATATCATTAAAAGACATTCCTCCTACCTCATAAATAATAATTTATAAAATTATATAACAATAAAATTTAAGGACTAAAATCCAAATTAAAATAATGATTATATATTATATGTATAATAGTAAAAAACAGATTACACATTGTAATCATTAAAACATCCAAAACAAGTGTTTTTATCAACTCAGATACATTAATTAATCAGATTATAAATGATTAATCTTTTTAACGTCTCCCCAAAGACTCTGTAGGATCTTTCTTTGTAATCTAAGAGATGATAGAAAACATAAATGGGGTTTTATGTATAAATGTAAAATTCTATAGCATTATAATGTGATGTGGTTTTCTATAATATAGTAAAGAAGAAAAAACTAAATGGGAACCTCATTACATACATATTTGTTAGTTTTTATAGGAAAATGGGCATACTCCTAACAATGATTCTTTATATTCATAAACAATTATCACATGGTATATCTGCATTCTCATAGTCCATGCATACCAATCATGCTTCCAATTTATGGTTAGTTGGTATAGTATTTTTACCATTATTGTATGTTTTCTCACTTTTCAAAGGCTACTAATCTCGTAATTTATTCCAAATTTATAGAAAAAACTAGGGTTAATCCCCCTATAATCAATTCGAACATGTTAGTTTTTTTTAAATGCTAATTATTCTATGACTCTATTTGGATCTATGGGTTTTTTCATTCTTACAATTATATTATGAAATCTAGCTTGTATGGTTGAGGAAAACCCATAGAGATACATTTAGTGTTGAGTATTGGAATTTTTTTTAATTGGAATGATAATTGTAACATCCCAGTTAAATAAAGAATATGAAATATTTATATTTATTAGTATTTGTAAAATAAATATTAATTTTACTTTAATGTGGATTCTAGGTTCAATATCATACCCGACACCCAATAATGGGTTTTTCTAAAGTCTTATGTTTTACATAATGTTGAGTCTTACTGAAAATAATAATAATAATATAATATTATTATTTTAATTGGTTATTAATGCCTAGAAGTTTTATTGGAATGAATGAACATAACTAGACATATTATGGTTAAAAAAAATTCTAAATTTATTTAGATTTATCCAATGAAATTTGGAGGCACAAAATTAGAATTAATCCTATTTTAAGCATAAATACTCTAATATTTTTAAAAGGTAGTTTTACCGACTATTGATGGAGATCCCCTTTTAAATCTAAATTTTTTCACATTTATATACTTCGTTTTTCAAAATAAACAACTTCTTTAGAATCAGGATATCAATATTTACTTTTGGTAATTATTTGGTATTTTTCAGATAACATTCATTTTTAAGGAATAGTGAAAAATACTGCATTTTAAGTCAAAATTGTCTTTTCATCTATTTTATTTATATAGTTAGATAATATTTTAAAATGGTTTTAAAGTTTAATTGGATTATAATTTTACCATTTAATCCAATATTGGTCTTTTTATGTAATTTTACGTTGTAATTGGACATAAACACATGTCAATCTTTTTGTAGTTTTTACTTATTAAAAACACGCTTTCTAGTTTTGACAACAGAAATTAAATTTATATTAATTAATGAAACTTATATGTCTTGAATTTGGTAAAATATACATCATTTTTGAATTCATAATATAAAAATTTTCTTTGGGTGAATTTTTTTTAACTGTCTAAAACTGATCAATTTTTTATAAATAGTGAAAAACGTTGCATCGTAGTGAAAAACAAACATTTTCTTTCAAATGAAATTTTACCGCTTCTGTGTATTTAATTTTTAAAATTTGTAATACATGGTTTTCATCATTATGTAAAATGTGGTTCAATAGGATTAAAATAACTTTTTTGGAATAGTAACTTTTGATATTTATTAACCACGGTTAAAGGTAAATATGGTAATTCAAGGTAAAAATAATATTTTAATAATATAAAATTACCCTAACACTTTTTATAACCTTATTGGATGAGTCATTTCTGACCAATACAATCCTTTTGTAGAAATTTTGGCCTTTGGAGGCCACTTGGGTAAGATAATTACAGTAATAATTTAAATTAAAAATAAAAATATCATAAACATGTGTTGTTTTGATAAAATAATTTTAATTTGGGGTTATATAATTGATATCTTTGACTATAAATAGTCATTTGAAAGATAAAAATGTTTCCTACATCATGTTATTTTATTTATAATTTTTATACATCATGTAAATTTATTTATTTATGACAAAATTATTATGTAATGATTACCTCATTAAGGAATGTTTTAAATAAATGAGACTATATATATTAAAATAAATTTATTTTGAAGATTTTTATTCCATACATGAATTTTATGGATTATTATGACTTTTTATATTTTAATTAATGATTTTTTTTGGAATTGATCATGTTTTTATGGATTCATTAAAATTTCATGCAATGAATAGTATAAAAATTGACATAAATGAGATTTTAAATAAATTAATATTTTATTAAATGATAAAATAGTCCTAAAAATATATGATTTGGTAAAATGACATACATGATGTTAAAAATGTAATTAATGATACATTTTGGGTCTCCAAGAATTTTATAGTATATATATTAACTATATTGTATGAATATACAATAATACATGGTGAAAGTTAAATAAGTTAACAAAGGGGTAAATAAAAAATATAAGGATTAAAAAAATCCAAAACCTATCAAATTATAATTAAACAATTTTATTTAGACTTATCATCATTTTATATTTTAATTTAATGAGTTTTAGACCTTTTGAAACCGAAATTATTTTTATAGTAAAATATTACTTGCATCAAACATCATGTGGGGGGAATTTTCCTAAATACCTATACACACATGCACTCACAAAAAAAACACAAAGCTAAAAGGCGAACACTAAGTAATCAGAAACCAGAGTAAAACAGCGTGTAAAGCAATTTGTGGTGTAACTGGGACAATATACAAGCCCAACAAAAGAACTGAAAATAGCAAGTCACAAAGGGATCACTGACGACCGTCTCAAGAAGATCCTAAATGATCGTTGGAGTAGTGAAGCTACTGGAATTTGAAGTTGTATGTCCTATCTGATTGGTCCTAATGGAACCCTTCTCGTCCAAGGCCACCAATTCCATCGTCGTAACGTATGTCCGTCATATCTTCATGAGTCCCCCCATCGAAACGTCGAAATTCTGCAACATACACAACCAGTGCGGGCAAAGCCCGTACAGGGGTGAGTAACTCAGTACTCAGTACGAGACCCAGATACCATCAATGGCCTCTCATAAATCCACAATGGAAAAATACCACAAAACATCCATGAAGTAAAACACAATTATTATTCATAGTCCTCTCATATCAGGTATATTTCATTTCACATACCTAGGTCATCCAAATATACTCATCTCAATGATAAAGAAACATAAGTCCCCGTCCTCCAGCTATTTCCAGTATTTCAAAAGATGGCTCAAAGCATAAATCAATGATCACGAGTACACGTTCCATGAATTTTCCATCCCTGATTTCACTCTTCTGAGAGATGTACTCCATCAAGTACAACTCAACCATTCCTAATGCAACTTCCAAAAGGACGTGCTCAATTGGGAACATTCTGGTAGAACTGCCTCTAATGCCCGACACTGGAGGTTTCGTAGTAATAGTCTTTCGCACGAGGCAAGACCATGGGAAACCAAGTGAAGATCCCCACTCCTCGACACTGAATTTAGTTGGGGGAGCACGGCTCTAGTCTAACCCATGATATCTCGGTCACTTCAGTAAGAAGTGGAATGCACCTCAGTCCATCTAGGGAGTACTAACATCTACCCTGGGTATCGATTACATCATGTTGAGTGGCCCACTCCTCTAACTATTTCCTACAGTCAAGGGAGATCCAAATCCCCTGAAGGAACTTCTCCGCATCTCTACTCAAAGACAGGGGAGTAATAATCCATGTGTGAGGACCCACACACTACCCTGTGGGGGAATACAACTCTAGTAGTTTTTTTCACTATGGGGGACCCACGCCCTTGTATGTCAGTGGAGTATTGACCCCAGGCTAGAGGACCCTCACCCTGGCATGGTATTTGAGTAACAACTCTTCTGTATCACTATATAAGGAGGACCCACACACTGGGTTGACAGGGGAGTACCTACTCCTAACATTGAGGACATGCACCCTACCTGGTAGGGGAATACCTGGATCTATGTAGGTTAAGTATGGAGGACCCGCGCACTAGTCCAATAGGGGTGTACCAACTCCAAAGATAATAAAACCATCTCAAAGAAAAATGAATCCTCACCCATGACGTGGGGAGTCCCGTCTCTACCAGAGTTGAGGAGTTAGGAATACTCGTTCCTTGAGTCATCAAGGGAGTAGCCATCATAACTCAACTATAAAAACATTGTAGTTCGGCTCCTCAAGTTATCATACATACCTCAACTTCCACAAAGTTCCAAAATAAATTCACCTGATGATCTTTCATGCAATAAGGGTTCCAACACAATAGAAATCGCGTCAACCAGACACCCGGTTTGAATGTTATATACAATTTAGTGTCGAGGGCACGGTTGGATTTAGGTACGATCCTACACAGACAAACTCCAACATTCTCCGAAATTAAAGTGGATTATATCTAATGGACCACCTCACCCTAAGGGTTCTGGAGCAATAAATGGTTGGTCAAATAGGCTTCCATTTTAGGAGATACTCTTGTTTAAGAGAATTGGGCCGTAAGTGGGTCTAGGTCTGGTCTGACACCATCGGACCGCCCAGACCTGACCCAAAGAGACTATTCTTGGATCGGTTTATCTAGGCCTTGTCCATAAAGCTGGGTTGTGGGCTCGGCCCACTGGGATGCGGGTTCGGCCCTACCCACCCATCTGTACGTGTCCTGTCGGGGTGAGGAATCGCTCGGCCCGCTGGTCGAGCACAGGGGATCTCTCACCTCCTAAACGATCAAAGCCATTCGGGTCATCAATTCCATGGTTCTAGGTGGCGCCACATATCTTGGATTATCCACATGTAATGGACCACTAAGGACCTACAGGCACGGTTCCGCTCTCCGTCACGGCTCGATTTTGGGACCTTCCTCCGTGGCGCACTGTCGCAGCGTGTTTCCCAGCTCAGCAGCATCGCCAGATGGCTCCACACCTCCTAGTCGGTCCACATGGAATGCCCTGAAATGGTCCCATGGACACGGGTCCACCCTCGATCACAGATGGATTCTGCATCCTTCCACCGTGGCATACCTCCGTATTGTGTCACCCCGCTTCAACACAACCATCAATTGGCATACCACCACTTGTCTGCCACGGTGTCGTGGGGCACCGCCATTCCTATATGGTCAACGGGTGTCGGTCACTGCCTCTCTCATTCACTGGTCCCACTACATGCCTTCATCACGTCACCTCTTCTTCTGGTCTCCCACACATAATTCAATGATAACGGGTTCAACGGAGGGTCCGGGCCTTGTTCATTCGGCCCATGCCTTCCTTGTTATCATTATAACATGGTAAGAATTCTTATATTATAAAAACTCCCATAATGAAACCCCACATTATCCTCCCATGTTAAAGTAATAAATTCAGGTCAAACCGATGGATGGATGACCAATTTTCATCATAATATTCAAGAATGGGATAAAAAGGGGGGAATCAAACATATAATCCCCTGCCGTGTAATCATTAGAAGGCGCTACAGATGAAAAATAAGTGCCCACATCTGATGGAGTTCGTCTGCGCTTGTCGTCTCCCGTAGATTTCTCCAACATCCATCGCCCAAAGCTTCGTTCTTGGTTTTTCAAATTCGTGATGCACTTCGTCAAATATTCCCCTCATGCGTGCTGAAACCCCATTCCTGAGTTTGGTTTAAATAGAGGGGAGGAGATAATCAACACACTGCACAATTAATGAGGTTCATTAATGAGTATAATTAATTAACATATTTAATTTTCTCAATAGGGTGGTTACACATTCACTTAAATCTCCCAACAGTGTGGTTATAGGAATCATGATCCATTCCATTAAATGGTTTGATGTTGCACTGTGGCCCCAACACAGTTTTTCCAATTTTTGAACCAAGAAAAAATAAAATAAAAAAATTTATTTTATAATTTTTTCTAAAGTCAAAAAATTATCTTTTTTGTACGACCCTTGTTGTTCGAAGTTAATCTTCCCTTAAGTTAATCTCGGAGCTATAGATTCTGCGGTGCCCTTGAATTTTTAATCCGGCCACCGGTTCAAAAGATAGAATTCACCATCTGTGCATTTACTGTATGTTCCGTAAAAATGTTCAAAAAATATTAATAGTCACCCTCCTCCCACACCGTTCAAGGATAGGATTCACCTATGGGTAACACAACATCGCGATCTCAATGGTACTATTGTATTTTCAATCCATGTTGTTGTCTAGGCGTTTCAAATCTTAATGTAAAATAATTGTAAAATAATTATTTTATTTATAGCCAAAAACTAGCATCTATTGGTGGCCCGTGCCAGCCAATGTTAGTATGATCCTAATGAAAGCATACACTCACAAGTTCATCGGTGGTGTCATATTTTGAATCTAAGTCACCATTTTTGAGTTATATGAATTTGAAAAAGAAAATGATTTTATTTAATTATTTTATTTACAATTATTCCTTTTTTGGATTTTCTCACTGTGGGCATGCACCAACAAAATTTAAGTCACGCCTATGGTAAACCTGCCATCCTAAACGCAATGATTCCCTTGTGTTTCTGATTCGGGCACCTGTTTAAGAGTTATTACACATTTTTAGGAAAACATCTCACACGCACTATTTAAAGCTTAACAATTCTTCGATGGATCATTTCGGGTAGTTCGGGAATCAGAATCATGTGCCCTTAGATTTCACAGTCTTGAAATAATTCCATATAAATAAAAAAATTACATGGAAATTCTTAGATGTTACATTCTCCCCACCTTTTGATTTTTATTCCCTGAAAAGCCAAGGCCAAAACTCAAGGGAAGAAACCAGGTCCAACAAAGGTTCTTGTGTTGCTTCCATGCAAGTGCCATGGGGGAATACCGAGATCGACCACTCTTATATCCAGCTCTTTCTAGGTCAACATTATTCCACAACAGGCACATGTTTCATTATCTACGACATGTGGAGAAAGCACTAAGAATCACGATACATCTGTAATCATGGGGTCTAGTCACCCACTGCTTATATCCTTCAGCAACCTCATCAAAAGATGAAGCAAGACATGGACACTCCAACTTGAGGCATCTCCACTAAGTATGGATGGCTCGAAACCATTCCTCACTACGAAAACATCTTGTGTTCTAACTCCACCACTACTAAATGACTCAAGAGGGACTCTTTACGAGAGTCCAGATGGTGCCTCCTGGGATCCCCCTTCTGTTTTTTTTTTTGCAAGGGAAATCTCATATCAATCATGCAGATATACCCCCTTTATTGCCTAATATTTTCTTTCTGAGGATAAATGGTAGTATTACATACCTATATTGATGTTGTACGGTCTCTACAACATGAGTTATAGATCCCAACTGCAACTCTTTCCTCCAAGAGCAAGGTCACACTATTAGCGGGTCTCCTCTATCAGGAGTCTCTCAGCGTGAGGGTCAAGTCCATGGTCTAACCTGATACATAATGTCTCAAACAATACTCACATAAAAATAATGTATAGGACCTGTGTCTATTTAAGAAGTCAGAAAAAGAAAAGACACATGATGTACCTCGAACATCACCTGGAGTTTCTTGGTCATGAGCCACAACTTCATGTAGCTGTCCTTGCCCGCGTCATCCAGCTTCCTGAGCCTGGTGAGGACCACCCACTGCTGCCCGTCCAACTCCTCTACCCCACCTTCCAACATGTGGAACTCCATGCACTAAGTGATTTCTCTACCAAGGATAGTCATTTTCTATCTACCTCTCAGCAGTACGGCTGGTTGAGGAATCTCTAATGAGATTACCCATCCATTACAAGTGTAACACTACCTCTCCTATGGTTGATCTATTTTTTGGCGATGCTGCCATGCCATAGACCCACATGTCGGTGTCCAGTCATGGGGTATGACTCCTATGCCGCAATCTCAGCCTCATTTATCTGCTATATCCATTAGACACCACTACTTTGTGACCTATGTCTTAGTTCAAATACACCCTCTCCTCCTCCAGGAATCTCTCAATGACTAGGGATCGTTTCAGTACCCCAGCATGCACCAGAAAGGTGAGAGGTATCATTGATGCCCTGATTTCTTGGCACAGTACCTTCTCAATGGTCTGGGCCCTCAAGGGTTCTTCACCATATCTGCAGAGTACCAAGAATGATCTGTGAATTTCCCTGAGTACTCTTCTACTGTCATGATGCCCTTTCGTAGGTGCAGTAGCTTCTATATGTAGGAATAGTGCAATGTCGCTGGGAAGAACTCCTCCCTATAGGGGCACTCAAAGTCTATCCAAGAGAAGGTCACCTTGTCATGAGTCTGAATCGTTAGACTCCACCATAATCCCATTGAGCCCTAAATAAGGCTTGCAGCCAGGACTTCTATCTGGTCGTGCGATGTCCTCACTAGTCAGAAATCACACGTAACAGCCTTAAGCCAATCCTCAACTACATGAGGATATGTCTTTCCACGGAACCTAGGAGGTATCTACCTCTAAAAATCATGTAGGGCACTGATAATATGAATGTCCTCTTCCAGAACCTCTG
The DNA here is from genome assembly GCA_963277665.1 of Viscum album. NCBI lineage: Eukaryota > Viridiplantae > Streptophyta > Magnoliopsida > Santalales > Viscaceae > Viscum > Viscum album. Next base: position 294,763,073 of record OY728132.1, on the reverse strand, counting down.
GAAGTAGATGCTAACCATCAGGTGGTGGTAGCACAAGTTTACCACTCGGTGGGGCCATCTCAATCACTGGTCCCTGAATAGACACCTCGTCGCTAGGATTGTTGTCCTCACGACTTCATATCAGGATCCTATCTGGTCGTCCATGTGGAAGCATCCTGAGATAGATCATGATGTACCATGGTTAGAAGGTTATATCTCCAGAGCTGACTCGAGATGGAATATATAAATCACAATCATCAATATAAGATGCATATTCTTTTTTTTTTCGGCAACCAATGTTTCCATATACCGAGTCCGGTAATAGGTGTCCAGAGTCCTGATGTATGGATATGTTGGACACTACACCAACACTAGAGCCTCTGGCCTAACAAACAAACTCAAAACACTTAACATTGTGTCTCACAACAAAAACAACAGACCCTTGGTCAATGAGGTAGAACCAACCAACTCTGATACCAATTTTTCATGACCTGTCCCCTGGGTCCTGTTCCACAACATACCCCAAGCCCGCATCCCAAAGGCCAGGGGTTGGAGACTAGCATCGAAGGCTTCAAACTGCAAGTGGGGGGATTTTTCCTAGATACTTGTAGAAACATTCACTCACAAAAAAACAAAATGTTGAAAGGTGAACACTATGTAATTAGAAACTAGTGTAAAAAAGCATGTAACAAACTGATTGGTGTAATCAGGATAGTATCCAAGCCCAAAAAATGAACTAAAAACAAGAAGGCACAAAGGGATCAATGATGACCTTCTGCAGAAGATCTCACCTGATTGTTGGAGTAGTGGTGCTACTGGAAGCCGAAGTAGTATGTACGGTCTACGTGGTCCTACTGGACCCCTCCTAGTCCTAGTCCACCAATTCCACCATCGTATCATCTGTCAGAACCATCTTCCTAAGTGTCCCTAACGAAACATCGAATGCATGCACCATACACAACACGTGATCATGAAGCTTGTGCAGGGGTGGGTAACTTAGTAGTCAGTAGGGGACCCTAAGTCCCTCGATGGTCTCTCAGAAATCCACAAAAGGGAAATACCAAAAATCAACCATGAATTATAAAACCATGATTATGCATAGTCATCTTTACTTAGGTATATTCCATTGCATATACCTAGGTCATCTAGATATACTCATCTCAGCCACAAGGAAACACAAGGCCCTAACCTCAAGTCACTTCTAGGATTTCCAAAGAAGGCTCAAATCATACCTCAAGGATAAATAGTAAACACTACATGAATTCACCATCCCTGATGGCATCTATCTGAGAGATGTACTCCATAAGGTACAACTCAACCATTTTTATTGGAACTTCCGAAAACTTTCCTCCATCAGGAACATTCTGCTAGAACTGCTTCTAGTGACTGGAACTAGAGGTATTCCAGTCATAGTATTGTGCCCGAGGAAAGACCAAGGCAAACAAAGTGAAGAGGCCCACTCCTCTGCATTGCATTCATTTGGGAGAGCACAACTCCAATCTAGCCCACGATAACTTAGTTTCTCCAGTAAGAATTGATATGCACCTCAGTCTGTCGAGGGAGTACTATCTTCTACCATGTGTATCAATTACATCAATTGGAGGGGCCCACTCCTCGTAACTATTTCCTACAGTCGAGGGAGATCCAACTCCCCTAAAGGACCCCCCCCCCCTCGCTACTCAGAGACAGGGGAGTATAAATCCAAATGAGAGGACCCACACTCAACTGGGTAAGAGATTACAACACTAGTAGTTTGTTCACTATGAGGACTCGTGCCCTAGTATGTCAGGGGAGTACTGACCCTAGGCTAGAGGAATCGCACCCTATCATGGAAGGGGAGTACCAACTCTGTTGTGGCACTATATAAGGAGGACACACACCCTGGGTTGATAGGGAAGTACCAACTTTTAACTTAGAGGACTCGCACCCTACCCGGTAGTGGAGTACCTGAATATATGTGTGTTATGTATCGAAGACTTATGCCCTAGTACAATAGAGTAGTACCGACTCCAATGATTATAAAATCATATCATATGAAAACTAACCCATATTCATGGTGTAGGGTGTCCCATCTCTACCGGAGTAGAGGAGTAAGTAATACCCACGCCTTGAGTCATCATGGGAGTATCCATCCTTACTCTCACTACATGAAAACTCCATAGATCTTATCCTTGGGTTATCGGTCATACCTAAACTACAAGTAAGTTCTATAAGGATGTATCCCGATGATACATCATGTCATAAGGGTTCTAATGCAAAAGACACCGCGTCAACCGGACACCCGGTCTGAAAGTTATAGACATTTTAGTGTCGAGGGCCCGATTGGATTCCGGTATGATCCAACCTAGCCAAACAACAAATATCACTGATATTTACTTGGAGTATATCAAATGGTCTGCCTCTTTCTAACGGTTCAGGTGCTTCATACAGTTTTTCCGATGGATTTCTGGTTTAGGAGATACGCTTGTTTAAGCGAACTGGGACGTAAGTGGGTCTGGGTCATGTCTGACATAGTTGAACCGGCTCGAACCGGCCCGTGGGGCCCAGCCCCAAGGGGCTCGGCTCAGACCAGTTCTGATAGTCCTATTCTAGCATGTTAATCTACGGGCTCGGCCCACTAGGATGTGTGTTCAGACCTACGCACCTGGTAGGGCATGGCCCGCCGGGCTGCAGAATCGCTCGGCCCTCTGGCGGAGCGCTGGGGACTACTCTCCTCGAAAATGGACTAAGCCATTTGGGTCTTCAATGTCACATTTCAAGGTGGTGAAACATCTCTTTTCCAGTCATCGTGGACCATCTCACTACGGACTTTCCAGTGCGGGTCCACTCTCCATCGTGGCTTGATGCCACAACCTTCCTCCACGGCACACCGCCCGCCTCAGCAGTGGTGTCCTATGGTGCCACACCTTTTGGCTAGTCCACATAAACTGGCCTACTGCAAACTCGCAGTCACGGGTCCTCCATCCATAGTGCCTTGATGTCATGGCATTCCATCGCAGCGTGCTACCATAGTGTGTCGCCCCGCTTCAACTCGGTCGACATAGGTCGGCCGATGCTTGTATTCCACGACACCTTTTGGAACCACCATTCCTTTGCGCCCGATGGGTTCTAGTCACCCTCTCCCTAGATCATTGGTCCCACAATGTTCCTCCTTCACGCTTCCACTTCATCCGGTTTCCCATCTAGAATGCAACCATAATGGGTTTGACGGAGGGTTCCGGCCTTGTTTGTTCGGCCCGCGTCCTCTGCATTAGCATTATAACCTGGGAAGGATTATTAGATTATAAAAACTCTCGTAATGAAACCCTGCATTATCCTACCACATTAACGATCAATAAAAGGTACATCCCATTGGACGGTTGACCCAAGTTTTTTTAATATTCAAGAACAGGGTAAAAGGGGGAGGAATGAAACATATAACACCTACCTTGTAATCGTTGGAAGGAGATGCAGATGAGGAAGAAGTGTCCATGTCTAAAGGGGTTTTTCAGTGCTTGTTGTCGCCCATCGAATTATCCTATGTCTGTCACCCGAAGCTTCATTATAGTTTGGTGGACGTCATAAATTCACTTCTTCTGAGGTTCTCCTCTTTCTTGCCGAAAACCCATTCACGAGATTTGTTTAAATAGATGGGAGGAGAGGATCGATGCACTGCAAAATTAATGTGGTTCATTAATGAGTATAATTATTTAACCTCTTTAATTATATCAATGGTGTGTTTACACGTTCATTTAAATCTCCCAACAATGTGGTTACCAAAATCATGAGTCAGTTCATTAAATGGTCTGACGTTGCACTAAAGATCCACCACTGTTTGTCCAATGGTTTTACAAAGAAAAAATAAAGTAACAAAAATTGATTTTATTATTTTTGGTAAAGAACAAAAATTAACATTTTCATTTGACCCTTTTTGGTTGAAGTTATGCTTCTCTTAAGTGAATCCTAGCACTGTGGATTCAATGGGGTCCACTAATTTTGTATCTAGGCACCAGTTCAAAAGATAGAATTCACTGCCTGAACATTTAATAAACTTACCTAAAAAAGTACAAAATATATTAATAGTCACCCTCAACCCATTATAATAAATTTTTGGATCCTCCTATGGGGAACACGACCTTAAGAGCTCAACAATACTCTCATATTCTCAATAAATGTTGCCTTTTAGAAGTTATGGATTTTAAAATAAAATAATTGTTACTTAATTATTTTATTTACGGCCAAAAACTAACTTCCACGAGCGGCCTATGTTGGCCAATGTTAGCATCTTTATAAAAAAAATAATACACTCGTGAGTTCTGTGGTGGTCTCATATTTTTAATCTGAGTCGCCATTTTTGATTTATAAGCATTTGAAAAATAAATTAATTTTATTTAATTATTTTATTTGCGATTATTCTATTTTTGGGTTTTCTCACTGGGTGAATGTACAGACTAAATTTATGTTTCTCCAAGGGTAAACCTATCATCCTGAACACAATGGTTCCCTTGTATTTCTGATTCAGGTCCCATTTAAGATTTATTCCACTTATTTAGGAAAAGTACTCACACATGTTATTTAAAGCTTAAAATTTTTTTGACGGATCATTCCGGGCACTGCAGGCATGAGAATCGTGTCCTGTCAGATTTTTCGGTCTCAAAATAATTCTATATAAATAAAAAAATTACACAAACATTTTGAGAAGCTACACGTCCAACCTCTATCCAAATAAGCTCTCAACATCCCTCTCTTCCTCCTATAAGCCTTCTCCTAGGCAGAAAGAAATTCCAGGGATCCCTTTTTCTCAAATCAAAATAAGTTACCTGATTTTAGGAAGAACAACAAACATATAAGACAAGTCGGACTTATCATAATGAACCTTTCACCCTTATCTTTTAGTCAAATAAATATTTTATGTTATGTCTTTAAATTTTAATTTTAAAAAATGTTGGTATATGTTCTTATATATACATATTTATATACATTTTATTTCCATGTGACGAGAGACCCTATTTTATCTCATCTACTCATTTTCATAATTTTTAATGTGATGCCATTAGGCTGGTGAATTTTCGTTAGGGAATACGTCTCAATCTTCTTTCATTGAGGAATATCTTGATATTGTGCATATTTATTATCATATAAGGTATATATCCTACCCTTGGACATATTATATATTGAATATCATTATTATCATGATATTATAGGTTTCATTTAGTGTTATTCTGTAATTATTTTTATTCAAGAGTTTTCCAAGTGGAAAGGGATTCATTAAATAAAACATCATTTTAAATGTTTTAAAGGTTTAAACTTCTAAATCCTTATCTTTAGTGTCGATTTTTTATAAATGATATTATAGATTTATTTATATGGATATGAGTTTTTAAAAGTGTAAATTCCATTCAAAATAATTAGAATGGTATGGGACACTTTGATTCAAAACTCTTATTTTTGAAACTAATTGATTATTTCAATAACATGAACTGATATATTTGGATTGCAATGTGGAAATTATATCTTTCTATTATGATGGTTTTATGTGTTATGAATATATTATGGTTCTTCGGTATTGTTTACATATTCAGGTGGTTCCATGATAATCCTAGGGAGGGTGAGCTCATGATAACTCTTCAATGCATAGTGTAACATTAAAAAAATTCCATTTGTTTCATTACTCAATTAAAAATAAGATTTTAGAAAAATAATCCCAAATATATTAACTATAAAAACATAATATAATCTATCATTATAAAAAAAATATAATATTATTAGTCTCATTAATCTCCTTAGTTTATTTTCACACACATCATTAAGTCATAGAATAATTACAATGATGGGTTTTCATTTAAAACTAAAATCCCACAGACATTTATTTTTTATCATAAAAATATTGATAAATACTCATTTATCATTAGAAGTTAAAAAAAATAAATTCTATATAGTTTTAAATATTCATGAAACATGAAAATTAAAATATTGGAACCCCTAACTTGTAAAAATTATTCATCTCGTAGAGGAGAACATTCAAATACCCAATGATTCAATTTTCTGAGTATCGTAGATTAAAGGTTTGATATAAATGATTTTTAGATTAAATAAATTTATATATATAGAAAAACTATATATATAAACATAAAATCATAATATGATTTACCAATTCCATGTAATAGAATATATGACGCTATAATGATGTTTTTTAATTATTAAAATTCATATAGAAAAACATTATAATAGTCATTTTAAGTTAACATGGTCTAGAAATAGAGTTGTAGGTCTATTCCCATAAATAAAGAAGGCTTGGTTAATTGGAATGGGTCATATGGTACACTTTTTGTCCAACTATTATGTATTCCTCATTGAGCATTTACATTGTTTGGTTGCATGTACCACAACACATTATCATCATTAGAACTTCTGAACAATGGTTGGTTGCAATGGTCTATTGAACATGTTGCTATAAATATTTTGTTTTATATCTCAAAATTCCACTATAGGGTTAGTTGGAATTTTCCATTTATTTATTTGTCACTATTATTCCAATATAAATTTCTCCAAAAGAATATTTTTTACCCTTTATTTAATTAAAATTATATGGATCTATTTCATAACATTCAATGGACTATTTCAAACATTTCAACCACTTCCTTACCCCTAAACTCAATGATACGATCATTTAGAAAATAAAATTATATGCCCATAAAAAATCATCATACTAAATAAAAGTAAAAAAATTATTCTTATAAAACAAAAATCAATAAAATATAAATAACTAAAATACATACCTCTCAGTGACTTTAAATATTACAAATGCTTGGCCTAATCATTTTAACAAAAACAAGGGCATTTATAAATTAGGAATATTACTATATAGAACCAAAAAATGACATAATTATCTAATATCATCCATTTCATATAGCTTCATATATTTAAACATTATATAGAAATATATTTTATAAAATAAAGGTTAAGGATCTAAAACCATGATATCTAATTCAAACTATACTCTCTATATTAAAAATATATATAGTAAGAGAACATGTAACCATAATATAGACATGATCGTTGTTATATTACTCTAAATAAAAATACAATAAAATTTTATTTTAATTATAAATTAACATAGATCAACCGGGTGAATATGCAAAAAAATTTATGTATCCTTTATAAATTCATTGAAATGAATCACTACACCATATAATAAAATACGTAGAATAGTTACCCAAAAATTAAAAATATAGAATCTATTTCCAATGATGTTACTAAAATAAAAAAGGAATTAAATCAATACGATAAAATAAATACTCAAACATTAAATGGGAACACGATAATTATTATCATTATATATTCAATTTATCCCCACCTCAGATTCTAAATAGATTACCAAGGAATATTTTTGTTCTATAATTGAAAATGAATTAATTTTATTAATGAAATAAATTTATCAATGAATTAATATATAAAAATTATTATTTTTATGAAAAATTTAACAATTAATATACTTAATAAAGACAACTAATTAATTATGAAACACTATTTAAAAATATATTATCATATTGAATATGATGAAAAATTTTAAAAAAAACTCATAAGCTTATATTTTATATGTTTGATGTTATTGTCACAGTTTTTTTTGAATAATATTGAACTCAAAATACTGATTTTAGATTTCCCCATAATCTAGAACAATAATTTCAGTAACCCATAATAATTTAGATATTTATTACATAAAACACAATCATTTTATTAAATAAATAAAATTTCATCACTATTGAGTTCAAAAGTATTTGAATCATGAGGGTACCAATAAGGAAATATATTACTAGAATGTATACAAAAACGTATTCCAAACTAACTCAATCCTTGGTATATACTATAGAAATATCATGAATTAAAATATCATGAAATAGCTTCCCCAAAAATTTATTTAGAAATTATTTCCATTGGATTTTATAAATCATGTTTGATTTATAGAAGATAATTCATGATAATTTATAGAGATTTTGAGAAAAAATTAATGATGATATATTTGATAACATTATTATATTTATAGTCAGGTTAAATTTATTATTTGATAATTTTAGTAAATAAAGATAATATTTGAGAGATTAAATGATATATCAAAAGATGGATGTTGTGAGATATTTAAAATTGGTCTTTTGTAGTAATATACATTATGGAAGAGAGACTACACCATAAAATGAATAAAATGGAAAAATGAGTTATAACTGATGAATAATGATGTGTCAATAGGTATATATTGTGTTTTAATCCTCTAAAAGTTGGGAAGAATGTAAATAAATAATCATTGTGTATAAACATTCATGCCCCAGTGAGGATATATAATGAGGGATGAGATCGTACTTGTTAACAATCATTTCCTAACATGACCCAATGATATTAGAAAGTCATAATTTTAAGGAACATGAAGTATATATTAATCATGAATATTGATTACTGACACATTCCAAGGACATTTAAAAAACACAAAGAGAGGTTTTACATACCCATTTTCTATGAAATGTCACTGATAAAAAAATTTTTACCAAATTACTGTTAATCAATATGAAATAGTGCATTTCTCAATACATTTTTCCACCATTTTCTGTGTTGGTTTTCACTTAGAGTGGGTGATAATGTTTTTGTAATTAAATTTAATATATTAATATATATATATATATTTATTTATTTATATTGATATTAATATATAATTTAGTTTCTTAACTATGATTTATATCCATATATATATATATATATATATATATATTACACATATAGTTATTTTTTTACATATTTATTATTATAAATTTTTAATTAAAAACGAAAAATATTTCAATTATTTTTAAATAAATATATAATCATGTTTTTATATATTTACATTATATATATATCATTATATGAAAAATAATACAATAAATAACTATTATAAATTTAATTTGAAGAATATAATGATATTATTATTGAATTTATATAAATTATTGTGTGCATGTATGTATATATGTAAATATATTAACATATTTATCTATACTTTATATATATATATATATATACTAATTTCAATAATTATTTTCATATTATAGAATATATAATATAAATATCTGGTAACAATTATATATATTTGTCTACGTGAATGTGGACACATGCATGCATGTGTTTTTAATATATATATATATATATATATATATATATATATTATTTAAATATTTTTTTAAAATATAAATATAATTTATTTATAAATATATACATACACAATAATAAATTTATTAAAATATATAAAATGTAATATTCCAGATGATTAGTACGGGATCATCACATATATGAGTGTGGTGAGGTTCATTTTTCAACCATTATAAATTAATAAAATATATGAATTCATGATTTGGACAATCCTATTACTATGTATTAGTTTTAACATGATAATATAATTTCCTTCTACTATAAAAACATAAATAAATGATTCCTTCAAGAATGTTAAAAATAAAAATTCAAATTAAAACCTTCCTCACTTTTTAGTGATGATAAATCCCTTTTTAGGATAGAGAAAGTGTCAAGTTAGTATTGTGATTGTATCAATGCTATCAGTAAGGGTTTAGATACTACATCATAATACAATGCCTTGTATGAATGTTGAATTATGGATTAAACATTAAGGATATCTATTGTGTTATAACATGGGGATCTATAAAATATTTTAGATATTGAGCCCCATGATTTTTTGAGTTGAAAAATAGAATAGGCATTTAATTTTAATTATAATTAGCAATTAAAGGACATTTTATCTTAATTATACTCATAATGCTATAATTATATGGATAACATTATATTATGAACTTTTTAATGTGGAATAAATTTTTGATATGAACATTATTGATGAAATATTTAATTCAACAATTATTTATACTTTCAATGTATAATGAGATAGTGATAATTGAAATATATTGATAGTGTGATTTGGGGAAAATATAATAATATAGTAATTAAAGAAATTAAAATTGGATTCTAAAATTATAGGGAGATGTGTTATTATTATGGACATTTTATAAATATTGGAAATATATAAACGAAGTTGAATGTGGTTAATGATTTGGTATTATTATTGAAGAATTATTTTAATTGAATAAAAAAACATGGAATGGTGTATTGATCATTTATAAAAAAATTATTTGTTTGAGAAAAATGAATTACATTCATAGTGACTTTATCATGATGTTTTTAGTGGAGATATATAAATGGGGAGAATCCCTTGGACTTAGTAGTGTGAAAATCTAATAACATGTAATAAAAATAGTATTGTAGTGGCTTCTTGGAATATAAATACATCATATGTGTATCTATCTTGGATATTTCTTGTTTTAGGTTAAAAAGAATAATTTCGATGTGAATACATTTATTAAATGTTATTACTATAAATTATTATGTTCATTTTATATGTTTGAGTGTTTTTGAAAATATAGTAATAACAAATATTATATAATATAATTTTGACTCCATATACACCCCCATCTTACATTGTTCTTGAACTTCTATTTTCAGAACATGGTATTATTTTCAAAGGATATTTCATAGATATTATATCTAAATCATATGTTATACATGGAAATATATGTGAATGCGAAGGGAGTAATAATATTTGACGCTTTCAAATGTGAAAACATGAATAATAATATGATATCCTATCTATTTTTTAGGGAATGATGGTTTATCCACAATAATAAATATAATATAAGTATGATATCCTATTATATATATTTAAATGAAATTAAAAAACCCCTCTGAAAATATATACCCCGGAACAATAATACTTTTGTATATATTTTCTTAATAAAACTTTTAAAATAGCGGCTAGATGAGTTACTATAAATGCAATATTTTCTCAGTTGCCCAATATCTATGATGTAAACATAAAATGTAAACTAGGTGAGGTTAAGAGTCTTTCACAGCAAGTTCATTCACATCTAGATTTATGTTAATGGATACACTGGTAGTTTCTTCGAAAACACAATTGATGTTTCTTGACAAATTTGTCGACATGTTGATGGAATAAGAAATGGATAAATTATGGAATGGATTTTTTGGAAGTTTCTATACATATATAATAAACTTTTTTGATACTCAAATATAATAGGCAGAAAAGTAAGTCACTAAATGATATTTAAAGTAGATATTATTCTTATGAGATTAATATTAATCTATAAGGATATAAATAAAACTCATAGAAGGAGGAATCTTTTAAATTTACAAAAATAAAATGACGTTAAACATGGTGAAGAGGGGGAATATAAAATGGGTGATAAATTCTTATCACTCATTATTATCAATGATAAAGAGTGGAAAATAAATTTTGGAAGGGGAACTACCACTAGATTTTATGATCCTAAAAATCATTGAGCAAATTATAATGATTTTTATATATTATATCAAATGTAATGATGGTAATTTATAATAATTATTAAATTTATAATGGGATTATGTCGTACATATGTAACATAAAAATCTTAAAATTCATCTGAAATTTTATTTTCACAATATTGTTCAACTCCAAACTAGGAATAAAATAATGATATATGTATTTAATAATCCTATAAAAGTAAACATTATATTGGGTGTATTCTGTGATTGTGATGGTATAGAAATGTAAATCAATAAATGATAAGGGAAACCAACCAAAAATATTGGTTGATGTCATGGTGAACTCAAAGGTTCATTTAATGATTTATATATTCAAATAAATTAGAAAAAGTACATCTGTAAACTATTTGATGATTCATATAAATAGTATGATCTAATTAAATGGAAAATAAAATAGTTACAGTATCTTTTAAAATATAATATTTCTACCCAAGTAAAAACTAGATAATTTGTTCTTTTTAAGGTTTATATTGAGGTTAAATATAAGGTGAAAAATCCATTAATGATTCTATTGGGTAGTATAAAAATATTAATAAATTTATTTAGTGTTCAATTATAAAATATAATTGGAATTATAAATATGATATTTAATATATAGTTTCCCTGAATAAATATCAATTTGGGATGATTTTCATAAATAAGTTCCGGAATCCAAAAATATAAAATAGAAAATTTTGAGTTGTTTTTTAATGATCAAATATAAGATAACAGGGTGAATGTTATAATTATTTATATATTTTGATGATATAAAACATATATATCCATATAAATGGAGAAATTAACGAAGAATTTTGAATATAGCACTCATTTATCAAGGGTTTTTATAAAACCAAAAAACTATTCAAATGTATTGTATATTCATATTTAATTTTAAAAAAAATTAATTTAATATTGTGATAATTTTTTTGATACATGGATAAAAAAATTATAAATTTTTATGATATGAGAAGGTATACATAATGAGATAAAACAAGAATTCAATAATGAAAAATGAGAGAGTAACTATCCTTGAACATAAAAAGTTATTTTTAGGAATATTGTTCTAATTGTATAACATTTTATACATGCTATTATTTTAGGTAATAGTGGAATGTAAATAAAATATTCAAAAACTTGTGTATATTGTAATGGAATCAAATAAATTTAGTTATAAAATAAAATAAATTATATATATTATAAAAATAAAAAAAATCATCACTCCATGGGAAGAAAAAATGAGGAAGTACACTCTTCTTTGTCAACACATTCCAAAATGTCATGAATGTAATAAAATAAGTAATAAAATGGTATTATAGATGGAATTGTTTTTCAAATGAGATAAAATATTTTCTCATGGATCCTTTATATTTATATTTGAACCCACATTACTAAAATTTTTCACATATTGTAGAATCTAAAGGTCTATATTAAAGTATTTGTTTGATTTTTAAATTTTAGATACATAAAAATAAAGGGTAGTGTTCAAACAAGGATTATTTATGGTGGATTGAAAATCATATATTTACTCTATACTGATAGGATTAAATATAATGACATATATTGAGAGGATTCAGTCTAATACATTGAAAATAAATCAACATTGAGACTTGGGACATGAATAACCTTCAAACGTAATACCTCCTTAATTGAATGGATTTATAGATTGTTATTGATACAATGTTAGAGAAAATTATAAATCTATATCAGTTAGATAATGAATAATGGAAAAATTTTGTCATAATAGATTATAATAATTTTATTTAACAATGATGAAATTTAAATATTTATTAAAATAATAGATTATTTTACTTCAATAAATAAATTTTTAATATATTTTTGTAGTATAAATAGTGATATGAATAATAAATGTGATGTATTCATGTGATTTAATATGGTATAAAATATTTATAGGATGAATATGAAACGAGATTCTCATTTATTCTTATTTATTTAGTACTTATATGCTATTTCTAATGACACAAACATGAATAGAAGGATAAAAATATTTCATCTTGATTTTTGATTAATATAGTTAAATGTGTTGAATTTTGTTCATGTAAACTATGACGGATGTAACAACATATTTTAAATGGTATAAATGTATTGCTGATAAAAAAACATTTATGTTGGGAATGTTTTTTTTTAAGGAAATTAATTTTAGTATACTATTAATAATTTTGATAAGAACATTAAAAACATACAATTTAACACATGGTGAAAAAAATTGAAAACCATAAATTTTTTATTTTCTTAAAGGATTAATTTAATGGTGAACAACATTACAAATAGAGAACTCATTATGATGCATATATAAAGAAAATATTTGTAAAGGATGTAAACATACCAATTAATGTGTAATATATGTATTGAATGACTCCTAGATAAAATAAAATTTGACATAAGATATAAAATGTAATAAAACCAAATCTAAATCAATTTATAGTTTTAGAAAAAAAACATAAATAAAGAAATTAAATAATATAATATATATATATATAATATGAAAGAGAGATTCCTAGTTAATCAGCCATGTGTAATGAATAAAAATTATTTTACTAGTGTATTTACCTATTATTTGAAAGAAATAATTCTAATGTAATTGATAAATAACATGTAATTGAATATGTGTATTCGTATTCCAAATAATTGTTTTTAGAAGTAGAGTATCATGATAAAAAGATTAGAAGATAAGAATATTTCATATGAGGATAATTTAGGGGATGATTTATAAAATGAAATTTATGATGAATATAGTTATATAATTACAATAGTTAAACAAAGGGGAGCTAAATTTGATGAGTTTAACATCATTAATCACAAGTTCAATTTGTTTTTTTTTTTTTGAAATAGAAGTTCTAATAAAACTTATTTTTTACTGAATGAGTTTTCAAAAACAATAAAGGATGCGATGAAATATAAATAATGTGTTAATTTTATGAATGAATGGATTCATAAAATAAATTCAAATAAATCCTTGGATATTTTCAATAGTTTAAATGATAAAAAAATTATTTGAACAAATGGAATATTTTAAAAAATATGTTATGCTAGGGAAGATGATCTGACTCAAATATTGGAAATAAATAGTGGAAAAAACATATTAAAGGTAAAAAATTTAAGGATATCATTAAACTACTAGATATAAATAATATTATTTTAAAATACACATATTTATAAATTCCAAGGGATTTCAAACTATAAAAAATACACATATGAATTAAAATCCATAATGAATTGCATAAAGTGAAAATATATATTTAATACCATGTTATACAACAAGTATTATTATAATGATGTATTAAAATTATTTCTAATATATTGTAGAAAATTGAATTACTAATTTGAATGTAAGGATGAATATATGTGTTGTTTATTTATCTTCACTATATTTTCAAAATCAAAAATTTTGAACCATAAGAAGTAAGAAAATGGTATATCCATGTTTTACTGCTGAAATATGAAGCTATTCAAGACTATATAATTAGACAAGATTATTTTAGGAAAATGTTTTAGTAATGGTAATGAATAAATGTAAATCTGATGCTTCTACCATATAAAGGAAAATGTTCCATGTTAATTATCAATATTATCCTATATATAAGAAAATTTATGAATGCATATTCATTATATTAATAACTAGTGACGAATAATGAGGAAAAATGTTTGATACATATTAAATTTTTTATTTTTCAAGTTTAATTCAATAATATAGAAAACATATAAGGATTTTGGAATGGTTCATCAAGTGATAAAAAAGTATTAAATATTATGAATAATATTATCTTCAATGGATGTTATATTATTGGATGATTTAAGAGAGGAAACTTTATTTTAATTGTCATTGATGATGAAATTGAAATTAATAATGGAGAGATTCAAAATGAAAAATTCATTTTATCTAAATGATTTTTCCATGAAGTCAAATGATTTGATTCTGGAAGATATCATGATGTTTAGATATAATATTAAATTACATTCAACAATTGGGTTCATCAGTATATAAAATATTAGATTTTGCATCATGTTTTTTTCATATTATGTTTACCCAAAGGTATAGTAGTTAAAATACATTCTCCTAAGAAAACAAGAATATTAATTCTAATGAATTTAAAAATTTGTATAAATTTATTATCTATGCTAAGCTATATATATGGAACAAACAAAATAAGATGATTCTTTTTTAAATATGATGTTTGAAAGACTATAGAAAATAAAGTTGAAAAGAAAGTAGACAATGATAAGTTAACATAAATTTATGGATGTTTAAATTTGGAAAAGCATGATCATTCAAGAAAATGAATGTTAATCACATCAGAAGATCAATTTTTTTTTATGTATGCTATATTCCATTAAGGAATAAAAATAGTGTATTTGATAAATGTATAATCATTATACAATAATCATTTTTGAGAAGCGCAATGAAGTTATGATGACACTCAATGTTAGAGAATTAGTAGATAAGACACTAGATTTTTAAAACATTAGTCACACTAATGACATTGGGTGATGATAATAAAATGTTTCAGTAGTAGTGTAAACACATAGAATAATATGATAAATGAAAAAAATAATGATTACAAAACCAATTTGAATTGAAATTTATAGGATCAAGAGTTTTTTGTTACATTATTAAAAAATTATGAGGTCAATTGTAATATATTATGATTAAAAAATTAATGAAAATAAGTATAAAGGTGTAAAATGATGTTTTATCATAGAATAGTTGAAACAAATTAAGACCACATAGAGAAAAAATAATTAAATGGGATGTTTTAAATATTAAAGGCTCTAAATTTTTGAAGTGTTTCATCCAAAAAGGACGAACAACATGGATCTTGTTGGATGTTATAAGAGTTCATTGACTAATAGATGATGTGTAACTTCTGATGATGTTGAGATTTACATTCAACAATCCTAAATATTTATTTCGTAATTCTAGATTAAATTTGAGATTGAGTGGTAAAACTTTTATAAAATAGAATATTTTTAATATAAATTACATACCATTGACTCTTATTTTTTTTAATATTTCATGATGCCCTTAAAAATATAAATGTGAAGATTCTTATAGGATATAAATTTCAAATAAATGAACTTATTATGAATGAGTGATCATATTAATGTCGATGAGCTCATTAGTTATTCAATATGAGATTAAAGAAGAGATAAAATAACAAGATTTTTTTATTATTTTTTTAAGTTGAAATTTTTGTTGGGTCTATGTTTTTTTGATGTGAACATACTATATTTTTTATTTACATTGATTTCTATATATTAGATAAACTATATGGTGAATGTTAGACTGATGTTCAGCAACATCTAATGAATGTTTCATAAGTTGAGTAAAGATGTATTTTTAAGGAATACAAATTTATATTAATTATAGTATATAATTTGACATAAAAATTGTACTAATAGATGTTTAATATGTTGTTATTGTTTTATTCATGCAGTCTAAGGTAAATTCTTTAATACATGAGGTTATAGTAGAAATTATTTGACATTAATATCATGAGTTAAGAGAGTATTTACATGATAAATATCATCAAATATCATAATATAATAAATTGGATATATATGAAAAGTATATTTTCGTGGGTAAAGGGAAAATATTTTCCTTATGTAAATATCTGAGAAATAATAAAAAGTTATATCTCTGATTTTTTTGGGACATATACAATATTAGGTTCTCTAAAATGAGGATGGACCTTCAAAAAACCTCACATTTAATTTCATTACATTATCTATATAACAACAATGTGTAATTATATAGTGTATATTTCAATTATATTTACATAACAATTATGAAATATGCTCAAAAAATTAATATGGCTAATGTTTAGGATACTATTAACCATAAAAAGTCATCACCAGATTCACACCCAATTAGTGTGATTTTATGATCCCATAAGACTCTAATGTTGAATAATATCTTACATATTCAATATTTTGATATAAAATTATATTCATATTTTTGTTTAATTAATTTATATGTTGTGTAAATTTTTGTAAAGTGGATAAAATTATTCTTTTCGAATACAAGGATGTTAAATAGATTCTTTATTCAGAAGATCCAATTGATTATCTAAAATTTCATCTATAAAAAGAGACTTTTATTAGTAGAAATATATAATATTCATCCAAAACACTGGTGAACCATAAGAATATGTAAGATATAATTAAAAAAATGGAATCCTCTCAAAATCAATGGAATGAAGTTATGCACACCATAAATGTAATAAAATTGGGTTTTCATCTAATCATGTTGAAAATGATTCCTCCAATGAATGTAGAAAAATGAGTGAGTAATGTGTAATTTATCTTTATAATGAATCAAATTGCTATTTTTATTTAGATGTTAAGGAGTATCCTGAAATGATCTTTATTAATGTTCTTATATATATACTTTCACACAACACGGGGCTATATGATGAAAAATCCGAGTTGATGAAAAAGTTGATGTAATGGAAAATTCATTAGATAAAAAAATATGTTATTTAAACACACTCACAAAATTAATTTCATTAAAGGAATAATCTATATCTCTATTAAAAGAAAAATATTCCCATATTGAAGTGTATTTTCATTGAATTTGTTAGGAGAAGTTTGTTTTATTATAATTCAGTATGGTCATGTTCCAGGTATAGGATGCCCTGTTAATGTTGAAAATTATCATATTATGGTTAAAAATTAATTGATTAGTGATATTGATAAAAATATCAAGGTGAAATTCAATATTTATTTAGTGGAGGTTCAGAAGATGATTATTAGTGTGAAAATAAATAAATAACACTTGAATAAAATAAAAATAATTTGAAATTTGAGTGTCTTGAGTTGAAAGTTACATCGAAAAACTCCACTGTGGATCATCAATATTCTCCAGAAAAAATTAGTTTCAGAAAAAATGTATATAATGAAATATATCCAGAATCCCATTACGTAATTAATGATGGAAGAAAATAAAAATTGATTGAGTACACATCATGGTGTTTAGAAATAAGTTTTTAATTATTGAATATTATAAGAAACATCCATAATTCAAACATCAATACTATGGATAAAGCCAATATTTTATATGCCTTTATTATTGTGTGGAATTTTTGGACCATATAACATTAATTTAAATTAATATATTCAAAATACCACTTCAAATAAAAGTCTTACATTAAGGGACTTTCAAATGGGTGTTAAGGGAAGTTCTATTATGTTCATCCAAAATAATAAAAAAAACGAAAAATATATTGAATTTTTAAATTCATGAATTTCTTGAAAATATTTTTGAATAATATTAATTAATTGGTCATGATGTAGATATTTTTTGGTTATGTATACCTTGGAAAATATAGTTTCATATGATGGATGTATTCCAAAATGACAAAGCATAAATGAATATAAAAAATTTGGGAAGTATTCCTTATGGAATAAGGAAATAAAAACTATCAATAAAATGAACCAATTATTAAATTTTCTAATGGTGTAACTCTAAATAAAAAATGATTAATAAATTAAATTTCACTGATATCTTCCAGATGTCCACGAATATAAATAATATTGGAATAAATATCAATAGAAAATGTAACTCAATTTTAAAAATAAATAAGAATATTAGAACGAAACATTACATATCTAAAAAAGAGATTAAACCCCATAAAAAGCTACCATAGAAGGGTAACATATTAGAAGAAAAATATTTTTTTATAATTTAATAAGCTGAAAAATCTCTTCAAGAATTTGATATTATATTTCATGGAAGGATATGTTGGTGAAAACGGTTAAAGAACTATAATTTATTCTCTATTTCTATATAAAAAAAAAGACAACACACGGAATGATGTTGAGCATATTCTAAATGTTCTAGAGATTCTAAATTTATATGGTATTTAAATCATGATCTAATTATATGAGATCCTTACTGTTTTAAGAATATTTGGAATCATAAACCATTCTAAATGGTATCCAATTATAGAACAATCAAACTCTATCAAAAAAATCATCATGAAGAAAAATTGTTGTGTTTCGTCATTGATGAGGATTTAAACAAAATTTTGTGGAATTAGAGAATATATAATATAAATATGAAAAAAAATCTAGAAAACAATGTTTTTGATACATAAGATAAAAAGTTAAAATGGATTGATACATGATGTACCCAGAAATAGATTCTCTAGATGGTGATTATGTGTATGATAATAAAAATCATGGGAATTGAATTTTATCATATAAGAGGTTTGTTGTATATACTATACCATCATCATATACTAACATAATATAGAATTCAGAGGAGGAAAATTAATTATTTATGACAAACTAAAAAAATAATTTCAAAGTTTGAGATACCATCATTTTTAATTTGAATGTTATATATTTATTTGTTTATATGGTTACTAGAAATATATTTGCTAATTTATTTGTATCCCTTTAAAGATAAATATAATGAATTAAGCATTTCATACATATATATTACATAAAAATAGATCATTATTCATTGAATTACATAACGATTGGTGCCATAATCATATTGGTACTATTTTTTTGGAAACATGGATACAAAAAAAACAAGTTCAAAGATTTATTATACAATAACCCACTATGTTACTAATAACTAAAACCCTTTTTAGACATATTGTATATAATACCTTTCATAATAACCAAGGGAAATGAAAAATAAGAAATAGAGAGCTTAGATTCTCTATAAGGTTATCCATCAAACATATAAATCAATGAAAATTTGAAAACAGTAGATAAGCCTATGGTTATAAGATTGAGAATATAACTTAAAACTTGAATATCCAATCAATCGTTGGTCCGAAAAATGATACATCGCATAAAACATTATCATTTAAAAATAAAATAACCATAATATAGATAATTAATCTTAAAAAAACCATGAACCATATGTTCATTTCATATATGTTTGTAACCGCCATAAGTATTTAAACTGTTTCATATGTCAAGGTTAATAATTGATACAATGAAATCATAATCGACTAGGTATTAACACATGTTCTCCATTTTCTAATAGATCATGTGTCACTACCTATTTTCCATTTCAGAAAATATCATTCATCATCACATGTTTCCTATAGTGGATCAAACACATTATATAGTTTCCCATATTGGATAAAAATGTCTTCTTATTTCCAATCTTTATCTCGTGTGAAATAAAACTTTACCAAACTCATTGGATGATGATATAGTTCCCAACAATCATATATTCCCATCATTTTTATTCAAAAAGATAAAAAATATATTTATCATATCAAAACACATAAATAAAAAATTATATTAATAAACAATTCATCCTATCATAAACTATATAAATGAAATTGGATTCCTAATCACCTTATCAATTCATCTTATAATATCACATGTAAAAATAATATAATAAAAAAATATCTTCATAGTAATCATAAAATATCTTGTAAAGTAATAAGGAGTATATCAAGGGATTATAGCCCCATTAAAACATATAAAAAAACCATTGTATATAGTAGTTAATGAATACAAATTCCACAAAAAATTTACAAAGAGTTATTAGGGAAAATATCAATTTAATTTGAAATTAATTTTCAAAATATAATGATTATTAAATATTAAGGAAAAAATTTGCATTTAAAATATCTTGAGAAATGTTTAATGGAATATTCTAACAATATAGTGGTCATGATGGATGTAAATTTTAATGATGTTGTAAAGGCTAAAAAAATGCTTACTTTCACATTTTCATATAAAATAAAAAAAACCACTTTCGAAATTGAAAAGAATATTAAATATATTTTTATCTTAAAATTATTAAATGTGTATAAATTTAATTGAATTATCATTATAGAATGGTTAATCTTTCTTTAAAATAGTTTTATAAAGCATATACATGGAAGAGAAAGGGTTTTCAAGAGAAGATAAGAATACTTTATAATTTTCCTTAAAAAAAATTTATTTTGAATAATTAATTAATTAATTGGGGAAAGAAAATGAAAAAAATTTAATTTCAGGAAATATCCATATAAGATTAAATTATATGTTTTTCTTGAGATCTCGATCATAATATCTCATTATATGAAGCATTATCATAAACTATCATGACAAATAATGCGATTGTAACATAAAACTATTCCCGCATTGTAATCTTTTGAATCATAACCCCTATTAAATAAATTATTATCTGAAAGGTCATATCCCATAATTATAATGATAATAATCATAAAATTAATTCATGGGAAGTATATACATCACATAAATGAAACTAGTGTTTTGTAAGGAATGTCTCCCACATAAAAAAAATTATGGTGAAAGTCCCACATTGTAAGAAATGAATCATGTCTTACAGGTTTGGACATAATGTATAATAAATACATGTTTATTATTAATATATTAATGATTTATAATAAAATATATCATATCATATATTATTTAATTTTGACATTTTATTACATATTTTTTTTAAAATCCCTTATTAAAATCAAGTTTTGGGTAATAACTGCATCGTTTTTCATGTGTAGTTTGTATATATATTTTTTGGTCCTTTTACTTCAGTAATTGTTTTGTTATCTGAAAAATTTTATCAATGATATAAATATAATTTATATTCATTATATATTAATTTACAAAAATCCCTCAATTCTAGATATAGAAAATTAAGTACACCTTTTATATACATCATAAGTCGTGCGCACACATTGATGACGTATAAATTTTATTGAATGAAGAAAAGAAACAAATGTAAATATTATATTTAATTTTTATAATAGTATTTATTCCACATATATCAAATATTTTCATTAAATATTTCCTTATAACTTTTTATGTAATGCATTAGTGAAAAATGAATCACACAACATCTTGAGGCTGTAGTTCACCTTACAGACGCACGACAATATCTTATTCCCACAGAATGAAAATATTGAAGTTATATGTGATATTATAATTAAAAAAGATAAATTATTTAATAAAAATAGTATATTTATATTAAATATAATATTATATCCTTCCATTATATGTGGTGATGTAATATGAATTGCATCGGTTTCTATGGTGGTAGTCTTCCATACACATGATCGATAGTTTTTTTTCACTTGGTTGAAGAGGAGACATATGTAGGTAATATAATTAACTTAATAAAGTATAAATGTTTTTTAGATCCATATTTTATTAAATCAACATGGTTTTAAAATATATTAACTAGTTAGTTAAATAAATAAAAAAGAAAATTCATGTTTAAGGACTATATGTATTCTTTGGATAACCCATTTTGTTTTGCACATAAAGAATTTATAGGTTTGTATAATAAAAATATTATGTCCTCTCTTATGTGGGTAGTGAATAAAGGATTTTATTTGGGTTGTTATTTTTCATGAAAAATGGTTCTGGATGTGTGAATATCAAAGGATAGGAGGTTCCCTTCTATATGTGGCAGAGAGGACACACTTGTAATTTTTAAAAATAAAATGTTTTACCCTCTTTTTAAAATGTCATAAGATCAAAAGTGTATAACTATATAATATAAATTAATATAATCTAGAAATATGTCCATCCCATGGGATTTTCATGAGTTGATAGTTCATTTTATCCCATATCATTTTTTCTTAACCCCCTAGTAAAATAAATTTAACATTGACCGTAATAATTATTTTCATACCATTGTTAATATAAGTATTAATAAAAAAATTAACTTATTTTAAAATTTTTATTATTTTAATTATTAATATTTAATCCATTTTTCAAAACAACATTAACAAAATTGTAAAATGTTAATTTAATATTAAAGAGAGATATTCGATGAAATCTTGGTTTCAACAAAGTGAATTTTCTTATGTATTGAAAGAATAAGCATAAAAATTAAACATTTAATATATTCAAATGACCTAAATTGCATTAAAAATATATAATTTTATTAATTTTACTTTTTAAAAAATCTTAAAATAAAAAATATCATGCAAATTTTCTATAAAAAATATAGTTGTTACAAAAATTTAGTACTTTCCACACTTCACCAAAAAATTGTTATTTTAAACTGATTATCAATAATTCACCATTGTATAATTTTCAAATTTTGAGCCCAAAAATTAATTAAATTTTATTGAATAATGGTTAAAAAACTATCCTAACATATTTTTTTATTTTAAAACAAAAAACAGTAAAAATATTTTTTTAGAACTAATTATTTTTGAAGAATATAAATGCATTACTAAAAGATGAATACATATTTATAATTATTTTTTAATAACCAAAAACATGTGTACATAAATTTAAAATAATTTTTATTGAAATTAAAACATTAATGATTAATGTATATGTTATAATGTCCACATTTAAATAATAATATTAATAGTATATCATGGTTCATTAATACTCAATGCTATGTGTAAAAAATGACATTGAGGAAAATTTATTCATTTGAAAATAAACTATTAAAAAATTTGAATCATATAAAATAATGATGTGTAAAATGTGAAATAGTTTTTCTCGGTTATTAAACTTATATTGAAGCTTAAAAAAATTCAACAAAAGATTTATCATGGTTTTTTAATGCAATTATAACAAGGTAATTGATGAATATTATTGAATTAAATATAGAAAAAAATATTCGAAAGAAATTTTTAATGTAGTAGATGATCGTGATAAAAATTATAGATAAAATCTGAATATTTTATATGAGGATGATTTTGAGGATGATTTAGAAGAAAAAATTAGATTTGAAGAGATCAATAAACAAAATAAATGTTAATAAAGGAGATCTAAAATTGATGTGTGTAAAATAATTAATGATAGGTTAAATCTAGAAAAAAATCAATTAAAGATTTATTCTAAATAGAATTATTTATTTCTGATGGTTATATAAACATAATTTCTTTAAATTTCTTAATATAAATATTATGTCAATTTTATCAATGAAGTGTTTGATAAAATATATGAAAATAATTCCCAGGAGCGTATGATGAGGAATAATGAACAAAAAATAATTTTAAAAATTTCCTATTTGAAAAGAAATTCTATCCATGGAATTTGGTTAGAATCAATGATTGAATGTATATAAAGGCTTCATTCAAATAAATGGTACATATGTTTAGGATATTATTGACCTAATGGATATAAATGATATTATTTAATGATTATTATAAGTATGAATTCATAGAGATTTCAAGATATATAAAATATTTGTATGAATCAAAATCATAAATGTAGAAGTTAAAGATAATGTCCATATTTAACACCTTGTTATTCCATAAGTGTGGTGAAAATTAATAAATATAATTGTCATCAATGTATTGTGAATAAAATCAATTAGTAATTTTTATTTAAGAATTAATATGATTGTTAAAAATGTAATTCTAGTTGATGTTCATTTACTAAAATGTGGAAGTATAATTAGTAGAAACATAGTAGATACATGTTTTATTAATGAATTACGGAACTAATGAAGACTGGACAATAAGACTTGACAATAGAAGGAACTTTTGAAATCATAGTTAATTAAGAAATGTAATATTGATTCTATTAAATGATGAAGTCAAAGGTGATGAGTTATTTATTAAGACATTACCCCTATATCAGTTGATTAATAAATAGTTAATAATTTTATTCATAACTAGTTATTAATAATGTATAATAAATTATAATAACATATTATATTTCCATTTATTTGATATTAATTATATAATATAGAAAAAATATAACAATTTTTGAATTATCCACCATCAGATAAAAATGTACTAATGATGGTGGAATGTAATATCTAAAATGGTGTCCATGTTAATAAAATATTGAAGAGATCCCACTAAAATTTTAGGATAGACGATGGGGTTAATGATAAAAGTAAAGGAGAGATTTCTATTCACGGAGATTCATTCTAAAAAAACATTGTTTTCCCAGAAGATACTAGATGTTCTCCTGGAAGACAACATGATGATTGTATATGAAGTGAAAGTCCATACAATTATTTGTCTTATTTCTATATAATAAGTTTTAATTTACTATATTTTTTATCTAAAGAATTTTAGCTGACGGTGGAAAATTTAGAAGATACTGTGTCAATAAAAAAAGAAGCATAATACCAATAAATATAGAAAAATGATGAAATTTTTTCAAAAAATAAATTTATATACAGGAGAAACACTGTATGAAGATATTAGGGAATTAATATGATGGAATTCATCTTAAAAATTAATTTGTAATGAATATTGAGAAGCTAAAGGTAAATTAAATTCATATAAAAATAATTTTGGAAAATGATGATTAACCCAATAAATGGAAGTACATCACTTAGATAAAAGTCAAATTGTGATCTAAGATATTTTAGGATAAAAAATATATATTTTTTCATAAAGTCATTCTCATCAGATGGTTATAATTTTTGATAGGAGTAATGGAGTAATCATTGACTCAGATTGTGGAGAAATGAATGATGATAGAATTGAATTTTAAGACATTAGTAACAATGGTAACTTTGGGTGATGATCAAAAATGTTTCATAATTAGTGTAATCACAAATAAAAATATGAAAAATGATGAAAAGTTAAAATGATAAATACTAGATACATGGAAATTGAAATAATCGTAAATTGGTTCTTGTAGTATAACAAAATTATTAGTTCAATTAAAAATTATGATGATCATAGAATGAATAAAAATATATTAGAAGCTATAAACATATGATTAAACATAGTTATGGTGAAATTTATGATGATAATGAAATGAAAAAAATATATTAAATAGGTTGATTTAAATATTAAAGTGTATAAATAGTTGATGTGGTGTATCAGTAAATGAATAATTAGAATGAGGTCATTGAATTTCATGGTACTCTGTTCACTATAATGATAATTATTACCTTATTATAATATTAATATTTATATTAAATGATCATGAATACTGATTTCAAGATTATAGTTTTAACTTTTGGTTGAGTTCATGTCATATATTTTTATACATTTTACATAACATTGAACCATAAAATATTGAAAATTTCATAAAGGTATAAAAAATAAAATATTTATATTCTTGGAGTTTAAATGTAACATCACAAGTAATTAATTAATAATAGATATCTTTATCCATGTCTATTAATTAATTAAATAGTGTTTTAGAGGCTTAAAATGAGAATAAATCCAATCTTAAGCATGGAATACACTAATATTTTTAAAAGATTGTTTTAGTGCCTTTTGATGGAAAATAATTTTTAAATAAAACTTTTGACAATTTTATAAGCTATATTTTTCAAAATAAACTTATTATTTATGATTGGGACATTGAAATTTACTTTGGATAAATTTCTGGTATTTTTCTGATAATGTTCATTTTTTAATAAATAGTGAAAATTGTTGTATTTTAATTCAAAACATCTTTTTAATATAATTTATTTATATGATTAGATTATCTTTTGAATTGGTTTTAAAGTTTAATTAGAATATATTTTTACTACTTAATCCAATAGTGGTCGTTGTAATTAATTTCACTTTGAAATTGGACTTAAACTAGTGTCAATCTTTTGATACTTATTGTTTCATAAAAACACGTTATTTGCTCTGACAGCGGGAATTAATTATTAAATTAATTAATGTAAATTATATGTTTTGAATTTTTTAAAATAGACATCATTTTTGAATTCAGAATATCAAATATGGCTTAGGGTGAAGTTTTGGTATTTTTCTGAAAAACTTCAATTTTTGATGAATAGTGAAACCACTAAGTGGTACTTAAAAAACTGATTTTTCGATTAAACGATATTTTACTACCTCTTTGTTTTGAATTTAAAAAAGATGATATACATGGTTGTAATTAAAAGGTAAAATGTGGTTCAATGGGATTAAAATAATTTTTTGGTGAATAGTAACTTTTAAGTGTTTAATCGCGATTAGTGGTAATTGGTGTAATTTAAGGTAAGAATAATGTTTTAATAATATGAAATGAACTTGACACATGTCCTAACCTTATTGGATGTTTCATATCTGACCAAGAAAATCCATGGGTCAACTTGGGAACCCCATGAAGCCACTTTGGAAGGAATATGACATCAATATCTTTTTATTTAATGTAAAAGTAAAAATGACACAAACATGAGTTATTTTACTAAAACAATTTTTAAATGGGGTTATACAAGTCATATTTTTTACTATAAATAGTCATTGGAAATATAAAAATATTTCCTACATCATAGTATTTGTTTTATAATTTTTAGACATTAAATAAATTAAATTATTTATGACATCATGATGATGCAGCGATTACCTCATTATTTAACGATTTAAATAAAATGAAAAGATAATGTAAAATATAAACACTACACTTGTCAAAAAACTATTGGATGGGTATATTTATAACCCCTATCACCTTATCCTATAATTATATCAATGTGGGACCTTTTAAATCCGAAACTCATTTTAAAATAAAGTAACATTTCTTTACATTCCAAGAGTGACCCACCTCTCCTCTTATAAAAGGCCCCCACCTATACCACCTTACCCACACTTCAATATCCTTTGGATCGGCCAACCCCTGCCCATTTTGTCTCCCCACATCCCTTTATAACTCCTAGAAGCCTGAATTTGGGCAGAAGTCTTCCCAAGGAAGCATTTGAGCTCAAGTCAAAAAGAGTTACCCGGTTTAAAGGTAGTGTCTTCTATTGTGTTCTTATGTTTTATTTTGTTTCTCCAACCCCATAAACTCTTTTTATTAATTTATTTTGTAACAACACCAGTATCTTCCATATACTAGGATTTTTTTTATAAGAATTATTTGAGCTACACTGACACACACCTACATCTAATGGTTAAAGAACATACTGTTTCTGTGGATGGCGAATTTCTGCCTCACGAAACGATGATTGTTCAATATTATTTTAACACCTTAAAAGGTGGCCATTAAGATGAAAATATATTTATATATGATATATAATATGTTTATGTTTTACTTAATCTTCTGTATTTTTCATTTATGGCATACCTTTATGGTTTCCATTATGGGTAAACGCGATATCTTCATTTTAGGAAGTGCGGACTACCGCCCCCTCAAAGTGATTTGATTCGTTAATGCCATATGTAGGATGTATAAAGGATTTAATTAATGATATTATATATTATATTATACTTAAAGTATAATATACGTTTATATCATTATGATTCCATTCCATAAAATACGAAATAGAAATGAAAGTAGCGTTCATGCGTACGTATGGCTTACCGTCTCCATGAACGGTGCATTTCATTTCTTACTCTAAATGATTATGTAATATTATAAATGCATTTATATAGTAGATATATATGATATATATGATATCAAAATCATGAATATAATTCTTGATATAATGGATATTTTACCACATGAACAACTTGTCATTATAAAGAGTTTATTTTTGACTCAAGTACCAATGATCGACAAAACGACCATTATTAACTTAAATAATTACATACTATTCATAACATGTTAATAAGTGATATAAAAGGAATAATGAACTTGAAAAAGTTTCTTAAGAAAGTAGAAATTAACTCAAGTTTATTATTCAGGAGGTTAAAAGAACGATCGAGTCAAGTCGGACCCGAGGTAAGGGAACTTCTTAACCCAATTTTTGTTCTTTGGGTTAATCTCCTACTTTTAAATTATGTCATGATATTATTATGTCATATCTTGTATATTTACTTTCTTTATGTGTACTTATAGTGAATACACATAATATATCTAATTTATTTAAAAAATGATCTTTGTAAGGGACTTCGTCTCAATCTCCATTCATTGAGGCATATTTTGTTTTATACACAACTTTCTTTTATACGATGTATAAACCCCTTCGACATTTATGTTTATCCAAAAGGAATCTTTTTTATAAGAATCTTTTTACTAAACGAAAAAAGGGAATGATTTTGTCGTACGTATGCGGTGACAATGACTTCTCCGCCGCCGTGACCATTATTTGAGTTTCAGCTTCCTCTACAAGTCATACTGTTTTTTTAAAGAAAAATAAATACCATGTTTTACTTTTATTTTATTTTGGTATTGAAAATGGTTTTCATAATGTTTTTATTATATCAATGTGTTGTATTGATATCTTGTGATTTAAATGTGGAAATGTTATGTTTCCTTTATGTATGTTTTATGTGATACGATTATGTTATGGTTCTTGGGCATTATTATGAAGACGGGTGGTTCCGTGATAAACTAAGGGCGGGTGAGCCCGATATAGATCTCCAATTCATTGGGTAATGTGAAGGAGTTAAACATTAAGGTTTCTCCGAAGAGATTTAGGGAATATACTGTGATGGTTATTTCAAACGTAACCAAGTGGGTTACTCCCTACGTAAGAATGTTATGAATGCCTCAAGTTTCCTTTATGTCTTATGATTTCTATGATTTATTCATGATTTGATGAGGTATGTTAAAGTTCTTATGTTTTATGAGTAGAGTATGATTTCATTGATTCTTGTGTATACATGTACTCATGTTTCCTTTCCATATTTTTATATCCCTTACTGAGCTTTTTATGCTCATCCCAAGTTTTTAAAATGTTTTTCACAGGTCAAAGGAAGGGTACATGATATGATGATAGTGCCAAGGAAGTGTCAAGAAATAATCCATGCTTTATTTTAAATATGTTTCCATTGATGGGAAAAATGAATATTATCTTTTATGTAACCACTTTGTTTAAATGTGGAATGTATTGCAAGTTTTATGATCTAATTATCTAAAACTCTAAACCTGAAAGGATACTCAATGTGTAATCTTGTAATAACTCAAGATTAAGTAAGGTTTAAGTATGGGGCCTTATAGTTGGTATCAGAGGTCAGTTTAGATAACTTTGGGAGTTAGAATTATATTAAATTATTATCCAAAAACATTTTTTTATGGTCAAATTAAAATGATATAGCATTTGAAGATTACCGTGTTGCTTCTCCTAAGATATTTCTATGTTAAGAATGGTTTTTCATAGAGGAAATAGAACAGATTTTCTGGGAAGGCATACAGAGGGAAAGGACCTTTCAAATCAGTATCCTGAGATGGTCAGAATCAGAACTAAACAGTTTGTTGCAGTGATGGCTAAGTTGAATCAGGTGATAAATGGTGGTTGTGTTATTGATGATATTTTGGTGTTTTCTAAAAGTAAAGAGAAGAATGAAAGTCATTTAAGGGTTATCTTGAAAACCTTAAATAAAAATAAACTGTATGGAAAATTCAGCAAGTGTGAGTTTTAGTTGCAACAAATTTCTTTCCTTGGTCATATTGTTTCTAAAGATGGGATAATTGTTGATCCTACAAAAACAAAGGTTGTGGAAGAATGGCCAAGACCCACAAATGTAACTGAGATTCATAGTTTCCTTGGTTTGGAAGGATATTACCGAAGGTTTGTTAGAAATTTTCCATGGTTATCTAGTCCAATGACGAAGCTAACTCGGAAGGGTGTTAAGTTTATCTGGACAAAATAATGTGATGATTGTTTTCAGGAACTGAAAATAAGATTGGTGAATGCTCCTGTTTTGGCACTACCTTCCAGGAATGGTAAGTTTGTTATATACAGTGATGCTTCATTGAAATGACTTGGTTGTGTCCTAATTTAGAATGATCAGGTAATTTCTTATGCTTCACGACAGTTGAAAACTCATGAGGTAAATTACCCTACAAATGATTTGGAATTAACTGCTATTGTTTTCGCTTTAAAAAATTGGAGGCATCATTTATATGGAGTAAAGTGTGAAATATATACTGATCACAAAAGTTTAAATTATATATTCACTTAGAAAGAATTGAACATGAGATAGAGGAGATGGCTAGAATTAATCGAGGATTATGATTGTACAATTCATTACCATCTGGTAAAAGAAAATAAAGTGGTTGATGCTTTGAGTCTAAAAATTAATGCTTCATTAACAATGTTGTGTTTGGAACATGATCCTTTGGTTAAGGATTTGATGAACTTTGGCATAGAAGTTGTTGGTGCAGTATGTCCTTCTATTTTGTTTCAGGTATCAGTGAAATCTTCTCTATCAGACAGAATCAAGCAAGCACAGAAGTAAGATAGTGAGTTTCAGAAAAAGGTAGAGCTGGTTTAGAAAGGTAAGTTTCCTGAATTCAACATCGATAATGATTGTGTTTTGAGATTTGGGAAGAGATTGTGTGTGCCTTGTGATCCACAGTTGAAGAGAGAGTTGTTATGTGAAGCTCATAGTTCTCCATTTTCAGTTCATTCTGTCAGTACTAAGATGTACAGAGATCTGCGGGAGTATTACTGGTGGGATGGAATGAAAAGAGATATTGCTAATTTTATTGTGAAGTGTTTGACATGTCAACAGGTTAAAGCAGAGCAGCAGTTACCTAAAGGGATGCTTCATCCTTTACCAGTGCCAGATTGGAAATGGGAGAATATATCCATAGACTTTGTTGTGGGATTGCCGAAGACACCTCGAGGTAATAATGCAATCTGGGTTATTGTTGATCGCTTGACTAAATCTGCTCATTTCCTTGCTATACGAGATACCTTTTCCCTAGATCAACTTTCCCATTTTTATCTTAAAGATATAGTCAGGTTACATGGAGTTCCTCTCTCCATTGTATCTGACCGTGATCCCAAGTTCACTTCTAGCTTTTGGAAAGGCCTTCAGAAGTCGTTGGGTACTGAATTAAATTTTAGTACAGCTTTTTATCCTCAATCAGATGGGCAGTCAGAACGAACAATTCAAACATTGGAGGATATGCTACATGCTTGTTCGATGGATTATCAGGGAAGTTGGGACCAACATCTTTCCTTGGTTAAATTTTCATATAATAACAGTTTTCATTCCAGTATACAGATGGCACCATTTGAGGCATTATATGGGAAGCGGTGTCGAACTCCAGCTTTCTGGGATGAAATGGGTGAAAGGAAGCTGATGGGACCAGAATTGGTAGAAGATTTGGCCGAAAAAGTTCAGCTGATACAGAAGCACATGAGAACAGATCAGAGCAGGCAGAAGAGTTATGCGCACAATAGGAGGAAGGATCTCTCTTTTGATCTAGGTGATCATGTTTTTCTCAATGTATCACCATGGAAAAGTGTGATGCGATTTGGTAAGAAAGGAAAGCTGAGTCCAAGGTTCATTGGACCATATGAAATTCTGGAGAGAGTTGGATCATTTGCATACCGAGTGGCTTTACCTCCGAGTTTATCTCAGGTACACAATGTTTTTCATGTTTTAATGTTAAGGAAGTACATTCCAGATCCATCTCATGTTTTAAGTCCAGAGGTAGTTCAGCTGGAAGAGAACCTATCTTATGAGGAACAACTAGTTCAGATTCTTGACCAGAGGGAGCAAGTGTTACGGAATAAGGTGATTCATTAGGTAATGTTTTTGTGGAAAAACCACATGATTGAAGAGCCAACATGGGAATCTGAAAATGCAATGAGGGATAAATACCCCCACTTATTCAATAAGTAAATAAATTGCGGGGATGCAATTTTATAAAGGGGGAAGGATGTGACATCCCAAGTAAGTAATGAATCATAGATATTTTTATCTATATCTATTAATGAATTAGATAGTGTTTTAGAGGCTTAAAATGAGAATAAATCCAATCTTAAGCATGGAATACACTAATATTTTCAAAAGATTGTTTTAGTGCCTTTTGATTGAAAACCATTTTTAAATCATACTTTTGACAATTTTGTAAGATATATTTGTCAAAATAAACTTATTATTTATTATTGGGACATTGAAATTTACTTTGGATAAATTTCTGGTATTTTTTTGATAATGTTCATTTTTTTAATGAATAGTGAAAAATGTTGTATTTTAATTCAAAACCTCTTTTTAATCTAATTTATTTATATGATTATATTATCTTTTCAATTGGTTTTAAAGTTAAATTAGAATATATTTTTACCACTTAATCCAATAGTGGTCATTG
The DNA here is from genome assembly GCA_963277665.1 of Viscum album. Lineage (NCBI taxonomy): Eukaryota > Viridiplantae > Streptophyta > Magnoliopsida > Santalales > Viscaceae > Viscum > Viscum album. The sequence continues at coordinate 294,729,869 of OY728132.1, read as the reverse complement.
GAATTAATTTCACTTTGAAATTGGACTTAAACTAGTGTCAATCTTTTGATACTTATTGGTTCATAAAAACACGCTATTTGCTCTGACAGCGGGAATTAATTATTAAATTAAATAATGTAAATTATATGTTTTGAATTTTTTAAAATAGAAATCATTTTTGAATTCATAATATCAAATATATCTTAGGTTGATGTTTTGGAATTTTTCTGAAAAACTTCAATTTTTGATGAATAGTGAAACCACTAAGTCGTACTTAAAAACTGATTTTTCGATTAAATGATATTTTACCACCTATGTGTTTTGAATTTCAAAAATCCAACATGCATGGTTGTCATTAAGAACTAAAATTTGGTTCAATGGGATTAAAATAATTTTTTGGTGAATAGTAACTTTTAAGTTTTTAATCACGATTAGAGGTAATTAGTGTAATTTAAGGTAAGAATAATGTTTTAATAAAATGAAATGAACTTGAAACATGTCCTAACCTTATTTTATGTTTCATGGACGACCAAGAAAATCCATGGGTCAACTTGGGGACCCCATGGAGCCACTTTGGAAGGAAAATTACATTAATATCTTTTTATTTAATGTAAAAGTAAACATGACACAAACATGAGTTGTTTTACTAAAAAAAATTAAATGGGGTAATACAAGTCAAATTTTTTACTATAAATAGTTTTTGGAAATCTAAAAATATTTCCAACATCATAGTATTATTTTTATAATTTTTAGACATTAAATAAATTAAATTATTTATGACATCATGATGATGCAGCGATTACCTCATTATTTAACGATTTAAATAAAATGAAACGATAATGTAAAATCTAAGACCTACACTTGTCAAAAACTTATTGTATGGGTATATTTAGAACCCGTATCACCTTATCATCGAATTATATCAATGTGGGACCTTTTAAATCCAAAACTCATTTTAAAATAAAGTAACATTTCTTTACTTTCCAAGAGTGCCCCTCCTCTTCTCTTATAAAAGGCCCCCACCTCTACCACCTTACCCACACTTCAAAAGCCTTTGGCTCGGCCAAAACCTATCCATTTTGTCTCTCAACATCCCTCTATAACTCCTAGAAGCCTCAATTTTGGCAGAAGTCTTACCAAGGAAGCCTTTGAGCTCAAATCAAAAAGAGTTACCTGATTTAAAGGTAGTTTCTTCTATTGTGTTCTTATGTTTTATTTTGCTTCTCCAACCCCCTAAACTCTTTTTATTCATTTATTTTGTAACAACACCAGTATATTCCATATACTAGTATGTTGTTATAAGAAGGAATCTAGATACACTTACACACACCTACATCTAATGGTTAAAGAACATACCGTTTCCGTGGATGGCGAATTTCTGCCTCACGAAACGATGATTGTTCAATATTCTTTTAACACCTTAAAAGGTGGCCATTAAGATGACAATATATTTATATATGATATATAATATGTTTATGTTTTACTTACGCTTATGAATTTTTCATTTATGACATACCTTTATGGTTTCCATTATGGGTAAACGTGATATCTTCATTTTAGGAAGTGCGAACTACCGTCCCCTCAAAGTGATTTGATTCGTTAATGCCATATGTGGGATGTATAAAGGATGCAATTAATGATATTATATATGATATTATACTGGAATTATAATATACCTTTATATAATTATGATTCCATTCCATAAAATATGAAATATAAATGAAAGTAGCGTTCATGCGTACTTACGGCTTACCGTCTCCATGAACGGTGCATTTCATTTCTTACCTCTAAATGATTATGTAATATTATAAATGAATTTATATACTAGATATATATGATATATATGATATCTACATCACGAATATAATTCTTTATATAATGGATATTTTACCACATGAACAACTTTTCATTATAAAGAGTTTATTTTTGACTCAAGTACCAATGATCGACAAAATGACCATTATTAAATTAAATAATTACATACTGTTCATAACAAGGTAATAAGTGATATAAAAGGAATAATGAACTTGAAAAAGGTTCTTAAGAAATTATAAATAAACTCAAGTTTATTATTCAGGAGGTTAAAAGAACGATCGAGTCAAGTCAGACCTGAGGTAAGAGAACTTCTTAACCCAATTTCCGTTCTTTGGGTTAATCTCCTACTTTCAAATTATGTCATCATATTATTATGTCATATATTGTATTTATACTTTCTTTATGTGTAATTATAGTAAATACACATAATATATCTAATTTATTTAAAAAATGATCTTTGTAAGGGACTTCGTCTCAATCTCCATTCATTGAGGCATATTTTGTTTTATACACAACTTTCTTTTATACGGTGTATAAACCCCTTTTACTTTTACGTTTATCCAAAAGGAATCTTTTTTATACGAATCGTTTTAATAAATGACAAAAGGGAATGTTTTTGTCATGCGTATGTGGCGACAACGACTTCTCCACCGTCGTGGCCATTATTTGAGTTTCGGCTTCCTCTACAAGCCATACCGTTTTTTTTAAAGAAAAATAAATACCATGTTTTAATTTTCATTTATTTTGGTATTGAAAATGGTTTTCATAATGTTTTTATTATATCAATGTGTTTTATTGATATCATTTGATTGAAATGTGGAAATGTTATGTTTCCTTTATGTATGTTTTATGTGATACGATTATGTTATGGTTCTTGGGCATTATTATAAATACGGGTGGTTCCGTGATAAACTAAGGGCGGGTGAGCCCGATATAGCTCTCCAATGCATTGGGTAATGTGAAGGAGTTAAACATTAAGGTTTCTCCGAAGAGATTTACGGAATATACTGTGATGGGTATTCCAAACATAACCAAGAGGGTTACTCCCTACGTAAGAATGTTATGAATGCCTCAAGTTACCTTTATGTCTTATGATTTCTATGATTTATTCATGATTTGATGAGGTATGTTAAGGTGCTTATGTTTTATGAGTAGAGTATGATTTCATTGATTCATGTGTATACATGTACTCATGTTTCCTTTCCATATTTTTATATCCCTTACTGGGCTTTTTATGCTCATCCCAAGTTTTTGAAATGTTTTTCACAGGTCAAAGGAAGGGTACATGATATGATGATAGTGTCATGGAAGTGTCAAGAAAGAATCCATGTTTTATTTTAAATATGTTTCCGTTGATGGGAAAAATGAATACTATCTTTTATGTAACCACTTTGTTTAAATGTGGAATGTAATGCAAGTTTTATGATCTAATTCTCAAAAACTCTAATCCTGAAAAGATCCTCAATGTGTAATCTTGTAATAACTCAAGATTAAGTAAGGTTTAAGGCTGGGGCCTTATATTAAAGATTTAAAATTAGTTATCTTACCAATAATTGGTGATTATTAAAATAGGTTGATCTCATTCCAATTTTAATATTATATTATTATACTGAGAAAATGAGAAAAAAAAATAGAAGTTGTTGTTGAACTATTCTTGTAGAATGTTTATTAGGGTCTATTTGTTAAGAATATCTGAAAATAAAATATTTATGACGTAAGAAGAGTTCAATGCATTAGTAGAACATATATTTAGAGTTATTTCGATGTTGAGAACTTCCCCAAAATATGTTAGATAACGAATTCCAATGTGGTTTATTGGAAGAAAATTTACATTATAGGAGATAGGGATAGGGTGAATTACATATTACATTACTAGACATTTATGAGGATTTTGAACTTATGTTTGTGGGGTATGTAGTAAATTCATGAAGACTAATGGTTTTGTTATTAACAATTCTTCATTACTAGATTGAGAAACAACTTGATTTTTTGGAGATAGAATATCCGCATCCGTAATATAATAGATCCAATGTTTAGGAAAAAATGTTCTCTTATGTAAAGGATATTAAATTTCTCCAATTTTAATATTAGTAAAATAAAATCAATTTATAGATCCAAAAAAACTACAAAACATTTAAGGAATTTGGTTTCCAATCTTAGAGAGGAACCTTTTAAAAATATTATGATTAACTAAATTATATTATCAAAATTACATGTAGTAGTAATTTTTATTAGTGAATACCAACTATCCTTAAATCCTAACCGTGATAGAAGTCTAAGACATTAATTTTGGTATTTTTTTGGTCTCATTTATTTATAAAAAAATTTCAAAAAAAATTTACTCCACCCTTTATCAGTGTAATTTCTTGATCTCATAGTAGTCTCAAGTGGTATATGAGAATGTGTTTCTAGTAATATAATATATAATTTTATTCAAACTTGTGTTAAACTAATTTAGATAGTGTTTGAATTTTATAAATTTGAATAAATGGTTGTTTTGGAATATGAGGAAGTTATATAGAGGCCTCATAGTATACATCATAATGTTGTGCTAGAATATGATATAGGAAAATATACTCATATTAATGTATCTCGTATCTTTTAATAGATTGTATTGAAGCTATTACATATATACTTTCAAAAATAATGGGTATATATAATTAAGAATAACAGTAGTAACAAGAAGTATATATAATGTAAAATTAATTGGTGAAAAAAATAAGTTAGTGGAACTCCCTCGTAGAACGCATTGCATCAAAGGACTAATATATATATCTTTAGATGAAATATATTTCTGAGTTGAAGATAATTTTAAATGAATTCTATGTTAGAAGTTGTTTTATCAGAATCCATGATGGGAATGTTCCATTCCTTGAAATCTTCTGTTAATTTTAATAATTCTTAAATTATGTTTAAATATAAATTAAAAATTGATATTGATAACACTGTACTAGAGAAATTTAATATGCATGTATTGAAGGTTCAAAATATGGATTTGGAAGGTGAATATGAATAAATTTTATTTGATAAAAAGAGATATAGTTTGAATTTATTGTGACATGGTTTGGAAGTAATATCATTAAATTCCAAGGAGAACCATCTTTAATCTCCCCACAAAAATTCTTTTGACAAACCACTATATATATTTTTTGGAAAAAAATTACTTGTTGGAAGACTCAATCATATGGTATTAATAATTTTAAATCATCAAAATTTACATATTCTTATAGAAGAATAAGAAATGTAAACGAATAATATTGAATTGTTTTTTCACTAATGATGATAAATAAAAAATATAAGGATATAAAATTAGTTTAAGAGAATGGTAGTTAAATAAATATAATGATAAACCCATCACATATTCAAAGGTGGGTGAAAAAATAAATAGGTGAAGTATCTTTCAATGTGTTTAGAACCATGTTATTAATTATTGAATACTATATTATACTACCAAAGTCCAAAATTCAATAAAAAGTAAATATACATGAATATTTGGCCCTTTCAAGTGATATGTAATATTTCATCCCTGTAATTTTAATAATTGGAAAAAAATTTAAACTACCATAAATGCTATAATTCTGACATTTAGGGGGTCGCAAAGGATTTTAAGATAAAATTTTCTATGTTCATCCAAAATTCATGAAATAAAGAAAATAGACTAAATTTAAAAATTTTTGTATGTCTTCAAAACATTTATGAAGCATGTAGAAGAGTTGACCAATATATTTATTTGTGTAGGTTTATATATACCAAGTGAACTTTGGTTAAATATAACAGATGTTTTCCACAACAACTAAATATGAATGAATGGATAAAATATGGTAAATATTCCTTAATAAAAAATTAAAAATATTTCTAAGACAAATAAATGACTAAAGTTTTCCAAAATGTAACACTAAAAAAATTATTTTTATTAAATGATAAATAATGCATATTCAAAAGATACCTATGAAAATTCGTACTATAGGAATAATGCTGAATAAAGAAATAAAATCAGTCTAATAATGAAAAAAATTCTATTACCATAATAAATATATAAAAAAGACATAAAAACCCATCATATGTCACAATATAAGTGAAAAAAATTAAATGTAATGAATATATTTTTATAATATAACAATTCCAACTACACTATTGAAAATAATATAATTATATTATTATAGAAGAATATGTTATTGAAAAAATATATGCAAGCATTGTAAATTATTAATAGATTTTTTAGATTTAAAACCTAACACAAGGGAAAATTTTGTCATATTTTGAAGTTATACATGGATATGTGGACATAAAACAAGGGGGATAGAAGAATTATAGATGAAATTAAAAATAAGAGTGAATGTAAATTACTAGTAGTTGTGAAAAATAATACTCCACATATAGTTAATTTTTAAAATGAAGAAGTACTCAATGACTCACTACATGTTTTGAACATTGAAAATAATGGTGAAACCATAAAGGAAAACGAAGCTACTGATAAGAGAGATTTAGTGGTGAAAAATAATTATTAATCATTTAGTTATATCTGATAAGTAATGAAAAGGCCACCATATTACCACATATATTATGTAGAGTGTACACTGATAATGGAGTTATGTCATGACATAATTTAGTATGAGACCTCATATTTTTAGTGTAATGGGAATCTAAAATCAATCCTTAATATATCTTGGTTAGATCCCTCAACTTTTATTATAAAACCATGATGAAGGAAAATTGTGGAGTTCACCCCAATAGTAGGAGTTATATAGAACTTTATAGCATTAGGGAACTTATAATATTATTATTATCAGATAAAATACCAAAATCCATTTTTTTGAGACAACATATAGATATGTTCTCATGGATTGATGAATTATGTAACAAGAATGGTATTCTCAATATTATGATTATGTCGTTGATAATAAAAATTATGAAAATAGAAGTTGTTTTAATTTGTGATTTATTTTATATATACCATCCCTACTTCATAGGAAAATATTTTTTTAATAAAAAGGATTAAAATTTATTATTGATGACAAAGTAAAAAAATTCAAAGTGGAAGAACACTATATTTTTAGTTGATTGTTTAAAATCACGTTTTTGGTGTTTTCAAGAGACATTTTTGGAAATTTTTCTATATCCCTTTATAGTAAAATATATAAACCCAAACTTCTTATACAAATATTATATATCTTAATAGATGATTTTTTGTTATATAACATAATGATCTATTCTAAAGATGTATAGGTCTAGATGATTTAGAAACATGGATATGTAAATAACTAATTCATAGGTGAACTATATGTTCTCTAAATAAATTCATCAAAAATTAAACCCTTCATAGACATATCATACATAATACCTTCCTTCAATCGATGATCATATGAAAGACTAAGATTAGCATAAGGGTTTGAAATTATGAATATAACTTGAAATGTTCATACCCAATATATAATTGATCATATACATGATCAGTGGAATAAAATAGCATTATTTCAAAATAAAAAACATAATAGTGATAAATAATCATCTATAAAATATGAACCATATAATCGTGTCATAATTGTGCCCCCATCATATATAGAGAAACCATTTCACATGTGAAGGTTAATAACTAAGATAATAAAATTATAATGGATCATGAATTAATATGTATTTCACATTACATAATCTATAAAGAATCATCATATGTTTCCTATTTCATAATGGATCAGGAAACATCAAATTTTTCTCATAGTGGATCAGTCATATATTCATGCTTTCTATAATGATTCATTCACCTCATTATGTTTCCCTTCATTATCTGATGAGATATAAACATTGTCCAATTCAATGAACATAGATATAGGTCCAACCCATCACATAATAAATAAAATTTTCTACCATTAAATCATTATAAATTCAATATATCATAATACATTTACAATAAATATCTCAGATAAACATTTCATAATTGAATTACCCTTAAAAAGAAGTGGGATTCAAAATCATTTCATCAATTTGTCATAGGATAACCTGTGGAAAATTAATGGTTTTCATAAACATCACATCATCACAATCATAATACCTCAAGTTAAGGAATAAGGATGGTATCCATGTATCATATCCCTATGAAAACATAACCCACACTAAATGGTGTTTTCGTTGATGAACAGAAATTCCATAAAATATAATTGAAACGTTATTTTGAAAAATGACCCCTTATTTTGAAATACCTTCAAAAAATGAAATAATTTAGACAATATTAAAGGAAAAATGTTCATTTAAAATTAACTAGAAACCATATAAAAGTAGATTTAAATAATTTCATGTTCATAAAGTCATAAACTAAATTTCATGTTGTACATTTTGAAATTAATTTTTTTTCATATTTTCCATAAAAAGACCGAACAACCTCAATCATATATATGAATATGATTTAATTAAAAATTAATATAAAAAATTAAAACATATTATAAATGTTTTTTTAACAAAAAATAAATAAATGTAACACTTTCTTGATTCATTTTTAGAAAAGGTGGACATGGGTAGAAATGGTATTGGACCAAATATTGAAATCAATTTGATTTTTCAAAAAAAAAATACCGTAGAATATTGACTATATAAAGATAGGTATGAAAAATAAAATTAATAAATTTCAATAAAAAACAATATGAGAAGAAATTGAAAGAGTTTATTAATAGTGGGATCCTCTCATCTCATCATTGGAGCATAACCATAAACAATCCTAAGAAATAGTGAGATTATTATGTAAAACATTTTCCGCATTCATATATTTTCAATCATAATCCCCATGAAAGAAATAAAATTAGAAGGATATGTATATCCCAGGATTATCATGAAATAGATCATAAGTAGAATTCATATTCTGCATATATATACAACAAAAAACAAACATGAGGTGTATAATGAATGTTCCCTAGAAAATAAAGTGATACCAGAGTCCCTTACCATAATTCTTGATGTCATTCATACTTGTTTAAAAATTCCATATAATAAATATATATTTACTGTAAATGAATGAATTTTAATTAATATAATATCATTTGAAATAATTTTTATGTTATATATTTCACATAATTAAATTAAAACCATCCCTATTTCCTTCAATGTAAAGAATATGTGAGGGATGAAACACATCTCTCCATGTGGAAGTAGATCACTATACACACAAGAGACATTATTATATTCCCATGGAATGAAAATTGACAAGTTTCATGTGAAATTATAATTAATATTGATTATTATTTCATAAATATTATATTAATATTTAAAATCAATCAATATATCCATCCATGAGAGATGTTGATGGAAAATGAAATATATTGGTTCCTAAGAAGGTATTTTGTTCTACACATGATCAATGAATTCATTTCCAACTTAATAGATTAAAAGACATATGTTGGTTAGGTCATTAGGATAATGAGCTATTTTTATATAGGATAAATTAATTATATTATATCATTATGTTTAAAATATTTTTTATGGAATTATAATAATAAATAATATGAAAACTATTTGTTAAGGACTATACGTCTTCAATGGAGAAAGGATTTATGTTCATAAAAAAATAATCCTTAGATGTAGTTCACAATAAATATATAGACTCTATGATATTGAGGGTTAAAGAATTTATTTTGGTAGGAAATTTATGATCCAAAGGGGTTTGGATATGTGAAGCATAAAGTATAGTGGGTTCCCTTTTATGTGGCGGAAAAGAAATAATTTGTGTTTTAGAAAAGAAAATTTGTAACCATGTCTTAAACATGCCAAAAGGTTCTAAAATGCTACATTATAAAAATTTGTAAGTGGAAAGGACTAAATATGGCCCTAAATGAATATTGAACTTGTTTTTATTAAAAAAATTATTACAATTGGATTTTTAAATGTTTCTAATTTATTCTTCCCTTACCCTTTTAGTTTAAACTTTGTAAACCCATTTTAAACATAACCACTAAAAAATGTATTATTATTTCTAATATTTATTATGAAAAAAAACATTTTTGACCATATTAATTAATATATATTAATTTTTTTCCAATATGTAATGAATTTTTATAAATTTCATTCACATAAGTCATAAAATTAAATTTGAAATTAAACCTATAGATGTAATGAATATGTTATTTCCCAATAGAAAATTCCCATAATTATAAAAAAAATTATATTTAAAATTATATAAAAAACTCATTCAAATGAATTGAATTGCATTAATAAATATATAATTTTACTATATTCCTTTTAAACCAATCTTAATATAAATGGAGCTTTTAAATAATTTATATGACAATGAGGCTTTTAATAAAAATTAGTATTTTTTAGTATTCACCGAAATAATAATATTTTAAAAAAATTATAAAAAATCCACTTTAGTATTATTTTAACATGATGAAACCAAAAAATAATGTTTAAATTTATAAATATGTTTTCTAAAAGTTCCATATAATAATTTTTTAATTTTATAACAATAAGAAAAAAATATCCTTTAAGAAAAATGTTTTTTCTAGGAATATAAAGACATTACAAAAAAAGTATGTTTCTTTTTGTATATACATTTTATTTATTAAGAAAAATTATATATATTTTTCAAGAAATCATTTTTCATATTCATCCCACTATATTTAACATATATGTTTTAATGATCATGTAAAAAAATATTAATAGTCGATCATAGTTAGTTAAAACATGGTGTTGTTTTTAATACAAGATATCTAAATAATTAAATTTAATTGAAATAATTATTCAATAAAAATTCATAGTGATATAGAAAAAATCTTAGAATATTTATCTAAGTTAATATTTTATATAAATTAATAATGTTTTATTTAATCACTCTTATTTTGTATATTAATAATGACCCACATTTACATATAGTTGGTTGCCTCATGGATTATTCATTTATGAAAAGGGATGATGTCCTTATAACAAACAATTTAATGTTTTTATTTATTTGAATCAAATATAACGTGTCAAGATGAAAAATGATGATTAAATCCATCACATAAGATAATTTTGACATTATTATCAATAATTTGAAGAATAAATCATTCAATTTAATGAGAATTTGGTATTGAAAATAAATCCAACAGGGAATATGGATGTACTATATGGAGAGTGATGATGTTGTATTTTATATTTTATTAATGTATTGGGAAAATTTGAATGAGTAATTTGAATGAATAAAATTCATTTTAGTTTTTTGGAAGCATGTTCATAATATGATCATACTTTAAAGATCCTTTAGAAGCAAGAACACCATAGATGAAGTTTACACATTCGAAAGATGACATTAAAGAATGTTGGATAATTTGATAAATTGATATAAGGAATACATGTCACCAAAAGAAATAATTAAAGGTAATTTATAGGTTTCCTATGAATAATGATAATTGTTCCATGTTAATTCTACAAAAGTAGATTATACTATAAATTATTTTAGTTGTGATCTTAATTTTATTATTTACTAGTGATGAGAGATGTAGAATAACTATTAACTATGTATTAAATTTTAGTTTTTGATATTTTGAATTTTGAAAGATGAAAAACATATAATGTTTATTTAACTAATATAAAATTGAATGAAAATTAATGAAGATATTGACAATCAGTATCCAAAATAGTTTCTAATTTAATTGTATATTGAAGAGTTCACATTTAATGCTGAATCCGAAATATGGAGAGATCAAATATCCAAATTGAGATACTAAATATGTATATAATTCATATTTAGATACTAGTTGTTTGCTCAATAGATACAATATGGAATTATTGAAGGTAAAATAATTTTTGGAAGTGATTTTTAAGGGAATCCAATAGTTTATGTTATTATGAAAACCCAATATAATTTATATGATGGTCTATCAAAAAAATTAATCAAATATATACAACCATAAGAAGGAACAGAGTTAAGAAAACATGAATCCTGTAGAATAATTTTTTTTCAAAAGATTTATATACTATGTATAATAATTACATACGCAGAAGTATCATAACTAGATGATACACTGGATATAATATGCTGGAAGGTCTCTAGAGTATGAAGTGGAAAAATAAAAAAAGAAGCCTAAGAAACAATTAATTCTCCAAATTCATTTCCAAAATATGCATGAATTATTCATTCAAGAGACCTATATCACTTTTTAGGAGACTAACAGTAATCCTTTGTAACATCCCAATATTGGTTCCAAATACTGATGCCCTAAATCAGATCACCCCATGATCTCATGCGTGCCTCCCCAAATAGTAGAGGCTACCAATTAGCTGGGTTGGTCGAATATTAATCATGGAGAGACTATACCCTCTTTTTTAGTTAGAATACTAAAACAATTAATAGATATAAAAAACAACCAAATAATGGTATAACATCACTATAATAATATAGTATCACAAGATGACCAAAAGTGTGAATACATATCAAACCAAACAGTTGATATTCCATGAAAGAGTACATGTGAGGTGTCAAAATGAAACCCAATAGTGATTCCACAGGAGACTCCCAAGAGGGTCCTCAACCACGTTTTGTTCCCTCATCCATGATCCATCCCATACCTACCATATAACTTAGGACCTTTACCCATAACCTATCATGTAACCTTGAAATCTATTCAGTTACCAATCAGACAGCCTAAGTAGGATGTGATTACAACATAAAATGAAACCACCAATGTTGTCTAGAAAAATAATTAGTCAAACAAGTTTATATAGTTTTATAAACAAATAAATCAAAATCATAAGTAAACATTTATCATGTTTTTTGGACTCCTCGTGTATTAATCATGTTTTAATTATCAAAAATTTTATTTAGTCATGTGTTAATGATTCCAAATCTTATTCAACCTAGTTAAATTTTATAAACTATATCCAATCATGTGTATTTATGTTTTTATTTTTCTCATGCTTTAAGAAGAGCCTTGCAAGATCTTAATTGCTCTATTTTCAATTTACCTACTTTATACTATCGTTTATCTACTCTCAAAATTCCTTCTTTAACAAATGGTTAAGTATAATCCTTTCTATTATCATATTTATTTAAGTCTGCACATAGTTACTTTGTAAAGTCTAAGACACCATGAGTATGCCAATGGCTATGTATTTCTGGCACCGTGAAGCAAGACACCATGAACAAGACACCGTGAAGAAGACACCATGATGCAGACACCGTGAACAATACACCGTGAAGCAAGACACCATGAAGCATTCACCTTGAAAAAGACACTGTGAAGCAAGACACCATGAACAAGACACTATGAAGCAGACATTGTGACCATGAGACACCATGACACTCAGACATCGTGATCAACCTAGACACCATGTGAAGGAGACACCGTTTCCATGACTTACTGTGACACCTTTTCTTAAAATACTTTGTTGTCTTTCAATTTAATTTCTAATGGTCAAATTTGATGACTTTAATGCACTGACATAATTAATGTTTCATTGTAGACAAATCATCAGACAGTACGAGGTACGAGGTGTAGAACACAAGCAACCTATCAGCTCCAACGCATGCATTCAAAGATAAAATTGAATTGTGTCCAAGAATAAAAGTGTGTGTCTGATACACAAAAAAGGGACACGAGAACCATAACAAAGAAGATACTTGGAGGAAGTCCAAAAAAAGGCACACTGCATGCAATTTGATGCTTCTGAACACATGAAACATATGTAAAGTTCAAGGAATATCTTCGCTCGATTGAAACTCATGAAGAACACAAGTTGAACCATGACACTCTGTTTTTCACAAAACTACTAGAGAAGGACTCAAAGCATCATCTTCTTCAATAAAAATGATTCTAGAGCTACATTGAAATCACACAATATCATTATAAACTCATCTCTATATTCTTACTCGGTTGTGATCATCCTTTTGTTTACATTACAAGCAGTGTGTGATTCTATCTGTTTTAATACACACTGACTCCTAAGCTGAACTGGAGGATAATGATATCCTCACACCATCATTTTTATACCTCTGTGTATCCCACGTAGAACTATGGTAGAGGTTTGAGGATATGGAAATCTTGTGTGCTGTTGTTTCTTCTTCCCACGTAGAACTTTGGTAGAGGTCTGAGGACCAGGATAGTCTGAGTACTATGGTAACCCCGATCCAGGGTGTGGATTAAAGTTTTATATAAACTGTTTGAGAGGACTAAGTCTCATCTTGAGACTGAACCTCTTGGTTAACACTATTTTTCATCTTATTTTAGTTTAAACTATTTTTATATATTCTGATGGTATTTACTATGAAACTCAAATCCATTTTAAAGTAACTTCGATAGATAAACTAGCAAGTGTTTGTAATTATTGTGAACCGGAAGGTTAGTTTCAAAAGGTAACTTAATCTTCATATTAAGTAAACTGAGAAATAATCAATCTTTGAGAAACTAATTGAACATTTACAATCATTATAAATTCACTATAGTTTAACTTGTTTTATGATTTGGGGGATTTTAATAAAAATATTTTAAACAAAAATTTTTAATTTGAACTCAATTCACCCCCCACTTGATGTCAACTATGACCAAAATTTGGTATCAATTTATTGATAAAGGTTTTTCAAAACTCTCTGTTTGTGAAAAGTTTTCAACTATGATTTTAGTTGTATCTTAAAGATCTTAAAATTTCTATTAATTTTAAATTTTTATATCTTTAAATAACTTCTATATTATAGATAACAGATTAGAATGTGTAGAAACCAACATGCCACCATTCTTTAATGGTGTAAATTATTCCCAATGGAAAATAAAAATGAAAATTCATTTAGAAAGTATGGGATTTTACATCTGGACAGCTATAGAGACTCGGTATACGATTCCAGAATCTATTAGAACTACTTGGGATGAACCTACTAAAGCTGCTTACAATAATAATTCTAAAGCAATGAATGCCCTATATATTGCTTTAAGAGATGAATAATTTAATCGAATATCTACATGCAAGACTGCTTATGAAATATGGGATACTCTATCTGTTTCCCATGAGGGAATTACCAATGTTAAATAAACAAGACTAAATACATACACTATTAAGTATGATAATTTTAAAATGAAATCTGATGAATCTATTTCTGATATGTGTCTCAGTTTTAATGAGATAGTCTATACAATGAGATAACTTAGAAAATTTTCTCTAGAAAGGGAGCAAATCATGAGGATACTAATATGCCTACCAGACATATGGAGAGGAACCTATGTCTTTATACGAGAATCATGTGACATTGGCAAGCAACCTATCAAGAATCTGATTGGAAAATTGATGAAGTATGAAGAAGAACTGAAGGTAAACGAAGAGGGAGATGATGATCCTAAGATAAATTTTGTGGCATTTAAGTATACTTCCTCAAAGACCAAGGACAAGGAGAAAGCTCACATAATTGAAGAAATCTCAACTAGTGAGAATTCTGACTCAGACAGTGATGACGAGATGGCTCATATAGCCAGGAGATTCAAGAAATTCTATAGAAAGAAGAATTTTTTCAGAAAATCAAATTATAAGGGTAAGTATGACCAACAAGGTAATTGGAAGAGAGATTGGAAGAAAGTTGATAAAATGATAAGATAGTCTGTTATGAATGCAAAAGGAAATGACATGTGAAAGCTGACTGTCTGAGGTTAATGTAAAGTAATAAATATGAGTACAAGGACCATAATTATAAGAAAGCTATGAAAGCAACCTATAGTGCATTAGAAGATAGATCAAGTGATTATGATTCCACTCATGATGAAAAATCTCAAAAATCAAATATGTGTTTCATGAAAAACACATCTGAGGTAACAGTGGATACTCCTGCTTTAAACGCTTATTATTCTAGAGATGATTCTGATTCTAATTCGTAGAACATGTCTAGTGAATAATTATTTGAATATTGTAACATTTTAGAGGATGCCTAGAATGAGTTTAAAGACAAGTATAAAGCCTTAAAGAAATAGGAAGATTTAACTAGCACTGTCAAATCTTCACTAAAAGTATAAAATGAAAAGAATGCTCAAATGCTAAATTAAAATAATAAACTCTAATTTTTTAATTAGAAAATTAAAAAAGATTTAGAGAAGTTCAAAAAATGGAAATAATAATCTAACTCAAATTCTTGAAAAACAAGTTGCACCATGGTATACTACTGGTTTAGGATACCAACCTGGATAGTGATAGATTGTTAAGAATATATTTATTTCAAATTCTAGAAAATATGCTGCTAGTTCATGTTCTAGAAACTCTTATGCTTCATCTATGTATTCAAATTAATATAGAACAAACAATGTTTACATATCAAAATCACTTGAATCAATTAATTATATGAAACCCATTAGACAAATATGGGTACCTAATGTTTTACTTGCTAACCTTTCTCGGCCCAAGAAAATCCGGGTACCAAAATTATCTTCTGTCTATATCTATTTTTTAGGAAACTTTCTTGAAAAGTTCATGTAGGAAGATATATTACATAGACAGTGAATGTTCAAGGAATATGATTGGAGAATACTCATTCTTTAAGAGCTTAATCAAAGTTTATGGAGGACATGTCACTTTTGGGGATAAATCAAAAGGAAATATCATTATCTTAGGCCATATTGGTAACACTAATTTAGTTTTGATTTCTAAAGTTTTATTTGTTGATGGACTAAAGTATAATCTGTTAAGCATTTCTCAGTTGTGTGATAATGGATTTAATGTTAAGTTTGAAAATGACTCATTTAATGTATTTGATTGTAATTTTTTTTTGGTATTTACTACATTAAGAAATGAAAATATTTATGTTGTAGATTTGAATTCTTTAGCTAAAAAAATGTTACTTGTTTAAATTCTTTTCATAAAGAATATTGGCTATAGCACAGAAGGCTAAAACACTGCAATGTGAACTCACTTAGAAAAATGACTAGGAAAGGATTAGTTAGAGACCTACCCAAACTTGAATTTCTAAAAGATAACATTTTTAATCCTTACAAAAGGGAAAACAACATAAAGATTATTTCAAATCAAAGAAATATTTTTTTAGAATTCAACCTCTCGAGTTGGTTCACATGGATTTATTTGGACCATCTAGAGTTTCTATCTTAAATGGGAAGCACTATTTCTATGTCCTTGTAGATGACTTTTCTAGGTACACTTGGGTATACATTCTTTCTCACAAAAGTGAAGCTTGTTCTTATATTATTAAATATTCCAAGTCTGTAGAAAACCTTAGCAGACTTAAGATCAAGACCATGATAAATGATCATGGCCGTGAGTTTGAAAATCAAGAGTTTGAAACATATTGCTCAAACCATGGCTACAATCACAACTTCTCTACTCATAGAAGACCTCAACAGAATGGTGTAGTAGAAATAAAAATAGGACTCTTCAGGATATTTCTAGGAAAATGATCCATGAATATGCTTTACCTATTTACTTTTGGGATAAAGCTGTTAATATATCCTGTTACATTATCAATATAGTCCTGATTAGAACAATTCTTAAAAAGACCCCTTATGAGATTTGGAACAATAGAAAGCATAAGGTTAATTACTTTAGATTTTTTGGTTGCAAAGACTTTATTCTTAATACTAAAGATACTCTTGACAAATTTGCTTCCAAAAGTGATGAAGGAATTTTCCTAGGTTACTCTATTACCAGTAAAGCCTATAGAGTATTCAATAAGATAACCAAATGTGTGGAAGAACCTGTACACATCAAATTTGATGAAACTGATCCACATGAACCTAAGACCCCTCTTGAAACTCTTAAAGAAGATATGTTCATTCTAGACTTTAATGACAAAAATAGTGAACCCGTTGTTAAGACAACCAGTTCTGGATATTTTCCAAAACCTGCTTCTGAAGAACCAAAACCTATAAATGAACCTGAAATTTATAGATCTATCTTTTCTAGACCAACTAGGACTCTTAAAAATCATCCTTTATATGTTGTAGTAGGATATTTAGGTAGAGTAACACAAACTAGAGCTTCTCTAAGAAACCAGGTTAAACATCAAGCTTTTCATTCACAGCATGAACCTAAAAATATCAATGATTCTATCAATGATGAATTTTGGGTGATGGCTATGCAAGAAGAAATAAATCAATTTGAATGACATGAAGTCTAGGAATTAGTAGACAGACCTAAGGACACTTTGACCATCAGCACTAAATGGGTTTTTTGGAATAATGTTGATGAAGCTGGTAACATAGTTAAAAACAAGGATAGACTAGTTGCACAAGGCTATAGTCAAGAAGAAGGAATTGACTATGAGGAGACCTTTTCACCAGTATCCAGACTTGAAGCCATCAGAATCCTGCTTGCCTATGCTGCACATCTGAATTTCAACCTATATCAAATGGATGTCAAGAGTTCATTCTTAAATGGGTATATAACTGAGGATATTTTTTTTGAACAAACCCATGGATTTATAAACCCCCATTTTTCAAATCAAATTTTTAAACTATCAAAAGCCTTATATGGTTTGAATCAAGCTTCACGAGCTTCGAATGACAAATTTAGTACTTTTCTTATTTCCAAAGTATTTACAAAAGGAATAGATGATCCTACTCTTTTTATAAAACAAATTTCTAATGATGTTTTACTTGTTCAAATTTATATAGATGACTTTTTTTTTTCATCGATGTATTTTTTATGTGTTCATTTTTCTAAAATGCTACAAAATGAATTTGAAATGAGTTTAATGGGAGAACACAAATATTTTCTTGGATTTTAATTTCTTCAAAATGAAAAAGGTATTATTTTAAATCAAAGTAAATGTACAAAGGATCTTTTAAAATGATTTGTATTGGATAGCACTAAAAGCAGTGACACTCCCATGAGTACCACTTGTAAGTTATATCTTATTGAAGATGGAAAATCTATTGATCAAACCACTTATGGAGGAATGATTGGAAGTTTACTTTACATAACTGCTAGTCATCCTAAAAATATGTTTAGTGTGTGTATGTGTGATTTTTTTCAAGAAAACCCTATTGAATATCATTTAAATGTTATAAAAATAATTATCAAATACCTCAAGCAAACACCCTATCTATGAATGTTTTATCCTGAATGGAAATCATTTGAATTAGTTAGTTATTCTGATGCTGACATCGGTGGCTATAAGTTAGATAGAAAAAGAACCTCTGAAACATGTCACCTTTTAGGAATATCACTAGTATCACAGTGTAGTAAGAAACAAAATTGTATTGCATTATCTACTACAGAAGCTGAATACATAGCAGTTGGCAGTTGTTGTGCACAAATTTTATGGATGAAGCACACATTACTAGATTATGGATATCAATTCAGGCATGTGCCTATAAATTATGACAACACAAGTTCTATTAACATTTCAAGGAATCATGTTTCACATTCTAGGACAAAACATATTGATGTAAGACATCACTTTTTGAGATATCATTATCAAAAAGGTGATATCACTTTCGAATTCATTGGTATTGTATATCAACTTGCTGATATATTCACTAAAACATTAAATTATGAGAGAATATACTACATCATACATGAAATAGGCATGATAAATATCAAATAGATACCTAACTAATTACTATTTCAGGTCTTACTATTTGATATCTTACTATTTTATACTTCACTATTTCAAGATTACGGTTTCTCAATTACTATCTCTCATTTTTATTGTCTCACCGTAACGCATGTTGACAAGATCGCTAATGGTCTCACCGTGAAACTCGGTTACTGTCTCACCATAATGACCACTCACGGTCTCACTGTAAAAAGTCATTATGTTTTTTTAACCCATATCATGGTAATTATTATTTCACCTCTTTTATTTTTCCCGTGTTTTTATTTTAGCAATGTTTGGTTTTCCAAAATGATAAAACAATGAAAGTATCACTTAATTATCCACTCAAGGTTTCTTCTACCTACTATTTTCATACCCTTCTTCATCATTTCAACCCTTCTCTTGCTCGAACCATCTGTTAATTTCAAGAATGAAACGTTTGTCATCATCGACACTCAAGAAGCACAGCTTGAAGAAGAAGAAGATTGCACCTAAGCTATCACCCGAAGGACCTTTAAATCTGAATTTGGTAAACTGTGTTATTGTACCTGAGAAATATATTTTCCCCAAGTGGCTTCTTTTTAGTAAGTCACTGGTATTGAAAGTATTATAACAACAAGGTTGGTCAGAATGGTTCTCGAAGGAGGATAGACCCATCTATCATAGGTTAGTGGCTCAATTTTACCAATACGTATAGTTCTCATGTGATTCCGGTTAGAGTTATGTTGTGAGGAGCTGGGTAAATGGCCAGTGATGCTCATTCTCTTCGAGGTTATGGGATGCATGCCTTAGGATACCTCATGAGGGAATATGAGAGGATTATTAGAGAGTGCCTCCACCTTCAACCGAGTTATTTGATTTAGAATATTCCCTGAAAACCATAACTGGAAATGGCACCCAGAGTGGTGACATTACTGCTGAAGTAGATAGAGAAACAAGGATTCTTTTTAAGTTTGTACATAATTTGGTCATCCCAAGAAAAGGTGACTTTTCTATGTTAAAATATCAAGATGTGTTTTTGATTCAACTCATAAAAAATTCTCATAAGATCAACATGTGCAAGTATATCATACATCACATGTGTGATTTAATCAAAGTCACATCTAAGTCAAATTATCTATTTTACTCTTGACTAATATCATCCATGCTTCTTGTAAAAGGTGTGGTTGGACCCAATGAGGAAGTGAATATGGACTATGAGTACTACCTATCAAAAGATAATATCAAAATAATAATGATAAATAGGAATCTTTTGAAGATAGAATGGGTGGAAGACAATGATAAAGTTTATGAAAATTCAATTCGGTGGATTATCCCTCAAGACCAAAAGAAATTTATGATCCTGTTTTGGAACCAGATGAGATTGTTGAGTAACCTGAAGAAGAGGAAGAAGAGGCTGATGTGCCACCTAGGGAAGTGGTTTTTGTTGAGGAAGATAAGATTTTTGTTCCTCATTTAGTTCTTGAAGAAGAAGCACTTACTCCTAAAAAAGCTTCTAATTTGGAAACTCAACCTGAACCTATAACAAAATCAGTTTCCAAATAATCTGAAATGCATGCCATGGAAGAACCTACAGTAGAAGAGCCTATAGTGGAAGAGCTACCTATTCTGCAAGAGGTTAATATTGAGGAACTCCCTATAGAACAATCTATTTTTGAAATAATACCTTATGCTGAAGAAAGTATGGAGCTATATTTTCAGCTGGATAGATAGGAAATGAGTGAGGAACTCAAAGATGAGTCTATGTAATTAAACCAAGATCCTTAGCCTCTCTGTCTTGAGGAGGAGGCACCTATTGAGGGGGAGAGAACCCCAATTCATGAGTTTGTTGAAGCCTCACATCCAACTGAGTCATGTCCTATAGACACTCAGTATAAATTTCCCAGTTTCTATGATGTGAATGATTCATAGCAGGTTACAGAAACCAGACTTGATATTTCCTCTTTATATTAGTCGAAACCTGACTCCAATTTTTCACCTAAGAAGGAACTTGATCCTGTACATGTACCTACTTCTGAACCCTTATCTGAACAACCATCCTTTGTGAGTAAGGATGATTTGAAGGAATTTGGTGCCACTCTCTTATCTGAAGTTGAGAAACTCATTCATACCCAACCTCGTCTTATGACAAATTTAAGTGATAAATATGCCTCTCTTTTATTGGAGAAAATTATTTGGAAAATACAACCTAATATGATCCATGAGATTCGAGAAGTAAGACTTGAAAGTAAGCTGATCAGTAATGAAGTCAAGACCCTAAGATATATGGTTGAAGACATGCAAAGAGAGGTGCATTCGAGATCTAAACTTGTTGCTTCTCATATACCTCAAGTTAGTGTGTCTTAGATTCAACCTTATCTAGAATCCTTAGATAAAAATATTGCTGAAAGGGACAAACAAATTTTGAAGGATATGAAAGAGCTTGTTTCCAACCTCAAAAATATCATTGATGAGGACACAGGATGTCTTCAAAAGGGGTTGAATCAACTAAAATCTCTGACTATAGTTGTCAAAGCATCTGGTCAATCCTCTAAACCCTCCTTGGATAGTGATCTGCTCAGAACTGTAGTCAAAGAAGAACTTCAAAATGTACTCAGTGGCTTCAATACGGCTTCCTTAACTAAAGTAGTCAAAAAAATTTATAGAGTTATTGACTTAATACAAATCCACTCCAAAATTTCTAATGATGCTCAGCAAGATATTGACAATAAAGTGGATTTCTACTTCAATAGAATCTTCTCCAAGACAGATATGAAAAACCATTTCAGGTACTGTGTAGAAAATCTGCGGATTCCTCATGTGACTCAAGATTTCATGAACCATGTCTAGAAGCTCACAGTGTTTACTCGATTTTTGGACTAGTTTATATAGCACAATGATGATTTTGATAAATCCATGCAGTATGGTGGAGATATTACTACATATTTCATCAAAATCCTAAGGCCCAATCTTCATATCCAGAGTACAGCCATTGTTGTTCCAGCGGCTGCACCACTCAGACTTGGGATGCATACCTTCACCTCTGCTCTAGCCTTAACCACCATGTCTATTGGTCAAGAACTTAGTCAGATCAGGAATGTGATTCTTGATCAGCAACTGCCTCAATCTACTATTGCTTCTACCCTAGCTACCTCAGTCTTTGAAGGCCTTACCTTACCCTATTTATCAACCACATCTCTGCCGTCTTCGACCTCAGCCTCTGCCCCTATGGATTCCTCTTCTGCTACTACAAATGGAAAATAAGGGTAGCCCTTGAGTAAGAATAGTGATTACTCTTTTTGATAGGGATACTATTTTTTTGTATTACTTTTTTGTTGTACTGTCACTTATTTTCAATTAATGAACTTTGAACCTTTTTGACCTCTCTTGTTTCATCTTTTTGATCATCCCAAAAGGGGGAGAAGATTCTATATACTATGTTAGCAATTTATCTTTATAGTTGAATCCAATATACACTTTAACTGTATATGATTTTTGATCATTAAAAAGGGGGAGATTGTTGGACTCCTCATGTATTAATCATGTTTTAATGATCACAAATCTTATTTAATCATATGTTAATGATTCCAAATCTTATTCAACCTAGTTAACATTTATAAATTATATCCTATCAGGTGTATTTATGTTTATAGTTTCCTCATGCTTTAAGAAGATCCTTGCAAGATCTTAATTGCTCTATTTTAAATTTACCTACTTTATACTATAGTTTATCTACTCTCAAAATACCTTCTTTAACAAATTCTTAAGTATAATCCTTTCAATTATCATCTTTATTTAAGTCTGCACATATTTACTTTGGAAAGTCTAAGACACTGTGATTCTGCCACTGGCTATGTATTTCTGGCACCGTGAAGCAAGACAACGTGAACAAGACATCGTGAAGCAGACACCGTGAACAAGACACTGTGAAGCAAGACACCGTGAACAAGACACCATTAACAAGACACCGTTAAGCAAGACATCATGAACAAGACACCATGAAGCTGACACCATGACCGTGAGACATCATAACCATGAGACACCGTGACACTCAGACACCGTGATCAACCTAGACACCATGTGAAGGAGATAGTGTTTCCATGACTTATTGTGAACCTATTTCTTAAACTACTTTGTCATCTTTCAATTAAATTTCTAACGGTCATATTTGATGTCTTTAATGCACTGACATAATTAATGTTTCATTGTAGACATATCATCGGACAGTACGAGGTACGAGGTGTAGAACACATGAAACCTTTCGGCTCCAACACGTGCATTCAAATCTAAAAGCGAAGTGTTTACAAGAATAAAAGTCTGCGTGATACACAAAAAAAGGGCCGCGAGGACCATTAAAAAGAAGATTCTTGGAGGAAGTCCAAAAAATGGAACATTGCATGAAACTTAATGTTGTTGAACACATGAATCATATGTAAAGCTCAAGGAACATCTTCGCTAGATTGAATCTCATGAAGAACACAAGCTGAACTAAGACACTCTATTTTTCACACAACTACCAGAGACTACCTCAATGCTTCATCTGCTTCAATCCAAATGAGTCCAGAGCTACATCGACATCACACAAGATAATTCTAAACTCAACTCTATATTCTTACTCGGCTGTGATCATCCTTTTGTTTACATTACGAGAAGTGTGTGCTTCTGTCTTTTTTAACACACACTAACTCATAAGTTGAACTGGAGGATACTGAAATCATCACACCATCATTTTTATACTTGTGTGTATCCCACGTATAACTGTGGTAGAGGTCTGTGGATCTAGACAACCTATGTGATGTTGTCACTACTTCCCACGTAGAACTGTGGTAGAGGTCTGAGTACTTGGACAGTCTGAGTACTGTTGTAACCACGATCCAGGGTGTGGATCAATGTTTTATATAAATTGTTATAGAGGAATAAGTCTCAGCTTGAGACTAAACCTCTTGGTAAACACTGCTGTTCATCTTATTTTAGTTTAAACTATTTTTCTTTATTCCTCTTCTATTTACTTTGAAACTCAAATCTGTTTTAAAGTAAATTTGATAGTTGAACTAGCAAGTGTTTGTAATTATTGTGAACCAGTAAGTTAGTTTCAAAATCTAACTTTATCTTCATATTAAGTTAACTGAGAAATAATCAATCTTTTAGAAACTAATTGAATATTTACAATCTTTATAAATTCACTAAAGTGTAACTTGTTTTATAATTTGGCATATTTTAATGAAAACCTTTTAAACAGAAATTTTTAATTGGAACTCAATTCACCAACCCTCTTGGGTATCCACTCCGACCAACAATGTTATCCATTTTTTTATTTAACCACATAAGCAAATGGATTCCCATAGACACCCACGCCTCAATAATTGCATCATCTCATGCCAAAGGCTGAAGTATGTCTAAGGCATCTGTTATCTTAAAATTTCATTGTTATAATTCATTAATTCATATTCAATTTTCTGGTTACCATTCACAATTAACAAAATGGGAATACCACATTCCCATTCTTTAATTTATTCATGAATTCACATGTTTCCATTCATACTTCAAACAATAGAATGACTATGTTCCCATTAATTATTTCAAAACTAAATAACTATGTAACCATTCTTAACATCATAATCAAATGACCATGTCACCATTAATTAACACAATATTAATTCAACAATTAATTATCCACATCTATTCCATTACTAATTCTATAGTTATTTAAAAAAAATCCCTTAGTCAATTAAATAATTAAATAATAACATAAATTACATTAATTAATTTAACATTTAATTAATCACTTCAATTGAAATATTTAAATCAATAATGAACTAATCATATTAGTAATATTATTAAACTAAACAGTTAATTAAACACATCTATTCATGTAGTTAATTCAACACATAGAAAATCACATCAATTAAATTAATTAATTAATTAACTAATTATTAACATCATTAACATTCATCATATCAATGATTAACTAATCACATAAATTACATTAGTTAAATAGAAAATTAATTAATAACATTAATAAAATTAATTAATTTATAATTTAATTAGTCACATCAAATTAATTTAGTTAATTTAATAGGTAACTCATCACATCAATTTCATTAGTTATGTAAAAAATTACCTAATCACATAAATAATATTAATTAATAAAAAAATTAATTAATAACATGAATTTCATTAGATAATTTTAAAATTAACTAATCAAATATATAACATTAGTTAATTCAAAAATAAACTAATAATGTCAGTTAAATAAATTAAATAAATAATTAAAGTAAAAAAACAAATTCCATTAGTTAATTCCTCAATTATGTGTCACCCCTGATTTTTAGATTGTAACCATTCATTTACAGATACTATGTATATAAAGTATATGAGTGAGGTTTGAGAGAGTTTTGAAAACATTTTGGATATTTTGGAGATATTCTTTAGGTTTAATACTAGTTTATGGTTTTAAAAAACCATGAAACACTTACATGATATCATGCGTAGTGAGACATGGGGAAAAGGAAAGGCACATTGGCAATCTATAGTTTTTTCAAACTCTATGTCCACTAATGAGAAAACCTACGCATCCAAAAAAAGATATGGTCGTTTTGAGGCAGTGGCTTTGGTACGGATGGTGCATGGTTTGGAGACCAATCAATATTACCATGTTTGGATCATCCTTGATGTGGTTTCTAATGCATAGTTATTGCACATTTTTCTAAATTGTGTGACTAATCTATGCACCGCAAGAAACTACTTCCTTAAAAATTGAATCTCACTTCATTTCAACTCTAACCTATTCCTTTTTTATCCTATGCATCCCTAAATTTGGATGATTCTCTCTCATAAGTGAAGAATGGTTTTTTATTGATCTTTAGATGATCTGAAGTCATCTCTCGATGATTTGAAGCTGATTCATCATGGTAAGTGATCGTTCCGATTCATTCATGAATTTTTGTTAGATCCAATTCTCCAACTCTATCATTTTCTTAGATATACACCCTATATGGGTAGATATAAGGTATTCGATGAAAAATATTATTATATATGGATTGTTTCATGATAGTGAAAGATATCTAAGGCATGTTTGTGGAGATTCCAACCAGGTTTTTTTACGTTTTCCATTTCATTTATCGTTTTCGCAAAAAACTCTCGAGGAAGGTGGATTCCCTCTCAACTACTATATTTAGAATGTGAAAGAATAGTTTCAAAATGATTTTATTTAAATTTGATGGGATATTTATTTGAATTTATTATTGGAAAATATTTTTAGTTATATTGTAAATAATTGCGGAATATTGGGAATTTTTATGGAATGTAAACATGTTTTATGGATGTCAAAATATTGATTTTAAGATATATATTTTCTGGTATTTTGGTAAATGGTTTCATTGAATTTTTTTTCAATAAAAGGATTTTTTTAAACAGTTTTGAAAAAAAAATTCTTACAGTTTTTCAATAAATGTACGGTTTTACTGAAATTGATAAAATGATTAGTCTTCCATTTGGATTGGTTATTTTATTTGTGTAGTTTAGGTGCCTTTGAGGCGGACAAGGGTGTGAATTCTCCCCCATAATTATATAATGAATAAGGGATAGGTCTTTCTCCCCCATCAAAATTAGTTCGTTTAGTTTTGTGTGTTCATGTAAATTCTATGCAGACAAGGGTGTGGAGTCTCCCTCATCATTCTAGGATGGATAAGTGATAGGGATTTCTTCCATAAAAATTGTTAAGGGAAAGAAGTCTACACTACCATTCTAGGATGGATAAGGGTTAGAGATTTATCCAATCAAAATTTTTAAGGGTAAGAAGTCTACCCCTTCATTTCTAGGATAGAAAAGTTCCTCGGCTTTCCCGCATAAAAATAAATCTTGTGAAATGGCTTTCATTTTATTTTTTGACTACTTTATATTGAAAGTTCAGTTATCTTGAGAAAAATGTTTTACTCGAACATGTTTATATTAGGACATAAAGTGCTTTATAAATTTTTTTATATAAATTGTTTTATATAAATGTGCTATTTTTTATGATAGAGTTGTGAGTATGGAATTCATTGGCAGAATCATACTTAGTTTTAGTACTCACCCATACTTTGGAACATTAGTTATTCTGTAGATTTCATATTCCAGGACATGGGAGAAGGTAATAAATCACATGTCATTAGTACTACATCATGATTCTATGGATTCTTGGTGAAGTTGAAGCATTTATCTTGTGTATCTTGGATTAGTGTGGTTTTTTTTGCTGTTTTATTATTTTTTCTTCCGCTGTTTACTTCTATATTGTACACTTCTACTGGGGTACTTGATTTTAGTATGATTTTAATAAATTAAATTTTCATTTAAATTGTCATGTTATCATTCTTCGCATAGTGCTTTCTTTGTTGTGTATTGTCCAGTTGGTTATTTTATTCTTGTTAGGAAAATCATTACCCACATGTATTGAATCCCTTCATCTTTTACTCTGAGAAATTAACATATTGGGGAGGTCACTTAAGGTCAAGTATTGTCTCAACTCACTCTCAAAGAAAATGAAATGTGGTCGGGATGTCACAAATTGAATCATTTTTTATCAGTCGAATGGTTGGTTTCATGAAAACTGTATCAACTTGTTCCTTTACTTGTATAACTAGTCTTCATTAGTTATTATAATCTTAGTGTGGCATTTAATTATTGCCTATTCCTTGAGTTGGTATCATAGAAAGAAGTTGGGTTGTTACGACATGAAATGTAGAGACTAAAAAAGTCGTATCTAACCTTTTCTTGATGAACATCATGTTGCCAAGGAGTTGGGTACATAAGTGTCTTTGAGACACTTATATGTTTGAAATCAAATTTTAACGTGATTATCCAATGATACAAGCATGAAATTCATTTGAGGAATTAATTCCCACTAGGAGTGCATATATGATTTTGAAAAATCATTTCTGATTTTCTGAAAAAGTGTATATTTTTTAAAATTTTGAAACTTTATTTAAATGAAATATTTTAAAAAGTGCATAGTTGGGTAATTTGAAAAGGGACTGATTTTCAAAAGAAAGCTGAAGGGTTTCAAACGTTTTTTTAACATGTAATGTTTTATATTGGAATGATATGTTGTGATAGTTGATGGGATGGAATTTGAATTGTTAAGCCTTTACTTAATAAAGGGAGAGACTGATGAAATTGTTGTGTTTCTAGAAAATGACACATGGTAGACGTCATAGGAACAAGTTGGAAGAGGAAGTTCATAAAGTGGTTTCACTTAAGCCATAGGTGAACCAATAATTCGTCTAATGCATTGCATAAGATTTTCAAAATGTTGAGTCCGGACTGCAACTGGACACTCTGTTTATGATTTCTGTCACTACTGAAAATCCATGTGCATGAAGTATGGTTTTATTCATGGAAAAAGATGATAACTCCAACAATAAGTGAAATAGTTATAGGGACACATATTCTCACAAAGGTGGAAAATGTCAGAATCAAATCACAAAAGAAGTTAACCATCCCACAAGGCCCAATATAATGATTGGTTGTTATTAGTGTGGTTCACTAAGTCACGTAATGTGATAGTGTATGGAACAACCAAGAGTATGACACAATTTCAACAAAATGGGGCACCTCAAGCAGTATTGTCTCATTTCCCCATGGTTTGGTCTTATGGAAACTTCCCAGGTGTCGAATGCATCATATGATTTGATGGGGTGAGGGAAGCAGAATACCTATCATCTGTATAATAGAGATAAACATTGTGATTCCAAGAATACCACGACTCCTCAATAATGGGAATACAGAAAATAAAACAGGGAACATAGTTTTGTGAAGTAGAAATTATATGGAGATGAGTTAGATATTATGGATGATCATGTTGGAACATATATGGTGTGTGGTATGATTCTATTTCATTTAACCATTATACAAGTGATTTTTTTTAATGCTTCATATCATTCCTTTATTGATTCTCATTCTATTGATATGATAAGATTAAAAGTTGAGATGACTCCTTCTATGATAAATCTTTAAAACCCTCTTGGTCAATGGGAGTGTTGAGATTTTGTGTGTAGAGTGTGATATAAAAAAATTTATAGAGCTAAGATAAAATTATATTTATCTGTTCTTGGGATGGATGTATTTAATATAATCATGTTTCCAGATTGGTTGGAAACGTTCAAGGCTCGCATCAACCTTTATACTAGAGTGGTCATTTTTATAGTGGAGGATAGAATATGACATCTCCTTTGAAGAGATTGGAATGTAATGATGGGGTGAAATGCACTTGTTCGCGCCAGTAATAGGAATGTTATCATACTAGTTTTTTTTGTGTTTTTTTTTTGTATCTGTATACAATATGGAGAAGAACAGTTATTCAAGAGTGGTGGATCAGTTCACAGGTGTGTTTCCTTATACATTCTTTTTGTTTCCACTGATGAGAGAATATGAGTTTACTATTTATCTCCTTCAAGGGACCCATCCTATTTCCCATACATCATATAAAATAGAACTATCATAAATACGGAAATTGAATGTGATGTTGGATGAATAGTAAAGAAAATGATTCATTCGTCCAACCACCTCTGTGGGCAGCACCGGTCCTATTTGTGAAAACGGCTGATAGAAAACTATGGATGTGTGTATAAAATCATAAAATTTACCAAGTTATATTAATGAATAGATATTCACTTCCTTGAATTGATGATGTGTTCTATCATTTAGATCACATCAGCGTTCCTCTATGAACGACTTGCGATCACAATATCACCAATTACAAGTTCTGAAGGAGGACAATCCAAAAATATCTTTAAGAAGAAGATATCGACATTATTAATTATTGGTGGTTCCTTTTGGTCTTTGTAATGCACCAAAACTAATCATGTATTTATGTATCAGATATTTCAATGATATTGGGAATATTTTTTGATGGTTTTGGTAGATGAAATATCGGTGTAATCAAGGATGAGGGCTATGCATGAACCAAACATGGTGACAGTGTCTGAAAACTTAAGGGATCATCAGTTGTATACCTGGGGTAAAGAAGATGAATGGGTTATCTACCAATGATTGAAATTTACATGATTTATAATTGGGTTAAGACAATTAATTAGTATATGGATTAAGAAGAAAGGAATATTATCGGTTGGAAAAAGAAGCTTCAGATGGCAGGTAGCTGATATCAGTCCTAGAAAAAATTAAATTGGAATGTGAAGACCGAGGTGATGTTGTAGACTTCATTCTATTAACATTGGTTACTGATATGTATAAGATGGTCAAAGATACATAAAAACTAGATTCATACAGTATTGAGATGGGGTTATGACTTAGTGTTGCATAGACCATTGAGGGATGCAAACAATATGGTTGTTTAGTTTTCTTGTTCAAAAATTGGATGGTCAAATCTATGTATTTTTAGGAACAACTTATTAATGATTAAAACCATTCAATATGGTATGTTTATCATGGAATATAGAATATGGTAATGTAAATGAAAGAGATGTTTTGGTGGATTTTCAGAAAAATTAAGGTGGTTGTTTTTTTTCATGATGCTTAACTTGACTGAAAGTTATGGCAGTACATTAGAAACTAGCAGGTATTTTATAGTCTTTAACTATTCCACTATGGAAATGGGACTAGATAACTATTTAATTTGTTAGAGATATCCCTAGAATGGTTCAGAAACATCATTCCTTATAGTGATTGTGGATTTTCTCACAATGATAGCCATTTTCATCCCTATACATGAAACTCTTTTAGTAGAGGATCTATCCAAACTCTATATATAAGAAGTGGTAGAGTGAAATGGTGTATTAGTTTAAATCATTTAAAATAGAGATACATGAATTAAATTTAATTTCTATAAATCCTTTTTGAATTCCCTTAGGACTCAACAGATTGTGAGTTTGACATATCAACATCATTCAGACATACAATCTGAATAAATGGTACAAATGTTAGAAGACATGTTGCTAGCTTCTGTAATGTATTTTGGTGACTCATGGGAAGATAAAATACCCTAGGTGGATTTATCATATAACAACAGATATCATGCCTCGATACATATAGATCCCTTCAGAGCATTGTATGTGTGCCCTTATGAATATTGAGATTATTGGGTGGAATGAGGACAGACATCACTAGTTGGTCCGAGTAATTTCTATGAAACAATGGATAATATATAGTTGATAAAATGTTAGATAGATACAACTTAGAGTCATTAAAAATCATATGTGGATCATCATCTACATCTGTGGTCATTCCCATTGATTGATCGCATGTTCTTCAGGACTTCTCTAAGTCTTGGACATCAATGTTTTAGAAAGAAGGGAATTTTATCTCCTTGAAAATAGACCCTTTTGAGATAATGGAACAAGATAGAGAGGTGGAATATTGGTTCAAATTTCTACCAAGGTTCAGTGCGGTACATAATGAGTTTCACATATCTTAGTTGATAAAGTATCAGTATTACCATAACCATGTGATACGATGGGATCACATTGACCTAAAACCATATGCTTGATTGGTTTATATCTCGATGTAGATTATTAATTAGATAGAGAAAGTATTTAATGAAACAATCATCAGTCTAGTGTGGGTTTTTTGTTAACAAGTTTAGATTCTAGAAGAGACATGAAAATGTGAGAAGGAAATGAAAGAGAAATTGTCAAAACTATTTTAGATAAATTTGGGTTTTTACATTTTGGGGATGGAAAGACCAATGGTGTGGAGAATCTAGAACCCTAGGTTTCTATTATGTAACTCTTTTATTTATGATTTTTAATTATATAAATTATAAGAATTAGATTTTGGATATTTTGGAGAACATTTGAGCGTTTTTGGTTCTTTTCTATATGTTCATGGGTGGTGCACGGTTTATGGAAACTGTAAAACACTTTCAAGGAATAGTGCATTGTAAGACTGGAGAAAAAGGAAATCCACATAGGTGGAAAAAAATTATCCAATATGTGGGTCTACAATAAAGAAACCATACAAATTGAATAATGGATTTTTCATTTTGTAGAAGTAGATTTGGTACGGTTGGTTCATGGTTTGGAGGTTATGTGTGATGACCATGTGAGGCTCATCGTTGAGGTAGTGACTAACACACAGTGTGTTTGTAGTTTTCCAAATCATGCAACTAAACCATGCATGAAAAGATACCACTTATTTAAAAAGTATAACTCAATAGTTTTCCCCGGTAACCAACATGTATTCCTCCAATGCAGTCCTAACTTGGGATTTTATCTCTTATGTGTCAATGAATGTTTTTACATTGATCCAAAGGTGGTCTTAAGGCTTCACATGGTGATTATAAGATGATTCCTCATAGTATGTGATCGCTCTTGGTCGTTCTTGATGTTTTCTTAGATCTACTTCACTATATATGTTAATTTCTTATATATACACCCACTAAGGGTATATCTATGGTTCTGGATGCCAAATATGATTATATTTGTCTTGGTTTATGATATAAGAAGATATATAAGGCTAGTTTATGGAGATTTCACCCCATTTTTACGACGACTACCATTTAGAATATCATTTTCTCTAAAACTATCAAGGTAGTTGGCTTCAATATTCACCCCTATATTGATAACATAAAATATCAGTATCAAATTGATTGTTTTCATTGAAATTGGTTGTGATATTGATGTGAAGTTCTTGTCGTAACCCCTCTTTAATGACAGTTTAGATAATTCAAGAAAATATTCATTTTTTTGAAAGATTAATTGGTTTTTAAATTTTAAAATATTGATTTTAGAATGAATAATTTCCAGAATTTTGGTAAATGGATTCATTGAATTTCTGTCAATTTAAGGATGGTTTGTTTGAAATAAATTTGAAATGCTTTGTTTTAATGGTTTTTTTAAAAAATTATTTTTTTATTGAAATGGTTTATATTATTGTTATGACATTGGTATTGGTTCATTTAGTTTAGTTTTTTATGAAAACTGAAGGAATAAAAGGTTGTGGTGTCTAACCCATCATTCTAGGATGGATAACAGTTCAATATTTCTCCCCAGTCAAAATTTGTTTATTTAGTTTTTTGTGTTCATGTGCGCTCTAGGCAGAGAAGGGTGTAGAGTCTCTCATATCATTCTGGGATGGATAAGGTTTAGTTATTTCTCCCATAAAAATGGGTATGGGTAAGATGTATCCCCCATTATTTTTATTATGGAAAAGGGTTTGGGATTTCCACCATGAAAATTGAATTTGTGAAATGGGATTTAACGCATTGTTTAGATAATTTCAATTGAAATTGTGGTTATCTTGAAAAAACTGTTTTATTAACACTTTTTTATTTTTTGATATAAAATTTATTAGAAGTTGTTTTATATAAATAGATTTATATAAATGTGCCAGTATTCTCTATCCCAGTGGCATGAGTAGGGAAGTCATTGGGGAACACCAACTTAGTGGTAGTACTCCCAAATTTTTTTGGAACATTTGTGATTTTATAGATGTAATCTACTAGGGCATGGGAAAAAAGGTAAATTATCACATGTATTTAGCACCATGTCATGATACATGGGTTGTTTAGTGAATTTGGAAAATATACATTGTGAACCATGGAGTCTTCTGGTTGCCTTTGAGTTTAGTATTTTTTTATTTTTTTATTTACTTTGATATTATAGTCCTCTGATTTAGTACTTAATTTTAGTATTATTTTGATTAATGAAATGTCGAGGTGTATTTTTTTTATTTTTCTTAATATAGTAGTTTTTTGTTAAGGATTTTCTGGTTAGTTGTTTTATTTTTATATGTAAAATAATAAACAACATGAATTTAATCCCTTCAGTATTTATTGCCAACAATTAGCATTATGGGGATGTTTCTTAAGGCCAAGTAATGTCTCAAATCCTTCTCAAGATAATGAGAAGGGGACATGACTTTAAAAATTAACTAATCATGTCACAAACATGCTTGGGTACCATGGTAACCTGATAACCAAGACGACCCTAACACATTGCGAAGGGTATTCAAAATCCCCATAGGTTGGAGACTATCACCTAGAATCATACAAAATGAAATCGGGATCAAATATTCCACAAACAATTTCGACGCAAAAGAAACAAGGCAATATCCATAATAAATGAAACTCCACTACGAGTAATGTACCAGAATAAAGAAGGTCATAAAATCACAAAGGACTAAACCCCACATACATAAATGGGAAAGAGTGCCTCATGGTCTCTAAGGACAAAACTCTCCATGTCTAAATCATATCAATTGGATCCAAATCAAATGGATCCCTTCCCCTTGTTAAACCTAGAAGAAGAAATTCTACAAACACCAGAAGGAAAATGTAGTGTGTGAGCCTAATATAAGTAGGATACCACCAAATAATCTATAATTGATTCTAAAAATAGATTATCTAAATAAAATATTTCAATTTTTAAAATAAATAGTTTTTGAAATTTAAATTCATATTTAAAAAAACATTCTATATAGTTTCAAAATGATGGAAAATAATTTTACTGAACAATATTTACTGTACAAGAGATTGTATATTTATAAAAAAAGGACTTAAAAACAATTTTATAAAATTGTTTATGTAATTACAACAAAAGACTATAAATAAGTTTTACAACATTAGAATACATTTATATCTCGTATATAGATATATAAGTGATAAACATATTCATATGACATATATAAATGATAGTATTAATAATATATAAGATTGTTCACACCATATGTGATCTAAAAAAATGAGTATAATCATGTCCCCCTCACGGAGGAGAGAGGTGACTTGTCACCCTCCCATCAGGGATGTGTCCTATCGTAGTTCTATTTTTGATCATTGTAATAGTGTATAATGTATCAAAAATAACTCACAAACTACCTTACTATTTCATGTTCTTTTACATGAAGGGAAATTTATTTTAAGAATACATATAATACAATTAAATCCCATTCTACCATTTCAAAATGCAATTTTTTAAGTTAAACCCAAAAAAAATTAATTAAAAAACATACCCCTTTCACAATATAACACCAGTGGGTTTCCATCAAATCATTTTAATCAGTTTTCTCAAGTTTCAAATCCATTCAAACCCAATTCCATACTTTTCACAATTCATTTTAAAAATTCAATTCAATAATTTAATTGAAATAATTTATATCAAATCCAAAATTTAAATCAACTAATTTCCTTAAACACACAATAATTCTGGTGAATTGGTGTGTTTTAGAAATTTCTATTCCCAAACCATTTCAAATATCCAGATTCACTGGAATAATGTATTTTATCAATTTAATTGAATGCATGTTTGAGTAATTGAATTTAAATAAGAAATTGAAATAAATCAAGATATATAGGGATAATAAATTATTCTAATTGGGATAGAACCACCTAAATTTTTCCAAAATAAGACACACTCAAGGACACAACCCGTCAATAAAAAAGGTGTGAAAGATCATAAAAATCAACCTGTATGTAAGATAAAACATCATGGGGATAGATCCATCAATTACAAGATGATCCATTGATAACAAAAGTGATTAGAAAGAGAGAATCATTAATAACGAGGTATAAAAATTACGCACAAAACAAAATGCAAGTGTAATGATGATCCAAAGAGATAGGAAAGGATTATGAAGGGATGGGAAGGTTCAGGATCACATATAGAATTACTTAGGGCATGTAAGTAGAGTCTGGAGTGGAGAGAAGGGAAATAACCACCTGCACTCTGTTTAACAAAACACAGTTAGGGTATTACACATCGTGTAATCCCAAAACACATTGTGAACACTTTAATTTTTGTAACCCCTAAAAAATGTGTCGCCTCACCTTAAGTACTGACTCTCAAAATTGAAATAGGATCACTAAATACATTTCGACATGAAATGTCTAATCAAAACATGTTCTCATCACAACGTGAATCCATTCACGACATTCAAAAGGTCAATTAAATGACGTGTAATCATGTTATATAGAGTGTAACCCTCTGTATGTCCATATGAATGAATTTTATTATTATTATTATGCAAACACTTTTAAGTAAAAAGTGAGAAACCATACATGACCACACCACATCATAAATTCACCACTTCACCACAAAAAACAATCAAAATCACAATGGTTGAAATCCATTCAAGAATACAAACAAACAAACCATCACATCTAGAGCAGAAGTCACCAAGAAAGGATCGAGGTACCACAAACCAGGGAAAACAAACATCAGGAAAGATGGAAAAACCTTCGAACTAGCCTCCTCAAATGCCCACCGATGTGACAGTAGACCTCATCCCAAATTCACAAACCCGCTGGCAAACTCCAGTCAGAATCCACCCAACCCACCAGCGAATGGAGATGGTCTCTAAAAAGAGCACATCCAAAAATGGTGATGAAGAGACCAGAGTGAGGAAGACCAGGTCGTCCGGACACTGCACCCTACTTCGCCGGCAACCGCAACACAACCTCAGAAAAAACTCTACTTCGCTGACCCCTTTTCAGCATCTCTGAAGCAGTACAAAAAAATTCAGCAGATCACAGTTGATCAAAAACATCCCAAACAAAACCTTGAACCATTCACAATCGCTCCCAAACTCAAATCATTGAACTAAACCACAAAACACATCACCCGGTGCTGCCATCATTCCTACACGAGGAGAACACACATTCCTTCCCATGCCTCGCAACAGGCTTCAATCATTGGACCTTCACCGTGTTGACAAGGGGCCCAATCACATGTACCCATGTTGAACCGCAACCTTAACATCATCTGAAGAACACACCTTGTTAGAATCACATGAAAGGAACCCCTAGCAGATTCCACCACCACCGCTGGAACAAGCCACCACCGCAACGCTGGAGAGATACACCACAAAGCACGAAGTGAAATCCAAAATATGAACCAGAGTACCTCCCTCATGTCATGATTATCAGAACCATGCTACCATTAAACACAAAATAGAGGAATAATCCTCTCATGAAGTACCTTGGTCTCATAATCAACTATCCTGATTGGCCGCCCTGTCAAAGATAAATTAGGGTCAATCTCATAATAAACCCTTGTCAAAATGTGAGATGAATGTGATAGATATATTCTTATCTAAAATACATGGAAAATTTTATGTATTAAAGATAGATATGATGAAAATTCTAAATGGTTTGAAACATCCCCCACCTTCTCAACAAACTAAAAATGTCCCACAAAATTAGGATAAACCTTCCCTTGCCACTCACGTTTTTGATTTCCCAACTGGGGTGAAACTTTCAGGAAAACATGATCACCACCTGAAAAAAATAGTCTATAGTGTCGATCAACATTGGACTTATATCATCTCTATGTTTCCAACATTATCTGATGAATCAGATGAATCTTAGCTATCGTGTAACGACCCAAAGTTTTTCAATAGAAATTCCCTTCTTATACATATGTCATGAAATCACAACATAATGAACTACTAAGTGATAAGTGACCATTAAATATAACTTGGTCACTTCTGTGTTAAGAATTTTGAAAATTTGACATACACGGTTGTGTTCAAGTTTAATTTTGGAGTCTAATGAAACAAAAATAATTTTTGGTGAATAGTAACATACCCTTATGAATAGTAACATACCTTTATGAATATTAATATGACCCTTATGAATAGTAAATCATCCAACATAAGAGTAAAATTACCTATGAGTAATTAAATAACATTTAGACATCTTAAAAAGTGACAATTTGACCTAATAAACGTTTTGGTATTTTCTAAGTCATAAATAATTAATTATAATTAATTAATTAATTTAAAAGAATATTTATTTCCATATAATGTATTCATAAATTATTAAATCAGTGTCTTATAATTTTTAGATAACTTTATAAGACCCTACATAATTTTTGGAAGCACTATAAAATCAGTTTTAATCTTAAAAACTGTTTTTTAAGTAAATTATGATTTTAATTAAATATTAAATTAATAATATTTAGAAAATTATTTTTGAAAAATGGAATTCATTTTTTGAATCTACACGTTGAAAAATGGTTGGGGTAATTGTTTTGGGTTTTTTCTGAAATACTTCAATTTTCGGGTGAATAGTAAAAAATACAGTTTTTCGCGTAATCGGTGTATACTAAATTGCATCATTAATGATGTAATGATGACATAAACATTATAGAACCATAGTTTTGGCAAAATTATATTAAATTTAATAAATATTTTCTTAAAATACTATAAATTTAATTCTCAAACCTAAAAAGAACTTTCCAAAGCCTAAAGTCAAAAGGTGATTTATTAAAGTGTCTTTTTCTCTTTCTTTCACTTTCCTTTTAATAAATTAATGAATTAGAATTATAAAAAGAATTAAAGCCTAATACGAATAATATTATATTGATATATGATTTAGGATGTCAAAAAACTACTATTACGAGTCTAACTCTTGATATATTATTTTATTTAATATTTTATACCAAAAACACCTCCCTCCTCATGTATAAATAAGCCCTCCCCCTCCTCTTGCCAAACCACACCTCTCAAACTTCAAGAATTGTCTAAGCTCTACCCAATCATCTCCCCTAGCCCCTCCCCCACGTCCAAGAGCTTCTGGTCTCATCAAAAGACCAAGCTTAGTCCCTTAAGGAGGTTCTCAAGTGAAGGATTCAAGAGGTAATTTCCCTCCCTCTTCTCCTTTAATTTATTTTCAAGTTCAAGTTCATTTCTTGATCTCTCCCCACCTATCTTCATCCAAATTTTTTTTTAACTCCAGTATTATACATATAATGTAATTTTATGATTATAATTGGATTTTATATCATCCAACCCCCTTTCCCTCATCCTTTTATTTTATTAAAGAGAACATTGTTCGTGAGGTGTTAATTTATCACCTTCAAGAACAACATGCCTTCTTCTTCCATTTCTACCTTCATATCTGGTCATGAAATCATTTTTATGGTTGAACAAGAATATGTTATATGTTTTATGTTTTATTTTAAGTTCTTTAAATAACCTATGGCCATATTACTAAGTGAAAAGTTAAAACAAGTTCGTTGTGATCCAAAAACCGCTCAAATTAACCCAAATAATCATCATTTAATTCTTATCTAATGATTCACCCACATGGATCTAATACAATTCATTATAAAATAATTAAAACTCATGTAATATCACTGATAACATGTAATATCATTTCTGGATATTTACCCATCATCTACCTGAACTTAAATTTAAGAATACAAGTGAACAACCCAAGAAAACCATAAAAACGAACATCCCCAAACAATGTTTTTTAAACTCTATATATCATTCAAAAGAAGATAATATGAAATAATGAAACCATAATGAACCCTATTAATGTACACATGGTTCTGGATTTATAATTAATGAATATAATTTCATTATACAGGACATTAAAGAGAAGGAAGCATTCAGGTACAAGGTAAGGGGAAATTCTCGAACCCAACTTTCATCTTTCGGGTTCTACCTCTTTCACTCCATTTTTGATATGGTCACTCCTTAAAGATCATGTGTTCATAATTTTATTTCCTTTTCTGGGATATACATGTTTTCTAATGAATTTTATTTCAATCCAAATGTTTTCTGAAAGAACTCTTCTCTTAAGAACTCAACTTTTACCTCTTTCTTTTGCGAACCCAAAGTTTATAAATGTGTTCATATGAGATGAAACCCATTCCTTTTCATGGGTTGTCCATGTTTATTTATGTTATATGTTCACTGTGTCATGCATGATAAATGATAATGTTATGATGTGACGGGTGCACCAGGAATTATATAGCGCAATATGAATGTTTAAATGTGATGGGTGCGCCCGAAATTATATAGCACTACAATGCATTGGGTAAATTGATTAATCTCATGAGTAAATGAGAAATTATGTTTGAACAATATGCTAGCTTGGTTCACAAGTATGTGTGGTAATTGACCACTAAGACATAATGTTTCATTTTTATGAATTTTCACATTTCAAGTCTTTTAGTTATGCTCCTCTCATGTTCCTAATCTTTTTCATATGTTATGATTATGATCACCCCATGCTATATTGTTCTTATCTATCCTATTACTGGTATTCTAGATCACCCCTTTTGATGTATATCCTCAGGTGGCTACATGTACTTTGGAGAGGACAAGTGCCACTAAGAAGCTAGAGAAAAAGAAATTAAATAAATGTTTATGCTAGATGTTGTATTTGTTATATATGGTCCTAGTTTTCCCAAGACACTAAACCTTTGGATCCACTATGTGTAATACTATTATGTTGTTTATCTATGAAATTATGTAATAGTAATGTATGAAAAGTCTGGGATGCTACATATCGTATCCCGCACAAATCTTGGCCTGACCAATGAACATTCACAAACCTCTGAACAACCCAATGAAGATTTAAAAGGACATAAATACAATGCCTTAAAAGGATACATCCAAATCATGGACTTCTAAATGTTATTATAATAGAACTCTATTAGTACCAGGTGATCATATCACGCTCTGTCAAAGTTGAGAACACAAGCAGAAAGCATATCCTCAAGAATACATATAGCTCTCACTGTATGGCCATCCGACTATAGATAGTCGAATGTTCTCAAATGAAAATGACATAATAGTGCCTTATGAAGGATTATCTAAAATATAGATGTAAAATGAGGATCCATATCAAAAATTATATAATATTTAACATTTTGTAAATGGATAATCTCTTTCACATTGAGATTTCCAAACTCCCCAATAGTGGGTATGACTTGAATGGGTATAAATTTAGATGACATAGTTTGCATATTGGTCAAAACCCATACTAAACTTTTCTTTCTTTGGTAACATGTAATCATGGCCAAATAATCCATATAAATCATATCCAAAATCCAAGTATGGACTAGAAGTGGTTAAAGCATAGTCGATGGTTTTTGGTGCTCGACCTTAACATGTTGGCATGTATAGAAATTAGAGACAAACATAGTAATATCTTGCCTCATACCTATCCATCAGAACTATCACCATATTTTATAGAACATTTTTTTATTTCTTTGGTTAACTTTCCAAAGTGAACTATGAAGATCACCCATAAAAATCATTCTTTCCATTAATGAAATGATGAAGAGATTCTGATAACATAGAACACCCTTTTTGGAGAACGACCACTGGGAAACTATCTGACCCCCATAAAGATATTCCATAATGCTATGGAATTCATCATAATGATTTTGATATTGATGAATCGTCTTGATAGTAGTGGATGACAACTAAATAAAAGATAAAAAACCTTTATCCCCTTTTTCATGAAATCTAATATTCAACTTTGAAAAGGGATCCATCAAATTCCACCCTTTTGAAGATTATTTCACTTCATGGGTTGGAAGTTTCCAACTCAATTAATCTAAAATGACATTCCCATTCCCTGAGGTATAAGAGATGTCAATGTCTATAAACTATAGGTACTCCACCCAACACCTCTAGGGATGATTCAAATATTTTTTATTGAATATATAACTCATGAATTTGTGGTCCCAAAACACGGTAAAACTTTTTCCATAAAGGTAATATTTCCAACTATTATGTGCATACATTACATATTCATGTTCAAGGTCATGCATATGGTAATTCTTCTCATGTGCCATAAGATTAATAAATTCAAAAGAATCAATATAGTCTACCTACATATGAACACAACCCATGACTGAACATGATGCACTAAAAAAAGACCATATAGCACTGTTACACCTTTAGAAGAGTTAACATCGGTGCAGTAGTAAAAAGATGTTTCATATCAAAAAAAGATCTCTGACATTTATTACCCCAAAAAAACAGGACCCCTTTCTGATATATATAATTCATCAGAGAATCCAACTTTGAGAATTCCTTCACAAACATGTGGTTGTATTTGGGTAAATCAAGGAAGCATCAATTTCAAAATACGTTTCATGGTTTCACCCAAGTCATAACAAAAATTAACATCACAGGATCAACTGATATACCATATTTAGACACCAAGGGTCCCAGGAAATTCACTTCTTGAATCTATATTTCACATTACAAGAGCTTTTCTTAGAGTCGGTGACTTTTCATTAGACTCATAACTTTTCTCTGATGATGCACATGTTCCTACTGAGACACAGAGTAAACAAGGGTGTCGACCACAATGAATACTAAAAAATAATCCATATACTCATGGAAGATCCTATTAATCAAATCCATGAAAACTATAGGATAAATTTTCATAACAAATGTCATAAAAACATACTCATAGTGGTTCTATAAACTTTGAATGTTTTTTCGTAATGTAAGATTCGATAATCATCAACTAATGGTAACCAAACCGAAGGTCGATCATTGAAAACCACTTTGTACCATTCAACTGATCAAATAGATCATCAATCCATTATAATAGTTAATTTTCCTTTAACATAACTCAATTAAATTTCCAATAATTAACACATTAGAAAATAGATCTGTAATCCTTCAGAGTGAATAGAATAGGTGCTTCCTATGGTGAAACAATAAGTCGTATAAAGCCTTTCTCGAGAAGATCTCCCAAATAGGACTTCCACTCTTTCAATTTAGCTGGTTCCATGCTGTTAGAGGTAATTGAAATTGGTCGAGTACCAAGAATAAAGTCAGTGGAGAACTTATATTCCCTTACTAGTGAAAGAAAAGATAAATATATAGGAAATACATTGGGAAACTCTAGGATGAATGGAGGGAGATAAATACTCAAAGCCTCCCACTCTAAGTGAAATGAAAATACTATCATCATTTTCCCAAAAACTGGATATGAAGGTTGAGCTATTCTCAAACAGGGGTCACAATCCCCTTGAAAAATAAGGGATGCACCACTCGGTGTAGTAAAATAGACCCATTGAAGAAAACATTTATTCTGGACTCTATTGGCAATAGGCCAATCCATATCGAAAATGAAATCAATAGATTCATTGTTCAGAACCATAAACCTCCATGCTAGATTGAAATGTCAAAGAGAAAAGACACAATTAGGAGTAAAAATACCCTTTTCTCTTTTCAAACAAATAGGTTTTGTAAAATACATTGCACACGATAAAACCTCAATGGATGATTCAGCAGATTAACAATATGGGTTGAAAAAAGAGGAGTGATATTAACCATTATTGAAAGGAGTAGTCGCTAATGATGATGATATAGTAGTGGTACCTCTCACAGTCATTGGACCCATGTATTATTCCTCTATAGACACTTCCACTACCGGAAGTAGCTTTCTTCTGTATGCATGTGGCTGGAACCCTTTTATACATAAATAATCTGAATTCCCTGCAGTTTCTGAAGAAGATGATGATCTAATTACACTATGTAGAGTATAGATGTGATGGAAGTATCTCTATAAGTTCCCTGAACATTTGAAAAAGATATAGTTATTTGGTGCCTTAGTGAAAACCCTCTTAGAATTTCCTTCATTTCCACACTAATAGAAAGTCAATGAAATTTCTCCTAGATTCATAGGAGTTCTGGAATGATTCTTCCATTGAGAAATTTTGTGAGATTCATCAGCTTCCATTTTCCTTTGAAGTAACCATGACTGCCACTATGAGAAAAAGGAATTCCT
This sequence comes from Viscum album, assembly GCA_963277665.1. Taxonomy (NCBI): domain Eukaryota; kingdom Viridiplantae; phylum Streptophyta; class Magnoliopsida; order Santalales; family Viscaceae; genus Viscum; species Viscum album. The sequence continues at coordinate 294,686,136 of OY728132.1, read as the reverse complement.
ATCAACCATGAAATTCCATCCCGGTCCATCTCAATCATCATCACACTATTCATCACAACAACATAAGTGGCTATATTCAATATGAAAACCTAAGAATCGATATCTGATCAAATCCAAAACTTAAACTTTTGAGTGTTCATCCTATCATTAGATAAAATCCCAAGAGAGAATTGCAGTTGCTTAGCAAAGCAATTTGAATACTTGGTTATAGTTTTTCTTCTTTTTCGAGCATGAAAAACTCCACAGCCTTGGGCAACATCATTCAATATAGATTGAAGTAATCGGTAAAATGTGCCTTGATGTTATTCCAATCTAATCCATAATTATTCCCTTCTGTCACCATCGTGTCCCACCATCTCCTACTCAGTCTCTCTAGTATGAATGTGGAACACTTCACCCTAAACACTTAAAATGTCTTTAATAATTAAAACAATGATTATATCATGCCACACCAGTCCTTAGAATTTTGATGATCATTGGAGCCTTTGAAAACTGATTTCTTATAGCAAAGGAACTATTGAGAATAATTCTAAAGAACGTACCCCTGAGGATCTATAACTAGAGCCTATGAAAACAATTGTCTTATAGGATGTATGATTCTATATGACATTAGCATAAAAAATTTACAATATTAGTAAGTGCTAAAAAATGGAAATGAGGGAAACTATTCCCAATAAATGGAACAACCATGATTTCGATTTTACTCTATCCAAATAGAAATGGGGAAAATACTAAAACTAATCCAAAAGATATATTTCACATACCACCCTGGGAATCTTAAGGTTCATTGCAGTGAGATCTATCTAGACACTCAATCTAAACTACCTCCCAAGTCCTGATAAGATTTCAAAAATGCATAATAAATTCACAAAAAAATATGAACAGCCACCTCTAATACCACGTTGTAAAGAACCATCCTAGGTACCCTGATAACCCGATAATCAAGCTTTCCCTAACATATCCTGAATGGATTTATTGATCCCCATGGGTTGGTGACTAGCATATGGCACCATTCAACATTCAATTGGGAATGAATTTTCTATAATCGATGATGAAGAAAAAAAACATGGAATTTTTCATATCTAAAGAAACACCATTGGGAGAAAAGTACTAAAATACAAGAGGGCATAAAAACACATTGTACTAAACCCATGTACTAAAATGGGAATGAAATACCCATGGTCCCTAAGGACATAACTCACCATTTCCAAAGCACAATCGCTGGATCTACCTATAAGAGCCCCCTTGCTTTTCTTGGACCTGGAATAATAAAGCCTACAAACACCTAAAAGGAAGAAGTAGGGTATGACCCTAGTCCCAGCATAATACCACCAAAGATTCCATAATAGATACCAAATTTATATTCTCCATAGATAAAATTTCAATTTTCAAAATAATCAGGTTAGGAAATTTAAAATAATTTTTAAACAAAACATGCTATATTGATTGAAAACGATGGAAAATACTTTTAAAGAATAGTATTTACATTAAACAAGATGGATTTTTTCTAAAACAATGGATTAAGTAAAATAGTTACATAAAATAGTTTTATTGAATCTAGTAATGGTAGGGAAATCCGTTTTACAACATTGGAATACAATTATATATCATATATAAATAGAAAATCAGCAACATGGTAATATTCCTTGTTGGTACGATAGTATTAACTTGATATAGGATTCCACACTCTCAACGTGATCTCAAATAAATATGTATACCCACGTCCCACAAACATTGGTTAGAGGTGACAAGTCACCCACCAATCAGGGATGTGACCCTCCGCATATATTTTTTAGAACGTTGTAATAGCACCGAGTGTATATAAATAAAAAAACCCACTAAATAATGCTTGCATATTCTCTTACATGATGGGAAATTTTATTAAGACTGCTTAAAATAAAATTAAATCCAATTATTCCATTTAAAAAATCTAATTTTTTCATTTAAAACAAAAATGTGTTTTAATAAAGAAAACAGGTACATTTCACTCTATAAAACTAGTAGGTTTCTATCAAATAATTTTTTGAATTTTTTCCAAGTCTTAAATGCATTAAAATCCAATTACATCATTTTCACAAATTATTTTCCAAAATTAAATACATCAATTTAATTTGATATGATTTACATAAAATACCAAATTTAAATTCAATAATTTAAATGATATGATTTTCAAAAACACACCTCAATTCAAGGTAATTGGGGGTTATCCAAATTTCCATGCCAAAACCATCTCAAATATCCCCATCCACTAGAATCATGTTTATAATAATTTAATTGAATTAATATATGTAAAATTATTTTTTATTCAAAAATTTAAATAAATAAATATATTTAGGGATAATCAATATGGCTGATCAGGATGTAACCATCTATCCTTTTCCAAAAAAACGACACCTGCAACGACACCCGTCAATGAGACAGAAGGTGTGGAAGATCTAAAAAATCTTATTAGAATCAGGATCTATCATCATGGGGGATATATAAATCACATACAAGATGATCAATTGAAATATAAATAGAGGATATAGAGGGAAACATGAAGATTGAGAGAATGCACTTACCCGGAAAACACACCCCAACTGTAACGATGAACCAATGCGAACTGAAAGGATTATAAAGGGTTGAATAGGCATGATATCACCTGGGGAATTAATTAGTTAATGGAAGATGAGTCTATATTATATGTGAAATAAATAACAATCCACACTACCTCTTTAAAAAATACAGTTTTGGTATTACATGACATATAATCCTAATACGCATCGTGAACCCTTTAATTTTTGTAACTGCCGAAAAACAACTCACCTCTACTTAAATTATAATGATTCAAATTAAAAATTGATCATTAAATCCATGAATACATGAAATGTTTAAGCATGATGAGTACCCATCACAACATGAATCCATTCACATATTTCAGTAGGACCATTACACTATGTGTAATCTTGTTACATGGTGTGTAACACTCTATTAGTTTGCATGAAATGTTAATTTCAAGGATAGAATCCAAAAAATCTATAATGTCACCTTTATAATTATACTCCTAATCAAGATCCTCCCTACCCCATCATAGAAAATGGAAAACTAAGACATGGTTTAAGTTATACCTATCATAACGTTAACAAGATGTTACAAATCACATCAATTACATTAATTAATTTAACAATGAACCAATCACATCAATTCCAATAGGTAATTTAATAATTAAGCAATAACAAAAATAGCATTAATTAATTCTTCAATAAACCAATCACATCAATAAAATTGGTTAATTCAATAATTAATTAATCCTTTTTAATTATATCAACACAATAGTCCTCATTAATTAATTCAACAATTAATTAATCCCAACAATCCCATTATTTAATCCAACAAATGAATATTCACATTACTACCATTAATTAATTCATAAATTAATTAATTCCAATAAGTTCACTAATTAATTTGATAATAATCTAGTCACATTACTTCTATTAATTATATCCTCAATTCATTAATCCCATCAATTCCATTATTTAATTAAACAATTAAATAATAAAATTAATTCAATTAATTAAATCGTAAATTAATTAATCCATTGAATACCATTATTTAGATTAATAATTAAATAATCACATTAATTCAATTATTTAATTCGTCAATTAATTAATCTCATCAATCCCATTATTTAATTCAATAATAAAATAATAACATTACATCAATTAATTAATTTATCAGATAATTAATCCCACTAATCCCATTTAATAATTCAAACATTAAATAATCAAATTGCTTCAATTAATTAATTCAACAGTTAATGATCTAAATAATTTCCATTAATTAAATACCATAATGAGTTAATTATATTCAACCCCCTCAATTACTTCACCAATTTATTTTTTCACATTAATTCCATTTATTAATTCCATAATCAATTAATCGCATCTAATCCCTTTAATTAATTCGACAATTAATTCATCACGTAAATTCTATTAATTAATTCAATCAACTAAATAATTAAATTAAATTCCTTGAATTAATTCATCAATTATTTTCTTCACATCAATTCAATTAATTAATTCCATAATTAATTTATAACAGTTAATATATTAAATTAATTAACCAATTAATTGGTTCTGTCAATTCCATTAATAAATTCAATCAATTAATTAATCACATTCAATTACATCACTTAATTCACCAATTAATTGTTCACTTAAATTGTATTAATTAATTCCATAATTAATAAATAAAATTCAAAATCACATAAATTCAAATAATTAATTCATCAATAAATTATTCCAACTCAATCAATTCTATATCGTAATTAATTCGTCAATTAATTTTTCCATCTCAATTAATTCAATATCCCTAATTAATTCATTAAAAAAAATTACAACACCTTCAGTTCAATGTCCCGAACTAATTCATCAATTAATTATTCTAACTCAATTAATTCAATATCGCAAATTAATTCATCAATTTATTTTTCAATCTCTCAATTTGATTTCCCCACTTAATAAATCAATTAATTATTCCATCTCGCAATTCAATATTTCAATAATAACCTCCATTATTAATTAAATATATATAACAATCTCTATATCTCATAGTTAATTCAATAGTTAATTATTAAGAAACTAAAATCCCAATATCCCTATTTTCAATATTTCTTTCTATAAATTAATTCAACAAAATAAATAATTTTATCCAGAACACAATTTTCAAACATCTAATAGAAATTCTATAATTAGATACACATAATTGACTTTAAGACATTTGGATTTGATTTCTAGATCACCTACATCATGGTTGACAAGGAACACTCACCAACATATATCACCAAATTGACCATAATCAATAAAGAATGTGGCAAAGAACTGGGTTTAGGTCCGAATACTAAATAAAAAATCAAATAAATAAAGATCTAATACATTTAGATCTAGATCGAGAACCAACAACGGATAAAAATCCCTTTTTTATCCGGGAAGAGTATCAGTAAAATGATAGATCTAATCAGGAATGGACCACATACCCAATATAGTTTAGATCTTCAATCTACCCTTTGTTTCGCCATGAATGTAGATCGTGAGCATTAAGAATTCGTCTGAGTGCCTCCATAATCAAGCTAAAATGTTTTGGGTTGATCTAGGGCTGAATAGGGGTTAATATTGGGGTTCGAGAATTTTAAAACAAATTTTACAAGAAAAATATGATTCAATACATATGGAAAATATATATTAGTCATATAGTTAATTAAGATCATGATAAAAGTAATTCTACGGTGATTTAAGTATCAACCTATGTTCTATAGAACATGATCTATCGAGGTAGATCTAATGATTTATTATACCTAGTAAATCATGCATATAATTACATAGTAATGAAAATAAATGTATGAAAGACTCATGATAATAATGGTTTCCAATATCACAGGGTATAATCTCTCTTGGTTGACATGTTCGGGACATGGGAGGATATTAACGTTGGGATTTGAGTTCCATACGCTTCAGTGATGGATGAATCACATATGCCATGATATGAATATGAATTGATATTTCTAGGATATATATTATAGTAGGGAGATATCAATTATATCTAGGAGCCACACAAGTGAAGTAGTCAGAAGTATCTGATTATACTATGGGAAGTACAAAAGATATGTACTTGGTAAGCTATGAAGAAATGATACTAGTTTTAGGGGACATGAACTATTGTTCTTTAGATTAGATTTGTCTAATATCACAGTTAGGCTAATTTTGTGAGTGAGAAAAGATTATATAGGAATTTGGGAATCCATACCAACAAATATTAAGTATGTTACAGCTTCTAAGGTAGCGAAGAATAAGGTATTTAATGAAACAATTTATACTAGTTCATAGAATCACAGGTAGTTAGTAATGTGTTATCATAATGATTATTATGATATTATCACTAACTAAGATGTGATGTTGTGATTTTGGACAGAATGAGATATAATATGGGTTAACATCTCATGAGATGTATTACTCAAGGAGATGATACCACATATAGCAAAATAGCCACATGGAGGAAAAGTGGCAGACCCAATAACTAAAGCCTTTACTCAGTAAAAACATGATTTTTATCATGTGAGTAGCTTATGTGTATGGTTATAATGATGGATCTAATGAAAGTAGAAGTGTCAAAATAGTGGGTTCCCTAGACCCTACTATGTCTTAATTTTGATTATAATATCAGGTATATAGTTATCTATTCATGAAATCTACATACCATTATAGTATAGACTTTTCTGCATCCACTATTGAAATAATAATGTCTGTAGATTAATTTTAGTAAAAAAAAGTTACAGTAGAATCTTGAGATATAACGTGAACCTTGAGAAACTATGACAGTAATCATAAATAATGGTTCTATAGTATAGATAAACTTACTTGGCTGGTTAAAGTAGATGTCTGACTACTAGGTGTGAGAGGCTCATAATAATTCAGACTTATTCTCATGTAGTTCGCACTTGGCGATCTCTGGTGGTGAGGTGATTAAGAAAAAGCCTCTAAGGGGACCATCAATTGTTTTTAGTGCCATTCGTTATTCCTATCTACATAAATGTGTATTGGTCTTCTTACTTGAGATCTTTAACAGTGTGTGCTATTTGATTGCATACTTTTTTGCAAGTTAAAAACTATGCTATTGTGATCTTGGTGAGTTAACATGTTTTGGGTGCATCATTGGTGGTATGACATTGGTTGAATGGTCTAGAAAGGATTTGTTTCTTCCATGTTAAAGAAGTTGTATATCTCATGTCTAGTTGATCAGGATGATGTTATCTTCATCAGTATTTTGTCAATACAGTAGAAATATAAATCCATCCAGAAGGATCCAAACATATTAAATAAAAAAGGCGATTACACAATTTTCCATGTGTCATTATGATATATTTAAAGATAAAGAGATTATAGTACATGGTACATGTTCGTAGGTGGGTTGTCGTTTCGACGAAAATCCTTATCTTTTTAGGGGTATTGATGGGTTACTAGACTCCTCTCATGGGTTGTTGATTATATTCACTACTATCGAGAATAGGGCATAGAGGGTCACACACAATAACATATTCAATAATCCACCATATTTTGTTGATTTTGTATATTGGACAAGGTGGGCCCCACTATGGGGCTGGATTGTTGTCCATGGTATCGATCTCCAAATAAATAGGAAAATTTAGTATTATTCATGTTATGAATAATTGTATTGAATTTATTTTATGCATTTACATGTTATGTAAATATGATAAAATATTAATTGAATGAATTTTATTTTAATATTGAAGTGTTGATTAATATTTAACAAGATTCCGAGTTTATCTACACGACTTGGGTTTACCACGTAATATATTTTAAAATATATTATAGGCATGTGATAAAATAATAAATAAAATTGATGTAGTTTTGTTTGCCACACTTATTTATTCAGTGTATGTTTAATATACGGGGTCCTGAGAACCCTACAAGGTATTTAAAACTCCACTATTAATAGAGAGAGGTTATTTCCCAATGTAATATTCATTCATTTTGAAGGAGAGCCTCCCTATCCTCCTGATTTATAGAGAGAGTATCTCCCTCTCAAGAGTTGATCCAGTAACGCCTTCAAGAATCAAAGGATGTAGATCACTTTGATCATCGGGACATTGATGATATCATCAGATCTCCACACTAGCACCCAAAATTCAATGGTCGGTGCTCTCGTAGATTTTCGATGCATGTGTGAATGATCTAGAGAGATCATAATATGGACCCTTCAGTTAATGATCATCGATGGTGAATTTATGCCAACCACGCATTCAAAACTATAAAGGAATTTTTATAGTTTTTTATTTTTCTGCTATTTTAATTTATGTATGATCTTCAGACCATAACTGGGCTCAGATCATTGGTGACGACAAGTTCAGTCATTCGATCAATAAAAATCTTAATTTCCCCATCCCACCAACTTTTTCTGCGGGCACCGGTACCATCAATTGGTATCCGAGTGATCATGTAGATTTTTTGAGGTAATGAAAATTAATTATAATAAAATTAGAAAAAGGGTTTGAATCAGGTCCCAATGGTTCATAATGCACGCTGATCTGAATTCTAACGGTCGTGTTATGGGCCTTTAAAATTCTTGATATGGATGACGTTTTCTATTTGATATCAGGTATAAAAAAATGTCACTGGTTATTTCTGATCCAGGAGATCCAGTGATTATCTAAACGATTTCAGTTCATCGGAAATAATATATATTATGTGCAAATTATAATTTTACAATTTTATAATTTTCATAATAACATTATTATTATTATCATAATTATATTATTATTATTAATTTATAATATTATTACTATAATAGTAAATTATTATATTGTTATAATAGATTTATTATTATTATTATAAGGTTAATTTTATAGCCCTTTGAATCATTCAGGGGTGTTTTTTCTTCACCCATGTGGAATAATTTCCACAATTACAGACAGTGAAAAAAAGTAAAAGGGAAAGTGGAAGTTCAATAAAGTCAAAAAATTGTTAAAAAAGATGGCCCAGGCCGGCTGCCTTGAAGAAAACCTCCAACGCATCTACCTATTGGCCTTCTCTTCCTCCAACGCATCCTGGAGGCGCGCTCGGTCCTTCTCCTTGGTCTGCCTGCACAACCCAGCATTGTCTGACTGCCACGTACTAGTCCCGTGACCCTGTTTTGGGAAGATATGAGGTCGCCACACCTCCAGCCCTGCACTGCGGAAACAAATCTGAGATGCTCCCCCACTACGGAACTCCTCTGGTTGGCACCGTCATACAGTAGCTGCCTATTCTGTCTCCACCACAACACACCACCTCACCGGGCTGCCGAGCCTCCAGCCCTGCATGAGTTTTTTAGGGCGCTAGTTAATTTATTTATTATATTTTATTTATTTAATTTGTAAATTAAATTAAATTAATTTATATATTAAATTTGGTTTAAGATAGTAAATATTAATGCCCATAAACAAAATTTAATTAAATTTTGGAATTAAAATAAATAAATAATTATTTTAATTTGTCGCATTGCAATTAAATTATTTAATGAACCAAAGAATAATAAATTTTTTGAATTAATTAATTCATTTAACTTAATTAATTAACCCTAATACATATATAATGGAATTTATTTGTTATCTTGCAATATTTTACTCACCTACTAGTCATGATCACTGACCATGTATGTTTGATTTTATTTAATTAACAATTTTAATTGTGTGCATTGTTTCTAATTAAATAAATGGAATTTGTGCATCATATTTTTTTTTGTTAAAATGTATAATGGTATGCACACCCAATTACACCTGATTTACTTTTACATCCCTAGTCCTCCTCGACTACATGTCATTATTTTTGTATATTGAATGGAGACGGTGTACGACATGGACCCCACCATGATGTGGTGGTGTACGTTGACAAAGATGATGCAAGACATGATATGAACCCCCCACCCCAATATGAGGGGATACTCTAGAAGTGAAGAGAACATACATGATGGGGTGAGCTGCATCAAGAGTCATGTTACAACTCATGTATGATACCCCTAGGTTGTTCTAGATTATCAAGACCAGTCATGTAGTAGTTTACCTATATGTATTTATTAATTATTTTATGTATTTTCATAAAAATGGGAAAAATATATTAAATAATAAATAATAAATTGCATAATGAAGCGACGTATGTTTTCCTATTAATTTTTAGTTGTGAGCACGACAATATAAATTAACATGATTAATTGAAATGGATTACATTCATTAAGAAAAATAGAACCATAAATGTAATATTAATTCTTAACTGCCTTCCATCATTAAAATTTTAACAAAACCAGTTGTTTGAGGTGCTGATCATGCCATTTCTAAGGGTTCCTCTTACTACCGAGGATTTTTTATGAGAGTGACGGGTCGACATAACTAAAGTTACAGGGAGGATTATGCATAGCTAACATGCTATCATTTTAGAGTAAATAATTGAGTAAATCAATTAATGATTTTAGAATATAGGAGTTCACTCAATAGATCAAGGAACCCCGAGTTAATGTGGTTGGACACCCAAAATCCTATCTTAAACCCTACAAGTACTGGCGTAGACAAATCCTGTAGACTATGAGGGGAGGTTCATGTTTCATTTCCACTAGAATACCCCAAGACACGGAGTACTCTGATTATAACATAGACGGTTACTTGAATTTATTAAAATAATGGGTGAAATTTAATAATATAATTAATTGGTAATGTCTAATTTGGTAATAAATATATAATTACAAATTTGCAAAATTTTATTTGTATAAAATTGAAAATAATACAACATGATAAACTTTTCTAAATAAGAGACAATGTTAAAGTCCAAAATAGAATGAATTTACAATTGTAGTACATGTACTTGTGCGTTATTCTACCACATCAGAAATTCAAGGTTCGATGTCCCTATACATATCAAGTCAGTTCAGGATGTGAGGGTGTTAAAATTATTACAAGATACCCATGGATTAAGCACAACATGGTTATTTCATAATGATATCATCAAAAAATGATGTTTGTTGTATATGCAACATTGGATTTGGATGATTACACATGCATTATCATCTCCTATATGTTTACAAGAGGAATGTTAAGAACAATATGTGGATAATAAATTAAACTGGGTTTTGTGTAAATATGAAAGAAATTTTTGGGAATTTTTAAGGCATCTCACTGTTACACCTGATTACTCTAGTTTCTTTTAAGTCACAAATTGAACAGGATGGAGTAATAACTTGATTTCCTTTTAGGTAAGGATCTCTAAGAATTAGTAATATATAGGTATGTTCCATCTTTGATTCTTATGGTGACTATATTAGAAGTGAAGGTGAAAAGGCCAATGGTAAGTTATTCCAAAAGGCACCTTCATAAGGTCCTTCAATGAAAAGAGGTTGGTTATTAAACAAGATTTTATTTTCATCACATAACCCGAAATAAATATAGGGAAGTTTAATACACAATGAAATGAATTGAATAAGAAAGAACACACTTCTTCATCAGGGTATATTCATCAGATAAAAGTATTGTTTCAGACATTCTTCTTGGGTATTAAACACAATATTCCTTTCACATATGTGTATTGAATTAATGTAACCATGAATGTATAGAAACATTAAAATAAGTGAAGTTACTTCTCCAAGAATCTGATAAAGGTTGATTACTATGTAAATGGTGAGAATCACATAACTTATATATGATATGTGATTGAGTCTAGTTGAACAAGATGTTGATTATAACTAAAACAATTTTCTCCTATTCCCTTTAGACATAATGAGACATTGTTCCACGTTCATAAATTAATTTCATTTGTGGTGTATAATACTCAACAAATTGTTCTGTGTTGCATTAATCATAGGCAATAAGTCATGAATTTACAAATTTAAGAATTTTACCCAGTTGTTGCATAATAATTCATTGTAAAAATACTCATATTGGGAATCAATAAAATAGCCATTATGTTATTTGGGCTCAGTATATATTAATGGTTTTAAATCATATTGATGTATCTTGTTTGGAAAAAGATACACTTAGAAATAAATGGATTCCACAATGATTTTAGAAAATGTCCATCTTGAGAGCGTAAAATATTCCAAGGGAAATACAATGGTAATGTTACTTTATAAGATTCATTTATGTTATTATGGAATGATATAGTGAAGTATAAGCATGATTAGAAGATTAGAATTGATTCGGAATGACATGCATAGGAATATCTTGACCAAGCATTCATCTATCATGATAATGTAGTTTTGAGTTATCCTTAATGAACATTAGCTTATTTACATCATGACATTGATGCTAATGAGGAGGATCTATGATGGGTATTACATGATTACATTGATAAAAAATTGTAGTGTGGAGAAATTCCTAAAGGAATCATTTATAAATCAATGTTATGATGTAAGTTGTATCAATGTTACAACTTGTAGAAACATCCATTATATTTCGAGACATACTTTTCAAATAACAGAGAAATCCCATAAATTAAATTATAATTACTGAAATTATAAATGGATATCACACGATTCATTGTATAATGATAACAAATTATGTCACAAGACATGTGTTTCAATGAAAAGGGGCTTTTAGGATATAAAAAAACCTACATCATGAAAAACAAAAATTGGATCTAAAGTAATAATCCTAAAATTTTCATAGGATATTACATAAATACCTAAGACAGATAAGTGTTAGTCAATTGATAGACTTCCTTTCTATAAAAAGGGTGCACATCTTTACTTGAGAGAGTGGGAGAATGATTTACATGGGACTTTTAAATGCTCTAGCTGCACAAATGAATACTATAGGAACAATTTTATCATGTTCATATGGAATAGTAATGTTCTAATGACACATATGACATAGGATGGTTAAAGCCATATGATGGTTTTATTTTTATCGTGGATGATGAAAAATCATTCATTCTGAATAATATTTCCTACAAGTAAGAATCACATGGGAATAATCAAAGAATGGAAATACCAATAAAAATTCAATAGAATATTCCATGTATCAATGTGAAAAGGGGATTATAAATTGAATACTATGGTGGGTATTTAAGGGAGAAGGTTCATGCGTAGTACAAGTGAAGTAACAATAATTCTCGATTGGTTTTTTGAATTTGGTATGCCTAAATCTAATATAATTTTACTTTTCATAACTAACATTTAAGATCATTTAATTTGACAATGAATTTCAAGATCATATTTTGTGGAAGGTGTCTATACAACACAACCAAAAAGGGATTATGACACCATTGGATGCCAGAAGGGGTTGAAAGGTACTAAAAATTAATTTATTTCTATAGTAATAAAAAAGATCGTAGAATATCCATATGGAATTAATTATTTACATGTGTCTATTATATGTTAGTGGTAAGCCATAGTTTTCCAAGAGAAATATGTTTTGAAACATATGGATGATAAATATTGGTCCTACAGTTATTTAATTCCCTGATAAAAGTAATTATACAGTGATTTACATAATGTAAAAACCTATGTTCTATGGAATATGATATATAGAGGTTGTTATAGTGGGTTCCTAGACAAATTAAATCATACATATAGGGACTTGGTATTAAAAATACATGTTTGAACAATTCAAGTTGAGAATTTTTTTTAATGTCACATGGTTTAATCTCTCTTGTTTGACATTTTTGGGACATGTGAAGAGATTAATGTTAAGAGATTAGTTTCATATGATTTAGTGATGGATCAATAAAATATTCCATGAAATGTATACAAATTGATGTTTTTAGTATATTTATTATTGTAGGAAAATAACAATTATATCAAAGAACACAACTACTGAAGCAGTCAGAACTATCTGATTGTAATTGGTCAAGTGAAAAAATATGTACATGGAAAGCTGAGAATAAATGATAATAGTTTTGGGGGACATAAACTAGTCTTTATTAAATTATATTGATCCAATATCACAATTATGATATGATCGTCAGTGAAGAATGTTCCTTCAAAAATGTGGTATCTATACCTACAAATACATAGTATTTTTCAGATTCTAAGGCAGCTATGAAGAAGTTATTAAATGAAATGATTTGTACCAGTTCTCGGAATCACAAATAGTAAGTAAATTATTATCACAATGGAAATTATGATATTCTAAAAAGTCAGAATGTGATTTTATGATTATGGACAGAAATAGATATACCTGGGGATATAATCTCTTGATACATTTTACTCAGGGAGACGAGGTTGCATCTTTTATAATAGTCGTGTGTCATAAACATGGAAAACCCATCATTTAAATTTGTTACTCAGAAAAAAAAGATTTTTATCGTGTGAGTAGAGAACATGTATTGTTAAATTTTGGCTCTAGTGAAAGTGTATGTGTTAAAATAGTGGGTTCCCTAGACCCATCTATGTAATCAGTATTATTACCACATCGTAAATATAGTTAGATATGCACAATATCTACCTACCATTATAGTGTAGACTTTTCTACATCCACTAATAAAATGGTAATTTTCATAGAATATTTTTTTTATCGAATGGTTATAGAAGATCCAATGATATAATGAGAACATTTAGATACTATGGCATTAATCTTAAACAACGGTTCTATGGTCTAGATTAAGATAAATATCTTGATAGAGTACATGTATGACTATCTGGTGTTGGGGTTCATAATAATTGGGACTTCTTCTCATGAAGTTCGCACATGGTGATCTCTAGTAGTGAAATCAAGAGGATAAAACCCCTAATAAAAACACTACATGTTTGGGGTTTCATTTTTTGATCATATCTATAGAAATATGTATTTTTCTCCTTACATGAGATCATTACCAACGTGTTCCATATGATTTCATACTTTGATGCATGAAAAAAACCATGGTATTTAAATCATGGTGAGGTAGCTTGTTTTGGGTGCATCATTGATGGTATGACATTGGTTAAATGGTCAACAAAGGATTTGTTTCTTCCATGTTATGGATGATTTATATCTTAGCATGTTTGATTGGGATGGTTCTACCATAATCAGTCTTTGGATAAAGTAGTCGGAAGGTAAATCCATTTGTATAGATCAACAAATAAAAAATAAATAAAATTGCAATGATACAGGTGTGAATCCTACTTTATGAGACATTTGAAGTTAAAGATATTATAGTACCCATCATGTGTCTGTATATTGGATGACATTCCTATGAAAACATTATCTATTTAGGGGCAATAATGGGTTTCTATACTCTACTCATTTTTTATGGATTGTATTCACTGATATACATATAAGGTCCTAGAGTTCCACAAACAATAGCTTATTCATGAATATGAATGATTCAGTTGAATTGGTATATTGGACATAGTGGGCCCCACCACGAGGTATAAGTGTTTTCCAAGGTATTGATTTCCAAATGAATAAAAAAATCCATTATTATTTATGTTATAAATGTTTGGATTGAATTTATTTAATGTATTTACAAGTTATGTGAATATCAAAAAATGTTAATCGTATGAATGTTATTTTAATATTCAAGTTTCGTTTAATATTTAACAGGATTCCGAGTTGACCTATATGACTCAGGTTTATCATGTACTATATTTTTAAATATATTACAACCATTTGATAAAATTATAAATAATATTTTTTCATTTTAGTTCATCATAATTATTTATTTATTGGATGTTTAATATACGGGTGTCGGGGAACCATACCAGGTATTTTGAAACACTAGTATTAATAGAGAGAGAGAGGCTCTCTCCCAAATTACTATTAATTCTTTTAGAATGAGAGACTCTCTCTCCTCATTATTTCTAAAGATATGGTCTCTCCCTCTCAAGTTGTGACCCACAAAAACCTTAATGAATCTATGAGAGAGGATCATGGTGATCATCGAGATGTCGATGATATCGTCAGATCATGGCTCTAGCACCCAGAATTAGATGACCTGAACTCCCATGGATTTTTGAACCATGTGTGCACAATAAAGAGGGGTCCTGTTATAGATCCTTCAAGAAATGATCATCGACGATAAGTTTCTTTCGACCGTGCCTTCTAATATTTAATGGTATGTTTACCGTTTTTTTCTATGTTATTTTAATTTATGAAACATCCTCATACCACACCATGGCTCAGATTGTTAGAGAGTATATGTTCAATCATCCCATAGATGAAAATTTTAAAATCCTCAGACCACGAGCTTCTACTGCAGGACCTAGTACCTTCATAATGCTCACCAATGAGTTTCCCCAAATTGATCATAATCAATCAATAACACATTAAATAAATGGATTTAAATTTGAATCCTAAATCCATAATTAATTGGATCAATATCTAAAACACCAATATCTATATATAGATCAAAAAATGGTAAACATATATCTTTTATTTGGGAAGAGGAGGGGAGATATAGAGATCTAATCCAAAGGAACCACTTACCCAGGATAATGGAGACAACCGTTCAATTCTGCAAGAACAAAGATAATGAAACTTATGATTTCTTCTATGTTCCTCAAAAAACAATATAGAATCCTTATCGTTGGGATAGTGTGGATTATGGGTTAATATGGGGGTTCATAAATTTAAAAGTCATTTTCATGATAACTAAAAACCCGCTCAGGGTTTTCTGGGCTGAGCCAAATTGTTTCCCCCAACCATATGCCTTATTCATGCACCTCTTATAGGGGGTTCACAATTTATATAAAAATAGAACACAATTTGAGACATCGAGCACTATCTAGATGAATTATCACTATTGGGGTTTGCACGATTAGCTGAGTTGAACTACATGGTTTGGTTAAACCGTGTTCCCAACATGAACTCACCCATTTCCTACTTGAAATTCCAATCATCCACCCATACACACCCCACAGTAAAACCCAAATGGGATTTATTCAATAAAATTATAAAATGTACCAATAAATGATCTGAAGACTTATCCAAAAAATAGTTGGTTCTTACATCCTAGAATAGATGAGTTGAAAAATATAAAATGTGGATTTGGTAGTGGATATCTCACAGGAGTTTAATGATTCTTTAAAACAATAATAGAGGAATGATTTTTCAAAAATATAGAGTAGTGAATGATGATACACTAGAAGGTCATAAATTTAATCATACTACGAATCATGGGTGATGATATGAAAATGATTAAAAATTAGTGTATGTACATTTACAACTCCATGAATTATTCAATGATAATGAATATAAATACTATACACTAATAAATTGAAGTCATAAAAAGCTATATGATGTAGAATATTAAAATGTTTTTCATGATAAAAAATATAATACTAAGATTTTTTATATAAAAAAGTGGAATATAAATTATTAAGATAAATAAATTGAAGGTGTAGTATATGTATACCAATGGAAGAAAATCTATGTGTTCCAAGGTTGTTTAATAATGTAAATAATTCAGAGGTTTGTAGTAATAATAAAACAATGGTAGATTCAGAAGGGGCTACTTTTATTATTAAAATGTTTGTTAATTGTATGAATTGACTACATTCTGATGTTTCTATGGAAGACATGTAGTGATAAAGAAGATTTAGTACCTAGTCCTAGTAGAAATTAATTATTAATTTGATGTTATTTTTGACAAGTAATATTTTTAATGATTTAATATACTATTTACTTGATGATTTTATAATATTTCATGATTGTGTTCAAGATATAGTTTTTTAGAGTTTCATGTTTAAATAAAATAAAATTACTAAACATATTAAGAATGGCTGATCATATGAAAGAGTTTGATCTCATTAAAATTATTCATTAGTTAACCCACTTAGGCCACACAAGGGATGGTAGTAATTCTAGTATAACACACATTTCAATTATTTAATAATCTAGGGGATAAATACAAGAGAAAAAAGGCATATCAGAAAAATTGGAGGCCATAGCCTAATATAACTATATAAACATAGACTCACACAAATAAACGATATAATGTATATATATAACAAAACTAAAACATCTAGAGTATATTCAATGCATGTTACAACCTCAAAAAAATAGCTTAATATGAATTAAGGTAAAATACAATTATAATGTGGGGAAACATAGTCATGAAAATAAATGATGTCCCAAACTAAAAAAACTAGGATAAGAGAAAAGTGGTAGAGATATCAAAAAAAAATCTATGAGTTTGGTCATCAAGAACAATAAAAACATATAAAATCATATATTATCTAATGATACCTGGTCTACCATTATCAAAATAAATTTATATATCATTATCATAAATAATTTCATATGTGCAAAAATCATATATAGGGGACAATGTAAATATACTTTATACAATTCCGCAAAAATGAATAGGAAAGAAAAAAAATTCAACCCTACCCATAAATCAATGAGGGATAAGAATAAAAATATTAGATATTCTAATATAAAAATACGATTTGAAATAAAAGTTTAATCTCATTCTTTTCAAGTAGATAAGAATTATATGAATACATATAGATATGAAGATCTCAACTCTTATTCCAAGAACCATGAATAACATTACATTAAATGGAGTATAGGATCTAATGATCACCATTATACACTACATATAAGGGATTACAATATCTAATTGAGGACCAACTCCCCATAGGCGTTTAATGAAGATATATTACCACTATTTATATAGAGGCCCTAAGCCCTCTTTAATGTGCGGGAGTGCCGAAACATCCTATATGAAGGGTATAGGGATGCTATGCCATAATACATATTGGGGTACCGACCCCAAAATAACCCATATGAACATACTTGGTCTATTAGATGTAGTAGTTGTAACTAAAAGAAGATCCTCTATCAGATACCATATGTCATATCTGAGATGCTACAAAATAGAAAACATCAAGTCCTACCCTGTGTTTTATTAGGAATGTCATAGACGTAGGACCTAATATGAGTCCCCAATATCCTGATATTAATGATTGATGGTTATATAAAATTTAAATTGTGTTTTTATTGTTTCAAATTTTTTGTAATGTCATTTTAGTATCTCAGTGCATTCTTTCCTAGATAAGGCTTGACCAATAATGTGTCTAGACATAGTATTCCGCTAAAGGATCATGATTTATGTGATCACCTGATGACCTAGGAATTTGATCTATGCATTTAAATCAGTAACCCATGTATTATAACATCATCTTCAGGGATGGAACACTATGTTTAATATTTAACATGAGTTTAAACATTATACAATAGAATAATTTCTAAATCAAGATCTATATTCCGCCGAAATACCTAGTGTGTATTCTAGTTTTTCATAGACAATAAGGTATGTTATATCAGTCCTAAAAAATTAAATAGATCTTCTAAACACAACCTTTATACTACAATTGACATTCCCAAATATTCCAAAATCAAAAAACGGATACTTTGATTATGGATTTTTTTCACCAAGTGGCTGGAAAATGGGATTCAGATCTCTTGAGCATGGTATGTCCCACCATCCATCGCCAAAACAAAGTCTAAAACCTGAAACCAACATCATTGATTCATCATTACTCCTTGATAAATTAGTATATAATCTATCCCAAGATATTTCTTAAGACTTTCAGGGTTATGGAGTTCCAATTGTTCTCAATAAGATTTGTTAATTTGGATCCAAAACCCTATAGTCCAATGAAAAAATTCAAATGATAAGGGTAGGTAGGGGGAAGAAATTATGATTATCATTGGAAAAATTGTTATTAGATAATATACATAACCATATAAAATAATGGGAGTGGAACATGGGAAAAATAGTCAATTATTCTCAATAACATTTATTACATTATTAGATCACATGATGAATGAAAATATTGTTATTAGGTAGATATATGTTCCATCATTAACAATAAAAAACACAGGGATAGAAATCCATCAAATAATGAGCCCTACCTCAATAATAGTTTGATCATTTGTGAGGAATATATTTTTATGTGATGTCATTAATGATTCTACTATGTTTACATTTATCCCTAAAATATCTGTAATTACTTAATGTCGATCCATGATCTAAATCTCATAAATTCCATAAGTGGAACTCTCATTCATCCTCTCTATTCTCTATGGTTTATGTAGAAAAACCAAGAAATTTTTCATATCAATTTAATTGTAAAGGGGATTCACTTAGTATAGAAGATTTTTTTTATAAATAAATTGTATTTTACTTTATTTAACGCACCTTCCAATGGTTTAATTCAACAAAATTTTCTATTTGACCAAAAATATGTAAAACCTATGGAAAAAACATATCCATAAAAAACCTCTATCTTGAATATTCTATATGAGACTCTGATCAGTCATGAAAACTATTTATTATGATAATATATGCATGTATTATTTTATATATTTAATATTTATTAATATATTAATTCCAGGTTCCTTTGACACACAAAAATGTGGAATTCTTATTGAAAATATAAAGATATATATAGGAATATTCAATGGATCATATTATGAATACATTATTTTTCCACAAAATATCAATACCAGAGTACAACGTTGAGAATAAAATAATCAAGGATAGGTAGTATCTTACATGTATTTATTGAATTATTAGTTTGGCCATTATTTTTCAAATACCAGTATATAAATTTATTGGTATGTAGAGCGAGTTATCTATATTTCAGTGATAGATTTTTAGATCGATAATGATGTTAAATTCTATCCCAAATATTTTTCTCTTGTCGATGTTCACGGATGTTTGAGGGATTCATCATTTAATTTTCATGAAGGAGGTTCATGAAAAAATACATGTGATCCCAGATGAAATTTAGGGTGAAATAAAATTTCAATTCATGTAGTTCATGGATATTTTTTGAAGAAAAGTGGATTGAGTATAAACAATTCCTCATTTCTACCAAGAGTGGGAATATGATTTTTGAGGCATATCATATTCACTTAAGTAATATTATGGATACAAATTTTTAGAGTATATTATTACTTAATATTCAATAATGTTACAAATGGGTTTCATAAATTAAATATTTTATTTCTAAATTATACATTAAATATTATATATATTTTTTCAAAAATTATTATTTCATTCTTATATTGTGATAATACAATAATAGTAACACTTTTAGCAAAAACTCAAAAAAATTATTGTACAACTAATAATAAACGCCTCAAATATTAAAAAAAATTAAATTTAAGGATATTTGACATGATGAATTCAATATTGATGATCGTTTTACGAAACATGAAATCAAATATTTATAGATTTACCTTTTAAAATAAAATTAAATATTCAAAGAAAAAATTCTAGTATTCAAAAATTCCCTTTTAAGATATTACATATTCTTCATCATAATTTTTATGAATTTATAATATTTTTCATTCTCTTTTATTTACTATTGGATTAATTTATCTTATAATTTTGTTATTGTTATCAATATAATGTATGAAGTCTCATTTCAATTTAGTGTTACATGTTAAATAATATATAGATACAATTTTTATTTAAAGGAAAATATATTCTAAAATATTATGATATTACATTATCCACCATTTAAATAAATTACATCCTTATAAATTTTTTAACACATTATAATAAAATTTTATAAGGGATCCATAATAAACATAATATTGTTTAAAATTTATATATATATCCCACTATCATAGATACTATGAGACTCATCAATTCTGGTATAATCAGATTGTTTTGATATTATTTTAAATATTTTAACAATTATTAGGAAATATAATTCCTTATTTAGTTAGAATATTTTATAGGAAAAACATTTCCATAGCATTTTCTTTGTGATGACATTTACAAAAAACACATTGAAACAAAAATTTTAATGATATTATCCAAGAAAATATGAGTAAATGATTTTATGATTGTGAGAACTCAAACCTATGATGTCTTCCCCAATGATACATTCATTTAAACCTATGATACTTCTATTTTAACAATAATATAATTTAATCAACCTATTAAACATTCTTTTAAACTAAGGGTGCCTTATTCATATTCCAATATGAATATCTATCATACCATAATAATGTTCTCAAATCCATAATTAGGTTTTGTAAACATGATGAGATCGACCAAATCATATCCACATACAGTGTCCATCCATGTTGGAAGTCCCAAGACTACACATATTACCCTGGGTGAAGATTAATTTGATACCCAACTACAATATTTATGTAGGATTACCCTTAGGTGAATCCATGACATCCCAACATCCACTTTAATGTATCCATACAGTGATGTAATTTCAAAGAAGTCCCCATACTCAAAATGATACAAACATTATTGGATGATATCCTATACATAGAATTATATATTTTACTTGAAATAAAAGATTATAGTTATTCTATTTCATCTTAACAAAAAATACAAGAAACCAATCATATACAATAAATGAACCCTATTATGAAAAAAATATGGAATCCTAGATCAAAATACGTCAGTCTTATGATAATCACTCTTTCATTAAAAAAATTATTTTATAAAAACATAGATATCCCAAGATAAAAATATCCCTATTTTTTATAATTTATAAAAGTTCAATCTTATATCTCATAGATATATAAAAAATCATAGTATTGGAATCTTTCGTGTCATTTTGGATCAGTTTCATATGAAAATGATTTATCAAACTATTAAAATTATTTCTGTTATTTAACCATACTAGGCTCCCTTATAGACTTTTGAAAATTTATATTCAACTTCCTATACTAAGGAAAGGATACACCAGAAAGGGAGAGATCATGAAATCATGAGGGGAAAGCATATTAAAATTAAATAAATAGTCAAACCAAAATCATATGTGAACAATTTTGAGGGAATACATATCTTATTAAAAAGGACATTTAGTGATAAGATTTATCCATTTTCATGGAAGAATCTCAAGTAATATAAAATGAACAATTATATACCATAGACAAGTGTGCAAAAGAATGAGATAATAATCCTGTTCTAGGGATAATAATAATTGGAATATAACATAGAATTGTACTATACGTAATGAAAATATAATATCATATTTTTTTTGGAAAACCTAAGAATATGAAATTGAAAAAAATTTGAACAGGGAAAATTAAACACTTCATATTGTGAATAAAATATTCATGCTTCATGTTGTGAATAGAAAAATGTTAAATGTTCTTGTTGTCAATAAAAAATATTCTAAAAAATTTATGATTGAAAACAATTTCCATTACTACATGTTGTTCATAATGATTATTACAATGCTTCTTTTTGGGAAAAAATAAAATTACCTTTATATGAAATGTAAAAAATAAAACAAATTTCCATTATCAACATCGTTATCATATATGATATAAAACTATAAACAATCCATTATAGGAATTTAACCGTCCCAAACCACCTTAGAACATTATCATACCTAGTCCATCAAAAATGAAAGCAAAATATAATTGTGATACAATATTATAAAATTGATATCTTTTTATAATTCATTAATTATCTTGTTATAAAAAATATGTTTAATATAAACATCAATAAGAAATCATCAACATAATTAATCGATATAATGGTGGATTATATCTTAAGAACATATAATAAATATATCACAATGAACATCATAGGATTATGGATTATTTTGAAAACACTTTTGAGTATTTTATTATTACATTTCAAAACAATAAATAATCATTTTTTTTGAAATTAGGAATTCATTTTTAAAATGAAAAATTTAATTTCAAAAATATGATATTGTTTATTTTTATTGAAAACCCCGTTAATAAGTAAAATAATTTAAAAAATAATTTTTTAAAAAGTGTATTCATCATAATTAAAAAGTTTCTTAGAAATGAGAAAAATTATAATATTTTTTTTATGAAAACATATTTCCTATAAAATGTTAATACATGGTTCACATTAAATAATGTTTTTAAAAAAGATGATGTGATAATATTTTTTAACATCTAATTTCAAAATAAATATCTAATAATGGATCCTTGATAAATATATATAATATTTTTTAATGAAAATGTTGAGTGGGTGGTAAAACCTACAATCATGAAAGGAATGCCTTTATAATATCATAAAATTAATATTTTTGGATAAAAATTGTAAAGGGGTTAAATATAAAATTATTTTTATAATATTAAAATGGAAATATGATGTTTTATATTGATAAAAATTAAATTTGTTTCAAAATTAAAAGAGAACATTGGTATAAAAAAGGGATAGTATATGAATGTTAAAGAGCTTACTTGGTGAGGATACAAATTAGTTTTTTAAATTTTATACTTTTATGATAAATAATTATTTATGTATGTATATTTGTAATAAAAAATTATTTTCTAATATAAATAAATAAAAAATAAAATATAACATGATTTTATTTAGATTAACCCATAAATAAAAAAAAGTTCATTAAAAACATCAAAACAAATAAAAAGAAGTTTTTTGTTTCCAATATCATTTAAATTTTAATATCTCGAGAATCAATATCCATTTCTATGATTACATAAGATATATTTGTAACATCCATGTATTTCAAAATGATTATAAAAAATTAATCCCTTTCATATTTTTAAACAATAAAATATGAATCATATCATGAATACCATTATTATTTCCATGAAACCATGTTGAGATTTTAAAACCATTACATTGTCATTATCATTAAAATTTATAACCAAATAAAGTATATCATTAGTAGGATTTTTATATTACTTATATTAATGGAAAAATTCTGAATTAATAGATTTATGTCCTATATATACACCACAAAAAAGGAATCATGTTTTAAATATGAATCATGACACAATGAAGTAAAATTTAGAAGAAAAAATACATATATTTATTTCTACATAGTCGAAACATTCACTGAAATCCTATAAATAAAAATAAAATATGAATAACATATTTTATAATAATAAAAAACCTTTTACCTTATAGAAACATCCTTCATAGTTATTTATTATATACATATGATTTATTTATATTTTATTTTTTATTAGATGTAATTATCATAGATTTTTTGTTGAGTATATGTCCCATACTGGTGGTCTTGACTCATGCTTTTCAATTAAATTTTTATGACTGTAATATCAATATAGGTACATTATTATATTACATATAATAATTTGTAATATTATAATTTAATTTCATATGTATTTATATTATTATTCACGATGGAGAAATCAGTTATGAGTTTGATTCCGTAATTCATTCCTAACCAATAGTATTTATGATAACAATATATTAAATATTAATATAAAATCTAAATAACAAAAAAAAAACAATATATTCCACATTATTTCTAAAAAAACCTTTATTTTAGTTTCCATATTCAACTATGATAGAAATTTATGTCATTTTTTGAGTAGGAAGATAAACCGACCCAAAAAAGAACAACCTATAATATATGGGACAATATGGGTAAGTATGTGATTCATTTTTAAATTGACATTATTAATGATTTATAAATATATTATATATATTTTTATAAATATTATAATCATATATTATTTGAAATTATAAATAAAAAAATACTACAGTGAAAAATGAAATATGTGACATTCATGAAGGTTGTAGTTCAGAAACACGCATGTGTGACACAATTACTTTCCATAGTTCATGAGGAATATAGGGAATTATAAAAAACTATAAATGTTCCAAAATTAATAAAAAAAATAAAAAATATATCTATTATTTTTCAATAACCATCTATGTTAGAAGGTGATTAAAAAAGAATTTTATTCAAATATATGGATGTCGGGATGTACGCTTGTCGACATATTCATTTTCTAAGTTGTAATTGACAAAGGTAAATAATGTATATTTCATTAGTATAATAAAGTTACATAATATTAATAACACTTATCATATCATAACTTCACTTATAATGTTCTTATTTTAGGGATATAAAAAATAATAATTAAGACATGTTAGTTGAGAAAATTACACCTCCCTTATGATATAGTACCTTGGATAACACGGTAAGCTTCCTTGTATTACTGTTTAGATAGAACCATTATTCCATGATAGTTAAAAATATATTAAGAGAGATTTGGGTAGAGATTTTGTATAGGTAATTCATTTTAATGGGTGAATAAATGTGGTGGAAATGATTTAATTTTATAATTGATAGGGAAGTAGTTTTTTTAAATACCATTAACTTTTTAATGATGGAATGAAACTATTCAAGGATGAATGCCACCAAATGTTGTTTATATTTATTTATATGGTATTATGTGGTTTATAATTCATTAAAATACATTATTTTATGTTTTAAAAATGGTTTTTCTGTATTTTCCATAGAATTGTTACATTTTTTATTTTAGTTTGTAATATTGGTAATTTGTGTTTACCCTATTTTTTATATTTTATGAAAAATATTAGATGAACCAAATAACTATATTATGAGAATATAAACCACTATTTTCTATTAAAATAATCCAATTCAATTTATAAATTATATAAAAATAAATTTTAAATTAAACCATATAATATATTTAACAATTATCTTATTGAAAATGTTTCCTCCACTATTAATTTTTCATAATTATATATATAATTAATTAAAAAATAAATGAGAGAAATTTTATTTATAAATATTTTTAAAATTATTGTAATAAATATTATATATAATAGATAAATTTAATTTCTTTTATTAATATTACTCATTGCTAAAACTTATTAATTGAAAAAATAATAATTTTATATTTGTGAGATTATTAAATTTAATATTTGTAATCATAAATTTATACGTTCTAATTTAAATTAACAAATTAAATAATGTGTCAATTTTGATAATAATATTAAATCAAATCTATCAATATAAATTTTACAATATTTGAAAACTAATTTTTAATATAAGCACTTAAAAATAGTATTTTGAGGAAAATATTATTGAAGTCTTCAAAACGTTAAACATGAGTTTCGTAAATTAAATATAGAACATTGAAAATGATTTATTTTATATTAAATATATATATTTATTTTATAGATAAAATTCTTTAGTAACTTTTATCTCATTCTTCAATTATGATAATGTTATAAAATTGATGAAATTAGAAAAATTAATTTTTTTCACTATTCACTTGAAACCAATTATTTTAGAAAAATCTAAAATATTCACTTTTTTCAAATTTTAACAAGTTGAATTAATAAAAAATTTAAATTATAAAAATTAAATGATAAATTAATAAATTTATTTTTTAAATTTTAATAAAATATACAATGTAAAGCACTTTTTAATGAAAAAATCCCTATTAAAACATTATGTCTTTATAATCATTATTATTAGGAATTTACAATTGATTATAAGAATTTTATTCACTAAATGATTTATTAATCACAAATATTATTAAAAATATTCACCTAATGGTCATGGATCATATTTGATCAATGTTTCATTTGAAATAATCAATAAAGAAACGTTTTTATAAATAAAAATATATTCTAAAATTTTGTGGTGTCATATAAAACATATGAAAGACTATTAAAAAAAAATCAATGTTGGAATCTTGTTTATAAATAAAATTTTCGAACTGAAACCTGTGTCCAATTCTTCTTTATCATATTCTAGAAACAAAACATAGGAAATATCCTTCCTTTTATTCTATATACACTACAATGAATACACACACACATACAACCTCCCTCTCTCTCTCACTATTATATTAACAAATAGGGATTACTACATCATCCTCCCTTAAAAATGTGCAAGGAATTTATTATTGAACATGTTCCATATCTTATTATCTTCTTACTATAGATCATTCATCACATTATTCTTCACTTCATTTTCACACCGTACATGTAACTTAATTTCTTATGAGAACTAATATATACAAAACTTATTTTCCACCTCTATCATCCTTTTATTATTCGTTTGGCGAATATGTGTTACATTAGTTCTTCTTACCATCATCTTCTTCAGTGAAAAAAACAAGAGAAATTTTTTCATTCTCTTTATAATTTAACACTCATAATTACTGAATTATGATTCAATGACCACCCTTAATCTAAACACATGTAAATTATCTTATAATAAAAATGTTGATATCATATATCATGTATATTTATCTTATAACTATAATATGTTTTTATATGAGTTATATTTGGGGGATGTAATTAGTGTTAGGGGCCACAATAATCCTATATTAGGTTGGGGATTCAATAAATGATGACCCTATATTTTGGGGATCTATGAAATTTTTTTGGGTTTTATTTGTGGGTACTACTATGAAAGGTTGGATTCCACATTGTAGGAATATGAAACATGAAAAAATGTAATGATGAATGTAATTTGAATGAAACAAATTGTGGTACATAACACATTTAGGGTAATGTGGAAATGGTTTGTTGGGTACCATGGTATAGAGAAGTAAGCCATAAAATGTGGAGCTCCGTGGGGATATTTATAGCATGGATGAGTGGAAAGTTGTTGGAACTAAAATATATGTGTTATACCCCCATGAAATTATTATGGTGGTAAAAACACATATTATAGACTTTTGTCCACTAAAACTCTCAAAATTTTAATAAAAATTAAATAGATCTAGGTATTGTTTTTCATTCATTATAGGAAGGGATAACACTTGAATCACTATTATTATTGAAATTGTGTGTTGTCTCTATTTAGTAATCTTATCTATTAAATATTATAATTATATGAGTTATATCTACATGTAATCCTTCATTTTATCATCCCTTGATTATTCCTTGTATGATAAAAATACCTTGTTTAGAATTTAAAAGGTTTAATATTTTAAAAACCACATTTTATTTCTTTATTCAAAACTAAATGATTCCCACCTGTGGACTTGGTTCATTTCCACTATAGTTTGGAAACATCTATATACTTTTATTCATATAAATTTCATCATGATATAATGAAATATAATTTTTTATTTCTTTAATTTTTTTTTAAAATTACATTTATTAAAGAATCGCATATGCATAATGATTAATAAAACTCATAGTTGCATTCATAGATACATTATTTTTAGGGAAAACTATCCTCAGTTCATTATTTTACCATCTTTAAAATAATCTAGAATGAAGGTGAATATTATCATGATACTTTACATTTTTTTGATTCTTACTTTGAATCGAAGAGATTAATATGATATATAATTTTAAATCGTATCCTTGATTTAGATTGCACAAATTCTCTTATTATCTACATTTATATTAAGCTCAATATAAAAATAAATGAGGTTTTTCAATCCTAATTTTTCCAC
Organism: Viscum album; assembly: GCA_963277665.1. NCBI lineage: Eukaryota > Viridiplantae > Streptophyta > Magnoliopsida > Santalales > Viscaceae > Viscum > Viscum album. Next base: position 294,657,500 of record OY728132.1, on the reverse strand, counting down.
ATTTTATTTTTATGAATTGATTTTCACATTCTTGATGTATATGTATTAATTTTTGTAGTACATTTTTTTACATTAGAAACACATGATGCATAAATAAAGCCCAGGTTACCTTACACACATCATAAGAATCCTTCCAAGGTTCTATAAAATGATTCAAGCATCTAAGACCATCCTATGATACATTGATGTAGGTGGGTATTACCTTTAAGAATATTTCACAAACAAATGACCATGCATTTCGACCACACATACCCTTACATAACACAATTTAATAGATCGACCATGACGATCTACTACATGGATAAGAGAACATATGAAAATATTAAAAGTGGATCAACCATATGAAGTAGATCTATTGATCATATTTGAGAAACTGTATAGATAACTGTCCATATGAATCTTCGTTCAGTGGATCAAGCAGACATATAAATTGAATTATATACAACTAATGTTCCTTTCAGACTATTTATTGTTTATTACAATGAAGTATCACAAAAAACATTATCATGATAAATATAAATTATTGAATAATACATCACTTTTCATCATCATACATGTTCTAAATAATTTTTTTTCTACACAATTAGTATCTCATATTTCACAAAAACCATGATTAATTTTTATTACATACTATCATTTTATTATTTATGTGATGTTGTTGTCCCTATTATCATTAAATAACTATTATGTGGATCATCATGTTAATTATTTAGTTATAAACATCATTAAGGGAAAATCATGGCCCAGAATTCTATAGTGTAGCATTATATCAATTCCCCAAGGAGAAAATAAATGGAAAATGTTTTTTATCAAATTATATTTCTTGTGTCAATAAATTATTTTAGATAATGAAAATTATGCTTAAAATATCCCATGTTGAAATGGAATTTTTTTGGAGGTTTTTAATTACTCGAGGCACTCCCCTAGAAATTAAATTATTTCCTCTTGAGTTAAATTTAACTCCCTTAGTCTCCTATGTAGGTATAATTACCACTTTTCTTCACTTCTGTCAACAATTATAATTCATTCTATAGTAGTGATCCTTGTGTGTTTCCTCACATAAGAACCTTTGATAAACAATACCATATTAAACACATGACTGCATGATTTATAACAAGGATTTCACATTATTAAATTTCTATGATCTTTTCTATTTATATTTTTTTAGAATTATCAAAAACATTACATAATAATGTTGAGGATTCAACACATTGTCCATTTTTTCTAAAAAATAAGTTATTTATAAAGGAACACTTGTTTAATTAAAATAAACTCACTTTACTAGAACTCTGATGTTACATAAAATAGTTTCTATAAGTCTAGAAATGATATATAAAGAAATTTTATAACATTAAAATAAATTTATATATATCATATATAAAAAAACAAGTGAGAAACATGGTCATATTCCAAGTAGGAACGCTAGTTTTAAATAAATATAGGATTCCTCATTCTCTAAGTGATCATAGAAAAATGAGTATACTCACGTCCTCTAAATACTTCCTAGAGGCGATTTTCACCCTCCCATCTGGGATGTGACTAGCCATAGGTATGTTTTAGAACATTGTAATAGAGTATAGTGTATCCAAATAACTCACAATCTATTTATGTCTTCCATGTTCTCTTACAAGATGGGCATTTTATTTTAAGAATTATTAAAATAAAATTAAATCCCATTATACCATTTCAAAATTATAATTTTTTCCATTTAAAACCAAAACATTCCCTTTTCACATGATAAATCCACTAGGGTTTCTATAAAATCATTTTAATCCATTTTCATAAGTTTTAAATCCATTCAAAATGAATTACATCATTTTGAAAATTCATTTTATCCAATTAAATTAAAAAATATAATTTAATTATTGTCCATCAAATATGTATTTTAAATTCATCATTTTTAATCTTCTAATTTCAATAAACAACCTGAAATTCTACGGAATTGAGGATTTTATAAATTTTTATGCCAAAACCATTTCAAATCTTCAGGTTAACTGGAATCAGGTTTTATTATCTCGATTGAATAAAATATTGAGAAAATTAATTTAAATAAATAGTTTAATTACATCAACAAATTTATTAATAATAAATTTGGCTATTTCAGACAGAACCACCTAACACTTTTGAAAACCAACACTTGTAACAACAACCATTAAAGAGAACGAAGGTGGATAAGACCTAAAAACCCAACCAATAAGAATAATCCAACACCACAAGTCATATATCCATCACTTCCATGATGATCCATTGAAAACCAAAGATAGGATAAAGAGATAAACATGAATAATGAGAGAAAAAAATTTCCCTGGAAATAATTCATAAGATAAATGATGATCGAATGCCAAAGGAATGGATCTGAAGGGGTTGGATAGATTTGAGATCTCCTTGGAATTCTTGTGGTCGAGTGAGAAGGAACTGGAGATAATCCAAAAATAATCATCCATCCACGCTGTTTATTTTTAAAAACTTCTTCGGGGAATTGCATGTCATGTAATCCCAATACATGTCGTGAACCATTAAATTTTAATATCCTCTAAAAATGATGTCACCTCGAATTAAATTCTGATGTTCTCCATTAAGAATTATTCATTAATTATTTCATGATGTGAAATGACTAATAAAAAAAACTACCCATCATTGAATTTTATTTATAACTTTCAGCAAGACCATTACACGATGTGTAATATTATTACGTAGTGTGTAACCCTCTGGCAGTCTACAGGAAAATTTGATCTGAATGAAAGTATACAAAAAATCTCTAAGTTCACCATTATAAGTTTCTTCTTAATCCAAAATTCACTATAGCATATTAAATAATAGAAAAAAACTAGACTAGGTTTAAGTTGTACTTATCATAATGGTAACTAGATGTTTCAACCTACCCACCACATGAAGTTCTTAATCCCAGAAAGCATATGAATAAGTCTCCATTCCAAAAAATGAGGCCACTTATATGTCATCAGTGTCTCGCACTCACACTTCTCTTGATTATTAGAATCATGCTTGTATAGAACATGAAAAAAAATATCATCTTCCCATGAAGTACCTTGGTCTCAAAATCAATTATCCTGATTGACCGGTTAGTCAAAGATAAATTAGGCTCAATATCAATATCATTAGAGCTCAAAATGTGAGATGAATCTGATATATACATTCTCATCTGCGATAGATGGAACACATTATGTATCGATTACAGCTATGGTGGTAGTTCTAAATGGCATGAAACTTTACCTACCTAATCAACAACCTCAAAAGGTCCCCCAAAATGAGGATCAAGCTTCTCATGGTTCCCAAGCCATCAATTTCCCAACATGGGTGAAAATTTCATGATCAATTCTTCACCAACAATAAACTCCAAAGGTTTATTGAGTCTATCAAAATAATACCTATATCAGCACTATGATGAAAACATTATATGAATAAAACGGTGAATACTATATGTAGTCTCCTACAACAATATTGGTCCAATGAAGGAACTATCACAAACCTCCGACCATCATAATAGAGATTTACATGGCCGACCATACATGGCCTCAAAAGGAGCAATCTGGATCATGAACAGGTAACTAATTTTATATGAAAACTCAATGATCCCCATGTGATCATCTGAGGCCCCGATTATGCCGATAATACAAGAGAAAATCATGTCCTCAAGATTCTATATAGCTCTCTCAGTATGTCCATCTGAGTGTGGATGGTAAGTGGTGATCAAACAAATGTGAGATCCTAGTGCCTCATAAAGGCCTCTCCAAATTTGTTAATTTAATTGAGGATCCCCATATGGGACTATATCATATGGGACTTCATGAAAATAAAAAATATATTTCAAATAAAGACTTACCAACTCCTAAACTATTGTTGTATAAAAAATGTGTATAAAGTGAGACAATTTTGTCATCATTTGGATCACAACCCGTATCACATTTGACTTCATCTGGGTACGTGGGAACCTGACCATCAAATCCAAAGATATATCATCCCACTTACAGGTAAGGAATGGAACTGGTTGAATCAATGCTAAAGGGTTTCTGGTGCTTGACCTTATCCTACTGGCACATATAGAAATGAGAGACAAAATCAGAAATGTATTGCATCATCTCTGACCACCAGAACTATCACTGCATATCCTAGACCATTTTTTGGGTTCTTAGGTTCACATACCACTGGGAATTTTGAAAATACCCCATCATAGCTTTCTTTATGGCTAAAGTCACAATGTACTGATTCTGATAGGATTGAACAACCTATTTGGAGAACAGCCATTGGGAAACTTTCTCCCTACCATTAAGAGAGTCCTTAATCCTATGGAATTCATCATAAAACCATTAATCTAGAAGAATCATCCCAAGAAGATCAGATTTCCATTAAACGTTGTCTAAATAAACATCATCCACTTCTGGATTTTATTAGTCATTGGATAATCCATCTTTGATAATTCCTCCATGAACCTCCAGTTGTATCTGACTATTCCAAAGGTGTTTAGAATTTTGAAGACATTTTTTGGTTGATCTCAAGTCATAAAAACCATTACCTTCTCAGGATCAACTAATATACCATTTTTAGACTTCATGTGTCCCATAAATTTCATTTCCAAAATCTTGAAATAAAATTTTGATATGTTAGAATAGTGTCAGTGTCTTCTCAACATACCTAGAATTTTTCTTAGACAATTCATTTAATCCACCATGGATTTGGAGTAAACATGGATTTCATTGACATAGACTACCACAAAACTATAAATATTCTTGTGAAAAATCATATTCATTAAATCTATGAAAACTACAAGGGAATTTTTGAGACCAAAGTGCATAACATGGTATACATTATGGTTATACCTACTATAAAAGGTAGTTTTCTGAATTTCAGATTTTTGTATCCTTAACTGATAGAAACTAGATCAAAGGTTGAGATTTGAAAAAAAATTCACACATTTAAACTTATTAAATGAATTATCATTATATTTAAATAGGTACTTGTTCTTTACTGTAACTCAATTAAGATTTTAGTTAGAAAAAAGTGAAGAGAACCACCTACTTTCTTAATGAAGAGAACCAACACAACTAAAGGCGACACACATGGGAATATAAATCATTTCTCAAGAAGATCAAGCAATTGGGATTTCATCTATTTTAGTTCATATGGATCCATTTGGTAATCAAGAAAAAATAATGGTTGAGTACTTTGCATTAAATCAATAAAAAAATAAACCTCTCTCAATAGTGGTAGACTAGAAAAATCTGAAGGAAATACATCGGTTAAAACAACGATGACTATAGGGAGATCACTGGTCAAAGATTACCGCTCTGAATGAAAAGCAAACAATGATATTACTTTACAAAACTATAGATAAGAAGGTTCAAATTTTCTTGACCTTAGGTCCTAATCTATTTAAAAGTCAAGAGACAAATTGTTGTGTTTAGTAAATATGACTCGTTGAAGATAATATTCAATCCGGGATTTATTGCCAATGTTTCAATTCATCACGAATATAACATCATGATATTTCGTATCAAAAACCTGAAAAATCCAATATAAAAGGGTATCTAATGGAGACAAAAAAATAGTAGGCCTATAAAGACCATCTCTTTGTACTAAGGGGATTAGTAATATCCATTTCACAGTATAAAATATGCATAAAAAGATTAAACAAATTTACAATATGATTTGAAATAAACAAATCAGATGAACTAGTATAAAAAATAGAAGTTCCTAATGATGATGATTTATTAATGGTACCTCTCATAGTCACTAGACTTGTGTCTACTTCCTCTAGAGATTCTTCCACTACTTGATGTAGCTTCATTCCAGATACTTGTGTCTATAACCCCTTTATATGTGACTCATTTGACTTCCCAATAGTATTAGGAGGATCTGATGATCCTGTTCCACTAAACGGAGTATATAAATGATGAAAGAATATATGTATATTCTATGAACGTCCACAAGTCCTATAGTTCATGGGTTCCTTAGTGAAAACCCTCAAAGAATGTCCTGATTTTTCACACTGATAGCATGTCAAAAAACATACTCCTTGTGCTATACGATTTCTAGAATGACTCTGCCTTCGATAAATTCCATGAGAATAATCACTTTTCATTTTCATTTGTAGAAACCACTATATAAACTAAGAGAAAAAGGATCTCCCATTAACCATTACATTTCTTCTAGGTATATCTCAACGATCATCTCCTTATCCAACACATCAGCATAAAGGGGAAGAATTATCAAGAAAACATGCGAACAAATATCTGGTTAAATCCCCAACTAAAAACATGGAGCCTTCAACCACTAATTAGATTCAATATTAAGAGAAAATTATACCACCTCCGAAAAGAAACTAGAATACCCGGTCATGGTTTTTTCGACTTGGTCAAGCTTGAAAGACTACATAGCCATAGACAAAATCATTGAGAATCAAAAATATCCTATTCCATTATCTGATCCACACTTCTTATGAGAAGGAATGATGCTATGAAAAATTTGAAAATAAAAGGATGAAATCATATCAAAACTCAAACATACCAACAAAAAAAATTATTCCCATTGGATGGAACAACTAGTATTTTTATTTCAATCTATCCAAATCGTAATAGGGAAATTACTAGATAAATCTCCAAGACATATTTTGATAACCTCCCAGAGTCATAAGGTTCACTACGGTGAGAGTTGGCCATGAACTTAATCAAAACTACCTCCCTTGTCCCGATAAGATTTCAAAAATTCATACTGATATCTAAAAAAATGATGAACTACTTCCTATGATACAACTTTTTGAGGAACCATCATAGGTACCCTGGTAAACCAGTAGTTGAATCTTCTCTACCATATCCTAAATGTCATTTTCAATCAACACAGGTTAGATACTAGCACATGGTATCACACATTATGTATGTGGGAAAAAATTTCCCACAAAACATACTGAAAAAAATAAGATAATATGAATAACAAGAAATATCATCTGGGATTAACATACCAGAACAAAAAAAGCCATTAAAAATCCCAATGTACTACAACCAAATTATAAAATTGGGAAAAATACCCAAGGTTCCTAAGGGAGAAACTGACCATGGAGAAGGTTCAAAAGCTGGATCCTCCTCCAAGAGATCCTTTCCCCTTTCTTGAACCTTGATGAAGAATGTCTAAAAACACACGATGGAAAGAGTAGGGTGTGAGCCTATGAAAAGTAGGGAACCACTAAAGATTCCATATCAGATTCCAAATATAGATTATCCAAATGAAAACATTCAATTTTATAAAATAAAGATGTTTGGAAATTTGAAATCATATATTAAAAAAATGTGATATAATGTTTTAAAATGATGGAATATAAATTTAATGCACATGATTTACATTAAAAAAGATGTAATATTTCTAAAATAATGGATTAAATAAAACAATTTATGTATATCAAGAAAATTAATGTAAAAATATATTACAAAATTGGCATATATTAATATCTAAAATATAAATATACATGTGAGAAACATGGTCATCATTCATGTAGGTACGATCTTATTAACCAGTTATAGGATTCCACACTCTATGTCTGATCACAGATAAATTGTATAGTCATGTCCCCCTGACACTAGACTTATGCGACTTGTTACCCTTACATCGATGATGTAACCTACCACATATAAGTTTTATAATGTTGTAATAGCATATAGTATATCCAAATAAATCACCAACAACCAAAGTCTTTCATGTTCTCTTAAATTATGGGAAATTTATTTTAAGACTGCATACTATACAATTAAATCCCATTATTCAATTTCAAAATTCCATTTTTCCATTTAAAACCAAAAATATTTTTAATAAAAAAACATGCCCTTTTCACAAGATAAGACCATTTTGTGTCTTTCAAATCATTTTAGGCCATTTTCACAAGTTTGAAATCCATTCAAAAACCAATCCATCACTTTCATAATTTATTTTACACAATTATTTTCATCAATTATATTTAAATCATTTACACTGAATTAGTAGTTTAAATTCATCAATTTAAATCATCTAATTTCTATAAGCACATCCTAACTCACTAGAATTGTGGGTTTTACAAATTTTTGTGATAATACCAATTCAAATATCCAAATTCACTGGAATTGAGTTATATCATTTTAATTGAAGAAAAGTTTGAGAAATTGAATATAAATATTAAATTGAATAAAATCAATAAATTTAGTAAAAACCAAATTGGTTATTCATGATGGATCCACCAACCTATTCCCAAAACTCAACACTTGCAATGGATCCCGTCAATGAGAATAAAGGTGAAGAAGACCTCATAACCAATCCTAGAAGAATGATCCCACAATAAAGGGAATAGATATATCAATTAAAACATGATCCATTGATATCCCAAGGGAGGAGAAAGAGAGAAACATTAAGAATGTGAGAAAACACATAATCCAGAAACATACCGCAAGTGAAACGACGATTGAAAACTAAATAAATTGATCCATAAGGGTTAGACATATTCAAGATCTATTGTGAATGTCTTTATTCATAGTATAAGGAACTAGAGAGGGGAAAATAGAATCAACCAGTCACATTTCATGTTTTTAAAATTTCTTTAGGTATTACATGATGTGTAATCACAATACACATCTTAAACCCATTAATTTTTGTAACCAATGAAAAACACGTCTCCTCAATGTAAATTCCATGTATAAAAATTAAAAACTAACCATAAAATCTCTCATTTCATGAAAGGACTAATTATGATGTGTACCCATCACAATATAAGGTCATTTATGACTTTATGAAGAACCATTACATGACATGTAATCGTATTACACAGCATGTAACCCTCTAGCAGTCTGCAAGAAAAGAACATTTAAAGCTGATAATCTCAAAAATATCAAACTTCACCATTATAGGTATCCAACCAATCCAATCTTTGCCATACCCAATCAAATAAATGGAAAAATTAAGACAAGGTTTAAGGCATACATTTTATAATAGTAATGAGATGTTACATTAACTAAATCATTAGAGACCTATTTTGAGATCACCCCTCATCAGAAAATAATGAAAACATGATTTAACGTCAAGATTTTTTAATTTTTGACGGTGGTTTTTAACTGAATTCTTTAATGGGGATGTAAAATATATCTTTTCACTTTCGGTTTTTTTAAAACTACTGTTGGAAACCATCCACCACATGATTTTCAATTTTTATGAAAACCGATACTGAAACCCACATGGGTGTCAATTTTTGGTGTCAATACTTATAAAAACCAATGCTAAAAACCTACCATCGCTCAATTTTTAGAATTGTTTTTTATTAAAACTGACACCAAAACCCAAATGGGGTTTTAATGTTTCAACGATAGTTTTTATGAAAACAACTTTTGAATGTTGTTTTTATATAAATTTCAAAATATTACACATCCCAAATAATCACAATCCTTTTAATAAAAAGACAATATACAACAATAAAAAAACAGTTATCATTAACTAAAAATCAACCAAAAATTACATCCTTTTATCTATATAAACAAAAAATTATATAGACATTTTATTTTTAATTAGATTTCAAATATATATACCTAATATTTACATAATGTTCAATTTTTTTGTTATTTTTTAAGCATTAATTTGATATCATTATGTTAAAAAACCTATTATAAGACTCTATATCATTAAATTACTACAATATCGATGAATAATATTACATTAAAAAATAGAATGCTTGGACGGAGAATATTAAAAAATTAATTTAACCAACTTTATAGAGAGTTCTTATAATTATCAATTTTGAATCTCTAGGTGGTGGATTACCAGTGGACATAATAATCCTTTGACTATTTTTAATGTAACCATGTCAAACTCACTATGAAATTATTTATCTACCAGAAGGGATGTCCTACATTTCTATTTATAATATATTTTACCATATTTTATTTTGAATTATTTTAGGAAAACAATTTTCTTTGAAAATATTTTATATATGCAAAAACTGTCAATATAATCAAATATACATTAACGAAGATTCATAAGATTAATAGATATATAAAAAAATTTATATACATAAAAAATATATAACATATGTTGATAAAAGTTATTCCACTATAAAATATTATATTTTTTATGAGTATATATCGATATCTTGGGATACAATATATCATGACTGAAGGAGAACCAATTGAGGGATTTATTGAAATGGTTTTTAATCATATTGAAATTTGTAACATGCATAAACATGGGATCCATAAAACAAATTATCATGTCACAAAAGTAATATGAATATATCACAAATAATTATCTAGTGAATTTACCTAGTTTTAGTATGTCATATATAATTATATAATTGATAAGTTTCCAAAAAAATAGCAATACTTTTTTGGGGTTTCATTCAAGAAGTTCATATATTTTTACATTTTACCATCAAACAATTTTAACACTTAATAATGTGAATGATAATAATGATATGCACAAACCAAACAAACATCAAGTAACAAATACATTTAGAACAATATATTTTTATGATTTTTTCTAAATAAAATTAGCATATAAAACATTGGTATGATCTACTAAAATAGATGATCACACATTCCACCATATTTAATCAACAACTTACAAAATTCAGAGTTCAAATTATCCTTGATCCTAAATCTGAAATTCATCCCATGAATGCCTTTCCATAATAAATGCTGCCTCCAAGATCATAATGAAATAATTTGTAAAAACAAACATTATATATGAAAAGAACTAAAATAAAACCATTGTTTAGGTCAGAAATAGAATATTGATAAGAAAATAATGCAAATATGATGATCTAATCAAAGAAGATAAAGAATGGAGACCGTCGATCATGAAAATAGGAAACAATCAGTTACAATGGAGTTTGAGATCACTGAGTGGCCTTCATAGTTGTCATGATTTGGGAGGGATTCATAATGAGAGAGATGGTTTTGTAGATCCCTAAAAAATGGTTTTCTTAATAACATATGATTTTTAAAGATTTCCAGTATTGGTTATTACAAAACCGACACCCAAAATATTTGTTTTAAATTTTTCATTTCAAATTTTTACTAAACTGATGAGAAATTGTTTTTCCATCAGTTTTGTGAAAAACCTAATCCAAAAATAAATTCTTTTAAGCTTTTTGGAATCGTTTTTAGAAAAAAAATAGACACGAAAAAATAGTGTATAACACATTTTTTATGTTACTTTCTATTAAAACCAACGACAAGACATTTCCATACATACTTTATGCATCAGTTTTAAAAAATCGATGTCATTTTGTTGACATTAAAAACACTACTTCCACTGGTGAGAGCTATATTAGGATCACCCTTTATCAGATCTATATTGAGCTCAGCAGTCATCGATAAAATATTTCTAGTAACCATATTATGAATAAAATGCATATATCTTTAATTATAATTATAAGTCCCATTTTAATTGGATTTCAATTCCTAACTAAATAAATCCTTAAAAATATAATAATTATTAGGAAAAAGAATTGTTTCAATAGAAAATGTACAAAAACAAAAAATTCATATAATATTGATTAATAATTTTTTAAATATTATTACCATGGTTAATTTTATAGAATACATGATAAAAATTATGTTATATAATTTTCTGAAAAATCTATCTTGCTATATACCTTAAAAACAATATTTTTCAATTTTAGTAAATGCATATCAAATTGGCATGTATAGTAAATCATGACAAATATAAATTTTAAAACCGTTTAAAAAAGTAAAATATATTTGAAATTGGATTCAAAAAAATTATGGTATAAATAAGAACATTCATGAAACATTTTTAATATCACTAATATGGATAATAATGATTTTAAAAGAATACATTAAATTAAATTTTTAAGGAGAAATAACTTTTCTTAAGACCCATCCAAGATTGTACATTCTCTAAATCCTCAATAAAAAATATATTAGTATCTTAATTTCAAAATAACCATTTTATATATTCATTTCATTATTATTTTTCCATTTTTTCCATTTTTTACATTTTTTATCATGATGTATTTTTTTTACTAAAATAGTAGTGTTCATGTAAGAGATGTTGGATTTTTCTAGTTGGGAACCCCAAAACCACACTGATGTATTGACTTTAGTAAGAGGGTTTATAGTACCATTATGAATATAATAAATAAAATGTTATAGTTACCATATTTTTATATTAAATATACTTTTAAGACCTACTATGTCTGTTTGACATTAAAAAAGAATAATTTCATTTCATGGAGATTGTAGTTGTTCATTTGCTTGAATGATATTTTCATTTTTTTAATAGGTCTAACATAAATAAAATTGATCAAGTTTTATGATTATAGAATCATAATTATTATATGAATTACATAGTTATTATTTATTTCCAAAATTAGTCTATCCATATTAAATGGAAATGAAATGTGTACGATATTATATAATGTGTGTGGTATTCCACATGTACACATGAGAAAAATTATAAATTTTCAATAAATATAATGGGTATGAAGGTAAGTAATGTATTATTATTACAGAATATAAATAATTTCCTAAAATTATTACATATAAATTAATTCCATATTTATAAACATCCATGTGTTTTAGTGATGTAAAACAAAATATATGTCTTTAAAGAGGTGGCAGTCCACACATAAACATATGATTTGTGTTCATTTACCATATAGTTGAAAATAGATTTAAAATTGTGGTTACATGAACACTACATCATTTAAGTATATAAAATAATACAATGTTAATATTTTATAATTGATAGAAAATATTTTAATGTGGTATAAGAATAAATAAACCTGAAATATATCAGTTTGGGCTTGTACATTCTTCTCAAACATCTAGGTTTTAATTTCCCATTAAGACTTCTAGGATTAGTATTTTGAGAAGAGTGAAACCTCTAGAAAATTTGGGAGATGTTTGAAAGGTATTTAGATAGGTATTCATTTTTATAAATTGATCAATATATGTAAAAAAACATATATAGGATCTTTATTTTTATAATTTATAGAAGCCACACACTTGTAACTATTGAATTTTCTAAAATAATATATAGTTTTATTCATTTGGTAGTGGATGTAATCATTCAAAATTTAAAATATAATGTGATAATAATCAAAATAAAATCTTATTTTATGAATTATTATATGATTTTTTGACCTTATCTCATATTTTTTACCTTAATTAACCTCTTTTAACATTTTAACCATTAAAGGGGTGACAAAGTTGTATTAAGGTTACTATTTATAATGATAAAAAAAATGACCACATAAGAAATAAAACCTCATAATTCAAAATTTTAAAATAATATTTAAGCATTTATAATATTTAATTATAAAAGTTAACTTCATTTTAAAGATCCAAACAACTATGAAAACATATATTAGAAAAAATCTATTTTTATAATAAAAATCGTGTTACACAAAAAAATATATAAAAATTAATATAGAATAAATTAGATTATTTATATTTTATAGAGAATAATATAACATTAAAATATCAAAAAAATGAAAATGTTTTTTTTAATATTATAATAGAAATGAATGTTTTATTGAAATCATCTTTTCACTATTATCTAAGACATGTTAGCCATTAGTAGTTGTAATATTTACTATTAAACCAAGAAAAAATTCTTAAAAAATTCGCAAAAACTCACCTTAATATAAATTTTATATTATGAAATAATGATTGAATTCCTTTTTATTTAATTCAATTTAAAAAATAATGAAATGTTACTTTTTATTTAAGCCATGTAATACATGGAAAAACAATTATGTTGAATAAAACCATTCAACTTTACATTGATAGATTTTATTTATTATTTTATAAAAGTACGATGAATAATAATCCATAAAATAAATAAATATAAGTCTTATGTTGTATTTATTTATAGTATTAACTAGTTTTGACATTCTTCCCCCCTTTATGAGATTTTTCCGCACAATTTTATTCATTAAATAAACAACTTATGGTGTTTTTTCCTCAATGATTTTTTGGATTCTCTTGTTTCTTCATAAATCAGGTGGTTATTCCATAAAACAATACCATTTTGGACCTTCTTTTTTATTTTACATTCTCTCTGTAATACGAAATTTTAAGTGGATTTAATATAAAAAAGGGATTCTCCACTGACTGTACAACTTTTGGGCTCAAAACATCAGACATGTGAGGAACATAATTCAATAACAATAAAATATTAAACACATAATGTACAAAATAAATACTCATAAGTAGTACTAATTGGTATTAAACTGATCCCACATTCCCTAAAATTTAATAGGTTCCAAATAACAACAAACATTACACTCCCTTATTACCAAAACACACTCCACCTTTCTATGGATATATTTTATAAAATCGATAACAACCTACAACAAATGAATGGTTTTTATCTCATTATCTACATAACTATTTTTAATTTTTTTATTATTACTCGGTATGGTGTAAAGAACAAGAAATATCATGGAATTTTTTTTTTCTTAAATTCATTAGAATTTTACAAGTCCACGAAAATTTACAGTGCTTGATTCCGAGGCCCGATGTGCTCGGAATCGGTTTCTGATTTTTTGTTCGGGTACGTTTAGTAAACGTACAAGCATGATTTTATAACATTTGAACCAGTGCTTGGATCTGAAATCCGAGGGCACTGTTGAACTCGCAGCATTGGTGACTACTTAGTGAGACCTTCACCGCAGTTGCATTCTAACGAGAATGAGAGTTATTTTATTGGGGTTTTAAGTTAAATAAAAATAAGAGTGAAACTTATTTTTATTGTGGTGGTTAAAACCTACAAGTGGAGGTTGGGCCTGGGGGCCACCACATGATAACCTCCCATGGGAGGTTATGGTGGTGGGATCCACACGAGAATAACCTCCCTTGGGAGAATAATTAAGGTGGGGGCCACCCGAGCTTGTAACTCTTGGAACCCCCAATTGAAGTGGAGGAAACCCTTCAAATTCCTTTAATTAATTTTGTGCCAACTCTTTAACTTCCCTCATAAGTGTGACAAACCACAAAAATTAATTAATGGCATTAATTAATTAATTTGAAATCTTTTGAATTCTTTTGGCCAATAATTAAATAATAGGTTAGCTTAACCCATTATTTTGGTTGGAACATTCTTTTTGGTGGAGATTTGGATAACCCTTGGAAAACATCTTCCCTCCAACGAAGAACGAAGGACATCTTCATTGATCTTCAACCGTGCCAAAAGAGAAGGAGCCAACCACGAAGAAACAAACGACGCTTCTTCCTCAGTATCCTACCCCAGAAGCTTCCCGATGTCCACGAATCGACGTCTGCATTTCCTCTCCTTCCACCATCAACAAAGACAAGTGAGGTAGGGGATTTGAATTGTTTTTGTACCCGTTCTTCATCATTCAAATTATGGAATGTGAATCGCTGATTTATATCACCGTAACGAGGAGGGATCGGACCGCATGAACACATTCCGACCCTCCCTCTTTGTTGTTCTTATTTGTTGACGACAGTGGCGGCACAACAGCACCGCCAGAGGAATGGACCACGGCAAAAGTAATGGCGGCTGGTGACGGGCCGACCGTGAAGAAACAGGTGGCGCTAGGCCGCCGGGTTTCCAAGAGGGTGAAACACCATCGTGCCGCGCGAAAGGAGAGCCACGACCACGAGGGGCTGCGGCAGTGGCACACGACTCCGTCGTGCCGCATGGAGGCCAGCAGAGGGCCGTGGCTAGGGAGGGCCACAACAGAGGGGAGGGGCGGTGTTGCGTCGCGCGGTGGTGCAGGGCTGCGGTCAGGGCGGGCCACGCGGGAGGGGCGCGGCGCCGTCGCGCCGTGCCAGTGGAGCCGAGCAGGTGGCCGCTCAGCCAGCCGAGAGGAGCAAGATCCCGTCGGGTCCTGTGTGTGCTAAACCGGTGCCACTTGGCGCCAGATAAAGCTCCACCCTAATGATAGAGTCGTTCGAGAGCCAGGGGCGAGTGACTTTCCCCCCTGGCTATGGCTTAGGCAGACCCCGTGAGCTGCCGGGCCGTCCCCTCGGGCCGGGACACCTTCGGGCTGGGCTGCCCACTCGGGCCGGGCCACCCCCTTGGACCGGGTCGGACCCGTGGACTGGGTCAGACTCCAGTTCTGACCGGGTCGGGCCAGGTCGGTCCGACCGGGTCAGACCGGACCGGACCCGCTATGGAAAATTTACGCCTTTTAACCCACATATTGAGCTACGTGTGTCCGATCGGCGAACCGTCTATAGCGATAGTAAGTTTAGAGTGAGATAGTTCTTTTGGAATACCCCACTTGAGGATTAGACAGAGTTGGGGTACGGTCGGGTTGGTTTGAAACTAAAAACCAACCGGGCCCCTGGAACAAAAATGTCATTAACTCACAGACTGAGCGTCCGATTGACGCGTCGTATATTGTGTTGAGATCTCTATGATAAGGTGGAACTTTGAGATATTTCTACTTGGGACTTCATGACAGTTGGAATATTGACTAGTAGCTCATGAAGCAGACCCTCCCAGAGATGAGTGAGTAGAGTATGGAGACCTAGTAGCAGGCTGATACCTAATGATTGCTGACCTTTCGACTCAAAGTGTTTCAACTAGCCCAGTAGGGGAGCGCCTCTGTGTGAGCGCGGAAGACCCACAATGTTAAGTGCCTTTGTGAGACATGACAGACCCACGGTACTCGATAGGAGGAGTATCTCAGTAGGCTACGAGGGGGAGCG
This sequence comes from Viscum album, assembly GCA_963277665.1. NCBI lineage: Eukaryota > Viridiplantae > Streptophyta > Magnoliopsida > Santalales > Viscaceae > Viscum > Viscum album. The sequence goes on along the minus strand of OY728132.1, from coordinate 294,640,830 downwards.
CCTATGTGTGAGCGCGACAGACCCACAGTGGGGAGCTCCTCTCTGTGGCACAGCAAACCCACAGTATTCGACAGAAGGAGTACCACAACAGTCCAAGAAAGTGGGAAGCACCTCTATGTGACGTGGAAGGCCCACAGTACTCTATAGAGGAGGAGTACACCAGTAGCCTAGGTTTCGACAGTTTGACTGGGAGTGTTACAAGTTACCACCCATAGAATAAAATCCTTGTTTTAGCTGAGTCAGTGACTTTTGTGTTTACCTCATGATTGAGGCGGGTTACTAGATAACTTAGGTATATGTATGGGAATATACCTATGTAAGGGTTATCCTTTGATTCTTTCCTTGTGGTTATCTGTGTTGGATATTTTGAGACCTTGAGGGTCTCTGGGTCCCTACTGAGTATCGTTATACTCACCCCTGCACGGGCTATTCCCACACCTCGTTGTGTTGGATGAAGATGACGGACAACGCTGACGGAGGCTGAGAGCACTAGGACTGGATGGTACCTGAAGGTGGAACTTACAAAAATTTAATACACAGAAGAGTATCATAGATGTGGAGGGATGAGGTGCCATTTGTACCTACCCTTCAGGTAGGAACCCCAGAGGATGATCCATGAGCTGCTCTTTACCTTTCAGATGTTTGTCCCTTTTTCAGTTGTACCTGTACTTTACTGTTGGGCTTGTATTTCTATCCCCTTTTACATTCCATCACTTCTTATATATACACTATTGCTTAGTGTTTTGCTTCCAGTTGTGTGCTATGATTGTGTGTGATTACTTATTATAAAAAAAATTGCCTTCCCAGTTTATGGATTTACACCTTTGGTGCTAGTCTCCAGCCCCTGGCCTTTGTAAGGTGGTCTTGGGGTAGTCATGACATGGGTCCCGAGGATGGGTCATGACAAATTGGTATCAGAAGAGTCGATTCTACTGCAGAACATAGGAATCTGATTTTTCTTTTATGTGAAGTAATAATGTTAAGCGTACTAAGTGTGGTTTTCAGTTCAGGGAGTCCAGTGTTACTACCGGTGGCTGACGTATCCATACACCAGGAACCTGACTACTGATTTCTAACTTAGATCACGAAGACACTGATTGCATGCGTGTCTTTAAAAGTTTTCTTAATTTATCTCAACCAGGTCTGCTCACCAGGTATAATCGTTTGACCGTGTCGCATCTGTTTGTTTCAGGATGCCTCCCAGCAGATCCCTGAGGGTCGTATGCTCTGACAGCCCACCGAGCGACGAGGCCTCAGTGTAGGGACCCTTTATAGTTGTGAAACTAGCGGAGGAACCCTCGGTACTACATCCCGTTGGGCCACCGATGCCACGATCCCCAACAGCAGACGATGCACGCCGTTTGAGCACGTTGCTTGAGTTCCAGCGCAAGAGGCCACCCAGGTTCCGGGGAGAGATGGACCCACAAGTGGATGAGGATTGGATGGAGGCTATGGTGAGAGTTTTCAGTATTGTAGGGACACTATTATACTACATGGTGATCCTTTCTTTCAGTCTCCTTCAGAAAGTAGAAGGTAGATGGTGGAGCCCGATTCATGTGCATGTCGAGGCGACACTTCTCTGGTCAGACTTTGAGATCCTTTTCCGGGTAGAGTCTGTTCCAGAGACTCTATGAGTAGTATGGATACATGAGCTACTTCATCTGCAGTAGGGCAGAATGACAGTAGCACAGTACTCAACGCGGTTCACTGACCTCTCGCGCTACTCCACAGATATGGTACGGGACCCATTCTTCAGGGTTCAGACCTTCGAGCAGGGGGTCAGGTGAGAGATCAGAGCCTCGATAATCTCCCTCAGCATCCTGACGCAGGTGGGGGGTGTTAGAGAGAGTGTAACGACCCAAAGTTTCATTAATGAAAATCACTCTTGATCTAATTAAATGTCTTTCTATGTTTATATAAAATTTCAACTTCTTTGGTTTTATGATAAGAATTTTGACCGTTGCTAATATAGACGTTGAACAGTGATCACATGATTAGTATAAATATAGGACTTTAATAAATCCAATCAACTCAGACAAAAGAAGTGATGGCATCATCCAGTAGAATATCTCTATACGAAGCCCATTTTTCGGAGCTCGGAAAAGAGGTGTCATCCTTGGGCTTCGCTCTTGACCAAGCCCAAGCTGAGCTTCACCATGTTAAGCTCGAATGAGACCGTCTACGGGAGAAGTGGAAGTTGATAGAAATTACCACTCGAGCGATGTTATCCGAGCCACCCCAAGAGTTTATCACCATCGCACACCTTACCCTTAGGTCTTATGCGGCTGTTTTAATGGGTTATGTAACCAATATCTACTAATATTTTCATGTATATTAATTTTGTATATAATAATGAAAATACCTCCTTGTCATTTTTGATACATTGTAAATAGTTTTTAAAGTAAAAATAGTGTTTTTAGTTATTATTTAATTAAGAATTCTATTTTATTAAATTAAGGGAGTTTTGAGTTAAATTATATTTTAATAAAATATTATAATTAAATTAATTTTTATTAAATATAAATGATCTTATAATTTTATGAATTGAATTATAATTTTTATTAAGGTTTGAAAGCCATTTCTGTCAAAACCCGTGAATTTTCGATAAATGTCAGTTTTTATTTTAAAATTGAAAATTAACATATTTAAAAAATTATTTAGATAAAATAAATGTTATTTCTGGAATCATGATGTTGAAATTATCCAACGGTGAAATTTTCAAAATTTTCTGAGACCGTCAAATTTTTGGGTAAAAAATAAATACCGTTTAAATATATAATGTGTTTTATGACATCATAATGGCCCAATAGTGATGTAATAAAATATTATAAGCTTTATGTTCTACCAATATATGTTTTACCATTAAAATAATGTGATTTTGGGTTTCTTTGACTTACTTTTCAAAGCATTAATGGACCCCTCAAGACGTATTAAACACCTTGTCTTTTTAAATTAATTTCTATGGGAGTGTGACTCACCTCCACATAATCAACCTTATTATTTCAAGAAGTTCGGACTTTGACCTTATAAAATATTGTTTTCCTCTTCCCTTTGTGAAAAACCATGGGCAAAAACTATGGGATGGTTTGTGGTTTGGATTAATTTAATGTAAGGGGACCCAAACCTAAATAATAAAGAATTCCCTCACCTTTCCAATATAAACCCACCCAAGCTCCCACTTCCTCCTCACTCAAAGCATTTTTATTTCGTCAAAACTCTTACCTACTCTCTATAAAACCTCCCAAGGTTCTCTAAGCTCCCAAGAAGCCTCTCACAAGCCTCTCTCTAGCCTTTGGAAGCACACTTCCAAGTAAGGGTTTTTTCTTCCTTTCTCATTTTTGTAAATTTTCTTTAAGATGTACTGCCCTTTTAATATAAACTATGAATGTTGGGGTATGGTTTAGAACCTCCCAAATACTTCCCTCTTATTGTTTTAATTATGGGATACCCCTTTCTCTCTCATTAAATGCCTCCCATGTACACTCGTTATTATGTCGAAATTCCGAAAGGAACTTCTCTCTATTCTTTTACATTCAAGTAATACTTTTGTATCATGAATCTAAATTCCATTAAAATTGTTGGGACATGTATCTATATGACCTCCTTACTGTCCATTACGTGTAAATATGATGAGGAACCCCTTTCTCTCTCATCAACCATTTTTTATGAATTCTTATGTCACACCGTTACGCTGCCGAAATCGCACCGATTTTCTAATCCAATGCCATTGTGTAGGGGATACCATGCCCATTTATCCATCAAGGGTATTCACCTTTATGAACATTTACTTATTGATTACAAAATTTCATGTATTAATTCCACATTCCTTTATCGTGGAATAAATGATTATGTTTTATGAATCCATGTTTTATGATCTATGTGGCACACTTATGCATGAAATGAAATGTTTAAGAAGGGTGTGCCCATATAGTGCTCCAATGCATTGGGTAAATTATAGTATCATGATACGTCATGTGCAATGAGTTTTGACTCATACTAATTCAAGTGCAATGAGGGTTTACTCATGCTTTATGTGCAATGAGGATTTAGTCATGCTTTTTGTGCAATGAGCCTTGGCTCATGCTAATTCTATGTTAAGTGTTGTTGCCACATTTCCATGTTATGCTTATCATGATTTATCATACCTTTATGTTCATGTTTCTCTTATTCTCCATTGATATGCCTATTTCCTAACATGTATTTTAATCCTCAGGTTATTCTATGTGTACTCCCTTACTGGGCTTTATAGCTCTCCCTTTTCTTATGCACGTCCTCAGGTTATCCCATGCAATGCTAAGTACGAGGGAATTTAGTGTTCATGTAAAGTAAGTTTTCAATAAAGATGTTGTATTTCATGTTTATAGTTTTTATGTATTGATCCTAAGCCCCAAAGACACTAAACCTCTCAATATTCTTTGTTGTATCAAGTGAAGTTTTATGTAATAAATCATGTTTAAGTTGTAATAAAAAGCAGGGTTGTCATAGTTGGTATCAGAGGATAGGTTTAGTTATTTTTGGGATTAGGAAACCCTAGTAAAGCCTTAGATACAAGACTAAGTATAATAAAAACATCCATAAGTTTTGGTAAGTACTGAGTAAGTGGTTTATCAAACAAATACATCCCTGTCTGGATACGAGCAGGTAGAGGCAGCTCTGGCACAGATGTATCCTAGGGGTAAAACCCGAAAACACCGCTTTGAGCTAGACTCGAACAGGAACTGGTGTACGACAACGGGCCTTGCTGCACTCTTGGTTATGACACTTCCGGGGGATATGTTTTGATAAATTCAAAATCTTATCATGAACCCTTATTAAGGGAATTATAAAAAATTCCCATACGAATATATGTTAGAAAGTAGATCATGAAAATCCTAGATTGAAGCCTATAGACTCATGAGTTAAGGAAATAAAAGATTATTTATAAGTCATAAACTTTTGTCTTTTGATTAACCTTTAAGTGTTACCCCTAAATTTCCTTTTATTCCAGCCAATGGCCGGTAATAGGAGGACTCGGGCTAACAACCGTTGTGAAGATCAGTGTGATGATTGTACTATTGAGATGCCAAATCCAATGGGAGCGGGAATCGCGAACTTTGTCACGATTCTCTCTCAGCTAACTCAAGTTTTGAATAGAAACACGGGTCAAGAGGAATATCCAAAACCCCCTAAGAAGGAAAAAGTCACTATCGAGAGATTCATGAGGCAAAGTCCTCCTACTTTTAGTGGATCATCCGATCCCACGATCGCTGAACAATGGATCAACTCCATTGAAAAGATTTTCTCCATCCTTCAATGTTCTGAACAAGAGAAGGTTCTCCTGGATGCTTATCGTATGGAGGGTGAAGCTGATCAATGGTGGACATTGATCAAAAATATGAAGCCTGAGGAGGATATTGAGGCATTGCAATAGAAGGATTCCCGGAAGATGTTTTTCGATAAATATTTTCCGCGCACCCTCCGGGTTAAGATGGAAAGGGACCTCCTTTCCCTCAAGAAAAAAGATGAAGAATCTATTGGAGAGTACGAGGAAAACATCGCAAGGCTTGCACGATATGCTTCCGGCTTTGTCGTTACCCCCTAATGCAAGGTTGACCGCTTCTTTGGTGGGCTGAAGCCTAGCTTACGGAAAGCATTAGCGATCTGTGACCTCAACAGCTATGAGGAAATTGTCTGTTGTGCCCTTAAGGTCAAAATGGAGATCGGAGAATCACAGGGGTATCATGGGGACAAGAAGCGTAAGGTGGACTTCAATGCTGGTGGTCCGATGGATAAATCTAACAGTGCTAAGAAGATCCATCACCCCACTTGACAAAAGTGTGGAAAGAAGCACCCTGGAAATTGCCTTAAGAGGACGAGAAAATGCTTCAGGTGTGGAAGAGAAGGGCACCTAGCTATTAACTGTCGGCAAGAAAGACCCACAGCTGCGACAGAGAAGAGGAACGCTCCGTTCGAACCTCAACGCATTGTTCAATTCTACAAATGAAAAAAACCATATCATTTTAGAAATTAGTGCCCTAATCCAAGGGTTTTCGGAGACAACCAACAACCTCCAAGGCAGCAAGGAAGAGCTTTTTCCATCACCTATACCGAAGTGAACCCCAAAAACGAAGTGGTGATAGGTACACTAGTTATTCATTCAAGAATAGAGAACGTACTTTTTGATTCAGGTTCTACACATTCTTTTATATCTCAAAATTTTAGTAGAACAATCCCAGCACCACCACAAATCATGGAAGTGAAGATGTCATTGATTACGGCAAATGGGGAAATCATTGCATCCCATGAATATAAGTCCTCCCCTATTATAATCTGTGGATTGCATTTCCCGAGGAACATCGTCATACTCCCTCTAGTGGAATTTGATGCAATTCTTGGCATGGATTGACTTTCCTTATATAGAGCCAATATAAATTGTCGGGAGAGGGAAATCACACTCTATATGGAGAATCGACCCCCGATTCTTTATAAGTGTCAGGAGGAAGATGAATTTCCTTTAGCTTCATCATCTTAAGCATGGATATTACTGCCCTATGATCACGCGTATCTGGCTCAGATGATTGATTCCAAGGAAGAAACCATCCTTGAAGAAATTCCTATTGTGAGGGAATTCACGAAAGTGTTTCCCGAGGAACTGCCTGGTCTTCCTCCTATAAGAGATGTTGAGTTCTCAATTGAACTTATACCTGGGGAGCTACCAATATCCAAGACTCCATATAGAATGGCTGTTGTTGAGCTTGAAGTTATGAAAAATAACTACAAGAGAATCTGGATAAAGGGTTTATACGCCCAAGTGCTTCACCATGGAGTGCACCAGTCCTCTTCGTCAAGAAGAAGGATGGGTCAATGTGGCTTTGCATCAACTATCATGAACTTAAAAAAATCACGATAAAGAACAAGTGTCCTCTCCCAAGAATTGATGACTTGTTCGATCAGCTACATGGAGCACAATACTTCTCCAAGGTGGACTTGCGGTTGGGATATTATCAAGTAAGGGTGAAGAAGGAAGATATCCCCAAGACTGCTTTTCGTAGAAGATACGGGCACTATGAATTCATAGTAATGCCTTTCAGACTCACCAATGCTCTAGAAATCTTCATGGACTTAATGAACCAAGGAGGATCATGAGGAGCATTTAAGAACTGTACTAGAGACTTTGCGCAAGGAGAAGCTCTATGAAAAGTACAACAAGTGTGAGTTCTGGTTGAAGGAGGTATCATTCTTGGGCCATATCATCACAAGCAATGAGATATCTGTGGACCCCTCCAAAACAGATGCAATTGAGGGATGGCTGAGGCCAACATCGGTAACGGATATCCGTAGCTTCTTGGGGTTAGCTGGATATTATCGACGATTTGTGAGGAATTTATCACGATTGTCCAACCCTCTTACCAAGCTAACTCAGAAGGGTGTAAAGTTTGCTTGGAGTGATGAATGAGAAGAAAGCTTCAAGTTGTTGAAAAGGAGGCTTATCACTACGCCCATGCTCTCTTTACCCACAGGTGGGGAACTTTTTGTGGTATTCAGTGATGCTTCGAAGAAGGGATTAGGCTGCGTTCTGATGCAGAATAATAAAGTGATATCCTATGCCTCAAGGCAGTTGAAAATCCATTAGCGAAACTATCCAACACATGATCTGGAGTTGGCGGCTGTGTTCTTTTCCTTGAAAATCTAGCGGCATTATCTCTATGGAGAGAAATGTGAGATATATACTGACCACAAGAGTCTTAAATATATATTCACACAGAAAGAGCTTAATATGCGCCAAAGAAGATGGATAGAGATCATTAAGGATTATGAATGTTCAATACATTACCACCCCGGGAAAGCGAACAAGGTGGCAGATGCCCTAAGTAGAAAGGACCCAGCAATTCTATCAATGATGAGAATTGAGAAGGATCCAATCTTCTTAGACTTGATGAAGATGGACATGGGAATCATAGAGAAGGGAACATCATCAATCCTTTCACAAATTATTTCTCAACCATTTCTTTTGGAAAGGTCAAAGGATGCTCAAAAGGATGATGTGGGAATTCAGGAAAAAGTGGAAGCTATCAAAAAATGTAAATCCTCAGAGTTTAATGTTAATGAAGAAGGAATTGTGCGATTTGGGAAAAGACTATGTGTTCCATCACATTCGGAGCTGAAAAACGAACTTTTGGATGATGAACATAGTTCAAATTTCTCTATTCACCCAGGGATAACAAAGATGTATCGAGATCTCCGAGAAAACTTTTGGTGGGATAACATGAAGAAGGAGATCGCTGAATATACATCAAAGTGCCTGGTTTGTCAGCAAGTGAAGGCAGAGAGGAAGAAGTCTAAGGGGGTGATGCAACCATTTCCTATACCAGAATTGAAATGGGAGAACATGACCATGGAATTTGTCACCGGACTTCCAAGGACATCCAAAGGCAACAATGCAATCTGGGTTGTTGTGGATCGTCTTACAAATACTGCACACTTCATTGCTATTTGGGAGGATTTCTCATTGGATCAACTGGCACAGATATATATCAGAGAAGTGGTAAGAATGAATGGAGTAACACTATCTATTATGTTCGACAGAGATCCAAGATTCACTTCTATGTTTTGGAAGAGTCTTTAACATGCTCTGAATACTAAACTGAACTTCAGTACGGCCTATTATCCTCAAACTGATGGCAAATCCGAGCGGACTATCCAAACACTTTAGGACATGTTGAGAGCATGCTCAATGTAATTTAAATGAGGATGAGATCAACATTTTCATCTAGTTGAGTTCTCTTATAACAATAGTTTCCACTAAAGCATCCAAATGGCACTATATGAATCCCTATATGGGAAAAGGTTCATAACACCGACATGTTGGGATGAGGTCAGTGGACATAAGCTGCTTGGACCAGAAATGGTTGAGGAAATGGTGGAGAATTTGAAAACCATTCAGCAACATATCAAGGCAGCCCAAAGTCCACAAAAGAGTTATGCAGATAACCGTCGATGGGAACATGAGTTTAAAGATGGAGACTTGGTTTTTCTATGCATATCTCAATGGAATAAGGTCATGAGGTTTGGAAAGAAAGGGAAGTTAATTCCAAGGTACATCGGCCCCTTCGAGATTCTTGATCATGTCGGGGATATGGCCTATCGACTAGCACTTTCACCTACTATGGCCAAAGTACATGATGTCTTTCATGTATCCCTCTTAAGGAAGTACATACTGGACCCTTCACATGTACTCTCTTCTGAGGTGGTACAATTGGAAGATGATCTTTCTTATGAGGAGAAACCAGTGAAGATCTTAGATCATAGAGAAAAAGTTCTACGAAATAAGACAATGCCCCTCATCAAGGTGTTGTGGAGAAAACACAAGTTTGAAGAAGCGACTTGGGAATTGGAGGAAATGATGAAGCTGAGTTACCCACATTTGTTTTAGTGTGGGAGTAGGAAAATTTCGAGGGTGAAATTTCTTAAGGGGAGAATATTGTAACGACCCAAAGTTTCATTAATGTAAATCCCTCTTGATCTAATTAAATGTCTCTTTATGTTTATATAAAATGTCAACTTCTTTGGTTTTATGATAAGAATTTTGACCATTGCTAATATAGACATTGAACAGTGATCACATGATTAGTAGAAATATAAGACTTTAACAAATCCAATCTACTCAGACAAAAGAAGCGATGGAATCATCCAGTAGAATTGATTCATAAGAATCCCATTTGTCGGAGCTCATAAAATATGTGGCATCCTTGGGCTTCGCTCTTGACCAAGCCCAAGTCGAGCTTCACCATGTTAAGCTCGAATGGGACCATCTACGGGAGAAGTGGAAGTTGATAGAAATTACCACTCGAGCGATGTTATCTGAGCCACCCCAAGAGTCTGTCACCATCGCACACCTTACCCTTATGTCTTATGCGGCTGTTTTACATGGTTATGTAACAAATATCTAGTACTATGTTCATGTATATTATTTTTGTATATAATAATGAAAATACCTCCTTGTCATTTTTGATACATTATAAATAGTTTTTAAAGTAAAAATAGTGTTTTTAGTTATTATTTAATTAAGAATTCTATTCTATTGAATTAAGGGATTTTTGAATTAAATAATATTTTAATAAAATATTATTATTAAATTAATTTTTATTAAATATAAATGATCTTATAATTTTATGAATGCAATTATAATTTTTATTAATGTTTGAAAGCCATTTCTGTCAAAACCCGTGAATTTTCGATAAATGTATTTTAAAAGTAAAAATTAACATATTTAGAAAATTATTTAGATAAAATAAATGTTATTTCTGGAATCAGGACATTGAAATTATCCAATAGTGATTTTTTCATAATTTTCTAAGACAGTCAAATTTTTGGGTAAAATTTAAATACCGTTTAAATATATAATGTGTTTTATGACATCATAATGACCCAATAGTGATGTAATAAAATAATATAATCTTTATGTTCGGCCAATATATGTTTTACCATTAAAATAATGTGATTTTGGGTTTGTTTTACTTACTTTTCAAAGCATTAATGGACCCCTCAAGACTTATTAAACACCTTGTCTTTTTAAATTAATTTCCATGGGAGTGTGACTCACCTCCACATAAGAAACCTTATTATTTTAATAAGTTCAGACTTTGGACTCATAAAATATTGTTTTACTCTTCTCTTTGACAAAAACCATGGGCAAAAACCATGGGATGTTTTGTGGTTTGGATTAATTTAATGTAAGGGGACCCAAACCTAAATAATAAAGAATTCTCTCAACTTTCCTATATAAAACCACCCAAGCTCCCACTTCCTTCTCACTCAAAGCCTTTGGATTTCGTCCAACCTCTGCCCTACTCTCTCTATAATCCTTAAAAGGTGCCCTAAGCTCCCAATAAGTCTCTCATAAGCCTCTCTCTAGCCTTTGGAAGCACACTTCCAAGTAAGGGCTTTTTCTTCCTTTCTCATTTTTGTCAATTGTCTTTAAGTTGTATTGCCCTTTTAATTTCAATTATGAATTTTGGGGTATGGTTTCTCACCTCCCACATACTTCCCTCTTATTGTTTTAATGATGGGATACCCCTTTCTCTCTCATTAAATTCCTCCCATGTACACCCGTTATTATGCTGAAATTCCGAAAGGAACTTCTCTGTCTTCTTTTACATTCAAGTAATACTTTTGTATCATGAATCTAAATTCCATTACAATTGTTGGGACATGTATCTATATGACCTCCTTAATTTCCATTACATGTAAATATGATGAGTAACCCCTTTCTCTCTCATCAACCATTTTTTATGAATTCTTATGTCACGCCGTTACGCTGCCGAAATCGCACCGATTTTCTAAGACAATGTTATTGTGTAGTGGATACCATGCCCATTTTCCATCAAGGGGATTCACCTTTATTCACATTTACTTATTGATTAAAAAGTTTCATGTATGAATTCCACATTCCTTTATTGTGGAATAAATGATGATTTTTTACGAATCCACGTTTTATGATCTATGTGGCACACTTATGCATGAAATGAAATGTTTAAGAAGGGTGTGCCATTATATCACTCCAATGAATTGGGTAAAGTATAGTATCATGATACATCATGTTCAATTAGTGTTGAATAATGATAATTCAAGTGCAATGAGGGTTTACTCATGGTCTATGTGCAATGAGGATTTACTCATGCTCCATGTGCAATAAGACTTGGCTCATGCTAATTCCATGTTAAGTGTTGTTGCCACATTTCCATGTTATGATTATAATGCTTTATCATACCTTTATGTTCATGTTTATCTTATGATCTATTTATATGCCTATTTCCTAACATGTATTGTACTCCTCATGTTATTCCATGTGTACTCCCTTACTGGGCTTTATAGCTCACCCTTTTCTTATGAATGTCCTTAGGTTATCCCATGCAATGATAAGTACGAGGGAATGTAGTGGTCATATAAAGGAAGTTTTCAATAAAGATGTTGTATTTCATGTTTCAAGTTTTTATGTATTGATCCTAAGCCCCAAAGACACTAAACCTCTCAAACTTATTTGTTGTATCAAGTGAAGTTTTATGTAATAAATCATGTTTAAGTTGTAATAAAAAGTAGGGTTGTCATAGAGAGCCCTGATAGTAGAGAGTTTCCTGGCTGAGAAGTCACCAGCAGTGAGACCTACTACTAGTCGACATGCTGTAGAGTCTTCTGCAGCTAGCAGAAGATAGATGACTCAGATGTCCAAGAGGACCAGACCCATGGTTGGATGACTGCAAGACTCAGGATCAGATGTGTGGGGAACCCGAGGTAGTGACTTACCTACTAGGAGCATGCAGTGTTACTCATGCGGTGGGTAGGGTCACATGGCTCATGATTGTCTAACCCACCGTTCAGATGATCATCAGACAGTTGAGAGACCTCCTAGGCAAAGGCAAAGGTTTGATCGAGTCAGTCCACAGGGTACAGGCGGACGTGGCAGAGGAGCTGGTCGAGAAGATGGCGGTGGATGACATTTTGAGGTGTTTCCACCACCACCACCAGGAGGACCACCCCGACCGTAGGGAGCAGGTGGACATGGGAGAGCACAACTTCAGGTAGCTGAGGCCTATGACCATGGTGCACCAGATATGATTCGAGGTATGATCTGTGTCTACTCCATCCTAGCTGGAGTTCTTATAGACATAGGTGCCAGTCATTCTTTCATAGCTATTGCCCTCGTTCAGAGCTCATAGATTCCGACAGAGCTGTTGGCTCGATCCATATGTCTAGAGACACCTACGGGAGTAGAATCGATGATTTTGAACTAGTGCAGGCAGTGTGAGATTATTCTAGGAGGCAGGAGCTTCAGTTGGGATCTCCTCGTAGCGGTGTTGAGGCCTTATGACGTCATCTTGGGTTTGTACTGGTTATTTACATTCCATGATCAGATCGACTATATTAGGCGCAGAGTGCGGTGTGTCCACAAGGATGGGACTAGGTTTACCTTCATCGTGGAAAAGGAAACCTTTACAGTAGAGGAAAGACTTACTCAGAGGAGGATGCAGCCAATCACTAACCAGTTATCTTGCATTACCCTCAGAACAGTTGATGTGGAAAGTCCAACTTATCTTGTAGTGGTGGACTAGTACGCAGATGTTTTCCCTGACAATGTTCCAGAACTACCTCCTTGCACAGAGGTGGACTTCTAAATTGACATGTACCCCGGGATGACACTGATATCTACTCCAGCATATCGGATGGCTCCCACTGAGCTTCGTGAGCTGTGGGTATAGCTGGAGGACTTGAAGGGGAAGGGATTCATCCGGCCCAGTGTTTCTCCCTGGGTAGCCTCGATTCTATTCGGAAAAAAGGAATATAAGATCTTGCGGCTTTGTGTTGATTACCGTCACCTGAATCAGGTGACCGTGAAGAAAAATTACCCACTCCCATGGATTGATTACCTCTTTTATCAGCTCAAGGGAGCACGATAGTTTTCAAAAAGAGACCTCAGATCAGGCTATCACCAGCTCACAGTTCGAGATGAGGATGTGTAGAAGATGACCTTTAGGTGTTGGTACAACCACTACGAGTTCTTGGTTATGCCATTCAGTGTAAGAAACACTCTAGTAGTGTTCTTGTGTCTCATGAATAGGATCTTCCATCCTTACCTCGATCCCTTAGTCGTGGTCTTCATCGATGAAATTTTGATCTACTCAACTACTAAGGAGGACCATGCCTACCATTTTCAGGTAGTACTAGACAAACTCTAAGAGCACCAACTTTATAGTCAGCTCTCAAAGCACAAGTTTTGGATTCAAGAGGTTCACTTCGTGGTACATGTTATCTCGGAGGCTGGAGTTGCAGTAGATCCCACGAAGATCGAGGTGGTACTTGTTTGAGAGCCACACAAGAGTGTGACAGAGGTACGGAGTTTTCTGGGTTTGGCTGGATACTATCGGAGATTCGTTCCAGAATTCTCCAGAGTAGTATCACCACTATCATCCTTGACGAAGAAGGGGAAACCCTTCATGTGGTCGGAGTGATTCCAGTAGAGTTTTCAGGAGCTGAGGAAGAGGCAGACTAGTGCCCCCCCATCTTGAGGCTTTCATAGGAGGTCGTAGGGTATGTAGTTTACTACGATGCATTTGGGACCAGACTTGGGTGTGTCCTGATGCGGGGGAAAGCAGTGATTGCATATAGTTCTCGATAGCTGAGACAACATGAGAAAAAATACGCTACCCATGACCTGGAGTTAGCAGTAGTGGTCGTAACCTTGAAGATGTGGTGGTACTATCTGATGGAAGAATGTTTTACCATGTACTCTGATCACATGAGTCTCAGGTATATCTTCTCTCATAAGGACTTGAATCTGAGATATCGGTGATGGATTGAGTTACTCTAGGACTATAACTTTGAGATAGTCTATACTCTTGGGAAGGGGAACATTGTTGCGGATGCGCTCAGTAGGAGGAGTGGTATACAGCTGCTAGGAGAGGCGATAGAGAAGCTGGCTGCCTTGAGGATATCCTTTGTGGATAGGGATGGAGAAACTTTTCTTCAGTCTCTTACAGTCACTCCTCCACTTCTTCAGCAAGTCAGGGAGGAAAAACATGGAGACACTGACTGTGATATGCAACGTACTCAGATATCCACAGGGCATGCACCTGATGGATTTTCTAAAGGCGGGGAGCACTTCATCCTCTTCAGAGGATGTACGATGTGAACAGTAGCACTTCAGGAGGAAGTGTTGAGGGAGTTCTACACGTCCTCTCTAGTGGTACATCTGGGAGTGGTGAAGATGTACCGGGACCTTCAACAACAGCACTGGTGGCTAGGTATGAATAAGGCGGTAGCTGAGTTTGTCTCATGATGCCTCCTTGTCAGCAAGTGAAGGCAAACCACCAGGTACCATCATGCTTGATTCAGCCCTTAGAGGTCCCAGATTGGAAGTGGGATGGGATATCCATGGACTTCATGACAGTTCTTCCACGTACATATAGGAGTCACGATTCGATATGGGTGATCATTGACCAACTCATCAAGTCATCCCACATCCTACCGATCAGAGAGAAGGGATCAGTAGAGAGCTTGGGACACCTCTATGTACATGAGATTGTGTGTTTTCATGGAGTACCTTCTTCTATTATTCCCGACCATGACCCACTGTTTACTTCCCAGCTATGAAAGGGGTTGCATGAGGCTTTCGAAATATAGCTATGTTTGAGTACCGCCTTCCATCCTCAGACAGATGGTCAGTCTAAGTGGACCATTCAGACCCTCGAGGACATGTTATATGATTGTGTCCTCGACTTTGGTCATAGTTGGGAGGATCACTTAACGTTGGTAGATTTTTCCTACAAAAATAGTTATCACTCCACCATCAGTATGGCACATTTTGAGGCCTTGTATGGTCGACCTTGCAGATCACCACTGTGCTGGACAGAACTAGGGGGGTCAGCACCAGTGGGACCTGAGATGGTACAGGCTACCAAAGAGAAGGTGCAGATCATCCAGAAGAAGATAAAGACTGCACAGAGCAGGCAGAAGTCATATGCTGATAGGAGACGGAGGCCTCTAGAGTTTGAGGATGGTGACCACATATTCCTATGGGACTCACCTCGATGAGGTCTACGAAGATTTGGATGAGGTGGAAAGTTATCTCCATGATTCATTGGACCTTTCCAAGTCCTCAGCGGGGTAGGCGAGGTGGATTACCGCTTAGCACTTACACCTCAGTTGCACCAGGTGCACGACGTCTTCCATGTATCTCAGCTGAGGAGATATGTGCACGACCCATCCCACATCATCGACCACGAGGAGATGGACATCGATGACAGGGAGACATTCACGGAGGTTCCAGTGGAGATTGAGGATCAACAGGAGCTGGACCTGTGTGGATGGTCGATACCTCTGGTGCACGTTCGCTAGCAGCACAAGAATCTCCAAGAGAGCCCATGGGAGCAGGAGGCTTAGATGCTTGCTCAGTACCCCCATTTTTTTTCCTTAGTTCGAGTTGTATCTTATGGGGATGTAAATCCCAGAGGTGGAATAAATTTAAAGACCTAGAAATTCCATAGATTTTTTTTTCTTAAATTCATGTGAATTTTACGAGTCCACGAAAATTTATGGAGCTTGATTCCGAGGTCGGGTGTGACCGGAATCAGTTTCTAAAGTTTTGTTTAGGTACATTCAGTAAAAGTACGAGTGAGATTTTATATCTTTTGAACCGGTTCTCGGAACAGAAATTCGAGGGCACCGTGGAACTTGTAGCGTCGGTGATTGCTTATTGATACCTTCACCGCAGTTGCGTTTTAACGAGAATGGGAGTTAGTTTTTAGGGTTTTAAGTTAAATAAAAATAAGAGTGAAACTTATTTTTATTGTGGTGGTTAAAACCTCCAAGTGGAGGTTGGGGGTGGGGGCCACCACACCATAACCTCCCATGAGAGGTTATGGTGGTGGGGCCCACCCGAGCATAACCTCCCTTGGAAGGATAATTAAGTTGGGGGCCACCCGAGCTTATAACTCTTGGAACACCCAATTGAAGTGGAGGAAACCCTTCGAATTCCTTTAATTAATTTTGTGCCAACCCTTGAACTTCCCTCATAAATGTGGCAAACCACACAAATTAATTAATGGAATTAATTAATTAATTTGAAATCTTTTGAATTATTTTGGCCAACAATTAAATAATGGGTTAGCTTAACCCATTATTTTGGTTGGCACATTCTTTTTGGTGGAGCTTTGGAGAACCCTAGGAAAACTTCATCCTTCCAAGAAGAACGATGAATATATTCATCGATCTTCAACCGTGCCAAAAGAGAAGGATCCGACTGCAAAGAAACCGACGATGATTCTTCCTCGGTCTCCTACCCCGGATGCTTCCCAACGTCTGCCTTTCCTCTCCTACCACCATAAATGGAGACAAGTGATGTAGGTGATTTTAATTGTTTTTGTACCCGTTCTTCGTCGTTCAAATTATGGAATGTGAATCGCCGATTTATATAACCGTAATGAGGAGGGCTTGGACTGCATGAACACAGTCCAAACCTCCCTCTTTGTTGTTCTTGTTTTCTGATGATGGAAGTGGCGCAACGGCACCGCCGGAGTAATGGACCGTGAAAAAAGTAACAACGGCTGGCGGCGGGCCGACCGCGAAGAAACCGGTGACGTAAGGCCATTGGGTCGCTAAGAGGGCATGCCACCATCGTGCCATGCAGAAGGAGAGTCTCAGCCACGACTTGCTGCGGTGGAGGCGTGCGGCGCTGGTGGAGCTGAGCGGCTGGAAGCTCAACCATCCGGGAGGAGCGGGACCCCGTCGGGTCCCGCTTGTGCTGGACTAGCTCCACCTGACACCGGAAGGAGCTCCACCCGAACGACAGAGCTGTTCGTGAGCCAGGGGGCGTGCAGATTTTCCCTCTGGCCATGGCATAGGCGGACCACGCAAGCTGCTGGGCCTCCGGGCTGCTGGGCCACCAAGCCGCTGGGCCAGGTTGCCCTCAGCTCGAGCCTCCCATCCGGGCTGGGCCGTCATCAGGTCGGGCCGCCCACGGGCCGAGCCGCCCCCTCTGGCTGGGCCGCCTTCAGGTCGGGCCACCCACTCGGGTCGAGCCGACCACTCGGGTCGGGTCTCCCCCTCGGACTAGGATGGACCTGCGGATCGGGTCAGACCCCAGTTCAGACCGGGTCGGGCTGGGTCTGTCCGACTGGGTCAGACCAAACCTGAGCCCACTATGGCTAGTTTACATCCTTTTGCCCATATCTTGGGCTACGAGTGTCTGATCGGCAAACCATCTGTAACGACAGAATGCTTAGAGTGATACGGTTCTTTTGGCATACCCAACTTCAGTATTGGACACAGTTGGGGTATGGTCGGGTTGGTTTGAACCTAAAAACCAACAAGGCCCCTGGAACAGAAATGTCAATAACTCACAGACCGGGCATCCGATTGACGTGCCGTCTGTTGTGTTGAGATCCTTATGACGAGGCGGACCATTGAGATACCTATACATGGAAATTCATGACAGTTGGAGTATCTACTAGTAGCTTGTGGAGCGGATCCTCCCGGAGTCGAGTGAGTGGAGTACAAAGACCTAGTAGCTAGCTGATACCTACCGACAGCTGAACTTTCGACTCGGAGTGTTTCGACCAACCCAGTAGGGGAGTGCCTCTGTGTGAGCACGATAGACCCACAGTGGAAAGCACCTTTATGTGATGCAGCAGACCCACGGTACCGACAGGATGAGTACCTCGACATGCTATGAGTGGGAGCACCTCTGTGTGATCACGACAGACCCACAGTGGGGAGCGCCTCTGTGTGACGCAGCAGACCCACAGTACTCGATAGGAGGAGTACCACAACAGTATAAGAAAGTGGGAAGCGCCTCTGTGTGACATAGAATCCCCACAATACTATATAGAGAAGGAGTAGACCAACATCCAAGGTTTTTAAAGTTTGACCGGGAGTATTACATGTAAACACCCCTAGAATAAAATCATGGTTTTGAGCTGATTAGGTTACTTTTGTGTTAACCACATGATTGAGATGGGTTAATAGATAACATAGATATATGTATGGGCATATAACTAAGTAAGGGATATCCATTGATTCCTTACTTTGTGGTTATCCTTGTTGGATATTGTGAGACCTTGAGGGTCTCGGGGTCCATACTGAGTATCTTTATACTCACCCCTGCATGGGCTATGACCAGACCTCATTGTGTTGGATGCAGACGACAGACAGCACTGACAGAGGCCGAGAGCGCCCGGACTGGACGGTACCTAGAGGTGGACCTTACGACGAGTCGGTAAACAGGGGAGTCTAATGGACATGGAGTGATGAGGTGGCAATCTGTCCCTACCCTTCAAGTAGGAATCCCAGAGGATGATCCAAAAGCTTCTCTTTACCTTTTAGCTGTTTTTCCCTTTTTCAGTTGTACTTGCTTTCAGTTTTACCTATACTTTACTATTGGTATTGTATTTATAGCCCCTTTTACTTTCCAGTACTTCTTTTATATACAGTATTTCTTAGTGTTTTGATTCCAGTTGTGTTCTCTGATTGTGTGTGTTTTCTTATTATGAAGGAAATGCCTTCCCATCTTAGGGATTTACGCCTTTGGTTCCAGTCGCTAGCCCCTGGCCTATGGAAGACAGGCTTGGGGTAGTCACGGCATGGGTCCTAAGGACGAGTCATGACATATGGAATAATCATTTCATTAACAACCATGTCATCAATAATTTATTCCGAAAAAAATTTCTGATCACTAAATTCAACATAACAATACGGATCCAGACACCATTTTCAAAATCATCACTTAAAATGTGTCATCTGTATACATAAACAAAGAGTTCAATTATAAAAAAAATCATATAGTCACATGTTTAGATAACAACATCCTTAATAATATAAATATAATTATATAACCTTGTCCTATATTGTCGTAATTTTATGTTATTTTATTCCATCATAAACAATATAAAAAGATGTAGTAAAATTTATTCTAGTAGTTATAGACATATGATTTCTTTTCCAAGAATTTTATGTAATCCATGGATCATTATTAGATATAATCGAGAGAGATACATGATGAAGCATAAGTATCTCAACAAGGTAACTATTTGATGATGATTTATGTAAATAGTATCTTCAGTATTTATAAAATCTTCAAATTTAGTCAAATGGTAATCAACAAACAATTTGACATTTTTACATCAAGATTCAATTGGAAAACCCACCACGAAATCCATGGGAATGACATCCCATCCCAATTTTGAAACTAAAAGTGTCTGTAACATCCCCTTTTTGATTTTCATTAAACATTATCTCAATGAAAATTCAAAATATTCATCATAATATTAGTTATAACCTCTTTTATATGTTACCACCAAAAATATCATGAATGCATTGATATATATTAGTTTTTTAGGATAAAGATAAAAATTAGAGTTTTATAATCCTCATAATTTTCCCCTATTAAACATGGGATCACAGAAAATAAATATAATCTTTTAGAATTATAATATAACCTTTTTTTCTACAGTAACCTCAGGTAATAAACCCTTTTTGATGAATTATAATAATTCTATAAAACTATAATATTCCTTTTTACCCTTATTAATTATATCAAACAATAAATGTTTCACTCATACCTAATTCAAAATATTGGTACCTATATAAAAAAACTATAGTCTAATAATTATTAAATCATTAATAAATGGATAATGTTTATGTATTGAAATAGTTAATGATTCATTATAATTTCCAGTAAAAGAATCATATAATAATTTTTCTTTACTTGGAATATAGTTAATTGTGAAATAATTATAAATCATAATTTCTAAAAACCTTATCTAACTCACATTCAACACATTTTTAGTTAATATATAACATTAACATTTATGATCAGTGTGTGTTTCATATATGTACCCAATTAGGGATGCCTCTGTATTTTTTATGATAAGGTTAACACATCCTACTCAAGGACATGTGTGTTATTATTAATCTCCCTTTGTTCAAATTAAATAGATAGAATAATGATAAATTAATAATTATTCATAAATAAATTGATAATTCTATTTTAAAAAAGAATCATTATAAATTATAAATTCCCTAATTATTAAATTATATCAATAAAACCTTGTATCTAATTAATAAATCCAAATACGATATTAATGAAAATTTTATTCCTTGACAACTATTTGAATTTTTTTTCAAGGATTTAAATTTATTAAATCTATATAAATAATATTCAAAAGGAATGAAGTAATATTTAACCGAAATTAAAAATTACCAAAATTTCCATATATCATTTTTTCTTTTAGTATATGTAAAAAAATATATATTTGTTTCTCACATAAAACCTAACCTTTATATTTTAACATATTATCATCAAAAAATAAAAAAAAACAATCTATATGTGAAAGAGGTAACATTTTATAACCATAATTAAATAACCGTATACTCATAGTGAACAATCCCAGTCTAAAATTTCTTTTATTGAATGTCATATTCCATCACATATTACTAATGGTGCCATGATATGAGATAAACCATTGAAAAATACAATGGTTCGTGGAGCTGATAAATAAAGGCAAACATGGGAAGAAAATGATATATTTTATTAACTGTGATATTATTGAGATATCTACAGTAAATTAATCATATGATGGAAGCATACTTTATTTTAATTAATATAATAGGAGCACGTTATAGTGAATTTATAAGGTGTATGTATCCATTACCAAAAAATTCATGTAACTTTTTTCATGTTATATCTACTCAATTAAATTCATTTCAAATGAAGGTCTTGAGTTTTCATTTACAAAAAAAAAGTCAACAGTGAACTGAACATCTTGATATAAAATAAAAATATTATAATTATTATATAAAATATCTAGATATTATTTTTATAATTGAATATTACTATGTTGTATAGGAGAAACCATTATATTGTAGATAATAATAATATTTATATAAATTCTTATTTCCATTGTACTACCCATAAAATTTTTTACCATGATTTATGACATGATTTCAAGAGATTGTCTTTTCATTTTATATGAAAATTTATCATATAAATAAGAATGTGCAGATCACAAGTAAAACCTGACATTGGTATAATATTAGTAAAAAAGTAATATAATTATCAAAACTTCATTTTAGGGTCCCTCATCAACTATATTATTAGAAAATCAATCATATCTTCTTTATAATTATGATTCAGATAATTCCCACACTGAGTGATGTACCTTGTAAAAGAATTGTTATAATTTCTCAACTCATTGGAATAAAAAATATTAACTACCATATATTCATTACATGTATTATGAATATTATTTCTCTATTCCTTATAGCCACCATCCATACATATAGGTTTTACCAATCAATATAACTTCACATATCATATATGATACTATATAGAATACTTATTTCTACACTTATCATAAGAGGGGAATGAATTTTTCATACCATATGGTTTCATTGAATAATGAATACAAATTAGTACAACATATATGGATTCTTATCCTTTTCATCAACAATGTACATGAACTCTATATCTACTTTATCATAATAGAAAATAAATTCCTCATATCATTTAAACTCTCATGTCATCATATCCTTTTATAAACATGAATTTAATATAGAGTAAAATTAGTCAATTTTATTATCATGGTATAGAATGAATTGAAATGTTTATGTGACCAATCGAGAAATATTTTCATCATAGGTACAAATAAATTAACCCTAGTTTTACTTAAACAATATGAAATGACTCCTTAATTATGTTAAATAACATTATTAATGTACATTTCAAGGAAGAGAGTTTATAAATGTTGTCCCTTACATGAAATCAATTTATTCCTTTTCATTAGTGTTCATAATCCAAGTACACCACTAATCAGTTTGACCTTCAAAATGATAAATATAAATGGTAAAATATTAATGTCCTAAATATCCCGAAACATCAAAAATATTCATTAAGGGATTATTCTATCATTCCACTTTCACTAAGTCGAAGTTCTATCAAACGCTAGTGGGATTTATTTTGTGAACTCATCTTCTATAAAGAAGATCATATGTAGAGAATTTTTTCACCCTATTCTATGGGAAATTTTATCATTTCCTATGTAAATT
The DNA here is from genome assembly GCA_963277665.1 of Viscum album. Taxonomy (NCBI): domain Eukaryota; kingdom Viridiplantae; phylum Streptophyta; class Magnoliopsida; order Santalales; family Viscaceae; genus Viscum; species Viscum album. The sequence continues at coordinate 294,618,255 of OY728132.1, read as the reverse complement.
CCTTTAACAATTACACGAATTGTTATATAAAACACATTCTATGTTTCTAGTTTAGAGGGTTATTATCCTCATGATTATTTTATGTTTATGTTTACTTGTTTCCTATGGAGAAAATAATTCTAAATAGACATGGATTAGATTTAGTGAAATATAAATCATGGAAACCTATCTCATTATAATCTAACCATAATTTATAATCTCTAATGAGTTTATTTTAACATCATCCTAACCACTAAATTAATCTAAAAAATTATTTTAATACATACTATAATGACCCATAACTTATTAAACATTTAAATACATGATTAATATAAATTTTTTCACTTTTTTACATTTATATGGCCTTTTTAGTAAAATTATTTAGTTATGAGGTTAATAATTAAATATATAAGAGTTTATTTCCAAAGTGTGCATTTTTTCAGAAAAAAAGTTATTTATGAATAATTTTTTTAATAAAAGTAATTCACATAACCAAAAAACTGTATTTATTAATATTTATACTCATCATTTAGCCTATTTAAAAATATTACGAAATTCTGAGATAATAAAAAAAATCAATAATGGAAATAAAATAAAAAAACTCAACATTCTATTTAAAATCTTGAAAAATTGAAAATAATGTTTTCTTTTTTCACAACAAACATTTGATCTCAAATATAATTTTCCTTTACCATTAAATAAAATTATTTTCTAAACATTTATCATAAAAAACATCTTATTAAATAATAATCAGTTGGTATTCATAGAATATGACGAGTACTCATAAACATCATTCCATTAAAAAAACAAATTCATGATTATTTTCAAAAATGGTCATAAACATTGCTTAAAAGCAAAAATATATTTTCCTCCATTTTGATATAAATATTTCCTTTGTAAAAATTTAAATTAATATCATATTTATACCTTGGGACATTTCCCTTAAAGATACTATTAAAAGATAACATACAATGGAATCACCTAACAACATAATTTATATGTCCCATATGAGTTAGTTATAACCAATAAACTCCATCACTTTACCCAATGCATTAGAGATCTATCGTAGGCTTATAATTCATTAAAGCTATATTGGGTTCAACCATAATTTATATATAACTTTCCAGTCAAATAGTATAATTTTAACATATATATTTATATAAATTTAATCATGAAACTTTATTTAATATTAATTTGATATGATAATGAATAAATCATTATCTTATCTCATAATTAAGAGGAAAAGTTTCTGTTTCCTTATAAAATCATTATTTAACTAAAATATCTTTCAGCTTTTAGAAGATCTTTATTTTTAAAATAATAACATAAATATGTTTCAAAATATTGATATCTTATAATGCCGTTGAAATGTAGAAAAAAATTTAATAGGTATATGTTAAAAAATATTATTTTTTTACTTTTGTTAGAAAAAAATAAAAATAATAGTAAATAATTAAAATATACCTTTTAAAGTATTAAAAATAAGATTATACGTCATTGAAAATAAATTTTCAAAATCATTTTATTATAAATATGATCATTTTTTAATATTTTGTAAAAAATTGACATTGAAGAAATTTATTTTAATAGAAGACATTAAAACAGGGTTTTAATGAAAAATACATTTACCCAAGTCTTGTCTAGATTAATTCTTTATATAACTCCCCAATAATAAAATTATATTAGTCTTAGATTTTATTTTTTAAAAAATAACTATTCATTTTTTAAATATATTTTATTTTATTTAATTTATTATCCTCTCTTATATAGTTATAAAAATGGCCATGTTCATGTTTGATGTTATAGGTTCATTCAATACATGACATCAATACAACATCATTATGCTCAACATCGATACCCCAATATACCTTATTTTATTCCTTTCACAAAGGAAAAACATAAAAAATTATATTTCATCACAAAATCATCTAAATCCAATTGTCTCACCTGAATGAGTCACTATGGATTTTTATATCCTTCCAATTAATCATATATTCCGTTAATAGCAATAATGACACATCATACGATAGATCTCGAATTGATTATCCTAACTAAAGAGATGTATAATTACTCTGATATCAAAAATTAATTACCTTCTTATAAAAGGAATATATTATTTATAAACCATTGAATCTATATTAGGCCCAACACACCCATAATGACTTCCTTGGGATTTCACTAAAAAACCCATACATAATTTTTCATCATCAATGTATTTATTTTATGATATATTAGGTGATACCTACCTAGTCCATATTGGAAAAATAATCTCTCTAGGATGTTTTAAATTGTCAATATGTCAAGTAGCTTCCTTTTATATTTCATTATTTTTCATCATAGTCTAATCTCTGTGCTAGAGGTACATATCATTTTTCCTAATCTAGTGTAATTCCATGATAACCTTTACTAGTTTTAATAAAACATTTGCCTAGTCATAATTCCCTATCTAGATATAAATAGACATAAAACAATGCAAGATTTCCTCAAAACTGGTTAGTCTCAACATACAATAAAATTACCCATCTATAAAATTAATCATGAATGGTATTCTAAAATATTAGCCCCACACTAAATAATTCCAGATTTCTTTCCCTTATTATTCCATTCTAAATGAATTAAATATCTTAGAGAAATACAAGATTTTATACCCCTAAACAACAAGATAATATTTTCATCAATGCATAACCATAAAATAATATTCATATAGTTTGGATTCATATCCTAAAAATGAACTTCTATGGTCATGGTTTCTTCACAATAAAATCCTCCACATTATTCTTTATAACATGGATCTAGAAGTATTAACATGACACATTAATTTTTACAATACTATTTGGGTTTTAATTCCCCTTATAGGGATATGTAGGTGACCCTTCTCATTGGTGCCTTCTTGACTCCCCAAAACCTATTACCTCCCAAAATGTGTAACTTTTAGAGTTCCCAACTATTTACCATTGAACTATTATAGAATAAATCAATGAGGGGGAAAGATTATTAAAATATCATATATAAATAAAGAGAAAATTTAATAAATACATATTTTCACATCAATGCATGGAATTAATATATCGATTTCAAGAACAATGTGCCTTGTATAATTTCCATGATTCATTTCATGAATATGAAATAAATGTTTATGAGTTTAACAAACCAATATATAAGAACCATTGTTGGATTATGGAAACTCTCATCCTCTCAACCTCTTCATACAAATTCAATGTGTCTTTAGTAATATCGATCAACTACCAATTTTTATAAAGTACATAGACTATAAAACTAAATGTGGAAGACATGGGTAAAAAAATCTATTGAGTTCTACATAAAATCATTTACATACAAACTATTTCAATTCACTATGAATTTCTTATTATGACGTTTCATTGAAATGCTTCTTATGTGTAGTTTCTTCTTAATATCGCCATTCACATCTAAATGGAATCACTGAATGCTACATTTTATATCATGTTTTGTGGAATGGTTGGTATGAACCTAATGATACTCTAGGATTCTACAAATCACTATATGATTCACGTGATGTATAAAGCTTCTACCATTACTGTTGTGAAAAAATGATATATATGGAACATTATTCCCACCCATCATGTTTAAAATCAGGAAGACAGTGTGTTATTTATAGTATATGAGAATAATAACATTATTATAACTATGTTGGTAGATCAACTGATAATTGAAAATATCAAAATAAATTTTTAATCCCACCAATGATATATTGATAAAGAGTAGTTGAATCATATCAGCAAGTTGAATAACATTGGAAGTTCCACACTAGATTAAAGAGTCACCTCTCAACATTACATCCATAAAAATAAGGGGATGTCCAATAATTCTTTACTTCTAATTGATATCTACCTAGGAGGGCTTCTATTATCCATCAAAATTTATAATGGATTTTAAAAAAATCTTCTTGAATCCTTTGATAAATATTAAACTAATGTTCTAAATCTCATAGAATAATCCCTGAAAACTATATAGAGTACATACAATGGATTGCCGACCATAGAATTCTAGGAGTACATATATATTCATTTTACCACTAAAAAACTTAGATCCTATTCTAACACCCTGATATAAACTGAAGAGTCACCAATTAGATGTGGTCATCGGAAAATAGATGATAGGTCTAAGGGGAATTTGGAAACCCCTATTTTTTTTGTAATCCAAAAAGCTTATTTGTGAATCCCAATATATTAATAAGGATTATTTATGATTTTCATGACCAATAAAGCTCAATTATTGATTATTTCATTCGTTTACATGTCTTGAACAAAGGATGAATAAAATAATTACCAAGGTCCAAGCCATATTACTATGATAGATTACTCTAGAGGTCCTCTCTAGAACTCATATTGTTTAAATCCTCCCAAAAATTATAGAAAAATAAATCTAAAAATTCTAACTCAATGTCGAAAATATGAAATCAATATCCACATAGGCCATGTTCTATTTCATTTAAAATTAAAAACATATGGAGGCCCACCCAAAAGCTCTCGGTGAATTATTCATCCACTAAACCATATAATGGTCAGTCGAGGTGGTTCTTCTTCAGATGAACCATTTTCAATGAATAACATAGTTCCACCACATGATTCTAGTTCTGGAGGTTGTCTCCAAATCACAAATATTAATCGAAAAAGATTATATCCCCTCTCTGACCCATTGAAAATAACTAACCATGATGTCCCTCCCCATGGTGTTAAAATTGAAAACATAAAATATAGAGTTCCTCCCCATGATGGAATCTAACAAATCAGTATTCCTAGAGGCTCTCCCATTGAAATTTATTCTATAAATTTGGATTTTTACCTAGGGAATTTTTTTAATAGGACCTCTATTAAATAAGATATTTTCTTACAATGGAGGTCCTCTCTATAACGTTAAATCCAATATCGACAACCATTTATTCCCCCCTAAGACTGTCAATGTAATATCCTCCACACATTGATGTATCTATTTATCATAGTGTTACTCCCCATGTGGTATAGATTTTAAATAGTCCCTCATTTTAGAGGCACTAGATTAGCTAAATAATTCAATACTAAACACTATATATCTAATTGAATTAAAAATTATTTTTTTATACTTTTTGTAAATTAGAATGTTTGTTAAGGTGATTAACATGTTTCCAATTTGTGTTGAAGAAAATGACTTTTTTTTCTTTGTTGATAAAGAATCCATATATTTTTATATTTTTTTATGTGATTCCATGATTAATTTTAGTTAACTACATGGAATTTATCTTAATCATCATATTTCAAGAAGTTAAATATGAAGTGTAATTATATCTAATCATTGGAGAACCATTCTTAAATTATAAGATACCATCATATTATATTTGGTGATTTCACAACCTTTTCTATACTAAAAATGTGAAGAATAATTACTATAGAATAAAGTTCTTGAGAGGATTTGAATGTGCATGAAAAAATATATTGTGTTTTTATGAAGGTGGTATGTCATATATGGGATTTAAATTAGTTTCATTGGTATTTGGTCTTTTGTATAAATGTTTTAATTTGTGTCAGTTAATTATTTCATGAGATCTTACGACTATTATATGATGTGAGATTCACCAAAAATTAATGTTTGGGTTTGATTTTTGGAATATCCCATCACTCTTCAAAATCAATTTATCCATTATATGATTGGAAACTTGGTACGGTGTTATATCTTCTTGAATAGTAGGACTCAGGTAGTATGTCACGTGATCTTTCCAAGGGTATGCTTTGAAGTTGATGTGTCTAAGGCCGCAGTTGACACCTTCTTGATTTATCTAGGCAAGGAGTAATGTTACAAACACTTAGTTGTTTTTGAATCATGGGTTTATTTCTAATCATTGTGAAAGAAATACGAGCATAGTGCGTCAAAAAACAGCCATAATAGGTTGATCCAACACAAATCTGGTGTGGGTGACTGGGTGAATCAATCTATAGTTTTTACTATTGTTGATCATAGAAAACACCAAGTAGACTGCAATATGTCATCATCAGGATACGATGGATAATCTAAAATTTCTATCAAGCATGTTGGTATTGTGAGTTTGGGTGACGTAGTGATACTGAAAATAACATATGTGTTACCTCCTGATCTGATGGTTAATGAAATTTATAACACGTTATAATGATTCTTGACAGTGGTTAGCCCTTCCTGAGTAGTTACGATTCAGATAACTGTAGAGGTTGTATGTAAAAATCATGGATGATCCGATGTTACTCATTCCAACTGAGGTCCTCCAGGTGATATTGAGGTTACATGGGGTGCACATGATGACCCTCCATTTCTTGAGGGTCCTCAATGTGTGTGTGGGATAAACTTTAATTGAGTATGAAATGGTAGATGATGGAGTTCCCATGAATCATGGGGTGCTTCATATGATGATGTGGTGTTCCCCAAGAGTGGTATTAGTGATTATGGTGAGGTAGAGGTTTCTAATGAACCTTGAGAGGGTAGCTCTATAGGCTTCAGGACATGCCCAAGATAAGAGGTGGAATTCATTGAGGTGTGAAATCTCTTTGAAATATTCCCTAATGATGATTCAGTTTATGAGACTATGGAAGAAGTTATTAAGCCCTCCATGGATAGGAATAAGCCCCCCCCCCTGAATGAATCAAGTGATGACTATTCTAAAGGTGAAATAGAGGATGAAGGTCAGGGTGGTAGGCTTCCAAGCCTGAGGAGAAGTAGGATCTAGAGAGGCATATGAAAAGTGAGAATGATAACTAATATTTATTACTTCTAATTGAGACACAATCAAGGAATAAGTTGAAATAGAGTATAATAGAGAATGATACGACATTTCACCAAGGTATCATGTCAGATTAAGAAGCTAGTTGATTTACATGATCACTCATTGAAATTTCTAAAGATCTCGGATGAAGAAGTGGTTGAATAGGGTTTTTCACTTAATGCTACTGAATAATCCACAAGAATAATGGTTAGGTCATTGAGGGTGACTATTGACAAGGATTAGTATACCTAGATAAAAAATTAGGACCTAATTATAGTTTTAGGATTCAACAATGGGAAGAGAAACCTTGATGAGTACATAAAATCTTGTTAAAAGTTTGTGTTTCAATTCAAAGATCATTAAATGGACGAACCACACACCCAGGTAAATAATTTATATTGTAAATTATTTAGGGAGATTAAATCTAGAAGGTGTAAATTATTCTATAATGGCTTTTTTATTTGATTTTGTGGTTGGTCTCATGGTTTATCAATTTACCCTTAAAATATTTTGAAAAAAAAATTAATTTTTAGTCGATTAATGGAATGTATCCCAAACGAGACAATCATATCATATAGGGATCTATCTGAATTATCGGTAAATAAATGGAAAATTAATAGGAATTGATGGAGTATATTTGTGTTATATTAAACATGTGACAACATGGGAGTGCATCAAAACACAATGTTCATAGTAGAATGATCATGTCACAAAGAGATGTGGTAGTTGGTCACTTCATGGTGGTTAAACACATGTTATAAGTGTGTCTGAGTGTGTCCAAAATAGGTCCCTAGTTATATTTCCAAATAACTAATTCCATGGATTGGGTTGTTATAAGATACACAATAGAGACCATGTATGATTTTCCACTCAAAAAATGAATGAAACTATCTATCTGTATTTATGTATTATAAGCTTAAGCTACTGTGAATGATATCATGTCATGTCCTCATTTTCTACCTGCATCCATTGATGAAGAGTTTTTATGATATTATGCATAGTAAATGTATCAAACATTAGTAAAATTTCATATCCTTCATCCTAAACATGTTGGGACCAACCAAAATTCCATTGATTTTATGATATCTTTCATGTTATGTCAACTTATTGTGAATGAGATAAACAGATGGAAAATCAGGCCTACTATGACTGGTAAAGATTATATACCTACCACAAGAACAATATATCACAATTTCTTGATCAACCTTATGAAATTTGAGTAATTGAAATTCTAAATAACATATAATGATCCCCGAAGTTACAAAATATACCATGAGTTTATTTACTGAATGAATAAGAATGATCTCCAATAATTCTTACACAGTATAATGAATTACTAAAATCCAAGAGTGATCATGTGTGTCACATTATATGGAAATACTCATTGTTGTGCCTACTATGAGGTTTGTATGGTAGAATATGAAACTACAATTCCAAACCTAAAACATTAAGTGTCCATAAGGTCTACTAAAAATATAATATATATAACTCAACAATGGATATTTAGTTTTATGTATAATATAACTTTTTAGTTTTATATATATTCTTAAAAAAATATATTTTCAATGTAAAAATATGTTGACAAAATATGTCAAATTAGTATGGGTTACTTCATTATTAATGTAGTTGGTTTCAAATGAATTAATTTTAATCTTGTAAAAATAAAAATGTGTTAAATTCTGGTGTATATAGTTCATTATAACTTCCACAAGGAATGTGTGTATATAATTGGTCCTAAGATAATCATGATACATGAATTCTATGTTTGAGCACATTGATGTGAATTTAAAACATGTAGTGGAAAACTGTGGTGACTCTAAATGATTTTTTATTATTATAAATATACTCCCTATAGAGAATTGTCATTATACGAGGAAATATCATGATATATTATATGTGAAATCGTATCAGTTAATATAATGTGGAGTTATGGAATAGGTTTAATTGTAAAATTAAAAATGGATTTCAATGAAAAATTATCATACTATATATATAATGATTTTTGAAGTAATTAATGTGGAAGAATAATGTGGATTAATAATTTCTAGATATATGATGAAATCTTTATGAAATTATCATACAAATAAATAAGGATAGATAAGGTTATGGTTATTTTCATACCAAGTGAGGACATATTTAAATGTGAATTTAAATGAGGATTCAAATCACAAATAAACGAATATATTAGAAGATTTAAAATAATGCTGGAGAAGTTCATGGAGTTTCTATAATCATATAATACGTTATATGGTATTACAATAATAATATTCATGAACTTATTATTATTAATATAAGATTAAATGTAAGTGATGGAGATATTTATCTAAGATTTTATGACCCTAACTATACATGAAGATCATCTTGATAGAGCCTGATGCACCATGGTTAATAGAGAGATAATATTGACCTAAATATATAATTTTCTAAAGTATATCAACATATATATTTGAATAATATGAGGATAACCACATCACACAAGATCATCAGTGTTGTTTCGAGATCAAAAAACACATGCCGTAATATTTTAAAGACCATGAATGTGTACAAGATAATGATTAACCCCACATTTTCATTTATAAGGATATTCTAAATAAGAGTGTGATATTTCAAAAATTGGACCAAGACATAATATGAGGAACTTTGGGCTAGTTTTTCTATTATGTTACCAAATAAAATCAAGGGATGGTGTGTATAACCAATCGCAGAAGATGAAAAAAGAGTGACTGTATAACTAGATGAGGTAGAGGTGTTTTTGGAATTTTTATAGACGTTGGGTCAACAAATGGATTGAATATTGGGGTGTATATCCAAATTCTTCATAACTCATTATACCTATTAATACAACTATTTTGGAGATTCAATTTTTATGTTTTTAACTAAAGTGGCATAGTTTAGATCTTAGTATCAAAACATAAAAGTAAATTTTATTGATCATTCAATAAATTCCATTTCACATGAGGTGAGGTTGTGAAAAAATATTGAATTGAAAAAATAGATATATTTTATTAATAAAAAAAAGAGTTAATAAATGAAATAAATGATCCCCCCACACTCTCAGTGGGGGATCAGTCTGGGGACCTACAAGTGATAATAAATAATTGGTTCCTTATAAATATCAAAAAAATATTGAGGATGGAAGGAAGGAAATCTATGAAAATAAGGATTTCAATGAAAACCCATGAGGATAATGAGGATTTCTAGGTGATCATTTCCCTTATATTAATAATTTTGAAACAAATAAGAGAAAATTGCAGTTAAATAATTACTATGGCATTATAATTGTATTGTAAATAATAAGTTTATTTTAAATTTCCAAATAAAGAATCTAATGAGTATGAAGTTGAATATATATTCATCATTTTTAATAATACAATTTTGGGATTAATTCAACATCCTTACCAATGTTGAAAATATGAACAATAAGAATGATTTTATCTAGAATTAATTTTAACATTTAAATTAATTCAACAAGGAATAGGAAAACATTGACAAGGTGGTTAGACACCTTTAGAACCATCATAAACTGATTGAGTAAGAAATATATAAGACCAAGTTTATATTTATCACTATTTAGTATGATTGGATCATGTTCATAAAAGGAATCAACATTTAACGTGAGATCAAAGAACTATCTTCTCAAAATTATTGAAATTAGTATTAAAAAAGCATGGTAAATTATCACCAACTAAGAATAGAAACCCATTTTAATTAAATTTTCAGGTGAAAAAAGTAAAACTATGTAGTCTTTGAAAAATATAAAATTATTGGAAAACATCCACACTAAATGAAGGAAGAAATTATATAGGAGAACTAAAAACTTTTGGAAAAAATAAGTCTTACATTGAAACTATAAATAATCAATAAAAATATAGATGATATATTTTTCATGGGTTATGATGGTGTTTTGGGAATTATATAGACAAACAATACTATTTTTTGTTCAATATAAACATTCTATGAAGGAAATAAGTACAAAAGATGGGCTATGGTCATTAATTGAGGATAAAAACAACGAAGAAGAATGTTATAACTATATATTTACCAAATATATCCAAAAAAAGGTTTTGGATGTTTATAATAAGTGTATAGAATATTTTAATTATAACATCACAATGTTGAAATGAGAATGACAGGAAATCATGGAAATGAAATATTATGTGTTGAAAGAAGGAATATCTAAAATAAAAAAAATGAGAACTCTTGAAATATAGAAGATTTCACAAAGGAATGTGAGAAGCCCAATTAATGATGGAAACCCTATAATTACTAATTATTTTATACCATCCAATTGAAAATTACTGAAAAATCCCCGGACGAACATATTTGGGCTAAGAATCAAGGAAAAGTGGTGGATGAAATATTATCCACAATCTATTCCTTGAAAACTATGATATAGAAAACAACACCACATGAGTATCCAATTTATGTAAGGAATACATGTTAACAATATATAACGGTTGTAATCATGGAATTATCCTCATCCCATACTAATATAGGAAATAAAAATAAATTAAGGAGGGAAAAAACTCACACTGTGAGCATTTATTTAAAAAACCACGAGGTTCATCCTTATTCACTAGTCTTGATTATTTTTGAACTAGGATATTGGAAATTAATTGAGTTGAATAGGTTTTTTACACACTATACAAAAATTAAGGAGGTTGAGACTTCCACTAATAGAAAATAATTTAGAGTATTTTTTTAAAGAGATTCAATGTTTAAAAACAACCATGATCATAAGGAAGTGGATGAATCCCTTGAGGGGGAAAATACATGATATGGGTCTATCAAACATAAAAAGTTGCATCGATTTGGAATGTATATAAATTATATAAATACATAAAAATTTTGAATAATGAGTTATCCATTTATATATAATTTTGTTTTAAATTTTATATAATAATTATTAAAAGGGGAGTGATGTTTGATGAACGTATTATAAAAATATTGAGTTATTATCTAGGCATTTAAAATTTCTTTTGACTTTTTTAGATGTGTGAAACATAAAACTGTATTCCAATTGGGGATCCCAATAATAAATTATCTTAATTGTATCTCATGAATTATATTTACTAGAAACATTGATCACCTTAGTTACATCCCTCTAATTTCATTAAATTATTATCAAATGTAGACTTATAGTAGACCAACTATAATAACTTTTCTATGATATTGATGTGGTATCCTCATTTTCTCATATTAATAAAATTAGAATAATTCAAATTTTCATTAAAAGGAAATAATATGTAGTGGTATGTTTGACATATTGATCATTTCAATTTATTTTCATATAGGGTGGTGTGTAGATTAATTGATGGTTAAATACATATTAATGCGGATGTGTGTTGGTAATAAAAACATATAGAAATGTTTATATTGATGTTGACTGTGTTAGTTTCATCTTTTTAATTTCAAAAGACATCCAGGATGAATAATAAACAGTCAATATGGGATGAAACAATATAATTTTTTGTTTTTATCGAAAAAAAATCCATGAAACGCCATAACATATTTGATTTGGGTCCCTAAATAATACTAATGGTCTATGTGGTATCAAAATTATTGAATTTTTTTGGGGAATTGTATGAATAATTTTCATTATATGTCATAATCAGATATCTAGACTTGATTTTCATAATAATTTATTATTGTTTTTGTGGATGGAACACTATTGTAAATAATGATGATATTGGGCTCTATTGATGATAAATAAAGTAAGTAAAAAAATGTGAAGGGAATAAGAAACCATTTTTTTCAAGATTAATTCCTTATATATATATATATATCCTTTAATATAGTGGTGTTTCCTATTGAATTTTTTGACAAGGATTTTTATTGGAGATATAAATTTTTTTCCTAAGAAAAGGATAGTTTCCCAAGATAGCTAGTCCTCATAAAAAGATAGAAGACTTTATCAAATGTCTTTTCATGGACAATGCCTAGACAGAGCTATAGCATAGTAGTGGTAGTTGACACATGGGAAGGTTAAGGAATTCATTGGGATGCATCTCACATGACATCTTGCACATTATATGAAAATGAATATCATGGGTTTAGTATATGGAGGAACTACCCGACATATGATTCTGTGTTAGTGTGTTTGAGATCTAATATTGGTGTCATATCCAATGTGATGATGTGACAGATTGGGTTAATAACTGATGATTCGTAAAGAAAATTTCTATTTTATAATTCACTCATAATATGCCAATGTTCATCAATGATTAAGAGTTAAAAATATTAGAAATATAGAATTATATTTTTTTGTATGTCTCATATTCTTCTATCATTCATAATTGATGTATTTTTATATTAGGAATCACATTAAATATATTGAATGCATGAATGGTTGTTGAACCAAAAATGAAAATATTATAATATCGATAGTAATTCCATAGATATTCCATGATCATTATTGGTCTCTTAATCTACATTAAATGAGTTTAACCGTGTTTGTTTTAGATATACTATGAGTGATGGTGAGTATTGAACAATGGTATGATGAATCTACCATGGTTGCTTCTCCTAACTCATAAACATTGAATAAACTCACATTTTTAAGAAGATATCATGATCAACGACTGACCACAAGTTGGAATCAAGTTACCATTATTTACTCTATGATAAGAAAAATATTGATCGAATATAAACTTCACATAGTTAAATGACATACTTCAATCTATAAGTGACCCAAAGTGTCATGGTAGAAAAACCTAGTTTATGAATTACCATTATTATGGTGTACAAAGATGAACGACTAACTGAAATCTTGAATCAAAATCTTAAAGCATTCATCATAGATTCTGAAAAAGTGAATTTATGAGATTTAACAACAACTTTTGAGTTTCAGGAATAAGAAGAATTTTTAGTTAAACTATAATTGTTTATATAAAATATGATTTATATATAAATGTTTCCATATAATTTATCAATGTGAATGGATGAGTTCAAGGTACATGTACACATTTATACTTGAATTTATGTGAATTAATTGAAAAATGAATAGTTCACTATATAGTTATTTTTTACTTACCAGGAAAAGGAAATATATACATTTTTTCCTATAAAAAATGTAATTCATTTCTTATATATATGAAATTATTCAGGTAAATGTATAGTTTTACATGAATGTTTATGGTGATTTAGCATACATTTGGGTCGATAAGAAACACAATTCACTTATTCTATATAAAGAATTATTTATGTGAATTGAAAACATTCCATTAATGTGTATACCGATTTTAGGTTATATTTTATTTCAGTAAATATAATAACGTCGAAGAATAATTTTTATATGAGAAATTATCATGGGATATTAGAAATGAAATAAGATCCATGATAATAATTAGGAGTTATGGAATATGTGTGATAATGAAATTTGTAAATTTTTTTAGTGTAACAATATCATGAGACATGAATTTTGATTTATCTTGCATTTAATGTGGATAAATAATGGGTATTTACTGTATCTTGATATATGTATAAAAAATATTTCCTTTCATGTCCTAAAAATGAAGGAAATGGCAGTTATAATTATTTTAAATCCTCCTAAGGAAAGATATAAATGATCATTCAAACGATGATATAATTTCATATTCATTTATTCAATTTGGATGGGAAAATATTCAAATGAAATGATTATGGTGTTCCCATTTTCTAGAATAATTCCTATGATAATGATAAAAATAATATTCATGATATTATTTTTGTAGATTTAAATGAAATGAAGGTGATGATGATGTATTTCTGAGATTGTATGTGTCTGCGATTACATTGAGATTTTCTTGACAGTTCCTAATAGAAACATTATTGAGGAGTTAATAATTTGATCCAAATCAAAGATTCCATAATGGATACACACCTATGTATTTGTGGAAGTTGAAAATATGTAGATCACACTAGATCATGTGTAATTTTTCAAAACCATAAAACCAATCCCTGCTGTTCTTAATGATCTTAATGGAGTACTCTAATAATAATATTTATATAGGCTCAAATAACATGATCATATGAACATGTACAAGTTATTTATCCAAACATGTTAACACATAAAAATAATATCTTTTGATTCATGCATTTGTCTATATTCTGATCATTCTCTAGGGTTGGGGTGTATAACTAGTTGATAAAGAGGATGAAAGTAGGTGTGTATAACATATTAAGGAATAAGAGTTTATGGTTGGTTTATAGAACAATTATCAATTGAAGGATTATGGTTTGGGGTGTTTATTCACTTATTTCTTATTTCCATATATATATCAACAATATTGTAGTGTATAATTCATCTAGGGGTGTCTAAAAAATGGAAAGGTATATTCCTTATTATTGAACGATATAAATATTGAGTATTTATATTTATCTTATAGATTATTTTTAAAAAAGTGAGCATATGAAATACTTATAGGTGGATTAAAAACCACAACTAGTTTAATATGTTTTGTTAAAAGAAATTTATTTCAGAAAATAAACCTCTTTTTCACCTTCCACGTCTTAGTGTTCAACTAGATTGGGATTTACAACAATAAGTTTTGTTTTATAGAAATTAGTAAAAAACACTGGATATGATAATAATTATTTCCTACCCTTGATTATGAACCCATATATGTGTATGAAAGTATTAAAAATTATTTTAGTCCCCTTGAAAAATAACTTTGTAATAATGATTCATAACCTGAATGCTTTAAATAACCATATGATAGGAATTAAGAATATTTAATTATCATGTGGATATAATTGGAGAATAATAAAATACATATAATATTCTAGTTCATTATGTCTTATTAGCATGATATTCACATCACAATCAAGTTTTACTAGATACCTCATCTCCTTCCCAACTTGTGGGTGACTCACTATCATCTCATTTCATGGAACATTCCCTATAGAAAGGATACTAACTTACTCAAGTATCGAGATAAACTATACCTCCTTATTGAGATGTACACAATTTTAGTATCTCAAACATCTAAATAATATATCAACTATATCAATATGTAACATTTCATTATTAGTGGATTAATTCTCATTTTCTAAATGATTAGTGATATAAAAAACTTTTTTTTTCTTATAAATAAGAGATAAATAAGTTTTTTTTATTAGACTATGATTATAGTCCAATATTAATAATCATGAAAATCAACACAGAATTTTATTAGCTCAATATATATTTTCCATTTATTTCACTTATTCTAGTTGGTTTGATAAGAGAAATTTGAATCTACATTGTTCTTTTAGAAGATAAGATCAATGGGTATATTCTATTGAATTATTTTTAATCTATAATACCATGAAGGTCAAAAATTAATCCCAATTTAGGAAAGATAACCATTAATGGAAGAGTAATTTTTAACACAATATACTTTTAATTTATAATTACCATAAGATACACTATATATGGCTCATGGTAGAGAGTTTTCACAAAATGAAAAGGGAGATAGAAACAAATATCTACTGCAATCAACATGTTAGGACCATCTCATATGTCTTGGGGTATTTTACCTTGAATAAAACCCTTGGAGTAATAAAACATCGAACAAGTATTACTCGTAGCTATCAGTGAAAAAAGGATAACCCATACTAAATTGATGATATAAATTTTTAATCCCCCAATTCTTTGGAAGTTATTCATTTAAAAAAAAATTATGATCTTAACATTATGTTTGCCCATAATTTTCTTTTTTGATGTTTAATAACTCATCCCATCAATAATAGAAATGTGGTATGGAAGTCCTATGGGACTCACTTTGGATTATCGACCATGAATGTTATTTTATTTGAGTATGAGGAGGATATGATAATGTAATAAAAGGATGGAAACACTAAAAAAATCCTCTAAAAAATTAAATGGGGAAGATGATTATAATATAACCCTTGAAGAATAATAATTCAATAATGGGGATAAAAATTTCGGCTAAATATATTGGGATCTAACCAATATGTCATGATTTATGTTCGAAAATTCTTTTAATATAAAACAAAAAACATGAAACTGATACAGAAAAATAATAATTTTGAGTCTTTAATTAAAAATATGTTTTCAAGAGATGTACGGGAAGAAAGTATATGCACATAACTCGATTGGAAGAGTCGTTACTTGGGAGGTCCTCTAGATCATTAATAACTATGAATTTGGTGATATTAATCCATGGAAAATTGAAAAAAAATGAATACAATCACTCTCTCCTCACAACTCAAATAATTATATCCACTTTTTTATGTGGAAAACATTTCCCAAAATAAATTGGAGTTGGGAAAGCATAATACATACAATTTTGAATTACAAAAATATGGCATACCCATTGATTGGAATTTTCAAGATGTGATCATCATGCCTCTTATACATAACCATTTTAAATAGGAAAATATTATCCTAATAAAGGTTAATTTATTTTACCTAACCAACTCATGTACTTGGGAACTAGTTTATAGGTTCCATGATCTAGGTAATTAACAATAATTATTTCTAATATGCTAGTAACCTTAATAAAATGAATCATGTTACTTAACTATATCTAAATATAGTTAAAAAAAATATATGAATAAACATATCAAACTTATTAGTCTCGAATAATTAACTCTACTTGGGTATTGTAACAAATGACCGAGCTTCTAGAACATCATAAATTCCTTGAGTTACGAGAAGATCAGATTGAATCCATAAAGGGTCATTGAGTTAAAATGCATCTAAAAAGGAATCCATATTATGCTAGAGTGGTTCTGATTCATTTTCCACTTAACATCATAAATACATTGTTCCCAAAATCCAATGACATGGTAGATTTGGGATTTTATCTCACACATTTTTTATGGCTATTGAATCCCATGATAGGAACTTCAAATTAGCAGTAAGAGGAAAAATAGGTTCTTTATTAAAACATTAAATGAATCAAAATTCTTATAATATAGTAACCTAATAGATATATCAATTTATTTTTAATAAAACCATTGTTGAAATTTTTTTTATGAATTTATCTCCACACAAAAAAATATAATTTTTATCAACCACATATACTATAAAAAGTGTTAATGTGATCAGTTTGTTAATCGCATTTCATGGCGTCAAATATTTTCATAGTCCCTGAACATGTGAATACTGTATAATATTCTATTATAAATAATAATAGATAATATATGAGAAGATATAAAAACACATTTCATAATGATTATATCCTGTGGTGTGTTCTGATAAATTACTATAGCATCATAACAATAAGAAAATGACATTTAATGTCTAGAAAAAAATAGTGCAGTCCAATGCATTCAACAGAAAGGATATATTATAGAAAGTTGATATATAAAAAATTATATAGAAGCTAGTTCTAGTGCTGAATCTTACTCCTTAACCTAGTAACCCTATTGTAGTTTCTCCTTTTTAAAATAAATTAAAATTTCATATCCCAAATATAAATACATATAATAATAAAGAGTAGAATTACTAAAATTTTGAAAACATAAATGACACGAGATATTACTTTTTAAAGTATTAGGACCCTAATTTTATCATTCTTATCTATAATATTTCCTTATAAACTTATTTATAATAAAAAACATGATGATTTAGGGTCAAACAATATCCTTGTTATTTACTATATTGTATAATATTGGGTGATAATATCAAAAAATAGTTTATATTCAAGAATCTTCATTGGAATATGATACTTATTAACCATATAAATATAGTAATCTATTTGTTAACCTAATTTTTTTTCCACTGATCCACCAAATGAAGAGGTAGTGTAGAAAATCTATAAATAGCGGGACAATGAAAATTTAGGAACATCCGAATAAAAATAAATCAATATTGAAATATATTTTATTAGTGAAATAATGAATCAGAATATAAAGACTTAAATTCCCCATATGTTTATAATAAAAAAGCATATATTTAATAGTTACACATGGTTTAATTTTATCACTATATGTAGATAGAAGTATTAGAATAGGATCCCATATGGGGGACCATACTGGTTCAAATTCCCTTGAACATTTTTATCTAGTAAAATAAAATAAGAGAACCACATCTCTAAAAAAAATATTCATTTGATAATGAGTTTTATAATATTTATTTTAGCATCATTCACATAGAATACAATATTATTGATGAAAAATATTCATATGGATATTATTTACCTTCTAATAATCATGGTGGAAGACATAAAGGCTTTGAGAGGACATGTCACAATGGACCTTGACATTTAAAATTAATTCCCATAAAGAAAATACTTTTGGTTGAAACATGATGTGAATTTATTCAAATATAATAATAAAAAAATTAGTCTAATAATGTCCCCTCCATTTATTTTTCTAATTCACTCACATATGTAACACCACATGTTTTTTAAAAGAAAAAATATGTTTGATACTGTGTGTGACATTAAACACTAATCTCGAAATATCTATGATTATATATAGAAGACCATTATATCCTGTATTTTTTTGGAAGGTATGAATATGATTAAAATAATTATTAAATTTATATAAAGGTAATAATCTAAAATAAATGTATTTTTAAACCATTAATTATCAGCACAAATTTCTTAATAAAAATATGTAATAAAATTTATTTATATTTATTTTTGTGAACATATATTATAAATATATATCAGAACTTTTAGAAATTATATTTCTTGTTATTAACATAATTTTCTAAATAATAATTTTATTATTTACATATGTTGGAATTTTTTGATTATTTAGAAAATAATATTTTATAAGTGAATTGTGAAAAATATTGATTTTAAAAAAATATTATATATTTGAAATAAATTCACTCCCATTATTATTTTAATTTATTTTGAAATTTAAAAAATTATTATTTTTATATATTAATTTAAATAAATTAAATTTAATTACTAATTATTCATTATATTTTATATGTATATTTTTTGGCATTAAAATAATTATTTAGACATATTTCTCAATGTTCACAATGTTTATCCATTTTAAATAATTATAATTAACTAGAATGAGTTATGATTTAAATAAAATCAACATATTATATATATATAAATATAATATTAAATTAATTATGATTACTTTTAATATAATTATTACCGTATGATCTTTTCCTCAAAAATGCATTTCATGAAAACCTGTTTATTTAACATGTCAAGAACTTAAATATCATATTAAATTCTAACTATAATATGAGTTTAAGTTGGAAAAATTTATTCCAAATTTTTAAGGAAGATAATATTTATTATATAATAATGTAAACATAATTTTTTACTACAACAGATATTGAAAATATTAAAAAATATTTACTGCATTTAAGATATAAATGGGATTACCAATGTATTAAACAAAAAATATATGAGTTAAAAATGTAATTTTGTTTAATTAATATTTTATGGACCTATTTGTACTTATATATTATAAGGATCTAAAAAATAAATTTTTTATCTTATTGGAATGTAATAGATAATATTATATTTCAATCTTATCAATTATTCTACATGTGTCGTATCCCATACATATAAAGGACCACACAACATCATCTCTTATTAACAAATCCAAATCCAATTAGTTTGACCAAGCCCTATAAATAAGATTTCATTAGTTTACTCCCTGCTTCCATGATAATTTTTATCATAAAACCAATGTAGAATGGATATTTTTCCAAACTAAAATTTGTACTTGGAAGAAGAGTTATTATCCTTAATTGAGCATTTTATTTTATTTCTTCTTCAACCTCCTTTAAATATTATTATATCACACTGATAAAATAACATCCGAATATTAAATAAAATATGATATTTTTATATTTATTTAATTAACTATAACCATATTTGACTTGTTCAAATGATAAAGGATATCGTTGATCATGTGTATTGAAGACTCCCCTTGTGAAATGTTATATTTCATTTTCAATCACCGATTTTAAAGGATAGATATAATGATGTATTTAATGTTTATATATTACATATATATGATTTATTTATAATTATTTAAATATTATATCACATATTCTTTCTTAATTTCCATTCCTTTTAGAATATGATGGTGTTGTTTGTGTGTGTTGTTGACTACCTCCTAACGAAGTGATGTGATTTATTTATCACTTAAACATGACATTAATTTTAATAAAGATTAGTTTGATGTTTATAAATGATATTAATGAAATATTAATCATTATTTAAAATTAATATACCATATAATTTTTTACCATACTATCTAATGAATAAATGGTAACATCAGTTGTGTCTAAAGGGGACACCTGCCTCGTGAAGTGATGTGATTTATTTTTGCTACAGCTTCACATGGATTGTGTTTAAGGGTATTAAAATAAATAATGTAATATTTATAATATAATTATTATCTTTGAAATATAATTTAATAGTTACCTTATTTCAATATAGTTATAAAAAAATGAAAACAATACTCATGTGTAAGGATATTACACCATCTCTTTAATTGTAATATAGTTCGATGTGGATAACCCTATTTTATTATTGTGTTTAAAAGTAATATTTAATTATTAAAATGAAAATTATTTCATTATTAAAATTATTTATATGATTAAATAATACTCTCATTCATATTATTTAACTTACCAATTTGATTTTGGACATATGAACCATTTATTGTTAAAACTTCTAATGTTAGATTAATGGGTTTTGTAATAGAAAATTAAATTTTAAAAAATAAAATAAAATTAATATTTAAAATTAATAAATTTAATAATACTATGAATTTTTTTAAAAAAATCACTAATATATATAATAAAAAAGACAAATCATGCTCGTGTTAATGGATCTAAATAACCGGCACATTTCTTTAGGTTATGACCATTCTTTCTCAAAATCATTATCTCAGTCATTAAATTTATTGAATTATTTATAATTATATGTATATTTATCTAACATATATACATCGTTTATTCTCCTATCCATTTTTAAGGAAATGTATAACTTTTTTTTTCATTTCTGAAACGCCTCCATTATTAATTTTCCTTTGATTATGATACATGGAAACATAATTTAAACCATTCTATATCCATGTCTAATTATTATGTTATTCATTACAATTAAATTACATTATGTGTTACACATAGATAATGGAATTTTAATTATTTTAGAACCTTGTTATATCTATAATTAATTGGGAAAATCATTATTCTCATGAGACGTCACGTATGAGATTAGGGAGCAATATTAATTAATTATTGGTATTTTTCCACCATGTGTTGTTATATAAGTAGTGATACTGGAAACATTTCTATGTTTTGAAATAGGTTTTTTCCATATTTACATGGATTACTTGATGTTATGATATCATGTTATAAATATTATTCATTCATATGATTAATCATTATCCTTATCTTTATAATATCATGTGATTCCTTTGAGTAACATGTTATTTTTCCCTCGTCATGTTTATTACAGTACTGGTATTTTCATCTCTCCCATTTCATTATATATTCCATATTTTATCCAATATGGTTTTATAAGATCAAATTCATTTTATGGGCTTAAAATGTAGAATAATTTAAATATTCTATTTGTAAGTTCCCTTTTATGTAATATGAATCTTGTATAGACAAGGCCTCAGAATAATTTTTCTTGAACGTATCAGACATTGATGTTTAAAAATCATGTAATTAAAATTTTAAAATGAATAGTTCAATATAATGCTACCAAACCAATTAGAAGAAAAAAATTCATGAAATCATCAATAAGGTATTGGATAGATAGTTTAATACATACCATAGAAAAGAGATATAACCCCCTAAATCCAGCTATGTATGGGAATTAGTAGCCTAGTCAACATTGATACATAATAATAAATCCATGAATAAGATTATAGGATTGAAACCGAGAACTTTTTCTTAAAATTATTCCATTTTGTGGGATTTATACATCATTTATTCCAATCACTCAATTCATGATTCCCTATACCATTCAAAAGAACATTATAAGGACATATAGAGGCTCTACCTAGTCTCGATGTGTGTGGGATAAAAGATATCACTATTAGAACACACCACAAATAAATTAGTTTTGTTTTATGTAGTATTGGATTTTTTTCCATATGTAATGATTAGGAAACTTCCATACAAAGATTAATTACACCCATATATTTACCTAGAAATCATGATGGTATTGACCTTTGTCGAATCCTTGATGAAAATTTTTCTGAAATAAAGGTCACAATGATCCTATCCCTTTTATATTTAAGCAATAATAAAATTCACATTCCATCATCAAACAAGACATTTAATGAGTATAAAAAAAATTGACTCCCCTTTTTATAATTTAAATGAGAAAACAATTTTTGGATAGTGAATCCAATTTGAAATTCAATATAGTCTACTAAGTTATTATATTAATGTTTATAATTATTGTATTTTTTTGGAAGGACCCAACATCACATATATGTAAAATTACCTATTTATATCAGTAATGATTAAATTAATTTGTTCAAGGTTAGATGAGGGTACTATATGGGGATAAATCGCCATGTTAATCTCATGAATCTCAGAATATTAGCATGGATTATTACATGAGTGGAGGGAAACAACCACTGGTAGAAGGTGAAATATAAATCACAACCGCTAATGGACCTGATGTAGATTTTGTTAACCTATAATGTGACCTTTATTTAGAATTGTTTTGTTCTACATGCATATAAATGGAAAAACTACAAATCTTATGAATAATATTGTTTCTATTTCTAATGATAAATATTCTCCATTCAACCCCCTTTTATTCTATGTTCATGAAGATGAATCAAATGAAAAAAAATTCAATATATGAAGATACACCCATACAGTTTATCAAAATAATCATTTCTCTTGACAAACACTACTTTTATACTAAATTTATTAGTATTTGGTAAAAGAGAAAAATTATGTCTTAATGTCTTGATATGATTAGTTGATAAAGAATATAGGGTTTAGAATAGTTTTCATCCAAACATAGGGTTCCAACTTCACGAGAATAACATTACCACTCTTTAGATTGATGAACTTTCAATAGAAGATTTAATGATATTTCATCATCTCAAAAATATCCAAATGAAATCCCATCATTGACATATTACAATATAGAAAGGGAAAAAATCAGGGGTGTTAATCCATATTCTAAGCAAGGTATTTCAATCACTATCAATAATCTGTTACTAGTGACTTTGATTTTTGAGTATTACACATAATACATGTTAAGTGTTTCATCCTATATCCTTATATAATTGTAAATTACATCCCATTCCCTAATAATTATTGATATGTGATTTCATGGAATTGATTTACTATCCATGATCATATCCCATGGTAGCTACTCATCACATGTGTTTACAAGAATACCTTTGTAGTTATAAGTATGACTTAAATGAGAATATATTTTACACATGCCACCAAGGAGAAGGATGGTTTTGATAAGTTGAAAAATGAAACCATCATCATAGAACTTTACTATATAAAGTGTATTTCCTAAATTCTTTTAAAAAAAATCAATCATTTTAATGAAATTTCAGATTCCATTGTAAATTATTCTTGGGATTCTTTTAATATACCAACCATATATATTCTAATTGATGAACTAAATTATTTTCAAGACATTTGTTTCTGGTATATGTACTATGGTTACAACTAAATCTTAATAACCATGAATGTTTAAGAACTTGAAAACCATTATAGTACCTCTAGTGTTATACATAACCATTTTAATTGCCTTTGGGTTTCTATTTTTTAGAACAATAAAAAACTTTAGATACACTATATTGTTAATAATTTCATGGGAAAATGGAATTAAAAATATATAATCTTGTGGCCAATTCACACTAGTGTTATTTTCAACTCTTCAATTTTGATGTTTTTTTTTCAAATATATATCTATATAGAATATAGATGAAAATAAACAAAAATTACCTTGTGGTTACATTAGGTAAATTCCATAGCTTCATGATATGAAATATTGATATCCAATAAGATCATGTTGAGGGACAAATTATACATATTATATATCATACTCAAAATCACAATGAAATGTGAACACTCCATGGATTACTTTACTATATCATGATCTTCATATGAAAACTCACTAAGAATTTTTTTATATTCATAATCCTGATGGAAAAATGGGGTACCTAACAATGTGATAGATATTTTCAAAAATCCATCAATGATTTCAAACAATACTTTATAAAACCTCTACTATTGATTATTTCCACTAAAATTAACCATCATCAATGATAAAAAAATAGACTGATCAATTGGTTATTATCTTTTTCAAGATAATGAGCAAGGTGAAAAAATATCATCTTATATCACATCTAAGTAATATTTTTAGTGGTGACTTGATATTCTTGTATCGAGAAGAACTATATTATTTTAGATTTTTTTTGTAGGATCCCAGAAACTATCTATAGCCTCAATAGTTATATTTGGCCTCTCATGATGATCCAATAAAATATATAATCAGTTTCATAACACTACATTGGTAGTTATAATGATAGGTAGTCATGAAATCACAGTTTCAAAACCATTATTTCCATAGAATGAAACAATGGAGAATGATTTATAATATTTTAATGGAAAACACCCATCCACATTAGTATCCCTATTAAATAGAATTTACATTGGAAAATATATATTAATTATTCATAAAAAAAACAAATAATGAGAAATTTAGATTAAAAAGAGATCAACATATATTAGGTTGAAGGAAAAAATATTTGAAACTCAAAAATTTTGGTTTGGGGATCATGTTTATCTCTTTGACAACTGCAATTCATTACTCTTTTTTCTCAATATTACATTAATTTACAGATAATATCACAAAATATGGTGCCCTTTTCAAATGAATGGTATAATAATTATAGATACAGGTTGACATATTCACCATAAATTCTGTCTTAGATTTTTTAATTAATAAACTAAATTGTTATTATGCCATTAAAAATAATGAAATGATTCTATTATGTGGTGATGTGTGTGATTTATAAGCTAAATTTTCTACAGAGCATCTATTTTCATAATTACGATGATCATAGAATGATTACGTTAATATACTAAAAAATTTATTTACAACCTTGGAAAACCCATATTAAGAAGAAATGGTCATTCATATCCCTCAAAAATGGATAATATCTCTTTTTTATGTTAATGATATGGTTGAAATCATTGATATAAATTTCACCAAATAGAAAAGAGAATATTTACCCTAAAAATTAATGAAATGATAAAATGAGTAAAATATCTATCTTGGTGGAATGTATATAAATGAGACTTATTCCACATTAATGACAGGATAATGTATAGTTGCTTAAATTGGAAAGACATAAAGACTATTTAAATAGAGTAAATTCTTTAGAAGATCCTTGAAGATTATTATTTGGTGTCTTCACAAAATAATTTAATATTGAGAATTATCATATTTATACCAAAATTCTATTTACCTACTATATTTGTTAACTTCCATATCCATATAAAAGGGAGTATATTTTAAATTAATGAAAATAACAAATTATAAGTACAATATAACAACAATAAATACAAAAAAAGAAACAATCATCTTTATAATTATAGATATTAATGTGACTTAAGTGAATTACAGATGAAACATATGAAAATAAAATAGCATCTATATATAGTGTAGAAAAAATGTCATCAATGAAAAAATATTATGTAAGGAAGACAAAACTATTCTGAATATATCATAGATATTTATATTCATGAAGTTAAATAATTTTTTTAATATTTTGTTTAGAAATAAAATTTAATTAGCTCACTATCATTTTATTTCCAATGTTCATTTATAAAATTACATTAATGAAGGATTTGTAAATCATAATTTAAGGAATGTGTTATTCATTCATAGAAAAGATAAGAATACTCATTTCCTTTATTAATTTTTTTATAATTGTAGGGCTCATAATCCATTTTTAATAATATATTGGTATATAGTGTAGTTTAAAAAACATTCCCCTGAAAAATGTAAAAATGTGAATCGTAATGAATGATTTCACATTATTTTTATTCTAATTATTTACATCATAAACATATTTATCAATTTGTGTTAATTAATAGGTTTCCAATTATATGAAATTTATATTATTTAATTTAAAAATATTTATATATAATCATGATACTATAAATATATTAATTTTAATGAAACCCCAAAAAGTAAAATAGGGAAAATTAAATAAAATATAAATAATGGTGAATAAATTCAACTTATTTAAATCCCATTTACATATGAATTTTTTTATGTATATGAATATTTAAAAAATTAATGGAGCAATGAAATCATAGTTGGATTGATTATTAATGATTATGGAATGAAAATAAACTCTTCTCTATTGATAGATTAATCCTCCCACTATAGTTATGTCTGCATATAAAACCCTAAACACAAACTATTACAATCTACATCCATTCTAATTTACCATACTAACCACTCAATTCATTATGAAATCTTGAAAATTAACATTTACAATAAATTTAGAAGGTTTATAAACTATTACCAAACCCCCTTGGTGATTCTCCTCACAACCTCAGAGCTTTATATGGATTAATTTTACAATTCACGATGTTCTTAATGGTAATTCTAGAAAACTTCCAAAACATATGTATCTCCACAATATATAACAATATTAAGAATTATATTATTAGTAAATTAATCTCATACTATGTTGACATAATATTTTGTGGAATCACATGAAAAGATCTTTCATTGTTCTATCTCCTTTCATACATATGGCTTTAACCCCCTTTACATTGATTTACAATATGTTGAAATAGGATTCAAAGTGTTTTTAAATTGGGATATAATTTGTGAAATTAATAAAAATAATAATAATTAAAAATGGGTGGTACTATTATGTATCCCTTTATGATTCAGTTGATTTACTATTATGTTCACCGTTCCCATAAATTAACCAATCATGGAACACTTTTTTATGATTCTCTTTCCTATTAATATCTGGTTGTCTAATTAGGAAAATTTCATTCCTTTAATTTCAAAATAGGGAAAACATTGTCCATCCCATTCTACACCTATGTTACACTTACATGCTCATATTTTAATATGGAAGTACATGTACCTGTAGTTCATCCATGATATTTAAAAATGGGTGAGACCTCAACATATTGTCATAAGTGGGCAGAAGGAAAATGTATTGGATCCCCCCAATAATTATAATAAACTATGGGACAATTATGTGTCTCCTTTAGTACCTTAATGTTGTTTTTTTGTCATCAGTAATTAAAATGAGGTGAAGTAAAAGATTCTATTTGAGATATACATGCCAAAATGATCATGAAAATATGAGTTTTAAATAATCCCTTAAATATACAACTCTAAATTAAATAATTTAATGATACATATGTATTAAATTTGAAAATAGATTTTAAAAAAAATACAAAAAAATACAATATTATAGGATAAGTTCAAGAAATACTATTATATAATCAGTATAAACACATAATTTACATCCTTCTAAAATCTAAATTTGACAACGATCCACAAAACAAATCAATAATTAAAAGATTCATTATTGAAAATACTAATTCAAAATAAGAACAATTTCACACATATCTAAAATATTATTTGAACTAAAATTTATCTGAAATAACTCATGAAGTGTTCTTAAAACATATGATATTTAGTTAAACTAAAATTCAATATTTAAGAATTCAAAACATAAACATTTTTTATAAAATATTAAATAAATTGCATCCTAAACAAAAAGGTACCCAGAATTAGTAAATTTAAAATAAAATAATATTTCAACATTAAAAAAAATAATTTAATAAAATGAATATGTTAAAGAAATAAAAAAATAAATATACATAAAATTCCATCACAATTTATATATTTTATATTTTTTAGAAATAAATTTATCATACTTAATTAATGCCATTTATTCTAAAAAATTTAGAATATTTCCTATAATGAATTTATTTTAAAAATAATTATCATTTGTGGAATCTTTCAATTAAAAATGAATTATATTTCACTAAAAAAGAGAAAAAATAAAAAAATAGATCATTAATTTTTGAAATAAATAATCATATTTTAATATTTTAATTGAATTTATCCATGTTTATTTTTTAATAAAATCATGTTCCAAATATCTCTTTTTTATAGTGACAAAAATATAACAAAAAAATCATCCATAAGAATCCAACCAATAATAACTAAAAAAATAACATGATAGATCCTTGATAAGAATGAATAATTATTAACTCGAAATAATTGAAATTTATTAATTATTTTTAACATGGATAGCCTAACCATGAGTAAGATTACTTTTTTTACACCATTTGATTATAAAATTTATCATTGTAAATCTAATGAAGAGATTAAAATTCAATTGAAATTTAAAATATACTATTATAATTTTTCCAAAAAATAAATTCGTTAGAGATTATATGAAATGATTATAACAAAATGAATATCATAGTAAACAGAAATGATTGATCACTATAAAGTAGTTAGAAAAAATTTAAATTTTTAAAAAATTACACATAATGGAAATGAAAACAAATAATTAAAAATTGATAACCTTGAAATAATTTCTGTAATTTTTTATTTGTATGAATTTAACAATAATTTATCAGAAATATAGACCTTTTCCCCACTCCTAAAACATAATAATGTCCCCAGTTTTGAACATCATTACAGATAAAATATTAATGAACTTTAGGCTGAAAATGAATTTCATGTTAGAAGTTCATAATCAAATCATTTGGCATTGATGAACCTCAAGGGAATATGTTAGAAATTAGAATTTATATTCCAAAAACCCATTCTAAAAAAATGGAAAACAATAATAATGTAATTTTTAGTAAAAAATATTGATCAAATGGTAACACAGAAGGCACTAATATAGTGAACTAGTCAATATTGTTGATTCATAAAAATGGACGGAAAAAACTAGTTGAAAAATAAGATTATTTATTTTAAAACTATTAATTGATACATGGGAGTGGTCAAACTATGATTGGTTAAACATTAGTTGAGAAATATAGATTATTTATATAATATAAAAGATTTTTCCTAAATATGACCATTAATTCATCTTATAAATAAATAGTGTTGAATAATTATGAGACTTATTGGAACTATTATTTTGTATTGTTAGTGAAAATTATAACAACTTAATTCCATTGTATTACTCTTTTAAAGGTATAATATCAATAATCTGGTTAATTATGTTCAATCTAAAAATAAAAATGTAAAGTAAGGCCATTTTTTACCCTCTAACTAGACTCTAGCACATTATTGTTCATCCCATAATATCAAACTATCTCTCTTGGAGAAAGGACTATGATAGAAAGAATCATAGAGAAATTTTTATCTAATATCATTGATTCATAAGAGAAAATTATAATTTACTTTATGGAATGATTCTTTAATATCCAATTGACCATCCCATAAGTGAATATTCACTCTTGTTGAATTTATCAACCATCAAAAGATAAATTATATACCCAAT
Organism: Viscum album; assembly: GCA_963277665.1. NCBI lineage: Eukaryota > Viridiplantae > Streptophyta > Magnoliopsida > Santalales > Viscaceae > Viscum > Viscum album. The sequence goes on along the minus strand of OY728132.1, from coordinate 294,588,092 downwards.
AAAGGGAAGAAACATACATAGAATAAGATAATGAAAAAATTAATTACAATAATACAATGAAACATTACAACTTGATAAATTTTAATATAAATCCCAATTCATTAATATAAAAATAAAATTAGCAAAGATTTTTCAAATTACCACTTCAAATACTATTCTCATGAAATATTATTCCACTTATTTTCCATCTTTATAAATGAGTTTCAAAACATGGATCATTTTTGAGTGAAAATAATATATATTAAATAGGTCAGTCACCAACATTACCCATCTAAGGTGATTTTAGTGTGTATAAATAGAAACATTTATTTCATTAGAAGAGTTTTAGAAGATCCATAGTTAATATGGGTTTTGTAAGTATGGTGAAATATATAATATTTTAAATTTCAAAACCCCAATGACCATGGAAAATTACATATAATATTGAGATATTTTTTTTTACAATTAATGAAGTACCCCACCGTGAAATTTTTAGATAGAATAGTGCTTATAAATAGATGAAAGGTATTATTTATTTTATGGTTCTATGATTTTTTGATCATCCGTGATATGGTGGACAAAAAACGACCCAATACATGTTTTTAAACATTAAATTCCATATGTATAATATTGGTGTTCCTAAAATATTCCAAATGAATGACACACAACACTAGTGTGGGCTGACACTTTTTTAAATTCCCATATCTGGAAGGAATATTATCTATTATCATGGGGAAATAGATCAGGAAATCACAAAACTACTCCCACACTCAAAATTGATCAAATAAAGTAAACATTATGTTCTCATGGAGTTAATTTTACATCAAATAATGTGTTTAAAAATAGAGACAAACCCAATCATGATATAACATCATTATTTTTTATCATCCCCAAGCTAATTCTACATGAAAAACAATTAATTTAACATGCACAATAACACACCATATGGGTGTAGCATTAGTTTTATCATCTTAACATTAATTATTCCTAAATATTCCTAAATTAAACCCACATTGTGAAACTATGTAATTATTCCAAGGGTTATTCCTTGGTAAAATTTCCATATTCATCCCAAAAATGCATCTTATCTTCAAAAATGTCATGATTCAAACACTATATTTTGATATAGTTCATTTCTCATGCCAAAATATATAACACCCAAAAATTAATATAAATTATTTTTTGACCAAAATCATTGAAATAAATATATATATCATTATTTTATCACAAAATGATACTCAAATTTCATAAAAATGGTAATTCAGACTCATCAAACTCCCATGCACATTAATGTTATCTTGTCCCAAAGAAAAATATCATCATTAAATTGAAAGTAATCTACAATCTAACAATGGAAACATTCTAGTTATCACATTCATATGAATAAAATAAAAAAATCATAATTGTATAAGTACTCATATTGTCCAATCCTAATTATTCTTATTAATGAATAATATATAGTTTCAATTCAAATAATATTTCATATTTTATTCATATAATTTTTTATTTCATTAATATCCCTGAATTATTTGAATTACCTCACAATAAATTATGTTAATTCATCACTCGTGATCAATTAATTTTTTCTTCTTCTAAATTTTGTTGTATATTTACTCTATCCAATATATTTCTACCTGTCTATGTCTCCACCTAAAAATGAAATCATTTAAATATATTCAACTTTTTATTAATATTATAATGAAATTATGGATAAATTTAGGTGGTCAGGAAATTTAATATTTGATTCAATGTTTAGATATGAATTTAAATTCCTTAGGGGAAAGTGCATGATATTTAATTTAATTCAACAATGTAAGCATCCTACTCTAACTTCCATTAAGATGATATTATAAGAAAACTAATTCTTATTACACAATTAAACATGATTTATTACATAAAACCTTCACTTTATAAAACATATAATATCAAGATCTATACTCTATTTTGTGCTTAGGAACATTACATAACAACGTAAAACATGAAACACAACATCTTTATTGAAAACATCTTTTACATGACCACTAAATTCCCTCGTACTTAGCATTTTATGGGATAACATGCAGACATTCTTAAGAAAAGGGTGAAATATAAAGCCTAGTAAGGTAGTAAACAAGTAATAACATGAAATATACATTACATGTTAGGAAGTAGACATATAAATGGAGCATAGAAAAACATGAACATAAAGTCAAGATATAGCATAATTATCATAACATGGAAACGTGGAAACAAAACATAACATGGTATTTGCATGAGAAAAATATCATTGCACATGTAGCATATGTAAACCCTAATTTTAAATTAATTAGCATGATCAAAACTTCATTTCACTTCACATATCATGATACTAATATTTACCCAATACATTGGATCTCTATCAGGGCACACACTTCTTAAACATTTCATTTCATGTGTATGTGTTCCAAATAGATTATAAAACATGGATTCATCAAACATCCCAATTTATTATATGATAAAGGAATGATGAATTAATACATCAAAATCAATAATCAATAAGTAACTGTGCATAATGGTGAATACCCTTGATAGAGAAATGGGCATAGTATTTACTACATAATGTCTTTGGTATGGAAAATCGTGATGTAATTTCGCCAGCACAACAACATGAAATAATAATTAATAAAAATGGTTGATGAGATAGAAATGGGTTTCCTTTAATACTCACATGAGATGTATAGTAAGGGAGTCATATATATACATGTACCAACTAATTTAATGTAATTTATACTCATAATACAAAACAGTTGCTTGAATGTGAATGAGAAGAGAGAAATTCCTTACGGAATTTCGGCATGGTAACGTGTGTACATGAGAGGCATTAATGAGAGAGAGAGAGTTATCTCATTAGTTTAAACATAAGGAGGGGAAAATAAGGGAGGTGTAAATTCATACCCCAACAATTGTAATTGAATGTAAAAGGGTATTACAACATAAAGAAACATGGATAAAAAAATAAGAAAGGAAGGAATCCTTTACTTGGAAGTGTGATCCCAAAAGCTTGGGAGAGGCATGAGAGAGGATTATTGGGAGCTTGAGGAACCTTGGGTGGATTCTAGAGAGAGTAGAAAAGTGTTTGGACAAACTCCGAAGACTTTGTGTGAAGAGTAAGTGAGAGCTTGGATGGGTTTATATATGAAAGGAGAGGAAATTCTTAATTATTTAGCTTTGGGACACCACACATTAAACTAATCAAAAAAATAAACCATAATATGCTTTTTTCCCATTTTTTTTGAAAAATGGGATTGGAAAACAATATTTTATAAGGAAAATGTCCGAACTTCTTAAAATAACAGGGTTTCTTATTTGGAGGAGAGCCGCGCTCTTAAGGAAATCAATTTAAAAATCTAAAATGTTTTAAAAGTATTCGAGGGTCCACTAAAGCATTGTAAAATAAATCAAAATACCTAAAATCAAATTATTTTTATGCTAAAACATATTTTTTCTAAACATAATGTTTATATTATTTTATTACATCACTATTGGGTAATTATGATGTCATAAAACACATTAGGTATTTAATTTTTACCCAATAATTTGATTCTCAGAAAATTATGAAAAATTCACTATTGGATAATTTGGACATCCTTATTCCAAAAATAAAATTAATTTTATCTAAATAATTTTATAAATATGTGAATTTTTAATTTTAAAATAAAAACCAACATTTATTGAAAATTTATGGGTTTTGAAAAAAAGTAGCTTTCAAACATTAATAAAAATTACAATTCTATTCTTAACAATTATACGATAATTTATATTTAATCAAAATTACATCAATAATAATAATATTTTATTAAAATATTATTAAATAAAAAATCCATTAATTTATCAAAATGGATTTTCATAATAGAATATTAAATAAAAATACTATTTGTGATTTAAAAACTATTTACAATGTAATAATAATAAAATGAATGTATATTCTTTATTCTATACAAAAATAATGCTAATAATCATAGTTCTCGGGTATTGTTGTGTAACCCATTAAAACATCAACACAAGACCTTAGGGTAAGGTGCGTGATGGTGACAGACTCTTGGGGTGGCTCGGATAACATTGTTCGGGTGGTAATCTTTATCAACTTCCACTTATCCCATAGGTTCTTCTACTCGAGCTTAACGTATGCAAGATCAGCTTGGTCTTGGCCAAAAGAGATGACCAGTGATGCCACCCCCTTTCCAAGATTTAACAAATGGGATTCATATGGGGCAATTATACTGGATGAGGCCATCACTTCCTTTGTCTAAGTAATTTTGATTTGTTAAAGCCCTATACTTATACTAATAATGTGATCACTATTCAACGACTATATTAGCAATGGTAACAATTCGTAGCGCTATTTTGAAAGCCAAAAAAATATAAAACAAAGGAATTGAAAATTTTATATAATCATTTATTATAAAAATACATTTTATTAGATCAAGAATAATTTCTGTTAATAAAAGCTTGGGTCATTACAATCTTCCCCCTTAATAAGTTTCTCCCTAGAAATTTTCTTTTCCTACCCTAAAACATATGCAGATAACTCTGCTTCATCACTTCCTCAGATTCCCACATTTCCTCTTCAAACTTGTTATTGTGCCACAACACCTTAACGAGGGGAATTTTCTAATATCGTAGATCATTTTCTCTACAATCTAATATCTTCACTGGATTCTCTTCATAAGAATGATCATCCTATTACTGTACTACCTCAGAAGAGAGTACTTTTGAAGGTCATGTTATTTACTTCCTTGAGAGGGATACATGAAATACATCATGTACTTTGACCATGGTGGGTGGAAGTGCTAGTCGGTAGGCCACAACCTCGACACGATTAGGAATCTCGAAGGGGATGACGCACCAAGTACTTAACAACCCTTTATTTCTAAACCTTATAACCATATTCCATGAAGATATGTGTAGAAATAACTTTTCTCATTACAGATAAAGAATAATTTCCAATGATAAAAGGTTGGTTCATTACAGATATATACTGAACTTTCCTTCTATTGAATAATGGGTCAAAAACCAAAAATATAAAATATTAAACAAATATCCAAATTTTTCTAATAATTATAATTATTTCATAATTTTAAAATGAAATGAATTCATGGAAATGTCTGACACTACTAAATGTCAAACCTACTAGAACCCCAACCCTGACTATTGATCTAATACAAATATTAGTTTAACTATTTTGTATACGAAGGGGAGTGATTTTTAGACCAAGGTATCCCATTTTTTAGTTTTTATATCCATTATTTTAAAAAAAATGTAGACTAATATTAAAATATCAATTAATAATTCTTGTGAATCATCTTTGAAAACAACTAGATAATAAAACCCTCTTTCATAATATGTTCACTAGAATTCAAAAAATTTCATGAAACTACCCACATCTTGGTTAAGGGTTAATTAAAAAAATATTATTTGTACTAATGAAATTCGGTAGGAAGTAAAAATTATCTTGTAATGTGGAATATTATAAAGTAATTAGAGGGGAAAAATGATTTTCAAATGATCTAACATTAGTTTAGGTATTTAGGTTGAGTAGGATAATAATTTCAATTGATTTCATCAATATTTTTGAGGAGGTTCAAAATCATAATTATTAGATAGTATAAAACCTCATGTTCTAGTAGTAATAGATAACATGAGTTTACAAAAGATATTAAAGTAGTAAGGAATACAAAAAATGTATTATAACCCTATTAAGAATGTAAATTATAAAATTTAAATTAATTTTATGGAATGAACATTAAAAATTACTAAAAAAATGAAGATAACCATGAATAAATTAATTAATTGAAATCATATCACAAGTATTTTCAAAACAACATCCAAAATATGATTGGAATGAAAAATAATTTTTTTTCCAACAATGAATTCATTAATTATGATCATTATTATTCATTATTCTCTAATATATAAAAATATTTCTCATCATTAATGTTGTAAATAGATATTTCAATAAGAATAGAATTAATTAGGGCAAGGAACCCTACCCAAAATTCAATTGTACATTTTACCACTTATGTAAAACAAAATGTATTGGATATAGTAAGATACATAGAAAATCATTAATGGAATGTACCAAAAAAATAAATAAAATATATTTTTGACTAAAAACTAAATCTTATATTCATTGATCATTGGATGAGTTTTATTCTTGAAATCCTTGAATTGTTCACTATGATCATGAAGTGAGTCGAAATTCTATAATCAGGAAATGGGGACATAAATTATGAAACTAAAGATGTAGAAAATGATGTTTCATAATGAAAAATAATGTTTCTATGTATAAAAGTAACAATATAAAATGAAATATAGATTACAGGGTCATAGAATATATGAACACATAAAAATGAGAAATAATTTTAAAATTATGTCCCAAAAAATGAAAGAGATAGTGGAAGGTAATATCCAAAGTCCTTCCAATGTTCTCCATGGGCTCTATAAAATCTACTCTAAAAAACTTTTAGAGGAAAATTCAATGAAATTAACCATATCTAGGTGAGTAATGACTATCTATAGTGTTGTTCCCTAGTTATTCTAAATAATAGAAATGAATGTTGGGGCCCATGAAGATTATTCGCCACTAATACCTATATCTGATTTTTGATTGTGAGGAAGGATATTTGAATAATATTAAGTTCAATGAGGTGGAACTCCCAATGTGTATCATGTATCATACCAATACCCTCCCTAGGGGGAGATATGTTTGAATGGTGTATCACATCCATATTAGTGGGACAATCAGGGGATTATTTTAACACCACCAAAAAATAAAATTGTTAACTTTTTATTTTATAGATAATAAATCACACAAGCCTATGCATAAAATAACCATGAAATATGTTTTTTATTTAACCTCTTTGATAGCTTTCAAAATATGCTACCTCGAGTCTAACTGAACCATAATACAATATTTCACTTAAAATAGAAATTAAATGTATGTGTATGAATAGGACTAAATAAATTATGAAAATTATGGTTAAATGTTGATAATAAATAAAATATGAATCATCGAATATAAAAAAATAACATTTTATAAAAAACTATGTTTTTTCAAAAGATATATTTATTATTCTTTGTGAAAATAATATAAAAATATTTTTTACCACTTTAACAAAATTTCCAAAAAAATATTAATTTTATAAATAATCATATAAAAAATATATTCTTAAAATTTTTCCCTTTTTTTAAACATTTCTTTTTTATGATGAATAGTGAAAAATATAAAATTTTAATGGAAAACATAGTTTTTGTTTAAATTATTGAAAATGATACATTTTATAGTCAATTGGTTACAATGTAACATTAGTTAAATTATATATCTAATAATACAATTTTTCTTTTATAAATAGTTTTATAATCAATTTCGATATAAAAACATCATAATCTTTTAAACTTTATATCTTGGAAAGCAAGCTTTCTCATTACAACTACAAGACTAATTTTAAATTACATTTTTTCATTTTTGTGAATAAAATATTAAATAATTGTATCCATATTTTTAATCTAAAATATTAATATTTTCTAATAAGTAAAAATTATTTTTGACCAAAATGAATAGTTACAATAATAGAAATTAATTTCGACAGTTATGGTAGAAATGGAATTATAAGAGGTAAAATAAATGTATAATGATTAAAATGACCATAAAATATTTATTAAATCTTTTATATGGCCATATATTGAACTTATAATTAATATGTCTATAGAATAATACAATTTTACCCATTTTGTATGATAAAAACGTTCGTACACTATTTTATTAAAAATTACTAGTTTGCCAATCACCTCACATAAAATAGTCCAACCCTCTCCTCTATTCTGCACTCTTTAAAATAATTTTGGTTTAGAAAAGTACTTTTCAAATCACTTTATGACTTACCTCATTTCATCCTCGATGCCTCATTTTGGGCATAAATAAAAAATATGAAGGGTTTTTATAAAATCATAAGGAGTTTTCCAAAAGAATAGTAAACGTTTTTCAAAGGGTGTTTTTATATTATTTTATCCTACACCACCATTAATTATTATTAAACCACGATGATATACTAAAATATGTTTCTTCAATATACATATATCTTTTTTATTTTATTTTCATGTCCAAAAACCATACCCATTTCCATCACATGGGTTTGGAAATTATTATTCGTGTGTATGATACACTACCTCATCACAAACCGATGTCATTAAATTTTACTTTACCACCTCTCATGGATGGTTATGATGATGGATATAATGTATATATATATGAAAATTAATAAATAAATATACCTATTTATTCATTATATCATATATAACTTTTTTACTTCCCATTCTGTAGAGGATACGATAGTGTCTTTCATGTGTATGGTGGACTACCACCTCGCGAAGTTATGTGATTAATCATTCACTAATGCTTTACAAGGAACCTAATAGAGATAATTTTAATAAATATATGTGGTATACACGTATTAATTATTATATTAATACCATATTTCCCAATATATAAATACAATATATAATTTTTCTTCTTACCTTGTACTCACATAATGTCGATAACATCATTCTTGTATGTATGAACTACCGCCTTCACGAAGAGATGTGACACTATTTTCATCTCCAAACCACATGGATGATATATATAAATATATTTATGGAATTAATAACATATTTTGATATTATTATCATTATTTAAAGATAAAATATTACATACCACATTTCCATATTGATTATTAAAAATTGGAAATGTTACTCTAGGGTATGTATGGCCCACCGTGTCCATGATCGTAATGTACTTCATTTCTAAAATCTATTACCATGATATGTAATAAGAGAGTAATTGATGATTTATTTTATAATTGTTCCATGATTATTATTCTGGAGATTATAGTAATATATAAAATGTGTAAGAAAGGGATATTTCATGACAAAACATTCATGGGAAAACCAGGCAATTAACACCCGAAAGAATGAGAACAAGGAATGATTATTAATTATTGGGAGATAAGATATTATAAAATGATAATATATGATATTATATAATAATATGGTTATATTAAAAATTAAAAATATCTTTAAACCCAATATAAAAGATTTTAAATCATGTTCATCAAAGAGTAAGCATGATATGAGTGACTTTATCTCAATTTATCTTCATTAAGGAATATTGTAATGTTCTACACCTAATTTAATTTATATGGTATATATACTACCCAATTGATCATTAATAACATTATTAATTAATAATTTATGGTATTTTAAATTATAATTAGTATGTTTTCATCAATTTTGATTTTATATAATAGTTAACATGTGGTATGAATTCCATAAATCAATTTCTTTTCATTGGGTTATATTACATTATCATCATATTTGATATTATATGTTTTTTTATTTAATTTTAATTATTTATTGTTATATATAGAAAACTTTATTGTGGATTTATTAATGATACAAATAAAAGACTCATTTAATACTTCTCACTTCAACATTATTATCATTATAAGGGTTTATCTCACAATATAATTCTCATTAATATTGTTTATTATTGGATTTCAGATGAAAGATATTATTTAATGACTTTTTAATAATCCAATATCATTTTTTTATCCTATGGTTATTCATCATATTTTCAATTCATAATACCATTTTCACTCTTGGTAATTAAACCAATTGATAAACTAATTGTAAGAAAATACAACTTCACATCTATCTTCGGTCAGAAATCTATTTTCCATTAAACCCATGCTTTCAAAATATATTTCCAAAAATTTCTTTTTTTATTTAGAAATGATCTAATAAAAATATTTTTATACATTTTTTCTTTTCATAATTTTTTAGAGGATCCTTAATTTTTTCTTCAAAATAATTCTTTTTGGGATTTTACCAAAAACACGGAATAAATAAATATTTTAATGGGTATGTAATGAACCGAATTTCTAGAATAAATGAACAGTCCTATGTTTGAATGATACCTTAAAAAGATTCAAATAATATTTTCAATAATAATTACTTATGAATGGTCTTGTAAAAGTTTAGTTATAAAAATTAATTTTCAAAATGTAAAGGATATTTTCCCCAAGAATGTTTTAAAATATCTTTTTTATGAATGTTATATACATTAATGAAAAATACACATATTTCATACTTCAATGGATATATTTTGTATTTATACCATAGGTATTTTACCTATTTCTTATATATTATAATTTTAACCAAGTAATGTGTTTAAATTAAACTCCTAGATTCATTTTTTTAGACATTGTCTTTTCAATAATTTAGTCACTTTCATATGGACATTAAATTACCCCTAACTATCGATATTTTTTATCATTGACTTTTTTTCATAAAGATAATAAAATTACTACATGAGGATTTCTAAAATAAAAGCTATTAACCTATCTTGAGAAATAGTGATAATATATATTCCTTTCACAAAATAGATTATTGATGATATAGAACATTTTATATGAATTGAATCAGTTATTCAACATATGAGGAATTATTTGGACAGGAATACACTTGTGGGTCCTTCATATATATATCCTCTCCATGTATTGGTATTCTCAAGAGCCGTATTAATATGCTTGAATTAAATTACTTTCCTAAATAAGAATAATTTATACATAGTAGTTTTAATGTTTCTTATGAAAGTTAATGGTAGTGAAGAAATCATGTTCTTGAGACATGAAATACAATAAATATTAACTAAATTTATTTATAATATTAAGTTATTATTATCCTTGGAATTTTCACAATTATATTACTTATGGATGAATTACATACATAATTATTGATTAAATGGAATATATTTTTTTAGTAATTTACTTTTAATTATTGATTATTATCCATGAGATTTTTGTTTTGAAATTACTTACAGGTGCACTTCCATCTAAATTTATTGATTACATGTAATGTGTGTTTAGTTATTTTGTTTCCCATATTAATCATTCTTATTGATTCATGATTTCTTATTTTTTACTCAACCCTTAATAATAATTTGAGCTCACCATTAAATTAATTTATCCTTTATTAGTCCATGATGTTTATTATAATACATATAAACATATAGTCAGTATCAAATAATGGTTTTCTAGAAAAAAATATTTTTTAATTTTTTTTTCAAATCTGATATGTCTGAATCTACAATTAATCTAGTGAATGAATAAAACTATATTATTCAATCCATTAGGATGCGATTCATTATAGATTATTAAAATGTAATAAATACAACTCTTTTTATAGACTACTAGAGTTGGGTTCATTAAAATAGGTATTGTACGTTGTTTAGTATAAACCTAGTGAAATATACTAAGGAAAACATAGATTATTTATCATAAACCTTTGATATACATTGAGAATATTCTATTAAAACATCCTAATGTTTTAGTATGTTAGATATCATATTATGTTATTCTCAATACATCCGATAATGATACTTCAAGTGGACTTGGTTCTGGAACAAATGTAACTGTGGAAAATAACTATAAAATGGTAGAATTGTGCTTGACACAATAATCAAATGGTGTATTAGATGATCTTTAACAAGCATATAGTTTCACACTCCCATTTTATTCACTATAAATTGTGATGGATTTGAATTGATTATGTCAGTGAACGACCTCATATAAACCTATGATTTATTTGATTGAATATAAGGTGTCTCAATGCATGGGAAAATGATTTATGTGTGTAAATAAATGGTAGGATGTAAACAATTACTGAGGAAAAATGAAGAGTATGATGGATGGAAATAAAGTGCATCCTATGAATCCATATATAGTTCATTGTATTAAATGTGGAGAAGCATAAAATTATCTATGTGAGTAACCTTATCAATGTTTAAATCCGAGAAAAAGTAATGAAATATGTTGAAATAAAGTGGTTTATGTATTAATAATGATTACCAAATTATAAAATATAATTATTTTTACCAAAGTTATTCTATTATAATAATCATGAAATTTTTAAGGCTTTTGTTAAAATTTGGAAGAATATATGACATCATTGAAATAAGATTTATGGAAACCATCATAGGTTAATGAGATTAATATTGAATACAAGATCAATAAATAAAGACCTATTTTTGGGTTTTTTATGATGGTAGTATTCCTTGATTGAATATATTTTTGGAGATATATATCAAAAGCATATGTTTTAGTGGAAATTTATTTTAGTAATAATGTATTTAAATTTTATATGCATATGTTTAAAGGTATTGATTAACATTAGTGTCAATATGAGCATTTATGGCCTTATACTAATAATAGTATAATATTATTACCCATTATAAAAATAAAGGTTGTATTGAAAGGATAGTTAAAAATGTTATTTAATTATTAATTTAATTAAAAAACTGTCCATTATATTTTTTTGGTTTTTTATAGGAATAAAATTAATAGTGTTTTGAAAAATGAAAACATTCATACTGGGTGTAAAACCAAAATTTTAGGTACTTAACTATTTCTTTTTTGTATTTTTTTGGATATAAAGTTACTTTGTTCCGTGTTAGCTAGTTTTGGAGTGTTTTGGAATTTTTTGAGGCTTATATATATGTATATGGAGTGAGAACGGAGAGTAGAACCCAAGGAAGACTTCTCATGAAATCGTGAAACCAATTCATTGGGAACATTGTAGGCACATGTTTAGGCACATGGACTATCTAGGCCATGTAAACACCAAGGAGAAACATTGTAATGTTGGAAAGTGGGGTTTATCATGGTTGAAACATGTATTTTCTAACCATGCAAGGAAACCGTGTGAGGTTGGTATGGGGGAAACAACTAATAAATGACTAACACATGGTTTTCCAAAACATACACCCAATCCATGAACCGTTAAAATTTATATACGAAATTAGTGATTATCACTCAGATTTTCCTATAAGCCTGTATTTTCCCTTATACATATAACTTATTGAATTCATCTCCCTCTTAAGGTTGCAGAGATAATTCCTTTCAATCTGGGAGACATTGCTAGGAAAATAAATGTGCATTAGAGTATGGATTTGTTTGTATATGATAATTATTTATTATTTTCCTAATATTTATTCTTCTTAAATTTCTTTGGTCCATTTATGATAAATAAACATTGTTTTATGTCATCCATGGAGAGATTTGTTTTTTTTATTTGAAGGGAACAAGATCAAATGATGTATATAAAATATCTATGCCTTGTTTTTTAAGTTTTTGGTATTTTATTCATTTTCTACAACGTTTGAGTGGTAGGTGGATTCACTATGGATTCTTATTATTTAGAATATTAAGAATTATTTTCAAATTTATTGAATTACGTTAATTTAATTGTGAAATTTACATGTGGTTATTTATGTAAACCAATTTTAGTGATGTTTTAATGAAATTAATGAATAGTATGGTTTTGATGAAAACCTTTTTATGTTACTTTTAAAATGGTGATTTAAAAAATGTTGATTTATTTTAATGAATGGAAAATAAAATTTTTAAATGATTTAAAAAAAGTGTTGTAATGAGAGAGGATGGAATGGTTGGTTTGGAATGTTATATTGGCATACAAGGTTGGCATATGTTAATATGCTCTTTTGATGGATAATTATGTGTTATTTACCCCTTGAAAATGATATGGGTAAATGCATGATGTTTCCCACAAAAAAATTGTTCACCAAGTAATGTCCTGGTGTAAGGATGGATCACTACATTCAAGTATAGGTATCCATGGTTGCTTGAACATTTGGATGTGTGTAATATAAATTGATATAAAAAAATGGGATTTTTGAAATGGTTTATAATGACTTATTTGGATTCATTCCTTGGAAACTGATTTAGTTTGTAATTTTTTTATTTTATATTAACTCCTATAATTTTTTTTAAACTATTTTATATAAATTCACTGACATGTTTTTTCCATGTGTTGTGAGTTGGGAATTAATTAGTGGGAAACCTACTGAGTATTATATTCACCCATATCTTGGTCACCTGGGTGAATATTAAAATGTTGGATATTAAAGACATAGGTAAAGAAAAGGCATAATATTTTATATTTATGCATCGTGATAACATGGGAACAACCTGTAGAGTTCTATCTTGGAGAATGTTGGGATATGTTGATTTGATTCCCTCTGTGTATTTTATTTTTTTAGGTTTCTTTCATCTTGGTACTATGATATTGTTTTTTAAATTTATGGTTTTGTTATAATTTGATTGTTATTACATTGTTTTTGTGGATCATAGAGTGGTTTTTTGTTACAGTTCCATTTTTTATATATATTTAAGTGGATAATCATCCACCAATTGTTATGAAGAGATTGGAATTTATTTCCTTACTTGGATGTATTGGGGATGTTACATAATGAAAAAAACACACCTATCACTTCTCAAGACAAAGATGAGTGGTGATACCTTAAAAATGTTATCAACTTATTTGATCATAGAGTGGAAAATTCATTCCTATTTATTTCATAATTTGGGTTAATATCAAGATTTAGGACAATAAGAACATGAAATGTGGACTATATAGAGGTTATGAAAACCTGATTATGTTGAACATGATGTTACTAGGATGTTTTGGTGCATCAGTGTTTTGAGACACTTATAGGAGATGTAACCTCATCATCATGGGTTTAGATGATGAGAAGAGCATGTAATGGACTGACTGAAATGACTTCCCACTAGTATTGTGTATTTCAAATTGAGTCATGATTTATTATTTGTGGTAAAAAGTATTTATTTTTAATAATAATTGATTTTTAAAGAAAATGATGGAACATTTATAAATTGTTTCAAAATGGAAAGTCTTGAACTCTTGATTTTTTTAATTTTTTTATTTCTTGATGTGGTAAATTTTATATTTCTATTTATTTTGTTACTATAGGGTGAGGCTAACTATATATATATTTTGGTTTTATAAATTGGGACATTGTTGCTTCCAAATATACTCATCAGAAGAGGTTGTTGGGAACGTGGTTGCACACGAGCCATATGTCAACCAAAAACTATTTCATAATATTCTCCTAGATTTTCAGACCATGGGTAGAGAGAACCACATGGATAAACCAAAAAAATGGATCATTCTATTCAACTCACAATTTATAATATTTCGATCTTTCAATGTGATTTATAATCATAAAAATGATTAAGTTTTGATAAATAAGATGAATAAAATATTAAATTTCAATGGAATAGTAGATAATTTGAATAAAAGTTGTAAATATAGATTTAAGAATATCTTGCATGACAATTATGGGATTTATATTCTTAGGATAAATTAGACCACAGAATTACAGAGGAAGATTTTGAATAATTTTTTAAGAAAAAATTCTATCCGCATTCATTCCGGATTCCTAGAACAATAATTCTTTTCAACATGAAGATGGAGAATATATCAGTAACAGAATACGATATTAACTTCATTAATACAATACACTTTACATCATAATTTTTTTCAAGTGTGTCCTTGAAGGAATATAAATTTTGAGTCATGGTGATTCCATGTATTCACCAAAATAATTTTAGGCTTTGTAGATAATAATATTCATTGATGGTAAATTGAGAATTGGTGTTGAAAGGGATTCCTTGGGAACTATGGGTGGAAGCAGAATATTGATTATTATGGGAAATGCTATGAAATCTAATGTAGAGAGTAAGAGGAATAGGTAAACATTTTTTTCAAGGTAGTGGTATGAATTCGAATCACCCAGTTAGATCGTTTAATTTTCCTCCAGACACAATTTTTATGACGATATGTTTTCAATGTTGTTCTATCAATAATATGAAGTGTGATTCTACAAAACCACCTATAACATGTCATAATTGAAACTAGATATGAAATATTCAGTGCTATTTTCATTGTTCTCCATGTTTGGGTGATAGGGGATGATCTCATGATTCACATATGTCATATGCTTCAATGGGATGAGGGTAGAAAAAATTTTCTCTCTAGAAACACCAATGAAGAAATCACGATTCTATGAATACCATTACTCCTCAACTAGTGTAATGACATCATGTTAATGATGATAAATTTGGAGAGAATAATCAGTTTTACAGAGCATCGAATGTTATCATGTAAGATGAATATGTAACTTCAATATTGAGAGAAATTATTGTTTTGAATTTTACCATTATAAATCCTTTTATCTGATATGGGTGCATCCCATTATATTATTTCATATAATTATTTTAATGTTATAGGATTCCATGTTGAGATGCTGACACATATTTTGAAATAGAAAAACTCTTCTTCACCAATGATA
This sequence comes from Viscum album, assembly GCA_963277665.1. Classification (NCBI taxonomy): domain Eukaryota; kingdom Viridiplantae; phylum Streptophyta; class Magnoliopsida; order Santalales; family Viscaceae; genus Viscum; species Viscum album. The sequence continues at coordinate 294,571,888 of OY728132.1, read as the reverse complement.
ATTTCATGCATTTACATGAAAATCATCTTTTTATTATGGATGGTGATGAATTGATTTGGATTACTATATGCTTGATATTGATGTTTATAACCTATAAATGGTCATGGATTGGTTGATAATGTTAAAATTTCACAACAAATATTATTCTTGATGGGTTAGTTATAAAAGTAATGATGGAATTTCACATATTGTCAAAGGATATTTGAATGTAAATGAATGTGGAACATGGTTTTTGGAACTAGATGTTCTAATTATCTTATAAAAGTATTCAAAATTGACGTAGGAATATATATTTTAGATCAATATTATTGGTTTTACAAGAATTTTTAAATCATTTTCCTAGGGTTTTTCTTAATAATTTATTAGGGAGTCTGCCCAAAATAGAAGTTCATCATATGATTGATCACTTAATAAGGACTTTTCATTAACCAATCCGGGTCTCCATCTGACCAGCCTCTGAACCCAGTCTGCAGAAAGACTCAAGAGAATTCCTGATTCCCATGGGCTGCCACAACTGCTTGGGTATCAAAAATAAAACCTGAGAATGATTTACCCGAATAAAATATATTAAAATGACTAAAAAAAACTAAACATTCAGAGATGATAAATCCAGTCAAACATGCCCTTAACAACTTTCAAATTTAAATATTTACAACGTTAGAAAAACCCAAAAAGTACTATGATAGAGGAGTTACAAAACTCTATAACAAACCTCCATGCAATAAGAGAGGTGCAACATCAACAAGCTACCAACAAGGACCTGCATGAGAAGGCCACTAACGAATCGAACCACCATCGCGGAGCACGATGCCTCAAACTGGGATACACAAGAAACCGAATCTACATAAACCCAAAGGTGTATATAAGGTGTGATCGAGAGGCCCAATATGATACCACCATATAAAGAAATTCCATGCCATAATATCAAAAAGATAATTTAACATGTTTATTCAAATTCACGCTTTTAAAACACCTTTAAGTAAAACATTTAAAAAATTAAATTTTAAAATGAACCCTTGAAGAAAAACCATTTCACAAATACTATTTTAAAGAAGAAAATAAAATTTATAAAGATCACACACACACCCAAGTGGTCCTCCATATTCCGACAGAAGGAACCATGTCATGAATAGTAGAGCACCATGGGTAAATCCCCTAAGGGTCATCTAGCTCGTGTGGGTCCCTAGAACCTCGTACCATGGGAAAAAATAACCCTTAATAATATATGTTCTCATACAAGATCCACTAGTAGGGAGTATACCCATAACCTAGTGGTCCACAATCATCTCCAATATAGTTTTGTTAGTGTTGTCACATCAAACTCGCTTAGTGGACCTTGGTAACAACCCCTATATTCACTAGCGTACTAGTTCCGGTCCTCCCACCTAGATACCCAGGGTTTCCCTTATGCTCAAACAAGTTTTATATGTTATAAAATACCAATTTTACTTGAAAGTGAAATTTGCACTCTTAATTTAGGCTTTGAAATAATACCAACACCAATGCTCTCTTCTAACACCTTTTATATCACTTAAAAATTCAATAAAACATTTGCGCAATAAAACAACCATGTTCACCCTTAATTAAGGAACTAAGAAAAAATATTAAATCAATTTCAATAAATCCCACATGGCTTTGAACACACAAAAAATCACCTACACCCCACACATAAAACATATAACATTTCAAACCCTTAAAAATGTATTTCTCATTACTCATGCAACTTAATAAACCATATATAGAATTTTTGAAACACTTGCAAGAAGCACAACATGACTGTACACCAAAACACACTCAAAATCACCTCTTCAAGATAAAAATCACATTATAACATCTTTCAAACAGTGGTCACATCACTTTCAAAATTTAATAAACTGCTTAAACAATTTTCAAAACTATTTCAATGGTGCACAACAAAATCGACCCATCAAAACAATCAATTTTCAATCAAAAATCTCATTTAAGTAAACATGCACCTAAAGTGCCTTGGAATTACATTTTGAACCAAACAAACAAAACTGAAAACCTTTACAACCATGTTTCTCAGTACACAATTAATTAAACAAACCATTTACACAATTTATAAAACACCAAAAATGAACAACAAGATTTAACACAAGGTCTCACTTAAAAAAACAATAGTTTTTTCATGAAAAAACCAATTTAAAATAAAGTGGACATGGAAACATATTTTTCACCTCTCAAAAAATCAATTATTTACTTCTAGTAATTTATACAATAACACACATATGCGACAAGACTATATTATTTAGGAAATCAAATTTCATCAAACGAGTATGCCAAATAAATTCTAAAACGTAGTTCACATCATAAAATTAAAGAATAAAATATTTTAAAATTAACTAAATAAAAAAATTAAATTATATAGAAATTTAAGGGCTTTAAACCACCCACATTACATGAATATTCTTACATAAATTGGTTCATAACACACCCATAACACATTCTCACCATGAAGAATAATAGAGGAGGTCTATTTAAAGAGATCAAACCAAAAACAGACAATTTAACCTCAAAACTGGACTCAAAACTCACTGTAAAACCAAAATCTCAAAGGAAAATAAATTTAATAATGAAGAGGCTTAATTGGAGGGGTTTCACCAGCAAGGAGATCATAAAATAAATTAACTTATATTTGATATTAACAATAATAATAATTATTATAATATTAAAAACTTAATTAATTATTATATTCTTCACAATATTAATAGTAATAATAATATTCTCAAACAATATTATTATTATTATCATTAAGCTAGTTTCTTAAATTTTATTTAAACTCCTTATTTTTATTTTATCTCCATTTCATTTCATGTGGTTATTCCATTATTCCTTTATGTTTTAATTAAATTTTATAATCAGGCAGGTTGCGTGGTATCAGAACCATGCCATACCCGTGCTCCTGGTGACACCAAACACAAAATGTGTGCTTTTCTCAACCAGACTCCAATTGATTTTTTACACCGATTCACCCAAAACCCAATGAAAATTAAATAGGGTAGAAAATAATAAAATAAAATAAATTGAAAAGGTAATGGTGTGACAGGACAAATACCATGACACTACCAAATTATAGGATATAACTAACATAATTAATGGAATTGTATGCCCAATTTTAAGAGATTAAATGAAAAGCGATCATGTGGACCAGTACAACATCATGGGAAGTACCAGTTTTGTTTGTGGAAAAGGTGGATGTAACTCTTTGAATATGTGTGTATTATCATAATATTAACCAATTTATGGTAATGAATTATTATCCACTTACCCACATTGATGATCTATCTAATCAATTAATGTGAACACACTAGTTCTCTAAAATTGAATTTTATTTAGGATTTCACAAATTATGTGTTAGGAAATATGATATTTTAAAAATAGATTTCATGAGTAGATATGCCCATTACGATTATAGGGTTATACTTTTAGTCTTACAAATTCAATAAAAGATTTTATGGAATTTATGAATTATATATTTCAAAGATATTTATATTATTTTGTGGTGGTGATTTTGGATTATATACCAGTGTATTCAAGGATAAAGGGTGAACATGATAAACACTTGGCAATGGTGTTGGATATCTTGAGGGATCATCGTATGTATTCGAAACATTAAATTTTTTATATTATTTCATACAACAGATATTTATATTTTAATATTTTATATATGTATAATGTGCTTTTGTGGATCTAGAAAATGTAAATAATGTGATCTATTGTAATATGATAAATTATTTATTTGAGAGGCTAAATTCTCTTATCCTATCTGGTTGTTAAAAAAATTCATTATTTTTCCTGACTACCTTCACTAATGATATATTTAACAATGTAAATTATTCCATTTAAATTGAATGAGGAGTGTAAAATGTATTTAAAAAGGATAAATTTTTACCCTTCAACAACAATAATCATTGTTTTCCAAGAATTAGGACAAGGTTACTTGGTTTATTATGATGCCGAATGATATGTAATGTGATTTTTTCTCATGCACAGAGATCATGTTGTTCCTTATGTCTCACAAAAGATATGTTTTCTTGAGAAAAACTCCCGATTTCATGAATTGGAATATTATATTGTTTCCCATGCTTTGAAAACATGGTGTAATAACTTATTTAGTGTAAAATTTATTGTGTTAACTGATCATAAGATCTTGAAACACATTTTCTAACAAATATATTTGAATCTCAGGCAATGATAATCAATATATTATCTCAAAAAATTTGACTATGAATAAATCTATAGACTATGTAATGGAAATTAGTTGGTGGATAAATAATGTTGGAATTAATATGGTTAGTTAGAAGAAGAGTCTTTAGATATATAGAAGTTGTTGTCAGTGTTAGCGGACATGGACAAGGATTTGGATGACCAAGGTAGTATTGAATTTTAATTCTTAGTTTCTTTCATTCCTTTTTTTGTTGATAAGGAAAAAGAGGCATAGTAATCCAATAATAAATGTCTTTCTAGGAGGACAAAAATCAATGGTGGGTAGACTATTAAGGGATGGAATCTTATTCGATAATCAATTTTCTGGTATCGAGATTGGATGGTTGTGCTTATGTCTTATTAATATAAACATAATCATTCATACCATCATTCAAGATGGATTTTTTATCCTATAATAAAAAATATATAATTATTGGAAATCACAATATTTGTAGGTTTTCATGAAATTAAAGTGGTCAAGTTTTTTATGAGATGCCTCATTAGTCTGTAGGATAAGGTATAGTTGAAATAAGTAATTGGGATGTCACAATCATGACCGACTCCTATGTAAAAATAAAATTAGATATCTATTGATTTTTTATTAGTCTACAAAAGATTGTTCAAAAACCTGATTCCATATAGATGATTATGGATTCTGTCAGAATTTTGGTCCATTTCAACCATATTTTTGAATATCACAGGTGGGATAAATTATCCAAAATCAATAACCAATAAGTATTAAGGAGGCATGACATACCAGTTTTGATAGTATGAGACCGAGATATGAGGTTTACCTATTTGTTTTCTTTGAAATCCTTATTGATATCCCTTGGGACATAGTTTACTCTGAGCACAACATATCATCCTAAAATAGATTGACAATCCAATCAGATCGAAAAAAACATTGTAATAGATTATAATTTCATGTTGAATATATTTATTGGATCATGGTAGGATTAATAATATTTAGAGGAGTTATTATACGAAAAAAGTTATCAAGCCATGATACTTATGGCTCATTTTTAAGCATTATACGTGAGTCCTTCTTGGTATCCATTTTTTCAAGTGGAAATTCGTGAGACATAAATAGTAAACCCTTGTAGACACCCAAATATTGACATACATGGACATTAAATTACTTTTGCGGAATACTTAATAGATGAAAAAAAGACGCCCAAAGACCGTATTAGTTTAGTGTCTTTGGAAACTCGGAACATAATCTTCTAATCATGGTGAAAGATCTTCAACATATCCCATAAAGATCTTCTCCTTTTGGTTTTCTTACCTAAAACATTTCTTTATATCATGGGGAAAAGAAAACATAAAAAGGGTGAGCTCAAAAGATCAGTAAGGGTAAACATAGAGATCATAAAACAATCCATAAACATTTGAATGAAAAAACTTGAACATAAAATCTAAACATCAAAATCTTGAGAAAAGACATAAATCTTGGAAGTACATATGGAATATATAATAAAGGAACATAAATCATGATAAAATAGAATGGGAATAAAACATGTAGTTATGGAAAACCATTAAGAACATGATATGATTTCCATAATAGTCAAGACATTGCGGCCAAGACCACCTTAGTGGACAAAGTCCCTTTCTGAATCGAGTTCACTCATCGTTCCAGTCCTATATCACTGAACCAGATTAACTTACCATTCCAGCCATGTCTATCTCATGAGATATAAATCTTAAACCAATGCATTGGAGGTAGATATAAGTCCCACCCATCTAATAATTAAATCATTCTTACTTGTGCCACAAAATATACATAAATCATTCATCATAACACTACTGAAAAAATGGCCTATACCCACGGTTCAAAACCGTGGGTATAGCCCCCAAAACCGTGGGTATAGCCTATACCCACGGTTTTGGGAACCATGGGATGGAATGACATCGATATAGGGGTCTCAGACTATACCCACGGTTTGGAGAATCGTGGGTATAGGTGAGTCACATGTGGCACACTGGCTGTTCTAGCGTGGCACACAACAGACCCCACGGTTTGAAAACCGTGGGGTATTTAAATCCAAAAAATGTACCCAGGGAGTTTCGAACCCACGACTAGCTCTAACCCACACAACCACGCCACCAAACTAGTTGGGTATTTTATCTGTTATATGTACATATATCCATTTATATATATTAATGTTCGGTATTTAATTTCAAAAAAAGCACTGGTGGTGTTTCGAACCTATGTATCGCGCTAAAAATCGCGACAACGCCACCAACCGAGTCGAGATTTATATTTGTTAGTTGTACGTTTATCTACTTATATATATATATATATATATATATATATATATTAATATTCAGAATTTAAATTTAAAAAGTTTACCTTGGGGTTTCGAAACCGGGACACGCGTTAAGGCTCGCAACATCGCCATCGACCGAGCTGGGTTTTCTATGTGTTATATATACATATATCATTATATATATATATATATATTAATATTCGTTATTTTAATTCAAAAAAAGAGCCTTCTGGTTTTTGAACCCAGAACCACACGAACAGCCTAGCAACCGCGCCCCACGGACGGACCAACAGGGCTAAATAACTTGTGAAGGATTATATTTATATGTATATAAATATATTAATCTGAACCGTGAAAAAATATCTCCCCGCCAAATTTTTTCAGTGTCCCGCCTAATTTTCTTTCCACGTCATAAGCTATACCCATGGTTCTAGAGAACCCTGGGTATAGGTCTTAAAAAAACCGCAATACCGACGGTTTTCAAAAACTGTCAGTATAGGTCTTCGAAAAATATCCTATACCCACGGTTTTCTCCAAAACTGTGGGTATAGGTCTTAAAAAAAACTATACCCATGGTTTTTGGCACAACCGTGGGTATAGGTGGCCTATACCCACGGTTTTGGAGAACCGTGGGTATAGGTTCACCTACTATACCTATACCAATGGTTTTTTGCAAAACCATGGGTATAGACTTGTTTTCCAGTAGTGTAACCCAAAGAATAAAATGGGTTTCATAAACATCATCCCACCATCACATAATCTATATAAAACAAATGGATATTATTTCGTTATAATAAAAGTAAAACCATGTAAATCATAGAGACATTATACTTGAAACAAACACATATGAAATAATGTAATCTTATATGGAAATTGGTTTTGATAAAACACTTGAAATGAATTCTTGAGGAAAATATCCTTTCTTTTCAAAATAATTTTCTTTTCAAAAAATTCCATGTAATTTTAAAAGAAATGGACTTTTGTTGAAAATAATGATCAAATCATGTAAAGGAAGCTTTATTAAAATTAGGCGTTATGAAATCGTAAAAATCAGTTTGTGCCGTATAAGTTAAAAAACATTCTTCTCATACATTTGCCGGAAAAGTCAAAAAATACCTCATATGGTAATCAAAAGAAACATTCCTTACATACCATGTAGTAAAAGTCAAAAATGGGTAAAAGTACATTAAACATACATGAAACCATTTTTTTAGAAAATAGTGATATGGATGATAAATATAACCCCAGTAAATATTACGAATAAACAATATCAGATAAAAACGAGATTGGAAAAGTTATCCCTTACCTTATGTAAAATTCCTTCTGTATGTGTCTGAGACTCCTATATAGTGGGTTTAAAAAAATTATTAACTTGTAACAGAACCATAATAGGATTTATAATATCATATATGATTCACTTACAACTTTATATTATCTGTTCATTTGTCAATTCCATGTTAAAGCAACATTTGGGGTAATATTCTTTTCATTTGTCGTACGTGTTTGGACTTGTTGTTAATGATTCTATTATTACTTATATCACGATTTACTTCCAGAATTTAAATCATGATTTATATATCATATATATTCAGTATATATATATATATATAATAGATAGGTGAATGAAATGAAATACACTGTTCATGGAGACGGTAGGCCGTACGTATGCATGAACGATGTTTTTAGTTTCCTTATTGAATTGAATGGAATTAAGTAGATAAAGTAAATATATATATACATAAATCCAGTAGCATTATTATGTCATATATTTCATTATTACTTATTATATATACTTTATAATCATTCTTGAATTGTTAACATGAAAAATGAATCTCATCGCGTCGTGGAGACGGTAATCCGTACGTACGCACGAGCGATGATATCATTCCCATATTTATTGAATGGTACTGGAGTGGATGATATAATATCATCGAATCAGTATGATGTTATAATAATTATATATAGTTATTCTTTACACCATTATACCCATCCAAGTAAGGTGGTGGTGGAAAAACTGATTACACCACGACGTGGAGACGATATTCCGTACGTACGCACATGCCGTGATTTCGTTTTCCGTAGGATGGATATAAGGTGAAATAGGGTTGTTTCATATTTATAATAACATATAAATATATATGTAACACTGATGTTATTACTTTATAATGAAACAACTAAATAAGAGGAAGTAGAAGAAGAAAGAAACTTGAAAGAGTCGATAGAAGAGATTACCTCTTCCTCGACGCACCTCCTTTAAAATTCTTCTTAGGGCACTAGAGTTGGTCTTTTGAGAAGACCAGAACCTCTATTATGTAACAAGAGAGGTTTAAAAGAGGATTTTTCAGGGTTTGAATGAGCTTCAAGGCTCAAAAGGGTGTGAAGAGAAGAGGGAAGGGGTTCCCTTTTTATAAGGAAGGAGAGGGGCACCTTTGAAAAAACTTAAAATATTATTTTATAATAAAGTCATATTCGGTTTATAATAGCTCAAAATTGATTTATTTAGAAGATAAAGTGGGGATTGGTCGCAGTCCTCTCAAACAATAGGTTTTAGACAAGTTTAGGTTACTATTTTAACGTTATCATTTAGATTTAACTCTAAGTTAAATAATTTTACTTTTACTGTGTCTTCTTGTTTTCTTACACTATATGGTTAATAAACTTACTATAACAATCCAAAATAACCCCAAGTTGTTCATTATTAATATATTTAACATTATCTAATTCATTTGGCCGAAAATTAGATTTTTAGGAATAAAATAACAATTAATAATATAATATTTTTTTTAAAAACTATTTTATGTCAATTTTGACACAATTTGGTAATTGATTTTTGTGAAAATCATAACAGCATGATTAGTTCGAAAAAAGTTAATTAAATCAAGAATAACATGTCATATTAACCTATAAAGTTAGTTTAATTCATAAAAAGTATCCAATTACATTTATTTGGGTATTTATAATATAAATTATTTTAATATTTCATTATTTAGGTAATTAATGCATCACCATTGTTTCATAAATAAATTAAATTATTTAATGTATAAAAATTATAAATAAAATACCATTAGGTAGGAAATATCTTTATCTTTCTAATTAGTCTTTATAGTCTAATTAACTTATGTATAACCCTATATGAAATATGTTTTACTTATTAAACTTCGATTTTAACGATTTTACCTCTTCTTTAAATAAAATAAAAATAAATGTCCTAATCTAATCCAAGTGGACCTAAAGGGAAATAATTTATTAATAAGGTTGTTTTTGGTCGAATTAAACTTATCCAATAGAATTAGGACATGTGTTAGGGTAAATATAATATCATTTTTACCCTTAATTACCCTATTTACTTTTAACCGTGGTAAATAAAAGTAAAAAGTTAGTATTCACCAACAATTATTTTTATCTTATTGAACCACATTTTACTTTTTGATATTAACCATGTCTCTCAGATTTTAGAAATTCTACTCATTGAAGAGGTAAAATTAAGTTTTATGTAAGTTTGCAAAAAGCTCCTAGGAGGTAGGTAAAAGATGGTGAAAAGTTCAATAATTTTTTTATATATCTGAAATTATTATAAAATGACTCCAAAGAATTACATTGAACTTATATAGGTATTATGTATCAATTTTTATCTAAAATAAATTTACATAAAATAAATAATTTTTTAAATAAATTGTCAGTTTTTAAATAGTAACCGAGGGTTTTCACTATTCATAAAAAATTGAAAGTTTTAAGAAAAATACAAAAAATTCACCCTAGGAAAATTTCGATATTCCGAATCCAAAAATGAAGTCCATTTTGAAAAATAAAATTTCAAAAAATGGGTATTACTATTCCTAACGGCTATTTTATATAATATTTTAATAACATATCGTTGTCTAGTGAAACTCGGTATTGCATACAACACACGCTATCATGGAAGGTCACGATTGCGTGTAAAGCAAGCAAAGTGAGGGTTGCATGTAGTGCAAGATTCCTTTGTTGTTTTGTATAATAGAATCCAACCGTATTTCATTTATACATTGGATATATATATATATATACACACACACACACACTCAATGTTGTGTAGAATAACTTCTATCAAACGAACTTGAAATTTTGTGTAACACGATCCAAGAATAGTGTTGCGTATACGGTGTTGCGTATAGAACAAGCTAATTTTGGTGTCGCGTACAACACAAGACATCAATGAAATTAAAAAGAACAATTCTCATAAAATCTCAGGTTGTTACATTCTACCCCCCTTAAAATGAATTTCACCCTCGAAATTCGTCGGGGTTATAAATGGTTTACTACTTGAAAGTTTCTTTCATTGAAACCCACATCATAAAAAGGAATACCAAAACATAACTTTAAAAAACAAAATTATGAAATGCAACGGTTACCCAAATTAACTCATCACTAGGTTTCCAAATAGGAGAACATATGTGAAAATATGGATATGGAAGAGAAATATAACCATCAAGTTCTGATGGAGAGTGGCAGAGAACATGGTTATGAAAAAGCCATAAATTACAAAGCCATAAATTTGTGATGACCTAAGGTGCCATCTGATTTATCGGGTATGAGGGTACTAGGACAACATTTTTAGTTTTCAAGACCATTCCCCGAAGCTGAAGAATTGTTGAAATAAAAGAAATACTTACTTTATTGTGGTAAAATATCACAGTTGTTCATTCCTTGAACAATTTCCACTTAATCTATTAAAGAAATGAAGTTGAATTTGTCATTCGTGAAGTGTTTGCAGATCATGAAATAGAATGATAATTCATTCCATTTATTTCTATCGCAAAAAGTCTAGCACAATTTATTAAATATACATAAGTCCATGTATCTTGAGATTAATCATATATGGTTTCTAAAATGGACTTATACTTCATTTATAATAGCGCTTAATAAAATAAAACTAGTTTCTAGTAACCAGGGACTTCCTGTAGGCCAGTGGTATGCGATAAAGGCCCATCATACTTCAGTTGTGGGTTCTATTCCCCCAACCTTGTCCGACGCGATGGGTGGTCACTCGTCCTATGGGTTATCCTTTTTCTAAAGCTATACTATTATAACATTCCAGAAATAATATTGAAAAACAAGTTCTATCCTTAAATAATACTATCTTATTTCTAAAATACATTTGTCCAATCTCATAGTATAAAGAAAATGATTACTAGAGAGGTCATATATGAAGCATGTGTATACCATAATTTATCTACCATATATCATAAGATATATCTTGTTGGTCATATTCCAAACATGTGAATACGTTAATCATGTATTTTTTTGAAACCTGAATTACCATAGAACCTTAGCAAAAACATGAATGTTGGTAAAAGTTAACTCATTCCACATACCAAAATCCCAAAATTTCTATATACTCAAACCATGATATCACTTTGTCCTTATATCAGTCATGAGCTCATGAATACTATCAACATTTCATTTTCTCTTTATCCCATCATTATGCACATATCATCTTCTTTCCAAAAATATCTGAATAACCTTTCATGGTTACCAGTACCATTCAACATATACTTTCAAATACTTTAGGAAAAAAATAGTGTAACAATCCTTAGATGTTTCTTTATTCCATAGTACCATTAAATTACATATACAACATAACTCTTGATAAACATACAATAATTCCACTACCTTCTTAAACCATTGACCAAGCATCAACACATCTTTCATCTCATATATCATTTGTAGTCTCATCATCATCATCCACATAAATACTACCCATATTACCATGCTGATTCTCTTCATGAGATTTTCCTTAAGGGCATTAGTTTTCATAATGCCCATAAATTCCACATTTAAAACATCTAATCATTGTTGATATCATAGCAATACCATTATCCTTTTCCATGGTGTTAACTGGAATTTTTCCTTTTCACTTACTAGATTTGTGTCCTTATTTTCCACACCCAAAGCATCTTCCAGTTCCTTTGAAGCATTCTCCTTGATGCCTCTTCCCACATTATTTACATGAGAGAAATTGAACTTTCTTTCCTCTATGATCATCATGAAACTCCATCTTTCTCTTATTAGCTGAGTCATGAAACTTACCAAAGTTGAGATTATTGATCATATTATTAGATTGATGATTAGTCATAATAACTATGTTTGGACATCCAAATCCCATTTCATTTGGTTGCTCATGAAGAATATCATTCCATTGTCCATCATATCCTCCATTATCGTGAATCTTCCTGTTTCCAGCCATTCTCTAAAACCCAAAAAGAATAGTGTGAGAGGCAAAAATCATGCTAGGGAAAACAACATAATAAAGGGGGAGTACCATCAATATCTGACATCTGAGGTTAAATTCTGTGATCGTTACCATAATTCTAGGACTATAACCTATACGTATACTTATCCATAGATACATCCCTAGACATACCTTAGAAATATCTCTAGGGATTTCACTAAAGTTTTCGCATCCTAGTTTCAAAAGGTTAACTAAACCTTTGCTATGATACCAAATTTAGATACCCAAATCTTGACGTACATGGAAATTACATTACTTTTTTGTAATACTTAATACATGACAAAAACATATGCCCAAATACCGTATTAGTTTAGTGTCTTTGGAAACTCGAAACATAATCTTCTAATCATGGTGAAAGATCTTCAACATCTCCCATAAAGATCTTCCACTTTTGGTTTTCTTACCTAAAACCTTTCTTTATATCCTGGGTAAAAGAAAACATAAAAAGGGTGAACTAAAATGATCAGTAAGGGTAAACATAGAGAACATAAAACAATACATAAACATTTGAATGTAAAAACTTGAAAATAAAATCTGAATATCAAAATCTTGAGCAAAGACATAAATCTTGGAAGTAAGTAAGGAATATATTATAAAGGAACATCAATAATGACAAAATAGCATGGGAATAAAACATGTAATTGAGTCTAACCATTAAGCACATGATATGATTTCCATCGTAGCCAAGGCATTGCTTTCATGACCATCTTAGTGGACAAAGTCCCTTTCTGAATCGAGTTCACTCCTCAATCCAGTCATGTATCCCTAAACCGGATTAACATGCTGTTTCAGCCATGTATATCTCATGAGATATAAATCATTACCCAATTAATTGGAGGTAGATATAGGTCCCACCCATCTTATAATGAAATCATTCTTACTTCTTCCACAAAATATACATAAATCATTCATCATAACCCAAAGAATAAAATGGGTTTCATAAAAATCATCCCATCATCACATAATATATATAAAACAAATGGATATCATTTAATAATAATAAAAGTTAAACCATGTAAATCATAGAGACATTATAATTAAAACATACACATATGAAATAATGTCATCTTAGATGGAAATTGGTTTCGATAAAAACCTTGAAATGAATTCTTGATGAAAATATCCTTTCTTTTCAAAATCATTTGTTTTCACAAAATGACATGTAATTTTAAAAGAAAAGGACTTTTGTTGAAAATAATCACGAAATATTGTAAAGGAAGCTTTATTAAAATTAGGCGTTATGAAATCGTAAAAATCAGTTCGTGCCGTATAAGTTAAAAAACATTCTTCTTGTACTTTTGCCGGAAAAGTCAAAAAATACCCCGTATGGTAATAAAAAGAAAGATTCGTTACATACCATGTAGTAAAAGTCAAAAATGGGTAAAAAGACTTTAAACATACATGAAACTATTTTTTAGAAAATAGGGATATGGATGATAAATATAACCCCAGTAAATACTTATGAATAAACAATCTCGGATAAAAACGAGATTGGAAAAGTTATCCCTTACCTTATGTCCAATTTCTTCTGTATGTGTATGAGACTCTTGTATAGTGGGTTTAAACATATTATTAACTTGTAACAGAACCATAATAATATTTATTATATCATATATGATTCACTTATTACTTTATATTATCCTTTCATTTTTCAATTTCATGTTAAAGCAACATTTGGGGTAATATTCTTTTCATTTGTCGTATGTGTTTGGAATTGTTGTTAATGATTATATTATTACTTATATCATAATTTAATTATTTCCAAAATGTAAATAATGATTTATATATCATATATATTCACTATATGTATATATAATAGATAGGTGAATGAAATGAAATACACCGTTTATGTAGATGGTAGGCCGTACGTACGCATGAACGCTATTTTTCGTTTCGTTATTGAATTGAATTGAATTAAGTAGATGACAAACATATATATATATATACATAAATATAGTAGAATTATTATGTCATATATTTCATTATTACTTATTATATATACTTTATAATCATTCTTGAATTGTTAACATGAAAAATGAATCTCATCGCGTTGTGGAGACGGTAATCCATACGTACGCACGAGCGATGATATAGTTCCCATATTTATTGAATGGTATTAGAGTGGATGATATTATATCATAGAATCATTATAATGTTATAATAATTATATATAGTTATTATTGACACCATTATACCCATCCAAGTAAGGTGGTGGTGGAAAAACTGATTACACCACGGCGTGGAGACTGTATTCCGTACGTACGCACACGCGGTGATTTCGTTTTCCGTAGGATGGATAGAAGGTGAAATAGGGTTGTTTCATATTTATAATAACATATCAGTATATAATTAATACTGATGTTATTACTTTATAATGAAACAACTGAATAAGAGTAAGTAGAAGAAGAAAGAAACTTGAAAGAGTCGGTAGAAGAGATTACCTCTTCCTCAACGCACCTCCTTTAAACTTTTTCTTAGGGCACTAGAGTTGGTATTTTGAGAAGACCAGAACCTATATGATGTAACTATAGAGGTTTAGAAGATGAATTTATAGGGGTTGGATGAGCTTCAAGGCTCAAAAAGGTGTGAAGAGAAGAGGGAAGGGGTGCCCTTTTTATAAGGGAGTAGAGGGGAACCTTTGGAAAAACATAAAATATAATTTTATAATAAAGTCATATTCGGTTTATAATAGCTCCAAATTGATTTATTTAGAAGATTAAGTAAGGATTGGTCGAATCCTCTCAACCAATAGGTTTTAGATAAGTTTAGGTTACTATTTTAACCTTATCATTTAGATTTAACTCTAAGTTAAATAATTTTACTTTTACCGTGTCTTCTTGTTTTCTTACACTATATGGTTAATAAACTTACTATAACAAGACAAACAAACCCCAAGTTGTTAATTATTAATATATATAACCTTATATATGTCATTTTTATGAACATTATATTTTTAGGATTAAAATAACAATTAATAATATAATATTTTCTTTAAAAACTATTTTATGTCAATTTTGACACTATTTGGTAAATGATTTTTTTGAAAATCATAACAGCATGATTAGTTCAAAAAAAGTTAATTAAATAAATACTAAAATGTAATATTAAACTATAAAATTAGTTTAATTCATGAAAATTCTAAAATTACATTTATTTGGGTATTTATAATATCAATTATTTTAATATTTCATTATTTAGGTAATTACTGCATCACCATTGTGTCATAAATAAATTAAATTATTTAATGTCTAAAAATTATAAATAAAATACCATTAGGTGGGAAATATTTTTATCTTTATAAGAAATATTTATAGTCTAATTTAGCTTATGTATAACTCTATATTAAATATGTTTTAGTTATTAAACTTTGATTTTAACTATTTTATCTATTCTTTAAATAAAATAATAATAAATGTCCTAATATAATCCAAGTGGACCTTAAGGGAAATATTTTTTTCCTAAGGTTGTTTTGGATTGAATTAAACTTATCCAATAGAATTAGGACATGTGTTAGGGTAATAATAATATCATGTTTACCCTTAATTACCCTATTTACTTTTAACCGTGGTAAATAAAAGTAAAAAGTTACTATTCAACAAAAATTATTTTTATCTTATTGAATCAAATTTTACTTCTTGATATTAACTGTGTCTCTCAGAATTTCTAAATTCCACTCATAGAAGCGGTAAAATTAAGTTTTATGTAAGTTTTCAAAATGCTCCTAGGAGGTAGGTAAAAGATGGTGAAAATTTCAATAAAAGTTTTATATATCTAAAATTATTATAAAATAGTTCCAATTAATTACATTGAACTTATATAGGTATTATGTATCAATTTTTACCTAAAATAAATTTAAATAAAATAAATAATTACTTAAATAAAAAGTCGCTTTTTAAATAGTAACCCAGTGTTTTCACTATTCATCAAAATTTGAATGTTTTCAGAAAAATACAAAAAATTCACCCTAGGCTATTTTGATATTCCAATTCCAAAAATGAAGTCCATTTTGAAAAATAAAATTTCAAAAATTGTGTATTACTATTCATAACGACTAGTTTATATAATATTTTAATAACATATCGTTGTTTAGTGAAACTCGGTATTGCGTACAACACACGCTATCATGGAAGGTCGCGATTGCCTGTAAAGCAAGTCCAGTCAGGGTTGCATGTAGTGAAATATTCCATTGTTGTTGTGTATAATAGAATCCAACCATATTTCATTTATACATTGAATATATATATATATACACTCAATTTTGCGTAGAATAAATTCTATCAAACGAACTTGAAATTTTGTGTAACACGAGCCAAGAATAGTGTTGCGTATACGGTGTTGCGTATAGAACAAACTAATTTTGGTGTCGCGTACAACACAAGACATCAATGAAATTAAAAAAGAATAATTCTCATAAAATCTCAGGTTGTTACAACTCTGTCTTTTTATATGAGACAATAGAGAAGAGTCAGTTAATCATGAAGTTGAAAGAGATGGATCAGTGTAATAATAATGTTCTCAAACAATATTATTATTATTTTCATTAATGCAATTTATTAAATTTTATTAAAACTCCTTAATTTTATTTTATCTCTATTTTATTTCATGGAATTATTCCATTATTCCTTTATGTGTTAATTTATTTTTATAATTGGGAATTTCGTGCGGTCTCAGAATAGTGCCATGAATGCGCACCCGGTGACGCCAAACCAAAAACGTGTGCTTTTCTCAACCTGACTCCAATTGTTTGTTTACACTGGTTCACCCAAAACCCAACAAAAAATAACTAGGATAGAAAATAATAAACAAAATAAATTGAAAAATTTATGGCATGACCAGACTAGTTCCACCACACATCCAATTTATAGGATAGAACAAACAAAATTAATGGAATTGTATGTCTAATTTTCAGAGATTAAAAGAAAAGGGATCATTTGGACCAGTAAAACTTCATGGGAATCACCAGTTTTGTTTGTGAAAAAGGTGGATGGAAATTTTTGGATCTGTGTGTATAATCATAATATTAACCAATTTATGGTAATGAATTAGTATCCACTTACCCACATTGATGATCTATCCAATCAATTAATGTGAACACACTGGTTCTCTTCAATTTAATTTTATTTAGTATGTCACAAACTATGGGTTAGGAAAAATGATATTTTAAATATAGATTTTAGGAGTAGATATGTCCATTAATATTATATGGTTATGCTTTTGGTCTTACCAATTCACTAGAAGATTTTATGGAATTGATGAATTATATATTTAGATTATTTTGTGGTCATGATTTTGTATTATATACTAGTGTATTCAAGGTTAATGGGTGAACATGATAAAACTTTGAAATGGTGTTGGATATCTTGAGGGATCATCGTATGTATTCCAAACATTTAATATTTTATTTTATTTCATATAATAGATATTTATAATTTTATATTTTATAAATGTATAATGTGTTTTTGTGGATCTTGAAAATATAAAGGATGTGATATATTTTAATATGCTAAATTATTTCTTTGAGAGACTAAATTCACTTATCTTATATAGTTGTTACAACTTTTTTTTCATGATTTCTCATGAAAAGAATCACTAATGATATATTTAATAACGTAAAGTGTTCCATTTAAATTGAATGAGGAGTGTAAAAAGTATTTAAAAGAGATAAATTTTCACCTTACAACAACAATGATCATTGTTTTCCAAGAATTAGGTTAAGGTTATTTGGTGTATTATGATTCCCAATGATATGTAAATATATTTCTTCTCATGAACAGAGATCATGTTGTTACTTATGTCTCACAGAAGAAATGGATTATTGAGAAAAACTCCCCATTTCATGAATTGAAATATGATATTGTTCTCCTTTCTTTGAAAAAATGGTGTCATTACCTATTTAGTGTGATTTTTTTTGTGTTTAATATTCACAAGATCATGAAACACATTTTCTAACAAAGATATTAGAATATAAGGAAAGGATAATAGATATATTATCCCAAAAATTCTGACTATGAATAAATATATAGACAGGGTAATGGAAATTAGATGGTGGATAAATAATGTAGATATTCATATTGTTAGTTAGAAGAAAGGGCTTTAGATATACAGAAGTTGATGTCAGTGGTAGTGGACATGCACAAGGATTTGGATGACCGAGGTAGTATTGAATTTTTATTCCCAATTTTTTTCATTCCATAATTTGTTGATAAAGAAAAAGAGGCATAGTCATCCTATTATAAATGTGTTTCTGGGAGGTCAAAAAGAAATGGTTGGTAGACTATTAAGGTAGAGAATCTTGTTCAAGGATCAATTTTTTGGTATCGATATTGGATGGTTGTGCCTATGTCATATTAGGATAAACTGAATCATGAGTATAATCATTCAAGATAGATTTTTTATCCTAGAATAAAAAAATATATAATGATCAAAAATCACAATTTTTGTAGTTTTTCATGAAATGAAAGGGATTGAGTTTTTTATGAGATGCCTCATTAGTCTGCAGGTTAAGGTATAGTTGCAACAGATAATAGGGATGTATCAAACATTATCGAATCCAATGTAAAAATAAATGTAGTTGTCTATAGATATATTATGAGTCTACAGAGGATTGTTCAAAAACCTGATTCCATATAGATGATTGTGGATTATGTCACAATTTCGGCCCATTTCAACCCTATTCGTGAATATCACATGTTGGAAAAATTATGCAAAATAAATATCCAATAAGTAGTAAGGAGGATTGACATACCATTTTCGAAAGTATGAGACAGAGATATGAGGTTTACATATTTGTTTTTTTGAAATACTTATTGAGATCCCATGGGACATAGTTTACTCTGAGCACAACGTATCATTCTAAAATAGATTGACAATCCAAACAGATTAAAAAACATTAGAATACATGATAATTTCACGTTCAATAGATTTTATTGGCTCATTGGAGGAGTAAAAATATTCAAAAGAGTTATTATATAATGAAATTTATCAGGCCATTATACTTATGGATCATTTTGAAACATTGTATGTGAGCCCTTCATGGAATCCACTATTTCGGGTGGAAATTGGTGACACTTAAATAGTTAGTTCTATCTTTTTATATGAGATAATAGATAAGAGTAAGTTAATAATGAAGTTGAAAGAGATAGATCAGTGTAGTAAAAAATTATATGTGAACCGCCGTCGATGATTTTTTTACATTTTAGTTGAGTAATCAAGTGTTCTTGGGAATCTCTCTAAGTATTGGGAACCATAATTTTTTGATGTAGGGAATGTTATCTCATCAATACATAGTCTTTTTTATATATATTAATTGTTTGTTTAGGTGGAATATTGGTTTTATTTTCACCAATGTATAATTCAATGCATAATCTATTTTATGAATCCCAAATGATGAAATATCAACCTGATCCTGACCATGTGTTTTGATGGGATCACATTAACCTCGACTCAGATTCTATGTTCTTTATGTGATGGTACAAATTGTTGATAGTTATGACAATGTATTAAATGGGAAAGGAATCATTATAGTGTTGGTTATGTAGAATAATGTTCAGATTCATAAAGAATCAAGGGATCATTGTAATAAAATTGTAATGAAATAGCCCAAACACTTTCAAGATGATTTTCTTTTCAAAATTCCAAGGATGGAATGAGAAATGGTGGGTGAATGTAACACACCCATTTTATGGTAGTTTAAATTTTATTATTGTATTTAATATATATAACATTATTTGGATATGTGTTAGACTATTTTATAGTGTTCTAGAAGGTATTTGGGTCTTCTATAGAGGTTCATGGTTTGAGAAAAATTAGTATATACTATGAAACACCTCCCATGAAATCATCTAACTAATATAGTCAGCGTTGTGTATTTGAATAGTTAGACACAATTATTGGACAAACCATTATAATAACCTAGATAAACCATGTAATTTATGGACAAAGAGCAGAAACATGCATGGAAAATATTTAATCTAACAATGTAATCAAATTGTGTGATGTGGTTTTAGAGGTATTTTCATGTTCGTGGTTAGTTTAAAACAATACTAATAATGTTCCCTAACTATGTACTGATAAAATTTACATAAAAAATTAGTGGATATAATATAGTTTATAAGTTCGGCCTCTCATTTTTTCCTCAACATTTTGATTCATGAATTCCTCTCCCTCCAAAGGCTATAGAGATTCTTTTTTGATCCATGAGTGATTTGGAGGTGAATCTAGGATCAATGGTCTTTATATTTTTTTGGTAGGTTGTCATTATTCATTGTTTCCAAAAGTTATCATTTTCATCCCTATATTGGAATCATAGATTTAGTCTGTTGGGGATAAATTCACTTAGTGTGATTTCAATCATGATGTGATATGGTTATTTTTGTATAAGAGAACAATATCTATTGTTCAATCATGAATATCTAAGCCTTATTTGATGTTTTTTATTTTTATTCCTTTTTTCTTATGTTTCATAGATAGGTCTATTCACTCTTAACTCCTATTAGAATAAAAAATAATGATTTATTTAAAATAGATTGATTTACATGAATATAATTGTGAAATTGATGTGTGATTCTAGGTTAAAAAACTACTTAGTAATGGTTTTCTACAATGGTGGAATTGGATGGTTTTATGGATAACCTAGTGATGTTAATTTTAAAATGGTTATTTTAAAATTGTGGTACTTTAATTCGTGGAAAACAAAATTTATAAATGTTTTCAATAAAGTGTATTTTTTATTTAAATGGATTACAATTGTTTTTGTAGCTTGGTATATTTGGATAATTTTTTATTTTTTATTCATGTTCATTTAAGAAGGATGATATCATAATGTTTTCCCTATCAAAATGGAATAGATAAGGGTTTGGATTTTCCCCTATAAAAACGTTTTAACTAATTTTTTCCCAGGGGAATGTATTAATCACCCCTAAAATGCATAGAGTGCTGTTTGAATTTATGCATATGAGGATGGGTGGATGTGTGGACGTGTAGAATTCAAATGCATCTTCCAAAATCATATTTGAGAAAAAAAATTCTAATTCATGTTTGGTCAATTTACATGGAAATTGTTTTAGTATTGAAAACTATTTGGATTGATATAAACTTCAGTAAATTGTTTTCAAACCATTTAATATAAATGTGATAGCATGTTATGTCCTAGTGGTGTGAGTTGGAAATCCATTAGGGAAAACCAACTATGATTTATACAAACACTCTTCACATGAAATTTGGGGAATTTAATGTTTTTGTATATCAATTCATAGGTAAGGCCCATGTGTCACATTTACTTAGTGATGTGTCATGATACAACCCTCATGGCTTTTGGAGTTGGATCATGGTGCATGTTGGCAGCTGTTGAGTAAATGGGTTTTGTACCTTTGAATTTTTATGGTTTATGATTCTATAGTGTAATATAATATAGATATTTTTGTTTCAATTTTTTATGTACCTTGAGTTTTATTAAATTGTAATCATGAAATATATAGTGTTTGTTGGGTTATTATTGACATGGTTTTGTTTCATTATATATATATGGAATATCATCCTCAATGAATTATGAATCCCCATAATTTATTGCTAGCCTTTTGTGTCTTTGGAATATCAATTATGTCATGTAACACATAAATCACTCCTAAATCCAATACGTATAGGTGGGACATTACACTGGGTGACAATCATTCACATATTTCAAGGGAATGAGGCTTAAAAAACCTAATGATGTAAAGGGAACAGTTCCTAACACATTTCTATGTGATTTCCTAGTTAATATTTCATTTGTTAGTTAAATAATTTGAAAAATAATTCTTAATAGAGAACCAACTATCTTACATGTAAGTGTTAGATCTTAATTTTTTATATGGGATCACTTGTACTTGCCATATTTATTTTGTAAAAATAGTTAGAGATAATATGAAATAATTTTATCTCATTTATGAATCGTAAAATACATTAATAGTGAATTTTAGTTCTCCAGGAATAAAAAAATATTTTTTGGCTATTCATTGCATCATGTAATGGATTAATTGTAAAATTATCAATGCACATCCAAATGACAAAATTGTGCTTATGAAATATAAAATTATCAATAATTTATTTTTCAAATATTATTAGATAGTAAATGAAGACGTAAACATTATGGAAAAAATGTTGAAGAAAAAAATGTATCCTATTACATTCATATATAATGAATGAAATTGTATTTTAAATAATCACATATTTATGTTTTTTAAGCAC
The DNA here is from genome assembly GCA_963277665.1 of Viscum album. Lineage (NCBI taxonomy): Eukaryota > Viridiplantae > Streptophyta > Magnoliopsida > Santalales > Viscaceae > Viscum > Viscum album. The sequence goes on along the minus strand of OY728132.1, from coordinate 294,548,902 downwards.
ATGAAATTCCATTGATCATACACTTTCTTATTATTAATGACCTCTCTAGCTATCTATAATTGTTTGATAATTTTCTAAATGTCCATATCATTATATTCCAATATTGTAATCCTACATAGAAACAATGGTATGTGTTATTACCTTACACCTATTTATTTCCAATTCTCTCTTACAAAATGGATCATTTTTAAATCATTTATACGGTAGGTTTTTCAATGGTGGTATTTTCAAATGTCAAACCCATGATTTATAAAATAATTTTTAAATTGTAGGGACGTAATTAATTTGACATAAAGATAATATAAAACCATTAAATTATAAAATAAGAACAATTTATTGAATATCATATTAAATACTCTACACTGATCTTATGTAACCCAACAAATACATTTAATTAAATTAAACCTCTTTGTAATCTCGTGGAACAGACAACCCCATGTCAAAATATACAATAATATAGAAAAATATTATAAACTATACACTAAATTAGATGGTTTTAATACTACTAACTAAATTATAAAAAATATGAATATAAATTTTTAAAAGTAAAACAAAAATCATATATATGATAAAAATAAATTTTTCCGGAAAAAATGTATTTTTTGTACAATGTGGATTATTAGGGCTCTGTGAACGTAATTTAAAATTAAATTTTCACACATTTATAAAAATCCATTTTGAAAATAAATTTCATTCATGGAATAATGATATAAAAATTATATATGGATGAATTTATGGTATTTTTCAGAAATATTTCATTTTATGATGAATTGTGATAAATTCCAAATTTTAATTAAAAAAACCGTTACATTAAATTATTTACAACGACAAATATTTTTTTTAAAAGTAAAATTTGTTCAATTATATATATTAATATAATTTGGTTCATTATAATCATATTCACATTGAATTTTGAAAAAAAACCTTGTAAACTTTTAGACATTTTCTCTTTAAAAATATGCTTTCCAGTTATGTCTGTGATATTGAATTTAAATTTAAATTTTACCCTTTTGTGAATAGTAAATAGAAAATGGATTCAATATTTTAGACCAAATTATTTACACATTATAATAATTAAACTTATTTTTTGACCAAAATTGATTTTGAAGACTGTAAAAATTTATACTGTAGAAGGAAATAATGGATTTAACGGAAGATAAACTAAAAATAATGGGTTTAAAATAACCAATATAAATGTCTAAAATATATTTTATGGAAATATTTTATTCATTTATTTCATAAATTATAAATATAGTTCATTTTGGAACATTTTTCCATTTTAAAATATTGGTACAACTTTTTCTTTTTAAAAATTACAAGTGTCCCACTCACCTCACTAAAAAATGGTTTCCCACACTCGTATCTTCATAACACATTAAAAACCTTTTGTATATCACAATAACTTCCCAATTAAATTTTAAAAAACACTCATCTCATCCTATAATGATTAGTTTTGTTGTAAATCCATCCTAATTTGTATTTTGTACAAATACTAAGGTGTCAAAACAAAGAAGAGGTAATAGTCTTCAAAGAGCATTTTTATAATACTTATTTATATAGCTTGTAAAATTATTACTAACAAATTATTATCTAATATACATAAAATCCTCCATATTCTTGGATTATTATGTTATTTTTATTAACTAATACCATTACATCATCCATCAAGTAGGTGATGAAGGCATCATTTTTGTCTATAGAGGACTACCGCCTCAGGAACTATTGTCTATATTTTTTATATAATAAAATATCACGGTTGGGTGTGTATACATAATAAAATATATATATGATATTTAAAAATTAATTATACTTATGGATTAATTATATCATATATATCTTTCTACTATCCATTTTATATGGGATACGATAATGTCACTAATGTGTATGTGGGACTACCTTCTCCTAAAGTCATGTGATTTATATTTCACTAACACTTTTAATGGAATGTAATAAGAAGAATGTTCATAAATATGTGTGGTATAATTGAACTAATAGTGATATTAATTATATATTTATAATTTTTGAAAATTCAATATATCATTTAATTTCTTATATTTCCACTCATAGAAATATGATAACATCATTCATGTACCTATGGACTACCACCTCCTTGAATCGATGTGAGTCCCTTTTCATCACCACACCACATGGTTGATATATATATATATATATAATTAATATAATATTTTCTTCATTTTTATCATTATTTAATGATAATATATTTCTTACCTCATTTCCATGATGATCGTTGAAAATTTTTAATGATACTCATGCATACGTATGACCTACCATATCCTTGATCATTGGACAGTTAATTTCATAAATACATCCTTTATGGATGGTATTAAAAGTATAATTGATTTATAAATATTGTAATTATTTCATGAATGTCATAATATATTTAATTCAATATCATAATATATAGTGTATTATATCTTTCATGACTAAACATGCATGAGAAAACAGGAAAAATAACACCTGAAAAAATATAAATAATGACACAATATTATCAGAAGGGTGATAATTTATTATGAGAGGATAATATATGATATTATAAATATTAAAATTGTTGTTTTAAAATTTTATAACACATTTATAACCACTGAACATTATGTTAAAAAAATCTTACTAAAATTAAGTGTGTGGTAAGAGACATCATCTCATGTTCTCTTTGTTGAGACATATTATAATGTAATGAACAAAATTTCATTTATATGGTTTATATATTTACCCATTTAAATATTACATAGTGATTAATTAAATATTAATGTAACTTTGAGATTTATTTTGAATTATTCTATCCAATGGAATTTGACGTAAGAGTTTCCGACTGGAAATTAATTTCATAACATGATTTCTTTTCATTAGGTTATGTTACTTATTCTACATATTTGAAATTACTTGATTACCTATTTAATGAATTTTAATAATATATTATTTTATATAAATTTTCTAATGTTTATTTTTAGTTGATACACATAATCTATTCATTGAATAATTCTAACATTAACGTTATGATCATTATAATGGATTATTTCACAATCTCATTCTCATCAATATTATTTAATCATGAATTTCTGTTTAATGAAATTATTTAATCATTGTATAATAAAACCATATGATTTTATAATCCATTATTTATTAATCATAATTTCATGTAATATTAATCTTTTTTACTCTTTGGTTCATAAAATAATTGAGAAAACCATCTTCTGAAAATCCAACATCATTTGTATCTTCTGTAAAAAATCTATTTTCTGAAAACACTATGTTTTCAAATAAAAAATTATAAATGTTTTTTAATAATTTAGAAAATATTTATTGAGTACATTTTTACCAATTTTTACATTAAAATATTAATTGAATCTTCTTTTATTTTTAAAATCAAAGCTTCTCTGTATTTTATTAAAACCTTGAATTAAATCATTATTATAATGCTTATGTCATGAACATAATTTCTAGCCATAATGACCACTAAAATGTGTTAATTCAACCATAATATGTTTCAATGATAATTTTTATAGAAAAATATTTTCAAAATGTTTTGGGAAATTTTAGTTCTAAAAATTCAATTTCCAAATGAATTGGATATTTTCTCAAGACTTTTTTTAAAGATACTTTATTGTTATTTATTTTAATTAATAAAAAATAGTATATTATTATTACAATGGGTATATGTTGTTTTAATACCATCATTATTATTCTTATGGATGGATTATGATCATCTTGAACATGGAAAATTTTGACATTCACTTCCTTGATTCAGTTTTTTAGTCAATAACATTCTCTTGAGTTACTCACTATCTTATGGAAATAATATTTACCCAAAATAAAAATATTATTAATCATAGATTTGATTATTTGATAAATTTTATATCATTTATACATAATATTTTATGCATTAAATTTATTTCTTTATCTAGGGAAATATTGATAAATTCATAGTCATTAATAAACACATATATTAGATGATAAGGAATATTATCGATGATGTAAAACAATTCTTAGATATATAAGGGATTCTTTGGATATGTAGATACGGGTGTGGCCCATTTAAAGATAACCCATCAATGAATCAATAGTTTCATTATGGTAACCATCAATATTGACAGAAATCAGTTGGCCAAACTAGATGATTATGTAAAAAATATTATTAATCTTTCTTGTAAAATATCATAACGGTATAGGTATCATGGGCCTAATACATGAATATTAATTATTAAGAATTCTATTTATTAAGATTTCAATTTTTATTATCTAGAATATTTTCACAATGATATTTTATATGGAATCATTTTATTCTATATTATTGAAAAAATGGAATGTTTTTTAAGTTATTTCCCTATCTGTAGTGATTATTCATTATATAGTTTTGATAAAAATGTTATTTGTTGAATAGAATATGTTTTTAGCTATTTACCATTCCATATTGACTATTATCCATGAATTTTTGTTGATATTATCTTTAGAGTAACTTCCTTTTGTGTTTATTCCCTACTTAGAATGTGTTTTTAGTATTTACCTTTCCATATTGATTATTCTTATTAATTAATGATTTCAGAAATTTTACTTAACCCTTACTTATCTTTTCAGTGCACCATTGTTTTTATTCCCTTCATAATAATCTCTAAATATTACTATTGTTGATATGTAATGATATTATATATAGAATAATTATATTCTAAATAATCCATTTTATTAATAAAATATAAAATGTATGACTCAAGTATTTATCATGTTTACCAACACAACTAAAATATGTGGTCCTTTGGTAATAAATTCCATTCATATTTTGATAATATAACAAATAAGACACAATATTTTTTCTACTGGGATTATGGTCACTATAATTATCAATTTGGTTCCTCATAATTAGTATACTAATATATATAATTGAAGAAAATGGAATAGGGGATCCTCTTAGTATAATAGGATGAGGGGTTAGTAGGGGAAAGGTTGGGTTGGGAATAAAACTGCTTTAATGGGATAGAGTGGGATGAGAGGGGTAGATACATTGGGAAAGAAGTCTATAATAGCACTATTGGATCCATTATATCTAGTCTAATACATTTATAAATATAGTTTAATATGGTGAAATATTCCAAAATGTACCCAGAAAATATTACTTCTTGTTTCTTTTGTGGAATGAATCTTTATGGTGGGGAAAAATAGTATGGAAGGGTGAACACTAATGGAATACTATTTTTATAATTAGCCTTCAAAAAAAAATATTTTATCCCACATTAGTAGTGGAATTAGGGGAATACTAACTATATAATAAATAATGATCCCCATCCATTCTCAGTAAGACCATATTTACCTGTAAATATAGATCAATCAATGTGATCTAAATAAGAATGGTATTTGTATTGGATCTAACATAAAAATTTTAACTGTAGGTTAGTTAAATGATAAAATTTCCACCCATGGGGGTTTATTTCTTCTTATTTTCCCCATTATAATAAATAGTGAAATATAAATCTTTATTCAAAATCATATATCAATAATATTATTAAAAAATAATTTTGTAAAAATATTTTACGATTCCTTCACATTCACTCTTTTTAAAATATGTGTGGGTGATAACCATATAGATAATTGATGGAAATATATTTTAGATGGGTACTATTTTTCTTTGTGGAATCATGGAGGATAATGGAATATAATAACAAAAATTTCCACATTATCAACATGTTATTTCAGTTAATAAAAATCTCTAAATGTTTATATTATTTTTTCCACAAGCTCAATACTATAAATTCGTAGGATTAAATAATCCATAATAAGAATATTTTTTCAATATATCTCATCATGATTTAGACTCACTAGAAATCTACGATACAATAACAAACTCCAATAATAATTATCATAAGGTTACCTCACAAACCTATATGGTTTTATCCAAATTTATAGTCTCAAAATACTTCACGACATTTCCCTCCATCATAATTTCTACTATTAAATAAAAATATAATGTTTTATTTGGATATATAGGATTACTTTCGAATTACACCATTATATATAAATGAGAATTATTAGGGAAAATAAGTCACTAATGTAGTTGGTATTGGGAAAGATGATTTAATGATATTGTATTTTGATATGCAATATAGTGCAGGGTTTGGAAGGTACATGTGATAAACACGATTTTTTTTCCTTTCAGTGTGGGTAGGGATATGATTTGTTTTTCTGTATGGAAGGTGAACTTAGATTATTAGAAATTTTTTTGGGGGTTTGTATTATGAGATTTTGTCATTTTCATATACGGTATATTTTTTGTAAGAGGTGTATTTTTGAATAAAAATGAATAAATTTAAAGACATTTAGATAAGCGTAGGGAGGAAAAAGGTTAAGGGGTTCATGTAGATGTGGTTGGATTCATTTCCAAAGTAATTGAATGGATAGAATTTGTGGAATGGGAGAATTAATTATTTTCTAGACTTTGTATTGGTGGTTTTTTTGATAAATTGTGTGATATGTTTTAAAAAACAAAGGTAATGGTAGAAGGAACCCATTATATGTTAGGAAAAACATGTATATAGAATCTTGAATGTAAATTTACAATGTTCAAATCAATATTATGGAGATCATGTTTCAAATAGAATTTAGTGTTGAGACCTCCATAGAAGCGGTGGTAAGGGTTTAATATGTAATTACTGTTCAGACACATAGTTACAAGTTTTGAAGATAATTAAATTATTTACTCATGTATTATAGAATGCTTTCCTATAGAAAAAATTTAGAAATGAAAACAACTGATTTAATTTTTTATATAACAATATTTTTGGAATGATCTACTATTACACTCTCTATTCTAAATTCACCTTGTGAAAAGAGATATGTGTTGTGGCATATAGGTGTTAAATTTAATATATCACCCAATTCTCTAATAATAAATACCATATAATGTGGTTTGTATTCTATGCTATTCTACACTAGAAATTTCAAAATCCTCTGAATTTTTCTCTTTTAGGGGAATCATTTCACTATTGAGTAAATCTACACTTCCCCCTTATTTCATAGTAATATATTTTATATGTTGACTAAATTTACTTGATCAAATATAATTCCACCCATTAATTAGTTTCTCCCATATACTCTATGTAACTTTATCCATATTTTGAGGAGTATAGAGAGTCTCATTATTGACTTACAAGATAACACATTAGAGCCACTCGTACTGACTCGATGACCCTTAATATATACTAAATGGGAAATATTGATATTACACTAATGAAACCACAAACATAAATTGTTAACATCACATAATATATATTTTTTTAAATAATATGATTGATATAACTCTCACATTATTCAAATACATGTCTGATTCCAAATTGACATGACCATATTGACATTAGTATCCATAAAAAAATTTAATCATCAGTTAAAAAATTATACATTATCACCAGACTATATATATCTACTTTGAATTTTTTTAATTCTATAATCTTGTAAATTAATTAAATTTTATAGAATTATAATATAAAACCCTCTAGACAACTTATTCTTCATCTAATTCTAGTAATATATTCCTTTAATCATAATCTTCTCTCTAGAATATAACCATGACCACCCAAAATGATCAGTTGGATAGATCCATTATAATTTGGTATGGTTATCCAAATATTAGAAAAACAAAATACATCATATATGGTGTCTTGTAATCTACTCAATAAGCTCCAAATTTATTTTTTATTTTCTTGGAATAACCATTTTATCTCTATATCAGGGTTGTATACATAATTATCACCACTATCTATTTTAAATCTCAACATTTGGTCTTCTTTTTGGATGACACATGGTGTTCATGTTAAAGAATAACTATTATATATTCATCAATTAACTGAATAAATTATTTTCAAAGTGATTTTTCAAAACATTTATCAGTTTCATCAATACCCCGACTATATACAATATGTTTTTCTTTAGGAAAATATATTTATAATTTAATGTATTTGTATTTTATCGCTTCACAATTACCCATATTAAAAAATAAATGGTAGTCATCATGATATATGAGTGATCGGAAGGGTAGGAAATGGTTCGTATGATGTTACTCCATCAAAAATTGGAAAAATTGACTTTAATAACATGGTATTGGAAAATTTCATGTATTTTTATGACGTTACCTTTGTACTAAAAATCAGAATATGATTACTTAATAATTATTTAATATCTATTTAGCTATGTATATAATAATAGATTTGGATAAATATCAGACACATTATGCACCAATCTATTGTTTCCTTCAATTGGTGAGTACTGAAATAATTACAACACACCTTCCATTTCACATTAAGGACTCCATCTTTGGATTAGCTAATCAAAAAGATTTTTAAATAGTATTGGATCACCCAAGATTGTGTAAAAAAGATAAAAAACAATAATTTTCTTGCAGGAGAACTATAGTTTCATAGTCTATGTAACTAAGGATTTTCCAACGTTAGTGACCCATGGGATAATTATATGGTCCACTAAATATTACTAATCAACCAAAAAATCATATCATATCATTCCCCATTATTCTTTTTTATGGGTCGAAAATTTCTTCCTTAAAATATGATCTACAAAATCATTGAATATCCCCATTTTATCTAGATGTTCATTTTAAAATTATTACCACAAAATAATCCACCTTCTCATGTATTGATCAAAATCCATCATTCACAATAATTATTTCAATGATTCATTATCGTTATAGAACATCACTTTGAATAAATTTATGTAAACTCTGATTTTATTAAAGAAAATACTACCATAAATAGTTCAATATCCATATTGATTTAATTAATTAATTATTCTAACAAAGGCCTCATCACATAGTATATAAGATAAAAAATAAATCCATTATTAGTCCAAGTATTTCCCACACCAAATAATTTACAGCATCACAATTTATCTCAAATGATTCATCCTAATTTTGTTGTAGAATAATGGGAGTAGTGATAACCCTCATCATTAATTCTTGGACACAATCTATGCATATATCATTAAATATGATATATACCCCTGGGGCTGGTAGGTGAGTATTGAATGAATCTATTTTCTAGTAATATTTTAAAAAAGTTCTATGGAAACCAACAAAGATAATAAAATATCTTATCAGTAACAGTATTAATGGATATTGAAGCTCATTTATCATAATGATTTTGGCTATATTAACATACATTCTACATTTATATATATAGTTCCGTAACACAATTCCATCTATTTCCATAAAATAAAATTTATCAAAATTCAATATAGGGAAAGTCTCTCCACTCCCCCAAACAATTATATATATATTGTTGAATAAATTTTTTAAAGGAAACCAATGACATAAAATGTCAACTATGAAAAATTACATGAATAGATCTCCTATCATTGGAATGAGGTGTTTCGTTCACCATAGAATTTTTTTATAGCATTACTCATTCCAAAATACATGTGTTCGTGAGTGATAGTTTCATAAGATTGGATGAATAATGTTATCACATTGACTTCAGAATTAATTTCAATGATTTTGTCTCTAAAATCACCACCATATAAATAGTAAAATTGACACCTAGTTAGGTTCTCTCACATAGGATAAATATATTCAAAGGTAATGAGATTAGTACATGATGCACCATTAATGTCTATATAGTCAACATTTACACTCCTCATCAACATACTAGTGGTAGTAATGTCATCATATTTGTTTTAACACAATCATGACTTTTATCATTGGTACAACCTAGATATAGCAATCCCATTAACTATTAGTGATCATGTAAATTATCCTATTATCTATTATCCTCAACACATCCTTTTTTGTGAACCTATTCATCAGAGGGATCATGCTTATTTTTGGTTATCATTTCAGGTTTTTCTAAATATCCAATAATATATTATGGGTGAAAATAAAATGATTATTCTTTTTATATATATAAATTTCCTTGGGGATTTCTATGATCCCTTTATTTTCTCACTCATACATACTACTTATATTCTTATTTTAATATTGTTACAGAAACATTCCCATGTAAAAAATAATATTTTCCCATGAATATGAAAAAAATGTTTCTTTGATGTTTGTTCAGATATATATTTAGTGGCTAAAAATACATGATGTCAATTCTACATAACCTATATATAAATTTATTTTATAGACAAAAATAATTCATATATATTATTCTCTCCACTATTTCTTGCTTAATTCAAAATTTCATTTTCATCAAACACTTCTTGCTTTTTAACATTGGTTTCCATAAATATATATATTTCATAAGTGGTGTTGATGAGACAATTATATTGTATGTATCATTCATGAATTACTACACTAGGGAGACTAAATTAAACCTTCTCATATCACACTCAATAAATATATTTCATATGTTAATTTCAATGGGAGACTTATTGGGTTAATGAGAGGTTGACTATTAATTATTAGGTCTTCTTCTTCTATCACCTCTAAGAATATTTCTTTGATACTTCATAGGTATATCCAATAAATACTGTTTAACTATAAATGGATTCATATTAACCTATTTGAGATTCTTGAACACATTATGTGGCATCAAGTTTATCCTTTCTCACATATCAAAAATGGCCATTATAAACATGAATAACCCAATCATGATAAGAATAAATAATGAAAATATATCAAAATAGAAATGGAAGATTCCATTTAACCATCAATTGGAATTACAAACATAATTAAATTATTCCCAACTTCTCCATATTATTTTTATTCAATATTATTTAATTGAGAAACCTTTTGTATACTGAAATCATTTTCATTCCATCCATGAATATAATTTTTATATACAACTATTTGAATATCTCTATGAAGTTATTATACAACTCCTTTAACATCTTTTGTTGAATCCTTTATTAGGAGGGGAGTGGTGTTTGGTATAGTTTTAATTTATTTTTTTCCTTAACATTGCCTTTTAATGAAAATATATTTTTGATTTTGTGTTTTGGTTTTCCATTTTACACATCCTTTTTTTTCTCAAATAATTCTTCCTTTTATTGTTTCTTTCTTAATCTGAAATAATTGTTTGTTGAACTCTTCCTTTTTCTCAAACATTTATCTTCCAATAAATAATAATATAGAATTAAATCCTTCCCTTAATACTTAATTATTTACCAATAAGTCTATAATTGTATATTTTTTTCAAATTTTATGTGAAATTATGCAACATTGTCCTTATCATTTCAGTTTGAACCTCATGATTTTCCAAGCGATTTTAATTCTTCTAATGGGTTACCATAAGATGAATGAAGAAGTGTCCATTATAATTAACTTATATTATCATAAAATCATGAAATTTTTTATTAAATAATCTTGTATTTTTTATTATTATTCATACTACTAGAATTGTGGAATTTTATTATAGAATTGATGGATGATAGTTGTAATCATTTTTTACCCTTTCGAGAAAACTTTATTAAAATAATTATAGATATTATTATTCCGTCCACCAAATATTCTTCATTTATTCTAATAAACATTTTTCGTAACATATCTATATTGATTTTAGTTTTATGGTCATTTCTATTTATATTTTATGAATTTTAATTAACACATATATTTGGATTCTACCCCGATTAGAAAAATATAGAAGATATTTGGATGAGAACACATCTATAAGGAAATTACATGATGGGGCTCAATGTACAACCTTTTTTCATGAATAGAAAAAAATAAATTCATATTCTTTGTGATTTCCTCAATTTTAGAGGAAAAAAAATGTTATCATTTATATATGTTCTGTAACCCTCTTTATCTAGCACATCTATACATTCCAAAATGAAATATTTCCTGATCTATATTTTATAATGTGTTTAAATTCCAAAGTGGTACTCATTATCTTTTCACCACCCCTGGTTAAATCAATTATGGTACATCAGTTTTTTATCCTAAATATAATTGTTTTTTCTATATACTCATTTTGACTCCAGGATATAGGAACAACTTTAGTATCTCCTCAAATATCACCAAATCAACTAATATTTATTCCCCATCTTGTTATGAAATTATTTTGATGTCACTTATATATATATATATATATTAAATATTGGATAGAATTATTACATAAATATATGGGTGAGATATTACCATGTCATGGACCATGGTGGATATGAATGTTTATACACATTTAAAATACCCTTCAATGAATATGGAATGACATTGATTCATATTCCATACCTAAAGAATCAATAATTCATGAATGTGTAATATATTATAAAAATGTTAAAATAAAGACCATTTAGATTAGTATTTTCCATTCTCTAAAACTAAATAAGATTCTAGATAACCTGAAGTAATCATCACATCAGATCAATATTATTATCCATGATTATTGTATTTCTGATAATCAAATCATCCCCTTATATAGAAGGGTGTTTATTTTAAATAAATTTCACCCCTCATGTTTTTTCCATTGTACTGATAATGTTGAAAAGATCCTATCTATATTATCAGGCTCCAATATTTTTTTACAATACTACTCTTTTCTTGTGGGATTTAAAATGCTCCATTTCCGGATCAAATTCAAGGGATTCATCAAATTTTATACTCATGAACCTCATATTTTGAGTATGGATCATGCACCAGAACCCCTCTAATAGAAAAAACACACATGAATGTAAAAAGGAACAAAATTTACAATATAATGTTAAATTAAAATAATATAATCAGTCAATAGAAAACTCTTGAGAATGTTTGGTTTCCAAGTTTTCAGGTAAAATTTCCAAAAAAATAATACTTTACTAGGAATCATCAACTCTTATGGTTGTTGTTCATAGTTTAATAATTATATCCTTGGACCCTAACCTGTAAAACTATAAAATTTTAGTAAAATAAATCACTATCTTGGGTTCCAATCATTATGAATATAGAGGATCTAGAACCAATGAATCGTTCTTCAATTTTTATTCATATAAATGGATGGAAAAAAGTTCAACTATAATATTTTGGACTCATTGTATATTAAGAATTGAATTCTAGTTGAGGTCAAACAATAGAAGACTAAATATTTGAATAAGAAAGAAATATTAATCAATTTCATCTGACATCCTAATAAAGACAAAGAATAATTTATCATGTGAACTAGCTAGGATGATTAATTGTGAGGCTACTTTCAATTATTAATTCACATGGTCAATGAAAGTTATAACTAAATAAGTTTAATATATTAATAATTTAAAAAAAAAATTTAAATATATCAATTATGTTCAACAATGAATGAAAACAAATCTAGATTTAGGGTTAGATATAACTCTCCCACAACCATGTATCCCATAGGAGTTCATCCCCTAATCACCCTCTCCCTCATAGTACCCCTTATTTTCAGAATATATTTATTTTTAAATAAATACAGTCCTACTAATATCATATTATACATTAAACACTAAACAAGCATAACACATTATGTTTTTTACTAATAATAAATATTTTTATGTAATAAAATCATTAGTATATTATGATATCACATTGTGGAACATCAATAAGAAAACTACAAGATAAATAACACAAAAAGTAAATTATAAATGAATATGAAATATGTGTCATGAAAGGATTAATTAAAGGTCATAACTATGATCATAAATAGGGTATAAAGGTCATACATTAGAAAAAGAATAGATATTTTAAAAATAAATTAAAAAAACAGGATGCATAAATCAATTTATACTATATATAGTAATTAATAAAGTAGTTATTCATGTGTTCATTGGTCATATGGGAATTAGACATATATCCATTGGTCATATGGGAATTGGACATATATCCATTGGATATATATCTATTATAAATATGGTCACTAGATATACAAGTATCCAATATCTACATTTAGTTTTTCTAATTGTTGTTAACAAATTAAAAATAAAATAATTATTATACAAAAAAGTAATTTTTAATGAATTCAAATATGATAATATTTTTTAAAAAATTATTGATATTTTTTTATATGTATTTTTTAATGAATGATGTGATAAGTCAAAATAAGGATTATAATATATATTGATAAATAAAATTTAGTGGTCATAAGTTAAATAATGAGATGTAGAGTAAATCTATTTTGGTTTCAAAAATATATTTTCTTATAAACTCTTTTTTTCTTTTTTTTCTATATAATTTTTTTGTCTTATAGAAATAAAATCAATGAATATTATTTTCAGTATTTTTAATCATCGTACAAAAATTATATGACCTTAAATAATTCCTTTTTGGGCATAAAAAATAACTTCTATTTGGAATGTAAGTCACTATGGTAACAAAAAAAATATGTTAATGGGATTTAATAAGGTGTAAAAATCTAAAATATCATAAAAAATTATTTTAACATGAATTTTTAAGGGATCAAAAAAATGTAAATCATCTATTATATATTATTTTTTATCTTTTTTCACTTACATTTTTAAATTGATAACTATATACATTATTTAATGGGTATTTTTCAAAATTCCACTCAATCTCTCATATAAAAGGAACCCTCCAATACACACCTAAACATATATATTTCCTCTATATATAATTTTAAATCATTTCAAATTAACTAACCCAGAATACTTTTTCCACATTCTATAACCTATGATCCCATTGAGGAATCCACGATCCCTCATATCCAAGAGTTTCTCTAAATGGATATTTCAGTCTTTAATATTGGTGTTATATTTTACGTAGTCATTATTCCATATTTTATTCCCCCAAATCTCCATGAATATGATTTATCAATTTAGTGAAGGGTATATAAAACATATGATATTTAGTATAATGGACAATATTATGATCAAATTATGTGCCCTTAGTATTTCATTTGATAAATTATGGCTATGTTTTGGTCGATTTTTCTACCTATAGGAACGATGTTATAATGTTTACACCAAGATTTACTAAAATCATATTGAATAATAATAATTTTTAATTGTGGTGAATATAATATTTTTAATATTATCTAAAAAGAATATATATATATATATTTATTATTTAAATCCATTATTTTTTATCATCTATGAGTTTATTATAATGTTATTTTAAGACATTACATGTGGATAATCACTATTATTAATATATAATTTCCATTGGGTTACCATATAAAAAAATATATAAACAAAATTATCATACAATACTACATATGATAATCCCATGATCATGGAGCAAAGGAAAAAAATCGTCTAACTGAATCATGAATATAAAACATAATAGTTAAACCCAAATATTAATTTTGATGACATAAGATTAATATATTGGTAATAAAAGATGATAAATTAATATTAATATTTAAAATAAATATGAATATATTATTTTTTTGTGAATAATAATCCTCAATTTATTCTAAGGTTAGAATAAGCACATCAGACCAATAATAAGTTTGAAGTACTTGTTTGTTTCAAAATATAACTTTCAAATCATGATTACATATCTATAAGTAAACATTAGAAAAAATTTAAATTTATTTTAATATTAAATATCATCCATAGTCATCAATTATTTTTATTTAAGTGGCTCTAATGGTCTTTATATCATTTTACATCCCTTTAATTAACAATTAAACTAAAAAAATTCTTTTATATAAAATCGAATATATATATATGTATATATATATTTGGTTGAGAATATTTTCCACCATATTTTTATTCATTATTCTATTTTTTAATTGTTCATATATATATATATATTACTTATGGTTACTTCATACTATTCATAAATTTATTCAAGAATTAAGGATTGGGTAATATTCTTAATTTTTTACACAGAGTAATTTTTTATTATCCGTTACATTCATTAAAATGTGTTAAAGGAATACATTCATAATGTTTTTTGAATGAATTCATTTTCCATATAACTTATTCTTTTTAAGAAGATTTATATACCTGATTTCATTGTTTTTCAATGTAATTTTTTCAAATTTGGATCCCTTAGGAATCTTCTCTCATCACTTGATGACCACTTCCCTCGTGACCTGACCTAGTCAGCAACGGATGAAATCATGGTCCCTCACATGCTATATGGGGAGGGACATCATTAAAACTATAAAAGAATCTAAATCAATTTTTCCATTTCCTTTTCTAACCATAATTATCCTCCCTATTCCCTTTCCATTCTTCTTGGTCTTAAAGGGATATATTTTTTTGATGGGTTTCTTCTTCTCTTGATCTCATCATTGGAATGTACCACCCCTTTGACCCACCATATAACGACACTTTTAGCATTATTCTTGCAACAATTCCCTTCCATGGACTCATTTGACATGTTACTTCTTCATTTGTGTGGATTTTAGGATTGATAAATAGTTAGACTGAGCGAAAAGAGTCTCACTATGATCCTCTTCGGATAAGAGAAAAATTTGTTCCTAGCTTGATCTATTACCCCTCATGTATGAAATATATTGCACTTATTCTTGTAGAAATTTTCAATTGAATTATTATATAAGCATAACTATCAGTCTATGGAGATTTGGGTTAGTTTTCTATAACTCCCACTCCCTTTCCAGAGTTCATCAATTATCTGAATGTTAGAAAATTAAGATGTTCTATTTCTTTTCACTTATAGTAAAACACGTAGTGTTTTACACCATATTTCTCCAGAAATCTTCATTCATTTTTATGTTTCAATAACACCAGTTGAGTTCATATGGATTGTTTTATGGGAATAATTCTGATGAAAGTAAATCCTTCTCTTTGAGACATGTGTTGATTTTGTTCATCATGTACGAAGTTGTGACACACGATGAATCTATGTCAGACAGATTTCATGAAAAGATTCAAGATTATGGTGGGGGATGGTCCAGATCCTGGTGATAATGGTCGAGAAATTGTGTGTGATGAATTATTGACCGAACAATTTGAATTTTATAGGATTGTTTTCTCAATTATGAATGATTCATTCCCTATAGCGACTATTCCAAAGGTCATGGATTTATATTGATGGTTGAAATGGTATTTTTGATGAACAACATAGTAATACAGTTTATTATTGGGGTCATAAAAGATAGTGGGGTTATTTCCATCAATTCTATTGGTTACTTTTATTTTTTTCAATGGAATCTACATGTGGGTAGGATGAGATGATTATAAATGAATATAGTTCTAATGAGGGGTTTTTGATGGTTTAAGAGGACATATAATAACTTACTAACAAGATTGGAAGTCAACTCCTAGTTTAGATGAGAAGGTTCATTTGAATTAATTTTTACAAGGATTATATGGGTCTGAGGCATAAGTGTATTCGTTTCCTTTGACCTAAACACATTAATCCTAGAGGCCTTGTATTTCTCATTGGGCGTGTTCATGGAAGTTGTTTAAAAATAAGATTTGGGGTGAATGTTAACATATACTCCATATAGTATTATTAAATAGAATCAATATAGGAATATCCTAGTTCTAATGAGTGATGGTTCAGGTCTCCGAACAGGTCGAGACCAATAAGGAAATCTCTGGTTCAATATCAAAGAAACATTTTGATGTTCTAGATGTCCAAGAATTAGAACAAGACATATATGTGGTGGAATCCATTGATGAATGATTCTATCAACTATTAATGGAAAATTTTTATGGAATAAAATGAAATGTACTTCATATCCCAATGAGGAATGAGGTAAAAGGGGAAATTGAGACTCAAGAATATGCATTTTTGGTAAGGGAAAAAAATCCAAATGGTGAAAAGAAAATTCATCATTCTGTAAACCACTGGAAACAAGTGCGCAAAAAAAAAAGAGTGAGGTTAATATAGAATTTGACTGAAAAGAGAAAATAAATGAATAACTAAAAATGAATAAAATTGATATGAATGTTTTAAATATAATGGAGTTGTATATCAGGCCTAAGGGAAAAGTATGAACTAGTGAAAAGATAGAAATTATACCGTAGAAATCATGGCATATTGAGAAGAGTATGGCATAAATGAATTATTCAAAAAAATAAAAATACATGTATATAACTCTTATCTCTATGGAATAATTATAAGAATAATTTTTGTAGATTTTTCTGAGGTGAAGGCAGAAATAATTAATGAATGAATGATCCAAGCTAATCTAAATGACGATCAAAGGTCATAGATTAATAGAAAATGCCACATTTAAGGAAGAGGTTTCAATGAAATGAATATCAATATAGAGGAATATATCGATACTATAGTAAATATGGATTATCCTCATAAAGATATTATCAGAAAAGATCCAAATAAAAGGGTAAAAACACTTTAATGTTGGATATATTAGTTTTTCAAATCAAATAATTCTAGTCTCGTCTTTAATGATTTTATATCTTCTTCATATGTTTCATTTCCATTCGGTTTTAGCTTGTATGATTTACCACTTTTTCATAAAATTTTATATTGGAATAAAAATTTAATTTTTAGTAAAAAGTAATTTTATTTTTAATTTAATTTTAAATTACTTTTTAAAATAGATTTTAGAAAATTGGTCGCTGATAATTCATCATACTTTTCAAAAAAAATGTTATTATAAAGGTTTTTATATGTTTTAAATAATTATTTAATGTTTTTTTCATATGGAATTGATCTAATTATAATATAAAAATTATTATGTTTTATGTATTATGATCATGTTTTGGGATGATATCATGAAACCTATTTCTTCCATAACTGTAAATTAATACATGATGTAATTATGAAGGTTTTCATGTTCATGTTCTAATCATATAGATTTTTTTAATTATATAATAGTTTTTATATAATCTATATATCCTTTTAATTCATTGGGAAAATCTTTGTATCTATTGTGATGATGTTTAGGGGATTGGGGGAGGGACTCGGTCCATTATGGGACTTTATCCACTAAATTTTTTGGAATGTGGAGTGAACCCAATCTACTATGGGACTCTTTCCACTATTTGATGATGCAAAATGTTGTCACCCTTTGTATAATAAATATTTTTCAATGTCTATGTATGTTTTATTGTCTTCTTCATATGTTGTCTTTTATGGAACATGGTTTTTAACTCATTTTTAATACTTGGATATTTTATGTCTTATTTTATGTGAAAATCAGTAATCCATGACTTGTTTTTTATTATCCACGTTTTATTTGGTTTAATTAGCATATGTTACTTATATGAAAATTGTGTGCATTTTTATACCCACATTCTCATCTTATTCTAACCGATGATATTGTAACGATATATCCAATTATTACCACTACTGAGTATTTGAGATCATCCTTTATTATGTTTATATTACCTAAGTTAAAAAAAGTTCTATATATGATAGGTATTTAAGGGTATCACATTTTAATAATATCTGTGAGATATATTAAAAAACATTTTACAAATATGTTCGTAATGTATACAATCACCAAAGATAGTAATGATTTAGGTTTTGTGTTATTAATTATTCTGAGATGAATTAAGTGTTCATAAAAATTTAGTTAGTATTTATATATTTTATATAGTATTAGGTTATGAATAAGAATAAGAAAAAACTAAAAAATATCATAGGAAATATTGGATGAACAAAAAATTTCATAAGTTAATATTAACATGGACTAATTTAATAAATTTTAGGATTTAATTTCATTTTTATATGGATTATTACTGTAATACTAAATACTTGATACTAACAAAAACATTTTTATTTTTAGTTAGTGACTATAACCATGATAAATAAATTAAAAAAAGTATGAAAAACTTTGAATTGATTAAACACATGAGTAACAAAATGCAATGAGAGTTGAATGAAAAATCTCATTGAAATTCCCAATCAATTCACACTGTCTTGGATAAATAACATGTATTTTCTTAAACTAATGAACACCTATACAAACATACATGGCTTCATTTAGGTCTTAATATCTATACCACCACAACCCATTAATGGTTCTTCTAATCTTCTAAAATAAAATTAGTTTTTCAATAAAATAAATTATATATTTTAAATATTTAGTTTTTGATGGTGATTTATTTTCTATATTTTTATCATTCTGATACTTAATCTAATAAGTGATTTACTCTTATTATAAACATTAGGAAAGAAGAAGATATCAACTTTACTAAATGAAATTTGTTTATAAAGTATTTTTAAATTAAAATTTTCTTAGAAAAAATTATTCTTATAATGAATGAAAAATCATTGTGAATAAACAAAAGGAGGATGAATCCATTGGCACTTATGATGAAGAATTCATGAGTCTTGTATGATTTGGAATTTATAATTCAACCTAAAATAAAAACACAATTGTTTAATTATTTTACTAAAAACAACTCTATGAAATGAATAGTCTATAAAGATCATAGATAGCTATGAATAAATTATTTGATGTTCTATAAGGATAGAAATATAATTTGAAGACGCGCGTTATTCTCACATTTATTGGGACAAGAAGATTGAATGGAGTTTTGAGGAAGCTCAACTAAATAAAAACATAGAGGAATAAAAATTAAGCATCTAACAAGCTAAAAATTTGGGATTAATACTGAAGAAAATTATATTAAATGAAATGTTAAATAATTAAAATATGAATGAGAAGGACATATGGAACCAGAATGGTGATTGGATATGAACATGAAATTGAATGTGGTGATAAAATGAATTCTCAACATCATGAAACATCCACAATATATTAGATTAAATATACTAAGTTTGGAAATTAATCTATATTTGGATGAAATACAAATTGTAACGATTAAAATCATCATGAAAAACATAAAAAACATAGAAAGTAAATACCTAGGTAATACAAACTGTAGAAGTGGGTCATAGAAAAAATATGGAAAAATGAACCTTGATATTCTACAATAGAAAAATAAGTTTCATTTTTTATTATGAATCAACCCACTATTTCATTTATTATAATGTTCAAAGAAACAAAAAAACACCAACTTATGTAGAAAATTAAATATCTATGTAAAATCGATGTGGATAGATTATTATTCCCATGTATAGATGTTTTATTAGAATGATGTTTGGGGAATTTCTTCTAGGAAAAATTATTAATCTCTTTTAATCATATTTGAGAAAAAATTTATCATGTATTGGATCTATCTACTTAGATTCTATATAAATATCATGGAGTGGTAAATCACAATTAATATTCCAAGACAATATATGATCATTTATTGATGAAAAGACGATTATGAAATCCATATATATGTAAAACAACTCTTACGTGTCTTTTTCCCTATAAGTGAGTGATATATAGCTCAAATATTAGTTGAAAATACAATATTGAAGTGATCTATATAATATAGGAATATTTTTGATAGATTTTAAAAAGATATATTTATTCATCTGCTATATCATGTGGTATAGTATTCAATATAACACATTTATGATGTTATGATGATATAGAATACTCTTTATAGTGTGTCCCATATTGATTTTTTGTAATTGAAGAATACACAAAAAGATAATCTGCATAAGATAATTATATTTTTAAATACATCACTATATAGAACAGTAGAATTTTTCTCTATGAATAAACACGGATAAATTCGTCTATTTATTGGTAATCATGTATATAAAAAAATCATTATTGTGAACAAATGTCCTCTAGTCAATATTTTTGACTTTATTCATCATCCATATGAGTTCAATACTAGAAAATATTTTACCATCAATAGGTATATCACCAATTATGTGTGAAATGTGAAAATATATCCAATACCTACCTAATTATAAGATAATGAATCTATGAATTCATATTGATTTAATTTGATCTAATAAATTCCCTTGTTTTATTCACTGATCTAATGAATAAAGAATTTTTAGAACACCATGATCAATTTTTGTTTTAGTATTTATATATGATACTCTCATATTTCATGCATATATTTTTAGAGTATGAAAAAGGCCTTGAGAAGGTAGAATCTATATTCTACATTTCACAAGTGAGAATTTTTGTTGAAAAAGAAATCATTATTTGACCTTTTAATCATAATAGGGTGTATATATATAGATACCTCAAAAAGAGAGTTAATTAATGAATAGTCTATACAATCCTCTATAACTGAGATTCACATTTTTTTATTTTTTATTTTTATAATATTTATTATTTGTGTGAAATTTTCAATTATTATCAAACACAATAAAAAATTTATCTCAAAAATCAATCATGTTCTTTTGGATTAATGAATGCTAATAAAATTTTAATGATCTGATGATAGTTTTTTTGTGGACCTATAATCACACAACCTTTAGTAGAGGTGGGTTATTTGGTATATAATGATCCACCAATGAATATATTGGGATGTGGTTTAATGAAAAATATCATAATAGTAGTAAATTTCATGTGTGAATTAATGTATCATTAATAAAAATTGTAACACACAAATATCATAAATACAATTTCCCTTTAAAAACCTAATGTGTTAAATAGATTTCTAAAAAAAATAAACATATAAAATAACATTATATAAGGAAGTGAATTAAGTAGTAAGGGAATTTTTCTATCACTCCTACATTCAATTTGTGATGAACTCAAACTTTATTGACCTGATTCCCAAGAATGAGAATGTTGTGGACATTAAAGATTTAAGACCTGTTGCCATTGGAAACTCCATTCCAAAAGTCATTAGTAAAATTTTGGCAACATGATTAGGTGAGATTGCAAGGTCTCTCATTTATTTTAATCAATTTGGTTTTGTACCTGGAAGAAACATCCATAACTGCCTCTTCAATGCTTCTGAGTGTGTCAACATAATGAGAACCAATGTCATGAATGATAATATGGCACTAAATGTTGACATCTCAAAGGCCTTTGATACCATCAGATGGGACTTCATTTTCAAAGTTTTTAGTATGCATGGCTTCTCAGATAAATTTATTGGCATGGTACAGGCTGTTCTGAAAAGTACTAGATTATCTATACTGATCAATGGATCACCGAGAGGATTCTTTCAGTGTTCCAGGGGTGTAAGGAAGGGTGATCCTTTATCTGGATTGTTGTTCTCTATGACTGAGGATTATTTGAGCTTCTGCCTTCATGACCTTGTTAATTCTGGGATTTATCAGAGGATGTCATATGGGAGAAATTGCTTTACTCCCTCCCACTTATTCTACGCTGATGATATTCTTCTCTTTTATAAAGCTGACAAGAAAACTATTTCTTGTATAAATACTATCTTCAACCATTATGAAGAAGTTGCAGGCCAAGTCATAAGCTGGAGGAAATCTTTTGTTGTCTTTGGGGAAGGAGTTCGAATGGGAAAGCAAAATAGAATTTCCAGTAGGCTTGGTGTAAAAAAGGGTACACTACCCTTTAATTATCTTGGATTTCCTTTGTTCTGGAGAAGAGTGGAAAGAGTTTACTTGGAGGGTATTTCGCTTAAAATAACCAATCAATTGTCCAGTTGGAAAGGGAAGAAAATGTCTCAAGCTGGTGGGATATGTCTTGTGAACTCAGTTATCACTTCAATGTTTGTTTATTCCTTCTCACTCTATAAATGGCCAGTTTCTTTGCTTAAGGAACTTTGTGGTATGATCAGAAATTTTATCTGGACTGGCTCAATACAACAGAGGAAGATAGTCACTGTGAAATGGAAGGACTGTATAAAACCTGTTTCAATGGGGGGAATGGGAGTTAAAGATGCTAAAGTCTTTAATGATGCTTTGCTTCAAAACTTTACTTGGAGACTCCTATCTGGTATTGATTCTTCTTTGGAGTTTCTCACTAATAGATTTGTTGACAGGTTATATAAGAAGTAGAATGTGTACTTGAAATCCTCCATCTGAACAGCAGTTAGAAGCACATACTCTTACCTCATGTTACATGCGAAATGGCTGGTGTGTGCTAACTCTCAGATGAACTGCTAGAGCACATAATGGCTGTCCTCCCCAATTGATCAATGTATAAATATTCCTCTGTCTTTGAGGAACACTTCTATTTTTGACCTACAGAGTAATGCACAACATCATGCGATTATTCCTTCTCATCTTCAGCATGAGATTGCAACTTATGAATACGTTGATCATGATATTCTGATATGGGAACTGGTGATGACTGTATCTTTCTCTAGCCGTCTTTCCTACGTTATGCAGTGTGGAAATGCACCTGGAATTCCTGCTTGGGTGGAGGGAGTAAGGAAGCCTTTTATCCTTCCATCTGATTCTCTCTGCCGTATCTAGAAACAGAGGATGCCAATTCAATCTAAACTGGAAAGAATAGGTTTGAACATTGCTCTGGTATGTTTCTTCTGCTTGGCTGCGGATGAATATATTGACCATATCTTTATCCACTGTCCATTTTCTTCTCGGTTTTGGGGATATTTGAAGGAAACATTCCGATGTAATATAATTTGCAACTCGGTTAGCATGTTGTTAACCTCTGTTTTGCAAGCCGAGGGAAGTGAGCAGGTCATTTCCCTACTTACTGCTGCTGTTGTCTCTACTATATCATTTATATGGAAGGCTCAGAACAAAATTGTGTTTAATAATGATAGGCCCTCTTTCAAGGAGGGTATGATTGTGATTCACCGAAGCATTACGCTTTCTTCGGTGAATCAATCTGGTTATATGAATAATGAAATGTTTAATTTCCTTCTATTGAGAACCCTTGGTGTAAGTGGCAGGGAGAGGAAACCCAAAATGGTGAAACATATCACATGGATTCCACAAATAGCTGATTGGCTAAAGGTTAACGTGGATGGGGCAGCCTCTGGTGCGCCGAGACCTGCTGGATGTGGTGGTGTCTTCAGGACTTACCAAGGCTTTGTCAAGGGTTGATTCTTTCACTATATTGGAAATGGACATGCTACTGAGGTAGAGTTATGGGAAATAATAAAAGCAATAAGGTACACAGCTCATTATGGTTGGAGGAAGCTTTGGCTTGAATCAGACTCTTCTGTTGCTATGCAGATTCTTAAGGAGTGGTCCAGTAATGTCCTATGGAGGATGCTCCCTGCTTGGATAGGCTCATTGAAGCTTGCTGAATTGATTTCCCTGGATGTATCTCATTTGAACAGAGAAGAAAATCAAGTGGTGGCTGCTCTCTCAAAAAGATCAATCATGGAGGCAAGTTCTAGCTGGTCCTTTGTTCTTCCTAAGTACTGCAATGATCTAGTCCATAATGATAGAATTGGCACTATTTATACAAGGTTGTGTAAGGCTCCCCCTTTCTGAGTTGTTTGTACTATTTAAACCTTTTATATATATCTTTATGGGAGCAGGTCTTCACCTGGCTCTTGGAATTTTTGGTAATATTAAATGTAAATTTATTAAGAAAATTATTTTGATACACAAAATGCTTTTTATATAAATAATTGATAAGCATAAGATAAAAAAACCCAATTTTACACAGAAAAAACAATATTTTTATAATGGAACGTTTATATTCTTTTAATGGAAAACGTATTTTAAATACAAATGGTGGAACATCAATAAATTATATATGTAAAAATAAACAACAAATTAAAAATAGGAACATAATAAATTTTTTTAGGATATTTTTTTTTATTTTTCTGTCATGCTTCTTTTATTAATGAATGCTGAAAATAAAATTTTTTAATTCAAAACTGATTTTACATCTAATTAATTTATAAGGTTGAATTATATATTTAATTTTTGTAATTTTTGAATACATTAGATATTTATAAATTAACACTATTTTGTATATTTGGATCAATATCTCATTGAAATTGTATATAAAAACATAGAAAACATTTGGATGTTTTCACTTTAAAATCATGAATCATCATTCCATCTTTGGGATTTAATTTCAATTAATTTATTCCACCTATGTTATTTGAACATGGAAAAATTTATTCCATATTTTTAATGACTATAATTTATAATGTTTAATATGGTCAACATTGTTTGTTATCAAAATATTTGTGAATGTAATTAAAATTAATTACAATTATTTACAGGAAAAATAGCTTAATAAGGGAATAAACCATAATCATAAGAGCTAAAATGACATATAAACTTCTAAAAACCATTTTATGGAAAAATTTAGACCATTTAGTCTATTTTATCTAATTTTTAACTTTATTGGATCCACATTTAGTGGAAAAAACAAATGTGTAATTCCCGTTTCAGAAAATTTACAAGAGTCTCACTCCTCCTCCCCTGTGAAAATTTACTTAAGCCTCCCACTTCCTCACACCTATTAATAAACTTATTATAGAACATGATCCACACAAATAGATCCTAAAAATATGTCCCATCATCATACAAGCCTCAACATGTTCAGAAATACATTCATGTAATCCCGTTGGTGCAAACTAGAAGTTGTTACTCGATTAAGAGGTAACATCCTTCCTTAACCTCTTTAGTTTTATTTTTTTTCTCCACTACATAAATTATTATTATAACATATTTATATAAAAAAATATAATAAAATTATTATATATTGTAATGTTATATTTTTACCAAAAATTACACTCAATTACATTTAATTGATCATAAACATACCATATATGTGTGTGAGTAACTAACACATCAGGAAATGAAGTTATTCATTTATACATTACCACCTATCATGGTATGGAATTATGATCAAAACACTATTTATATATGTTATATATGATAAATATAATTAATTTATACAGTTTAAATTCTTTTAAAACTTATACCTTTATGCACTCCATTTTTTAGGAACATGAAAACAACATTTGTGGAAGTGTGCACTACTTCCCCTTAAAGTGATATAAATCATAAACACTATAAATGGAATGTGTAAAGGTTGTTTTTAACAAAAAAAATATATAATATATATGACATAGATATGATACTAGAATTATAATATTAATATATATCATTTAATATTTATTATTTTAACATTGAAAAAAATGAAGGTAGCGTTCATGCATACATACAGCTTACTGCTTCCATGACCGGTGCATTCCATTTATTATCACCAATTAATAGGATCTATAATAAATACAAATATTAGGAATATTTAAGTAATTAAATCATGGTTTTCATCCTATATATGAGATAATAATCATCTATATAATAACAATAACACGTAAGAAGTCAAAACATACTCAATGACTAGGCAATTAACACCCAAAATTATTAAAATAATGAAAAATTGTTATCAAATAGGTAGTAAGATATTATATGATATTATAAATAAATTTATGGATGTGAAATAAGTTAGTAACACTATTAACACCCTTATATATGATGTTAAATTCCATTCACATAAATTTAAATTAAAGGTAATGGATTTCATCTCTATTTTCATTTCCTTGAGTCATATTTATTATTATGCACCTAATTTATTTTATATGGTGTATATACTACACTTTGAGATTTTATATTATGAATATTTTTATACTCATGATATTATAATTATAATTTAATGTTATTAATTCAAGGATATTATGATTCAAATATCTCAAAGTGGTATGTGACACATTTTAATGTTTAATTATTAATCTCCTCAAGAACATTTTTAATGATTATATTTCAATCTCAATTCCTTCTGTGCTTGTTAACATAATATTGAAATAATAAATTTATTTTTTGGCACCTAATTTCTAATATATGGATTAAATCATTTAAATTTTTCTTATAATATCATGATTCAATCATTTATCATGATATTTGGAGTTTCAATTTGAATTATCTCCTCAATGGGGATTTCAGTTAAAACTTACCAATCGGAAAATAATTTCAAGGCCCAATTCATTTTTAATGGGTAAAATTACATCCTTGATGTCGTAAATATGATATGATTATTCTTGGAATAAATTTTTACTATATATTTTTGTTTTCCCACTAATTTTATGTTTGATTACATTTGACACACATAATATATTCATTGATTGATTATCACATCAATGATATTGACTTTTCAACGGTTAAATTTAGAATATCATTTTTATTGGGATTTTTTATACATGAATTTTCATCAAATGAAATTATTTTATCATTATATAAAAAAATATTTAATTTTCCACTCCATGGGTTCTTCATGACGTTTCTATATAAAAGTAGTAGTTTCCACCCTTTGGTACTTGAAATTTTTTATAAATTGTTTTTAAGAAAACCCAAAATTATTTGTAGCTTTCATTGGATAACATGATTTCTTATAAAACCCACATTCTATAAAAATGATTTTAAAGATGTTTTTTAGCTATAAAAAATAATTTATAAGAGATATATTTATCCTTTTTTCTTTTACAAATGTTTTCATAGAAATATTTTTATCATTTTATGGACAAGGGATTATTTTATCCATTTTACCTTGTAAAAGGATAATCATTTAACCTTGTATGACATGTATAGATTTACACACTAAATATTATTTGAGGATTAAATTTAATTTTTCAATGGTATCATTTTAATGAAAATTTTATTATAAGTTGTTTTAAAAGAAATGTATATTTAAAATATTATTCAAAATAAAATGGATATTTTCCTGAAAAATCATTTAAAATACTTTATATAGTATTTCTCTCCAACAATGAAAAAAATAATTTTTTCTACTCCACTTGTGATATGATTTATTGAAATCATACTTATTAATCAAATGGATATTTTATTATTTATTTGTACAAGGATAGTATTCACATTGACTTCATTGATTCCTCTGTTAGTCCCCTTGAAATATTCATATTCATATTGAATTACCCTTAAATATGCATATCATTTATAATGAATATTATCACTTGTTAAACCATATACCCTTTTCACATTGTGTTTACATGGAATTTTTTTTGATTATATGGGGAAGTATTTATAAAAAATATCCTCTACTCTATACAGATATTTTCTAAGGAAAATTTTTAAATAAGATTTCTGATATATGAGGAATGCATTGGATAGGTAAGATATTAGTTGGGATAGTCTATAAATATCCCCTCGATGCATCAATAGACTCATGGGAAAAGGTAGTTTGATACCATAGATTGGTTTATACTAGATGTGTTAAACCATCTTGTTAAATTTCATAATAGTAATGGTTCTGTGTACCTAGGGAACATGGAGTCCAATAATTTATAATTCCTCCTATCTAGATTCCGTTATCATTTATCTATAAGTTTTTTATTCACCATATCTATAGATTATTTTCATTTTCACTTCATCCATTAAATGTCATGTTTTTCATTTATTTTCCTATATATATCTATTATGCCTTATCTTGTAGTTTGAATGTCATTTTTTTCACTTATTACCATTATATATTGTTTATCCATTCATTTTATTCATTATTTGGAATGTATGTTCAGTTATTACCTTACCATTGTGATTATTATCATTGATTAATTATTTATTATACTATACTCAAATGTTAATGTGAATTTGTCCCCACCCATTCTTACCCTCAAGAATCTAACAAGAGTACCATACAAGGTATGCAAGAATATAATATATGGAATAAAGAAATCATCGAACAAAAAAACTATTTTGTAATTAGTGTATTCATTTGAAATACAAGAATCATATACATATATTTTTTACCAAGACCACTAAATCTTTAGTTCATTGGGATTTTATTCCTTTTATTCATGTTAATATAAGGGTATTATGCATCTACTCTGGTATTTCAATTGTATGATCACTACATTTATAATTGATTTTTTCTCTATGAATGTTATTAATTTTATATATTTTAATTTAAGTGTAAAATATTAATTTTTAGAATATTAAATTTATTATACTGACTCCATTTTCGGATTTATAATTGAAAAATTATTTTTGTATTATATTTTTGTGTTTTTCTATTAACATTGATTTTGTAATGAATAGTGAATAAAAACTATTATTTCTAAAATCATATCATTTATGAAATTATCATTATTAAAGAATAAATTTAATTTTATTACAACTAATTTTTCGGAAAATTAATGTTATCTATAAAGTAAAATATTTAAAAAAATTATTTTTATTTACAAAAACCCTTTATGTAATTTGGAAAATTTTAATAATATTTAACTCCAGAAACAGATTTATTCACTAATTTTATAAAATTAGTTTTCATAACTTATAGAAATGAAATCTAAAAATATTTATTTCAAATATTAGATAATTTTTTTAATAAGTTATGTATATTTTTTGGTCAAAAAATTATGATCACTACGATTAAATTTAATGACCATGATAATAAAAAAACTGTTGTTTCAATTTAATATTTGATTAAAATTATTTATGTATTATCTTTTATAATATGTTAATATCATCTAAAAATTTGGTTTTTGTAATTATTAAATATATATTTAAAGAAATTATCACCCATTCAATTTGTAATCAATAATGTATTTGATTAAGAACACTGAATATTGAAAAAAAAACTTTTTTTCTACAAAATATTTATTATAATTATCAAATGTTTTAATTTATAGGATTATTTCTCAAATTTATAAACTAGAATAGAATATATGAAGTCTAAATTTAGTACAAATAATTAAAATCTAGTTATTTTATTTACCTAATAATTATATAAAATATAAATCACTAATGTAAAAACTTTTTACCAAAGTAAAAAAATAGGGGGAAAACATAAAAATCATGTACTGAAATGCTTAAAAAAGTTTAAAAATGTGATAAAAAGTGTTATGAAGGATTTATCAAACATATATCACATGACAATTCTCACTTATAGAACCATTGAACCTTTTTAAGTTATATTTTTGTATTTAAAATTAACAAGTGATCATAAAAGTTTCACTTTCTTGAATTATAAAATGCACACTTCCACCCCATCCTAACATACCCATTTCTACTAGTTCCTTCCTTAAACTATAATATTTTATCCTAATGTAATCTAATTTTAGTTTAATACTACTTTGGTTTATATTATTTTTCCTAATCCATCTACTTCCAAGGATTATTTCAAGAGATGGTTCAAGGTGCCAAAGTGAGTATTACATACTCTTTATCTATTCTTCATATCATTCAATTCAAAATTACCATAATAATAGTAATATAATTTCCATGTTTCATTATTATAATGGATTACTATTATTTTATTTTTAAAACACATTATTTATTCCTTTACATCTTATTATTAAAGAAATATAATTTTAATCATTCTTTGTGCAGATTATAGCCTTTATGATGCCACATTTTTCATTTTTTATCTTCATTATACTTATCAATATGAACAAATTATGATATGTTTTTCCCAAATAAGAAAAAATATATAATATAATTAATAATATATTATTATGTTTTTATACACATACATAATTATACTCACCCATCAAGATATAGTGTGTTCATGCTTGTGTTTGTTTAACCACAAGCATTAATAATTATAAAAAACACTATCATTGATGAATACAGAAACTTAATCACTGATATTATTAAAATAAAATTTAAAAATATTTACTAGCTCTTGGTTATTTAAATTCATAATCTTATTATTAAAATATTTTATTTGATGAAAATAATTACAAATATTAGCTGGTACCAATTCATTTTTCATATGAACATAAGAAAATACTATATCATTAATAGATATCACATAATTTAAATATAATTAATAATATATATATGGATATCTTACCTAAGAAGGTATATAAAAAAATAATTTTACTATTAAGTTGTTAGGTACTTGGACAAAATGAATCAGTCAGAAGGTATGATTTCTTTTCAAAATTTTCACCCCTTAAGGTATATTTCTTTTTATACACCATGTTTCATATGAACATAATAAAATACTATCTTGTGATCAATGATGTTTCAGTATAGCATATACATTATCTGTTTCTTATGATATATCCTTATGGTCATTTTTTCCTTAATAATTGTTCGTAATGAGCTTATGAATTTACCAAATAATATCCCTCATGAGTATCAAACCAGGTGTAGAGAAAGGCCCATTATTATATACCAGGTTACCCCAAGTCAGGCCTATAACACCTTGTTGGAGTTGTTACTCCTAGGAACATATGTTCAAGATCCAATACTAAACAAAAGTTAGGGTTGTTTTCTCATACAATGTATTCCCATAGGATTATTGATAACGTTCTCTAGTTTTAATATCCTGAAATAACTAGACCACCCTCCGATAATTACGATAAAAACCATATACTTTTATACATATCATTAAATGATTAAAATAAAATATTAAAAATCAAATTACAAGATAAGGATCATACAGTCTTGTCTCTTGGAAGATTAGTTACATAAAACTAAGAAAATTGGACTATATAAATTTTAGCAACCCCAGTTTGAGCTATGTGACCCTTTTTTATGCCTTTTTATCTTTATAATTCTATTGATTAATTTAATGGATAGTTTGGGAGGGTTTTGGTATTGTTTGGTGGCTTTTTAAAGGATAATGGTTTGAGGATGGTTAGTGGAAACCATGAAACAATCCCATGTAACTGTGACACTTGGACCATTGGAATTCACATTGTCTACACACATTTTCTGTGACCATGTGTGGAGACCTTATGGAGTGCCTTTTGATACAGTAACATGATCACTTTTAGCACATGGTTTTTCTAACCGTGTGAGCTAACTGTGCATGACATTAAAAATTGAATTTTTCAATCCAGGACCACATGGGATTTCCCCTAAAACTATCCATTATTCCCCCAACTCAAACCTCGCTTGAGATTCTATGTTCTCAATGGTTAGGTGGGTGTCCCACATATTTTGATGGTTACTCGATGGGTTTTCAATGTGTGGTAAATGTGATTCTTCTCTGGTAAATCTCATCTCTTGGATATTTCTTGGTTTTCCATAGATCTAAATATCCCTATCATTCAATTTTCTATATCTACACCCAATTCATGTATATATATGTTTTTTGTTTCCTAAAATTATGAGATATGAGATTTTTTATATTAGTAAGAGATAACTAATGCAATGTTAGTGGAGATTTCACCTGGATTTGTGGTGCGTTTGTGTGTTGGTTGATTACTCAAATTCCATAAGGTATGCAGATTCATAATTTACTCCACTTCTCTAGAACTATAATACTTGTTTTCATTTAGTTATTTTTTACTTGAATTAAGTTAGGATTATGATGTGTGAATCTGGATGGAAATTAATTTTTTTGATTATTTTTTAATTTTGGGAAAATGGGGTATTGTGGTAAAATGTTCATGATGTTGGATTTTAAATGTATATTATAAAATAGGTTGATTGGGATTGATTTGTGAAATCGGTCTGTGAAAATGGTTTTCAATAAAAATGGATTTTTGGGTTGGAAATGGTTGTTTTCATAATGTAGTGTCTTTGGTGTGTTATATTCTTGTTAATGGCTAAGTATTTATGCAAGTGATTGAAATGGATGTCAAGTGAGTGGGGAGTAACACTATTAATATTGAATGGATTGTGGATGGATGATAAATCATGTCAGATAAGTGGGAGGGAACTACCACTAGATTGGGAAAGTAGAATATGGGCTTGGATGGGATGTTCCACCATGATTGTTACACCGGGTTGAGTGTGTGAAACATTGTGGTTATGATTGATTATTTTTCATGGAAAGAAAGATGTAAGTTTTTTGATAATATGTGATGGTAAAATGGTTTATGTATTGATGGTTATATTCCCTTTGTATTTAGAGGATTTAGGAGGAAAACATCATGGTAAGGGTGTGTTTGGATTACTTGAAATTGATGCACTATTTTATGTTTTATATAAACTGCCTTATAAAAATGTGTTAATGGTTCTATAAATATGGAACTTGTAGCGAATTAATTTGGGGAAAACCAAATCATTATCATTACTGACCCACTTCTTTTGTAATTAGGTGATTTTGAAGATTTGGTATTCTGGGAGACAACCAAAGGTAAAGAATCTCAATTTTCTAGCGTTTTATTATGATGCATGGTTTGTATTATGGTGTTAAATAATGGATCTTGGTGTGGAGATGTGGTGTGTTCCTTGGTTTTCTTTGGGTCCTATGGATGAGCCTTCCACTTGGCACTCTAATTTTTGGATTTTTGTGACATAGATCTATTGGTTTTTTGGGAATTGTTATTAAATAGTTTGTTTGTTTTGTTGTATCTTGGTAATGTATTGTTTTCATTTCCTTGTTTACATGCATCATATGGTTGTGGATGGTTAAGGGTTTCATGGTTTCTTGTTTTTCATTTAACTAAAAATCATTCTCCAATTGTTTTTGAAACCCGTGGAATTTATTTCTAGCCTTTGGAACCTTAAGAACATCACATAAGGATGAATATCATCTCACTTTTTTCTTAAGACAATTAGGAAGGGTCTGGATGTTACAAGTTGTATCATGTTTAAGGCCTTTATCTTAAAGTTTGTTCTTTTCACTGGTGTTTATTATCATTCTAGGTGTTTTGATTCGGTCTTAGTCAATTCCTTGAGTCAGGATGGTAGAAAGGTGTAGGATTTTCAGAACATGAAATGTATATCATAAAAATAATAGAGCTATACCTTTTAGGCTGAACTTCATGATACCAACAAGTTTGGTACATATATTTCTCGGAGACACTTATAGGCATTAGAAATGTCATTATTGTGGGTGTGGCCAATGAGATAAGCATAACATACATGGTATAAATGACTTCCAACTAGAATTCATATGTCAATAGAATAATGATTTATGTTGTGGTATGGATATATGAACATGTGAAAAATATAAATATTATTTTCAAATGTTCAAATTTGGAATTTTGAAATTTAAAGTCTTTTTAAAATGGGTCAATTTTCAAAACACGGTTGAATTTCTAAAAAAATGTTGCTAAATGGGAAATGTGAACTTGTGGAAAGTCATGTTGTGATAGTTGCAATGTAATTGAAATTAAAATTATAAGCCTTTTCTTGCTAGGATTGTCATACTTATGGTAGTATTTATGTTGATAGAAATGGAACTGGGTAAGAGTCGTAGAGATCACTGGAAGAGGATACTGAAAATATGGTTTCACCTGAGCACCAGGTGAACCAACAACTAGGGAAAAGTATAGTGAATCCTTTCCAAGCTATAGAAAGTGGGAATAAATTGGATGAGAGAAATCATATAGATAATGTGGATCCATTTGAAAATAATAGTCCACTCATATTTAGGGGTGATTCTGAATCAGGGAGTGAACAGGTCTGGTTGAATAGAATAAGAAGTGTTTTTGAATTCCCTGGATCATCGATAAAGCTAAAGGTGATTTAACAACATAAATGTTGGATGATCATACCTTCCAATGGTGGGAGATAGTGGTATAAGAAGGAACAGACCATGGTATGGAATGGGAGGGTTTTGTGGAATTTTTAACAAAATCTTCTACCATGATACAATAAGAATTTAGCGCACATCATAATTTAACTGTTTAAAAAGGATAACCTCTCTGTAATCGAATATGTGGCTATGTTTATGAACATAGTTCAGTTTTCACCTGAGGTAGAGGGTATTATATCATTTAAAGAATCTATTTTTGAATCTGGTTTTAAGTAATAAATTCATACTAAAATAGCAGTGTTATGTATAAATGATTATGAAAAAATGGTTAATAGAGAAGTAGTGGATGAATGGATATTTTAGGGGATACATGTGGTGGAATCATGTTGGTACCCATAGGAAATAGTGGGAATTATAATGTTAGGATTAAGAGGAATTGGGAAACATATTTCTAGAGTGGGAGTATGGATCATAATCTAACAGTAGGATTAGTGAATATAACATTGAATCCTTAGAGTATGTTAGGATGTTTTTAGTGTGGTTTTATGAACCACATAAAGCAGGAATGTATTACAAAACCTTGAGAATGTTTTAACTGCTAGCAGATGGGGAAACTTTAGCATTATTTCCATAATTCTCTGAGGTTCTATGTTTGTCACACTCCTCATGGTTCAAATTATTCCTATGCCTTGATGGGATTTGGGCATCATCATACCCCTCATCAGCTAAAAAAAGTTAATCATGGGTATTCTAGGAAAACAATGACTCCTCAGTAAGACAATAATGTGAAGAGTGTGGAAACCATGAAGTTGTTCAGAGTTGAGTACGTCGTTATGGATGATAAGTAGCGACCATCCATGGTGCTAGGTGTGCTTATTTTAAAATCTACCTTGATGAAAGCATTGTTTGGTACAAGTGATTCACATTATTTTATTACTTCTTGTGTTGTTACTATGATGGGTTTAACTACTGAAATGATACCTATGGTTTAATTCAATATTTTCTAGGTCAAAGAGAGCATCAATCCATTTTAGGTATATCATATTCTATAGTTTTGGATGGGGTCGAGTTTATGTGTGTTTTATTAGTGCTTGAGATGAATTCTTATGATATAATCCTGGGAATAAATTGTTTGGAAATATTTATGGAACACATCAACTTTTTTGAATTAATGGTTAGTTTCACAGTGGATTATGTCATCGACCATCTCTTAAGATTAAAGAATAATAGAATGTTGGGTGAAATGGATCTGTAGGTATTAGAATTTTGATCGATCCCATATCAGTTAGTGGCATCTTTTTTGGAATTAATGGAATGAGATGATCAAAGAATATTTCTAGAGGTTATTGATCCATTTCAAGATGCATTTCATGAAGAATTCTCAGGGTTTCCACTATTATATAATTTGAGTTTATGATTGATATCCTTTCATGGACCAATACAATATCACTTCTATGTTACCAAATGTTATCAAAAGAATCGAGGGAATTTAAAGTGCATTTGGATGAGATAGAATAAAAAGTGTTCATATGGCCAAGAAAATATACATGGGAAGTGATGGTTGTATTTGATAAAAACAAAGATAGAACATTGCAGATGTGTGTTGATTATCATAGGCGTAATTATGATACAATAACGAACTGATATCCACTTCCATGCATTAATTATTTTTTTGATCAGTTGAGGGGTTCTCAGTGGTTCTATAAGATTGACCTGAGACTAGGATATCATCAATTCTAGGTGTGGAAGGAGAAAATTCCAAAAATATCCTTCATAAGTAGATATGGCCATTATGAGTATGTTATTATTCCAATTGGTTTGACAAATTCACCATATGTTTTAATGGTATTGATGAATCAGATATTTTAAAATATCTCAATTATTTTGTAGTGGTATTTTTTGGATATATTGGTGTGTTATAGGATAAGGTTGGAGAATGAGCAGAACATGGCGATAGAGTTATGTATCATTACAGGTCATCAATTATATTCCAAATTATCCAAGTGTTATTTTTATATAGTTTGTTTGATTCCTTGGACATGTTTTTTTTGAGATGGGTGGTTCAGTTGATCTAGAAATGATACAGGTTGTTATTTCATGGAAATCTCCAAATAATGTGTTTTAAATACAAGGATTTTTTGGACTAACAGGTTATTATCATCCTTTTTTCATATCTTCTCATGATTAGCCTCATTGATAACAGATTTTACTAGGATTAATGATCCATTTCAATGGATTGAGCAGTTTTAGAAATCATTTGAAGAGCTTAGGGGTTTCCATACATCATCACCAATCATGGTTTTACCAGAATCAGGGAAATGGTATGTGGAGTATTGTGATGCATTGGGATTAGGGTTAGGGTGTGTTCTCAGTAAAGGGATCTTGTGGTTATGTATAGATCATGGAAGTTGAGGGTTCATGAGAAGAATTAACCAACACATGATTTGGAATTAGAAGATTTTTTTCTATATTTGAAAAGGTGGCATCATTATCACTTCGATGAGAAATGCTTGGTGTTTACCATTCATAAGTGTTTGAATCATATTTTATCAAAAATAGATTTTATATTGAGGAAGAAGAGATAGATAGAGTATCTCAATGTGTTTCATTTTGAATTGATGTAAATACAAGGTAAGGAAAATTCAGTAGTATATGCATTTTTTGGAATTCATATTTTCAAGTGGTGGAACATGAATTAGATCAGCATTAGTTAATGTCCGTTATAACTGACATGTGGTTGGAATGTGAGGAATATGGTGATACAAACGTTTTCATTATGAGATCAATATTTACTAACATTGATGGTTTGGTTAAAGATTCATAGGTTCATGATTCTGAGTGTATAGAGATGATGTCAAAACTCAAGGATGAGGAGACCATTGGGGGATGAGAGCTGAATGGGTATTTAGTTTTGTGTTGTCGAAATCAGATAGTTGTACTGGTGGATTTTTAAAAGGAAAATATTAGGTCTTGTCATCATTTTAGATGTTTTTTTCATCTTGGATGTTAGAAAATGTATAAATAATTGAAAGAAAATTATTGTGGCTCGGTTTGAAAAGGAATGTGGTAGAATTTGTTTCGACATGCAAGACATTTCAAAAAGTCAAGAAAAGAATCTGAGGTCAGACGGTTTGTTACAATATTTACCTATCCCTCTATATAAATGGGAGTATATATAAATGTATTTTGTTACAAGTCTCCCATGCATGGTCAGAAAACTTAATTTCATTTATGTCATAGTGGATCGACTCAGAATGTCAGCCCATTTCATCCCAAGTCGTGACTCTCATTAGGTAAAGGATCTATTATAAATATATATCCAAGAGGTTTTAAATATGAATGATGCTCTAGATTTTATTTTATTAGATAAATATCATAGGTTCACTATCTCATTTTTTGTAAAACCTTACACAAAGGTCTTGGCACTTAGTTGATGATGAGAATGACATATCATCCTCAGATGGATTAGTAATTTGAGTGGACAATAAAAACATTGGAAGAAACTTTAAAGGATTGTACGATTGATTTTAGTTTCTCATGGGTGGAGAATATTCCATTATTGGAATTATTGTATAATAATTGTTTTCAGTCCTCTATAGAATTTTAACAGTTTGATGCATTGTTTGGGTGTCCAAGTCATTCTTCTCTATGTTGGGCGAAAACAGATTAATCTCTATTGGTTCGACCAAGTCTTGTCTAAGAGACTATAAAAAAGATCATGTTGATTAGTAAAAATATGGATATGGATTAGAGTCATCAAAAACTGTTTGCAGACCATCATTGATGACCATTGTTATTTGAGGTGGGTGATCATGTGTTCTAGAAAATATCTCCTCATCTTTGACATTGTTGGTTTTGAAAGTGGGGTATGTTATGTCCAATTTATATTGTGCCTTTTGATATACTTTAGTGGGTTGGAGAGGTTTCTTATCAGTTGTAATTTCCATCATGGTTTACTGCGGTGCACAATTTATTTCAAGTTTCTCAATTGAAGAAGTATCAATCAGATACTGTCCGTGTGATTCGATTGGATCATGTCCATCTAGAGTTGGTTTTTTTGATGGTGAACGTGCTAGTGCAGATTTTGGATAGGAAATAAAAAGTATTATATTGTAAAAGAATTGTTCTATTATGGGTTTTGTGGCAGCATGGTTATAATTAGGAGGAGACAAGGGTTCAAGAGCAATGGATGGTCAAGCAATGGAACAAGCTCTTTCAGTAAGTTGATGGTACTCTACATTTTGTGAACGGAATGTCCAATGGTGGGGACAACGTAGCACCCCCGGTTTGATGTATGTGACCAATTTTTATTCCTTTTTATGTGTATAATTTTCATGGGTAATGTTTGGGGCAATTTTGGATGGTTTTGAAAATATTTGGAGGCTTTTTAATGGAGGTCGGTTTGAGCATGATTAAGGAAATCAATGAATAAAACCCAAGTAACCATATTACTCGGGACAATGGAATTCACATATTTTTCATGCGATTTTTCTATCCATGAGATGAGACAGTGTGTATTTCCCTTTTAGATAGAAACATGATCATTATTAGAGCACAGTTTGATTAACCAAAAATTGGATTGTTAATTCTGGAATCACTATTTATTTCCCATAAACATCTCTTTTATTTTTGAACTCAGCCCTGGGTAGGGATACTTTTGCTCTCAATGGTTAGGGGGATCTTACACTAATTATAGAGGAAATTATAAGGGTTTTTATGCCGCGATGATGGCGATTCATCATGAGTAAGTATCCTCTCATGGATCATTCATGGTTTTCCTTAGAAATACAACTCCCTCTGTCTCGGTTTTCATGATCAAGACCCATCGCATATAGATATATGGTTTTTGTTTTCTAAAATGATGAGAGTTGGGCTTCTTAGTATTAGGAAAATAGGTCTATCAATGTTTTGGTGATGATTTAACATTTTTTATGCAGTTGTGCTTTGATCAATTTCACAAAAAACCTATGGTAGGTGGTTTCACTTTCAACTCTACTTTTCTATAAATATAAGAATTGTTTTCAATCAGTTAGTTTTTCTTGATTTTTTTTTGTGATTAGTAAGTGAACATCTTTATGGGAATTCATTTTGTGATGATTTTTGGATTTTGGGAAAATGATGTAATGTGTTGAAATGTTATTGATGTTGGATTTTAAAATGTTTATTCTAAAATCAATTGATTGGGTTGATTTTTGAAAATGGTTTTCAATAAAAATGGATTGTTTTAGCTGGAAATGGTTCTATTCATAAGGATATGGCCTGGGTGTGCTATATGCTTATTGTTGATTGGGTATTTCTACATGTGATTGAAATGGATGTGAAGTGGGAGGGGTAACACTACAAAAAAAAGGGATGGATAGTGTATGGAAGGGCCACCATCAAGTATAAGTGGGCGAGAAGTACAACTAGATTGGAAATGTAGTAAATAGGGTTGTATGGGAACTTCCACTATGATTTTTACACCGGTTTGAGTGTGTGAATCTTTATGGTTATGTTTTGATTATTCATGTGGCTAATAAAGATGAAATTTTTGTTCTAATATGTAATGGAATAATGTTTTATGGATTTATTGATTGTTTTACTTTTACTATGTGGATTTACATAGAAAATGTCTTTGAAGGGGTATGTTTGGCTTGCTGGAAATTGATTCAATATTTGATGTTTTATATAATATTCTTTATATAAATGTTTTAACAGTTCTATCCAAATAGAGAGTGTATGTGTGTCATTTGGGGAAAATCCAGTGAGTATTATTACCCACCGCATGCATTGGCACTTTGCTGATTTAGCAGATTTGGTATTCTATGATACATGCAAAGGTAACACATCTAAATTTTCTTGTGGATCATCGTGATTCATGGGAAGTATTGTGGTTCATGGAGCATGGAGCATGGTGTGGACCGATGGAGTATGTCATGATTTCCATTGGTTAATGTGAATGAGTATTCCACTTGGTACTATGACATAAGGATTTATGTTATTTAGTTTTATTGTTTTTTGGGGAATTGTTATGGAATGGTTTGGTTGTTTGGTTGTCTATGGGTAAAGTATTTTTTGGTTTACCTTTTTTAAATACATCATGTATTTATAGTTGGTTAAGGATTGTTTTTTGGTTATTATACATTAAATTTCATGTCGTTCCTAAATTTTTCTTGAATCCCTTGGCATTTATTTCTAGTCATTGGACATTATTATCATTTCTTAAGGGGGAGTAACATCTCACATCCTTCTCAAGACAATGAGGAAGGGGCGTTATGTTACATAAAAAATTTCTCTATATATCATCAATTATGAGCTGCTAACATCCTTTGAGCCCTTAAATATGTATAGGATGTCCTAGGGATAACATGAACAAAGTTATGAGCTAAAATTATTATAAAGGAATTAACATTTAAATTCTCTTTATCACATGCGTTAGAAGACATCGTGTGATGATATAAAAAGCATGAAACATGATAAAATATAAGGAATTATAAAATGGGATCATATAATCACGGAATTATAGTAATTTGGCTTCCATATAAAACATTATGTTAGCATGATTCAATTATTGTTTCACATATAGGGGTAGGATTCAAGGCTCGTTGCACATAGAGGAGAACGAGTCAATGCTAACTACTAATACCGTTGCACGTAACATATCATGAGACTAAACATTAACCAAAGCATTGGATCTATATTTGGGTGCACCAATAATAAAATAGTCATGAATATTACTTCTATATAAATATTTATAAATATGCAATTAAACATAAAAATAATGGTCGACCATGGAAAGTATTTGCTATCATAATTATGTCAAAAGTCATGTCAAAAGGTAATATCATAGTTTTTCTAAGAAAGGATGGATATAAATCATACATGAACATTCATAAAGGAATATAGTCATATATCATGATATGTTTTTTCATACATAATTTAATAATTTGTTTCTGAGACTAAAAATAAAATATTTTAGTATGGTTAAAAGAAAAAAATTACAAGATTTATTAAAATTGAAAAAGGTATTATTGATTTTATAAAACTATAATTGATTTTTTTATTTTTTTATGATAAAATTATTTATTTTTTAAAAAAATAATGGTGTATTAAAATAGATCTTGTAGCTCACTTGAAAATGGGTACAAATTGAGGATGTTCCCTTAAATCGGGCTTGCTTATCGAGAGGAATTGATTAGGGAACCATTTAAAATAATTTATATCCCCAAAAAATAAGGATGACTGGTTATTGATATGTGATTTTGGAAAATATTAATAATATTTATAATATTTACAGAAAAATAAATAATAATTTCATTTGGATAAAAAGAGGGAAAGAGCAATCAGAAGGAATAATGGAGGTTCAGGTAGAATACCATACCCAATGTTTAGAAGTGTCCTTCACTTGATCATAATATATTAGATAAAAATTATATTAATTAATATATATAGAACCATTTATTAATTTATTTTTTTCAATAAAACATTAATAATATCAATTAATGTCTTGTTGATGGGTTAAGAGATTCAATTTCCTCGTTGGGGAGAATTGATTTCTCTAGTTTCCAGGATCACTTTACTTGTATAAGAATATGGAAAATAATTTATAATGAGGATACTTGTCTAGACTGAACATATATGTTATTACTTTTCTTTTTGAATATTATATTAGAAATTTTTTAGAATATAGTATCATTTATTTGATAAATAATTAATGATAATGATTTAGATTAATTTAGAATTTTTTATCACAATGAAATAATTTTGTTTTATATATTTAAATCATGTGAAAATAATGATTCTTGAACATTAAAGAAGATATAATACATATATAATAATATTTTTCAACTATAAAAATGGTCTAATGGAAATATTTTATTAATTAATTTAAATATGAATGAACATCATTGTGAAGGTGGTAAATATACACATCATGGATTATGCTTTCATTATTAAAGTACAAGAGGGTGGAGAATTTATTTGGTGAATAATTTTACCATAAGAATGATAAAAGTTAATTATATGTAAGATACTATAGTTTTCATGTCATTCGGATGAGGAGAGTTTCACATATAAAAATATAATCAAGGAACTTCTAAATAAATTGAAAGAAACTAAAAGAGGGGTTTACCTCTTAATTTCATCTTCTTGGGAACCTACATAGGGGATTGGTTTTGGTATTTTGGTACAAAAAAAATTATCAAGGACGTGGGGGATAGGTTTGGGAAGAGTATTGGGGTGATTATAGACAAGGTTAAACAATTTAGAGATGTGATGAGAAGATGTGGTGAGGGGTGGTACTTATAGTGGAGAAAAGGTGTGTTTTCTCATTATTTAATCCATTTTTTATTATTTTTTTCAACATAAGCTATAATGTTGATTATTGAGACTAAATAAAACAATTAGTGCTTTTCAATTGTAACTAATTCTTATTACATCATAAATGACTCAATTCATAGTGTATTTGACATATAATATATATATCTCATAAATTGCAATATTTTACTATTCAATATAAAATCATGCATCTCATAAAAATCCCAAAAAATAACCCTACCCATTTTTCGACATATAGAATTTAAAAATCAACTAAATTTTATGAAAAAAATTATTATTAACATTATTTTTTCAATTTTTAATTCAAATCATCATCTATTATAAAAAACTTATTTTAAAGATAAAATAGCTTTTCTAACAATTTGAAGAATTAAAGAAGGACTCATATAGCTGTATTATAATTTTAAGAAATAAAAATAAATTATTATTAATAAATTTTATGACAATATTATTTATTTTAAATTATTAAATTAATCATAAAAGCGTAATTATTTCTTTATGACCTATAAAAATACCAATACCTAATTAAATATTTTTAAATTATTATTTTACTTATAATATGATATAATTACATCATATTCTCAACTATAAGATGGATAAATTTTATTTATAATTTCATAATTGTGGATTCCACTAAATTTTATGTTTACTTTTCTTAAGAGACATTACTATTTTAATGGTCAAGATATTATTTCATCGCTATAGGTTTCTTAACATCTTGAAATGCTTTTAATTTCATTCATTAAGAACTAATAATTCTTGTATAGTGTTTAATATGTGTTTATACCATATTAAATTATTATATGAATAAAAATTGTAATAATAAAACCTTGGGTTGTCCGATTAAAGGTGTAAATAGTTACACATCCTACTCACTCTCTTAGAAAATGACTTCATGTTATTAGGTAGAAAAAATTCACTTGGCATCTTTTCCTTATTATAGAAAGAAAAAAATTCCATCTGTTCTCCAAATAATTCCTTATGTTTTTTGGTTGAGAACACTAATAATAAAATTTATAAATAAAAAACATAAGTGAAAAATTCTTATGTTATTACGTCTTCATTCTCTCATTTTACAGAACCTAAAATATTTATTTTTTTTAGTTTCTCAAGAGACTAAAAATTAATAATTTTTATTCAGATTTACATTCACCAAACAAATATTTTTTTTGTGAGTGAACTAACAGTGAAATATTATAGTTTACAGTATGAAATAATCATGAATCAAAATCCCTATGTTTATCACCATAATGGGTTTCTATATAAAATAAATTGATTTATTATTGAAAAATAGTTTAAGAAACATTTTCTATATAACATACTTGTTAATATTTAGCAATTTTAAATTTCTTAGGTTTTACTTTATTAAATTTTCAATAAATCATATATGATGTTTCTAGTTATCTGGTGGATTTAAATTCTATATATTTAAAAATAAGTTATTAGAAACAAAACCATAAATTAATTCTCCATATGTGTGTTTATTATCAATCCAAATATCATATCTAAACACTTCATATGCCGGATAAATTAATTTAATTTTATCATATATTTTAGATT
Organism: Viscum album; assembly: GCA_963277665.1. Classification (NCBI taxonomy): domain Eukaryota; kingdom Viridiplantae; phylum Streptophyta; class Magnoliopsida; order Santalales; family Viscaceae; genus Viscum; species Viscum album. The sequence continues at coordinate 294,504,053 of OY728132.1, read as the reverse complement.
TCCAAAATATATTTTATCTAAATTATAAAAAATTATTTTAAACATTGAGACATAAATCATAAATTCTACTATTACAAAAGAAGTTTTTTCCTAAGATCATTGTGACCATGTTGGACCACCTCATTCCAATAATCAAAATATCCTTGGGTATAGTGAGCGTTCTAATAATAAAAAACATTTCATACATCATTTCAATGAGTTGATGAATGTACCTATAAACTAATTATAGAGAATACTATGTGGATTTGAAATCCAAAAACCCAATTTCTAAAATTTAAGTACATTATAAAGTTGATAGTGGATATCATATAAAAATATTTCTTATAACTATTTTCAATTTTTTATTTTATAAAAAAACTAGGTTCTTACAGTTTTTTGGAAAAATATTTATTAAATAAAAATATTTTTTGAGTTCATATCATGGTTGAAAATTCATCCATGTATATCTTAATGGATATTAATATTTCGAATAATTACACATTTCATATAATTTTATTTAAGTGATTAGTAACAGTAAAGATAAAGTTACAAGGGTAAATAATTTCAAAAAATATGGGAAGGTATGGTTTTCATCTTTCTACATCAATATTTTAAGGAAAATAATAGATGTGGTAATTTTATATAGGCGAATATTTTTCACCACTTTTCAATCAGATTCATTTCCCAAACATTCCCTAGCATATTTCAATATAATTATAATTTCTGTTTGTGGTTTTTAATTAATAATTATTAATTAATCAGGTTCGGGCCTTACTATATACCTTTTGAGATTGTTTTATCTCTTTATTTTCTTGTTTAGATTCAATTGATAGCTCATATAAATTTTTCTATGATAAGACACAAATTTTTTTATAGTATCCAAATCACTCTTAGTAATTACATCGAATGAATTTTCTATTGGAGTCACAATTATTGTACTATAATGATTCCCGTAGTATCTAGTAGTGAAATAAAATTATATTTGAAAACCATTTAACTCTATGTTATGGATCCTAGAATATATTTTATCCTTTCATAACTTATTCTATACCAGTTTTTGAATCAAATAAATATAAATTTATATCTTTCTTCCCTTAAATATTCCCATGATAATTAGATAAAAAACCCCAAATTTCGTATACATGTTTATGTACATTGTGATTTTAGGAACTATGGAATGAAATATAATTTAAAACATCATAAAAAATATAAGTGTGAACCTATATTTTTTAATTGTTTTTCATAAAAGAATTTGTAATTGGGTCTTTATTACACATATCTTTTTCCTCAAAATTTAAATAATTATCACATTTAACATTATGAACCCATGAAAAAATGTTAGGATAATAATCCTTTGTATAATAATATATTCCAGATTATACACATTTAAAAATAATTTAAATCTTTATATTATTATTTTTAATTTCAATAGACTATGAATATGACTCACTTATATCAAATTTTCATTTCCTAGAATAGTTATATTGGGAGTTTGATTTGAGTGTATTGTAATTTTTTTCCAACTCTTTAGTTTTATTTTTAGAAGTATTACCTCTTGAGTATTGATCATCTAAGACTTCTTGGTAAAGAGTTATATGAATATATAATGTTTCCCTCAAAAAATTTTAAACGTTATTTTTTGGTACACTGCTTAAGAATACTTGAGAATAAATAACATTTATCATGGAATAACTCAACCAAAACCTTGAAAAAAATAGTAATTTTATACCTCACAATGATATCCATTATCATAGGATAGAATTTTAAAAATATATAATTAAAAAAATTGAAAACAATTATAAACTATATCAATAAAAAACTATCAAAAATAGCTCATATAATTTTCTTTTGTACAAAACTAAATGATCCTCAACATATTCTCTTTATCATTGAGCCTACGAAATTGTATCTACTGAAAAAAATGATAAAAGCTTATAATGATAACTAAATAGTTATAATTATTTAGATAATTATATGATGGTATTATTGGGAGATATTATTATTCCATAAAATAATTTCTATACGTATGAGACAAATATATACATAAACGGATACTCAAAATAGTTAGTTTTTTGAACTATGATAGTCTAGATCTCAGAGAAACATGATTCCTAGGTTTAGGTGGAATGATGTATTAATTTTTTATCTCTATCACGTCATTAAAAATATTCATTAATTTAGATTATATTTCCCCTTTTAGATAAAGGGATTGCTTATTTATTTCTAGTTTCACAAGATCTAAATTTTATGATTTTCAACATATGGGAATTAACTAAAAAGATTGTATATATTTTCAAATAGATTTAGTATTACTTAAATTTTTTTTAATTATCTTTTTCAACATTCACACGTGTCAAATACACTTACAAATGACAATATTTTACCTATCCTTTTCATTAAATGGTATAGAAAATAATATTAACACTTAAAGTCGACCTATACTATATAAAAGTAAATAATCATCTCCATGTGGCTGTAAATGTATTGTTAATCAAGGAAAAGAAATTAAATAAAAAATAAAAAATAATGACATACAGGGTCTTTTATGCACCTACGTTATTATTAACAATTCATATAATTCACATTTTCTTATTTTTTCATGATTTTCCATCATTCAAAATTATTTATGTCATAATTCTTCAACATAATTCATTGGAGTTATGATTCAAAGCATCCTAATTTTTTGGGTTTATGTCTCAATCTCATTTTAATTGGGATTTTCTATTATTGAATTTCCATTCTAGGATATTATTTGATTGTTTTTAAATAAAACACTTTAAATTTATTCTCCTATTATTATTGATGAGATATTCATTTAAAATTACTATTTTATACTCTTTGTTTATAACATAATTAGAAAAATTATTTTTTAAAAACTCACTTTCATTAGAATAGTTAGTCATAAATATTTTTCATTCAAATTAATGATCTGTAAAAAAAATTCACAATTTTTTTACCATTAAACAATATATTACATAATGATTTTTTACCCATGCTTTAATTTTTAAAAAATTATTTCAATAGAATATTCATGAAATTTTTCAAATGAGGCACCTTATAACAATTTTAAAATAATATAAAAGGACTATTTATTTTATCTTATACCACATGTAAGGAAATATATACTATCATTAAAACTCAACCCTGTGAAAATTCATGTATAATTTTCCTTATTTTTTTTAATGAATAATTTTTCTATAATTATTTGGATGTTTTTATATTTTTAAAAATTGGTTTCAAATTGAAAAGTGTATTTTTCTTAATAAATATTCCTTTTAAACTTTTAATGTCATTTTCATCAATGATAACTGCCTCTAATGTTATGTATTTATTTTAAAATTATGTATTAATTTATATCAAATATATAACAAGGTTATAATCCATTATATTAATATTGTGATAAATTCCTTACATTAATTTCGAAAATAATTTTATTAAGAAACCTTTTCTGATTATGATTCAAGGAAGGATTATGAAACCAATTTTCATTGCATGTGTAATTATTATGGTTTTGAATTATTATTTATTCAATTATGTGGAACAAATTTAAATTTACATGGTTTAAATGTTATTGGTATTAATAATATTATTTAACCCTCCATTGAAATGGGTAATTTTTTAGTCTCATGATATGGAATGTTTGAGATTAGGGAGTGAACCTAATTCATTATGAGACTGTGTCCACTGTGTGATGTTTTCTTGGTAGTTATCCTGACATATAGTTTTATAATGATTTATGTTCCTACCACATTTTCAATGATTCCCTAATGTTATTTACCCATGTCATTTATATTATTATACTATGTGATTACCCTTAATCATTCAATTTTAAGATAATATGATATACATTTGACTCACATGATATGTTACATTAACATATTTATTCGCATACTTGTATTTTCCCATCACCCCTTTTTCTCTATGTATTATCCATGTTATTCCATGTATTTTTATGATATGAAAATGATTTAGGTTCTCATTGTAGAGAAAAAATATATAATTTTTATTTTTTTCATACTTTATTCTATGAGGCTAATCTTTTAATGATATTAGGCCTCATAGTCCTTGGGTTGTAAGTAATATAGTTTTTTTAAAAAATAATCTAATAATATTTGTAAATATATTGGGATTAAATAAAGAATGGGTAATATAACATCATGGTTTCATAATAATGACTATATCTATCCTCACTAATATAAAAATTTATTCACGTTACAATAATAATACAGAGGATCCAAGGGTCTAAAAGAAACAACCATAAAAGGGAGGAAAATATTCTCCCATAATCTCTAAATTTATATCATGACCACAATACCCAAATACCATCCAATGAGAATAATTCCTAATATATCATCCTATGGAATCATCTTTCCATTAGTTCATTTCATATAACCGACATTTGGACCAACATAAAATATCCCATATGAGAGCTCTTTTTTTATTCATAAACATGAAACCCTCATAATCAACCTACATGGAGCCATAAATATCATATCATGCACACATCATATATATAGACCACTACACAACATGAATGGTGGTGTTACAAATTATACATGATAGTAATGGTTATCTGAACCATCACCCAACAACACAGGTTTATTATGTCTACCATACAAGCATGGTCAAAATGAATCTCAACTATCTTAAACTCACACCATTACTAAATCCCACTCTAGTCTGCCCAAATAACTAGTATATTCACTCTCTTACCCAGAGAAAAAAATTATTTGGAACTCAATATCAATATAATTCTATGGATCACTCACAAAAATTATTGGAGGCATAATTACAATTATATATGGAGAACTATTAGACCCTGTCAAATTTAGTTGACCCAAATACCAATAGAGGTACTCAAAATCAAACAAAAATAGTAATTATTTTATGTATTATAACATCCACCCATCTCAATATGGAGTTATTATCACCATGATATTCTATATTCTTCCTCAACCAAGACTAATCCAGGATATTCCTACAACCAATATTTCATGAGAACCTACATTATCCACTAAACTAAATTAAATAAATATATTCATTTATAAAAAATTAAAACATCTTTCCCAATGTGTAATTTTTCACAAATACTCATATATCCAACCGACAAAAAATACCTAGGACTAATGAACTATGGAATTCCTGAGACAAACCCCTAAATCCATTTTTAGGGATATCATTATAAATTAACATCAAATAAACTATTAATTTTAACCAATATTATTATAACCCATAAATAAAAATCTTGGGCAAACACTCTTAATAAAAAAAATTTAATGATAGTGTGTGCTCACGAATCCTGAACACCCTCAATAAACATATTAAAAAATAACCTTGTTTGAAGATGATTACACCTTTACCACGTATAATTGTCTACCCATCCATTTCATATAACCAAAAATAATTGTCACTAATAAAGGGAATGAGAAATAAATGAAAATAGTTGAGGAAACACCTTTAGAATATTATGGAAACAACTCAAAATCAGAACCCCAATAAGTTGGATCTAAAGAAATGGAACATATTAGAATATCCAATGAATATTAACACCATAATTTCCACTTAATCTTTAGAATATAAGACTAGTAAACTATGAAAATATAGTAATTCCAATTAATTTTAAAAAAATCCCAACGGAAAACTTAGTACACGATCAATTGGTGCCACTTATGTTTTCATTTTATAAACAATCAGTATACCTCTACTGGGTTCTTAGTTGTAGTACAAGGTGTATTTCACCGTATAGTGGACATCTGGTACCTATAGGTCTTCACGGAGTACCAATTGTCCTCATCTTATGGAATTTTAATATTATTTTCAAAAAAACCTCCACTCATTGCTCAAACACCAAAAATGTTTCCAAACATCCATACACACCCATAAACATCAACCTAAGACATCATAAACCATATAATTATATTTTGAACACCAACTCTATATTCACCTTCTACTCTAAAACAAAATATAAAAATTTATAATAATAATTAAGGATTTTTAATGATGAGGCTATTTATAAACATGTAACATAAATTTATTGAGCAAAATAAATACAGATAAATAACTCTAGAATTTCAATTCAATGATGGGAATCTCATTTCCCCATAAATAAAAAATTATAAACAAAATTAGATACATAATAGCATCCCTTTTACTAAAAATTCCAACACTGGGTGTCATTTAAAAAGTCATAGTTTGATCCTTAGGACACAATATTTAAAAACTAATTAGAACATAATGTATGATTTTCACAACATCACATCATATTTAAAAAAATCGGTTCTATACTTCTAGACTCATCCTATGACACTCATCCTCTACATTGAATTCCCACCACCTCAACCTTATCACCATGCCTACCTTACAAAATTTATTATAAAATCACATAAAATACTAACATAAATTTAAACTAATATAATTTATTGTGATTCAATAGTTGAGACCTAAATATTATATTTCCATTGTTATAGTCTATCCATGATCGAAATCATATCCTTCCTCTGAATCACTAATAGATCTAAATTAAATTCATCCCTAAGACTATTAGTGATCCACTAGTTCCATATAACATAGAAGTTCAATCCAAATTCTAAATTTCCAAAAGGATAAACAGAAATTAATATATACCTACAACCTGATACACTAATCAAATCTTAGTATCCCACAAATATGTCTCATCATGACAATGGTCCTTTAAATTGGGGTGTTATGTAATAATGATTGATGAGATTATAATCAATTTAAGAGTTTCCATACCATTATCCTGCTGAAACTAGACAACAGATCTACATATTCCATTCCTTATCTATTATATAATGAAATGGATATATCATAACCAACTACACCTACCTGGGAACTATAAATGAAGATTGATCTCTATCAATTCAAGATATACTAAAAACATCACCCTTTCCATTCACAAAAACTAACTTTAAATAAGGGTCATTCTATGCGACATTTAATTATTAAATCCCAACCACATGAAATTCTTAATATCAATCACCATGTATAGAGATAGAAAAGTTGAATTATCCCTCACAAGTCACTATTTAAAATCTACAATCATCCCATCCTAGAAAAACCCCATCCATGCCACATGGATTTATCTTATTAATCATGGTGAATTTACCCATAGTTATGGAAGCATATACAATTATACAATACTAAACTATAAAACCTAAATAGGTGTTTCTTAAGGAGAGATATTTCACCACTATCAACCTTGGTTCTCATTCTCCTATAAAATGGGATTTTCTCTAGTCCCACTGTAACCTAAATATTTCTGATTTCATATCCTATAATGGGAGGAACATGTCAAAGGTGAAAAAACTCCCAAAACCCACCCTAGTGGAGTGATTCATAATTGATTATTTGTTAACTATTTGTAAACACCATGATACCATACTCATTGCTCCACAAGATTTCTCCATGAACAAATATAATTCCCTACTAATCCAAACATTTCCTTTAAAAACACTCTATATTGTAAAATTTAATTATTCCTAAAAAAATATTCATATTCCCTCTCCAATCTATATTCATTCACTCAATGGGTCATATACCACACACCCATTATTTTTTTATAGTTATGGTGAACCTCTTAATAACCCACCCATATGTTCTAATCTCTTTCCCTTGATGATATTATATGAATAAAAATCAATTATACACTACCATATCTATTTATTATACCACAAAACTCATGTTTCAATGATTCATGATTCATTAAACAAAGGATCCCATTACAAATTATTTATCCACTCATCCCTTACAAATCAACACACCATCCTATATTCGTAATCATTTCTCACTTCTCCAAATGGACCCAAGGAACACAACATATTCAAAAACCATCTGAAAAAACATTCCACCCATGGGTAATTCAAAAAAATGAAAATTTGTACTTATTATCTACTTATTATATTCATGACCATCTATTTGAACCAATTATAATCCAATGTAAAACAATAACACTAAATTAAATGACCAAATATTCAATATATCAAAAATTTTGATAACAGAAAAATAACAACATCTCTTAAAGTGAATTACATCCAAAAATACAATGGCATGTCACATTATATTCTCCAAAATTTCATGATTATTCAAATACTCAAGGAAAAGATGTATTATTATTCACAATCACTCAGGTTACCCCATATTTGACAATATTTTTATGTCATTGATAAATTTAAAAATTGTCCCAACTCTTCAAGGGTGTCCTTAAAATACCTAAACCTAAGGAATGTATGACCAAAATTAGATGAAAATCCTATATATGATCTATATGTCCCATCACTATATCATATAATCTACTAATTATTTAAACAAAATGGAATAACAATGTAGGATTTGACTAAATGTTTATTTTACAAAACACTTTATAATTTTTTGTTGAAAAAATAAACAGCTAAACCCATGAAATCACTATTTATCAATCAAATATAATCTTATAGATGATATTAAAATCGTACAGTAAAATTTATAATGCATAAAAAAACATTTTAGACCCCATAAATAGTGAAAAAAATCAATAACAAACTCAAAAAAAACATCATAATTGAATAAATAAATTACTATAATAAAATACCAAAAAATGACAATCTAATAACCCTATGAACATGGAAATCTCATTGTATTAGTTTTTATAACACACCGAACTAATTTCCATCATAAGTTCAAGAACATTCATACATATGTTTATCAGTCACCAAATAATAAAACAACTAAAAAAGAATTTAATTCCATTTTGTTACACCATGGAAAAAATCTCCTGAACATGACTAAGGCTTTTGGGGATACCTAGCCTCAAGCATTCCTCCCGCTAATCTAGAAGCTACTTACAAGAATTGAGATTGTAAAATTATTATTATTGACAATGTACTCACACTATCAATGTTATAAATAATATTTAAATATCCCAACATCATCCAAAACCACACATCATAGTATGAATATATGTTATTATAGAAAAAACCAACAATAATTTAGTAAGAATATAGAAATCATATAAAAATTTGAATTCTGGATCATTTATTCATATGTCACAAAACATAAACCACTAATCCAGCTTAACATAACATAAAATCATATTAAAGAGGGTCCACCACATACCCAATGAATCCCATCAAATACACATACAATACATGTTGAGATTATATATATTAACCCACTATACTACCTTTGACCTAGAATTGAAACATAAGTACTATAAGAACACCACCATGTGAGTCAAGGTTGTCAAAAATGAACCATCATACAGTCTCAATAGGATTTCCTCACACACGCCATCCCATTTATGTGTATACACAATGGGAATTAATAAAATAGAAATAAAAAATTTATTTTTGTACACACCAACTCAACATGTGCATACCAGGATATCACAACACAAAACCCTAGTAATATCAGTATCTTGTTGGAAGAGACAATCACCAAAAACTATTGACCCATTCAAGATAACATAGATGTAGAACCTTGAGGGTGAAAAAAATCGAACATTAAACACAACTATCTAATACCATATATCATAGGGTGTATTTTAAAAATTAATATCATTCGAACACCATATCACTAATATTGAAGTCTCATACTTACACCATATCACATAGGGTGGTTTCAAGTAGATAACTTCTCTACAAGACCATTTTTAGTCTTGTTAGGGCATTACCCCATGATCCTTGATACAACCAAATCACTAGGGGTTATTTGAAATACCCTATTTTTATCCAATACTGTATCACTTTGGGTGTGGTGTTGTCACAATGTTCACTACTTAAACCCAGTCACTCAGGTGGCTGATTTACATCACATCTCAGTAAAATATTATATCCCTCAAGGTGGGGTATCCTCTCAAATCCTGATCTGGGATGTCTCTTGAATCAATTCTCAAGATCCATTGATATCTAAACCACAGTCAGAGATAAGTATCAATCAGGGAACACATAACATCATATAAAATATAGTTTGTTATACAACAATCCAATCTTATCATTCATAGACAATAGATCTCATATATCCTCTCACTCCATCCGAACATCACGCTCAAAACACACACAAAATTCTCTAATCAGTAATTATTGACCCCAAAACTAAAATAAAAATAATTATCTATCTATAATATCAAGATAACCTGCACATTCTAAGTCATAACACTCATGTAATGATGTGATAATTCCATAAATATTATGAATAATATTGATGATGTTAATTAATTGGTTTATTTGACTAAAACTTGTCTTTAATCACTTATACTATCTTATATTTATGACGTCATGGAAATTCCATTGCCTAAATGCCTTACTAAACCATAAACATGTTTTTTGAGTGACTTATCTCTAAATTCCTCAGGCTCAAGATTTAACTGTAAAGGCCATCTGAAAACAAGATATATAAGATCACTTAAAAATACATATATTTGAAATTAGAAAATTTAATATAACCCACTATTTGGTCATAAATAACAGTTCAAAATGTATTGATCATAACCCAGTAATATTGAGAAAACCCTCTCCATCTCCCTATACCATTCCCCTAATGAATAATCATAATTACCATATTCACTCAAACTAAGAATCTTATAGAGCACTGAAGTAGACAGTTTGTGTGATAAAACAATTGATGTTCAAAATAGTATATAGGACATGATTATGATTTATATAGAACATTTTAGGAAATATTCAATCTTCATCAGATAATGTTGACTGTGATTCCCCATTCATCAAACCATTTCCTTGGAAAAAATCATTGAATGTCGATATAATGATAAATCATCTAAGAAAGTGATCAAGTAGGATGTTTTGGAGGATTAATTATACATAAAACATATAGAATTATTTAATTTAAATTTTCATGGATAACACTTGATAATGACAAGGGTGATGTTATCTTGTCTAAAAATCAATATAGTTAATTGATAATTAATACACTTATATTATTTGATTCTCTTCTTTTAGTTACAATCACATCAAGCACTATGAGGGGTACTCTATAATATCCATGTATATTTTTTTCAATATATTATTTCTCAATGATCCTGGTATATATTGCTATATCCAAATTAAATGTAGAATTATATTCTATATGAATTTTCAAATGAAGTTTTATTTATCTCTAATGAATTTGGAAAACTGATTATACTTTATAAACAAATAATTATATATTTAAATATATTGAATTTATGAAGTATTCAATTATTTATTTCTCCAAACTTATTTTGATGTTTTATAATATCCTTGGGACATTTCATCATTTCATCAAAGAATGAATTTTTGGACATAAATTTTGAAATATTTGAAATATTCCCTATAATTATGATTTCTTGGTACATCCTTTCTATACCTATATAGACATCATCTTTTTTAATCCTTGCCATGGATATATTATAACATTTAATCATACAAGGAGAATATACTACATTATTTTCATATCTAGTATTGTAGTATATTATTCATTCATATAACATTATTAATTCTATCCATATTCATTGATTCATATTCATCTCATTCACTGTAAAAATATTTTTAATTCCTCTTCGTTAGTATATGTTGTATACATCACTCCAAAGAAGTAATTTATCAAAATAATAAATCAAATGACCATAATAATTAACTCTAGATCATATTACATATTTTTCTACTCATGGATATTAAATTATTGGGAGGTATAGGCTATCACATTAACATTTTCATGAGTACACAACCCAAGTCCGTATCTGAAGCACTAATTTATTACAAAACTCCTTATACAAATACGGGTATTGTGATTTTATGTGTCTTCGCTATTACAGAATTAAGTTCCTTAAATATAACATCACATTATTTTATCCATCCATACTTTACTTAGAATTATAGTAACATGGTCATTCAGATAGATAATCATGAAATATATATATAATATAAAAACTAGTATGGAAGTAATATATAAAAAATAAATATCTCAATATATCAAGTTAGTCTATCTTATTCTTCAATTAAAATTTACATTGTATTGTCTAAATAAATTCCTTTCTCTTATGACCACATGTTCCATTAATGTGACGTACTAACTCAAAATCTACACTCTCTAATCATAACATATAGAATCTCATTTAGTAAAGTATTAAGTAAAATAAATATATATTACTCATGTTCTTCCTTTATCAGAGTGTATATAATAATTTAAATAACATTAAACACCATAAATTAATCATTGTAAAAATTACTTAATATAGCTAACATGACCATGATGATTTTTGGGGAGTCTGTAAGTCTATGTGACAATATTAAATTTTCAAAATGTCTATAAATTTTCCATAAGGATGAATTTTTAATACCATCAATATTCATCTTAACATGATGGTATTTATAATTAATATCTACATTTTATAGTTGTTTTGAACATCCATGTTTATTGAAAAATTCATCATAACTATATTTTAAAGAGGTTATTTTTCTATGATTGTGTTAAGCACTCATTATTCAATGAATTTTTACATTAAACCATAACTTTTCATCATAAATAGAACAGCTACAACCCAAGTTGATAAACTAGGATATATAAATTAATTTTATAAATTGTCTTATTGTTTATAATTTAATTTCTCATGGTATATCAGCAGTATTTCGTACCAATACATCATTATAAGTGTTGCATCTACTATAGATTCTAATTATAACTCTACCTCATGATCCAAGGTTTTGGATAACCATCCCTTATAAGAATATTTTACTATATTACCTTATAAAAAAAATACATTCTTATTTAATAGGTAACAATACCATTTTCTTTGAAATATTCTATAAAGGTCATTCATAATCCACAATTCATTTATATAGGATCATGCGATATTTTGGGATGACAAACAAGATTTATATTTCCATAAATTTATATGTTATTTCTATAAAAACATGCAATATAATCCCATTATATAATTAAATTACACAAAAATACGGATAATAGTGTTTTTTAGAAGTGTATTACATAAAATTATAATTACTAAAGAGTGAAATACATGGGTCACATCCACTAGATTTTTTAATTGATATTTATATCTGCTGGTACTGAGGAGGTTAGAAAATATTTATAAAGGACTTGTAAGATATAAATTAACATAATGAAATAAAAATAAATAAAATATTCAAAATTATTAATTATATACTAATAGTAACTATAAATATTTATTTATTTTTTCATAGGATTTCCACATTTTATAAAATATCCATGAATTTAATAATCATATTCCATGACCGGATAAAATATTCATATCATTAAATCAATGATATGTTCTTAAATTCTGAAATTAGTGACTCTTAATAATAGTTTTATTTTACTAACATAATACATAAACTAATAAAACCATATTATAATACAAACTATTTTGAACTATATATTTTATATATGATTATTAAAATATGTTTAGATCATTATTTTAAAAATTTAAACACATAACATTGATTAATTTTGTGTATTGGGAATCAAAGAATGTAATATAGAACTAAATTATAAAAATTTATTTTAATCCTTATTTATATTAAACATATAGTCTATAATTATATAGTTAATAAATATTATTAACTAGAGAGATTTATTAAATAATGTGTGGCTAAAATATCATTATGGGGATTCTTAATTAAGAGGTACACAATAAATTTATCAATACAAGTACATATGTGAGCTTACCAATCACCATTGATTCAATATCTTGTGATAATGATCATAAGTATGTCAAATTAATTGAAAATATACATGTAATATTGATACTTCAAAAATATTATTCATAATATGTCAAATCTATCATTGAATATAACATAAAAATATGGATAAATTTAATTACACCATGTTGATGTTCAACATCACAGATAAAGTAAAATGCTTTAGGTATATACTGTAGTACTCATGAATTAAAATATATTTCCCAATTTAATATAGGTATATATAATTATATACCAAAATTTCATACCATTAAATGTGTATAATCATTCCTTAGAAAAATAATGACAATTTACATCAAACATAAATGTATAGAAAACTGATATAAAACGATTTAGATTCATACTTATTTCTTAATTTAGATATCAATGAAAAATATATAATATTTCAAAATTATTTTAGGAAAACAAAATATTGCACATTATTGTGTATCCTAATATAAAATAACATCATTTTGAAAGGTAGGAAGAAGCACTATATTAATAATCAATAAATTTTTTAATTATTAATTTGTTTATCAATAATTATTGGACCACTGAAATCAATTTATCTATTTATATTAGAAAATGTGTATCCATATAATTATAAAAGTTAAAGAAAAAAAAAATGAATTTAGAAGAGTTGTTAGAAGAAATATTGGTGAAATAAGTAGAAAGAGGTAGTGAATGGAAAAGAGAATGGATGTTTTGAAAATCTTCTAAAAGAAATTATGAGGTTTAAATTAAGAATAATTGTATAGGATTTCAATGAATGGGATTGAAAAATATAAAAAATATTATATTTTGACCCATGATTTTCATACATATATATTACATCCTAATATATATATATATATATATATATAAATTAAATTTTACAAAAATATGCATGGGGATTGTAAAGGTTTAATGTAATTTCAAATTGAGATACAAAAGAAGCATTCTCATAAGTGAACTACATCATATCCTACTATTCTATTCAAATCTACCTCCCTTAATTGAAATATCACACATAATAACATTATTCATAACCTATAAAAATGAAACATTATAAAGGGTGATATTAAAGGCTCAGTAAGGTATAACAATGGAGATATCATTGATCACATATGAATAACATGAGAATAAGTGTATGAGAACTTGAAATTAATACATGAAAACCAAAATCTATATAATATGGATCATAATCATGATATATGGAATATATTTTTGTATTAAAAAAGAAATGAATAAAAATTTTATCAATGAAAATGATCCATGCGATTAGAACATTGACATAAAACATTGATTTTTGGTATACACATGGTCTTATAAAATCATTTACTTAGTAGTAAATATTCATTTTCATGACTATCATAGATCAATAGATTCACTCCATTGACCATAATTGTAGTCAAGTATCACTGCCAACACTATAATATGGGACACAATCCATTATTAAAATGGGTTCACTTCATATTTCAAACTATTTTATTTCATGAAAATTTAATCTTCACCTAATTAAATGGAGGTATATATAGGTCCCTCCTATCATATATGGAAATTCATACATATGTGTACGACAAGATCATTAAAAAATCATTATATCAGAAACAATGAATATATATCGGTTTCATAAACATTTCATCATTTCATACCCAATCGAAAAAATTATTTTCATAATCATTTAACCAATTCATTATAGCATAACTTGTGGAAAACATATGGGTTTCATAATCATTTCCTAACTGCATCATTTCATAACCCATTGAAAAAAGAATTAGTTTCATAAATATATCATTAAAATAGCCATAAATAATCTTGATAAATAATAAGGATGGTATAATTATTTCATATCCTTAGTAAAACAAAATTATCATTAATTTAAGTCATCGTAGAGTAAAAATGACTTTGAATGATCACATGTAATAATTCACTAAGAATATAAAATTCTAATATTAATGTGGATTATTTATGAATAAAAATTTTACCATTTATTAAATAAATTTTTTTATTAGAGAATAATCTTCCAAACTTTTAACAGAAGCTATTAATCATTGAGCTTCCATGATAAAAAAATAACATTCATGACAAACATGTTAAAATAATGATTCCTTTCACATTTTCGATAAATAGGTAAAATTCATTCATTCGCAATTTGAAAAAATATTAATTTTAATCTATTTGATAAAAAATCAATCATGGTTCAAAATTTTTTCAATAAATAACTGGATAATAGTAAATAAATTATTTAATTTTTTTTGGAATAACATTAATATAAAAGAAAAATAATTCTTGATTGGAGGGAGAAAAAAATTAAGTTTTCCATATAAAATATTATTTTAGAACCTTTATTATATAAGCTACTAATATTACAGTACAATAATTAATATCATTAAATAATAAACATAGATATTTTTTATTAGTATTTTGAGAGAGATATCTAAATAATTCACCACCATAATCATAATCATAACCAATTCCAATAAAAAAAGAGATAGAAACATAAACTATTACATCATTCGAAACTATCAAATCATAAAAACAATTTAAGGAAGAATCATATACTGATATTTATATACACAAGAGTTCATGAGAATAATCATAATATTCATTAATGGTATGTATATACATCCCATAAAAGAAATAATTGTTGAATATGGAATGTGTCCCATGAAAATATTAGTGTGATTTAAATCCATTACCTCAAGTCTCAAATTTATAAATAAATATAAGAAAATACTATATAATAAATGTAGGACTATTATAATATTATTACAGAACTATAATCATATATATCATACCATATATTATTTATATAAGAGCTTTCATTTTCTGATTATTAACAATTCCTTATGAAAATAACGTGTTGGTTAATAACAACATCGATTTTCACTTTTGTTTTTATTTGGTATTTATGGTATTTTTAAATTAATCATGGTCTCATATAATAAATAATTTTAACCATGACATAAATATCATATATATTCTATATATGTTTAATTATATTAGTACATTCAATTTAGAGATAGAAAATGAATTACACTATTCATGGAGATGTTGGGTCGTAAGTTTGCATAAACGTTTCTCCCATTTTATCGATGAATCGAATGAAATAAAGGTAAATAATATATCACATTATTTAAAAAACATTATTTCATATATATAATATATATTTATTTAATCTATATATATTACTATTAATGTAAATATAAAATAAAAAAATATAAAATCAATTCATGGAGGTGGTAGTCCACACGTACGCACAAGCGATGTTATCATTTTCCAATGAATTAGAAGGTAAAATTTCATATCAAATTTTATAGTTGAATAATAATAAATATGTCACAAATATAATATATTAACAATAAATACATCATTTTATCAATCCAATAGATTCAGTGATGCAAAAATAATTATGTCATCTCATGAGGCGATTTTCCACCGTACACCTCATAGATAATTTCATTTCTATTTTGATAGAGTAGGATATGGACAAATATTATTCCGCTAAAATAAAAAAATCTGAATAAAATTATGTTAATTTCAATATTATATCATCAATTTTTTAATTAAATCTCATGGATTTATTAAATTATATTATATAAAAACACTCGGTTAAGAACAATACCTCTTCTTCGGACAACATCCTTAGGATAACAACAAAATCCATTTGATGAGGTTTTCCTAATAAAAATAGTAAATATATTATATGGTGAGGTATTTATGTAAGATATATAAGAATATATAAACAAATTTTTTTAATGAATGGAGAGGAGATGATAAGGGGTTGCATTTTATATGTGGGGATAAGACACACCTAGAAATTTGAAACTGAAAAAGGTATACCAACATTTTAAACATGCCAAATAAAACCAAAATGGGTCATTATTTAAATATATATTATTTAATGTCCTTATTTTTCAATTTAATGTCAATAATAAAGGTTTCTTTCTCATTTTTGGCTTATCAATAATGTTTAACCCCTAGTAAACCAATTTTAACCATATCCATGGTAGTTAATTTTTACAATTTTTTGTATTCATTATGAAACAAAATTAATCAATACTTACTACATAAATTTAGTAATTATGATTATAAATATTCAATCCATCCTAAAAAATTAAAATCATATATGTGACAAAAAACTGTTTAAAATTAATCCAACAAACAAGATGAAAAAGTAGTATTCTAATGGAAATATTTTCTTTAGTATAAAATATTTCAATATAAAAATTCAATGTGAAATTTATTACAATGAATTGAAATGGTTTTCTAAATATATATAAACTTTTTTTAATTTTAAAACCATATAAAAAATTTGGATCATGTAAATTCATTAAACAAACAAGAATTTTTTTAATAAAAATCCATTATTATTAATATAAATTTAAAAAGTCATCATCATAGAAAATTATCAAAAAATTACAGAAATAATAATTTTGAAATTTATATTCTGAAATTGAATTTTATATTTTTGATAAATTCTATCAATGTTTAAAAAATTTATTATATTATTTATTGAAAATTAGGAATAAAAAACATTTTTTTTCAAATAAATTTATTTCTCAAGTAATAAAAACAATACCAAAAATAACATACATATGTTAAAAAAGATATTATTTTTATAAATACATAATAATTAATATTTAAAATTTTGGAATTCATATTTAAAATTCCATCTTTTAAATCTAGTTTATCATGGATATGTTTAAAATATTATATTAATTGTACAGTATGGTTCGTTAATCCTATGTTTTGCATGTAACACAAGATATCAAAAAAGTAAAATTCTATTGAAAATAATAATAATAACTTATGGTTTTATATTATAACCAATCCCCTTAAAATGAAATTATAGACTGAAATTATGTCACTTTGATACATATAACTAAGCATAAATCTACCTCATAATTTCCTCACATTCCCATTTAATTTCCTCAAGTAGTTGGTTTCTCAACAAAACATTAAATAGGTGACTACTTTTGATTCATAGAACAATATTTATAAGATACAAAATCTATATAGGATGATATTTATTTAATGTATCCTTATCTAGCTGTCTGACCTATGACTTCAATACATGTGGAAAATAAGTTATTCACTCACTCAAGAGAGATATAAGGAACACATGAAGGACCTAATAATGTTTTGGTTGATTCAAAAAGTGATAAGATACTATCCACACATAATAAATGATCTCAAAATGTTTATTACACCGATGTATCAGATTTCATTTATCTGAAAATATCATAAACTTATTCATTGGCGGAATTTACCAAATCTCCTTCCCTCCAAATTTAAATTAAATACCACATTGAAGTTTATTAGAACAACTTTTATATCAACTCATTACTTAAAATATGTTTTTAATGTCTCAAAACATATCTACCATTTATTAAGTCTATTAAATTATCAATAACATTTTTTTTCAAAATCAACCTAGAATATTGGACTTCTACAGTTCTTTCCACATATAGATTCTGTCATACCAGGTTTTTCATGTTTTTGTTTTGATCTACTTCATTGGAAATCCGGATACTTTTCTGGGGTCTTGGGTGATATTAATGTTGAATTTTGAAGTGTAATCTATATCTAATCATCCATATTTGGGTGCATCAATTCATTTTTTGGAGTTTTTGTAACAAGGGTGATTACTTCATGATTTGGTCCAAAATGTGATCCCATTTCCAATTTTAAAAACATATTTTTTTCTTTTATAACACCATAATTTTTAAAATTTTCTGTCTAAATAAACTTCATATTTTTCCTCCATTGAAATATTCAAGACTACGTATCCTTTTGAAACCATTAATAATTAATAAGATTGGTGAACATGGGTTATCTACTCTGGTATGGTGCCAGCCCATGGACTCAATACCTCTTTTAAAAAAATAAATTGTTTGTTTTATATAATTTCTATTTTTTGAAATTTCTCAGTGATTTCACCTCCCAATCGAGCACAAGATACCTAGGCACAATCCATTGTTGATCGGAACTCTTTGGGTCTCACATTAGCTGAGTATGAGGGGGAAACTGCTCAAGATTCCTGAAATCATATATATTTTCTAAGGTAAGTTGTATCTTTCATAAATAAATCATATTTCAATTTTCTTACCCCAAATAAAATTTCAATGGTTTTTCCTGAACTAAGTAGAATCTCCAAGAAGTCCCAAGACATTACTATTCCTCTATGGGTGCATATCTAAGGGACGATGAAGAGTCATTTAGTTTTCAAGGAGAGATTTCATCTCCTTTCATCACCCTATTCCTTCTTCTTACATTTTATTTTGTTTTCCTATTCTCCCCTAGTAATTCACGACCTAGGGTACTATTTTAGATTGATTTTTGATGGGGTTTTAGTTCTTTTAGGGTCGGATTTAATAGATCTAGAGTGTTGGGAACCGCAACGGGTGATTCTGTGTGTCTGATTCCTTTTAGCCACAGATTTGAGGTAAGATATCCCTGGAAAAATCCTTTATCATTTAATATTCATAATTATAATGTTTCTATAACCTTATTTATATGATTTTTTCTCCTTCTAAACCATTTTTTTAATTGTTTTGTGTTCAAATGATGTCTTTCGCCTTATTTTGTAAAAAACTAGTTGTTTTGGTATAAATGTGCACTCATCTAGTTTGATACATTATTCCATGAGAATTTTCACTTGTTTTAGAGTAATTTTGAATATGTTTTATTTTCATGAATAAATTTATGGCATGAAAATGGTGTTTTATCCCTTTTAAAGTGCATAAAATAAGTTGTTTTGTTAAAGAGTTCATTCCATGTGTTTGGTAAGTTGTCGGGTTGGATTTTATGTGTCTAGTGCAATTTAAAAAAATTTATTTGGATTTATAAATTCATTGGAATCATAAAAAACGTTATAATGGGATACTTTTATGTCTTTACAATATAGATTTTGTTTTACAAATAAATGTGTTTTGTTTTATAACATGATTTGGTCAGAGTTTCCGGGAAATGTCTTTTTTGCCATCCTGATGAAAATGGTCATGTTTTAAATATGAAACCTTAGTGTTTAAAGGGATTTATGAAAGTGTATTGATTCAGTAAATGGTATGTATAAACTTATTTATTAAAAGTGAAATTTTTAACCTTGGAAAACATTTGTTTTGAAGAACACTTAAGGGCCTGTTTTGCAACATTGTAAAAAATGGTGAAATTGTTTATTATGAAAACCGCATATGAATTTTTATCATGCCATGATTGTATGTACATAATGGATGGGATTTACTTACTAAGGAATAATTGTTATATATTATAAGAGTTCCTTGGGTTAGACTGTTTATGTTCTATTTTATTAATGGAATTAGATTGGTCCTTGGAGTGACTCGGGGTGATGTCTATTGTGAATTATCATTATATATATGTTGTGATTGCATGATCAGATGACATAAATTGGAAGACCCCATTTTTATATACATGAGACATGGGAACCTGGTATATTGAGAAAAAATTATATGATCTATTACTACACTGGTAGTGGATGCACTGACCAGTGTCCCATAGTATGTGGATATATTTTGGGATTATTGTTATGGGATTGGTCTCCTCGTTCTGTCATGAGTTGTGGTGATCAGCCATTTGGGCATTTTGATTTTCATCATGTGTGGCATGCCAATGGGGATGGAGTGTCATGTATTATTATGTTCTTATTTGTTCTTGATCACCTAATTTCATCCATGTCTATTAGATTTTAATTGCTTGTAGTGATGAATATGATGCTTGTATATATATTCATATTTCCCTTATTGTGTGATTAATATTAATCATTCCTATGTATTGTTTTTCTTAGAAAGTGGTGTTCTGGTTTTTATTTGGTTCATGAAAATGGTTTTTAAATTAAAGAGTTTTATCCACTTGTTCAAATCTAAAAATATAAACATCATTTTCCCCTTGAAAAATCTATTAGCACACTAGTTGAATGAAACTAGTTTTGGAAAAGAATAAGGGAAATGGATTGTAATTTTTTTTAGTAACCTTGTAGAAGACCGTACGTTTATATATTGTATTTCATACATAAAAATGATGTTTCTATTATTTTAGAGGACGTTCATTGGGAATAGATTATTGGGCTAGCCTATTGAGTTTTAATACACATGCATATAGTTCTTTTCTATTTTTAGCCCTTGTGCAGGTTTTAGATTATGTTCGATCGCATTGAGTGGCATGTGATTGTTTTTTTAGAGGGTGACCGGTGGGGTCACATGGAGTTATTTGGTCAATATTTATGGTTGGTTTAGTTGTATCATTCAATTTTTCTTCTCGTATTGTTGTATACATGATGGATAATTGAGTTTTTTATATAAATGTGTTTGGGCAGTCCATTTCTCTTCACTGTTGTTTTATTGTTTATGTTTAGGAAAAATATTTACCTTGTATACTCTATTTATTCCATAAGTGCTTGTTTTCATCCCAGGAGGATCGGGAATACATCTCGGGACTTGTCGCGGGCTGGCCTAGGTGACCGGTTCAGGTTCGACTCGGTATGGTTCATGACAAAATGGTATCAAAGGAGGTTATCTCTTAATAAACCTTTCTTTATAGAGAACCCTTTGTTTTTGGGGATGTAAAGGTAAATGGACTAAGAATTTAGGGACTCGAGGTGTAGGTTTGATAAGAGCGTTGCAAATTCATGATCGTTCCAATCCTCGAGTGGCTATGGGAAGTCTAGTTTAACTAGTTTCTTCAGTTTTTTGATTGTTTGGTGTTGGGATACGACAAGAGGAGTTGGGATAATGTTCTATTTGAGATCATAGGGCCTGGAAAGTCATGTTGATCCCGGGGAATGGTCATAATAAGACTCTTTGTGTTTGTGGCATGTTTGACATATGGCCACTAACCATATTATCAAGTCACCCACCTACCCTAGTTCCCATTTGAGGGTATCTTTGGCCTTTCTTGAATTATGAAATTTGTTTTGAAAATCCTTGTCTGAGAATTGTGTAAATGGGTTTTAAAGGAATGTTTGTTTATTGAAAAGCGGAAAATGGGTTTTTAAAATTTAATATGATAATGGTTTTGAAATGTGGTGTCTTTTAAAAAAATTTTCTGGATAAAGAGGAAATGATTTAGCAGGATTGAATTTTCCTTAATCGAAACATAATGTTTTTGGAAATGAAATTTTTGGAAAGAATGGAATATTTTAAAGTAATTGGTAAGATTTGTTTTAAATGGGGTGTTTTGAGAGGATAAAAAGTTTTTGAATCTGATGAATTGGTTTTGTAATTTTTTTTTCAATGGCAGTTGTTTTTCTGGAAAGGGGTCTTGGCCTTTATGGTTGTCAGATTATGAAAAGAGACCTTGCGAAATTTTTTAAAAATGGTAATGGTGTATTTGAAATAGAATGGTTGTTTTTGGATGTTATATTAAATGAAATGGATTGTTTTTTTATAAATTGGTTTTTGATGAATCATTCTTTTTCATGTGAAATATGAAAACGGTTTTTGATTTGGTGGTTAATGTACCATTGGAAGGTACATGATTATTTTTGTAATGATGATGTTTTGTTCTTTCCTTCGGTGTTCTCATGGGTTCTCATATACAAGGATTTTTGGATATATGGATGAATGGCCGGTATGGCATGGTATTTGAGTTCTTGGGGGGGGGATGTAAATGTTCATGTGAGTGAGACTTGATTAAACAATGATGGTGAATGTGAAAAATCCAAAAATTAGTTTTTTTTCAAAATAATTTTGACCTTAAAAAATTGTGGCGATTGTTCTGAATTGATGGTTATGTGGATTGTTTATCCTATGTCTTAGAAGTTTTTTCTATTACGTATGCTTCCTTATGATATATAAGTCATACTCTTATTGCGTCTTGAGATGGGAACTTGTCGGTGGCTCAGTTTTGGAAAAATGTTCAGTAGGTTTCTAAATATGTGTTAGATGTTGTGATGTGGCCATAGATGGTTCTGCGTTGGCAAGATTTCTAGTTGATCAATCTAATTATTTGTTTTTAATGATAAATCCACCACTTATAATGATAACTCAGCCCATTTTTTGAAATATTGATCAGTTTGGGTTCGATTTAAAGTGCATTACCTTTATGGTGATTCTCTTGGTTGTAGTAGTTATACTCGTTGATGTTTAGTGGGAGTTTTTGTGTTCCTTGTTCATTCTACTCATCTATTGGAGTGGGAGAAAATAGTGTTGTGTATCTTCATGATCTTGTTTGGGTAAAACTATTTTGTTGGGGAAGAGAGTTTCATGGTTTCTGTTGATCTATTGTTTCTTCATGGGAGTGTTATGTTGTACTGTGCGGAACTATGGGATTGAGTAAAAGTTAGGGATTATCAATGCCTGACTATGAGGAAAGAGATTCTTCATCCATTAGAGCTCCAACCATAGGTTTTGGAGTGAAGATAGTGCATAGTCAATAGTCCTAGGATTATGTGCAGTATTGCTAAGCTTAGACCTCTACCATTTGAGTGAGGTAGTACCATTGTTTCTTTTGTGGTTTCAATTGCCCAATGATTAGGCCCCCTGTCCTAATTGGTGGTGGTTTGGATCCATGCAGAGAGTGTTGGCCCAGATCATTCTGCCTCTATTCAAGAGTGGGTGGAATAAATGTTCATGTTGTGTTCCTCTGAACAAGGGTTTTTAGGTTGTTGTAAGATAATTTTGTTGGGCTTGTGAGAGTGATTCTTGATTCCAGCTCATGTTTAATTCTATTTTTTCATTTCAAGTTGGTTTTTAATGGTGGGGAGACCCACCATGGGTCTCATGGATTTTTATCATAAGAACATTTTTAGTGCTAGTTGTTTCTTATTGGTGGGGATTTCATTCAAGACTCCCTTGGAATATTAAGTTTTCGTGAGTTCTCTTAGGTTTGGGTGATCATTGTGTTCACTGGGAGAAAGGCCAAAAATCTTGTTCTTAATTTGGTTGTGGAGGTTGTGACTCAATCCATCAGTTGATTCTTGGGAATTGGTTGTGAGTTGGTGTTTTTTTGAGGTTGGAGGATTAAGTTCATTTAATTGTGAATGATATTTCCTTGGATTTAGAGGATGGATCAAATTAATAGGGAATCCTTAGGTGGTGATATTTTATATGGAAATAACTATGTCTTTTAGGGGGAGGAAAGCTTTAATGGTGGGGAGAATTGTCACACTCGGTTTTTCATGTCTTTGTTTTGATCTGGTTCATTGGAAATCATGTTCCATTTCCTGGGTCTTGGGTGAGATTAATGTTGATATTCTATGTTTCATCTATATCTAATCATCCATAATTGGGTACTTAAATTCTTTTTTTTGGAGTTTCTATAGAAAGGGTGGTTACTTCCTGATTTGGGCCAAACCGTGACCCCATTTCCAAATTTAAAAATATATATTATTTCTTTTATAACTCATCCATTTTTTAACATTTTTACTCACTCCACTTCCTATTTTTACTCCCCTGACATATCCAACACTATATATACTTTAATACTAATTAATAATTAATAAGAATGATGAATTTGGGTTATCTATTCAGGTATTGAGCCAGCCCATGGGCCCATTTCCGATTTTAAAAAATAATTGGTTTATTTTATATCATTTTTATTTTTTTGACATAATTCAGTGATTCCACCACCCACTTGAGTCCAAGATATATATCCACATGCCCATTGTCTATTTTCACTCATTGGAATACATAATATCTGAGTATTAGAGAAAAACATATCAAGATTCATGAAATCTTATGGATTTTCCAAGGTAAATTGTCTCTATCATAAATCATTCGTTTTCCTATTTTTACCCCAAGTAAACCATTACTGGTTCTTCCAGACTTGAGAAACACGTCTAGGTTGTTCCAATCCATTACCTTTCCTCTAAGGGTGCATAACTAAGGGAAGATGAAGAGTCCTTTAGTTTCCAAGGTGTGATTCCCTCTCCTTTCTTCTCCCTCTTCCTTATCCTTCCATTTATTTTGGTTCCCTCTTCTCCCTTTGACATGCAAGACCAAAGGTACTATTTTGAAATGTTTTTTATGGGTTTTTGGTTCGTTTAGGGTGGGTCTTCATAGTTCTAGAGTGTTGAGAAATGCAACGGGCGATTTCGGGTGTCTGTTTCCTTTCCGCCGCATATTTGAGGTAGGATATCCCTTGAAAAATACTTTTTCATTTATGTTTCATCATTTTAATTATATTATAAACTTATTTATATGATATGTTCTGTTTTGAAACCTTTTTTTAATTTTTTTGTGTGCAAATGATGTTTTCTGCCTTATTTTAAAAAAATACAGTTTTTTGGTATAAATGTGCACTCCTCTTGTTTGATAAATTATTCCATGATATTTTTCACCTAGTTTATGGTATATTTAATATCATTCAGTAGATTGAATAAATTTATGGAATTAAAATGGTGTTTTATCCCTTTTTAAGTTCTTAAAATAAGTTGTTTTTTTCAAGAGTGCATGTGATGTGTTCGGTAAATTACCCGATAGGATTTTATGTGTCTAGTTTAATTTAAAATGATTTTTTTGGATTTATAAATACATTGGAAGCATGAAAATGTAATTTTTGGATCCTTTTATGGCTTTCCAATGTGGATTTGGTTCTATAAATAAATGGGTTTTGGTTTATAATGTGTTTTGGCCCGAGTTGCCAGAATATGGCCCGTTGGGCATCCTTATGAAAACGATCATGTTTTGAATATGTTACATTAGTATTTTAAGGGATTTATGAAAGGGGGTTTCTTTTATAAATGGTGCTTATACAAGTCTTATTTAAAATTGAAATTTGTACCTTTGTCAGACGTTTATTTTGAGAAACGCTTAAGGGAACGTTTGTCACCTTTATGAAAAATGGTGAAATGGTTTATTATGAAAACCTATGGTGGATGTTTCTAATGCCATGATTTTATCTATATAATGGATGGGACTTCATTAATAAGGAATCATTGTGATATTTTATGAGAGTGCCTCATATTTGAATCTTTATATTCTTTTTGATTAATGGCATGAGATCGGTCCTTGGAGTGATATGGGCTGATGTATGTTGTGAATTATCATTATATATATGTTGTGATTGGATGCTCAGATGGAATCGATACACAAAAACCATTTTTATATATAATAGACATGGGAACACGGCATATTGAGAGAAAATTCTAAGAACAATTTCTACCCTCTTAGTGGATGGACTGATCATGTAACGACCCAAAGTTTTTCAATGGAATTTCCCTTCTTATAAATATGTCATAAAATCACATGAATACATGACATAATGAACTACTAAGTGCTAAGTGGCCTTTAAACATATGTTTGTCACTTCTGTGTTAGGAATTTTGAAAATCTGACATACACGGTTGTGTTCAAGATGATTTTTGGTGTCTAATGAAACAAAAATAATTTTCGGTGAATAGTAACATGCCTTTGTGAATAGTGACCTACCCTTATGAATAGTAATATGACCCCAATGAATAGAAAATCATCAAACAAATGATTATCCTTACCCATGAATAAATAAATAAAATTTAGACATCTTAGAAAGTGATAATTTGACCATAGAAAACGTTTATGTATTTTTTAAGTCATAAATAAATAATTATAATTAATTAAATAATTTTAAAAAAAATTTATTTTCTTAAAATATATTCATTAATTATAAAATAAATTTCTTATAGTTTTTAGATAATTTTATAAGACCCTACGCAATTTTTGAAAGCACTATAAAATTAGTTTTAATT
Organism: Viscum album; assembly: GCA_963277665.1. NCBI lineage: Eukaryota > Viridiplantae > Streptophyta > Magnoliopsida > Santalales > Viscaceae > Viscum > Viscum album. The sequence continues at coordinate 294,476,741 of OY728132.1, read as the reverse complement.
TTAAAAACTGTTTTTTTTAAGTAAATTTTTATGTTAATTAATTATTAAATTAATAAAATTTTGAAAATTATTTTTTGAAAAACGGAATTCATTTTGGGATTCTACATGTCTAAAAATGGTTGGGGTAAATTTTTGGGATTTTTCTAAAATACTTGATTTTTTGGTGAATAGTAAAATACATTAATTTACGGTATAAATACATTATAATTAAAACCCACTATTACTGACATCACAAGTGATGTAAGCACCCAAATCCCGAACTTGAATTCATTATTTACTATTCTTGGCCATGGATGACTTACTATTCCTTGTCTTGGGAAGAAATAATAAATTAATGATTACAATATTATGAAATCTCTCCTCCCCTCCACTATAAACACCCCCTTCACTCCCTATTATCTCCACTCCTCTCAAGCCTTGTACCTTGCCATTATTCTGCCCAAATCTCACCCCAAGGTCCTCCACCACGTCCAAAACCTCTAAGCCTCCTCAAAATACCCAAACCTCTCTCTTTAAGAGGTTCTCAAAGGCGGAAGTCTCAAGAGGTAAATTCCTCTTCCCAATTTCATCTTTTCTTTTAAGTTCTTTTCTTTTTATTTCATTCCTCACCTACCTTCACCATAATAGTATGATAAATCCAGTAACATAAATGTAATGTAATTTCTTCATGCTAGTGGTATATTTCATTATCTTCTCTCCTTTCCCCACCCTTTTATCTGAAAGAATTGAAAGCACCATTTGAGATGTGCTAATTTAGCACATTCAAGGACAACAGTTTATCAATTTCTATTATTATCATTAATTCTGGTAATTAAACCATTTGTGTTATGTTTGAACCAGATTATTATATATATAATATATATCCTATTTTTGTTTCTGAAATCCTTTAGTATAAATGGAATTAAGTTATAAAGAAAAACACATTCTTTGTAATCAAATACACCGATTAACAAAAATGGCTATCACTGTGGTTATATATATAATAATTCAACTTCACTCTAAGAAACCTAAATAAAATTAAAACCATTTAATCTCCTGTATATGAACTATAAAATATAACTTTAATTCTGGACAACCACTTTTGTCTTGCATATAATCCAAACCTGAATATAAGTGAACCGATCTTTTAAAGCCAAGTTAACAAACGAGCCCGAACAATGAAATTGAACCTTGTAACTAATCAAAAAGGATTTTAATGAACTAAAAAGGGTTATAATAAATAAATTGAATATAGAATAGGTTCTGGAATTATTAATTAACAATCCCAATTTTTTTATTCAGGTCATTAATAACAAGTGGAGAACACCAATAGATTTAAGGTAAGGGATCCTCCCCTTTTCACCCTTAATCAAGATTGTTCTCTATTCTATGTCTTTTTGTGTAATACCAAGTGATGGGGTATGTTTATACACCATACCCATACTACCCTAATTTTTTATAAGTGATTAGAAAACCCTTGTCTCTCTCATCAAGCCCTCTTAGTTACACCCGACACCATGCTGATAAAACATAATGGATTCTACCTGAACTTCCATTATTCCTTCGGGTTTCTTTATCTTTTTTTTTTGAAAAATATAATTATCCTTTATTTTTATGTAGAACTTAAAAATTCTGTTTATATTCTCCAAACTCATGTCCTATGATCCATCTCTCATTCACTTTCTGGGATATACATGCTTTTAGGTTAATCTCTCCTCGATACTTCCCAATAAGCACAATCATTTTAAAGGAACTTCCCGAACATTTAACCAATTTCAAGTGCACTCTATCTTCTATTTTAAGACACCATTGTCTTTGTAAATTCATTATTTTTACTATGAAAACCTTATTGTTTAAATTCTGGTTTTATATAAAAGAATTTCTTCTTTACTATTTTAAAATATCTATATTATTTTCCTTAAAACCACACAAAAATGTTTTAATGCTAATGTTTCTAAAATACATGTCTCATATTTTGTCACTTTTGTCTGACACCACTTACCATGTTATATTCTGATTTTACCCTATGAACGTACATGTATTTTTTAATTCTTTCTTTACATGGACACTTTCATGATACACCCATTGGTTATGATTTATGTCATGATTGTGGTACAAAATTCTTTCCATGGGCACCCTTATGTTTATGTATGGTTGATTATGTATGATTGTATATGTGGTATGAATATTTATGTGGCAAGAATATTCATGATAATTTTGAGATGGGTGCGCCCAGATATCACTCCATTGCATTGGGTAAGGATAAGTCTCATGAGATGCAATGTGAAACGGGATTGACGGTTAGCCTTGACCCGTACTAAAATGGGAAATGGGATTGGCGGTTAGCCTTGACCTGTACTAAATAAATATTTTATGATTCTGTCACATTTATATGATTCTATTTTTATATGATCCCATTCATATATTAAATGATTTTATATGTTTCATGCTTTGGATATCATTATGTCATGCCTCCTAACTCATGTACTTGAGACGTATCCTTATGTTCATTCCCTTACTGGGATTTTTATCTCATCCCTTTGTTCATGTGTTCCCCTGGGTACCCTATACAGATGTAAAAGCTCAAATGAAGTTAGAATCTCTTTATGGATATTAAATAAAGATTTTTTTTAGCCCCATGTTTTATTTTATATGTACCTAGTCTTCCAAGACACTAGAATTAATGATCCATGGCTTGTACTCTGATGATTAATTATGCATAAAATCATAAAATGATTTATGTAAAAGGCTCAGGTTGCTATAGTTGGTATCATAGGATGATCTAGTTATTTTTGGAGATTAGGAATAGAGTAACTTAGTGATAAACTTAAAGGTTGAGACTAAGTATAAGAAAACAGTCCTAAATTTTGGTGAGTATATAGTAAGTGGTTTATCAAGAAAATACATCTCTGTCTGGATACTAACATGTAGAGGCGGCTCTGGAACAGAGGTATCTAGGGGTAAAACCCGAAAATACCGCTTTGATCTAGACTCGAACGGGAACTAGTGAATGATAACGGGGCTTGCTGCACTCTTGGTTATGAAGCTCCTAGGGGATATGCTTTGGTAGATTCACAAGCTTCATACAAACCGTTATTAAGAGACAAAAAGAATCTCATAAGAATATATGTTAAGAAATAGATCGAGGATAACCATGATATAAACCTAAGGAATCACAAGTCAGGTTATACTTATTCTTTATAAGTTCATACTTTTATGTTTATATTTACTTTTTATGCTCAATAGATAATTATTAGAGACCTCTAATTATACATTATTTTTCATAGTTAATGACGGGAAATAGAAGAACATGTTCCAACAACCAATGTGATAGGCAATGTGATGATTTCCCTAATGACATGCCTAATGTGATGGAAGTCGGTGCTCAAAACTTCATGGTAGTACTTGCTCAGCTAGCTCGAGTTATGAATAATAACTTGAATAAGGTGGAACGTCCCTCTCCTTCAAGGAAAGATCAAGTTGTCATAGAATCCTTCATGTGGAAAAGGCCTCCCATGATTAGTGGGTCTTCTGATCCCCTCCTCAAAGGAAAATAGATTAACTCCATCGAAAATATTTTCTCTTTCTTCCAGTGCTCAGAAGAAGAGAAAGGTGTACTAGCAGTCTATCATTTTGATGGGGAAGCTGATTAGTGGAGGACACTGATCAAGAATACAAAGTCCCAATAAGAAAATGATTCCATAGAATGAAAGGAATTCAAGAGGATGTTTTTCAACAAATATTTTCCTCGAACCCTCCATCTCAAGATGGAAAGAGAGTTCCTTGGACTCAAGCAAAAGGAAGATGATTCCATCGGGGCATATGAAGTGAACTTTACAAGGCTTGCAAGGTACGCCTTGGGCTTGGTCATGAACACTGAAACCATGGTGGATTGCTTCTTTAGTGGACTAAAGTTGAGAGTATGAAAAGTGTTGGTGATTCGAGACTTCAACAGATATGAGGAGATTTTTTGTTGTGCCCTCAAGGTTGAAATGTAGATTGGAGTATCTCAGTAGTCTCATGGTCCTAGTGAGAATAAGCAGAAAATGGAGAACAACATGGGTGGTTCATCAAAAAAATTCCATGATGGAAAGAAAACTCACTTTCCCCTTTGCAAAATTGTGGGAAGAAGCATCTTGGTGACTGTCTGAAGGGAACCAAGAATTGATTCAAATGCGGAAAGTTTGGTCATCTAAACAAGAACTGCCAAAGGGATATGAAAAATCCAGCTAATGTTGAAGAAGAAAGGAATGTTCAGATCAACACTCAGCCTGAAGTGAAGTGTTATAACTTCCAGGAGCTTGAGCATTATGAGAACAATTTCCCTAAGCCAGGGGTTGTCGAAGGAAATAAACAACAACATCCAAGGAAATAATGAAGGGTTTATGATATCACTACTACTGAGGTGGAGCTAGAAAATGATGTAGTGATAGGTACTCTTGTAACTAATTCAAGAATTGAAAACGTACTTTTTGATTCTGGTTCTACGAATTCTTTCATATCTTTCAAGTTTAGTAGAACTATTAAAATACCACCTCAAAATTTTGATGAAACTTTATCTGTGAGAATAGAGAATGGGAAAATTATTGCATCCATGGTTTATAGATCCTCCCTAGTTAATGTTTGTGGACTGAACCTCCCATAAAATCATGTCATACTTCCTTTAATGGAGTTAGATGAAATATTCGGCATGGATTGGCTATCTTTGTACAAGGCCAACATTAATTTTCAGGAAAGGGAGATCACTTTTCAAATCCTGAAGCATCCTACAATTCTTTACAAGTGTAAGGAGGAAGATGAGTCTCTTTTAGAATCTTCATCTCAAGTTTGGATACTGCTTCCTTGTGAGAAAGCATATCTAGATCAAATGATTGGGACAAATGATAGAATAATTCTTAAAGACATGACCATCGTGAGGGATTACACTAATGTATTCCCCGAAGAGTTTCCTGTTCATCCTCCTAAGCGAGAGGTTGTGTTCTCAATTGATGTTTTCCCTGGATCTCTGCCAATCTCAAAGACACCTTACAGAATGGCCACAGTAGAGCTAGAAGAGTTTAGCAAGCAGTTATAGGAGAATATGGAGAAGGGTTTTATATGCCCGAGTGCTTCACCATGGGGTGCTCTAGTCCTCTTCGTCAAGAGGAGGGATGGATCAATGCTCCTCTGCATTGATTATCAGGAGCTCAATAAAATCACTATAAAGAACAAGTATCCCCTTCCACGGATAGATGACTTGTTCGATCAGCTTCGTTGGACTAGTTATTTATCTAAGGTGGACCTTTGGTCAGGATATCACCAACTAATGTTGACGAAGGAAGATGTTCACAAGACTACCTTTTGAATGTGGTATGGACACTATGAGTTCATAGTGATGCCCTTCATACTCACTAATGATCCAAAAATTTTCATGGATTTAATGAATATATTCTTTAGAGATTACCTTGACAAATTTGTGGTGGTCTTTATTGATGATATTACAATATATTCCAAGAGCACGGAGGAACATGTGCAGTATTTGGAAACTGTGTTAAAGACTTTTCAGAGGGAGAGGTTGTATGCAATGTACAATAAATAGAGTTCAGGATGGAGGAAGTACCATTCATGGGGCATGTTATCACCAAAAAAAAGGATATATGTGGACTCTTCCAAGACAAAGGCAATTAAAGAGTGGTCGAGGCCAGCTTCTATAATGGAGATCCACAGCTTTTTAGGTCTAGCTGGGTATTATTGATGATTCATGAAGAACTTTTCACGATTGTCAAACCCAATGACCTAGCTGACACTGAAGGGAGTAAAGTTCGTCTGGACACAGGAATGTGAAGACTATTTCAAGGAGTTGAAAAAGAGGCTTATCACTGTGCCGACACTCACACTCCCTTCAAGTGGAAAACTCTTTGTGGTGTATAGTGATTCTTCTAATAAAGTCTTAGGTTGTGTGCTAATGAAAAAAGATAAAGTGATAGCCTATGACTCAAGGTAGCTGAAAATACAAGAGAAAAACTATCCCACACACGATCTAGAGCTGGCAACCGTGATTTTTGGCTTGAAAATCTGGTGGAAGTACCTTTATGGTGAAAAGTGTGACATATTCACTAACCTCCAGAGCTTAAAGTATATATTCACTCAAAAGGATCTCAACATGCATCAAAGGAGATGGTTAGAGCTAATCAAGGATTACGATTTCTCCATTCACTACTATCTTGGAAAAGCGAACAAGGTAGCTAATGCTCTAAGCAGAAAAGAACCCACTAATCTATCTATGTTGTGGATTGAGAAATACCCTATCTTCTTAGATATTAAAATAATAGATTTGGAAATCTTAAGGGCATGGGATACATCCTACCATGACCAAATGATTGTGCAACCATCCATCCAGGAGAAGATTAAGGAAGCACAAAGGGATGATGTAGAGATACAAAAGAGGGTGAATGCAACAAAGGAAGGGAAGCTGCAAGAGTTACATATCGATGATGATGTTGTGATTTAGTTCGGAATGCGGCTTTGTGCGCCTTAATCACCTGGGATAAAGAAGGAACTGTTGGATAATGCACATAGATCAACATTCTCTATCCACCATGGGAGTACCAAAATGTACAGTGATATCCGAGAACACTTCTGGTTGGATAACATGAAGAAGGAGATTGTGGAATATATATCAAGGTGCTTGGTATATCAGTAAGTAAAATCTGAGAGAAAAAATTCCAAAGGTATGATGCAACCATTGCATATACCCATGTGGAAATGGGAAAATTTTACTATAGACTTTGTCACGGGTCTCCCAAAGATGTCGAAGGGAAATAATGTGATATGGGTTGTGGTTGACCTACTCACCAAGAATTCCCATTTTATCGCTCTTCGGGAAGATCTCTCACTTGAATAACTTGAAACGATATATGTGAAGGAAGTGGTGAGACTGCACGGTGTTCCACTCTCAATTGTCTCTGACCGTGATCCAAGGTTCACATCTAAATTCTGGAGGAGCCTTCAACATTCATTGAGTACTGAACTAAATTTCAGCCGGCCTACCACCCCAAAACTGATTGCCAGTCTGAAAGAACTATTCATACGATTGAAGATATGCTTAGAGTCTGCTCTCTAGAATTAAAAGGTGGATGGGATCAATATATCCCATTGGTTGAGTTATCATACAAAAATAGCTTCCACTCGAGTATTCAGAAGGCTCCATATGAAGCTTTGTATGGAAAGTGATGTAGAGCTCCAACCTGTTGGGATGATGTTGGAGAAAGAAAGCTACTTGGACCCGATCTTGTTCAAGAGATGTTAGAGAAGGTTCAAGTCTTCCAGAAACACATCAATGCTGCTCAATGTCAGCAAAAGAGCTATGCTGACAACCATCAAAGGGACTTGGAGTTCGACGCTGGTGATAAATTCTTCCTTTGAATATCTCCATGGAAGAGAGTCATGCAATTCAGGAAGAAAGGGAAGCTAAGCCCAAGGTATATTGGCCCCTTTGAGATCCTTGACCACATAGGATTTGTGGCCTATCAGCTTGCACCTCCACCGAATGTGGCTCAAGTTCATGATGTTTTTCAAGTATCCCTCTTAAATAAGTACATACCAGACCCTTCACATGTACTCTCTTCTAAGGTGTTATAGTTGGAGGATGATCTCTCTTAGGAGGAGCAGCCAGTGAAGATCTTGGATCCTAGAGAAACTTTTCTACGCAATAAGACTACTCATCTGGTCAAGGTAATATGGAGAAACCATAAGTACGAATAGGCTATGTGGTAATTGGAGTAATCAATGAAGGAAGAGTACACACACTTGTTTTTGGCTTAGAAATGTAAAACGAAATTTCAAAGGATAAATTTCATAAGGGGGGAAGAATCTAACGACCCAAAGTTTTTTAATGGAATTTCCCTTCTTATAAATATATTATAAAATCACATGAATACACAACATAATAAACTACTATGTGCTAAGTGACCTTTAAACATAAGTGTGTCACTTCTGTGTTGGGAATTTTGAAAATCCGACACACACGGTTGTGTTCAAGATGATTTTTGGAGTCTAATGAAACAAAAATAATTTTCGGTGAATAGTAACATAACCTTGTGAATAGTAACCTACCCATATGAATAGTAATATTAACCTTATTAATAGTAAACAATCAAACATAAGATTAAACTTACCCATGACTAATAAAATAAAATTTTGACATCTAAGAAAGTGACAATTTGACCTTAGTAAACATTTTGGTATTTTGTAAGTCATAAATAATTAATTATAATTAATTAATTAATTTAAAAGAAAAGGTATTTTCTCAAAATGTGGTCATTAATTATAAAATCAATGTCTTATTGTTTTTAGATAATTTTATAAGACCCTACGCAATTTATGAAAGCACTATAAAATCAGTTTTAATTTTCAAAACGGTTTTTTAAGTAAATTACGATTTTAATTAAATATTAAATTAATAATATTTAGAGACTTATTTTTTAAAAATGGAATTCATTTTTGGATTCTAAATGTTGAAAAATTCATGGGGTAAATTTTTGGGATTTTTCTAAAATACTTGAATTTTTGGGGAATAGTAAAACACATTAATTTACCGTATAAATACATTATAATTAAAACCCACTATTATTGACATCAAAAGTGATGTAAGAACCCAAATACCAAACTCATATGACTTATTTAATATTATTGGTCATGTATGACTTACGATTCCTTGTCCTGGGAAGAAATAATAAATTAATGATTATAATATTATCAAATCCCTCCTCCTATCCACTATAAAAACCCCCTTCACTCCCTCTTATCTCCACTCCTCTCAAGCCTTGTGCCTTGCCATTATTCTACCCAAATATCTCCCCAAGGTCCTCCCCCACATCCAAAATCTCTCAGTCTCCTAAATATACCAAAACCTCTCCCCTTAAGTGTTTCTCAAAGGAGGAAGTCTCAAGAGTTAAAATCCTCTTCCCAAATTCATCTTTTCTTTTAAGTACTTTTCTTTTTATTTCTTTTATCAACTCCATTCTCCATAATAGCATGATAAATCCAGTAACATAAATGTACTATAATGTCTTCATTCTAGTGGTATATTTCATTATCTTCTCTTCTTTCCCCACCCTTTTATCTGAATGAAATGAAAGCACCGTTTCAGATGTGCTAATTTAGCACATTCAAGGACAACAATTTATCAATTTCTATTATTATAATTAATTCTGGTCATGAAACCATTTATGATATGGTTTAAAACAATTATTATATATTTAATATATCCTATTTTTTGTTCTAAAATTCTTTTGGTACAAATGGAAATTATTTATAATGCAAAACACATTCTTTGTAATCAAATCCACTGATTAACAAAAATGGTTATCAATATGGTTATATATATAATAATTTGACTTCACCCTTAATCAAGATTGTTCTCTATGCTATGCCTTTTTTATGTAATACCATGTTATGGGGTATATTTATACAACTTCCCCATACTGCACTAATGTTTAATAATTAATGAGAAACCCCTTATCTCTCTAATCAATCCCTCTTAGTTACACCTGATACCATGCCGATAAACCATAATCGATTCTACCCGAACTTCCATTATTCCTTCAGGTTGATCTATCTTTATTTTTACCAATATATCATTGTATTTTCATTTTATGTAAAACTTAAAAACTCTTTTTATATGCTCCATACTCATGTTCTATGATCCATCTCTCATTCTCTTTCGGGGATATACATGCTTTTAAGTGAATCTCCCCTCGATACTTACCAATAAGCACACTCGTTTTAAAGGAACTTGCCGAACTTTTACCCAATTTCAAGTACTCTCTATCTTCTATTTTAAGAAAAGATTGTATTTTTAAATTCATTATTTTTATTATGAAAACCTTCTTGGTTAAATTCTGGTTTTATATAAAAGAATGTCTTCTTTACTATTTTAAAATATCTATACTATTTTCCATAAAACCGCAGAAAATTTTTTTAATGCTAATGTTTCTAAAATACATTTCTCATATGATGTAACTTATTCTTGACACCACTTACCATGTTAAATGCCTATTTTACCCTATGAAAGTCCATTTATTTTTTAATTCTTTTCTTATATGGACACTTTCATGATACGCCGATTGGTTATGATTTATTGCATGATTGTGGTACCCAATTCTTTTCATGGGTACCCTTATGTTTATGTATAGTTGATTATGTATGATTGTATATGTGGTAAGAATATCTATGTGGCAAGAATATTCATGAAAATGTTGAGATGGGTGCGCCCAGATAGTGCTCCAATGCATTGGTTAAGGATAAGTCTCATGAGATGCGATGTGATATAGGATTGACGGTTAAACTTGACCCATACTGAAATGGGAAACGAGATTGGCGGTTAGCCATGACACGTACTAAATAAATGTTTTATGATTCTACCAAATTTATATGATTCCATGTTTATATGATCCCATGGTTATATTAAATTATTTTATAAATTCCATGCTTTGTATATCATTTTGTCATGCCTCTTAACTCATGTGCTTGATATGTATCCTTATGTTCATTCCCTTATTGGGCTTTTTTAGCTCATCACTTTGTTCATGTGTTCCCCAGGGTACCCTATGTAGATGTAAGAGCTCAAAGGAAGTTATAAGCTCTTTATAGAGTTTAAATAAAGTTGTTTTTTAGCCCCATGTTTTATTTTATATGTACCTAGTCTTCCAAGATACTAGACTTAACGACCCTTGGCTTGTACTCAGATGATTAATTATGCATAAAATCAAGAAATGATTTATGTAAAAGGCTCGGGTCACTACATATCAGTATCCTATAGTAGGTGGATATATTTTGTGATTATTGATATGGGATTGCCCCCCTCGGCCTGTCCTGAGATAGGGTGTTCAGGCATGTTGGCATTTTTATTTTCATCATTTGTGGAATGCCAATGGGTAAGGAGTATATTGTATTAGTATGTTCTGGTTTGTTCTTGATCTCCCAGGTTCACCCATGTCTATTGGATTTCAGTTGCTTGTAGTGATGCATATGATGCTTGTATATACATTTATATTTCCCTTGTTGTGTGATTACTATTATTCCTTATATTGTTTTTTTCATTTAATGTGGTGGTATGGTTTTTATTAGATTTATGAAAATAGTTTTAAAATTAACGTGTTTTATCCTCTTGTGAAAATATGAAAAATGTAATCATCACTTTCCCCTTGAAAATGTTATTGAAACTCTAGTTGTATGAATATATTTTTGTAATGGGATAAGGGAAATGGATCGAGCATTGTATTTGAGTAACCTTGTAGAAAACCATACTTTTATATAATGCAGTTCAAAATTAAAATTTATTTTTTTTTCTTATATTAAAGTACATGCATTGGGAATAGATTATTGGGCTAGCCTTTTGAGTTTTAATACTCACGCCTATAATTCATTTATATTTTTAGACCTTTTGCAGGTTCCAGATTATGTTTGATTGCATTGAGAGGCATGTGATTTTTTGGTTGGAGGGTGACCAGTGGGGTCCCAGGGAGTTATTTGGTCATCAGTTCTGGTCGGTTTAGTTATATCATTCAGTTTTTCACCCAATTTGTTGTATACATGAAGGATAATTCAATTTTATTATATAAATGTGTTTGGGTTGTCCATCTTTCTTCATTTTAGTTTTATTGATTATGTTTGGCCTAAATAGTTCCTGTGTCTACTCTATTGATTCCCTTGGTGCATGTCTTTATTCTAGGAGGATCAGAAATGCCTCTTGGGACCTGTTGTAGGCCGGCCTGGCTGACCGGTTCATGGGAGACTTGGGCTGTTCTGTGAAAAAACGGGATCAAAGGAGGTTAGATCTTAACTGGCCTTTCTTTATAAAGTTCCCTTTTGTATTTTGGGATGCCAAGGTTTATGGAGTAAGATTTTTGGGACTCGAGGGGTAGGTTCGATAAGAGGGTCATGAACTCTAGCTTGTTCCAATCCTCGGGTGGCCATGGGAAGTCTGGTTTTATTAGTTTATTTGGTTTAGATTATTGTTTGGTGTTGGGATACGACAAGGGGAGTTAGAATAATGGTATCCTTTAGCTCATAGGGCATGACAAGGCATGTGGAGCCAGATGCATGGTCTTAAGAAGACTCTTTTTGTTGGTTGTGTGTTTGACATATGGCCGCAAACCATATGATCAAGTCACCCACCAACACTAGTTCCATTTTGTGGGTCTCTTGGGCTTTTATTTAATTATGAAATTTGTTTTGAAAATACTTGGGTGAGAATTTTGAAAATGGGTTTTAAAAGAATTATATTAAGTTGAAAATTAGAAGATGGGTCTTCAAAATTTAATATGAGAACGGTTTTGGTATATGGGGTTTTTTTTAAACAGATCTTTGGGATAAAGAAGAAATGATTTAGTGGGATTGAGTTTTCCTTAATCTAAACATATGGATTGTCGAAATGAAATTTTTTGAAAGAATGGAATATTTTAAATTAATTATGAAGCATTGTTTTAAATTGTGTTTTTTTGGGCTATTGAAAAGGGTTTGAATATGAAAAATTGGTTTCAGAAATTAGGTTTTGAGAAGTTGTTGTTTTTCTGGAAAGAATTTTTGGCCTTTGTGGTTGTCAGACTATGAAAAGAGACCCTGTGGAATTTTTTTGAAATGGGAAGGGGATATTTATAATAGAATGGTTTTTTGGAAGTTCTATTAAATGAAATTGAATTATTTTAAATCATATGGTTCTTGATGATTCATTGTTTCTATTTTGAAATCTAAAAATGGTTTTTGATTTGGTGGTTAATGTGCCTTTGGATAGAACATGATTATTTTTGTAATGATGATGTTTTGTTTTTTCCATTGGTGTTTTCATCGGTTCTCACATGTAAGGTTTTGTGGATATATGGAAGAATGGTTGGTATGGAATGGTATTTGAGTGATCTGGGTGGCACATAAATGTTCATGTGAGTGAGACTTGATGAAACACCATTGGTGAATGTGAAAAATCTGCCAAGTTAGTTTTTTTTCAAAATAGTTTTGTGGTGAAAAGAATTGTGGTGTTTGTTATGAATTTATGGGTATGTGGATGGTTTTTCCTATGTCGTAGAGGTTTTTTCTAATAGTTATGATTTTTTATGATCTAGAAGTCATAATTTCATTGCATATTGAGATGGGAACTTATTGGTGGCTCGGTTTTGGGGTAATTTCCAGTGGGTTTCTGAAGATGTGTAGGATGTTGTGATGTGGACACTGATGGTTCTGTGTTGGTAATATTTTGAGTTGATAAGACTAAGGATTTTCTTCAAATTTTAAATCCACCGCTTATAATGATTCATTAGCCTGTTTGTCGAAATAGAGAGATTTTTGGGATTAATTTAAAGTGACTTACCTTTATGGTGATTCTCTCAGTTGTAGTAGTGGTGCTTGGTGATGTTTAGTGGGTGTTTTTGTGTGCCATGTTCATCCTGATCCTAGTTTGGTGTGATAGAAAATAGTGTTGTGTATCTCCATGTTCTTGTTTGGGTAAAAGTGTTTTGTTGAGGAAGATAGTTTCATGGTGTCTATTGATATGTCATTTCTTCCTATGACTGTTATGTGGTACTATGTGGAACTAAGGGATATAGTACAAGTTGGGGATTATCAAATCTGGACTGCGAGGTAAGTGATGCTTCATCCATCAGAGATCCAGCCACTAGTTTCAGAGTGAAGCTGGCACATATTCAGGAGTTCTAGGATTGTGGGTGGTATTTCTAAGATCATACCTCTACCATTTCAGTGAGGTAGATCCTTTGTTTCTTTTGTGATTTCAATGGACCAATGATTGAGTCCCCTTCCCTCCCTACCCTAATTGGTGGGGGTTTGGATCCGTGCAGAGAGTGTTGGCCTAGTTCTTGCCACCTCTATTCAAGAGTGGGTGGATTAAAATGTTCATGTTGTGTTCCAATCAATTTGGGTTGGTAGGATGTTGTAGGAGAGTTTTGGTGGTCTTGTGTGAGTGACGCCTGAATCTAGATCATGTTGAATTATTGTTTGTTCATTTCTAGTTTATTTTCTAATGGTGGGGAGACCCACCATGGGTATCATGGATTTTTATACTAAGAAATTTTCTAGTGATAATTGTTTATTAATGGTGGGGATTCCATTCTATACTCCCATGGAATATTAGGATTTCGTGAGTTCTATTTGGTTTGGGTGATTTTTTTGTTCACTTGGAGAGGGCCCCACAATCCTGTTATTAATTTTGTTGTGGAGGTTCCGACTCGATCCATCAGTTGATTCTCAAGAAGTGGTTGTGATTTTGCGTTTTTTAGGCAAGAGGATTAAGTCCACATAATTGTGAATGATTTTTAATTATCTTGAGAGGATAGATAATATTGATAAGGAATCCTTATGTGTTTATCTTTCATCTAGAAAGCACTATGTCTTTTTGGGGGAGGAAAGCTTTAATGGTTGGGAGATTTGTCACACCCGGTTTTTCATGTCTTTTTTTTGATCCGGTTCATTGGGAATCCTGATCTTTTTCTTGGGTCTTGGGTGAGATTAATGTTGAGTTTTTAAGTTTCATAAATATATAATCATCCATATTTGGGTGCCTCAATTCATTTTTTGGGTGTTTTTTGTAGAAATGGTGGTTACTTCATGATTTGGGCCAAACCATGAGCCCATTTTTAGATTTAAAAACATATTTTGTTTATTTTATAAATAATTAATTTTTTTAACATTTTTGACTCATTCCACTTCCTATATTTTGTCCTATAACATATCCAAGCCTATATATCCTTTTGGAACCATTAAAAATTAATAAGAATGGTGAATTTGGCTTATCTATTCAGGTATTGGGCCAACCCATGGGCCCATTTCTGGTTTTAAACAAATAATTTGTTTCTTTTATATCATTTTTATTATCTAACATATTTTGGTGATTACACCTCCCACTAGGGTACAAGATACCTAGGAGATCACCCCGTGTCTATTTTCACTCTTTTGAGCACATATTTGCTGAGTATTAGAGCTAATCTTATCAAGACTCCTTAAATGATCCAGATTTTCTAAGGTAAATGGTTTATTTCATAAATCCTCCATATTTCATACTTTTTACCCCAAATAAATTTTCCCTTGTTATTATAGACCTAAGGAGCATCTCCAAGAAGTCCCATGCCATTAACTTTCCTATAAGGGTGCATATATAAGAGAAGATAAAGATTCCTTTAGTTTCCAAGGTGAGATTCCCTCTCCTTTCTTCTCCCTCTTCCTTCCCCTTACATTTTCATTTTATTTACTCTTATAACATGGTCATTAAAGACCTAGGGTACTATTTTGGAAGTAATATTTATGGGGGTTTGTTTCATTTAGTGTGGGTCTTCACAGATCTAGAGGGTTGGGAACCACGACAGGTGATTTCGGGTGTGTCTTTCCTTTCCGCCATGGATTTGAGGTAGGATATGTCTTAAACAAGACTTTAACATTTATGTTTCATTATTATAATGATATTATAAAATTATTTATATGATATTTGCTTCTATGAAACCTTGGTAGTATTTTTTTTTATAAATGATGTTTTATTCTTTATTTTGTTAAAAAAATATAGTTTTTTTGTTATAAATGTGCACTCCTATTGTTTGATAAATTATTCCATGAGATTTCACACCTGGTTTATGGTATTTTGAATATTTTTCACTAGACTGAATATATTTATGGAATGAAAATGGTTTTTATCCCTTTTCAAGTTCTTAAAATAAGTTGTTTTGTTAAAGAGTGCATGCCATCTGTTTGGTAAATTGCCCGATTGGTTTTTATGTGTCTAGTGCAATTTAAAATATGTTTTTTGGATTTATAAATACATTGGAATCATGAAAAATTTAATTTTTGTATCATTTTATGGATTTCCAATGTGTATTTTATTTTACAAATAAATGGGTTTTGGTTTATAATACGTTTTTTCCCAAGTAGCCGAAAAATGGCCAGTTTGGAATCCTTATGAAAATGGCCATGTTTTGAACATGTTACCTTAGTGTTTTAAGGGATTTATAAAAGTGGTTTGGTGTTTTAAATTTTTTTATACATGTCTTTGATAAAATTTAAATGCTTCCATTTGGAAATTTTTTTTTTTGAGAAACGCTTAAGGACATGTTTGGTAACATTATGAAAAATGGTGAAATTGTTTATTATGAAAACCTCATGTGGATGTTTTCCATGCCATTTTTGTATGTATATAAATAATGGGATACCCTTACCGATGAATCCTTGTGATGCATTATGACTGTGTCTTAGGTCGGACGCTTTATGTTCTTTTTGAATAATGGAATGAGGTCTGTCCTTGGGGTGACTCGAGGTGAGGTCTGTTGTGAATTATCATTATATATATGTTGTGATTGGATGCTCGGATGGAATCGATTGGCACACCTAATTTTTATAAACATGAGACATGGGAACCTGGAATATTGAGAGAACATTCTATGAATGATTTCTACACTGGTAGTGGATGGACTGACCAATGTCCCATAGTAGGTGGATATATTTTGTGTTTATT
This sequence comes from Viscum album, assembly GCA_963277665.1. Taxonomy (NCBI): domain Eukaryota; kingdom Viridiplantae; phylum Streptophyta; class Magnoliopsida; order Santalales; family Viscaceae; genus Viscum; species Viscum album. The sequence goes on along the minus strand of OY728132.1, from coordinate 294,460,276 downwards.
AATAAGGGATTGGGCCCCTCGGTCTGTCCTCAGATTGGGTGGTTAGGCGTTTGGGAGTTTTTATTTCCATCATGTGTGGCATGCCAAAATGGATGGAGTCTCAAGTATTAGTATGTTCTGGTTTGTTCTTGATCTCTTAGTTTCACCCTTGTCTATTGGATTTTAGTTGATTATTGTGATGAATATGATTCTTGTATATATATTTATATTTCCCTAGTTGTGGGATTACTATTATTCTTTCTTTTGTATTGTTTTTCTTGGAAAGTGGTGTTTTGGTTTGGATTAGTTTTATGAAATTGGTTTTAAAATTAATGTTTTTTATCCTCTTATAAAAATCTGAAAATATAAAAATCACTTTCCCCTTGAAAATGTTATCGGTACGGTAGTTGAATGAATCTAGTTTTGGAAAGGAATAAGGGAAATGGATTGCACATTGTTTTTGAGTAATCTTGTAGAATGCCATACATTTATATACTGTAGTTAAAACTTTAAATTGAATTTTCTATTATTTTAAAGTACTTTCATTGGGAATAGGTTATCGGGCAAGCATATTGTGTTTTAATACTCACTCATATAGTTCTTTTCTATTTTTATCCATTGTGAAGAATTCATCTTATATTCAATCTCATTAAGAATCTTGTGATTTTTTATTAGAGATTGACCAGTGGGGTCACATGGAGTTTGTTGGTCAACATTTCTAGTCATTTTAGTTGTATAGTTTAGTTGTTCTCTCAGTTTTGTTGCATACATGATTTCTAATTCTGTTTTTTATATAAATGTTTTTGGGCTTTCCATTTCTCTTCGATATTGTTTTATTGTTTATGTTTGGGGGAAATAGTTTCCTTTTCTAATCTATTGATTCCCTCAGTGCTTGTCTACAACACCCCAATTTTTTTTCTAAAAATAAATAGAAATCCATGGACCTTTGCTTTATGTAGATATTTATAACTAGCCTTTAAAAATAATTTTTCAACTTCTATGTTTTGAATTTCATGAAACTGCCATCTACAATTGTGTTCAGTATGTTATTTGTAATCTATTGGAACCAACTTGTTTTTTGGTGAATAGTAACATACCCTTATGAATAGTAATATGAATAGTAATATGACCCTAATGAATATTAAATATTATTATTATTATTATATTTTATTAAAGCTTTATGATAATAACATCTAGGTTAATTTTTCATTGTGATATAAAAGTAGTTACAGAATTAGAATTGTTAATTTTTGAATTAAGTATGATTTTAATTAAAAATTTAATTAATATTATTTAGAAAATTAGTTTCAAAAAATAGAATTCATTTTTTAAATCTACACATCGATAAATGGTTATGGTGAATTTTGGGAATTTTTCTCAAACAGTTGATTTTTCAGTGAATAGTAATAAATACATTTTTTATTTTCGGTGTATTAATGACATCATTAATGATATAATAATGATGTCATAAATCTGGTAGAAATTTTTATAGTTAAATAAGATGTGAGGCGTCCCAAGTGGCTTATACCTTGTGCAAATTCCATGGGAAAGCCCATGGTTTTGCAAATACCACTAATGTGATGTCCTTTGAAATTTATTAAAATATTTCCTTACTTTTCCTATAAATTCCAACCCATTACTTCATTAACTTCATTCCCAATTTCTCCTCAACTAAGATCTAGCCTCAGTTCCTTCCTATTAGTTCTCACATGGTTTCATCAAGCCCCCAAGGTCCCAACCTTGAAGTTCTAAGAGTTACTCTACACGGTAGGAAAATTCTCAATTTGTTTCTTTTCCCATTCAAGTTCTCTTTTATGTGGTATAATATTCAAGTTTCCATACCAAGTTCTTATTTCCATCTTATTCTTTATCTAATCTATATTATTATTCATTTCTGGATGGGTGACCCTTGTCCCCTTTCTTTTTAACATTTTCTGAAACCATGTTGCGTAGCCGTTAGGCTGCCGATTTTTTTTAAAAGATTTATCACTTTATCTTTTATTTTGAGTTCCTTCCTTATTATTTCATCATATATCCTTACACAAGAGGCTTAAAATATTCATAAATCATGTATATTCTTTATTTCATCATGTTAATGGAAAATTACTCATCATTATTCTTCTCCTCTACCAGTTATTTAAGGGATAAAAACATTTTTTGTGATGTGTCGAATTACCGACATCGTGGACAATGTGATTTCAATTTCCATTAATTATTTCACGTATGGTCATGAAACCATTTATATGGTTGAAATAGGTTATAATATATGTTTTATGACTCATCTATGATTCTGTAATTATTTTGTACTCATGGTTTTAATTTATAACACAAAATGAGGTCGTTATTATCAAAGAACCACTAAAATGATCTAAACAAACATCATTAATGTTTTATCTTATGAATCATCCTCATATTAAAAATCAAAATGATAAATGGTATAAATTCTGGTACTGGAAATATGTAAATAAATTCCCATTCTAATTCAAGAATTTCACTATGAATCAACAAGAACATCGACTACGAACCAATCCTGGGAATCATGTTAAGAACTCACCCAAAAACAGTGCAAAGAGAAAAATACTAACAATTAAAGAGTGAAATGATGTTATGAAATGATAATATAAGATGTTTTAAACATGAAAATGTTTCTTTAAACTACTAACAACACTCTTTTAACCATTATACTGTATTTTTAAACAAGTTGGATGTAAGACAAATTCGAGGTAAGGGAATTCTTAACCAGATTTCTATTCTTTGGGTTAACCTTCTAATTCATTATTTATGTGCTATTAAAATTGTTTTTGTGATGGGTTATGTTTATATTATGTATTATTATGTGTATTTAAAGTATATATACATACTCCATCCACTCTATTAAGTCTCTCTTCAATTGTATGATATTTATAAGGGGCTTTTCCTTAAAAATCCTTTTTTTAAATTCTGTTTTACGAAATTCCAAAGTAATGTTTTTATGAAATTATTAATTTTGTATGATTATGTTTTGGTTCTTGGGAATTATTTATGATGAAGGGTGGGAACTATATCTCCCTCTAATTCATTGGGTATGTGTATTTTGGAGGTCGTCCGTATGGTTACTCCAAGTGTAAGTGTGATGGTTACACAAATTGTAAGGTAGTCGTGAGGGTTACAAATTATAAGGTAGCCGAGAGGGTTACAAGATTATGTAAGTAATTCATAAATATACCTCTATGATTATATTTATGTTCTCATGTTTTTTGTGGATCCTGTGTAATCTAATGTTACACGAAGTAAGTATATATGGGTGACAAGCATGTCTTTTGAAAATGTTTTCATATGTTACGAGTATTCATGGACTAATGTGCTTTTTCCATCATTTTTCATCCAATACTGAGCTTTTGTGCTGATGCAATGTTTTTAAATGATTTTCACAGGTTAATGGATGTGTAATACAAGGAAGTAATCCATGTTAAATGTTGAATATTTCTCAAGAATTCTTTTATTATGTTTTAATGTTTTATATTTTTTTTAAAAATGGAAACTTTATTTATGGTATCTACTCTGGAATTATGTGTAATGTTATAAATTTATTGTCATAATTCTATAAAGCTATAAACTTGAAAAGATCTTCAATGTGAAAGGATGTGTTTTCTTGACTAAATTAAAGATTATGTATGTAATAAGTCAGGGTGATTATAGATGGTATTAGAGGATGGTTTAGATAACTTTAGGGGTTATGGTGATGTTAATAGAATACCATAAATGATTTTCACTCTATGTTTAAATTTAAATGTGTTAGAATTTAAAGATTACCATGTTGCTTCATCTATGACATGTCTGTTCAGAATGGTTTTCCACATAAGGAACATGGATACTGAAGAGGAGAGGGAAAAAATGACATCCTTCTGAAACTACAGCCTGGAATGGTAGGGAGTGGAACTGAGCAGTTTGTGAAAGTAATGTCTCAGCTAATGTAGGAAAAAAATGGTGGTGGAATACATGCATGAGAACCGATAGAGTTACCATAACGGAACATGACAGTAGTGGAACATTTTATGAGACAACATCCTCCTGCATTCAATGGATCTTCTGACTCAGTAGCAGCTGAAGGATGGATCAAAGCCCTTGAAAAGATATTCGATGTTATGGGATGTTCATACAATCAAAAGGTAAGTCTTTACATTTATTGTTTTGAAGGGTAAGTAGATCAGTAGTGGTCAATGGTAAAGAATATCCGTGGTAGAGAGGATTTTGATGCCTTAGAGTGGGATGAATATAAAAGTCTTTTCCTAGAAAAATATTTTCCAAAGGTGGTGTGACTTAGGATGGAGAAGAAATTCCTTGAATTTAAACAGAATGAGGAAGATTCATTAGATGTGTATGAAGAAAACATCACTCTACTGGCAAGGTATGCTCCAAATGTTATTATGGACATTGATAGAAAAATAAACTTATTTTACTCAGTATTGAATCCAAGGTATTGAAGGGCGCTGGCCTCCCGTGAATTCAAAAGTTATGAGAAACTTTTCCGATGTGCTGAGAGGGTAGAGATGGAGTTTTCTGATGATCACATGCATTTTGGAAACAAAGAGAAGAAGAGGTCCAGTTGGAAAGAAATGGGTAAGAATCAACCAAAAAATCTGATTGTAATAAAATCCAATTTCCAGTTTGTGAAACATGTGGCAAGAAACACCTTGGGGAATGTCTTAGAAAAACTGGGAAGTGTTTTAAATGTGGTAAGTTTGGACATATGACCCAATATTGCAATGAAAATGATCCTAAGACTAATCCTGAAAAGAATACTGTAAAGTCTTTTAAATGTGGTGCGATGGGTCATTATGAAAATTCCTTCCCAAAGAGAGATCCTAATGATGCAAAAAGCTAGACTACAAGAATAAAGGTGTAGTGAGATCCGTTCAGACTACATCAGCAGATGTCAGTCCATCCAATGAAGTTGTATCATGTACATTGTTTGTTCACTCAGATTTTTCTAATGTTTTGTTTGATACAGGGTCTACACATTCCTTCATCTCTATGAAATTTTTAGGTAAATTGGAAATATCACCTCAACAAATGAGACTCTAACTTGTTGTTAAAACACCAGGGGAAAATGTTATAGTAAATAGGAATTATAAGAATCTTCCTATTGTGGTCTGTGGAAAGTATGTACCTCCAAACCTTGTTGTTTTACCCTTATTCGAGTTTGATGTTATTCTGGGGATGGATTGGCTTTCTGATTATCATGTTAATATTGACTCTAGAGATAAAGAAGTTTTTTTTCAGAAATAGTTTCAGTTTGTATACAACAATGAACCCATACAATTGATAACATATCAGGAAGTTGAGAAACTATTTACTGATGGAAATGAAATTTATCTTACTCATATTGTTGAAAACAAGGTAACTATTCAAATTATTGATGTGCCAGTGGTAAATGAATACCTTGATGTTTTTTGTGATTAGTTACTCGGTTTCATACCTGATCGAGAAGTTGAATTCACAAATGACTTAGTTCCTGATGCTAAGCCAATTTCAAAACCCCCATATCCTATGGCTCCAATAAAACTTCTTGAATTAAAAAATCAGTTGTAAGATTTTCTTGACAAAGTCTTCATTTGTCCTATCTCTTCACCATGGGTAGCCCTATTTTTTTTATTAAAAAGAAATATGGTTCCATGAGACTTTTCATTGATTATAGATCTTTGAATAAAATAACTGTTAAAAACATGTATCTTTTTCCTCATATCGATGACTTGTTTGATTAGCTCCAAGGAGCTCAGTACTTTTCCAAGATTGACATAAGAACTGGATACCATCAGCTGAAGGTGAAAGAGTATGACATCCCGAAAATAGCCTTTCGTACTAGATATGGGAATTATGAATTTGTTGTTATGCCATTTGGATTAATGAATTAACATGTTATATTCATGAATCTTATGAATAGAGTATTTCATGAGTTCTTGGATATTTTTGTGGTTGTATTTATTGATGAAATTCTCATATTTTCTAAAAATAAAGAGGAGCATGAGAAACATATAAGGGTTGTTTTGAAATATTTAAAAGAAAAGAAACTATATGGAAAATTCAGAAAGTGTGATTTTTATTGCAAAATATTTATTTTCTTGGGCACATTTTAAATAAGGATGGAATAACAGGTGATCCTACCAAAACAAAAGTATTTGATAGATGGAAAATACCCACAAATGTTATAGATATTTTTACTTTTCTTGGTTTAGCATGTTATTATAGATGGCTTGTTAATATATTTGCACAGTTATCTAGCGCGATAACTAAATTAACATGGAAAAGGGTGAAATTTGTTTGGATAGAGGAATGTGATGTTTGTTTTCTGGAACTGAAGAAGAGATTGGTGAATGCTCCAGTTTTGGCCTTACCTTCATGAAATGGTGAGTTTTTCATTTACAGTGTTTCTTCTTTGAAGAGACATGGTTTTGTTTCGATGCATAATGATCAGGTAATTTCCTATGCTCTGAGACAACTTAATCCTCATGAACTAAATTATCCCACACATGATTTGGAATTGGCAGCTGTGTTTTTTTCTTTGAAAATATGGAGGCATCATCTATACAGAACCAAATTCCAAATATATATTGACCATAAAAGTCTAAAGTATATATTCACTTAGAAGGAATTAAACATGAGGTTGAAAAGATGGCTAGAATCGATAAAGGTTTATGACTGAATGATCAATTACCATCCCAGGAAAGCAAACAAAGTGGAAAATGCCTTAATTTGCAAAAATCATGCATCATTAACCATGATAATTTTGGAACCGGATCCCTTTATTAATGTTTTGATAAATTTTGTCTTAGAATTTGTTGGTGCAGGGAATACCTCTATTTTGTTTCAGGTTTCAGTGCAGTATTTGTTGTCAGATAGAATTAGGCAAGCGCAAAAGGAAGATCGTGAGCTATAGAAAAAGGTATAATTGGTTAAAATGTGTAAGTTCCCAGAATTTAACCTTAACAAAGGTTTTGTTTTATGATTTGGGGAAAGATTGTGTGTTCCTAGTGATTCTTATTTGAAGAAAGATTTATTGTGAGAAGCTCATAGTTCTCCATTTTTTGTTCATCCTGGCAGTACTAAGATGTAGAAAGACCTTCAGGAGTATTATTGGTGGGATGGAATGAAAAGATATATGACTGATTTTACCATGAAATGTTTGACATGTTAGTAGGTTAAAGCAGAGCGACAATAACTGAAGGGGATGCTTCAGAATTTACTAGTTCGAGATTGGAAATGGGAGAATGTATCCATGGACTTTGTGGTGGGACTACCAACGACTTCATGAGGTAACAATGCTATTTGGGTTATTGTTGATCAGATAACAAAGTCTTAACATTTTATATCTATTCGATATATAATGAATTTGGATCATCTTTCTCGATTATAAATCAAGGAGATTGTCAGGTTACATGGAGTTCCTCATTCCATTGTATCTGACCGAGAACCTAGGTTCACTTCTAACTTTTGGAAGGGACTTCAAAAGTCGTTAGGCATAGAGTTAAATTTAAGTACAGATTTTCATCACCAATTAAATGGCTAGTCAGAATGAACAATTCAAACAATGGAAGATATGCTTTGAGATTGTTCAATAGACTATCAAGGATATTGGTATCAATATCTTTCTTTAGTTGAGTTTTCTTATAATAATAGTTTTTATTCCAGTATTCAGATGGCACCTTTTTAGGCCCTGTATAGGAAGCGGTGTCAGACTCCAACATTTTTTGATGAATTCGGTGAAAGAAAGTTGATGGGGCCTGAATTTGTAGAAGATGTGGCTGAGAAAGTGAGGATGAACCAACAACACATGAGTACAGCTCAGAGCAGGTAGCAAAGTTATCTAGATAACAGAAGGAAAGACTTCTCTTTCGGGGTAGGTGACCATGTTTTCTTTAAAACCACTCCTTTGAAAAGTGTGATGTGTTTCAGTAAGAATGGTAAGTTAATTCCACGGTTCATCGGTCCTTTTGAAATCTTGTAGAATGTTGGAATAGTTACATACCACATAGCTTTGCGTCTGAGCTTGTTTCAGGTACACAATGTTTTTCATGTTTCGTTGTTGAGAAAGTATGAGCTAGATTTAACAAATTTCTTGAGCCCAGAAGTAGTTCAGCTGGAAAAGAACCTTTCTTATAATGAGAAACCAGTTCAGATTCTTGATCGAAGGAAACAGGTATTTTGGAATAAGGTAATCTACTAGGTAAAGGTTTTGTGGAGAAACCACATGGTTGAAGATGCAACATGGGAGTCTGAAAATGCTATGAGAGAAAAATACCCTCAGTTGTTTAATATGTAAATAAAATTGTGAGGATGAAATTTCATGAAGGTGGGGATAATATAACACCACAAGTTTCTATAAAAATAAATAGAAATTTATGGAACTTTGTTTTATGTAGATATTTATAACTAGCCTTTAAACATAATTTTCCCACTTCTATGTTTTTGAATTTAATGAAACTGTCATCTACAATTGTGTTCAGTATGTTATTTGGAGTCTGTTGGAACCAACTTGTTTTTTTGGTGAATAGTAACATACCCTTATGAATAGTAATATGACCCTAATGAATAGTAAATTTTATTATTATTTTATTTTATTATGGCTTTAAGATAATAGCATCTAGTTTAATTTTTCATTGTGATATAGAAGTAGTTATAGAATTAAAATTGTTAATTTTTAATTAAGTATGATTTTATATAAAAATTAAATTAATAATATATAGAAAAATATTTTCAAAAAATAGAATTAATTTTTGAAATCTACATGTCGACAAATGGTTAGGGTGAATTTTGGGAATTTTTCTGAAACAGTTGATTTTTCGGTGAATAGTAAAAAATACAGTTTTTAGTTTTGGTGTGTTAATGACTTCATTAATGATATAATAATTATGTAATAAATCTAGTAGACTTCTTTATAGTTAAATAAGATATTAGGTGTCCCAATTGGCTTATACCATGGTCAAATAACATGGGAAAGCCCATGGTTTTGCAAATACCATTCATGAGGTGTCCCTTGAAAATTATTAAAATATTCCCTTACTTTTCCTATAAATACCAACCCATTCCTTCAATAAATTCATTCACAATTCCTCATTAACTAATATATAGCCTCCTTACCTTCCTATTAGTCCCCCCCAAGGTATCATCATTCCTCCAAGTTTCCAACCTTCATGTTCTAAGAGTTACTCTACAAGGTAAGAAAATTCTCATTTTCCTTCTTTTCCCATTCAAGTTCTCTTTTATGTGGTATAACTTTCATGTTTCCATACCATGTTCTTATTTCCTTATTATTCTTGATCTAATCTATATTATTATTTATTTCTGGATGGGTGACCCTTGTCCCCTCTCTTTTTAATATTTTCTAAAACCATGTTGCGTAGCCATTAGGCTGCCGATTTTTTGTAAGAGATTTCTCACTTTTTCTTTTATTTTGAGTTCCTTCCTTATTCTTTCATCATATATCCTTACCCAAGAAGCATTAAATCTCCAGAAAACATGTTTATTCAGGGTTTTATCGTGTTTATTTATAATTCCTAATCATTATTATTCTCCTCTTCCACTTATTTAAGGGATAAAAACATTGTCTGTGATGTGTCGAATTCCCGACATCGTCGATGATGTGATTTCAATTTCCATTAATTATTTCAAGTCCAATCATAAAATAATTTATATGGTGTAACCAGGTTAAAATATATGTTTTATGAATCATCCTTGGTTCTTTAATCCTTTTATACTATGGGTTTTAATTTATAAAACAAAATGTGGTTGTTATTATCAAAGAACCACTAAAATGATCTAGACGAACATCATTAATGTTTTAACTTATGAATCATCCTCATATTAAAAATCAAAATTATAAATGGTATAAATTATGGTACTGGAAATATTTAAATACATTTCCATTCAAATTCTGGAATTTCACTTCAAATCAACAAGAACATCCACCATGAACAAATCCTGGGAATCGTGTTAAGAACTCACCCAAAAACAGTACAAGGAGAAAAATACTAACAATTAAAGGGTGAAATGATGTTATGAAGTGATAATATGAGATGATATAAACAAGAAAAGTTTTCTGTAAACTACTAATAACAATCTATTAACCATTATACAATAAGTTTAAACAAGTTAGAAGTAAAAAAAATCCGAGGTAAGAGAATTCTTAACTCGATTTCCATTCTTTGGGTTAACCAGCTACTTCATTATTTATGTGCTATTTAAATTTTTTTTGTAATGGGTTATGTTTATATTATGTTTCATTATGTTTATTTATAGTATATTTACATACTCCATCCAAAATATTATGTCTCTCTTCAATTGTATGATATTTATAAGTGTCTTTTCATTAAAAATCCTCTTTTTTAATTCGGTTTTACGAAATTCCAAAGTAATGTTGTTATGAAGTTATTCATGTTGTATGATTATGTTTTGTTTCATGCTAATTATTTATGAAAAAGGGTGGGACCTATATATCCCTCCAATGCATTGGGTATGTGTATGTTGGAGGTCAGTCGTATAGTTACTCCATGTGTAACTGTGATGGTTACACAAATTGTAAGGTAGTCGTGAGGGTTACAAATTATAAGGTAGTCGAGAGGGTTACAAGATTATGTAAGTAATACCTGAAGATACCTCTATGATTATATTTATGTTCTCAAGTTGTTTTTGGATCTAGTGTAATCTCAAGTTACATGAAGTAATTATATATCGGTGACATGCATGTCTTTTGAAATTTTTTTCATATGTTATGATTATTCATGGAATAATGTCCTCTTTCCTTATTTTTTCATCCCTTATTGAGATTTTGTGCTCATCCCAAGTTTTTAAATGATTTTCACAGGTTTATGGATTTCTAAGATAAGGAAGAAATCCATGTTAAATGTTGAATATTTTTCAAGGAGTCTTGTTTTATGTTTTAAAGTTTTATATTTAAAAAAAATGAAAACTATTTTTATAGTATCCACTATGTAATAATGTGTAATGTTATGAATGTATTTTCCTAATTATCTAAAGCTCTAAACATGAAAAGATATTTAATGTGAAAAGAAGTGTTTTCTTGACTAAATTAAATATTATGTATGTAATAATACCGGGTCCTAATATTGTCACAATCCTGGGAGGATCGGGAATGCCTCTCAGGACTTGTAGCGGGTTGGCCTGGGTGACTGACTCAGGGTCAACTTGGGATGGTTTATAACAGATTCAGAAGGATCCATCAAAATTGATGAGTAAAAGTTATTTTTATAAAACAAATAAACTAGTGGAAGGTTTTTATCCCAAAAAACAATCAAATTAAAATGTGATTATTTGAACATATCCTCTAGAATTGGAATGATCATTTCAAATTGATCATCTTTTTTAGGAATATTATCATTACGGAAACATAACACTTTATTTAGAGCCAACTAAATACTTCACCAAAAAATTGAGTTAATCCTCAAATATCAATCAGATACAAAAGAATTCTATATTCCATGAAACATTACATCTTCATTAAGGTACATCTTGGAAATATTATATAGTGTTAACTCTTCACTAGTGGAAATTAATATTCCAATCATTAAAGTTTAATTACTACAACACAAATAGAATTAATACATTTATCTGCTTTAGGGAGTTTGAAAAAAAATCCATGGTATTATTTTAACAATTCCATTTTAGAATGGGTAACATTTTTTATATCCCCTTATAATTTGTATCTCGACCATATCTGTATGAAATACAATGATCCATGATACTAACTCTATAATATCTCTCTTCATACCATCCCACCATAATTATCCCTTCAAATATCTGTACATATTTGTACTTACATGATTAATAAAGAAAGAATAACTATGATATTCCTCTACTATCTCCTTAATTCTTATCCTGGATGGAAAACATACATGGTTCCTGAACATTATCATCACATCATAATTATGGTTAAACTCAGGAATATTTTTCGCATTATTCTATACCTCCATATCTTCCTTTTGTGATTCTTTAATATTAACTCTCATAGATATATGAACACATATTTTTGAAATGTAAGATTTTCCACTTCTGTAAAGATTTCTAGATCCATACTTTGTATAGAAATTAATATTATATCTTTTTTGATACTTATAATGAATAATCAAGCATGATATTTTGACTCAAAGCAGCACCCAACCTATACTCATTACCATTGTGGTAACATCATCAGTAGTCCTAATTTTTAATTAGTTCCAACCATGGTATCCTAAACATATTTATATACTTACATTTTAATATATAATTTAAACATGTATTATTACAATATATATAATACCATTATCTATAAACATAAAACATCCATGTCATTAAAGCTAAAGGTATTTTATCTAACTCCAAATAATTAGATGGGTTATTTTTCTCCTTAAACATTAATTTTCTTAAGGATTAAGATTTCATCATATCATTCATTAAGAGAATATTTTCCAATAATTTAATTGATACATCACTGTATATTATATACCCTTCTCTAGTCTAGGGTAATGTTAGAAAAAGTGTGATAAATATCCTTTATTTTATTTCCTTAATATTTTCTTTACATTCATCTATTTTATTTAAATTGGTTTCTTTATGAATTAACTTGATCATTGGATTATAAAATAATTATAAATTCTCCCAAAACCATCTGTATAATTCAATAAGTCCAAGAAAATAATGGATCTCACTCACTTTGGTTATTTTGGGAAAATTTTCAATAACTTCCATATTTGATGGATCAATATATATAAACTCTCTTAAGATTATATGACCCAAAAATGAAAATTATTATAACAAAAATTCACACTTTGGAAGAAAAAATGTTAGTTTACACTTCCATAGGTTATTCAATAAAATTCTCAAGTTATATTTATTATATTCATTTCCCTTTAAATTTATAATAATATAATCTATAAATAAAAAAAAAACTAATCAATGGAATCTATAAATATTATATTAATTTAATCCCTAAATATTGAGGGAAAATTATTAAGACAAAATGGAATAGAAATATATTTAATGTAAATAAATTATGTGGAATATTTCGTGAGTATATCATATATCATGATTCTCAGTTGATGATATCAATAATGAAGGTCAATATTAGGAATTTATTGAGCTACATTCATTTGATCAATAAATCCATTAATACGGGGGAGAGGGTACTTGTTCTTAGTGGATATCTTGTTCTGTTCCTAATAATCAATACATAATTGTACCAACTAATCATTCATATTGAATAAAAGAACCACTTCAACAAAATATGACACAATTATTAAAATAAGTACAACAACATGATTTTCTAGAAGATTCATCTTCAATTATTGAAAATCAATTGGGGCCATTCTATAGGGATACATTGAAATATGAGAGGAACTATGTATGAGTTCTATTTAGAAATCAGCTTCTTGATTATGCGGAAGACTAAGAAACTCTTCTAGAAATATATCAACAAACATGACCGCAATAAGAATATAATTGATGTTGAGTTTCTACCCAGCCATATGATTTATACACCTCTTCTGAATTGGAATTGAGAATCATATAATAAATTTTATCTCCATTGTATGTTCATATTTATCATTATATTGATAGATGATCATAGGTTGGTTTGGAACATCAAAAATCACATCCCTTTCTATGAAACTGATGTGGGATTTGTGTAGATAAAACCATTAAATACATAAGATAACATAAAATTAATCTAGAAGAAGAAAAAAAATATTTGTAGGAAGAACATTTCCACCAACTTCAATAAAATATTTATCAATGTATTGATATTAAATCATTATATGATTAATTTTTCCATTGATAATTAAATTTATCATCATTATCAATAGGAAAACACATTCATAATTAATTATCATGATATAAAATAATTTATATAATTGAGCTCAAATAATATACGTCAATATTTTAGAATACCTTTCACCCCTGAAAATCATTCTTATTTCTTCAATCACTTTTAAACCCAAATTGGTTTTCATTGACATAAAACATCATTACTCGTAGTGATTAATCATATAGTAATAGAAATAATTCATAGAAAATCTAAATCAATACACCTTATTTTCAATCTATGAAACATTAGCTTAAACCTATGATATTCATGGAAAATTGATATTAAAATCCATCATAACTGCTTGTAAGGTGTTTGTGAATTTACAAAACATGTCCCATGGTAGTATCAAACCTTGTGTGTAGCAAGACCTATTTTTTTGCACGATATGACAATCGAGTCAAGATAATTTATCCCGTTATGGAGTTATTACACCAAGGTGAATCTATACCAGATCCACATACTCTTATAGTATTTAGATAGGGACATAATTTCTTAGAAACCACACTCTCTATCCATCACTTAAATTCCATAAAATTTTTATATACTTTTACTTATATGTAGACTTATCATTAGATATAATCTTTAAAATATCCTTAAAAAACCTTATGGATATAAATAAATTTCTCTTATCCATGTTTTGAATGGTTAACTAAAAATATATCTGATATCAAATATAGCAGTCTAGAATTATTACCAGTGAGAAATAGTAGATCACTGTCATAGAAATCCATGGGATGTTACACCACCTAAACATGAATCCTTCCACTATCCATAGTAGTAGTACTTTCCCCATGAAGTACTTGGGTGTATATAAATTATTCATATAATGATCACACGTGAGAGTCCATAGGGATTGGGTTCCCTACATTCAAATAATACTAACCATAGTTATACATAATTTTAATATATAGCCATAAAATATTAGTTAATGAATAATAATTTAATTTTGAAAACAAATTCTTAAGGAAATAAAATGTTTCATGTCTTTGGAAATTTACATACAAAAATATTAGCTCATTAGTGAACTGCATCATCTCCCTTTATGTTCTTCATTACTAGAACCCTTATTAGACATATCATATAGAATAAATTTCTTCTAACCTGATGAAATAAAACATTAGAAATGGGGAACTCCAAATATTTTTAAGGTTAAATATGAGAGTTAAAAAACATCATATAATTATAAAAAGAGCATAAGGATAGGATAACATGAGTATAGAATTTAAAAAACATAGAATATGTAACATTTATCATAATACTAAGTCATGGAATAAATAATTAAAGATAATAACACATGAATCATAATGTAATTAGAGAATATGATCCATAAATCCATAAAAATATCACAAAAAAAATATTAGTAGCATGAAAATAATAATTTAAAATCATTTCATTAGTTGTCATGGATCATTTCCTTGGCTATTAGAAATAATGGTTTCACAGTCCAAACCATCTTAGTAGTTAAGAATCACTCCTAAGACTATCATAGTGTACATATAATTATACTAAAATATATCTACACCACAAGGTAATACAATTTTTATGACGTACCAATCATTACCTATTGAAATTTAGCGAGATATAGATCCCCTCGTTACGTAAGGAAAATAATATATTTTTGTTCCACAAGATCATAAAACATTCATTTTATAAGAATCCATAAAAATAATGTTGCATAAAAATTTCAACATATAAAATCCCATGGAATTTAAATATTAATCATAATCATTAAATCAATTCATCATATCATAACCCTTGGGAAAGGATGGTGTTTCACAATCATTTCACCAATTCATCATAACATGACCAGTGGAAATGTAACGAGTTTAGTAATTCAAATAATAATAATAATAATAATAATAATAATAATAATTCATATAATTATTAGGGATGGTATAAGTGGTTCAAATCCACATTAAATACTAAGTAACATCAAAGGATGTCATCTTATATGGAAAATGATTTTAAATTATCACTTGGAACATTTCATGAGGAAATTTCCATTTCACATTAAAATAACTTATTTAAAATCACAAATTTCATAAATAATAATGATAAATGTTCATGAAAAATAATCTTGATAACATGTTGAAGAAGATTTAAATTATTGAGTGGTTGCGATGAAAGAAAACATAATCAATGTAGTACATGAAAAAACAAATTTTCATTACAATTTTTTTATAAAAAGTTAAAAATACGTAATACCAAAAACGAAAAAAAGATTCATTTAAAAATTTAAAACATGGATAAAAATGACTTTAAGAATTCATTTGAGAATAGTAAATGGTTTCAATAATCTTTTTTTTGGAAAATATGGATATAAATGAAAAATGTTTTAAGACTGAAGAGAGAAATATATTTGGTTTTTATAAAAACATGGTTTTGAAAAAATGAGTACATAATGTGGGGGAAATGATTGGAAAATATTATTTTAATTAAATATCCATAGATTAATAAATTAAAAAATTATATTTTGAGATAGATCATAATATTTCCTCACTATAAAGAAAATTATATACAATACTAATAAAAAAATAGAATGTAACATAAAACCTTTACAACATTGGTAACTATTGAATCATAAGATGTACAAAATGAATAAACTATATGGATATTTATAACCCATAAATATAATTATATGATTTATAAAACATATTCATAGTCAATATATATAAAACATAAAATAAAAATTTATTTAATATAGAATGTGTCCCATGAAAAATAATATGATATGAAAATACCTTTTATATACTCTTTACATTATATGTACCCTATAAAACATCCTATGTAACAAATAGAGTTTAGTTATATTTCACTAAATAACTAAATTCTATATTTCATACTGTATATGATTTAATTTATAAATTTTATTACCCATTTATTAATAATCCATTGTCAAAATCACATTTTGGGAAATAACTCCTTCATTTTTCATATATGTTTTGGTTTTGTAATTTATATACTTATATATTTATCATGAGAGAATAAAATATAATTTTATTAACAACATACAAAAAAAATATACAAAAAATATTGGTATTTATAGTAATCTCTAAAAGTTATAAGTAAATATGAATTCCAATATTCACGGAGACGGTAGATCGTACATAGGCATGAAAAATGATTCCATTTTCTTCACTAATGGAATTAAAGGAAACAAGAATATATCATGCTCATAATCATTTTTATGTAATAATTATCACATATATTAATTTAATATTTCCTTATTTCCATAAATGTTAATATATAAAAAATTATCATAGAGCTACATAGAGGTAGTAGTCGACATGTACACTTGAGAAATGTTATCATTTTTGAAAATATTATGAGATAAAATATTAGATGTGATATGTCACAACCCAACCAGACCGGGATTGAGCCACGACTCCCCAAGCCTGACTCCAAGAGGCCAGGGGCTGGTGACTAGAGCCCAGTATGCTATCATACAAAATAGATACCTTAGCCTAGGTTACCTTTACACCAAAACCCACATACACCTCTAAAAAATAGTGTAGAGGTATATAAAAACATAAAATAATTTCATGAATACATCTATTCCACATCTAGAGTACATCAAAAGTACAAAAGGGATAATACAAGGCCCATAAAAAGATAACTGAAAAAAGCATCCGACCTACTCAAAAGGAGGGGATCACTATCCAATGCAACTGCCGAAAGGATGCCTAGATCAACTCTGTAAAATAATTCGTTCGGTTCAGCTCAATAATCTCAACCTACTCTGGGTCCTCCTAAGACTCCATCAAAATTCATGATGTCTTCACAAGACACAAAATGTGTGTGGGCATATCCAGTGTAGGGTTGTGTATAAGGATACTCAGTAGGCACCCCAAAAACCACAAAAGAAAATGAGCAGCTGAAATGAAATAGTCCACTCATCCGAGCAAGAGAGACACCCAATTAGAGAAAAACATCATCTTTAGACCATAATTTTTAAAACACAACCAGTTAGCTCAAAAAATTGGGTCTGTCAATAAATAGGTGACAAATCTGCAAGGGAAAACCCTGAAATCAACCAGATATACTCATCATAGGAACCAAGCTTCAAGTGGTTTCGACCTCATCACTAACATCAAATTCTATTAGAGGATCTAAAGACAACACATAACCAAGGGAAAATTATCACCATACATCGCCACAATGCATGACATGTTGAAACTAAACCGTTCTCAGTCCTCAGATAAGTTATCCTTCCTAATATCAAATGGGGGATATTAAGGACCCTACAAGAAAACTGTAAACCACAACTCCTAGGACCGAGGATTACTCCTAGGATCCTCTAGGGGATACAAAGACCCTAACCGATAGCCCCTAATCTCTCCGAGATAGGATCACACCTAGGATCTGCTGGCGGATACCACAACCCAATCTGGCTTCTCAGATATCACATCACCAAAATAGTGGATCATCACCCCTGTGATATTGGTCACAACGATACAACGAACTCCACTTTTTATAACTCATGTAGTATGGAAAACATACACCTGATGACACCATAAACCCTACTTAAAACATCAGCTAACTAGGGGATCATATATCTGATGACGACTCAACCCTATTGAAACTACCCAATACGTAGGGATCATTTACCCAATGATACAAAAAATCCAACATGGTTATCCTTTTATATAGAGGATCGCTACCTGTATAGTATTGGTCATGGAGATTCTTAGAACCAATATAGGTTAAACGATGCACTAGAGGATCCTACCCTTGCCACTCTGGAGGGATATCACAACATCATCCATATCATCTTACTAAGGGGATTACATACCTGTGATGGGGTTGTAATTCCACATGAACCCCAGTACGAATGAACTTGGGAAGTTCACTCAACCAATGTGGGTCGAAACGTCTCTAACCATAGAAACTTGCACCATCACCTCACCCCACACCTCCTATGCCCAAACATAGGTCACCATAGATTTTTATATGAAAATAACATGCATGATAGTCTATTTAGTCACCCAAAACAGAAAATAGATAAAAATGTAAATATTCATTGTAGTAAGCTCAAATGGGTAATGTGGGTCCCACACGAAAATCCTAGAACTCATTAAATGGATCGCATTGTTGTGATCCTTTTAAAAAACACATGATATCATCAACTCATTCATCCAAAAATGTACACCCGATGAAAAAGGAATGTTTCCCCGAAAATTCCTATAATGGGTATTTTAGAGACCCAAAGCTTGACGTACATGGAAATTAAATTAATTGTGCAGAATACTTAATACATAACAAAAACAGACACCAAAGGACTGTAATATTTTAGTGTCTTTGGAAACTCAGAATATAATCTGCTAATCTTGGTGAAAGATCTTCAATATCTCCCATAAAGATCTTCCCTTTTTTTCTTACCTAGAACCTTTTTTTATATCCTGGGGAAAAGAAAACATATAAAGGGTGATCTCAAATGCTCAGTAAGGGTAAGAATGGAGAAAATAAAACAAACCATATACATTTGAACTTCAAAACATGAACATAATATTTAAACATCAAAATATTTAGAAATGACATAAAACATGGTAGTACGTAAGGCATAGATCATAATGGATCATCAATCGTGATAAAATAGCATGGGGATGAAGCATATAATTGTGGAAACCATTAAGAACATTTTATTATTTCCATTGTATCCAAGGCATTGCTTCCAATACCATCTTAGTGGACAAAGTCCCTTTCTGAATCAAGTTAACTCCTCGTTCCAGTCCTGTATCACTGAATCAGATTAACTTACCGTTCCAGCCATGTCTATATCATGAGATATAAATCTTTACCAAATGCATTGAAGGGAGATATAGGTCTCACACATCTCATAATGAAATAATTCTTACTTTTTCCACAAAATATACATAAATCATTCATCATAGCCCAAAGAATAAAATGGGTTTCATAAACATCATCCCATCATCACATAATCCATATAAAACAAATGGACATCATTTCATCATAATAAAAGTGAAACCATGTATGTCATAGATACATTATAATTGAAACATACACATAGGAAATAATTTCATCTTATATGGAAATTTGTTTTGATAAAACACTTGAAATGAATTCTTGAGGAAAATATCCTTTCTTTTCAAAATCATTTTCCTTTCACAAAATTCCATCTAATTTTAAAAGAAAAGGATTTTTTTTTGAAAATAATCATGAAATATTATAAATTAATATTTATAAAAATTAGGCGTTATGAACCCGTAAAAATCCATTCATGCTGTATAAGTTAAAAAAACATTCTTCTCGTACTTTTGCTGGAAAAGTCAAAAAGTACCTTATATGGTAAACATAGGAAAGATTCCTTCCATAAAATGTGGTAAAAGTAAAAAAAGGGTAAAAATGACATTAAAAATACATGGAAGAGTAGTAAACATTTTGTTAAAACATTTTTAGAAAACATGGACATGGATGATAAACATATCCCCAGTAAATTCTTACATATAAGCAATCTCAGATAAAAAATGAGATTGCAAAATTATCCCCTTACCTTATGTCCAATTTCTTCTGTATGTATCCGAGACTCTTGTAAATTTGGTTTAAGAATATTATTAACTTGTAACATAACCATAATAATATTTATGATATCATATATGATTCACTTACGACTTTATATTATCCATTCATTTGTCAATTCCATGTTAAAGCAGTGTTTTGGGTAAAATAGATTCATTTATCGTCCGTGTTTTGACTTGTAATTATTAATATGATTACTTAGATCATGATTACTTAATTCCAGAATATAAAACATTATTTATATATAATATATATATATAATATTCATAAATATAATAGATCGATAAATGGAAAGAAATACACCGTTCATGGAGACGGTAGGTCATACGTACGCATGAACGCTGTTTTCATTTCCTTATCGAATTGAATGGAATTAAGTAGATTAAATACATATATATATATATACACATAAATAAAGTAGCATTATTATGTCATATATTTCATGATTACTTATTATATATACTTTATAATCATTCTTGAATTGTTAACATGGAAAATGAATCTCATCACGTCGTGGAGACGGTAATCCGTACGTATGCACGAGCGATGATATCGTTCCCATATTTATTGAATGGAATTTGAGTGGATGATATAATATCATAGAATCATTATTATTTTATAATAATCATATATATTTATTCTTTACACCATTATACCCATCCAAGTAAGGTGGTGGTGGAGAAACTGATTACACCACGGCGTGGAGATGGTATTCCGTACGTACGCACACGCGGTGATTTCGTTTTCCGTAGGATGGATAGATGGTGAAATAGGATTGTTTAATATTTATAATAACATATTTTTATATAATTAATACTTATGTTATTACTTTATAATGAAACAACTAAAAAAGAGGAAGTAGAAGAAGAAATAAATTTGAAAGAATCGGTAACAGATATTACCTCTTCTTCGACACGCCTCTTTGAAACCTCATCGTAGGGCACTAAAATTGGTCCTTAAAGAATACTATAACTTATAGAATATTTCTATAGAAGTTTAGAAGGGAAATGGTCAGGGGTTGGCCGAGCTTGAAGGCTCAATGTTGTGTAAAGATGAGAGGGAGGAGGTTCCCTTTTATAAGGGAGGAGAGGGGAACCTTTGGAATCCTCAAAAACATTAGTTTAATATAAATTTAAACCCCACATGAAAACCTCCAAAAATGACTCAATTAGAATATTATATGCGCTAGGGTTGTAATATCATCAAAAAATCAAATTTAGGCATGTTTTGATCTTATTTTTAACCTTATCATTTTGATTTATCCTTATTTAATCTATTTAATTTTATTTGTGGTAATAAAATTCTAAATTTTAAATGGTTATAAATATTAACTTATGTGTTGCTTATTTTCCATAATTGGATACATTATGAAATTTTAGACTATATAAATTTCAATTTATAATTTTTAAATAATTTTTTTTGATTTTTAAACAATTTAATAATCTGTTATTTTTATAAAATAACAATAGTATCAATTTTGACACTATTCATTTATTTGAATTTAAATAAAATACACACAGAGGATATATTCTAAATAAAACATTTAATAGGTTTCTAACATGTCATATTAATCTATAAAATTAGTGGATAACATTAAATAGTTCATATAATATTTATTTTACTATTTTTAAAACCATTTATTTGATACTTCTCTTAATAAAATAATTTCTACAACATTTTTGTATAATTTTTAAATATATTTATTTGTTTCATAAAAATTAAAACTAAAATACTAGGATGAATATAAATCTTATATATTTCATAATAATACTTTTAGTCAGATTTATATTCTAAAACACCCAAATTTTAAAATGTTTTATTTATTAAATTATGAAGGTGACAACTTTGACATCATTTAAAATAAAATAATATAAGTGTCATAATCACTTTTATAAGACTCCAAACGGTCATATATTATGTAATTGGATGATTATGGTGTATATATACACTACCAATAAGTTTTGGTCAGGTTTGTGAGCCTTTTAATGGGTATTATTATTTCAATAAAAACTATATTACTTATTTTTCACTAAATAATTAATTTCTGCATCATTAATTTATAAGCTATTAAGGTAATTAAATATCTTTTAAAAATTATAAATAAATTACCATGATAAATAAAAACATTTTATCTTTCAAATGATTATTTATAACCGAACTTATATTCTGTATAATGTTATATTAAAAATACTTTAATTATTAAAGTTGAGTGAGACATATTTCACTTTCCTTTAAATAAAACAAACTAAAGGTCTTAATCACCTCCAAGTGGGTTATAATGGATTCCATTTAGACTGAGATATTACTTAGGACGAAATATAATCATCCAATTATATTAAGACAAGTGTTAGGGTAATTTTATAATATTATATTTACCCTTAATTACTAGATTTACCTTTTAGTATGGTAAATAAAATTTACCGTAGTTACTATTCATAATGCCAAAAAATAAAAAGTAGCATATTAACATAATTTGGACCCACTGATTCAAAATATGAAATCCATTTTTCTAAATTCAATACAAAAAAGTTTCAGAAATTAATTTAAAATTAATCCAATTGTTAAGAAAACTAGTTTTAAAAGTTAAAACATTGCAAAAATTGAAATGATTTTACCTATGAATTCGATGTAAAATCAATGATAATGAAATAAATTATATTAAATGGTAAAAATATATTCTATTTATACTTTAAAACAACTAAATATTATAATATAGCCATATAAATTATTACGATGAAAAAAGTTGTTTTTATTTAAAATATAGCGTGTTTTTACTATTCATTAAAATATGAAAGTTATCAGAATAATTTGAAAAATTTATCCAAAGTAAATTTTTATATGCTGATTCGAAAATATAATTTTATTTTGTCAAATTAAACTTATAAACCTGTCAAAAACTATATTTAAAGTGGGTGCGCCATCAAAAGGTGGCAAAACTGCATTTTTTGAGAAATACTTATTTTACCCGAAAAATTTATTTTTTTCACATAACATGTTTTAGAAAATGAGTAAGATGAATAATAATGTTATAAAATTCAAAATTTAGTTAATAATATTCATAATGGATAGTTCATAATAATATTATAACCATATATCGTTGTTTAGTGAAACCCAATATTGCGTACAACACACACTATCGAGGAAGGTCGCGATTGCGTGTAATGCAAGGCAAGTCAGGATTGTGTGTAGTGAAAGACTCCTTTATTGTTGCATATAACAGAATCCAACAATATTTCATTGATACATTGAATATATATATATATCTACACTCAATGCTGCGTAGAATAACTACTATCAAACGAACTGAAAATTGTGTGTAACACAATCCAAGAATAGTGTTGTGTATACTGAAAGCTAATACGGTGTTGCATATAGCGCAATATAATCTTGGTGTAGCGTACAACATAAGATATGAAAAAAATTAAAAATAATATATCTCATAAAATCTTAGGTTGTTAAATTCTACCCCCCTTAAAATGAATTTCTCCCTCGAAATTCGTCGGGGTTATAAATGGTTTATTACATGAGAGTTTCTTTCATAGAAACCCACATCGTAAAAAGGAATACCAAAACTTATCTTTAAAAACTAAAGTATCAAATATAACAGTTACCCAAATTAACTAATCACTGAGTTTCCACATAGGAGAACATAGGTGAAAATATGGATATGGAAGAGAAATCTAACCATCAAATTCTGATGGAGAGTGGAAGAGAACATGGCTATGAAAAAGCCAACAATCACAAAGCCATAAATTTGTGATGATCTAAGGTACCAAATGATTCATCAGATATAAGAGCACTAGGACAACATTTTTGGTTTTCAATATCATTTCCCTAAAGTTGAAAATTTTGAATTAGAAGAAATACTTACTTTATTTTGGTACAATCTCGCTATTGTTTGTGCCTTGAACAATTTTCACTTCATCTCTTAAAGAAATGAAGTTGAATTTGTCTTCTGTGAAGTGTTAGCAGATCATGCGATAGAATTAATGGTCATTCCATCTATCTCAAACAGAAGATTAACTAAACTTATATACATAAGTGAATATATGGTGAGATTAATCGTATATGGTTCCTAAAATGGACTTATAATTCATCTATAACACCTCTTAATAAATTAAACCTAATTTATACTAACCAGGGACATCCGGTAGGCCAGTGGTAGGTGATAAATGCCTGTCACACTTCGGTTGTGGGTTCGATTCCCGCAACCTTGTCTGACGCGACGGGTTGTCGCCTGTCCTGCAGGTTGTCCTTTTTCTAAAACTATACTATTATAACATAACAAAAAGTTATAGCCTTAAACAATACTATCTTATGTCTAAATTAATCGATTTCAATCATTTGGTTTATTCAAAATACTTCTGTCCAAACTCATAGTATAAATAAAACGATTACTAGAATGGTCATATAACAGGCATGTGAATACCATCATTTATCCTTTATATATCATAAGATATATCTTGTTGGTCACATTCCAAACATGTGAATACCTTAATCATGTATTCTATTGAAAAATGAATACTCACTGAACCTTAGTGAAAACATGAATGCTACCAAAAATTCCAAAAATTCTATATACTCAAACCATGATATCACTTTGTCCTTATATCAATAATGAGCTCATGAATACTACCAAATATATTACTTTCTCCTTATCCCTTCATTATGCGCGTATCATCTTCTTTCCAAAAATATTTCAAACAATTTTCATGGTTACCTGTACCATATAATTATTGAAAACCAGAATTAACTAATACATAGATATTCCAATATTTCATGAAATTACCTCAACAACATTATTATTGAATACCAATACATAAACACTTCAATCCATCCTCTTAAATGATTGTCATGGAATACATCCTTACTTGATTTAGAAGTAACCTCTTAGGTCCGAGCACTGAGTTGGGTAATGACCGTGTTCTCCACAAATAAGACACTGAACTCCATGAGATTCTGTCACTATGTGACCCTTTTCCCCACACAGATAACATTTTCCCCTCCATTTGAGGTATTCCTCAAGGTTCTTCTTCCCTTATTTATAAATATCAATCTTCTTTTCATTATGCTCCTCACCATGCGAACATGCATAAAATTCCATCTTCCTCTTATTTGATGACTTTGGAATACAACTAAAGTTCACCTTGTTAATCATATATCAAGATTACTGATTCGACATAATCACAATATCTTTCTCTATAGGCATTGCACAATTTCGTTTCTCATGGTCACCAATTTGTCCATCAGATTCAATGTTAACACAATTCCTTCTGGGTCCCTCCATTGACTAAAACCAAAAACCAATGTGTAAGAAAAATTTAAAATAACGAGGAACCACATAATCATAAAAAGTCACTTATGGGATGTCTAAATTATCACACATTCTTTAATCCATGACACCTTATGTTAACCCTAGGTTATTCATGATCGTCAACATAATTCTAGTACTGTAACCTATAGTTATACTAAACCTTAGTGACATCCCTAGACATACCTTAGAAATATATCTAGGAATATCACTAAAGTTTTCGCATCCTTGTTTCCAAATGTTAACTAAACCATTCTTCTGATACCAACTGTAGAGACCCAAATCTTGACGTAAATGGACATTACATTTCTTTTTTCGGAATACTTAATACATAAAAAAAACAGACACCAAAGGACCGTAATAGTTTATTGTCTTTGGAAACTCGGAATATAATCTTCTAATCTTGGTGAAAGATCTTAAATATCTTCCATAAAGATCTTCCCTTTTTTTCTTACCGAAAACCTTCTTTTATATCCTGGGGAAAAGAAAACATATAAAAGGTGATCTCAAATGCTCAGTAAGGGTAGGCATGGATAAAATAAGACAAACCATATACATTTGAACATCAAAACATGAACATAATGTTTTAACATAAAAATCTTGAGCAATGACATAAAACATGGAAGTACGTAAGGCATAGATCATAATGGATCATCAATCATGATAAAATAGCATGAGAATAAAGCATGTAATTGTGGAAACCATTAAGAACATGTTGTGATTTCCATAGTAGCCAAGGCATTGCTACCAAGATCATCTTAGTGGTCAAAGTCCCTTTCTGAATCGAGTTCACTCCTCGTTCCCGTCCTGTATCACTGAACCAAATTAACTTACCTTTCCAGCCATGTCTATCTCATGAGATATAAATATTTACCCAATGCATTGGAGGGAGATATAGGTCCCACCCATATCATAATGAAATCATTCTTACTTGTGCCACAAAATATACATAAATCATTCATCACAACGCAAAGAATAAAATGAGTTTTATAAAAATCATCCCATCATCACATAATCCATATAAAATAAATGGATATCATTTCATCATAAGCAAACTAAAACCATGTAAGTCATAGATACATTATACTTGAAACATACACATATGAAATAATGTCATCTTAGATGGAAATTGGTTTTGATAAAACACTTGAAATGAATTCTTGAAGAAAATATCATTTCTTTTCAAAATCATTTTCTTTTCACAAAATGCCATGTAATTTTAAAAGAAAAGGACTTTTGTTGAAAATAATCATGAATTATTATAAATTAATCTTTATGAAAATTAGGCTTTATGAAACTATAAAAAACCGTTCATGCTGTATAAGTTAAAAAAACATTTTTCTCGTACTTTTTCAAGAAAAGTCAAAAAGTACCTTTTATGGTAAACATAGGAAAGATTCCTTCCATAGAATGTGGTAAAAGTAAAAAAAGGGTAAAAATGAACTTAAACATACATGGAAGAGTAGTAAACATTTTATGAAAACATTTTTAGAAAACATAGACTTGGATGATAAACATAACCCCAGTAAATACTTACATATAAGTAATCTCAGATAAAAAATGAGATTGCAAAATTATCACCTTACCTTATGTCCAATTTCTTCTGTATGTGTCTGAGACTCATGTATATTGGGTTTTAGAATATTATTTACTTGTAACAGAACCATAATAATATTTATTATATCATATATTATTCACTTATGACTTTATATTATCCATTCATTTGTCAATTCCATGTCAAAGCAGCGTTTTGGGTAAAATCGATTCATTTATCGCCCATGTTTTGACTTGTAATTATTAATATGATTACTTAGATCATGATTACTTAATTCCAGAATATAAAACATGATTCATATATAATATATATTCATAATATACATATATATAATAGATCTATAAATGGAAAGAAATACACCATTCATGGAGACGGTAGGTCGTACATATGCATGAACGCTGTTTTCGTTTCCTTATTGAATTGAATGGAATTAAGTAGATGACATGGATATATATATATATATATATATACACAGTAGAATTATTATTTCATATATTTCATGATTACTTATTATATATACTTTATAATCATTTTTGAATTGTTAACATGGAAAATGAATCTCATCGCGTCATGGAGATGGTAATCCGTACGTACGCACGAGCGATGATATCGTTCCCATATTTATTGAATGGAATTTTAGTGGATGATATAATATAATATAATCAGTATGATGTTATAATAATAATATATAGTTATTTTTTACACCATTATACCCATCCAAGTAAGGTGGTTGTGGAAAAACTGATTACACCATGACGTGGAGACGGTATCCCATAAGTACGCATGCACGGTGATTTCATTTTCCATAGGATGGATAGATGGTGAAATAGGGTTGTTGAAAATTTATAATAACATATCAGTATATAATTAATATTTATTTTATTACTTTATCATGAAACAACTAAATAAGAGGAAGTAGAAGAAGAAATAAATTTGAAAGAATCGGTAACGAATATTACCTCTTCTTCGACACGCCTCTTTGAAACCTCCTCTTAGGGCACTAAAATTGGTTTTTTAAGAAGACCAGGACCTCTATAATATTTCTAGGGATGTTTATAAGGAAAATGGGCAATTTTTGGACGAGATTGAAGGCTCAAAGTTGTGTAAATATGAGAGGGAGGAGGTGCCCTTTTATAAGGGAGGAGAGGGGCACCTTTGGAATCCTCAAAAATATTAGTTTAATATAAATTCAAACCCAACATTAAAACCTCCAAAAATGACTCAATTAGAATATTATATGAGATAGGGTTTTAATATCATCAACCAATCAAATTTATACATGTTTTATTCTTATTTTAAACCTTATCATTTTGATTTATCCTTATTTAATCTATTTAATCTTATTTGTGGTAATAAAATTTTAAATTTTAAATGGTTATAAATAATCACTTATGTGTTATTTATTTTCCATAATTGGATACATTATGATATTTTAGACTAAATAAATTTCAATTTATAATTTTTAAATAGTTTTGTGATTTTTAAACAATTTAATAATATGTTATTTTTATAAAATAACAATAGTGTCAATTTTGAAACTATTCATTTATTTGAATTTAAATAAAATCCACACATAGGATATATTCGAACTCAAAAATTTAATAGGTTCATAACATGTCATATTAATCTATAAAATTAGTGGATCACATTAAATAGTTCATATAATATTTATTTTACTATTTGTAAAACCATTTTTTTGATACTTCTCTTAATAAAATAATTTCTACAACATTTTTGTATAATTATTAAATATATTTATTTGTTGCATAAAAATTAAAAATAAAATACTAGGATGCATATAAATCTTATATTTTTCATAATAATACTTTTAGTCGGATTTATATTCTAAAAAACCCAACTTTTAAAATGTTATATTTAGTAAATTATGAATGTGACAACTTTGACATCATTTAAAATAAAATAGTATAAGTGTCATAATCCCTTTTATAAGACTCCAAACGGTCATATATTCGGTAATTGGATTCTTATGGTGTATATATACACTTCCATTAAGTTTTGGTCAGGCTTGTGAGCCTTTTAATGGGTATTATTATTTCAATAAAAACTATATTACTTATTTGTCACTAAATAAATAATTTCTACATCATTAATGTATAAGCTATTAAGGTAACTAAATATCTCTTAAAAATTATACATAAATTACCATGATAAATAAAAACATTTTATATTTCAAATGAATATTTATAACTGAATTTATATTCTGTATATACTTATATTAAAAATACTTTTGTTATTAAAGTTGAGTGAGACATATTTCACTTTCCTTGAAATAAAATGAACTAAAGGTCTTAATCACCTCCAAGTGGGTTCCAATGGATTCCATTTCGACCCAAATATGCCTTAGGACAAAATATAAGCATCCAATTATATTAAGACAAGTGTTAGGGTAATTTTATAATATTATATTTACCTTTAATTACCAGATTTACCTTTTACTATGGTAAATAAAATTTACTGTAGTTACTATTCATAATGCCCAAAAATAAAAAGTAGCATATTAACATAATTTGGACCCAATGATTCCAAATATGGAACCCATTTTTCTAAATTCTATACAAAAAAGATGCAAAAATTAATTTAAGATTAATCCCATTATTAAGAAAACGAGTTTTAAAAGTTAAAACATTGCAAAAGATTAAAAAGATTTTACCTATGAATTCAATGTAAAATAAATACTAATGACATAAATTATATTAAATTGTAAAAGTATATTCTATTGATACTTTAAAACCACTAAATTTTATAATATAACCATATAAATTATTACGATGAAAAAAGTTGTTTCTATTTAAAATATAGCGTGTTTGACTATTCATTAAAATATGAAAGTTATGAGAATAATATGAAAAAGTTATCCAAAGTAAATGGTTATATCCTGATTCCAAAGAAGAATTTTATTTAGTCAAATTGAACTTATAAACCTGTCAAAAAATAGATTTAAAGTGGGTGCACCATCAAAATGCGGTAAAACTGCATTTTTTGAGAAATACTTATTTTACCTGAAAAATTTATTTTGTTTACATAACATGTTTTAGAAAATGAGTAAGATGAATAATAATGTTATAAAATTCAAAATTTAGTTAATAATATTCATAACGGATAGTTCATAATAATATTATAACCATATATCGTTGTTTAGTGAAACCTGGTTTTCCGTACAACACACACTATCGAGGAAGGTCGTGATTACTTGTAATGCAAGGAAAGTCAGGGTTTCATGTAGTGCAAGACTCCTTTGTTGTTGCGTATAATGGAATCCAAACATATTTCATTTATACATTGAATATATATATATACACACACACTCAATGATGCGTAGAATAACTACTATCAAACGAACTTGAAATTGTGTGTAACACAATCCAAGAATAGTGTTGCGTATACTGCAAGCAAATACGGTGTTGCGTATAACGCAATATAATCTTGGTGTAGCATACAACAGAAGATATGAAAAAAATTAAAAATAATATATCTCATAAAATCTCGGGGTGTTACAGGTATCATGGAGTCCAAACCCCAATTTTAGATTAAGAACCAAAAATTTGTCTAAATATTTATACCTAACCATCATGTTTAGAACGCCACTGATAGTGCGTCAATTGGACTCTCCGTAGAGAAGTTATGGAATGTCAAAGTTGAATAATAACATAATATTATTATTATTTCAACTTATTGTTGCATCGATCCACGATCCCGATTATTTAAACTCAAAAACCAAACACAAAGGGTCTGTCTCGATGCAAGGTTCATTTCACCTATGAAGACTCAAGATTTGGGCTCACAATTTTTATTTTCTAGGTGTTTAAAGAATGACAGAGTATTTTTTCCATTCCACCGCTGCCTCACTGGAAACCGCTGATACCGCCACTCGGACCGCTGCCGCCTCTCTGAAAACCACCTCCACCGCCTGACCAGACTGCTGCGCCACCCACCGCACCAATGCTGGAGACTCCTGCCATACTGTAATCCTCTATGTCGTACCTGAAATCACTGCTAGAGCTTCCAGGGACCACCGGGACCACACCAGTGATCCAAAAACATATCTGAAATCTGTTATGAGACCCTCAGGTCCAGATCTACACAGACTTGATGAAAAAATTAAGAAAATATTAAGCATAAAAAGGGTAGTATGGGATCAAATATCAAAAAACATACCTTTTTGTAGAACCAGGATGCTTCCAAGGTAATATATGTGCACTGTTGCTATGGATACTCGAGCTGGGATCAATCGTTGCCAAGATGGAAGCTCAATGACACATTGTTTTCTCGATTTGGACGTTCTTTGGTGAAGAGGAGGGGGAGGAGGAGGACTATGTGGGAATTATTTCATCACGGGGGGGGGGGGGGGGTTGATTGATTTTTAGTTTAATTAATTAATTAAATTATTTAATTAACCCACCATTTAAGGCCCTCGTCCAAAACTCTGGTCGTATACTACATCATGTTGCGCCTAGAGTAAAAGCAGTGTTCTGAACTCAACCAAGGTCTCATAATTTTTATCTGAGACTTTGATCATGATTTATTCAACATGAAGTCCATAAATAAATAAATTTATTTATTTATGAAAACACTCTCGATAACATTTTCCACAACAAGAACGCACCAGCAACACATACACCCTTCCTAGGGTAAACGACATGCTCCGGATGCAACCATGCCCTAATATTTCTAATCTAAGATACCTTTTAAGATATTACTCATTTCCACCATGTGCATAGTATAAAAATAAATAATATTTTAAAAAAAAATTATTCTGGGCACACTCAACCCCAGAATCACACATTGTATTCACGCCTAGCTATAGGATTATTCGTACGAACATTCCAAAGTATGCCAGTGAAAAACCCGAGTCTCTACACCCTTCCCACCAAAAGACATTTTGTCCCAAACAAATTCATAATCATGAAAGAATGAAACTAAACTATGAATTGAGTTTCCCAAACTAGTATGTTCACAAAAAACTAAAAAAAATTCACCATGGGTTCCCATGCTGAAAAGTAGAACACACTGGGGGGGAACCCAGGCCTTTGCAAAAACATACCAACTCACAACAATTCCCTAATTAATATTTTAGAGGAAATAATCTACAACACCTCAACACTATCCACATTAGGTGGTACTGACTCTCCCACATGGTTTTAATCGCATCACAAAAATGTGTCTCCATGGGGAAATGATCCCTCTTCCTCGTGCATTTGAAGCATATCAAACAACACGAACATAGGGTCTTACCAACTCCATGAAGAAACCTTGAAAAAAAATGAAAAGAAAATAGTACTACCTGACATTGTCTATAAAAAGAAATGAATAAGTATAAAAGAAATAGATTGTATCTCTATAAATATGAATATCCTATAGTTCAACAGCCTCTTTGCCATGATGTTGTGCTCGCCCCATCCTCCAACCCCCTGAGCCCAGCCTGGACCACCTTGGGGTAGTGGTGGTGGAAAATCATATATCTTACCACCTATCACTGCAACACCTGCTCCGTCACCACATTTTCCACCTAGTAGACATTCATACCAGAGACACAACCTCTGCAAAGGCGGAATGTCGATCAGCTCCCTCTCAGTAGTACAGAGGGTCAAAAAATATCTTGAAAGATGTCCTCGATTGTCGCATGCTTAACACCACCTCTCCTACAGCTGACCAAAATTGGCATGTGAGCCTTGAGAGCCTCGAACCATAGATCCCCCATCTTGGGGTCACCTCCTAAAATGTCTCACACATCTGGAACCCTAAACATGTTGTTGTTTAGTAGATAACGAACTAGATATCAAGATCTCATCTCCCCTGTTCCTAGCACTGATGGTCGGAGTCTGCTCATCAAGAAATCTCTCCACCACTAAGTCCCACTTTACAATTATATCATTGGCGTGAAGGCACAAGGAAACAAAACCTACCAAGATTTCTCAAAATTGGACCTTCTTGAGGGTCTTAGTATTATAGAACAACTGTTGATCCATACCCAGGGTGTAGTGTGACAGGTTTGTAAACCCCACTGAGTACTACAACATAGTCATGCTCGCCTTAAAAAGCTATAGAAGCTCTAGGATATTACTAACCTCAGCAAAATAAGATAGAACTCTTCTTTTAATAGAAGTTCAAACATGGTATGCATCCACATGTCCTTGTCATTGGACTGCATCACTAGACTCCAATATGTCTCGAATGAACCATGTATAAGGCTCACCGCTAGGACAAACATCTGATATGGAGGTTTCCTCACTAGGAGAAAACCTTGGATGAATTCCTCGAGCCATTAATTAGATACCTAGGGGTCCAGATCACACTGCTACCTTAGAGGTTGATGGCTTTGGAACTCATGTAGTGCACTCATCCTACGCTCATTCTCATCTTACACTGCCAGCACAAACAGCTTCTTAAGAGGTGGTGGCTCAACTGGAAGATCATTTGGAGGTCTAGCCTCAAAACTTCTCCCCTGCTCCAAATCCTCTACTTAGTGCGCATCATCACCACAATCCTAAAACATAACCCTAATTGGATCTCGTCATGGATACATCTTGAAATATGATCAATATACACCATTTTCAAAGAATATATCTAGGTATATGACTCAAGAAAGAATAAGAAAACCCAAAACCTAGTCCAATATGATTCATGTACCATTATATCCTTATGAATAGTTTACTAATTTCCTGTGGAAAAAGGCAGGTTATCACCGTCCTAGGGAATGAAAATGTAATTTGTCGTACCAACACTATAGTCCCTAGCCTGAAAGATGAACTCAAAACATCTTAACACTACCAGTATGCAACCCAAACCAAGCACACAACTAGACCAAATATGCTATGAGATCCCAAAGGTGAAAACTCCTCTGTTATTAACGGGGCTCGATCTGTGACACCCCATGGCCAACTCCAATTGACCAAGGGCTGGTGACTAGCACTGAGTATGCTATCACATGCATGGGAGGTATTAGTATAAGCCACCTGCACACACACATCCACATACACATCAATGAAACAATGTAGAGATATATGAAAACTTTAAAGAAATGCTTACAAGAATTTATCCTAGAACCAGAGTACTATAAAATTACAAAGGGGAAAATATAGGGCCCCACAAAAAAACTGAAAAATAATCCTACCTTCTCATAAGGATGGGATCACTATAAAATGAAACCGCCAAAAATCTCCTCAGCTCAGCCCCCTAAGAAACCCCGGTCAATCCAGCTCACTAATCTCCACCTGCTAATGATCCTCCTAGGAATTTGTCGAAAGGCTTGAGGTCTGCACAAGACACAAAACATGTGTGGGAAATGACCGTGCAAGGGGTCAGTATAAGTATACTTAATAGGCACCCAAAAACCCACATAATAAAAGAAGAATCTGAAAGGCAAAAATCTTCTCATCCTAGCCGATGGGAACCCCAATTAGAGGAAAAATCCATCTCGAGACCATCCTTGGCTAAACACAACTAGTCATCTCAAACAATCGGTTCTATCCATGAATACGTGAAAACAACACAAGGGAAAAAACAAGATGTCAACCAGATATACTCATCTCAGGAAGAAGGAATAAGGAGGTTCTGACCTCATCTCCAACTTCAAATTCTGCTTGAGGATCTAATGAAAACACATAACCAAGAGAACACACTCACTGGATATCGCCAAAAATATTGGCACGCTGACATTCATCGTTTCTTGGTCCTCAGATAGGGGATCCCTCCTAAGATTCAATGGGGGATATTATGTACCCTACTGGAAAATTATAAACCAAAACTCATTAGATATGGGACTGCTCCAACAATCTACTAGGGGATACCACAACCTTAACAAATATCCAATAATCTCTCAGAGAGATGATCACACCCATGATCCTCTAGGTGATACCAAAACCCAATATGACTTCCTGAAGATCACATCACTCAGATAGAGGATCGTTGCCCATGGAATGTTGGTCACGACGATATCACAAACTCCACCTGTGATAACTCCTTCAGTAGGGTATCGTACACCCAACACTACCATAAACCCTACATAAGGGGATCTTATACTTGATGACTCATCAACTCTATTGAAATTACCTTCTACATTGGTAATTGTGTACCAAATGATACCAAAAAACCTATTGGGTTATCCATCTAGATATGGGATTTTCTCTCAAGTACGATTGGTCACGATGATTATGAGAACCCAAACTACAGTAAACGATATGCTAGAGTATCCTACCGTCGCCACTCCAGAGGGATACCACAACTCCATCCATCTCATCGTAAAAATGGGATTACAATCCCATACTAGGGTTGCAATGACACTTTAACCCACATAGAAATATACCAAGGGAGTCCACTCAACCATGGTTGGTCCAAACGTCACTATCCCAAGCGGCCCACAACATCTCCTCACCCCGCACCTCCTAGTCCCAAAATGTGTCCACCATCGCGATCTACACTGAAATACATGTAGGATATGCCATTTTCTATCCTGAAATAGACAATTCGAAATAATGGAACTATTCACCATAGTAAGCCCAAAGGGTCACATGAGACCTGTGCCTCAATCTTGGAACTCATCCAATGGATCAAGCTATTGTGATCCTCATGAAAAAACACACAATATCATCTACTCATTTTTACAAAAAGAACACCTGGTGAAAAAGGCATGTTTCACCACAAAATGAATAGAATGGGGTCACATAGGTTCCACACCTCGATTGTGTATTAATAACCTAACATTTTTCTAAAAACTTCTATTTTCCCATCAGGGTCAAAACTCTACTGACAGCGCGTCAACAATCCTTTTCATTTTTATTACCAAAACATCCTATAAGGGTCTGTCTTGAAGAAATGAAAACATCACCATTAAAAGATCATAATTTGGACTACCAATTATCATTTTATGGAGTTTTAATTAACCCCTGTAAAATTATGGACAGACTAGAATTGTGTTTTAGAAAAACTGTCACCACCACCTCACTAGAAACAGTCGCCACCACCTGACCAAACCTATATGACGTCTTCCAGACCACCAATAGAGCCACCTTATTCACTGGAAACCACACCTCCATGCTGGAAAATGCTACCGAAGCATCTACCGACCACCGAGAGCACCCCTGTGCTCTGAAAATATATATGAAACCTATCCTGAAACCCTCGAGACCAAATGTTCACATAATGGATGAAAAAAATGAAGAAAATAGATGTATAAAAAGGGGTTTATGGGATCAAATCTCAAACCTCTTACCTTTTGGCGGAATTTCGATGCTTCGATTTCTAGATCTGTGCTATGCTGATATCGATACTCGATACCAGAACAATCGTAGCCACGATGAGAGCTCAAAGACACTTCATTTGCTCGATTAGGCCATTCGTCGATGAAGAGGAAGAGGAGGTGTATTATGATTCAGGTGGTCATTCATAAAGTGGGTATTGATTGATTTTATGTTTAATTAATTAATTTATTAATTAATTATACCGCCACTTAACACCCCCAACCAAAACTCCCTATGTAGAAAACATCATGTTGCGCCTTGAGTAAACACTAAGTTCTGAACTCAAATAAGGTATTAGAATTTTAATTAGATACTCTATTTAGGATTCACTCAAAATAATGCCCAAAAATTTATTTATTTATTTATTTATAGAAATTCCCTCGAAAAATATTCCCATAGTAGGCCTGTTCCCACAGAACTTACACCCGCATACGATTAATGACATGCTCTGGAAGCAACCATACCCTTATATTTCTAATCCGAGCTACCATTTTAGAGATAATTTATTTCTTACACTTTAATAATTCAAAAATAATTAAACATTATTATAAAATTTATTTCAGGCACACCGGGCCTCATAATTTCATGTCGTTTTTGCACCTAGATATCAAATTATTTGTAGGAATATTACAATGTCTGAGATGGAAAACCCCGAGTTTTTACATGATATTGTAATTAAAAGAGAATAAATATGTTTTAAGTAAATATAAAAAATTTATATCAATAACTATTTCTAGTTGTGAGAGTTAATTATGGAAAATGAATTGCGGTGGTTCGTGAGGTAGTTGATCTCCATACACACGATAAAGGATTTAATTTCCTATTTGATGGAGCACAATATTTATGTAGGTCATTCATATAACATAATATAATAAAACATATATAAAATTCATATATTTTTATATCGTCATAGTTTAATATTATTTTAATGATTTGGAAGATGAAATAAAATTAAAATTCTCTATTTTGAATGATACATCCTCTACGAAAGACCTCGATATATGTGAACAAAAAATATTATTAGGAGGGTTTCCAAATCAATTTATGGACAGTAAGATACAAGGATGTATTAAAGGGACTATTTTTATGGCTTTTATCTAATCCAAAAATATTTTTAATAGGTAAGAGTTTATCAATGTGGTTTCCCTTTTATATGTGTACGATGGGATGCACATGGAATGTTTTATAAGAAAATGGTATACAAACATTTTAAACATGCCAAAAGGCTCCAAAATGGATCAGTATGTTACCTAATATGATAATAGATTAAATATGTAAATAAAATATCAATTGGAAAAGTTTCAATGTAATTTTAACACTTATATTTTCAGATTAACCCCCTGTAGACTAATTATAACCATAAACACAATAATTAATGCATACTTTGTTTAATCCTCATCATGACCAACAAATAATTTTTAAATGATATATAATAATAATAATTTTGATACCGAATATTGGAAGTATATTATTAAATTAAATTTAAATAAGTGGTTGAATTTAATTTAAAATTAATCCCACAAACATTAAGAAAGTGTATATTTTCAATGAAAATGTTTTCTTATGTATAATAATTTTTAATATCAAAATTCAATATAAAATTGATTCAAATAAAGTAAGTGTAATTATGAAATATATAATTTAACTAATAGTTATTTTATATGAATATTAAAATAAAATTTATCCTGAAAATAATTTAAACAAAAAGGAAGTTTTTAAATAAAATTAGTATATTTGACAATTCATAGAAAAAGTAATTATTGTAAGAAATTATCAAAAAATTAATCATTGATTATATTACCAAGAAGATTTTAAAAATTATTTTTTCATATAAATTTTAACAAACTTTTAAATTTTATTTTTATTAATTTTTGACAAAATTCATGGAAATATTTATTATTAAAAGAAATATATTTGAAAAATGTATATAGACAATAAAAAATTTAATGAAATATATACTAACCAGTTTTCATTATCTAAAATCATTAAAAGTAATTTTAAAAAGTATATTTTTAATATTCATACTTCCAAGTATAACATCTAGTTTATAGGTTTCATGTTTTAAATAATAATACTAATAATGAATTATTGTTCATTAGAACATGGGGTTGTGTGTGACAAAAGATTTTGTTGAAATTAAATTTATTTTAGAAAAGATATTTAATGAAATATCGGGTTATTATAGTGTTAATTATTAAATGAATAATATAATTGGTATATAAAATACATTTAATTATTAGAAAATATCAGTGGATAATGAAGAAATATCCCAAAGTGTATGGTCAAGAGTGAATCCCCATCTGTATGGCATAAGGATTGATTTAAGGATGACTATTTGATGTATAATTAATAATAATGTAATCACCAACTAGGAAAATAAAAAATTTATATAAATATAAATTAAAATAAATACATTTATGAGTAAATAAAAGTCGATGCTGAAGAAGAAACCCATAGAGGATACCTGAGAGAGATAGAAACATTACCTTAGGTCTCATATTGTTTCATCACACTAAAACATCTTATATTAGAGATTAAGAATAATAAAAATTTATATATATATATGTCAAATTAATTTTTTATTATTTATTGTATATAATTATTATAACTTATTTATTTAATATTAAATAGAGTTACAATAGTTCGATACATGATTTATTGAATTATCTTATTTTAATTCAATTTAATATAAATGATTTATTTTTTTGTATCAATTAGAGAAATTATTTATAGAATTAAAAAATTCATATAATTATATATTTTTCATTATATAAAAGTTAATATCACCATCCATGATGGTAGTCATGAGTGAGGAAATAACAACTCCCTCAGTAGTGATAACCCGACAATTAACAAAATAGTATCATGTGAGTGCGACAGAGATAATACATATACATTATAATTAGTTTATAATTACTATAATGTACATTAATAGTGAATAAATAATTATAATATATTTATTTAACCTATTCCTACTAACCATATTAATATGGAGGTGATGTAGGGATACATGATAAATAATTCTAATTTTTTATCTGTCTATATATTATAAACATATTAAAAAGTCAACTCCAATAAATAAATTCTCAAAAAAAAGATAATGGGAAACTAATTGTGATTTTTACATGGTTTTCCAATAAAAGGATGTGTCCAATGAGAAAAGATCAACAATGTTTTGATATTCCAAGAAAGCCCTACTTCACAAGCATGTGATTACAAATTTTGGAAGAGGTCACTACTCAAAAAAGGTTTATTATCTCATAATCTTTTTCAAAAATTATTTTAAGAGGGATAAATATAGAATTGACACACAATTCAGTATTATAATATTTAAAGTGACACATCCAACCCAAAAAACAAGTGTGTTATCAAAAATAATTGAATAATAAAATCTCAAATCATTAATTTTTTCCAATACCCAATCATACATCAATATTTTTATTCATTGTTATTCTTTAAGACACACTTCAAATCACCATATTGGATATTCAATAATATTTATCTTTTAACCCACTCATACTATAGATATTCAATTCATTATCTCATTTATCTATATGTTCTCTACTTCATTTCATGTACAACCCCATTTTTACTATTTAATAAAATTTTAGTTTAAAATTCAAATTTATAACATAAAAATAAATTAAACTAAAAATATATCCCTATTATTATTTTCAAAAATAACTAAACTATTTAATTTCATATGGGAGGTTACAAGTTCTATAAATATGTGAGAACCCATCATAATATTGAAATATAATCATCATAGATTTAATTCACTAAAACGCTATAATTAATTAAATACATTATTATTTTTGGTTTGACATGTTATCTTGTCTATAACTTCTCTCCACAACAAAATATGTCATATTCCAACCAATATATTTTGGTATAAATCACAACAACTCTAGAAACACTAAAATATTCCTAGATTCTTACTTTCTTTAACCCGTTGTTTCAAAAAATTAAATCACTATAGATATACTTAACGAGAAATCACATAAATTATTTGCTATGTATTAATAGATTAATGGTGGAGTGCATCAGTTGAAATATTTTTTATTATTAAAAAAATTCTATTTGTGACATGACCTATAATATCATGGAAAAATATAGTTATATCAAAATATGATTATGTAACATATCATATTTATTTCATAAAATAAAATACATATTTAAAAATATCTTAATAGATACCACTCATTGAGTTGTTCTTGTGGTCATTATATATATTAAAGTTATATAATAAAGATTTACTAAAGGTCCATCTTTTTCATAACACATTCCATTGATATAACATTATAAAATACTCTTATTATGATTTATCCTAAAATGATTTTATGACTATAATTTTCCATAAAATGAACTCCCAACCACATTGTATTCCATATGATTAAAGAATAACCTAGGTCAATTCCACAGTTTTCATAAAAATCCTCCACTAATCTTCTGTATCCATCATAGAAAATGAATACTTCTGAACAACAATAGTACTTCATATTGACCATATTCTTGATAAGAAACCAAATAATAACATCCTTTTTTTATAATAATTTTATAATATAGATTTTATTATCATAATATATGGTAATCAATGCCACATTCTGAACAAAAACTCAACCATATAATCCCAATGAAATTGATAAATAGGATCCCCCTAAAACAATAATATCATTTTCATGATTTTAGCCATAGGTAATTTTTGTTATTTAGTTATTCATTTCTACCACTTTATATTAAAATTAAAACGGCTCTTATTTTCATAATTCGAATATCTATAAGAACTAACAACCATAAATTTATAAAAAAATAAAAAATAGTACAGAACTAATATATAGGACTAATCATGAAAATCATTATTATAATAATGCTGATAAATAACTAAATAGTAGTTTTTTACAAATATTTCCTTCTGATCAGATCATGTTTTGGGAAACACCCTAAGCATAGTTTTTCAACATTTCATTATTATAATAATAAAAAATAGAAATATATATATAATCAATAATAAGATATAATTTAATGTTTAATGGGTAGAGGAATAGCTAGAACCCATTATATTAGTAATATGGTTTGAACTCTAAGGATTACCCTAGGCCTCATTAATTCATGAGATACTAAATTATTTGTGAAGATAAATTAAACTTGTTGTAGTGTTTCATAAAATCTCATTTTGATGACATATTTTTAATCAAAATTCTGATTTGTGGAATAAAATATGATCTTTATATTCATTATGTGAGGGAATTAAAAATAATTCTTTTAATGATCAAGGTAATATTATTGTAAAATTAAATTATCATAGTCTAGTATACAACATCACTAGTATATCATAACAATTTATTTATTAAAATAAGATATGTACATAAATTTTTGAGTTATATATATGTTTCCTCTAATTTCCTTAATTAAATAGAATCTTGTTTCATAGATACAAAATCTATAAAGTTTTATACATCACAAAAATATATTCAACTTCTAGATTTTTATCATTAATTTCATGTGTCCAATCATCATATTAGTATGACGATAAATCCATTTTTATTATGTCATCAATACAGAACAAAAATTTAATGTTCCTGGACCATATCTCAATATCCTTATCATTGCATGATGAAATTATATCATCAAATAAACATAAAAATGCGTAGTTAAACATTTAAAATAAAATATATCTTTCCTGGTAGTAGTAAGATAGATAAAACACCCAATGAATACTTTGTAAAAATATTGTGCGTACTCCCTCTATTTTTTCATGATTTAAAAAATCTATTTCCAACTACTTTTATATCAAAAACTGGCTTAAACTCATCAATTATGAATATCATTAAAAATTATTTTTATTAGTTAACTTATGATATAATTTTCTTCAATTCATATTTATGAACTGACGGCTCCAAAAAATATTTCAACAATAAGATAATTTACATTTAAAATTTATAACTCATCAATTATGAAATAATTTCATTATATTTTTTCTTTCTTTAGAGAATATGATATCATCTATATAGACCAGTATAATGAATTTATCATCTGAAAATTTATTCACATATAGTCAGTGATTCAATCCTCATCACATTAACTCCATTTCCCTTATGAATATATCAATATATGGGGGGTGATTTTTAGCCTTATGAGGAATTATTTTACCTCTAGAAATTATTATCATCATTCCTAAGAACAAATCATAGCAGCTTGTTTTTATACAATTA
This sequence comes from Viscum album, assembly GCA_963277665.1. Classification (NCBI taxonomy): domain Eukaryota; kingdom Viridiplantae; phylum Streptophyta; class Magnoliopsida; order Santalales; family Viscaceae; genus Viscum; species Viscum album. The sequence continues at coordinate 294,417,591 of OY728132.1, read as the reverse complement.
TTAATTTTAGAATCCATTTTTTTTATTTCTCACCCTTTTGAAACATTGTGAAAATATTCTAGATATCCACTACTAAAAAGATTCTAATATATTCCATTATCTCCACTAGTGTGAATGTTTTGTCAACCTTTTCACCTTTAATATAAGATTATCCCATATCAGTCATCATTGTCTTGTTTAAAATAACATTTACATTTTAACCCATCTTTTTAATGAAGACCTATGTTATACTAATAAAATTATTATATTTAAGTCTATAAATATGCTTCCAAATATGAATTCTATTAACATGACCCAATTCATCATTCATAACATTAACCCATGCTTCCTCCTATTTCTTTTTCAAATGATTCTCATTCAATATTAGATAATAGATTCATTTTCTTTACTCTTTTCATCGTTAAATTCTAATTTGTAGTATATTTATTTGTAATGATCATATATTTAAAAACAAAAAGTCCTTTTCTTCCTTGAATAAGGAATATTTTTACTCTCTTATTTAATTTTTTTATCAATAGACTCAATCAAATATCTATCCTTAACTTGTAAATTTTGAGTGTCTCCCAAATATATATTTATTTCTTCACCATTAGAAAATAATTTCTCAGATGTAATTAATATAGAATCTATTTTTAATTATTCTCATCCACAATTACATCACCATTATAAAAAATATCATTGTGACTTGTAATGATTCATTTACAATACATACACTTTGTTTAGTGGATGACAAATCCACCTTGTTTAATTACATCTATATGTTTTTTTGAGATTTACTACAACATTACAAATGAAATAATTTTTTTTAAATACCATAAGATGTATCGAGGAGGGTTTCCTTTTGTGAAATATAATTCATAGTTTTTTCTCTTCTCCCAAAAAATGATCCACTATATTATAAGTATAAAAATCCACTTATCCCACTTCATTCTAGTAGTGAAATGAGATTCCACTATTCAATGACAATGTGTTTTCTATATTGTAGACCATGCGGTTTCTCATTTTCGAAATCCCATTTTGAGAATGGTTTATTACTATATATAAATAATTTTTAATTCCATATTTTCCTTGGTAATATTAAAACATATAGATTATATACTGTATTCAATTGTGTAGTCTCGGAATTATTAATATTCTTTTATTTTTATATTATGCTCTTATCAAGATAATTTCTAACAAATATAAAACATATTTTTTAATAGATGTATGTGGACCACCCCATGCTACGATAGCCATCAAAAAATTGGATTAAATATCATTCCCTATATTTTTCATCATCACTTAATAGACCAAAAACATCCTTTTGAAATAATTCAACAATACCAATGCTCTATTGTTCATTGAAGGATATAGAATTCGAACAATCATTATTCTTACACAATCCACAAAAATAATTTCCAGATATCATTTCATATAAGGAATATATATTATGATCCAAATTTTTATAGGTTCAACAAATATTATTGATAAACAAAGACTAATAATTTCCTCATAAATCTATATTATTCTTCCATTATAAATACCTTTTTACATACTATTAATAAAAAATATATATTTCCATTAGTTATAAAACCAATCATTTAATAATTACATCGATTAACGTTAGGGATACAAATTTTTTCATATAATTTAGTTCCAGAATTGTTCCGCATAGTAATTATATTCCCATGAAATAATGATGTCATCCTTCAACATAATGAATATATTTATTTTATTGGTAATCACCAATGAGCTGAGTCATTCTAGTTCCATTTATCTTCATGGATCATGAATTTAAAATCAATAAAATTACATCAATATGATATTATATATTCATTAAAATCTCCAAATTTTACATCACTTGATTCTAGCACCCACAATTTAGAATAAATTTTTTACTATTGTTTTTATAAATTTAATCAAATTTGAGAGAAATTTTCTTTCCCATTTTCATTCATTCCATCTAGGAAATTTTTGATTGAATATAGATTTTTTTGTTCACTTCACACTGTTTATATCCCAATAAATTTAATATAATCTAACATCATTAATAGGGTAAATATAATTTTATAATTTTATTTTTCTACACTACATTTAATCCTTTATTCTCTTCATTGATATAATGAGATTCTTGAACTTTTCCTATAGTTTACTTTTTTTGTCCAAAACTTGAAAAATTATAATAATAAATATATAAAATGGTATTGTATCCACATGATGATTATTCTCCCACACATTTATATTTTCTTCCAATAGATTCACTTCATAGTTAACTTCTATATGTTTTACAAGGTGACACTTTGTAGATTATAAATCCGTAAAAATTTATACATCTTGAGTTCAATAGATCTATTAATATTTTAAACCCACACATATCCATATATTTTGAATTTGTGGGTATTTTATTTCTTCATCATGGTCATGAAATTTATCACTCACACTATATCTCACCGCACATCAAATTCATAGTCTCTTCCTTCAGTTATTTATCATTATAGACCATCCCAGGTTTGCCCATAAAATTTTATGATCGATCACTGATAATTTATTCATTGTTTTTATTACCATTTATATCATTTTAATTAAAAAAATGAGATGATTTAAAATTGGTTTTCCCACAAAACAAATATTGTGATATCTAGTTCGATAGACACTATTAAGGGAAGAATTCTCCTTTAAAATCATCAATATTTTTTTTTCAGGTTAAAGAATCTTATTATTATGAAATCAATGACCTCATTTTATATAAGTATATAGAGACCCATTATATGTCCCTTAGATCCACATCCAATTCTCGAATGAACATTACTCGAAGGCCCATTGAAGCATCATGCCAACATAATCCTACCAGCATTAGAACATGTCTTTATAATCCATCTATAATAGTCGACATCATAAATGATCCAAGGGGTTTTATAGTAATAGAACCATGGTCCTTTGGTTGAATTATTATAGGGGTGTCTAATAAAAAACTACCCTAACTATTCATATATATTCTTGAATTTATCATTCATAAATACATAATGATCATCAATGATCATAAAATATTCATCATCATTTAACTATAAATTCAAATATTCTTCACAATTCACAATATGTTTCTTATGTTAATTTTATATATTCTCAATATGATCCAAATTATCTTCATTTGGTTAAATGAAATTTTATGTCACTTTTATGAAACTACTTTTTTTCTTTTCTACTTTATTTATTATTTTTCTTCCTCATTTGATCCTCCCAATTAATTCTGGAGATAAAAACCCCTATTAATTATCTTTTTATTATTCCACATTATCACATTATTTTTGAACTAATTCCATCATAGAATATATCACATCAATGATAATATATGTTATATTGACTTATATATTTCATTTAATATAATCTTCTACCTTGTTAGAAAGAGTTTTTCATTAAATCTTGTTTCTAATTGAACACTCGTAATTGAAATACAATCTCGGGGATTCTTTTATTCTATCTTGGAAAAAAAATTTAATAACCATCATATTAATCATATCTAATTGGATATATATATATGTGATGAATTAAAAATTACAATAATGTTAAAAATTTTGAGGTAAATTTCCCTCAAATATACCATTTCCATAATTAAAAATTGTTTCTATACGTTATAAGGATTCATCACATATATAGTATTAATTTTTAGATTCCTAAAATTCTATATTCTCAATATAATTGATTGGAATATTTGTATATAAATGTTTTAAATATCTCTCCAATTTCAAATGTATCTCATATAAAACATGTATGTTTTTAAGTCCTCAAGAGACAACTCACCCATATTTATCTCATAAAGACTTGATGACATTGGGTTATACATTGGAGGTAATATTTAGAAAGAAATTAATATGTAATAATATTTTATTTTCATACCATGACTAGGAATTTCATGGAAAAAATTACTAAATATGATTGAATAAAACATCTATATTTTCTCTATAAATCGTCTTAAAAATGTCATATGTATTCTGTAAAACATTTTTCATCACATCAATATATTTTTTCCCCTATTAAAATAATATAATGTTTGTCCTAAATGCCATTTAACATAAAAATTTCCATCAAAATAATATAAGTATAATTTTATATCACTGTAGAAATAAAATTTTGAGCCTTAGAATCATCATGTAGTAAACATTTATCAGATTCCCTCAGTGATTTTATTCTGATAACACATATGTGTAAACTATGTATAGCTGCAAAATATATATCCAACCAAATATATCCTAGATGAAATATCATCATATTATTAAATATTATAAAATATATTCGAGCTAGAAATTGCAGTACTTCAATTTTCATAATATTATTCTTAATATCAACTTTCTTTTAATAGAATAAATAGATTACTTATGTCTCAAATACCACATATTGTAACATGGTCCTGCATATACCCTATGGGGTGGATGGTGAATATGTGTTTATAGAATAATAATTGTTTTATTATTAATATTTAGATATTTAATTCATGATTTTATATATACCTTCAATATTTATTTCAATCGAAACCAAATCAGAAATCATAAAGACCCCAATCACAAGTTGTTTATATTTTTCACAAGTAATAGGACACGTCTAATGATAATATATTAATGATGTTTTAATATTAAAATAAATCTCTACTACACTAGTATATGATTACAAATTTACAAATAGATCATGGTATAACCATGGTCTAGGGTCTATCCCCCTCTTCCTTACATAGATTTCAAGATGTAAACAACTCTAATGAACAAAAAGGTTGATATTAGAAGATTTCAAATGAGGTTTAAATATAAAACAATAGTATTATTATCTACAATGACCAAATAATAAATTTAATGATATTTAATGTTATAAAGTGTTCACATGCATTTCTACCTTGATCATCAATGTAATTTAGTATAAAAAATTTTGAATAAAAAATAAATGTAATAGTTTTTTACATCAGGTCAAATATTACTCTAGATGTTTAATTTTTCTTCCTTATTCTGTGTGTGTTCTCTACCTGATATCTTCTTAATCCCCAATTATTATTCTCTAGTAAAATTTTAATTTTAATTTAAAATTTCAAACATTAAAATATGTTCTACATCCAAATCATCCCCAATAATAAATTTTAGAAATTCCCCTCCAATGAAATTTTAATTAAAGGTTACTACCTATTGATGTGACAACTAAACCTTTATAATATTTCAATAAAATCACCTTAGTTAAAGCTTTGTATAAACCTATGATCATATTGATTAGAGATGCCTCATGGTGTGATGGTTTATTTTTTATGAATCTTCACTCAATTTTTATGTTGGTCTTGATATGACCATTTCATTTCTGTAACAAAAAATTTATCTCCAGAAACAATAAAATCTGACTATATTACTAAATATAATGGAATGTTTCTTCATTATGTTAGTATATTCTTTTCATATTCATCGAAAAATATCCACAATTATTTCAAAGAGTGAAAACAACATCATAGAGTTATGCTTCAATGAACATAAACTCTATTATCTACATATTTTCAATTCACAGAATAACATATTGTTTACTAGTCAAAACCAAAGTATACAAAATATTACAATGGAAACCATCATACATGACTCAACAAAAATAATTTTTTTCACGAAATATCATATGAGATTCCAAATATTGTGTCATTAATATTGTCTTGGTGCGTATGATTTATACATAGCCATGGTTTCATAATGGTCATAAATACAAAAACACATACCATTAAAATGTAGTTTTTAATGATTCTTATGAAGATGAAAGTTAAAAGAAATATTAGAAATTTTCCAATTTCCCCATCTTCATCATCTACTCGTTGTATGATCCTTATAGTCACCACACGACTCATTTAATGTCCATATTTTCTGAAAACATCCCCCAATGATCATACAATTCCTTTATGGTTCATTAATTCTTCCAAATATCATTAATAAATTAATTTAACCAAAATATCTACAATAAATCAAAACAAAAATACATTTACTTATAAAATATTTATTTAACATCTATAATAATAATGAAAAAAATAAATGATAATGTCCTCATTTGAAGTAGTATAACCATTATTTATATTTTATAAAAAAATGATAGATAATAAATATATTTGTGTATTTTCCTTTCATTAATAGTTTATTATAATATCATCTAACATTCATATCTAATTCTTATTAATTAGTTTTATATTAAAACAATTTAAATACTATAGTTTAATAATGGGAGGAAAAAATGAAGTGGTATGTAGAGCTACCACTTCTTGGATACATAATCCCTTGTTAATAGAATATCATCATGATGGATTCTAGTTGGAAAAAGCCAAAAAATATCTAAGGATACTATAATAATCAAAAGAGATGAGCATTATATATATATTGTGAAATAGAAGTTGTATAAGAAATAGTTTTCCATGTGGGTTTGAGGGGGTATATATACTTTTAGGGGAGGGTATTTTAAGATTAAATAATGATTAAAATATTATTTGAAAAATAAGGATTTATAATGTGTTATTTAATTAGTAGTGGAATACAAAATAATTAAAAAATATATTTTTTTGGATGTTTAACATTTTAAACCATTTTTATATTATTTTTTTATTTTAAATAATCCATAAAGTCATTATGTGATTAGAATTTATTAATAAAATCATGGAAGGGGTTTGTTGTACCCATTAACATGATGAGATTATGAAGAGTTATGGACCTAATAACAGTTGATAATGTAATTGAGAATTAATGAATTTAGAAAACCATTACTCTATGAGTTTTGAGTTTCCTTCATCTTTTTTGTTATGCTACATTAATATTATCAAAAGGGAAGGAAAATATTTATTTCTGCCTTTTTATTATAGTAAGGGATATTAATAGTGAAAAAATTTAATCAGTAGATATATATTGGAAACACTATAATTGAATATTGGATCTATATTTATAATGAATCTAAGGTAATGAGGTATTTGAATAATTCATAGAAAATATAATTTTTTGCAGTTGTATTTAATAATATATATTGAAATAAATAAATTTACAAAAATATTTGATATGTTTTAGAAATTGATTTTCATGGATTTTTTACTATATTCATGTTTTATGTTTCCTTAAAGATTTATTGAGGAGTTTTATAAATTACATGGAATTGAATACAATTAATATACACATTCTTGATAAGAACTAAATTGGATTGAATGATTATATATGAATTTTGATTTATAGAGATTTGTTTGAGTTATAGATATTAAAGATATTGAATATTTTCGAAGTTTTTAGCTGAATAATATTAATTTAGAGTTTTTAATTAAAGATGAATGAATGAAAGAAAATATTTAGTGCCATTTTTTAATAAAAATGTTGAATGTTTCCCTGTTGAAAAAAAATTGAGTATGCTAAGTGAAATCTAAAAATACTGAATCTACATATGAACAAATTTATGGAATTGGTTCCATATAAGAATATATTACACGGTATTATGATATGTAGGATTTTAATGTCCCTACATCTGTGTAATTTGAATATACACAACTAAAAAAGTTTAATAGAATTACGCATGTCATATTAGATTATATTTATTTTATAGAAGATTAATTTTATGGTGTGGAAGAATATCTTACAATAAACTAATGTTTTATCAAAATAAACCCTATGATACATTGATTTATTCAGAATCCATCTTAGTGTAGCTCAAATATTAATTGATTCGTGTTAGATTAACATAAGGTCTATAAAAGAGAAAAACCAATAAATATAATACTAACATTGATTTCATGATACACATTTATGATTTCCCAATATATTATGAATGATTAAATTGATCATTAAAGAAAATAATGATCTATTATCCAAATTAATATTTTTTTATTCATCAATGTTTGAAATATATTAATTCTCTTTGTTACCCATGATTCATTATTTATTGTTATTTAGACATAATTATTGATAATTTTATTGCATGACGACATATTTTACACTAAAATCGTTCATGTATGTAAGCATGAAGACATTATAATAACGAAATGTGGATTTTATTGATTTATTTCTAATATGATGTTATCTATTATAGAGAATTAGTTTAAAACAATTCAGGTAATTTAAAAGATACATTTCTCGGTAAATAATAAAGAATTATTTTGAGGATTAAATGAGTTGAATGTTTTAGAATAATTAAATTAGAGATCATGAATAAAAATTTTAGGGGGAATAAATGTGAATATATTCTATGTAGATTTCATGGGGATTTTATTATAGAAATAAAAGAAGAAAAAAACTAATAACATGAAACCTTTTGAATTAAAATTAATGAAACATTTTATTACAGTGTTTATGAGGATGATATTAAGGTATTTTTCTATATTTTTAATACTGTAATTATCCTCATGTTATGATGCTATAATTTATATATTAAAGTGATGCTAAAAAATCTTCATTATAATTGATATTGACATAATAAAACCTTTTTATATCATTATTTCAATGAAAATAAGTTATATGATATATATATATATATATCATACATTAATCTATTGTGTTAATGTAATCAGGAAATAAGATGAAAATTGATACAATTATGAATATTATTGAAAACGTAGAAGAATTTGATGATTTATGAAAAATTATGGAATAAGTGAGACATCCAATAATGAAAATTTTATAAGTGAATATATGCGGAATCTCATAAATATTTATATAACATAGTAAATTAATTTTATTTTTTAAAGTCTAGTAGTGACATAATCGGAATATGTCGAACATTATTCATGTAATAATTTTTGTTGTACTATTATAACTAGGAGTTAATTAACCTGAATGATGGTGCTTAAAATAGTTCAAGGGATTTCATAAATATGATAATTGCCTTTGAACAAGTAATGTGGTAGTTTTCATATAAAAAGGTTCAAATCAATCTTTATTCCATTGGTTGATTTCGGTAATAAGATATTTTTTTATGAGTTTGTGAGTTAAAACCAACTATACAAAATAGAAAATCTCACACATTGTGATTAAATCACATAAAATTCAGTGTACCTTTTTTTTCATTTATTTTTTAATTACTAATAAATTTTGATAAATATATAATTATTATTTTTATAGTAATTAACCCTAACTAATATAAATTTAAAATAAATAATGTTAATAAATAATGTCATATAAACAAATTCACCCCTTCATAGTGTAGAAATATTCATCCTCATATAAGAAAAATGTTTATTAGAGATCTAAGTTGATCCTCTAATTTTATTTTCAATATTTTATGTGTTGATGTTTTTAATTATCTTCCAAACTAATGATCATGTGAAAATAAATGGACGAATTGACTTTTGTTGATCTGACTGAAATCACATCCAGGTCTCAAGAGATGATACATAAGAAATAAATATGAAAATTGAAAATTGAATTTATCATGTGTAAAGGGAATGTAATATTATCTTCCACACATTTTCATCTAATAGATATAAAAATAAAGCATCAATGGGGATGACCCTGTGGGAGAATACAGTAGGTAATAATTAGAATAATCCATGATATAAAAGATATAGTGTATGAAAATATAAAAAAGAAATTTAATAAATTTTTCTGGGAGTGGGATTGGCTTGCTCATGCATCTTCTGATTAATTTGATAGAAAATGAAATTAACGGATTGGAAGAGAATATTCATGCATTATAAGAAGTCAATGTTTTAATAGTTTATCAATTCGAGGTTAATTCTACTTAGATATTTTCATGGTTGAAAAATATTATGGTTAATTATAGTAGTGTAATGGTTCTTGATAACTAAATGAAAAAATAATATGAATAAATATAAGAATAAAATTATCAAAAGTGATTATGATGAGTGTGTTTAGTATGATGAATATCAGAATAATGTTTTCAATTTGATGTTTATTGATATTGATGTAAAATGACAAAATGAATAAATAACAGAAGATGGGACCTTAAATTAATATGAGAGAAGAAATGCTTCTATAAATACATATAATGAGAATATTTATGTTAAAATACAATTATATTATCACATTAAATGGTTCTAATCATCTAATGATATAACCACAATTAGTTCAAAAAAAGAATCTATTTTTTATAGAGAATAATATTTCAGTAGTTTCGTTATTAAAAATTGTATGTTACAATGAAATATATGTTCATTTATAGGTTTATAAAAAATTATAATCCAAAAAATATGTCATGTAATGAAGGAATAATGTGTTGAAAAAAAGTTAAATTATTTTATTTTATGAGACGAGTAAAATATTAACCATAAGAAGAAAATTATATGTTGATTTCTATTCCAATAAAAAGATAAGGAGTATTATTTTATTGTTTCTAACAAGAAATACATAGACATAATGATAGTTATTATTGGAATATTATTATATTTCCTTGAAGGAAAAATATGATTAAAAAATTCATATAAAAATATATTGATTATAAATATATATTAAAAACTTATAAATATATTTATCTAAAATATATTTGAAACCGTGGATAATTTTTGTGGTGTTTGAAATAATGTTTTCTTTATAATAAATATTGATGTCCTAAATTGATCATTCATGAGTTAAAACCATTTTATAATATAATTAAAAATAGATAAATAAGATTCTTGGAGTGTAATAATAGATAACATTATGGTTTAAACAAAATAAAATTATTGAATATATCACAACCATGAAAAATAAGAATTATATTATATGAAAAAATAATAATATTATTATAATTTTTATGAAAATTACAAACCAATTACTATTAGATATATTCAATGGTTATAAGTGTTTAATGGGGAAACATAGATCCAAAAAAACATAATGAATATATGAATTAATCAGAACGATTTTTATAGTGGATGAAATCAAGAAAAATGATTATGAAAATAAATTTAATGAGAGGATATAAAATACTGATGTTACAAGAATTCATGGGAGTAGGTATGTGATATAATAAAGTGTTGGTCAGGTTTTCAAAGATAATTTAATTATATTACCATCTCCATAAGAGTTTTTGAAAAGAATAAAGCTAGTACCCAAGAATTCATGTACCATGATGGATTAAATAAATAATATATTTACATGTAATGAACTATCCTAGAGTGAAAATTATTCCCTGATACCCATGAAGGATAATACATTAGATTTTAATGGAGAAAGAAAAAAAAAGATATAAAAAATAGTTCATTGTTGAAGGAAAAAATATCAACTAATTCGATCTCATGATGTCATTTTTTGAGAATCTCCATATTCCCATATATATTATGTTTCTTTATTTTATAGGGAATTGAAGGAAATTAATATAGGAGGAGATAGACAATTTTATGTTTACTATAAAATGTGTTACTACTATAAAAATAAACCACATTTGAAGTGATCTTAATAATTGATATCTTTATGGATACATGAATATGTAGTTGGCCTTTCTATAAAAATTACCTGAATATAAAAGTAAGGTGGAGATAAACATAGATAATTTTTTAAAGATTCCAAAATATATCATTTTATGAAAATATGTGATATATGTAAAGTGATGGAAAATATCATTGAAAATGTTTGTTTTTCTGATTCTGTAATCATTGTTTTAAAAGAATAAATTTTGATATTAAGGGGAGAGAAATTGGTTTGTTAAATGATAATACAAGTGAATACAATTTTTGGTATAACAAGATTTGAATTAAATGTGTTGGGAATTTAATTACTAATTTTTTTCGAAATGAGTAATTACTCATGTAGAGATTGTTTTCAATAATTTATAATATAAAATTTTGATTTTATCCTTTGTATTTATTTTTAATAAGGTCTTGAATAGATGAAAATTAAATAAGATATATTGATATATATTTTCAGCATGTTGGTTAAAAAAACAAAAATGTAGATTTTTGAAACCATTAGTGATATTTTGTATTTTTTTCAATTTTCCATGATATCAATATGTTAAGATATGATGATAGGATAATCGTGGAGTGATTTTAAAATTCTTAATAATATGATGAAAAAAACAATAGTAATGTAACAAAGAAGGGTTATGAATGTATATTGAGTTACGAATAATGACCAATAACACGTTTTTGGAGTTTTAAATTACTTGAATATTGTTTTATCATGATAATGGATGATTATAAAAATGGAATAAATAATATTTTTTATTTCAACAATTTATATGAAAATGGATATTAATAGTAATGTGTTTTATTAATTAGAAATTGATTAGAAGAGCAATTATTGAATATTTTGATTATATTGATGATAATTTTTATGGTTTGTTGTACATGAATAATTTTTGTAAAAAAATTTCTTCTTATTGAATTAAAATACATGAAAATTAATTAATTAAATGTTGAAAAGAATTTTAAAACTACTAAGAGATGAATTCTGTAAGTCTTTTTTAATTTTTTATACAATAAATCTCCTAGTACTTTTATCAGAGTTTTTATGAGGATTTGATTTCATTGTAATTAATTGGATTGTTTGTAAGATGTACTAAAAAAGATGATAATTATTATAGAATAATAGATATTTTAGGATTTGAGTGTTAGTTATAAGTACTAATGATGTTAACTTTTAGGAAATGTTTTCATCTACTAATGACTAAATAGATTTAAAAAAATCATTGTTTGGAAACATCTACCAGTTAAAGTCATGTATGAATTATTATACAAAAGAAGTCCATATATATTATTTAACATGAGGCATCTAATTAAAATCATGAAACAATGAAGTCATATATTAATAAATAAAAGTCTCGAGAAATAATTAGGAGTAGATTGTGTGGAATATGGATTTATAGGATTAATTTGGTCCTTAATTAGTATAATGTAATTATTTTTATGTTTATAGTCAAATTATAGAATAATAACTCTATTTTTTTAGATTTATCTATCTCTAGAAGATTAATTTAAAATTATGTAAAAATAATATTGTCTAAAAAATATGTGTGTTAGAATAAACTCATGTCTTGGTCAGTGTAATCCTATGTAATATAAGATTTATCCATGCATAAATTGATAAATATTAATGTTACATAGGATCTATGTATGAGTAAAATGAAGACATAAAATAAAAATTTAGTAATCATAGTGATCACAAAATATTAACTAATTTTTTATGGATTATCATGTTGATATTCCTAGAGAAATATATCTTTTAATTCAAAAAATTATTTTTATTATCCATAAGGATGAATATTTAATAATAATTATTATTATTCAACATTCAATATTATGTTGAATTAATATAGGATGAATGTGTAGATTTCATTTGGATGATATTATTCAAAATGAACTGCTTTATGCATATAAGAACACACATGTAGAAATAATGGGATGTGGATTTGTTTTTTTGATTATTTTCATAATAATAATCAAAATTTTATATATAATTCATGAAAATTAATTGTCAAAATTTCTTGGGGAAATTCCTGGTTAATTAATAATCAATTTTTTGAATCTTGAATGATTCCTTGAATTATGGATAAATTAAATGAGAGTAATGATATGACATTTGTAGATACTTAATGCGAATATAATCAACAGATATTTCACAGGGAAACATTTTTCAAAAATTATTGATGGGTAAAATGAATATTATTTTTTATTTTTTAATTATTATTAATGAAAAGTTTCAATGAGAATATAATTATGAAATAACTAAAACAATGTTTCCTTATTGAAAATATAGTAATTACCCTTATGATTTTATGAGGATATTTATATATATAAGGGAATTTGAAGAGTCTTTATAATTTAGTGATACAAAAATGATACAGATTCTATATATCTATATAGCCAATGAAAAACTCAAGGGAAAGAATATCCAAAACATCTAATATGTGTTGATGTAAATAAGGATAATGAAAAACCTATGACTACCAAGAATAACACTAAAATTGGGGAAAATGTTGAAAATTTCTTCAAATGTATAAAGGAATTTAGATAGCCAATAATGATTTATTTTTTATTGAAAGAAGTTAATACTCCATAGGATATATCTATAACTATACAAGCACTTCTAATTTTTTATTAATGTTGATATAGTAGAATATTATATTGATCATTTTTCAAGAATACTATCTATTATGAATTATCATAAGGTAGTTCTTGTGAATGTGTTAGATAGTTCTTTGAGTACCCAAAGATTGTACTTTATAAAGGCACTTGGTGTTTTAGATTTTATTTGAATGTTTCTTGATAAAAGGGTTTATGATTGTCACATTTCCCTTTTATGATTTTTATAATGAGATATTTTTCATGTGTGTGGGTTGGGGGGTTACAACCACCATACACCGTGGATTGGATCCCTCATTGTGAGTAAACCTTTTAAATATTTATTTAACCTATTTTATTCATTAATTAATTAATATTTCAAACATATATACTTGGAGTGAAAATATAGTATGAGATATATTACCTCGAACCAGAGCATCGGTCAAAGAAAATGTGACAAAGCTGGGTTGGATAACCTCTCTTATCCAGTACACAACCAGAACAATCACAAAATTAAAGGGTGATCCTCATCTCGATGATCTATAACCCAACACTCTTGCATCAACAAAAATATAAATAGGTAATGATTTCCCCCAACCTAAATAAAAAAATAAGACATAAATATACATATATGGAGGGACAAAAAAGTGGAAGATTAAACAATAAATAATTGTCATATCAAATGGAAAACAATAAGTGATAAACTCCAAATTAGCTAAACAAACTCTATGTTACATGTCTAGATGAAAAGTATTACTAAAACTAAAACAACTACTACATGTGATAGAATGGTAAAACACTCACTATCTCATAAAAAATACTCAAACACAACTAATAAAAATCATTCCATCTCACTATGGTTCCTTGAATTTTAGTACATCAAATGACATAACAATTTATATGCACCATATAAGGGGTGTTTAGGGTGTGATATAAACATGATTAGTAGTATCCCACCATGGTGTTCCGTTTCAAGTCTCTAGGGAACAATTCAAATTTGATCAAATTTAAACTAAAAAATTCATGTTAATCATTTAAGTAGTTTTTAGATAAAAAACTATAAAACATTTCACCATTTACATATTTTCATATAATATTTGTAAACCAATGTCAAATCATGTCACATATATAAAATAATTCAAACCAAAAAATGTATTTCATTTCATAGAAAATAAAAACAGTAAAACCCAAAAGTATATGTAACATCATGAAAAAGAACACAACATGTCTTCCTATCATAGACACTCACAAAAAAACATTTAAAATCACATGCATCATATCTCCATATATGCATTAAATCTATAATGAAGAGGAACACCCAATAAATTGATCCACTAAAAAAGTATACAATCTCTCTAGAAAAAAATTCCTTGGGAGTAGAAAAACATCCCATGCATAAACCCCTAATTGTATCAATGGGAGGGGAATATTACTAAACCTTCCATATAAGTACTAAGGGATTTATATGTTCTACATTTCAAAATAATTTCATCAAAATGATGATTTTTAATTCATTTCATAAATACATTTCATAGTTCATTGAAAAAAAACATTTATAAAAAAAAGTGTAAAACCATCAATTTTTTAAAACAAAATTTCACATATAAAGGTAAATATTTCCAATTAAACTATAAATTAATTTATATAAACAAAGAAATATAGTTCATCCAATATATTCTATATATGGAAGGATCTTTCTCAATCTCAGGTCAAATACTCTCGCAATGATATCCACCAACATATAAGAATGAAAAGAATAAAACATAAGCCTTAGAATCAATCCTTGAATATCATAATAGATTCATCAAGAAAAATGATCTTTATATGAGATAACACAATATGTTAATCAAGAAACATGCATGCCACTAAAAAACTGACAAAAAGTTAATTATATAGCGGAAGGATGCACAACAGATCTATAAGGTATTAAACGAATCAACACCACAAGACAAAAAGATCTAAAAACATTGTACAAATATGATTATATGACCAATGATAATTAAATATAATTGATATCACTTACAATAATAGATTCAACGTAACCATGAAGAACATAAATCAAAAAATAAATTTACCTAATAGAAAAAGAGATCTCTAAAAAATCTAAACAGAACTCATAGGGTTTGAGAGAGGAGTATGCACACTGAATGGAATGGAAATATCATGTGCCATGTTGTTAGAAACATTATTCATGAAATCATCATGATGTGAATCCCCTTAATGATGATAATTCCACAATACATGATATTCCAAAAAAGTTATAACTTATAATTAAAATTAACCCTGATCAAAATTTCCATGATGTGATCTACTTTCACAATATGCAAAAAAATTACTCTTCAAATAAGTTCACAACATTATACAAATAACATATTCATGTCATATAACCCCTTCATGAAATGAAATCTTCCAGTGGAAAATTATGCACAATCTAATAGAAAAACACCATAGTTCTACCTAGGATGTAAGATACGTCCTATTATTCCATTTTAATATTTATACCTAGAATTTATTAATTCCAATAAAACATATATCTCTTAAAAATATTCAATTTCCCCAAAAAAGGATCTTCATCGTCAAAATCCCCAAAACACACCCATAAAACAATGAAATGAATGAGGTATTAAAAAAATTGGAAGGAATGTGATAATATGTTACAAACACCCCACTATAAGACTTCTATCCCCAAGAATTCTTGTCAAAGAATGGTGTCCAAAAAATGGTGAGTCCATATTTTACTAATCAATTACTCGTACTCCCAATTCATCAAAGAATATAACTTTTTTTGGAATAATACTTTTAAAAAAAATATTCCCATGAGTGAATTTATCGTATGATTCAATGATGTATAATTATTTCTCTACAAAAAAAAAATCTTTCACCAAATCAATCTATTCCAAACTCAAAAACAGAGAGGTATTATGATGGAACATCATGATCTAGGATATGTAAAATATAATCATGAATATCATTCAACTAAAAAATAAATTACAATCAAGAAGGAATCCTAAAAATACTACCATTCACCAAAAATATTCCAACATATCTAAGAACCATCATTCCTAATAATGCAAGTTGATAGTGAAATAGCAATAGAGAAACTTTCATAAATACAAGGTCACCAACAGAAATAACCAAAAGTTGATGCTAAAAATAAACATACAATTCATACTGATTTTTAGTTGTAAATAGATGTTGATGTATATACTAAATCCTCACTGATGTATTTGAATGAGACTGAGTCTTAAAAGAGAGGAATTCCCCACAACATCCCAAAAAAATTGATCAATTTCATGACTGATCTTACAAAGCCTCGAAGGGATCCATTTTGGTCAATGAATAACAAATATTTTTATTAGAAATCTAATCAAGTCCTAGATAGAAATCCAATTATCCACAGAAATCTATGATGTTGTGACAATGTATATCCTTTATAATCTAAATTTTACTCTATAAATGGAATTATTTATATGCATGGTATGTTGTAATCAACTTGACCCGAGTCCCCATGAACTCCTATAAGTCCTTATAGAACTGTCTAGTAAACATTGGATCTTTTTTTGACACACTGGTAGGGGAACTCCATGTGACCACACAATCCCCAGCACATATAACATACCCATGTAGTCAACCTTAGTGGGTTTCATGGTTGGAATGATGTGAACAAACTTCTTTAAAAAATCAATCACCACCTAGATAACATTCATCCCTTATGGAGTATAGGTAATCCAACAGAAAACTCAATGGACACCACATCCAATTTCTAAATAGGAACCATAAGAGGATAGATTAACTGAGAGTGTTTGAGATGCTCTACCTATATCTAATTATAGGTGTAATAGAAGGACACATTACCTTTAATTTCTAACATCATACCTGGTGACAAGAATTACCATCTCATATCACAATTCATCTTCGCAATGCCAAGATGAACAAACACTGAAGAACTATGATAATAAAAAAAATATCCCCTTATAGAAGATGTGATAAAAAATGATCCCCAAAATAACTAATACCATTTGAAGGGAGAGAACAATAAGAAACAGTCTCCCTAATATATAGTATTTCTCAAAATCCTTGAAATTCTACATCATAATGCTCGTCATATAGAATATACTGAAGGAGTGATGATGATTACTGAAAATGATTATAACCATACCTGAAACATCCTCATTGGAATATATGTGAAACTGAATGAATATCACCTTAAGGTTCCACTCCACCTTTGATCCCATAAAAACTGTATTTGGTATATTACTATTTAGAGTGTCTACAATGACATGCCCCTTCCCTGGGTGTAGCTGATGTGGAAGTAAAATGTATGATGGTATTCCACCCATCAACATTGTATGATATTCAAGTCATTATGATAAAATATATATCTAAAACTGTTATAGTTAAAAAATACTATGAAAACATCCCCAAAAATATAGTTCTAATGAAATTTAAATGCATACATAACTACAACACACTCTGAATAATGAGTGGAGTAATTCTTCACAGCTGGTTAAAGATAATGAGAGCCATAAGCCACCACATGATCATCCTAGATAATCACATAACCCATAATGGTACCATATAAATCATATAAATCTATATAAATCATACATTACTCAGGTAATATCATTATAATAGATCATATATGATGTTTTCCAATATCATAAAAATAATCCTGAAACATTACATACCATATGAACTTCACCCCTTTCTAGGAAATAATAGTCAATTGTGAGCGAACATTGAAAAATCCTCAACACACTTTCAGTAATATCTAGTAAACCCCAGGATTCAACAAATATGAAATGAAATTTGTGTCTCTTCCCATGAAAATACATCCATTAACTTTTCAGGATCAAAAAATACACCATGTTCATAAATCACGTTCGCCATGAACGTTTCTTCTTGGATCCGGAAACATCAATTTGAAATCTTCCCATAACAATAGTGACTCTTCATAATTGGAAAAAACAATAAAAATTTGTTCTCAATATCACTATTTGATCTTTAAAAAACCAAAATATCATCCAATAACATTACCAAAAACGTATTTAAATACTAATGCAATATTCATTACATGAAATCCATGAAAATATTCGGATGATTCATTAAAGAGAAAGGAATCACAAGATATTTTTAATAAACATACCTACTCCTAAAAGTCATATTTGGTATATTTGAACAAAAAAATGTGAGCAAATGAAAACCCCACTGATAATCAATCCTGAAAAAAACTATTTACCCTTTAACTAGTAAAACAAATAATCTACACAGTAAAAAGTATTTGTATTCTTAATAATTTCCCAGTTCAATTTTAGATATACTGAATAGAAAATTTTGTCCATCACCCTTCCTATAAATGAGGACATGGGATTACCAAGGTGAAACACTAGGGCCAAAAAATCATTCATGTTATCTTACAAATAAAATTTAGCTATTTTGTACTCAATATGCATCTTATCATTAGAGGGTATTGAAATGGTCTATGTATATATCACTAGATAAATCATATAATGTACCTCCCTCTCTAGAGGAAAACCATATAATTCATCTTGGAAAACCACATGAAAATCCTTAACAACCAATATATGATTACCCATAAGGGAAAAATCATTAGACTCATCTACAACAGCAGGTAACAAACTCATAATCTCTGGGTAGGAAGGTCCTGCATGACCAGACCACAAATCTCACTCTCCGTGGAATAGCTGATTTCTCCCATGAGTAGAAAATGAAAAAACAAGATGGTGATGATAAAAATTAACATCATCACTATTATCAATAAAAAATACACCTTTATGATTAAATTAATAGATCCATATCAATAAAGATGATATCCTAGACTAACTCTGCATCGGCTATCGACAACAAAGATGTAGAACATCGGAAACTCTTCTCTATCCTCTTTCCAGTTGATGCTTCTAAATCCGTAATAATGAAAATGAGTTATATTAAATGATTAATCATATCCAAAAAATATGTGATATAAACAGGTGGGAGAGAACATTGTCAAATATATATTTTCACTACTATATATACAATAAATATGGTACCTCTCATTATTTCTAGACCCATATCTACCTCCTCTAGAAACCTAGACATTGCATGAAGTTGATTACACTCATAATGCATATGCCTCGATATGTGTAGTCATTAATTAATATAATGTCACTAAATATTATTTGGGAGAAGATGATTCTTACCCCTAATGGGGTGCACACATATACTGATAGAAACACAATAGATTAAAATAGTGTTCATAACTATTACAGATCATTACATGTGTGGAAAAAGAACACCAAGTGTGACCGACCGTTATACAATGATAAAAAATCATGGGAAGATAGTTTGATATATCTGAAGGAATAGAGGAGTCCCATAGCCGAAAATCACACCGAATACTCCTGTGATGATCATTCTACTTCCCCATCTTCCCTTTTCACCACTGAAGGTTTCACATGGTGTATTTGAAGGGGAATAATAACTAATTGGAACTTCTTCATTCATTTCAAACATCCTTTCCTTGCAATTTATCCTTGTATAGGTCGAATGATTCATTATAAATACCTTATATCGGAGATCTGGTGACAGCCCATCAAAGAACTTCTAATCCATCATTTGGTTACACTTTAATATCACTATAAAAACCCATATCTATAACCTGATTGGTAAACTCTGACACTGAACACTCTTTATATTGTATGATTATTCACATCATAAACATATCCATCATCAATAATTCTAGAAAAAACTGATTAAAGAATTGGGTATTGAAATCCATACAGTCCAAGACCATGGGTTAATCCACCTTTAATATGGAATCATCTTATCCCTTGTTAAGACCATCAATACTAAATTCCATGCACATTACCATTATATTATCATGTGTATTCAGAAAATTTGATGACCTCATAAATCATTCCCACCTATCCTCTTCCACATAAAATTTATTCATACCCATAATGGACATTATCACCTTGCATAAAAACTCCCATGATCAATACCATTATCTAGCATCTTCTATTTATTACATATCAACTACATTTGAGACTAGTGGAACATTTGTTCTGATATCACAAACTAGACACATGATAATGTTGGTTATATTTAGATTTATATGTGTATTATCTTAAGGATAATCCATTTCACCCTCTTTATGAACCCATGTAAAACATCTCAGATGAATATCATTATACAATGAATTAGGATAATTATTCAAGAAACATGATAATATCAATTCAAACCAAAAACCCATAACAAAAAGAAGATTAATATAAAGAACTCAAAACATGAGACAAACATCCTAAACTCCTAGGGTCAATTAAGTATCATCATTGAAATATATGTTTAGGAACTCATTGAGACCTACCTATCATGTCCTAAAAATTCTATCTCTATCCTACCCATATTCCGTAAATGAGTAAAAACTATTTCAAAAACTGATCTATGATGAATCTAATATATTAATATCTCATATCTAGTACCCTAATTTAATTTTCACATACCCCAGGTGATTTCTCAACCCCCACATGTTGTTGACTAGAACCCGGGCATCAAAAACCCCAATGAGAATGAGATCCCCCAACCTGAAGTATACAACACTATATATATATGTGTGTGTGTGTGTGTGTGTGTGAAGGTAATAGATAACCAATGAGTATAAAAGTGATATATTTCATGCAAAATTTAATAATAAAAAGAAATACCACTCATATTTAGGGAAAAAATACCAATGCTACAACTCCAACAATAAAGGACTGCTAAAACCAAAACGTCTACTCAATGGGATATCATATGAAAAATCCCAAAATCTAACCACTAGCTTCCTAGATTCAGCACCCAAAAACCTCGATACATCATTGCATCTATGTACTTTCCCTACTTTGAATGAAATAAAAAGTATTACACATGACAAAATTAGTGCACATCATTTGAGAAAAATAGGCTCAATAGAATCCCACCCAGGTGTTTTATAAAAGTTCTCTATATAATAATCTAAATATTATCACCTTTAAATTTTATAAGAGAGTATAATAATTAGTTAAATGTTTTTTATATATAAATAAATGTAAAACACTTCACTTATTTCAAATGAAAAAAAATCTTTGTAAATAGTTTCTAATAAGATCAAATATATTATAGAAGTGAAACAAAGGCCTGAATCATAGATCACATCACATCTAATCAGTACAAAAAAAAACATGTAACATCATACCAAGGTTCACAAATATTCTAGCTAGATAGAACACTCATACCCACATGTATAAAATTACACTATAAATTATCTAGATAGATGAATCTAATCATGATAGCCTAAGAACACCCCCAACATGTGAACCTCCTAATAGATACAAAACTCTTCTAGATAAACTTTCCTAGGGAGTAGAGGAACACGCCAAGTGTGACCCCACCAATTGTACTAGTGGACAATTCATAATTACTACACCTTCAACCTAATAACCCAATTCATCCCATGTGCTATATTCTATTTTTTTTATAAAAACCATGATTTCAAAACCAATTCCTAAACCCATTTCAAAATGTTTTGAAAAAAACATTTCTTTTACAAAAACAATTGGATATAATATTTTATCTAAAATCCATTTTCAAAAATGAAATTTAATCATGAAAAATCATTTATAAATCAATTTATAAAACCATAGAAGCACATTTTCAAAAACATTGGCTGTAAATGGAACCATGTAACGATAAAATTTTTTATTAATGATTATTCATTTTTATCTAATTAAATGTGTAATTATGTAAAATGGTTATATAAAACATATTCAATTCCTTGGATTTATGTTTTTGGACTTCGAAATACTGGTATGAATTGTTACCATTGATAATATATCCATTGAACAATGGTCAAGAGATGGCCTCATCTAGTGGAAAAGATCCAAACGAATCCCAGTTTTGGAGCTTAGAAAGTAGGTAGCATCACTGGGCTTCGCTCTTGACAAATCCCAAGGTGATATTCAACACGTTAAGCTTTGAAAGAATGCCTATGGGAGAAGTGGAAGTTCATAGAGATTACCACATGAGTGATGTTATCTGAGCCACCCCATGAGTCTATCAACATCACACACATAATCCTTAGGTATTATGTGTGTGTTATAAGGGGTTATGTAACAATAACCTACCACTACGATTATGGGATTTATTTTTTTATAAATAAAATACATTCATTTCATTATTGTTACTTTGTAAATGGATTTTAAGGCACAAATAGTATCTCAGTTAATATTCAATTAAGAAACGTATTTTGAGGAATTAATGAATTTTTGGAATTAAATAATATTTTAATAAAGTATGATTATTAATGTATTAATTTTTATTAAATATAAATGATCGTATAATATTTATGATTACAATTGTAATTTTTATTAAGGCTTGAAAACTGTTTTTTACAAAAGGAAGAAATTTTCAATAAATATTGGTTTTTATTATGAAAGTGAAAATTAAAATATATAGAAAAATTATTTATAAAAAATGATTGTTATATTTTTAATTAGGATGTCGAAATTATCCAATGGTTAATTTTTCATAATTTAATGAGATAGTCGAATTTTTGGCTAACAATTAAATATCGTTTAAATATATAATGTCTTTTATGACAAAATAATGACCCAATAGTGATGTAATAAAATAATATAAAATTTTTGTTTGGCCAATGTATTTTTTTCCTTTAAAATAATGGGATTTTGGAGTTTGTTTTGATTAATTTTATGGTGCCTTAGTGGACTATTCCAGACTTATAACACATTTTAACTTTTAAAATGATTTCCTTGAGAGTGTGACTCACCTCTACATAAGAAAGCATGATATTTTAATATGCTAGTCCATTGGCCTTATAAAATAATTTTTTTCACTCTCCTTTGGAAAAAAACCATGGGAAAACCCATGTGTTGGTTTGTGGATTTGATTTTTTTAATGTATGGTGTCCAAAACCAAAATAATAATGAATTATATCTCTTTTCCAATATAAACCCACCCAAGATCTAACTTATCTTCACTAAAAACCCTTTTATCATGTCCCTGATCTGTCCTACTCCCTCTATTATCCTCCCAAGTCTTCCCAATCTCTCAAGAAGCATCTCTCATGCCTCTCTAAAGCATTTGGATCACACTTCCAAGTAATGGTTTCTGTCTTTTCTCATTTTTTTCCAAATTTCATTATGTTGTTATACTATTTTTTTTCAATGAAAAATGTTGGGGTATGATTTTTCACCTCTCCCATGCTTCCCTCCATATGGTTGAATGGTGAGATAACTCTTTCCCTCTCATGAATTCATCTCATGTACACCTGTTACCAAGCCGAAATTCTGTAAGGAAGTTCTCTCTTCTGATTTTCATTCAAGAAATCATTTTATATTATGCCTCTTAATTCCATCACATATGTTGGACATGTATCTATATAATCCCTTTTACTATACATTTCATGTACATATTATTAGATACCCATTTATTTTTCCATAACCATTTTTATGAATTATTATGTCACGTCGTTATGCTGATGAAATTGCACTGCAATTTTCCAAACCAAAGTCATTATGTAGTGAATACCATGCCCATTTATCTATTAAGGATATTCACCATTACATACATTTACTTACTTATTATAGAGATTCATTTATTTATTCCTCATTACTTTATCATGGACTAAATGATGATGTTTAATGATTCCATGTTTTATATTCCATGTAGAACACTAATGTATGGAATGAAATGATTAAGAAGGGTGTTCCCTGATAGTGCTCCAATGCATTGGGTAAATATTGGTATCATTATATGTCACATGCAATGACGTTTTTCTAATTCTAATTCAAATAAAATGAGGGTTTACTCATGCCCCATTTGCAATGATCCTTGCCTCATGCTAGTATCATGTTAAATGATGTTTCTACATTTCCATGTTATGATAATCATGATATATCACACCTTTATGTTCATATTTCTCTTATGATCCATTGATATGAATATTGCCTAACATTTATTGTATTCATCATTTTATTCCTTGTTTAATCTCATACCAGGCTTTAAAGCTCACCCTTTTCACAAGTATGTCCTTAGGATATCCCATGCAATGCTAAGTATGAGGGAATGTTGTGGTCATGTAATGGGATTTTTCAATAACAATGTTGTATTTTTATGTCTTAAGTTGTCATGCAATATCCCTATGTTCCTATGACACTACACCTATTTATCTATGAAGTTGTATTAAGTTCATGTTTATGTAATAAATCATGTTTAAGTGTGCAATAAAGAACATGGTAGTTATAGTTGGTATCATAGTATAGGTATAGTTATTTTGGGGATTAGGATTAGAAAACCCTAATGAAAGACTTATGGATAAGACAAAGAATTAAAAAATAATCCCTATATTTTGGTGGGTATTGAGTAAGTGTTTTATAAATAAAATACATCCAGGTCTGGATATGAGTTGGTAGAGGTGGCTCCGGCATAGATATATCTAGAGGTAAAAATATAAAAAACAGCTTTGATTTATACTCGAGCGGCAAGTGGTGCACGACAATAGGGATTTCTGCACTCTAGGTTACAACACTCCTAGGGGATAAGGTTTGGAATATTCATAATCTTAGTATGATCCATTATTAAGGAAATTAAAACAAAAAACCCCTATGAATATATGTTGTAATGTAGATCATGGATAACAAAGATAAGTTAAGGAAATAAAAGTAATTTATAAGTTATCCCATTTGTCATGGGATTCCAATTTATGTGTTACCCATAAATTTCCTTATATTCCAGCCAATGACCGGTAATAGGAGGAATCAATCTAACAACTGAAGAAAATAACAATGTGATGACTATTCTAATGAGATTCCCAATCTGATGAGAGTAGGAATCACAAACTTTGTCATGATACTCTCCCATTTAACTCATTTTTAGAATAGAAAGAGGAGTCAAGAGGAACGTACAAACCCTCTTAATAAAGAACAATCTATAATAGAGAGATTCCTGATAAAAAGGAATCCTACTTTTAATGGATCATCTCATCCCTCAATCACCGAACAATGGATCAACTCCATTGAAAATATCTTCTCCATACATTAATGTTATGAACAAGATAATGTTCTTCTTGTTGCTTATCATATGGAGGGTGAAGCTGGTCAATGGTTTACATTGATCAAAAATAAAAAGAACAAGGAGGAGATCAATATGTTTAAATGGAAGGATTTCTAGAAAATGTTTTTGGATAAATATTTTTCACGCACCCTCTGACATAAGATGGAAATGGACTTCCTTGCACTCAAGAAAAAAAAGACGATGAATCCATCAGATCGTATGAGGAAAACTTTACAAGGATTGAGCAATGAACCTCTTTCTTTGTCATTACTATTTAATGAAATGTTTATCGCTTATTTGGTGGGATAAAACATAGCCTATGATAATCCCTAGCGATTAGTGACTTCGTGAGCTATGAGGAAATTGTCTGGTGTGACCTCAATATAAAAATACAGATCAGTGAATATCATGGGGCTCATGGGGATAAGATGATTAATGTGGACTTTAATTCTAGTGGTGTGATGGATAAATCCAATGGTGCAAAGAAAATACCGCACTACACTTGCCAAAGGTGCGGAAAGAAGCACCTCTGAAATTGATGAAAAGTTAAAGGGAAATTCTTTTGGCATGGAAGAGAAGGGAACGTGGCCATTAACTACCGACAAGAAAAACTAGTGGCTGTGAAAGAATAGAGGAACAATCCATTCGACCCTCGATGCATTTTTAATTGCTTCAACTACAAAGAACTAGGGAACTTTGCAAACTTGTTCCCTATTCCAATGGTTTTTGGATGCAACCAACAACCTCCATGGCAGCAAGGGGGATATTTTTCCACCACTTCTAATGAAGTGAACCCTGACAATGAAGTGGTGAAAGGTATGATAGTTATTCATTCTAGAATAGTGAACACTCTTTTTGATTTTGGATATACACATTCTTTAATATCTTGAATGTTTAGTAGAACAATCCCAACACCACAGAAAATCATGGAAGTAAATATGCCAATGAGAATTGTTAATGCTGAAATCATTCCATCCCAAGAATATAACTCCATCTCTATCATAATTTCTGGATTGAACATTCTAGAGAACCTCTTCATAATCCATTTAGTGGAATTTTATGAAATTCATGACATTTATGGGTTTTCCTTATATATAGCAAACATAAATTCTTATGATATGGGAATCACTCTCCATATGGAGAATTGACCCCCGATTCAGTACAAGTGCAAGAATGAGGATGAATCTCCAATAGAACCATCATCTCAAACTTGGAAATTACTACCCTATGAGCATGTGTATATTGATCAGATGATTTTTTCTAAGGAAGAAACCATCCTTGAAGACATGCCTATTGTGAGGGAATTCACTGAAGTGTTTACCGACCCTCTTAATGGTCTTCCTCCTAGAAGAGATAATGAAGTCTTAGTTGATATTATACCTGGGGAATTTACAATATCCAAGAATCTGTATATAATGGCTTTTGTGGAGCTTGAGGAGCAGAATAAATAACTATAGAAGAATATGGATAAAGGGTTTGTATGCCCAAGGGCTTCATAATGGAGTGAACCAGTCATCTTTGCCATGAATAAGGATGGTTAAATGATCCTTTGAATGTACTATCATGAGCTCAAAAAATTTGCAGTAAGGAAAAAGTATCCTCTCCCAGAATTGATGAATTTTTTGACTAGATATGTGGAGTATAATACTTATCCAATGTAGATTTGTGGTCGGGATATTACCAAGTAAGGGTGAAGAAGGAGGATATCCCCAATACTGCATTTTGTACAAGGTACAAGCACTTTGAATTCACAGTAATTACTTTTAGATACACTAATGATCCAGGAATCTTCATGGAATTGATGAATAGATTCTTTATAGATTACCTAAAAAAAATTTATAGTATATATAGATGAAATTATAATATACTCAAAAACCAAGGAGGAGCATGAGGATAATATAAGAACTGTACTAGAGACCATGCAAGGGGAGAGGCCCTATGAAACGTATATAAAGTGTGAGTTCTGTTTGAAGGAGGTATCATTCTTGGGTCATATCATAACAAGAAATGGTATATCTATAGATCCCTCCAAGAAAGATGCAATTGATAGATGATTGAGGCCAACATCGGTAATGGATATCTGTAGCTTCCTAGGGTTAGCTGGATATTATCAATGATTTGTAAGAAAATTCTCACGAATGTATAACCCTCTTACCGATCTAACTAAGGGAGTAATCTTTTTATAGAGTGAGGAATGAGGAGAGAGATTCAATAAGATAGAAAGGAGGCTTATCACTATCCCCATTCTCACACTACCCAGAAGTGGAGAAATTTTTTGTGGTATTTAGTGATGCCTAGAAGAAGGTCCTAGGTTGTGTGTTGATGAAAAATGAAAATCTTATTTCCTATGATTCAAGGAAATTGAAAATTTAAGTTAAAACCTATCCAACACGTGATATGGGGTTTGCTGCAGGATTTTTCGCGTTAAAATTTTGGAGACATTACCTCTTTGTGGAGAAGAGTGAATTATATATGGATCACAAAAGACTCAATTATATATTCAAACAAAATGAGTTGAACATGAGCCAATGAATATGGATATATCTGATCAAAGACTATGAATTATCGATCCATTACCACCATGGGAAAGAGAATAAGATTGAAATGATCTAAGTAGAAATGACCCAAAAATTCCATTATTGATGAGAATTGAAAAGGAACCAATCTTATTATATTTGATGAAGATAAACATGGTAATTAAAAAAAGGGAACATAATCTATCCTTTCACAAATGATTTCTCAACCGTCTCTTTTGGAAATGTTAAAAGATTATCAAAATGATGATGTGGGAATTCATAAGAAAGTGGAAACAATGAGAAAGGGGAAATCCTTGGATTTCAATGTTAATGAAGAAGGAATTGTAAGATTTGGGTCAGGAATATGTGTTCCATCAAATAACGAGTTAAAGAAATAACTTTTGTATGATGCACATGGTTCAAGTTTCACTATTCACCTAGGAAAAAAAGATGTATTGATATATCTGAGGTCTTTTTTGGTGGGATAAAAATAATAAGGAGCTCACTGAGTATACATCAATGTGCCTGGTATGTTAGAAAGTGAAGTCTAAGAGGTAGATGTCTAAGGAGAGGATGAAACCATTACCCATACCGACATAGAAATGGGATAACATTACCATGGAATTTATCACTAGACATCCAAAGACATCAAAAAGAAACAATATTATATGGGTTGATGTGTATCATCTTATAAATAATGAACACTTCATTGAAATTCAAGAGGATTTATCATTGGATCAAATAGAATTGATATATATTATAGAAGTGGTAAGGATACATGAAGTACCACTATCTATTATATCTGATCAAGATATAAGATTTACATTAATGTTCTATAAGAGTCTTCAAAATTCTCTGAATACTGAGATGAACTTCAGTACAACTTATCATCCTCTAAGTGACGACCAATCTGAGTGGACTATCCAAACACTTGAGGAAATGTTGATGGCATTCTCAATGGACATAAAATGAGAATGGGATCAACATATTCCTCTGGTTGAGTTCTCTTACAATATCTGTTTCCACTCAAGTATCCAAATGGGTCCTTATGAATCCTTGCATGGGAAGAGGTGAAAAACACAGGCATGTTTGGAGGAAGTTGGGGAGAAAAAACTCATAGGTTTTGAAATAGTTGAAGAAATGGTGGAGAAGTTTAAGACCATCCAGCTACACATTAACGCTGCTCAGAGTTGACAAAAGAGATTTGCTGACAATCTTCGATGAGACATGGAGATTGATGTTGGGATATGGTATTCTTTCAAATATCACCGTGGAATAGGGTTATTAGATTTGGAAAGAATGGAGTTCTTAGTACAAGGTACATCAGCCCTTTTTATATCATTGATCACAATGGAGAAGTGGCCAATCGACTAACACTCTCACCGAACCTATCTCAAGTACATGATATATTCCATGTATCACTCTTGAGAAAGTACATAACTGACCCATCCCTTGTAATCAATCTACAGGTGGTACCATTGGATAAGGGCCTATCCTATGAAGATAAGTCTGTGAATATCTTAGATTATAGGGAAAATGTTCTGTGAAATAAGACAATGCCCCTTGTCAAGGTGTTGTGGTGAAACCAAAAGTTTCAAGAAGCAACATGGGAATCAGAGGAAGTGATGAAAAAATGTTACCCTCATCTATTTTAGTGTGGGAAAAGAAAATTTTGAGGGAGAATTTTCATAACGAGAGAAGATTATAACGACCAAAACTTTTATTAATGAAAATTCATTTTGATCTAATTAAATGTGTTATTATGTAAAATGGTTATATAAAACATAAGAACTTCCATGGTTTTATGTTATTGGATTTTAAAAATAATGTTAAGAATTTTTATTGCTGCTAATATAGTCATTGAACAGTGATCACCTGATTTGTATAAATATTGGACCTTAACAAATGAAATTTACTTAGAAAAAGGAAGAAATGGCCTCATACAATAGAATTTATCCATATGAATCCCATTTTTTAGAGCTCATAAAAGATGCAGTGTCACTGGGCTTTGATCTTGACTAAGCCCAAGCTGAGATTCAACACTTTAAACTTGAACTGGACCACCAACGGGAGAAGTGGATGTTAATTGAGATTATGACCCGAGCGATGTTATCTGAGACACCCCTAGAGTATGTTACCATCACACATCTTAACCATAGGTATTATATGGGGGTTAAAGGGTTGTGTAAAAATACTATAGTACTATGATTATGTGCTTTATTTTATTGTATAAATAATATACATTCATTTCGTTATTTTTACTTTGAAAATGGTTTTTAAAGACCAAAAATTATTTTTAGTTAATATTTAATTAAGAAATATAAATTGACGATTTAATTTATTTTTAGAGTAAAATAATATTTTATTAAAATTGTGTTATTAATAAATTTATTTTTATTAAATATAAATGATCGTATAGTATTTATAAATACAATTGTGATTTTTTATTGTTTTTTGAAAACTATTTTTTTGAAAACCCATGAATTTTCAAAAAATGTTGGTTTTTATTTCAAAAGTGAAAATGCAAATATTTAGAAATTTATTTAGATAAAATTAATATTATTATTGGAATCAGGATATCGAAATTATTGAATAGTTAATTGTTCATAATTTTCTGATACAGTCGATTTTTTGGGTAAAAAATAAATACTGTTTAAATAGATAATGTGTTTAATGACGTCATAATGACTCTATAGTGATGTACTAAAACAATATAAATCTTATTATAATCCAATATATGTTTTACCAATAATAGAATTTTATTTTTGATTTGTTTGATTAATTTTATGGTGTCGTAGTGGACCCTCCAAGACATATAAAACACTTTTACTTTTAAAATTATTTCCCTGAGAGTGTGACTCACCACCACATAGCAAGCCTAATATTTTAAGAATTTTAAAAAACTTCCTCATGAATTAAATTTTTTCACTCCCATTTTTAAAAATCCATGGGAAAAATCATGGTTGGGTTTGTGGTTTTTATTAGTTTAAGGCGTGGTGTTCAAAACCTAAATAATAAAGAATTCTTTCCCTTTTCTTAAATAAACCCACCCAAGCTCCCAGTTCGTTTCACTCAAACCCCTTTTATAACTTCCATACTCTTCCATTATCTCTTTAGACTCGTCCCAAGGCACCAAAAGCTCCCAATAAGCCTCTCTCATGTCTCTCTCAAGCCATTGGATCACAATACAAGTAAGGGATTTCTTCCTTTCTCATTTTTGTCAAAATTTCATTATGTTGTTATACCATTTTGATTTCAATTAAAAATGTAGGGGTTTAATTTTTCACCTCCCCCATAAATCCCTCCTTATGTTTTAATGATGAGACACCTCTTTCACTCCCATTAATTCTTCCCATGTACACCAGTTACCATGCCGAAATTCGATAAGGAAATTCTCTCTTCTCATTTACATTCAAGAAAATATTTTATATTATGAATTTAAATTCAATTACATATATTGGTAAATGTATTTATATGACCCCCCTTACCATAAATTTCATGTACATATTATGACATGACCATTTCTGTCACATCAACCATTTTTATGAACTATTATGTCATGCCGTTAAGTTGCATAAATTGCACTGCAATTTTCCTAGACAAAAATTGAGTAGTGAATACCATGCCCATTTCTCTATCGAGGGTATTTACCTTTACACACATTTACTTATTTATCATATATTTTCATGTATGTATTCTACATTCCATTATCTTGGGAGAAATAATGTTGATGAATGCTCATGTTGTATGATCCACCCGCCACACATATGCATGAAATGAAATGATTAAGAAGGGTATGCCCTGATAGTGCTCCAATGCATTGGGTAGAGATTAGTATCATGATACATCAACTGAAATGAGGTTTTACTCATGATATTTCTTGTTAAATGAGGTTTTAATCATGCTACATGTCCAATTATCCTTGGCGCATGTTAATATCATGTTAAATGTTGTTTCCACATTTCCAAGTAATGATAATCATGATATATCATGCCTTTATGTTCATGTTTCTATTATGATCAATTGATATGAATATTGATTAAAATGTATTTTATTACACATGATATTCCTTTTTACTCCCTTACTAGGATTTATATCTCATCCTTTTCACATATATTTCCTCAGGACAAACAATGCAATTCTAAGTATGAAAAAATGATATGATTATGTAAGGAAAGTTTTCAATAAAGATGTTGTTTTTTTATATCTTAAGTTTTAATGTAATGTCACTAATTTCCCAATACACTAGTCCCCTCGAACATCAGAGTTGTCTTAAGTTCATTTTTATGTAATAAATCATGTATAATTTTGTAATAAAATAGCAGGGTTGTTATTGTTGGTATCAGATGATAGGTTTAATTTTTTGATATTAAGATTAAGAAACCCTAGTGAAATATTTAGGGATAAAACTAATAATTAAAAAAGTATCCCTATATTTTTGACATTACTTACTAAGTGGGTTTTCATAAAAATACATCTCTATCTGGATATGAGTTGGTAGAGGTGGCTCTGTCATAGATGTATATAGGGGTAAAAACTGAAAACAGTACTATGAGATGGACTCGAACTAGAAATGGTACATGAAAACAGGTCATGCTTCACTCTTGGTTATTTCACTCCTGGGAGATATGCTTTGGTAAATTCATAAGCTTAGTATGAACCATTATTAAAAAAACCTTTAGAATATGTGTTGAGAAGCAAATCATAGATAACAAAGATAACATAAGGAAAGTAATATAATTTATAAGTTATCCCTTTTTGTCTATTTATTACCATTTATGTGATACCCCTAACATTCCATTTTTTCTATCCAATGTATGTTAACAGGAGTAATCGGTCTAACAACCGATGTGAAGTCTAATGTGACGGATTTTCTAATGAGATGGCCAATCTGATTGGAGTGGGAATCACAAGATTTGTAACAATACTCTCTTAGTTAACTCATGTTTTGGATAGAAACATGGGTGAAGAGGAATTTACAACCCCCCCCCAAGAAGTAACAATCTGAAATCAAGAGCTTCATGAGAAAAAATCCTCAAATTGTTAATGGATCATTCAAACCCTCAATTTCCAAACAAAGGATAAACTCCATTGAAAATATCTTTTCTATCCTTCAATGCCTCGAACAATAGAAGTTTCTTCTGGATGATTATCATATGGAGGGTTAAGATGATGAATGGTGGACATTGATTAGAAATATGAAGCATGAAGATGATATCGAGGAATTTGAATGGAAGGATTTCTAAAAAATGATTTTTGATAAATATTATCTGTACACCCTCCGACATAAGATGGAAAGGGTCTTATTTGACCTCTTGAAAATAGATGGTTAATACAATAGAGCATACATGGAAAAAATCACAAGGATTTCATGATACACCTCTGGCCTTGTCGTTACTTCTGAATACAAGGTTGACTACTTCTTTTGTGGGATAAAACCTAGCCTACGAGAAGCCCTATAGATTTTTGACTTTGAGAGGTATGAGGAAATTTTCTGATGTTCCATAAAGGTCAGAATGGAGATCAAAGAATCTTAGGGGTATCATTGGGATATAAAAGAATAATATGGATTTTAATTATAGCATTCTGATGGATAAATACAATGGTGTTAAGAAAATATTACACCCCCCTTGCCAAAGGTGCAGAAAGAATCACTGCGGAAATTTCCTAAAGGGGGTGACAAAATTCTTTCGGTGTGGAAGAGAAGTGAACCTAACCATTAACTACCGACAAGAAAAACTAGCTGCTTCAACAGAGGAGAGGAATGCTTTGTTTTACCCTTAACACATTGTTCATTGCTTCAACTACAAAGAAGCTGGTTATTTGAAAACCAGTGCCCTAAGCCAAGTGTTTTCGAAGCCAACCAAAAACCTCCAAGGAAGCAAGGGAGATATTTTTCCATCACTACCACCAAAGTGAACCCTTCTAATGAAGTCATGATAAGTAATCCAGTTATGAATTCAATAATTGTGAATGTACTTTTTTATTCTGCTTATACACATTCTTTTTTTGTCCTGAATGTTTAGACGAACAATCCCAACACCACTAATAATCATGGAAGTAAAGATGTCGGTGAGAATGAAAAATGGGGAAATCATTTCATCCCATGAATATAAATCCTCCCATGTCATAACTTGTTGATTTTACTCTCTGTAGAATCTCATCATACTTCCTCTGGTAGAATTTGTTGCAATTCGGGGCATGGATTGGGATTCCTTATATAGATCCAACATAAATTGTTGTGAGAGGAAAATCACTCTCCAAATGGAGGATCAACGCCATATTCTATTCAACTAAAAGGATGAGGATGAATATTCTTTAGCAACATCATCTCAAGAATGTATATTACTTCCCTATGAGAATGTTTGTCTTTCTCAGATGATTGATTCTAAGGAATAATCCACCCCTGAAGGTATTTCTATTGTGAGGGAATTAATTAATGTGTATCCCAAAGAATTTTATGGTCTTCCTCCTTGAAGATATACTGAATTTTGAATTGATACTATATCTGGGGAATTGACAATATCTATAAATCTATATAGAATGTCTCTTTTGTGGCATAAAGAAATGAATAATCAACTACAAGATAATCTGGATAAAGGGTTTATATACCCTAGTGCTTCAACATGGTTTGCATGAGTCCTCTTCATCAAGAAGAAGGATAGTTCAATGCACATTTTCATTGAATATCGTGAACTCATCCAAATAAAAATAAAGAACAAGTATCATATACACCGAATTGATGACTTGTTCGATCGGCTACGTGGAGTACAATACTTCTCCAAGTTGGATTTGTGGTCGAGATATTACCATGTAATGGAAAATAAGGAGGATATCCCTAAGACTGCTTTTTGTATAAGGCATGTGTACTATAAATTCATAGTAATGCCTTTTGGACTCACTAATGCTCCAGAAATCTTCATGCACTTGATAAATAAATTATTTAGAGATTACCTCAACAATTTTTTGGTACTATTTATAGATGATATTCTAATATACTCCAAAACCAAGGAGTAGTATGAGGATCATCTAATCATTGTACTAGAGACCTTGTGAAATAAGAAACTAAATTAAAAGTATAGAAAGTGGGAGTTCTACTTGAAGGAGGTATCATTCATGGGTTATATCATCACAAGTAATGGGATAAATGTGGATCCCTCCTTGATATCTATAATTGAGGGATGACCAATGCCAATATCAGTAATAGATTTCCATATTTTCCTAGGGTTAGATGGATATTATTGCCAATTTATTAGATGTTTCTCACGATTGTACAACCCTCCTACCAAGCTAACTCAGAAGTGATTAATTTTTTATTTGAGTGATGAATGTGAATAGAGCTTCAAGGAGTTGAAAAGGAGGCTCATCACTGTGCTCGTGCTCACACTACACACAAGTGGAGAACTTTTTGTGGTATTTATTGATTCCATAAAGAAGGGAATGGGTTGTGTGTTGATTAAAAATGAAATATTCATTTTCAGTCCTTCAATGAAATTGAATGTTAATCGAAAAAACTATCCAACACATGATCTAGAATTGGCTGCAGTAATCTTCGCTTTAAAATTTTGGAAACATTACCCCTCTGAGGAGAAGTGTGAAATTTATACGGATCAAAAAATTCTCATGTATATATTAACACATTATGATTTTAACATGTGCCAACAAATATGGCTATAGCTGATCAAATACTATGACTAATCAATCCATTACCACCCTGGGAATGCGAACAAGGTGGAGGAAGATCTATGTAGAATTACCTAGTAATTCATTCAATGATGAGAATTGAAAAGGATCCATTAATCTTATATTTAAATAAGATGGACATGGGAATCATAAATAATGGATCATCATAAATCCTACCAAAAATTATTTCTTTAACCATCACTTTTGTAAAGGTTAAATGTTGATCAAAATGATGATGTGGGAATTCATAAGAAAGTGGAAACTATATAAAATGATAAATCCTCAGAGTTTAATGTTAATGAATAAGGAATTTTGATATTTGGGTTAATATATTGTGCTCTATAAAATTCGAAGTTAATGAGTGAACTTTTGGATGATTCACATAGTTCAAATTTCTCCATTTACCTAGGAAACACAAATATGTATCAAGGTATCCAAGAGCTTTACTGGTGGGATAACATGAAGTAGGAGATCATTGAGTATACATAAATGTTCATGGTATGTTAAGAAGTGATAGCTCAAAGGTAGAAGTCTGGGGGGATGATGAAACAAATACCCATATCAGCATGGAAAAGGGAGAACATTACCATGGAATTTTTCACCTGAATTCTGATGAATTCCAATGGAAACAATGCTATCGAGGTTTTTTTTGGATCATCATACAAATAATGCACACTTCATTTCAATTCAAGAGTATTTCTCATCAGATCAACTTGAACAGATATATATCAAAGATGTTGTAAGGCTGCATGGAGTACCACTATCTATTATATCTGATCGAGATCCAAGAGTCACCTCTACATTCTGAAAGAGTCTTCAACATTCTCTAAATATAGATTTGAACTTCAATACAACTTATTATCCTCAAAATGATTGAAAATCTGAGAAGACAATCCAAACATTTGAGGACGTGTTGATATCATGCACAATGGTCTTGAAAGGAGGATGTGACCAACATCTTCTTATTGTTGAGTTATCTTACAATAAATGTTTCCACTCAAGAATCTAAATGTCTTATTATGAAGCCTTGTATAGGAAAGGGTGTATAACACTGACACATTGGGATGAATTTTGGGAGAAAGAACTCATAGATCTATAAATAGTCGAATAAATAGAGGAGAAGGTTGACACCATCCAGCAGCACATTAAACCTGCTCAGAGTCAACAAGAGATCTATGCTGAAAATTGTCAATGTGGCCTAGATTTTGATGTAGGAGACATGGTATTCTTATGTATATCACTATGGAAGAGGGTTATGAGATTTGGGAAGAAAGGAAATCATAGTCAAAGGTAAATCATCCCTTTTTGGATCCCTGATGTCATTGGAGCACTGGCCTATCGACAGCACTCCCACCTATCTTATCTCAAGTACATTATGTATTCCATGTCCCGCTCTTGAGTTGGTATAAACCTGGCCCATCGCATGTACTCAGTCTAGAGGTGGTGCTATTGGATAATGACTTATCCAATGAAGAGAAGCTTATGAATATCATATATTGAATGGAAAAAGATATATGAAATAAGACAATGACCCTCATTAAGGTGGAGTGGTGAAACCAAAAGTTGAAATAAGCTACATGGGAATAAGAGGAAGTGATGAAGCAGAGTTACCCTTGTCTATTTTAGTGTGGAAAATGGATATTTTGAGGGGGAAATTTTTTAAGGGGGGGAAGACTGTAATGACCCAAAATTTTATTAATGATAAATCCTTTTGATCTAATTACTATTGTAATTATGTAAAATGGTTATATAAAACATATGAACTTCCATGGTTTTATGTTTTTTTATTTGAAAATACCGTTAATAATTGTAATTGTTTCTAATATAGTCATTAAACAGTGAACACACAATTAGTATAAATATAGGTAATTAACAAATCCAATTTACTTAGACAAAGGACATGATGACCTCATCCATTAGAATTAATCCATACAAAGCCCATTTTTCAGATCACAGAAAAGCAATAACGTCATTGAGATTATCTCTTGACCAATACCAAGTCGAAATTCAACACATAAATCTTGAATGGAACCACCTACGTGAGAAGTAGAAGTTGATAGAGATTACCACCTAAGTGATGTTATCTGAGCCACACCAAGAGTCTATCACTATCACACACCATAACCCTAGGTCTTATACGGGTGTTATAAGGGATTATATAACATTTCCCCAAAACTATGATTATGTTCATTATTGTTTGTATGAATAATATTCATTCATTTCATTACTGTTACTTTGTAAATGGTTTTTAAATCACAAATTATATTTTCGGTAAATATTCAATTAAAAAAACTATTTTGTTGAATTAATGGATTTTTGAAATTAAATAATATTTTAAAAAAAATATTATTATTAAATTACTTTTCTATTAAATATAAATGATCGTATAATGTTTATGAATTCAATTGTAATTTTTAGTAAGGTTGGAAAACTTTTTTTTTTGTCCAAACCAATGAATTTTCATTAAATGTTGGTTTTTATTTAAAAACTATAAATTCACATAGTTAGAAAATTATTTCCATAAAATGAATATTATTTTTGGAATTAGGTTGTCAAAATTATCCAATAGTGATTTTTTCATAATTTCTTAAGACAATCGAATTTTTGGGTAAATTTTAAATACCGTTTAAATATATAATGTATTTACGACATCATAATTACCCAATAGCGATTTAATAAAATTATATAAAAATGATTTTCGGTTGATTTATGTTTTACCTTTAAAATATTGTGATTCTTGAATTGTTTCAATTATTTTATGGTGCCTTAGTGGACCCTCCAAGAATAATAAAACATTTTAACTTTTAAAATGATTTCTTTGAGAGTGAGACACACCTCCAGATAATAAAGCCTAATAATTTAATTAGTTCTAACATTTTCCTTATAAAATAATGTTTTCACACCATTTTTTCAAAAACAATGGGAAATAACCATGGGTTGTTTTGTGGTTTTGATTAGTTTAATGTGTGGTGTCAAAAACCTAAATAATAAAGAATTCACTCTTTTCCTATATAAACCCACCCAT
The DNA here is from genome assembly GCA_963277665.1 of Viscum album. NCBI lineage: Eukaryota > Viridiplantae > Streptophyta > Magnoliopsida > Santalales > Viscaceae > Viscum > Viscum album. Next base: position 294,378,338 of record OY728132.1, on the reverse strand, counting down.
GATCCAACATGTCTTCACTAAAACCCCTTTGAGAATGTCCCTAATCTGCCCTCAGTTTCTAGTATCCTCCCAAGTCCCCCAAGCTCCCTATAATCCTCACTCAAGCCTATCCAAAGCCTTCAGATCACACTTCCGAGTAAGGGATTTCTTCCTTTCTCATTTTTTCCAAATTTCATCATGTTGTTATTCATTTTTTTCAATTAAAAATATTGTGGAATAAATTTTCACCTCTCCTGTACTTCTCTCCTCATGTTTTAATTATTATAGACCTCTTATTCTTTCATTAATTCCTCTCATTTACACCTGTTACCATGCCAAAATATTAAGGAATTTCTCTCTTCTCATTTACATTCAAGTAATTATTTTATATTTTGCATCTAAATTACATTACATGTGAGGGGACATGTATGTATATGACCCCCATTACAATACATTTCATGTAAATATGATGAGGTACCTCTTTCTCTCTCATCACCCATTTTTATGAATTATTATGTCACATCTTTATGCTGCCGAAATTGCCCCATGATTTCTCAAGCCAAAGTCATTGTGTAGTGAATACCATGACCATTTATCTATCAAGGGTATTAACCTATATGTATATTTAGTTATTGATTATAGAGTTTCATATATGTACTCCACATTTATTTATCGTGGAATAAATGATGATGATGATGAATGATTCCATGTTGTATGATTCATATGGAACACTTATGCATGAAATGAAATGATTAAGAAGGGTGCACTATGATAGCACATCAATGTATTGGGTAATGATTAGTATCATGATTCATCAAGTGAAATGAGGTTTTACTCAATCTAATTAATGTTCAATGAGGGTCTACTCATGCTCAATGTGAAATTAGCCTTGGCTCATGCTAATATCATTTTAAATGTTGTTGCCAAATTTCCAAGATATAATAATCATTCTATGTCATGACTTTATGTTTATTTTACTCTTATGTTCCATTGATATGCCTATTACCTAACATGTATTGTATTCTTCATGTTATACCTTTTTTAATCCCTTATTAGGATTTATATCTCACCCTTTTCACATGTATGCCCTGAGGTTATCCCATGAAATTCTAACTATGGGTGAATGTCGTGGTCAAGTAATAGAAGTTCTCAATAAAGATGTTGTCTTTTTATGTCTTAATTTGTCATGTAATTTCTTTAATTTCCAAAGACACAAGAACTATTGATCCTCGTATTTGTCTTAAGTGAAATGTTATGTAATAATTCATATATATGTGTGGAATAAAGAGTATGGATGTTATAGTTGGTATCAAAGGATATGTTTAGTTATTTTTGGGATTAGGATTAGAAAAACCTAGTGAAAGCCTTAGGGATAAGTCTAATAATAACAGAAACATCCCTAATTTTTTTGGAGTATTAAGTAAATGGTTATCAGGAAAATACATCCCTATCTAGATACGAGTAGGTAGAGTCAACTCTAGCATAGATGTATCTAGGGGTAAAACCTGAAAACACCACTTTGATCTAGACTCAAGTGGGAAATGGTGCGCGAAAACTGGAATTGATGCCCTCTTGGTTATGACACTCCAAGGGGATATGTTTTAGTAAATTCATATGCTTATTATTAACTATTATTAAGGGAATTAAAAAAATCCCCTATGAATATATATTAGGATGTTGATCATGTATATAGAATATAAGATAAGGAAATAAGTGTAATTTAAAATTTATCCATTTCTAAATTTGCATTCCCCTTTATGTCTTACCCCTAAATTTCTTTTTATTCCAGCCAATGGCCTATAATATGGGGACTCAGGCAAACAACTGATGTGAAGATCATTGTGATGACTATTCCAATGATATGCCCAATCTGATGGGAGTTGGAATCAAAATCTTTGTCATGATACTCCTTCAGTTAACTCATGTTTTAAATAGAAACATGGGTTAAGAAGAACGTAAACCCCCCACCCCCTTTGAAATAACAAGACGTGATCGAGATCATCATACGATAAAGTCCTCATACTTTTAATGGATCATCTGATCCTTCAATTACCGAACAATGGATCAACTCCATTGTAAAGATCTTCCCCATCCTTCAATGTTTCGAACAAGAGAAGGTTCTTCTAGATGCTTATAGTGTGGAGGGTGAAGCTGATCAATGGTGGACACTGATAAAAAATAGGAAGTATAAGGAGGATATTGAGGCATTAAAATATAAGTATTTCCAGAAAATGTTTTTTGATAGATATTTTCCATGCACTCTCCAACTTAATATGGAAAGATACATCCTTGACCTCAATAAAAATGACAATAAATCCATTGGATTTTAAGAGGAAATCATAACAAGGCTCTCATGATACACCTCCACCTTTTTCATTTCTTTTGAATGTAAGGATTCTCACTTCATTTGTGGGCAAAAACCTAGCTTACGAAAATCTTTCACAATCCGTGACTTCGAGAGTTATGAGGAAATTTTTCATTGTGCCCTTAGGGTTGAAATCGAGATCGGATAATCTCAAGGGTATCATGGGGATAATAAGTATAGGGTTGACTTTAATTCTATAATTCATATGGATAAATCTAATGGTTCTAAGAAAATTCATCACCCCACTTTCCAAAGATATGGAAAGAAGCACCCTGGAGATTTATTTAAGTGGATGGGGAAGTGCTTTATGTATAGAAGAGAGGGGAACCTGCCCATTAACTACCGACAAGAAAAACTAGGGGCTATAAGAGAGGATAGGAATGGTCTTTTTGTCAATCAATGCATTGTTCATTGCTTCAACTACAAAGAACCATGGAACATTGAAAACCAATGCTCTATGCTTTGGGTTTTCGGAAACAACCAACAACCTCCAAGGCAGTAAGGGTGAGCTTTTTTACATCACTACCACTGAAGTGAACCCCTAAAAAAAGTGGTGATAGGTATTATAGTCATTAATTCAATAATAATGAACTTACTTATTGATTCTATTTCTACGTATTATTTTATATCCCTAAATATTAATAGAAAAATCATAAAACCATTAAAAATCATGGATGTTAATATGTCAGTGAGAACATAAAATGGGGAAATAATTGCATCCCCTGAATATAACTCATCCCTTATCATAATTTGTGGATTGAACATTCTAGTGAAACTAATCATACTCCCTCTAGTAGAATTTTATTCAAATTCGTCGCATGTACTTGCTTTCCTTATATAGAGACAACATAATTTGTCATGAGAGGGAAATACCTCTCCATATGAAGAATCGACCCCAGATTCTATACAACTGCATAGAGGAGGATAGATCTTGTTTTTCACCATAATATCAAGCATTGATATTACTTCCCTATGAGAACATGTATCTTTATTAGATTATTTTGTCTAATAGAGAATCCATCCTGGAAGACATGCCTATAGTGAGGTAATTTACAGAAGTGTTTCCTGAGGAATTGCTTGATCATACTCTTAGAAGAGATGTTGAATCCTCAATTGATAATAAACATGGGGAATTTCCAATATAAAATACTCCTTATATAATGGCTATTGTAAACATTGAGGTGCTGAAGAATCAACTACAAGAGAATCTGGATATAGTATTTATATGCCCAAGTGCTTCACCATGGGGTGCACCAGTCCTCTTCATCAAGAAGAAGGATGGGTCAATACGTAATTTCATTGACTGTCACAAGTTCAAAAAAATCACGATAATGAACATGTATCATATGCCCCAAATTGATAAATTTTTTGATCAGCTATGTGGGGCACAATACTTCTCCAAGGTGGATTTGTGGTCAAGATATTACCACGTAAGGGTGAAAGAGGAGGATATCCCCAAGACTACTTTCCGTACATGGTATGGACACTATGAATTCATAGTAATTCCTTTTGGACTCACTAATGCTCTAAAAATATTCTTGGACTCGATGAATAGAGATTTAGATATTACCTCAGCAAATTTTTGGTAGTCTTTATAAATGATATTCTAATATACTAAAAACCAAGGAGGAGCATAAAGAGCATCTATGCACTGTACTATAGACCTTGTGAAAGGAGAATATCTATGAACAGTACACCAAGGGTGAGTTCTTGTTGAAAAATTTCTCATTATTGGGTCATATCATCACAAGCAATAAGATATCTGTGGATCCCTCTAGATAGTTCCAAATGAGGGATGTCTATGGCAATTATCTGTAATGAATATCCATAGCCTCCTGGGGTTAGTCGGATATTATCCACAATTTTTTAGAAATTTCTCACAATTTTCCAACCCTCATACCATGATTAATCGGAAGGGATTAAAGTGTTCTTGGTGTTACGAATACGAAGAGAGCTTCAAGGAGTTGAAAAGGAGTCTTATCACTACGCTCGTTCTCACAAAACCCACATGAGGAGAAATTTTTGCGGTGTTTCTTGATTCTTCGAAGAAGGTCCTTGGCTATGTGTTGATGTAAAATGAATAAGTAATTGACTATGATTCATGGAAATTGAATGTTAAAGATCAAAATAATCCAACACATGATCTAGAGTTGGTTACAGTAGAATTTTCTTTAAAATTTTTGTGACATTACCTCTTTGGAGAGAAGTGTGAAATATATATTGATCCCAAAAGCCTCAAGAATATATTCACATAGAAAGAGTTGAACATGTGCCAATGAAGATGGTTATAGATGACAAAATACTATTACTGCTCAATCCATTACCACCTTAGGAAAGATAACAAGGTGGAAGATGATCTAAGTAGAAAGGACCCAACAAATATATCCTTGATTATAATTGAAAATGATCCAACCTTTTTATATTTTATGAAGATGAAAATGGGAATCATGATGACAGGAACATCATAAGTCCTTCCAAATATTATTTCTCGACTGTCTCTTTTGGAATGGTTAAAGGATACTAAAAAAGTTGATGTGGGAATTCAGAAGAAAGTAGAAACTATCAGAAAATTTAAATGCTCAGATTTCAATGTTAATGAAGAAGGAATTGTGAGATTCTTATCAAGACTATGTGTTCAATAAAATCTAGAGTTAATGAAAGAACTTTTGGATGATGCACATAGTTCAAATATCTCCAATAACCTATGAAACACAAAGATGTATCGAGATCTATGAGAGAATTATTGGTGGGATAACATGAAGAAGGAAATCAATGAGTATACATCAAAGTACTCCGGATGATAGAAAGTAAATTTTGGGTAGAAGAAGTCCATGGGGATGATGTAACCATTACCTATACCAGCATGGAAATGGTAGAACATTACCATGGACTTTGTCATCATACTTATAAAGATGTACCAAGGAAACAATGTTATCAGGGTTATTGTGGATCATCCTAGAAAAAGTGCACACTTCATTTCAATACGAGAGAATTTCTAATTGGATCAACTATCACAGATATATATTAGAGAAGTGGTAAGGCTGCATGGAGTACCACTATCTATTGTATCTGATTGAGATCCAAGACTCACCTCTAAATTATTGAAGAATATTCAACATGCTATGAATAATGATATGAACATCAGTACATCTTCTTATCCTCAAAATGATGGACAATCTGAGTAGTATATACAAAAAGTTGAGTACATATTGAGAGAATTGTCAATGGACTTCAATAGAGGATGAGATCAGTATATTCTTCTGGTTGAGTTCTATTATAATAACAGCTTCCACTCAAGCCTCAAAATGGCTCCTTATGAAGCCTTGTATGGGAAGAGGTTTACAACACTGGAATGTTGGGATGAAATTGGGGAGAGAAAAATCCATGTTCTATAAATGGTTGAAGAAATGGTGGAGAAGGTTAAGATAATCAAGCAACACATTAAAGTTTCTCAGAGTTGAAAAAAGAGCTATGCTGATAATCATCGATGAGACCTAGATTTTGATGTTAGGGACATGTTATTACTCTATATATCAACGTGGAAGAGGGTTATGAGATTTGAGAAGAAGGGAAAGCTTAGTACAAGGTACATCGGCCCTTTTGAGGTCTTTGATCGCATTGGAGCAGTGGTTTATCGACTAAAACTCCCAGCGAACCTATCTCCATTACATGATGTATTCCATGTATCACTCATGAGTAAGTATATACCTGACCCAATGCATGTACTCAATCCATATGTGGTACAATTGGAGAATAATTACTCTTATGAAGAGAATCTAGTGAGTATCTTAGATCATAGGGAAAATTTCTACAGAATAAGACAATTCCCCTGATCAAGGTGTTGTGGTGAAACCAAAAGTTTGAAGAAGGAACATAGGAATCAGAGGAAGCGATTAAGTAAAGTCACCCTCATCTATTTTATTGTGTGCAAAGAAATTTTTGAGGGTGAAATTTATTAAGGGGGGAAGATTATAACGACCTAAACATTTTTCGATTAAAATTATTTTTGATCTAATTAACTATGTCATTATGTAAAATGGTTATATAAAACATATAAAATTCATGGATTTTATGTTTTTGGATTTCAAAATACCATTAATAATCACTACCATTTCTAATATATCCTATAAAGAGTGATCATATGATTAGTATAAATATACGGCTTTAATAAAACCAATTTATTCAGAAAAAATAAGTGATGGTATTATTTAGTTGAATTGCTCCATACAAAGCCTATTTTTCGGATCTCAGAAAGGAGGTAGCATCACTGAGATTTTTTTTACCAAGCCCATGCCTAGATTCAACGTGTTATGCTTGAACATAACCACATAAGGGAGAAGTTAATGTTGATAGAGATTACCACCTGAGCGGTGTTATTTGATCCACCCCAAGAATCTGTCACCATTTCACACCTTACCATAGGTCTTATGCAAGTGTTATAAGGGGTTATGTAATAATACCCTATAACTACGATTATGTGCGTTATTTTTTTCACAATGAATATTCATTTATTTCATTATTGTTACATTGTAAATGGTTTTAATATCAACTAGTATTTTTAGTTAGAATTCAATTAAGAAATCTATTTTGATGAATTAATGAATTTATAGAATTAAATATATTTTAATAAAATATTATTATTAATAAATACATTTTTATTAAATATAAATGATCATATAATTCATATGAATACCATTGTAATTTTTATTGAGGTTTGAAAACTGTTTTTTTTTTACCCTTGAATTTCTAATAAATGTCAGTTTTTATATTATAACTGAAAATTCAAATATTTAGAAAATTATTAATATAAAATGAATATTATTTTTGGAATCAGGATTATGAAATTATCTAATGGTGAATTTATCATTATTTTCTAAGACAGTCGAATTTTTGGGTAAAAAATAAACACTGTTTAAATATATAATGTGTTTTATGAAATCATAATTACCCAATAGTGATGTAATAAAATACTATAAATTGGTTGTTCGGCCAATATATGTTTTAAATTTAAAATAATGTGATTTTAGATTTGTTTTATTAATTTTATGGTGCCATAGTGGACCCTCCAATGCATATAAAACATTTTAACTTTTAAAATAATTTTCTTGAGAGTATGACTCACCTACACATAAGAAAGACTAATATTTTAGGAAGTTAGTCCATTTTCCATATAAAATAATCTTTTTCACTCCCCTTTTACAAAATCCATGGGAGAAACTGTGAGTTGGGTTTTTGATGTGATTAGATTAATGTGTGGTGTCCAAAACCTAAATAATAAATAATTCCACATATTTTTCTATATAAACCAACCAAGCTCCCACTTCTCTTCAATCAAAAACCTTGGAGAACATCCCTAACCTTCCATACTCTCTCTAGTATCCTTTCAAGGCGCCCTAATATCCCATGAATCCTCTCTCAAGCCTCTCCCAATCCTTTGGATCACACATTCATGGAAGGGATTTCTTCCATTCTCATTTTTTTCCAAATTGCATTATGTTATTCTACAATTTTGTTTAAAATTAAAAATGTTGGGGTATGATTTATCTCCTCCCCCATAATGCCCTCCTTATTTTGATTAATGAGATACCTCTTTATCTCTCATTAATTCATATTACGTACTCTCATTTCCGTACCAAAATTCTAGAAATTTCTCTCTTCTCGTTTACATTCAAGAAATTATTTTATATTATGCAGATAAATTTCATTACATATGTTGGGAAATGTATCTATATGACCCCTTTACTATCCATTTCATGTAAATATGATGAGATACCCCTTTCTCTATCATCAACCATTTTCTGAATTATTATGTTTCTTCGTTATGCTGCCGAAATTGCATCGTGATTTTCCAAGCCAAAGTCAATGTGTTGTGATTACCATAATCATTTCTCTATCAAGGGAATTAAACATTACAAAAATTTAAATATTGATTAAAGAGTTTCATGCATGTGTTACAAATTACTTTTTCATGGAATAAATAATGATGTTTAATGATTCCATGTTGTATGATCAACTTGGAATACTTATGCATGAAATGAAATGATTACGAAGGGTGCTCCCTGATAATGCTCTAATACATTGGGTAACTATTAGTATCCTAATACGTCAAGTAAATTGAAGGTTTACTCATTCTAATTCAAGTTCAATGAGGGTTTACACATTCTCCATATTCAACTATCCTTGTCACATGAAAATATCAAGTTAAATGTTGTTGCAACATTTCCATTTATATATAATCTTGTTATATCATGCCTTTATGTTCAAGTTTCTCTTATGTTCCATTGATATTTTTATTAACTAACATGTATTGTACTCTTCATGTTATTCCTTGGTTACTACATTAATGGGATTTATAACTATCCCTTTTCTCATGTATGTTCTTAGGTTATCCATTGAAATGATAAGTACGAGGGATTGTTGTGGTCTTGTAAAAGAATTTATCAATAAAGATGTTGTATTTTTATATCTTAAGTTGTCATGTAATGTCCCTAATTTCTGAAGACACTATACCTCTTGATCCTCAGAGTTATATTAAGTGAATTTTATGAAATATATCACGTTTATGTGTGTAATAAATAAAAGGTTTGTTATAAACCACATACCTCAATGTGGGGTCACACATTCCCATAATGGTATCCACTAACATGGATTATACGAAAAAAAATTCTACAGATTCCATAGAATAAGTATTTATATCTCAGTATCAATTCAACAAGAAAACCCATAATAAAATAAGATAAATGACACATAACAAAATAAACTCGCAAGCCGTACCACATCAAATCCAAATTTCATACTGTAGAGGAATATCACACAATAGATATAGAAAGGATCAAGTGAATAAACACAATAAGAGAAAAAAATCATAAAATGTATTAAAGTGACATGGATGTGATAAATGAAAATTAATAATTAGATATATCACATACCTATAGAGATATAGATCATCCTAGATAAATCTCAATCAATGAAATAAATGATACTGAATAAGTGGATATCCCCAAAATTGACTGGAGGACCTCCTAAAATTCAATAAGGGATCCTATATACATAATGAAAAAGAAATTAAATGATTTTGATGTATTATACTACTAATCCTGAAACATTCATTATGTGAGAACCTTTCACGAAAGTAATTCCTAGATTTACAAGATATGCCGAAATTGGCGTGGCTTCTGATTAAGAATTAGTATGAATGAAATTTTCAAAACAAGAACTAATTTCATGAAATTTAAATATCTCACACTCTGAACTACTTCATAAAATCATCCCAACAATAGTTTAACATTATGTAACCCTTTTATTGTATGAAATAATAATGAATTCATATTATATTGAATCTCATAAAGAATTTTATGGGTAAACCTAAAACCTGAATAAAATCCTCATAAAAATATTTCAAATTTATTATAATAAACATAAGTTCATGATCTTTTTTCATTTTCCCCAGTAGAGTCTCTCTATATTTGGATGCCCCAAAATAAACCAAACCAAAAATTGAAAATAATGAGATATTAAAAAGACCTAAAATATGGTAATGATATTTTATGGAAGAATTTTAAATTCAAAATATTGGCCACATTTAATTACCCCACTGGTTATGTACATCAATTCTTCATGGAAAAAACAATTTAGTTAATCACTAAATTTATTATTTTATACATAAAAACAAAAAAAATTGTTTTTTAACAGTAAAAACCATTATTTTGTCTTTTTAATTACTTTTCCATTTGGTAAATTATGTTTGAAGTTTTTAAATGAATAATATTTCATATGAAATAAATTTTTTATATGGAAAACAATATTGTAGTTTATTTGGAAATTATTTAATCAATATTACATTATAAAAATTATAGTATTAGAGAAGATATTTTTTACTAGTATCTTAAAAATTTTTGTTTTTAAGTAAACAAAAAATTTAATATTAGATAATTTTGATGTCTATATTCTAAAAACAACATATTTATTAGCATATTATTTTTAAAATATTGTAAATTTTAATATTTAAATATTAGTATAAAGAAATTATTTTTTCTAAACATGTTAACGTATACATTATTAAAACAATAAATTATAAAATCATTGTGATTTTTAATTTTAATATTTATTTTATGTTTTTAAATATTTATATTAACTTATTTTGATCAGGTTAAATATATTTAATTTTTATTTAACTGTTTCAGTGGTCAAGATAAAAATTTAATTTTAGTGATTATATTACAATTTCAATAGTCATGTTGGGATTATATTTCCAAAAATACATATTTTTTCCTTCATTAATCCTTGGACTATTTTTTCTCAAATTTATCTTCATCAATTATAAAATTAAAATAATACTTTTAAATAAATAGCTTTTTAATGTTTTTTTCATAATATTGATAAATATAGGATATTATAATGCTATGAAATATTGAAATCTAATCATGTTATTTATTTACATTTTTATCCCTTGTTTAATATTTTTACCATTATACAATATGTTTATTTTCAATATTTATGGTTCTATATTGTTGAAATGAATTTTTTTCTTATTTTACATGCTTCGTATTTTTTATAATATATCATATAATAAAATAAGTGATATATATATATTCATAATGTAAATATATTATAAAAAAATTTGGACCTTTATAGGTTAGATGTCTATTGTGTATAGTTAAGAATTCCTACCGTCTCATGGATCACCCAACTCAAGGTAGTTCAATCCATAATTACTTCAAACATTACAATATATTATAAAAGCATTGTTTTCATTTGTGTTATTATATTGGATATAATAGATAGATTTTTTTACATTTAAAAATTTTGTATGGACTTTATGGTTGTTCATAGGAATCACCAATATAACTATGTTCATGATACTAGATAACAAGACTATTTTAATTGATTTTTCAATTATATGGGTTTAATATTTTAACCTATATATCATGTTATTTTTTGTTTGTTTCTACTATTGTATAATGGAATAATGATGGTGTGTTTTTATACATCATGTTGATACCAAATGATTATATGAATTTAATGAGAATATATAAGATTGACAACCATATTATAAAATTATCTTTCATATGTTATATAATGGTTTCTAAAAAATCTATTAATGTAATTTAAAATTACTACTCTAAATGTTTTTTTTCATCAGTTTTTTTATTAATTTATAATGTGAACTTTGGATGTATTGTGTACTAAATCCTACTAGTGGGTAAGTTAGACTTGGGTATTCCTAAGTTATATAATTACCTTAAGTGATTTGGGGTGTAATCAGTATTGTGACAGATTTTATATTATATACATTCCAAAACAATGCTATCATGAATTATGATAGAAATTTATTGAGTCATATATTTGTAATTTCAATGATATTTCACTCAATGGGATCAATTTCAACTCTTTTGTGGAGGGGATGATCATTCCCCATTGACAATGGTTCCCTAACCTATTATGTTTTAGGGAATTTGTTTGGGTGAGCTATTAATGGAAATTTTTCTTTAGGTTATAAAATATATATATCACGGGCATCTAATGACTAATTCATCAAAAGTAGTTATTAAAAAAAATTTAAATGTATCATTCACAATACATTATGCATGAATGAGGAACATAGGATGTGATGTTATTGATACTGTTACTGAGGATTATAATATATTTAATGGGGGGACTAACTATGGTGATGTAAAATCAAATGAATGACAAGCCTTGCTGAAAATACATTTATATTTTTAAGGTACAAGTCTAAGAAGTATGATATGATTTATTTTCATACAATTAAATATATATCATGTTTTTTAATAGTTTTTTCACAAGAACCATATGAGTTTCAAAGATTTATAGAGACTTAATCTCTCTATGAGAGTGAATTCATTGATATAATATGAAACAAATTTCATAATGTTATATATTTTTCATTGATTTATCTTGGGATGAGGCTACTAGAGTCATCCTCTTAAAGGATGGGTATATATTTTCTATATCATTTTAGGTTAACATTATTCACTTTAAATACATTTCAATGGATTCTAAAATGGCTCTTAAATAAAAGTGGAACCCTATATAAGGTGGGGCTTTTAAAAATTTTAAATATTCATCTTGGGTTGATAGTTGCTCATAGTGCATAAGAGACAACATGGTTAATGATTCTTACTATGGTGGTGACAAATTTTGTCATCGATAACATGGATAATCACTTCCTATTTTATGGAGTACTATAGTGCTACCAATAACCAAAGAAGTTCTAATCATATCAGTAGATGTGGAATATATTAAAATTGCATAAGGGTGTCACTCAATTTTTAATTTGTTAATACAAGGTACTTTTTTAGGGATATGTGGATGGTTAAGGGATATTATCTTAAACTAATACCAGGTTTTATTCAATTCAATCAGGATATACATGAGAATTTAGTGTGTAGGGGAAGTGGTATTATATTATTCATGATATTATTCCTTATCGTATTCATATGTTATATGGATATTGTGACATCCAATTATCTGGTCTTCTTTTTCACATTAGAGGTTACACCACTCAAAAATAGTGAGGTTCCATAAATTATAAAATGTATAAATCCAGTGAAATATATATTTCATCATTATTTTATTTTATTGGTGAAATAAATTCATATATTTTATACCATAATGTAGTCGATTTAGTATTTGTTATAGAATAAGTGATGGAGAAACTAGATATTTAACCTCCATTAGGGGTATGATCTTATGGTATTGTAATTTTCCCTGGGTGTTCTAATAAAATTACTACATATAATAATCTAGTTTAATTTTTTATATTAGAGATACGAAGATTCTATATATCCCTTGGTATGAATATTCTAATTTTTTTGATAGAGCATTGACTAATATAAAAAGGGATTAGATTTCAATAACATAAAAAGTTATTAATATACATAATATTATTGTTGAAAATATATTTAGGATTTACATGACCCAAACATTACCATAATTTTATGATTATACCCTAGATAATAAGTATTATTAGTGGTATTAGTGGGATATAAGAACTCTTTGCATGCCTTCTATTTTAGAGTTAAATGATGATATTTTTTCAAATGTCTTATTGAGGTTCAATCATAAGAGGTATGTTGATATTATCATTGATTTGATCCTTATTTAAGAACACATATCTATTCTACCAAAATAGATGGAAGAAGAGGTGATGAGATATATAAATATCTATCTGGATGAAATTTAGGTGAAAGAAATAATTCTCTAGAGCAACTAACATTAGGGTAATCTCGTTATGTTCTCCAAAAAGGTTGATGGTATTTATAAGGACCCAACCTTAAACATTACATAACAGAGGACCTTTTACTAGTCTAGGTTCTAGAGAATAGATACAAACATAAAAATTATCAGATTTGCAGCAAAATAAAATAAAAAGAACAAAAAAACAGTGCATGCTAACTCTATAAGTGAAGCGAATGACTTAAAAAATTCTATTATTCCTGTGAAAAATCATTTAAAACAAAGGGGTGAGCACAAAAAAATAGGCTCAGTAAGGGGTTTAAAAATCTTCGATAAATCCTTTTTCAAATATTAATTTAAAATAATTAAAGACATACATAAAAAAATAACATTTTTAAAATACTATTTGAGATTACATGTAACATAAAATACTAGTCCATTTTAGAAAATACTTACATTAAAAATGGTTTTAAAAATAATCCAGTGTTTTATGAAATACAGTACGCAAGCTTTTGAAAACAAAACAGTATTTCTATGGTCACTAGAATCATTGAAGGTTGTCTGGGCCTACCCACTTATGGAAGGATGGTTTCACTCCCCCAAGAACTTCCATATTTACAATGACCAATTTCTAGATTTTTCGAAAAAAAAAATTAAGCTTGCTTTACTTTTGTATGTGTTTACCACTGGAGTTTTTATTTTAAAACATGCCAATGTGTTAAAATTCACATTAATTCATATATATATATAAATGTATATAAATATATATAAACTTGCATTTCATCATTTGAAAGTTTGGTTACTACCAAAACATATACAACATAGACATTTCATGAACTATCCATGTAATGTTGCTCGTATGAGCAGTTGGATTTTCTTAAATTAATAATTATAATTAATTAAGACCCATACATAAAATTATAAATAAAACATTTCCAATAAAACATTAATTTTTTTTTATAAATTCATATGAATGATAATCTTGAAAATAAACCTTAAGATTTAAATTGGAAAAGAATAAGTTTATTATGTGCTCAAAAAATGTCGATGACATGCATAGGCACATGTCCAGGATCATATGAAGATGCGACGTTCGTAATTTTAAGATAACAAGATGATAAGGTATGTTCATTTTCAAGAAATATGATGATAAATTGACAATAAAATTATAATAATGGTAATCACCATTTTATATATATATATATATATACATATTTATATATATTCATATTGGTATTTAATTTACAACACTCATTGTCACATATTAAATAAATGGTTGAGAAAAACATCGATAAATGAAAAATACCAATTTGGAGAATTAGTTATGTAAGCAAATTAAATCATAGATTAAATATATATACACCCATTCATTAATTGTTCTAAAATATTTATACTTATTTTGAAAAAAAATACTTATATGCATATATAATCCCCTTAAAATAAAACAAAAATGGTATGACTTGATAATCATCATTATTCATACTATGTCCCTTACATTAAATATTTCCAAAAAAAATAGTTAGATAAGGAAATAGGTATATATATACATATGAATATATATACAAATATAAACACGCATGTGTAACCTAGTAAAATAACATAATCTGAACAACAGGAGTAAAACCATAATGTTAAAATAACGTTTTCACCTTTCCATAATTCAGTAGAATGAATAACCAAACCCAGAGAATAAAATTAACATATAGTTTGATAGAAATTTGAGAAGAAAATAAATCACTTAAGTGTTAATTGAAAATGAAAATCATAATTTTGAAATAAATTATCTATTTCTTACTAGTAAATTTTGAGATTGATAAATTTGAAGTTAAAATAAGACTATCCCTTACCATAAACTTGTACAGATTACACCGCAGATGGTGCAATGATTGAGCAGAGCATGCAGGACTCCAAGTAGTGTGTACATGACTTCCACACATTGAAGAATAGAGGTTTTGTGTTTAAACAGACTTGTCATGCCATTGCAGTGTGCAAAGAACAATAGACAACCCATATTCACATATTATATCTATATCACTAAACATATATATAAGAAATCAAGTTTCATTTCTCAAATATTTTTTTAAAGAACGGCTTGAAAAGGATGCTTTCACAAGTGAAAAGGTGTATATAAAAAAATAATGTCGCCATGCTTAACTTTATTTCAATTATTTAATTGTTATTATTTATATATTCTTTTTAATTATTTATTTTTGTTTCACGTTTAGTCTTGTATAACCCTTTAATTATTTTATTTTATTATCATAAAACGCTTATCTCTTCTTTTACATCCAATTTTGTCTCTTTTGTATCTTTTCTCAAAAAAATAGGTACTTTTCTAATAATGTATCATTATATTAAATTTTTTAACATTTTTATTTGTTTATATTTCTTTATTTTGTTTCACAATTAATTTTTTTAATAAACATTTTATTTATTTGAATATTTTTTTAAATATCAAGACCCCTTTTTTAATATATTTTATATCATCAATTTTTTGTAACAAATCATGTTTCTAACATATATATATATATATATATATATATATATATTTGTTTTTATTTTATGTTAATATATATATATATATATTAACCGAAACATGTACTTTTTTATATATATATTTAAAGTCATTTTTTTCAACGAAATAAAAACATATAATTTTTTTTAGTTTTCCCATGCCCCAAAATTACTACCCTCAAAATAAATTAACTTTTTGACTTTTTTGTCCCTTCCATGCCTATCTCATGTTGTCATAATAATATATTATTTATTATTATTATTTTCAATCATTTAACAATTTTTAATTTAATTGGTTACATCATTTTGGTGACGTTTTCTTATTATTATTTTTATTCACATATTCCGTTTTTTTTCATATAAACACCACATTTTCATAAAAAACATTATATATATATATAACATTTTAATATATATATATATATATATATCTTTTTTTAGTAATAATATGATTATATATTTTTATAATTATAAAAAACCCAACATATTTTGATATACATATTAAAAATAAAAATTCTCTTAAAAATGTTTCAAAAATACTTATTATTACTACTATTATTATTATCATAAAAATATTAAAAAATATATTTATTTCAAAATAATGGTAGATTATAATTAGTATCACACATCTCATTATTTATGTGTTAAAATATAATCATTTTAGGATTCAAAATTTTTTAGTTATTTATTTCCTATAATTGTAAAAAATAAAGGCCAATTAAATATATTTATATTAAAAAAATACTTTGAATAAATTAATACCTTATTAAGAAAATATTTTCTATAATAATATATTTAAAATATTAAATAAAGTATATATATTAAAGTAAAAGAATAATATTTCATGCAAAGAATATTTTATTTTTGAAAACCCATTCATTAAAACATTTCTTGATATACAGAAACAATCATTAAATGAATAATTTAATTAAGATAAATTATTATTTAAATATCGTGGGGTGTCACATTATTCCCCCTAAAAAGAATTGCATCCTCGCAATTCATTTAATTTGATTAAAAGAATCCTAAATTTTTTTCTTCAGGAAAAAAACAATATAACTATTAAAATTCTAGACTCGATAACATCTACTCTCTAAAGTAATCTAGACCATTCTTTTGATACCAATTATAAGGACCCAACCTTACACATTACATAACAGAGTACCTTTTACCAGTATAGGTTATGGAGAATAGATACAAAACATAAAAATTATCAGAGTTCCAACAAAATAAAATAAAAAGAACAAAAACATGGTGCGCGCTAACTCCATAAGTGAAGCAAACAACTTTAAAAATTCTACTATTCCTTTGAAAAATCATTTAAAA
The DNA here is from genome assembly GCA_963277665.1 of Viscum album. Taxonomy (NCBI): domain Eukaryota; kingdom Viridiplantae; phylum Streptophyta; class Magnoliopsida; order Santalales; family Viscaceae; genus Viscum; species Viscum album. The sequence goes on along the minus strand of OY728132.1, from coordinate 294,360,958 downwards.
CAAAGGGGTGGGCATAAAAAAATAAGCTTAGTAAGGGGTTTAAAAACCTTTAATAAATCCTTTCCAAAATATTCTTTTGAAATAATTTAAGATAAACATAATAAAAAATAACATTTTTAAAATACATTTTGAAATTACTTTAGACTTAAAATACTAGTCCATTTTAGAAAAACTTACATTAAAAATTGTTTTAAACATAATACAGTGTTTTATGAAATATAGTATGCAGGTTTCTAAAAACAAAACACTATTTCTAAGGTCACTTGAATCGCTGAAGGATGTCGGGGCCTACCCACTTAGTGAAGTATGGGTTCACTCCCCCATGACCTTCCATATTTACAATGACCAAGCACCAGATTTTTCGAAAAAAATTAGCTTGCTTTACTTATGTATGTGTTTAACAGCAGAGTTTTTATTTTAAAACATGTCAATGTGTTAAAATTCACATTCATTCATATATATATATATATATATAAATGTATATTAATATATATAAACCTTTATTCCATTATTTGAAAGTTTGGTTACTACCAAAAACATATACAAAATAGACATTGCATGGACTATCCATGTAATGTTGCTCATATGAGCAGTTCGATTTTCTTAAATTAATCATTATAATTAATTAAGACCCGCACATAAAATTATAAATAAAACAATTCCAATAAAACATTCAATTATTTGAATACATTCATATGAATGATAATCTTGAAAATAAACCTTATGGTTTAAGTTGGGAAAAAATAAGTTTATTACATGCTAAAAAAATGTCGATGACATGCATAGGCACATGGACATGATCATATCAAGATGAGACGTTCGTAATTTTAAGATAACAAGATGACAAGGTATGTTCATTTTCAAGAAACATGACGATAAATTGATAATAATATTCTAATCATGGTAATAAATATTTCATATATATATATATACTTATTTATATATATGTGTATTGGTATTCCATTTACAACACTCATCGTCACGTATTAAATACATGGTTGAGAAAAACATCGATAAATGAAAATTATCTATTTGGAGAATTAGTTATGTAAGCAAATTAATTCATATATTAAATATATATACACCCATACATTAATTATTCTATAAATATTTATACTTATTTGGATAAATATACTTATATTCATATACAATCCCCTTAAAATAAAACAAAAATTGTATGACTTGATAATATACATAATTCATACTATGTCCCTTACATTACAATTTTCCGAAAAAATAGTTATATAAGGAAACATGTATATATATATACATATTAATATATATACATATATACAAACACATGTTTAACCTTGTAAAATAACATAATCTAAACAACAAGAGTAAAACCATAATGTTAAAAATAATATTTTCACCTTTCCAAAATTCATTAGAATGAATAACCAAAACCAGCAAATAAAATTAACATATAGCTTGATATATATTTGAAAAGAAAATAAATCACTTATAAATAACCCGAAAATGAAAATCATGATTTTGAAATAAATTATCTATTTCTTACTACTAAATTTTGAGATTGATAAATTTTAAGATAAAAAAAGAATATCCCTTACCATAAACATGTACAGATTACACTTCAGATAGTGCAATGATTGAGCAAAGTATGCAAGACTCCCAGTAGTGTATACATGACTTCGACAAGTTGAAGAAAAGAGGATATGTGCTTAAACAGACTTGTCGTACCATTTTAGTGTGCAGAGATCAATAAATAGCCCCATCTTCACATATTATAGTGATATCAGTGATCATATATAAAAAAAATCAAGTTTCATTTCTCAATTTATTTAAAGAACGGTTTGAAATGGATGCTTTCACATGTGAAAAGGTATATATAAAAAATTAATGTCTCAATTATTATCTTCATTTCATTTCCTTAATTATTATTATTATTATATTCTTTTTAATTAATGATTTTTATTTCATGTTTTGTCTTGTGTACCCCTTTATTTATTTTAATTTACTATCATAACACGTCTATCTCTTCTTTCACATCAAATTTTTTCTATTTTGTAACTTTTCTAAAAAAAATAATTAATTTTCTAATAATATATGATTATATTAATTTTTTTAACATTTTGATTTGTTTTTATTTCTTTATTTTATTTCCCAGTTAATTTTTTAAAGTAACGTTTTATTTATTTGATTATTGTTTTGAATATCAAAACCTTTTTTTAACATATTTATATCATCAATTTTGTTAAACAAATCGTGCTTCTAATATATATATATTTGTTTTTATTTTATATTATTTTATATATATATATATTAACCAAAAAAGGTGATTTTTATTTATATATTTAAATTTTTTTTTTCAATGAAAGGAAAACATATATTTTTTTTAGTTTTCCCACACCCCATAATTACTACCCTCAAAAGAAATTAACTTTTTTACTTTTTTTGTCCCTTAAATGCCCCTCTCATGTTTTCATAATAATTTATTATTTAGTATTATTATTTTCAATCATTTAACCCTTTTTTATATTAATTGGTTACATCATTTTGGTGACTTTTTTCATTCTTTTTTTTTGATTCACATATTTAGTTTTTTTCTTATAAACATCACATTTTGATAAAAAACATTATATAAATATATATAACATTTTAATATATATATATATATATCATTTTTAGTAATAATATGATTATATATATTTATAATTATAAAAAACACAACATATTTTGATATATATATTCAAAATAATAATTCTCTTAAAAAAATATTTCACAAATATTTATTATTACTACTATTTTTATTATTATAAAAATATTAATATATATATATATATATATTTCAAAAAAATGGAAGATTATAATTATTATCACGCATCTCATTATTTATGTGTTAAAATGTAATCATTTTAGGATTCAAACAATTTTAGTTATTTATTTTCTATATTTGTACAAAATAAAGTCTAATTAAATATATTTATATTAAAACAATCTTCTGAATAAAATAATACCTTATTAAAAAAATATTGTGTATAATAATATATTTAAAATATTAAATACATAATGTATATTAAAGAAAAAATAATAATATTTCATGAAAAGACTATTTTAGTTTTTGAAACCCATTCGTTAATACATTTCTTGATATATAGAAACAATCATTAAATAAATAATTTAATTAAGATAAATTTATATTTAAATATCATGGGGTGTCACAGTATTGTTTTTATTATTATTTTATCATTACATCCTAGATAAAATGACTATAAAAAACATTTATTTGCATCCCTATATAGCTTACCTACTTGATCTACCAAAAGTATCCAAGTGGTTATCTATAATCATTTTCAGTTCATTATATCACGAATTATAGGGGGATAGTAAATTTTCCATGAACTATATTTAGTATTGTATTTTTATTTTATTATTTTGGTTGATATTTTTTTAGCATTTTATATTTTATAAATTATTGTAATTTTCTAAATTAAAAGGGTATTATATCGATATCTAAATTCATTTCTAGTCATATTTATTGATGAAGTTTTTGGTAATCTGATAAATGAGAGGACCATGATAAATGTTTGGATATTTTTGTGTGGATAAAATGAGAGATCTTTAATTATTTAAATCTATCAAAATGACACTTCAAAATTAAATATGTAATGATTATAAGGTATGTGTTATTAGAAGCTTTATTAGTGGGCCATGCGAAGTTCAAGGTTTTGGATTCAATGGATTCACCTAATAACATATTTATGAATTATAGCTATCTTGGATATGTAAGTGACTATATAAGATTCATTCCAAACATCTTTTAATTTTGAGAACCAATTTTAGAATTTATTGAGAAGTGATAAAAATTAAATTGTATAATCCTTGAGAGTGTTACTTTAAGGAGTTGAAGGGAAAATAGATGATCATATCAATAGTAACCATACCTGAGATGGGTAAGGAGTATCGATTTTATTATATTTCAATTAGTATAAGGTACAGATTCTTATTCTACCCATAGTTTTATTTATAAATAGGAATTTAATTTATTTCATTCCTAAAGATATTTTTAGGATTAGAGTTTTATAGAATAAAATCATAAACCATACATTACAAACACATACATTATAAGTTGAAAACCCCACCTAAATATCAATTTTTATTGTAATAAAAATAATTTAAAATGAATAGGTTTTCTATTTAGAACAAAACATAATGAATTAAAAATTACTTTATAATTATTATTTATCATCCTAAACCATATGAAAAACATTTAAAAATGGGGGATTATAAAAACAACCCATATTAAAGGACATATAATTATAAATAATGTAAAATATTAGTCCATTTCAAAACCCTGAGATCATAATGTGACATTTCCTTTAATTGAATCAACATTGAGATCAAATAATCATATATTTTTACATGAAATCAACTTCACTACACAGTTTTTTTTTCATAAATCATTTTATAAGAAAACATAATGTAAAAATCACAATCATGAGTGTTAATTATAAAAAATTATAATTCTTGAAGAGAATATTTTAATTAACATTACATTAAACACTTAAAGGTAATAATAATTCAATTAAAGAATCATCATTTTCATAACATTTGTAATCAAAATATTTTAATGAAAACAAATCACCATGCATAATAACATATACTATCTTTCACGTGACTACATATTTATTAATGTAACAGCCCAATAATAGATTCCTAGAGCTGGTGCCTTACATTTTTACATTAATTTGATTAAAAATAATTAGATTCTGAACAACTGCTCAGTTTAGTAGTTTTGGTAAACCAGATTACTTACATGATACCCATATTACATTGGGAAGTTGAAAATAAAACATGATATATAATAATATGAAATTAATATCATCTTAGATAGATCATTCAATGATTCCTTATTCATATCCATTGAAAAAAGAAAATAAAGGTGGGATTAAATTATTAGAAAGGTTAAGTACAAAAGATGCAGTAATAAATTAATGAGAATAACCAACAAGGAAAGGAAAATAATTGAGCACACATTCCATTTAAATAACTAGATAAGTAAAATCAATATAGAAAGGTATATAACGGAAACACATTCTATTTAATCAATAAAATGATAATGAACTACATCCAAATATAATGTGAAAGAGGAAATCTCAAGGGTAAAAAATAACAAAATCTGAATGAATTCAACTTTTAATTGTTAGATACCATGTTTCCTAGGTACACGGTACAATTATTGTCAAGAATTTTCGCAGTAAGGTTTATAATATATTGTGTAAAATATCATATGATTAGAAAAATGATTCATCTCATGAGACTAATAATTCATTTAGGGGATATATATAATGAGGCCCAAATCATGTCATACCTATAAAAATTATTCCTTATATATCAAATAATTTATTTAATTAATAAAGAATTTGCCTTATCAAATATATATATAGAGTAAATTATAGTGATTTTAAAATATTTTCCCAGTTAATCAAATAATTATCCTATACACACCATAATTAAGAATGGTATACTATTTTTGAAATAATTATTCCCAAGACATATTATTATTGAAATAAATATATAATTTTATTTAAAATGGAAAATGTTTAGAAGTAATTGATTTTCCCCTGATAATGTTAATAATCACAAAAGAAACTAAGTTACAAAGATAACATTTAATAAAAGGTAATTTTCCAGTCATACCTTTTTAGAAGAGATAATTCATATTGGAAGATATAATACTAGGAAATATGATAGAATCAGGATATTAAATTTAATTGGGTATTCATATAAACTAAATTAATGTGAGTTGGTGCATAATAACAAATAAGCATGGATGTATATTGAGATGAAATCCCTTTGCTTACGCTCTCTTTTGGATAGAAAATGATTAATAACATGCATATTGTTTTCAAGTAGGTTATTAACTTATAATGGAACCATATTAAAATTTTTAATATCATATATAATCTTATTATAATATCTCATTACACATTTTTTATCATCATTAATTATTTTCACCATTTTTAGTGTTAATTTCCTATTTTTCAGTATATTATGATATTTCATTGTTTTTCAATTTACATGGATCATGATTTAATCATATAAATAGGTTAAAACAATATATATATATATTATTATTTAAATATTTATTTATAGTAATACATAATTTTTAGATATATGAAATGAAATACACCATTCATGGAGTCTGTAGGTCATACATACACAAAATGTTGTATCCATTTTCTCGTCCTATTAAAAGAATGAAAATTAAATTTTATATGTTTAATATTTATATCATATTATTCACATATTTTTATTATAATCATAATTAATTTATTTCATTTAATCTGTGAACAAATCATATCACTTTGAGGAGGTTGTGGTCCACATGTCCTCAAACGATGTTATTGTATTCTCACAAAATGGGAAGCATGAAAGTATGTGAAATAGATTAATTAAATAATTATAATGGAATTATAAATTTGGTTCATATAATATATTAAATATAAATATATCATTATTCAAACCATTTAAAGGTGGTAATGGAAGAAATAATGACATCGATTTGCGAGGCGGTAGTCTGCCATACATATGAATGATGATTGCATATGTCTTTTGATTGAAGTTTCTAAAAGTATAGGTAATACCATTAACATATTAAAATATAAATTTATTTTGGATACTTATTTTTTATATATTAAATATATAAAAATAATTTAATCAGTGTAGAAATAAATAAAAAAATTATTATTGAATAACTTTACCTATTCTTTGGGTAACTCCATTTGGTTTATACCAATACCCTTCCTTGGTTTGATATCTATCCAAAGTTAGGCTTCCAAGATAAGGGGAGGAAATTTTATACCATATTTGGTATGGTTATGAATTCTCTAAATTTTATTAGAGGTATAAATTAGTGGTAGTGGTGAGTTTTTTTTTTAGTGGAGAAGGAGTGGAATTTTTTGTAAACATAAAAATCTAAACACTATTTAGAGGTCATTATTAAATAATGTCTCTCAAATAACGATATTACTATATAAAATGGAGGATACCATAAATATATGTTGATAAAATAGGTTTTAAACATGTTTCTTGGTCATTTTGGCCCTTAATCAAAATGTTTAGTCCCTTTGATAAGGTAATTTATCTCCCAATCTCTATAATTAATTTTAATCTTGTTCACTAATATTTTTTATAAAAAAAATATGTTAAACATACATGAAATTATAAATTATTATGATTTAAAATATAAAATACATTTTCAATGTTCCAATAATATATTTATAAGAGATTAATATACAATTAATATCATAGATGGGACGACAATTTTGGTTTTTATGTGAAAATTGTGAAAACTTTACTAACTATATATATATATTCAACATAAAAATTACTAAAATGAAATAATTTTATTAATAGATTTTTTATTTATCAAATAATTCTTTAAACCCCGTCAGTAATATAATTTAGTCTCCCTGGCCTCCCACTTTCCTTCAAAAATACATCCATCTTGTGTGTTATCGGGAATATGATTGAAAGATAACTTTGTTCTAATCGGAGAACAAAGGTCATGTGTCATCCCGTTTGTCCATGAATATGTGTTGAAGTTGATGTTGCGAGGCCACCCTTGAATTAGGTATGAATCATGAGTGGGAAAAAATTCCAATGGACGTAGGAGGTCCTCTTCTATTCTTGGATGCGATATTGTTCTAATTTCTATCATTTTGATCATCTTGAGTTAGTATGTCGAAGAGAGAATGTGATCAGGAATTCAAAGGCAGTGAAATTGGGCACCGGTCGCTTTGAAAACAATGGTCTGGAGTAGTCACTGGTGGAGTTACAACATGGGACTTCTCTTATTGGGTGAACTTTTGATAGTAAAAATGGGGGAAATGCTTTCTATCAAGAGGTCTTGAAGCAGGATGGAAATGAGGTTTCTTCAGAGAAGGGAGTGAGAGTAGATGAGCATATTTATCCAACTACAGAATTTGAGGTTGCACAGAACGATCCTAGAGGGGGCCCTGTGTATACAGCTATTGTGAATGAAGTGCAACCTTCTTTGAATATGTATGTGAAGAAAGGTTTTGGTCATCTAAAATTAGATCTTTAGGGATAGAAACAACATTTGATGGATGTTACTGGAAGTGCATATTTTTAGTTGGTTAATTTTTCCACTTGTAATAAGTTCAAGGTACTATATATTGAGAAGGTTTCTCTTATAGAAGAATTACCTCAAAGGAATGAGTCTGATAATATGCATCTTGTTTCCTTTTCTCATCCTGCAATGAATAAGGATACACTTGGAATGGAGTCCCACGGTGGTCTTGGCAATGAGGTTCCCCTTCAATGCCTCAAGACGATTGTTGATAACATGGAATCACAGTCTTCGAGAGGAGGGTGTTTTACTATATCAGATGGTATGTTGATTGGAGGGATTTTCGAATTCCATATGTTTGACTATGTGCAAATCATTGGAAAATGGGGAAATATGTATGATAGTGAAAAAGAAAATGAAAGTGATGTTTCCAAACTATCTTATAGTGATATTGTTCATGGTCGAAAAAATAAACTATATACAAGTGAAGGCGGTATGACTCCTCCACCAAGGAGAAGGCCGAGAAACGATTACTCTTAGCTGCCTAACATAGTTTCTACCAGATCATCCTCCAAGAGAGAGAGTTTTTCTAGGGCTATCATTGGTTTGAAAAAGGGAATTCAATCTTCAATGTAGTTTCTCTTATTGGATAAGTTGAATCTAAGATGGAAGTATGCTAAGGTTCTGATGCACTATTATTTCTTTGAGTGGGAATCAGATACTTCAAACAAAAATATCTATTATAAATATGGCAATGGGGATTATTTATAGGATATGTAGTTGTATTATTTGGTGTGCTTTACTTGCTTACTACACTTTTATTTTATGTTAATAAATTGTTAGAGGTTTTCCTCTGACTGAGCTTTCCTAGTAATATCTCCCACAAAATTTAATTAATGTAATTTATTAAGACATATTCCATGGGTTCATAAAAATAATTTTTTAAAAAACAATTCCTTAAAAATAAATTTTTTTTTCTTTTCATTTATAATAAATTTATAACCAATGATTTAATTTTATATTTAGGTAAAATATATATTTTCATAATTTATTAAATCTTATACATAAATTATAATTTATCTACTATGAGTTAATATTCATTTTAAGTAATAATATTAAAAATATTTGATAAAACCTGGTCTTATTTGACACAGAAGTAACCAAATAAAGTCATTATTTCATGTAATGTAAGCTCGCCTCGATGTTCCGTTTAAGGAAATATAAAATTTAGGTTATTTTTAATCAAATATAACATCATTTTTATTTTGAAAAATACTGTTATAATGATTTAATTTATCTAAACATAAATATATCATAATGTCTTGGGTTGGATTAAGATGGACCCATTACTTAGTTTTAAGAATAATAATATCAATGGAAGGTGAAGATATAGAATTTGGATAAATGGGTAAATAATTATAGGGTGTTATTGAGATCATTGATCACAATTATTTTAATGATCAATGGAATCTTGAGGGAGGAAAAACCATAAATCTGTAAAGATTTAAAAGACTGTCAGTTCAATAAATATTATGGTATTACGATAATAAAATTAAATAAATTTCTTAATTTTGGGTAATTTTATACATCCTTAGAATATAATGAAATGTATTTAGTTGATATATTTTTATAAATACAATTTAATCATTTTTTTGTGCTTCAATCAATTTCAAGAAATGAATATTTTTTATTCCTAAATCACTAAAATACAATTATAACTTATCATAAGAAAAAAAATATTTATATCTTTATCTAACTATTTTCAGTAACAAATATTTCTTATATATAAATCTCTAAAAAAAACTAATGAATTAGTTTCATCGTTAATATTTACTCATTCAATTGTTTAACAGAAACCAATGACATATTAACTAGGACATTGTGTATTCTAGTGGTAGGCATGAAAACCTTTTCATCTTTCGGTTAGGGGTTCATTACCCCACTACAACAACATATACAATGGGTTTTTACCCTACAGAGAGAATGTACATTTTCTAAGATATATTCAAATAATTACTATGATGTTCCCAAAAATGTGACGTAAATCCTTGAATTGTATTCATTAAATAACCATTTTGATACGGTTTTCAATATAACCTAATTTTTAAAAAGTATAATAATATTATATAACTATTAGTACACTTTCATTTCTAATAATATATAATATAATGGATATATATAGATTTATAATTTTGTATATAAAATTTAAATTCACTATTTCATAAATAAAATGTTCCACTAAAACATTATACATATGAAAATGTATATTATACAATACTTTAATGATCATTCAAATATAACTTCTATATATCCTGGGGAAATGAAACAAAATAATCGTGAGATAAAATTCTCTCTAAGGGAAATTATAGTAGACGAAACAATTTATAAATGGGAATAATCAACATGTAAAGGTAAATAATTGAGCACAAATTCTATTTATATAACTATACAAAGAAAAACTTAATATGGAAATGTTTGTAACTAAAATAAATGTCATTTAATCAATTAATTGAGAATTAACTACATACATAGATAATTTAAATAAAGAAATTTAATGGATATATAATTTTTTATTCTAAATTAAGAAAATTTTTAAATATTTGACTACATTTTTCTTATGTACATTTTAAAATTTCCTTCAAGACCTTTTAGAAGATAATTTATAACATATCATGGAAAAACAAATATGATTTTACAAATGATTCATCACACGAGAATATCGATGCATCGAGGGGATATCTATTACCAGGACCCACCAATGTCATACCTTTCTTGATCACAATAGTATATCATATAATCAATTTAATTCATAAAAAATAATCCTTATCAAATATATTTATTTAGTAAAACATATAGATTAAGAATAAATCCCAAGTTAATCAAATAAAAATATAGTACCCACTATATGTAAAAATGGTATAAAGTTGAGAAAATAATTATACCCATCTCAAAAAAGTATTAATAAATAAAATAAATGTGTTTTACAATGGAAAGGGTCATAAGGATGTGATTGTTTCAATATAATTATAAAAATCACAAAATAATGTGGATTACAAAGATAACTTATACTACTTTGTAATTCAAAATGGAAAACCCCCTTAGATGGGATAATTCAAATTGAAACCTATAGTATCAAGAAATATGAATGAATAATGATATTAAATGACAAAATAGAAGTATAAAAACCACATTTAATTTAATTAGGTAATAATAACAATGGAGTCTCAATGGGATGTAAATTGTGATGAAATCCATTAACTTACGCTCATTTTAGATTGGATGATCTTTAACCAAATGTATAATTGTTTTAATATTTTTATCAAATTATAAAAAAATAACATTATTTATAACAGCATATATTATCTTATCATAATATCATTTTCAACATTTTCAATAATCATTCATTGTTTTCACTATATTAGGTGTTAGTTCCATAGTTTTCAAATATGTTTTCACTTGTTATTTTTGTTCATGTTACATAGATCATGATTTATTCATCTCTATAATGTAAAAAATAATTTAAATATTATATACATTCATTATATACATATGTATATTAATCCATATTTTTAGGAGTTAGAAATGAAATACACCTTTCAGGGAGAAGGTAGGTCGTACTTACATATGAATTATATTCCCATTTTACTATCAATTTAAAAGAATGAAATTAAATGATATATAGGTAAATTAAAATTAAACTATCATATTAAATTAATATTTTTCATATATTTTTATTTAATCTATCCTTAATTCTTTCCACATAATGCATGAATGAATCATATAATTTTCAAGAGGTAGTAGTCCACACATCCATAAAAGATGTCACTATATACCTAGCAAATGGAAATAATGATGTTATGAATTATATAATAATTAAAAAAGAATAAATAAATTATAAACATCATAAATATTATATATATACTATAAACATTTAATTTTTTCAACCATTAAATTATTAGTGGAATAATGAACAACATCAGTTTCATGAGGTGGCACTCTATCGTACACATGAATAATAATTACATATCACGTTTGATGGAAGTGTGTGATGGTGTAGGTAATATCCTTATCATAACAACATAATAGTATATTGAGTATATATATGATATTATATAAATAATATATAATAATAATTGAAGGATTTGAAAAATAAATAAAAAAGGTCATGTTGAAGAATGTTACCACTTCATCGGGAAAATCATTTTGGATTACACCAAAAGACTTCCGTGGTTGAATTTTTCTCCAATTTTAGGATTATGGGATTATGAGTGGGAATTTGTAAGATTATATAATCATGGTTTAGAATATCCAAATGAATTTATATGTTTGGATATGTTAGAGGGTCAATTCCTTTTTTATAGTGGGGAGGGAGTGGCATTCTTTTCAATAATAACAGGTAAACACTATTGGGTGGTATCTCTTAAATTATGTGCCTCTAATAATAAAAACCATTTAATAAAATGGATTATATGTTTTTTATATTTCCATAAAATAGGTTTTGGACATTTTTTATGTCATTTTGGCCCTTAAGTTTATGGTTTCTTCCCTTATTAAACTAGTTTTTCTCTTAATTGATGTAATTATTTTTAATTTTGTTCAATAATATTTTTGGTATTAAATTATGTTTACCATACTAGAAATTATAAGTTATTATGATTCAAAAAATGGATTATATTTTTATAAATTCTAATAATATAAGTTTCTGAAATTAATTTAAAATTAATCCCACAAATTGGATGGGGAATTAGGGGTTTAATGTTAAAAAGTTAAAAAGTTTTCTAATTTACATATATATATTCAATTTAAAAATGAATCAAATGAAATAAAATATATTAATATATGTAATATTTATATAATATTTCTTTAACACCAATTAAAAATATAATTTTAAAACATAAATTATTAAGAAGGAAAGTCATATTTTAAATAAAATTCATTAATATTTACTATTCATAAAAAAATAAAACATCATAGATAAATACCAAATATTAATCATAAGATAATTTTGAAATTAATATTGAAATCATAATCTTATTTTTTCACATAATATTTATAAAACTTTCAGAATTTAGTTTTAAAATAGGTTTGCTACTAATAGGCGCTAAAACTACCACTAAAGAAATATAAATTTTAATGCATAAAATTGGATTTGTTCTTATATTTGAAAATAAAATATGTTGGATGAATGTAAATTTTTTTTATTTAATATATATAATTATATATATCATTTATATAACTTCCTAATATAAATTATTATATTTATATGAAATAAATTCCATTTGAAATTAATTGATAACCAATTAATTAATTATATATTTTTTAGATTATATATTTTCATAAGATAAATAATATTATTCCTAAGTGATAATTTAATTACAATGAGGTAATTCTCCTTTTAAATAATAATATTAATAGTATTCAGCAAAACTCAGTCATTCATGAAATGCAAGACATTAAATAATGTCATTGTATCATGTAACTAAATATAACAACACTGTTCCATGTAGTGGAAAATAAAGTTTATGTTTTTTGTAATGAAAGATAAGATTATTTTTTTTGTATTATATTTTATAAAAATGATTCAATTTATCTAAATATAAATATATCATAATCTTGGAAGATGATATATTACATTCTATGCTTATGGTTGCATGTAGTACTTGAAATCAAATACAATATCCTTATTTTATAATTCCATGGTGTTACAATATAACAATTAAAAGAACCCTTATATTTTATTAATGTATACATTAATGATCCAATGTAATTCACTCGTGAAAATAATCATTACCCAATGAATTGTAGAGTTTTATCGAGTTAAAATAACCTCATATAGGATGACCATGAACCATAACATGAATGAAACATTTAATTCCATTCACATTCCTAATAAAAATAAATAAGAATATAAATTTGAACCCATAAGAAAAACCATTTCAAATATCAATATATGTTACTCCTTACGAGAAAAATTATTAAAAATTAAAATTAAAATAAATAAATAGAAGAAGGGTAATTACATTAAGAAAACATGGATTCATATAAAGGAATAAAATTATAAAATTACATTTTATGAGGTGGTAACAGTTTTCAATTTCATATATATTTAAATAGAACATTCAATTTTAAAAAAAATCAAATTTTCCATATATAATATATAAAAACATTCAAATTAATAACCATTAAGAGAAAGAAAGAAAGTGAAATAAAATATCATTCATAATTAATTTATATAAATAAATATACCCAAAAGCTAATTTTATGAGTATGGACATGGAAGAAAAAAATAATTTAAAATATATCAATAAAAATATAAAATTAGGTTTTAGGAAAAAGTTTCCCTTATGATATTATAACTTTTGACCAATGTTCAATTTATGAAGTCACCATGGAATGGATTTTAAAAATAATTCAATTCTAGAAAATAATTATGATATTTATAAATAAGGATATTATTAAATAAAAAAAACAAAAATTGATGTGATAATATCTTTATTTTCAATGAAATAAATTGAGAAAATATATCCCATACCTTAAAACCTGTTTAACTTCATACATTATTTAATTCCAATATAACTAAATTATATTAGTAATTTAACATTTTAAGAAACCTTTTAATGTTTTTTAAAATATATTATTCCCTTTTATACCATTTATTACCCTGATTTATTTAGTTACCTCAACTTATAAGTTTACACCAGTTGTTTTGAGGATGTTTGTTTTATAATAACAAAATATCATCGATAGGATGATCTTGGTCAAGGTTTTCTATATTACATTATCTATAGAATAGTAAATATTAAATAATTATATTATTTATACATTATTTATAATTTTAAGAGAAAATATTAGTTATGGATATGAAAAATTAATTATTTTGCAATAATGGAGATGGTAGGTTCTACAAATGAATGAGTAACATTTCCATTTTTCAATGAATGTATGGACAATATGGTAAGTGTTATTTTATCTTCCTATAATTAATATTATGTCAAATAATTAATATTATCAATTTAAATAAATTTTTATATAGAACACATGTTTTTAATTAATTAACACATAATAACATTTCATCATGGTGGTAATAATTCACACGTACGCAGGAATGACATTATTGTTTTTCAATGGATATAATGGTATGAAATAAAAAATGATATATTTTATTTAAATAAGGATAATTATTTCATAAATATAATATATATATACATATATATTTATATTAAATACATCATTATAAATGGGTGGGATATTTGGAATTTGATAATGAATTACACAACTTCACGAGGAAAAAGTTTTTCTGTAAACAAGAATGATATTTTCAATTCAAATTTTATAGATGAGGAGATATATGTAGTTTATTGAAAAATAATAATAACATATCAGTATATGTAATATTATGTTTTTAATATATAATAATTTTTATAATAGTATTTGTTTTCATAGAATAATAAATATAAGTGAAACATTCCATTAAAATTTATGCCTCTTCATCAGAAAACCTCCTTTACCCTATACCTTTATACATATATGGTCCATATTCATTAAAAAATAAGACATATTATATTTCATGATGTATTATAGGATGGTATTTGGGGTGTTATTTACATAAAAATGTCTCTTTCTGTGTTTGGAAAATTTAAGAGGGGTTCCCTTTAATAACTGGGGGATGATGAATTTGGTGTTTTTAAATGATTATAATATATAATTGTATCAATGAAAAAAGTTGCTCAAAAAAGTAAATATTATGAATATGAGATTGGATATGTTTGATATATGGGAAATATATATTGGATACAGAGTATTATTAGGTCATTTAAACCCTAATCACTTTAGAGTAACCCTCAGTAAACCTATTTTAACTGTAACGGTGGTAACTGATTTTTTTTTATTTTTACTATTAATTATGAGAAACATTTAAGTTGACATTATTAAATAATATTAACTAGTATTATTATCAATATGATATCAATTTTATTATATTAAATTGATTTAATCACTATAATTTAATTTTAAATTAAACAAAGAAAATGCTATGAAAATTGTTTTTCCAAGAAATTTATCATATTATGTAGAATGATATTTAATAACAAAATAAATTATAAAATTGATTAAAATTACGTTAATTGTAATATAAATATTTTAATATATATAATTTCACTTTTAAAAATTTATAAAAAATTACTTTATGAATTCATGAAATGAAAATTTATGTTTAGATATAAATTATAATTTTCACTATTCATTCAAAAAAATATATGCTCCATAATATTCTAAAAAATAAATCTATGTTGATTTTGGATTTTGGATTAAAACAAATTTTAATTTTATAAAATTTAATATATAAAATTTAAAAATAATGACTTTAAATAAAAATAAATAATATAATTATAAAACTAATAAGAAAAAAACTACCTCAATTTTGATTCAAAAATTAAATCATAATAAAATTGTGAATATTACAATTTAAATAAAACTAATAAATATTTATAATTAATGATATTGTATTATTATTAACATTACATGTGTTTTTTAATTCTTAACACATTTTGAAATTGTATCATCAAAATTATTTTAATTCATTAATTTGATTGGACATGATTTTTACTTGGCATTTTATAATTTCCATATTATTTCTTCAATAATTTTTTCCCCAAGACTAAAACCTTATGAATCAAAATATTCCCAAAAACATCACCTATGTGATCATGAATCTATATTGGTAATTCCTCATAAGAAATTCTTTCTTCCAAAATAACTACATTGGGGACAAAAATAAGAGTTTCATCCTTTACATTTTCTCTTAAAAATTAATCATCAAATACGTCATATACTTGGGATAGAGAAAATAAAAATTCCACTATGTAATAATCTAATCAAATATTATATGGAATTAAAAATTGTACAGCGAACAATATAATTAACTATTCTTTTTATATATTTATACATTAATAAGAACATGATATCCTACCATGAATAAATGATTATTACATCAACTAGAAACATAACATTTTTACCTAATTTTTGAATTCCTCATATGTTTTTTGAATCATATACACCATATCAAGTATTTCCTCTTCCAAATCTATTAAAAAATCCATTCTTTCACTGACTTCTTAATAAAAATCATTTGGATGACACGTATTTCCAAATCATGCTTCAGAATGTTCCATCAACATAATGGAGTGAAAAATATTATTATATTTAAATTAATCTTATGAATGAAATTGATACCAACTTTTTTGTTAAAATAGTGAACATGATCAAATAATTACTTCAAAGCTATGAATTATTTTTTTCACTAGAAAACAAATTTAGGATGAAAAATTGTACTGAAATTTAATTCAGTACCTAATGACCATTCAAGGCCTTCCTAAAAAATGTAAGTAAAGAAAAAATCATATTTTTATATAATTTAATAATGGAATCAATGTGACCTGAATATCCCCTTGAGATACAATCATTAATTATTGTCTAACAACATATTTTCTCAAATAGGAATACAATTTTTAAAATTTAGTTAGTTTATCAACAATAACCCAAATCATATTACTACCTCGACATGTCTTTTGAAATCCCTCCATGAAATAAAAATAAATTTTCTCCCATTTTATCTCTAGAAGTGAAATGGCTAAAGGAACAATATCATAATTTCCATTATTTTTTACACAATTTCATGTTAGAAATTTCACCTTAAATTTAGTAAAAACACTTTTCATTCCATTAAACTGATGATTTCCTCAATGGTATCTATTGATCTTAGTGATTCTAGGATAAATAGATATTTATAATCTTCTCTCAAGAATACTCTCTTCTAATAGTATTCATAAGGAACATATAATCATCTCTAAAATCTGATAGCACCTTCTTTATCAAAACTAAACACAAAAAACGTACGTTTGTTGATAGATTCTACCTTTTCCAGTAAAACCAGATCTTCTATTTGAGTTTTATTAATTCCTTATAACAAGGATGACTACCTTGACACCTTAATTAAAAAAAATTTATTGGTACACAAAAACACTATATATTATTATTAATAAAATTATTTTCCATTGAATAATATTTTAAATTATTCATATTTATTGATATATTATATTTCAGACTCAATGAATCAGCCAATCTATTCAATTCTCTTGGGTGGTAATGAACTGTGTAGTAATAATGCATAATCAGTTTGATCCATCTCATTTACCTCATTATCAGTTTTTTACAAGTGAATATATATTTGAAACATATATTATTAGTATATATTTCACACATTACTCAATATAAAGTATGTATCTATATTTTTAAATGAATCACTATAATTCTATTTCAAGGTCCTGTGTATAATAATTTAGGACATTCTATTTCAATTTCCATGAAGAATAAGATGTTACAGAATCATTCTGAATTAGAACACAACCCATTATATTTAAATAAGAATCATTGTAGATAAAAAATTTATTATTTCTAAGTAGAAATGAAAAAAATGAATAATTATTTAATCTCACTATAAATTCATAAAAAAGTTTTTGGTAATATTTTATCCAGTTTAACTTAATTCTTTTTTTATTACCTTAATAATCCAGATAATCGATAAACATTTTCAATAAACCACAAATATTAACTCACTAATAAAATAATTTTATGAATCCTTATTCCATTTTATGTTCATTAACATTATTCAAAAAATTTGGTTTTAGATTGATTAATATGGACTCCATATTTATTTAAATTATGTACAAAGAAAAATATTTTATTCCAACAAAATTTAAAATAACTATATTTTCCATATAAAATGATTTCATTCTATTTCTTGAAAACATACCCCATATTTTTTCCCCGATCCTCATTAATTTTAAAATATATTATGATGGAATCGATAATGAAAAATTAAATAAATCCAAAAAAATTATAGAAAACTATATTCTTACTTTATATTAGTATAGTTGTAAAAAAATTCAACTAAATAGAATAACCACAAAAAATAATGCAAATAATAATTCTGAAATTATATTTTCTAGAATATAAACTTCCTTCTTCTTTAGAGGATAGTTCCTAGACCTGATATCAACATTTTAAAATTACAGATCTCCCAGGAGTCAATCATAAAATTCATCTATACGATGAAACAAAAACATATTCTTAATAGTGATGTAAATAAATGATAAATAATTCAAGAAAAATCCTCACAATTTTGTTTTTTCTTATTTTTAACAAATAAAATTGGAGTATCACATGATAAATTAATAGTATGAGATAATAAATTACAAAAAAATGGTTGTAACTTATTTATCATATAAAACATTTCTATATGATCCATTAAATAAAGAGATTTCGATATTTTCATAACATTATGCACTAATTCAACTATAATTTCCATGTATTGATCTACTATAATACCACAAAATTCATGATTAAATACTTATAGATATTCATTTACTATTGGAACATCATAAATTTGAATAGTCTCATACATCTCAATAATATTTGAATGATAATTTTCATTTCAATATTTAATCAATTTCTTATCATCTTGATATGTTATCAATGGTATGAATTTATTATTCGATATAAATTTAATATCATTTCCAAGAAATTCATTAGCATGATAATTTATCTTATAATAATAATCATATTTCATATCAATTCCATGAAATCATTAAAATCTATAAAGGAAAATACAAATAGGTTAGCTGGAAATGCCTTTCTACATAAAAAAACAAGAAGATTATAATAATTCAATTTTTAGTGAATGTTTCCCCATATTTTTTGAAATATTCTTGATTAATTTGTTGAGGTGAATTTTTTTATTTAACGTATAATTTCATAGAAATTAATGAATGCATATACAATAAATTGGAAAATACAATGGCATATTCTCATAAACAAAGTGATGTACCCGACACGACATGACTTCATGGCCCAATATCTAATAAAGTTGTTTAAGATGTCCATTCGAACACATTATAAATTATATCTAGAAAAATTTCATCCTTTGATCCAATATTCAATGAAGTACATGTATAATGGACCACTGAATTAAAATTAAAACGTATTAATCCTAACCATAAATTATTTTTATAAAAATTCTTTTTATCATTTTCATTGTAATCATGAGACAAATATATGATATTACTACATCAAAAAAACATCCATTATTTCATTAACTATTTTCTAGAGGAATTTTCACCAAAAAAATTATAAGAAGAAAACATGATTTTATGAATTTCATATTCCCTTTGATTAATGATTCACAATGGAATAAAACCTTGATCAATTCTTCCACTTCTTATCGTAGGGAACATGGTCATCAAAAACACTACTTCTACCTTCATTGAACGTCAAACAAGTTTATAATACTTTCTAAACTAAAGAGAAATCAGAATAATTTCATATTATGTATTCAATCCATAGTAAAATAGATAAAATATAATATCAGTATATCAAATAAAATTTAGTTGTAACATTCCATTAATTTGAATTTTTATCATATGAAACAATAAAATCTGCATCATTCTACCTAAATTCCATGAATTTATCTTTAATCTAATATTTAATTAATTTAGGAATAATTTTTCAAGGAATATCTTCATAAATTCAACGTATTTCAAGGAATGAGTATCATCTCTTCTCTTGTCTTAATAACCATTTACATCTACTAATTGTATCCAGATTCAAATATATATATATATAAAGTTTCATATTTTTCTGTTTTGAACCACCCATTACAAAAAATAATTTCTCTAAGTCTTTACCATATGATTCACCATTCACATGGTTATATGATCTAATGAATGATGGAGGGTCATTTTTTAGTAAATTATTTACAATGGACATGTTTTCCAATGGTGAATGTGGTCGATCTCTCACATGGATTGCCCAACCATTTATATCATGTGTAAATTAATCATTGAAAATTTAAAAATATTATGATCCAATTTGAACAATTACATGTTGAAAATTTTGAAGGATAATGACATCTTGATGACTTCTTAATTCATCATCCATGTTTCTTATGTGGGTAACCATTCTAAATTGAGATAGTTTACATGAATAAACCTAGAAATATTCAAATTATATATATTAATAAAGAACCATTATAATCACTTTGGGTAACTTATATATGTTATGCTAATTCTAAAATTATCTAATCCATACATTGATACCTTATATAGGGACCACATTATAATTCAACAAAAAATTACATTTTTAAATAAAAATCATTTTCTAAGTACTAGTGATCTATTCAAATTTAAATCTTTATAGAACTAGTTCATATCCCTTTCATAAAAAAACCATAAATGTCATGTAGGAATTTTCATCTTAGTATACATTTTTCCAAAATACAAAACATTTAAAATGAGATGATATTTTTTAATGAAAAACATAATGATTTTCAACTCAACATCAACATTTATCCTACTATTACATTCACTATTAAACGAAGCCTTAAATTCAAATAAATTATAATTTGAACTTATAATATAATTATTCAAAGAAAATAGTTATTTACCAATGAATTTAAGAGCTATATTAGGCTCACGTAACATTATAAATAATTTTCAAGGAC
The DNA here is from genome assembly GCA_963277665.1 of Viscum album. Lineage (NCBI taxonomy): Eukaryota > Viridiplantae > Streptophyta > Magnoliopsida > Santalales > Viscaceae > Viscum > Viscum album. The sequence continues at coordinate 294,339,347 of OY728132.1, read as the reverse complement.
CATAACATGAATAAGAAACATAAAATCATACATTTACATCAATAAACACATATAAAAAATTAACATAATTGAAAAACAACTTCAGATATTGATCTTTACCTTTTCTTCAATGATTTTTTTAAAATTAAAATATATCAAACAATAGTGAATATTGATTTTTATATGACTAAATATTGAATATTGTAATCAAATCCAAACATAAATAATGGTTGTGGGTACTATAAAATTATTCAATGTCATATATCTAAACATATAGCAGTCTATTTTCTATTTTGTAAATAATTTCAACAAATATAATATAAAATAAATAAATATATTCTAATTGAAAACCATTAAAAAAATTCTATAATAGAAATAAAATTTATTTAATCATTTATTTTTTTTCATATAAATATATACAAAAAATAATATTAATAATATAAAAATTGAAAGAAAAAAATTTAAAATATATATCATTAAATCATTTAAAATGTGGTTTCATGAGGATGTGTCCCTTGATATGATATCCTTTGAACCAATTAATCACTGAAGGAATAAAAAATGAATTTTTTTAAATACATTAATTTTATAAATGAGTTATAATATACATTGATAATTTTGATTATAGGAAACAAAAATAGAATGGTTAGTGAGAATATATTAATTAACAAAGGAATGTAATTAATATTACAAATACCTTACCTTAAAACCCAATTAGCTTAATAAGTTCTTAAATTCCATAATAATAATTTTATATTTGTTATTTACTTTTTTAAAAACCCTCTATGTGGTGATTTGATTATCGTTATCTATTTTACATCATGTATTCCAATTTTATATTTACTTACTTTAGAAGTTCATTTTATCTCATACGCTCTTAATAAGTTCAATCCATAATCCTAAAAGAAATTTAGTAGGATGAACAATGCCAAATTGAAACTTCTTCCATCATATCTAGAATATTAATCATGAAGTAATTATCGACATTTTTAGTCATTTATACTTTTAAACGCAAAAATGAATTATAGTTATGAAAATTGAATTATGTTATAATAATGTAGATGTTAAGACATACATATGCATGAGAAATAATTCCATTTTTCAGTAATGTGAGTTAAATAATGTAAGTTTAATGTTATCTTTATATATGATTAATATGTAATTAAAATCATTATCCCTTCCTTAAAAAACTTATATAATTCAATCATGTGATGTTGTGATGAATACCAAAACACATCCCTTCATTGTGGTGGTAATCCATATGTATGTATGAATGAAATAATGATTTTTTAATTGATAAAATTCGGGTAAATTCATGGTGTCCTCACTTTATAAAGTGAAACACTCCAATAAATAAAAATAACAAAATTGGGTTTTATAAAACACCACCCTAATCTTAAATTAACAATGATATATTATTATAATATTTCCACTAAATTGGTGGGTGTAAAAAAAGTAAATAATTTTTAAAATTTATCTAAAATTCACAATCAATTCAAATTCATTGATAATTACATACAAAATGTGTACTCAATGTTCAATAAATTAATTTTATTCTTCAGAGGTACATTTTCCTCAGAAATGATTTTGGTTAGTTTTTGTGATAAAATATTATAAATAATTTATTTTATATATATAAATTATAAAAATAATATCATTACTGAAATCATTATATAAATATTATATTGGGGTGAATTTGTTAGTATTTTTGAAAAAAAAATGATTTTCCCGTGAATATTATAAAAAATAGTTTTCTATTAAAATCATTATTATTTTTACTAATTTACAAGCGATAATTTTTTGAAATTATTTGAAACTAAAATTAGTTAATTTATATTATTAATAATTTAAATAATTCCATTGGAATCAATTTTATAGTTTAATTGGCTCTAAAACATTTTTAAATAAAAAAGGTATTTTGTTGAAAAATTGATTTATTTCTTTCATTTCTCATTTTTATTTTAAATTCAATTCTATCACTTATAGGTCATTAATTTAATAAAATTTATTCCACAATTTGATTCATTTTGTTAAAATTTTCTAACAATGATTATTTTATTTTTCTTTATTATGGATACTGACCATGGTAAACGTTATCACCTTGGTAATGGGTAAATTTTCTGAATCTAGTATAAAACAAATTTTTATATTCATAAAATTTCATCATAATTTATATTTGACTAATTTAACGGTAACCATATCACTTTAATCTCAAAATATGTATTTTTAATGGAAACTTGTCCAGGAAAATGACAAATATAATATTAAAATTGAAGAACAATAGAAAATGATATTGTCTTTGTTTTAAATAACTATTAGGTTTCCATATAATAAAAAATTAGGTTTTCAGTATATGTAAATTTATATATTGTCTATAATGAAATTATATTAATTGTGATAATTTATTTATAATTTTCAGTTGTTATATAATATCCATAAATTATAGAACAATGTTAATAGATTATGTATTCAATTAATATAAATATTAAATAAAATCTATTAAAAATATTACCCATGATATAATTTCCTTGATTTATAGATGTACATGAATTTATTAGATTAATAAGACATATTGGTGATATTTAAATAATTATATTATTAATATAACCTTTTTTATGTATTTTAATTGGAAATAAGTAAATAATTATATTATTTATACAACCTTTTTTAATACAACCTTTTTTATGTATTTAAATTATTATATTATTTCATATTGATATTTCAATTCAATACTACCATGGGTAATATTACCTATTCATTTTAATAATTTTTTGTTTATAGTGACTTTTTTTTATAAATTAATATTTTAAGAAATTAAATGATATCCCGACACCTAAATTATTAAAGAGGACATCATCCCTAACTTATTTACACCACATTGAGAATTCAATATCAACCAAACCATGATAAAATCCATTAAAACATCCTTATACACAATAAATTGGTTCTTTTTACCCCAAAATTTCATACCTAGGATCCTTATGAGGACATTTAAAGGAGTTATTTGAATGGCGAGGTAATAAAATTAAATCATCACTTTATTTTTTACTTCATCTGTAACATATATAAATATTTGATATTTATAATTAAATAATCTATTCATTATACTAAATATACAGACTTGTTATCAGGAATATTAAATCACCGTTATCCACCCTCATTCCCATCAATTGGTAAGGGAAGGTATTGCTCGGGATTATGTATGGCTTACCGTGTCCACAAAGAAATACAATTCATTTTCCATCATAGTATTTCATGGATAGTTATTAAGTTGGTTACCATAGTTATTTAGGTTATTTATGAAATAAATATACAACTAGAAATATAATATCACATCTATGTTCATACCTTCCAATATGGTTCAATACAACCACATCACCCATGCGTACATGTAGAATATCACCTCCATGAATCAATGTCACGACCCGTCCCAGTGGGGCCCTAGCCGCAACTCCCCAAGCCCGCCTCCAATAGGCTATGGGCTGGTGACTAGCACCGAGTAGGCATGCTACTAACATGGGAGGCATTGACTATAAACCTGTACACATGCACACACATCTCCACGCCCACAAAGCTGAAAAGTAAAAACTACTGAAAGTAAAATATGCATGCATACACTAAAACCCAACCAACAGAGTATGAAAGGAATGTAAAGTACAAGAAAGTAAAACCCCAGGCCAAATGTACAAGCCCACCAAAAAGAAAGTCTGTAACAAAGTCCAACCTATAAGGAAAGGTACTGGTACTGAAATCTGTAGCCGTAGGAACACACCTCGGCCCGCCTAATCTCACTGAGGGTCATCCGGCCCAGGTCCATCTAAAATCCTATGAAAGGCTCGATCGTCTGCACAAGACACGACACGTGTGGGAAAATCCCGTGTAGGGGTGAGTATAGCAATACCCAGTAGGACACCCTGAAACCACAAAGGAAATACAACATGGGAAAAATACCACAAAGGAAGATACAGTCATCCCTACACAGTATATGTCTATTGAACATATAATAAGAATATCTAGATATACTCATGCATGACCGTCTATCGGGAATACCACCACTAAGATCTAGCTCGAAGATTTCCACTTAGCATGCAAACGAGAGAACACACTCCTAGGTCTGAAGAGAGAGATATAAAGTACTCGTTCCGGGAGAACACACTCCACAAGTACCTTGAGAACATGATGCTCATATGAGGATCACAACAAAGTCATGGAGTGATTCTGACAACTCAGTCTGAGCTAATCCACTAAGGAGAGGATCGGCACCTCGGTAAAGTTGGTCACGCCGATACCAAGAACTCTACCTAGGGTTCCAGGAATGAATAGAGGATCTGGCTCTAAGTCTCATAGAGGGGATTCCAAAAACTCTATTCCGGAAGTTCTACTGAAGGGATCATACTTCTGTGTAAAGGAAATGATACCAGAACCTTCAGGGAAAAGACCAAGGGTATGAACCCTAAGAAAACTAGTCTATGTCACAGAAGACAAGTGGCTCAAGTCATTTAAGACAGGTTACACGGCGTGTAGTATGGTTACACACCATGTTCCTTGACCTCAAGTACTGACCATGTAAACGACGCGTGTCATTTGTTCAGGTCGTGTAAAACCAAACTACACGACATGTAGAAAAAGTACACACCGTGTTCCTTGACTTCGAGTACTGCCCATGTCACCGGCCAATGTCATTCGGCTTGTCGGATAGAAAGAAACTACATGGCGTGTAAATGATTCACATGCCGTGTCCGAGCACCTAGGGCTCGCTCCGTGTATGCTAGCCATGTGCCTGTACATGGTCTCTGCCCGTGTACTAGTACACGGGGTATCCCGTGTATCTAGCTGGGTCTAGCCGGGGAGGGGTATACACGGCGTGTCCTTGGTCATTTACCCTTCTCATGTCCGTGTACTCACAAATTACACACCAGGTAAATCCGCCGACGAACACACGCCGTGTAGCCCATACTACACGCCGTGTAGTCGAGATTTTTCCAGAAACGTCGTCTTCTTCCTCATGCTTCGGCCAATCTTCCAGATCCGCGATCTCTCTTCCATTCGTCCCAATACTCTAGGGGTTGGTTTGTTTCATCATAAGAACACCGCAATGGGTGTTTTCGGTCCTTAAAGCGGATCATAAACCTCAAATGATCCATTCGAAGAAAAACACCCAAAAAACTCATAACTCTAGATCTGCTCCGAATCGTCCACCGAAACCGCCATCGCACCTCCGTGACATCGCTCTGGGGTTGGATCTACAATCTCGGATCATTGCGTCGTAGAACGGATGCCCAATGATCCGTTGTTCATCGCCCCATGAAGAACACGACGTACATGAAGGAGAGAAGGGGATAAATCCAATGAAAAAAAATTTAGGAACGAACCTCCGTCGTCGTTCGTCACAGCGTTGATCCGCTCCCGTTAATAGGATTAAACAGAGCAGAAAAAAGGTCAACAACAAAAGATCAACATGGATTTAATCTCCCATAATCCCCGCAAAAGCCCATCCCAGAAGAACGATCAATCCGTGGACTAATCTATTCGTGGTTTAGCCCGCGTTCATCATAGAAATCTATATTGGGGAAGAAATCAAAAATTAAACATCATACTTGGTTCTGCAGAGTTTGTTGGCGAAGATCTGATCGTCGCACTGTCGTTGCCGGTGAAGCTCGTCAAGAACGTCGCCGCGTTGGGAGGTTTTCTCCAGAGCCTCCAGAGCCTCCAAGGGTTTCAAGGTTATGAGTTTTGTAACCCTGGACCCCTGCGCTAGCCTTTATTTAAAAAAAGATAAAGATATCCACTGCAACAACTTTAATAAAATATTTTAAATTAAATATTTTTTTATGGTTACGTCCAAAACCCAGATTTTTCCACCGGCCTGTGCTAGTCGATGTAAAAGTCGCACCATCATCGATTTACAACTCGCCCCAGTCGATAACGTAAGATGGATCATGAACATACCTCCGTAGCTGCGACACATAGAAGACATTTTGTACCCGGTCCGTCTGAGGAGGTAGAGCCAAGCGATATGCCACCTCGCCAACTCTACTCAGAATCTGAAAAGGGCCAACTAACCTCAGAGATAGATTTCCGCCTCGGCCAAATCTCTGCAATCCCCATCGAGGTGAGACCCAAAGGAACACATGGTCTCCTTCATCAAACTCCAAGGGCCTCCGCCTCCAATCAGCATAATAATTTTTCCGACTCTATGAAGTCTTCATCCGCTCCTGAATGAACTGTACCTTCTCTGTAGTGGCTCTCACCATCTCTGGGCCCATGAGTGCTGACTCTCCTAGGTCAGTCCAGAAAGTGGTGACCTGCAAGGTCGCCCTTACAGAGCCTCGAATGGTGCCATACCAATAGTGGAATGATAACCGTTGTTGTAAGCAAATTCCACCAGTGGTAGGTGATCCTCCTAGCCATGAACGAAGTCAAGAATGCAAGCTCGAAGCATATCCTCCAGGACCTAGATGGTCCGCTCTGTCTAACCATCAGTCTGGGGATGAAATGTTGTGCTCAAGCGTAACTAAGTCCCAAAAGCTTCTTGCAACCCCTTCCACAACTAGGATGTGAAACGAGCATCAAAATCTAAAACAATCGTGGATGGCACTCCATGAAGTTGAACTATCGCCTGCATGTAGAGGCATCCCAAGCTCTCTACTGAACTCTGCTTCTATATGGCTAGGAAGTGGGCCTACTTGGTGAGCCGATCAACGATCACCCAGATGGCATCGTGTCCCCTGGAAGTACGTGATAAACCTGTCATGAAGTCCATGGATATCCCGTCCCACTTCCACACTGGCACCTCAATGGGCTAAGTCAAGCCTGCTGGCACCTGGTGCTCAGCCTTTACTTGCTGACAAGTAATTCACTGAGAGACAAACTCTTCCACACCCTTCTTCATTCCTGGCCGCCAGAACTGACGTCGGAGGTCCTGATACATCTTTTCTATGCCTAGATGCACCGCCAAAGGGGATGTATGGAACTCCCTCAGAACCTCCTCCCACAACGTCGCTGGTACTACTGTGCGCCCTCTGAAAAGAACAACATGCTCCCCACCTTCTGAATATCCATCAGCAGCATCGCCTGTGGATATCTGAGCACGTAGAGTCTCACAGCTTGCATCCTCGCGCTGTGCTTCCCTGACTCTCTATAAGAGTGGAGGGGTAACAACCATCGACTGAAGGTTATATCCCTCATCTCCGTCCATGAAGGATAACTGTAAGGAGGTCAACTACCTCTTCACCTCATCCAAAAACTGCGAATTGGATTTCCTAGTGAGAGCATCTGCCACCACGTTCCCCTTCCCAGGAGTATAAACAATCTCAAAGTCGTAATCCTGGAGGAACTCAATCCATCGCCTCTATCTCAGATTCAGATCCTTCTGAGAAAAGATATATCTGAGACTCTTGTGATCAGACTAGACGGTAAACCGCTAACCCATCAGGTAGTGTCGCCACATCTTCAACGCAATGAATACTACTGCCAACTCAAGATCATGAGTCACGTAGTTCTGCTCGTGTGGCCTCAACTGATGTGAGCCATAGGTATTCACTGCTTGCCTCTACATCAGGACACAACCAAGCCCGGTTCCTGATGCGTCGTAGAATACTACGTACTCGACACCGTCCTCAGGTAATCTCAAGATCGGGGCGCTCGTCAAACTCTGTATCAACTGCTGGAAAGCCTGCTGGAATCTCTCGATCCACAGGAAAGGCTGCCCCTTTCAGGTCAAAGCTTTCATGGGTGCTACAATCCTGGAGAAATCAAGGATGAATCTCTGATAGTAGCCTGCCAACCCAAGGAAACTCTGCACCTCCGTCATGCTCCGGGATGGCTCTCATGCTAACACTGCCTCCACCTTGGCTGGGTCCACTGCTACACCATCTTCCGAGATAACATGTCCTAGAAAATGGACCTCCTGTAACCAGAACTGACACTTTGAGAGTTTCCCATACAACTGGTGCTCTCGGAGTATGTCCAGAACCATCCTTAGGTGTCTCGCGTGCTCCTCCTCAAACACATAGTACACAAGGATATCATCAATGAATACCAATACAAACTGGTCTAGGTAGGGCTGAAAGATCTGGTTCATGAGTCCCATGAACACTGCTGGGGCGTTCGTCATGCCGAAGGGAATCACCAAGTACTCATAGTGACCGTAGAGACATCTGAAATCCATATTCGGTACATCCTCATCCCGTAATCGCAACTGGTGATAGCCTGATCATAGATCAACCTTCGAGAACCATCGTTCCCCTCTCGACTGGTCGAAGAGGTCATCAATCCTCGGTAGACATATATTGTGTAGAGCTGACTGTATCTTCCTTTGTGGTATTTTTCCCTTGTTGTATTTACTTTGTGGTTTAGGGGTGTCCTACTGGGTATTGTTATACTCACCCATACACGGGCTTTGCCCGCACGTGTCATGTCTTGTGCAGACGAGCGAGCCTTTGACAGGATTCTAGATGGCCCAGGGCCGAACGATGCTCAGTGAGATCAGGCAGGCCGAGGTGTGTTCCTATGGCTACAGATTGTAGTCCCAGTACCTTTCCTTACAGGTTGGACTTTGTTACAGACTTTCTTTTTGGTGGGATTGTACTTTTGTCCTGGGGTTTTACTTTCTTGTACTTTACATTCCTGTCGTACTATGTTGGTTGGGTTTTAGTGTATGAATGCATATTTTCATTTTAGTAGTTTTTACTTTTCATATTTGTGGGCTTGGAGATGTGTGTGCATGTGTACAGGTTTATAGGCAATGTCTCCCATGTCAGTAGCACGCCTACTCGGTGCTAGTCACCAGCCCCTGTCCTATTGGAGGCGGGCTTGGGGAGTTGCGCCTCAGGCCCCACTAGGACAGGTCGTGACAGAGGGGGTTCCAACAACTCTATTCAGGAAGTTCTACTGAAGGGATCATACTCTTGTGTAAAGTAAATGATACCAGAACCTTCAGGGAAAAGACCAAGTGTACGAACCCTAAGAAAACTAGTCCAAGTCATAGAAGACAAGTGGCTCAAGTCATTTAAGATAGGTTACACGGCGTGTAGTATGGTTACACGCTGTGTTCCTTGACCCTGGGTAATGCCCGTGTAAACGGCCTGTGTCATTCGTTCAGGTCATGTAAAACCAAACTACACGACGTGTAGAAAAAGTACACGCCGTGTTCCTTGAACACGGGTACTGCCCGTGTAACCGGCCCGTGTCATTTGGCTTGTCAGATAGAAAGAAACTACATGGCGTGTAGATGATTCACACGCCCTGTCCAAGTACCTGGGATTCGCTTAGTGTACGCTGGCCATGTGCCCGTACACGGTCTCTTCCCGTGTCCGTGTTGCCTGCCCGTGTACCAGTACACGAGGTATCCCATGTATCTGGCCGGGTCTGGCCGGGAGCGGTATACAGGGCGTGTCCTTGGCCGTGTACCCTGCCCGTGTCCGTGTACTCCCGAAGTACACGCCAGGTAAATCCTCCGACAAACACACGCCGTGTAGCCCATACTGCACGCCGTGTAGTCGAGTTTTTTTTTCAGAAACGTCGTCTTCTTACTCGCGCTTCGGCCGATCTTTCGGATCCGCGATCTCTCGTCTGTTCGTCCAGATAGTCCAGGGGTTGGTTCGTTTCATCATACGAACACCGCAACTGGTGTTTTCGTTCCTTAAAGAGGATCATAAACCTCGAACGATCCATCCGAAGAAAAATGCCCAAAAACTCATAACTCGTGATCTGCTCCGAATCGTCCGCCAAAACTGTCGTCGCACCTCCGTGACATCACTCCGGGGTTGGATCTACAATCTCGGATCATTGCGTCGCAGAACGGATGCGCAACGATCCGTTGTTCATCACCCCACGAAGAACGCGAAGAACGCAAAGGAGAGAAGGGGAGAAATCCAATGAAACAAATTTGAGGAACGAACCTCCGCCATCGTTCGTCATGGCGTTGATCCGCTCCCGTTAATAGGATTAAACAAAGCAGAAAAAGATCAATAACAAAAGATCAACATGGATTTAATCTCCCAGAATCCCCGCAAAAGCCAATCCCGCAAGAATGATCGATCCACGGACTCATTTGTTCGTTGATTATCCCATATTCATCATAGAAATCAAGAATGAGGAAGAAATCACAAATTAAACATCCTACTTGGATCCACGGCGTTTGTTGGCGAAGATCCGATCACCGCGTCGCTGTTGTCGGCAAAGCTCGTCAAGAACGTCGCTGCGTTGGGAGGTTTTCTCCAGAGCCTCCAGAGCTGCCAAGGGTTTCAAGGTTATGAGGTTTGTAACCCTGGACCCCTGCGCTAGCCTTTATTTAAAAAAAATAATGATACCCACTGCAACAACTTTAATCAAATATTTTAAATTAAATATTTTATTACGGTTACGTCCAAAACCCAGATTTCGCCACCAGCCTGCGCCAGTCGACGTTAGGTCTCTTCTAGGGTAAACCTACTACTCTGAATGCAACGGTGCCATCAGATTTTTGACCCAAGCACCCGTTCGGGAGTTATTCCACTTTTTCAGGAAAACTGCACGCGCGCGTAATTTAATTATTAAATTAAATTCAAATATTTGTTCTGGGATCATCGGGCCTCAGAACTGCACTCCGTCTCAGAGCCTGGTCTCGAAATAATTCCTATATAATATTAAAATAATACATGGAAAAATATAGGACATTACAATCGATGTGATTTTGTATTTAATTTCTGTTTTATGTGGATTATAATATGGATGTATATGATTTTTATATATAATTTATATGGAATAATAATTATATTGGTAATAATTATTATTATTTACCTTTATTTCATTTGATCAATTAAAAATGAAAAACAATGTTCATGGTATCATATAAAAACATGTGCATGATATATGTGTGGATTGAAATATATTATGACTTATTGTGGATGAAAATGAATTAATATATAGATGATTAGTTCATATAGTTTTTTTAAAGTCCTCTAACAGTCTTTGGGAACTAAGTATGAGATAATTAAGTCTTACCACCACAAAAAATAAGGAATTTCTGAGTATATTATTCTTATTTAGGAGTATATTCTATGAGAATGCATCTTATGTATGGTAAAGCTGATGAAATTTCATATTTCATTTATTGGGTTTTCTAAAAACAAATTAGCAATCATTTATTCATAAAATGAATATTATGGAAATATATATTATTCATATATGTGATGTCCTTTAATATCCCTTTGACCAAGAAGTGGTTGGATAAATTATAGTATATTTAAAAGAGAAACATACTCTAATTATATCAATAATTAGTGTTTAAGGTAGGAAATATTCCATTCTTGATACTTTCACCTTAATTGTGACATTGGTAGATATTTATATAGGAAAACGTAACATCCATTGACGGGTTCATATGAAGTTAAAATGACGAATTTTAAAATGGTATAAAATTTAGCATTTCCTTATATATATATAATATGATACCCGATGTATTATTAATAACATAGATTTAGACAATTTGTTTTATTTTAGGGATAAGAATTTAGTAAAATTCATTGTCACAAGAAATATATATTTTGGTGATAGATAACACTGTGTAACCAATAACCTATTAATATGTACATGGTATCATAGAAAATGACGATTTCTGTCCAAGTTGGCCCACAAGCTACCTTGTAACCCCTAGAAGATTAGTTGATTAGTTATTGTATACTCAATGGGGTTTGACTAAGTATATAGAGGCTCCCAATTATATTTTATTAAAAATAAAGTTAAATTTTACTAATATTTTTAATAGTCTGTAATAACTTCTGCTTCAATCACATTTGCCAGAAACGATCAAACATCCTCTTATACCACTTATTCACCTCTACTAAATATTAATTTTTCATCTTCAATGATGTAATTATATTTTTATTGGTACTATTATATTTATAGATGACAATATATTATTATTATTCTACATTTTACTAGTATCTTGAATTTTTGTAAAAATATTTTCTAAAAATCTCAATTTTGATGAATTTTATGTATTTTCAATAGTTCATATACATGATCCTTATTCAATATATTATTCATTATTAGTAATATTATATTAGTATGAAGTATTTGGTACTTATTCCCCTCCCCATGTTTTATGAATTTAAAATATTTTTTTTATAAATAATAGTAATTTGAGATATGGTAATGTCCCGAAATAAAACCAAATTAGTTTTAATAATATGATAAGTGGTTTTATAGATATAATTATGTTTTTTAGGTCATCTATAATGTACCCATATATTATATGGTCATTTATAGTTATCTTCCCAGAATAAAGTAGCAAAAATCCTAGAAAAAGATAACTTAGAAAGGTGTGAATTGAAATAAAATGAGTATTTATGGAAGTGTTTCCAAGTAATTATGAGGTATATACAACATAGTGTCTAGTGTTGGGTATATCCTAGTATATTAGACTTGTGATGAGGCACATGTCAAGGGGAGGTCAAAAAAATCATAAACCCACGCAAATGTAATAGTTCTGTGAAAAATATTTGTCTTCAAGGATAGAATGTATATGGGAATGTTTCTCATTTGTTTTCTGGTTTCTATTGAAGGAAAAAACAATGGAATTCTACTATATTTCATTTAAATACAATTTTTTAGATAGTATACTATCCACATTTAATTCCCATATCTTTTATATGTAATCATTATTCTGATTTATAGTCTATAGATTTCTATCAAATCAGGTGAGATCACGTTCAATTACCCTCACCTTGAATTTATAATTTAACTGGAGGGATGTAATTATCATTATGACATATAATATCCATTGGACTAGAAATTTGCAATATCATATTAAAATTATGTTAACCTATTTCACATGATAAAAAAGTAATGGGGAAGACCTAAGTGTCATGTGTAGGTGATCCAGTGATGTAGGGAATATAAATTCCAAATTTATAAAATTATGAAATTTCATAAGTCTATTTATATTAAACAGTTATAGAGGTTTATAGCATTGATTGATATATTGACATTATGAATTCATTAACAGATGATTTGGAGAATCTCCTTAGCTATACCCATAAGAGATGTTTGTGCCATCACCACTGTTTTATAGAAAAAAATGTAATAAAATGATAAATTAAGACACCGAAGAAGCTAATGTTGATGACCAAGGGAGATGGATTTTTTCCTCAGTGAGGAGTTCACCTATTTAAAGAGAATCACATTGACATCATCATTATTATATACCTTGACACATGTTTCATATGATCTTAAACAATTAATCCCATTAATAAAAAATATTACTCAAATTATAATCCCAATGTCATTCCAACAAATTACAACATCCTGAATAACTCAAATGTTCAGATTTATTCAATTTATCACCCAAATATTTTCTAAAAAATTGTTCTCCATCCACAAAATAGATCTAGACTCATTGATATATACGATTTACATATATTTTTTTATTAGATAACTCTCAAATTTAGCATAACATATGGAATACTCACATGTACATCTCCTATGTAGTTTTATGACCTTGATACAATCCTTTTAAACACTAGAGGTAACCTTTTGTGGTTGTGAATAACCCTTTCATTTCTGGGATTTTCATGAGACTAATTTCTATACTTTATAAAATGAGGTTTCTTTGGTAGATGAGAGTACCCATTCGAATAAATGGGTGGCTCCAACACTGATTCCAACTCAAATCGCGGACACCCGAAAATGAAACAGCAGCGGGATCGGGGGAAGAAGAGAGCGGATCGAAAACGGCGGAGGGTTACGAAACCCTCGCCGCTGCGAAAAGAATCCGAGGAAGACCACTGAATCGCCGTCACCTAACCCTCACCGCCGCAAAATGAAGCCAAGGAAGACCACCATCGTCGTCGCCGTCGCCTATCAGGAACCCCCACTGCAACGCCGCGAGGCGTGCCTCCATTGACCACCAGAGCCGAGTCGATCCTCCATAGACCGCCGAAGCCAACGCATCGAGACCTGTAATAGATCGCTAAGAATCCCCCACCGTGCGACCCGTGCCTTTGAAAGCCACCAAGTCAGGGATGCCGAGGAACCCTAGGACAGCCAGGGCGCTCTTGACCGAGGCCGAGAGCACCCCGTATTAATTAGGTTTTCTGTGTACTCATCACTTTAATCAAATCAATGTTCAATTTCAATGTGTGGACTAAAATATATATAAGTGGAGTCAATTTTTCGCCAAAAAGAACTTAATTTTTCCATTTTCTCTTAAGTTTCATAAACTAATGGTCAAATTTTCACTTCATTAATACTATTCAAATAAATTTTTAATTTAAAATTACACCCTTCCTCATCTGGATTAGATATTCCCCTGAAATGAATGAATTCGTTTGTTAGTATTAGGTACATTATTGAATTTATTTTCCCTCATAATGTATGTCTTTGGAAAACAACATATTGTATATGTACAATGTTTTTAGTCACACACAAAGTGGCTACTGTCTCAATGATTTTATGGTGAGATCATAATTTCCTATTTAAAATATTTTTGAAGGAATTATATAAATTTCATTTAAGTTGGATTCCTGAGGATTTATTTTTAACCAAGTTGATGTTTCCTTAGATTATGTTTAAAAACTATAGTGACCAAATTTTATAATTCCGATTTCATAAATATAACTCATACTCACTTTCCTAGTCCAAATTTTTCTTGTGAATCCAGTGAGTAATTCACTAATTTTTCTACTATTATTAAAATGTTTGAAACACAAAAATTATTATACCTAACATTAAATTGAAACATGTAAGGTATGTATTAATCTCATTTTTTATCTTGATAAATATTATTTTTTAAAAAAAAATCCAAAAGAAGGTATTTACTGGCTCTTGAACCTCCTTATTATTCTTTTATTATTATTTATTATAATTTATTATATAAATAATTTCCTATAATCTAAATTCTAAAAAAAACATTATACATTTTCCTGACAACATTAGTTTTATATTTATTATGGATGTAAGGTGGGTTTTGGACTCCCCTTCATTTATTTCATGGGTTCTTCAATGAAATACATCAACTTATGAACCTTTACCTTATATAGTAGGGTGTTATCATATGATTCACATCTCAGTTATAGTAGATCCATATTTTGTAGCTTCCTCTATCTTCAAGATCCTCTAAACATAAGGTTAACTTCAAGGGAAGCTCAATATATTTTATTATACAGATCAACAAACAATTCATTATTATTCTTTACTGAGCACTGTTAAGGTATATGTGTCCATAGAAAATTTGAGTAAATTATCTAAAAATGCCTCAACATTTAAATCAAGTTTTTTATTAAATAAACGATATTTTATGTGAAAACATTTTTTAGAAATATTTTCAATTTTAGAATATGTATATTGTAGATATTTTATTAATAATATTTTATCACCCATAATATCAATTTCCTTTGTAGAAAAATATTTGCATTAAAAATGGTTCATTGAAAAGTCTATATTTTTCTTATGTGGGTGTTTCATAGATTAAATTATGTCAAAATCCAATTTTCTAAATAAATTTAGTGGAAATAGTTCCTTCATTAATTTTTATTATTATTTTTGATGTCCGGAGAAATTCTATAGATAAGATAATGGGGGGATGAGTATTTCCTTTTTCTTCCTCAATTCCGAGAATATTGAAATCAGTGAGGAATAAAAATCATTATGCACTTACCAGTATATGATATAAAATAACAATTGTGTTCGTAATGGATTTTATGAAATGTTTCTCAAGAAATAAAGTGGGTTTTATTATTCCAATCTACAGAGATGAATAAACTATGTAAAGAATAACATTAATCAATTCATCTAAATCACAATGTGCATTGAAAAAATCAATCTATTAGAAACAATATTTGATAAAAAAATGTACATATATTTAGTCATTTAAAAAAAATATAGGGTTATAAGTGGTGAAATAGTTCAACATATTAATATATTTTCATTAGATTGAAGTTTCATACTACTAGTGTATATATATTTAACCAATTTCACATAACATTGAATCTGGTTGATCTCAACTAGAAGAGGGAACATTATTAAAACCTTTTGATTGTTTCCAGAGTATATTATTAAAGTGATTCTTCAATAGTTTTTTTTTGGATTTGGTCATCCATAAATGCGATCGGTTAGTGTTGATTTGGATGATCCATTTTGCCTTTTTTATCTTTCTTAGCATCTGGTCTATTTACAATTACCTCTTTTTCATGTTCATTTTCATGGGAAACATATTCATGTATAGTTTGTTGTCCACTTATAGGTTATCCTCTGAATAAGAATTCATTACTACTCTCTAGATCGTTGTCAAACATTAATGTACTAGAGATTACATTTAATTTGGGGTTAGGTATGGAGTTGGTAAGAACATTACCCAAGCCATGGTTTCTTAATTTGTTAATAATTTTTTAGATCCAGCTATTAAAAAAATGCCATTCATTTGTTCTTCCACATAGAGTTCTACCACATTCTTCATTTTGAGGCTTATATGGGGATACAATTCAATCTTTTGAATAGTTGTGGTTGGAATTTCTTATTGATAACCATGGAAAATGGGTGGCCTCTAATTTCCTTTGTTTCTATGTCCCTATTTAGTGTTAAAATAATCTCTACATCCCCGATTATATCTGGGTTGGTGTTGGCATGGTCATTCGAACATGGATTCACAATTTCCATAAACGTTAGGAAAATAATTATTATTGTCGTCTATGTATTAATAGAGTTGGCATACCCAATGGGGTCTGGTGGGTGAAGTATCATGAACTTCATTCATAGCTGAAATATTCAAAAAAGAAGTTCGTTTATAAATTATATCCAAGGAAGATTAATTATTATCATTCACCACATGAACTCCCCTTGTGGTTGCATACATATAAAATTCAGGGGAATATTTTGGATGTCATTCAATCAAATCATTGTCATGGAAAAGTTATTTTTCGGTATGTGATCATTAAGAGGAATAATAGAACATATTTGTTTATATATTCAAAAATCCTTAATAAAACAATATCATAAATGATTTACTTTATAGTATTATTGTTGGTTGGAGTTTGTGAGCCCCTTGAATCTCTCACACTGCATGTAAAGGGTATCTCCAGTTCATTTTTTTATTTCATAAATATCCCTTCTTAGATGAACACTCCCTGATGTAGGAAAGTATTACTGGTGGACAGATCAGAAAAATTCATCCCATGTGGTGATTTATATAGTTTAGATATTAGAGATCCACACCTTGGAAGAATCATCAATATAAAAAGGAAATTCCATCAAATTTATCTACTATATGGTGGCTCCTCTATATCAAAGACATTATAATAATCTTTAAGATAAAAAATATTTTTTTGGGGTCTTCTCCAATGAAACATATATCATTATCTTTTGACTTAGTATTAAAATTTTAATCTCAAAATCTCGTTGATTAATCATTTATAATTATCAGTTACTGAAATTTTATACTTACGATTTTATTAATGGTCTATTCAACTAAGAATTATTTTCTTCTATATTTTATGTTCCTAATGTCTCTATTATAGATGCAGAAAAAGGGGATGTTGATTCAATCATTGTTATAGTGAATAAATCACATTACGCTTCATATGTGGGTTTCAAAGTCCAATGTCTAGCTATAAACGATTACACAACCTTTAAATAAAAACTAATGAGGTGATATTAGTTGGGTTTGATTATTTATTACATTCATTTTACTTATAGTAGTAAAAAATTTACAAGCCTCCTAGAAAATGGATCAAGGTCTAATGACGATTCGGTTAATTAGAGCACATCAAGACAATTTTTAACCCATGTAAATTTTGTAGTGATGGGACTTGTGTTTACCTTTAGAGAGGAAATGATGTCTGTATGTTTCGCTTCTATTTTGTGGGTTTATTTGATGGAAATAGTAATATATTTAAATTTAATTGGTTTTAAACTGATTTTTAGAGATAAATGTCTAACCTAGGGTAATCCTATTATATTTGATGAAAAATCAATATTCTGATCTATACCCTCTTATTTTTTCACTAATCATGTCACATCTCACTTTATTACCTAGACAAGGATTTTTTTGTTTATCTAGGGTGATTCAATGATAATCAGAACATCTAATATCTCATATACTATTAATTAGATATATCCTAAATTTCTTTATTCAACCCACTTCTCATGATTTCAGAAAATACAGAGGACTGGAGTAACATATTGGATTGATATAGCAAAGTGGGTATAATAAATTAATAATTTGATAAATGAGTAAATCACCAAATGCCATTAAAATCACAATATATATAAATATTAACAAATTATATTGATCATTTTATATTTAAAATTTATTAATAGAGTATATAGATAATGTACTTGGAATATACACATGTATCTTTAGGTTCCATCAGTGACATTTTACAATATAATTGAAAGAAAATGATAAATAATGATGCAATAATAGATATGACTAATTATCAAGAGATAATATTTTTTTTCCAAATTTACTAATTAATATATTTATAGAGGAACCCTATGAGTTATTAATTCTTCCATATCTAGCGGCATGATTCACACCTGATTCATCTAATAAACCCAGTAGTTTTGAAATATTCCTCAAATTCATTGCCCAACATCATTTAAGATGATATACTATATGTGTGGAGATTGGTGTATATGATTTCTTTAAATTAGTATAAAAGTATATTTTTATAGATAATTCTCATCACATGATTTTTTTCCGAACTCAATGAGATGGATGATCAAAATATGGAATGTTTTCTAGGGAATTCAATAATTTGACAGACCTAATGGATTGTACACCTATATAGTTATAGGGATAATTGATTACATTGAAATATGCCATTCAATCATTGAATATACACTTATGTGGAGGTGAATTAACCATATATGGGATCCTTTTTCATTATATGACTTTCCAGCTTTTGCGATAATGTGTTTTTGGATGCATGAGATGACATGTTCGGGTATATGGGTCCCTATCCATTTTTGTACACGAATGTTCTATGATTTAGATACATTTCCATTCCTCATATTTAGATATGTTTCACATAATTTATTCATCTAAATTATTTATCATCATGTATTTGACTCTATAGATAGACTCTAAAAATTTATATAATTGAAAAAATTAATGCTCATGTTTGGGGTACTTTGCAATATTAGTCATTCAAATATCCATCATTGAAACAGATCTTGTTTACTTTGGGTGTCTAAGAGAGTATTCATTAGGGTAGAAATATATCCTTTATAAGGGTATAATAACAAGATTTGGGTAGTGGATCTAAAATTGTAGGGATTCTTCCCACCTTTAGTTTCATATTTATATCCACATAGTTTTCTTATATAGTCAATGATGGTAAAGGATTGTGTTAATCATTGTTGTTGATGTTCCAAGATTCTACAAGTAGCACCCTAGGCTTAGGTTTCCAAAGCTACAGTGGATGAGATCATACATTTGGTTGGAGTCTTTGTGGAAGATTCATCTCCTTATAGGATATTACATTATGAGAATTGACCATGACATGAGATGGGCATGGGTGATTGGTTCCTTTTCTAAAAATTCCAATATAGTCGATTGAGGGGTGTGGTCGAATGTAAGGAGATTCATGATGTATATGTTATAGCTCAATGTTTTTGTTTAATTGTTGATTTCATAATCGATCACAAGAAGGGATGATGTCATTATCACACCATGAATACATATGTTTATTTAATTTTAATGATGAATATATAAAATGGGTTATTGATCCATTGAGTGTGAATATACATATTAAATTCGAGACTATTTAATTTTTTTAGTTTTCATATCGAGAACAAGAAGATAATTCACAATCGACCCTTTCTTTTCAAATTTTGAACAACGCATAAAGACAACAAGGGTATGGTCTATTAAAGGTAAATTCACTTCATAATGTTATAATTTATCTTGACAGAGTAGCTTACCATTTTGTCAATTTATAGAGGGAAACTCATGGAATCCTCTATTCATTGTTGATTTTTAAATGAAATTTCATGGCCACATATGTCCCTTATACATTTAGACCCACAAAAGAACACAATTTTTTATGTTCAATTTTTTATATTTCAAATAAAATTAAAAAAATGATTGGATTTAAATTGTAATTCTAAAAATTAATATATCACTAAAAATCAATATATCAACTATTTACATTTAAAGGATATATTTCCTAAAAAATTAGAAGGACAATATTTTACCAAGGATTTCATTAATTAATGGGGAAATTTTCAATGAATAAATGAGATAATATTTTTTAATTGTCATCTCAAATCAACATTGTAAAGGAAATTATTAAAATGGGATAAGTTTAATACAAACCATTTTTCATTCATGGTGTATAGTTTGAGAATGATTATAACTACCCATATTATTGGTTATGCAGTTTGGGAGTGATTCTAACTAATCCTATTTTTTATAATATTTATTAGGCATGACTCCAACTATATGCATCACATGGTATTAGGTTCTGTATGGTGACAACCATTTTATTTTCTAGTTATTTTTTTGTTGTAATTTATGCTACATTCCTAATCAAATATTCATATTTGGAAAAATCATAATATTTTTTTCCTTTCTCTTTGTATGTTTTCAATGGGATACAAACCGTTTTTATGGATTTTACAATGGGTTATGTATATTCCAAAAAATTTCCTTTTTTTGGTTTATGTCATGTGAATAGTGAACATTAGTTCTTCCATAGAGTATAGGATGGGTTCTATGCCATAAATATTATATTCTAATTGTTTTAGTTATTTGGGATTCCAACCATTGATTGTGTTAATAAATATTTTTGGGTAATGATAATGAATCCTATTATTCTATAAACAGGTTATTTTTAGTTCCTTGGAAAAAATTTATATGGTAATTAGATAGGTGGTATTCATACCTAGATCATTGGTTTATATAGAAATATGATTACATAAGTACACAATGTTGACCCACTATGCCTCTAGTTATATGTGCATAATGTTATACCTCTCGAACCCCTCGTGGTTTGATTTTCATGATCACAATCACTCACTTATTTATCTAATCTTGTTTTAAGTGTTTTTGGATGATAGGCATGATTTCAGGGTGCCAAGGAATTGGGCCAAGAAGGCCAAGAAGGCAAAAAGCCAAAAGTGGACTGAAATTCAGTCCACCGGCCAACCGGTGGCTTCACCACCGGCTGGCCGATGGACCCTGGATAGAAGGCCGAGCCACTGCCTCAGCATCGACCAACCGGTGGCCTCAGCACCGGCCAGCCGGTGGCACCCAAACGGAAGGGGTAGCTACTGCCTCCTCACCGGCCAACCGGTGGCCTCAGCACCGGCCAGCTGGTGGCACCCAGCCTGTTATTTGCTACTGCCTGAGCACCGGCCAACCGGTGGCCACCTCACCGGCCAGCCGGTGGAGCCTGAGCCCGAGCCCTCCTCCATTTTGCACACACCGGCCAGCCGGTGGCCCTGTACCGGTCAGCCGGTGGAGCCAGTCAAACTAGTCGTTGGGCTTTTCACCAGCCTGTCCACTTGGCCTCCAACGGCTCCGAAAGCCTCTCCAACGGCTCCAAAGGCCTCCAACGGCCATATGAGGGTTCCCCCTCTATAAATAAAGGACCTTGAAGCCCCAGAAACTTAAGTAAGCCATACAGAAGCCAACGTACACATTTCTCATCATTTGGCGAACCTCCGACGGACTTCCTCCAAGGAACCCCAATCGCTCCAACTCAATTCCACATCCAAGGAGCATCACCAAAGAAGCTTGGGAGTGCACGTATTCAACTCCAATAATCCATTGGCGCCCAAGGCTTCTCCAAATACGGTTTTTCATTGTTTTATTTATTTTGAGCATCATTTTGGGTTTGTGCCTACAAACCCCACCTCTTTCTCTCATCCTCTCTTTTTGGGTTCTCACACCACCTTCAAGGTGTGAAGAGGTTAGTCAAGCCTTACCTTTCAAAAGGCATGAATCATAGGTGAGCTAGCCTTCACCTATAAGAAGGCTAGTGGGTTCTTGCTCAACCATTGAAAGCAAGTGGGTTCTTGCATAACCACTAAAAGCAAGCTGTAGTAGGTTCTAGACTACTTGTAAAGTCTAGTGGGTTTCTTGCTAAAACCATTAAAAAGAAAGCGGTAGTAAATCTCTCAACGGTTGAGTTGGGAGCGGAGACGTAGGCTGGGTTTTAGGCCGAACTCCGTTATCAATTCTTGTGTCTTGCCTCTTTATTTCCGCTGCACTTTCACTTTGATTTTTAATTTGTTAATCATTTTTTAAAAGGCAATTCACCCCCCCTCTTGCCATCACTTCCTTCTTTTCTCCGCCTAACAATTGGTATCAGAGGGAAAAATTTGAGTAATACCCTAACCGGTTTCAAATTCAAGATCCATTGTGATGGCCTCAACCTCTTTCGCCCCCGAAGGCTTTTCATTGGGTCGTGCTCCATTTTTTGATGGAACCGACTATAACTATTGGAAAACCCGCATGACTACTTTTCTTAGAAGTATTGGCTATCCCATTTATAAAATTGTCATGCAAGGTTACACTCTCTCTTCCCCCGATGAATCCAAATGGACCCAAGCCGATATTAAAAATTTCGAGCTTGATGGCAAAGCCATGAACGCTCTACATTGCGGCCTTGACCGAAATGAGTTCAATCGAGTTTCCACATGCACTACATCACATGAAATCTGGAAACTTTTGGAGGTTACCCATGAGGGGACCAACAAAGTAAAGGATACTCGATTAGATATGTTTCGTCAAGATTTTGAATCATTCTCCATGCATCCAAATGAATCTATTTCTGAAATGTTTACTCGTTTTACTGACGTGTGCAATGGTAGAAAATCTCTTGGAGATAATATTTCTGCAGAAACAATGGTCAAGAAGATCCTATGGATCCTACCAAGCTCATGGGCTCCAAAGGTAACGGCAATCCAAGAAGCAAAGGACATCAAGAACATGCCGGTCGAAGAGCTCATCGGATCCCTCATGACTTATGAGATCACCATGAGGAGGCAAGCTGAAAAGGAAGGCAAACCGGTCAAAGTGCCAAAGAACATCGCCTTCAAGGTTCAACAAGAAGAAATCTCCTCCTCCTCGTCATCTTCCTCTTCAAGCGGCGATTCCGAAATGGAGAACCTTGCCCGCAAGATGCACAAGTTCATGAAGAAGCACAAGAAGAAAAAGGCCCGCAAGGCTCAACCCAACGAAAAATCCAAGCCCAAGGTAACATGCTATGGGTGTGGCGAGAAAGGCCATTACAAGCCCGATTTCCCACTCAACAAGAAAAAGGCCAAGCAAAAGGAGAAGAAGAAGGCATTCAAGGACACTTGGAGTGATAGCTCCACATCCGACTCCTCCTCCTCCTCGAGCGACAACGGTAACAAATGCCTAATGGCATTTCATGAGGTAACATCTTCCGACTCCTCATCCTCAAGTTCTTCCAATTCTTTCAATCACATGTCTTATGAGGATCTCCAACATGCGAGAGATCAATTGGAGGAAGGTTTTCACGAACTTTCTTCCAAATTTGTTTCTTTAAAAAAGGATTTCAAAAAACTCTCTTCAGAAAAAGAACAACTTCTCAAAGAGAAGGAAGAGATGTCCCTCAAAATCCAAAATCTTCCCGATGTTGATTCCATGGAATCAACCATCAAAGATCTAAGGGAGACTCTAGCTAAGTTCACCCAAGGGGAACAAAATCTGACCAAACTGCTTGGTTCCCAACGTATATCTAGAACCACCCAAGGGCTTGGCTATTCCAAGCAAGCTTCCTCCTCCCATGCACCCACTATTTTTGTAAGGGGGAGCTCTCAATTTAAATTTTTCAATTATTGTAAAAAACCCGGGCACTTAATTTATGAGTGCAATTGAAAAAATGCCCGGTATGGTAGGCCCAAAACTATTTTCTTAAATGATGAATTTTTTAGAAGACCCGCCACTAGACAAGTGTGGATTGAAAAATCCCTTCTAGCGAGTCTCTCCAGGCCAAAATTTGTCTCGGTTTCAAAAACCTCTCCCCGGTGATTTGTTGTTTTTATTTAGGGGGAGTTAGGATCGTTTAAACCCTTTTGATTTCAATTTCAATTCTTTCAATTCAAACATTCAATTTCAACACTTGGTATCAAAATTTTCATTTGAAAATATTCAATTCAAATTTTTTCATTTTCATTTTCATTTCAAAATTTTCAATTCAAACTGTTATTCAATTTTTGATTCAAAACTTTCAATTCAAATTTCGAAAATTTCAATTGGTTTAAAAACTCTATCTTGTTTTTCAACTGATTCCCTCAATCAAGTTTTATGCCCCGTGCTATTTTGATAATCACAAAGGGGGAGAAATTCTTGGTTGATTGGGGGAAAAATCTTTTAAAGCATGCCTCTCATTTCAGTCTTTTTACATTGTTTGTTTTGGTGATTGTGATCATCAAAATAGGGGGAGATTGTTGTACCTCTCGAACCCCTCGTGGTTTGATTTTCATGATCACAATCACTCACTTATTTATCTAATCTTGTTTTAAGTGTTTTTGGATGATATGCATGATTTCAGGGTGCCAAGAAATTGGGCCAAGAAGGCCAAGAAGGCAAAAAGCCAAAAGTGGACTGTAATTCAGTCCACCGGCCAACCGGTGGCTTCACCACCGGCCAGCCGATGGACCCTGGACAGAAGGCCGAGCCACTGCCTCAGCACCGGCCAACCGGTGGCCTCAGCACCGGCCAGCCGGTGGAGCCTGAGCCCGAGCCCTCCTCCATTTTGCATACACCGGCCAACCGGTGGCCCTGTACCGGTCAGCCGGTGGAGCCAGTCAAACTAGCCGTTGGGCTTTTGACCAGCCTGCCCACTTGGCCTCCAACGGCTTCGAAAGCCTCTCCAACGGCTCCAAAGGCCTCCAACGGCCATATGAGGGTTCCCCCTCTATAAATAAAGGACCTTGAAGCCCCAGAAACTTAATTAAGCCATACGAAAGCCAACGTACACATTTCTCATCATTTGGCGAACCTCCGGCGGACTTCCTCCAAGGAACCCCAATCGCTCCAACTCAATTCCACATCCAAGGAGCATCACCAAAGAAGCTTGGGAGTGCACGTCTTCAACTCCAATCATCCATTGGCACCCAAGGCTTCTCCAAATATGGTTTTTCATTGTTTTATTTATTTTGAGCATCATTTTGGGGTTTTGCCTACAAATCCCACCTATTTCTCTCATCCTCTCTTTTTGGGTTCTCACACCACCTTCAAGGTGTGAAGAGGTTAGTCAAGCCTTACCTTTCAAAAGGCTTGAATCATAGGTGAGCTAGCCTTCACCTGTAAGAAGGCTAGTGGGTTCTTGCTCAACCATTGAAAGCAAGTGGGTTCTTGCATAACCACTAAAAGAAAGCTGTAGTAGGTTCTAGACTACCTGTAAAGTCTAGTGGGTTTCTTGCTAAAACCATTGAAAAGCAAGCGGTAGTAAATCTCTCAACGGTTGAGTTGGGAGCGGAGAGGTAGGCCGAGTTTTAGGTCGAACTCCGTTATCAATTCTTGTGTCTTGCCTCTTTATTTCCGCTGCACTTTCACTTTGATTTTTAATTTGTTAATCATTTTTTAAAAGGCAATTCACCCCCCCTCTTGCCATCACTTCCTTCTTTTCTCCGCCTAACACATAATATACATCAACATTGGATGAAAATTGTGTGGCCACTCTATGGTATCTAGTTTAGTATTTAAGGATGAAATTGCTAAATTATATTGATATATTTTTTAATGTAATTTCACATCATTAACTCCCTTATATTTAATAGATTTTATTTAAGGACACCTTTTGAGGTGTCCTACTATTATTTGTACTCTCCCTCTATATATGGAACATGGTGGGTTATAGACATCATGACCATGAATATTGGTAAGGGAAATTCCCTATGATAAATGTTCAGAGGAAATGAAATTTATAAGAGGGAGATAAGACCAGGTGAAGCATTATATCCTATATTTTTATGACCCCATTCCATTGATCATTTTCTGATCATGCTTATAAATAATTTTTCCATTTGGAAATTTTACATCTTTGTATTCATTTTATGAAATTTCTATAGGCTAATTTATAATAATATCAAAATTTTTCATTTTTATAGATTATTGTTATAATGTCGTTTTTATGTGATTTTATTATAGAGGATGGCTTATAATTAGATCTAGTATTATATGAGGTTATTAGATAGAGTCTATAATCTCTACATTGTGTCAATAAACCCTCACATCTAGTCTTTAGCTTCTAGTATATATGTATGTGAACCTATAACATCCATGATACAAATTATATGTATTAAAATTTTGTATTTATTATTATTATATTTTGAATTGATCTTATGTTGAATTTCAGAATTTTCAAGGTTATTCCTTGGGAAGTAGCTAGTTTCTTGGGAAAATTACATGGTCCCAAAACCATTGCACCATACACATGAAATACCATATAATCTTTTAAATTTAATTTTTCTATAATTTATTCTCTTAGAATCCTGTGAGAATTTATGTTAACCTTTTCCTAGGGTATCCCTCTACATTTCACTCAAGAAGAATGCTTCTCCATCCCTCCCCACTTGAATTTATCCCCGAGTATCTCAATCAAAATCAATGATCAATCCACAAAATTATCTCCTCTATTTTTCCTTCTATGCCTTCCTCTATCTTTCTAAATATTCATATTCTAATGTGTAATGTGTGAAAAAGGTTATCATGAATCCTGTGATTTATGTGCAATTCATGATACTAGGGATTTATTTTAGATTCATGGGATTTATACTTGTTTCTATTAGTGGGGAAAAATTATTATATATTTAATCCATTTCTTCTTATTTGACTAATGTAAATTCCATTACATTAGAAAACTGTGTTCTGGAATTATTTTAAAGTATGTTTATGTTCTATAATGGTTATATATATGTTGTATTTTAAATATACTCTACTCTCTCATTGTTTATTTGAAATGTGTGAAATATACAAATATATGTAGTTATAAAACATATACTTTAATATTATACCCAAACGTTCTTTAATAAAATGTATTCAAGATGTTTAATATAATTTTTTTGATAAAACGATGTAATTAGATAGTTGATTTTTCTAAATTATTTCACTAGTAACGAACATCGTGATTAATGTGATGTTAATCCTGGTATGGTTTATTGAAATTGAATTTCAAATCATTGTAAGTTTTGAAGGTGAGTCCTTCAAGTATATTGGTTATATCCATAGTGTTATGATGTTATATAATAAAATCAGTCTTAAAGACAAGTTTATATAATAAATTATCAATATTTAGGTCACGTCATTCCATTCAAATTAATTCTCTACCTGTAAATGGATCTTCCCAAAAGAAAATACTCTAATTATATGTTGATGGTATAGAGACCGTAAGAACCCCAATATTGATTTATCCATTCCTTCCCATGCTAATTTAAATTATTATACTTGTTCATCATCGTTGTTGTTTTTCCAAAATATACACCTCATTATGTGGTGTTTGTCATGATGCTTATTATTTTATGATTCTAAAATTTTTATTCATTTCGAAATAGTTTAAATTATCTATATTTATTAAATTCTTTCAAAATAGCACGAATTAGATTATTTTATCGTTGTATTACATAAGTATTTTGGTAAAATCCTACTGATATTATTATGATCAAAACTAACATATACTCCATAGTTGTATGTATACCATTAATTTATTGACATAGGTAAAGGAAACTAACCACATAGAGGAAGGGGTTACTCATTCTATCATGGAATAGATACTAATTTATGTGACATAAAGGGAGTTGACCTATATTTCAAATCTAGATGAGTATTATTTTTTATTTTATTTTATCATGTATGATATTCATCTACTACATCATTCCTCATTTTCCACCCAAATTTTTTTTGGTTCTTTACATTCATGTATAAATTTTATTTCTAATATAGTTTTGATTACAATTGGTTTTGTTTATATTAATGTTATAATCTTTTTATATGATTTTATTTAAATTATATCCTATTTGTATCTAATTAAGTTTTAAAAAATACAGAATAAAATAATGATATTATGATATTAAGAAGGTTATTTCGAGTTCTCAGGATGAAATTTTATTATTGATTAATTTCATATTGTATGAATGATTTCCCAATGGATTTTTGTTTATTCCTAGTAACTAGTTTCAATTCCTCAGGGACCAAAAATTATCTTTGGACTTTTGTGAGTCATGATGAAATAATACCATATTATTGTTTATTTATATTATTTTGGGAATACTTTGTTTTTAATATTGTTGGTGATTCAGAACTCCAATGGAAAGTAACATGTTATAGTCTATCCAATAAACCATTAGATGTCTATTTTTTCTTATGGTATTAGAGATTTTTATCTTCAATCTTGCTCATGAAAAATTACACATTACTAGTGATGTTTTATCTTGACATAAAGGTGGAGTAGTAACTATAATGTTTTATATGATTTAGGGATTTCGCCTTATCTTTTCAACTTTCACATATTCTTATTTTGTCTTATTTCCTTTTTTCTATGGTTTTAAATGTGTCCCTAACAATTAAAAAAATGATAGTATTTGATATATTTTTCTTTTTTTTAATATTATTTAAGGGTTTTCTATGTTTTTCTAGGATTATTTGACTATTTATAGAATTATTTCCCAATGAAAATAACATATGAACCCTCCAATAGGATATAAAAACAAATTTTCATAGATTAATCCACCCACTATTCTGAACATTATTAAGATATTTTATGTATATTCTATTCCATGTAAAATAAATACAATACATGTTTTATATTTTCTATTGAAGTAGGTCATCATCTTACAATAGATAATGTTCAGGGATATTAGCCACTATGAAATAACATATGTTCTTTTAATGATGTAATTATCTTTTTGACTATGTGGCCATGTTAAGGAATATCAAGAGGATCTCAGAATTTCTAGAAATATATCAAAATACCAATATCATATAAATGAATTTCATTCTTCAGGACTCCATATTTAAGTGATTGGGGTTACTTCATTTAATAAAATCTATTTGGGAATTTAACCTAGAAAGATTTTGATAGTCATATTTAATCAGTAGTCCAAGCATGATAAAATTATTCAGGAGAAGTAGTTGATGTTACTTTCCATAAATAAGGATAATTTATGTTTACGAATGTATGTTAACTACTTCAAAGAGCTTGTTCACTTTTCACTCAAACTGGTTTCAAATGATATATTCAAGGGCCACTGGATTAAAATGGTTATTCAATGAAATATTATTCCACAAGGTAATTTTTAAATAAGTAACCCTCTATTGAGGTTATTCATCAAGAAATTATGATGTATTTAGACTAGGATGGAATGATGAGATAGATAAATTATTCATCCATATCAAATTAAGGTAATAGTTTCTCATCTGGGAAGGGAAAAAGTGAGTTTTCTTTAACAAGGAGAGTAGTGGTGGCTCTCCATGTCCAAATCAATCATTCATATACACACCAATGTATGAAAATAATTTTATATGAAATTAGTTTTAAAATTTAGTCCATAATTTGTTTTTTGTGTATAGAGGAAAAAAATCATTTCCTACATGTATCTAAGTGGGCCACATCCAACTATTTTGTAGATACAACCCTTCAATCAGTAGTGGTATAAGATATTTAGCTTTAAAAATGTTTGAATATTTATTTTGGCTCAAAATAAATGATCCCAAGAACTCATTTTTTCAGGAGAATTGGTTGATCATCTTTTGGGAACATCTAGTTGAGGAATAAACCACTAACTAGAGGCTTGAATCATGTTTTCTCTAAAGTAAGGAAGTTGTATGGTGATGATAAAATTCCAATATAATTTTAAATGATAATTGTAAAAATTTATGGTACAGAAACTATTGAAACATATATCACTATTTAATTATTATATTAAATTGGAACCACCTAGTTTATATCATATTGTATTATATTTTTTTTGAATATTTCAAATAAGAAGATGTGTTATATAATTGAATTATCAACCCCTACTGGGAAGAAATATGAGCACTATATATGATACACTTCATAACATAATTTTATATTAGACAGAAATAATAAATATGAAATAAATATTTTTATGAGGAGTTATTTAATATTATTATTAGGATGGATGGACTATTCCCATTCAAGGTCTGTATACATTTCAATCACCAATTAGTTTATATTCAGTATGTGGATGGGAGATCTCATATTTTATATGAGTAATGATACACAATATGCCTTCAATGTAGACCCCCTCTTCGAGATTTTTGTATACTAGAGTTTTATATATCCACTCTTCTAAAAATGTATGATGAATGGTGCTAAGGAATTGAAATTCGCCCTTATATTTAAGACATCCCTAAAGTGTTTCTAGGGGAAATTATTATGTATCATCCAAAATGGTAAGTGAATATTTCTATTGGTTAGTCAGTAGGAATGTATTCGATATAATTATGATTATATTATATGGAACCATTAGAAATAATTAAATATAAAATTCAGATTTATAACCTCAAAACAAATGGATTTATTCATTATACCTTGTCACCAAGGGTCCCTGTTTTACTTTTTAAAATGGGTGGATTGAATGAATTTCCTTTTATCAAATTGGTGAGGATAAATCGTGTGACCATCATGGGAAATACTATATACCATATAATTGTTTCTTATTTGATCAAATAATGGGGGAATGATGGTTTCTACGATAAATCATTCATCTGGCATCAATGTAGTTGGGTTGTAAATACTAACCATACCAAAAATATTTTTAGAGGAAGATATAGTCATTATGTGTATTTTGTGATAACATTTGGCCTAACCATTTATCCTATGATTACCATGGCCATATGAATCAACTATTTAACAGATGCATATATTCCACTGTAATTCTAATCAATGATTTTTTATTAGATATACAAGAGACAAAAGAGATTAATCGATGCCATTTAATGATCAGTTAGGGAATACTATTGGATAATTAACCTCATAAAAAACTATTAAATTATGAAAAATAGGTTCAAGAGGATATGTTCTATGGTAATTTGATGTCAGAATAAGGGATTTATATTTACTCATTGAAGGATTGGGGCCTTCTGACTTTGGAACAAACAACGAATATATTGATGGCATGCAAATTGGAGGGAGTAATATGTTTCCATCATTGATTTGTAATACATTCCTCATAGCTATAATCTATATTACCTTCAATCACATGGATTAGAGTGAAATTTAAATTGATACATTAATATCAATATTCTGTCAATGATTTTATGTGGTGGTGAACATTATCATCGATTATGTCTTTAATAGATTCTGGTAAATTCTATGTGGTTTATTATGATGCCTCAAGTTTTTTCACTAAAAGGATGTTTTTATAGGATATTCATTAGATGTAATATGAATCTAATTAACTTAAAAAATATGAGATGAAAAACTTGACCCATAACCTTTTTTTCACTATACTAAAGGATTCTCAAAACTATTGGAAAATACATATATTAGAAGATTATATTATTTTTTATGAAAATCATAAAATATAAATAATTTTTTATAAAAAGTGTTTAAATCATAGTAATAGATATTGTGTGGGACATTAATAATCCTTCCACATTTTCCTCACCTATATTCCATGAAAGAGTAATATGTTTTTTAGCACACTTATCTTTAGGGATTCTATACATGCCTTGATAGAATCCATTAACCAGTTCAATGTGAATGGACAATGTAATTAGATGCACTTAGAGGTGAGGAATGAAAATGGGGAAATTTTTGTTAGTAATACTAATAGAACCTCATTTCATATAGCGTTTCTTCATAGGGAGTGACATATGGATGGAGAAAAATAATTTTAGGATAATTATATATTATTGGGTAATAAACAATTAGTAGTATATATCTCAATAAGGCATTATTTGTTTGTGATGTAGTAGATGGTTCACCATTATATGAAGTCAATGGTGATGAAATATTATAACTTTTATTTTTCAAAAGATCTCTCAAACACCACTAAAATGTATTATAAAATGGAACACTCATACTTTTGGATTTTTATGTGATGGGACATCAAATATTTTATATCATGATTCTCCACATATCAGTAGAATAAAATTTTCATTAGTAGCCCTCTCGTACGAATGGGTACCTACCTTTTAAAACCTTGAAATTTGATAAGACAGCCATGTATTTAAAAATTTTGTTACCTACTACATTTCATTGGAATAATTTTATCACAATAGTAATTTTTTCAGATAAAAAAAACTAATTTAATACATTTAATGATACCACCATGTATGAGTATTTGGGAAAGATATACGTGCATAATATTGTGAAGATGCATGGAGTCCCATCTATATAATATCAAATAATTCTTCTCAATTAAATTATCAATTCTTTATCTCATTAAATGGGTAAAAGTATCTCATGAAATTTTTAGAGTTTTGTACCATTAAAAATTAAATGGTCTTATAAAACGGGAAATCCATATTTTATAGGATGAGATTTGTGCATATATATTAGGACTTGAAGGATAATTTTTTGACTATATTTCATGGATAGAGTCATAGTAATGTATAATATTACAATCATATAACATAATATCCCTCTTTATTATTTTATATAGTTATCCATCTATTCTACCTCTTTGATGAACTGAGTTTGATGAAATTACCTTGATGGGGTGAAATATTGTTAAGGATATAAAATAAAAGATTCAGCTTATTCCTAAATGACTAGTAGTGCCTCAAAGTCACCATATTACATGATGATTATCATTAAAAAACCTTTTAATTTTTATAAGGTGATATAGTATTTTTATGGTTTAAAACCATTTGGTTCGCTAAAGGAATGAATAATTAGAATGTCAACTACAATGTATGATAGACATTTTGAAATTATTGATTTGATCATGATGTTCATATATAAATTATCACTGCATACTCAGATGACCTCAGTCTATAATGTATAAATTGTAACTTCAATAAAAGTGTCACCTAGATTCCTCTGATGTTCTAAATTAGTAACTTCTAGACATATATATTGATGCCTATATGGTTAAGCATGCATTCTACGATGTGAATTTTGAAAATAATGTTCCATAATGGATTTTAATTCATTTATTTTAGGTTATATTAAAGTATATTGTATATTCAAATGAAAAATGGGATAGTGAAATATATATGAGGTTATATTTCTCTAGGTCATCCATATTTATAGAAATACATTCATTGAATAATGTTATTTGGTGGGGATAATTTTTAAACCAACCTATAATATTCTATAAAAAACAATTTTAAAATTTTCATAATATTTTTATCTAATATTAGGGTAAATTTTATAATTTTTAGAGGGTATTCAAATGGAGGCCATAAGTTCCATTAAATCCCTTCTTATTCACAATTACCATGTAACATGTATATGTTTTATGTTTTTATGTTTTTGATATGTCATATATTATAATATTATATTATTTTATTTTCCCATCCACTTAGTGCTAATCCGCTACTCTTCCCTATAATGACTCCTTCTCCTCAGAATAACTAATCGGATTGATTCGTGATTATTTTACCAAACTCCATGGTCATTCCAATTTTTTATCTCATCTCATATATTATCCTCATTTTCTTCCTTTTCAACAATATTCCTATGATATTAATACTATAGTAGCATAGGGTTTTTTGAACTATTTAAATTATAATACATTTTTTTCCTTGAGTTATTTTAAATAGGTTTCATGTAATATGAAGTTTATATTTATTTTCATTGTTAAATATATATTTGTTTCACTTGGTTTATTCTATATGGGTGGAATCTACATGTTTAAATGTTAATGAAATTATTTGATAAATTTTTTTCACATATGGTTCTTGGTAAAATTCATGAAATAGATTTTCATGGATTCTAATTGAATTAATTTCCAGAGAATATGGAATTAAATTATTGAGGAATGTAAAATATTTTACTATGAGATATATATGATATTAAAGAGATATTTGTCTTTGTGTGGGGTTTTGAAATATAATTTGTAATTATTTTAAATTTCATGGGTGATTTTATTATATTATTGAGATGGATCCAAAGTGGGATATGTCATGTAATGATAAGAATATTACTAAGAGATCTCACTCCACTAAGAATCTACATATATTTTATGATGACTGTATAAAGATATTAGGAACCCCTTATATGATCACATGGTTTCTATAGTGACCCTATCTTAACATACAAGAATATTACATTATTTTAGATGAATATCCATCAAATAAAAATAATACATTCCTGGGGAGAATAATATTTTAGTGCATTTTGAATCTTGGAAAAATTATCTTATAACATGTTGAATGTTCTCTAAAATCGCCGATAAAGATCAACCCCCTTAGTACTCATACTAAAAACCATACTTCATTAGATTGGGAAAGAAACATTAGAACAAGGTAATATCACATGCTCAGTAAGGGTAAACAAGGGATATATATATTAATAAGATTATCATAAGTGTATGAGAACATGATAAAAACATTAAAATATTAGACAATGCATATCAAATATTACAATAAGGAGTCATGGAATAATGATTTTAAATTTATAAGATATGAACCATAAGGTTGTAAAAGAACATAATTCATGATAAAATTTAATAGGAATAATACATTGACTTCTTGCATAAACATCAACTTATAAAATTTTGAGCATCTGTAAATAGAAACAGTTTCACTCATTTAATTAATAACATGAAATAATTCCTCACATCAACATACGGACATGCACCTATGTCTACAAATAAGATTTTTAACATGTAACTGGTTCAACACATAAACATAATTCCATATAAGTCATGTATCATATCAAAAACATATTAAGGAACTTCATGGAGACCACACCAACTGGGTGGGACACACCACCATCCCCATTTGTAGTCCATTCATTATAGGGGATCAAGTTTCCCTTTTTTCTATAGTGGATCATGTTTCCTTGTCTTCTCCTAGAGGATCATGTTTCCCTTTCTTCCCATAGTGGATCAGGACACCGCTATTTCCCATTCTTGATCAAGAAAAACATTTTTCCATTGTGGATCAAGACCGTAACCATGCTTCCCAACAATATATCATGAAATATAAACCTTTACTCAATTAAATTTATGTAGACATAGTTACCACCCTTAAAATAATTAAATCACACATAAAAGCGATAGAAGATAGAAATGGTTTCATCATATCATGATCCAGAAAAGGGGATCAGTTTCATAAACATCAAATCATATTACATGAAATGAAATGGTTGTCGTACACATTTCATCACATAATAAAATATGAAAATGATATAGTTATCATAATCATTTCATCGAAGCATAACCAGGGAAATGAAATGTATTTGAAAAGCATATAACAAGTGCAAGAGAAACATTTTTCATAAACAACATCCCATCAAAACATAAATCCATCAAAAAATAATGTTAATGGTATTCATGTATTATGCCCCCGATAAATATTAGACTATATCAAAGGATGGAATTATATATATAGAAGTATTTTTAATGATATCATGGATCTTTTTATAAGGACAATTGTCTTTCTTTTATAATTTTTTCCATAAACAATTTCAAAAATACCATTCTTCTATATAATTCCTTATCATTTCATTTAAACATTTCATAATGTAAATAAAATTATCCCTTTGGAATTTTATTTTCATTATATAAATAATTTTGAAAAATGTTATCATTCGATATACATTAAAAACATTAAAATAAGGATTGAAATAATCATGAAATTTTTTTTCTTGAAAATGGATTTGAAAAAATATAAAGAAATATGGAAATATTTTAAATCATTTTACTTTAATTTTTCTTTTAAAATATTTAAAGGATTCATTGATAATCAATTAAAACATATTTTAACATAAAAAATATTTGAAAACAATATTATTTGAAAAACACATTAAAAAACTAATTTATAGAATATTAGGAAAAAATATTCATTAAAAATTAACTTATAAACATACAATGGAATATTTATGAAAATGACAGTCATGGTGGTGGGTAAGTCCATACATTCTTATCATTTCTTTTTGAAACATAAAAAATGTAAAAAATTTCCTTGATCGGAACATGATAAGAATATTCCATTTAAATCAATTTTATGGAAGTGTGTATGATTTTAGGTAAAACACATAACATAAAAAATATATGTATGTTGATGATAAATATATTTTTATATAATCATGTAATAAGAATAATTTATGGGTGTATAATAAAATAAAAGATAGTTCTTGTGTAAGGATGTTACCTATTCTTTGGGAAACTGCTTTTGGTTTCGACAAAAGGGTTTCATTCATTGGATTTCTTCCCAAATAGTGGATTATATGACGAGTTAAGGGATGTTTCAAGCTCATTTAGTATGATTTTATTTTAAAAAAAGTGTCTTGAGATGTGTGAGGAAGTGAGGTGGTGTTTTCCATTTTATAGTGGAAGAGGAGTGGCATCCTTGTAAATATGAAAAGGAAAACACTATTAAGAAATATGCCTTATATCATGTGCCTACAATGTTTTTTATTTATCAATAAAATGTAATATATGTTCTGAATATGACAATTAAAGGTATTTTAAAAAATTTTATGGGTTATTTATCTTTTTTATGATAATTTTTAACAACTAAGTAAACTCGTTCTTACCTTAATCAACATAATTACTTTTAATTACATTAACTAATTTTTTTTCAAAAACTAAGATAACCATATTAAAAATTACAAACTATTATTATTATAAATAGTAAATCCATTTTTCATAATTCTATTAATATAAGTGGTAGATGTTATGTAAAAATAAATCCCATAGTTTAGATGAGACAATGATGTTTTTAAGCGAAAGTAGTCAGAATTTTGAAAGGTTTTTATATCCAATTTAAATGTGAAATTTATTTCAATGAACAATATTATATTAATTATTGTATAATATATCTAATTATAAATAAAAAAAATTTAAAATATAAATCAAATATATCAATATAATAGATGAAAAAGTAGTTTTTAATAACTATTTAGTGATTTTTCAGTACTCATCAAAATATGAAACGTGTTGGAAAAATATAAAAAAATATCCCAAAGTTAATTTTGATATCCAAAATTCAAAATTGTGATTTATTTTTTTTATAAAATTATTAATCTTTATATTGTTTTTAATTTTAAATCCATTAAATGGAGGAAAATTTGCTTTTTAGAAAAATACATCTTTGTATTCATAATATTTTTTTATTCTAATATATTACCTATAAAATATTTTGGATGAAAAAAAAAATTATTGAATATATTTTATATAAATTTTATTTAAGTTAATTAACTAAAGTGCTTTGTTTAATTTATTCAGATTAAATTTGTTTTGTACATATAAAAATTGTTTTCTTATACAAGTAATTTCTATATTGTAGAATTGTTTTTAAATTCATTTCTACAAATTGATAACCAAAGGATTATTTTTAAATACATTTCTAAATCATATATTTATAATTTATTTAATATTTTCATATCACCCATTATAAGGGATATGTGGTAACTATAATAATATTTTAATAATAACATTAATTGTACATTCTAGTTTGGTAAAACTAGGTATTGTGTGTATTGAAAGCTATCGAATGAACTCAGAATCATTTTTAACAGAATCCAAACATAATGTTCTATGCACCACAATATAATTTAATTGATGATTGTATCACAATATCAACAATTTGTTGTGTAGAAATTAAGAATAACATGGTTCTTTCGTATAAAACAAGGTGTATTTATTGGCCTATGAGATGAAAAATATTGAATAGATTAAATTAATATGAAAAAACTATTCAAAAAAAAAATGTGGTGTTACATTATACCACCTTAAAAAAATCACCCTAAAAATTCTACATTTTTATTAAGGTTTTAATTCTTGACTATTTATTTCATAGAAACCAATATTGTTCTAATGAATACTAAAACTTTTTTTAAAATTAAAAATTGGAACGATATCAGTTTCCCAATGCATCTAATTACATGGTTTCCATTTATGATAACATAGGTGGAAAGTGAAAACATGGACATGGATGAAAAAAAATAGATATTGATAAATCTCACTAATCACATTAAATTGTATGATATATTTAAATTAAACAATCATAAAACCATAAACTAAATAAGCATGAAAGAGGCTATTGATATCATAAAAATGAATATAATAATAAAATATTTTATTTAAAGACCATTTTCCAAAATTTGGAGATTATTTAGAAGTAGATATACATACTCAATTTAATTTCCCCTTCTATGATCAATCTAAAGCTTTGGTTGTGTGTTTACCAATATAAAATTCAAATATTTCTAAAAAAACGGTGAATTTTTTATTCCTAAATCAGTAATAGATGATGAGATCCATAACATGGCAGCCCATGTATCATCAGTTATCATTAAAATAATCTGGTTAGAATAGGTAGTCCAGTATGCATAAATCCTCATACAGTGATATAATAAATTAATCTCTTAAACTTTATATTAATTTTAACTTAAACATTCCATAAATGGATAACATTATAATCCTTCCACAATGATGGGAATCCAAAACATTGAAATAACGTCGATAAAGAAACATGACCTTAATACCCCATATATCAAAAGTTATATCATTATTATCAAATTCCAAACATGTTACAACCTTTATCATGTATTATATTGAAACATAATAATACCCTGAATTACAATTAATCATTATTGAAATCATAAATGCTTTCTAATTCCAAAGGTTATTTTGATATATTCTTTAAATTACATAATATAAACCCATATCAACAAAAACCACATATTTAAAAAATATTTTATTATTTTTGAGGTCATAAAAACTATCCAATTTATATTATCCAAATAATAATCTCTTTATCCATATTGGAAATCATATTATCATCCTTAGGAACATGTTCAGGGTTTCGTTCCCCTAATAAAAATATCACCATTCATTAAATCACTTTTTTAGTCAACTTCATCATTCATAATATATTTTTCAATCTATAATTATAAACTTATACGTAAAATACTTATATATTTATATATTATTATAATATAGTCACTAAATTTGAAAACATATACACTTCCTTCATCCAACATTATTCTTAAATAATTTCTCATGATTCAACATATTATTTCATAAAACCACTTTCATAGAATATTAAATATGAATCATTAATTAAATTTCTTCAACCTCAATTTCATCGTAGTAATTAAATTAAATGAAAAAATACTATTATAATGTTCCATACCATTCACATGTTGTTTGTGTTCTCTTTATCTCATGTAGTGTTACCAATAATTATACCACCTTCCTAATTCACTATATGATACCTCCACTTAGGAAATCGGGTTCCATAATGCCCAGACATTCCATTTTTATACCATTCAATGTTGAAAATGTTTCTTATATTTCACTACATTGACAAAATCAACAAATCATTGTGTTTGAATCACTTATCATAATGGAAAACCACATAATCATGAATACCAATTACAAAATTTCTAAATCACGGATCCTGCTTCTTTAATAAATGACACCTTATGATTATCCTTATAAAAATTCCCTCACATATCTTTATAAATATACCTAGGGATCTCACCAAATTATTATCATCATAGTTTTCAATGGTTGACTAAATGTTACCTTTGATACCAACTATAGAAGCAAATGATTAAAATAAATTAATATTAAATCAGATTTGATCAATATTCATAACAATAAAAAAAATATGTTCCTGAGGAATATAATATTTTACTATATTTGGAAACATGGAAATATAATATCATAACTTGGTGAAAGATCTCCAAAATCTACCTTGAATATCTATCCCTTTAGTAATCTTACATAAAAACATTCTTCATTACCCGAAAAAAGGAAACATAAATAATGGGTGAGCTCGGATTTTCAATAACTATAAACAATGGATATATGTAAGCATAACATGAGCATAAGGGTATGATAACATGATCATAACATTTTATAATCATACCATACATATCAAATATCATAATCAAGAGTCATGGAATGAAGATTGGATGTTCATAAAACATGTATAATATGTAAGTCAAAGATCATAAGTCATGACAACATAACATACGCATAAGATATAGACATTTAGTATAAACAACAATAGATAACATTGTGTACATATATAAAGTGAAACATGTTCACTCATTTAGTTATGGAAATAATATTAGGCCCTCATATAAACTTATGGAAATAAATCAAGATCCACACATAACATTGTGAAAATGTAATCTGCTTCACGCATAAAAATAATTCTCCAAAAGTGATGTCTCAATGCAAAAACATATTAGGGTACTCCATGGGGACCACCCCTACTAGGAGGGACACACCACTATCCCCAGTCATAGTAAGTTTCATACACGTGATTGGGTTTCCCATTATACATTATTCAGTCATTTAAATTCATTAAAATTTTACAAATTCCATATACCTATAAATAATAATTACATACATTTAATTATTAATTTTATATGATTCTTAAAAAATATTTTTTTATTGAATTTCAAAATTTCATTATTTTTAACTATTTTTCATTAAAATGAATAAAAATTAATTTGAAAATAGTTTTTTAAAATTATTTAAATAATTAATAATTTTATAAAAATATTAAAATTTGTTTTTTATATATAAATTTATATAGTAAATGTTAATGATTTTACAAATTAATATTAATTTAAATTAAAAAAATGATATCAAAATTGATTAAAATTGAATAAAATTACTTCTTAAAATATAATATAACTGAAATATTAAATTTTTAATCCATTAAAAAAATATATTTATCATTTAAAAACGAGTGATAATATTCCATGACATTGGAAAAAAGAGTCAGATGTATTATTAAATATTAAAATGGTTTATAAATCAATTAATATATATATATATATATATATAATACACATAGAAAAATAACTTTATTGAGTCATTTTATAATTAATACTGTTATTATCTGCATAAAAAATTTATATTGAAAACTAATAGGATTTTATGATGTTTAGAAAATAATAATATATATTTATAATTGATTTTTTTTTTCAATTCATATATGTCTATTATATAAATTTTAAATTTAAAACATTAATAAATTTTCTTAAAACAACCTTTAGTGTAAATATTTAATTCATTCTATTACAATTAATTATTTTATTTCCCTTTTCATGCTGGTTTTTTAAAATAAAATAATTTCATTTTAATGGTATAAATAATGAACTCATTAATTCAATGGTCAAATTATTGGGGAATTAAATACTGAAAAACAAAAGTCTAATTTTCTCAAAAAAATCAACTATAATTTACTACTGTAAATGTTCACCCAAAATTTTCATTGGATAATTCAACATGAAAATAAAAATGATAAATATCATTGAAAAATTCCCTTGAAAATATTCCATTAAAAATTCAATTCTAATGTATGAACTATATTTAGATAACATTGTCTGATTCGATAGAACAAAAGATCTTTGCCATACATATTGATCTTTAGTGACTATAATAAATATCAAGAGCAAAGAGTAATGTGTAGGAATAGATTTACCGGCCACATCTACAACACGAAGACAGGAACCCATGATCCAACATCAAAAATTTCAACAAATAAATATTTTTTCTTCTAGTAGAAAAATAAATCCAATGAAACTTATAGTTCTAAATAATATATACATATGAATTCAATAAATCAAAATGAAACAAAAGTAACACAACATGAAAAATATTCCAAAAATCTCTATGCACATATAAATAAATAGTTGGTTACATTCATCAAAATATCCTCTTCCAACCATACCCACACACTTTACAACCACCATTCTTTAGAAAACTAAAATTGGAGAGGGAATGTTTCAAAATACCTTAAGTGAAGTGTTCATTGTATTATTTCATAGTACACTATAGGTGATAAGAACATGACTCATATAATATAATGTAAAATAGTAAATTTATTTACCATAGTTATTGAATTCCCATGTGATAACCAATACAACATTGATATAGGCCTTAATTATATCAGACCATTCATAAAATCCACTAGATTTAATTCTATAGCCTTAATAAGATGGAAATTAACGAACTACATATGCTCTTTATGAGGTAATGTATTGATATTAACATCCTATAAAAGAAAAAATATATTCAATTTATAGATAAATAATCTAAAATAATTAATCATATGAATATATAGTTTATAAAAAAAACATATATGAACTAACACATCTATCCATAACATTAATAACAAGTATATGTACGATACAAAATTACCACCCATAAACTTACCTTACGGGGGATGCATCTCCAGTAGGATCATAAAAATAAAATATTTATTCTATATAAATCAACTCAAAAAAAAATAATGATATAGAATTATAACCGAATGTAAAATAAATTGGTTGCAGTGATCATTAAATCTAAGAATAAAATTTTAATATATATATTTTTATGGAAAAACTAGTGATTTAAGGATTCATATTATACATGGGTTAACAAATCAGAATAATCTTGATTATTTTTTATATTTTACACTATATTATACAGTTATGATTTATTTACCATAGAAATATTGTATATTTATAATTTTATAATGAATTTAATTAGTATGTATATCTACCAACACATACAAAAACATTATGGTGGTGTAATCAACATAGAATAGATCAGAATGATCCATTATAAAATGGAAAGTTTTCTTTGATGTTAGAAAGACCAGGATTTTCGATTTAATTTTTTTAATTATATGGAATTTTTACCAGTCTGTGAAAATTGACGGCGTGGTATTCTGAGGCCCGGTGTGCCCGTAATGAATTTTTGAACTTTTTTTCTAGGTACGTTCAGTAAACGGGTGAGTGGCATTATCTAACATTTCAACCGATGCTTCGATTTAAAATCCCAGGGCACCATTGAATCTGCAGCATCTGGATTTACTTTAGGGGACTTTACTTTGACAGTAGTAGGTCTGGAGAAAAACTTGTGTTTTTTTACTTTTTAAAAGAAATAAAATAAAATTATTTTATAATTTTATTTTCATTCTTATCCTCCAACGAACAAGCGGAGTGTGGGCCCAGCGATGTGTCAAGCCATTAAATGGCTTCTCCCTTCAATATAAGTAAGAAAAATGTTGGGGAATTAAAAATATTCTTAATAAATGAGCCACAAGTAATTCCCGACGTTGTTAATTACCCTCCCCCTATTCTATTTATAAGGATCTTGGGGAGGGGTATCAGTACTGATTCATCAAGAAATGAAGTGCCCACAAGGTGCTGAGATGCCAAACCCTTGGACGATGGAGCCGGTTCTAGAGAAAGGTGATGATATACACCAAAACCCTGAACTATAGATCAACAATCATGTGACATTATTGGAGGCTAGTTGCGAGGACGCCAAACTCCAACCCACTTCCACAAATGCGTGCTCAACATCGCTCTTGAGTTAGGGGGTATATTATTGTTTAATTCAAGTGAATTTATTGAACCCCCTTATCCTCCATCATGTTTAAGAGCTAACGCGGAGGGCGCGAGCCTAATGAAACTAGCCCGGACCCTCCGTCACTTTTCTACAGTTTCTCCCTCTAGGGAAGACCGTCGGAGAAACAGAATGAACCAGCTAAAAAGGTGGCGGTGCGCTGACGCCCACCACAAGAAGAGATTACAACACTAAGTTGCGGTAGTCATCGGAGCGACCATCACCGGCCGACCGTAGAGGAGGGGCGGTGCGCCATCGCACACTTCTGGTGAGAAAGGGGCTGTGGATCGTCAGCCGTGGTAGTCAGAGAAGGCGGTAGGAACATCGTACATCTGTGGAAGGGGATGCGGTGCAACCAGTTTGCCACCGACGAGCATAGGGCCGTGATTGATGTTGCAGTGCAGGCAGAACCCGTACCTCCCCAGTGGGTTCTATTGAGACTGTGAGGTGCCTATGTGGCGCTTCCGTTTCACAAAACCAAATGGCCTCCAGGCCCTTATGGATACTGGGGGTAAACGCTCCCCCCTTTGCATGATCGGGCGAACCATGAGACACCCCCTTGCGGGTTGGGCTACCCCTTGGAGGTCGAGCTGTCCCTAGCGGGCCACCCCTTTCGGGCCGCCCCCTTGCGGTCTGGTCCGCCCTTGCGGGTCGCCCCTTACAGGCCACCCCCTTATGGGTCGGGCCAAACCTCACCCAATAGGTTGAGCCCGCCATGGCCTAGCCCAGACTGGGTCAGGCGAGGTCGGTCCAACTGGGTCGGACTGGACCCGAGCCCCACTGGACCTAGAAACACTAAAGGAGATATATCAAGAAATTCGGGGATCCATTTGAAGAACCTTGTATGGTGCTGGGACCATTGGAGCGAGATGGTCCTTTTGGTATACACCACATTATATTTGGAAATAGTTGGAGTCTGGTCGAGTAGGATAGAACCCGAATCC
The DNA here is from genome assembly GCA_963277665.1 of Viscum album. Lineage (NCBI taxonomy): Eukaryota > Viridiplantae > Streptophyta > Magnoliopsida > Santalales > Viscaceae > Viscum > Viscum album. The sequence goes on along the minus strand of OY728132.1, from coordinate 294,294,957 downwards.
AACCAGGCCCTCGGAACCAAAATGCTTATAACTCATAGACCGTGCCTTTGATTGACTCACTGTCTATTGCGTTGGAACCCATACAACATTGAGGTACGTTGGGTTACTCCTTTGTAGATATTAGTGAGGGTCGAGGTATGAACAATATCTTGAGAGGCAGATTCTATGGAACTCGAGTGCACTGGGTGCGAGGAATCCTGTGGCAGGCTGTAACGTGATGGAAGAATATAGATCCTTTATGGGTTAGCCTCTATCTGATCATGTGTGGGTCAGCACTCAGCGATCCTCTATGGGTCACCATATAGAGATGCTGTGTGGGTCATATCCTATGTGGGTTAGCACTCAGCGATCCTATATGGGTCAGCGCTTAACGATCCTGTGTGGGTCGGATCCTGTGTGGGTTAGCGGGGGTTAGTTACTTATTCATCCTATGTGGGTTAAAAGAAGTGCTATTTAATAGAATAAGATGATCTAGTTGTATGGATAATCATCTATACATCTGTACTTAAGTTATACATGATTGTGAGTTGAGTCATCTATCTTCATGGTGTTACCTGTGTGGTACTTCCATATCTGTGGTGTTACCTATGTGGTACATCTACCTTTTTTTTGTCTTCGTGGTGTTACCTATGTGGAACATCTATCTCAGTGGTGTTACATGTGTGGTGTTTCTACCTTCATGATGATACCTGTGTGATACTTCTACCTTCATGGTGTTGTCGTTGTGATTTTACCTGTATGGAAATTCTACATTCGTGGTGTTACCTATGCAGTATTCCTTCCTCTGGTATGATATGAGTATGTCTTAACAACTTAGGTATATGTATGGGCATAAACCTAATTATAGTTGATGTCTATTTCTTCGTGCTTTGAGATTGGGGTCTTGCATTGTGGTATCTTCCTTTGTGGAACTCTAGGATACCTACGGGGGTCTTAGGGTACCTATTTAGTATCGTTATACTCAACCCTGGACAGGTTATGCCCCCATCATGTTGTTTCTTGTGCAGAAGATGAACAACATTGATCAAGGCTGAGGGAACCAGGACTAGATGGTACCAGGGGGTGGACCATTTTGAATGATGTGACGTAGAGACTACTATTCATGAGCTATACCTACCCTTAAGGTAGGATCATCGGTGGATGATCCATGAGCTATTTGAACATTTCAGTTGTATTTTTACTTTTCAGTTGTACTCTTACTTTTAGCTGGACTTGTATTCCGACCCCTTTATGTTCATCACACTTTTACTACAGTATTTTCCTTTGTGGTTGCCTCTTATTGTGTTCATGGGCAGCGAGTCTATACAGGTTAAAAGGAAATGTCTTCCCATTATAGGGATACGCCATTCCGGTGCTAGTTGGTAGCCCCTGGCCCATAGCAGGTGGGATTGGGGCAGTCACGGCACGGGCCCTGAGGGATGGGTCGTGACAAAATGGTTTCAGAGGAGTCAGTTATACCAAGAATCTAGGACTCTGATCTTTTCTATGTTAAAATAGGGTTAATTGTTATGTCTGTTTTTTGTTTAAGGAATATAGTTTTGGTGCGATGGCCAGCATATCTATACACCAAGACCCTGAATTATGATTTCAGACTCAGTTCACAGAATCATTGATTGCATGTGTTATTGAAATGTCTTTCTGGTGATCTCTTTGAGTTAGCTCACTAGGTATCACTTATTGACTGTGGAACACCTGTTCTCTTTCAGGATGCATCCACGTAGACAGCCAGAAAATATTCCCAAGAGAGTACGTGACGACGACCCATCGAGCGATGAGGCCTTGGTGCAAGGCCCTCTTATGGGGTCATCGCCTTCTAGTGGTGTACTAATTGCACCACTACCTGTTGGACAACCTTTTCCACCAGACCCACCAGTAGAGGGTGCATGCCGACTGAGCGTGTTTCATGAGCTCTTGCAGCAGAGGCCTATGAGATTCTGAGGATAGTCAGACCCACAGGCAGTTGAGGACTAGCTGGAGGCGGTAATCATAGTTTTCCGCCTGGTTGGTACACCAGTTGAGCTTACGGTGATCATAGTAGCCAGTTTTTTTTCAGGTAGCGGTAGGGAGATGGAGAAGCATGATTCTCCAGATACACGATGAGGTGAACCTCATTTGGGCAGACCTTGAGAGCCTTTTTAGGGAATATTTAGTCCCAGATACCTTATGATCAGTGCATATACAAGAGATGTTGCACTTAAAACACGATATCAGGACTGTGGCCTAGTACTCTGAGAGGTTCATTGATCTCTCTCGCTACTCCACTGACACTGTGTGAGACCATTTTTTGGTGCCCAAACCTTTGATAAGTGTCTCCAATCATAGATCAGATCATCGATGATATCACTCATCTTTCCAACGTAGGCTGGGGTACTGGAGTGAGTTCCTTTGGTGGAGAGCTTTCTAGCTGAGTAGACAATGACAACGAGAGACACCACCAGACGTCAGGTAGCGGAGTCATCTGTAGTAGGCAGTAAGGGGATAACGCAGGGGCCCAAGCTGGCCAGACCTTCAGGTGGATGACCACATGATATAGGGTTGGAGGTGCAGGGCTCATGGGACAGAGGAGGATAACTGAGGAGTAGAAATTTCTACACATACGGTGGGCAGGGTCACATGGCTCGCGACTGCCCAATCCACCCTATAGATGACCAGCTGATGGTCGAGGGACCACCAAGGTAGAGGAAGTGAATTTATCATGTATGTCCACAGGTAATAGGCGGACATGGCCAAGGAGCTGGTCGTGCAGCAGGTGGTGGGAGGCGATTTGAGGTTCTACCTTCACCACCTACAGGTTGTCCACCCCGACTAGAGTGGGTGGGTGGATAGGGATGATCTCACCTCTAGGTAGTTGAGGCCTATGAAAATGATGCTCTGGATATGATTCAAGGTATAATCTATGTCTACTACACCTTAGTTGCAGTACTTATAGACACTGGTTCCAGTCACTCTTTTATTTCCATGACCCTCGTTCAGAGCTCGAAGATTCTGGGGGAGCCTTTGGCTCGATACTTATTGATAAAGACTCTTATGAGAGAGAATTCGACAATTACACACCAGTTACAGCAATTTGAGTTAACTCTAGTAGGTGAGAGATTCGGCTAGGATCTTCTAGTAGAGGCGTCGAGGCCTTATGACGTCATATTGGGTATGAACTGCTTATCCACTGTCCATAATCAGATTGACTGTATTAGGTGCAAATTGCAGTGTGTTTACGAATATGGGACTAGGTTTTCCTTCACCAGTGAGAAGGGAACCATTGCAGCACATGGTGGACTTACCCAGTGGAGGGTGCAGCCGATCACACATCTTTTGGCTAGCCTTAACCTTGGGGAAGTTGATGTTGAGAATCTGAGATATCCTGTAGTGGTGGACCAGTATTCCAATGTCTTTCCTAATGATGTTCTGAGAATACCTCCACACAGAGAGGTAGACTTTTACATCGAACTATACCCTGGGACGACACTGATATCTACACCAGCATATTGGATGCCTCCCCTGGAGCTTCGTGAGTTACGAGAATAGTTGGAGGAATTGCATAGAAAAGGGTTCATAAGGTCCATCGTTTCTCCATGGGTAGGCTCGATTTTGTTCGCCAAGAAGGTAGATGGGAGTTTGAGACTCTCTGGGGAGTATCTATGTCTAAACCAGGTGACCGTGAAGAACAAGTATCCACTTCCATGGATTTATGAACTTTTATATCGGCTGAAGGGAGATTGTTGGTTTTCGAAGATGGACCTCAGGTCAAGGTATCATCAGTTTAGGTTAAGAGATGAGGATGTGCAGAATACGACCTTCAGATATTGCTATGGCCACTTTGAGTTCTTGGTTATTCCATTTGGCGTGTCCAACGCCCTATTAGTGTTAATGGGGCTCATGAATAGGATATTCCAGCCATACCTTGATCTCTTTTGTGGTGGTATTCCTCGACGACATCTTGATATACTCAGCGATGGAAAATAGCATCTCTATCATCTGCAGATAGTTCAGGATACACTCCGAGAGGACCAGATATAAGGTAATCTCTTGAAGTTCCAGTTCTAGATAGAAGAGGTCCACTTTTTGGGACACATTATGTCAGAGGCTGGAGTTTCATTGGATCCAGTCATGATAAAGGCTGTACTTTCTTGTGAGCCACCCAAAAGTTTGACCGTGGTACGGAGTTTCCTGTTGTTGGATGTATACTACTAGAGATTCACACCTGACTTTTCCAGAGTTACAACACCCTTGTCATAATTGAAGAAGAAGATACAACCCTTCAAATGGTTGGAGAGATTCCAGTAGAGTTTTCAGGAGCTGAGGCAGAGTCTGACGAGTGCCCCCATCAAGAGGCTACAAGAAGAGGGTGTTGGATATATTGTCTACTTCAACACATCAAGGACCGAACATGGTTGTGTCCTAATGCATGAGCGACCAGAGATTGACTATGGCTCATGACAACTAATATAGAATGAGCAGAACTACACAACCCCCAAATTGGTGTTAGCAGCAGTGGTCTTCGCCTTAAATATGTGGCGACATTATATGTTTGGAGAACGTTTTATTGTCTACTATGATTACAAGAGACATATGTATATCTTCTCTGAGAATGTCCTGAACCCGAGACAACGATGATGGCTAGAGGTCCTACAGGACTATGAAATTGAGATAGTCTATACTCCTAAGAAGGGGAACATGGAAGAAGATGCACTCATTATGAGGTATGGTCTATTGTTTTTGAGTGAGGCGACAGAGCAGCTAGCCGCATTGCAAATATCCTTCATGGATAGAGATGAAGTAGTACACCTCCAGTCTTTGACTATCACTCCCCCACTTGTCTAGTGATTTCAGGAGGCGCAACTTAGGGGCATTGACTACGAGGCTCGATGTGCTCAAATATCCTCAGGATAAGTACCTGATGGATTTTTTGATGGTGGGGAGCACACCATCCTTTTTTGAGTACGTACCATGGTACCGGTGGTGCTATGGGAGTAGGTGTTGAGGGAGTTCCATACATCCCCTCTAGCTGTACATCCTGTTGTGGAGAAGATGTACCGGGACCTCTGTCATTAGGACTAATGGACATGGTTAAAGAAAGTAGTGGAAAAGTTTGTTTCTAGATGCTTCACTTTTCATCAAGTGAAGGACGAGCATAAGGATCCAGTAGGCTTCACACAACCACTACAGGTGCCGAAGTGGAAGTGGTATGTTATTTCCATGGGATTTTGGATAGGGCTTCCACATAAATCCATGGGACATGATTCCATCTGGGTGATCATTCAATGACACACCAAGTCGCCCCAATTATTACCTATCCAAGATCAAGGATCAGTAGAGGGCTTGTGATGCCTCTACATACATTAGATTGTGTGACTTCATGGTGTGCCATCGACGATAGTCTCAGAATGTGAAACACATTTTACATCCTGGTTGTGTAGGGGATTACAGGTGGCATGCAAGACTCAGATACATTTGAGAAATGTATTTCATCACCAAATAGATTTTTAGACAGAGCTGACCATTCAGACACTAGAGGACATGCTTCATGATTGCGTCCTGGATTTTGGCTATAGCTGGGAGCATCAATTTCCCACGGCGGAGTTCACATACAACAATAGTTATCAATCCACCACTTATGGTTCTAGAGTTAGTATGGTCTACCACTAAGAAGGTGTAGATCATCTAGGAGCAGATGAAGACTGCACAGATCATATAGAAGTCTTATGTTGATAGGAGGTGGAGACCTGTGGAGTTCTAGGAGGGGGACCACATATTCTTGTGAGTCTATCCACGATGGGCACTACAAAGATTTTTATGAGTTGGAAAGTTATTTCCAAGGATTATCGAACCATTTCTGATACTTAGGAGGATATGTGAGGTGGCATACCGCTTGGCACATCCACCACAGTTGAAGAGGGTGTACGATGTCTCCCACGTATCCCAGCTGAGGAGATACATGCATAACCCATCTCACGTCATTGACCATGGAAAGGCAGAAAAAGATGACATGGACATGTTTACGGAGGTTCCAGTAGAGACTGAGGATCGAAAGGAGCGAGTTCTTCTTGGGTGGTTGATACCTCGAGTGCATGTTCGTTGGTAGCACGAGATCCTCCAAAAGAGCACTAAGGATCGGGAGGCTCAGATTTTTGATCAGTACCCCCATTTGTTTTCTTAGTCTATGTTGTGGCTTTTAGAGATGAAAGGCCCTAAGGTGGGGAGAATGTAAAGACCCAAATATTCCATGTAATTTTTTTTAATTATATGGAATTATTACAATTCTGCAAAAATTGACATCCCATGATTCTAAGGCATGGTGTTCACAGAATGATTTTATAAACTTCTTTTAGTTACATTCAGTAAATGCATGAGTGGAATTTTCAAACATTTGAACCGATTCTCGGATTATAAATATGAGGGCACCATTGAATCTGCAGTGCCAAGATTCCCTTAAAGGAGACTTTACTTTGACTGCAGTAGGTCTAGAGAAAAAGATATGTTTTGTGACTTTTTAAAATAAATAAAATAAAATAATTTTATTATTTTATTTTTGTTCTTATCTTTCAAGGGACAAGAAGAGTGTGAGGCCAGTGATATGTCAAGCCATTAAATGGATTCACCCTTCAATCTAAGTAACAATAACGTTGGGGAATTAAGAAGCTTCCTAATAAATGAGACACCATTAATTACCAATGTTGTTACTTACCCACCCCTCTCCTATAACGGGTATTTTTTAATAAACATTTTCCATGATTCTTCACACTAAAATTGATATTGAATTCCATTAATTTAAATAAAAGGATACTGAATCTTATATTTCCAATGAGGAAAATGTCAAAAAAAAATTAAATGTACTCTACTTGTTTTATCATCAACTATTAATGAAATACTTGAATACCATGTTGTATCTTTTATCATAGTGTCAAGAAGACATTGAATAAATGATACATTTATAGCTATGAATAATTAATTCAATTAGTTATATTTGTAGAAATGGATAGTGGAAACTATCCTCTATCTTATAGGATTGGGTCTTGAAATGAAAAATAGATATTCAAGGAAATTAAAATGATAAATCTCACAAAGAAAATAAAAATAATATTTCTTCTTTCTAAAGTGAGGAAATAAGAATTGGTAAATCTCCATATGGTATCATAAAACACACCAATTTTTTAATATATTTTTCATTAAATAAATTATAAATGTTCTATAGATTTTTTATCACAAAACATCAATCATAAAAAATGATATAATATACCATAGCCATTAATTTTGTATGTAGTAATATTATTAATCGCATTATGAAAAAAATTATAATTGTTTTCAATAATGTAATTGTATTTGAAAACTCATAATATATATTTAATTTGTTTTCAATAAAATAATTTTATCATTCAAAAATATGTCTTCATCAAACACTGTTTTTTTCCGTTCTCCATATAATTTATTTATTATGTTATTTTGAAATTTTATTTTATAAAATTAATATAATTTTCTAAAATTTGAATGTCAGTACTTTCAAAGGTTTTATTTTATATATTTTTCTCAAATGATTTGTTTTTCTATGAGTAGTAATGATCAATAATTTTTTTTGAAACTGTCATTTCATTTCAATTAAGACAACCATTTTATTTTTAATTTTAAATTAAATTTTTATAATTATATATTATTTATAAATAATATAATTAATTTTATAAGTGTCATAATTATACTTTTTTTGTATATGTTTATTTTGGGGATTAAAAATCATTTTTCTAAAAACTTTTTTTATGGGCCCAATGTGCTTTTTTATTATTTAATTATATTAATTACTAATTATTAATGTTTCTAATAAAAATTTAATATTATATATATGATATAATAGTTTAACCTTAATTTTATGGTTTTTAAAAGGTAGTTAATGAAATTAAATCCTGTTATATGGTTAAAAATTCATTGAACTATAAAAAGTTGAAATTTCTATTTATAGTCTCTTTTTAAATATAAATATAAAACATATTGAAATTGAATCATTTAAAATGGATTAAAAAAACTAATAAATTTTAATTAAAATAATTTATGAGTTTTAACTTAATTTTTTAAATAATGAACCGTAAAACCAGTAAAATTTTATTACCATGAATATGGAAACGAAATCTATAGTGAGGGGTTTAAAGAAAGAGATAGATATAGGAATGGATCCTAAAATTGACTAAATATCACTAGTTGAATGTATTTGAACCACATATTAGTCCACCATCAAATTCATCACAATTTGGATCAACATTCACATGGAAGTGACCATATATCATTGAAATATTTTATATGATTCCATGTGTGTGTCTCCCTTAAACTATAAAAGGGATCCTTGTATTATCCATTATTCACATAATTTGAGCTTTATATCTATCAAAATACCTCCTACAATACTATAATATAATTATTATATTTTTCTATGATATAAAATTATTCTAATTAGAAAAAAATTTCATGGATTAAGGTGGATGTCAAATGAGGTTTCTAAAAAAGAGGAATAAATCATAATTGTGCTCTCTTGATTTTGATTCTTATTATATGTAGAATGAAAAAATTATAGCCATCATAAAGTTATAAGGATATTATAATCAATTTAGGTATATATTATTATAATTATTTAACCACAATTTCCCACCCCTTATCCATTAAATGATAGATAAAAATATTGAATATGCAGAAGTGTGGGCTAACACCACCAAATAGCGATATTATTCATCTTCCATCACAATATTTAACCTATTTTTATTATGATAAATTTATTTTTTATATTATATTAATTAAAAGATAATTTATTAGTAATTAAAATATTATATCTTTATTTTGTACTTCCCTGTCTTCTTAATGATGATAATGTTCCTCATTTGTAATTGTGGACTACCGCCTCCACAATGCAATGCGATTGATTTTTTATTTTTGATATATATGGATGGTAATAATTTTATATTAAATGATAATTTTTTATTTTTCTTTTATTTTAATTATTACCTAAAGGTAAATTATTATTTTTCATTTATTCATTACGTCCCCCAGGAAGTGGAAACATCACTTATGTGTATATAAATCATACCTTCTCCATAAAGGGATGTAATACATTTTTATTCACTAATATAAATGATTTTTTTTATAAATGTATAAATAGTTATAAATTATATTATTTATTAAATTATCAATATTTAGGAGAATATTCATTAATGATCAATGTGCATGGAACACAATTGTTGAACTTAAACATATATAAAAATTGAAGTTGTTATCACCTAAAATGATGAGGTAAATGTAGAATTATAACGAAATTGGTGTGGAAATGATATAAAATGGGATTATATGATATTATAATTATATAAATTTTGATGGAATTATATATTTATTAAATAATATATACTATTAGTGAAGTTAGAGTGCTTATAAATCTATTATAGGAAAAGGTAATTGTTATTCATCTTAATTTTGTTTCATTGATACATATTTGATGATATGTGAATATTTATGTTTACAATGACTATATAATAATCCTTTTAGTTGTTATAGCATGTAATATTTATAATTCATATAATTTTAATATACACGTAAAATTATTTCGTCCAAGTTGATTTGATTCAATATTTAGTAAAGTTGTAAGGGTTTTCCATCTCAAATTGTATTCTTTGGGATATATGTTATGATATTCACAAATATTATTTTATGTAGTGTATCTAATTCTTAGTTTAATATGTTTATTTTCATGGAATTCATAATTAACTTTTACATTATTCCATTCATGGAAATTACAGATATATTGTTATCAATTCTATATAGGATTTATGTTACAATATAATTTTTTTCATCATAATTTATTTTTAATTTTACAGCGATGTGATTATATTATATATATCTATAAAATATTCAATATTTTATTCTATTATATTTAATTTAAAAGATTACATGTTTTACATTTATTTTCTATTCTTTATGTAGAAAATATACAAATAAAAAATTTTAGAGAAAAATCGACATTATTTCTTTATTCTATAAAAAATAATTTTATTCCCTATACAAATTTTTTTATATAATATTATCAATAGTTATTTTAATATTCCCCAATGATTTTATAAATTCATTTTTATATATTTGATAAATATTTAGAAAAAAATCTTTTGATTCCTCTTTTAATTTTCCAAATGTGGTGCTTTTGGCTGTTTACCAAAAAATGTGAAAGTATTTTTTTAAAGACACTAATTGAGTGGATTTTCAATCCATAATGAATACAATTTTATTTTAATAATACCTTAATTAATTACATGAATCATATCAATATATTATTTTTCGTAATATTTGGAAAAAATTTATAATTTAAATAAGTAATTTCAAAATTACATGTGTATTTTTATCAAGAAATGTTCTAGTGATATTTTAAAGGTATGTTAATCTATAAATACATAATTTTATGTTTCTTATTCATTACTATGTATATGATCTAGTTTCACAATATTTTTTCTCTCCTAATATGGATTTTCATTATTATAGTGAAATATTTATTAATCTCGTTTTCCTTTCCCTATGTTAAATTTTGATGTATTGATATATACTATCATGGTATTTTGGAATAAATTTTAATGGATTATCATAGGGGGATGGATTTGTCTGTGTTTTTTGTCTAGTGAATCAGGTAAATATTATTGTTTTATAATCATTAATGGTTACATGTATGGTTTTCCCATTCCCAATATAAGGTATATGGGAGGTTATCCAAATCCTGTAATAGAGCACACTGGAGGTTATCCCATGCCTAATGTGGGTACACAAGAAGTTACCATAAACCTAACATGTAATGAATATAATGGGAGGTTGTATTAAAATAATATTTCTATGATTATGATAATGATATCTTTTTGATACTCTTTCATGAAATTATATTATTCCATCTTTTTGATCTCATTGATCATATTCTTTAATTACATTATGTTTCATAACCTATGAGTTGTCAATATTTATGACATGCCCAATTATTATATGAATTGTTGGGTTTGAATTTCAAATTTTATTCTCAGGTTCAAAAACATATAGATTCATGAGATTATTATATAAATCCATTTATTTAATCTCCCTTATATACCATTTTTGGGTAGAGAACTCCCCTATTTCAACATTTCATTCCATAGGGATATGGAAAAAGGATTTATGATAGATATTTCTAATAATGGAGAAATTTATAAAAAATTATATGTGATATTGTGTAGATATATTATATAGAATTATATATATATAATATCCAAATAAATTAGGCCATTATAGTTTTTTCAAGATAAGAAATTACATGTAATGAATATTAATCTATTAAGGTGTAATATTTTTGTACAAATACTATGGGTCTCTATATTGGTTATTTGAGAAAGGCTTTCTTTTTTTAAACTATGATGACAAATAAATAATGAGAGCACTTATTATAATCCTAATTTTAGGTATAAAACATATGTTATGGTAAATAAAAGAGTTTTTTTCCTGGAAAATAATTCTATGCCGGGATACTAGCTAGTGTATATGGTTAGGGAACAGATGCACCTAGGGGTATCAAATATGAATGGGGTGGATTGGGTATTATCTTGATCTAAACTGGTGGATGAGTGGACATAATATTTTTCAACTAGAAGGACACACATAAGGAATATTATGAAATTACTTTTCATTATCATTCTAAACCACTATGAAATATTTAATTTGATAATTACTATAGATGAAATAGTTTAAATATAAGATGTCATAGATTAAAAAGATAGTGTGATGTTTTAAAAAACCAATGAATTATTTTTTTAGAACTGTATGATTTCTCATTAAATTTTCTGAAACCATAATTTTAATTTGCGTTAATGGATAAAACTCTTTGGAATCATGTTAGGACAAAATGTGTTTGATGATACAATGATTGTAATCATAGGAAACCAAATGAAATGGGATATGCAATGTGAAATCCTAAGATTATACCTTAATGAGTGTATTGATATATGATTAAAATCCTATAAATATGTCATTTTATAAATTAACCTATAGTATAAAAATTGTGTTTCTTGATGATAATTGAGGAATGGAATTTTATATTTCTTCATACCATGAATGTGGAAAAAACAATGGAAAATGCCTCAATGTAATTGGAATATGTTTTATGTGTGAAAAATAATATCATATAAAAACTATTTTTTTTGTGTAAATAAAGGGTCTAACAAAGAGAAATAATGTACATCATAAGAAATCATTTATATTTCGCTGTCTTATTTCTGGGAAATATGGGATTTTTAAGATAAAGACCAAATCCAATGGATAACATCTAGACCAAGGTAGGTTATATGTTATGAAAACTAGTGAAGTGTAATGATTGAATTTTTCTTGTATCAGGGATTTAGAATTATGTTTTATAAGTGTTTTTATCAATGATGTGATAGTTTTGAATATAATGAAACACTAATGGATTGCCTTGCAATTGTTTTTATTTATGAATTTGATAACATGTTCTAAATGGTGTTGATAAACTATAAAATTAATTTATAGGAAATATTATATTTTTAAAAAACATATGATTTTGGGGTGAATAACACATAATATGTTATGTAGGTTGAGATAATAATGTTTATATGGTATTAATATATGATTGTTATGACAATGTAAATTTGATAGTATTGTTTTCCTTGAAATTTATTAGGTACATGATAAAAGAGGTATTTATGATATATCTCTACATGTTTATTATATTTTTGGCATTGTAGTAAATATAATATAGGCTACAATTTTATTTGAGGAAAAATGAACGAGTAATATTTTGAAATTACACAATTTTTTTTATGATTTATAGCAATGTTTGTTATTAACATATTTTATGATAATAGATGGTTATGGTATTGAAATAATAGGATGTAAAATTTTGAGAATTTTGGTTTTGTTTTGAGATCGACAATATGTTAATTTCATATAATTTCAAAACTATTAAAATGTTTCTTGGTTTTAAATCATGGTTATGCATTATTTATGTTCTAGAATTTAAATATTTATGGAACAAATTAATAATATATTTGGATATTTTTTAATCATTAAGATTAATATTTAAAATGAATGTTTATTCATTTAGTTATCATAAAATTCAATATTATTTTTGGTTAAATTATTTAATGTATAAATGAGTAAAATGTTTTCATTCATTCATAGATATCATTATCTATTAGAAGATTATTTTAATTCTTCATGCATGTAAATTTTTTATTTTTCATTAATCATTGAAATATGGGATGAATTGTTGTTGAATTTAATTTTAACATGAATAATTGATTAAATTTATTTTATGGATTTGATGAAAAAATATATTTATATTTTCTAATATTTCATTATAAAATAATTCGTCAAATATATGAGAAATGAAGTTTGATATGAATTTTATTTCTTTTATAGTTATTTTTTAAGAAATTATTTTAATTTTCCCCCATTGAATTATAGTTTTCTGTCCATATAAATTACCATTACTATGTTCCATATCAAAATACATTGTTCCTTTCATATTATCTTTCCATTCAATGTCATTAGTTTTACATCACGTTATTATTATCCTTATCTAGGAATCTGATTATCTTTTCTTTTAGGTAACCTATATGTTTCCCAATTCCCCATTTCAAATGAAGTTCAATTTTATTTTTTTACTAAATAGGTTTTTATAAAATTTGTTATGAATTATTGAAATTTTTATTATAGAGATAAAAATTATTTACACACAATTTATTTAAAGGATCTCCAAATGTGTCAGTCTAATATCTTAGAATATATTTCACATTAAATTAAACATATGTTGTTCATGTCTTGATTTCCACACAACAATGATCATAAAATGAATTGAGATATAAAATAACCATTCATTTAATTTGATATGTATAAATATTAATATCCAGATTATATACAATATTTATAATTACATTACATTATACATATTTTTTAATATTATCTAATAAATAAGTAATTATTTTTCAGTAATGTAATTTTATGTTTCATGAATATATTTTCTTAAAAAATGGTTTCTATTGAATTATGTGAATGGTAATTATAATTAATTTCTACCATTTTTATAATATATAAATATGGATACAAATTTCATTTTTAAAATAATGATGTAAATTATTCCTAATGGTGATTATTTTTTGAATTTTCTAAAAATAATTATTTTCATTGAATAATGAAAAATAAATATTTTCTAAAATATTATCATTTAATATGAATTAAATTTACTATTTTTCTTGGAATTTGATATTAAAATAAAAAAAATTCTTTTAATATGAAATAATTTAATTAATAACATATAAATAATCATTATAATGGAAATTGGAATAAGTTCATTTTTTGGCTTCAAAACACATTAATATAAAAATTGTTCTTTTACGCGCAATATGTTATATGCACAATAAAATAAAATAGTTTCAATGGATTAATTTTAAGGATATTTAAGGATTATATATACATTAGCATATTTTAATATTTTTTTATCATTTTTACAGGTGATGGAATAGATGTCAATTCTTTTTTATGTTTAAAATACATTATTCTAAAATGAGTTCTCATTGTAGTGTGCGGGCATTTTCAAAATTAATTCATTCCCCTAATTGATTCCAAATATGATAATATAGAATCCATATTTTAATTTATAATAAATAATATAATTTAATAGTTTCAAATTTTTTTTTATCATAATTAATATTAAAAAAATAAGAAAATTATCACAGTTAAGGTTTTAACAGGTTAACTGAGGGTTAAAAAAAGAGTTAAGAGTAGTAATTCCATCTATTTTTTTATTATTATTGTTAAAATGAAGATATTTAAACTTTTTATTATCCCTACCAAGAATTCAAGATTTTTTGGATCCATCTTCACATAAAAGTAAGCTTATATCAATGAAATATTTTATGAAATCCGAGTTGAGTCCCACCCCTCACTTATTAAAGGGAAACACTTCTCCACCATTATTTTCATAATATTAACATATAAATAAGATAATAAATACTAAAAACCGACCTATATTCCTTCAATTCATGATATATTTGTTTTTCATATCCGGAAACCAATCATTCAATGTAAAGACCCAGAAATTCCATATATATTTTTTATTTGGGATTATTATGAGTCTGTGAAAATTTATAGCGCATGATTCCGAGTCGCAGTGTTCCTGGAATGAATTTCAGAACTTTTTGTGTGTGTTTGTTCAGTAAACACGCAATCTGTGTTATATAACATTTGAACTGGTGCTTGGATTAAAAACTTGAGGGCACCGTTGAATCCACAATGCCATGATTCTCTTAAGGGAGGCTTCACATCGACCATAGTAGGTATGGAGAAAAAGATAGTTTTGGAATTTTAAAGGAATAATAAAATATCAATGTTATTTTATTTTTGTTTTTCATTTCCTCCAACGGACGAGTGGCGATGGTGGGAACAATGACATGTAAAGCCATTAAATGGGTTGACTACCCTTTATTTTTTTAGCCACACTATTGGAATTTGGAAGGTTCATTAATTAAATGAACCTCATTAATTCCATGTGTGTTACTCACCCTTTCTTACTCTTATTTATATGGAGCTCGGGGTGGTGTGTTGGCACAACTTCACCAAGTGACAAAGATCTGGAAAAGTACCATGATGCCAACAACTTGGAGGATGAGTCTGGTTTTAGCGAGCATTGATGACCGGAACTGAATCATGAATTGACGACAATGAAGATGGTGTTCCATCGATTATCATCCATGAAAGGCTCTTCTAGTTATGTGGATTATTTAAAAGTTATCTTTTTTGTTTTACCATGCTCCAGAATTCTTTAACTTTAACGTGGAGGGTATGGGACAAAAGAACAAGACTCAGACCCTCCGCCGCTTCTCCCCTGCTTTGTTCTTTGGGGATGGTTTCCTCATATTGACGACAACATGAAATAGCAGGTCACGCTATGACGGCGGCAGCGCGGGAGAGTATTAGGCACAGAAGACACCATGAACAGACCACTGGTGCTCGTTCGGTGACCCGTAGAAGAAACTATGAGCGTGCCATGTCAGGAACGGATGGTGGTGGCCGGAGGAGACCCGTGGCAACCGGTCGTGGGTGGTGGAAGGCGGCGCATGATGGCGCGCCACGGTGGATGAAGGAGATCATCCTGAGCCACCCACATGGGAGAAGGGTAGCACCCGCATGCGCCTATAGCAACGTGAAGAATCCGCGACCAGCGGGCCGTGGTAGAAGGGGGTGACACAGAGCAGCCACAACCAATGGGTTATGGTAGGAAGGATAGGCACGGATCCATGCCCCACCGTGTTGGTGGAACCTGGTCGGCCAAACGGTAGACCGTTCATGCGGTGGGGCACCACCCCTCCAACTAACGAAACGACCCCACAACCGCTGGGCCAGTGGGACACAACTTTCTGCCTTTGGGAGGACTGAGATAGACTTAGGGTGACCAAGTGGGCTGGACCCACCCAACTGATCGTACCCACCAGGGGGCCAGTGTGGGTGGGCGGACCCCCTCCCGACGAACCGAAAAAACTGTGGCTCGGGCCCGCGAACCAAACTGGGCCACCCTGATGGGCCTGGCCCAGTGAATCGAGCAAACCCTTAATGTGTCAGACCTCGGTGGGGTTTGGTAGACCCCAAAACCTATTTCATCGTGCCTCCCTAACTTAGTCAGACTGGGCCCTAACCCAACTGGTCCCCAAATAAATAAAAGACCATAACTGACGAACCTGGTGTCTGTTTGACAGGCCTTCAGTGGCATTGGGATTCCTTTTCGAAAGCATTCCCTTTGGCATATTCTGGCGGGCATGATTGAGATGGGCCAGACCGAGGTGTGATCACCCCAATTTCACGAAAATAGATGTGACTAATAGACCGAGCATCTGAATGATGCATCGTCTATGGAATAAGGACCATTATGACAAGGAGGTCCTTTGGAGGTACTCTATGTGTGTTTGGATGGATTTTGACATGCGACGTGGGTTGGTTCAGACCTAAATCCAACTGGGCCCTTTTTACAAAAGTGCACATATTTCACATACTATGCGTCCGATCGATGCATGATCTTTCACATTGGGACCCCTATGAGAGGGCGGTACCTTGGGTATTCTTTTTGCTGGACTTTGTTCCAGTTTAAATATGACTTATGTCTTGAGGTGCGGTTCTACCAGAATCAAGCATGATATTAGCAAGAATCATGTGGCTGGATGTTAATTGAAGTAGAGATTCTATGTGGATCAACATCACATCGACCTTGTGTGGATTAGAATTGTAGGTACTCGATGAGGACCCGTTTTAGAGAGGCCAATCAATGATCATTAAATAGAAACCCTATGTGAATTAGCATCAAGAGACCCTGTGTGAATCAGATTTCCAGTGACCCTGTGTGGATCAGCATTTCAACAACCCTATGTGGATCAGCTTTCCAATGACCCTATGTGGATCATAATTCTAGGGACCCTGTGTGGATCTACATTCTCATGACCCTATGTGGATCAACAGTATCGTGACCCAATGAGGACCCCCCTTACAGTGGCCCATCGTGGAACAATGAATTTTGTCCAAGAGTGGATTGGTAATATAACAACATCTTTGTGGATCATCTGTGGATCTTCTAAATGGAATAAGATGATATATCTTAAGCCTAGTCATCTTTATTCTCGATCACTGAGTTGTATACCTGGAGTGATAGGAATACTACTTCGTGATTTTTGATGAAGGTCCTGCCTTCTAATTTTTCTTTTGTGGAAATTTCGGAGGCCTTCGGGGGTCTCAGGGACCCTACTGAGTATTATTATACTCACCCATGCATGGGATTCTCCCGTAACTTATTGTGTCTTGTAAAGACAATGACCGGCTGAGCTGAGACTTAAGGGATCCATGACAATGAGGTTCATGGAGGAGACTGGATGATGTGGAGTGATGTGGAGACAATATGTGCTTACACTTCAGGTAGGATCCTCAGTGGATGATCCATGAGTTGTTTTCTCTTATTAGTTGTACTTGTATATTTCAGTTGGGATTTTATTCCAGCCCCTTTACATTCAGAACACTTTTTACAACAACAGTTTACTTCATGGTTGCTTACTGTTGTGTTCTTGGATTGTGTGTTTGTACTGGTTTTAAGGCAATGACTTCCCATTATAGGGATATGACTTTTTGGTGCAAGTTTCCAACCCCTACCCTATGGAATGAGGGATTGGGGAACTCACCACACGGGCCTAGGGGGATGGGTCGTGACAGAGTTGTATTAGAGGAACCAATTCTACTGAATAATTAAGAATATGATCATTTAATATTGCAATAGTGTTAAGTTTGGTGAGTGTGGTTTTTAGTTCGGGGAGTCTAGTGTTAGTGCGACAGTCTATGTATCTATACACCAGGACATGAAATTCAGTTTTCCGACTCATTTCACAAAAACACTGATTGAATGTATTTTGGAAGTGATTTTTTATCTCTATCAGTTGGATCATCAGGTGTAACTTATTGACCTTGGCATAAATATTTTCTTTCAGGATGCCACCACATAGATAGCCAGCCATTATTCATGTGGTATTACACCATGATGGCCCACCAAGTGACTAGGATTTGGTGCATGGCCCTTTTACAGTGATTGTACCATTAGGTGGTGTACTAGCAGCACCACTACCCTTTGGGAAGCCTTTTCCACCAGCCCCACTAGCGGACGGTGCATGCGGACTAATCATGTTGCATGAGTTCTAGTTGTAGATGCCTCTGATGTTCTAAGGTGAGATCGATCCGTAGGTGGCTGAGGACTAGCTGGAGGCTATGGCCAAAGTTTTTCGCATGGTTTGGGACACCTGCCGACCAGATGGTGATCCTAGCTGCCAGTTTTTTCTAGGAATATTCGGGAGATGGTGGAGCCTGACGCTCTAGACACTTGATGAGTCAACCCTCAACTGGGCAGATTTTAAGGTCCTCTTTAGGACCGAGTTCGATCTGGAGACCATACTCTCTGTGTGTATTCAAGATCTTGTACATGTACAACATGGAAGCCTGAATGTGGCCCAATACTCGACGAGGTTCACCGACCTCTCACAATACTCCACCTACATGGAGCGGGACAATATCATCAAGGCCCAAACCTTTGAGTAGGGACTCCAATGGGAGATTATAGGTTTGATGGTAATCTCATAGCATCCTGACGCATGCTGGGGTGCTGGGGAGAGCACTCTTGGTGGAGAGATTCCTTGTTGAGCAGAAATCGATGGTGAGACCCACCATTGGATGACACATAGCAGAGTCATATGTGGCTGGTAATATGAAAATCAAATAGTAGTCAATGTAGACCAGTCCTTTTGGTGGATGACCCCAGGATGTAGGGTCAGAGCTGCGAGGATAACGTGGTAGAGCATGCCAGCAGAGGAGATTACTTTTCTTCACGTGCATAGTACAGGGTCCCATGGATTGCGACTACCTGACCAGCTGCACCAATGAACATAAAACAGTCAAGGGACCATCAATGAAGAGGCATATATTAAAGAAATCAAGTCCACAGTGAGGAGAACATGGTGGAGGAGCCGGTCATGCCGCATGCGATGGGCATCGATTTGAGGTTATACCGCCACCAACTTTCGGTGGTCCACCCCGACTATAAGGAGTAGGTGGACATGGACGAGCTCACCACGATGCTCCAGAGATGATTTGAGGTATGATATGTGTCTACTACACCTTAGTTTTAGTACTTATTGACATAGGTTCTAGTAACTCTTTTATTTTCACGACTCTTGTTCTTAGCTCGGAGATTTCGGGGGAGCCTTTGGCTCGATCCTTGTGATTATAGACTCATATGGGAGAATATTTGACGATTAAAAACTACTTTTGGTATTGTGAGTTTACTCTAGGAAGTGAGGGCTTCAATGGGATATTATAATAGTTACGTTGAGGGATTACGATGTCATCTTGTGTATAGACTAGTTATCCAAAGTCCATGCATAGATTGACTATTTTAGGCACAAAGTGTCGTGTGTCCGCAAGGATAGTACAAGGTTTTCCTCCACCGATGACAAGAAAACATTTGCAGCACCAGATGGACATACCCGGAGGAGGGTGCAACCGATAACACATCAGTTGTCCAACCTCACCCTCAGAACAATTTATGTTGAGATACCAATCTATCCTATAGTGGCGGACCTGTATGCTGATGTCTTCCCTAATAATGTTCCGAGACTACCACCTCTTAGAGAGGTGGACTTTTAAATATACTTGTACCCTAGGACGACATGGATATCTACACCAGCATATCGGATTTCTCCTATGGAGTTTTGTGAGATATGGGTATAGTTGGAGGACTTGTAGAGGAAGGGGTTCATAAGGCCCAATGTTTCTCCACGGGCAGCCCCAATTTTGATTGATGTGAAGGGAGATTGGAGTTATAGGCTATATGTGAATTATCGGCACATTAACCTGGTGACCGTGAAAAAAAAGTATCCATTACTGAGGATTGATGATATTTTCGATCAGTTGAAGGGATATCGTTGGTTTTAGAAGATAGACCTTAGATCTAGCTATCATCAACTCAGGGTACGAGATGATGATGTGCATAAGATGACCTTCAGTTGTCGGTATGGACACTATGAGTTCTTGGTTATGCCATTTTGTGTAACCAACTCCCCCGAAGTGTTCATGGGACTTATGAACTACATCATTTAGCCATAACTCAATCGATTTTTGTTGGTCATCATAGACGACATCTTGAAATACTCAGCATTGGAGGAGGAGCATGACTATCATTTATAGATAGTTCTGGATACACTCTATGAGCATCAATATTATGGTAATATCTCAAAGTTCCTATTTTGGATACAAGAGGTCCACATTCTAGGACATGATATCTTGGAGGCTGGAGTCTTAGTGGATTCAGTGAAGATAAAGGTTGTGCTAACTTGGGAGACACCCATGAGTGTGACTGAGGTGTAGAGTTTCATGGGGTTGGGTGGGTACTACCAGAGATTCATAACTGACTTTTCTAGAGGTGAAGAACCCTTGACAGTGTTAATGAAGAGGAGACAACCCTTCATATGGATGAAGAAATACTAGTAGAATTTTAAGGAGCGGAGTCAGAGACTGACAAGTTCCCCCATCTTGAGGCTACCAGAACAGGGTGTTGGGTACGTTCTCTACTGTGACACATCAGGGACCGAACATGGATGTGTCCTAATGCAGGATAGAGTAGTGATCACTTATGGTTCATGAAATGTGAGACATCATGAGTATAACTACACTACCCATGATCTGGAGTTACCAGTAGTGGTCTTCGCCATGAAGATGTGGTGACACTACTTGATGGTCAAACGTTTTACAGTCTACTATGATCACATGAGTCTTATATATACCTTATCATAGAAGGACAAGACCTGATACATCGATGATGGCTAGAGTTCTTGCAGAACTATGACTTTTAGATAGTCTATACTCATGGGGAGGAAAATGTAGTGGCAGATGCACTCAGCAGGGGGTCTGGTTTACAGTTGATTAGTGAGGTGAAGAAGCAGCTAGTAGCGTTGCAGTTATTATTTGTGGATAGAGATGGAGAATCTTACCACTATTTTATGACTATAATTCCCCAACTTCTTCAATGAG
The DNA here is from genome assembly GCA_963277665.1 of Viscum album. Classification (NCBI taxonomy): domain Eukaryota; kingdom Viridiplantae; phylum Streptophyta; class Magnoliopsida; order Santalales; family Viscaceae; genus Viscum; species Viscum album. Next base: position 294,273,369 of record OY728132.1, on the reverse strand, counting down.
TTTGGGAGGCCCAGGTTGGGGACATTGACTGCATGACTCAACGAGATCATATAATCTCAACAAAGGCACTTGATGGATTTTATGAAGGTTGGGAGCATGCCATCCTGTTCATAGGATGCATTATGATACCAGTGGCGCTATAGGATGAGGTGTTGATGGAGTTCCATACGTTCCCTCTGGTGGTACATCCTGGTGTGGAGAAGATGTACCAAAACCTCTGACGTCAGCACTGGTGGCCAGGGATGAAGAAAGCTATGGAAAAGTTTGTATCACGATGCCTCACATGTCGGTTTGTGAAGGCTGAGCATCAGGTTCTTGCTGGCTTAGCACAGCCTTTAGAGTTACCAATGTGGATGTGGGATTCTTTTTAAATGTATTTCATTACCGGGATATTCCATAAGTCTAGGGGCCATGATCCATATAGGTGATCGCTCACCGACTCACCAAGTCGACCCACTTCCTACCCATAAGAGAGTCGAGATTAGAAGAGGGCTTGGGACACCTCTACGTAGTAGATATTATATGACTCCATGGGGTTCCATTATATATCATATCTTATCATGCTTATTGTTTTAAATCTTGGTTGTGGAATGTAATGTATGAGGCATTCAAGACATAGCTATGCCTGAGCACCGCCTTTCATCCACTGATGAGTGGTCAGACGAAGCGGACCATTCAGACATTGAAGGACATGATTCATGATATCTTCATATATTTTTGTCACAGTTGGGTAGATCACTTGACCATGGTGGAGTTCGCGTACAAAAAAATGGTCACTCCACCATCGGTATGGAACAATTTTAGGCCTTGTACGATCGACAATTCAGATCACCTTAATGCTGGACAGACCCAGGGGAGTCAACACATATGGATCCAGAGCTAGTACGGGACACCACTGAGAAGGTGTATATCATCCAGGAGAAAATTAAGACTACACAGAGTAGACATAAGTCTTGTGCTGACAAGAGACGAAGACATTGGGAGTTCGAGGAGGGAGACCACATCTTCATATGGGTACCACCTCGATGAGGTTTGCGGAGATTTGGACGGGGCAAGAAGCAATCTCTAAGGTCCATCAAACGCTTTCATGTTCTCAGTAGAGTTGGAAAGGTGGTGTATCACCCAGATATTCCCCCATAGATGCATATGGTGCATGATGTATTCCACATGTTGTAGATGAGCAGTTACATGTATAATCCATCACACATTATCGACTGGGGTGAGCAGGACATCGACGATGGGGAAACATTTGTGGAGTTTCCAGTGGGGATAAAGGATTAAAAGGAGCGGGTCCTTCATGGGCGGTCATTTCCTCTAGTGAGAGTTCTTTGGTCGCATGGGAAACTCTATGAGAGCACATGGGAGCGAGAAGCTCAAATACATGCTTAGTACCACCATTTGTTTTTCTAGATTCGTTATAGCTTTCTCAGATGAAAATATTAATGATGGGGAGACTGTAATGACCTGAAAATTCCACATAACTTATTTTTATTATTTGGTATTATTACATGTCTGTGAAAATTGACTGTTCATGATTCTGAGGCCTAGATTTACTAGAATTAATTTATGAACTTTTTTTAAGTACATTCAGTAAAATCGCAAGTGACGTTTTCTAACATTTGAATTGGCTCTTGGATTAAAAGTCTGAGGGAACTATTGAATCTGTAGTGCGGGGATTCGCTTAAGGGAGGCTTCACTTCGACCACAAACTGCCACCATTGTTCTTCATGAACCAAACTGTGGCACCCCAAGATGAACAAAACCGCACTATAATAGAACAAAAAGATGTATATGTGGCTCTAATAAAATAGAAGGCACCATTATGTATAGAGACATAGAGATAATAGATTCTAATGGTTTTAGATTGATCCCAAACTCGATCTATTGTCGAGGGGTTAATGCTATAAACTCTTCTATAAAAAATTCAGGGTACACTTCAATGACCCTAGGAAACACCGACTGCTCGACCCTTGAATAACTCAACATCAACTTAGCCATCATGGATGATAAGGATAGAACATTCCTCTGACCCATACGAGTTTCTCTCTTTCCAACAAATAGTTCTGGCTCTGAATCTGCATCGAAGAACACCACAAGATTCCTGTTGAAATCCACGATAGCTTACACTGAATAAAATGAATTCATGTCTAGGATGAAATCATATGGTTGTATTCGTAAACATAGGAAATTTCTCCAAGATCAGTGCATCACCATCACTAGCTCATAGTGTCTGCATAATTGAAACATGTTAGCTCGACCTCCAAATGGCGTAGTCAATGCCAAGAGCACTGGACGCCTCTCTATCTCAAGTCCTAAATAATGGAAAATTCATGATGATATGAAGGTGTTTGTCACTCCTGAATCAAAAAAGGCATACACCGAAGTAGAAACCAAGAAAAGGGTACCTCGAATGACATCTGGATTGCCTGAAGTTGACTATTCTAAACCATGAAGCTGATCACAACCTCCTCCATGACCACTCTTGCCCTGATGATGACCACCAACATGGCCTAAATCTACTCTCTAGGGAAGAGGAGCATCACATAATTTTCCTCTACCTGCCACATCTTCTCTCTACAGACCCAAAGATGGTGAAAACTGCTGCTGCAATCTTGGCTAGAACCGCCTCAATAAAGAAACTTGTATCAAAACACCTGGTGTATGATGGATACTCTAAAAGGTTTAGAGCTCTCTCTCCTAATTACCAATCCCTCCACAAGAAAAAAAATCACCTGATCCCTTATCATAGGCCTAAGAGACGTTGTCCTCGGAGAAACAAGATGATGATGGCAGGGACCTACGCCCAGCTGAATGGAAACCCTTCTTCCCTGAAATTTGAGAACCTTAGACCCCAACTCTTCTTCATGAGGAGTCATGGAAACTCCCCTCTCATGATGATCATGTTCTATCTAATGTACTCTTGAAGTCCTCTACCCTCCCCAACACCTCATGATATGACTTCAGCATAAACAGGGTAACTTGGCGCTAGATCTCTGGATGCAAATCCTCCTATAAATTCCTCTCCCTAGGCTCATCATCTGCCAATAGGTCGTAAAAATATTATAAAAGGTTATTGAAAAAGATTCCAAAATTTTCCACACTAGATCTCCCTAGTCGTAGTGCAAGAAGTTCCTGGTGACTGGAGGACTTTGTAGTTGAAGAAAGAGACTTGACTCTAAACAAGTCTCAAAACTCCTCCCCTAAGAGTGTTGAATCTTCGCGATCCCTAAGGAACAAGAACCATCACTACCTCGCTTCTCAACACAACATCGTCACAACCAATTACACTCTGTGTTCCTTCTAAGCATGGATCGAACTGAAGTATATCTCAAACTACTCCAACTAGTCTTTCGTGACTGCATCTGAAACGAAGCCCTCATACTTCTGCAGACTCTAGCACTGAAACTCCCTGAGTTTCCTCCTCCATGTGTCGTCATCGTCAACCTCTACATGACAACGATCTACTGGCACAAACTACTAGACATATTCTGCATGAACCTGATGAGGACATCAACTTGGATCCATACGTGGGAAATAATCAATTTTTATAGCTCCTAAACCTAGAATATGGAAGACAAAACATTAAATAAATAAATTTATTTCTTTTATTCATATTAGGTAAACTTATCCTAAGGTATTCCCATTCAAACACAGGCACAAAGAAGAAGGATTCATAATACTTTCATTGGTCTGTACCTTGAAACTAGTATCATCTCGTTTAGTATCCATTGTAAACATAAAGGTCTGTGAATCAAATCATATGAGGCCTTAAACTCTTATGTCTCAATAGGTCTGCAGTGTTTACATCAATTACTAAACATGATTTCCACTGTTTTTATACCAACCCTTGCAACCTCACATGTTCCTAACACCAAAATCAATCCTATCCATCAACCAAACCTTTAGTACCACTATTTCACGCCCCCTATCCACAAGGATTATCCCTCCTGGTCCAACAATGTGAGAAGAGAGATAATGACCCCCCGAGTCCCGCCTCCAGTAGGTCCCAGGTGGGTGACTTGCACTCATGGTTTTATAAACAAACAAATGGGAGGCATTAACCTCTTAAGAGAACACATGCAAAGGAGAGATAAAAGAGAGACACTAACCAACTCCAACTCTGACATAAATATAAAAGAATAACCTAAGTACACATATGTAATGTCATACAGAATTACTACAATTTAATGAAAAAACTGCATGTACCAAAACAAAGTAAAAATGGAAGCATTAAAAAAGCCTGAATAGCTCATGTAACCCCAAGCTAGTAGTAACCATCATGATCACCAACCTCCTCTAAGTTACCATTAAAATAGTTTATATCTATAGGTGGAGTATAATAGTATACTTAATAGGATCTTCCCTTGAGCCACTAATTAAAATGTAAATAGAACATACTAAAGCACAATGAACATAATGTGAAACTAACTCATCACCTAAACAGGTATACTAAGTTCCCAGCTTCACCATGGCTAGTCTAACCAATTATCACATACAAGAGTATATAGTATAATAAAGAATATCAAGGTTAATCTGCTACCACCTCCCCACTAGGTTTCCTCTTTTCCCCAATGTCACACATCCTAATCATCTCTCTCCAAAAGCCTTTACAGTAGACACTTGGGCGAAGCACCACAACATGAAACTCGTGCAACAAAACCACCATATCTATGTAAGTAAAGTAACAAGGTAGTTTTAATAATCCACTAAATATCACATAATGTGTATCATCATCGGGCATTATACCTCAAGCCATTACGACCCACACACTGAGTAAGGATCCTCAAGCCATCACAACCTATACACATTACACCTATAGTAGTCCATAGAAAACGTTATCTAGAATATATGTTTGTGAATAACTAGAAGCCATTACATCCCTCTACACACATATATGTGGAAAACTAACTGTTGTGCCTACCAGCACATGTAACTACCATGATAAGAGAGTGGGGAGAACGGGGGTAGTCAGTCATCCATCCTCCCATAAGAATTTTGGTGGAAAAACCCCCAGGGATGAGAATCATTGAAGTGTCAGTTTCCCTAACTGACAGGGTGGAGTATCATGTAGAAACACAAAACTATAGAATAAAAAATAGATCCCAACCACACTATGTTCATAACCTAGTCTTAGAAACAACTGTAGATAACGTCTATCAGACTCTTGGATTCCACTTCTAATGGTAGGTATAATATAAGCACACAACCATTTAAAGGTCTCGATTACATTACTTCATTTTATTTTTATCAGTTACACTTTACATTCATTAATTTTTAAACACTAATTAACTATTAGCAGTTTCCACATTATCTTTCATTATCATCACAACCAAAGTCCACTGTTCCTTTAAATTGCAACCTCAACATTGTGTCCCAGTAAGTTCTAACCCCATGGGTTAACATAATATATTCAATCATTTATTAACAACATTATTACTTTTCCAAATTCCTAGGAATTATAGAAAAAAATTCTGAGCTACTAAACACAAGGGGTATCAACACAGTGATTAGATGGACTACTCGTCAAGTCTTTTCCTCCTATAGCAAGAGCATAGACCCATCCTCCATCAAGAAGCTAAACATGGAAATCATGTGAAATAACCAATGTGTCTTCGCCCCTTTTGGAAAGAGGGTAAGAAAACTAGATTTCTTGAGCAGTGGAGAATTTACGGAAGATAAAAAACCAACAAGAAACAGAAAGAATCAAATCATTCACATCCAACCTCTTCCATCATCTCGGGTGTCCTCTTGGACACCCACATGAATAAACTGATTCATCTCACCATGCTAAGCATCAACTGCTACCACAACTAATAGCCCCCCTACCCCCACATATCACAACTGACTTTTAGGCTCACATCACAATGAAATAAGCCAGAAAACAAACATCATATCAATTGGGATCTTGTCCCATAAACAAAGCATCCAACCTTCAAACACAATGAGCTCTCACAGATCCATAAATAATGCTCTTAGACTTTACAAGATAGAGGGTAACTTAGAACCTTATGAGGAATTATATGTTTTTCAAACAACCAGTTATTTAATCCATCTAGAAATAACCGATTTATTATTTTTTGGTAACAAATATGGGAAACCAAAAGAGAAAGCTATCATAACTATAAAAAATTTATTCAAGATGCTTGATGAGGTAATTTTATTGACATCACATTACAACAACAACAACAAACAGAATCATTTACATTCCTCTTTATATTTAGTCAAACAGTTATCAATTAATTTTTGGCTTTACGTTATTTACCAATTTCCATCAATAACAAAAATGTAAATAAAGAAAGCATAGTAATCACACTATCTAGCAAAAAAAGAGGAAATATCATTCGATCGATATTAATTTATTTATACGATTAAAATATTTATTATGTCAATTCCATTGTGATCCAACGGTCTAAAACATGATAACTCTACATTTTCATGTTAATAAATAGTGAATCAATGAATAAACTACCTCAAAAAATTCTTGACCTTCTTTATATGAGGATGATCCACATAGGGGATTACGATATCCTCCCTCGTGACAACTACATCCAACCGAGGACACCGCAACATGACCACATCGTATGATATCCAAGAAAAATCCATTAGAAGCATAGAGATCACATGATATAGTAGGGAAAGGAGAAACATGAGGAGAAGTGGTGAAGAAAAAAAAAGAACAGAGGTAGATCATACCTTATATCGACGAAGGAAGGACACTTGCTACTTAGACCAATACAAGGGGTGCACATGCAGCAGGAAGAAACTTCAAGGGGAAAAGGATCCAAGTATTAATGTTCGATCACACATCCCCTAAGGGGAGAATGAAAGGTTCGAGCATCTCACCCAAAGGAACCAGAAGGTATAACAAGGAAGGTATATATCTCATCATATTAGAATATTTAACAGAGTATAAATTTAAGATATGATTAATTTTACATTAAAATCATATCACATTAAACCATATAGTTTTACCAATTAAAAGCATCCCGAGCCTTAGGAAAATTATTATAGGAGTTATGGGATTTGATTCGGCCCTAAATCCCTTAAACAAGGCCTTAAATTAATTTTACGTCAATAAAAATGTCAAAGGGATGAAACTGTAAGAAGCTGAAAACACTATACTCCAAACATGAAATTTTACAAAGTGTTGGATGACTCACCATTCTGGAAACCTCACTGGTCTAGAAACACTGTAGAACCGCACTAGTCTAGAAACCTCACCAGTCTGGAAACACTGTTAATGAACTAGAAATTTGTCAAAGGAAATAGTCTGCTATTGGAAATAGCCAACTCCTCTAGAAACATTGTTCATGAACTAGAAATTTGACAGGGGAAAAAAGCTTACTATTGGAAATAACCAACTATTTTGAAAAAAGTGTTCATGAACTAAAAATTTAGGAAAAAAATCTTTCTATTGGAAATAGACTACTATTCAGGAAACACTATTCATGGTCTAGAAATTTGGCAATGGAAAAAGCATGTGGTTGGAAATAGACTATTGTTATGGAAACAAAGTTTATGAACAAATTTTTGGAAAAAGAAAAAACATGCTATTGTAAATATCCTACTATTCTTGAAACACTATTCATGAACTATAAATTTGAAAATGTGTTGGAAATAAGTCACCTTGAGAACCCAGCAAACCTCAAAAAATAGATTTATGCAATGTAATAGAATGGAGTGGTCCAGACCATTACAAATTTCCTCCATTCTATGGTTATTAATAACTAATATTGTGGGGTATCTCAAAAAAATGAATGGGGAGATACAACTATTTTTAAATATTATTTTATTTTTCATGTTCAATTATTTACTTTCATTCCCAAATATAATTAATGTTATTTTCAAATAGAAAAAAAAACATTTTGATACACATATTCCAGTGACTCTTTAAAAAATTCAACCAAATAAGTTTCATTAATTACTAAAGAAACTAGGAGAATATCGATAAGGGATTCATATTCCCATGTGTGCATATTCCCTAGTGCGTATCCCTGATGTGAAACTATTTTTTTGTTTAAATGAATGACGTGTAAATTTGTATTTTCATTAATTATAATAAAATAATAAGACCAATATCAAAAAATAATTATCATACAGTCCATATTGAAGAATTTTTTGATTAAATTTATAGTGATCAATTAGTTTCAATGATAAAAATTTGAACTAGATATCACCAATTATGGGTTAAAATGTATGATATGCCCAATATATACTTTTGTATGGGGAATTGAAACTATGAATTTATTGTGATTAAATTATGACTTATAAATACCCATTTATCATCATGAATATTATGAATAAAGTTTATAGATATTACAATTATTAGTTTTCAGTAGTATTTATAGATGATAATATCGTCTATTTAAATTGGAAGGCGTATTATGAATATAATTTTAGTATTATTTCATGTACATTGGTGAAGAATAACCCATATAAAAAGTTTAACAAAGGTGAATTATGGAAACAAGAAGTATCATTTTTATGTCATGCAATCACCCATGATACTAAATATATTGATTATTCTATGATATAGGTTGTTGAAAAATGAAAAATAAGCCTCAATTATGGATATTTGTATTTTTCAATGTTTTTTGGTATTTTAATGACGTTTTAAGATATTTATCATGGATATCAAACTGACTAACCATTTTTAATGAAAAGAGATCAATGTAAAAATGGAAAAATGATCGTGAACATAATTTAAAGGAATTGGAGACATGAATAGTTATTACACCTCGTCAAAAAATACCCTATAGTACTAAAGGTGTTTTGATATATATGGATTAATAAATTATGGGATCGTGGTGTGTTCGCATTCAGTATGACATGATTGTATCATATGATTTAATCCAATTGCAGGTTGATGAGAAAAATTCACCACCTCTTGGTATGAAGATAACTGTAGTAATGTTTTCTTCAATAATGTGGAGGAATTATCACTATGACTAATAATGTGATATATACAATGATCGTAAAATAATAATTTATACATCCAAAAAGTAATATTTGAATGGTAACCAATGGAGATTATTGGTTTTGATTAATCTTTGTGACTGCAAGATATATTATAGACTAGGAAGGCGAATAAGTTGGAAAATATTTTTAGATAAAATTATCATACAAGTTTTTCTTTTATAAATTTTTATAAAATATGATACATATGTATTTTTAGTGGGTATTCCTTGAAATAACTATTTAGAGGGGATAAATACTATATTTTTAAAATGAATGATCAACCATCCATCCTTATGAAGATTACTGAGTTCCAGAGTAAAGATTTAGATCTATAATAGATACAAATGAATTTTATAGTGTGAAATATTCGTTATTTGGGGTAATAAGATCTAGGAATGATACATATTTCCCCTTAATACCATAGAACATAACTAATTATTTGATATCAATCCTATAATAACAAAAATGTATAAAAATTTCAAATAGCATTTCATATGGGGAAAATGAAAATAGAATATTGTGGAAAATGTATCTCAACATCTGATGTGTCATAAATATAAGGGTGAACATAATAAGACTAAGAGGATAATGCAATAATTACATATATAAATATAAAAATGGTAAATAAATTCCATGTATTTCTGAATAGTACATACTAAGAAAGATAAAGGCTATAATTTCATTTGTTATATAGTCGACAATAGTATATATCAAGGAAATGTTTTTATTATAATTAATTATTTCATGTTTGTAAAACATAACAGGATATAAAATAGATAATAAGTGAGTCTTCATGAATGTACTACCACCAATTGTATCTAATTGGGGTTTGAGGATTTAATCAATTTTCTATAGAATAATTCGATTGTGGTTGAATAGATATTTCACCTTTAGGACTTCATATCGTCCATGGATTGATGGTATGTTTGAGATGAAAATTATAACCCAATATAACATGTTTATACCTTAGACTATGTAATTGAAAGGTTTTTAAGTTCAAAACCATCCTCTATTCAAATTATTTTACCATAATAGAACCCTCTCGATAATTCAGATAGATCTTTGTGAATCCCTCTATGGAAATAATTTCACAACTCTGACATATAAAGATGACGTTGGTGAATGTAATCTTTTGTGAATTGGACCACATAAAGGAATGGTATAGAATATTTTTCACATTAAAAAAAAGTATCAGGGAAATTAATAGTTGATAGATGGGTTATGATGACAATAATTGATGATATCAAGTGTTTATTGTTGATGAAAAGTTATTCTTATGAGTACTTCATTTGAAGAATGTAATGAAATTTGTAAGGAATAAGAAGTTGAGACGTTCTTATATATCAATCCATTAGATATTTTTAATCATATAACGACCAAATATTATCACTTGGAAATTTATCCCAACCTGTCCCAAGTTTATAATGTGTTTATTTTTTCCCTTATTAGGAAATAAATACATAATAATTTACATATACTAAACTCATAGGATATGAAACCTAGGAATGATCTTTCTTATGAGGAAAAATCGGTGGATATTATAAATCGAATATCTAAAATGTTGTATAACAAGCGCACAAACATGTACACTATTTTGTGGACAAAATACAAATTAATAGAAAAAGTATTTGTTAATAATAATTAACGAGGAAAATGTGTCCATATTTAGTTCCATCTAAATAAAATAATTTTCTTTGGGAAACTCTTATAATGGGGTTGAATCTATCACAAAATGTTTTATGAATATCACCCTATTTAATAAATTTCATGTGTTCGATAGATTATGAGGCATGAAACACGAAACATTTTGTAATTAACACCCCATTACAATATGAAATAAAATATATTACAAGACAATGATATGAATCATAAATATTTAAATCAATTACATATGTTTAATAAGTAATACTATAATTATTATTTTTTTCATTATAAAAATTTCTATATTATATATTATATATTTATTTAAGAGGAAAATTTATGTAAAAAAATTAATTACATATAATTAACATCTTTTTTTATTCAACAAATCAACATTTTTATTGGACTGAATTTTTAAAATTTTCATTAATGATTTAATTTTTAGTAAATAGTATATAATATCCAATTTATAAATTCCATGGATTTTGTAATAAAATCTTGATTTGACTATGATTCAAAAAATTTTAAAAACTTTTCTATAATAAAATACGAATTTAATATGGAGAACAAGTAAATAAAAAATAATACGATCGATTTATAAACTTATATTTTTCATATTAATAATTATGATATATTATTAGAAAATACTTTTTTTGGGTTAACTAATTATAATTAAAAAAATATTTTAAATATTTTTAAAATTTTAACATCCTAAAATCTTTATCATTTGTTGGATTATAATACTCCAATAATCTAAAAATGATATTTTTTAGGTATATAAATAATTTATTGATATTAATGAAGGAGTTACCGTGGAAAAAGATAATTTTGGTAAAACATTAAAACTAACATAAATTGATTTAATCCCCTAAAAATTCATCAAATGAGTGGTTGATTGGAGGCTTGAAGCAACTCAACCCTCTCAATTATTTTCTACTTTTTGTCTTAATTTAATCAGTAATATCTATTCATTTTATATTATTATCAAAATATAACTCCCCACAAAGGGAAAAAAGAAATTCCACCACACCATTACATAAAATATGAAATTATAATTACTATGTAGAATATATACTAATTGGTTTCTATAGAGTCATATATCACATTTGGTATCCCTTTTCTATATGTAAAATTTCTAAATCATTGATTTTGAAGTGGTATTACAAGAAATGTCTCAAAACCTCAATGAGAATATTATTCTATATATTTCTCCTCAAAATAATTTCTTCCCCATTATTATGTAATGAAATAATAATTAATTATATAATAAAATTTTATTATTTAAATTATATAATAATTATTTATGCTTCATTACTAAGATATTAAAACTAAAATGACAATTTTTCGAACATGGGTACTACTACCTTCTCAAATAGACTCATTTAGTTTATAGTTATCACACATACATTAGTATATGAAAATATTTATTTAATGAATAACTATGATACAAATAACATTTTTAACATTCTGAAAGGATACTACAAATTATAACTTATTTTTATTTAAAGGAAAATAAAAATGCCATATGTGGGTATGTGTGGAGTATCCCCTCTATGGAGAGAAGAGTAATCATTTTCATCTCTAACCTACATATATGATTATAAAATATCATTGATATATATATATATATATATATAATATTAATAATTAGTATATATCATAAATGAGGTTTATAATGGTTTACCCTGAAATTAATGATCATTGTAATGTAATATTTTAATACAAGTATATTACCTGAAACAACTTCATTATATACCACATTATAATGATATATGGCCATTATTTCTATCAAATAAAAATAGGGATATTTATATAATTGAAATATAATTATTTTAATATAATTTATTACATGTGAATGATGAACATATTATTAATGAAATGGGATTTGAAGATTTTTTCCTAAAACATGGTTGGAAAAATGAAATTAACCTACTAATACATGTAGAGTGAATGATTATAATTGTAGAATATAAATGATAATTGTAAAATAAGTTTTTATATTGGATATATTTATTTTATATTAGGTTAAATATTATTTTTAGAATATCAAGAGAATAATACATGGGTTTTCCCATCTCAAATTATCATCATTTTAATATGCTTCATATTCACCATAAATTTTATGTTGTCATTTATATACTTTCATGGGATTAATTTTTTGATAAATGTTTCCTGGAATTACATTAATTCAAAAATCCATAATGTGTTGCACATATCATGAGATTTCTATATTAATGGTAAATTATTTTTAAGTCTCTTCTTCTAATATTATTTTCTAATTGAAATTATTATTAATGAATTTTCACCACATGAAGAAATATGTTGAAATTTTATAAAAAGAAAATAAATTTTAGTATCTTGTAATATTATTGAGGTTTTACATTAACTCTACCATGTTCATTTCCCTTGGATAACAATTTACCCAATACAACACTTGTATGTGAAACCAACCCCACCTATTTTATTTTGGTTTAAAATAATACACTCTTTCAAAATTAATTTTAAGGATTCCCATTTTCATGATTTAATAATTTATTATGGTTTTTTTCTAATTTATTTTCATTTATTTTATTTTTTTAAATAATTTTATTCCATGTTGAACATTTTTTTAAAGAGGATTCCAATTTTAATATTTTCTTTTTAAAAACCATTTTTTGTTATGGTACAAATTTTTCTTTATGAAGATTGCATTAAATGTATTAAAATAGTATCTAGAAATGATTTTAATTCTTAATTATTATTCAAATAAAATGGAATTTATTTTTAGAATAAACTTGATATTATTTATGTTTATCAATTTGATTTATCGAGTAACATTCAATTGGGTTTTTATCAATGTTATCATCCTATGATGTTCATTAAATTTATATTTGGATAGGTTCTTATTCTACAATTCACCATCATTGTCGATTTAATTTAGATTTTTATATTTTTGTTTTCATTAAATGTATATTTTTTCATAGGTTATTCATGTGGTAAAAAATATGAATGCGTTTAGGTTCTTGTGGAACACATATGTACAGTTTTCATTTGTAAATTGAGGAAGAAAAGTTATATGTCCCTATAATGTATGGGTTATTTTAAAATATATCCTGAGATAATATTAAATCTAATTTTAAGTGTTCCTAATCCACTATAGGGAATTAAAATATATGATTTTAGGAATAAAGACAGAACCTAATCTACTACGGGACTATATCAACCATGTTCTGATATTCTTGGTATTTTTCCATGTATATGTAAATTATTTCCTATGCTTGTGTGTATGAAAAATGTTTATTTATTATGTTTAATATATGATCTCATGAATCAAGACTGATTATTGATGATTTTCATCTTTTATGTGTCTTGTAATTTGTTATAATATAGATTTATACCATGACACACAGTTTATGGTCTATGAAATCATTTGTATGTTTTAATAAGTTATGATCATGTTCTTGTACCCCTATGAATATCTTATTATCAATATTTATAATTGATTAAAATATACCATTTTTACCATTACTGAGAATATACGATCACCCTATCATTTGATTCAATTTCTGTAGGTCATAAATAATATTATTAAGGATGGAATTATAAACAAAGTTACATTATGAGAAGAACATTTTGGATATGTTAAATATTATTCTTATATTACATGATCCTGAATACAATATCAAAAGAAACTAGTCCTTTATTATTCTAGGGTGTGTATTATTAATAATTGTAATGAATAGTCATCCAAAATTATGGTATATGGTTGTATTTTATGGTTAATCCATCTAATAGAAAGTACAATAAGTATCCTATGTTAACTTAGATTCTAGGATGTTTTTTAGTAAATTCATGATCATATCATTAAATGTGTGTACATTCAAATTGAAGAAAACCTATAGGGATCTAAACTGAGTTAGATATATGTTTAGTCTGATGGAATTGATTGTCCCATAATATGAATGGTTCAAAATATTGTGACGTGATGAAATAATTTATATAACCAGAACATAATATAGAAGTAGATTATGATTCAAACCAATAAAACATGAAATTTATTTGGGAGAAAATGTTTTACTTGGGTTGAATAAAACTAATGAATTTGGATGTCAAATATACTGCTGAAATTTCGTGATGATAAACCAAAGTTTCATCACTAGTAGAAGCATACTGAATAGTCTAAGATATAAAGAAGGGCTGATGATTAAGAAACATAGATATATGTAAATTTAATCAATTATATGTTTGAATTTTAGGTATTAATAATTATAAGGTGAATAAAACAATATTACAATTAGAGATTGTATGAAAAAGAAGAAGTTTATCTGAGACATATTTCAAACAATGTGTTTGTGTAGTTACTAAAGACCATAATAAGTACAAGATTCATGGTATAGTTTTTTCAAATAACTAATGGAATAAAATGTTTAAATGTTTAAATTATAAAATTTATAAGTCTAATATGATAATTTAATTCAATAAAATGTAACTTTTCATAATGAGGTTAGTAAATTTTAATTACATTTATATGGATTTTAAATGTTGTAAAATCCCTAAAAAGATGTTTATGATTTAATATGTGATTTTAGGAAAATTTAATGAGTGGTATTGTAATTAATGTTATGTAGATATTTGAAAAATCATTGAATCTAATATTTTAGAATAAATTTTCAAGTCATTAAAAAATGATATAAGGCATTGGATTTTTGATATTTTAAATCACCTTAAATATAATGAATGTTTGAGCCTAAAAATAAGTCAATATCATAATTCTTTTGGGGACTATAGATGATAATGAAAAACAACCACCCCTTATAGAGGGTGGTTGAGATTTAGAGATATCATTTTCAACCTACATTCATTATGATATTATGATATTTTTGGTACTTTCATTAGTAGATGTATTTTCATGATATATAACTTTTTCTTGATAAAAAAATGTATATCTGTATTGGAAAATATGCATATAGGGGTAATAAGGAAAAAATATTTGGTCAAATATATCCTAACCATATGTCTGGTGCACAGAGAATGTGATCTTACTTCACACCTAGTTTAACATGCTTTGGGGATATTCAGTGGTTAATGATTCACTCTCCACAAACCACTATAAAGGGTTTTATTCATCATTAAATTTATGGATCAAGTATTTAAGTATAATAAAACTATACACAATGTAAATTATGATAAAAATGACTTATATGGGTTGAAATAATATATTTACAGGTCAATATAATAATGTTAATGAGAAAAATATTTTAAGGTTGAATTACATTAGTAATAATTCAACTATATTATTATTTTCTGTCTCTCTTGTCAACCATTTTGGTTTTAGTGATGAATGGAACCATAATAAATATATTGAACCTAAGTTATTAAGGAGATTCTATTGAGTATATCAAATGACATATCATTACAATAGTAGTGACCCATTCACAGATAGTCTGGAGCTAGTGTCTACTAACAATTACATTATAACGTTCGGATGGAATAAATCACTAAATGACTCACCAATTTCATATTCATGGTATGCTAGATACATAAATGAGTATGTAATTACAAATGGATACACTATTTACAACATATATTTTCTTCAAAAAAAATTAGAATAACTGTAAATCAGTTAGTGTATTATTGCATTTCATTCATAGTAAATATCTTGGATTCATGGGGGAAAAAATAAGGGTGAGCTCAAATACTCAGTTAATGAAAAATATAGTTGAAGCAATAATAAATCAATTTTAATAATCAATATGGAAATATAAATAACTAAACACTGATGCCATATAATCAATAATATGAATGGAAGTATGTAAGAAATATTTCTATGTAATAAGTGAAAACACATGCCATTAAAATAAATAGATAAGGAAAGACAAATATATCAAGGTAAGAAACTAAAATACATGCCATATATCAATGATATGAAATGAAATGTATCTATAGATATGTCAACGCAAAACCTCATAGATGAATAATAACTGAAACTTCTATGATTGTAATTCTTTCTGAATAGATGTTACGTATAAGGCACATGAGGACCTATGATGTTCAATATATATCCTATGGATAGATGAAAGCTACAGATCTACCCCATTTTTAATTTGCACAACTGGTTTGTCTCATGAGAACCAATCAATGCATCGAGGAGCTATATAATTTCCGGGATCCACATATCATTGTATGCCCAAATAATTCATCATATTTAATAATAAACACAAATTATATGCCCTATCAAATATCAATGTATATAAAAGAATACTGATTTACCACTATTTTTGCAAATAATCAAACAATAATCAAATTAGACACTGTATGTAAGTACGCATATGGCTTAAGAAATAGTAATATCCATGACAAATGAAATAGATAGTATAAGGGAAATTCAAGGTTCTATTGTCACGAGAGATTGAATATTTCAATCAGACTACAAAATAAATAAATAAACTAAATATGAATAAAATCCTTTCCCAAATCAATAATTATTTATCTATATGAATAAAATATGAATGTCTAAATACATCAAACCCAAGTGTTGTAAAATAGAGGGTTGTTATCATTGATGAAATAAAAGATAATATTTTAAAAATATTCTTTTAGAAAATATTAGAGGCTTTTGATAATATTTTTAATTGAAAATACATTATTAAAAACATGGATAAGGTTTCCTCAAATAAATGATGGCTGATAAATTTGTCTATGTCATACGAGGTAAAAAGAATATTACGTTTGTATAGAAAAAATGATTGAAAATTCATCATCTGTAATGTGACAAGAGAATTCCTTCTAAGATATTTGTAAATGACAAAATGGGTAAATGTTTCTTTACCAAATCATATTAAAATATTTTTTCAAAACAATTCATAAAAACATGATTTTTAGAAGAAAACAAATTCTCCATCTAAATAAAGAAATAGTGTCGGGTTATATTAAAAACATTTTGAAAAATGTTTTGAGTATGAAAGAGTGGTAAAAATTTACTAATACATGAAAATGGTAATTAATAACCACATAAAAATTACGGGTATTGTGGAAAATTGGTTATATAATTTCCTTTAATGGAAATTCAATAGAAATATCATTTGGATTAGTCTTGAGGAAAATAATCTTGAAGCATTCCATAGTTCCCCACACCTCATTGAAATAATTTAAAACATAATCCTAATGAAATAATAATATTATATTAATTTCACAATATTATTTGAGTAAGGAAACTCATGATATATCATGTAAAGGTAAATACATAAACCATGTAAAGGAAACTAGGCTCATAACAATAATTAAGCCTCAATGGAATGTAAATTGAGATGAAAATCCATTACCTTATATTTCCTTTCAATTGAACATCCTTTAAATTACAAAATAACAAACATATGTTATTTTAATGACTTATTCATAAATTTTTTATGTTTAAATTTATTTTTATTTCACTTATTACCATGTTGTGCACAACTACCAAAACAATTATGTTTAAATAGGGTGTTTTTAACCAAATTCAGTTTATGGGTCAAAAATACTATTTTTAGTTAACTAAAGTAAAAGGGATAATCATATAACAACTAAAAATTAATAACCATGGAATAATTATCATATTTGTACATCAATTATTCTTTTAAAATAGACCATGAAATATGGTTATGAAAATGAGAATATGTTCCAATCATGTAGGAGGTAGTCGGTACGTACGCATGAGTAACATTACAATTTTTAAATGATAGTTGCAGAAAGAAGGTATGTCACTAAAATATTTCAAGAATGAGCATTATATAACAAATATCATATTATTTATTAATATATATTTACATATATAATTTTTTGGGTTAAAGGATTCTCATCATGTCGAGGATGTGGTATTCCACACGTCCACGAATTATGTTATCTCTTTTAAAGTGTGTAAAGGTGTGATAATGAAAATGATATATATATATATATATATATATATATATATATATATTCAAGAAGGTAATTTCTTTAGAAAGGTCTTATAGGTGTTTTTTATGAATAATATTTTTAATTTTGTTTATTTATTTATAAATTCCATGTGTCATGGAAACGAATCAAATCACTTTGTGGGGGCGGTAGTCCACACATTCTGATATGAGATTACCATGTTTACACAAAATGGAAAAAATAAATATATATTATAAAAAAAATTATAGAAGGTATAAAAATTATAATTAAATTTAATATTATATTTGAATATATTTTCCCTCATAATGGCCATGATGAGAGCTGGTAGGGAATGTTGAACAATCATCATTTCGTGAGGCAGTAATTCACCGTACACAGAACCATTATGTTTGGTCCACATTAGTTAGAGGTATGTGTGTTTAGGTTAATAAATCATCATGAAAACCTCCAAGTGTATTTATGATACTGTTTTTGTTATACAATAATAGAATGAAGAGATTTTAGGGGTTGGATAATCGAAATGAAACTAAAGAGATTAAGAAAAGAAATTACATTTTTACTGGGTAACTTCCTTTGGATTGAACAAAAATGAATTGTTGGAAGGATTTCTGACCAATGGGAAGACTCTAGGTCAAGGATAATAATTACGGAAGATTATATGGAATTGGATTGGCTGAACTTAAGATGTTTTAGAGCTATGAGGAAGGGGTAGAAGTGGTGACCTGTTATAGGGATGAAAAAGGATCCATATGGTATTCTTAGAAAGAAGTTAGGTGTACAGAAGTTATTACCTAAATAAAGTCTTACTACTCCACAAAAACTCATAAATTGAAGGTTTATTTCTGAAATATTCCCAACCAATGGGTGTTGGAGAATTTGATAGGTCATTTGGGACCTTAAACATTGGGTTTAGTCCATTTTATGCCTAATTACACCTCAATCACTTTAATTCATTTTAATCACATTCACTAATCAATTTTTTAAAAAATTTATCATGTATTATTAAAAAAATATTATATTTATTAAAAAAATATTTAATATTTTCAAAATTAAAATCATAGTAGAAAAAAATTAATATTAATGCAAATCTCACAGAAAAACATATTAACAGGCTTTAGAAGAAAAATGTTCAAATTATTGTAGTGTTTTTAAATAAATTTAAATGTTATATTAGTTGTAATGATATAAATTATATTAATAGATGTATGATTTATCCAATTTTAATTTAAAAAAGTTATAACATAATTTAACATTAATAATTATTTAAATTAAAAGACAGTTTTTAACTAAAACACAGTATTTTTCATTATTCCCTACAAAATAATGCTTCTTGGAAAAGTACAAATGATTAATATTATTTTCAGTTTGAAATAATGAATTCAAAAAATAAATTATTTTTTTATAATATTCAATTTATAATAGTTTCAAAATTATTATTTTAAATGGGCGCTCTATTAAAAGGTCGTAATAATGACTTAATAAAAATGTTGGCTTTTACTTGAAAGGTTGGGATTGATGTTATCTTATGGTTACCAAACCTATTATGTAAATATAAAAATAATTTATTTAACATGTATAATATTCATTAAGTTATTAACAAACAATAAATTTATTTAATGTAATCTATTAGGATAAAATTACTTTATGAGGAAGAAACTCATTTTTTATAAAAATATACTTTTAATATTCAATTGATTATTATATTTATTTAAAATTAATTTGTAACCATTTATTAAGTTGTCTAAACCATAAATATTCATATGTTAGTTAATTATATTCATAACATCTAGTTTATATTAAATAAAAATGTTTTAATTATTGAATGTTTCTTAGTAAGACTTAGTATTGAGTATGGCACATGCCATCAAAGAGGGCCTCTTTTGTGTGCAATATAAGCTATAGTGGAATGTCGCTGGTGCGTATGATGAATTGAAACCTATTGTTGCATGCATTTTAATCTTTCATAGTCTTTCATTCGTTGGAATATATGGAATATACATTAAATATTAAATATATTATAATGTATTTGGATATTATATTGCATTACATGGTTGATGTCGCATGTCAGACATGCTATCAAATACAAGGTTTTTATATTGTTGTTTCGGGAAATCACATTCTCCCCAACTTATTTAAATTTCTTCCTCAAAATTTAAAATATATAATGGTGATAGATGGTTTGATACATCCTATGTTTGAAATCCCACATCCCGAGAAGGGTTCATAAGTCAACCTCAATGGAATAGAGAATAGAATGTACAAAGGTCACATGGACTACCACTTAACTAGGTTTCTAATTACGAGAACATAAGTGACATGTAGAGATACATACATGAAAAAAATAAATATAGGGATTGAATGAGGACATAAATCACAAACAAGTGAATGATTACTGGAATGTTGAGGGCCTCGAAGCCTTACATCATTGATGACCTTGAAACCCATCAGTGCAGTTGAAATTTATATATTAGGTGAAAAAAATTCGATGTCATATTCCTAATGTTGTCTATTTCTTTTACTAATAAATAATAAAAGAAAATATACTTACTTGACAGTTTTCAATCTCATAGGAACAATCATAAAAATTTGTTGTGCATTGATTAAATTATAATTCATCCCTTTACTCCAAAAAATTTAATTACAAAAAATGAGTTTTTTAAATCCTAAAGCACTAAAATATACTTATAAAGGATAATAAAGCCAATAAATGAGTGAAAAATTTAACTATCTTTCCATAACTATCATTCATAACCATTATGGTCAAAATATTATTTTCTAATAATCATAAGTTTTACTTCTAGTTAATCAATAATAATTATTTGGTAAATATTTTAAATAAAAACAATTGAAATTAAGAAGGACATTTCATAGATCAATGGTTGGTTTGAAACTCTTATCGTCCTTTAATCATGAGTTCCTGACCCACACGACCTTTCCATATTTGATTGGATGTCACCCGACTTACAAGTTTTTTTCTAAAACCTAATTAATATAATTTACAAATAAGAATATGACGTAAATCCTTTAAATTGGGTATTAACTATCATTTTTAAAACAACCTCAATACACAAATAACTCATCCAATTTATTTGCACATAGGTCCTTCCATCGTGTTGGGTTTATCAATAATATCATTTCATGGAGTTCTAAATCATGAAACTATATCTTAAATCTAAAACACCTTAGGGAATGAGCCTATGAGCGGCTTCTCTCCCCCATTGCTTTCCACTAGGGATCCTCGGTGGTGCCTCAGCGGGGGAGGACAGCGCGCCGCTTCCAGCTTCACCTTCCCCCATTACTCCCTCTTTACTTTTCCCTCACCCTTTTCCCCAGTTCCATGGTTCTCATGGTTCTCTTGTTAATTTCTATTATTCAATGATTTTCCGTTCCATCTTAGATCCATCTACGTCCTTTCCCTTGGTCGAAGCCTCAATTTGTTCTTCCCCTGCTCTCTCCCCCCCGGTAGCCATGTTTCCGACCCCACTTTGGTCTGTTGCGCCGGTTTTCATAGGGAGATTTGGGATGTGTGGGATGAGTTTCATGGGTTTTTTTCAGGGTTTATTTTCACTTGGATATGGCTCTGATAGTCCAGGTTGGCGCCTCAGTTGAGTTTGTGCTTTTTGGTGATTCCATAGCCCAATCCTACCGCTTCTCTGGCTTCCGGTGCCTTCATTTCACTCACATTCGGTCTTGCACAGTGGTTTCATGGAAGCTTTGGGAAGTGCGGTTCGATTGGTCGATGGTGTTCCAGGAGGCGCTTCCATTTGCTGGCTTTATCCCAATCTACGGTGGTCCTCTTTTGTTTGATTATTTGTGAGTTCACTACTTCTTCAGGTATGTGTAGAGGCAAGCAGCCTTCGACAACATCCATGGTTTGTTTTAGATCTGTTTTGTTTTGTGTGAAGATGTTTGTTTCATTTTGTGGAGATATCGTTTGATGATGGATTTTGGAGACTTTATTGTTGTTTTGGAGGCGATGACAGTGAGATTTTATTCATCATTTCTGGGATTAGGCAAAGATCATGACATCAGCGGTATCTCATGTTGATGAAGGATGGCGTTGGGACTTTTCCTGACATGTGTGAACATGGCCCGTGATTCCTTCCGGTTTCATGTCTGTTTTTAGATGTTTTTTGCCTTTTGATTTCTGGTTTCTGGAATCCGTTGTTTTTCTGTTCTCATCGGCGATGTGAAGACAATGGACACCAGCATTATGGTATGATGCTTTGATCGACGACAACGGCGATACCAACGATGACGAACAGTGGTGTCAGTGATGATGGAAATGTTAGTTTGGAGGCTGGCGCATGATGAGATGGGTGATGAATTTTGAAATTTTAATTATGTGGATTTTTGAAATGCGGTAATGGCATTCTTATATTTGATTTGAATTTTGAATTTTTAATATGATGTTTTTTGTAAGGGTTCACACTTACCCCTTAAAAGTTTCATTAGAAAATAAAAAAATATAGATCGGGTGATAAAACACATTAGGTTTAACCTAGTTACTTATTACGTATCCAAATCATTCATAATGGTACTTAAATGAAAATTTTATTACCATATGCATATCCCCTAGGACTGTCAAATTTGGTGCACAGTAAGTACTGTTGTTGTGTACTATGTGTCCCTGATTCACACCTAGAAAATGTTGTAAGAGTTCTTACTCCTAGGTATATCTATGGGAGAACCACGTCCACTTGTAGTATAGATAAAGGGAAGTATTTATAATAAGACCAAAACAATATATACTTCATCAAAATTATAGGTTTTTCATCAATACTTATTCAAATTATACATTAGGGTTGTGTTATATAATCTAGGTTTCCCAAAATCTAGTTCCCATGGTTTATACTAATCCTTCCTCTGATACAAACCGTAGTGAACCATTCCCAGATAAGCTAGAGGAAGTGTCTACTAACAATTACATTGTCATGATATCAAGGAATCAAGAACTGAAGGACTGATAAGATTTAATGTCTTGGTAAACCAGATACATAAATGAGTATTGCATCACAAATTGATACACTAATTACAATATATTTATTTTCTTATATAAACAAATAAAAGCCTTGAGGATAACACTAATTAGTCTAGTATACTCCTACATTTCTTTCATAATACACTTGTTTGATTCATGGGGAATGAAACATAATAAGTGTGACCTCAAATCATAAGTAAGTTAAAAATAGAATGGAATCAATAATAAATCAATGAGAATAGTCAATATGGAAAGGTAAATAACTGAACACACATTCCTTGTAATCTATAAACTAAATGGAAGTCTATAAAAAATATGTAAAGGTAATATATGGATACAAATTCCCTTCAAATAAATAGATATTTAAAAACAAATATGAAATTTTAAGAAACTAAAACACATCCCATTAACAAATAAACTGAAATAAAATGTATCCTTAGATATGTCGATGCAAAATCTCATGGATGAATAATAACTGAAAATATAATGAATGAAATTATTTCTCAATAGACATCAGGTCTAAAGAACATGAGAACCTATTACTATTAATATCTATCATCCATAAATATTTAAACTACAAATCAATCCTTTTTCCAATTGGCGAAACTGGTTTTCTTTATGAGAACCTATCGATGCGTTGAGGAATTATATAATGTCTGGGCTCTACCCGTCATTGTGTGTCCAAATAATTCATATTATTAAATAATAAAAATAAATAATATTAAACATCAAAAATCTATATTGAATAAAGAATATATATTTACAAATATTTCCCCAAATAATTAAAAAAACTATCAAAGTAGACACCATATGTAAGTAGGTATAAGGTGAGGGAAATAGTAGTATCCATGAAAAATGAAATGGATAATTTATGGTAATTTAATTTTCAAATAGCATGAGAAATTGAATATATAAAGTAGACTAACAAATAAATCAATGATGTGATGGATGTGAATACAATCCTCGGATAAATCAAGAATCAACCATCCCGTGGAAAAATAATAATGGAATTAATACAAGAAACCCAAGTGATGTAAGATAGAGGGTTGTTTTCATTGATGAAATAAAAGATAAACATTTAAAAATAATCTTGAGGAAAATATCCTTTTATTTTGAATATAATTTTTATTGATAATCCATTTTTAAAAACATTGTAAAGGTGACTTCAAATAAATAATGAAGGATTAATCCATACATGTCGTATGATGTAAAAAAATATTCCTTTAGAGTGGAAAAGGATAGAAATTGCCTCATTATTGAAAGAGATAAGAATATTTATTCAATGATATTGGTAAAATGAAAAAAGGATAATAATATCTTCTAAAATCATTTTTATATCATTTTAGTAAAATATGGTTTTAGAAGAAAAATGGTTCTTCGATTAAAGAGAGAAATAAAGTTGGGTTTTCTTAAAAACATTTTATAAAAAACATTGATTACCAATGAGTGGTAAAATGGTACTAATACTTGAAAATATCCATGAATAACTATAAAATAATGAATGGGATTACTAGATAATGGTTATTTAATTTCATCTAATAGAAATTAAATTGAAATATCATTAAGATTATTCTTGAGGAAAACATTCTTAAAGCATTCCAAATTATCCCTAGCTATATTGATATATTTTAAAACATAATACCCATGAAGGGATAATATTATATAATTTTTTAAAATTTCATGATATTATGGTGACACATCATATATCTTGTAATTTTATGTTCATAAACCATGTAAAATAAACTACGTGCATAAAAAACAATAAAGCCTCAATGGAATGTAAATTGAGATGAAAATACCATAACATGCATTTACATTCATTTGAAAGTCCTCGAAATTCTTATATAATAAAAAGATGTTAATTTTATAATTGATTTATAACCTTTTTTCTGTTTACAATTACTTTTATTTCACTAATTACCAAGTGGTGTACAAATACTCGAATAATTATGTTTACATCGTGTGTTTTTGACCAAATTTAGTTTTTCTGTCAGTAGAAGTATTGTTGGTCAAATATGGCCAAAGGGGTTATTAAATAAAATCTAAATAATAATAAAAATGTCATAATTTTCATATTTTTAGATAAATTATACTTTTTAAATCAATAAAAAAATTTGGTTATGGAAATGAGAATATGTTAAAATCATAGAGACGATGGTCTGTACGTTCGCATGAGTAACAATCCCATTTTTAAATGATTTTTGCGGAAAGAAGGTATGTATCTAGAATATTTCTAGAATGAAAATTATATAATAAATATAATAAATATAATATTATTTTATTTTATATACTTATATATAAAATTATTTTGTGTAAAAATAATCACATCATGTTGAGGATACGGTAGTCCACATGTCCAAGAACGACATTATCTCTTTTAAAGTGTGGGAATGGGTAATGAAGAAAATAAAATATATATACACTGAGAGTTAATTTTTTCATGAGTGTAATATATATGTTTTGTATGTATAATATTTTTTATTATATCCATTCATTTATACATACCATGTATCACGAGAATCAATCACATTGCTTTGAGGGGGCAGCATTCCACCCTTCCTCAAACAAGATTATCATATTTTCACAACTTGGAAATCTTAAATGTATGTTATAAATAAAAATTACATATTTTTAAAACATTATAAATAACATATATACCATATATAAATAGGGTTTTCTCATAATAGTAACAATAATAGGCAGTAATGAATGTTGAACAATCATTATTTCGTGGGGCTGTAGTTCACCGTGCATAGAAATAGTTTGATTATTACCCATTAGATGGTAGTGCATATAATTATTTTTTTAAATCACATAACAAAAACATCATAGTATATTTTATATATTTTTTTTGTTATAAAATAACATAATTATTATATTTTATGGGTTGGAGAATGGAAATTAAACAAGAGATATTGAGAAAAGACATTACCTTTTAATCGGGTAACTTCTATTAGTTTTAACAAAATGGCTTTGTTGGAAGGGTATATTTCTAAATAATTATTCTAGGTAGAGGATAGGAATTATGGGAGACTATTTGGTCAGGTATTGGTCTAACTTTAGAGGGTTGAGAGGTATGATGAATGGGTAGAGATGGTGCCTTTTTTAGGGAAGGAAAAGGACTCAGATGGTATTCTTGGAAAGAAGTTAGGTTGACATAAGTTGTTTACTAAATAAAGTCATAAAAATCCACCAAAACTCATTAATGGAAGGTTAATAGAAGGAATATTTCCAGAAAAAGGGTTTAATGCAACTAAATAAGAAATTTGGACACTTAATCTTAGGGTTTTGTCTATTTTTATCATAATTACACCTTAATAACTGTAATTGATTTTAATAACATTCACTAATCATTTTTTTCAAAATTTAAGATGAAAATATTAGATAAAAAATATAATATTTTTTAATAGTTTTTAATTTTTAATTAAAAATTTAAATCACAGAAGCATAAAAATTATGATTAAAGCTAATCACAAAGACAGACAGATTAACTGGTTTTAGATGGAAAATATTCAAAAGATTGTTATGTTTTTATATTCAATTTAAATTTTATATTGATTATAATGAAATAAATTATATATAGTAATTTTTCATTGAACCATTTTGAATTTTTTTATAAAAATTATAATATAATTTAACATTAATAATTATTTAAACAAAAAAGCAGTTTTTAACTAAAACATAGTATTTTTCACTATTCACTAAAAAGGATTTTTTTTTGAGAAATACAAAAAAATAATCCTAAGATAATTATGAAATTATGAATTCAAAAATAATATTTATTTTATCCAATTAAATTCATAAGAGTTTCAAAAATAATATTTAAAATGGGTTCGCCATTAAAAGATGGTAAAAATACCTTAATTAAATTATAGGGTTTCAAGTGAAATATTGGGTTTTCTCTTATGTTATGATTAAAAAATATATTTGATAAATATATAAAATAATTTATTGAACATGTGAAAAATTTGATAAATTATTATCTCTCACTAATTTTAATTAATTTAATCTATTAGGGTAAAACGACTTTGTGAGAAAAAAATAGTTTTCTATAATAATATGCTTTTAATGTTAAATTGGGTCTTATATTGATTTATAATTTATTTATAACCAATAATTTAGTTTTATATACCATATATTATCATAATTAATTTAATATTATTCATAAAATATGGTTTATATTAAATAATAATATTTTAATTATACATTGTTTCTCGGTATGACTTGGTATTGCGTATAGCGCATGCCATCAAAGAAGGTCGATTTTGTATGTAACACAAGCTATAAATGAATTTTGTTGTTGTGTAGGATGTATGCTAACCCATTTTCCATGTGCATTCCAATAGAACATGGTGTTTTATGCATTTTAATATTTATAATATATTTTAAATAGTAAATATATTATAAAGTATACAAATATTATATTACATTATGTTAATAGTGTTTCATATCATACACCCTATCATATCCAAGCTTCTTAATTTAGTTTTTTCGGTACATCATAGGAATGGGAGTTGGAATGAGAATTATTGTGTCAATGAAAAACTAGCATTCATGAAATATGACAAACAACACGATCTTAGTCGAATTCTCAAACAAATTTATTAATAGAAATATGGAGTCTCTATTAAAGATCAAAGGATAAATATAATGAAGGAATAAATGTTCAAGTTCACATTTATCAGAAATTTGAAATTATGCACTATTAAAATTGAGTTAATGTTACTTGAATATACTTTACATGTGGCAACATAGGTGGGATGGAAAATTTTAGCAAGATCCAAGGTGGTTCGATTCTCTCTCATCTCCCTCCAAATGTATAAAGACCCGTAGCTTGACGTACATGGACATTACATTACTTTTGCGGAATACTTAATACATAACAAAAACAGACACACAAGGACTGTAATAGTTTAGTGTCTTTGGAAACTTGGAATGTAATCTTCT
The DNA here is from genome assembly GCA_963277665.1 of Viscum album. Classification (NCBI taxonomy): domain Eukaryota; kingdom Viridiplantae; phylum Streptophyta; class Magnoliopsida; order Santalales; family Viscaceae; genus Viscum; species Viscum album. The sequence goes on along the minus strand of OY728132.1, from coordinate 294,244,952 downwards.
AATCATGGTGAAAGATCTTCAACATCTCCCATAAGATCGTCCCCTTTTTGTTTTCTTAACTAAAACCTTTCATTAAATCCTGGGGAAAAGAAAACATATGAAGGGTGAGCTCAAATGCTCACTAAGGGTAAACAAAATAAATATCAATCACATCATATACATAAGAACATAACTTTTGGAAATCTTAACATGTAAAAGAGATCATAAGTTCATAACATGGGATAAATCATAGTAGTGAAATGTAATCCAAATAATCATAACTTAAAACATGAAACTTTGTGTCATACACACATAATCATAGAGAATCATTTATTATTAGTCAAGACTCATTTCCAAGACTATATTAGTGGACAAAGTCCATTTCTGAAACGAGTTCACTCCTCGTTTCAGTACTGTTTCACTGAATCGGTTTAACCTGCCGTTCCAGCCATGTCTATCTCATGAGATATAAAATATTTACCCAATGCATTGTAGGTAGATATAGGTCCCACCCATCTCATAATGATACCATTCTTATGTGTGCCACAAAATCAAAAAAATCATACATCATTGCATAACCCATGTAATAAAAATGGGAATCTTAAACGTCATGTCATCATAACATAATCCATATAAGATAAAAGGACATCATAAAAATAATTCCATCATAACATAATCAATGTAAAAATAGGGATACAAACAGAACCCTTTATTATCCTAGATGGAAAATAATTTTGATAAAACACTTGAACTCCATTCTTGAGAAAAATATCCTTTCTACTTCAAGAATATTTTTTCCTTTCTTAACATGTAATACAATTTTAAACTAAAATAAGTTGATTAAAAATAAACTTGAAAACATATAAAGTAAGCTTCTTGGAAATAATGTTTTAAAATACATTCATTCCGTATAAGTTAAAAAAACATTCTTCTCGTACTTTTTCGGAAAAGTCAAAAAATACCTCGTATGAAAAAACGACAAAATATTCTTTTCATATCTTTTACTAAAAACTCACCGAAGGGTAAAATTGGATTTAAAAATTTTTAGGAGGATATAAATAATATTACATATTGAGGAAACATGGATGTGGATGATAAATATTCCCCAGTAAATTCTGAAGTATAAACAATCTCGGATAAAAATTGAGATTGTGAGATTGTCCCTTACCTTAGGTCTGATTTGCTTCGTAAGTGTCCGAACCTCCTGTATAATGATTTAAATAATGTTATTGACTTATTACAGAATCATAAATATTTTTATGATATCATATATGGTCATATTCTTAGCTTCTTATTAGTAATATTTCATTACTACTTGTTATTCGGGTGTTTATTACTTTTTGTTCTTATGCGTGTTTTGTCGAATAAATTCTTATTTTTCTTTTTAGGTTATAAATACCTCATTTACAGAATGGTATTAGTGTAATATATATCATATTTATTCATTCACTTCATTTATATAATCATTATGCAATGATGATCAAGTAGAACGAGTCGCATCACATCGTGGAGATGGTATTCCGTACGTACGCACGAGCGATGATATCATTCCCATGATCGTGGAATTGTATTGGAGTGTATGTATACTATTTAAGAATCAATATCACTTTAAAATAATCATATATAGTCATTATTTATACCATTATACCCATCCAAGTAAGGTGGTGGTGGAAAATAGATTACACCACGACGTGGAGACGGTATTTCGTACGTACGCACGCGTGGTGATTTCGTTTTCTGTAGGATGGATAGATGGTGAAATAGGGTTGTTTCATACTTCTAATAACATATTGGTATATTAGTGATACTGATGTTATTAATTCATAATTAAACAACTAAAGAATAATAAGTGGAAGAATAAATAAAGTTGAAAGAATCGGCAACGGACATTACATCTTCTTTGAAGCGCCTCTTTGAGATCTCCTCTTAGGGAACTAAAATTGGTCTTTGAAGAAGACCAGGACCTCTAGGATGTTTCTATGGAAGTGTAGAGGATATATTGGCAGGGTTTGGCTTATATTGAAGGCTCAAAGTGGTGCGAGGAAGAGAGGGAGGAGGTGCCCTTTTATAAGGGAGGAGATGGGCACCTTTGGAATATTAAAAATATTATTTTATTATAAAGTCAAATTCGGTTTTTAATAGCTCCAAATTGATATATTTCGAAGCTAAAGTGGGGATGGGTCTAAATACTCTCATCCAATAGAATTTGGACAAGTTTATGTCATTATATTAACCTTATCTTTTAGTTTTAACTCTTAGTTAATTAGATTGACATTTCCATGTCACTTTATATTTTTATATTATATAGTTAATAAACATACCATATACATCCAAGAGACCCCCAAGTGGTCCATTAATGATACACCCATCATGATATAAGTATCTTGGCCGAACATTAGATTTTTTAGGAATATAATAACAATTAACAATATAATATTTGTTTTAAAAACTATTTTATGTCAATTTTGACACTATTTGGTAATTGATTTTTGTGAAACTCATAACAGAATGATTAGTTTGAAAAACGTTAATTAAATCAATAATAACATGTCATATTAACATAAAAAATTATTGGAATTCATAAAAAGTCTCAAATTACATTTATTTGTGTATTTATAACATCAATTATGTCAATATTTCATTAATAAGATAATTACTGCATCATCATTGTATCACAAATAAATTAAATTATTTTAAGTCTAAAAATTTCAAATAAAATCCCATTATGTAAGAAATAGTTTTATCTTTCTAAATAATATTTATAGTCGAATTTATATTATGTATAACCCAATATTAAAAATGATTTAGTTATTAAACTTTGATTTTAACTATTTTAACCCTTCTTTAAATAAATTAATAATAAATGTCCTAATCTAATCCAAGTGGGCCTAAATGGTCATATTTTATTCCTAATGTTGTTTTTGGACGAATTAAACTTATCCAACAGAATTATGACATGTGTTAGGGTAATAATAATATCATTTTTACCCTTAATTACTCTATTTACTTTTAACCGTGGTAAAAAAAAGTAAAAAGTTACTATTCACCAAAAATTATTTTCATCTCATTGAACCAAATTTTAGTTCTTGATATTAATCGTGCCTCTTGGATTTTTTAAATTCCACTCACATAAGCGGTAAAATTATGTTTTATGAAAAATTCAGTTTTTTAACTATCACTTAGTGGTTTCACTATTCATCAAAAAATGAATGTTTCCAGAAAAATACCAAAATTTGGCCTAAGATATATTTGATATTATGAATTCAAAAATGATGTCTATTTTACCAAATTCAAAACATATCAGTTACATTAACTAATTTAAAAAATTAATTCCTGTCATCAAAACAAATAGCGTGTTTTTAAAAGATAATAACTATCAAAAGATTGACACATGTTTATGTCTGGTTTAAATGTAAAATTACATCCAATGAACAACATTGTATTAAATTGTAAAAATATATATTCTAAATATAATTTAAAACCACTCAAATTAATAATTTATCACTATTAATTATTTTGATTAAAAAAGTTCTTTTCAATTAAAATTTAGTAATTTTCACTATTCATCAGAATATGAAAGTTATCCGAAAAGTACCAAAATTTCATCCTAAGCTAATTTCGATATTCTGAATCCAAAAATGAAGTCCATTTTGAAAAATAAAGTCCTTTTTGAAAAATAAAATTTACAAAATTTCAAAAAGTGGGTATTACTATTCATAACGGCTAGTTAATAATAATATTATAATAATATCTCGTTTAGTGAAACTCGGTATTGCGTACTACACACGCTATCGAGGAAGGTCGCGATTGCGTGTAATGTAAGGAAAGTCAGGGATGCATGTTGTGCAAGATCCTTTTGGTGTAGCGTACAACATAAGACATTAATGAAATTTAAAAGAATACATTTTTTTTCATAAAATCTCGGGGTGTTACATTCTACCCCCCTTAAAATGAATTTCGCCCTCAAAATTCGTCGGGGTTATAAATAGTTTACTACTCGAAAGTTTCTTAAATAGACACCCACATCGTAAAAAGGAATACCAAAACTTGGCTTTAAAAATTAATGTATGAAACGTAACGGTTACCCAAATTAACTCATCACTGAGTTTCCACGTAAGAGAACATATGTGAAAATATGGATATGGAAGAAAAATCTAACCATTAAGTTCTGATGGAGAGTGGTAGAGAACATAGCTATGAAAAATCCAACAATCACAAAGCCATAAATTTGTGACGATCTAAGGTACCATCTGATTCATCGAATATAAGGGCACTAGGACAACATTTTTGGTTTTCAAGATCATTTCCCCAAAGTTGAAGAATTTGAATTAGAATAAATACTTACTTTATTTTGGTACAATCTCACTATTTTTCGTGCCTTGAACAATTTCCACTTCATATCTTAAAGAAATGATGTTGAATTTGTTATTCGTGAAGTGTTAGAAGATCATGTGATAGAATGACGGGTCATTCCATCTGTCTCAAACAAAAGGTTAACAAAAGTTATTAAATATACATAAGTCAATCTATAGTGAGATTAATCATATATGGTTCCTAAAATAGACTTATACTTCATATATCATACTGCTTAATATAATTAAACTAGTTTCTACTAAACAGGGACTTCCTGTAGGCTAGTGGTAGGCGATAAAGGCCAGTCGCACTTCGGTTGTGGGTTCGATTCCCACAGCCTTGTCCGATGCGATAGGTTGTCGCTCATACTGCAGGTTGTCCTTTTTTTAAAACTACATTACTATAACATCCCATCAATAATATCGAAAAAAAGTTCTATCCTTAAACAATACTAACTTATGTCCAACATAATCCTTTCCAATCTTTAGGCTTATCCAAAATACTACTATCCAATCTCATATTATAGTGAAAACGATTACCAAAGATTTCATATTACAAGCAAGTTAATACCATCATTGATCCCCGTATATCATGAGATATGTCTTGTTGGTCACATTACAAACAATCGAAGTACTTACTCATTTATTCTATTGAAAAATGAATACCCATTGAATCTTAGTGAAAATATGAGTCCTGTCAAAAGTTAACTCTTTTAACATACCAAAACCTCAAACCATGATATAACTATTTCCTTATATCAGTCATGAGCTCATGAATACTGTCAAACATTTTATTTTCTCCTTATCCCTTCATTATGCACATATCATCTTTTTTCCAAAAATATCTCAATCACTTTCCATGGTTACCGGTACCATAAAATTATTGAAAACCACAATAGACCAATACATAAATATTCCAATATTCCACGATACTATATACAACATTATTTTGGAATCCCATTACATAAACACTTAATCATTCCACCACATCGTTTTCATATTCAACATCGCCAATAGTGATCGCATGTGACTTCCCTTTGTCCTTTGCCTTAAGTGGTTTCTCATGTCGATCATCACCAACCCTTGGATTAGGGAATTTATTAGCATAATGCCCCATTTCCTTGCACTTGAAGCATTGAAGTGTTTGTGGTGCCTTCTCTGCAGTCTTTTCTTTATTCACATCATTAGAAACCCTTTTTCCATTACTTCGACACTCAATTGCTCGATGACCTTCTTTTCCACACTTAAAGCATTTTCTAGTCCCTTTAAGACAATCTCCACCATGCTTCTTTCCACACTTTGAGCATAAGGAAACATTCATCTTCTTTTCACCATTATTCTGAGATTTCTCCTTAGACTCCATATTTCATTTCTTGTCAAAACTATGAGATGGATAAGTAACACCAAATTCTATTTCTACCTTGATAGCACAACACACAATTTCTTCATAGCTACTGAAGTCTCTTATAGCTAATGCCCTTCGAAGATTTGGTTTTAAGATACTGAAGAATCGATCAACTTTACTTTCAGGTTGGATGATAAAGCCATATGCATACCTTGCAAGCCTTGTAAAATTCGCTTCGTATACACAAACAGATTCATCATTCTTTTGCTTTAGTTCAAGAAACTCCTTCTCCATCTTTGTTCGAAGAATACGAGGGAAGTACTTATTGAAAAATAAGTTCTTGAACTCGTCCCATTCCATGGACTCAATTTAATCTCTTGGACTCGTATTCTTGATAAGATTGCACCATTGATCAGTTTCACCTTTCAAAAGATATACTGCTAAGTTGACTTTATCATGTTCTGAACATTGAAGAACTGAAAATATCTTTTTAGTGGTACTAATCCATTGTTCGGAAACAAGTGGATCAGAAGACCCACCGAAAGAAGGTGGACGTTGCCTCATGAAGGACTCAATAGAATATTGTTCCCTTCTCTGCTCATTTGGAAGTCCAGAATGATTCACAGCTTATGTAAGTATAGAAATAAGATTTTTCACTCCATATCCCATAACATTTGTTTGTTTAGGAGGACAATCATTGCATTGTCTATTGCATTGATCAACATGGTTCCTTTGGGTTCCAGCCATCGTCTAAAACCCAAAAAGAATAGTGTGAGAGGAAAAAATCATTCTAGGGAAAACAACATAATAAAGGTGGAGTACCTTCAATATCTAACATCTTAGGTTTAATTCTAAGATCGTTACCGTAATTATATTGTTATAACCTATACTTATACTTAACCTTAGGGACATCCCTAGACATACCTTAGAAATATCTCTAGGGATCTCACTAAAGTTCTCGCATCCTAGTTTCCAAAGGCTGACTAAACCTTTCCTCTGATACCAACTATAAAGACCCGTATCTTGATGTACATGGACATTACATTACTTTTGCGGAATACTTAATACATAACAAAAACAAACACACAAGGACCGTAATAGTTTAGTATCTTTGGAAACTTGGAACGTAATCTTCTAATCATGGTGAAAGATCTTCAACATCTCCCATAAGGTCTTACCCTTTTTGTTTTCTTACCTAAAAACTTTCTTTACATCTCAGGGAAAAGAAAAAATATGAAGGGTGAGCTCAAATGCTCAGTAAGGGTAAACAAAAGAAATATCAATCACATCATATACATAAGAACATAACTTTTGGAAATCTTAACCTGCAAAAGAGATCATAATTTCATAACATGGGATAAATCATAGTAGTGAAATGTAATCCCAATAATCATAACTTAAAACATGAATCTTTGTGTCATACACACATAATCATAGATAATCATTTCTTATTAGTCAAGACTCATTGCTAAGACTATCTTAGTGGACAAAGTCCATTTCTGAACTGAGTTCACTCCTCGTTTCAGTCCTATTTCACTGAACCGGTTTAACCTGCCGTTCCATCCATGTATATCTCATGAGATATAATATATTTATCCAATGCATTGGAGAGATATATAGGTCCCACCCATCTCATAATGATACCATTCTTATGTGTGCCACAAAATCAAAAAAATCATACATCGTTGCATAACCCATGTAATAAAAATGGGAATCTTAAACATCATGACATCATAACATAATCCATATAAGATAAAAGGACATCATAAAAATAATTCCATCATAACATAATCAATGTAAAAATTGGGATAGAAACAGAACCCTTTATTATCTTATATGGAAAATAATTTTGATAAAACACTTGAACTCCATTCTTAAGGAAAATACCCTTTCTACTTCAAAAACATTTTTTCCTTTCTTAACATGTCATACAATTTTAAACTAAAAGAAGTTGATTAAAAATAAACTTGAAAACTTGTAAAGGAAGCTTCTTGGAAATAACGTTTTAAAAATCCATTCATTCCGTATAAGTTAAAAAAACATTCTTCTTGTACTTTTTCGGAAAGGTCAAAAAGTACCTCATACGAAAAATCGACAAAAGATTCCTTTCATATCTTTTACTAAAAACTCACCGAAGGGTAAAATTGGATTTAAACAATTTTAGGAGGATATAAATAATATTAAATATTGAGGAACCATGGATGTGGATGATAAATATTCCCAAGTAAATTCTGAAGTATAAACAATCTCGGATAAAAATTGAGATTGCGAGATTGTCCCTTAACTTCGGTCCGATTTGCTTCGTAAGTGTCCGAACCTCCTGTATAATGATTTAAATAATGTTATTGACTTATTCCAGAATCATAATTATTTTTATGATATCATATATGGTCATATTCTTAGCTTCTTATTAGTAATATTTCATTACTACTTGTTATTCGGGTGTTTATTACTTTTTGTTCTTATGCGTGTTTTGTCGAATAAATTATCATTTTTCTTTTTAGGTTATAGATACCTTATTTAAATAATGGTATTAATGTAATATATATATATTATATTTATTCTTTCAATTAATTTATATAATCATTATGCAATGAAGATCATGTAGAACGAGTCACATCACATCGTGGAGACGGTATTCCGTACGTACGCACGAGCGATGATATCGTTCCCATGATTGTGGAATTGTATTGGAGTGTATGTATACTATTTCAGAATCAATATCACTTTACAATAATCATATATAGTCATTATTTACACCATTATACCCATCCAAGTAAGGTGGTGGTGGAAAATAGATTACACCACGGCGTGGAGACGATATTCCGTACGTACGCACGCGCGGTGATTTCGTTTTCCGTAGGATGGATAGATGTTGAAATAGGGTTGTTTAATATTTATAATAACATATCAGTATATGAGTGATACTGATTTTATTAATTCATAATGAAACAACTAAAGAAGAAGAAGTGGAAGAAGAAATAAAGTTGAAAGAATCGGTAACGGACATTACGTCTTCTTTGAAACGCCTCTTTGAGATCTCCTCTTAGGGCCCTAAAATTGGTCGTTGAAGAATACCAGGACCTATAGGATGATTATAGGGAAGTGTAGAGGAAATATTGTCAGGGTTCTGCCGAGCTTGAAGGCTCAAAGTGGTGTGAGGAAGAGAGGGAGGAGGTGCCCATTTATAAGGGAGGAGAGGGTCACCTTTGGAATAACTAAAAATATTATTTTATTATAAAGTCAAATTCGGTTTTTAATAGCTCCAAATTGATTTATTTCGAATATAAGGTGGGGATGGGTCGAAATAATCTCATCCAATAGAATTTAGACAAGTTTTGTTCATTATATTAACCTTATCTTTTAGTTTTAACTCTTAGTTAATTAGATTGACATTTACCATGTCACTTTGTATTTTTATATTATATATTTAATAAACTTACTATATACATCCAAGAGACACCCAAGTGGTCATTTAATGATACACCTATCATGATATAAGTATCTTGGCCGAACCTTATATTTTTAGGAATATAATAACAATTAATAATATAATATATGTTTTAAAAACTATTTTATGTCAATTTTGAAACTATTTGGTAATTGATTTTTGTGAAAATCATAACAGAATGATTAGTTCTAATAAAGTTAATTAAATCAATAATAACATGTCATATTAACATAAAAAATTATTGGAATTCATAAAAAGTCTCAAATTACATTTATTTGGGTATTTATAACATCAATTATGTCAATATTTCATTAATAAGATAATTACTGCATCATCATTGTATCATAAATAAATTAACTTATTTTAAGTCTAAAAATTACAAATAAAATCCCATTATGTAGGAAATCGTTTTATATTTCTAATGAATAATTATAGTCGAATTTATCTTATGTATAACCCTATATTAAAAATTATTTAGTTATTAAACATTGATTGTAACTATTTTAACCCCTCTTTAAATAAATTAATAATAAATGTCCTAATCTAATCCAAGTGGGCCTAAATGGTCATATTTTATTCCTCAGTTTGTTTTTGTCAAAATTACACTTATCCAATATAATTAGGACATCTGTTAGGGTAATAATAATATTATTTTTACCCTTAATTACCATATTTACTTTTAACCGTGGTAAAAAAAAAGTAAAAAGTTACAATTCACCAAAATTATTTTCATCTCCTTGAACCACATTTTAGTCCTTGATATTAACCGTGTCTCTCGGATTTTTGTAATTCCACTCACATAAGTAGTAAAATTAAGTTTTATGAAAAATTCAATTTTTTAACTCACTTAGTGGTTTCACTATTCATCAAAAAAATGAAAGTTTCCAGAAAAATACCAAAAATTAGACCTAAGATATATTTGATATTATGAATTAAAAAATGATGTCTATTTTACCAAATTAAAAACATATCAGTTACATTAACTAATTTAAAAAATTAATTCCCGTCGTCAAAACAAATAGCGTGTTTTTAAAATATAATAACTATCAAAAGATTGACACTTGTTTATGTCTGGTTTAAATGTGAAATTACATCCAATGAACTACATTGTATTAAATTGTAAAAATATATTCTAAATATACTTTAAAACCACTCAAATTAATAATTTATCACTATTAATTATTTCGATTAAAAAAATTTTTTTTAATTAAAATTTAGTAATTTTCACTATTCATCAGAATATGAAAGTTATCTGAAAAGTACCAAAATTTCATCCTAAGATAATTTCGATATTCCGAATCCAAAAATAAAGTCCATTTTGATACATAAAATTTAAAAAATTTCAAAAAGTGTGTATTACTATTCATAACGGCTAGTTCATAATAATATTATAATAATATCTCGTTTTTTGAAACTCGGTATTGCGTACTACACACGCTATCGAGGAAGGTAGCGATTATGTGTAATGTAAGGAAAGTCAGGGATGCATGTTGTGCTAGCTCCTTTTGGTGTAGTGTACAACACAATACATTAATGAAATTAAAAAGAATATAATTTTTTTCACAAAATCTCTGGGTGATACAAAATGATTCCCTGAGCATTGATGGTAATGCTCTTGGATCCCCCCTCTATTGAGGGGGGTGGTTGTCCCTTCCCATCGACTGCCAAAATCGGTGCCCTGTTCATCTTTTATCATCCCCTGAGTATGTCCCGAATCATTGAATATCCCACTTGCACAAAGGTCCCAGATCTGTATTAATACTAATCTCAGCTTCTAATCTATCTATCATAGTTCTATAATTCATAGAATATCCATAACATAACATTGGTGGATATATTCAGAAAACACCAACCTTCAATCAAAGAATTTGATCGAATTTTGTTTGACTTTTTCGGTTTAAATGATTAAGCAGTTTCTGGTATTCTCAAATGAAGACACATCATGATAAGTTCATGAGAGTGGAGGGTCTTACTTCTGTGTGGTACAATGATCCCCATAAATTCAACTATTTATTCATATATCTCTCTTTTTGGTCCTTTTACTTTCATATGAAGTGAGAATCTATGAATTTAGAGAATTGGGAATGTTTCCTGGAACTCCCTCTTTCCTTTAAAAACCCCTTTATTTTGATGATTCTTGAAACTCTCATTGTATTGTTCTTGATCCCCGATAATATAACTGATGCAACCAGTCTTCATGTTTTCCTTGTATTTGTGTTGAGGTTTATGTTTCAAAGGAATCAATGGATTCGGTTTGGATTACAATCAAAGAATAATTTTTACTGAGGATGTAAATCATATAGGAATCATGGACTAATTACGTGGTCTCCTACGATTTTCTTGGGAATCTAGCCTCTGTGTTCTGTCGTGGGAGTAGGTTTAGGTAGGAATACATGTTGATGGATATATATGTTAATTTTGATATACGACGAGTGGTTCAGATGACCTACATCAAGGAAGAACATAATAAAACCAAACCAAAGGAGGTTAGTATGATTAATAAGATTCAAGTTGTGACTCATCCTCATTCAGTTAATAATTCTACCACTCCATGAAAAGAATAGAAAGTGGTTATAAATCCTAAGGTGGTGGATGTTTTCACTAGACTAACAAATGACATAGGTGTTTGTGATCCGATGCAGGTCACTAGAGGATATGAAGTGCAACACCCCGAGTTTTTATGGACCATTTTTTTGAATAAATTAAAATTTTCATTTATATATTTCAATGCACTAAGTCAAACATTTATTTCACACTAAACGAACTTGCTGTATGTTACATGCAACATCGAGTTGGTGTACGATACATACAACACTGGGTATAGATTTTGTTTAATTTTTCAATGAAATATGTTTGTATTATGTTATACGAAACACCAAAATAATCTTGAACTAAAATCAACTATGACTTGGCTTCCACTCCACACAAGGGCAACCTAGCTCGATAGCTTGTGTTGTACGCAATACTGAGTTTTACTAAAAAATGATATATTATTAAAATATTATTATTTAATTGGATATAAACTAGACGTTATGAATATTATTGACCAAATTTTATATTTTTTATAACATTAAAATTCATCATATGTATTTTTGATAATGTGATATAAGAAAAAATTCAATTTTTCTTATAATACAAGTATTAAAAAAATGATGTTTTACCACATTTTGATGGTGAACCAATTTTAAATATATTTTTTAAAAATTAATATGTTCTATTGGAAAAAATATATATCTTCTTTGGAAGAAGGAAATAAATATTTACTATGGGTGAATTTTTGATATTTTTCTGATAAAATTCATATTTTAATAAATAGTGAAAAATACCGCCTTTTAATTCCAAACTGTCATTTCTTCTAATTGATTTATATTTTTAGATTATATTTTTAATTTGTTTAAAATTTTAATTGGATTATTTTTTTAAAATTTAAACTAATTTTAGTCATTGGATGTAATTTCACATTTTAATTGGACATAAACTCATGGCAACTTTTTATATGTTTTTACTTCTTTAAAACATGCTTCTTGGTTTTCACAACCAGAATTAATTTTAAGTTAATTAATGAAAAATATGAGTATTGAATTCTGAAAAATAGATTCCATATTTGTAAAAATTGGTTTCAAATTATGTTAATAGGTTAATATTATTATTTTTGGATATTATGAATAGTAACTATGGTAATTATTATTTACCATAGTTAAAGGTATATCAGTAAATTAGGGTAACAAACAATATTATAGAGATAATAAAATTTCCCTAACACATGCCGACATCATATTGGATGAATTAAAGTCGACTAATATCACATAGTTGGTGTAATTGATTCGTTTAATGTATTTTTTCCTTGAAAGTAATGTAATAATAATTAAAACAAAATAAAGTGACAACATGTCATACTCATATATCTAATATGTATAGTAATTTTTATGTAGTCATACACTTGAGAAAAAATAAAAAATAAAGACTAAAGAATGATAAGGAAATTATCTATATCATGTAAATTTATTTAAAAAATCTAGATATAAAACAATTACCATTAATTATTACACAATAGTGATGTAGAAATTATATTATTAATAGAAATATAAAATAAAAGGTTTAAATAAATATTAAAATAAATATAATATTAATAAATTAATGAAATCCATGAATTTTTTATGGGACTATGACTTGTAAGAAGTGTATTAAATATTTTGGTACGAATTTACCTTCTATGTGCATTTTATTTAAATTCAAATAAATGAGTATTGTCAAAATTGACACTATTGATAACTTATAAAAATAACATATTATTAGATTATTTTGAAATCTCAAAAAAATTAAACATTAAAAATTGGTAATTATATGGTCTAAAATGTCATAAAGTATACATTTATGAAGAATTTACAATACATAAAGAAATATTTATAACCATTTTTTATTTAGAATATTATTTCCATAAATAAAATTAAATATATTAATAAAATATAAATATAAAATAATAAGGTTTAAGATAAAATAAAAACATGTCAAAATTTTATTGGATGAGATAATTTCTACCCATACTCATCTTACCATTGAAATAAATGATATTTGGACCATTATAAGGAGAAAATGAATTTATAATAAAACAATATTTCAAGACTTTCCTAAAGTGCCTCACCATCCTCTTATAAAAGGCCACCACCTCTACCCAGTTACTTAGTCCTTTTAATCCCTTTGGCTAATCCAAAATCTACCAAAATAAGCTCCAAAAATACCACATCTTAGATGCCTCACTTTTGGCATCAATCTATCCTAGGGAGAACTTTTGTGCAAATCAAAAGAAGATACTCGAAAAAGAGGTAAATGTTTTATCACCTCTTTCATAATTATTTTCTCCTTCTACATCCTCTTATTATGTTGTTTACATACTATATTAATAAATCCAGTATCTTCTACTTTATGATATGTTATTATAATTATTGGACATGTTATTCCTTATTTTATCCATTATACAAATAACAATATCACCATGTGTGTGTACGTACAACTTACCTTCTTGACGTCGTGGTGTAATTGTTATTCAACAATACATAATTTGGATAGTTATATTGATGAGTATGAAGGATTTAAATAATGAATATGAAGTTATTATTATTCTGTATAATTAATATACCATCCAATTATATACCACTAATTTATTAAGTGAATGGTATTGTCACTCATGCGTACGCACGACCTACCGTCTCCACGACGCGAAGCGATTTATTTTCCAGATTAACCATTCAAAAATGATTATAAGGTATATATAATAAATACACATGAAATTTTGACATGATATTGATATTGGATTTATTTATATATATATATGTCGTTTATTAGCTTCAATTCAATTCAATAAGGAAATGAAAATAGTGTTAATGCATACGTACGACCTATGTATCCATGAATAGTGTATTCCATTTCATTTATCTATCTATTATATATATTCATATAATGAATATATATGATATATAAATCTTTTTTTACATTATATAAGTAATTAAATCATGGTCTTATTAATAATATTATGAATAATAAGTCAAAACACACACAATAAATAAAACAATTATTACCAAAAATGCTACTTTAAAATGAAATTGATAACTGAATAGGTAATATAAAGTAATAAGTGAATCATATATGAGGTTATAAATATTATTATTCTTATGTTACAAGTTAAAAATATTTTTAAATCCCCGATACAAGAGTTTCAGACACATATGGAAGAATCAGATCTAAAGTAAGAGAAAATTTTGCAATCCCATTATTAACTGAGATGGTTTTTTGTAAGTATTTACTGGGATATATTTATCATTCAAATCCATATTTCTTTAATATATAATATTATTTATAATCATATACTATTTTTGAAAGTTAATTTTATCATTTTTAAATTTTTATTAAATGGTATGGAATGAATAATTCTTTTTTTCCATACAAGGTACTTTTTTACTTTTACAGCAAGAGTACGAGAAGAATGTTTTTTAACTTAAACTATTTGAATGGATTTTTAAGATTTCATTAAAACTTATATCCATAAATATACCTTTACAATATTTCAATATTATTTTAAAAACAAATTATTTTATATTAATATTTTGAGGCCTTTTTAGAAAAGAAAACGTTTTTGAAGAAGAAAGGATATTTTCATAAAGAATTAAGTTCAAGTGTTTTATAAAAATTATTTTCAATATATGATGACTCACTTAAATAGGGTTATGTTTATTTCCCTATTATTAATATGAATTTATTTTTTAATTATGGAATTCTATTATATATGGATTATGTTACACTGTATTCATTTTTAAGAAACCAATTTTATTTCATGGGGTTTTCTATGATGAATGAATTATATTTTTGTGGAACTTGTAAGAATTATTTCATTATGAGATGGGTGAGACCTATATCTCCCTCTAATGCATTGGGTAAATATTTATATCTCATGAGATAGACTTGAATAGAATGCAATGTAAATATGGTTCAGTAATACAAGGATGAAAAGAAATGTAAGTCCTATTCAGTAATACATGGATGGAATGGCATGTAAACCCAGTTCAGTAATTCACATTGTCCACAATGATGGTCTTGGAAGAAATTCCTTGGCTACAATGTAAATCATATTTTGTGTTTATTATTTTTTCAAAATTCCATGTTTTATTCCAATTCTAATTTATCATGGTCAATGTTACTTTATGATCTCTAACTTACGTACTTCCATGATATTTTTCATGACTCATGATTTTGATATTGAAAACATATTTTCTGGTTTTTACATTATTATGTTTATGGTTTGTTCTCTAGGTTTACCCATAATGAGAATTTGAGATCGGCATTTTTATGCTTACTTTTCCCTAGGATATCAAAAAAACTTTTAGGTACAAAAATTAAAGAGAATGATATTTATAGGATATGTTGATGATCTTTCATTATTTTATAAGATTATTTTCCAAAATTCCAAAAACACTAAACTAATATGGTCTTTGGGAATCTTTTTGTGTCATGTTTTAAGTATTCCTAAAAAAGTATAATGTCTATGTACATCAAGCATGGGTCTTTATTGTTGGTATTGGAGTGAAGGTTTGAAAAACCTTTAAAAACTAGGATACAAAAATCTTAGTGATATCCATATAGATGTTTCTAAGGATATTTTTACAGGTTTCCTAAGGATAAGTCAAGAATTGGTCACAATCCTATGGGTTTTGTGATAATGATGAATAATATGGGGTTAAACTGAAGATATCATAGATTAAAATATTATATATATAATTTTTAATACCTATTTGTTTCTAATATCTAATATTTATTTCTCACACTTTGATTTCTGGTCTTATTCAATAACCAGAACTACACCGAACATGGTCAACAATTGAACGTTTAAGATGATGAAATTATGGTAATTATTAAGATCGATTTCTTAGGTGGAAATATCATGATTAGAATCATGAATATGGTAAGAGTATTTTCCATACTACTGAGGATAAAGGGATGGTAAACGGAATGTGAAAGGTATGTGGTGTTTTTATAGTATTTTTTAGATTAAACATATGAATCTTGAGGTTCTGAAAATGTAATAAATTATTTATATTTTAGGAAAGATAATTATGATAGATCCAGAGTAATATTTTAAGAATAATGATGTATGAATTAGATGTATATGTTTCGTAATTCAATGATTATTTTATACGAATCGTGAAATATATTAGTGTTTTCCATATACGTTGTTCATTAATTATTGGAAAGGATATGTTGAATAGTTATAAGTATCTAGAAAAGTGAGTTAAGGGTATGGTCATATACTTAGAGAACACATGATTAATGGAAATATAACCCTTAATATGTCTCTTATGTTACAATAATTATTTTTGGATAATGATATATTGGATATGAATAAGAAATATGGATTATTCTAGTTTCTTGGGAAATAATTATGGATTTGTTGACAATAGGGTTATTCTATCATGTATGAATTATACAACATTTTGGGACATCAAAAATATATCTAGTTTGTTTTGAAATAATGAAACATTCATGTTTTCAATAAGGATATATGATAATTCTTTTTGTTATTGTCACTCAAGAGAATACATGATTAAGGTATTCACATGTTTAGAAGGTGAAAATCATGAACCGTATTATGAGATATGGGGGATAAATATTATAATGGTTTAGTTCACCTCTTTATAATGTTTTAGATTATCCATTTTTGGATGAATTTTATGGTTATCCATTTATTGATATTATATGTTATATTCCTGTTTATTTTTTTTAGATTAATGTGTTATTTGAATATAGGTGGAATTCTGCATATTTGATTACATAGGCTATCATTTTTGTTGAGGTAGATAGAATTAACTATTATTTTATCACATAATATGCTAACACTTTAAAAATGATAAATTCAACAACATTTCATTTAATATGAGATGATGTGGAAATTTTTAAAGGCACGTACATCAGGGAGATTGTACCAAACTGATGTAAGTATTTATTCTCATGAAAAATTATTCAACATTTGGGAAAGGATCTTGACACCTAGAAATGTTTTGCTTAGTACCTTTTTATCAGATGAATCATATGGTCCCTTAAATCATCATATATTTATGGTTTTCTGGTAGATAACATTCTCCCAACATTGTTCTATATCACTAACCATCAAAACATGATGGTTAGATTTTTCTTCCATATCCATTTTGTCACATTCCTCTTATTTTATAGTATGTGGAAATTCAGTGGTGAGTTATGTTGGATAACCTTTATGTTGAACAATTATTTTTAAAATGAATTTTTAGTATTCTGTTTTATGAAGTGGGTTTCCAAAAATGAAACATAAAATTAGTAATCCTTTTATAACCCCTATGAATTTTGATGGGGAAAGTCATTTTACGGGGGGTCTAATCTGACACCCAGTGTTTATATCAACCATTTTTTTCGAACAAATTAACATTTTAATTTATTTCTTGTAATTCACTAAGTCGAAAATTCATTTCACACTAAACTGACTCGTCGTAGGTTACACCTAACATCGAGTTGTCTTGCGATACACCAAACCATGCATATAGATTTTGTTAAATATATAAAATATTTATGTTTGGATCATGTTATACG
The DNA here is from genome assembly GCA_963277665.1 of Viscum album. NCBI lineage: Eukaryota > Viridiplantae > Streptophyta > Magnoliopsida > Santalales > Viscaceae > Viscum > Viscum album. Next base: position 294,226,717 of record OY728132.1, on the reverse strand, counting down.
CAACACCAAAGGAATTTTTAAATAAACGCAACACTGACTTGGCTTGAATTACACGCAAGAGAGGCCTTCCTCTATATAAAGCATTGAATGAAATATCGAGTTTTACTAAACAACGATATATTATTAAAATATTATTAGTTAATGGAATATAAAATAGATTTTATGAATAGTATTTTACAAATTTTAAATTTTAAATTTTATAAACGTCAAAATAAATTTATTATTTTTAATAAGGACATCAATATTTACTTTGGATGAGTTTTTTGTATTTTTTTTTGAATAAATTCATATTTTAATAAATTATAAAAAATATGGAATTTAATTCAAAACAACCATTCGATTTGATTTTTTATATAGTCAGATTATATGTTAATAGGTTTTTAAGTGTAATTGGATTAATTTTTTATCATTTAATCCATTTTTGTTCATTTTATTTAATTAAACATTTGAATTTAACATAAACAAATGACAATATTTTAATAAGTGTTTACTTCATAAAAACCATCATTCTGGTTTTGACAACCAGAATTAATTTTTAATTAATTAATGAAACTTCTATGGTCTGAATTTGGAATAATTGATTCAATATATGGAATCAGTGTGACCAAATTATGTTAATAGGTTACTTTTATTTTTTTTGTATATTATGAACAGTAACTACGATAATTTTTATTTACTATAGTTAATGGTAAACTGGGTAAATGAGGGTAAAAACAATATGATAATGATAATAAAATTTCCTAACAAGTTTCAAACTTCTATTTTGTGAATTAATGTCATCCAATATTGCATCTGGATCATAATTTATTTTTTAATGGACTTTTGTCCATGAATGTGATGTAATTAAAATTAAATCAAATGAAAGTGACAACATGCCACTCTCATATATATTATAAGTATAATAATTTTAATGTATTGATAAACATTATAAATCCTATAACACAAAAAGTCTAATGAAATATAATGAAATTATCTACCTCATGTAAACTTATTTAATATTTTTAGAGATTAAATAATTACAATTAACGATGAAACAATATTTATATAGAAATTATTTTATTAATATAAATATCAACTAAATTTTTTAAAAATTATTAAAATAAATATAAAATGAACTAATTAATATTATCAATGATTTTATTATGTGACTATGACATTTTAGGAGTGTATTAAAATCTCTTTTTTTTGAATTTATATTCTATGCGGATTTAATTTAAATTCAAATAAATGAATAGCATGAAAAGTGAAAATATTGATATTTTATAAAAACAACACATTATTAAATTATTTAAAAATTCCAAATTGAAAATAATAAGGTAAAAAATTCGATAAATTATCCAATTATGGAAAATTTAATAAAAAATTCAATATTTATAACCATTTAATATTTAGAATATTATTAACAAAAATAAAATCAATTAGATTAAATATGGATAAATGGTAATAAAAAGTTTAAACAAAAAATCACAACATGCCTAAATTATACTGGTTGAAATATTTATACCCATAACCATCATATCTTTATAATAAATGAATTTTGGGCCATTTTAAACTGAAAATCAGTTCATAATAAATTAATATTTCAAGACTTTCCTAATGTTCCCCTCTTCCCTCTTATAAAAGGCCAACACCTCTACCCACTTACTCAAAACATTAAAGACCATTGTCTCATACATATTCTTCTCAAATATTCTCCTACAATCTCGCACATCCTTATATAGGCCACAATTTGATCACAAATCCATTTTTGGGTGACCTTTTGTGACAATCAAAACGAGATACTCAAAAAATGGGTAATTTATTTATCACATCTTTCAATATTATTTTCTTCTTATACATATTATTCTTATGTTATTTCCATAATACTGTAATAAATATAGTTTCTTCTATATGATGAGATTTTATTATAATTATGAGATGACCTTATATCTTCTTTTATTCATCCTGTAAATATCAATATCACCATATGTACGTATGTATGGATTACCATCTCTATGCCGTTGTGTAATTTTTATTCAACAATACTTAATTTTTATGGGTATATTGATGATTATAAAAGATCTATATAATGAATATATCATTATTATTACTCATTATAATTAATACACCTTCCAATTAAATACCATTTATCCTCTAAGTAAATGATGTTGTGGCTTGTGTAAACATACAACCTTCAATTTCCATGACGTGATGAGATTCATTCTCCATGTGAACCATTAAAATATGATTATAAGGTATGTATAATAAATAGTAATGAAATATATTAAATAATAATTCCACTATATTTATGTGTGTTTATATATGTCATTTACTTGCTTCCATTCAATTCGATAAGGAAACAAAAACATCGTCCATACGTGCGTACGACCTACCGTCTCCATAAACCGTGTATTCCATTTGATTGATGTATTTGTTATATATATTTATATACTGAATATATATTCTATATAAACCATTTTTTACATTCTTGATGTATTTAAATCATGATCTATGTTATAATATCAATAATAAAAAGTAAAAATGTGTACAATAAATAAAGTTATTATTACCCAAAACATTGGTTTAACATGTAATTGATAAATGAATGGGTAATCTAAAGTCATAAGTCAATCATATATGAGGTCATAAATATTATTATGATTCTGTTACAAGTTAATAATTAGTTTAAAACCAATATAAATGAGTTTTATTAAATTACTAAAGATATCATGACTAAGGTAATGGTTAATTTTTCAATCTTATTATTATCAAATATTTTTTATTTGTAAGTATTTATTGGGGTACATGAATCATTCACATCCACGTCTCCTAAATATATAATATTATTTCTATTATTATACTATTTTTATTCTGAATTTTACCCATTGGTAAATTTTTATTAAAAATTATGGAAGGAATATTTGTTTCATTTTCTATACAAGGTACTTTTTGACTATTATGGAAGGAGTACGAGAAGACAGTTTTTTAACTTATATAGAATGAATAGATTTTTATTGTTTAATGAAAACTTATATCCACGAATATTACTCTACATAATTTCAATATTATTTAAAAAAAATTATTTTCTTTTAAAATATCATTGGATTTTGATAAAAGAAAACTTATTTGAAGAAGGAAGCATATTTTATTCAAGATTAAGTTCAAGTGTTTTATCAAAATTATTTTCCATATAAGATGATGCTATTAAATAGGGTTATGTTTCTATCCATATTATTACTATGATTTTATTGTTTTAATAATGGAATTATATTTTAAATGGATTATGTTATGATGGTATTATTTCGAAGAAACCCAATTTATTTCATGGGCTATGTTATGATGAATGATTTATATTTTTTGGCACAGGTAAGAAAGGTAACATTATGAGATGGGTGGGACCTATATCTCTCTTTAATATAATCGTAGAATATTTATATCTCATGTGATAGTCATGAATTTAATAGAAAGTAAACTTGGTTCAGTAATACATTGATGGAATGGAAAGTAAATATGGTTCAGTAATACATGGCTAGAATGAAATGTAAACCTTGTTTAATAACAGACATTGTCCAATATGATGGTCTTGGTAGAAATTCCATGAATACTTTGAAAAAAATATTATGTGCTTATTTTTTTTAATAATTACATGTTTTATAATAATGCAATTTTATCAGGGTTAATATTCCTTTATGATATATACCTTATGTACATATAAAATTTATTCCATGACTCATGATTTTGATATTTAAACATTATGTTCATGTTTTTACATTCTTCTGTTTATGGTTTGTTCTACATGTTTACCCTTACAAAGAATTTGATCTCAACCTTTTTATGTTTTCTTTTCCCCAGGTTATAATGAAAGGTTTAATCTAGGAAAACTACATGGGATTATTTTTATGGAAGATGTTGTAGATATTTCACCATGTTAGAAGATTGTGTTCCATATTTCCAAAGACACAAAACGAATATGGTATTTGGGTGTAATTTGTTTTCATGTATTAAGTATTCTAAAAAAGAATTATAATGTCTATATAGCTCAAGATTGGGTCATTATATGAAGAGGTGAAGGCTTTTATTTTTGTGGATACAAGGTCGGAGATAGTATGCATTAGTAATGAACGGAAATCCTCATATTGTATTATGAAAGATGTGAAGGTCCAGAATAATTCTCCCTATTCTCAAGGGGTAATGGAAAACTAAAAACCAAAGTCCCAATCATAATTCTAGGAAATCCTTTTACATGGCTGGTTGAGGAAATTTCATAATATGAGTGGTATCACAACGTTCTTTGGGATGGTTTGGATATTTAGTTACCATTACAAAATGATAATATTTGAGGGTATCAAGAATTTTCATAGGCTTATTATGAATATGAAAATTATATATGAATATTAGTTGATATCATGGATGAAATATGAGAGATATGTATTCAAAACCCTAGAAAGTAAATGTATGAAACAGATATTTGGATTCCAGAGGGTGTATTGTCATGAAAGGTAAAATATTAATGGAAAGAAAAACAATAATCACCTACCCATGATGATGGATATCAAATCTACTGGTATATCCAAGTAAAAAAACATAGGTTTTTCAATATAGGACCAGGTATGCAAGGAAATCCAGACCATTCAAAATGGAAAAAATGATGATTAGAGACAACACCAGGATTATATGGAGGGTAAGGTGGAAGGGACCAAATATGAAGAGGATGAAAAAGGGGATTGAACACATGTGGATCTTATTTTACATTAAAATAATGAATTTACCTTAAAGTAAATACATTTCAAGCCCTCAAAGGAAGACAATGACAACATCATAGAATGAATTTCAGAGAACACATTTAATGAGGAACAAGAGGCATTGATCAATTAAACAGATAAAATCATCGAGGGATGATTCATTGAGGGAAGGATTGATTTAGATGTGTTCTTTCACACATGGGACCAATTGGTAAGCAACATTAGTTATCTACTCCAATATTACCCAGCCATGAAGGGTCATTATCATTAATGGATTCATTACAAAGTAAGAAAATCCTATTTTTTCAGCCTTGTTTTAAGGAATATTTCATATGTTACTGGTTTTAATATACATTGTAGAACTGATATGGTTTCATAATTTTTATCAAAATAATTTTTTGAAAAAGAAATTATTTTTTGTAGTGGCTACAGGGGTTGGAAAGCATGAATCCATATATTTGAAATGAATATCTCAGTTAAAATGATAGAGAAAAATAATTTTCTTCATAAGGATCCACTTTCATTTTGATGTTTTATATGTGAGGAATTTGGGACCAGTGATAACTGATGCATTAATACAATTAATTAAAATGAAAATAAACAAAGAAATTAGACATACCATGGGATTGAAGAAATCAAAATGAAATGAATACCGATGGGTAGGATAGTGCTTGTCAGGATTCACTTACCCTCCTCCCAATTTTTTTTATATTTTTTATAATTATATCTATCCTATTATATCTTGGTATTTCCATAATAAAATCAATTCACCACCCTTAGTGATTTATATTTTATGGAATATATTTACTAGGTAGATTTTTCTTCTTAGGGAAAAAACAATGTTGAAATCATAAAATTAGATTAAAAAAAATGATTAATTTTTCGAATTAAAATTGATATCTTCACTTTGAATCTATAAAAAATTTCTTGAATAGGGAAAAAATGTTCTGAATCAAGTATTACCATATATTAGTGTATGGTAAACTATGAATTATATATGAAGAAAAATAAATATGTAACATTGTCCTTGATTCCTAGTAATGTCATACATTTCCATGAAAATGGGTATGCAAAATAAGTGGTTTAATCTTCCAAATTATATTTAGGATCATATCTATCAATAGATTATTTGCCTAAGAATGTTAATATTTTCTCCACCATTCGTTATTCCTACATGTAAATGATAATTTAATAATGAGAATGCTCTTTATTTATGTGTGTAGAATTTAATGACCAAAAAAAGGATCCATTATAATAAATATTATTTTAATAATACATTACAAATAATTAAATTATAAAAACTAATATCGTACACTATTGACAATGTATAACATTACCAGATAAATAATATTTATTAGTTAGTATTGAATGTGGTTATAATATAAATATGATCCTAATATTTTTTATGTCATTTAAAAAAATTATTGTCTTTAAATATAAATTATAAAATATAATCCCTTCTTTAAATACTCAAATAAATATTCACATAGTATTATTTTTTTTACCATTCTAGGAACATAGTTTTATTATTATAGAAGTTATCGTTTTTAAAAATAATATATATTTTTATGACATTTAAGTATGTATGTGTATCCACTTAGTTTTCTTAAAAAAAAATTTATGTAATAAAAGATTTTTTAATGTATTACACTATGAATTCTAGTATATTTTATGATATTATAAATACCACTTAAGATATTTTTGTATTAAAAAAACTATTAGCTTAATAGAATCTATTTTTAGTCTTCTCTTTGAATGATGTTATTTCAAATTGATATTTCCTTGTAGTATTTTCATAAATCCTAAAAACAATTGTTTACTTTTTTTATAAATCAGCTTATTTCATTAAATTAGTAATTAGGATATTTTTTTCTAATATATAAATTTAAATTTGAAAATCATCATTTGTCTAGATGCTGTTTTTACATGAATGATTATATTTACATTATATTTATCATTTATCATATTTTGATATATCATGAGATAAAATTATTTTCAAGTATCAAATCTAATGATTCATATTAGTTAATGATATTTTTTTTATCATAATTAATCACTACGATTAAAAAATAGGTACCCCAATAAAAAATTAAAAATGTCAAAAAAGTTTTTTAAATTGGTTAAATAGACTAATCACGATAAAAATACAGCAACCCAAGCCATTTAAACATATTATTTGATTGTTTTTAAATAAAACCCATTAATTATTAACCAATGATTGTTGGGACTATTTTTTTGGATGATTAGGCGCACAAAACATCAAAAGAAACTAAAACATATAATCTTTAATTCTATTCCCCTTATTATAATCTTAAATTAAATTTAACTCCTAAAACTAAATAGTATAACCTGAGGAATACATAAACTAAAGGTATTAGATGAAAATTCTAATAAACAGAAAAATAATGTAATGAAAAAATAAGCTTTTATTCACATGCGTAACATAATATCCAAAATGTGTAGGCTTTTCAGTAATAACATGGAGGAATTGAAAAAAGGGCATTGTATAATAAGACTATAAAAACTAATAAATGGAGAAAATCATATAAGATGACATAATCATGAGTCAATTTTACCTTTTTATACAATATAACATGGTGGAAAAGTACCATAATGGATTATTTTTACTCATAAATCCAATAATAAATTCACAAGTGACAAAACAACATTACCCAATTCATTGGATCACTATCTAGGACCACCCATCATAACATGTACATTATTATTTGTGACATAAAAAAAATATATCATAATTTATAAACATATAAATTAAACATGTAATGAAATGGGTTTCATAATCATTCAACAAGTATCAATGAATAGATATTTTATAAAGAAGGTATTTGTTAAATGATCCAATGGAATGTATTAACCCTTCAATGGAAGAGATATTAAGATGTTTATATATATAAGAAACATGTTTAACTATTCCATAATCATTATATAACATTAAATATTTTTCACATTGATTAAAATGACATTAGAACATCACATGTAAAATTTGATGAGATAAATTCCCATTTCAATTTAAAATGGCTTATTAAAACTTGAAAAATTGTCAAAATATTTCATAAAACAATTATTTGAAAAGGAAAAAGAAAAAATATAAAGGGATATTAAAATAATTTATTGGTCATTATGGTATTAAATTAATTTCATTCCATATTGGTTATGCTAAAATATTAAATTCACACTATTTTTGACAAATTAATAAGTAACCATTTAAGAAGATGATAGAAGGTTTTATTTTAAATAATATTATAAAATAAAGATAAAAATGTGTAAAAATGTATTTAATAAGTCACTTTTGAATTTTAAAAACAATCTTTAGAATATTAAGATGAAAATATAAATGTTATGAGAAATAGTTTTTATCTAAATATCATGCAAGATTGGTATTGCATGTAAAAAACATTCTTGGTGATTCTTTATTCAATAATAGTGGAAATGAAAAGAAAATATGTAAAACAAAGTAATTTTTATAGTATAATAATTTATATCTTTTTAATTATAAAATTGTTATAATATTTTCCCACATTTATCCTTTAAGATAAAAAATTTCAAAAAACATGAATATTGTAACATAAATACTTTACCTCATTGGTAATATTCAAATAAAATAAACATGCATGAATAAAAGTAAATTATAAAATTATATACAATGCATTATTATGTCTTCATAATATAATATATAAAATGAGAATCATATACGTCATTTAAAATAAATTCTGTGCATATCATTAAATATTTCTCAATGGAAGGAAATTGAGATAAAATTTCATTCATGAAGTTGGAATCATCATGTTCATATTTTATATTCCTGAAAAATAAACGTATTTTATATTTTCAAATGATAATGAAATTTTTTAATATTCATCAATCCTTTTAATTTATTTATTATATTTTAATATTTATTTACTTAATCAAATATGTTTAGGTCAATTGTTTTAACAATATATGGTTCATTTTCCCAGAATGACTTCAATAGGATTAATATGGTAATATATGAAATTATTCTATTATATATAGAATAATAATATTTAAATAATTTTAATTTATATATATAAAGTATACTTGTATATTTAGACATGAAATATGGTATTGAAAAATGAAGTGCATTACAATCATTGGTAAGGTATTCCATACCTACGATTTAATAACATTTCAATTTTTCAACGATTAGGATAGAATAAAGGTAAGTATATTTTTACTGTAAAATATTTATAATTAAGTCACATATAAAATGTTATTTTTAACAATAATATTATATATACAATTAGTGTAATGAAATGATGAAAAATGACTCATAATACATTTTGGAGATAGTAGTCCACACATACACATGAACGATGTTATAATTTTTCTAGGAATGGAAATATATGATAATATATGATATATTATTTTTCCAAAATTATATTATTTTTTTATGATCATATATATATTAAATATATTAGTATAAACATCTGTGAGAGGCGATTATGGAAACTAAATATCATCAGTTTGAGAGACGGTTTTCCTCCGTACACACGAACTATCAGTTCAACGCTCATTTAATTGAAGTAGAGATTAATAAAGGTTATGATAACAATAAAATATCATATAATATCATAAGAGATAATTATTATATTATATCATCATGGTTGATAAATATTATAAGGAGGCTATAGAAGAAACAATTATAATATCATCACTAAGAATGTAATATATTTTCCAGAGAACTACCTTATGTTTCCAATGAAATCATCCAATGGAGGGTCTTATAATAAAACAATTAAATATATGACATGGATAGGGGATTATTGAGTGGATTTTATTTGGAAATGTATTATCCAAATGAATTTTAATGACTCTAAAAAAGGGTAAAGGAGGTTCCCTTTTATAAGTGATAGGGGGTGGAATTTTTGAAAATACAATAATCTATTCAATAATGGGAAGTAAATTTGAATAAAAATACATTAAAAATATATAATATATTTTTTGGGGTAAAAATTAGTTCAATAGAAACCTACATCATTAAAAAATAAATATTTTTAAACATGTAATTCCATATACATTAATGGTTACTAAATTTTATCATTTTAGTTTTGACGACGACAACATGTTTTATAAAGGTAATTTGATCTTTAAAACTAGATATAAAAAGATAAATATTCAATAACATCAATAAACTAATCATTAATCTTAAATACAACTTAAAAAATAATCTACGTGTTTCATATATTAATGTTGAAAATAAATCATGTAACATTAAAACCCTCTTTTTAACCTTTATAGCTGTAATATATTTTTAATTTATTTAATATTTATTATGTAGCACCATCAAATTATAAAATAATAAAACATATATTTTATATAATATACTACACAAATAAATAATCCTTAATAATCCATGAAATATATTTCTTTAAAATTAATATTTTGGATATATTGAAGAACACGTAACCCCAAGTATAAATGAAATTTAATATTGAATACAATTATAACCTAACCATCCCGTCAGAAGGTTTGATAAGTAAAAGGAAAATTATTTAAAATTATATTATTTATACTTGTATAATAGAAAATAATTTAACATATATTTATGAGAGAAAATATGAATTATTAGACAAAAATAAAAAATAAATGTTTTTAGAAAAAAAATTAACGAAAATAGTTTCATTTATTCTTATGATCTTCTGAAAAAATTAATTTTCAATAATTTAAAATAGTTATTTCATAAAATTAGCTTATTTTTTTAAAATATAATATCAAAGTAATATTAATGTCATATTTTGGCATTTCTCTGAAAAGTTCCATTTTTCGATTAATAGAGAAATGTTGTGATATTTTTTTAAAATGGACTTTTCCTTTCAGTTATTCACAAAGATAATATATATTATAAATTAGATTTAAATTATAATTAGATATTTTATATTACTATTTAACAAATTTAGGTCATTGAATGAATTTAATGTTGTATTTTTATATTTAAACCTTATACACTCATATTAATTTTTTTGGATACCCTGTCACGACCCGTCCCCTGGGTCCTGTATTGTCACAACCCCAAGCCTGATTTTCCACAGGCTAAAGGATGAATACTAGCCTTAAAAGAATATTTCCAAAAACTGGGAGGGAATTACCTTTATAACCTGTAAGGACATGAAAGATACAAACTGAAGTAAACTGAATAGTAAACAAAGTGAGACAGTATGTAAAAGGGGACATAATAAATGCCCATCTAGAAAGTACCAAAAATTGAATATACAAGTAAACTGGAACACCTCCTGTGATCACCCGCCATGTATCCTACCTAAAGGGTAGGTACATCTCTCAAACGGTCGTCGCTGCGGTATGCGTCGTCTAAGGTCCACCTCCGATCTACCTCTAGTCCCGATACCTCCGTTCTCAGTCATCTTTGTTCGTCGTTTGCACCAAACACAATAGGGTGCGGGCATAGCCCAGGAAAGGGTGAGTATAATGATACTCAGTTGGGACCCTAAGACCTTTATTGTCTCTCAAAATCCACAAAGGATAAACCAAAAATCATGAAAGTCAACTGAAAACCCTACATAGGTATATTCCCATACATATACCAATGTTATCAAGTATAACCATCTCAATCATGAGGAAACACAGAGTCAAACTCAAAGGCCCAAAGATCAACTGTTCCTCAAAGGAAGGAGTACTGTGATGGTAAGTACCACTCAGGTACGCCACAGAAAATAATACCACCAAGGTATTACCACAAAGGAAAGTATTGCTTAGGTATGGACTTACCTCACACCAGGTATAACATAAGTTCAAAATTACAAATCATTAGTCTTAAAGTTAGATCATCTTAATCTGTCAGGAGGCTCTACTGAAGACCCACACAGGATCTCTCAGTGCTGACTTACATAGGATCAATAGGTGCTGACCCACACAGGATCGCTCAGTGGTGACCCACACATGATCTCTTGGTGTTAACCCACACAGGATCTCTCGGTGCTGACCCACACAGGATCACTAGGTGCCGAGCCACACATGATCCTTGGGTTCTAACCCACACATGATCGCTCGATGCTGACCCACACATGATCGCTCGGTGCTGACCCACACAAGATCGCTAGGTGCTGACCCACATAGGATCACTAGGTGCTGACCCACACAGGATCTCTAGGTGCTGACCCACACTGGATCGCTGGGTGATGACCCACACAGGATTGCTAGTTGCTGACCCACATAGGATCACTTGGTGATAACCCACAAAGGATATCTCCATGTTGACTCACAAAGGATCTCTAGGTGCTGACCCACACATGATCTCTATTCATTCTTCATGTCACAACCAGCTACTGGGTTCCCGCACTATGCAAGCTCGTCTCTGGGAGGGTCCTCTCCCCAATCCACTATTCTATGCTCCAACTGCCACGAAGTCCCACAATGAAGTAACACAAAGGACTGACACAACATAGGGGTCTCAACGCAAGAGACAGTGCATTAATCAGACACCCGGTCTGTAAGTTATTATCCTTTTAGTCTCAAGGGACCAATTGCATTCGTGCTCGATCCAACCTCACCATATCCCAACTTTATCCAATCCTCAAGTGGGGTGTACCAAAAGGACCTTCTCTCTCCAGGGTTTCGAGCACTGCTGAAGGTTTGTCTAACAAACATCTGGTGCTAATGTTATGGCCAGAAGAGCGTAAATGAGTCGAAGTGGGTCTGAGTCCAGTCTAACCCGGACCGACCTGGCCCGCGCTGGGTGGCCGGGCCTGGGCAGCGGCAGGCCGCAGACGGCATGAGGCTGCAGGGAGGGGAAGGCCGTGGGCAGCACGAGGCCATGGGGCGATGGAGGCAGCGGGGTGGCAGAGGGCATGTGGTGGCAGAGGGAATGGGGTGGCAGAAGTTGCGGGCGGTGCGAGGATGCGGGGCGGCATAGACAGCTGGACGACAGAGGCCGCAGGCGGCACGAGGCCGCATGGCGACAGTGGTGGCCGAAGGCATGTGGCCAAGGGGAATCGGGGGCCGCGGGCGGCGGAGGCCGTAGGCAGCGCCGTCGCCTTTATTTCATCCGGCGGTGGTGTCGGCCGCCGGTCTTATGCCCCGCCAAGGTTGGTTTTCATCCTCCTCCATCATGAAGAACAGAATAATTAAACACATGATTTGAAGATAGGACAGGCCTTGTTTGTTGGGTCCGTACTCTCCACGTTAGAGTGGTAGCAAGCGGCTATAATCTCTTCTTTCATTTTTATGATGAATTATCAAGAACATGTATGTGGAAGAAATTCAAAGAACCAGATTACAATTACCAACAATAATTATTCCCAATCCCACAAAAAGAAATCATCTGCGAATCAACTAGTTCATGATATGATCCACATTCTTTGTTTAGAAGGGATGAACATGAGAATTGATGATCACACATAATTAAACCTTTACCTCAGAGATTCATTTATGTTGGTGCGAGAAAGAAATCGAAGATTTTGATGTCTATTGTGCCCGCCACACACTTCCGATCACGGTCTTTTTCATTGGTTCATCGTAGTTGTAGACGTTCCTCGTTGGTAAAGAATTCTTTGTTGGAGGATGAGTTTCTGCACAATTCTCCAAAGCTTCTACCTTTTCCAAAAATTTCCCCAATTCCACCAAAATGGGAGTATCCACGTTATTAATTTAAATTAAGTATATTAATATTGTTTGAACAATTAAAATGATGGCACATTTCATTAATTGTTGGTTGGATCCAATAATTAAATGGCGTGTTGTCATATTTAATTGTATCAATTTAATTGGACCAAATTAAAGGAGGAAAAGTATTATTGGGGAGTTGAGTGGTTTCTCTCCCATAAAAAGGTTTTGGGTGGTCCCCACCATTAATTTCAAATTGGGAGGTATCAAAATCATTTTTTCCCAACATTTAAAACATTCAAGCCAGAGTTTCAAATAAAAATAAAATGTTATTTTATTTGTATTCTTCCATGAAAAAGTGAAAAAATAACTTCTACCCTTGACCTACTGTGGTCAAGGTGAAGGTGTCCTTATGTGAATACTAGCTCTGTGAGTTCCACGGTGCCCTCCGATTTCAATTATGTGCACCAATTCAAAAGTTACAAAAACCCCCTCGTATGTTTGTTGAACGTACTCGAAAAAAATGTTCATAAATTCATTCGAGGCACTCTAGGACTTGGAAGCTCGCACAATCAATTTTCACAAACTCACAAAATTCCCATATAATTGAAAAACATTACATGGAATTTCTAGGTCTTTACATTCTCCCCACCTCAGGGATTTGCATCCCTATAAGCCACAACTCAAACTAAGGGAACATGTGAGGGTATTGAGATTGCATCTGAGCCTCCTGCTCCCATGTGCTCTCCTGGAGGTTCTCGTGCTGCCAGTGAATGCACACTAGAGGTATCGACTGCACATGAAGGACTTGCTCATATCAATCCTCAATCTCCATTGGAACCTCCGAAAATGTTGCGGCTTCGTTGATGTCTAGATCACTATGGTCGATGATGTGAGAAGGGTTGTGCACGTATCTCATCAGCTGGGATACTTGGAAGACATCATGCACGCGGTTCCACTAATGGGGAAGTGATAGGTTGTAATACACCTCACCCACTCTACTAAGGACCTGAAAGGGTCTAATGAAACTCAGAGATAACTTGCCACCTCAGCCAAATCTCCACAAACCTCATCGAGGTGAGACTCATAGAAAGACGTGGTCGCCATCCTTGATCTCCAGAGGCCTCTATCTCTTATTGGCATAAGACTTATGCCTTTTATGTGTAGTCTTCATCAGTTCATGGATGATCTGCAATTTCTCTGTGGTAGACTGTACCATCTCTGGTCCAACGAGTGTTGACACTCCTAGGTCAGTCCAGCACAAAGGTGATCTTCAAGGTCGTCCGTACAACTCCTTAAAAGGTGTCATCCCAATGGTGGAGTGATAGATATTTTTGTATGCCAACTCCACCAAAGGCAAGTGATCTTCACAACTGCGACCGAAGTCGAGGATACAAGAACATAACATGTCCTCGATGGTCTGAATGGTCTACTCAGTCTAACCATCCATATAAGGATGGAAGGTAGTGCTTAAATGAAGCTACGTCCCAAAAGCCTCCTGCAAACCCTTCAATAGCCGGGATGTGAAACGTGTATAACGATCAGAGAAAATTATCAAGGGTACTCCATGTGGTTTCACAATCTTCAGCTATAGAGGTGTCCCAAGCTCTTTACTGAACCCTACTCTCTGATTGTTAGGAAGTGGGCCGACATGGTGAGTCAGTCAATGATCACCCAAATAGAATCATGACCTCTAGATTTATGCGGAAGTCCTGTCACGATGTCCATGGATATCCCATCCCAATTCCACTCTAGGACCACTAAAGGATGAACCAAGATTTCTGGTACCTGATGCTCTTCCTTCACTTGCTGACAAGTGAGGCACCGAGAGATAAACTATGCCACTGTATTTTTCATTCCCAGCCACCAGTGATGTCGTCAGAGATCCTGGTACATCTTCACCACTGAAGGATGTACCGTTAGAGGGGATGTGTGGAACTCCCTCAATATTTCTTCCTAAAGTGACTCTAGTACCACAGTACGCCCCCTGAAGAGAATGACGTGCTCCCCACCATCAGAAAATCAATCAAGTTCCTGTACTATGGATATCTGAGCACATTGAGCCTCGCGGTTAGCATCCCCACACTGCGCCTCCATAACTCGCTGAAGAAGTGGGTGAGTGACTCTATGAGACTGAAGAAAAGATGCTCCATCCTGATCCACAAAGGATATCTGCAAAGTGGCCAGCTTCCCCGTCGCCTCGCCTAGCAGCTGTATACCAGACCTCCTACTGAGTGAATCTGCTACATCATTCCCCTTACTAAGAGTATAGTCTATCTCAAATTCATAGTCATGAAGGAACTCAAGCCCATGTTGTTGTCTCTGGTTCAGGTCTATCTGAGAGAAGATATAGCTGAGACTCTTGTGATCAGAGTATAATGTAAAATGCTCGAACATTGTAGACGCCGGAAAAGTCCGTTGTTCCCAAACGAAGCTCTGGATGCGGAAAGCGAAATGATATTTGGAGTCAGAGGCATGTTCCGGATGGCCCAGAGGACTTGCGCGAAATTTCAGAGGCCCGCGCGCAAAGTTGAGTCGCGGCGCGCAATCCTCCCGGGATGCGCGCAATGCGCTGGGCCGGCGTGCTATTTTGCGCGCCCGTGGCCTGCGCGGCTCCCTTGCTCGCCGGGTCCTGATTCCGCGCCCGCGAAGGGAATTCCGCGCTCGAGACCGGATTCCGCGCCCGGGGTTTCCTATAAATATAAGGCGACCCCTGACGTTTTGAAGGTTGCCAGAATCCGAAGCGTCGCTCGTTCGCGCAATCCAACCCCTTCCGCGCGCAATGCCGATCTTCAGGTAACCTCCTTTCTTTCGCGCAATAGAGCCTTGGGGTTTGCCTTCGCGCGCAATCACCTTGGATCCTTTCTTTTGAATAATCCTTAACCTGAAGGCCTTTGCGCGCAAAAGAAGCCTCTTGCGCGCAATTGCCCCCGGGTGCGCGCAATCCAGCCCGATTGCGCGCACCCCCCTCTTCAAAGTGGCTGTTCGTTGGAGAATGAGCCGTTGCCCCCGCGTGCTACCCGAAGCCCGGTGCGCGCAATCTCAATCATCCGCGCGCAAAGGGCTGGCCCGATTGCGCGCCAGCCCGCCATTTTGCGCGCCGACCTGCTGTTTTGCGCGTAAAGCTCCTCTTTTGCGCGCAATCCGCCAGGGTCGCCCCCCTTGACCCCCTGAGGGTACCCGCCTGCGTGGCACCCGATGATCTTCATCCTGGGTGCCCGCACCGTGCGTTGTCTTTTCGTGCGGCCCTCCAGGCTCGCGCGAAGTGACACGGACCCATCGGCGGCAACCAACGTCCAGCATGACGTTAAACTGCACATACGTCCAGCATGACGTTAAACTGCACATACGTCCAGCATGACGTTAAACTGCACATACGTCCAGCATGACGTTAAACTGCACATACGTCCAGCATGACGTTAAACTGCACATACGTCCAGCATGACGTTAAACTGCAACTGCACATATGTCCAGCATGACGTTAAACTGCACATTCGTCCCGCATGATGCTAAACTGCATCCGTCCAACATGACGTTAAACTGTACTACATCCAAGCTGCACGACGCTAAACTGCCTAGCCCCTATCGTCCGTGTTGCAAGACGTTAAACTGCCAAGCACCTTCGTCCTCAACACACGACGTTAAACTGTACTTCGTCCGGCAAGACGTTAAACCGTCCGCTTCGTCCTCAACACATGACGTTAAACTGTACTTCGTCCGGAAAGACGTTAAACCGTCCACATCACCCGATCCCGTGCCTCGCACGCAGGGTCCCCCCCGGTTTGGATGTGGCCCCCACCCGCTCGTCTCTGCAGGGATGTCGGGATTGCCCCTCTTTAGGGACGATTTAATGGGAGCGGCTTTTCCCTACGGGGGTAGGGTATTACAAACCCCTAGTTTCTTGTGGGGGGCTGCACATGTGTATCTCCATTGCACTCCCCCACTGCCGAAGCCAGTAGAGGGTGTGACTGGGATCGAGGTGTCTCCTACTTTCGGTCCAAGTCCCTTCCAACTGAGCTTTGCCGCATCCGGGCTGCCTCAAGTGCGTAAGTCCTGACAGAATGAACTACGTGGACTTTGATCCCTGTCTTCTAAACAGGGTACGTAGGAAGCCTCCCTGAGGTTCAAGCCCACCACCTGGTCGTCCCGGTCGTATTCACGTCGGTTCGTCCATCAGTGGACCCCTCCAGGGTTCACGCTTGCGTCGATTCACCTATGAATCCGCCCCTGTGGGAGACTGCCCGTGTGTATCTCCACTGTGCCTCCCCACAGCCCCTTTTTCCATTTCTCCTTTTATCGTCCAGCATGACGTGAAACTGTGATCCACCCGGCCGTTCCATCTCCCCCTGTGTGAGGTGGTTCGGTTCAATCCTCCGCCCGGCGGCCTCGACCCCTTCGTGAGTCGGCTTGCCGACGTCCAGCATGACGTTAAACTGTATACCCGAACTACGTCGACTTTGATCCGTGCTAACGCGCGGTACGTAGGAAGCCCCTACGGGGTCCAAGCTCTTCACTCCATCATCCATCCTGATCCTTACCCGGGCCGCCACATCCCGGTGGGGTCATGCCACTTCACTCCACTCCATATCACTTGGGAAGCCACCTATGTGTTGGCCCCAGCATCGGAGGTTCCCCGCAAGGGGTTCTGTCATCTGATCCACTCTTCGTGTTGATCGGTCCGATGCCGTCCCCGCTGGACGTTAAATTCACGGCATACCCCGTGTTAAACATGGGAAGCTGAGGAAAACCTCAGGGGACACAATTCCCCGCACCCAGTGCGGGATGCCTCAGGCCATCATGCCTTCGAGAAGCCCTATTAGGGACGGAAGACAGACGTGCAGAGCCGCAGTGTTACGACACGCCCCCAGCACCCAGAGCCACCCGACCTCCTCACCGCAGGTTGCTGCCCCGACCAGACTCCTTGGAGCGTCCGGGCGGAAGCAGCGTAATTAACCGGTGTCCATGAAGATATGGCGCCGGGAATGAGATTCACGAGCATGTCTTAAATCTATGAGGGAGACCCGGATTAGGCGACGAGTTCCGAGGAGACGTCCAAGGAAGGAGGAGCCGACATCCCATCATCCCGGTTTCGATCAAGGAGCAGACGCCCCTGAATAAGGGACGGATGCCGCCCGCCTTTGGAAAGCGGGACTGCGGGACCGCAAGCCGCGCGCCCATCCCCTCGGGTTGACGGGTGCACGCGCGAACGCGTCCTGGCGGAACAGCGTAACCCGATGCACATCCGCACCGAAACAGAAAAATGGTGAACCCGACGTGAATCTCTTCTCCTCGATACGAAGACCGATGGCTTTCAGAGGTGTTGGAAGACCGGCATGTTGCCCGGCCAAGCATTCAGTCTTACCCGCCAGGGGCTGGGGAAGGGACATCGGGCACTCCGTCTGGCAACGTCGAGGGCCTGGGTTCCCCCCACGGAAGGCGTCGTGGCGCTAATGGTTGGTTGTCGATTCCTTTTTCCTGTCAGTGTTAATGGGTCCTTCTCCCTGCTTTCAGAAATCAGGTCGCCCGATCCAGTGCCCGATCGCCACCCGCCCACTGGCGCATGGGTAGGGGAAACACCGACGCGGCTACTCCGCGCGGTCCCGCCCGTTCCACAGCCGTCCCAGCAGCCGCAATTGCGGGACGACCACGCCCTCTCTCCCCCTCGGAGGTCATCCAGAGAAGGGTGATCAACACCCTGGTGCGGAGATATGAGCAAGAGGGAGTCATCCCCACTAGGGACATGGCTCGCCTAGACCTTGAGGAGGCTGCACCTCGCCACCACCGCCGCTCCCAAGGGCCGCGCAGGGAGGCACCGCTGCCTACCTCAACGTCCAACCGCTTCGGGAGCTTATCCCCGGAGCGCTCTGACAGTTCCCTTCCCTATGCGGATGAGGTGGAAGATGCCCGGGATCACCCTATCCGGGATTCGCTCCAGGGATCTACGGTAAGGACTCCCGCCAGGCCACGGCGACACCGCCGCCAGGCCTCTCAAGTCGAAGAGCGGGCTCTCCACCTGCCCGCGCCGCTCATCCCGACTCGTCTGTCCCGACGCCAACGTCGGGCACGAGCGGAAGAGGATGCCCACCTTGGGGCCCTAGCAACAGCGGCCGTATTGGCCCAAGACACTGTTGGCTCCAGTCGCCAGGCCCCTGCGCATCCAGAGCAGGGGAACTTCTATGCCCGACCTGGATCGAGGCCTCGACCGCCCCAAAGGCAGGTTGGGTCGACTCTCCCGGTTGCTGGTGCAGGCAGTAGCCACCGCGGACCACCTCGTGGTAGCGCTATTCACCAGCGGGATCTACTCCGTGTGGCCGATCCAGGAGGCATGGGTCATCCCACCTTCCGATCCCGGCCCGGAGGCCTGCCCGGAATCATCTCTCCCCGCGTCCCCTTTGATATCTGTCCCGGTGCCCCTCGCACCTTGGTTTCCAGTCCTCTTGGCCCCAGCACCAGTGCGGCCGGAGGACGCCAGGACAGAGATCAGCCCTGCCCCGAAGAACCACCTAGGGGCAGGAAGGCAAGGCGTCGACGCCGAGGGAAGAATGTTACGGAATTCCGGACAGAGATCCGACCAGTTCGTTTCTCTGATTCAGAGGCGGAGTACGATTCGGCGACAGAGCCCTTTCCCCAATCCCGCCAGTCAAGGGCAGGGGTAGGAATGCGGCACGTCAGCCTCGTGCTCCCAGAGAGCGAGATCGATGTGATCCCCGCTTCTCTACGAAGGTATATCCGGAGTAACGAGGGCCTGGTAGACCCCCAAGGATCAAGCTTGCGGTTGGTACCGGCCCCTCCGGAAGTGCCTTCCGTCTCGGTCGGAGAAGCCGGAGACTTTTTCTGGGGACCGACGGTCGAACCACGATCTGGAGCACCCTCGGCGAGCACCGATGCTACGGCAGGATGTTCGCTCGCCGGCCCGTCCTATCGTGATGTGGTAGCCAGGGCACTGCCACCCTCAGAGGGCGGCCCGGGATATGGAGGCCAATCGGCCTGTTCGCCGTATTCACCGCCGGCCAGCCCGTCAGCGCGGCGGCCCGCCTCGGCACCACTGCCGGTTCCCCGTCCGTTCCCAGCCATTGAAGAGGACCAAGGAGATCTGGGTCCCGAGTTTGAGTCATGGAGCTTCTGGACCGTCCTTGTAGAGGGCCACTTCCCTGAGAAGTTTTGGCCAGTCGCAGGACCGGGCTTTGATGCACCCGAATCGCTCACCCCGGATGAGTTCGAATGCTTCCGCCGAACTCTCCGGGAGATTCGCTCCTGTCTTCACCGCCTACAAATGTCATACCCTGGGAGTCAAGCGCACCTGGAGGATATTGGTGAGCAGTGCCGTCAAATTGACCTGGCCATGCTCCCCGCGGTTCGGCACCCCGGGTCATTTGGGCACCACGAGGCCCTGCAACAACGATGCGTTGAGTGTTTTCAGGTACTCCGCAAAGTTATCGAGGAAGCCACTCCCCACGTGTATATCCGTGGATGGGGGCAGTACGCTACCCTACGCTTCAGTGTGATTCGCCGACAGCCCGATTCGCTGGGTGACCCTGAGGGTATATCCCCAGGGACAGAAACGGTCAATATGGCTGACCTGTCGGGAGAGGGGAACGACTTGGAACTTCTCGACGGGGGCTTCCCCCCCGAAGACAAGCCGTCGTCAGAGCCATCGGTGAGAGTTACTCGTCATCAGAGGAACCTCCTGGGGCTCCCCGCACCCACTGAAGCACTGACGTTGAGCCGAAACGTCAGCAAAGGAAAAGAGAACAGCGAGGGTATAAAGCCCGCCGACCCATCTGCCTCCTTGCAGAGGGCAGAGGAGGATCCCGAGAAGGCTACGCTACGTCAGCAGCTCGCCGAATAGAAGAAGCTGGTTGACCAGCTCCTCGCCGAGCGCGCTGCAGAACGGCGGCCTGACTACGGTGATCCTAGGCCAGGACAGCAGGGACCGGAACAACCGCTCCTCGATGAGACTCTCCCGGGCAACCGTGATTACGCCGTGTTCGCCGATAGGAGAGAGGCCATTGCCTATGGCAAGAGGGCGCGGTATGTTTCGCCACACCCTCCCGAGTGGCGTGACTACCTGAGAGACCCCGCTCGGATTCCTCCCGCTGCCCCAAGGGCCGCTCCGCCCGCCATCCCACGAGCTGCCGAGTTCGACGACCCGGTCGACGACCCGATTGAAGGGCCATGCAATGCGCTCGTGGTTAGAGATCCTCGCCAGGACTGGAACCCATGTCCGGACGATCCGATGGCGGCACTCATTGCCCGCTTGGAGGCCTTGGAGACTCGGCAGGTGGCGATCCCACCAGACGGCAAGCCCTACCCAGCATGGGTGGATGACATGCCGGCGCCTCCGGGATTCGGGAATCCCACTTTCGCTCCCTTCAACGGGACTGGAGATCCGCCACAACATTTATCCCACTTCAACTCGAGGTGCGGGCCTATGTTGGGGACTCCGGCGCAGCAAGAGGCCGCTAAGCTTCGCTGCTTTGTTCAGACACTGGAAGGGCCAGCATTTGTCTGGTACAGCCAGCTCCCCGTCGGGTCGGTAACCAGCTGGGAGGACCTCCGTAGACAGTTACTCTACCAGTTTAGTTCCACGACCCGGAAGACAAGTATCGCAGACCTCTTCAAGTGCAAGCAGAGGCCTGATGAGCGAGTCGCGGACTTCGTCGCCCGATGGAAGGGTCTCACGTATTCCCTTGACATGCCATTGACTCAGGAGCAGTTGCTGAAAATGTGCGTCGGGAACGTCAAGACCGAGCTGGTCCCTTCCCTGATCACTCAAAATTACCCCGGAGGGTTCAGGGACTTCTCAGACAAAGCTCAACGTCTTGAGGAATCCCTGCAACAGGCCAGCCAGGCACACCCGCTGCCTCCTATGATTCCTGCAAGGAGAGTCAGCAGGGCTGAGCCCGCTGCTGTTGCCCAGATAGAGGCCCCCAGGCCGTTGGAGCTGCTGCCGGCGAGGCCAGCTCCACAGCCTCACAGGAACCCGCCTCCACGGGCTCAGTTCCCGGCCCAGCAGCGGCAGCCTCAGAACCGGCCGGCCCCTCCGCGTAATGTACCGCCGCAACCCAGGCGAGATAATCAGGGTCCACCTCCTCGGCCGGCCCCTCCAGCCCCTCGTCAAGACCACGCTCCCAGGGGCCCGCGACACCTGACTTACTCATTCCACGAGGATCAGGTCCCCGGTTATTTCCGGAGCGCCCTGGAGCAGAGGATTGTGCGACTGCCTGAGTGTTGGAGGCCAGAGGAGGCACATCTTACGAATAACCCCCGCTACTGCCCCTACCATCGGGCCCTGGGGCACACCATCCAGCGGTGCTATGTGTTTAAGGATTGGCTCCAAGACCAGATTAACAACAATGTAATCAGGTTGGGCCGAGCTCCAGCACAAGTGGCGGGCGTGTTCGTGGGATCAGATGACGATAGTGGCAACGAGGACGAATGGCAGCTGGTCTCCAACCGCGGATCCCAGAAGTATAATAACTGGATGGCCCGCAAGATGACCATTCGCGCCCATGGAATCATCCACGCGCGCTTGAATCAGCCTGAGCCCCCAGAATCTGCGGGTGCTGCTTCGGAATCGTCGTCCCAGCCTGCCTCTTCCAAGAGGAGCAAACGGCGGCAGCGCAAGAAGGAAGAGCGCGCCCCGCCGGTTCCGCCACTATCCCGCACTCTCGGCGATTTCATGCCCCCGGAAATGGGGGTCCCTCCTCGGATCCGCCCAGTGATGGATGATTCGTCCGATGACGGTGTTGGGTACGCTTCGGTTAACACCGTCGAGCTGGTAAATCCCTTTTCGGTTCCCGACGTTAAAGAACACCAGGTGGACCTACCTAGTGTCCCCGGTCGTCGCCACCGTCGGAAGAACCACAGCAGCAGGAGTCGCCGGGGCACAGCCGTTGGTACCTCCAGCTAGGCCGTTCACGCCACTGAGACTAGGCAGCAGGCTCAAAATCGAGCACAACGTGCACCGCCCCCCCATTCAGGGATGACGGATTCGCCTCCGCCGCTGTTTGTGGTGTGGGACCAGGCAGAACCGCCTCAGCCGCGTCATGACCAGCTCTGCCCTGCCATGGGTCCATCACGGCCTCCTGACCCCAGTACGGTGACCATTTCCCGGACTACAACCAGTGAACAGCGAGATGCGCCAAGTACCAGTCGGCCGCCGATCCAACCGGCAAGGCCCGTCATGCCGCCAACCGCAGAGCAACCTCCTGCAACCAGGGGCTCGCGCTTGGCCAAAAAGTATGATGTCTTGAAGCACTTGGCCGACATCCCAGCAAGGCTCTCCATCCTTGAGGCTCTGCGCATGTCATCTGAGATGCGCGAGGCACTCGCTGAAGCCCTGAAAAGCCCCCTCCAGTTTGAGACAGAGGTTGCGGCTGCAGAGGCCTGTCACGCCGAAACGATCGAGGACGCCGAATGTCAGGCAGTTATCTCGTTCTCTGGTAAGGATGAAGACCCTCCTATACAGGGACATATTCGTCCGCTGTATGTCACTGGCCAGTTCAATGGCCTTGAAGTCCGGCGCTGTCTTGTCGACACGGGGTCCGGGATCAACCTGATTCCAACTCGGACGCTCCGGAGATTGGGGTTGTCTGAGGATGACTTGATTCCCTCCGACCTCAGGATCCAGGGGTACGACCGCACCGAGCAAACCCCGGTCGGCAAGATACGTTTGAAGACCCAATTCGGTGACTTAATTGCCAACACCGAATTTATGGTAGTCTCTCAGGACACTGCGTACAACGCATTGATGGGCAGGCCATGGCTCCACCTTCACGCGGCGGTTCCCTCGTCATACCACCAATGCCTCAAATACTCCCTTAATGGTCGAGTAGGCGTGCTTCAAGGAGATGCCTCTCCTTTTGCCTCATGTGAAGCCCGTTATCTGGACGCAGACTCTTACAAGAGCAAGGATAAGCAGATCCTGGCAGGTGAGGTTGAGCCTGTCGCTGTTGCAAGTGATCCCTGGGCAAGTCTGGATGACGCTTACGTCCTCCCGATTCACCGATTGGACGTCGCCATGGTCTCGACGGCCCGCGAGTCTCCTGATGAGATGACCGCGACCGCCCGCGCCAGCACCAGTGGCCTAACAGGATCTGGTAGCCCCAATGCAGTTTCCAACGCAGTCTCTCCCGTGGACGATCCCTCCCCGAGTGGAGAGGATATGGAAGACGCACCCCCAGTCTTTGAGGAGGGCGTCCCCGCCACGGTCGATGAGTTAATACAGGTGAACCTTGGAACCGAGGCCGATCCAAGACCCACATTGGTCAGTGCCACCATGCCCTCTGAGGAGCGGCAGCAGTACGTGGACTTTCTCAGGAAGCACAGTGATGTGTTCGCTTGGGGCTATGACGAGATGTCGGGGCTAGATCCTCAGGTAGCCGTCCACCGCCTTGGTCTCCCGGCGAACCATCGCGGGTTCAAGCAGCCTCCCAGGAAGATGCACCCGTCCCACGGTGCCATGGTTGAGGCCGAAGTTGACAAGCTTATCAAAGCCAACTTCGTGAGGGAAGTTCAGTACCCCAAATGGCTGGCCAACATTGTGCCGGTCAGGAAGAAGAACGGGCAGATCAGAGTCTGCATCGACTTCCGCGATCTCAACCGCCACTGTCCGAAGGATGATTTTCCCCTTCCAGTGACAGAGCTGTTGATTGACGCCACGACAGGGTTCCAAGCCCTCTCCTTCATGGATGGATACTCCGGATATAACCAAATTCGGATGGCCCCTGAGGATGAGGAGTTCACTGCCTTCAGGGCCCCCCAAGGTACCTTTTGCTACCGGGTCATGCCCTTCGGCCTGAAGAATGCAGGTGCCACCTATCAACGGGCGATGCACCGCATATTCAAGCCAATCCTCGGCACACTGGTGGAATGCTACATCGACGACTTGGTTGTCAAATCGCGCCAGCGTCAGGACCATCTCAAAGATCTTGAGAAAGTGTTCGGCTTCCTCCGGTCTCGCTGCCTGAAGATGAACCCGTTGAAGTGTGCCTTTGGGGTCACCTCCGGAAAGTTACTTGGATTTGTGGTAAGATACCGGGGTATTGAGATCGACCCAGAGAAAATCAGGGCGATTAGCCAGATGCCTCCCCCAGGTACCATCCGGGAACTGCAAGGGTTCCAAGGCCACTTAGCCTATATACGCCGATTCATCGCGAATCTGGCCGGCAAGTGTAAGCCCTTTTCTCGGATCATGAAGAAAGGTGCCACCTATGTATGGGATAAAGAGTGTCAGACCGCTTTTGAGGAGATCAAGCAGTACCTGCTTCAACCTCCGGTTCTGATGCCGCCTGTATCCGGGAAGCCGCTGGTCCTCTATGTGACCGCCCTGGAACGGTCCCTGGGTGCCCTTCTCGCCCAGAAGAACAACGAGGGAACGGAGAATAGCCTCTATTACCTCAGTCACATGCTCCTCGATGTGGAAGTTAGGTATTCCCCCATCGAGAAGAGCTTCCTGGCGCTCATATTTGCCGTACAGAAATTGCGGCACTACTTGCAGCACCATGAGGTACAGTTGGTTTCTCGGGTAGACCCGTTGAAATATATCCTGAGCCGGCCTATGTTGACTGGCTGTCTAGCACGGTGGGCTGTGATTCTCCAGCAGTTCGACATCAGGTATGTGTCTCAGAAGGCCATCAAAGGGCAAGCATTGGCAGACTTTCTGGCAGCTCACCCGACCTCCGCGGATCAGCCGCTGGATCTAGGCTTTCCTGATGAGACCATTCTCTCGGTTGATCGAGCCGATCCATGCTGGCAGATGCACTTTGACGGTGCCTCCCGGAGCCCCACCGGTAGAAGACTCGATAATCCTAAGCTCAACAGAGTGGGCTTGGGCATCGTCTTCATTACCCCGGAGCGAGCCGTGCTGCCATACTCTTTCCTGTTGTCAGAGGGCTGTACCAACAATGAGGCGGAATACCATGCCCTCATCACCGGCCTCGAGTTAGCTCTCGAGATCGACGTGCCCCATCTGTGCGTGAAAGGGGACTCCGAGCTAGTTGTTAAGCAGATCAATGGCGACTATGTTGTCAGGAAGCCGGAACTTGTGCCATTGTTGGAGTGCACCCTTCTTCTGATGGCTCGATTCCCTTCTCGGCCAGAAATTGTCCATATTCCCCGGTCGCAGAACGGTCGAGCAGATGCTTTGGCCAGCCTTGCTGCGTCACTTGCAGAGCCTGAACAGGACAACCTGATCGTCCGCGTGACGCGCCGCAGGCTCATCGCTCCCGTTATCCCGGAAGAAGATCGCGGCCCGTTGGTAAGTAATCTCACCGCGGTTGCCCCTATGCCCGGAGACCCGAGTACCCCAGATATGACAGTCGGATCAGCCCCTGATTGGAGGACGCCTTTGGTTGAGTACCTCCAACATGACATTCTTCCATCAGATCGGGCCGAGCGCGAGCGAGTTCGACGCCGCGCATCGCAGTTTGTCCTCCAGAGCAGTCCCGGCCTGGAGCAGGTCCTCTACAAATGCGGATTCGATGGTGTTCTCCTCCGTTGC
The DNA here is from genome assembly GCA_963277665.1 of Viscum album. Taxonomy (NCBI): domain Eukaryota; kingdom Viridiplantae; phylum Streptophyta; class Magnoliopsida; order Santalales; family Viscaceae; genus Viscum; species Viscum album. Next base: position 294,199,900 of record OY728132.1, on the reverse strand, counting down.
CTTCAGCGAGTTGAGATCCCACGAGTCATGCAAGAGGTTCATGCCGGTTCATGCGGCGCCCACCAGACTGGACCGAAGCTGTCCCACCAGATTCGGAGGTTGGGATACTTCTGGCCCTCCATGATCCATGACTGCATCGAGTATGCCAGGAGGTGCCATGCGTGCCAGGTTCATGCGAACTTTGTGCATCGGCCGCCGGAGCCTCTTCATACCACTAAGTATTCCTGGCCCTTTGCAGTCTGGGGTCTGGACATTGTGGGACCTTACCCACCGGCGACAGCTCGCCAGTGTCGGTTCATTCTGACCGCCACGGACTTCTTCTCCAAATGGGCAGAGGCGATTCCGCTTAGAGAGGTCAAATCTTGTTCGATCGCTGACTTCGTGCCCTCCAACATCATCTATCAATTTGGAGTGCCTCACGCTATCCTCACGGATAACGGAACCAATTTCCGAGCAGCCGAGTTGAAGAAGTTGTACGCCAAGTATAACATTCGCTCGAACCATACATCTCGCTATCATGCGCAGGCGAATGGACAGATCGAGGCGTTTAACAAAACCCTCTCTAACATTCTGCAAAAGATGGTTGGTCAGAACAAGAAGAGTTGGCCGGACAAGCTCCCCAACGCCCTCTGGGCTTATCGGACAACGACTCGCAATTCCACCCAGATGACCCCTTATTCCCTGGTGTATGGAGCTGAGGCCGTCCTGCCCATCGAGATCCAGTTACCGTCCTTGCACACTGCGGTCTACGACCAGCAAGCACCGGACAGAGTTGCTGAAGCCCGTCTAGTCGAGTTGGAAGCACTGGATGAGAATAGACTTCGCGCTTTGCACAACTTGGAGAGGCATCAAAGCAGAATGGCTCGAGCTTTCAATAAGAAGGTTCGCCTCCGCTCCTTCCTGCAGGGTGATCTAGTGCTAGCCCTAAGAGCACCGATGATCCCCGGCCGGAAGCCGCCCAAGTTGGAGCCCAAGTGGGAGGGACCTTTTGTTGTCCACAAGGTCTATCCCAATGGCGCGTACTCCCTAGAGACTATGGATGGTGAGCGTGTCACTCCTCCCACCAACGCTAGGTTCCTCAAGCAGTACTTTGTCTGAGTGTACCAACGTCCAGCATGACGTTAAACTGCACATTTGTCCAGCATGACGTTAAACTGCACATTCGTCCCGCAGGACGCTAAACTGCATACGTCCTGCACGACGTTAAACTGCATACGTCCAAGCTGCACGACGTTAAACTGCCTAGAATATCGTCCGTGCTGCAAGACGTTAAACTGCCAAGTGTTTCGTCCTGCATGACGCTAAACTGCACTAGGTCCAAGCTGCACGACGTTAAACTGCCCAGCGTATCGTCCTGCATGACGTTAAACTGCCCCTCAAGAACTACGTGCGGCTTGATTCCCATCCTTATGGGATACGTAGGACCGTCTGGACATTCATGTTTCAGGACCAGCCCCATCCTTTGGGAATTTCCATCCCATATCGGGCCCTTGGCCCAGTTGCCTCCGGGTGTGCAGCGTATGGTGTGAACGCGGGGCTATGCCCTCATTCACGTCGGTTTGCTCGCCACGCTGTACGCCCCCCACGTTTGGGGATGCCTTCTGCTCCCCTTCTTTTCTCATCCTGCATGACGTTAAACTGCACTTCAAGAACTCCGTACGGCTTGATTCCCATCCTTATGGGATACGTAGGACCGCCTGGACATTCATGTTTCAGGCCCAGCCCCATTTCCCGGGAATCTCTATCCCGCGTCGGGCCTCTGGCCCAAGTTCCCCTCCTTTTTGTGCGAGGCGTATCGCGTGAGAGGGGGATTATTTCCTCATTCGCGTTGGTCTACTGGCCGCACCGTATGCCTCCCCCCGTGTGTGGGACCACCTCACACCTCTCATCGTCCTGCATGATGTTAAACTGCCTCTCAAGAACTACGTATGGCTTGATTCCCATCTTTATGGGATACGTAGGACCGCCTGGACGCTTGTGTTTCAGGTCCAGCCCCGTCTCTTGGTTGATCACGGGGATCTGCCCTCTTTTGGTTGCTCTCAGGGTGAGTCCTCCGACCCTTTTCGGTGATCTGTTAACATGTTTTGGGTACTTTGGTCTATGACTCGTAGTGTCAGATTCAATCCCGACAGGTCCTGTGTTGCTTGTCAGGCCTCGCGCTTCCTCTTGTTCGAGCCTTCACTCAATGGGATCCTCGTTAGCGGTTTGGGTACGATGCCTCAGTGCTCTCCTACCACTCCGGGTCGATTTACCGGCGGGTCTTGGGCCGCAAATCGATATGAATCCTGCGATTGAGCGGTTGATGCTCGTTTGCTTGCCCCGTCTTAGGTTGACGCGATCGGATGTTGTGTTGCGAATATGGTCAGCAACGTCCTTGATCGCCATGTCGGCTCTTTCAGGCTCTGAACATTGGTTGCGCAGTCCTCATCACACTCCGCCTTTGTGCGTTGTAGTGGAATCTTGACACTCTCTTCATACTGACCTTCAGTACACCTCTACACGTTAGGCAGACCAACCAGGGTAATGATGTCGTTCGAGGCTCCCATGATCTGAGCACCAAGGATATATGCGGATGTCCTCCCTAAGGGCCATGCGTAGCTGGACCCTCGTCCCCATAAGGAGGAAGGAGTCGCCCGAACAATCGCGTTCTGGGCCCAGTATATCTGGAGGCTAGCATCTCTGCCCCTCGGGTGATGGACATACGCAGGCCCCGATCCCAAGACTCTTCTCTTGGAATCGTGTGTGACTGCAGGGCTGGGTATGCTCCCACCCCCGCCGTGTCCACCGTACCGCAACAAGCGGATTCCTCCATGGTCCGAACCACACGACCTTAAACTGTGTTGTCTGGTCCGAACCACACGACCTTAAACTGTGTTGTCTGGTCCTACCACACGACCGCAAACTGTGATCGTCTTGGCCGCCCGACGAGAAACGGCACTGCATCGTGATGTCCTCCTCAGGGGACACTCATGTTGGGCGCTGGTTAATAACCACGTCATTCATCAATGCCTTCCGTGGCGTGATTATTGTGGCGACGCCGGAGATTTCTCAATCACAGGCATGTCGCCGCACAAAGAAAAACCATTCATCTTTAAGGACAAACAAGAAATATCAAATGCCGCTCCTTCTGTGTGTGAGGGTCAGACCCGCACTCTTCCCCGCGCTGGTGCCCGATTGTGTTGCGCCGCGCTTCAAGAACTACGTGTGGCTTGATTCCCATCCTTATGGGATACGTAGGAACACCCGGATGTTTGAAACTTCGGGTCCAGCCCCCCACCTCTTAGAGATTACCCCTTCTCTAGGGAATCCGCCGCCTTCAGGTCACCCTCAAGTCGTGTTCCCCGACCCCTTGCAGTGGTCCACCGGTGTCAAGAGTACTCTGGTTTATTGCCAGGAGGGTCAGGATCCGCTTGGTCAGGTTTCCTCCACTTTTCAGGCTTCGTGCTCCCTTTCATTCGGACCCATTTTCTATGCCCTGGGTGGAGCCCCCATGAACGGTTCGGACACAATGCCTCAGTGCTCTCCCACCGACTCGGGCCGGTACCCCCAATGGCCTCGGGCAGCAAATCGATATGAATCCCGCGATTGAGCGGTTGATGCTCGTTTGCTGCCTCATTCCACCAACGGTTAGTGCGATATTGATGCTGCTTTTCCGCCACGGTCGGCAGTACACCCATATCGTTACTCCGGTGCCCCCAGTCCTTGAGTGAATGGACGCATGATTCACATTTTCCACCTCCCATTCTGACCAGGCGAAACCTCGGCACTCTTGACACTATCCCTCAGTGCATCTTTGCATATCCAGGGGATAGGACCACGATGTGGCGTACTTTGAGGTCCCTATGGTCCGAGCTCTAAGACCTTAAACTAAGATCTCTCCTTATGGTCCGAGCTCTAAGACCTTAAACTAAGATCTCTCCTTATGGTCCGAGCTCTAAGACCTTAAACTAAGATCTCTCCTTATGGTCCGAGCTCTACGACCCTAAACTAAGATCTCCCCTAAACGGGATTCTACGTCCTGCATGACGTTAAACTGCACTCTCAGAACTACGTATGGCTTGATCTCCAGCCTGATGGAGTACGTAGGAACGCCCGGGCATCTCAACTCGGGTCCAGCCTCAGGGATCGTTAAGTCCCGCCCCTCCTCGTCGCCGGCCGTCTGGCCTGGCTTCTGGTAGAGTGGTGCAGTTGTGATATTCTCCCCGATTCAGCTCGGGATGCCCCACTGCAATGGTGGGAAGCGATGGTTTCCTCGTCAAAGAGGTGCTGTCTGAGAATTGGGGTGACTCACGACCAGATTAGTGCATCCGCCTAATACGCTTTCCCCATGGTGGCGCAATTTTGAGAGCGTTGGATTCTGTCCGAACAAATCGTCACTTCGCCCCACGCTTCGCATGCCCTGTTGATCTGGATTTCCACCCTTGTGTCTAAAGGAACCCCCAAAGCGGTATTCATGATGACATGTGGTCCGCCTCCTGCAATATGAATGATGACCTTCGGTCCGTCTATTGCAGTTGTTATGGTCGATCCACTGTCCGCCTACCGTCTTGGGCATTTCCTGGAAGGCCGACCGTTGTGGATGTCTGGATTCGGGACACGCGATTCACCCTTTCTCATTTCCCTATGTTCGGATAAAATCTCAACGCCCCTAGCATTGTCCCGCTCGTGTGTTGGAACAAGTTGGGGGGATGATACACTGATTAGGCTTGAGGTCTCCTTTCCTAGGAATGACCTCCCTCTTTTCTACAGCAATCCAGGCCCAACTATGGATGCCTGATGCTTGGTTAACGCTCCCGCAAGATAGTGAATTGTGGTTGAGCATGTTAAGCCAAAAGATGCAGATAAATATATTGGTTCATACAAATGGATCAAGGTAGCAGAAGCAAAATGTTCTGGGAGTGGAAAAACAAAGCCCCTAGGGATTAGCGTGCTGAATGAGTCTCTCTAACGCCGCTACCCTTTGGCTGGCGGCCTCCAGGGCTGCTTCTCGCTCTCTGCATGCCCTCTCCTCGTCGGCGGTCGCAGCACGCAGTTCGTCGATTCTGGCCTGTGCACGCTTCCGCTCGACCTGAATTGTGACCATCTGTTGGCCCGCCTCCGTCAGCTGTACCTGGGCGTCAACCAGCTGGGCTGCTAGTTGCTCCACAAGCTCGTTACACGTTGCGACGAAGGCCTCCTTCTCTGCCGCCTTCCCTTCGAGGCGCCGGACTTCCTGCTCCGCCGCGAGGAGCGCCCGCGTGCTCTCCGACATGTCCCGACTTTGTGTGACGTCGGCACGCCGGCAGCTCTCGCGCATCTTTTCGGCCATGAAATCACGGACCGTCAGATGGAGGCGTTGAGCATCAGCTCCCCCGGCACACAGGAAGCGCAGCCAGGTTTGAAGTGATCCCATGCGCCCCAGCCACTCCGATGGGTCTCGCTTGAGGAAGCGCTGGATGCACTTCCACCCCCTGCGGCGCGTTATCCGGCTCTCCTCGACCGCCTCCGCGTCTGAGTCGTCCATCTCCTCGGGGTCGGCAGGCCGGTAGGCAGGGAAGGCAGCCAGCAGGTCTGCTGCAGGGTCCGCCCCTGGGAGGTCCTCATGAGGGATGGGTTCCCCAACATCCGGGCGAACTTCTTCTCTCTCCCCAGCGGCGCTGACACCCTCGTCAGCCCCCGACCTCTCTCCGACGTCAGCACCGCCGGCGTCCGCAGCCCCCTGATCAGCAGTTGGTGGGGCCGGCTCGGTTTGGGAAGTCTGTTCCGGAGCAGGCGGCATGTCCACCACTGGTCCACTCGTAGATGGCCCGAGTTCGGCAACCCGACGAGCCTCCAATGTTGAGATCACTGCGCGGGGCATGCCATGGTTAGTCACGGATCGTCAATGGCAAGCACCAGCAGTAAAGCAAGGAGACTTACGGGAGGTCAGAGCGTCATCTTCCGCTATCCCGGCCGCCGCAGGAACAGTTGCAGCAGGGGGCCCTTCCGCGCTTGTCAATTCGATAATGGGTGCCTGGCCCCCGCCTTGTCCTGCTGGCGCCCCTCCTACTCCCGCTGAGGACGCCTGACCAACATCCGTGCGCTCCTGAGAAAGATGGAGAAATGGGTTAGAAGCTGCATAAGATAATGGATGAAGCAGATTGAGTAGGGATAGAAGCGGACCTCGAGGAGCTCAGTGACATCAACATTGTCAGAGCCGGCCACCTCGCCGCTCTCCCGCGGACTCCCCTGATGGGATCTTCCCTCGGAGCCTTCATCCTCCCCCATTTCCTCCTCTTCCTCGGAGTTGTTGCTACTGTCGTCTTCTTCCGGCGGCATCTGTTCTGGAGCGGGCTCTAGACCGAGCATCACCTTCACCAGAAGGGATGGCTCCGCACGCTGACCACGTTGGCGCACGTAATCGTCCATGGCCGTCAGATATGCATACTGCCGGTTGAAGTCCACCCTGTCGGCAATATGGAGGCGCCCGACCTCTGGCAGATGGATTCCTTCTCTGAGAATCTTTCGCCAGATGGCGTCGGTCCCCAGTGACTGCCGCAGGGTCATCCAGGCCGACCACAGGGCCGGGAAGACTACATCGTGGGAGGGTTCGAGCAGACGTCTCACCTGCTTCCTGGGCCGCTCTTCGACCACTGCGCGTGCACCCTCTCTGGGCGCCGAGGTTGTAGCGGCAGCCTGCGATGTGCCCGCCGCCGAAGTCCCTGCTCGCGCCGGCTCCGCTGCTTGGCGCGCCTCCGTTCTCCCCCGTGTGGCGGCGCCTCGCCTCCTTCCTTGACGCCCGGTCTCCGCACGGGTAACCTCGAGCCGCCGAACTGGCTTCCGTAGAAGCCCCTCGGGGTACGCGATGGCCCTGTGTTCGGCGTACTCGGTCGCCAAGCCTGCGTCAACCCCGGTAGGAGGGAGAGTGATGATGTCGCCAGAGCCGAAAGCGGCAAACATCAGCCACATCTGGCGAAGGACGCAAGGGTTCGTCTCCTCCCGGATGGCAGTGAATACCCTCTTCGGCATCCACTGAAGGCACCCGAACTGCCTGGCGAACCGGGTTGGCACGTAAGGCTCGCAGATCACCTTCCCGTCGATCCGAGCCACGAGCACCCCGCCCCGCATGTTCAGGAAGTATTCGTGCTGCTCCAGCGGACCCTGCCCATTTTCGATCATCTGGCCGACGGGAGTGGGGAACGGACTGAAGTTGAAATTGGCATGATTGCCAATCCGAATCCTCACGCCCTCCTCACTTAGGGTCATCAGAGCGACCCCCGCGATGTTCAGCAGGGAGGGTCGCAGGCCGTTGCCCGGAGGAATGATGGCGTTCGGAAACGTGTACCCACCGAGGTGAGCAGCCACCCAGCCGTGGAAGAACTGAAAGGGCCCACAGATCCTTCGTGGCGACCCCCCTCGTGAGATGCGTCCCAGGATGGCATACAGCCTCGCCAGCACTGGGACCCCGAGGTTGTATCTTTTGTTGGCAGCCATAGCGCCCACCACCGCCAGTGTCGCCGGGCGAACGCCCATTCTCGCGTCCCGCACTGGCAGGAGCCACCCACTCAGAAAGGCGGCCAGGAACGCCGCGTACCGGACATTTGGGTCCTGGGCCTCGATGACGCGGTACCCCCATGAGCGGTAGTCGCCTGTCTCCAGGACCCGCCAGTACGACCCGTTCCGGCTCCTCTGAGCTGCGGTCGGGCACCGCTTCCCCCTGCCTGGCATCTTGACCGCCAGGTCGTGCTCCAAGAACTGGCCGAACCACTCCTTGTAGGCTATGTCCTTCTGGAAGTCCTTGATCCTGAGCCGCTGCGTAGCCATGTCAAGCAGATGCCAGGTCAGAATAGGAGTCCGTGACCTGTCTTCCCAGGTGTTCTTCGGTGGCAGGAACTCATCGTATTGGTAGCCCTCCAGCGGGATACCTCCGATGCAGTGGATGTCCCAGAGACCGAAGCCGACCTCCCCATGGTGAAGATGGAAGGTGTTGGTATCCGGAGACCAGCGGGTGAACAGCTCCGGCCCGAGCTCGGACTGCTGGTAGAAGTGGAACTGCGACGTCCACACCGCCTCAAATAGGCCGATGTACCGCAGCTCCTCTGCGAAGTGATCGCAAGTGTGGCGTACCCAGAACGCCCAGGCCCACTCGCTGGTGAAATTTCCCCCAGACCGCAAGTCCCAGTCCTTCAGCCAGCCCTTGGTGTCGTCAGTGACACTCTGGCGATATGTGCTCGAGTAGAGGGCTGGAGAATTCTCCGCAGTAGGCTCACCCCCGTCAATGGTTCGCGTCCTCGGGTTCAGGACATAGACGTCCAAGTACCTGGTCTCCCTGGCAGGATGCCCATTGTTGGTGATGTTATAGCGGGGAAGCTCGTCCTCCCGAGTCACCCAGGTCCGTGGCGCATCAACCTCGAACCCTGGCACCGGAACCTCATCTAGGATGCCGAAGTTCCAGAGCGGCAGGTTGTCCGACAGTGGATATGTCTTCTGGGCCAGCGTCAGTAAGTCGAACAGGGATTGATTGTTGGAAACAATCTCCTTGGCTCCGTAAACCTCCTCGTTCGCCGCCATCTCTGCTCTGCGAATGGCGGCATCCCCCTCATTTCCTTGATGCGCGGCCATCTCAGAAGTTTCGGGAGTCGTGCGGGTTAAGGGATGAAGCGTGCGGGATCGGACGAGGCTGGTAGAGAAGTTTGAAGGTTGGCGCGCAATCCAAGTGGACGGCGCGCAATTGGGAAGAATGTCGCGCAATGTTCCGGGTTTTCGCGCAAAAGCAGGCGAATTCCGGATGGTTTTGCGCGCCGATCGGGCGAATTTCGCGACCGGAAAAGGCAATTTCACGCACGAGAGCGTTGAAGCTTATCGCGCGGAAGGCCTGTGTACGGAACGCGGAACCCTGGACCCCTATTTATAGACGAGGCCGGGATTCCGCGCCGCGCAGAACGCTCGATTGCGCGACCGCGGCTGCGAATTGCGCGCCCGGCGCCCCTTTTTGCGCGCCTAAGTCCCGCGCAGCCCAGGACTTCGGCATTCCGGCGTCTCCCTCGGAACCCGATCGTTGCGACCTCTCGCCGATCAGATTCCGAGGGGGGGCTTTTGTAGATGCCGGAAAAGTCCGTTGTTCCCAAACGAAGCTCCGGATGCGGAAAGCGAAGTGATATTTGGAGTCAGAGGCACGTTCCGGAGGGCCCGGAGGACTTGCGAGAAATTTCAGAGGCCCGCGCGCAAAGTTGAGTCGTGGCGCGCAATCCTCCCGGGATGCGCGCAATGCGCTGGGCCGGCGCGCTATTTTGCGCGCCCGTGGCCTGCGCGGCTCCCTTGCGCGCCGGGTCCTGATTCCGCGCCCGCGAAGGGAATTCCGCGCCCGAGACCGGATTCCGCGCCCGGGGTTGCCTATAAATATAAGGCGACCCCCGACGTTTTGAAGGTTGCCAGAATCCGAAGCGTCGCTCGTTCGCGCAATCCAACCCCTTCCGCGCGCAATGCCGATCTTCAGGTAACCTCCTTTCTTTCGCGCAATAGAGCCTTGGGGTTCGCCTTCGCGCGCAATCACCTTGGCTCCTTTCCTTTGAATAATCCTTAACCCGAAGGCCTTTGCGCGCAAAAGAAGCCTCTTGCGCGCAATTGCCCCCGGGTGCGCGCAATCCAGCCCGATTGCGCGCACCCCCCTCTTCAAAGTGGCCGTTCGTTAGAGAATGAGCTGTTGCCCCCGCGTGCTACCCGAAGCCCGGTGCGTGCAATCTCAATCATCCGCGCGCAAAGGGCTGGCCCGATTGCGCGCCAGCCCGCCATTTTGCGCGCCGACCTGCTGTTTTGCGCGCAAAGCTCATCTTTTGCGCGCAATCCGCCAGGGTCGCCCCCCTTGACCCCCTGAGGGTACCCGCCTGTGTGGCGCCCGATGATCTTCATCCTGGGTGCCCGCACCGTGCGTTGTCTTTCCGTGCGGCCCTCCAGGCTCGCGCGAAGTGACACGGACCCATTGGCGGCAACCAACGTCCAGCATGACGTTAAACTGCACATACGTCCAGCATGACGTTAAACTGCACATACGTCCAGCATGAAGTTAAACTGCACATACGTCCAGCATGACGTAAACTGCACATACGTCCAGCATGACGTTAAACTGCACATACGTCCAGCATGACGTTAAACTGCACATACGTCCAGCATGACGTTAAACTGCACATACGTCCAGCATGATGTTAAACTGCACATACGTCCAGCATGACGTTAAACTGCACATTCGTCCCGCATGACGCTAAACTGCATCCGTCCAACATGACGTTAAACTGTACTACGTCCAAGCTGCACGACGCTAAACTGCCTAGCCCCTATCGTCCGTGTTGCAAGACGTTAAACTGCCAAGCACCTTCGTCCTCAACACACGACGTTAAACTGTACTTCGTCCGGCAAGACGTTAAACCGTCCGCTTCGTCCTCAACACATGGCGTTAAACTGTACTTCGTTCGGCAAGACGTTAAACCGTCCGCATCACCCAATCCCGTGCCTCGCACGCAGGGTCCCCCCTGGTTTGGATGTGGCCCCCACCCGCTCGTCTCTGCAGGGATGTCGGGATTACCCCTCTTTAGGGACGATTTAATGGGAGCGGCTTTTCCCTACGGGGGTAGGGTATTACAAACCCCTAGTTTCTTGTGGGGGGCTGCACATGTGTATCTCCATTGCGCTCCCCCACTGCCGAAGCCAGTAGAGGGTGTGACTGGGATCGAGGTGTCTCCTACTTTCGGTCCAAGTCCCTTCCAACTGAGCTTTGCCGCATCCGGGCTGCCTCAAGTGCGTAAGTCCTGACAGAATGAACTACGTGGACTTTGATCCCTGTCTTCTAAACAGGGTACGTAGGAAGCCTCCCTGAGGTTCAAGCCCACCACCTGGTCGTCCCGGTCATATTCACGTCGGTTCGTCCATCAGTGGACCCCTCCAGGGTTCACGCTTGCGTCGATTCACCTATGAATCCGCCCCTGTGGGAGACTGCCCGTGTGTATCTCCACTGTGCCTCCCCACAGCCCCTTTTTCCATTTCTCCTTTTATCGTCCAGCATGACGTGAAACTGTGATCCACCCGGCCGTTCCATCTCCCCCTGTGTGAGGTGGTTCGGTTCAATCCTCCGCCCGGCGGTCTCGACCCCTTCGTGAGTCGGCTTGCCGACGTCCATCATGACGTTAAACTGTATACCCGAACTACGTCGACTTTGATCCGTGCTAACGCGCGGTACGTAGGAAGCCCCTACGGGGTCCAAGCTCTTCATTCCATCATCCATCCTGATCCTTACCCGGGCCGCCACATCCCGGTGGGGTCATGCCACTTCACTCCACTCCATATCACTTGGGAAGCCACCCATGCGTTGGCCCCAGCATCGGAGGTTCCCCGCAAGGGGTTCTGTCATCTGATCCACTCTTCGTGTTGATCGGTCCGATGCCGTCCCCGCTGGACGTTAAATTCGCGGCATACCCCGTGTTAAACATGGGAAGCTGAGGAAAACCTCAGGGGACACAGTTCCCCGCACCCAGTGCGGGATGCCTCAGGCCATCATGCCTTCGAGAAGCCCTATTAGGGACGGAAGACAGACGTGCAGAGCCGCAGTGTTACGACACGCCCCCAGCACCCAGAGCCACCCGGCCTCCTCACCGCAGGTTGCTGCCCCGACCAGACTCCTTGGAGCGTCCGGGCGGAAGCAACGTAATTAACCGGTGTCCATGAAGATATGGCGCCGGGAACGAGATTCACGAGCATGTCTTAAATCTATGAGGGAGACCCGGATTAGGCGACGAGTTCCGAGGAGACGTCCAAGGAAGGAGGAGCCGACATCCCATCATCCCGGTTTCGATCAAGGAGCAGACGCCCCTGAATAAGGGACGGATGCCGCCCGCCTTTGGAAAGCGGGACTGCGGGACCACAAGCCGCGCGCCCATCCCCTCGGGTTGACGGGTGCACGCGCGAACGCGTCCTGGCGGAACAGCGTAACCCGACGCACATCCGCACCGAAACAAACATCAAGTAATTTTTCCACATCTTCAAGGCAAATATCACTGGTTCTAACTCCAGGTCATGGGTATCATTGTTCTTCTCATGCTATCTCAGCTGTTGAGAACCATAAGATATAAGTTCTCGCTCCTGCATTAGGACACATCCAAGACCAATCCGTGATGCATCGCAGTAGACTATGTACCCTACATCCTCCTCTGGAAGCCTCAATATGGGGGCACTAGTAAGCCTCTACATCATCTATTGAAAAGTCTTCTGGAAGCTCTCCAACCACATGAAGGATTTACCCTTATTGGTCAATGCTGATAAAGGTGTTTCAACTCTAGAGAAATCTGGTACAAACCTCCGATAGTATACAACCAAACCTAGGAAACTCTGTACCTCCGTCAAACTCCTGGGTGGCTCCCAAGAAATTACCACATCAATTATCGCTGAATCCACTACTACTCCAACCTCCGATACGACATGTCCAAGAAAGTGAACCTCTTGGATCCAGAACTGGAACTTCGAGAGCTTACCATAAGGATGGTGCTCCCAGAGTGTGTCTAGTAATACATGAAAATGATAGGCATTATCCTACTCCGTAATCAAGTACATAAGAATTTCGTCGATGAAGATTACTACAAAGCAATAAAGGTATGGATGAAAGATCCTATTCATGAGACCCATGAAAACTACTGGAGTGTTGGTTATGCTGAATGACATAACCAAGAACTTGTAGTTTTCGTACCGACATCTGAAAGCCATCTTCTTCACATCCTCCTCTCATACACTGAGCTGGTGATAGTCTGATCTGAGGACTATCTTAGAGAACTATCATGATCCCTTCATCTGATCAAAGTGGTCATCAATCCTTATAAGTGGGTACCTTTTCTTCACAGTCACCTAGTTCAGGCACCGATAGTCGACCAAAAGTCTCGATCTCCCATCTGCCTTATTGGCGAACAAAATCTGGGCTGCCTAAGGAGAAACACTAGGCTGAATGAACCCTTTCCCTTATAAGTCCTCCAGCTATACCAGCAGCTCACGAAGCTCCACGGGAGCCATTCGATATGCTGGTTTGGATATTGGTGTCATCCCGGTGTACACGTCAATGTAAAAGTCCACCTATTCATGAGGATTAGACCCAGAACATCATCCAGGAAGACATCTGCATACTGGTCCACCATTACAGGATAACTCATACTCTCCACATCAAATAATCCGAGAGTAAGTCTAGACAAGTGATGAGTGATCGGATGCACTATCCTATGGGTAATTCCGTCCTGTGCTGCAAAGGATCCCTTCTCTCTGGTGAAGGTAAACCTTGTCCCATCTTTGCGGACACACCGCACTTTGTGCCTAATACAGTCAATCTAAGCATGGAAAGTAGATAAACCGTCCAAACCCAAGATGAAGTCACAGGTCTTCAATGTCTCTACTAGGAGATCTCAGCTGAAGCTCTAACCCCCTAGATTAATCTTGCACTGCAGGAACCTGTGCGAAATCATCGAATCCGCTCTCGTAGAAGTCTCTAGCCATAAGGATAGAGCCAACGGCTCCATCAGATTATCGAAGCTATAAATGTGGTAAGTGGAAAAAAAATAATTACTGGCACCTGTGTCTATAAGTACTGCATTTAGGGTTGAGTAGACATAGATCGTACCTTGTATCGTCTCCAAAGTGTCACGATTGTAGGCCTCAACATCCTGGAGCTAATCTCACCACTGTCCTCCTGCTCCATGTATTCAGAGTTGACTACTTGGTGGTGGTGGTGGTAACATCTCGAATCGTCGCCCACCTCCAGCTACACGATAATATCTTATACCATGTTCTCAAGCTCCCAGCGGACCTCCTCGGTCGAACCTCTATCTATGTCTGGGCAGTCCTTCAACCGTCTTCTGATCATCTGTATGGCGGGTTAGACATTCATGTGCCATGTGACCATGCTTGTTGCATGTGTAACACTACCCGCAAATCGCATGTCTGGATCTGTCTCCTATGCCCGCACAATCGATGCTGAGTCACGCGGTCATCCACCTATAGGTCTGGTCCTCTTGGTCATCTGTGATATATGTCTGATAATAGTGGAAAAAGACTCTGCTACGTGATGTCTGGTGATGGATCTCGCTACTGGTGACTGCTCAGTAAGAAAAATCTCAACTAAGAGGGCTCTCCCTAACACCCCCACCTATGCTGGGATGCTAAGAGAAATCATCGAAGCTCTGATCTCCCACCAAAGCCCCTGCTCGACGGTCTGGGCCTAGAATAATGGGTCCCACACCATATCTGTGGAGTAGTGTGAGAAGTCAGTAAACCTCTCTGAGTACTGAGATACAATCATGCTGCCCTGCTGGAGATGAAAAATCTCATGTATGCGCACTGTGAAAAGAGTCTCTGGGGAAAACTCTGCACGAAATAGGCTCTCAAAGTCTACCCATAGAGGCGTCACCTTTCTATGAACATGGAGAATCAAAATCCACCATCTTCCTAATACTTCCTAGAGAAGGTTGGCAGCAAGGATCACCATGAGATCAGCTGGTGTCCCTACCAGTCGGAAGACTCTCACTACGGCCTCCAACCAATCCTCTGATACCTAGGGGTTCGTCACTCCCCAGAACCAATGTGAACTTTAGCACTGGAACTTGTGAAACATGCTCAAGTGGTGTGAACCCTCTCCTACCGGGGCTGGTGGCATTGATGGCCCAATGACTAATGGTACCGCTGGTGCCTCTACTAATGCCTCTATTAAAAGAGGGCCCTACACTGAGGTCTCGTCGCTCAGTGGGCTATCAGTGCATACTACTATTGGAGCCCTAGTTGACTATCTACGTGGAGGAATCCTAAAAATAAACAAGTGTTCCACGTACAATAAGTTATACATGGTGAGATGACTCAAAAGATCTCAAAGAATTTTTTTGAAAACAAACACGCAATCAGTATTTTCGTGCACTGAGTCGGTAATCAGAAGTAAGGGTCTTGGTGTATGGATACGTCAACTGCCACACCAAAACTGGATTACCTAAATTAATAACAACACTCACTACAATTACACTATTTCTGTTAAAAATAAATATCATAGTCCTATGTTCTACGGTAGAAATGAATCCTCTGATACCAATTTTTCATGACCTATCCCCCGGGGCCCGTGCCGTGACAAACCCAAGCCCACCTTCCATAGGCTAGGGGCTGGCGACTAGCACCAAAGGCGTATTCCCAAAAACTGGGAAGGAATTGTCTTTATAACCTATAAGCACATGCAAGATACAGACTCATGTAAACTGAATAGTAAAAAAAGTGAGTACAGTAAGTAAAATGGGACAGAATACAAGCCCAACTAGAAAGTACAAGAAACTGAAAGTATAAGTAAACTGGAACAGCTCCTACGATCACCCACCAAGGATCCTACCAGAAGGGTAGGTACAAATCAAGAATGGTCATCTCTACGGTATGCCTCGTCTAAGGTCCACCTCCAACCTACCTCCAGTCCTGGTACCCTCGTCCTCAGTCAGTGTTGTCCGTCGTCTGTACCAAACACAACAAGGTGCGGGCATAGCCTGTGCAGGGGTGAGTATAAAAATATTCAGTAGGGACCTCGAGAGCCTCAAGGTATCAAAAAATCCACAAAGGATAAACCAAAAAGCATGAAAATCAACTAACAACCCTACTTAGGTATATGACCATACATATAGCAATGTTTTCAAGTATACCTATCTCAATCATGAGGAAACACAGAGTCCAATTCAATAGACCAAAGCTCAACTGTTCCACAATGGAAGGAGTATCAAGATGGTAAGTACCACTCAGGTATGCCAAGTAGAAAAATACCACAAAGTTATTACCACAATGGAAAGTACTGGTCAGGTATGGACTCATCTCACACCAGGTATAACTTAAGTAAAAATGTACAAATGATTAGTCATAAAGTTAGATCATCTTATTATATCAAAAGGCTCTGCTGATGACCCACAAAGGATCACTCAGTGTTGTCCCACAGAGGATCGCTAGGCACTGTCCCAAACAGGATCACTCATTGCTGACCCACACAGGATCGCTCAGTGCTGACCCACAGAGCATCGCTCGGTGCTGACCCACACAGGACCGTTCGGTGCTGAAACACATAGGATTTCTAGGTGATGACCAACACAGGATCGCTCAGTGATGACCCACATAAGATCGCTCGGTTCTAACCCACACATGATCTGTAGGTGCTGACCCCCACAAGACCGCTAGGTGCTGACCCACAGAGCATCGTTGGGTGTTGATCCGCACATGATCCCTAGGTGCTGACCCACTAATGATCGCTAGGTGGTGACCCACACAAGATCGCTAGGCGATGACCCACATAGGATCTCTTGGTGATGTCCCACACAGGATCGCTTGGTGCTGACCCACATAGGATCTCTATTCATTCATCATGTCACAGCCAAATACTAGGTTCCAGCAATAAGCTTGCTTCTCTCTGAGTGGGTCTTCTCCTAAAGCCATTGGTAGATACATAAACCTCTGCGAAGTCCCATGAAGAAGTACCCCAAAGGACCACCACATCATAGGGGTCTCAATGCAATAGACAGTGCATCAATCGAATGTCCAATATGTATGTTATTCGCCTATTAGTCTCGAGGGCCTAGTTGGATTCATGCTCGATCAAACCTGACTATATCCCAACTTTATCAAACCTCAGGTGGGTTATAACAAAGGAACAATATTGCTCCATGGTTTCCGGCACCGTAGACAGTTTGAAAAATGGACATCCAATATGAATGTTATGTCCAAAAGAGTATAAATGGGTTAATGTGGGTCCGAGTCTGGTCCGACCCGGACCGATCGAGCCTGGGCCGACCCGGTTTGGGTCGACCCGACCTACTGGGTAGCCCGACCCATTGGGTGGCCCGACCCATTGGGCGGACCGACCCACTATGTCCGGCCTGGCCTGTGCTAGTTGGCCCGGCCTAGGCAGTGGTAGGCTACAGACAACACTAAGCCGGAGGGCAGCGGAGGCCGCATGGCGGCAGAGGCTGCAGGTCTGTGGAGGCTGTAGGGCGGCGGAGGCCACAGGGTAGTGAAGGACCCAGGGTGGGGGAGGCCACGGGAGGGGTGAGGCCGCAGGGCTATAGGTGGTGCGCGGTCGTGGGGCGGCGGAGGCCACGAGCGACGCGAGGCTACGGGCGGCGTGAGGCCGTGGGGTGGTGAGGCTGCGGGGCGGCGGAGGCCGCAGGGCAGTGGCGACCACCGGTGGTGCGAGGCAGTAGGGTGGTGAGGGCCGAGGGCGGGGGAGGCTGTGGGGGCCATAGAGGCCACGAGGCTGTGGCCTCACCTTCATCGTGGCCAGCGATGGTGCCAACCACCTTTCTCATACCCCACAGAGGTTGGTTGCCATCCTCCTTCATCTCGAAGAACAAAACAATTAAACACAAGATTTGTGGAGAGGTTGGCCCATGTTTATTTGGCCTGCACTATCCACATTAGAGCTATTTCAAGAAGGTATAATCACTTCCTGCTTTTTATGATGAATTATCAGAAATGGGTAAGGGGAAGAAATTAAAACAACCACCCTATAACCACCTGCAGTAATTATTCCCAATCCGACAAAATGAAATCATCCATGGATCAACTAGTTAGTGAGTTGATCCGAATTCTTTGTTCATAAGGTATGAACATGGGAATTGATGATCACACATACTTAAAACCCTACCTCAGAGATTCATTGATGTTGGGTGAGAATGAATTCAAATATGTCGACATTTATCATGCCCGCCACATGCCTCCGATCATGGGATTGTTTGTCGATTCTTCATAGTTGAAGATGTTCCTCTTTGGCGAGAGCGTTCTCCGTTGGGGGATTTGTTTCTCCAAGACTCTCTAAAGCTTCCCCCTTTCTCAACAATTTCCACAATTCCACCAAAATGAGGAATAACCAACTTATTAATTTAAATTAATTGGATTAGTAATGTTGGCACAATTAAAATGCTATCACATTTCATTAATTGTTGTTTGGATCC
The DNA here is from genome assembly GCA_963277665.1 of Viscum album. NCBI lineage: Eukaryota > Viridiplantae > Streptophyta > Magnoliopsida > Santalales > Viscaceae > Viscum > Viscum album. The sequence goes on along the minus strand of OY728132.1, from coordinate 294,181,961 downwards.
AGTAGTTAAATTGGGTGTTTGAATATTTAATTATATCAATTTAATGGGATCAAATTAAAGGAGGAAATGAAATAATTGGGATTTGAGTGGTTTCTCCACCATTAATAGGGTTCGGGTGGTCCCCACCATTAATTTCGTATTGAGAGGTTTTAAAAATGGTTGTCCCCACCTATATAACATTCACGCCAGATTTTTAAATAAAAATAAAATGTTAAACAATTTTTTTATTCTTCCATAAAAAAGTGAAAAACTAACATCAACCCTCAACCTAGTGTGGTCAAGGTAAAGGTAATATTAAGAAAATATCGGCACTGCGAGTTCAACGGTGCCCTCAGATTTCAATTCTGAGTGCCGGTTCAAAGGTTACAAAAACCTGCTCGTACGTTTACTGAACGTACCCAAAAAAAGTTTGGAAATCCATTCTAGGCACACTGAACCTCAGAATCATGCACTATAAATTATCACGGACTCGTAAAATCCCATATAATTAAAAAATAATTTACATGGAATTTACGGTTCTTTACAAACCGACTTTTCCATCACCCACTAGGTATAATTTTAAAATTAATTCTACCAATTATGTGAATTGATTTTTTAAAAATTTATTAAAAATTTGAAATCATCATAATATATGTTTCAAAATAAGTTAAACAATTTTTTCAATAATGAATAGTGAAATTAGTAGAATTTAATTACCATGGATAAGGTAAAAATATGTCTATTGGGGTTTAAGATAAAATGATATGTGATAAAATAACCTGAAACATTTTCTGAAAAACATTTTTATTGACATATGTAGACGTTATAATGTATAATGCTCTATAATACTCTATTTTGGAATATTTTGGAATGTAAAAAATTAGGGTACATTGTTTTGTTTTCAAAATTTATAGTTATTACACTCATCTCATTTATAAAAGAACACCCAATATCCTCTCTTGTTCATAGAATAAAACCCTATCATTTCATCCAATACAAGAAAAAATAACTTAATAACTTCAATAAAATAATTCAATTATTATTATTCTATCCATAAATCCATTCTTAGAATACTTTAGGTGTCACAACCAATCCATCGAGGTCCTTTCCAGGACTACCTCAAACCCGCATTCAATAGGCCAGGGGTTGGAGACTAGCACCAGAAATCAATATCCTTAAAAAGGGAAGGCATTGACTCAAAATCTAGATACACATAGAGAGGGAGGACTGTACACAAGTATAACCTAATGAAAGAATAAAAGTAAAACCTCAACTAAAAACCTCAACTGAGTGTAAATGTAAGAACATAAATTAAAAGGGGACAGGATAAAAGCCCAACTGAAATGGAATTACGTGTAAAAATAAAAAAATTTCTCCCAAGGTTGCTTTCCAAGGATACTACCTGAAGGGTAGGTATATCTCGTCAATGCGGCTCTCCACGTCCACATATCACCTCCTTACACTATAATATCCTAGATCCCCGAGTCTCAGTCAACGCTACCCATCATTTGAACAAGACATAATAAGGTTTGGGTGAAGCCATTGTAGGGGTGAGTATAACAATACTCAATGGTGACCCCAAGACTCCCAAAGGTCTCACAAATTCCAAAAAGGAATAACCACAAAGCATGATCTCAATCACAAAGGACAAAGAAAAAGATATCCCACTCTAGGTTTAAATTCAATATAGAAGTACCTATGATTATTAATAATTTTAGATCATCTTATTTTGTCAAGAGGCTCTACTGCTGACCCCCACAGGATCGGTATGCGCTGACCGACACTAGATCACTGAGTGTTGACCCACACATGATCGATTGGTGCTAGCCCAAAATGGATCACTGATCACTAACCCACACATGAACTTACCAACATAGGATTGATAGGCTCTGAACCACAGAGGTTCTATGAGTGCTGACCCACACAGGATCGGTATGTGCTAAGCAATATAGGATTGTTCTCCATTCTACATGTCACAACCAGCCACTGGATTCCCACAATCAGAACGCTTGATTCATTGGGGATCCACTCCACAAGCCGTCGGTCTAATTTCAACCGAAACTAATTCCCATGAAAAGAAACCCAATGGAACTTCATGTTATAAGGGTCCCAACGCAATAGACTTCACATCAATTGGACTCCTGGTGTGAACGTTATTGGAATTTTAATGTCGAGGGCCTGGTTGGTTTCTTGTCCTATCCAAACCATCCATACTACAAATTTCTCCAAAAAACATATAGAGTACCTCAAAAGGACCACCTCGTCTTAAGGTTTTTAGTTCCAGAGACAGGTCATCAAACATATGTCTCATTTAGGAGATATTCCCATTTAAGAAAAACTGTCCTACAAGTGGGTCTGGGTCCTGTCTGACCTGGTCGGACTGACCCAACACATTCCACTAGGCCTAAACCGGTTTGGATGGGCACAGACTGGAGTGTTGTATAGTGGGCTTGGCCTTCTGGGCTGTGGGTTGGACCTGGGCCACCCGGCTGGGCACGACCCACCAGGCTGCAACACCGCCTGACCTGCTGGCTAGGCGCGGGGGTTGGATCCCCTCCAGAAAAACTCGTCCATTTGGGCTCCTTCAATGCAGTGGTGCCGGTTGGCTGGTCTCTACGGACTGGTCAATAGTATACTTGTGGGTGCATGTCCGGGCTCTGCTGCGGCTTAAATTTCTGGTCCACCTCTATGGCATGGAACCACTACACGCTTCCATCGTAAACGTGGTTGGCATTAGCTAGCTGCTTCTATCCGCTGCGGCGCTTTTGGGAGACTTCGTCCCTTCACGGCCAGTGACAGCCGGCAGCCGCCTCCTCTAGTCCCTGTCACCGCAGCACTGATAGATCATCCGCGGGCCACCAGTGAAGACCTTGGGGTTTGATTTTCTTCCTGAATCCACTTACATGCCTTCTTGGACATATCTATCACTACCTGGCTCCTGGTTTGGCCTTGCGGCCTTATTTATCAGTCACCCATAGAGAATTCAACCAAACAAAGAACAAAGGGGGGTCCGAGATTTGTTTAGTTTATACCACACCCTTTGAATTAGTGTTATAACAAGGGATAAGTTGAAACATTATCCTAAGAGATGAATTCATAATGTCATAGAAATAAATCAAGACAAACCACTACCATGAATGTGTTAGAAGATGCAACAGATTAGGGAGATGAACCCGTATTCAATGTTATTCATCGTTGCTCGATGTTGTCTAGTTTGAATCCTCCAACGGTCATCTAAGCTCCGTTCTATGTTGTTGGAAGACTCCGTTGGAACCTTGATAGAGGTTCCCCTTGTGAGTCCCTAAAACTCATGCCCAATCATTGTTTAAATAGAAGGAAGAGGAGATTAACTCACTGCACAATTAACGTGGTCCATTAATAAATTTAATTAATGGACCTGTTAATATCCCAATTACACAACCAAGTGTAGACAACCATTAAATGATCTGATAAACCTGTAGTCCCGCCACCATCCCTCATTAGTTACTAAGAATCAAATAAAACAAACTCATGGAGTTATTTTATATTTTGTTGTAATGTCCAAAATATTTACTTTTTCGTCCCAATTTTTGGGAACAATGCAAAGCTTCCCTTAAGCGAATCCTATTACTTAAAATTCAATGGTGCCCTCATATTTTTAATCCAAACACCAGTATAGAAGATATAAATTTCCGCTCGCATGTTTTCTAAACATTCAATATGAAAATTTCAATGTTCTGTTCCGGGCTCTCCTGGTCACAGAATCACATGCCGTCAATTTTCTCAGACTTGTAATAATCCAATATAATTTTAAAAAAATAAGTAAATATCTAATTATTTAGATCCACCCCACCTTAGGCCTTTATGTCTTTGAAAGCCACAAAAAAACTAGGGAAAAATGTTAGGGTACTGAGAAAGTATCTGAGCCTCCCACTCCCATGTCCTCTCCTAGAGGTTCCAATGCTATTACCGAACCCACAACAATAGAATTGACTAACCATGAAGGAAACACTTCTGTTGATCCTCTATCTTCACTAGGAACTCCGCAAAAATCACCCCATTGTAAATTTCCAGCTCACCCCAGTCGATAACGTGTGATGGATCATGCATGTACCTCTTTAGCTGCGACACATGGAAAAATTATGCACCTGATGCTTCTGTGGAAGAAGAGATGGATGATATTCTATCTCGACCAATCTACTAAGAATATGGAAAGGTCTGATGTACCTCAGATATAGCTTAACTCCCCAGCCAAATCTTTTTAATCCTTGTCGGGGTGAGACCCGTAAAAAGACATTGTCTCCCTCCTCGAACACCAAGGGTCTCAATCTCCTATCAGCATAAGACTTCTGCTGGATCTTTGTTGTATTCATCCTCTTTTGGATGATCTACAGCTTTTGATTGGTCTCTTGTACAAGCTCTGGACCCATAAGTGTTGATTCCCCTATGTATTTCTAGCATAGAAGTGATTAGCCTAGTGGCACGTACAAATCCTCGAATGGGGCCATGCAAATGGTGGACTTATATTTTTTATTGTAGGGGAACTCCACCAGTGGCAGGTGGTCCTCCCAACTATGGAAAAATGAAGGATGAAAGAAAGAAGCATGTCCTCGAGTTTCTATATAGTCCTCTATGTCTAACCATCTGTTTGAGGATCGAAGGAGGTGCTCAATCGTTGGTGAGTCCCGAACACCTCTTGTAATCACTTCCACAACCGGAATGTAAAACAAGAATCATGATATGAGACTATCATTGATGGAACCCTATGAATATGCACAATATTTTGTACGTATATGCTTCCCAAACCCTCTACTAATCCCTTATCTAGGATGGATAGCAAGTGGGACGACTTGGTAAGTCGGTAAACGATCACACTGATTGAATCGTAGCCCCTGGACGTACGTGGTAGCCCGGTCACTAAGTCCATGAATATTCCATCCCACATCCACTCTGGAACCTCAGGTGGCTGAGTTAATCCTACAAGAACCTGGTGCTCGGTCTTCACTTGCTGATAAGTGAAGCATTGTGAATCAAACTCTTCCAATTCTTTCCTCATACCTGTCCACTAGTACTGAAGCTGGAGGCCCTAGTACATCTTCAACACACCAAGATGTACTGCCAAATGGGATATGTGGAACTCCCTCAACACCTCCTTCCGTAGTGTCAGTGGTACCATGGTGCGTCCTCTAAAAAGGTTTACATGCTCCTATCTTTCATATAATCTTTCAAGAGCCTATCCTGAGGATATCAGAGCACGTCGAGCCTCGCAGTCAACGTCTCAAAGCCATGCCTCCTTGACTCGTGAAAGAGTACCGGAGTAACTAACATAGAATGGACGTAAGATGATACATCTATATCTATGAAGGATTATTGTAATGAAGATACTGCTCTGTCACCTCACTCAACAACTATAAACCAGAACTCCTATTGAGTGCTTTTTCCACCATTCTCCCATTCCAATGAGTATAGACTATCTCAAAGTCATAATCCTAGAGGAACTTCATCCATCTCCATTGACTCAGGTTTAGGTCCTTTTATGAGAAGATACAACTGAGAATCTTGGGATTGGAGTAAATGGTAAACTACTCACCCATCAAGCAGTGCTTCCACATTTTCATGGCAAAGTCCACTTCTTCAAACTCCATGTAATGGGTAGTGTAATTCTGCTCATGTTGCCTTAGCTGCCATGAGCCATAGGCAAGCACTGCTCACTCCTGCATTAGGAAACACCATAGTCTGGTCCCTAAGCCATTTTAGTATACTACATACCCAACTCCCACTTCTAGTATCCTCTATATGGGGGAACCCATCAAACCATCACCTCAGATATTGGAAACTCTACTGGAATCTCTCTGTCCACAAGAAAGGCTATCCATTCTTTGTCAAAGCATACAAGGGTGATTATACTTTGGAAAATCTAGGTATGAATCATTGGTAGTACCTAGATAATTCTAGTAAACTCCACACCTCGGTAACACTCCTGGGTGGATCATATGAAATAAATACCGCTATCATTTATGGATTCACTACAACTCCAGCCATTGAGATAACTTTCCCTTGGAAATGGACTTCTCGTATCCAAAACTGAAACTTGGAGAGAATTCCATAAATATGTTTCTCTCATAGTGTATCAATAACCATCTACAGATGCATGGATTTATCCTCCGCTAACAATTAGTATATCAAGATTTCGTCAATGAAGACTACAACGAAGTGATTGAGGTAAGGCCTGTAGATCCTAGTAATGAGTCCCATGAACACTGCTGAAGAATTTGTCCTTCCGAATGGAATCACTAGGAACTCATAATGGCCATACCTTATTTTGAAGGTTGTATTCAATACGTCCTTATCCCGTAACCTGAGCTGATGATAGCCTGATCTATGGTCTATCTTAAAAAACCATCATTCTACCTTCAGCTAGGGGAATTGATCATAAATCCTATGGAGTGGATATATTTTCTTCACGGTCACCAGATTCAGGTGCTTATAGTCCAAAAAAATACTCATTCATTCGTCTTCCTTATTGGCGAACAAAATTGGGGCTAACCATGGTGAAACAGTGGGCCTTACGAACTCATTCATCGACAAGTCTTCCAACTGTACACTCACGTCACGAATCTACACATGATCCATCTAATATGCTGGTGTAGATATTAGTGTCTTCTCAGGGTATTGGTCGATGTAAAAGTCTACCTATCTACGAGGAGGTAGTCCAGAAACATCCTCAGGGAAGACATCAGTATACTGGTCTACCACAATAGGATAGATCAGAATCCTCTCATGCAATACTCTGAGAGTGAGGCTATCCAACTGATGAGTGATTGACTGCACCCTCCTCTGAGAAAATACATCTCATGCTGCAAAGGGTTCCTTCTCATCGGTGAAGGACAACCTGATACCGTCCTGATGGAAACACCACACTTTGAGCCTAAAATAGTCGATCTGATCATGGACTGTGGATAGCTAGTCCAAATCCAAGATGACATCGTAAGCCTCGATGCTGCTACTAGGAGATCTCAACCGAATCACTTTCCCCCTAGAGTAAGCTCACACTGCCAGCACTAGTGTGTAATTATTGAATCCTCCCTCATTGGAATCTCTATATGTATGGATCGATCCAAAAGATCCATCAGAATCTCCAAACTCCAAAGAAGATTTCTGACAATGAATGAGTGATTGAAATCTGTGTCTATAAGTACTGTATCTAGGGTGGGGTAGACACATATCATACCTCAAATCATATCTATAGCACTTTGATCATAGTCCTCATCTACCATTTTCTGATCTCGTCCATGTCCACATGCTCCTGGAGGTCAGGGTGGAACTCCTAGAGGTCATGGCTTTAGAACCTCAAATCACTGCCCATAGACTACTTCTTGAATAGTTCCTCTACCACTTCCTCTTCCCTAAAAAAATCCTAGATCAAATATATATCTATTCCTCGTAGGTCCCTCTAACGTTTGTTGATCACCGGTGTGGTGGGTCGGGTACTTTCGAGCCATGTAACACTGGCCTCGGCATGTGTAGAAAAATATTCTCCACTTCTGACCTGCTATGTCTTCTGATCTTCCCACCTCCGACCCTAAATACTGGGGTTTCCCACAAGAAGGTCTAGACTACATGGAACTTTACGTCATTTTTCTACTGCCTGTTGTAGATTACTCGACTACCTATCATCCTTTGGTGGCGATCAATTTCAGTGTCTGCTCATTTAGAAATCTCTACACCAATAGTGCTTTCTTAACCATTCTAGCTTGCATTGAGATATTGAGCGATATCATCGACACTGTGATTTCCCATCAGAGACCTTGATCAACGATTCCTGACCTAAAGAAAGGGTCTTCTACCATGTCGGTGGAGTAGTGAGAGAGGTTATTGAATCTCTTCGAGTACTAGACCCATATCACATTTCCCTACTGTAAGTGTAGCATCTCATGAATACGCACAGAGCGTATAGTACCTTGTATGAACTCCACCTTGAAAGGGTCTCAAAGTCCAACTGGGATAACATCACATAATTTTGTGTTTGGAGTGTTAGGCTTCACAATATCCCTACTCAGACCTGATAGAGGATAGAATCTTGGATCATTATCTGGTCAGTTGATGTCTTAACCAAGAGAAGAACTTGTGACACAACATCCAACCAGTACTTAACCACCTGAGGGTCTGACTTGCCTCGAAAACTCAGAGGCCTCTATCTCTAGAACTCGTACAATGTTCTAGGTCAACGTGCACAGTCTGCTGGTGGGGCTGGTGGAATCTTATTCCCTATGGGTGGTGGTGCCTCTGGTATACCACCATAAGGTGCTATCACCGTAAGAGGGCCCTACACTGATGCCTCATCAGTCAGTGGGCCTTTAATGTGAAATCTCTATGAAATACTATTTAGGTGTCTAAGAGGAGGAATCCTAAAAGAAACATTTTTCCCATGGTCAATGAGTTATACATGGTGAGTTTACTCAAAAGAGATAAAAGGAAAACATTTGAAAAAACACACGCAATCAGTGTTTTCATGTATCAATTCAGAAATCAGAACTGAGGGTCCTAGTGTATGGATATGTCGGCCACCGCATCAACACTGGACTCCCTAAACTGAAACCAAAAATCAAGACACTTATTCTATTTCTCCATTGAAAATATATACTCATAGTTCTTCTAGTAGAACCAACCCGTTAGATACGTCTTTTTCATGACTTATCCCTTGGACCCATACCGTGACTACCACAAGCCCACCTTCCATAGGCCAGAGGGTGGTGAGTAGCATCGAAAAGGAATATTCATAAAAAGTGATGGAATTTCCTCAAAACCCATAAACACATAGACCAGGAACATTGTGCACAATTATAACACATTGGAAGAAGAAAGGTACAAACACAACTAAAAACATAAACTGTGTGTAAAATTATGTTCTGAAAGTTTTTTGGGGGATAGAATATATGCCCAAATGAAATGGAAGTACATGTGAAAGAAAAAAATAGCTCCTGATGTTGCTCTGCATGGATCCTACCTGAAGGGTAGGTACAACTCGTCACTGCGACTCTCCATGTCCACCTATCACCTCTGTACATCGTTAATTCCTTGCTCCCCAAGTCTCAGTTAAAGAATCCTGTCATCTTCACAAGACTCAATAAGGAGTGGGAGAACCCTATGCCGGGGTGAGTATACCAATACTCTGTTAGGACCCTGAGACCCTCGTAGGTCTCTCAGAATTACACAAAGGAATAACCAAAAAGCATGATCTCAATAACAGAGCACAAAGAAAAATAAATCTCACACCAGGTATAACATAAGTACAGAAGTATAAATGATTATTTTTAAACCTATATCATATTATTCTAGAAAGAGGATCTATTGCTGACCCACACAGGATCAGTATGCGCTGACCCACACAGGATCATTGAGCACTGACCCACACAGGATCGATAGGCACTAACCCACACAGGATCGATGAGCACTGACCCACACAGGATCTGAACCACACAAGATCAATAGGCGCTGACCCATATAGGATCTTTGAGCATTGACCGACACAGTATCTATATGCGCCTACCCACACATGATCGTTCTTCATTGTCCACATCACAACTAGCCAATGGATTTCCGTACTCAGCACGCTTGATTTAGGGAGGATCCGCTCATCAAGACATTAGTATTATTTCAACCACTTATATTTCCCATGAAGAAGAAAACAGATGAACTTCCATGTCATAAGGGTTCCAACACAACAGACGACGTGTCAATCAGATGCCTGGTCTGAAAGTTATATGCATTTTAGTACCGAGGGCCCAATTGGATTTGAGTCCGATCCACCCCGTCCATACTCCAACATCAACAAAACCCAAGTGGAGTACCTAAAAATAACAAACTCATCCTAAGTGTTGTAGTTAGATAGACAGTTCGTTAGATTGACATCTTGTTTAAGAGATATGCCCATTTAAGCAAAACTTGGACGTAAGTGGGTTCAGGTCTGGTTCGACCCAGTATGACCGACCCGACCCAGTCCGCTAGGTCTAGACCAGTTCATATGGGATTAGTATGGCCAACTGGGCCATAGGTTCATCCCGGACCACCCAGTTGGACACGGTCTGTTGGGCCGCGGAACCACCCGCCCTGCTGCCTGGGCGAGGCCTGCCTGCTAGGCACGGGGGTCGGCTCTCCTCCTAAACAGCTCAGTCGTTCGGGCTACTTCAGGGAAGCAGATCAATTTGGAGCCACTCCAGCTAGCCATTCCACATGGAACAATAAATAACAGACCCTCGAGCATGGGTCTTTCCTCTACCAGGGCTCAAAGCCACTACCCTAATCCACGGCGCGCTGCCACTGCACGCCGGCACCTTCAACACTGCTGGCATCGACCGACCAACCTTGTCCACCATGATACCTTCGAGCATAGTCTTACCTTCGTGGCAGGAGAGATCTGACCACCACCTCTTCTGATTGTCTGCACCACTGCACCGACAAAGCTTCCACGAGCCACCATTGAATCCCCGGTGCACTGATTTTCTTCACGACTGCACCTATGGGCCTTCTGGGACATCTCCATCACTTCATGGTTCCCTGTTTGGCCTTTCTGCCTTGTTTCTCAGTCTCCTTCAAAGAATGCAAACAAACTAAGAATGACGGATGTTTAGGCCCTTGTTTGGTTCGACCTACAACCTTCATGTTAGCATTATAATAATGGAGGAGTTGAAACATTATCAAGAGATATGAATTCATAAACTCTTAGAAATAAATCAAGACAAACCCCTACCTCGAATGCATCAAAAGATACTTCAGATAAGAGAGATGAACTGGTTCTCAAAGGTGTCCCTCATTGGTCAACGTTTTCTAGTCCAAATCCTCCAATGGTCATATAAGCTCCATTCTATGTTTGTGGAAGAACTCATTGGCACATTGGCAGAGGTCCCTCTCATGAGTCCCTATAACTCATGCCCAAGCTTTTTTAAAATAGAAGGAAGAGATGTTTAACTCGCCGCACAATTAATGTGGTTTATTAATGAATTTAATTAATTAAAATATTAATCTCCTGATGGTGCAGTTACACAAACATGTGTAATAGGTCATTAAATTATTTGACAACCCAGCGGTCCTGCCAATGTCTATTATTGGTTACAAATAAATAAATAAAATAAATCATAGTGTTATTTTATTATTTATTGTAAAGTCCAAAAAATTAACCTTTTCATCTAACATTTTCTGAACAATGTTAAGCATACCTTATGCAAATCTCAGTGCATCAAATTCAATGATACCCTCATATATTTAATCCTAGTAGTTTTTTAAATGATATAAATCGTTGTTCGCACATTTAATGAGAGTAACCTAAAAAAAAGTCAAAATTCTGTTCTAGGCTCTCCTCACCTCAGAATCCCATTTCATCAATTTTTTTGAGACTCCTAAAAATCCCAAATAATATAGAAAATATATATAGAAAACTCTGGGGGTCTACATTAGGTATAATCATAAAGAGGTGGTCCCAGAAGAGATAACATTCCTAAATAAAGGTTTTTATTTTATGTCTTCTTACAGCTTCATAAAACATCATTAATTTATGATTATATAATTTCACAATTATATCCCATAGGCTGATATTTTATTTTGTTATATTGATGACCTATATCCATCTCCTCTTCCCTCAAATTTCAAACAATAACTTCTCTCATGTCTGTAGAGGACTACCGCGTTACGACTTGATAGACATGTTTTCCATAAACACCTCAAAAGATTGTTTATGATGGTAGATATAATGAATATATATGATATTAAAAACATAATTAAACATATGGATTTATTTTATTAAATATACCTTTTTACTTTTCATCTTGTTGGGGATATGATAATGTTGCCCGTGTTTACAATAGACTACCACCCCATGATGCAATGTGATTTATTTTTCACGAACGCTTCACATGGAAGTTAATAAGGATAAATGAAATGAATAAACGTGGTGTCAATTATGTTATTATGATATTAATGAAATATTTTTTCATTTTTTAATTATAATATTTCATATTCTATTTTCCCTTTTAACTCACATAAAGATGATTGCACCATTCCTATATGTGTAGAGTACCGCTATCTTGATGAAATGTGACTTTTTGTAAAAAACATATAACACGAATGATATAGATAAGTATACATAATGTAATAAAATGATATTTATGATCTAATTGTAATTATGATAAGGTAAAATATTACTTAACCCCTTTCTAAAATAATCATTGATGAATGGAAACTTTACTCAAGAATATGCATGACCTACCGTCTCCGTGATCGTAACATACTTCATTTACCAAAAGCATTATTCATTATTGGTCATAAAAATATAATCTATGTTAAAATTTGAAAATTATATCATGGTTATTTAATATGCATATGTTGAATTAATGATAACTTAGACCAATAGTCATGTAATTAATGTCAGTTTTACATATAAGTCAAATATCATCAAAACAACCGATGTAAACATAATTGATTAAGTAATTGTATATTACATGGTAATAAGTTAATTAAAGGGAATAATTAAGAAAAAAAATTATTAATAAATTATATTTTTATAATAAGTAAATTATTTTTTAAGATATTGAACATACATGATAGGTCACACTTAAGGTATAAGATTTCTTCTCAATTTCCATTCATTGGGGAATATTGTAATGTGATGCACCTAATTTCTTTTATATGGTGTTTCTAAATTTTTATATATCTACATATATAATATTATGAATAATTCATAAATATTAGTTTTATATGGTTCATTTAAAATTATTTCATCTATGGGGATATTAAAATAAAATTACCAAGTGGTAATAAATTTTATAACTCAATTTATTTTAATTGGGTTATATTAATTATTAACCATCATTAATATTTTAGGATTACATGTGTAATTAATTTTCGTTATGTTATACAGTATTTAATATTTTTATAAATAATTTTATTTAAACCCCAAAATTAATTCACTAATTAATTTTAATGTCAACCTTATGTTCATTGTAAGGGTTTATTTCATAATATACTCTTTATCATGATTGTTTATATTTGTGATTTCATTAAGATAAATTATATATTAATTTTATTATACAACCAATTTTTTAGATATTAATGATATTTTCAGGTAATAGTACTATTTTTTACATTATTTTATACTTAAAATAACTATGAAAATATATTCAATAAAATACAACATTATTTCTCTTCTATTGGAAATAGGTTTTCTGGAAAATAATTGTTTTATAAAAATGTTATCAAATTCTTTTATCCTTTTCCAAATTATTATCTAATTAAATTTTTCCAATGTTTTAATTTTTTTTATTTTTTTTAAGGAATATTAATTTGATTGACTATGGAAATATTCATAATCATTATTCATTGTTCATTGTATATATCAAATAGTAGTGAATATTGTAAATGTATTAAACCATTTATTTGATATATGTTGAATGATTTGGAAATGAGGATATATGTGGGTCCTAGTTATAGATATCCCACAAATTCATTAGTAGTCCAGTGAGAAGAATAAGTGGGATAACCTTAGTTAAAATTGTTTCTAGTGTATACCTACCAATTAGTTGTCAATTATGTCAAGGAAGGTCCTAAAAACAATGGTTATCTTGATTGCAAACATCATGACGTCCATGAATTAATAATATCATTCATTATGATTTATGTTATTATTATCTATGATAATTTCTCAATGCTATTATATCTAGATTCATTTCAATCCCAGATTATGGATTAAATGTAATTTTTTTTCTTTAATTTACCTCTACATATTGATTATGGCTTATCCAGTTATGATATTCATGTTATTTATTTCATGGAATAGGTTTTAATTTATTAACCATGTAATATTGATTATATCTTATCATATCGTGATTGTTATGTTATTTAAATGTCATGTTTGTTCTATTATTTACCTTTCCATATTGATTGGGCCTTATTCTATTATCCATAAAAATTTTTCAATGTTATTATCTCTAGATACATTTCATTCATAGTTTATTAATTACTTGGAATGTGTATTAAGTTATTTACCTTACCATATATATTATTTTTTATCCAGATATTATAGTCATTTTTTAATGAAATGTTATGTGTGTTCATTTATCAATCATTCCATATTGATTATTACTTACCTTTTCATGATATTAAATTTAATTAATTGGAATATTTTTAAGTCATTTAACATTACATTTTTATTATTCTTATTGATTTGTGATATCTTCGTCTTTACATAACCCTTACTATGTATTTTACAACACACATATTTTTTTCCTTTCCCATAAATCTATTTTGTGAACTGTGATTCATATGCATGGATATTTTATAAAGAATAATGTTATTCTAAAAAGTGTATTTTTTTCAACTATAATATTTGAATCATGTATGTATTTAGTTTACATAGAATAATAATATATTTGGCTCCTCGAAATTTTATTAATTTTAACTTATGAAAATGTAATAAATTAAGACACAAGATCAGGGTTACTGGGCTCAGGGGATTACAGTTCGCATCAAAGGAAGTTTATAAAAATCCTTAAAAAATATATTTAAGAAAATGTATATTTGGGATCATATCCTTATAATAGATATTAAATATATTTATATAATAATATTCTTGTATTTTTAAGGAATATATTATATTTATTTTCCATGAAATAATACCCAATCTATATAATAAATATGGATTAGTTCTATCGTAGTTGTACATAGTGGTAGTAACTTTAAAAAGTGTGCATTAGGATTTTCCCGATCATCACGAGGTTCATGAAAATAGGCCTCAATTCACACTTATATTGAAACTCCAATGGGATATTATTCGGATAATTACCATTTTTTTTACAAACCATTTTGGTAGAATTGAATAGATGGTGAAAATGAATGACATATGTTAAACATATTGTGGATTATATTTAAAAGATGATGTCTTTATTTAGACATCCTATAAAGGATTAATTATGATTATTTAATTTTCCCTCTATGATTATTTTATCACACACTGTAATGTCAAAACCTAATTTTCACAAACTAGTTCCCCAAGAGAGTCGGTTATATAACCTCAAACATGCCTCCTCATATACTTCAGTCTACCTATAAGAAAAAGGGTTAAATAAAAAAAATATGAAGACTGTACAAACAATATCAAATTAGAACAAAAATACAAATTATTAAGTAAAACAAAATGATAAAACGAATAACCAAATAGAAAAAGTATCACATGTTGACAAAAAATGCGTAAAATATCCAAAAAATAGTAGATATATTATGCCAAATACATGTCACGTGTCAAATGGAAACCCAAAATAACGACACAATGGAACTCCCAAGTGGGTCACGACACCATGTCTGGTTCCATCATCCATGATCCATCCCAAATCATCCATATAACATAGGTATATTTCCCTTATCCTGTCCTATAAACATGAAGTCTATTCGGGTACTAATCATAATTCCTTGGTATGGTTTGAGTACAACTCATTAGGCCATAAACAATTATGTATAAAACAATATATAGACAATAATAGTGTATGTGGTGTTTAGAATGATTACATTACAATGTATATATTTAATAATCATCACATGTCATTATTCTAAAATTAACCACAGAATATCCTAGTTTCACGAAGTCACCCAACTCATCAATAACTAATATGTCTCTTGTAATTGTATTATATAACCTCAATGGATATAAAATATCAGATAGGGAATTATAATTCATTGCCCCATTGTCTTCCATTATCCATATAATTTCAATTAATATAACATCTAATTGGAACTACAGTCCAATGCCAACATTATTGGCCTAGAACACCATGGATAGGACCCCATGGATATTTGAGGCATCAGCCAGCTCTCAATAATCCGTTTATCTTTTAATCACACAAGTGGGTTTTTGAAGCATCTGTTTGTGTCCAACCCTCATTATCAATCAACCACACAAGTGTTATTTTGAATCATTTGTATGTTTCATGTAATCATTATCACATTAATGCATTTAGTTCCAAAACACCATGGTTATAACCACATGGGTATTTAAATCTTTAGCTAGTGTCCCAAAAATTGTTTATCATTCAATCTCACGAGTGTGATTTTTAAGAATCAGTCCATGTCCCACACTTATAGTCAATCATAAAAATAATATCAAATATTCCATATTTAATAGGGTTAATCAACTTTAACCATCTTATCAACATTTCAAAACATAGTATATCATTTTTATTTTCAATTCAATCATATCAATTTAGTTCAATAACATTGAATAATATGAGGAATTATTTATTTAACCATTAATTTACATTTATTAAAAAAAACAAATAATCCTTAAAGGTTAATAAAACCATAATTTTATTCCAATTATCAATCAATCCCATATCTCAATGATTAAATAATTATACAATCACATTTAATTTACTAATTCAATAATTCTAATATCCCATGATTCCATTAATTATTAAACCAATTACTTAATATAATTCGACCAATCTCAAATTTCCCCAAATTCAACCCATTCAATTATACCATTGAAATTTAATTTAATCAAATTATATTCCAGATGCAATTTCCCAATAATGGGGTTCCAAATTTCATAATTACATAATAATAATTAAATAAAAACTAAAGGTTTTCAATTTATACCACCAACCACATAATCATTAATGAACGTTCTCCAAAAGAATCCCTAATTGAACATCAACGATCAAGATGATGATGAAGAAAACGATATAGAAATAAATCACAGAAACAATATCTAATGGATAAATATTGAATAAATCCTAGTATTGAAACATTTATAATAGAGGAAAACTATACCATCATCATCGAGTATGAGATATGGGGTATTACAAAATATAATCATGAAGAAATCACATTTCGGGAGAGGTAAAGATCCATGAATATGATCTTTGGTTCTTTATGAATTGTGGTATTAATTCCTTATAATTCTTCTAAGATCCCCCAAATTAAATTAAAAATGACATCAAGTTAATATGTGGTGGTTGGGGACATAAATTGAGTGTTTTTTAACAATTTATCAGGGGTTTAATGTTATGCACACATAGTTTCTTATACGGGGCATATGGTTTTCCCTAACCATGAACCTAATTGTGTGCCTCCTCTTAGTGGTGCATGGTTACTACTAAGAGGTAACCATGTTCGAAATCCCATTTTCCAACCATATGTATCCCCTCTATTTAGTTTCACATAGTTAAATGGTCACAACTCACAAGTTGGTCAAACCATGCACCAACCGTGCAATGATACTCTTCCTTCCAAAATTCAGCAATTTCACCAAAAAACACAATAACATAAAACCCAACCATGATACACTAAATCAATGATAAAATATTACCTATAAAACATCATGAGGAATATATATAAAATTTAGGATCTTTTAATCTCTCCACCTTATAAAAAATAACCCTAGAGCTATACTCCTAAGAATCTGTACTATTATGAATTGAAAATATTATGCCAATAATCTCATATATCTTTTACTATCTATCATTATTCCTGCAAAACAATCATGTGTTTCCAAAATAAAATAACTTTCAGAGTGGTCTTTCCCATCAACATATTCTAACTATGATCGAAGACCCATATTAGAAGCTCCATAAAGGACATAATGTCTCATTCAAAAAATAATCATAATGGATTACATAGTAAGAATTAGGATGACACCACCAATGTTTGGGCACATGAATGATGTCATTAATAAAATTTTACCTTTGTGAAATAGCAAGTCAGAAAGACATCAATCTTATCCTCACCAAAAACACAAAAGAACAATAAATATGGGTACCATCATTCTCGATATTTGAAACATACAATGACCCAATCTATGTGACTCTGGAAAGAACACACGATCACCCTCTATAAAATTAGTTGAACCTACATCAACATCTCTTCCATGAGACTCAGTATGAAAATGTATAACCAGCTAAGAGAGAAAATTTACGTGCATATTTTTTATCAAATAAGGAGATTTTTTTTTAATTTTTTTCAATGATAAAACAGATTTATTTAATTATTTTGTTAAAATAATGGGTAATTTTAATTTTATAATTAAAATGAGAAAAACTGTGAGAAGTGCATAATTCTGGATTTTGGACAGAATTTGACTACAAGGGTATTTTTCTCATTTATCATAAAATATATGTCCATAATTTGTGATTAATTGTTTTAGAATCCTGATTTTATTTCCTCCAATTATTTCTTATGGACCATGTTCTGATTCAGCCATATAAATGACCTCAAAATTCATTGAAGTTGGAAATTTGTTCGGGCAGATAGTGTGGGCCACACCACCATAACAGATACACAATTCGGTCTCCACAACTAAACATTAATTGATTCCACCTGGATATGGAAGAGGACTCATATTTGCGCTCACCCATTAAATTCCATCGAGTTTTCCATATGTTAAGGTGGATAGTTATTGTTATACATTTAAAGGACGCTTCATGGAAATTTCGGCAAGAAAATGTTTTATTCAATGAAAAATTCCATAACTCCTACATCTGTAAGATAACTACACTGATATTTTCAGGGGATAAAACCAAGACATTTATGAACATATTTAATGAAAGAAGAAACAAGAAACAAAGTCATTTTTGTGGGATAAAATGTGTCACATTTAGAAGGAAGAATTATGCTTATAAAAGGAGAGGAGCTCCTACCTCTCAATTCATTCCATCGCATCCCATTCCAGCCAGTGAAAAGAATCCAAGAGGATGAGAATATCCTCCTACTTGTTCTTCATTTGTAATTCCATCCTCCATGTTTACTTTTTATTTTAATTCGATGACCCTACCTTTCATGGAGGGGTAGAATATTTTGTGATTGGGTGAAGGGAAGGGGGACCCCATTTTATGATGTTTTAGTTTCTATAGTCTAATTCAAAATAATTCTTTTATTTTAAATGAATGATTGTCAATTTAATTTATTTTTGAATTTAAATTAAATAAAATTGTATTTTGATTTATTTTTGAATATAAAATTACTTTGATTTAAATATGATTCTACCCTTGCTTGATCTATTTAATTTTAGACCTATTGGTTAATCTATGAAGAAAATCAACAAAGGGAGTGATTTGGTGATTACTAAATCTCATGGAGAAATTAAGGTAGATTAATTTAACTATTTTGGAAAAAAATACCAGATTTGGTATTGCCTATGTAATTAATATTAGTCCATTAATATTTCTAAACATTGATAAATAATTAAATCAATGGTGAAAAGAATAAATAATTGTTATTCAATTCACTTAATTATTTTTCTAAAACTAAAGGATTCATATTTTCATAAAAACTATGATGACATCACAAATGGAAAAACCCAACCAAAATCCAACACTTCTCTCACATATTAATTTCATAAATCTTGTTAAGAAAACAATTTGGTTTATTAAATAATTCAAACTTGTTATTTTTTAAGCGACACCAAGATTAAGACACTGCTCCTTGGAGAACGACATTCTGGTTACCCTTCATACTACACCCTTAGGGAGATTTAATTGTTTTTTCCACACCTCATGAAAAGAGTGTGTCAAAAATGGCACCGTTGTCAGGGATCAAGTGTAAATCTGTATGACATGGACCTCTAATGAGGAACTAATTGATTTTGAACCTAAGAAAGAAAGAAAATTGTTTACTAGGCTTAGGAATCTCAATCATGAAATCAATATTGAAGAAATTAGTTTAGAAGACTCAAGTGTCTAATCAAAACCACCAATAATCGAACAAAACCCAAGAAAAACCTTGGGGGACCTCTATGCCCTACAATTTTCTATCCAGTAGAATCAATAAAAACATGCTTAAACAACCAAATTATTTTTATTTACGAGTAAACATTGTAACACCATGAGATTTGATGAGAAATATTATTTTAATTACTTTGATGTCTTGTGTTGTACGCTACACCAAGATTATCTTGTAATATATGCAAAACCGTATTAGCTTACAGTATACGCAAACACTATTCTAGGCTTGTGTTGCATGCTAGAAGAAACCTTCCCCGATAGCGTGTGTTATACGCAATACCGAGTTTCACTGAATGAGATATTACTATAATATTATTAATGACCAAGCCGTTATGAATAGTAATACCCACTTTTTGAAATTTTATCTTTCAAAATAGACTTCATTTTTTGATTCATAATATTGAAATTATCCTAGGGTGATTTTTTGGTATTTTTCTGAAAACTTTCAATTTTTGATGAATAGTGAAAACATCGGGTTACTATTTAAAAACCGACTTTTTATTTAAATAATCATTTATTTTATTTAAAATTATTTTTGGTCAAAATAAATACATAATACCTATATATTTTCAATGTAATTCATTCGAGTCATTTTATAGTAATTTTAGATATATAAAAATTTTATTGAACTTTTCACCGTCATTTACCCACCTCCTAAGAGAATTTGAAAATTTACATAACACATAATTTTACCGCTTCTGTGAGTAGAATTTTGAAAATCCGAGAGACACTGTTAATATCATTGAGTAAAATTTGGTTCAATAAGATAAAAATAATTTTTTGTGAATAGTAACTTTTTACTTTTATTTACCACGGTTAAAAGTAAATAGGGAAATTAAGGGTAAAAATGATATTATTATTATCCTAACACATGTCCTAATTCTATTGGATAAGTGTAATTCGACCAAAAACAACCTTAGGGATAAAATATTACCATTTTGGTCCACTTGGAGTAGATTAAGACATTTATTATTATTTAATTTAAAGAAGAGTTAAAAGAGTTATAATCAAAGTTTAGTAACTAAAATTTTTTAATATAGGGTTATACATAATATAAATTCGACTATAAATATTAATTATAAATCTAAAAATATTTCCTATAAAATGGTATTTTATTTATAATTTTTATACATTAAATAAGTTAATTTATTTTGTAACACAATGATGATGCATTAATTACCTTATTAATGAAATATTAACATAATTGATATTATAAATACCCTAATAAATGTAATTTGAGACTTTTTATGAATTAAAATAATTTTATTGGTTAATATTACATGTTAGTATTGATTTAATTATTGTTTTTCTAACTAATCATTCTGTTATGATTTTCACAAAAATCAATTACCAAATAGTGTCAAAATTGACATAAAATAGTTTTAAAACAAATATTATATTATTAATTGTTATTCTATTCCTAAAAATCTAAGGATCAGCTGAATGGAATAGATAAGGTTATATATATTAATAATGAACCACTTGGGGTTTGTTTTGCTTGTTATAGTAAGTTTATTAACCATATAGTGTAAGAAAACAAGAATACATAGTAATAGCTAAATTATTTAACCTAGAGTTAAATCTAAATGAAAAGGTTACAATAGTAACTTAAACTGTATAAAACCTATTTTTTGAGAGGATTTCGACCCATACTCACTTTAGATTTGAAATTAATCAATTTGAAGCTATTATAAACCCAATATGACTTTATTATAAAATAATTTTTTAAGTTTTTCCAAAGGTTCCCCTCTCCTCCCTTATAAAAAGGGCACCCCTTCCCTCTTCTCATCACACCCTTTTCAGCCTTGAATCTCAGAAAACCCCTGCCAATTCCTCTTCTCAACCTCTCTAGTTATATCATAGAGGTTCTGGTCTTCTCATAATACAAAATCTAGTGGCCTAAGAAAAAGTTTAAAGGAGGTGCGTCGAGGTATAGGTAATCTCTTCTACCAACTCTTTCAAGTTTCTTTCTTATTCTACTTCCTCTTCTTTAGTTGTTTCATTATAAATTAATAGCATAAATATTAATCATATAATGATATGTTATTATAAATATGAAACAACCCTATTTCATCTTCTATCCATCCTATGGAAAATGAAATCATCGCGCGTGCGTACGTACAGAATACCGTCTCCACGCCGCGGTGTAATCAGTTTTTCCACCAACACCTTTTTTTGGATGGGTATAGTGGTGTAATGAATAAATATATACTATTATTATAATATAATACTGATTCTAAGATATTATATCATTCACTCCAATTCCATTCAATAAATATGGGAATGATATCATCGCTCGTGCGTACGTACGGATTACCATCTCCACGATGCGATGAGATTAATTTTCCATGTTAACAATTCAAGAATAATTGTGAAGTATATATAATAAGTAATAATGAAATATATGACATAATAATGCTACTGTATTTATGTATATATATATATATATATGTATGTCATCAACTTAATTCTATTCGATTCAACAAGGAAACGAAAAACATCATTCATGCGTACGTATGACCTACCGTCTCCATGAACGGTGTATTTATTTCCATTTATCGGTCTATTATATATATGTATATTATGAATATATATTATATATAAATCATATTTTATATTCCAAAATTAAGTAATCATGATCTATGTAATTAAATTAATAATAACAAGTCAAAACACGGAAGGTAAATGGAACGATTTTACCCAAAACGCTGCTTTAACATGGAATTGACAAATGAAGAGATAATATAAAGTCGTAAGTGAATCATATATGATATCATAAATATTATTATTTTTCTATTACAAGTTAATAATATGTTTAAACCCACTATACATGAGTCTCAGACACATATAGAAGAAATTGGACATAAGGTAAGGGATAATTATTCCAATCTCATTCTAATCCGAGATTGTTTATTTGTAAGTATTTACTAGGGTTATGTTTATTATCCATGTCCATATGTTCCCAAAATGTTTTCATAATATTTTTATTTTATTACATGTATGTTTATAGTAATTTTTACCCTTTTTTATGTATACCACATTTTATGGAAGGAATCTTTCTTTTGTTTATCATACAGGTACTTTTTGACTTTTCCAACAAAAGTATTAGGAGAATGTTTTTTTTAACTTATACGGCATGAACAGATTCATACAGTTTCATAACGCCTTATTTCCATGAATCTTCCTGTAAAATATTTCATTATATTTTCAAAAAAATCCTTTCTTTTAAAATTTCATGTCATTTTGTGAGAAGAAAATGATTTTGAAGAAGAAATGATATTTTCCTCAAGAATTCATTTCAAGTGTTTTGTCAAAACTATTTTACATATAAAACGAAATTATTTCATTTGTGAATGTTTCAAGTATAATGCCTCTATGATTTACATGGTTTCACTTTTCTTATTATGAAATGATATCCATTTGTTTTATATGGAATATGTTATAATGGGATGACATTTATGAAACCCATTTTATTCTTTGGGTTATGATGAATGATTTATGTTTATTTTGTGGAACAAGTAAGAATGATTTCATTATGAGATGGGTGGGACCCATATATCCCTCCAATTAATTGGGTAAAGATTTATATCTGATGAGATAGACATGGCTAGAATGGTAAGTTAATCCGGTTCTGTGTTACAGGACTGGAACGAGGAGTGAACTCAATTTAGAAAGGGACTTTGTCCACTAAGATGGTCTTGGCAGCAATGCCTTGACTACTATGGAAATCATATCATTTGCTTAATGGTTTACCACAATTACAAGTTTTCTTCCCATGCTATTTTATCATGATTGATATTCCATTATGATATATTCCTTATGTACTTCCAAGATTTATGTCTTTAATCAAGATTTTGATGTTTAGATTTTATGTTCAAGTTTTTGCATTCAAATGTTTATGGATTGTTTTATGTTCTCTATGTTTACCCTTACTGAGAATTTGAGCTCACCCTTTTTATGTTATCTTTTCCCTAGGATATAAAGAAAGGTTTTAGGTAAGAAAACAAAAGGGGAAGATCTTTATGGGAGATGTTGAAGATCTTTCACCATGATTAGAAGATTATGCTCCATGTTTCCAAAGACACTAAACTATTACGGTCCTTTGGTGTCTGTTTTTGTTATGTATTAAGTATTCCAAAAAAGTAATGTAATGTCTATGTACTTAAATCTTTGGGTATTTATAGTTGGTATCAGAGGCAAAGGAGGTAGAAATGAATCCGATCATTGGGAACTCTCACATGTGAGCATTGGATGAAGCATAGATCTCCGCCCAAGGGCTTTATGAGGAAATGGCTGCCACTGGGGATGGTGGTGTGTCCCGCCCAGGGGGTGTATCTTCCCATGGAGTTCCCTGATAGATATCAATTATAGTCAACTAGAAGTAATTCCAGACCTCTATAGTTGGTATCAGAGGAAAGGTTTAGTTATCCGTTGGAAACTAGGATGCAGAAACTTTAGTGAGATCCCTAGAGATATTTCTAAGGTATGTCTAGGGATGTCCCTAAGGTTAAGTATAAGTTTATGTTATAGTCCTAGAATTATGGAAATGATATTATAATTGGACCTAAGATGTTAGATATTGAAGGTACTCCCCCTTTATTATTATTTGTTCCTCTCACACTATTGTTTTTGGGTTTTAGAAAATGGAAGGAAACAGGAAGATTCATGATAATGGAGGATATCATGGACAATGGATTGATGTTATTCATGAGAAACCAAATGAAATTGGATCTATAATTCCACATATCGTTATTATTCCTAATCGT
Source organism: Viscum album (assembly GCA_963277665.1). Lineage (NCBI taxonomy): Eukaryota > Viridiplantae > Streptophyta > Magnoliopsida > Santalales > Viscaceae > Viscum > Viscum album. Next base: position 294,157,477 of record OY728132.1, on the reverse strand, counting down.
AAATTTCATAATATGATCAATAATCTCAACTTTGGTATGTTTCCCAACTCATATAATAAGAGAAAAATGGAGTTTCATGATGATCATAGAGGAAACAAAGATCAATTTCCTTATGTACATCATCTGGGAAGAGGCATCAGGGAGAATGTTTCAAAGGAACTTAAAGATGCTTTGGGTGTGGAAAATAAGTACACAAATCCATTAATTGTAAAGGAAAAGGTTCAGTTAACACCATGGACAAGGATAATGGTATTTCTAAGACATCAGCAACTGTTAAATGTTTTAAATGTGCAATGTACGGGCATTATTCAAAGCAATGCCCTAAGGGAAAATCTCATGAAGAGAATAAGAATGGTCATATGGTTAGTATTTATGTGGATGATGATGAAGAGACTACAAATGATATATGAGATGAAAGAGACAATAACGCTCAGTCATTGGTGTAATAAGGTAGTATTTTTATCAAGAATAATGTATTGTACCATGGAATAAAGAAAAATCTAAGGATTATTACACTATTTCCTTTCCATGAGTTTTGAAAAGTATATGATGAATGGTACTGGTAACAATGAAAGGTTATTCATATATTTTTTGGAAAGAAGATGATATGTGCATAATGAAAGGATAAAGAGATAATGAAATGATTGATAGTATTAATGAGCTCATGACTGATATAAGGACAAAGTGATATCATGGTTTTAGTATATAGAATTTTTGGGATTTTGGTATGTGGAAAGAGTTAACTTTTGATAGCCTCATGTTTTCACTAAGGTTCTATGGTAATTCATGTTTCAAAAGAATATATGATTATGGTATTCACATGTTTGGAATGTGACCAACAAGATATATCTTATGATATATGGGGGAAAAATGATTGTATTCACCTGCTTATTATGTGACCTTTCATGTAATCATTTTATTTATAGTATGAGATTGGACATATGTATTTTGGATAAGCCTGAATATTGGAATGGATTATGTTGGACATCAGATAGTATTGTTTAAGGATATAACCTTTTTTTGGTATTATTTCTGGAATTTTATAATAATGTAGTTTTAGAAAAAGGACAACCTAGAGGACGAGCAACAACCCATCGCTTAGGACAAGGCTGTGTGAATCAAACCCACAACTGAAGCGCGACATGCCTTTATCGCCTACCACTGGCCTACAGGAAGTCCCTGGTTAGTAGAAACTAGTTTTATTTAATTAAGCGCTATGATAGATGAAGTATAAGTCCATTTTAGCAACCATATACGATTAATCTCAGCATAGATGAACATATGTGTATTTAATAAATTGTGCAAAACTTTTTGGGATAGAAATAGATGGAATGACCTTCCATTTTATCACATTATCTTCTTACACTTCACGAATGAAAAATTCAACTTATTTCTTTAAGAGATGAAGAGGAAATTGTTCATGGCATGAAAAATGGTGAGATTGTACCAAAATCAAGTAAGTATTTCTTTTAACTCAACAATTCTTCAACATTAGGGAAATGATATTGAGAACTAAAAACGTTGTCCTAGAACCCTCATACCCGATGAATGAGATGGTACCTTAAATCATCAAAAATTTATGGATTTTTTAATGATGGATTTTCATAGCCATGTTCTATACCACTCCCCATCAGAACTTCATGGTTAGATTTCTCTTCCATATCCATATTTTCACCTATGTTGTCCTATGTGGAAACCTAGTGCTGAGTTACTTTGGGTGACCGTTATGATTCTAACTTTCCTTTTTAAAATGAAGTTTTAGTATTCCTTTTTACGATGTGGGTTTCTATGGAATAAACATTCAAGTTGTAAACCATTTATAACCTCGATGAATTTCAAGGGCGACATTTATTTTAAGGGGGGTAGAATGTAACACCCTAAGATTTTATGAGAAATATTATTTTAATTACTTTGATGTATTGTGTTGTACACTACACCAAGATTATCTTGCACTATACACAACACCGTATTAGCATATAGTATATGAGAAAACTATTCTAGTCTTGTGTTGCATGCAAGAAGCAACCTTTCTCTATAGCGTGTGTTATACGCAATACTGAGTTTCACTGAATGAGATATTACAATAATATTATTATGATGTAGCCGTTATGAATATTAATACCCAATTTTTGAAATTTTATCTTTGAAAATGTACTTCATTTTTTGGATTCAGAATATTGAAATTATCCTAGGGTGAATTTTTGGTATTTTTCTGAATACATTCAATTTTTGATGAATAGTGAAAACACTGGGTTACTATTTAAAAACCATATTTTTATTTAAATAACAATTTATTTTATTTAAATTTATTTTAGTTCAAAATAGATACATAATACCTATATAAGTTCAATGTAATTAATTGGATTCATTTTATAGTAATTTTAGATATATAAAATTTTTATAGAACTTTTCACCGTCTTTTACACACCTCCTAGGAGAATTTGAAAATTTACATAAAACATAATTTTACCGCTTCTGTGAGTGGAATTTCGAAAATCCGAGAGACACGGTTAATATCGGGGAGTAAAATGTGGTTCAATAAGATAAAAATATTTTTTGGTGAATAGTAACTTTTTACTTTTATTTACCACGTTTCAAAGTAAATAGGGTAATTAAGGGTAAAAATGATATTATTATTTTCCTAACACATGTACTAATTCTATTGGATAAGTGTAATTCGACCCAAAACAACCTTAGGGATAAAATATTACCCTTTAGGTCCACTTGGATTAGATTAGGACATTTATTATTATTTAATTCAAAGAAGAGTTAAAATAGTTAAAATCAAAGTTTAATAACTAAAACATTTTTAATATAGGGTTATTCATAAGATAAATTTGACTATATATATTCATTAGAAATATAAAAATATTTCATACATAATGGTATATTATTTATAATTTTTAGACCTTAAATATTTTAATTTATTTATGACACAATAATGAGGCAGTAATTACCTTATTAATTAAATATTAACATAATTGATATTATAAATACCCAAATAAATGAAATTTAAGACTTTATATGAATTAAAAAAAAATTATAGGTTAATATGACATGTTATTATTTATTTAATTAACTTTTTTCTAACTAATCATGCTATTATGATTTTCACAAAAATCAATTACCAAATAGTGTCAAAATTTACATAAAATAGTTTTTAAAAAAATATTATATTATTAATTGTTATTCTATTCCAAAAAATCTATGGTTCAGAAAAATGACTTAAATAAGGATATATATATTAATAATTAACCACTTGGGGTTCGTTTGTCTGGTTATAGTAAGTTTATTAGCCATATACTGTAAGAAAACAAGAAGACACAGTAAAAGTTATATTATTTAACTTAGAGTTAAATCTAAATAATAAGGTTAAAATAGTAACATAAACTTGTCTAAATATTATTTTTTGAGAGTATTTATACCCATACCAACTTTAGCTTCAAAATAAACCAATTTGGAGCTATTATAAAACGAATATGACTTTATTATAAAATAATATTTTAAGTTTTTCCAAAGGGGCCCCTCTCCTCCCTTATAAAAAGGGCACCCCTTCCCTCTTCTCTTTACACCCTTTTGATCCTTGAAGCTTGCCCAACCCCTAGAAATTCCTCTTCTCAACCTCTCTAGTTATATCATAGTGGTTCTGGTCTTCTCAAAAGACCATCTCTATTTCTCTAAGAAGATGTTTAAAGGAGGTGCGTCGAGGAAGCGGTAATCTCTTCTACCGACTCTTTCAAGTTTCTTTCTTATTCTACTTCATATTCATTAGTTGTTTCATTATAAATTAATAACATAATTATTAATTATCTATTGATTTGTTATTATAAATATGAAACTACCCTATTTCACATTCCATCCATCCTACAGAAAACAAAATCACCGTGCGTGCGTACGTACGGAAGACCGTCTCCACACCGTGGTGTAATCAGTTTTTCCACCACCACCTTACTTGGATGGGTATAATGGTGTAAATAATAACTATATATTATTATTATAAAATCAAACAGATTCTAATATATTATATCATTCAAGCCAATTCAATTCAATAAATATGGGAACGATATCATCGCTCGTGCGTACAAACGAATTGCCGTCTCCACAATGCGATGAGATTCATTTTCCATGTTAAAAATTCAAGAATTATTATAAATTATATATAATAAGTAATCATGAAATATATGACATAACAATTCTATTGTATTTATGTATATATATATGTATTTCATCTACTTAATTCAATTCAATTATATAAGGAAACGAAAAACAACGTTCATGCGTACGTACGACCTACCGTCTCGATGAACGGTGTATTTCTTTCCATTTATCGATCTATTATATATATGAATATTCTGAATATATTTTATATAAATGATGTTTTATATTCTGGAATTAATTAATAATGATCTAAGTAATCATATTAATAATTACAAGTCAAAACACGGATAATAAATGAAACGATTTTACCCAAAATGTTGCTTTAACATAGAATTGAAAAATGAACGGATAATATAAAGTCATAAGTGAATCATATATGATATAATAAATATTATTATGGATCTATTACAAGTAAATAATATGTTTAAACCCACTATATAAGAGTCTTAGACACATATGGAAGAAATTGGACATAAGATGAGGGATAATTATTCCAATCTCATTCTTATATGAGATTGTTTATTTGTAAGTATTTACTGGGGTTATGTTTATTATCCATGTCCATATGTTCCCAAAATGTTTTCATAAAATGTTTAATTTTATTCCATGTATGTTTAAATTCATTTTTACACTTTTTTACTTTTACCACATCGTATGGAAGGAATCTTTCTTTTGTTTACCATATGAGGTAATTTTTGAATTTTCCGACAAATGTACGAGAATAATGTTTTTTTAACTTATACGACATGAACAGATTCTTACGGTTTCATAACACCTTCTTTCCATTAATCTTATTAAACTATATTTCATGATTATTTTCAAAAAAAAAATACTTTCTTTTAAAATTTCATGTCATTTTGTGAAAATAAAATGATTTTAAAGAATAAATGATATTTTCCTCAAGAATTTATTTCAAGTGTTTTGTCAAAACTATTTTACATCTAAGATGAAATTATTTCATATGTGTATGTTTCAAGTATAATGTCTCAATGATTTACATGGTTTCACTTTTCTTGTGATGAAATGATATCCATTTGTTTTATATGTATTATGTTACGATGGGATGACGTTTATGAAACCCATTTTATTCTTTGGGTTATGATGAATGACTTATGTTTATTTTGTGGCACAAGTAAGAATTATTTCATTATGAGATGGGAGGGACCTATATCTCCCTCAAATACATTGGTTAAAGATTTATATCTCATGAGATAGACATGATTGGAATGGTAAGTTAATCCGGTTCAGTGTTACATGATTGGAACAGGGAGTGAACTCGATTCAAAAAGGGACTTTGTCCACTAAGATGGTCTTAGCAGCAATGCCTTGGCTACTATGGAAATCATATCATGTGATTAATGGTTTTCCACAATTAAATGTTTTCTTCCAATGCTATTTTATCATTATTGATGTTCCATTATGATATATTCCCTACGTAGTTCCAAGATTTATGTCTTTGCTCAAGATTTTGATGTTTAAATTTTATGTTCGGGTTTTTTGCATTCAAATGTTTATGGATTGTTTTATGTTCTCTATGTTTACCCTTACTGAGAATTTGATCTCACCCTTTTTATGTTTTCTTTTCCCTAGGATATAAAGAAAGGTTTTAGGTAAGAAAGAAAGGGGAAGATCTTTGTGGGAGATGTTGAAGATCTTTCACCATGATTAGAATATTATGTTCCATGTTTCGAAAGACACTAAACTATTACGGTCCTTTGGTGTCTATTTTTGTTATGTATTAAGTATTAGAAAAAAGTAATGAAATGTCTATGTACGTCATGTTTTTGTTCTCTACAAACATGATTCCCATGATACCTAAATTTCATGACCTTACAGGTGATGATCTCAATCGGAATATTCATGAATTCAGCCATGTGTGTTCAAGATTAAAACCAAGAGGAGTAGCGGAGGAGCAAGTGAAGTGGAAAGCATTCCCTTTTTCACTTGAGGGAGCAACAAATGAGTGGTCGTATACCTTAAAACCCAGAGAAATCCAAGACTGGGCTGATCTCCAATAAAGTTTGATGCAAAGGATCTTCCCAACCTTCTAGAGTACAACAATTAGGAAGAAGATATACAAAATTCAACCAGCTACCAGTGAGACTCTTTACAAGTATAGGGATTGATTCAAGAAGCTTAGTAAGACTTTCCCACACCAAGAAATAGAGGAGTGTAGGATTGAAATAATGATGTAGATGCTCAATTTACAAGAGGGGGGGTGAATTGTATACTTTAAAAATTCCTTTGGAACCTTTAAAGTTAGTTACGATTAACAATGTTTTCCTTAAGCAAAGGAAAGGGCTAAGTTTTAGAAAGTTAAACTAAGAAAATTCACAACACCTCTTACACCGAATCCAAACTTGGAAAGAGATTCCGAAAGTAGGTTCCGGAAATATGGTTCCGGAAATTGAAACTTAACAAAAGTTACAATATGAGATTCTACCTTAAAGCGTATAGAATTTAATGAATCAGAGTATAAGTAAGGAAGTATCAGAAAGTTATACTTTCCTTATAAAATGCAGCGGAACTTAAACAAGTAGTTAAACTACAAGTAACAAGATAATAGTCTTTTAACCCAAAGAGAAGGGTATCCAACAACCTTGGATAAAGGTCCCTTGATTTATACTTTCAAGCAAGTCTGTCTTACCCACACCAGGGTAAGCCCTCGATACGAAGATCGGAGTCTCTGTCTTACTATCCCCACAAGCCCTCAACTTCAAGGTAGTTGGCAACCTCTGTCTTCCTCAGCAAGGAAGCCCTCGAACTTCAAGGTAGTCGGCACCTCTGTATTCCTATCCCCAGAAGCCCTCGAATGTAATCACAAACATTCAGAGTCGCGCGAAGCTTTGAGAGTTAATAAGAGTCTCTCTCTCTAGAAATCACTTCAACAACATGTAGGCACAAAAACAAGTTGTTCATCTGTCATCAGTATCGAGCTCTTTCAAATGAGCTTCTATTTATAGGTAAGGTCGGCTCCTTCTCCAACGGTCATATTTTCCTTAAAGATCGGAGGGACCTGTACACGTGTCACTTAAACAACGGTTAGTTTATAACAAAATAGACGACATCGTTTTATAACAAAACATGTGAAACAGAAGGTACGACATCGTTTTAATTTTAACTAAAAAGTTCGGAATGAAAGCTTCGGAGTGAAGATTCGGAGTGTAAGGGAAATAATAAATAGTAGATAGATTATAGAAATGTAAGCAGAATAAAAGTTCATAGTCTAACCAAAATTTTTTTTGGAGTCTGAATTAATTCAGAGTGTATAAAACAGAGATAATCAGATTCTGTTTGATAGGAGAATTCAAAATGAGAATTCAGAATGAGAATTCATCATTGTAATTCGTAATGAGAATTCGTCATCAGAATTCGTAATGAGAATTCATCATCAGAATTCGTAATGAGAATTCTTCATCTGAATTCGTAATGAGAATTCTTCATTAGACTTCGTAATGAGAATTCTTCATTGGAATTCGTAATGAGAATCCTTCATTGGAATTCATAATGAGAATTCTTCATTAGACTTCGTAATGAGAATTAATCACTAGAATTCGTATTGAGAATTCGTTATTGAACTTCATAAGAATTCGTATCCTGAATCTGGAATAGAACTTAGTTAGAGTTCATATCCGGAATTCAGAATGATACATTATTACAGTTCTCATCTAGAATCCGGAGTGAAACTTCCTTACAGTTCTTATCCAGAATTAGGAACCTTCAACAAAATACTTTATATCAAAGTTTCAACCATTCCGAGAAAATAGAAATGAATCCGAATCTCATACTTAAGAAAAATATGGATGAAAATAAGATAAGGATAATTTTTCTTATAAAAGCGATTTCCTTAAGAAAGCAATTTTCCTTATAAAAGCAATTTTCGTTAAGAAAGCAATTTTCCTTATAAAAGCAATTTTCCTTAAGAAAGAAATTTTCCTAAAAATAAGGTGTTTGTGATTTTCAAAATAAGAAGGAATGGAAAAGTCATAAGGAAAACCTTATTGACTCAACAATATCCCCCTTTTTGGAAAGCACAAAACATCCTTACGAAAAATAAATTCTAGGAAGAAATAAAAACAATAAATCTTATCTCCCTTTGATTTAAGGATATTGATGAATACGACTAACTCCCCCTTAGGCTTTGAAACTCTAAGGATCGTATTCTAGATTTCCAGAGTGACATTTTATTACGAAAAAGAAAGTCTTCTTTAATGAAAAACTCCCCCTTAGATAGACTCTTATTAGAGTTCTTTTTTTCCTTTAAGGATCTTTTCCTTCTCCCCTTTAAATAAACTCTCATTGGAGTTCTTCTTTTTCTTAAGGATCTTTTCCTTATCCCCCTTTGTGATTTTCAAAAAGAAATCGAGGGAATGGAAAAAAAATAACAAAGTACCTGAAATATTAGAAGCAACAACAAAAGGAACGACAAGCACAAATTTCATTAAGTTTGAAATCTCGGCAACAAAAAAAAATACAACAAAAAGATCGGATTTAGTTATTTTGGATCTTTTTCCTTCGACATGAGCCCCTTAAGGATGGTCTTGATCTTCTTCACGTATTTATGATCTTCTTCATCTTGCTTCTCCAGGACCACTATTCTTGCGGATTGAGCTTCAATTTTTTCTTCCTGGGCTTGAAGCTTTTTTTCCTGATCTTTGATCTTCTCTTCCTGAGCCTTCAACCTCTCTTCAAACTCAATCCGATGATCTCTTTAAAATTTCCAGTTCTGAGAAACAGAATTTAACTTCCCATTCAGATCTCTGACTTGTTGAATCCGGAAGTTCTTTTCATCTGTCAGCTTCTCTTCAAAGGATGAATTCAGGTCATTTATCTTCCTGTCCTCAGTCTCGAAGGAATCTTTAACATTATATTGAAACTCATTGAATAACCTCATCTCTTCAACAGTCTTTTTCGACCAGTTTGTTATCTTCTTGCAAGATTTTCTATGAGCTTCATAACCAACAAAGAAGGTTTTGAACTGAGCCTCAATCTCAACACACTTGTCCATGACCATAGAGACAGAGTCAGTTTTCTGATTCAATGCATGTTGGAGCATCTGACACCTTGAGTCAATGCTTGAGAAGGTCGGGATAGATCCCACCAACTTCTTTAAAGACTGGACAACAAAGTCATTCCCCACAGAGGATGACTCCGAATCTGAAACTTTGCTTGGAGAATTTTCTTCTTCAATAAGGTCAAGCTTTCTTTTTGAAGAACTACCAACTTCCTTCCTCTTTCTCACTTATGAGCTCGGAGTATCAGCAAGAATTTTCTTTCCCTTGACTTTTTCCAGAATTGAATCCTGTTCCGGAGTTCTCTTCTCACTATCAGAAACTTGAACAACATTATCTTCCTTATCAGAAACTTCCTGAACACGAACCCCTACGTTTTCCTTCTGAGAAACATCAAGTAAAAGATGTTCTTCTTCTCCATGATAAGTAACTTCTTCTTCTCCTTTCTTTTCTTCCATTGCTAGAGTAACTAGCTTCGAAGATTCAGCTTCTGAAGTTCGTAGTGATAAGTGTTCCGAAGGTGTCCCCTTGTAATCATCTACTTGTTTCAGCACATCTCTGGTTTCACCACTTCCTTCAGCACCATCTTCTTCTTGTTCCACTTATTAAACTTGCTCTACTTCCTCAGTATTCTTAGCAACAACTTCTTCCAGAGCAACGAAATTTCTTCCTGGAGTCTCAGGTAGAGATTCCAAGGAGAAAGATCTCGGAACATGAATAGTTGCTGAAACCATCTCATTGAATTTCATCAAAGTCTGAGCTACCTCAGCCTCAGACATCTTCTTTTTGAGCTTCTTTTCCTTTACTTGTTTTTCAAGCTCATCAGCAGTTCTCTCCTTCAAGGCCTCAGCCTCCGCAGGGTCCAATCCGAACTGCGGATCCCCTTCATTCCTTTTCTCTTTATCTGCTCTCCACTTCGCAACAACTTCATCAGGATAGGATTTCTTCTTCTTTGGTTTTGGAGGTGCAGAATGGAATTCCTTATTCTTAGGATTCTCTGCTTCTACTTCCACTTCTTTCAGCTTTCTCTTCCTTACTGTCTTAGAGGATTCCGGATCAGCATCTTTCGGAACTGCTTCTCCTTGAGCAGGTAAATCAGTAAACTGTCCAGACTCTTTGTCAAAAGCTACAAGCATTCTCGTAAGAGTACCATCACTCATCAGCATAATCTTGCAAACTCTTGGCTTAGATTTGAAAGCCTCCTTGAAAGACTCTAGGCACCGAACTATCAACTTCGAGAGGATTGCTGGATACATGATAATCTGAGCTCTCAGATTTCCTTTCTTCAAATTTTCAAGAGTGCTAAGAATGTGCTTCATCAAGTTAAACTTCCTCAGATTTATCAGAAAATCTAGGATGTAGATCTCACTCTTCTTCAAGCTATCTCTATCACCTTTCCTCAGTACGATAATCCCTTGTACCCATAGCTCTAGAATCCGGAAATTTGTGGATAGACTTGCAATCTTCGGAGCCTTGTCATCAGCCAGTCCGAGAGTTCTTAAAGATTTTTCCTTGTCGAAGCTACCTTTAAAATCCGGAAATACATGAGAAACAAACTCAGATTCACCTTCATTATTTAGGCCTACCAAGCTGGCTGCCTTGGCATATGAATGTTTATAAGTCTTCCCATAAGACTTAAAAGACAATTTGTCCTTACCATCTTCCTGAAGAAAAGAAACTGTCTCATAGAATTCAACAAGTAAGTCTGAATACACTCTATCTTGGTTCCCGGGTTTTGACACCGCAACATCTTCCCAACCATTAAGCTTGATATTCTTAGAAATAAGGGAATCATACTTGTTGAAGAAATCCGGATGAAGCAGCCTCTCTCTATAAACTAACCACTTCGAGATCGGCTTAGATGAAGACATATCTTGAGAAGCTACTTCCACAGACATTCGGATTTGAAAACCTTTGAGAAGATCGGAATGGAGACAACTGAATTTCGGAACGGCCTTAAAATAGAGAGGCAGAGATTCGAGATGCGAGAGCATGAGAACCGATGTGGGACGAGTATTCGGGTCCCCTTTATATAGGCAATGAGATGACGGTTCAACTTCCTCGGTTGATCTAACGGTTGTGAGAAACTGAGATCAGATCTGACGGTTGAAAACTTGAATCCGATCTTTTTGAGGTTTTTATTAAAACAAGGAATTAAGAAAACTATAATCCGAAATCATAATATAAGAAAATACCAGCAAGTAAAATATGACTACGAAAACTTGGGTAAGGTAATCATACCTTTCAGATTAACTTAGGAGGATTATTCGTAATGGGTAATATAAAAATGACTACGGAAAAAGAACTTTATTACGAGAAGACATATTTTTCAAAAACTTTACTACGGAAAATAAGCTTGGTACGAAAAACTCATTATGGAACACTTATTACGAAAAACTCACTACGAAAAACAATCAATTTTTTTTTGAAAATGGGAAAAGAGAAAAAAAACTTATTATGGAAGATTCGGTACAAAAATCTCGTTATGAAATATCAGTACGAATTTTTCCATTCTGGAAATTTTCAACATGAATACTTCCATTCCAGAAGTGTTCTGTACGAAAATTTCCATTCTGGAAAATTTTAGTTCCGGAGATTCCATTCTGGAATTCTTCGTTCCGAAAAGTTTGAAAATAAACTTTGAAAAACTTTGTTAAACTAACAATCAAATGTAATCCCCCTATGAAAAGGAGTTTATTGCTGTAAGGATACTTTTTCAACAGAAAGTTACTTAAGGAAAATTACCTTACGATTATCATCCCTAACTTCTGTTTGATATATTCAAATCTATCAGAAGGCAAAGATTTTGTGAAAATATCAGCAAGTTGATCTTGCGTTTTGATAAACTGAAGAATAATATCTCCTTTAAGTGTGTGATCCCTAAGAAAGTGATGCCTAATATCTATGTGTTTTTCCTGAGAGTGATGTGCAGGGTTCTTACTAAGGGCAATGGCACTTGTGTTATCACACAAAATTTGAGTTTTGGTAAAACTCAAGCCATAGTCTGTGAGTGTGTGTTGCATCCACAACACTTATCATTCCTAAAAAACACAAGGTAACCTTCATCACATAACTGACTTATGCTAATGAGGTTGTGCTTAAGACCTCTAACAAAAAAAAATTTTGAAATCAAGGTTTTACCAAGAAGAACAATATTACCAATACCAACAATCTCTCCCTTACCATTATCTCCAAAAGTTACCTTTCCTCCTTTCGTTTTAATAATCTTTTCAAAAAAGATTTCGTTACCAGTCATATGCCGGGAACATCCACTATCCATGTACCATGTATTGTTGCTGGTACTTTATTTTTTTTCCTGAAATCAAAAAGAAAATTAGATTTTCGGAATCCAAACTTGTTTGGATCCGAGATTTCCAGATAATAAAATTTTTGGAACCCACATCTTTTTAGAAAAGTAAGCTTTGTGAAATCCTAAAGATTGGGTTTTGTTTAAGGAACAATCCTTTGCCCAGTGACCACCACATTGACACTTGGTACAAAATGGGGCACTTTGAGGAACAAAATAATTGTTACTGAAAATCGGTTTTGCATGGGTATAACCAAATCCGGATTTATTTTTTTAAAGGTCGTATTTGGGAATACATCTTATCAAAATTTTCCTTACCATGGGTAAAGTTTGATAAACACTTTTTGAAGGAAAAAATTTCGGACATGAGTTTTACAAACAAGTTTTTATCCTCAAAATCATTAGTTTTTGAACTAGAGTTAGGCTGGAAAACATTTTTCTTAGAAATTACTTTTTTTTAACTCTTTAGAAAGTTTATTCTTCTCAGAACTTACTTCCTCAAGATTTTTTGAAGTACTTTCAAAATCAGAATTTTTCTTATTAAGATCTTTAGAAAGATCTGATATCTCTTTTGTAAGAATAGAATTTCTAGAGTTTGCCTTATCAAGTTTCTTATTGAGTTTGGAATTCTCAATCTCAAGAAGTTCAGCAAACCTAGAGACCTCTTCATAAGTAGGTAAAGTATTTTCTTCACCAGAAGAAGATTATTCATCAGAAGAGTTATAATACTTACTATCATTAGAATTTAAAGAAACATTGGTCAATGATTCAGTATTTTGTACCTTAGCCATGAAACAATGATTATCAATAGGTAATCTAGCTATAAGACCAAGATTCTTCTATCCTGAAGATTCATAATCAGAAAATTCATCTGAAGAGTCACCACCACTGGCACTCCAGGTGTCATTAGCTTTTAGAACTTTCTTAGCTTTAGCTTTATAAAACCTTTTTCTTTTCCGATCTTAATGCCTTTCTTTTCTTTCTTTCTTTTTGAGCACAGGGCAATCTGGTCTAATATGTCCAGCTCTTTTGAATTCATAACAAGTAACTTCTCCATCTTTCTTATCTTTAATGTCCTTTTTCTTATACTTGGATTGGAAATTTCTCTGGCCAGCTATCTTGTTCATACTTCGAGAAAGATTTTCTAGTTCATTTTCTGAGATTTCAGTCTCACTAGATTCGGATTGGAAAATAACTTTCTTAGGCTTGGATCTAGTTACTCTCTCAGGAGTCTTAGCTTTCATCTGATTTGAAGTTATAGTAAAAGCAACAGTACCATTTCCATTCTTCTTCTTGATGTTGTCAGCATCTCTCTTCATTCTAGTCTCATGTTGTAGAAGAGTTCCAAAAAGCTCATCAAGAGATATCTGAGTGACCTTCCTGTTCTCATCTATAGCTGTTCTTTTGGATTCCCACTCATTGGGCATAATATCAATTATTTTATCCACAAGAGCTTCATCATCTAAACCTTTCTCTCCCATAGATTGTAGACTGTTGACTATAGTCATGAATCTCTGTTGAATTTTACAGATAGGTTCTCCATAAGGAAAATTGAATCCATGATATTCAGCTCTAAGCGTAGCTCTTATAGTCTCAATCACTTTAGAAGTCCCAAAGTGTGTAACCTCTAACTTCTTCCAGATACAGTTAGCTGCTTCACAAGAAGAAATTTGGCTATATATATTTCTAGTCATTGAACATAGTAGAGTATTGCGTACCTTATAATTGAGTTGATATTCTTGCTTTTCCTGGTTAGTGAAAGTTCTAACTTCCTTGTCAGGAATTTTATAATCACCAGTAAGCATAACAAAGTTGTCTACTCCAGTGTTGATAACAAATTTCTTCATTCGATCTCTCCAGTACTCATAGTCATTACCATCGAATATTGGTGGTCTTGTAGGATTTAGATTATCAATAGAACCAATGTTAATTCCTGCCATTCTAGAAACCTTCGATACACAAGCTTGTTAGTAACAAAAGATTTGTAATAACAAAGTTCGGAATGGACAAGTTCAGAATGACAAAGTTCGGAATGAGAAAATGAGAAAGAAAGACTTATTCGTAAGTATAAGTATTTCAGATACCTCCTCTGATACCAATTGTAGGATCGAAATAATGATGTAGATTCTCAATTTACAAGGGGGGGGGGGTGAATTGTATACTTTAAAAATTCCTTTGGAACCATTAAAGTTAGTTATGATTAACTATGTTTTCCTTAAGCAAAGGAAAGGGCTAAGTTTAACAAAGTTAAACTAAGCAAATTCACAACACATCTTACACCGAATCCAAACTTGGAAAGAGATTCCGAAAGTAGGTTCCGGAAATATGGTTCCGGAAATTGAAACTTAACAAAAGTTACAATATGAGATTCTACCTTAAAGCGTATAGAATATAAATGAATCAGAGTATAAGTAAGGAAGTATAAGAATGTTATACTTTCCTTATAAAATGTAGCGGAACTTAAACAAGTAGTTAAACTACAAGTAACAAGATAATAGTCTTTTAACCCAAAGAGAAGGGTATCCAACAACCTTGGATAAAGGTCCCTTGATTTATACTTTCAAGCAAGTCTGTCTTACCCACACCAGGGTAAGCCCTCGATACGAAGATCGGAGTCTCTGTCTTTCTATCCCCGCAAGCCCTCAACTTCAAGGTAGTTGACAACCTCTGTCTTCCTCAGCAAGGAATCCCTCAAACTTCAAGGTAGTCAGCACCTCTGTATTCCTATCCCCGGAAGCCCTCGAAATTAATCACCAACATTCGGAGTCGCACGAAGCTTTGAGAGTTAATAAGAGCATCTCTCTCTAGAAATCACTTCAACAACATGTAGGCACAAAACCAAGTTGTTCATCTGTCATCAGTATAGAGCTCTTTCAAATGAGCTCCTATTTATAGGTAAGGTCGACTCCTTCTCCAACGGTCATATTTTCCTTAAAGATCGGAGGGACCTGTACACGTGTCACTTAGACAACGATTAGTTTATAACAAAATAGACGACATCGTTTTATAACAAAACAAGTGAAACAGAAGGTACAACATCATTTTAATTTTAACTAAAAAGTTCGGAATGAAAGCTTCAGAGTGAAGATTCGGAGTGTAATGGAAATAATAAATAGTAGATAGATTATAGAAATGTAAGCAGAATAAAAGTTCTTAGTCTAACCAAAATATTTTTCGGAGTCTGAATTAATTCAGAGAGTATAAAACAGAGATGATCAGATTCTGTTTGATAGGGGAATTCGGAATGAGAATTCGGAATGAGAATTCATCATTGTAATTCGTAATGAGAATTCGTCATCAGAATTCGTAATGAGAATTCGTCATCAGAATTCGTAATGAGAATTCTTCATCAGAATTCGTAATGAGAATTCTTCGTTAGACTTCGTAATGAGAATTCTTCATTGGAATTCATAATGAGAATCCTTCATTGGAATTCGTAATGAGAATTCTTCATTAGACTTCGTAATGAGAATTAATCACTAGAATTCGTATTGAGAATTCGTTATCGAACTTCATAAGAATTCGTATCCTGAATCTGGAATAGAACTTAGTTAGAGTTCATATCCGGAATTCGGAATGATACTTTATTACAGTTCTCATCTGGAATCCGGAGTGAAACTTCCTTACAGTTCTTATCCAGAATTCGGAACCTTCAACAGAATACTTTATATCAAAGTTTCAACAATTCCGAGAAAATAGAAATGAATCTAAATCTCATACTTAAGAAAAATATGGATGAAAATAAGATAAGGATAATTTTTCTTATAAAAACGATTTTCCTTAAGAAAGCAATTATCCTTATAAAAGCAATTTTCCTTAAGAAAGAAATTTTCCTTATAAAAGCAATTTTCCTTAAGAAAGAAATTTTCCTAAAAGTAAGGTGTTTGTGATTTTCAAAATAAGAAGGAATGGAAAAGTCATAAGGAAAACCTTATTGACTCACCAAGGAGATACACTTCCTTGTGTTTTTTCTACCAAGGACTACTGGACAACGATAGTAACCTTTTGGATTCATCCTCCGGAGGAGCATTGATTGAAAAATTACCCAGAGAAGCCCGAAGCCTGATTGAGAAGATCACCCAAAATTCACAACAATTCATGACAAGAAGCACTGATACATGATGGATGCATGAGGTAAGAACTTCTAACTCATATCCTCTTCTTACAAAAAAAATTCAATAACTAACAGGCCTTGTGAGGAAAATGGACATCAGGCAGGTGAATGAGAATCCATCTCCACCTCCGGTATATAGATTATATTCATCAAAAAATCATTACACTAATAAATTTGGTGAGATACAGGATACATAAAGTTGTGTAGCTTCATTCCAGCAAAGGAAATTCCCCCCAAATCAACATTTGAGAGAAGGTCAAACCCAATAAGGATATAGAGGAAAAAAACTAGGCTAGGCCACCATTTCAACATCAATTTCAGAACTAGGCACCGTACAAGGATCCCTTCCAACCACAACAATCATTTAAACCACCAGCATTAAAATGAAGGAATTTTTAATAACCTATAACAATTTCTATGAAGTTCCAACATTAAATAGACATTGAAGAGTTAAATAAGACAGTGAAAAATTTGGACAATAAGTTTGATAAACTTATGGATATTTTAACCAGGAATCAAGGAACACTCCTAGCCCAAACAATCCGAAATCCAAAGGAGAATATTAGTGAAACCACGACTCGAAGAGATAAGGTTCTTCCACCACCTGAGCCAAGTATGTCGGATGATTCCAAAAAAAACCTGAAGACAAACTCATCCACCCCAAGAAGAAGGCAGAAACAAAAATTCAAAGGCAATAAAGAGGGAATGGAGGAAACAATGTACCACTCCCTTCTGCACTAACTCGATCATCAAAGGGTGAAGAATAAAAACTTCAAAAGGAGATCCATGAAACCTTTAAAAAAGTGTAAATAAACATTACCTTACTGGATGCAATCTGCCAAATA
Organism: Viscum album; assembly: GCA_963277665.1. Taxonomy (NCBI): domain Eukaryota; kingdom Viridiplantae; phylum Streptophyta; class Magnoliopsida; order Santalales; family Viscaceae; genus Viscum; species Viscum album. The sequence continues at coordinate 294,140,041 of OY728132.1, read as the reverse complement.
CACAAATATGAAAAGTTTCTGAAGGAAATATGCACCTAGAAAAAGAATCCTGATGGGGATGAAAAAATTAGTTTCGGAAAGAGTGTCTCAGTCGTTTCCACCCCAACTTTTCCCAAAAAATGTCACGATCCAGGGACATTCTCTATTCCATGTACAATGGGTTACTTAGATATTTTTGATGCGTTATGTGACCTTGGTGCATCCATAAATGTAAGTCTAAATCTATCTTCTCGTATTTGAAAATAGGTCATCTGATTCCTATAAGAGTTGTTATCCAACTCGCAAATGGATCCACTATTTTTTCATTAGGAGTTTTGGAATATGTTCTAGTAAGAGTTAGAGAACTCATTTTCTAGAATAATTTTATGTACTCACCATGGACGAGAAAAATTCACCAAAACAGTCACCCTTAATTTTGGGAAGACCATTCTTGAAAACAAAAAAAATAGTCATCAATGTACATGAAGGAACTCTGACCATGGAGCTAGAAGATAGAAAGATCAACTTCAATGTCCTTGACTCAAAAAGAAGTTCGTAAAGTGTCTATTACCTCTTTGAAATTTTCCACGAAGAAGCTAGTGATCCCATCAATGATTTAGAGAAAAAAACACTCGTTACAAGTGCTAGATGAAATCAGAATAGAATCTTTTGGAAATTTGAGGATTTACAAAGGAAGTACCAAGGTGGAACAAGATAGACTGATCCAACCAAATAACATTCAACCAGGAGACCAAATCCTACTATAAAATTCTAGATTGAAGTGAATTCCATGTAAGCTTCTTTCTAGGTGGGATGGTCTATTTCATGTAACTAATGTATATCCTTTTGGTACCATTAGGGTTGAGAATAAAAAACACTCATTCACTCTAAATTGGAAATGGATGAAGAAGTTATTCAGAAGTTTACCTCAAGAACCGATGGGGGAGGTCAATGTTCTCCAACCCATCTACTAATTTCGTCTCATAAGGTTTGGTTGAGCCAACAATATTAAAGAAAGGCGCTTCTGGGAAGCAACCCGAGTTTCACTGTTTTCATAGTATTGACTAGTCAGTTACCTCTTACATCAGTCAATTGACCTATAATGGAATTGTTCTGACACTGGTATGAGTGGTTTTAATTTTTTAAGAACCATCATGGAAGGAAACCAAACGGAATATCCAAGAATAAGAAGAATAGGGAAAAAATCATTATGTCAAAATGGTGTTCACTTTTTAGGATTATCATTTAAACTTCCGTCATTTTTTTCATCAAAATTATATATTGAGATTTAATGATAAAATTGCATGCCCAAAATTGAATTAATGTTTCACTCAACTTATCTAGGAGTCATGAGTTTCTTAGGAATGCAGTGATGCCATTATTTAGATTTGAATGATTATATGATTAAATGAATGAAATGAATAATTTAATTTTTAAATGAAGCATATATATTGAAATTTTGACACATTATTTGAAGGAATTAGTTAATTCATGAAAATTTCCCGACCATCTTTCATGCTATGAATTCCTGAAATTTATGTGAATCGATTTATTATTATTAGTCATTCCATGAGAGATTGTCTAATGTTATATTTCTCATTACCGAGAGGATTTGTAGACCAATTACTTCTTATTTATTCTGGAGCATATTTCTTGAGTGATCTTGGGTCATGTAACCGACCATAACTTGTATTGAAGCTTTAAAAAGCTATGACTGTGCAAAAACATAATTAAAATGATTGAGGCATCCTCTTTAAAGCCACAAATCCTTAAAATAACACCTTTACATCAATCCTTATTTTAGACCATAGAGAACATCGATGATATTTATAGGGATGAGCCATGTTTCAAGCCATTTTTATCCATTCCTACCAACTATGGGTATTTTCATGATATTTTATAGTTCAAGTGTGGGGGTAAAGAGAATCATGGTGGATGAGATTATACACATTGTAAGGAATAACTGTGGGGTTGTTATTGTGGGAATTGTAAATGGTTGTGAAATAATTTATTACAATCTATTGTTTTCCCCTCTTGAAATGGAAAAAATGACATAAAGATCCAAAAAGAAAGAAAAAATGGGATGTGCTTTGGGAGAACCAAAAATCACCATTTTCCAGACTGATGATATTATGATCGTATTTGTTTAGGTGATGATGTTAGGTTTTATCTTATCATAATTTTCGTAAAAAGGATAAAAATTTACAAAATAAAAAATTCAAGAGGGTGCACAAATCATCCATTATTCTTACTTGATCATAACCATTTCTTTGAGTTTTAGGAAGTGGGTGTTAATACTTTGAAGGGGATAATTTCATTACACTTTTACTTTTAATATATTTCATTGCACTTCTGATATTTTCCTCCTCCTTGAGCCTTAATTTTTAAAGCATAAAATCCTACCAACCTTAAACCTTAGAGTCATTTGAACCTTTATTGCAAGACCTCATGATTTTATCTGTCTTCTACCTTTACAATGTGGATAAAGTAGTTCATTTACATGCCTATGGATAAGGATAATGTCCTCATGATATAAGCATAACTCTACTTGAATTATATCATGAGTGATGAGAGAATAGAATCAAAATTTGGGTAAATCATGACTTGGCATGCTTAATAAAATTGAATCAAGGAGTTTGATTGAATGAACGGAGAAGTTCTATCAATTTTAAAAGGGGGAAAGTAAAATGTGTGAATTATTTGTTCCTTTGAAAAATGGGAAAATAAATTGATATTTTATGCATATTTTTGAATGTTTGATTTTACATTGATTTTTTTTATTTTATTGCATTGGAATTTGAATATTGGTAACTTAGTGTCGTCTGATTTCCATGTTGAGATTTTATGCTTAAGGAAAATCATGGTTTAAGTGTGGGGGTATTTGACAAAGAAAATTTAAGTGCATATTTTTTATCAAATAATGAGTATTTTTTAATTTTTTTCAATGATAAACCCCATGTATTTCATTGTTTTTTTAAAATAATGGGTAATTTTAATTTTAAAATTAAAATGATCAAAACTGGGAAAAGTACATAAATATGGATTTTGGACATATTTTGACCAGAAGGGTATTTTTTTCATTTCTCATAAAATATATGTCCAAAATTTGTTATTATTTATTTTTTAGAATCCTGATTTTATTTCCTTTAATTTTGTCTGCTGGACTAGGAGCTGATTTTTCCATCTAAAGGGCCTAAAAATTCATTGAGTTTGGATATTTTTTGGGGCGGACAACATGGACACTACCACCATAAGGGATGCACAATTTGGTATCCATGAATACAATTTTGGTGAATCCACCGGGATATGGAAGAGGACTCATAGAAGTGCTCACCCATTAAATACCATGGAGTTTTTCATCAATTAATGTGTATATTGATCGTTATAAATTTAAAGGAAGCTTCCTAGAAATTTCGGCTAGAAAAAATCATAATCAATGAAAATTTGATAACTCCTACATGTGGTGGATGAATTCGCTAATGTTTTTAGGGGAGACAACCAAGTCATTTATGAACATATTTTATGAATGAGGAAACATGAAACAAAGTCATTTATTGAGGATAAATTCATCACATTCATAAAAAAGAGTTCTGCCTATAAAAGGAGAGGAGCTCCTACCTCTCAATTCATTCCTTCGCATCCCATTCTAGCCAGTGACAAAAATCCAAGATGAGAAGAACGTCCTCCTCCCTGTTCTTCATTCACAATTCCTTCCTCGATGATTATTTTTTATTTGAATTCGATGAACCACCTTGCACGGAGGGGTATAAAATGTTTTAATTGGATTAAGGGAAGGGGGAACCCATTTTGTGATGTTTGAGTTTCAGATGTTTTATTCAAATGAATTATTTTCTTTTAAATGAATGATTATCAATTTAATTTATTTTTTAATTTAAATTAAATACGTTTTAATTTTGATTTATTTTTAAATATTAAATTACATTGATTTAAAAATTATTCTACCCTTCCTTGATCTATTCATTTTTACACTGATTGGTTAATCTATGAAAAAAATCAACTAAGTGAGTGATTTGGTGATTGCTAAATCACATGGAAAAATTAAGACCAATTAATGTAATTAGTTAGGGTAATAAATACTAGATTTTTTATTTCCAAAGTAATTAATATTATTCCATTAATATTTCTACACTTTGATAACTAATTAAATCAAAGGTGAAAAGAAGAAACAATTGTTATTCAATTCACTTAATTATTTTTTCTAAAACCAAGGGATTCATATTTTCTTAAAAACTATGATGACATCACAAATGAGAAAACCCAACCTAAATCCAATCACTTCTCTCACATATTAATTTCATAAACCTTTTTAAAAAAACCTCTTTCTTTCTTAAATCATTCAAAATTGTTTTTTATAGTGACACCAAGATTAAAACACAGCTCCTTGGAGAACAAAATTTTGGTTACCATTTATGCTACACCCTTAGGGGTAGTTAATTATTTTTTCCACACCTCACGACAAGTGTGTGTAGAAACTGGCACCGTTGGAAGGGAACATGTGTATGTCTGTATGACCAGGACCTCTAATGAGGAACTACTTGATTTCGACCCTGAGATAGAAAAAATATAGTTTACTAGGCTTAGGAATCTCAATATTGAAATCAATTTTGAATAAATAAGTTTAAATGACTCAAGTGTCCAATAAGAACCACCAATAATGGCAAAAAACCCATGACAAACCTTGAGGGACCTCTATACCCCACAATTTTCTAACCAACAAAATTAGTTAAACATGCCTAAACAACTAAATTATTTTGAGTTACAAGTAAACATGATCCCCATGATACCTAACATTCATTGCCTTACAGGTGAGGATCCCAATCGGAAAATCCAATAATATAGCCATGTGTGTTCAAGATTCCAACCAAGAGGAGTAGCGGAGGAGAAAGTGAAGTGGAAAGCATTCCCTTTTTCACTTGAGGGAGCAAAGTAGTAGTGATTGAATACCTTACAACCTGGAGAAATCCAAGATTGGGATGATCTCCCACAAAGATTCATTCAAAGGTTCTTCCAAGCCTCCATGAGTACAACAATCATGAAGGAGATATACACCCTTAAACAAGAAATCAGTGAGACTCTTTACGAGTATTGGGAATGATTTAAGAAGCTTTGTGTGATTTTCCCACACTAAGCAATAGAGGAGTACCACTTCCTTGAATTTTTCTGTCAAGGACCCCTGGACAGCGATATGAACCTTTTGGATGCATCCTATGGAAGTGCATTGATTGAAAAATTATACGGAGAAAAGAAATGCCTAATTCAGAAGATTGACCAGAATTCACAACAATTTGGGACAAGAAGCATTGGTACAAGTGGGATACATGAGGTAAGAACTTCTGACTCATCTCTTCTTCTTACAACACAAATTCATTAACTAATAAGCCTTGTGAGGAAAATGGCCATCAAGCCAGTGAATGAGAATCCATCTCCACCTCATGTATGTGGGTTATGATCATCACAAAATCATTACACTAATAAATGTGTTCAGATACAGGATACAGAAATTTGTGCAGCTTCATTGTAGAAAAGAAAATTCCCACAAGATCAACAATTAAAAGAAGGTCAAACACAACAAGGATATGGAGGAAAAAAACTATGGAAGGCCACCATTTCAACATAAATTTTAGAACCAGACATTGTAAAAGTAGCCCTTCTATTGACAACAATCATTTAGACCACCACCATTCCAACGAATGAATTTTGAACAACCTACAACATGTTCTAAGAAGTTCCGCCAAGAAACAGATATTGAAGAGTTGAAGAAGACTATGAAAAATTTGGACAACAAGTTTTATAACCTTATGGATATTTTAACCAGGAATCATGGAAAAAATATTTCCCCAAACTATCCCAATTCCAAAGGAGAATATTAGTGAAATCACGACTAAAAGCGGTAAGGAGCTTCCACCACTTAAGCTAAGTATGATGGATTATTCCAAACAAACACCTGATGACAAACCCATCCACCCCAAGAAGAAGGAAGAAACAAAAATTCAACGACAACAAAGAGAGAAGGGAGGAATCAAAGTATCATTCCCTTCTACACTAACCCGATCATCAAAGGCTGAAAAAGAACAACGTCAAAAGGAGATCCATGATAACTTTTGAAAAGTGGAAATCAAAATTACCTTATGGGATGAAATCCACCAAATACCCAAATATACATAGTTTGTGAAGGAAATATGCACCAGGAAAAAGAAGCGTGATGAGGATGAAAAAATTAGTTTCAGAAAGAGTGTCTCAGCCATTTCCACCCCACCTTTACCCAAAAAATGTCAAGATCTAGGGACATTCTCTATTCCATATACAATAGGTTCCTTAGATATTTATGATCCTTTGTGTGACCTTGGGGCATCCATAAATGTAATGTCTAATTCTGTATTCACGCCTTTGAAAATAGGAGAGCTGAAGAATAGAAGAGTGGTTATCCAACTCGCAAATGGATCTACTGTTTATCCAGCTAGAGCTGTAGAAGACGTGCTAGAAAGAGTTAGAGAAATCATTTTTCTGGCAGAATCTTATGTCCTCACCATATAAGAGGTAAATGCACCAAGACATTCACCCATAAATTTTGAAAGACCATTCCTAAAAATGGAAAAAAGTATTCATCAATGTATATGATGGGACTCTGAACATGGAGATAAGAGATAACAAGGTAAAATTCATTGTCCCTGACTCAAGAAGAATCCCATCAAGCGACCATTCCCTCTTTTCAATTTCTAATGAAGAATCTAGTGATCCCATTAATGATTTAGAGAAAAAAACTATCGTTACAAGGGTAAGAAGAAATCAGAATAGAATATTTTGGAAATTCAAGGATTTACAAAGGAAGAAACAGGGTGGAACAAAATAGACTGATCCAACTAGATACCTTTCAACCAGGAGACCAAATTCTACAATACAATTCCAGATTGAATCGAATTATAGGTAAGGTTCGTTCTAGGTAGGATGATCTATTTCTTATAACTAATGTATATCCTTTTGGTACCATTCAGGTTGAGAAGAAAAAAAGAAACCCATTCACTCTAAAAGGGAAATGGATGAAGAGGTTATTTGGATGTTTACCTCAATAACAGATGGAGGAGGTCAATGTTCTCCAACCCATCTACTAATTTCTTCTCATAAGGTAAGTTCAAGACACAAACATTAAACAAAGGAACTTTTTGGGTGGAAACCAGAGTTTCACTGTTTTCATAGGATTTTGTAGTCAGTTACTTGTTAAATCACGTAATTGAGCTATAATGGAAGAGTTCTTACACCGGTATGAGTGGTTTTAATTTTTCAAGAAACATCATGGAAGGAAATCACAAAGAAAACCCAAGAACAATAGGAAGACAAACAAAAGCATTATGTCAAAATCAAGTTCAGTTTTTATGATTATCATTTAAACTCCATTCATTTTTTTTTTCATAAAAATCATATTTTGAGCTTTAATGATAAAATTGCATTCTGACACTTGAATTCATGTTTTACTCGACTTATCTAGAGGAAATGAGTTTATTAGGAATCCAATGATTCCATGTTTTATATTTAAATGTTTATATCATTAAATGATTGAAATACATAATTGATTTTTTAAATATGAAGCATAGATATTGAAATTATGACTCATGATTTGAAGGAATTATTTAATTCATGTAAATTTCCATACCATCATTCATGCATTGAATTTCTGAAATTTATGTGAATTGATTTATTATTATTATTCATGCCATGAATGATTGTACAATGTTATATTTATCATTCTTTAGTAGATTTTGAGACCAAGTAATTCCTATTTATTAATGAGCATATTTCTTGAGTGATATTGGGACATGTAACCGACTAGAATTTGTATTGAAACTTTTCAAAGCTATGACTGTGCAAAAACACCTTTAAAATGATTGGGGAATCCTTTGAAAATCCACATATCCTTAAAATACCACCTTTACATCAATCATTCTTTTAGACCATAGAGACAATGAATGACTTTTAAAGGGATCAGCCATGTTTCAAGCCAATTTTATCCATTCCTACCCTACTCATGGTATTTTCATTATATATTAATGTTCTAGTGTGAGGGTAAACATAATCATGGTGGACGAGATTATACACATTGTGAGGAAGAAGTGTGGTGGTGTTATTGTGGGAATTATAATAGTTTGTGAAAGCATTTATTATACTCTATTGTTTTCTCCTCCTTAATTGACAAAAGGAAAAAAATATCCAAAAAAGAAAAAAATGGGTTGTGATTTGGGAGAAAAAAAAATCACCATATTCTAGACAGAAGATCTTATGATCGTATGTGGTTAGGTTATAGATGTGAGGTTTTGTCTAATCATAATTTTGAAAAAAAATAAAATAAAAATTACAAAAAAAAATAAAGAGGGTGCACAAATCATCCATTATGATTAATTGATCATAATCTTTTCATTGTGTTTTGGGAAATGGGTGTTACTACTTTGTAGTGGATAATTTCATTACACTTTTACATTTAATATCATTCATTGTACTTCAAAGACTTGACTCCTCCTTGAGCCTTACTTTTTAAAGCATCAAATCCTACCAACCTTAAGCCTCAGAGTAACTTGAACCTTTATTGCAAGTTCTCATGATTTTATGTGTCTTTTTTCTTACAAAGTGTATAAAGTAGTTCATTTGCAAGACTGTGGTTAAGGAGAATGTCCTCATGATATGAGCATAACTCTACTTGAATTGTATCATGAGTGATGAGGGAAAAGAATAAAAAGTGAGGTAAATCATGACTTGGAATGTTTAACAAAAATGAATCAAGGATCTTGAATGAATTAAAGGATAAGTTCCATTAAATTTCAAAGGGGGAATGTAAAATGTGTGGATTATTTGTTTCTTTGAAAAATGGGAAGTTAAATTGATATTTTATGCAGATTTTTGAATGTTTTATTTTACATTGAATTTTTTTTTGATTTTATTTCCATTGGAATTTGAATATTGGTAACAATGGTGTCCTCTGATTTCCATGTTATGATTTTATGCTAGAGGACAAGCATGGTTTCAGTGTGGGGGTATTTGCAGAGCAAATTTACATGCATATTTTTTATCAAATAATGGGTATTTTTTTATTTTCATCAATGATAAAAACCATGTATTTCATTGTTTTATTAAAATAATGGGTAATTTTAATTTTATAATTAAAATGAGAAAAACTGAGAAAAGTGCATAATTCTGGATTTTGGACAGATTTTGACCACAAAGGTATTTTTTTTCATTTCTTATAAAATATTTTTCCAAACTTTTGTATTAATTTTTTTAGAATCCTGGTTTAATTTCCTCTAATTTTGTCTTCTGGAGCTGAAGTTGATTCATCTATCTAAAGGGACTAAAAATTCAATGAATTCGGAAATGTTTTCTAGTGAACAGCGTGGACCCCACCCTCCTAACTGATGCACAATTTGGTCTCCACAGCTACAATTTTTGTGATTCCACCTAGATATGAAAAAGGACTCATAGGTTTGCTCACCCGTTAAATTACATGGAGTTTTTCATCGATTAAGGTGGATATGGATCGTTATTCATTTAAAGGATGCTTCCAAGAAATTTCAGCCAGAAAAATTCCTATTCGATGAAAATTATATAACTCCTAAATTTGGTATCTACAATCCTTGATATTTTGAGGGAAGTCATCCGAGACATTTAGGAACATCTTTTTTGAAATAGTAAATGTGGAAAAAATCATTTGTGGGGGATCAATAGCGTCCTATTCAGAAAGAGGAATTCTGCCTATAAAAGGAGAGGAGCTCCTATCTCTCAATTCATTCCTTCGCATCCCATTCCAGCCAGCAAAAAGCATCAAAGAGGAGGTTATTGTCATCTGACTTGTTCTTCATTCATAATTACTTCCTCCATATTTATTTTTTATTTTAATTCGATGACCCCACCTTGCATGGAGGGGTAGAATATTTTGTAATTGGGTGAAGGTAAGGGGGTCCCCATTTTGTGATGTTTGAGTTTCTGAAGTTTAATTCGAAAGAATTACTTTCTTTTTAAATTAATTATTATCAATTTAATTTATTTTTGACCATAAAATAAATATTATTGTATTTGTATTTATTATTAAATATTAAATTTCATTGATTTAAATATTATTCTACCCTATCATGATCTATTAATTTTTACACCGATTGGTTACTCTATGAAGAAAATCAACTAAGTGAGTGATTTGGTGATTGATAAATCACATGGAGAAATTAAGATAGAATAATTTAATTATTTAGGGAAATAAATACTAGATTTGGTATTGCTTAAGTAATTAATATTATTCCATCAATATTCTACACTGATAAATAATTAAATCAATGATGAAAAGTAGAAACAATTTTTATTCAATTCACTTAATTATTTTTTATAAAACCAAAGGATTCATATTTTCTTAAAAACTATGATGACATCACAAATGTGAAAGCCCAATATTAATCCAATCACTTATCTCAGATATTAATTTCATAAACCTTTTTAAGAAAACCACTTGATTTTTAAAATCATTCAAACTTGTTATTTTTTAAGTGACACCATGATTAAAACACTACTCCTTGGAGAACAACATTCTAGTTACCATTCATACTACACCTTTAGGAGGATTTAATTGTTTTTTCCAAAACTCATGAAAATCTTGTGTCACCAACTCAACTTCATCCATCATATAGGTAATATGTATGGCCTACCATAGAAAGTATGATATGGTGCCATCTAACTAGATGACTGATAACTTATATTATTGAAAAAATCCACCAATGCAAGAATTTTCTCCAATACCCTCAAAATTATATGATACAAGATCGAAGAATCCCATTAAACACCTACATAGTCCATTACAGCTTCCCATGTGTCTATGGGTGAAAATTCATACTTAGAAAACATTGTGTACAATGTTCCTTATACATTTTATTCCATAAGATCAAAGTAAAAAAATATTGTGCTTTTAATATATAATATATGGAAACCCGTTGAGATGTATTTTTACATAGACATATATGTCAACACATTGATCCTCTTAGAATGTATCCCTAATCAGAAAGAAATAATCTACATTCTTCAATAAAATCTAATATCACCCAAATAACATCATTCAATCAAGGCTTCCTCATGATACCCACCAAAAATTCCATGGTATCATCATCTCAATTTTCATTTGGAATGGAGAAATATTTTATTAATCCACCAGTTTTTTGATTCCCAGTCGTCACCAATTGATATGTGTAGCATTGTGTAATGAACCGTACAATTATATTTTTCATTATTGAAAACCAATATTTCCAATGCTCATGACATATTTTGGTCAAAAACAGATGTACCACACACACTGAGGCATAAAATTCATGCATCAGCTCCACCTACATACTCATAGCCACAACATCCTGATTCCTGACATCGATGATCACATCCATAGTTATGTTCCAATATGTAGATGACTCCACACCTTCAAGGCATTCCCTAAAGTTCAAACTATCTAAAAAATCACACTTACTATACCTAATTGGGATCAAAATAGTATAATAAAAATTAATTTATATGATAGTGATCATATTATAGAACTCGTATTACACAAAATTCATCTCATTTAATAAATTCATCATCTTCCTGTTGAATCAAACTCTTGAACTGTTTGAGTCTTTGGTTTCTTTCTCAGAGCATCGTCAACACTATTTCCATTATCTGGTGTATATGCTAACATATAATCAATGGAGTACATGTAATCAACCCATATCTACTACAAAATATTCGAATCTAATTAGTAAAGGATATATTTTATGTTCTTACGATTGGTATACACAGTAAATTTTGAAACCTATAGACAGTTCCAACAACATGACAAGGAATAAACTTGTGTGTCTAACATGAGCCCATGCGTAGGGTAATTTCATTCTTGTTGCCTAAACTATCATGACCCATACAACACAACTTGATCTACGTATATCAACACTACCATAAGACCAATCCTAGATGCATCACAGAACACTGTATAGTCCTCCCCTGGATCGGGTAGGATCACGATCAATGTTGTAATAAAATTATTATTCTACTCATGTAAATCATTATCAAGAGTTATAGATCATTAAAATATAACTAACTTATTTTTCATGCTGATAATATGTTATACAATGAGAGAAATATTGTGGTTGAACCTCCGATAATATCCTCCCAACTCTTGAAAACATGTGATATCAGAGAAATTATTGGGCCGGTCCTATGAAACACATTCCTGAAGATTCTCCGGTTCCATTACCACACATTCCAATTAGATGATGTATCCCAATAAATTTACCAAATTGATCAGAAATTTTCACTAAGATTGCTTGGAATATATTGGGATCTCTCTAAATGTACTAAAGATGATGTCAATGTGTTGGTCATGATCGTCACAAGTGTTAGAGTGCACAAATATTTCATCCAAAATTCCACTTCAAACTAATCCATGTACAGTTTTATGATTCAGTTGATCAAGTCCATAAATAATGCTACTATGATTGTCATCCAAAATAGCATCATGATAAACACTTAATGGCCATACCTACATCAGAATGTACTCTGAGGTATATTAAAAGGTAAGACTCTCACATGATGATACCCCGATCTCAATTGAATCATTAAAAAAACACAATATCAACTAAACTAGTCAAACATGACATATATATTGGGATGTGGACACTAATTCATCATTGTCATATTGTTTAACTTTTGGTAATAAACATACACATGAAGATACCGTCAACATTCTTTGAAAACAAAACTACAGAACCCCAAGGAGACATAATCAAATGGATAACCCCCTTATCCATAAAAGTTTGTAATTGAGTCTTAATCTCTTGAAGAAAAATAGGTGTCATTCTGTATAGTGGAATAGAAACCAGGTCATCCCCCATAATAACCTCAATCATAAATTCCACATTTCTATCATGTTGATGCATTGATAATTTCTCAAAAAACACATCCTATAACCCATCCAATACTGGATGAAATACGTCATTATTTATATCCCCTTCATCCATCAAAAGACTAGAAACCAGGGTTGTGAGATCCTCTATTTTCTGATGAAATCTCCCTATACATCCCACCTGGATATCCCACTCTCCACTGTGAATATAATTTTTACTATCGTTTGATGTAAAAATCACTATATTATAGTAAAAATCTATGTGGGTTCAGCACACAACCAACCAGTTCATAACCATAAATATGATAAAATCTTACATTTCCATAATGAAAATATCCCAAAGGAAAAGATACTCCCCAACCATGAGAAAAACATTTCATTCACAAACAAATGTCTCTCCATTATTCTCCAAAAGAGGTATCGATCAGCATAACCACACTCACAAACTCTTCATCTAGGATCAATCCGCTTTCAATATGTAAATATATATTGGAATTATTGGAACCAATATCAATTAAGTCAATAGAATGTGTAGAATATATAGGGATAATATCTCTAACTGTTGATAGTCCAACCTCACTATCCAAAATTATAACATGACACACATGCAACTATCTTACCCCTCTTCCACATGATGCGGTCTGAGTCCCCTGAGCTAAACTACTTAGTTGATATGGGTGTTCCAACCCAGCAGATTTATGTCCACTTCCTCAAATACCAAGACCAATAAAACATTAACTTATAGACTGTTATGGTGTATAGGTCTTCATTCTCATACTCAGGTTCAATCTATCCGCTCTAAAACTGACCTTTTTGCATAGTTTTCTACAACACCTTCTTTGATGTCACATCTTACTACAAGCTCAGTAATATATCAGTGGTTAGGGACAATGTCTATGAATGTTACCCAACCATCCGCTTGAGTTCTCGGTGACTAAAGTAAAGTCATGTGTGAATAGGTCGTCCCCCTGGCCACTCTTATTTCTATCACCCTAGTTGGAATTCTCAAAAAAATGTTTCATACTCTCGAAATATGTACTTCCAGATCAACCAAAGAAACCACCTTCCCTCTACTAGAAGCTTCATTTCGGTTTCCCTCATACATAATGTCCTCATCAAATACCTCAATGAAACATCTTTAGGAAACTGATGTTATCTTATGACATAATCTCTTATTTTACCACATACAAAAAACATATTTCCATAGTTTTCTCATACTCATCAGGTGCTAGAGAAAAGCGATTCATTTGAGTAAAGCAACCAAAATAGTCCATCAATGACATACTACCTTGGGTCATCCTAATGAAATCTATTTCCATATCCCGTCTCAAGGTCTCTAGATAAATATTCCCAAGGAACTTATCTTAGAAGTACATCCCTAGCATGTTTTATATCTTACCGTCTATTATTTAGTTTTCACACAATCACTTCAATGATCCTCCCAAAATATAAGCTACTGTATTGACACTATTTACAGCAGGATTCTATAAGTGGTCAAATATCATCTGGATAGACTAAATCTAGAACACTTCTTCCAGAGGTAGTCCCTCTCATGTGAATATCAGATGGTTATTCCACTGAAACTCCCATGTTAATTCAGACATACCCTTCATAACCCACCTTGTTTCTCATTACATAAACTATATAAAGAGAGAAAAATCATCTTGGATGTAGTCTCCATATCCCTCCAATAGAAGTATCGGTTCCACAAGTTCCACTTTTAGAGGCACATTTCTAGCCATGTCATCTTTTCTCCCACTAAAAAATCATCATCATGGAGTCATATCCCTACAATTACAAAAAAAACATCTTTGGAAACATTATACAACACTAAAAAATTCAGGAAATAGGTGGTTTCTATAATATATAACACATCATTCCCCATAAACCACACCACACGGTCATTACTAAGGTGATATTAATCCTATTAACAAACCTACAAATAGTTCATGTTTGAAAAATGGTAAAAAAATTAAAATTATTCGACATTATCATTAGACACCCATTTTCCAAAATTTTCATCATTTCAAAACATTTAAGTTCACATTAGGAAACATTTTCATTAAAAATTAACACATGAAAAAATTTTCTTTCATGTTCACAACACATCCCAACACCTTATTTTTACCATTTGTGCATAAAATGATTTATGTGAAAATAAATTATGTGTGTCTATAATGATGCATGTATGCACAACTATCATGAAATAATAATCCACAAGTAAAAGCTCATATAATTCATATAAACAATAAATTCATCACACTATAAGTGCATCACTCGAGGTGAAATAACATCAACCTGTAACAACACACATTGATAACACAAATATGACTCTACGTACTTGGTTTTACCCCTGTACAAGGGTCATTTACTCCCATGCATAAGATATTTACCAATTCTGGACTCATCCTAGTCTCCTGACAAAATATCAAAAATAGTATGAAAAAATAAAAGAAAAAAACCCATTTGATACAACCTTGTAATGTCCAGAATGAGGTTGCACAGCTGGGTAATCCAAGCGAGTTGTTTATATGACATCAAAAGAACCTCCCCATATTCTAGAGGGTATTGTCATGTAGTAATGGTCAATTAAATTACTTGGGGATACTATACCCTCTTTATCAAAGAATCACAATAGTATAAATAAATAAGAAAAAAAATGATATAACAAATAACCGAACAGTCCTAGTATCACATGATGTTAAAAATATGAATACAATAACAAAACCAAAACAATATATATTTCCATAGGATTACCTATCAATTGTAAAATGAAAATCCATAATAAAGGAATAATAACACTCTCAAGAGGGTCCCAACATGATTTATAGTTCCATCATCCATGATTCATCCAAACTCAAACATCTATCATTGGTCACTTTTCTATATCCTATCTTAAAAATAATAAGTCTATTTAGGTACTGATCAGGCAACATAAGTAGTGTCTGAGTACATCTTAGTGGGCCACCAATAATGAAATCTAAAACAATATCCAGTCAATAATAGTGTATGAATCTTAATAAAGATTAATGTTCCATTGAGGAATAAGAGAGTCATAATATTTCTTTATTCTTTAATTAAACGCATAATTTTTCAGGTTCATGAAGACACCAAACCGATCAATACCTTCTTCAGTCCATGTTGGATTATAAACTATTCCAATGGTATATCATATATCACATACATAATCATAATTCATTATCAAATTGTCTTTCATTATCCATTTAATTTCAATTCATATCATGGATAATTCGAACAATAGTCAAATACAAACATTCTGGGCCTACAATTCCATGTCATGGAAACCATGGTTATTTGAAGCATTATTCCATATCTGACAGCCTATTTATTATTAAATCACAGTAGTGGTAATTTTAATCATTATTCCTTCTCAAATACTCATTATAAATCGATCATACAATTGGATTTTGAAGCATCAGTTTTTGTGTGATAATCATTATCAAATAAATTCACATAGTTATCTCGATTTTTTTAAATACATATACATTTAAAAAATATTAATTACACAAAATAAGAGAATGATAATGTTTAATAAGATATTGAGTGATGGAGACTATAGAGGAAATAATGATCATGTTACAAATTATGGTAAATATGGAATGGCACACCCATGAAAGTGTCTCAAATGACCTAGATAGTTATTTTTCTAGGTAAAAGTCGGCCATCAAGTAATGAATTATCAAGGATGAATTGAGTGTAAAATAGAATTAATTAAGTATCATCAATGGAAAAATTTATATTTTTTCTCCTAAATTTATATAATATTGGAATATTTTGAGCTAATAACCTCCTCTAATGGTTATCCACAAATTTAAGGAATTACCTATGTTGAAAAATTTCATTGTATTTATGTATAAAGAATCAATAAATAAATTATAAAACAATTTTTAGAAATGGTATTTTGTTTATAAGGACCATTAAATATTCTAGGAATTTATTAAATATTAGAATAATAATTCTATTTATTGAATTAATAATATCTATACCGTCATTAGATTTTGAGTTTGAGGTTGATCATTAGATCAATTTGAAAAAAAACTTTTTGATTTTTTTGGTAATAATATATGATTATTAAGGATATACTTGGAAAATATTTATGGCAGTACAATAAATTTTTTTTATTATTTGAATAAGTTATTTGAGAATAAATTACATTACATTTTGGACCGAAGATTAATTTTATTGGTAACTATTAAGGTTTATCTTATCTTTGATAATATATTAATTAAGGATCATGACATTTGGGAAACATTATTGTAATTATATTAATATAGTTTCAAAGAAACAGAAATCTTTTCATTTGAAAAGTCCATGGGACATGAACCCACAACTGAAGGAAGAATAATTTTTAACACATATGACTATCCAATATGATTACCTAGTTAATGTGTCATTTTATTAGTTAACAAATTTTGTGAACAAACATTAGTAATGAACTAATGATTTTAATATTGAGGTTTACTGATTAATTTATTATATTTAATAACATGTTATAACAATATTTGTTTTCGATAATAATTTGAGATATATTTAATGGCTTGTACCTATTTTATGGATCTTAAAATCTTATAAAATTAAATTTTAGTGCGTCGAGTAAATGGAAATTCAATTTTTAATATTAATCTTTTATATTTGGTGGTGAATTTGATATTGACAGAAGCGCAACAACAATATTAAATTGTTCTTATGAAATATAATTGTATCAAGTAAGTATATTGGATTATATTCTTAGATACTCAAATAATATATAAATTTTTTAAACAGGTTCTCGAAAAATAATTATCATATTACTTTCATATATGATGAATTATTTTTTAAAATTATTCATATATTTATGGGTTTTATGACCATAAATTTCCATTTATCAATCAGTTTTTAATGACTCATCACCTCTATCATTCTCTATAATTATTTAAACTTTTCTTATATATCCATATAATTATTTTCAACCCTGTTCTCCTAAATAGAAAAATAGATATGTGTCATTCCATATGACCATTTAAATTCTCTTTCTGTTTTTTTATGATGATGTTTTATCAAACTTTTTTACAATTTGGGGACTTAAAAAATAATAATTTTAAAATATCAATCTCTTTATTTATCCGCACAAGATGAAATTTTGAGGGAAAATTTTATTTTAGGTGGGGAGAATCCAACAACCAATAATTTTAAAATAATAAAATTGAATTCTATCACATATGGGGAAAATGCAATCCCAATTCTAAATGAATCATAAAATAATATTCCTTTATAACTCATCAATTAAATAGGTGGGTATGAATAAATCAAACTATTTTATAAAATTATATTGTTTATACATGTTTAAAATAAATTAAATGGAAATATATTTATAATAAATATAATAGTAATAATTTTATATAAAATAATTTAAATAGTTCTAAGAAAAAATTAAAAAAATAGGTTCATAATTTCTTCTGTGCTTATCATAAATCAATTTTATAAAATATTAAAATAATTTATTTGATATAATTAACATAATTTATTAAATCATAATATCAAAATTATATCAGGGCGATGTTTTTGTATTTTTATGAAAAGTTTCATTTTTTGATGAGAAGTGAAAACTACAATTTTTTGGAAACTCCATATTCATTTAAATTATTTTGAAAGATAAATTATATTTGAAATTTGTTTTAAAGTAAAATTAATTAAATTATATTAAAATTTATCAAATTTAATTCATTGTAATGAATTTCAAAATAAATTTTTAAATTTAAACTTTTCCTAAATATGATAATTTTCCATTCAAAAACATGCCATTTCATCTCTTATGTGGGTATAATTTCAAATTGAATACATCGAATTATATGAAAATGATTTTAAAAAATAGAATATATATTTTAAATTATAATAATTTATATTTTATAATAATATCAGAGTAATCATTTACCATAATGAATTGTGTAATAGTAAAATTTAATTACCACATTTATGGTCAAGATTGGTTTAATAAGAGTGGAACTTAAATTATAAGTACTAATTTGACCTAAATAAAAATGTATAAAATATATTTTATTGAAATATTTATAAATTATAGTTTCTATGTCTAGATAATACTCCAATATTATTTACTATTTGATCATATGAAAAATGTTGTCACACCTTTTTCATTAAAAAATTTATAAGTCTGCCACCCCCTCACATTTAAAAGGCCAATCATTACTCTCTTATTAACAATATACAAAAAGTTTGTTTTTTCCATGAAATAAAAAAATCACTTAAAAACAACAATAAATTCAATGTTGATGTTCTTTTTCAAAATCCATTCAAGGAATATGTAAGGTAAATTTCTAAAGAGGTGGATCGAGAATAGGTAAATTTCCTAACTTTAATTTTTTTATTTCTTTTGACACCTCATTAAAATATTCTAGAGTTTTTATTAAATAACATCAATATTATCTCCCATATATATAGATTTTATTATGATTTAGGAGTCACATTTATCCATATCCTCCACCCTAAAATGGAAAATGATAATCTCCCACATGGGTATAGATGAATACTGTGTCGTGATCTGTTGTGACATGTTTTCCATCAACACATCACAAAATTATGTATGATGAGGTATATATAGTATATATATATATATGTGTGTGTGTGTTATTAATAATTAAATTATGCATCTAGAGTCATCAACTAGTATATACCAGTTTTATTTTCCATTCCTTAGTGGATATAATAATTTTTATTGGGTTTATGGATGACTACTACCTTGAAATGTTATGTGGATCATTTTTCAAAAAATAATTTTCATGGAAGGTAATAAGGATATATTTAATGAATATGTGTGATATAAATGACTTAATTATGATATTAATGAAATATTTATAATTATTAATGGAAAATGTATCATTTTCTATCACCCCTTTCCACTCAAAAAATTATAATAATCTCATTCATATACTAGTGGACTACTGCCTTACCAAAGTAATGTCACTCTCATTTCTTTACCACACCTAATGGATGATTTATATAAGTATATTTTCATATATAATATTGTATTTATGATATTATTATCATTATATAATGATAAAATTTTACTAAACTCCCTTAAATAATGTTCATTTAAATATATAAAGGATACTTATGTCTACGTACATCCTAACATCTCAATTATCGTATCATACTTCATTTATGAAAATAATTATTCATGATTTATATTAAAAACATAAATTATTTATAAATATGATTATTATTTCCTGATTATTATTCTATAGATGTTGAAAAACTTACCTCATAGAACAATATTCAACATACCAAATTCATTTATGACACCTAAGTCAAATATCATATAAACACCAGATGTAAGTGTAATTGATTAAGTAATTTTATATAACATAGTAATAAGTGAAATAAGTGGAATGATAAAATTAAAATATGTTTTTAATATTCTAAATAATTAATTCAATGTCTTGACTTGAGCGTCACATACTAGTTCCCCATGTTGTTTGGTCATATGACATCGTGTGTGGATCCCCACAAGATAGAGGCTACCAAATAATAATGAAGGTCTAACATGTAACATGGGAGACTATACACTATTTATCAATTATAAAAAACAATAAAATTAAATTAACAATAGCTAAATGATGAAACCAATAACTAGAATAAAAGAATAACCAATACAGACCTATATCCCCTGGTGAATAATGAGGTTAAAAAAATAATGAAAACCAATTAATAGATATATCATACCATATATATGTTAAATGAAAATAATAAGAAAAAAAATAAAGACACACTAAATAATATCCAAACTGGAGATGATTTCATTTTTGGTTACCTCATCTATGCTCCATTCCAAAACATCCATCTAACATTAGGATCAATCCCGTATCCCATCGAGCAACCATGATATCTATTCGAGTTCTGTTTAGGCATCCCAAGTATGGTATGATTACAATGCAGTAGGCCACAACCAAAACCAATAAAAATAATTCCCTATGTATAAAAATATATATAGTTTTATATAGAATAAATTAAATTAATTAATTTAAATAGTTTTTCATGTTTAATTATTCATTATTTTACAACATAAATATCGGGTTCATAATACCACCCTAACCATTCATATATTTTTGGCCCATGAAGGACACTCATCCATCCATAAAGAGATATCACATTTCATTAAATCCTGAATTTCCATTAATCAGTTCATTTAAATCACATCATTCATATAATGGGGTGAAAGAGTAGTATTATCAATCCTAGTGGACATTTAAAGTATTATCCAATTCACCACAACTCAGTGATCAAATATAGTAAATAAATATACTTGGGGAATAGAGTAGAATTATATAACTTTAAGTGTATTTGGAGTAGTAGTACCTATAACATTACCCAATCACAGGTATCACATCATGTGGTTCTAAATTTCTAGACATTCTTCATTAGTTATAATGAATCACCATTCACCCATTTAAAATATTCAGTTATCAATATTGCATAATTTATTAAACATAATTTTTATCTAACTGGCACACCCCAACGGTGGATATCATTTTTTATCATTATTGAACACCTGATGGGTTGAAAAAAATTTCATAAATCATTAATCAATAATATCATAATCACATTGTTAAATAATTTCTTTATCACATAATAAAATAATTTCATTATCAAGTGGAAAGCTGAATTAATTTGTTAATTAATTTTAGAACACAATTTCACAAACTGGAAATTATAATTTCACAATTACATACACAAATATATAATCAATACTATGGGATTATACCTTTATACCACCTACCACATGGTCATTCTTGGACGTTCTCCAAACAACCACCCCCCAAATTGAAGCATAATGAAAAAACACATTGTTGTGTTGAAAATCTATGACCAAAACCTTGAATCAAGATCCAATAGAACACAACCATAAAAAACAATATCTAATCGCAACTCTAATGGATAAAATCATACTTCTATAAGATGTGAGAAATATGGGATACTGAAATGAAACCAAATAAGATGAGAATGGATAGATTAAGGGAAACCGATCCTTCAATTAGTTCTTCGATTCACCATGAAAACAGTTCACAGAGCAACTGAATCCTCCCCAGAGCCTCCAGAATCAACTAAATTCATTTTATGAAAAATTGGGTTTTTATAGATAATAACCCGAGGGTTTAGGAAATTAAAATAATTTTTTAGGTAATTAAAAACCCATGGTCATTTCATCCTTGTATTTGGTGCACGGTTTGTCAAACTATGCACCTTAACCATGCGCCTCACTACAAGGGATTCATTATTTCTAATAAGTTGAATATGGTTTCAATACCCACATAAAGACCATGTAGTTTCCCTCTTTTAGATTTTCCATTGTTTGTGTTGGGAGGAATCACATTTTGGGAAACCAATGCACTAAATGTGCGACAACCCTGTCTCTCCAAATAAGGAACATCGTTTCCTAGGCTAACCCCCACAGTTTTCCCTAACTATTAACCAACCATGAATAGCCACATTTTCATCCAAAATTCTAAAATTTTCACCTAAAATAACCCCAAAATAAAACCCACCCATGGTATTAACAAATAATGGTAAAATACTACAAAAAAAATCTTACTTGACATCTCCATAAATATTATATATCTTAGAATGTCCCCCCATATTAATGATTGTACTCCAACTATACTACCTTACATCACTAAGATTCTGAGGTAAAAATATCATACTAGTAATCGAACTTATCCTATTATATCTTCCTTATTTTATCCTGAACACATCTATCTTCCTCTAATACTTGAAATACCATCAAGGTCTTTCCCATCAACACATTCTAACATTGATCAATTTCACTAATCAGATGCTCCACAAAGGACACATCGACCTCATGCTCAACACAACAAACATCAATTATATGAGAAGGGTAGTGTTGATACTTCCAATGTTGTCACACATGGAAATTATCATGCATAACACTATAATTATGTGTAAGAGATTATTGTCACACCACCGTCCGGGTTCTCATCAAAATATCAAAAGGACCAACAATCATTTGTGATAACTTTCCCTATCTCCAAATCCTATAATGAAACAATATAGGAAACACCTATAAGAATAACCAAGCACCAATTGAAAATGATAGGGGTCATCATCATTGATCACCATACAACATTGTCCTACGATTATCTTAAACCATTAAATTCTAATTCTTCTGAATCTACCCCGACAGCTCCTATATGAGACTCAGTCCAAATAACTCTATCTCACCTTCCAACATCTAGCGTAGAGGTGATCTATATGGCCAACCATAAGGATATTCATGTGGTTTCATATGAATAGTTTCTTAATTACTATTTTTAGGTGAATTCAATGAGTTCTAAGAGATTCTCCAATGACCCACCAAACACAAGAATTCACTCATGTAGCATATCCTCTAAAACCATTATAGTATATTCCAACTACCCATCGGTCTATGGATGTAAATCTATACTCAATAGTACATATGTACCACGTGACCTTTTAAAGCCTTTCCAAATGAGTTAGTTGAAACATGAGTAAATTTCTGAGACTATTATCAATGGAACTCTATGTAGATGGAATATCTCCATAATGTACACTTCCCCCAACATATCAAATAAGAAAGTATCATGAATAGAAAAAAAAATTGGTATATTTTGTCAGTCGATCTACAATTACCCATATAGCATCGTTCTTCTAAGAGGTACTCAAAATAATCACCATTAAATCCATATTAACATCATCCCACATACATTTTGGAAAGGGGAACAACTTTATTAAACCACCAGGTCATTAATTCGCAGCAATCACCTTTTTATAGGCGTTGAATCATGTCACAAACCCTATAATACTCTTTTTCATTCCCAACCACCAATAATATTGATGCAGGTCATGGAACATTTTGTTCAAACTTTTATCAAATTCCTACTTTGATTAATTAAACTCAGACATCTTATCCTCATGCATACACATAGAAATAACTCTCCATCCCTAGACATATATGATATCATCCACATCTATAGTCTAATTGGAAGGCAACTTCACACAATCAATGCATTATATAAAGTATACAATCCTAAGAAAATCATACTTCCTTTCTCGATTCTAATTCTTAAGTGTGTAATCAATATCAACTACTACTAGGGTCATCTACTCTTATCCATATCAAAATAAAACATGCATCTCATCCAAAAAATTTATCATCGTCTACTCAATAATATACTAATAAACTATATGAGTGTGAGTTTTCTTGGTCAAAGGGACAACAAAAACTTTCCCTTTACAAGAATATATAGCATCCCAAAAACAAAAAATTTCATATAGTCATTCCTTTTACACCACCAAAGATTCAAATATCATTGTGTAATGATATAATTTATGTACCTTCGATTAGTATATATATTAAAATTTTCACCCAATAGATAATTCCTTCAAAATCTCCAAGAATAAATCACTATATCTAAATTTTGAAATGAATCAGATAAGTAACTTCAACTTGTGTCTTATGAAATCATAGTTATAATACTCATGATACATGGGGTACTAATTAGAGAGAAATATCCTCATTTTTTGGAGATAGATACTTCATGATTTGATTTCATTGGATATAAAGTCTCAATGGCGGGGAGGTTGTAAGATAGTACTTATTAATGTACTCATCATCCCTCCTCATTTATATGCATTGGTTAGGTATCATATAGGGGTTTTCTTGGTGAAATTCTGGAAAAAAAATTATGTTTCTGGTCTCTGTGTGGTCTTCATACAGTTTTCCCAAACCACCCAATACAAGAAAAGAGGTTAATACATGGTTTTCACATAGCTTCCCAAAATGTGATCCACCCAATGATAAACTAAACATCCCATTTTAGGGGATTACAATTATTGTGCATGTATATTGAAATAAATATTCACCCACTAAGAAAACCTGTATGTAGAATTTTTTATTTCAAAAAATTATTTTTAAAATTTTTAAACCACCCTATAACCACATGCCTGACCATAACTCACTATATGTAGAGTTACAAGGATTAGAGTGATCTCCAAGACCCATTATAGATCCTCCAAACCCCGTAAAATTTGTATAAAATCATGGATTACTTCATTATATCCCTCTCAGGTAATAGATAAACTCTCATGCTTTCTGCCTCTCTCTCTTCTTCTTCACTCCATAGGGTCTATTAGATCATCTTTTTACTGATGGGTCTAAACTCATTAATATTGGATATTGAATCTATGATTGATTACATGATCTCCATTTTCCTCATTGGTCATTGGAAATTCAAGTTTCGGGTGTTGTGTAATGTGTTACCATGATTAATGGTATGTGGTTCTATCTATGATTTTACAAATGTATAACCCTTGAATTTCTTGATTGTTGAAATTTATTTGTACTAAGTTTTTAAAATCTAGTTTTATGAGAATTAAAATTTGATTTGACTTCTTTTATAATATTGGGGAAAACATAAAATTTAAATACAATTGGATATTGGCGTGAAATTTGAAATTGATGTAATTATGAAATTGATTTGTGATCTAATTTTGACAAAAATGGATTATTTTTTTATAGTAAAGTATTATTAGATTTATATTGAATCATAATGAATTGTTTAATAACCAATTTTTTCATTATTAATAAGTAATTTAAAATATTGAATCTACAAAGGGTGGAGTTGTATTTTGAACATTTTTAAAATAATTATCCCATTATTGATTACTTTACTGAGGAAATGGGAGTTTATCATAACTCTTAGAGGATAACCATGTAGTTGGATGTGAATATATATATATATATATATATTCCATTGATTATCATCTTATTTATTTTTTCATGTTAATTTATATTATCTTTTTTATATTAATGTATATGCATTCCATTTTTTGAAATGTTTTCATCAATTAAAATTATAAATCACATTTGTTTTAGATAAGAAATTATACCACCATGAATGTTTTTTTAAAATTTAAATAATTAATAGGTTTATTTTTATGTAATATTATAATGGAATAATTGGTGATACCCTAATTGGATTTTAGATCACACCCTACTTTTTCCTTTTTGAATTTTTATATTTCATTCTTTCGGGATCAATAAAGGGGAATGACCTACTTAGAGGTGGCATTATTGTTTATCACTTATGGCATTATTGTTTATCACTTATACTTGGTGTGTTGTTCCCATTGGGACTTGGATTATTTTCATGTAAGCATATGAGTAATTTGTAGTTATACAGTTTGGGGTTTTTATACCTATTTCACTTTTAGTACAACCTCATTTGGGATTTATCTTTTATCATACTAATATGTTTATGTTTCAACAACTATTTTTGAGAAAAACCCATACCAATTTTTATCTTCTATGATTCTGGGTGCCAGTCAACAACCCATGGGGATTGGGAAAACTCTTAAAGCAGTCTTAGAGTTTGTTTGGTTATCAAGGTACAAGGGTATCTGGCCTAGTTCCTAACAGTACCACAAATATGTTTTATGGAAAATATACATCATTTCTCTCTTCTAAATAATAATTTTCCTCCACATGAATTTTCTCTAAAAATGTTTTTGATATTTTTTTACTATCATATTATGATTGTTTAAAGTAATTTTTACGTGTTTCTGAATTTTTATGAAATGATTTAAAAGGATTTTTCTGATCTTTTATAAAATATGTTACTTTGTTCATTTTTTGAAAAAAATATTAAAGGACTATTTTTTGAACATAAAAGGCATGATATACTATTCCCATATTCATGAACAACATTTGCAATAAATCTTCCTTTACATGTTTAAAATTTTATTTTCAAAGAATTTTTTTTCTTATTTAATTGAACATTTTCTTAATATGTGAATTCAAATTTTATTTTTTATTATTTACAAGAATTTTTAAATGATATTTTATTTTTATTTTTATTAATAAATGACAACAACCCTGGATTTCACTTGTAATATACAAGTAAAATTATCTATGGATACCTTCCTAATTATTTCTCTCGATGGTTTATGTTTTTTATGATAATATGTTTAAGAAACCCAATTATTTTCCATGGGTTATGCTATGAGGATATGATGGAATTTTTATGAAACCTATTTATTTTTCAGGGTTTATACTTTGATGAAATGTTTATGAAACAAATTTATTTTTATGAGTTCTAATATGATGAATTCCTTATGAACTTTTTGAAAACATATGTATGATTTTCATTATGAGATGGTTTGGACCTATGTCTCGCTACAATTAATTGGGTAAGAATGGTATCTCACGCGATAATAAGAATTGGAATGTGGAGTGAACCTAGTTCTATAAGGTAAAATGTATAGTGCGATAATATTAACCATGAACCATGAATACTAATATTGTTTGGGGAGTGAACCCATTTTACTTTAATAGCTGTAGAAATGTTTCTAGTCTACTTAGTAAATGATTTAATGTACTTATATATATCCCAGAAATCCACATCTTATACATATTTTAAGCATTCATGATTCTTGTCTATTGATTAAATTTTGATTAATGTATTTTAAACTACCAATAATTTTTCTATGACTCCAGATTATGATATATGATATGTAGTGTATGTTTTCTAAATGTTAACCTCTTGTTCTCATAACATTTTTCTAATGTTATTCTTATATGATAATTGATATCTCCCATGTTTAAACTTATTGAGAATTAAATCACACCATTTCTTATGTTTCCAATCAGAGGTTATGATGAATGTTTTTACATATGATATGTCTATATAGGGTGATATTTATTATGATTTAAGTTAGAGATTGTGAATAACTAATATGAACTAGTTTTTCATGACTCTATGCATCCTAGGTTACTAATAATAAAACATACTATAATTTATCAAAGTGTTATGTAAGGAATATTAATATATTAAGATACAATATCTAATTATGAATATTATCGGTCTCTTTAGATGGTATCAGTGAAAATTTTATTTATCCATTTGGAATCTAGGATGAGAATACATTTGTTATAACACTAGGTAAAATTCTATGTAATGGGTAAAATATTACATTTTTTTGGCAATGATCATGAATGGACTTGGTTAAACATAACATTTCCTAGAAGAATACATCACTATTTTGACATCCTATAAATTATTTTTCATGATTATGTGATTTACAAAATTTATTATTATTTCTCACAATATGATTTTTGGTTTTATTAAATGGGTGGAAACCAGAGGAATCAAGTGAATATTGAATGTCCTAGATAATGCAATGACTTTCCTTTGAAGATATTGAATTTTATGGGAGCTACAAATAAAAATATCTTTTTTATTCTCATACGACATTATAAAACTATGAATAATGCTGAAAATACATATTAGAAATTGAGGGAACAATGTTTTGTTGAGTACATCATGAGGAAAGTACACCTTCTTTTAGTGGGTCTGATAATCAACTAGTTTCTGTCCAATGAATCAGTTCCATGAAAAAATATTTTCAATTTTTAATGTTTGTAATATGAGAAATATATTTTGACTATTTATTGTTTAGAAGTTGAATCATTTCAGTGGTGGACTCTCATCAATTACATGATAGAAAATTATGTAACTAAATCTATGGTGTGGGATGAATTTAAAGGCATCATTTATAGTAAGTTATTTAGTTGTATTATTTATTTTAAAATAGATAAATAATTAAATAAGTAAAAGTAAATGGATGAGGACTATATATTTTCTTATGTGGAAAATTTCAAAATTCTTCTAATGTATGATTCTGGAATTATCATCCTTCCAAGAAGTATGTCTAATTGATTATTTATTGGCATAAAACAAAGTCTCTGAATAAAGTTATCCAAAAGGTACATCAATTGATAAGAAGAAATTGTTCAATTCTCTCACATGTGGGAGATAGAGAATGGTTTTACCCGTCAATCTTATAATTTTTTTTATGAATATATAAAATGGAAATCAATGGAAATTCTAAAAACACTAATAATAATATTGGCCTTTAATAGTTCTTGAAAATGCCTTTATTGGTGCTAAAAAAGTTCATATAGTTGAAGAGTATTTAAAACCCCAAATCATTTATCAGCACTAAAAATCACTATTAAAAACCCCTTTAAAAACCTTTTTTCGCAGTTGTTAAAGGACCCATTTATCAGTTGTCTTTTTAGGTTTGTTAAAAAGGGCATTTATCAGAACTTTTTAGAGCTGATAATGGTGTCACTTATAAAAGTTATATATTTTTTATTACCGCGTTCCACCAATCTCCATTTAACAATTCTTTCCACCCCGCCCTTTTATCAGTGCTTTCCCTAACCAATTATCAGTGCTTTGGAAAATACCAGCCTCCTGTGCGCACCCCTAACTCCAATGAGTTTCTTACCCTAGAACTCAACATTATATATTAGTGACTTTACCATACAAATATATTATTTTATATATTTTAGGATATATATATATATATATCTATTTTTTCATAATTTTTTAATACATATATTTAAATATATGATTTTATTTGTGTTCATATATTAATAAATATTTTTTATTTTAAATATGTTTGATGAATTATTTATAAAAGTAATTTTTTATGTGTTAATATATAAAAAATATGTATATATTGTTATATATATGATTGAAAAAATTAAAGTGTGAAAATTGATAATATTTAAAATCAATAATTCAATATAAATGTAACCCCAAAGAATAAATTTAGTTGCCACAAAAAGGTAATGAGACCCCCATAAACAAGGATTAAAATTTATCAAAAGATAAAAAAATTTGGTATGGTGACTAAACCATTAGTTTTTGATGACTTTGGGGACTTTTGGAGATGAAAAATGTGATAGAATATTCCCTTGTGTCTCTAGTTCATAGAGATCATTGAAGGATTCCAATTGATATGTTGTATGGCCAAAACTGACACTTGAATCAAATGACATGGTTGTTTAAAATTTTAGTTACCTTTTCAACATATTTTAGATATTGTATTATTTGTTTTTGATTTTTTTATCTTCAAAATGTTATTAAATGACTATTACTCAGTAATAATAAGAAAATTATGGATTTAATTTTTTTTAGTTATTTTACAATCCATTTTCATTAGATATCATATATATTAAGTATAATTCCTACATAACATATCTAAACCATATTTTAAAAAATATATATTATATTTATATCTATATAAATATTTTAATATATTAATATATTATCTTTAATGAAATAATTTTTTTTGAAATATACGTTTATCAGTTATTGTAAAAAAACTATTAAACACCCCAATTAATCGAAATTTTTTAGCGGTGATAAAAGGGTTCTTTAATTTTTTTAGCTAGAACTATTAAAGGCATAGAACTAGATAAACCATGTCATGTAGTGGAGAAATAGTAGATAAAAGAAGTTGATCCTAACTTTATGGTTGTGATGTAGAAGGTAACATGAGATAATTGTCCTTTGGAAACTAGTACAGGATCATGTGTGGAATGAAAGGTCATTTTGAAATTGAATGTATAGGTGATGTGAAGAAGTTATCTAATGATTTGAATAAATATGAATCTACACATAATGAGAAACACAAAATAAAATGTTTGAAATTTATGGAGTATGTTAATTATACTAAAATTTTACCCTATATAATGTTTAAAGATGGTGATTTATGTAAAAAATATCTTAAACTAATAGAAATATGGAAAAATAATTCAATAATATAAATTATTATTGTTATGATAATCATGTGTGGAATGGGAAACTAATCATAAACTATTGATTTACTACTATATTATTTTATTCTAGATCTACCAAATATTTTATATATAAAGTATTTTCTAATGGTATCAAAAAAACTAATTAAAACTAAGATTTATAGTTATTAGCAAAAAAACTCATGGTATGCTGAACGTATCCCAAGGATATGGTTCTTCCTTAGTTTTAGATTGTGGGAATGTGTTTCATAAAAATCATTTCATTATTCCTATAGATGTATTCAATGTAATTGTTTGAATGAATTGAATTTATTCATATAAATACCGTATCAATTTATGGGTAAGGAATGTTTTATTTGATAGTCAAACACAACCTATGATAATCTATCACTGTGATGATAAAAATGAACATATAATGTAAATTACATCCCCAATATGGGCCATTATTCTTATTCAAAAGAGGTTTTTATCTATATTGGTTGTAGAGAAACTCAATATAGATGATGGTATTACTGTGTGAGAGTTTAGTTATTTTTTTACAGAATAGTTTTTATGTCTTATATTCAAATTTTATGTTCAGTTTTCTATAGATCTCGTACCTATTACTACACCTATTTATAATACTCCATATAGAATGATCCATATCAAGAGTCATGAATTAAATAACCCACTCCAAGATAATATTTATAATGTATCCATTCATCCAAGGGAATCTTATTTGTGTACACATGTTCTATTTGTTATGAATAAAGATAGATCAATTAGACTCTGCATCGATTATCATGAAAATTACATGATATCTATCAATAAAAATAATTACTTTACAAAATATTAATGACTTATTTGATAAAATTTTTAGAGCTCAATAAATTTACAATATCGATCTTCATTCTAGATATCATCAACCGAGTTTCATAAAGAAGGATATTATTTTGTGGAACCTTGAAAACATCATTAAATTAATAATTACTTAATATGAAATCATTATTAATTATAACATTCATATCTTTACTAAGTATTATCTTTAGATTTTTATTTATTATATTTATTATAAGTCATAATACAATAATTGATTTACTTTTTTTATTCTATTTAACCTAAATCATTTATTAGTGTTATATTTAGGTTAATATATTTTATATTTATTAGGGAATACATTAAATTAATTTTTATTAATTTTTATATTTTTTGGTTTATGTTAACATTTTATTAAATTATTCTTAAAGTTTATTATATAATAACATTTCATTGATTAAAATATCATTTAAATCCATGTTTTATTGTTTAAAACATGTTATACACGTATAATTTTTCTTTCTAATGATAAATAAGTTAGATAAAGCCTTAAAGTACCATTTATATTGATCATTTTACTATGAACACATAACCATTATATTATTCACTATGTATAAAAATGTGTAACCACATAGTTGATATGTGAAACCGGTAGCTGATGTTCAAGAATTTGTTACCTTATATATTTTGACTATAACATGATATATATAACTCATAATTTAGTTATTATTAATGTTTCTAAAACTTAAAAAAATATACATTTAATTATTAGACATCAAAATTAGAATCAATATTTGTTATTAATGAAATTAGATTGAAACCAACACAAGTTCTTTGTATGTTATTTGTTGTATTTTAGATATATTTTTCTACATTTTTTATTTTAAAATGATCACTTTAATTTCAATTAATTGGATTAATTTTAATTTGGAATTTAAATGAATTTATCTAAATATAATTTAATAGGACCCAGAGCTGATTCAAAATACATGTTTTAGGTATGGAATTTATATAAGAGTATATTTTTTAAAATTCTAGAATTCATTATATGAATTCTTCTATATGAGAATCTTTTTTTACATGGGAAATGGATACTTGTATATTCAGGTACTTGAAAATTATTTACATCATGATGGATGTTTATACGTATTGAGAAACAGGTACATGAATTTTCTTACATTAAATGGCAATGTAAATTCACTTATGTAAATTTATTACATAGATTCCATTACGTAAAATCGCTTTTGTGACAATCACCAATGTGACTTTCACTATGTTCATTTTATGACTTTGGGGGATTTTGATACATGGATGAAAAAGGATGAGTTCTAATAACATAGATGATTTTTTTTACATGGGTGTTCAAGTTTCTGGATATTTTTCTTAAACATGGAAACACAATCTATTTCAACATATGTTTTATATTTCAATGTATGCTAATATTATTTTGTATATTTTTTATTTTTTATTTGTTTTATAAATATTAATTAATTATATAAAATCAATTTTTATAGGTTTTATGTTTTTTAATGATGGATTATATATTATTTTAATGGGATTCAGAATCATATATTATTTACACTAGAATTATCGAACATGAAATATATAAATTTAGATATATTGAAATGTCATGAGTTTTTCTCAAATATTGTTATAGATTTTTAAAGTATATTTATATTCATTATAAACTATTGTATTGATTTTTAGGAACTAGATTTTTAGATAAAGACAACATAGATTTTAATTATCTATTTTCAACTAAGAATGGCCAATACAAATGCATTCAATGTGAAAATATAATGTAGAATTTTATTAAAAAACTAAAAGTTAATTTCTCTTAAATAATGGGAGTATTAAAAATAATTTTTCATTATTATTTATGAGTATATTTATTTTTGTATTAACAATTTAGTTTTCTAATTATTATTTTTCAAATCATGATTTTCTTTTTCATACTTTAATTGAAAGATTTCTTTAAATATTGTTTTTATCATTGGAATTTATGAAGGAGATCTGTATCATTCATGTGGATACAATATTATTACTCTTATATTGTATAAAAATACAAAATCATATATTTTGAGATTAGATATGTGAATCCACATTACTTTTACATGTTAAATTGGGAGAAATCGAGTCTTGGAGATTCATATTTCATCTACATGATAACAATACACTGATACATGCTCATGATTCACATTTTATACATCTAAAAGGGTCTGAGAACTACCTGAACGATTTTCAAAAATCTTCATTTAAAATTATTCACGAGGATAAAATATTTTATTCATTAATTGTACTTTTTTATTCTTGGATATTATAAGGACCTAACCTTAAACATTACATAATCTTGATTTAAGTCAATAAAAAACCCTAAGGATATTTTTAGGTTTATAGTTTAAGATATTCATGCCATAACTAATACGTAACAAGTAAAATATTATAAATTATACACTTCTACTCATTATCCTTTTTTTACAAAATACAATTCTTTATCATAAAATATGATTTATTTTTCATGATAAAAATCCTCAATACATTCATCCTAACTGATTAATTTATCTTACCAATCCTTATACCATGTGGAAAACAGTTTTACAGGCATGGGATGAGAAAGAAAAAATCTTCGTAAGGGATATAAAATAAGTAATTGAACCTTTAGTCCATGAATATTTTAAACTCATGAAATTTTTTCACAATATAATACTATTCACCCATAAAACATAATCTCTTTAACAAACCTCATGAAATCCTAATATCCATAAAAAAATTATAAAACCTCAATAATAATGGAATCTTGTGTAATCCATACCATACATATATTATATCCTTCACAACTACATAGGGAGTAACCTTCATGGTTATGTTTGGAATACCCATCGCATTATATTCCATAATTCTCTTAGAAGAAACACCACTTTTTATCTACGCCTCATTACCCAATGCATTGGAGGGCTATCACGAGCTCACTGAACCAAATTTTAGTATGTAACCACTAGTATACGTAAAAAATTCCCAAGATCTGTAACATAAACATAACACATAAAATAATGATAAAGAAAAATAATATTTCCACTTTGCTATCACAAAATATACATTCCAGATATTGTTATAATAAATCCATTCTCAAATCCATGATCAAACCAAAAATCCCTAAAAAGGAAAATCAATATTTATTTTTTGTTTAAAAACATTATGACTTGTATAGGAATCCAAATGCCAAATAATTGTCACATTAGGGGAAATTCCTTTGCGCCGTATACATTAGAAAAATTTTGTTTTTTCCATTTAGTAAAATTTATCAAATAAAAATATTTCTTTTGAAAAACATTTAATGAAATTAAAATTCAAATGGTTTAATAATACACATTTAAAAGAAGGTGGTGCATAACATAAAATTATCCCTCAATTAAAGCAGATTGAGATGAAGTCCCTCAAATTGAGTCTAACTCGACTCGTACATTCATTGTTTTCCCAAATAATAACCAGAGGTTAATTTATAGTTTCTTGAGAACCTTATTCTCATTTATAATTCCTTTTATATAACTTATTACTATGTTATAAAAATGTTGGAATTATTTGTCTTCATATCAGACGCTTTGTCCATATTTAGTACTTTAGTCGAAATTGAACGTGATATGACATTAATAGTCCACATGATAATAAATACATAATATCCATAATAAAAATAATAATATAATAAAATCTTTTATAAATCAATTAAACATTAAAATAAAACCATTTATTTTTGGAATAAAAAATGAACGATGTTATAATCAAACAGATAGTAGGCCCTACATACGAATGTGTAATTTTTTCAATGTCATTGATCAGTAATGAAATAAAATAATTATTATTTTATATTTCCAAAATGTTATTAATATGATTAAAATTATTATAATAATTTAAATATACTCATATATATAATTTAAGTTAGGTGGGGAATAAAAACTATTTATATTGCTTCGTGAATGTGATTGTTCACACGTACACACGAATGAAATTTTCATTTTTATTTACATGGAAATTAATAATATATTTGATATATTATTCTATTAAAATGATAAATATGTCATGAAAATAATATATGAACACTTATTACATAATTATGAAAAGCCTCGAGAGATTATAATGAATGAAAAACTATATCGGTTCGTGAGGCGGTAGTCTGTTGTAAACATGAACAACAAGTTAATTCCCCATTTGATGAAATTAGAGATTCATTTAAATGGTGATATTTCAATTATAAAATGTAATAATATTTAGGATACATAATTTATTATTATTTTACAATAACATAAGAATTTAAGGAAGTATGATATGAAATTAAATAGAAAAACATAAATATTAACAATACCTTTCCTTCAAGTAATCACATTTTTTACAAGTTAACACCTCGAAGGAGGGTGTTCTACCTAACATAATTCTTCCATAACTTTGTGCAGTTTTTCTAGGAAGGGTATTTGGTAGATATTATTTGATCCAAATTTTTTTCATGTTTGATTAATATAGAGGAATGAGTTCCCTTTTATAAGATAGGGGAGGGGCAACCTTGAAATTATGAAAATTATTAACTTAATGTAAATTTATTTTCAATTCAAAATTTAGTCAAAATTTATTTATTTATAGGATAGGATGTGTATGGAATGAAATATAATGATCCAATTATTATTAGGCATGTTTTGAATAATTTTTAATCCTTATTGTTTTATCAAATAATGTATTAATTGAGAGTTAAAATATTTACTATAACAAGACAAATTACCAATAAACAAGTCATTAATGTAATTTTTAGACATATACTAACCATATTTCCTAATATTATATTTTTAGGAAATTTATAACATTTAATAAATTATTTTATATTTTAAAATACAAAGAGAGGCAATTTTTACACTATTCATCAGTTGACTTTTTCAAAATATCATAACAACTGGATAAATTCTAGAATGGTCATTTAAATAATAAAAAACATGTCCAATGCATCCATAAATTTCATGTAAGGTATCAATTTTCTCAAATACCATCTATTTTAGTATTTATAATAACATATATTTTATTCATTTATTTATAAAGCAATTAATGCATTATCATTATGTAACCACTTAATTAGATTATTTATTTTCTAAAAATTATAAATAAATTACTATAATGTATTTAATCATTTTATATATCTATGAAATATTTATAGTAAAAGATATAGCTTATATAACCCCATATTAAAATTGTTATAGTTATGAAAAACATGATTATAGATTATTGGTATTTTAATTTAAATAAAATGATTATAAATGACATAATAACACAAAAGTGGCTTTCAAAGACAAAAATTCTCGAAAATGTATTGTCTTGGTAGAAAATTACTAATTCAATATGATAAGGATAATTTTTATGGTAGCTTCATAATATTTATAATATTATTTTAACCATTAATTACCAGATTTATCCTTAACTGTGGTAATAAAATAATCACCAATGTTAATATTCTCCTTAAATTAATTTGATCATATTTTATCAATTTTTTCATACTTGTTTCTACTATTTATTTCCATTTTTAATAATTAAAAACACAAAAGTAGTTAAAATTATTTTAAAATTAATTCCATTGATGAAATGAGAAAGAAGGTTTTAAAAGTAACACCATTAAAAATTAAAAATGTGTTTATATAAAATTTCAATATAAAATTGAATCCAATGAAAACAATATATAAAATGAAAAAAATATAATTTTAAATAAAAAATAATATAAATTATAATATAAAAATACAAAAAAATTAGACAAAAAATAATTTCTAAATTAAAAAACCGTATTTATCTCCATTCATTAAAATCTGAATTTTATAAGAAAATATAAAAAAATATAACGAATGTAAATTTTTATTCCCTGATTCTAAATAAGAAGTTTATATTGTAAAATAGAACATATAAATGTTTCAAAAAGTAAATTTAAAATGGTTTCTTCATCAAATTTTCGTAAAACTACCTTTTAAAAATATTACAATACTATATGCTTAAAATTGGAATTATATTATCATTTAAAGCATATAAAATTTATTTTATGAATGTGAAAAAATTTTATAAACATGTCTATAAATAATACAGTTAGTTTTATACATTTCTACTGATACAACATCTATGTGATAATTTCCAATTAAAATAACAATATTAATAATACTTATTTTTTGATATAAAATTGTAATGTGTGCGACGTAAGATTTTAGAGAAACTCATTACTGTTTGTTGGATATGATATATAAAATTGAATCCAATATAATTTAAAATTGAAATATAATTCATAAATATTAATATATATGAAAATTTGTAATTTTATAATTACATGGGTTGTAACATCCTTCCCACCCATTTGAAATTTTGTACTCACAATTTTCTTCACTTATCAAATAAGTGGGGGTATTTATCCCCCATAGAATTTTTATATTCCCATGTTACCACCTAAACTATATCATTCCATACAAAACCATAACATGGTGAAGCACACTATTCTACAATTATTTTCATATATGGTAAATAATCTAGACTATATTTTTCTCATAAGAAATAATATCTTCCAACTAAACTACTTCTTGGGCTAAAAAATGAGATGGAACTAGCATATTCTTCCTTGACATTGAAATGTGAAAAATATTGTGTACCTGAAAAACAATGGTGAATCCACTTAGTAGGCAACTGATTCTAATTTATCTGGGATTTCATCGAGTCCAATGGAATATGGAATGGCATTCCCTTTCTTACCAAAATGAAAAACACTTTTACATGGTGAAAATTTAAGAAAGACATGATGACTTACCTCAAAAGAAAGATCCTTCCTCTAGTTATTTTCATAACTTTTAGGCCTTCTCTGAGTTTTCCTCAACTGTCTCTAAATAATCTAACCATTTTCTAACATCTCTTCAATCAAATAAGGTCCCATCAACTTCCTTTCTCCGCCATCATTCTAAAATGATGTAGTTCAACAATACTTTCCAAATAATTCCTCAAATGGTGCCATTTGTTTACTGGGATGAACACTGTTATTATAATAAATCTCAACCAAAGAAATATTTTGATCCCTACTTTCCTAGTAATTAATTTAAAAATAATGTAGCATATACTATAAGGCACAGATTATATATTTTTATTTCCCATCTGATTGAGGATGAAAATATGTACAGAAATTTAATTCAGTACCCAACAGCTTCTGATGTCCATTCTAAAAGTTATAGATGAGCCTGAGATAATGATCTGATACTAGAGATATAGTAACTTCATGTAACTTGACTATTTATTTAAGATACAACATTTAAATATTATATATATATAGTGTCTCAAATAGATTGAAAATGAGAACATTTAGTCAATTGATCAACAACAACTCAAATAACATTGTTACCTATATAATTCAATTGTAATCCTAATATGAAATCCATGGATTTTTTTTCATTTCTACACTAGCATTGGAAAAGGATGAATCGTCCCATTGGGAAAACATTGTTCAACTCCAATCTTCTGACAATTCAATCACTTCATAGTATGTTAGTAATATCTCTTTTCTGTCCATCCCACCCATAATACTCTAGAAGGTCTCTATATATCTTAGTACTATAAGGATAAACTAAAAACAAAGAAATATGAGCTTTAGATAACAATTATTTATTCAAATGTGAATCACCTGGAACACATAATCTCTTCCAAAATATCAAAATACAGTATTTATCAATGTTCAATAAATAATTTTACACTTCATAACCAATTATACCTTTTCATGAAATTCACTATCTTCCTTATATGATTTCTTGATTTAGTTTTATGGAGATTATTGAACAAATACTAGAAAAAAATAGATGGATTTCCTTCACCAACAACTTCCAAGCCAAAATTCAGCAAATCGTTAATGAAATGATCATGTCCGAATCATATCATGGTTAATGAATCATTACTATTTTTGAATCAATGGAATGAAAACATTAATTATTTTCAATGATGGTAATGAATTAGGCTATCATATCAATTGATTATTTCTAACTATCCTCTATGTCACATTTTGAATTCCTTCTTAGTGAATATATACTTCAAACATTTATGGTCAGTATATATTTCACATTTTACACCATACAGATGATGCCTCCAAAATTTAAAATCAAAGAACATAGTAGCTAATTCCAAATCTGGTGTAGGGAAATTTTACTCTTGAGTTTTCAACTTATCTGAAGTATTAGAAATTAACTGATAATTCTGCATTACTATGCAACCATTTCATTTTAATGAGGAATCACTGTATATAACAAATTCACCATATATCGAAGATAGTTCCAAAACTAGAGCATTCACCAATATTTATTTCAATTATTGGAAAAAATTATATTCAATATTTTTTCTCTATGAATTTAACACTGTTTGGAGTAAATGTTGTTAATGGGATAGATAACCATGATTTATTTTTTCAAAAAACCTCTAATAATAGCCTTCTAAACCCAGAAAACTATGAATCTATGTTATATTTGTGGGTATTTTTCATTCTTCAACAACATTCATTTTATTAGGATCAACAAATATGCCGTCATTAGAAACAATATGACCAATTAATAAAATATTTTTCAACAAAAATTAACTCTTTCTTAATATCCCATACAATTTATTTTATTTTTATGGTTTTCAAAAATCCATTAGATAAATTTCATTCCCATATTTTCTTTTTTAATATAAAAAATTTTCATCAGTAAAAACTACCACAAACTTATCGAAGAACTAAGGAAATATTATATTTATAATATCCTTGATTACAGTAGGGGAAATAGTTATCCCAAATGTAATATCTACAAATTAATCATGGTTATGACTAGTATATAGAATAGTATTCGAAATGTCTTCATCCATTATATTAAAGAGATGGTACCCTGACCTCATGTCAACCATCGAAAAGTAATGTACTCCCTAGAGCTGATAAAAAATATTTATATGATAAAAATGATAAGTAATCATAATATTGATGTTATTAAAGGATATTTAATAAATTATATATCCCATTAAACATATTACTTTTTAACAAAAAAGATAGGAGAGCCCCAATGTGATGTGCTAGGTCGAATTAAACATTAATCTAACTACTCCAGTAACTGCTTCATTAACTCTACATGTTAAATTTGATCGATTAGATAAAGGGGTTTTGAAATTGGATTAGTACAAGGAACTAATTCAACAAGAAATTAAACTTTCTGATCATGTATAATACTCGGAAACTCATGATGAAGAAAATCATGATACTCATTTACCACAAGAACATCATTTATCTAAAATGTTCATTTGTTTTAAAAAATATGTGAAATATAACATTTATTTCCATATTTTAATTATTTCTCAGCTTACTAATATATTATCAATTGAATGGGTTCATTCTTGTACAGAAACTGAAACTCTTATTTAAAAGAAACATCATAATCTATACAGTTAATCTTAATATGGTAAACATAAATCCAATCCATTTATATAGTAAAATAAAACTCTAATATAGGTAAAACAATAAGGTTTTTAGGTAAATTATTTCCATATTCAATGATTGGAAGATTATTATATTTTCATTTGCCTCATCATTTCTCCCATGAGTTTTTACCATAAGTTCTTGATTCACTTCATGAGGTGGAATATCTAATTTGCTATAATTTTCTCATAAATGAAAACATGTGTATAACATGAATCCAAAAACATAATGGTATATTATAAAAAAACAAAAAAATATACATTAAACAGCTTAATTTGATATCCTAATATTTGATGAATTTATTCCAATGGATTTCTAGTTACTTCTCATCATTAGAGTTCAACATCAAACAATCAATTTATAATGATCTATCTCTTTTCACTTAAATAATATTAATGACTGAAAATCACATTATTTCTTACCACTAACACTATATTTTTCATTGATGTTATGAGCCATATGTTGCATTTTTCTACATCAGGAGAACATAACAGAATTCAAAAGGAATTCCACATTGTGTTTTTACCATAATTTTCACAAAATGTAAACTTAATTTTCTTAAAATACAATTTTTTTATTAACTCTTCCCATTTAACTTCCACCTCAACCTCTTATACTGTTGTTTTTACAAAGAACATTTGATCATCAGAAAAAATTAATTGTACATTCAACACACATCGAATATGTTTTTAGTAAATTTTGAAGTCACTAAAAGACAATTCCCCTAAATAAATTGTTTTCTTTCATGAGTAAAAAATTATTGATTTTATTATCAGGATCCCAAATGAAATTTGGTGCTCACCATGACATTTGAGATAATTTTTCTTCATAAGAAGCTACTGAGTCGTCTTCCTACCTCAAATAAAAAAATTGTTTTTCCATACTATGTTAAACTATCATAGGATAATATTTATCAAGAATAATATTTGTTAATTCATTCCACTCCAGAGCATCAACCTTATCAATATATTTGAAATTCATAACCATCGATCACAACTTCTCAACTTCACTTCAAAAATGGTTAACAACAATACTAAAATTTTTATTTTCAGAACACCCCATTCCATCAAAAAACATTCCTTGGGATTTAATCCACAATTCTAATAGTAAAGGATCATATGTGAATTTTAATGATAGAGGTTATTTAGTCATTTAATTATCCACTACTAACATGTTCCTCTATGTTGATATATCTGATCTCATTCATGGATACATCTACCATTAATTAATAAAGTATACTCTGTTATCACTGCAAAAAATAATTCAGTGAAGAATTCCTATTAAGGATCTTATTAGGTTTATAGTTTTAGATAATTAGTACATAATTTTTTTCAAAGAAACTCAAATAATAAAATGTAAATACTACTGCTCACAATAATATTTTTTCACAAAATATAACTATTTAACATAAAAAACTATTTTATTCTTAATAATAATATTAATAACATTAATCTGGACTTCTTCCATTATCTTACATAGACTTATACCCTATGGATAACATTTTGAATAACCTGGGATGATGAAAAAAATCTTAGTAAGGGATATAAAATAATGAATAAAATTGTTAGTCCATGAATATTTTAAACTCATGAAAAAGTTTTTACAAAATCATAGTTTTTCAAATATAAATCAAAATATGTTTTACAAGCCTCCAAAATTCAGTATATTCGTTTAAAACATCTTAGAAATCATAAAAAATAAAGCTATATTTTGGAATCCATATCATACTTATATTTTACCTTTCATAACTACATTGGGAGTGACCATAATGGTTACATAT
The DNA here is from genome assembly GCA_963277665.1 of Viscum album. Taxonomy (NCBI): domain Eukaryota; kingdom Viridiplantae; phylum Streptophyta; class Magnoliopsida; order Santalales; family Viscaceae; genus Viscum; species Viscum album. The sequence goes on along the minus strand of OY728132.1, from coordinate 294,097,446 downwards.
GGAATTCCAATTGCATTATATTCCCTAATTGTCTAGAGAGAAACCCTACTATTTAACTATATACCATAACCCAATGCATTGGAGAGATATCACGACCACACCACCATAATTTTATCATTGAATCACCTATATACATAAGTAATTCCCATATCTAATTACATAATTATAACACCTAAAACATGTATAAAGGAAAATATCATTTCCACATTGTAGTCACAAAATATCATTTCAAAATATTAATATTTCTAATTCTTTCTCAAAAACCATTTTAAATTCAAATATATGTGAAAAGTGAAAATGGAAATTATTTTTCTTTTAAAGCATGATAGTTATTATAGGAATCTAAATACCATATTATGGCCATGGTAGTAAAAAACTCATTTTCATTTTATACGTTAAAAAACTATAATTTTGATTTTTAATAAAATTATTCTTTTGAAAAGAATTATTTTCAAAACATTTTAATTAAAATTAAATGTCAAAGGGGTTAATTATGAAACTTATAAAATAAGGTGGTGTATAACATCAAAATATTCACCAATGAATGGAGATTGATAGTGAGTCCCTTACCTTGATTCCAACTCATTTCTTATGTTCTTTACATTACCGAATAATAAATTTCAGATAATTAGTACTTTATTGACAACCATTCACAAGTTTATTATTCGATTCATATCACTTATTACCATGTTATAAAAATTACATAATTATTTAAGTTCATATCATATGCTTTGCCGATATTCATCACTTGAGTTGAAATTAAACATAATATAATCTCAATAGTCCAAGTGATAATAAATCCACAATATCCATAATAAAATTGTGACATGATAATCACTTATAGAATCAATTATATATTTAAGTCAAACTATTTATTTACTTTATAAAAAATTAACAATGTTATAATCATGTAGATGGTAGGACATACATACACATGAGTGACATTTCAATTTTTCATTGATCATTATCAAAATAATGTATCTGGAGACCTATATTTTTTCTTGTAATACTATTATATATATATATATATATATATTTACAGAGCTATTCATGGAGATGACATGTGTTTCTGAACTTGGTGTTCAAAAGAATACATTTTATAAAAATAATATATATATTTTATACTATGCTCATGAATGAAATGAGATAAGTCATAAATTGTATCCTATATCAGAAATATGAGGGCACATTTAGTTCTGGAAGGTGAATTTTACCCTTGAGAGGACATAACTTTGTATCTTCGGTCTTCTATAAAAAAGTCACAGGGGACATAACCGTAAATAAAATAATAAAATAAAATTATTTTTCTCGCATCCATAATATCGATTAACTTTGGAATGGGGTATTGGATTTAAAATTTGATACCACCTCTGAGTTCATAATGTTCTGTTTTACCTCAGCACGACCTAAAATGATGGGGTGGGGGTGTCTAGATCCCACAACCATTGGTGGAGGGGTAAAGAAGATACCCCTAACATAACACAGAGATTATAAATATAGGGTTTAGGATTCTTTATTAGGGTTCTCCTCTAATAATCCCAAGCTTCCTCTCATCCTCCATTTAGTGATTCAAGGATGAATATTTTTCAGATCATAGTGGATGTATGGTTAATGCATTATCGATGATGAACATATCAAACAATGTGGAATTATTACATTTTTAATTTATGAATGAAATTCTAGAGTGAATATATGTCTGCTATCAATTGTTTCTTCATTTTCAAAAACCATAGATGATTGAAATCCTAAAATTCCCATCGATCTATACGAAGATTCATTTTTTTCATTCTCTTCATTTTTTCTTCATGAATTTTCATTAGTAACTTTTTGGAATGAAGAATCATAAATGGATCGTTGAGAGTAGATTAGTTCAATGAAGGTTTCAGTCTAAGGATTTTAGATCTCCCTACTTGATGTTTTTCAACCAAACAGAAGTGACCTAGCGGTCCCTAGAAGTTTTAATTAGAGAGGCACTGCCAGCAGCCACACTATGATGGTTCCACATGGAATGACATCTGTTGGTGGGATGACCAGGGTCGCTGGGTGTGACCCAAGGCAGAAACCACTTTTGGGGAATGTAGTGGAAGGTCAACTGTGTTGATTCAGATGGAACCGTGTCATTTGATGTGGATTGGGATGGGTAGAGGTCAGTAGGCATGCCAAGAAGAAGCCAGTCGGGCCCAGCTGAAATGGTTCATTCCCCATCAAATGGTTTGGGACCACCAATGTGTTTTAGGCCCAATGAAAATTGGCCAGACCCCACCCACTATCCTAGACCTAGATCTACTGGACTGGAATGCATTTTTTGTCATGACTGGTCCTGAACGGTCAACCGCGGAGGCCGCCTCTCAAGACCAGTCAAGACGACCAATGGACTGATCACAATGGTCGATCCATGGGAGGCCACCCCATAGACGGTGGAGCCTGGAGGTGGATCAAGGTGGTAGGTGGACCGACTGTGGTGGCCATTATATGGTTGGTTAATTCTGGGTCCCAGTTGGTCTTCATGTCATGTCTTCAAACATCCATATCTTCTAAAGGGAATATCCTTCTAATGTGTCATCAATAATAACAGGATCATATCATTGAGACATACCTTTTGGGTTAATTTTTTGGATTTAGAGTTCAGGGTCGAGATGGGGGGCCATGATATCCCATTCAGTCTTGTTAAATTGAATTGAGTCATTTTGATTGGTTATCAATTTCATGAAATTAAATAGACTAACATGTGTGTTTCTCCGCGTTTAATGAGATAGTGACCTCAGATTTGGATTTTGAGATATGATAGGATGTGTTCTGACCATGATGCTTATTCTAGGGTGTTTGATGACTGTATTTTTATAGTGATGCTATTGGATTTTTTGGAGTATCCCCATGAAGTAATATGGAGTGGGTCCTCAACGATATCAGAGTGGAATGGCCCATCGGCATGGGTGTTAGTCCTCTATGATCACTTCTATATAGAATCACCTTAACATGTAGGGAACACATCCTCAATGACCTATATTGTAACCCCCTTGTTATATCAAGGCATGGGTATTCTATTACTACAATTTGAGTGGATCCCCCAAATGCACTAGGGATCGGGTCCTCTACGATGACATTCAATGTGGAACCCCATGACACACTATAGAGTGGGTCCTCTACTTCGAGTCTACACCATGAGGTTATGGATCAGTTATGATACATACATTGATGTAACTTCGCACTCATGATTATGTGGTTTTTTTTACCCACTGATATGTGCCCTTGTCATGTGACCTAAAAACCATTCAAGACATGTATAGCGGCCAAAATAGAGCAGTATCTATGTGTGGTGATTGGGTCCATTTTACTAGCATTTTTAGGGCGGACCTGAGAGATGATGGTCATAATAGGAGTTAACTTATAGAATTGGTTTTTACTCTTCTTATAGGGATAAGATTTTAGATTAATATCTCCTTAATCTCACATTTGGGTTTCTTTTGACTGAACACACACAAATATCCTACTTCATTACCCACACCATTGGTTTCAGTTACTATCATTCAAGGAGATAAAATGTCATGCGGGGTATGCCATATGATTTCCATGTTTGTATTCTCATTATTGGATAATTCTAATATCCAAATATAGGTAGAAAAAACTCAAAGATAATTTAATCTTCTCACAGTCTATGACTCTTTATATTTGGATCAGTTTACATCACTCTCCCATTGGTTTAAGCTACTCTCCTTCATAGTTAATTGTTCAATATATTGTAATATATTTCTATTTTATCTCTTACTACTCTCCCTTCATGTATTGGGGTGTATTACTGGGTATGATTATGCACACCCCTACAGGGAATTTCCCTACAGGTATCATGGCCTATATAGACAATGGACATGTTTGATCAAGATGTTGGTAAATATTAGGTATATGAGTGTTTGGAACATGTATAGTGGTAATAGTTTGGGGTCAACGAGTATGGATCTATCACTTATTTTAGTTTTCTAGTTTCTATGTGGTTTGAACACTTTCTGATTGGTTTTGTATTTTTTCCAATTTTTCTTCCAGTTTACATTACTATACTTGTAATTTTTATATGTTCATTAATTTTGGTTTTATTAAAGGAGTGTACCATTTCTTACATCTTCCACTCTGCGATTTTTCATTTAGTTGTCTAGGTGCATATTTTAATGTACATAGAAAAGTTACTCCCTAATTTTTTATGTGTATTTGGTACTTGTCTCCACCACCTAGCCAATGGGGGCATGCTTTGTGTAGTTGCGACTAGATCCCCGACATGGGTTGGGTCATGAAAATTTTGTATTAAATGTGGTTCATCCCTTGGGATGTTTTTTGGATGTTTCCCTAAATGGTATTAGTTGGGTCTTGGGAATCAGTGTTGAAGTGTCTTGAGTGTGGCTATCAGGCCAGGTAGACTAGTGATGGTATGCAGAGTCAGTGTATTCATTCAATAGGACACTGATTACCTACTTGTTGACTCGGCACTCTAAGACACTAGTTGCAGGGTATAATGGTACATGCATGGTATAGGATTGAGTCATTGGAATCCCTTCATTATTAATATCCCCATTTTGTTTTATATATTTATATATTCTCATATGACCATGGTACTCCTTGATAACATTCATAATGCCTTCTAAACAACAACCAGTAAGGATACCATCTTAGTTTCGTGAAGAAAACCACTTGAGTGACGATGCCTCATTTCAAGGTCCATAATGAGATCCAATTCCTCTATTTGGAAAAGTAGAAACACCTCCAAATATTTAGTAGTAGTTAGTTCCAACCGAGTATATTGAGGATGAGTGCAGACTAAGCGCACTATGCCAGTTCCTGTTCCATAGACCACAATGGTTCCACAGTGAGCTAAATCCTTATGAATAAAAGTGTTGGATATAGTTTTTGATCTTTCAATTCAGTATTATATTGACACAAACATATCATAAGGTGTATTGGGTAGTTTTAATTTTCCATTGAATGGATGGACATTGGGGGATCTTGGTATCTCAGATGCATGATGAGTTAGTACTCTCATGGTATGACTTCCATTAGGTGTATTGTGAGGAATACCACCTCACATTTTTATGTTTCATTTTTATTTAGGAGATTTTGAAGATTTTGGTGGGAGGGAGGACAGTGGTATAGTACTCGCCTAGGTTCACAAACATGACTTGGTACTCTCTAGACATGATATATAAGGGATACTTCAGAGCCCAAATTTTTGAGTAGGGACTCCACATAGAGATATGTGTGAGAATAATAACCTTCAAAATCCCCAACTATGTCGGGTTTCTATAATGGGGGCTGGTGACAAAGTGTTTTCTGTCAGAGAGGTAGAAATTAGCTGGGACTAGCCATGTACACTACAGTGATGATACCTTTGCAGCAGCTAGCAGATGTCACACTAGTGGAAAAAACGTTTTACACTTCGGAAATTTTCACGTTGGTTCTATATATCTGATGTGCAATGCTATAAATATTAATTTATCACATTGGTTAAAAAATAACCGATGTGATAAATCGATGAGGATTAATTTTTGACATCGGTTATTTTATAAGCGATATAAAAAATATTGAGATTAGTGTTTTGAGGTCGGTTATAAAATATCCGATGTGGAAATTGAATCTGGGAACTTTATCTTGTCAGATATTTTATAACTTACATGATAAATAAAATCTCATCACTTTATCACGTCAGTTAGAAAAAGTACTTATCTGATAAAGCGGAATTTATCACATTGGTTAGGAAATAACCGACATGATAAATTATTTTCAACGTCGGTTATTAAATACCCGACGTTATAAAAATAGAATTTTTTTATCAAGTTGGTTATTAAATAAAAGACGTGATAAATCTTTTAAATGATTTATCGCGCCCCATATTCAGTCATTCTGTTTTTTTTTGATCGAGTGATCTATGACTCACCTATCCCGTGCGGAAAACCTTAAAATGATTCTTCAAAGTCATCCCCTCCATCCTCATTTTTTCAACATCATTCATCATCCTTATTTTCACCAGAACTATCAAGTCGACTCGCAACACTCAAATAAGTCTCACATAGCTCGGTTTCAGTTTTTATTTTTCATGATACCCTAAACTATTTTTTTGAGATTTTATTTTTATAACTTTTTTTGCTATCATGGTATGTTTCATAGTGTTCATTTATATGTTTCTAAACTCATTTCGGGTAAATGAAACTATTGAAGTGATATCAAGCAAGTTTATGATTTTTTTGTGTTCTATCATGTGTGTGCGTCTACAAGGGGTATTCATGGGGGGTGGGGGGCTATCCATGTGGGTGGGGGTGTCCATGGGGGGGGGTGTGCAGGGGGTGGGGGTGTCTAGGGTGCATCAAAGGGGGTGGGGGGGGGGGGGGGTTTCCAAGGGGTGGGGGTTGTCCATGGGGGTTGGGGGTGTCCAGGGGGTGAGGGGGCTGTCCTAGGGGGTAGGGGTGTCTAGGGGGTGGGGGTGGTGGAAATGGGGTGATTGGTCTATCTAAGGGGGTAAGGGTGTCTAGGGGGTGGGGGGTGTCCAGGGGGCTGTCCAGAGGGGTGGGGGCTGTCCAGGGGTGGGGGGTCCAGAGGGGTGGTGGTGTCCAGAGGGTTCGGGGGGCTATTTAGGGGGTGCAGGGATATCGAGAGGAGTAGGGTGGCATAAGGGGGTGGTGGTGTTTAGGGGGTGTCCATGGAGGTGGGGGTGGTGTCCAGGGGGTTGAGGGGGATATCGAATGGGGTAGTGGTTTCCGGGGGGTTGGGGTGGTGTCTTGGGGGTGAGGGGCGGTCTAGGGGGCAGGCGGTGTCTAGGGGGATGTCCAATTGGGGTAGGGGTGGGGTTGGTGTCTAGGAAAGGTGGGGGTGTCTGTGGGTGGTGTCCAAGGGTGATTGGGTTGTCAAAGGGTGTATGGGTTGTCTAGGGGGTGAAGGGTGTCCAGGGGGTGGGGGCTGTCTAGAGGGGTGGGGGCAGTCCAGGGGGTGGGGGGGGGGTGTCCGGGGGGGAGGGGGGCTGTACATAGGGTTGGGGGGATTTCCAGTGGGTGGGGTCTGTCTAGAGGGGTGGGAGGTGTCTAAGGGGGTAGGGCGTGGGGGTGGTGTCCAGGAGGCGTGGTGGTGTCCAAGGGTGGGGGTGTCTAGGGGTGGGGATTGTTTATAGGGGGTGAGTGGATTGTCCAGGGGGGTATGGGGTGTCCAAGGGATGTGAGAGTGTCCAGCGGGGTGGGGGTGTTCGGTGGGTGGGGTGGGGGCTATCCAGAGGGGTGGGGGCTGTCCACGGGGGGGGGGGGGGGGTGGGGGGGGGGGGGGGGGTACAGAGGGTCGGGGGGCTATCTAGGGGTTGAGGGGGCTTTCCAAGTGGGTGGGGGGGGGGGTGGGTGGGTGGGTGGGGGGATGGGGGTTGTCCAGGGGGTGGGGGATGTCTAGAGGGGGGGGGGGTTCAGGGGGTGTATATGGGGGTTCGGGTTGGGGTGGTGTCCAGGAGGGGTGGGGGTGTCTAGTGGGTGGGGGAGGTGTCTAGGGGTTAGTGGGTTGGCCAAGGGGGTATGGGGTGTCTAGGGGGTGGGGGTGTCCAGGGGTGGTGGGGTGCTGTCCAGAGGGGTTGGGGCGTTGTCCAGGGCAGGGGGGTGGCAGTCTAAGGGGGTGGTGGTGTCCAGGGGGTGTCCAAAGGGGTGGGGGTTATCCAAGGCGGTATGGGTGCCCAGGGGGGGGGGGGGGGGGGTTCCAGGGGTGATTTCTAGGGGGTTAGGGGGCTGTCCAAGGGGGTTGGGGGTGTCCAGGGGGTGGGGGTATCTAGGGGGTGGGGGTGTCCTGGGGGGGGGGGGCTATCCAGGGAGTGGGGGGCTATCCAGGGGGTGGGGGTTGTCTAGTGGTTTCAAATCATTGGGATCTGTGTAATTTTCAGTAGTTAATGTATACATATTTTAATATTTATACTTCATATTTATTATTTACAGAAGGGTGAATTTGGTATCCATTTTCACTAAGATTTATTATTTTCTTACCTTAAGAAGAAAGGATCGAAGATGAATTTAAAAATAATATATATAACTATATTTTCTTCTTAAAATTATTTTAGGCATATTTTTTTTAAATACACATTGATTTGTTTTATATTTCAATATTGTCTTACATTCAAATTATGATATTTTTCACATAAAATATATTTGCATTATCTTAAAAAGATGTATAATCTTGATATTTGTTATAGGTAATAATGATTTGAAGTTGGATTACGATACATCGAATGAGTAATGTATATGAGTAAGGTGTTGATGCATATTTGGAAATAGCTAAATGAAATGCTGTAAGGAGTGACATTTTTTTCCATCCATGGACGAAATGTTTGAATATAAAGAATTTGAAAAGTATAGAGATAAAAGATCATAGGATTTTTCATGTTTTTAATCTGAGTTGCAGCCCTTTTATTTGGCATGGTGAAACTGGACAGAATGTCAAATCTACAGATGATGATGATTTTCAAGATGGTAACTCCAATGGAATTGAAGAAATGATTCATGATATTACGGTAGACCAAATTTAGAAATAATCGACAGTTTCACGTCTATATGGTGATGCTGAAAAACCATTGTATCCTAGTTGTACATATTTTACAGTTTTGTTGGTGGTGTTGAGATTGATTAGCCTGAGGATGACACATGGATGGAGTGACAAATGTTTTACAGAGCTACTATAATTAATGAAAGACATTCTTCCAAAAGATAATGATCTTCTATATTCACATTATACATCCAAGAAAATATTATGCTCGGTGGGATTGGGATACAAGAAAACACATGCCTATCTGAATGACTGTATGATATATAGGAAGCAATATGAATTTCTGTTAGAGTTTCCTAAATGTGGGACATCACGTTATAATTTGAAATAAAAAACACAGGGTGATGTAGTTATTACAAATATCCCTTCCAAGGTATTTTGGTATCTACCTATAAGTTATCATTTTAAACATTTATTAGATGATTCACATGATGGAAAAGGTTAATATGGCATGCTGATGGGAAAATATGTGATGGAAAAAAACACCATCGATCTGATTTTCCACAATGGATGAAAATTTATGAGAAGTGTCCTACATTTGTAAATGAAATTAAAAATACCTGACTTGGGTTGTTCACAGATGGAATGAATCCATACCAAACCCATATTATCCCAAATTGTTCATGGCCTATTTTATTGGTGATTAACAAACTCTCTCCTGATGTTTGTATGAAACATAAATATTTCATGTTGAGTATAATGATCTCTGGTCTGAAGCAACCTAGAAATGATATTGATGTTTTCTTGTCACCATTGATTGATTATTATAAACATATATGGTAGGATGGTATTAGGGTGTATGATTCTTATAAAATGGAATATTTTCAACTACATGCAGTGCTTATGTTCACTATAAATTACTTCCCAACATATAAAAATTTGTCTGGATACAGTGTTAAATGGAATAATGCATGTCCAATTTGCAAAAACATATGTCATATTGTCAATTGCATCATGGGAGAAAAATAGTGTATATGAGTCATCAAATATTTTTGCCTATGGATCTATCTTATAGAAGACTAAAAAAGGCATTCAATGCCTCAAAATAATTTTATATTTCTCCAAAACCGTCATCCCATGATATGTATTTTGAGAGGGTGGAAAACAATCATGTGACATTGGGAAAGACACAAATATCTGGTAATTATTGAGATATTTGAAAGAAAAGTTCAACATTTTTTACGCTACCATGTTGGAGATATCATGATGTTAAACATAATATTGATGCAATGCATGTGGAGAAGAATATATGTGCTAGTTTTATTGGAACATTGATAGATATTAATGGAAAGACAAAAGATGGGTTGAACGCAAGATTAGACTTACTATCAATGGGAATACATTTGGAGTTATCTCCCACTCTTAATGACAGATGAACATTTCTTCCCCCGGCTTGTCATACATTATCCAAGAGGGAGAAAATTATCTTTTTTCTTTGTCTTCATGATATCAATGTGCCTCAAGGTTATTCTTCAAATGTAAATTTTTTTGTCTCACTGAAGGATTTGAATTTAAAAAGTATGAAATCTCTTGATTTTCACGCCATGATGCAACAACTTATTACAGTTGTATTGCGTGAAATATTTCCTATCCGTGTTAAATGACTATAATGAAGTTGTGTTATTTTTTCAATTCAATTTGTAATAAGGTGATTTATGTGAATGCTTTGAACATTTTGGAAAAAGGTTGAAATTTATATACTTTGTCAATTGGGAATTTATTTTCCTCCATCTTTTTTTGAAATAATGGTGTATTTAATGATTCTTATGGTTTGAGAAATAAAGCATTGTGGACCTGTATATCTAAGTTGGATGTATCTTTTTGAATGTTATTTAAAAATATTGAAGGGGTATGTCAAGAATCTATATCGATCTGAATCCTCCATTATTGAAAAGTATATTTATGAGGAGGTTGCAGAGTATTGTACGAGCTACTTAGATAGGGCGGAGCACATAGGTTTTCCACCATCTCACCACGAATGAGTTAATAAAGAGTGGAAGGGGAATTGTGGCTTGAATGTAAAATTGTTGTCAGCTGAACATATGAAGAAATTTGAATTATACATCTTGAATAACATAGCTAATTCTCAACCATATATCACATTGCATATTAATTAGTTGAAACAGTATCATCCAAATAAGATAGAAATATAGATTATGAATGATCACAACAAAACATTTTTTTTATGGTTTAAAAAGACTTTGCTTAGTAGATCATATGTATCAGAGACATTAAAATGGGAAGTGGGTGGTCCAAGTTTAAATGTGATACCATGGTCCGGTATTGACATTACTGGATATACATTTTATACGAAACCTCAGTACAATAGAAGTGTAGTTCATAATAATGGTGTATTTTTGTTTGTAGAAGTAATGCATTTTTCTAGTTCTAAAGATAAAAACCCAATTTCTACATCAAGTGCATATTATGAAGTGATTGAAGAAATATGGTAGTTTGGTTACATTAAAATTAAAGTTCATGTTTTTAACTATAAATGATTTATCGGTAATAAATAGTGTTAGACACAATGAATTTGGAATGACAGTTATTAATCTAAATATATTGGAAGACACAACTGATTGTTTTATAATGGAAACACATGAAAAACAAATTTTTAATGTAGTTGATCAATTAGATATGTAGCGGGCTGTTGTTTTACTAGGGAAAAAACAATATGTTGGTGATGATAAACTTAATGAAGATGTTGATTTATGTGAGATCTCTACTTCCATGGAATGATTAATAGAATATAATAATGATCATGTTAAATACATGGTTCGTTCCATAAGGAACGATCATGATGAAGGAATTTGGGAAAAAAAATCCATTTTTACATTCCTAATATTACAGGTAACCTATTTTTATTTATTGTTTACATTTATTATTTTCATAAAATGTTATATGTTGTAGGTTTTTTCTTTATTAAAATGCGTATTAGGAAAAATAAGTAGCTGTTTTTGTTTAATTTAATTTTTTAGCTTATTTTTCCATTTTTAAGATTACCTAAATTAAATATCTATTATTTTTGTTGAATGACAATTAATTTACCATGTTTACCATTTTTACCATCATTTCCATCTTTACCATTGTTTAACATGATTACAATATTAACCATGTTTAGTATTACGTAACTTTGTAAAATTTTCTATTCTCTATTTATATTAGTATTGTAATATTTTAATTTTTATATTTGTGAACTAATTTTGTTTTTTGATTTGAAGGATAATGATAGATCAATCAGTTGATCAACCATAAGATTCTGGAGATGAGAATAATGATCATTCCATTGGGTAGGAACATTCACATGCTTCTCTTGATGTTCCCCAATCTTTATCATGTTATCCCATAACAACAAATATTTCAAGAGTTGGTAAACATGGGTGCACACATTTAAAAATATTATCACTTTCCGATATGAAAGACCAGAGGAGACTCGTTGAGTTGGATGAGAATGATATTCTGAGAGGTCCAAATGAATTTTTTTAAGAGTTTCATATCATCTCAGGGTATGATCAACGTAAGCATTTTGTATGATGAATGGAGAAGTGTGGAGAAACTGATAATATCTCAATTTTAGAGGATGATATTGGTAAGATATTTTGATATTGTTTTTATATTCTTTATATTTTTTCAGTATATATAATATGTTTAACATCTTCTTTATCTGATGACATTTGATATTCCTGACATTGGAGGAGTCATGAAGCAATAATTATCGATGGATGCTAGGAGATGGTGGGATTTGAAATCAACCCTCTCATCTGAGTTCGTTTTTGTTCATAGGATTCATGAAAATCCATGTCTTATATATCCTTTCATAGATGAAGACACATGGAGACAGTTTGTTGAAAGTTGAAGAAAAGATTCATTTTTGGTAACAGAAAATTTAAAAATTTATAAGCTTTCTTATATAAATGATCTTATTAATGTATTGTTAATGATTTATTATTTTTAATTTACAAAAAACATGGAAATATCATCAGAAGATCTAATCTAAAAATTTATACCCTCATAGTTTATCTCAGGGAGGGTATTTATTATTAGAAGAACAAATGATGGCAGAAATATTACACAAACTGAGAGCTGAGTCCTCAAGGTTGGGAGAGTTGGACTATCCATCCCCTCAATCAAGACATGAAAAATGGAAGAGAGCTCACATGAGATAAAAAGGGAAATATCTTTTGAAAGATTCGAGAATCGTAGCTGAGAGAATTGTAAGATATTTATTTTATTTATTTAAGATAACTTTATTCTTTATATAATTTCCATCACTATAGAATTGTTCATGTAATTAATATAGGGTTCTCTTGAGGAGAAGATCTCACAGGGGGTATTTATAACTCATGGGAGGCAAGGTATTTTATCTACAGCATTGGAAAATCCCAAACATTCTGGTAGTGTACGAGGATATAAGACAAGTGTATCAATAAGAAAAGTGTTTCCAAGTTCTTCAACTTCATCTATTGAGGGTGTTTATAAAGAAATATAATACTTGGAGGCTGAAGTTCATAATATTAATGCGATGATGGAGGAAAATATTAGAGCATTGGTATAGTCTTTATTTTCCGACATGCAAAGACAATTCCAGACTACATCTCCCACTCCTCCACCTCCCCATGGAGACACCATTATTTATCCTCCACCTCCGCCAATAGCTCCCACAACCCCACCTCAGCATGTGGACCCCATTTTTAATCCTACTCCTCCACTGCAGCTTCCTACTTATTGCGAGTTAAATTATGATGATCCTCAACATCATATAGTTGCATATGGGCTAGTATATTGTATAGGAGATACAGTTCATCATCAATAATTAGAGGTAGAGAATCATAGGGTCACTCTAAAGGATATTATTGATAGATCAACATGAGTACAATTAATTATAAAAGAGGTTACAATATTTGAAAATAGTATCAGCCATTTTTTAATTTGGCCATCCAGATATCTATGACTCATTACCATAGAGGTATGCATGTTTTATATTTTATTTTATTTTTTTATTAAAGTTTTTTTATCATTTGAAAATTAATATATTTTTCTATTTATTTTTACATGAATACGTTAAAGGTAAATAAATACTGTATAGACAACAACAAAGAGAAATTACCATGACATCAGAAACAAATTCTAATAATATGGACATATTTTCAAGATATTGAAATTTTTTGGTGGATCATTATGAGTTTCTAAAGGAAGCTCATATCTGTGGACGTGAAAAAAATGTGGGGATTGTGAAAACTGATATCATGGAGCTTGTTACTGAAGATAATTTGGGAATCAACGTGGTGAAATTTTATCCCATGTAAGACTTAACACCTTTTCCCTGCGTTATATTTATTAAAAATGTTTACATATGTCTGTTTTGTATTAGGTATCATTATAAAATATGTTAGAAGAATGAACAGTCGTATGTATATGGATTCATGGTCCCATATTTAATTTATCCTGAAGCACGTGCATTGGATGAGGAATAAAGAATGATTTATATTGATGAATGATATGAGCAGAATATAACCAAATAATGTTGAATGATGCCTTTTTGTGAGAGGTATGAAACATTTCTACGAAAAAGAGTTCATAGTCTTTTAACATAAAAAACCAGTAACCTTAACTTTTCTTTTATCAGTGATCATTGCATGATAGGTGTTTTTTTCCCATGGGAGAATACACTTTATTATATATGCTCTTTCCATGGAGATGTGCCGGAAAGTTGTAAGAATATGCAGGAAAAGTATGTTTCAATTTCTTAATAGTTTTATATATTATAATTAATTTTAAATTTATCCCATTGGTATTATTTTCTAACAGGGGAAGGGTCTACATTCAAAAAAACACAACGAAAAGGAGTGAAAATATCAAATATGTAAAAGTAAATGTAAATATCCAATTAAAATCTATACTTTTTGATTTATCACATAAATAAAATATTTTGAATTTACAATCACTCAAAAAAAATTTCATGAACAACTAGGCATCATCGAATGTAGATATTATATGTTAAAATTTATGTATGAAATAATTACAACTGGAACAATTGTGAACTTTGACCTAGTATAATTTCATTTAAAACATTTCCATAATATTTCATTTGATTTATTCATTATACATGTTAACTATTATCCTTTTCATTTGTATCTATTTGATGACCCTCAACCCTATAGTGCTCAAGAGGTCAAAAACTTACATGTTGAATGGTCAAATTATTTTATAGGTTTGATTAGATATTAAATTGTTTGTAGTGTAAAATGTAATTTTAAATATTTTCATTATAATTTTGTATTTGGTAGTCATTTAGGTTGGATTTAGGTTTTTTAAGTTGAAATTGTATGTTTTCAATGTTATATATGTGAATGTTTAATTTTTCTCTACTTCTTGTTTTGGTATAGTTATGATGGTTTTTCTGGTATGGATTTTGGTCTTTGGGGGGGAGTGGGGTTCTAGGGGTGTTGAAGGGCTGTCCATGGGTTGGGGGAGTCTAGGAGGGTGGGGGAAAATCCAGGGGTGAGGTGGGGTGTCCAAAAAAGTTGGGGGTTTCAGGGGTGGGGGGTTTCCAAGGTTGAGGGAGGGCTATCTCGTGGGGGTGGGGGGTGGGGGTGGGGGGGGGGGGGGGTGTTATGGGTGTCCGTGAGGGTGGTGGGATAATTTCCTGGAAGGTGGGAGTGTAGGATCGAAATGGTGATGTAGATGCTCAATATACAAGAGGGGGGGGGGGGTGAATTGTATACTATAAAAATTCCTTTGGAACCTTTAAAGTTGGTTACATATAACTATGTTTTCCTTAGACAAAGAAAAATCTAAGTTTAACAAAGTTAAACTAAGTAAAGTCACAACACCTCTAATCACCAACTGGAGAATTGGAACCAATGTTAACAATATAATATTCTACCTTAAAGCGTATAGAATCAAAACTAATCAGAGTACACATGTAAGGAAATATAAGAAGGTTATACTTTCCTTACAATACAATATGCAGTGGAAACAAACAAGTAGTAAAACTACAAGTAGCAAGATATATGTATTTTAACCCAAAGAGAAGGGTATCCAACAACCTTGGATAAAAGTCCCTTGATTTATAATTTCAAGAAAGTCGGTCTTACCCACACCAGGTTAAGCCCTCAATACGAAGATCGGAATCTCTGTCTTTCTATCCCCGCAAGCCCTCAACTTCAAGGTAGTTGGAACCTCTGTCTTCCTCAGCAAGGAAGCCCTCAAACTTCAAGGTAGTCAGCACCTCTGTCTTCCTATCCCCGGAAGTCCTCGAATGTAATCACCAACATTCGGAGTCGCACGAAGCAATCTGAACGAGTAGTTCAGTATGCACAAGGCATGAAAAGCTTCTCTCTCTAGAAATCACCTTAAGAGTATGTGGTCTCTAGATCGATCAACTAATTTTTCATCAAATTGTGTTATGGAGGTCTTTCAAATGAGATCATATTTATCGGAAGATTTCCAACGGTCGGCTCCCTCCTCCAATGGTCATATTTTCCATGAAATTCGGAGGGACCTGTACACGTGTAACTCAACCAACCGTTAATTTGAAACAGAATGGACGACATCACTTTATAACAAACCAGGTATAACTGAATGCATGACATCGTTTTGAAATGGATCAAATGTAAGTAAAATCTATAAGAAATTTCAGAGTGTAAGAAAATTAAAAGTTCGGAGTTGATCCAAAATGAAATTTGGAGTCTATGTTAAGAAATTTTTGGATTCTGTTTTATAGGAATTCGGAGTCTGGTTTCACCAGAGACCAGAATTTGAACTTGCGGAGTTCGAAATCGAACTAGTAATAGTTCGGAGTAGAACTACTTAAGAGTTTGGAGTTGAACTACTTAAGAGTTCAGAGTCGAACTACTTAAGAGTTTGGAGTCAAATGACTTAAGAGTTCGTTGTTGAACCACTTAAGAGTTCGAAGTCGAACAACTTAAGAGTTTGGAGTCAAACCCCTTAAGTGTTCGGAGTCAAACCACTTAAGAGTTCGGAGTCGAACGACTTATGATTTCGGAGTCGAACCACTTAAGAGTTCGGAGTCGAACCACTTAAGAGTTCGGGGTCGAACCACTTAAGAGTTCAGAGTCGATCTACTTAAAAGTTCCGAGTCAAACTAATTAAAAGTTCGGAGTCGAACTATATAAGGGTTCGGAGTCGAACTACTTAAAAGTTCGGAGTCGAACCACTTAAGAGGTCGGAGTCGTACTGCATAAGAGTTCGGAGTCGAACTACTTAAAAGTTCGGAGTCTAACTATATAAGAGTTTGGAGTCGAACTACTTAAAAGTTCAGAGTCGAACTATATAGGATTTCAGAGTCGAACTACATAAAAGTTCAGAGTCGAACTTTATTAGAGTTCGGAGTCGAAATACTTAAGAGTTCGGAGTCGAACTCATGAAAGTTGGTATCCAGAATTCGGATCCTAGAAACAGAATACTACAATACCTGTCATTATATGATTCCGGGATTTTGGTTAAGAATCTGGTTTTTGTACATAAGAAAAATATTTCTATGTATAAGAAATACTAGGTTAGGGTAAAATTCCTTATGGAAGAAAATTTTCTTTATGGAGGTAAAACATACATTTTCTTAAGTATAAGGTGTTTGTGATTTTCAAAACAAGAAGGAATGGAAAAGTCATATAGAGGTCCTTATTGACTCAACAATCTCCCCCTTTTTGGAAAGCACAAAAATCCTTACGAAAAATAATATAAGGACTTTGAAAAGTATTCATTAGAATTTGAAATTAAAGCATATATCCCTTTGTTCATGAATGAAGGTGAATACAACTAACTCCCCCTTAGGAATTGAAACAGTAAGTATTGTATTCTGAATTTTCAGAGTGAATTTTTCATTATTGTAAGAATGAAAAAATTCGTATTGGGAAACTCCCTCTTTCATTAAGGATATTTCTCTTATAAAATTTTCCTTTCTCCTCCTTAGGAGTAGTTATTTTTCCTTCTCCCCCTTTGTGATTTTCAAAAAGAATTGAAGGGAATAGAAAACAAAGTATGGTACCAGAAACATTAGTATATAAAAAGATACATCCAACCAAATAACATTTCATTAGTGTTGGGAAAATTTTACAAAGAAAGAAAACTACAACAAAATATCGGAGTGGGTTCATTTGTCTTCCTTTTCCTTCGGAATGAGATTCTTTAACAAGGTTTTGAGCTTCTTTAGGTCTCTTTGGTCTTCCTCAATTTGCCTCTCCAGGGCTTTTGTCTTTTCTTTTTGGACTTTTATCACTTTTTCCTGAGCCTCCATGGCTTCCTTCTGCAACTTTATTATTTCATATTGCTGAACGACTCTTTTCTCAAGCTCAATCCGAAGATTTCTATCATTTATAAGATTTTGAGCCAGATAATTTTCCTTGTAATTTAGTTCCTTCACTTGTTGACTTCGGGAACTCTGCTCAATAATCAGCTCATCTTGATGATTCTTAATCTTTTTATCTACTATGTCAAAGGCATTTTGAACTTTAGCCTGAAAGCATTCAAACTGAACTAAATCTTCATCAACTCTTTTAGACCACTTTGTCACCTTACTGCAAGACTTTCTATACACATCATATTCGATAAGAAAACTTTTTCGTTCAGCTTCGAGATTCACAAACTTATCCATGACTATGGATAAAGAATCCTATTTCTGATTCATACTCTGTTGCAGCATTTGACATATGGAATCTATTTTTGGAAGAATCAGAATTGTTTCCACTAATTTCTTCAGAGATTGAACCACAAAATAATGCCCATGATATGATGATTCTAAATAATAATCTTTTCTTGGAGACTGATCTTCTTCAGCTTGCACCAACTTTCTTCTAGAGGTTCCACAAACCTATTTATTCATGATGACATCTTATATAGGTGTCTCCATGAGTGTTTTATTCCCCTTATCGGCTCTCAGAATATGTTCATTATTAGGGGATAATTCGTCAAATTCAGACACTTGAATGATCTGGTCTTAATATGGTTTTTGTTTTTCTTGTCCTTCCTCAAGAAAATTCCTTTCATAATATTCTTCCTCATCATACAAGTCATTTTTTTCTTCTTCTTCTTTCTATTTCTTATCATAATCCTTACTAGCTTTTTCATATGCCTTTCCTGGAGTTACGAACTTTTCGGATTCACCCTTATCTTTATAGTCCTTTACTTTCTTGATCAGGGTATCCAAATCTTCACTTTCATCATCATCATCGTTTTCTTCCTCAACTTTTTCTTCTTCAGAAAATTCTTTTTCGGCTTCTTCAAGTACTTCTTTACCCATGGATTTTTCCAGAGTTACATAGTTCTTAGCTGGATTTACTGGTAAAGAAGGTTCAACACCAAACGTTTCCAGAACGAGAAGCATTTCGGAAGCTAACTCTGTAGCTTTCAACAAAGATTTCACCACTTCAGCTTCAAACATTCTCTTTTTCATTTTATTCTCCTTCGCTTGTTTCTCTAGCTCTTCTGTAGCTTTTTATTTTAAGGCCTTGGCCTCTGCAAGGTCCAATCCAAAATGAGGATCCCCTTTCTTCCTCTTCCCTTTATCTTCCCTCCACTTAGCTTCCACTTCATCTGTATAAGTTTTCTGCTTCTTCGGCTTGGGGGGAGAAGATTGAGTTTCCTTAGCCTGAATATTTTCTTCATCAGCAACCACTTCCTTAACCTTTCTCTTCTTCCTTTGCTTTTTGTATGGTTCCAGAGTGTGTGTTTCTTACTGAGCTTCTTCAACCTCTTCCACAGATAGAGGGTAAAATTCTCTGGATTCACCGGAAAAACCCATCTTCATCCTCTTCAAGGTATCATCACTTACTAACATGAGCTTGTAATTCCGGATCATTGATTTGCGTGCAACCTTGATGGATTCTAGGCACCGAACTATCATCCTCGATAGTAAAGCAGGGTACATATTTATCTGAGCTCTCAAATTCCCTTACTTATGTTCTTGATCATAATCAAGACTTGCCTCATCAAATTAATTTTTCTTAGATTGACCAAGAAATCTAAGACATATATATCACTTTTCTTCAAATTGTCTTTATCACCTCTTCTTCGAACCAGAAATCCTTGCACCAAAAGCTGAAGGATTCTATTTTTCGGAGTGAGACGATCAATATTAGTGGTTGAATCATCCTTAAGTCCAAGACGCTTCAGTGCCTTCTCTTTTTTGAAACTTCCTTGCACATCGAGAAGTTTGTGAGAGCAGAAATCAGCTTCTCCTCATAGGATAAACCAACCAAGCTCACGGACTTGGTGTAAGAAAGCTTATAAGTCATACCATAAGACTTGAAAGAAAACCACTCTCTTCCATCTTCCATCTGGAAGGAAACAGACTCATAGAACTCTATCAACAAATTAGTATACACCGGATCCTGTTTATCTGACTTTGCTACACAGACATCTTCCCATCCATTCTGTCTAATATTATTTGAAATAAGGGAATCAAGCTTATAGAAATCCGGATGAACTAAAATTTCCTTGAAGACTAACCACTTAGAGATCCATTTCGCAGTTGACATATCTTGAGAAGTTACTTCAATAGACATTCGGAGTGAAGTAATCTAAAAGATTCAGAACAGCTTTGCAATGTTCAAAACTGGCCTTAAGAAGAGCAGTAGGGCTTCGAGATGTGATGGCTTGAAAAATCGATGTGGGAGGAGTCTCAGGGACCCCTTTATACAGGCGATGGTTGTGACCGTTGGTCTTCCAAAAGCCATCTAATGGTTGAAAAAACTTTGATCTAATCTGACGGTTGAGAACAAACCCGCAAGGAAAACTTGACTCTGATCTTTTGAGGTTTTTTAATGAAAACATTCAGATTTCAAGAAAACTAGAATCCAATCTTTTGAGGTTTTTTAAAGAAAACATTTTGATTTGAAAAAAACTAGAATCCGATCTTTTTAAAAAATAGGAAAATACCAGCAAGAAAAATATGATTACAAAACTATATGTAAAGAAATCATAAATTTTGGATTTGCTAAAAAGACTGTTCGTAATTAGTAATATTCTTCTTTAAGAAATGAAATAAAAAAAAACTCATTATGAAAGTTCCAGTATGAAAATCTCCATTTCAGAAGTTCTAATTCTGAGAATTTCAATCCTGAAAATTTCAGTTCTGAAAATTCCCATTCCGTAAATTTTTTTCAGAAATTTCTATTCCAGAAACATCAGTTCCGAAAGGTTTGAAAAACTAACTACGAAAAATTTTAGTTACACTAAGATTGAAAAAAAATCAGATTCAAAAATGTTAGTTACACTATGTTTGAAAAACAAATTCGGAAAATTTTAGTTACACTAACATTCAAATGTACCCCCCCTATGAAAAAGAGTTTATTACTATTAGGATAATTGTTCAACAAGAAGTTAATAAAGAATTATTACCTTATGGTTATCATTCCTATATTTTGTTTAATGTATTCAAATCTATCAGAGGGAAATTATTTTATGAAAATATCACCATGTTGATCTTGCGTTCCGATAAACTGAAGAATGATATCTCCTTTCGTTTTGATAATCTTTTCAAAATAGCTTTTGTTACCAGTCATGTGCCGGGAACATCCACTATCCATGTACCATGTATTGTTGTTGGTACTTCCTCTATCATCATGAAAACAAGAAAAGAATTAGACTTTCAGAATCCAGACTTGTTTGGATCTGATATTTACAGACAAAAAAGTTTTAGGAACCCACACTTTCTTAGAAAAATAGGCTTTATGAAAACCTAGAGATTTGGTTTTATTTAAAGAACAATTATTTTCCCAGTGACCACCACATTGACACTTGGTACAAAATGGGGCACTTTGTGGAACAAAGTAGTAGTTACTAAAAGTTGGTTTTGCATGGGTATAACCAAATACAGATTTTTTTGTTAAAGGTCATATTTGAGAATACATTTTATCAAAATTTTCTTTACCGTGGGTAAAGTTTGATAAACACTTCTTTAAGGAAAAAATTCCGGACATGAGTTTAATAAAAAAATTTTATCTTCAAAATCATTAGATTTTGAACTAGAGCTAGCCTTGAAGACACTTTTATTAAAAATTACTTTTTCTAACTCTTTAGAAAGTTTGTTCCTCTTAGAACTTACTTCCTCAAGATTTTTTGAAATACTTATAAAATCATCATTTTTACTATCAAGATCTCTAGAAAGATTTGATATTTCTTTCATAAGAATAGAATTCCTAGAGTTTTCCTTATCATGTTTTTTATTTATTTTAGAATTATCAATCTCAAGAAGTTTAGAATACCTAGACACTTATTCATAGGTAGGTGAAGTATCTTCTTCATCAAAACATGATTCTTCATCTGATGAGTTATAATATTCTCTATCATTAGAATTTAATGAAACATTGGACAATGATTCAGAATTTCGTACCTTATCCATGAAGCAATAATTGTCAATGGGTAATCTGGATATAAGAACAAGATTCTTCTGTCCTGAAGATTCATAATCAGAAGATTCATCTGAACAGTCACCACCACTGGAAATCCAGGTGTCATTTACCTTCAGAACCTTCTTAGCTTTGGTTTTGTAGTACTTCTTTTTGTTTCTTTCAGAATTCCTTTCTTTCCTTTCTTTATTTTTGAGCAGAGGGAAATCTGGTCTAATATTTCCATCTCTCTTGCATTCATAACAAGTATCTTCTCCATCTTTCCTGTCTTTCCTTTTCCTTTTTCTTATAGTTGGATTGGAAATTTCTCTAGCCAGCTATCTTGTTCATCCTTTGAGAAAGATTTGCTAACTCATTTTATGAGACTTCACCTTCACTGGATTCTGATTGAATAATCACTTTCTTAGACTTGGATATGGTTACTCTCTCAGGAGTCTTGGCTTTCATATGATTTGATGTTGTTGTAAGAGCAACAGTACCATTCCCATTATTCCTTTTGATGTTGTCAACATCTCTCTTCATTCTTGTTTCATTTTTAAGAAGAGTTCCAAATAGTTCATCTAGAGAAATTTGAGTGACCTTCCTGTTCTCATCAATAACTGTTCTTTTGGATTCCCACTCATTAGGCATAATATCAATTATCTTATCCACAAGGGCTTCATCATCCAACCATTTCTCTCCCATAGACTGTAAGATGTTGACTATAGTTATAAACCTCTGTTGAAACTTACAGACTGGTTCTCCATACAGAAAATTGAATCCATGGTATTCATCTCTAAGCATAGCTCTCCTAGTCTCAATCAATTTAGAAGTGCAAAAGTGTGCAACTTATAACTTCTTCCAGATACAATTAGCTACTTCACAAGAAGAAATTTGGAAATATACATTTCTAGTCATTGAGCATAGTAAAGTATTGCGTACCTTATAATTGAGTTGATACTCTTGCTTTTCCTGGTTAGTGAAAGTTCAAACTTCCTTATTAGGAATTTTATAATCACCAGTAAGCATAATGAAATTATCCACACCAGTATTGATAACAAAAGTCTTCATTTGATCTCTCCAGTACTCATAGTAATTACCATCAAAGATTGGTGGTCTTGTAGGATTTAGATTATCAATAGAACCAACATTGACTCTTGCCATTCTTATATAAAAACTTGGAAACCAAACTTGTTAGTAGAAAAAGTTCGTAACCACAATGTTTGGAATGACAATTTTTGAATGATAAAGTTCAGAACGACAAAGCTCGAAACGACAATGTTCAGAACGAAAATGTTCGGAATGACAAATAGTCTTTCTAAGCAAGGATTAAGATCATTGAAAAAGTGAGCAAGAAAAACTTATATGTGAGTATAAGTATTTCTGAAACCACCTTTGATACCAATTGTAGGATCGAAACAGTGATGTAGATGCTCAATATACAAGAGGGGTGGGGGTGAATTATATACTTTTAAAATTCCTTTGGAACCTTTAAAGTTGGTTACAAATAGCTATGTTTTCCTTAGACAAGGAGAAATATAAGTTTAACAAAGTTAAACTAAGTAAATTTACAACACCTCTAATCACCAACTGGGGAATTGGAACCAATGTTAACAATATAAGATTCTACCTTAAAGCGTATAGGATCTCAACTAATCAGAGTACACGTGTAAGGAAATATAATAAGGTTATACTTTCCTTACAATACAATATGCAGTTGAAACAAACAAGTAGTAAAACTACAAGTAGAAAGATATAAGTCTTTCAACCCAAAGAGAAGGGTATCTAACAACCTTGGATAAAGGTTCCTTGATTTATACTTTCAAGCAAGTCTGTCTTACCCACACCAAGGTAAGCCCTCGATACGAAGATCGGAATCTATGTCTTGATATCCCAGAAAGCCCTCAACTTCAAGGTAGTTAGAACGTCTGTCATCCTCAGCAAGGAAGCCCTAGAGCTTCATGGTAGTCGGCACCTCTATCTTCCTATCCTCGGAAGTCCTCGAATGTAATCACCAACATTCGGAGTCACACGAAGCAATCTGAATGAGAATTTCAGTACGCACAAGGAATGAAAATCTTCTCTCTCTAGAAATCACCTTAACAGCGTGTGGTCTCTATATCGATCAACTCATTTTTCATCAAATTGTGTTATAGAGCTCTTTTAAATGAGATCCTATTTATAGGAATATTTCCAACGGTCGGCTCCCTCCTCCAACGGTCATATTTTCCCTGAAATTCGGAGGGACCTGTACACGTGTAACTCAACCAACGATTAATTTGGAACTCATTTTATAACAAACCATTTATAACTGAATGCATGACATCATTTTGAAATGGAGAAAATGTAAGTAAAATATATACAAAATTTCTGAGTGTAAGGAAATTAAAAGTTCTGAGTCTAACCAAAATGAAATTCGGAGTCTATGTTAAGAAATGTTCAGATTCTGTTTTATAGGAATTCATCGTTTGGTTTCACCAGAGATCAGAATCTAAACCTGCAGAGTTCGAAATCGAACTAGTAAAAGTTTGGAGTTGAACTACTTAAGAGTTCGGAGTCGAAATACTTAAGAGTTCAGAGTCTAACTACTTAAGAGTTTGGAGTCGAACAACTTATGAGTTCGGAGTCGAATGACTTAAGAGTTCGGAGTCGAACCACTTACGAGTTCGGAGTCGAACCACTTAAGAGTTCGGAGTCGAACTACCTAAGAGTTTGTAGTCGAAGTACTTAAGAGTTCAGAGTCGAACTACTTAAGAGTTCAGATTCTAACCACTTAACAGTTCAGAGTCGAACTACTTAAAAGTTCGGAGTCAAACTACTTAAAATTTCGGAGTCGAACTATATAAGAGTTTGGATTCAAACTACTTAAATGTTTGGAGTCAAACTATATAAGAGTTCGGAGTCGAACTACTTAAATGTTCCGAGTCGAACTTTATAAGAGTTCAGAGTCAAACTACTTAAGTGTTCAGAGTCGAACTCATGAAAGTTCGTATCCAGAATTCAGATCCTAGAAACAGAATACTCCAATACCTGTCATTATATGATTCCGGGATTTTGGTTAAGAATCCGGTTTTTGTACTTAAGATAAATATTGCTATGTATAAGAAATACTAGGTTAGGGTAAAATTCATTATGGGAGAAAATTTTCCTTATGGAGCTAAAACATACATTTGCTTAAGTATAAGGTGTTTGTGATTTTCAAAACAAGAAGGAATGGAAAATTCATAAGGAGAACCTTATTGACTCAACAGGGAGGGCTATCCAGGGGTGTGGGTGGGGGTGTCTTTTGGGGTGATGGGGGTTCCCAGGGGTGTGGGAGGGTTGTCCATTGGGGTGGGGGTGTTCATGGGGGTGGGGGAGTCCAGGGTGTGGGAGCATGTCCAAGAGGTTGGGAAGACTGTCCAGAAGGGTGGGAGGTCTATCTAGGGGGTGTTTGGCTCTCTAGGAGGGTTGGGAGTGTCTAGGGGTCTCTAGGGGTGTGTGGGGGAGTCCATGAGCGTGGGGGTGCTCAGAAGGGTGGGAGGGCTTCCCAGGGGGGTGGGGGGCTATCCAGAAGGGTGGGGGCTATCTAGGGGGTTTCCATGGGTGGGTGGGGGGGTGGGGTCTCCAGTGGGCGGGGGGGGGGGGGGGGGTTCCAGGGCTATGGGTAGGGCTGTCCAATGGGGGGTGGGGGTGTGGGGGGGGGGGGGGGGGGGTTCGAGGGGTGTGGGAGGGATGTCCAGGGGAGTGGGAGGGTTGCACAAGGGGTGGGGATGTCTAAGATGGTCGATGGGGGGCAATCCCGGGGTGGGTGGGTGGGGAGAGTTTTTAGGGGTGGGGGATTTCAGGGGTTAGAGAGGTTTTCCAGTGGGGTGGGGGGTTCCAAGGGGTCTGGGATGGTAGTCTAAGGGTGTGGGAGGGCTGTCCATGGGTGTGGGGGATGTCCAGGGGTGGGGGCTGTCCAGGAGGGTTGTGTTAGTCCAGCAGTGTGTCCAGTTGGGTGGGGGTGTCCATGGGTGTGGTGGGGGTTGTCCAGTGGTAGTGGGGGTGTGGGGGGGGGGGGTCTAGTTTTGTATGTTTTTTTTATGTTTTAGGTCTTCATTTGGCAGGGGTCCAGTGGGGTGGGGGGTTTACATGGGTGTGGTAGAGCTGTCTAGGGGTGTGGGTGGCTATCTAGGAGGTGTTTAGGGGTGTGGGGGTGTCCTGTGGGATTGTCCCTTGGGGTGAGGGGGGTTTCCAGGGTTGTGGGAGGTCTGAACAGTGGGATGGGGGGGGGGGGGCTGGGGCATTGTAGGGGGTGGGAGTTTGTCCAGGAGGGTGGGAGGGATGTCTATGAGGGTGGGAGGTCTGTCCAGGGGGTGGCGATGCCCGGGAGGGTGCGGGGTGTCCAAGGTGTGTCCAGTGGTGTGGGGGTGTCCATGGGGGTGGGGGTGTCCAGAATTGTGGGAGGGATGTCCAGGGGGTGGGGGGCTATCTAGGAGGGAGGTGGTTGTCTAGGTGGTGTTCATGGGTGGGGAGGGGTGTATCCAATAGGGTGCGGGGGGGGGGGGGGGGTGGGTGTTCCAGGGGTGTTAGAGGGATGTACAGTGGTGTGGGAGGGATGTCCATGGGGTGGGGTGTCCAGGAGGGTGGGGGAAAATACAGGGGTGTGAGGGGGTGGGGTGTCCGGTGGAGTGGGGGGGGGGAGGCTATTCAGTGGGGTGGGGTGGGGGGAGGGTGGTTCTGGGGATGTGGGAGGGCTGTCCAAGGGTGGGGGTAGTCTAGGGGTGTGTGTGTGTGGGGGGGGGGGGGTCCAGTGGGGTGGGGTTGACCAAGGGTGTGGTGGGAGCTTTCAAGTGGGGGGGGGGGGGGTTGGTCTGGTTTTGGTTGGGTTTTGGTCTGTTTTAGGTCTTCTTTTGGTAGGGGTTTCCAGGGGTGTGGGAGGGATGTCTAGTGGAGTGGGGGGGTTTCTAGGGGTGTGGGATGGCTATCCAGGGGTGTGGGAGGGCTGTCCAGAGGTGTGGGGGACGTCCAGGGGGTGGGGTCTGACAAAGATGGTGGGTGGTAGTCTAGGGGTGTGGGGGTGTCCAGTGGGGTGGGGGTGTGGTGGGGGCTATCCAGTAGGGTGGTTGGTGGTTGGTATATTTTTAGTCGGATTTTGGTTTTTTTTGGTCTGTTTCAGGTTTACTTTTGGCAGGGCATAGTAGCGACTGAGCAATTTTATTAAATTGTTTTTACATCCGTTATTTTATAACCGACTTAAAAATGCTTGGGGGATTGGTTTTAATGTCAGTTATTTGACAATCGACATAATAAATGCATGGTAAATGGGTTTTACATTGGTTATTTCATAACCGACATAATAAATGGAAAGTAATAGTTTTTTTACATTAGTTATAAAATAACTGACGTCAGAGATATGTTTTCACGTCAGTTATTATTTAACTGACATGGAAAATCGCTTGGAAGACAGGTTTATCACGATGGTAATTTTTATAGCTGATGTGATTAAAGCTTTAGAGGCATGATTTAAGGCATAGATTATATAATAACCGATGTGAAAAAGTATATACCATGCTGGTTTTTAAATAACCGACATAATAAAACCCTGAATCTGAAGTGTTTTCCATGCTAGTTTCTGAGGTACCAACGTGAAAAACGCTTCTTATTTTTGGTTTTTATGTCAGTTTTAAAATAAACGTCATAAAAAACAATGTTTATAACATCTCCTGTAATAACTTCAGCCAAAATCTGATGTAAAAAATTAAAAATTACCACATTAAAAAACTTTTTCTCCCCCAGTGTCAGTTGATATGATCTTGATGCAGGTGACCTCCCCCTGATCTGACTCGGGGATGTGGTCATGTAGTATTAGGGATGTGTATAGCACTGGGTCAGTCCAAAGACATCCAATGCTATGGTTGTGATGGGTGAGGTCACATGAAATGATACTACACGACCAGATACACTGACCATCCTAGGAAGATAATAGGTGGACCACCACAGTTGAGACAACACTGTTAAAAGGGATTCCCTAGGTGGGGACATGGTGGTCCCCAGGGAGATGATGCTGATAGAGGAGAATGAGGAGTTGAAGGTGGGGGTTACGCTATGAGTTTCTTCAACCATCACCACTTGGTAGCCAACGTTAGGCTCCAGGAGTTGGCGGCCAGGGCCACGAACATCTGCATGCAACAGATGTCTATGATACCACACCTCACTAGATGATCTAAGGTACACTCTGTGATTATTATTCTCATGATTTATTATTAATAGACATAGGTTTGAGTCCCTTTTTAATTTGGTTACTCATGGTACAATTTTTGGAGCTCCCATTTGAGGTTCTAGCACAACATATTTGTCTTTAGTTTCTTACCTGACTCAATTCTTCTATTACTTTAATCTTTCGGACATGCGAGCTATTGAATGGTAATGAGGGGTTCACATTATACCTAATGGTCATCATGATTGAACCTTATAATGTCCTCTTGGTATTGTATTGTAATTCCATGGTTTAACCCAAAATAAAATGTTTCTGCTGGATATACAGATGTATTCATAATGAAGGGATGATGTTATCCTTTTTTGGTGAAATGGACCTCATAGTAGGGAAGATGGGTGTAGTGAGAAGGATGCTATATCATTTTACCTAGAAATTAGCGAGTGTAACCGTTGGTGAATCCGACTATTTATGCTTATGGGTTTCTTCATTTGTGAAGAATTATATGGATGTATTCTCTAATTCTATTATTGAACTACCTCCATGGTGGAAGTTTGATTTTTGCATTAACATACAACCAGGGACTACCCTAATATATTATTTGGCATATCATATTCCACCCAATGAGCTCCAAGAGCTACAGTTATAGTTTTAGGAACTTCATGAGAAATGTTTCATCAGACTCATTGTGTCCCCCTTTGTAGATCTAGTTATACTTGTGAATAAGGTGGAAGATATATTACAACATTGTGTGTATTATGGTAACTTAAACCATGAGATGAGAATGAACAAGTACCCCATACCAGGAACCGATTACCTCTTTGACCAACTGCAAGGTGTGAAATGGTTTATTAAAATTTTTCTAAGGTCCAACTACCACCAACTATGGGTTCAAGAGGCTTATATTCCAAAGTTGGATTTTCAATGTCATTATGGGCACTACGAGTTCCTTGTGATTCCCTTTGGTTGGACGAATTCCCCCACCTTCTTTATGGCCTTGATGAAAAATATTTTCCAACCATACTTGGACCCGTTTTTTTGTTATCTTCATCGATGACATTCTCGTATACACCACGCCAGAGGATGAGAATACAAAAAACATGAGGATGGTTCTTGATTTATTTCTAGAGCACCAACATTACAAAAATATCTCAATTTTTCAAGTCTAGATAAATGAGGCCCACTTTTGGGGTAATATCTTCTATAAACAAGGACTGTACATGCATCCACCAATGATCAAAGAAATTATTTTCTGGGAGCTATGTAATAATGTGTCAGAGGTAATATGTTTTCTTGGTTTGGTAGGTTATACATGATATTTGTGGAATAATTCTCTAGGATTGCATACCCTTTGGATTCAATGACATGGAAGGGAAAAACCTTTATCTTTTCTGATCAGTGTAAGAGGGCCTTTGAGGATTTGAGGTAGATACTCAAGAGTGAACAAATTTTGAGACTACCAGAGGAAGGTGATGAGATAATAATGTATTGTGATCCTTCAAGAGCTGGGATTGGTTGTGTGTTGATGTAGCAACAGGAAGTCATCATATACAGATTATGGTAGTTGAGGCCCCATGAGAAAAACTATGTGACAGAAGACTTGGAGCTATAATTGGTAGTCTTCACCCGGAGAATGTTGAGATACTACCCACTGGGATGGATCTTTATGGTTTACATAGATAACTGGAGCCTCAGGTACTTCTTTACCCACAATGTTCTGAATCTGAGGTAGCGATGTTGGTTGTAGTTCATCGCGGACAGTGACTTTGAGATAAACTATATTGTATGGAAGGGAATTTATTTTTCTAGATATCCTTAGTAGGATGTAAAAAGTTCACATACTATGGGAATATTCAGGGTAGTAATCTTCCCTACAGTATTCCCTAGTGGAACATGAGGCTGTAGTTTTTCTATAGTCGGTGGTGATGACTCAATAGCTTCTAGAGAATGTGGAAGAGTCCCATCTAAGTGACATCGACTGTGATGTTCTGCGTGATTTTTTATCCATGGGAGAAATAAAAAATGGATTTAATAAAAGAGGGATTGATGAGATCTTATTCCAGTGAAAAAAGTGGTTTTAGTCACTATATGGGAGGACATGATGTATGAGTTCCACACTTCTCCCTTAAATATACATCCTGGTGTGGGGAATATGTACAAGGATCCTCATAGGTAGTTTTGGTTTTCCATCATGAGAAGAAGAAAGTCTAATTGTATCTCATTATGCCTCACTTATCCTTTGGTGATGGTTGAGCATTAGTTTCTTCCATGTTTTTTGCAGCCTATGGAGATCCTGGAGTCGAAATGGGATGACATATCCATGGAATTCATCATTGGGATTCCATGCACAATGAAGGGACATGACACAATTTGAGAGATAGTGGACCAACTTGTGGTGTCAGCGAACATCTATGCTACTAGGAAGAAATGTTAGGTGGAGAGTTTTTTGCAGTTTTATGTGTACGAGACGATCTTCCTTCATGGGGTACCCTTGAAGATGTTCTCCAACCATGATGCAAAGCTTGCGTCACGATTATAGAGAATCCTATAGGAGGAATTTGGGACCCAAATACAAATGAGTACAACCATTCACCCCCCAACTGATGAGTATACTAATTACTCTATCTAGGCGCTGTTGGAAATGTCGAGGGATTACATGTTAGATTTTGGCCTGACTTGGGGGGGATCACCTACCTTTTCTTGTGTGCGTACAACAACAACTAGCACTGTACCATTGACATGAAAAATTTTGTGGCCCTATACTAGAGACAGTCCTAGTCACAAATGTACGGGATGGAGGATGGTGAGTCATCACTCATGAGCCCAATATTGGTGAAAGAAACAACAGATAATGTGCATGTCATCTATGAATGGATGAAGCTATTCATTTTACACCCTAGTATTTCATAGTACGTTACATCTTTAAAGTAATTCAATAGCTTGCGCTACATACCACACCGAGTTCGAATGCTTGAAGACTTACCAAACTAGACATTCAAGAAGAGGTTATGAATAATATTAACTATATTATTAATTTCAGAGACTCTATATAACTTTAACATCCATATTATGTGTTTGTTAGAAATAATTTAAGAAAAGAATACAATTTTTTAGATAAAATAATTATTTTTAAATAAATGTAATTTTACAATATTTTAATGGAGAGACCTTTTTAAATCAAATGTTTGACACTTTTATATATTCAATTTGACAAAATAATTTTTTCATTTGAATAGGGACATACAATGTTTGTTTCGATAAATTTTCTGTGTTTTTCTGATAACTTTCATATTTCAATGAATAGTGAATGATTGTATATTTAAGTTGAATTTTTTTAATCAATATAATTTATAGTGTTTAATTATAAATTTTAATGGTTTTGAAGTATAATTAGATTATATATATTTTTTTATTTAAACCAATACTAGTCATTGGAAGTAATTTAACATTTTAATTGGACATAAACACAAATAAATCTTTCAATAGTTTTTACTTCTAAAAAATGTGCTTTCTAGTTCTGACAATGGGAATTAATTTTAAACTAATTAATGAAAATCAAATGTTTTGAGTTTGGTAAACTATACATCATTACTGAATTTGGAAGATCAAAATTAGATTTCGTTTTATTTTTGGTAATTTTATAAAAACATTCAATTTTTGATGAATTGTTAAAAATAATACGTTGTAGATAAAAACCGACTTTTTCATTTAAATAAATATTTTCAAATAAAAATTTATCTTAAATTAAAAATAGATACATAATATATGTATTCTCCCATTGTAATTAATTAGAGACATATTATAACATGATTAGAAATATAAAATTTTATTGAACTTATTAACATCATTTACCTACCTTCTAGGCACATTTTTAAAT
Organism: Viscum album; assembly: GCA_963277665.1. Lineage (NCBI taxonomy): Eukaryota > Viridiplantae > Streptophyta > Magnoliopsida > Santalales > Viscaceae > Viscum > Viscum album. The sequence continues at coordinate 294,065,501 of OY728132.1, read as the reverse complement.
TTGCATAAAACATAATTTTACCACTTCTATGAATTAAATTTGAAAAATTTGAGAGACACGATTCACATAAGTAAGTAAAATTTGGTTCAATAAGATGGAAATAATTTTTGGTGAATTATAACTTTGGAATATTATTTACCACAGTTTAAAGTAAATATGGTAATTAAAGGTAAAACTGATATTATAATTACACTGACACATGTCCCAATTCTATTGGATAAGTCTTTTTAGACCAAACTATCCTTTATAAATAAAATAAGATCCACTTTGATCCACATAGATTATATTAGGACATTTATTATTATTTTATTTAAAGAAGAGTTAAAAGTGTAAAATTAAATGTTTATTAAACAAATATATTTTAATATAGGTTTATACATAAGATAAATTTTACTACAAAAATTAATTAGAAATATAAAAATATTTCCTACATCATGGTATTTTATTTATAAATTTTCGACATTAAATAACTAAAATTATTTCTGACACAATGATGATGTAGTAATTACATTATTAATGAATGATTAAAATAATTGATATTATAAATGTTCAAATAAATGTTAATTGAGACTTTTGATTCATTAAAATAATTTTCTAGGTTAATATTACATTTTAGAGTTTATTTAATGTATTTATTTATATGTAATCATGTTTTTTGAATTTCCAAAAAAACCAAATACAAAATAGTGTCAAAATTTATATAAATGAGTTTTTAAAACAAATATTATATTATTAAATGACATAATATTTATAAAAATACAAGGTTCAGCAAAAAAAGTTATATAATGATAGATATTTCATTAAATAACCACTTTAGGTTCTTTTATAATTTTATTGAATATTTATTAACCATGAAAAATAAAAAAAATAAAAAGTGTTGGTAAAAGTTAAACTATTTAACAAAGAATAAAATCTAAAAGATAAATTTAATGTGGTGAACTAAAATTGTCTAAAACCTATTTGTTGAGAAAATTTCTCCCATTCAATCCTTATCCATTAAATAAATCTGATTTTTCCCTTTAGAAATAGATAATTATTTTAAAATAAAATAATATTTCAAACTTTTCATAAAGTGACCATCACCTCTATTATAAAAGGGTACTTCCCCTTCTCTTAATTTCAAACCTCTTAATCCATTTTCATCTGCCAACCCCTACTCAAATATCCTCTCAAATACCCTCACTTAAACCTACATGCCATAATTTTATCATAATTCAAACCTAAAGACACCTTTTGATCAAATCAATAGGAATAACCCGAAGAATATGTAATAATTTCATCACCTCTTTCAAAGTTATTTTCTTCTTCTACTTCTACTTTCTTATATTTTTAAATAATAAATAATAAATCTAGTACCATATACATATTTTGATGTTATTATAAATATGTTAAAACCATATTCATTATTCTATCCATCCCATGAATGACAAAGTCACCAAACGTGCGTACGTACGGCTTACCGCCTCCACATTGTGGTGTAGTTTGTTATTCAAAACTTAATTATTTGGATGGGTATAATAATGAGTATAATTTATGTAAATAAAAAATATAACATGTTAATGATTCTTTATATGTAATATAACATCCATTTACATACGATTTCACCATCAATAGAATGATATTGTCCCTCGTGCGTATGCTAGGCTTACCATCTCCACGAACGCGGTGAGATTCATTATCCATCGTAACCATTCAAGAATAATTTTAATTTAATGATTGAAAACAATTTTTAAGATCTTAATATAATTATGGATATGAATCAAATAAATCATATCCATAAAAAATATGATTTATGTAACAAAAAATATAATGTAAAATGAATCTGTTAACACGCAAAATAATGATACTACTGAAATATTATTAACAAAGAAATATTAGAATATCAGATATGATATCATATTTATGTATGTGGTTATTGTATAATTTTATAACAATTATTTATCTATTATAAAATATGTCAACGTACCCTCATCTAAGGAAAAGTACAATGTAAGGGTTAATTTTAAAATCTCTTTATTTTTTGAGGTTGTTTATACGTAAGCATCTACTGGGAATTATTTATCATCCTCATCTGTGCTTCTTAAAAATGTATTTGAAAGAATTTTTACTATTTCCTAGAATATAGGTTAAAGTCATATATACCCTTGTTTGACTTCTTATAAATTTTTTTGAATGGAATCGTACCATTATTTTCTAAACAAGGTGCATTATGACATTTACGACATATTAAGGTAATAATGTTTTTTAAACTTATATGGAAGGGGAAACATTTTCCACCATTATAACACATTAGAAGATTCCCTTACAAGATTATAAGAATATAATCAAAGTAAATTTTTTATTTTATAATTACATGACAATTAAATGATTTCAAAATAGAAAGATATATTTCATTAAATTAGTTTTGATTTCATCTATGACAACATGTTTTGATTGTTTTTACGTATGTTTCAAGTTGATTTATCATGTTACAATATTCCATATTGAATTGAATGTTTTGGTAATCTTTACTGTGGATGTGTTATTTTTATTCCATTTGTGGGTTATGTTTAAAGTATTATCATTTCATATGCTAGTTTTAATTTAAATGTTTATGTTATGTTTCAACATTTTCATATGAGGAATGCATTGGACTTAGTAAGTGACCGGTGAGGCCCGCTATAGCTCCTCGATGCATCAGTAGGTTTCATGAGACAATCTATTGTCTTGGCACAAGGCGTTCCATAAATATTATTTGCAGTTTTGGCATGAGGTCTTTACTATGTGGTTTCGATGTCTGACATTTTTCATTCCATCAGAATCAAATTGGATATTGATATTACATGTTATTAATAGACTATTATAATATCCATGTGAATTGTTAAATAGAATTATTGGATTTTACTTTGCCATATTATTCTAAAGTTTTTGTTTAAAAGGCTTGTGTCTTAGTCTTATACATTTCCTTAATCATTTATGCTTATTTATGATAGTTTTCTTCAATTGTTATCCTTATTGAGCATCTGAGCTCACCCATTTCTTATGTTCTTTTTTCAGGATTTGAAGAAGTTTATTATGATTAACCTATAAGGATAGTCCAAAGGATATGTGTGTGTTCAAAGGCGGCATAATATTGTTTTTTAATTTCATGATGTAATGTAAAACTTATGTATGTATCTAGTACATACAAAACTACTAAACTAATCGATATTTTGAGACATGATCTCTTGTGATCATGCCAATGTTATGTATTAATGCACAGACTATGGGTAACAAGGGTTGAGGCATTACAGTTGGTATCAGTGGGAGGTTACTACAAACATTAGAAAATAGATTTAGAAAAACTATGATTAGAGAACATTACCTTAATATTAAATTTGAAGATTAGTAGATAAGAACATCCAAAAATTTTGGCAGTGTAAATATTATGTGGGTTTTCAAAGAAAATACATCCCTTTTTGAATACGCATAGGTAGATGTTCCACTGGCACATATGTACCTATTAGTGAAAAATCCGACAAGGTGTTTTGGGAGTGACCTGAGGTATCCAGGTACACAACAATGGGCCTTACTGCACTCTTGGTATTGATTCTCCAGAGGGATATGCTTAGGATAAGTCAACTTTCCTTTACAAACCATTATGAAGGATTTATGAGTAAATACTTTCTCAAAGAGAAGATTTTTATGATTATGGATCATATGCATACACTATTCAATTTATGTTATGTATTTAAAAAGTTTGGAATTGTGCATTTCAATTAATAAACTTACCTACTATAAGCCATTTTTTAGAAATGGTGCGCAGAAAAGGAATGAAATCTCCTACAATATGCATGATTCAAAGAGTAAGAAGGATCATATCAGTCATGGTCTTAATCCAAAATTTTGAAGGTAAATAGTCTACCACGTATTTTCATCATACATAGAAATAAAATCATGTGTTAATAAGATAATTAATGAATTATAGATGTCCTATGGATTTGAAGATAAGCTAGAGAAGAAAAGGATGATAGAGAGAATGATGGATTAAGGGAAGAAGGGTAAGTCGAATTTTCCCATATGTGATAACTATGGAAAGAATCAAATTGGTAAATTTTTAAAGGGAATGGGAGTTTATTATAAGTATGGTGAAAAAGAACACTAATTACATGATTAAGAGTGTTTGAAAAAGGTTTCAAATATATAGTTCTTCATTTTCAAGGAGTTGAGACACTAGGCGAATCAATGTACTAATCATAAAAGTATACCCCAAATGATGCTATTGGATAATAACGAAGTTATGATACGACCACAGATAAAGAGGAATAATTTGCGTTCTTCTATATTTTTTATTAATGAATTATGTCATTTCAATTTTGTATCAATGATGTACTGGTTATGTTAAATATGGAAATAAAAAAGGATATTACTGTAATGCTATTTCATTTTGGATTTGAGATTATAAAACACCAAGAAAATTGACTCGGAAACAAGTTAATATTTTTAGAAAATACAAGGTTAAAGGAATGATACAGCTTAATATGGTCCGAATACTGAGGTAGTGATTTTGGAATAAGATATGGTTGATTTGGATAAATTATATTAGATATTCTTGACTACCTTGGAACTGATTAATGGTTTGTTTATTCCATCATTGTTGCTGTATTCAAAATTTTTTGATATAAGAAATATATCTAGTATTATATAAGGAATAAGAGATCTAGAATGTAATCAATAAGGTTTTATGGTAATTCAAGGTGTTATGATGTTTTAAAAAAATACATGATGAAGGTACACACAATATTATGTGGCCAAAGGATATCTTCATTATGTTATGTTGACCTTCTTTATAAACTTTTCTATTATGAGGTTGGACAGAATTATTTTGGATAATTATATAGGTTGGAATGTATTAAGTTGGAAAATAGATACTATGGTTAATGTTTAAAATATTTCCTAAGATTATTTTTGGATTTTTTTATAAAAAGGATAACCCGAAGGTCGGGCGACAACCCGTCAGGTCTAGCAAGGCCACTATTTTTCAACCCGCAATGGAAGGGTGATAAGGGTGCATAACCTACCACTATCCTATGTGATTTATTTGTTTTTATAATGATGGTTTTTCTCAATATTCTGATAGATTAATTATAAATTCATTTTTTTTGAAACCAAATATGATTATGATAAATTAAATATTTTTTTTAATTATCATTTGGAGTGAAATGTGAGTTTTTGTTAAAATTAGTTAAAGGATGTAACTCTACTTGTCAATTATTTTTTTCATATTCTATAAAGAAATTAATTATTAAACATTAGGGAAAGGATATTAAAACTAAAAATGTGTTATCCTAATAACATATTTTTTGATGAACCAATAATATTTTAAGGAATCAAAGATTTATGGCTTTGAGGCCTTCAATTTTCTATTTATTGTTCACTTGTTTGTGATTGACTACCTCAATTTATCCCTATAAATATTTAATTTTTTCCTCAAATTATGTTTCTCAAATTTCAACCAATGTTCTCTTATTCAAAATCCTAATTTGGTGGTGAGTTTTTCATATCCCTTTCCCTCTTATTAAGACAAAATTTTATTAACCCTATTTACTATATGGGTTTTCTACAATGGTATTTTCTATTTGTAACACATTAATTTTGAAGAAAAATTACAAATTGTGAGGTAGAAATTTATTGAAGGAGGGGATAATGTAACACTCCAAGATTTCATAGTATGTTATCTCTTTAAAGTAATTCAATAGCATGCACGACATTCAACATTGAGTTTGAATGCACCACGATTTACCAAACTAGCCATTCAAAAAGCATTTATGAATAATATTAATTACATTTTGAATTTTATATACTCCATATAATTTTAACATCCATATTATGTATTTTTAGACAAAATATAAGAACAAATTTAAATTTTTAGATAAAATAAGTATTTATAAAAAATGGAATTTTACCAAATTTTACTGGAGACCAATTTTTAAATACCATATTTGACACTTTAATATATTTAATTTTACAAAATAAACTTCTTATTTAGAAGTGGGAAATATAAATTTAATTTTGATGAATTTTTGGTGTTTCTCTGAGAACATTCATATTTTTATGAATAGTGAAAGATACTAAATTTTAATTGAAAACAAATTTTTTGATCAAAAATATTTATAGTGTTAATTTAAACATTTGAATGGGTTTCAAGAATAATTATTTTATATTTTTATCATTTAATTCAATATTGGTCATTATAATAAATTTTAAATTTAAATTGGACATAAATACATATTAATCTTTTGGTAGTCTTTACTTCTCAAAAACCTGATTTCTGATTTTGACAACGGGAATTAATTTTAAAATAATTAATGAAACTCCTATGATTTTAATTTGGTAAAATAGATATAAATTTTTAATTTTGAATATCAAAATTATATTGGGGTGAATTATTGGTATTTTTATAAAAATATAACTTTTTTTGATGAATAGAGAAAAACACCACGTTATAGATAAAAACCAAAATTTCAATTTAAATAATTATTTCTAAATAAAAATTTATCTTAAATTCAAAATGTATTTTTAATACACATAGTAGTTCAATTTAATTAATTAAGGACATTTTATAATAAGATTAGACATATAAGATTTTATTTAACTTTTTAATATCTTTTACCCACGTTCTATGTACATTTCCAATTTGCATAAAATGTAATTTTACCACTTCTATGAATTGAATATCTAAAATACTAGGGACATGATTGAAATCATTAATTTAAATGTGGTTCAATAAGATAAAAATAATTTGTGGTGAATCGTAACTTTTAAATTTTATTGACCACGATTAAAAGTAAAAAGAGTAATTAAAGGTAAAAATGATATTATAATTACCATAAAACATTTCATAATTCTACTGGATAAGTTATTTAGACCAAAATAAACCTTAGTAATAAAATATGATCCTTTTTGATCTACTTGGATTAAATTATGATATTTATTATTATTTTATTTGAAGAAGAGTTAAAAGAGTAAAATTCAATGTTTAATAACTAAACTATTTTTAATAGAGGGCTATACATTATATAAATTTTACTATAAATATTTATTAGAAAGATAAACATATTTCCTACATCATTGTATTTTATTTATAATTTTTAGACAGTAAATAATAAAATTTATTTATGACACAATGATGATGTAGTAATTACCTTATTTATGAATGATTAAAATAATTGATATTATAAATGTCAAAATAAAGGTAAATTAAGACTTTTGATGAATTAAACTAATTTTATAGGTTAATATGACATGATATGGTTGATTAAATTTATTTTATTGTAAGTAATAAATTTTTTTTGACTTTCACAAAAACCAAATACTAAAGAGTGTCAAAATTGACATTAATGTGTTTTTAAACCTATACTATATTATTAAATTATATAACATTCATAAAATATGATGATTTTCTATAGGACTTATGTAATGATAGATATTTCATTAATGAGCCACTTTTTGTTCTATTGTCATTTTATATTATGTTTATTAACCACGTAATATAAAAATACAAGAAGACATAGTTAATGATAAACTATTTAACTAAGAATTTAATCTATAATATATGGTTAATTTGTTGACCTATACTTTTCTGAAAACTATTGGTTGAGTATATTTCGACCCATCCCCACTATAGCCTCGAAATAAATCTAGTTAGTGCCTTTAGAAACTGAAAATTGTTTTATAATAAAAAATATTTTAATCTCTTCTTAAAGTGACCCTCACCTCTCTTATAAAATCAAACCTACAAAGCCATTTGGCTAGGCCAACCCCTACTAAAATATCCTACCAACTACCCTCAATTAAACATATAGGCCTTAATTTTATTATAAAGTAAACCTGTTGGTCCCTTTTGATCAAATTAAATGGATGCACTCGAAGAAAATGTAATAATTTCACCACCTTTTTCAAAGTTCTTTTCTTCTTCCACTTCCTATTTTTTTGTTGTTTCCATAAAAAAACTATAAATTCAGTAATTTATAAATACATTTATGTTTTTATAAATATGTGACAACCATATTCATTATTCTTTCTATCCAATTAATGACAAAGTCACCATACGTGCGTATGTACGGCTTACTGGCTCCACATCAAGGTGATGTTTGTTATTCAACACTTCATTATTTGGATGGGTATAACAATGAGTATAATTGATGTAAATAGTAAATATAACATTTTAATGATTATTTATATGTAATATACATATCAATTACATATGATTTCACCTTCAATAGAATGGTAATGTCGCTCGTGCGTACGTATAGATTACCCTCTCCACGAACACGATGAGATTCATTACCCATCATAACCATTCAAGAATAATATTAATTTTATGACTGAAAATAATGATTATGATCTTAATATAATTCTGGATATGAATAAAATAAATCATATCCATAAAAAACATGAATTACATAACAAAACATATAATAGAAAATGAATCAGTTAACACCCAAAACAATGATACTACAGAAATATTATTAACAAAGAAATACTATAAGATCATATATGATATCATATTTTTATATGTGGTTCTTGTATAATTTAATAACAATTATTTAACTATTATACATGAGGTTAATGTACCCTTGACTAAGGAAAAGTATATGTTAATGGTTAATTTTAAAATGTCTTTATTATCTGAGGTTTTTTATACATAAGCATCTACTGGGAATTCTTTATCATCCTCATCCATTTTTCTTAAAAATGTATTTTAAAACATTTTCCCTATTTCCTAGAATATTGTTTAAATCCATTTATACAATTTTTTTAATTTTAAAAAAAGTTTTGAAGTGAATCTTTCTATCATTTTTGAACAAGGTACATGATGACCTTTTCGACAAATTATGGTAAAATTGATTTTTAACTTATACGGCAGGTGCGACTATTTTCTTCCATTATAACACCTTCGATGCTTCCCTTACAATCTTATAAGTGTATTTTCAAAATAAATGTTTTCTTTTATAATTACGGTACTTTTATATGATGTCGAAATATAAAGAGATATTTATCTCAAATAGTTTTGATTTAATCAATGTCAACATACTTTGATAGATTTTACACCTGTTTGATGTTTTTTTATTATGATACACCATTCCATATTGTATTGAAAGTTTTGTGATATTTTTGACTGTGGATTTTTTATTTTTATACAATTCATGGTTCATGATTAATGTTTTGACATTTCGTATTCTAGTTTTAATACGAATTTTTATGTTATGTTTTAACATTTTCATATGAGGAATGCATTGGACATAGTATGTGATGGGTGGAGCCTGCTATAACTCCTTGATACTCTCATGAGACAAAATAGTGTCGTTGAACAGGGCCCTGAAAAAATATTATTTGTATTCTTGGCCCAAGTACATGAATATGTGGTTACAATGTTTGACATTATGCATTCCATCCGTATGAAATTAGCTATTGAAATTACATGTAATTATTTCACTATTCGAATATCCATTGAATAAGTAAATAGAATAATTGGATTTATTTTTGACATATTATGATGATTTTTATGTTTAAAAGTATTATGTTTTAGTCTTATACAGTGACATAAGTGTTTATTTGTATTTATGATAGTTTCCACTATATTTTTATCCTTTCTGAGCATCTATGCTCACCCCTTTATTATGTTTTTATTTTCCCAGGATGTGAAGAAGTATGTTATGATTGGCCTGCAGGCATAGGCCAAAGGATATGAGTGTGTTAAAAGGGTACAGAATGTTGTTATTTTATAGTTCATGATGTAATACAAAACATATGTATGTATCTAGAACTTCCGAGGTTACTAAATGAATCAGTCTTTCGAGACTTGATCTCTTGTGATCATTCCAATGTTTTGTAATAATGCATCGAATATGGGTAACTAGTATTGGGGCGTTTCAATCCAAATGTAAACAAAAATTCTACAATGATTAGAATTGGTAGGAAATTGGATTTTGAGAATGGAATCATGTAATCTTGAGAGTCTCCGCATGCCATGGAATGCCGAGTTTAGCCAAGGAGGTAAGCTATTACTGAGGATCATCGTGGCATTCAAGATCAGATAGAGGGTTCATAATGTATCATCAACTACAATGATCTTGACATTGATTATGTATCCTCATTTTTAGATCACCCTATGGAAATTGAGGATTGGCGGGAGATGAAATTATGTGGGTGGCCCATACCGTTGGTTCGCATACTATCGGAGCAGCAAAACGTGTGGGAGAGTTAATGAGAATGGGAGATCCATATGTGGATTCAATATCAAGAGTTGTTTCTCAAGTATTTTTAAGGATTAAAATCTTGAAGTAGGGAATGATGTATATACACAATGGTTTTCTTTTAAATATATTGAAATATTTATATATATATTTCTAGTGTTAAGTACTAGGATAGCGTGTGATTCCAATGCCCAGTTTTCTCAGAATAAATTTTATAAAAATACTAAGAATAATTTATAGTATAAACATGATGGAAGTGGTATTAATAATAAATGATATCTTGAATTAGAAATCAAAGGGCATGGTTGTGTCCAGAAAGTGTCTTTTACTCTCAGAGCGACATTATATTTGTCTGCACAGGTCTTCTACTGAAAAATTCATAGGGCGTAACCAAAATCGAAAAACCTAAATTATATTATTTTTACCTCGGACATCATATTGAATAAAATTTGAATGTTTTCTCATATTTGAAATTTGAGACCAGCGTTGACTTCATAATGGGGTGTTTTACCTATGCATGACTTAAAATGAGAGAGTTTAGGATGTTCGGATCCTGCAAAAGTTAGCTGAGTGGTTAAGAAGATACCCTTAATGTAACTCCGATATTTTAAATATAGGACGATAGATTAAATACTATGGTTGGACACTAATAGTATCAATATTTCTTATCTAAACCCTTTTTGGATTAAAGGATGAATCTTGGATAACCCTTTGTTGGATCGTAGTGAATCCATAGAGAAAAAATTGTTAATGATGAACAAATAGAATGACGTCTGATCCTTTCCTTTTTAATTTTTGATTGAAAATATTCAGAAAAATTTCAATGTTTTTCAATTGATTCTTCATTATTGAACACCATTGTCAATGGAAAACCTAACATGACCATCGATCAATTCTTAGTACCATATTTTTATCGTGTTATTTGTCCATTCCCCGTGGATTTTCATTGGTAACCTTTCGACACAAAAATACATCAACAGATAGTTGAGCAGATCTCTTCACTATGAGTGTCATGGTCCTAGTATTAAAGATCTTCATTTGGAATGTTATTTGGTAAAATAGTGGTGGATTTATGGTATGGGTATGTGACCAACTGTGAGGCATCAATCACAACGCACGACAGTTGAAGGAGTACAACAGGTCATGGGAGAGGCGAAAAGTCATGGGGCCATGAGGAATGGTGGCGACCGATCATCTGGGTGTGGTAGTGGGGCATGAATCGAGGTGGTGACCACCACCATGGAATGAATCTGGTTATTGTCTTCATGAATCCAACGTCATCACATCAGTTGACATGGTACAAATGGGGCCGAGGTTGGTAGTAGGGATGAGCACAACCGAAATGGGTCAGGCCCATATAATATTATTGGGCTTAGCTAAAGTGGGATAGTCGAAACTATGTGTGTTATGACCAACCTTGTGGACTCGACCGAAGTCGAACTTAGGTCAGTCGGATCAGAACATGGATATGGTTGACTGTAGTGGTCGATTGTGAAGCCAAGGAAGCTGGAGTTGCCACGGGGCCATGGGCTATGACCATCGATACTATTTACTGCAGTCAGTGGACTAATAATTTTAGTTATTCCATGTAAATTCATACTTTAGATGGTTGACCACGGTGGTCGGTACATGATCGTTCAGCTGCAAACCCCTATAGGTCTTCTTATAGTGTCTTCAATTGGCTATATCTTATAAATGTAACATCCTTTGTATATTCAATTTGTATCAACATGATCCTATCATCATGATATAACTTTTGATTTCAGTTTGGTAATTTAACGTTTGTAGTAGATAGGCCATCCCCATAAAGTCATGCTTAGTCTTGTTATAGTGAAATGTTTCCTTTTCACCAGTTATCCATTTTAGGTAATTAAATATCCTATACTATGGTTTTTTATGAATAGAACAAGATAATGACCTCATATGAATATTCCTAGATATGATGAGAGGTGTTACAAGCATGATTATTATTCAAGGGTGTTATAAAAAAAGATGAGTTCAAGAGATGATATCAGTGATTTCCGAGTAGAACCCCCTTGACGTACTAGGGTGCGGGTCCTTTATGATATCATAGTGGAATCTGCCAACGACATGGGTGCAGGTCCTCTATAGTTACATCAGATTCAAATTTCACTATTGGGTAGGGTATGAGTCTTCAATAACCTAGAGTGGAACCCCCTTGTGATACAAATGTGTGGGTCCTTTATGACTACTATTGGAGTGGAACCCCCTAATTCACTATGGTGCTGGTACTATATGACTACTATTAGAGTGGAACCCCCTGAACACACTAGGGCGAGGGATTCTACATTATGTTTTCACGATCCTGTTTCTAATTAGTGTTGAGGCATACATTGACATAACATTTTAGAGACGAGCAAGAGGAAAGAATTCTCCACCAATATGGGTCCTTGTGACAAGACCTAAAAATTGTTTGGGTGAGATGGAGCTACCCATGAAAGATTATATCAATGTTTGGTCATTAAGAATCATTGACTTTCATGTTCAGGGTGGTCATCAGAGATGTTTGAAATCATTTTGGGTATCTTCTAGAACTATTGGAGGCTCTTCTTCTTGGGATATTGTATGAGATGAATATCCCCTTACAATCTAATTAGGATTTATTTTGACTAAGCACACACACACACACACATATCCTATTTCAGAACCCCACCCCTTTGGTTTTTGGTACTCTCTTTCCAGGAGAGGCAAAGATGTATCGAGTATGACACATGTTTTTTATTTATTTATTCGCATGGGTAAACGAGTTTACTCTCCTACTATAGGTAGTTAATAATCAATTATTTGTTTATCTTCTCACTGTCCCCAGCTCCTAGTGTTTCAATGAGTTTTCTTCACTCACTTATTGGTTTGAGCTACACTCTATCACTATACATTGTTCTATCTGTTGTATTACTACTCCCCCTACCCACATCATCTTTCATGGAATCCTACTTGCTATGATCATACTACAACATCATGGTATTTTCACACACGTATTGTGCCATATGTAGACGAAGGAAATTTTTTATCGTTAATTCAGTAGTTCATTAGTAGATGGTTTAATGGACCATGTATGGAGGAAATAGATCAGGATTCAGGATAAAGGCTCTCTCATATATTTTTCTTTTCTTATTACTGCCATTTTGGGAGAATTTTTTAGTTTGTCGTCTATTTTTTCCCTTTTCCTTTCAGTTTACATTACTATACTTTTAATATTTATGGTCCATGCATATTTTTATCATTTAAAGTTGTTTAATTTTTTTACTTCTTTCCCTCTACAATTTTTCATTGAGTTATTGGGAGTGTGTGTATAATTACATATTAAAAGGCCTCCCCAGGTATGTTGTTAATTCATTGATTTTATCCACCCCTAGCATATGAACGTGGGCTTGGGATAGTTACGGATTGAGCCATAGAATGTTTTGGGTCTTGACAAAATAATAATTATTTTATATTTGTAGAATGATAAAAATTTAATTAATAACATAATAATCATTTAAAAACAATTATATATATTATACAAGTGAGGTGGTGAATAAAAATAATTTAGATCTCATTGTAGAGGTGATAGTTCACACCTACTCATGAATGACATTATCATTTTTATGTGCATGGAAAGTAAGAAAACAATTGATATATAATTCACTTATAATTATAAAAATTTCATGAACATCATATTTAAACACTAATTCAATCATTATGACCATTATCAACAGACTGTAATGAAAAATGAATAATATCATTTTTTGAGGTGTTAGTCCAATGAACAAAGGAAAAAAATTCATATCCCATTTGATGAAACTGGAGATAAATTTAGGTGATTATATTAACATAAGAACAGCTCCAAATATTTAGGAAATAGGGGTTTTTATATTTTCACGATTCAAATGTAATTGAAGGATGATTAATAAGATATAAAATATAAATACTTAAATTAAAACATTACCTTTCCCTCAGATGATCACCTTTATAAACACCTTAACACCTATAAGGATGGATTTATAGCTAAAATAAGGCTTCATGAATTTGGGTAGGTATTCTTGGATGGGTTTTTGGAATATATTAGATGAACCAAATGGTTTTTGAAGTGTTAGTAATAGAGGAATGGGTGCCCCTTTATATGAGAGGGGAGAGGCACCCTTTGAATTATTAAAAGTATTAAGTTAATATAAATTTATTTTTCGATTCCAAATGTGTCCAAATATATTTAGTTCTGAGATATGATGATAATTGGTCGAAATAAAATCATCCAATTAAAATTAGAATTTTTTTAATTATTAATCCATATCATTTTTTTGACCCTTTTAACTCTTACTATTTTATCATGTAATTTAGATTTTGAGCATTAAAATAATTACCATAACATATTAAACAACCAATTAAAAAGACATTAATGATATTTTTAAAAATATAATAACTATGTTTATGATTCATATATTTTTATGAATTTTATAAATTTTAATAAAATATTTTATATTTTGAAATACCAATAGTGTGAATTTTGAAACTATTAATTTGTTGACTATTTAAAAACATCATAATAGTAATATAAGATCAAAAAAATTCCATTAAATAAGGAAAAACATGGAAAATTTGTCCATACATTTTGTTGATGGTATATATTTTATTAAATAATATATATTTTAGTATTTATAATATCATTTATTGGATTGATTTATTAGTAATGAAATTACTACATCATCATTATGTAACCATTTAATTTTATTTTTTATTATCTAAAAATGATAAATCAATTTCCATGATATAGGTAGTCATTGTATCTTTATAAATAATATATATAGTATATGATATCTCTCAAATAACCCCATATTAAAATGGTTATAATTATGAGAGACATGATTATGAAATCTTGGTCCTTTACATAAAATAAAATGTTTATAAATGTCATAATCACAGCCAAGTGGAAAAAAAGGCTATAAGTTTTCCCCCAGGATTTTATTGGTTTATAATAACTTATCAAATAAGAATAGAAAAACTGTTAGGGTTGTTTTGAAATTTTTATAACATTATTTTAACCCATAATTACAAGATTTAAACATAATTGTGGTAATAAAAATATTCACCAAAGTTATTGTTAACAAAAATATAATTTGACCCCATTAGATCAAATTTTTCCAACTAAATAAACAATTTATGTTCATTTTTAAAAATTCCGAAAACAAAAGTTATTAAAATATATTTTTAGTTATTTCTATTGATGAATCAAGAGAACATGTTTGAAAATTAACATCATTGAAAAGATCAAAGTGTTTTTATATAAAACCTAAATATAAAATTTATTGAAATGGCCAAAATTGATCTAAATTATAAAAATTTTATCAAAATTAAATTATATATTTTTTAAAGGATAATATAACAATACAAATAAATATGAGGAAAATTTATTTGTGAATTAAAATTTAGTATTTTCACTATTCATTAAAATAAAAATTCTATTAGAAAAATATCAAAATTTTTACCAAAGTAAATTTTAATATCATAATTAAAAATAATAATATTATTTTTTCATATATAACATATTAAATAGTCAAATAATAGATTTAAAATATATTATCCACTAAAAGGCGGTAAAAATTATTTATAAAAAAATTAGAGTATTATATGCTTAAAATCAGATTTATTATCATATCATGTCTATATAGTTTGTTGGATCAATAAAAAAAATTCATAAACATGTCTAAACATAATACAGTTAGTTCTATTCATTTTCATCGATACAAGGACTTTGTGATCACTACCACAAAAAATAATAATATTAATAATATAATTGTCATCTATATAACTAAATATTGTCTACATGTAAGATTTCTCCAAAACCCATTGTTCTATGTAAGGTATGGTATATAACATAGATTCCACTCTAATGTAAAATCACTATATAATTCTTAAATATAAATTGATACAATAATGTGTTTTTCAATAAATAGCTGGGATGTTACAGATATATTATCTCACCTAGTGTGTCTTGCATAGGGTAATACTACCCTAAAAAATGTATGTATGGGTTTTGTCTATTTTCCTGGAGGCTTGGGTTAGTATATCTACATAGAAGAATGAGTTCCTCTAAAACATTAAATAGAATAAAAAATAACTGCTCATAAAGTAGCCATGTTTTAGTCTTTCTTCTTAGAATACTGGGTTTAGCTATAACTGCAATATAATGAAAATTAGTACTAATCCTGTTAAAGAATATGTTGGGTTTACACTAACAAAAATATTCGGTTAGATTTCCCCCCCATAAATTACCAGGTTCTATTTAAATATAATGAATTAAATAGGTTAGGATTGTGCCTATAAAATTCTAGGTTGGGTGATCTCCTGTAAAATGATTGATTTTTATCTATACATGTACAATAAAAAGGGAATTGGGAAGGTCCCTTAGAAGTCAGAGTGAATGATTTAATTATTTTTCACTCTCTATAAAATGTGATATACCATAGAGGATGTCATACACTAGTTTTGTGTGTGACGAGTTGGCCTATGATCATTTTGATCTGAAATATTATAAATAACAACTTTTTTTTGTGTTTTAAATTTTTTATTTTTTTCTCTTTAATTTATTATATTTTTGTGGTTGAATTTTTGAATATTTAAAATGATACCTTACCATGAATAAAGTTCATAGTATGATTAATTTTTTATATATAGAAATAATCCTCCTCTTTTCGATTTCCAACACCACTCAATGACCTAACACATAGTCTTCGATTTTGACACTAATAAAGAAAAGATTTGTTATCTCTTCTTCTTGATACCTATAAATTTTTATCAGATCCATACCATTTTATTATATTAGCACTATCATTTTTATTATGATACATAAGATATGGCATCAAAGCTTGGATCTTGTAAGGATATGTTTAGTTAAAGGATTTGTTTAATACCTAACACTTAGTATCATACCAAGACCCTATTGAGGATAAATTGGATTGGATCATTATTTTATAGCTCAAAATTGATATCATGGGGGGAATCATTTATTATATATTATTTTTCATTGAGTTTATATTAATTTTTAATGATTTTTATTATATTATATAACAAGACTAATGGAATGATCCTTTTCAGTTTTGGCTAACTTGAAAAATAAAAGGGGTTTGAATAAAACATTACCAGCAAATTTATATGTTAGTAAGTATAATAATTGGAAGATTCAGATGGAAGAATAACTATTGAGAATTAATATTTTAATTTTGGGATATAGTTATTATGTATTATTATTTAACTATATCTAATCATGTTTATTTGAAAATAGAATATTCTATTTTTATGATCTTAATTATATGGTCATGGATTTTTATTATTATCCTTTTCCTAGAAATATTTTTGACCTTTTTTTTGCAACACTACCTTTGGGATTTTAAAACATCTTGATATAGCTACTTCTAAAGAGGGATATTCCATTAAATTTTTTCTCCCTAATTGTAGAAAAAATTTACCCATGAAAAATGGGATTTCATCCATGAAATGAAAAAAATAATCATTTCCATGGAGGAGATATAATTTTATTGTAAACTAAATTTTAATTAATATTGTTCCAATTTTATTTGGTATTGTTTCAGAAAGATATAACATGTTAAGCCCAATTTTTCAAAGATCTAAAATTTAAGGACGTTCAAAAATGAATGAAATGAAAATTTTACTTTATAGAGTGAATCCAAAAACACTTTCAGTATGAATGAATCTACAAAATAAACATTTAATGTTTAATTTCCTGAAAAATATTCTATGGTAACATTTTCAACTACACATTATGTTTCGAGCGATCTTATTTCATATGACAGAAATGTTGGAAATATATGTGCGACACGTATATATAAATATTGTTATTTTAATTATGATTACCATACATCTATAAATTCTATAAATGACGATCAAAAAATTGAATATCTTAAGGAAATTCACGATTCATATGAAGATAAAATAGATAAAATGAATTATTTTCATGTATCACAGAAAGATAAATATAAAAGGTTTGACGATAAGAAAATAATATTATATTATAATTATAATGAATTTGTTCAAAAAAATTTGTCTCTATAATGTGAAATTGAAGATTTTATAAACATTAATGCCAATTTTGAAATATGGAGAATAATGATTAAAATTATTGGATAAAAAACCTTCTTTCTAATAATATTGATGTTCAATAAATAAGGTTTAATTTTTTGGATAATATTTCTAAAGTAGATGATAAATGGAAGGAGATTAAAAGTTAAAAAGAAATGTATATAAACAAGACATCATAAACACATAAGAAGGATTATTATGATTTAAAATATGATCAAAATGGAAATGAAATCATGGTTAATGAATTTGATAATTTTACAAATGAAATTATTTCTAAAAAAATATTATTAATATTTCATGATGTAATATAAAACATATATATGTATATAGAACTTCCAAGGCTACTAAATGAATCAGTATTTCTAGACTTGATCTCTTGTGATCATTCCAATGTTTTGTAATAATGCACTGAATCTGGGTAACTAGGGTTGGGGCGTTTCAATCAAAATTTAAACAGAAATTCTACAGTGATTAGCATTGGCGGGACATTGGATTTTGATAATGGAATCATGTAATCTTGAGAGTCTCCGCATGACATGGAATTCCGAGTTTATCCAAGGAGGTATGCTTTTACTGAGAATCATCAGGCAATTCAAGATCAGATAGAGGGTTGATAATGTATCATCAACTACAATGATCTTGAAATTGATGATGTATCCTAATTTTTTGATCACCCTATGGAAATTGAGGATTGGCAGGAGACGAAATTATGTGGGTGGCCCATAACGTTGGTTCACATACTTTCGGAGTAGCTAAACGTGGGGGAGAGTTCATGGGAATGGGAGATCCATATGTGGAATCAATATCAAGAGTTGTTTCTCAAGTATTTTTAAGGATTAAAATCTTGAAGTAGGGAATGATGTATATACAAGATATTTTTCTTTTTAATACATTGAAATATTTCTATATATATTTCTAGTTTTAGGTGCTAGGATAGCGTGTGATTCCAATGCCCAGTGTGCTCAGAATAAATTTTATAAAAATACTAAGAACAATTTATAGTATGAACATGATGGAAGTGGTATTAATCATAAACGATATATTGAATTAGAAATCAAAGGGCATGGTTGTGTCCAGAAAATGCCTTTTACTCATAGAGAAACATTACATTTGTCTGCACAGGTCTTCTACCGAAAAATTCACAGGGCATAACCAAAATGGAAAAAACTAAATTATATTATTTTTACCTCGAACGTCATATTGAATAATATTTGAACGTTGTCACATATTTTAAATTTGAGACCAGCGTTGACTTCATAATGGGGTGTTTTACCTATGCATGACTTAAAATGAGAGAGTTTAGGATGTCCGGATCCCGTGAAAGTTAGCTGAGTGGTTAAGAAGATACCCTTAACATAACCCCGATATTTTAAATATAGGATGATGGATTAAATACTATGGGTGGACACTAATAGTATCATGATTTCTTATCTAAACCCTTTTTGGATTAAAGGATGAATCTTGGATAACCCTTTGGTGGATCGTAGTGAATGCATAGAGAAAACGTTGTCAATTATGAACAAATAGAATGAATTATGAACCTTTCCTTTTTAATTTTTGATTGAAAATATTCAAAGAAATTTCAATTGTTTTCAATTGATTCGTCATTATTGAACACCATTGTCGATGGGAAACCTAACAGGGCCATCAATCAATTATTAGTATCATATTTTTATTGTGTTATTTGTCCATTCCCTGTGGATTTTCATTGGTAACCTTTTGACAAAAAAACGCATCAAAAGATAGTCGAGAAGATCTTCTCACTATGAGTGTCATGGTCCAAGTATTAAAGATCTAATTTTGGAATGTTATTTGGTAAAATAGTCCTGGATTTGTGGTATGAGGATGTGACCAACTGTGAGGCGTCAATGACAACGCACGACAACGGCAGCAGTACATCAGGTCGTGGGAGAGGCGAAAAGTCATGGGGCCATGTGGAATGGTGGCAGCCATTCATATGGGTGTGGTAGTGGGGCGTGACCCGAGGTGGTGACTGTAACAGCCCGAGATTTTATGAAAAATATTCTTTTTAATTTTATGAATGTCTTGTGTTGTACGCTACACCAAAAGGAGCTTGCAAAACATGCATATTTGACTTGCCATGCATTACACACAATCGCAACCTTCCACGATAGCGTGTGTTGTACGCAACACCAAGTTTCGCTAAAAAACGATATGCTATTAAAATATTATTAAAAATAGCTGTTATGAATAGTAATAAACACTTTTTGAAATTTTGTAAAATTTTATTTTTTTCAAAATGGACTTTATTTTTGGATTCGTAATATCGAAATTAGCCTAGGGTGAAATTTTGGTACTTTTCGGATAACTTTCATTTTCTGATGAATAGTGAAAATTACTAAATTTTATTTAAAAACAACTTTTTAAATAGAATAAATTAATAGTGATAAATTATTAATTTGAGTGGTTTTAAATTATATTTAGAATATATTTTTACAATTCAATACAATGTTGGTCATTGGATGTAATTTCACATTTACACCAGACATAAACAAGTGTCAATCTTTTGATAGATATTGTTTCTTAAAAACACGCTATTTGTTTTAACAGTGGGATTTAATTATAAAATTAATTAATGCAACTTCTATGTTATGAATTTGGTAAAATAGACTTCATTTTTGAATTCGGAATATGAAATATAGCTTACGATGAAATTTTGGCATTGTTCTGAAAAACATCAATTTTTGATGAATAGTGAAACTACTAAGTGGTAGTTAAAAAATTGAATTTTTCATAAAACTTAATTTTACCGCTTCTGTGAATGGAATTTCAAAAATCCGAGAGACACGGTTGATGTCAGTATGTAAAATGTGGTTCAATGAGATGAAAATAATTTTTGGTGAATAGTAACTTTTTACTTTTATTTACCACGGTTAAAAGTAAATAGGGTAATTAAGGGTAACAATGAAATTAATATTACCCTAACACATGTCCTAATCCTATTGTACAAGTGTATCTCGACCAAAAAAAACCTTAAGTGTAAAATATTATCATTTAGGCCCACTTGGATTAGATTAGGACATTTATTATTATTTAATTCAAAGAAGAGTTAAAAGAGTTAAAATCAAAGTTTATTTACTAAAACATTTTTAATATAGGGTTATACATAAGATACATTCGATTGTAAATATTCATTAGAAAGCTAAAAAGATTTCCTACATAATGGTATTTTATTTGTAAATTTTAGACATCAAATATGTTAATTTATTTATGACACAAAGATGATGTAGTAATTATCTTATTAATGAAATATTGACATAATTGATATTATAAATACCAAAATAAATGTAATTTAAGACTTTTTATGAATTACAGTAATTTTATAGGTTACTATGATATATTAGCGTTGATTTAATCAACTTGGTTGGAACATATAATTCTGTTATGACTTTCACAAAAATCATATATCAAATAGTGTCAAAATTGACACAAAATAGTTTTTAAATAAAATATTATATTATTAATTGTTATTTTATTCCTAAAAATCTAAGGTTATTCCAAATGACTTAGATAAGGATATATATAATAATAATAAACAATTTGGGGTTCGTTTGGCATGATATAGTAAGTGTATTAACCATATAGTGTAAGAAAAAAAAGACACGGTAAAAGTTAAATTATTTAACTTAGAGTTAAATCTAATTGATAAGGTTAAAATAATTTCCTAAACTTGTCTAAATACTATTGGTTGATATTATTTCGACCCATCCCCACTTTAGCTTCGAAATAAGACCCTTTGTAACCATTATAAACCGATTTTGACTTTAATATAAAATAATATTTTGAGATATTCCTAAGGTGCCCCTCTCCTCCCTTATAAAAGGACACCTCCTCCCCCTCCTCCTCACACCAATTTGAGCACTCAAGCTCGGCCAAACCCTGCCAAAATCCCTTCTCCACTTCCCTAGTATCATCCTAGAGGTCCTGGTCTTCTTCAAAGACCATCCTTAGTTATTTAAGTGGAGGATAAGTGAAGGCGCGTCAAAAAGAGGTAATATCCATTACCGATCTTTTTCAATTTCTTTCTTCTTCAACTTGTTCTTCTTTAGTTTTTTCATGATAAAGTAATAACATCAGTATTTCTTATATACTGATATGTTATTATAAATATGAAACAACTCTAATTAACCTTCTATCCATCCTACGGAAAAAGGAAATCACCGCGCGTGCGTACGTACAGAATACCGTCTCCACGCCGTGGTGTAATCTATTTTCCGCCACCACCTTAATTGAATGGGTATAAAGGTGTAATGAGTAATTATATATGATTATTATAAAGTGATATTGATACTGAAATAGTATACACTTCAACACAAATCCACGACCATGAGAACGATATCATCGCTCGTGCGTACGTACGGACTACCGTCTCCACGACGCGATGAGATTCATTCTCAATGATTAACCATTCATGAATGATTATAAAGTATATATAATAAGTATTAATGAAATATATGACCTAATAATGATACTGGAATTATTTATATTTATATGTATGTCATCTACCTAATTCCATTCAATTCAATAAGGAAATGAAAACAGCGTTCATGCGTACGTACGGACTACCGTCTCCATGAATGATGTATTTCTTTCCATTTACTGATTTATTATATATGTATATTATGAATATATATATATATAAATCATTTTTTATATTCTGGAATTAAGTAATCATGATCTAAGTAATCATATTAATAATTACAAGTTAAAAACACGAACGACAAATGAGACGATTTTACCCAAAACGCTACTTTAACATGAATTTACAAAAGAACGGGTAATATAAAGTCATAAGTGGACCATATATGATATAATAACAATGAATATGATTCTGTAATAAGTCAATAACATGATTTAAATCATTATACAGGAGGTTCGGACACTTACAAATCAAGTCGGACCTAAGGTAAGGGAAAATATCACAATCTCATTTTTATCCGAGATTGTTTATACTTTAGTGTTTACTGGGGTGTAGTTTATCATCCACATCCATGTTTCTTCAATATGTAATATTATTTCCATCCACATACAATTGTTTAAATCCATTTTTACCCTTCGGTGAGTTTTTAGTAAAAGAAATGAATGGAATCTTTTGTCGTTTTTCGTACGAGGTACTTTTTGACTTTTCCGACAAAAGTATGAAGAATGTTTTTTAACTTATACGGCATGAATGGATTTTTAAAACATTATTTCCAAGAAGATTCCTTTAAAAATTTTCAAGTTTATTTTTAATCAACTTCTTTTAGTTTAAAATTGTATGACATGTTAAGAAAGGAAAAGTGTTTTTGAAGCAGAAAGGATATTTTCCTCAAGAATGAAGTTCAAGTGTTTTATCAAAATTATTTTCCATCTAAGATAATAAAGGGTTATGTTTTTATCCCTATTATTAAATTTATTTGATTATGTTGTGATGGAATTATTTTTATTAATTCCTTTATCTTATATGAATTGTTTTATGATGTCATGATGTTTAAGATTCCCATTTATATTACATGGGTTATGCAATGATGTATGATTTATGATTTTATGGCACACATAAGAATGGTATCATTATGAGATGGGTGGGACCTATATCTCCCTCCAATTCATTGGGTAAAGATTTCATATCTCATGAGATAGATATGGCTGGAATGGTAGGTTATACCGGTTCAGTGAAACAGGACTGAAACGAGGGTGACTCGATTCAGAAAGGGACTTTGTCCACTAAGATAGTCTTGGAAATGGGTCATGACTAACAAGAAATGATTCTCTATGATTATGTGTGTATGCCACAAAGTTTCATGTTTTATGTTATGCTTAATGGGATTTCATTTCACTACTATTATTTATCCCATGTTATGAAATTATGCTCTCTTTTACAGGTTAAGATTTCCAAAAGTTATGTTCTTATGAATATGATGTGATAGATTTTTCTTTTGTTTACCCTTACTGAGCATTTGAGCTCACCCTTTTATGTTTTCTTTTCCCCAGGATATAAAGAAAGGTTCTAGGTAAAAAAAGGAAGATCTTTATGGGAGATATCGAAGATCTTTCACCATGATTAGAATATTACGTTCCGAGTTTCCAAAGACACTAAACTATTACGATCCTTGTGTGTGTGTTTTTGTTATGTACTAAGTATTCCGCAAAAGTAATGTAATGTCCATGTACGTCTAGATTCAGGTCTCTACATTTGGTATCAGAGGAAAGGTTTAGTCAACCTTTGGAAACTAGGATGCAAGAACTTTAGTGAGATCCCTAGAGATATTTCTAGGGTATGTCTAGGGATGTCCCTAAGGTTAAGTATACGTATAGGTTATAGTACTAGAATTACGCTAACGATCATATAATTAAACCTAAGATGTTAGATATTGAAGGTACTCCCCCTTTATTATGTTGTTTTCCCCTAGCATGATTTTTGCCTCTCACACTATTCTTTTTGGGTTTTAGAAAATGTCTGGAAACAAGATGATTCACGATAATGGAGAATATGATGGACAATGGAATGATATTCTTCATAATGAAATGGGATTTGGAAGTCCAAACATCATTATTATGCTGAATCATCAATCTCATAATATGATCAATAAAGTAAAATTTGGTAAGTTTCCTGACTCGGCTAATAAGAGAAAGATGGAGTTTCATGATGATCATAGAGGAAAGAAAGTTAAATTTCCCCTATGTAAATCATGTGGGAAGAGACATCAAGGAGAATGTATCAAAGGAACTGGAAGATGCTTTGGGTGTGGAAAAGAAGGACACAAAGCAAGTAAGTGCAAAGGAAAAGGTTCAGTTAACACCATGGATGAGGATAATGGTATTGCTATGACATCAACAATGGTTAAATGTTTTAAATGTGGAATGTACGGGCATTATGCAAACCAATTCCCTAAGGGAAGGTCTCATGAAGAGAATCAGTATGGTCGTATGGGAAGTATTTATGTTGATGATGATGAAGAGACTACAAATGATATGTGAGATGAAAGAATTGTTGATGCTCGGTCAATGGTTTAATAAGGTAGTAGAATGATTACATGTTTATCAAGTGTAATGTTGTTTAAGTAATCTCATGGTACTATGGAATAAAGAGACATCTAAGGATTGTTACACTATTGTCTTTCCTAAGTTTTTAAAGTGTATGATTAATGGTACTAGTAACCATGAAATGTTATTCAGATATTTTTTTGTAAAGTAGATGATATGCGCATAATGAAGGAATAATAAGATAATGAGGTATTTGATTTTATTCATGAGCTCATGACTTATATAAGGAGAAGGTTATATCATGGTTTGAGTATATAGAATTTTTGGATTTTGGTATGTGGAAAGAGTTAACTTTTAACTACATTCATGTTTTCACTAAGGTTCAATGGGTATTCAAGAGAATACGTGACTAAGGCCTTTGAATGTTTGGAATGTGACCAACATGACATATCTTATGATATATGGGGATCAACGACAGTATTAAATCTCTGGTAATCGTTTTCACTATATTATGAGAGTGGACTGCAGTATTATGGATAAGCCTAAAGATTAGAATGGATTTTGTTGAACATAAGTTAGTATTGTTTAAGGATAGAAGATTTTCGATATTATTTATGGGATGTTATAGTAGTGTAGTTTTAGAAAAAGGACAACCTGCAGGACGGGAGACAGCCCATCGCGTCGGACAAGGTTGTGGAAATCGAACCCACAACCGAAGTGCGACTGGCCTTTATCGCCTACCACTGGCCTACAGGAAGTCCCTGTTTAGTAGAAACTAGTTTTATTATATTAAGTTGTATGACATATGATGTATAAGTCCATTTTAGGAACCATATATGATTAATCTCACTATAGATCAACTTATGTATATAATATTTTTTGCTAACCTTTTGTTTGAGACAGATGGAATGACCCGTCATTCTATCACATGATCTGCTAACACTTCACGAATAACAAATTCAACTTCATTTATTTGAGAGATGAAGTGGAAATTGTTAAAGGCACGAACAACAATGAGATTGTACCAAAATAAAGTAAGTATTTATTCTAATTCAAATTCTTCGACTTTAGGGAAACGATCTAGAAAACCAAAAAATGTTTTCCTAGTGCTCTTATATCTGATTAATCAGATGGTACCTTAGATCGTCACAAATTTATGGCTTTGTGATTGCTAAATTTTCCATAGCCATGTTCTCTACCACTCTCCATCAGAACATGATGGTTAGATTTCTCTTCCATATCCATATTTTCACCTATGTGGAAACCCAGTGATTAGTTTATTTGGGTAATCGTTACATTTCATAATTTAGATTTTAAAGCCAAGTTTTGGTATTCTTTTTTACGATGTGGG
This sequence comes from Viscum album, assembly GCA_963277665.1. Classification (NCBI taxonomy): domain Eukaryota; kingdom Viridiplantae; phylum Streptophyta; class Magnoliopsida; order Santalales; family Viscaceae; genus Viscum; species Viscum album. Next base: position 294,038,855 of record OY728132.1, on the reverse strand, counting down.
TTTCTATTAAAGAAACTTTCGAATAGTAAACCATTTATAACCCCGACGAATTTCGAGGGCGAAATTCATTTTAAGGGGGGTAGAATGTAACAGCCCGAGATTTTATGAAAAATATTCTTTTTAATTTTATTAATGTCTTGTTTTGTACGCTACACCAAAAGGAGCTTGCACAACACGAATCTTTGACTTGCCTTGCATTACACGCAATCACAACCTTCCACGATAGCGTGTGTTGTACGCAACACCAAGTTTCGCTAAACAACGATATGCTATTAAAATATTATTAAAAATAGCTGTTATGAATAGTAATAAACACTTTTTGAAATTTTGTAAAATTTTATTTTTTTTCAAAATGGACTTTATTTTTTGGATTCGTAATATCGAAATTATCCTAGGGTGAAATTTTGGTACTTTTCGGATAACTTTTATTTTCTGATGAATAGTGAAAATTACTAAATTTTATTTAAAAAAAACTGTTTTAATCGAATTAATTAATAGTGATAAATTATTAATTTGAGGGGTTTTAAATTATATTTAGAATATATTTTTACAATTCAATACAATGTTGGTCATTGGATGTAATTTCACATTTACACCAGACATAAACAAGTGTCAATCTTTTGATAGATATTGTTTCTTAAAAACACGCTATTTGTTTTAACAGCGGGATTTAATTATAAAATTAATTAATGCAACTTCTATGTTATGAATTTGGTAAAATAGACTTCATTTTTGAATTCGGAATATGAAATATAGCTTAGGATGAAATTTTGGCATTGTTCTGAAAAACATCAAGTTTTGATGAATAGTGAAACTACTAAGTGGTAGTTAAAAAACTGAATTTTTCATAAAACTTAATTTTACCGCTTCTGTGAATGGAATTTCAAAAATCCGAGAGAAACGGTTGATGTCAGTAAGTAAAATGTGGTTCAATGAGATGAAAATATTTTTTGGTGAATAGTAACTTTTTACTTTTATTTACCACGGTTAAAAGTAAATAGGGTAATTAAGGGTAACAATGATTTTAATATTACCCTAACACATGTCCTAATTCTATTGGACAAGTGTATCTAGACCAAAAACAAACTTAAGTGTAAAATATTATCATTTAGGCCCACTTGGATTAGATTAGGACATTTATTATTATTTAATTCAAAGGAGAGTAAAAAGAGTTAAAATCAAAGTGTATTTACTAAAACATTTTTAATATAGGGTTATACATAAGATAAATTCGATTGTAAATATTCATTAGAAATATAAAAAGATTTACTACATAAGGGTATTTTATTTGTAATTTTTAGACATCAAATAAGTTAATTTATTTATGACACATGATGCAGTAATTATCTTATTAATGAAATATTGACATAATTGATATTATAAATACCAAAATAAATGTAATTTAAGACTTTTTATGAATTCCACTAATTTTATAGGTTACTATGATATATTAGTGTTGATTTAATCAACTTGTTTTGAACATATAATTCTGTTATGACTTTCACAAAAATCATATATCAAATAGTGTCAAAATTGACACAAAATAGTTTTTAAATAAAATATTATATTATTAGTTGTTATTTTATTCCTAAAAATCTAAGGTTCGGCCAAATGAATTAGATAAGGATATATATATTAATAATAAACAATTTGGGGTTCGTTTGGCATGATATAGTAAGTGTATTAACCATATAGTGTAAGAAAACAAAAAGACACGGTAAAAGTTAAATTATTTAACTTAGAGTTAAATCTAATTGATAAGGTTAAAATAATAACCTAAACTTGTCTAAATCCTATTGGTTGATAGTATTTAGACCCATCCCCACTTTAGCTTCTAAATAAGACCCTTTGGAACCATTATAAACCTATTTTGACTTTAATATAAAATAATATATTGAGATATTCCTAAGGTGCCCCTCTCCTCCCTTATAAAAGGACACCTCCTCCCCCTCCTCCTCACACCAATTTGAGCACTAAAGCTCGGCCAAACCCTGCCAAAATCCCTTCTCCACTTCCCTAGTATCATCCTAGAGGTCCTGGTTTTCTTCAAAGACCATCCTTAGTTCTTTAAGTGAAGGATAAGTGAAGGCGCGTCAAAAAGAGGCAATATCCATTACCGATCTTTTTCAATTTCTTTATTCTTCAACTTCTTCTTCTTTAGTTGTTTCATGATAAAGTAATAACATAATTATTTATTATATACTGATATGTTATTATAAATATGAAACAACTCTAATTAACCTTCTATCCATCCTACGGAAAAAGGAAATCACCGCGCGTGCGTACGTACGGAATACCGTCTCCACGCCGTGGTGTAATCTATTTTCCGCCACCACCTTAATTGGATGGGTATAAAGGTGTAATGAGTAATTATATATGATTATTATAAAGTGATATGGATACTGAAATATTATACACTTCAACACAATTCCACGACCATGAGAACGATATCATCGCTCGTGCGTACGTACGAACTACCGTCTCCACGACGCGATGAGATTCATTCTCAATGATTAACCATTCATGAATGATTATAAAGTATATATAATAACTACTAATGAAATATATGACCTAATAATGATACTGGAATTATTTATATTTATATGTATGTCATTTACTTAATTCTATTCAATTCAATAAGGAAACGAAAACAACATTCATGCGTACGTACGAACTACCGTCTCCATGAACGGTGTATTTCTTTCCATTTACTGATTTATTATATATGTATATTCTGAATATATATATATAAATCATGTTTTATATTCTGGAATTAAGTAATCATGATCTAAGTAATAATATTAATAATTACAAGTTAAAAACACGAACGACAAATGAGACGATTTTACCCAAAATGCTACTTTAACATGAATTTACAAAAGAACGGGTAATATAAAGTCATAAGTGGACCATATATGATATAATAACAATGAATATGATTCTGGAATAAGTCAATAACATGATTTAAATCATTATACAGGAGGTTCGGACACTTACAAAGCAAGTCGGACCTAAGGTAAGGGAAAATATCACAATCTCATTTTTATCCGAGATTGTTTATACTTTAGTGTTTACTGGGGTGTAGTTTATCATCCACATCCATGTTTCTTCAATATGTAATATTATTTCCATCCACCTAAAATTGTTTAAATCCATTTTTACCCTTCGGTGAGTTTTTAGTAAAAGAAATGAAAGGAATCTTTTGTCGTTTTTCGTACGAGGTACTTTTTGACTTTTCCGACAAAAGTACGAAGAATGTTTTTTTAACTTATACGGCATGAATGGATTTTTAAAACATTATTTCCAAGAAGCTTCCTTTACAAGTTTTCAAGTTTATTTTTAATCAACTTCTTTTAGTTTAAAATTGTATGACATGTTAAGAAAGGAAAAGTATTTTTGAAGCAGAAAGGATATTTTCCTCAAGAATGAAGTTCAAGTGTTTTATCAAAATTATTTTCCATCTAAGATAATAAAGGGTTCTGTTTTTATCCCTATTATTAAATTGATTTGATTATGTTGTGATGGAATTATTTTTATGAATTCCTTTATCTTATATGAATTGTTTTATGATGTCATGATGTTTAAGATTCCCATTTGTATTACATGGGTTATGCAATGATGTATGATTTATGATTTTGTGGCACACATAAGAATGGTATCATTATGAGATGGGTGGGACCTATATCTCCCTACAATTAATTGGGTAAAGATTTCATATCTCATGAGATAGACATGGCTGGAATGGTATGTTATACCGGTTCAGTGAAACTGGACTGAAACGAGGGTGACTCGATTCAGAAAGGGACTTTGTCCACTAAGATAGTCTTGGAAATGAGTCATGACTAACAAGAAATGATTCTCTCTGATTATTTGTGTATGCCACAAAGTTTCATGTTTTATATTATGCTTAATGGGATTTCATTACACTACTATGATTTATCCCATGTTATGAAATTATGCTCTCTTTTTCAGGTTATGATTTCAAAAAGTTATGTTCTTATGAATATGATGTGATAGATTTTTCTTTTGTTTACCCTTACTGAGCATTTGAGCTCACCCTTTTATGTTTTCTTTTCCCCAGGATATAAAGAAAGGTTCTAGGTAAAAAAAAGGAAGATCTTTATGGGAGATATTGAAGATCTTTCACCACGATTAGAAGATTACGTTCCGAGTTTCCAAAGACACTAAACTATTACGATCCTTGTGTGTGTGTTTTTGTTATGTACTAAGTATTCCGCAAAAGTAATGTAATGTCCATGTACGTCTAGCTTCGGGTATCTACAGTGACCACCACCATGGAATGAATATAGTTATTGTATGCATTGAATCCGACGTCATCACATCAGTTTACATGGTACAGGTGGGGCTGAGGTTGGTAGTTCGGCTGAGCACAACTGAAATGGGTCTGGCACATATAATATTATTGGGCTCAGCTGAAGTGGGATAGTCAAAACTATGTGGGTTAGGACCGACCTAGTGGACTCGACCCAAGTCGAACTTAGGTCAGTCGGATCAGAACATGGATATGGTTGACTTAGTGGTCGATTGTGAAGCCAAGGAAGCTGGAGTTTCCACGGGGCCATGGGCTGCGACCATTGAGACTATTTAGTGCAGTCAGTGGACTAATAATTGTAGTTATTCCATGTAAATCCATACTATAGATGGTTGATCGCGGTGGATGGTTCATGATCGGCCAACTGCAAGCCCCTGTAGGTCTTCCTACAGTGTCTTCAATTGGCCATATCTTATAAATGGAACATCCTTTGGATCTGAAATATGCATCAACATGATCCTATCATCACGATATAAATTTTGAGTTCAGTTCGGTAATTTAATGTTTGTAGTAGATAGGCCATCCCCATGAAGTCATGCTTAGTTTTGTTATAGTGAAAAGTTTCTTTTTCACCAGTTATTCATTTTAGGTAATTAAATATACTATACTATGTGTTTTTCTGAATAGAACAACATAATGACCTCATATGAATATTCCTAGATATGATGAGAGGTGTTACAAGCATGATTATTATTCAAGGGTGTTCTAAAAAAAGATGAGTTCAAGAGATATTATCAGTGATTTCCTAGTACAACCCCCTTGATGTACTAGGGTTGGGTCCTTTATGATATCATAGTGGAATCTTCCAATGGAATGGGTGCAGGTCCTCTATAGTTACATCAGATTCGAATTTCAGTATTGGGTAGGGTATGAGTCTTCAATAACCTAGAGTGGAACCCCCTTATGATACCAAATGTGTGGGTCCTTTATTACTACTATTGGAGTGGAACCCCCTAATGCACTATGGTGCTGGTACTATATGACGACCATTAGAGTGGAACCCCCCGAACACACTATAGCGAGGGCTTCGACATTATGTTTTCACCATCCTGTTACTAATCAGTGTTGAGGAATACATTGACATAACATTTTACCAACGAGAAAGAGGAGAGAATTCCCCACCAACATGGGTCCTTGTGACAAGACCTAAAAATTGTTTGGGTGAGATAGAGCTACCCATGAAAGATTATATCAATGTTTGGTTATTAAGAATCATTGACTTTCATGTTCAGGGTTGTCATCAGAGATGTTAGACATCATTTTTGGTAACTTCTAGAACTATTGGAGACTCTTATTCTTGGGATATTGTATGAGATGAATATCCCCTTACAATTTAATTTGGATTTATTTTGACTAAGCACACACACACACATATCCTATTTCAGAACCCCACACCTTTGGTTTTTGGTACTCTCTTTCTAGGAGAGCCAAAGATGTATCGAGTATGACACATGTTTTTCATTTATTTATTCGCTTGGATAGACGAGTTTACTTGTAAAATCCCAAGGTTTTCTAAAAATAAATTGAAATTCTTGAAATTTTGTTAAGGTATATATTTATAAGTATCCTTTAAACATAATTTTATTTCTTCTATGTTTTGAATTTCAAGAAACTGTCATCTACAATTATGTTCAGTATGTTATTTAGAGTCTGATGAAACAAACTTGTTTTTTGGTGAATAGTAACATACCCTTATGAATAGTAATATGAATAGTAATATGAACTCATGAATAGTAAATAATAATATTATTTTATTTTTCCAAGGAAATAGGATAATAGGATCTTAATTAATTTTCCAATGTCACATAAAACTAGTTGCACTTAAATATTGTTATTTTTCGAATTAACTGTGACCTTATTTAGAAATTAAATTAATAATATTTAGAAAATTATTTTTGAAAAATGCATTTCACTTTTGAATTCTACACGTTGAAAAATTGTAGGGGTAAATTTTTGGTATTTTTCTGAAACTCTTGAATTTTCAGTGAATAGTGAAATACGATAAAATACTGTATAATCAATTTATCAGTAAATATGCACTATTTATGACATCATAAGTGATGCAAGGCCACTTGCTTCGAAATCACATGATATTATCACTATTTAGGGCCACTTGTTTTGAGATTATTCATAGTCTTGATAAAAATATTATAATAATGATTAAAATAATCTAAAAAAACCTCCCCTCCACCACTATAAATATCACCCTCACTCCCCTCTTCCTCCCACACCATTCAAGCCTTGATCATTGTATAAATTCTGCCCAATTACCTCCCCAATCTTCTTCCCCACGTCCTAGAGCTGCTGGTCTCACCAAAAGACCAAGACCAAAGCCCTTAAAGAGGATCTCAAGGAGAAGAGATCAAGAGGTAAACATCCTCTTTCATTTTCATTCTTTTCATCCATTTTATGTTATTCTCTTCCTTTCCCTTTGTCTTTTGTTTGGATATTTCATTAAATATTTACCCTTACTGTCCAAAGTTTGTATGATGATGATATATTCCATTCCTCTCATCAATATTGTTTTTATGAAATTTTAAGAGGCGCCGTTAGGCTGCCGAATTTTTGTAAGAAATTTCTCATGTTTTCTTTATTTCATGATTCCTTCCTCTTCTTTCTTCACCCCCTCTTATCCAAGAGGCATGAAATCTCCAGAATCTTGTATATTCTGGATGTTTTCATGTTTATGTAAAATTACAAATCATTATTCTTCTTCTCTCTCACTTATTTAAAGAATCAAAAAACATTGTCCATTTGTGTCGAATTACCGATATCGTGGACGATGTATTTTCAATTTCCATTAATTCTTTCAAGTCTGGTCATGAAACCATTTATATGGTTGAACCAGGTTATAATATATGTTTTATGACACATATAAGGTTCTGTAATTATTTTGTACACATGATTCAAATTTATCAGACCAAATGAAGTTGTTATTATCAAAAAACCACTTAAATGATCTAAACGAACATAATTAATGTTTTAACTTATTAATCATCATCATATAAAGAATAAAAGTGATAAATGGTAAAATTTATGGTACTGGAAATATGTAAATTCTACTCCATTCCAATTCTGGAGTTTCACTTCCAATCAACAAGAACGATTCATCATGAACCGATCGTGAGAATCACAAAATAACTCACCCAAAATAATGCAAGGAACAATATACTAACAATTAAGGGGTGAAATGAGGTTATGAAATGACCATATAAGATGTTATAAACATGAACATGTTTCTGTAAAATACTAATAACACTCTTTTAACCATTATACAGGAGGTTTAAACAATTTTTAAGTAAGACAAGCCTAAGGTAAGGGAATTATTAACCCGACATCCATTCTTTGGGTTAACATTCTACTTTATAATTTATGTGCTATTTAAATTGTTTGTGTCATGGGTTTTGTTTATATTATGTTTCATTATGTGTATTTACAGAGTATATACTTATTACATCCACTCTATTAAGCCTCAATTCAAGTATATGATGTTTATAAGGGACTTTTCTTCTAAAATCCTCTTTTAAAATTCTGTTTTATAAGATTCAAAGGCAATGTTTTTATGCTATTGTTTATGTTGTATGATTATGTTTTGGTTATTGGGTATGAGTATGTTGGAGGTCGGCCGTATGGTTACTCCAAGTGTAACTGTGATGGTTACACAAAGTAAGGTAGCCTGAGGGTTACAAATTTTAAGGTAGCCAAGATGGTTACAAGATTATGCAAGTAATGCCCCAATATACCTCTATGATTATAATTATGTTTGTGTGGATCTTGTGTAAATCTCATGTTACGCTAAGTAAGATTTTATGGGTGGAAAGCATGTCTTTTGAAAATGTTTCCATACGTCATGCGCATTTATGGACTCATGTGATTTTTCCTTCTTTTTCTTACCTTACCGAGCTTTTGTGCTCATCCCAAGTTTTTAAATGATTTTTCACAGGTTAATGATGAGTAATACAAGGAAGGAAGACATGTTAAATATTGAAGATTTTTCAAGGAGTCTTGTTTTATGTTTTAATGTTTTATATTCTGAGGAAAATGGAAACTTATTTTATGGTATCCACTATGTAACAATGTGTAATGTTATGAATGTTTTGTCTTAATTCTCTAAAGCTCTAAACATGAAAAGATCGTCAATGTAAAATGAAGTGTTTTATTGATTAAATTCAAGATTATGTATGAAATAATTGCGGGTCCTTATAGTTGGTATCAAAGGAAAGGTTTAGACAACTTTAGGGATTATAAGTTTTCGTTAAACATATGGTTAGTCTGTATGTCTATTCTTTATGTTAAATCCTTGTTTCATAACTTTTCAGATTAAGGAAATTCAGTTACAAATGGAAGGAGGAGGATCTCAAATGACATTCCTATCCCTTCCCGATGACTTGCTTGCAATAATTATTGCAAAGTCTTGTCGAGATGACTTTGAAACCTTTTATAACATGCAACTCACTTGCAAGAAACAGTTTGAGATATCAAACACCTCCACTATACCTCGATACCATCGTGGATCATGGGTTATATTTAAACAAATATTATTTTCTCAATATTCTGATATTTTTAAGAAAGGTAAATATCATCAAGGAATTTTTAAATATTTTACCTTATCAAGAGATTTTGAAGCATGTTATGATTTTGAAAGAGGTGCTGAAGAAGGAGACCCTTACGCAACCTATTTATGTTTGCTTTTACAGTATAATCTTTCAGCACATACTTATGGTATTTTAAAAGGACCATTGATTTAAAGTTTCAACTCAAACTCGGTCCGACAATTTTATAAAAATCATGTTTTATTAGATGTTTTGAAATTATATGTCACACATGATTATTTTCCAAAACTATTTTTCTGTGAACACTAATATGACCCAAGTTGTACAAGGTGTATTTGGATAAAGGAAGCAAATGACTTTGAAGGATCTCTAAATCATTGTTGCAATGCATGGATCTTCTATTTACGTGAGCAAGATGATGATGAGACCAGGTGGACACCTTGATCAAGGTACCCTCACTTGTTTAAAAAGTAAATAAAAATTGCGAGGATGCAATTTCAAGATGGTGGGGATAATGTAACATCCCAAGGTTTTCTAAAAATAAATTTAAATGCTTGAAATTTTGTTAAGGTATATATTTATAAGTATCCTTTAAACATAATTTTATTTCTTCTATGTTTTGAATTTCAAGAAACTATCATATACAATTATGTTCAGTATGTTATTTAGAGTCTGATGAAACAAACTTGTTTTTTTTTGTGAATAGTAACATACCCTTATGAATAGTAATATGAATAGTAATTTGACCTCATGAATAGTAAATAATAATATTATTTTTTTTCCAAGGCAATAGGATAATATGATCTTAATTAATTTTCCAATGTCACATAAAACTAGTTGCACTTAAATATTGTTATTTTTCGAATTAACTATGACCTTATTTAGAAATTAAATTAATAATATTTAGAAAATTATTTTTGAAAAATGGATTTCACTTTTGAATTCTACACATCGAAAAATGGTAGGGGTAAATTTTTGGTATTTTTCTGAAACTCTTGAATTTTCAGTGAATAGTGAAATACGATAAAATACCGTATAATCAATTTATCAGTAAATATGCACTATTTATGACATCATAAGTGATGCAAGGCCACTTGCTTCGAAATCACATGATATTATCACTATTTAGGGCCACTTGTTTTGAGATTATTCATAGTCTTGATAAAAATATTATAATAATGATTAAAATAATCTAAAAAAACCTCCCCTCCTCCACTATAAATATCACCCTCACTCCCCTCTTCCTCCCACACCTCTCAAGCCTTGAGCATTGTCTAAATTCTGCCAAATTACCTCCCAAATCTTCTTCCCCACGTCCTAGAGCTGCTGGTCTCACCAAAAGACCAAGACCAAAACCCTTAAGGAGGATCTCAAGGAGAAGAAATCAAGAGGTAAACATCCTCTTTCATTTTCATTCTTTTCTTCCATTTTATGTTATTCTCTTCCTTTCCCTTTGTCTTTTGTTGGTATATTTCATTAAATATTTCCCCTTACTGTCAAAAGTTTGTATGATGATGTGATATTCCATTCCTCTCATCAATCATGTTTTTATGAAATTTTAAGAGGCACCGTTAGGCTGCCGAATGTTTGTAAGAAATTTCTCATGTTTTCTTTATTTCATGATTCCTTCCTCTTCTTTCTTCACCCCTCTTATCCAAGAGGCATGAAATCTCCAGAATCTTGTATATTATGGATTTTGTCATGTTTATGGAAAATTACAAATCATTATTCCTCTCCTCTCTCACTTATTTAAAGAATCAAAAAACATTGTCCATTTGTGTCGAATTACCGATATCGTGGACGATGTATTTTCAATTTCCATTAATTCTTTCAAGTCTGGTCATGAAACCATTTATATGGTTGAACCAGGTTATAATATATGTTTTATGACTCATATAAGGTTCTGGAATTCTTTTTTACTCATGATTCAAATTTATAAGACTAAATTAAGTTGTAATTATCAAAGAACCACTTAAATGATCTAAACGAACATAATTAATGTTTTAACTTTTTAATCATCATCATATAAAGCATCAAAGTGATAAATGGTAAAATTTATGGTACTGGAAATATGTAAATACTACTCCATTCCAATTTTGGAGTTTCACTTCCAATCAACAAGAACGATTCATCATGAACCGATCGTGAAAATCACAAAAGAACTCACCCAAAATAATGCAAGGAACAATATACTAACAATTAAGGGGTGAAATGAGGTTATGAAATGACCATATAAGATGTTATAAACATGAAAATGTTTCTATAAAATACTAATAACACTCTTTTAACCATTATACAGGAGGTTTAAAAAATTTTGAAGTAAGACAAGCCTAAGGTAAGGGAATTCTTAACCCGATTTGCATTCTTTGGGTTAACATTCTACTTTATAATTTATGTGCTATTTAAATTGTTTGTGTGATGGGTTTTGTTTATATTATGTTTCATTATGTGTATTTACAGAGTATATACTTATTACATCCACTCTATTAAGCCTCACTTCAAGTATATGATGTTTATAAGGGACTTTTCTTCTAAAATCCTCTTTTTAAATTCTATTTTATAAGATTTAAAGGCAATGTTTTTATGCTATTGTTTATGTTGTATGATTATGTTTTGGTTATTGGGTATGAGTATGTTGGAGGTCGGCCGTATGGTTACTCCAAGTGTAACTGTGATGGTTACACAAAGTAAGGTAGCCTGAGGGTTACAAATTTTAAGGTAGCCAAGATGGTTACAAGATTATGCAATTAATGCCCCAATATACCTCTATGATTATAATTATGTTTGTGTGGATCTTGTGTAAATATCATGTTACGCTAAGTAAGATTTTATGGGTGGAAAGCATGTCTTTTGAGAATGTTTCCATAAGTCATGCGTATTCATGGACTAATGTGATTTTTCCTTCTTTTTCATACCTTACTGAGCTTTTGTGCTCATCCCAAGTTTTTAAATGATTTTTCACAGGTTAATGATGAGTAATACAAGGAAGGAAGACTTGTTAAATGTTGAAGATTTTTCAAGGAGTCTTGTTTTATGTTTTAATGTTTTATATTCTGAGGAAAATGGAAACTTATTTTATGGTATCCACTATGTAACAATGTGTAATGCTATGAATGTTTTGTCTTAATTCTCTAAAGCTCTAAACTTGAAAAGATCCTCAATGTAAAATGAAGTGTTTTCTTGATTAAATTAAAGATTATGTATGAAATAAGTGCGGGTCCTTATAGTTGGTATCAAAGGAAAGGTTTAGACAACTTTAGGGATTATAAGTTTTCGTTAAACATATGGTTAGTCTGTATGTCTATTCTTTATGTTAAATCCTTGTTTTATAACTTTTCAGATTAAGGAAATTCAGTTACAAATGGAAGGAGGATGATCTCAAATGACATTCCTATCTCTTCCCGATGAATTGCTTGCAATAATTATTGCAAAGTCTTGTCGAGATGACTTTGAAACCTTTTCTAACATGCAACTCACTTGCAAGAAACTGTTTGATATATCAAACACCTCCACTATACCTCGATACCATCGTGGATCATGGGTTATATTTAAACAAATATTATTTTCTCAATATTATCATATTTTTAAGAAAGGTAAATATCATCAAGAAATTTTTAAATATTTTACCTTATCAAGAGATTTTGAAGCATGTTATGATTTTGAAAGAGGTGCTGAAGAAGGAGACCCTTGCGCAACCTATTTATATTTGCTTTTACAGTATAATCTTTCATCACATACTTATGGTATTTTAAAAGGACCATTAATTGAAAGTTTTAACTCAAACTCGTTCCGACAATTTTATAAAAATCATCTTTTATCAGATGTTTTGAAATTATATGTCATACATGATTATTTTCCAAAACTCTTTTTCTATGAACACCCATATGACCCAAGTTGTACAAGGTGTATTTGGATAAAGGAAGCAAATGACTTTGAAGGATCTCTAAATCATTGTTTCAATGCATGGACCTTCTATTTACGTGAGCAAGATGATGATGAGACCAGGTGGACACCTTGATCAAGGTACCCTCACTTGTTTAATAAGTAAATAAAAATTGCGAGGACGCAATTTCAAGAAGGTGGGGATAATGTAACATCCCAAGGTTTTCTAAAAATAAATTGAAATGCTTGAAATTTTGTTAAGGCATATATTTATATGTATCCTTTAAACATAATTTTATTTCTTCTATGTTTTGAATTTCAAGAAACTGTCATCTACAATTATGTTCTGTATCTTATTTAGAGTCTGATGAAACAAACTTGTTTTTTTGTGAATAGTAACATACCCTTATGAATAGTAATATGAATAGTAATATGACCTCATGAATAGTAAATAATATTATTATTTTGTTTTTCCAAGGCAATAGGATAATATGATCTTAATTAATTTTCCAATGTCACATAAAACTAGTTGCACTTAAATATTGTTATTTTTCGAATTAACTGTGACCTTATTTAGAAATTAAATTAATAATATTTAGATTTTTTTTTTTGAAAAATGGATTTCACTTTTGAATTCTACATGTCGAAAAATTATAGGGGTAAATTTTTGGTATTTTTCTGAAACTCTTGAATTTTCAGTGAATAGTGAAATACGATAAAATACCGTATAATCAATTTATCAGTAAATATGCACTATTTATGACATCATAAGTGATGCAAGGCCACTTTCTTCGAAATCACATGATATTATCACTATTTAGGGCCAATTTTTTTGAGATTATTCATAGTCTTGATAAAAATATTATAATAATGATTAAAATAATCTAAAAAACCTCCCCTCCTCTACTATAAATATCACCCTCACTCCCCTCTTCCTCCCACACCTCTCAAGCCTTGAGCATTGTCTAAATTCTGAAAAATTCCCTCCCCAATCTTCTTCCCCACGTCCTAGAGCTGCTGGTCTCACCAAAAGTCCAAGACCAAAGCCCTTAAGGAGGATCTCAAGGAGAAGAGATCAAGAGGTAAACATCCTCTTTCATTTTCATTCTTTTCTTCCATTTTATGTTATTATCTTCCTTTCCCTTTGTCTTTTGTTGGGATAATTCATTAAATATTTCCCCTTACTGTCCAAAGTTTGTATTATGATGAGATATTCTATTTCTCTCACCAATCTTGTTTTTATGAAATTTTATGAGGCGCCGTTAGGCTGCCGAATTTTTGTAAGAAATTTCTCATGTTTTCTTTATTTCATGATTCCTTCCTCTTCTTTCTTCACCCCCTCTTATCCAAGAGGCATGAAATCTCCAGAATCTTGTATATTCTGGATTTTTTCATGTTTATGGAAAATTACAAATCATTATTCCTCTCCTCTCTCACTTATTTAAAGAATCAAAAAACATTGTCCATTTGTGTCGAATTACCGATATCGTGGATGATGTATTTTCAATTTCTATTAATTCTTTCAAGTCTGGTCATGAAACAATTTATATGGTTGAACCAGGTTATAATATATGTTTTATGACTCATATAAGGTTCTGTAATTCTTTTGTACTCATGATTATAATTTATAAGACTAAATGAAGTTGTAATTATCAAAGAACCACTTAAATGATCTAAACGAACATAATTAATGTTTTAACTTTTTAATCATCATCATATAAAGCATCAAAGTGATAAATGGTAAAATTTATGGTACTGGAAATATGTAAATACTACTCCATTACAATTCTGGAGTTTCACTTCCAATCAACAAGAACGATTCATCATGAACCGATCGTGAAAATCACAAAAGAACTCACCCAAAATAATGCAAGGAACAATATACTAACAATTAAGGGGTGAAATGAGGTTATGAAATGACCATATAAGATGTTATAAACATGAACATGTTTCTGTAAAATACTAATAACACTCTTTTAACCATTATACAGGAGGTTTAATCAATTTTGAAGTAAGACAAGCCTAAGGTAAGGGAATTCTTAACCCGATTTCCATTCTTTGGGTTAACATTCTAATTTATAATTTATGTGCTATTTAAATTGTTTTTGTGATGGGTTTTGTTTATATTATGTTTTATTATGTGTATTTACAGAGTATATACTTATTACATCCACTCTATTAAGCCTCACTTCAAGTATATGATGTTTATAAGGGACTTTTCTTCTAAAATCCTCTTTTAAAATTCTGTTTTATAAGATTAAAAGGCAATGTTTTTATGCTATTGTTTATGTTGTATGATTATGTTTTGGTTGTTGGGTATGAGTATGTTGGAGGTCGGTCGTATGGTTACTCCAAGTGTAACTGTGATGGTTACACAAAGTAAGGTAGCCTGAGGGTTACAAATTTTAAGGTAGCTAAGATGGTTACAAGATTATGCAAGTAATGCCCCAATATACCTCTATGATTATAATTATGTTTGTGTGGATCTTGTGTAAATCTCATGTTACGCTAAGTAAGATTTTATGGGTGGAAAGCATGTATTTTGAAAATGTTTCCATACGTCATGCGTATTCATGGACTAATGTGATTTTTCCTTCTTTTTCATACCTTACTGAGCTTTTGTGCTCATCCCATGTTTTTAAATGATTTTTCACAGGTTAATGATGAGTAATACAAGGTAGGAAGACATGTTAAATGTTGAAGATTTGTCATGGATTCTTGTTTTATGTTTTAATGTTTTATATTCTGAGGAAAATGAAAACTTATTTTATGGTATCCACTATGTAACAATGTGTAATGTTATGAATGTTTTGTCTTAATTCTCTAAATCTCTAAACTTGAAAAGATCCTCAATGTAAAATGAAGTGTTTTCTTGATTAAATTCAAGATTATGTATGAAATAAGTGCGGGTCTTTATGTTACTATCCTACTATAGGTAGTTAATACTCAATTATTTGTTTATCTTATCACTATCTCCATCTCCTAGTGTTTCAATGAGTTTACATCACTCACTTATTGGTTTGAGCTACACTCTATCACTATACATTGTTCTATCTGTTATATTACTACTCCCCCTCACCTCATCGGCTTTCATGGAATCCTACTGGGTACGATCATACTACAACATCATGGGATTTTCACACACGTATCGTTCCTTATGTAGAGAAAGGAAATTTTTGATTGTTAATTCAGAGGTTCATTGGTATATGGTTTCTTAGTCCATGTATGGAGGTAATAGATTGGGATTCAGGATAAAGGCTCTCTCAGATATTTTTCTTTTCTTATTACAACAATTTTGGGAGAATTTTCTAGTTTTTAGTCTCTTTTTTCCATTTTACTTTCAGTTTACATTACTATACTTTTACTATTTAAGGATCCATGCATATTTTTATCATTTACAGTAGTGTAATTTTTTTACTTCTTTCCCTCTACAATTTTTCATTGAGTTATAGGGCGTGTGTGTATAATTACATAGTAAAAGGCCTCCCTAGGTATGTTTTGAATTTAGTGCTTTTCTCCACCCCTAGCATATGAAGGTGGGCTTAGGATAGTTAAGGATTGAGCCATAGCATGTTTTGGGTCTTGATAAAATAATAATTATTTTATATTTGTAGAATGATAAAAATTTAATTAACATCATAATAATCATTTAAAAACACTTATATATATTATACAAGTGATGTGGTGAATAAAAATAATTTATATCTCCTTGTATAGGTGATAGTTCACACCTACTCATGAATGACGTTATCATTTTTATGTGCATGGAAAGTAAGAAAACAATTGTTATATTATTCACTTATAATTATAAAAAGTTCATGAACATTATATTTAAACACTAATTCAATCATTATGACCATTATCAATAGACTATAATGAAAAATGAATAATATCATTTTGTGAGGTGTTGGTCCAACGAACACAGGAAAAAAACATTCATATCCCATTTGATGAAATTGGAGATAAATTTAGGTGATTATATTAACATAAGAACAGCTCCAAATATTTAAGAAATAGGGGTTTTTATATTTTCATGATTCAAATGTAATTGAAGGATGTTTAATAAGATATAAAATATAAATACTTAAATTAAAACATTACCTTTCCCTGAGATTATCACCTTTATAAACACCTTAACACCTATAAAGAGGGATTTATAGCTAAAATAAGGCTTCAAGAATTTGGGTAGGTATTCTTGGATGGGTTTTGGGAATATATTAGATGAACCAAATGGTTTTTGAAGTGTTAGTAATAGAGTAATGGGTGCCCCTTTATATGAGATGGGAGAGGCTCCCTTTGAATTATTAAAAGTATTAAGTTAATATAAATTTATTTTTCAATTCCAAATGTGTCCAAACATATTTAGTTCCGAGATATGATGATAATTGGTCGAAATACAATCATCCAATTAAGATTATAAATATTTTTTTATAATTATTAATCCATATCATTTTTTGACCCTTTCAACTCTTACTATTTTATCATGTAATTTAGATTTTGAGCGTTAAAATAATTACCATAACATATAAAACAACCAATTAAAAAGTCATTAATTATATTTTTAAAAATATAATAACTATGTTTATGATTCATATATTTTTATGAATTTTTTAAATTTTAATAAAATATTTAATATTTTGAAATACCAATAGTTTGAATTTTGACACTACTCATTTGTTGAATTTTTAAAAATAGCATAATAGTAATATAAGATCAAAAAATTTCCATTAAATAATGAAAAAAAGGAAAATTTGTCCATACATATTGTTGATGGTATAAATTTTATTAAATCATATATATTTTAGTATTTATAATATCATTTATTTGATTCATTTATTATTAATGAAATCACTACATCATCATTATGTAACCATTTAATTTAAATTTTAATTATCTAAAAATGATAAATCAATTTCCTTGATATAGGTAGTCATTGTATCTTTATAAATACTATTTATAGTTTATGATATCTCTCAAATAACCCCATATTAAAATTGTTATAGTTATGAGAGACATGATTATGAAATCTTGGTCCATTGCTTAAAATAAAATGTTTTTAAATGTCATAATCACAGCCAAGTGGCAAAAAAGGCTATAAGTTTTCCCCCAGGATTTTATTAGTTTATAAAAACTTATCGAATAAGAATAGAAAAACTATTAGGGTTGTTTTTAAATTTCTATAACATTATTTTAACCTATAATTACAAGATTTAAACTTAATTGTGGTAATAAAAATATTCACCAAAGTTATTGTTAACCAAAATAAAATTTAACCCCATTAGATCAAAATTTTCCAACTAAATAAACCATTTTTGTTCATTTTTAAAAATTCAGAAAACAAAAGTGATTAAAATATATTTTTATTTAATTATATTGATGAATCAAGAGAACATGTTTTAAAAGTAACATCATTGAAAAGATCAAAGTGTTTTTATATAAAACCTAAATATAAAATTTATTGAAATGGAAAAAATTGGGATAAATTATAAAAAAATTATCAAAATATATTTTTATATTTTTAGAAGGATAATTTAACAATACAAATAAATTTGATGAAAATTTATTTTTGAATTAAAATTTAGTATTTTCACTATTCATTAAAATATAAATTCTATTATAAAAATAAACAATTTTTTACCAAAGAAAATTTTAAGTTCTTAATTACAAAGAAGAATATTATTTTGTCATATATAACATATTAAATAGTCAAATAATAGATTTAAAATATATTATCCACTAAAAGGAGGTAAACATTAATTATAAAAATATTAGAGTATTATATGCTTAAAATTGGATTTATTCTCATATTATGTCTATATAGTTTGTTGGATCAATAAAAAAAATTCATAAACATGTCGAAAAATAATATAGTTAGTTCTATTCATTTCCATCGATACAAGGAATTTGCGATCACTACCACAAAAAATAATAATATTAATAATATAATTGGCATCTATATAACTCAATATTTTCTGCATGTAAGATTTTTGCAAAACCCATTGTTCTGTGTAAGGTAAGGTATATAACATAGATTCCACTCTAAAGTAAAATCACTATATAATTATTAAATATTAATTGATACAATAATGTGTTTCTCAATAAATAGATGGGATGTTACATATATATTATCTCACCTAGTGTGTCTTGCATAGAATAATACTACCCTAAAAAGGTTATGTATGGGTTTTCTCTATTTCCATAGGAGGCTTGGGTTAGTATATCTACATAGAATAATGAGTTCCTCTTAAACATTAAATAGAATAAGAAATAACTTCTCATATAATAGTCATGTTTTAGTCTTTCTTCTTAGAATACTGGGTTCATCTATAACTATAATATAATGAAAATTAGTACTAATCCTATTAAAGAATATGTTGGGATTACACTAACAAACATATTCGGTTATATTTCCCCCCAATAAATGACTGGGTTCTGTTTAAAGATAATGAATTCAATAGGTTAGGATTGTTCCTATAAAATTCTAGGTTGGGTGATCTCCTGTAAAAGGATTGATTTTTATCTATACATGTAAAATAAAAGGGAATTGGGAAGGTACCTTAGATGTCATAATGAATGATTTAATTATTTTTCACTGTCTATAAAATGGGATATACCATAGAGGGTGTCATACACTAGTTTTGTGTGTGACAAGTTGGCCTATGATCCTTTTGATCTGAAATATTATAAACAACAACATTTTTTCCTGTTTTAAATTATTTATTTTTTTCTCTTTAATTTGTTATATTTGTGTGGTTGAATTTTTTAATATTTAAAATGATACCTTACCTTGAATAAAGTTCATAGTATGATTAATTTTTTTTATATAGAAATAATCCTCCACTTTTGGATTTCCGACACCACTCCATGACCTAACACATAGTCTTCGATTTTGACACTAATAAAGAAAAAATTAGTTATCTCTTCTTCTTGATACCTATAAATTTGTATTAGATCCATACCATTTTAATATATTAGAACTATCATTTTTATCATGATACATAAGATATGGTATCAAATCT
The DNA here is from genome assembly GCA_963277665.1 of Viscum album. Taxonomy (NCBI): domain Eukaryota; kingdom Viridiplantae; phylum Streptophyta; class Magnoliopsida; order Santalales; family Viscaceae; genus Viscum; species Viscum album. The sequence goes on along the minus strand of OY728132.1, from coordinate 294,019,068 downwards.
TGGATCTTGTAAGGATATGTTTAGTGAAAGGATTTGTTTAATACCTAACACTTAGTATCACACCAAGACCTTATTGAGGATAAATTGGATTGGATCATTATTTAATAGCTCAAAATTGATATCATGGGGGACTCATTTATTATATATTATTTTTCATTGAGTTTATATTAATTTTTAATGATTTTTATTATATTATATAATAATCCTAATGGAATTATCCTTTTCAGTTATGGATAACATGACAAATAAAAGTGGTTCGAATAAAACATTGCCAGAAAATTTATATGTTAGTAAGTATAATCATTGGAAGATTTAGTTGGAAGAATAACTATTGAGAATTAATATTTTAATTTTGGGATATAGTGATTATGTCTTATGATTTAACTATATCTAATCATGTTGATTAGAAAATAGAATATTCTATTTTTATGATCTTAATTCTAAGTTCATGGATTTTCATTATTATTCTTTTCCTAGAAATATTTTTGACAAAATTTTTTGTTGCAACACTACCTTTGATATTTTGAAACAACTTGATATAACTACCTCTAAAGAGGTGTATTCCATTAAATATTTTCTTCCTAATTGTAGCAAAATTTAACCCATGAAAAAGGAGATTTCATCTGTGAAATGAAAAAATAATCATTTCCATGGAGGAGATATAATTTTATTGTAAATTGAATTTTAATTAATATTGTTCCAATTTTATTTGGTATTGTTTTAGAAAGAGATAACATATTATGCCCAATTTTTCAAAGCTCTAAAATTTAAGTACGTTCAAAATGAAAGAAATGAAAAATTTTACTTTATAGAGTGAATCAAAAAACACTTTCAGTATGAATGAATGTACAAAATAATAATTTAATGTTTCATTTCCTGAAAAATATTCAATGGTAACATTTTCAACTACACATTATGTTTCGAGCGATCTTATTTCATATGACCGAAATGATGGAAATATATGTGCGACACGTATATATAAATATTGTTATTTTAATTATGATTATCATACATCTATAAATTCTATAAATGATGATCCAAAAATTGAATATCTTAAGGAAATTAATGATTCATCAGAAGATAATATAGATAAATTGAATTATTTTCATGTATCACAGAAAGATAAATATAAAAGGTTCGACGATAATAAAATAATATTATATTATAATTATAATGAATTTCTTCAAAAAAAGTTGTCTCTATAATGTGAAATTGAAGATTTTATAAACATTAATGCCAATTTTGAAATGTTGGAGCATAATGATTAAAATTATTAGATAAAAAAAAATTCTTTCTAATAATATTGATGTTCGATAAATAATGTTTAATTTTTTGGATAATATATCTAAAGTAGATGATAAATGGAAGGAGCTTAAATGTTAAAAAGAAATGTATATAAAAAAGACATCATAAACACATGAGAAGGTTTATTATGATTTAAAATATGATCAAAATGAAAATGAAATCATGGTTAATGAATTTGATAATTTTACAAATGAAATTATTTCTAAAAAAATAAAATTTATATTTTATGATGTAATATAAAACATATGTATGTATCTAGAACATCCAAGGATACTAAACAAATCATTCTTTCGAGACTTGATCTCTTGTGATCATTCCAATGTTTTGTAATAATGCACCGAATCTGGGTAACTAGGGTTGAGGAGTTTCAATCCAAATGTAAATAGAAATTATTCAATGATTAGCATTGGTAGGACATTGTCTTTTGAGAATGGAATCATGTAATCTTGAGAGTCTCCACATGACATGGAATGTCGAGTTTAGCCAAGGAGGTAAGCTATTACTGAGGATCATTGGGCCATTCAAGATCAGATATAGGGTAGATAATGTATCATCAACTACAATGATCATGACATTGATGATGTATCCTCATTTTTAGATCACCCTATTGAAATTGAGGATTGGTGGGAGACGAAATCATGTGGGTGGCCCATACCGTTGGTTCACATACTGTCGGAGCAGCGAAACGTGTGAGAGAGTTCATGGGAATGGGAGATCCATATGTGGAATCAATATCAAGAGTTGTTTCTCAAGTATTTTTAAGGATTAAAATATTGAAGTAGGGAATGATGTATATACATGATTTTTTTCTTTTTAATAAATTGAAATATTTCTATATATATATATATCTAGTTTTAGGTGCTAGGATAACGTGTGATTCCAATGCCCCGTGTGCTCGGAATAAATTTTATGAAAATACTAAGAATAATTTATAGTATGAACATGATGGAAGTGGTATTAATCATAAACTATATCTTGAATTAGAAATCAAAGGGCATGGTTGTGTCCAGAAAGTGTCTTTTACTTTCAGAGCAACATTACATTTGTCTGCACATGTCTTCTACCAAAAAATTCACAGGGCGTAACCAAAATGGAAAAAAAATAAATTATATTATTTTTAACTTGTAAATCATATTGAATAAAATTTTAACTTTGTCTCATATTTGAAATTTGAGACCAGCGTTGACTTCATAATGGGGTGTTTTACCAACAGATGACTTAAAATGAGAGAGTTTAGGATGTCCGGATCCCGCGAATATTAGAAGAGTGGTTAAGAAGATACCCTTAACGTAACTCTGATATTTTAAATATAGGATGATGTATTAAATACTATGGTTGGACACTAATAGTCTCAAGATTGCTTATATAAACCCTTTTTGGATTAAAGGATGAATCATTGATAACCCTTTGGTGGATCATAATGATGCATAGAGAAAACGTTGTCAATGATGAACAAATAGAATGACGTATGAGCCTTTCCATTTTAATTTTTGATTGAAAATATTCAGAGAAATTTCAATTGTTTTCAATTGATTCTTCATTATTGAACACCATTGTTGATGGAAAACCTAATAGGGCCATCGATATATTCTTAGTATCATATTTTTATCGTGTTATTTTTCCATTCCCCATGGATTTTCATTGGTAACCTTTCGACACAAAAACACATCAACAGATAGTCGAGTAGATCTTCTCAATATGTGTGTCATGGTCCTAGTATTAAATATCTACTTTTGGAATGTTATTTGGTAAAATAGTGGTGGATTTTTGGTATGGGGATGTGACCAACTGCGAGGCATCAATGAAAAAGCACGACAGCGGCAGCAGTACAGCAGGTCGTGGGAGAGGAAAAAAGTCATGGGGCCATGAGGAATGGTGGAGGCCGATCATCTGGGTGTGGTAGTGGGGTGTGACTCGAGGTGGTGACCACCACCATGGAATGAATCTGGTTATTGTCTGAATTGAATCCGACGTAATCACATCAGTTGACATGGTACAGGTGGGGTCGAGGTTAGTAGTTGGGCTGAGCACAACCAAAATGGGTCAGGCCCATATAATATTATTGGGCTCAGCTGAAGTGGGATAGTCGAAACTATGTGGGTTAGGACCAACCTACTGTACTCGACCCAAGTCGAATTTAGGTCAGTCGGATCATAACATGTATATTGTTGATTGTAGAGGTCGATTGTGAAGCCAAGGAAGCTGGAGTTTCCACGGGGCCATGGGCTGTGACCATTGAGACTATTTAGTGCAGTCAGTGGACTAATAATTGTAGTTATTCCATGTAAATCCACACTGTAGATGGTTAATCGCGGTGGTCGTTACATGATCAGTCAGCTGCAATCCCCTGCAGGTCTTCCTATAGTGTCTTCAATTGGCCATATCTTATAAATGGAACATCCTTTGGATATTCAATCTGCATCAACATGATCTTATCATCATGATATAACTTTTGAGTTCAGTTTGGTAATTTAATGTTTATAGTAGATAGGCCATCCCCATGAAGTCATTCTTAGTCTTGTTATAGTGAAATGTTTCCTTTTCACCCGTTATCCATTTTAGGTAATTAAAAATCCTATACTATGTGTTTTTATGAATAGAACAAGATAATGACCTCATATGAATATTCCTAGATATGATGAGAGGTGTTACAAGAATGAATATTATTCAGGGGTGTTCTAAAAAAAGATTACTTTAAGAGATGATATCAGTGATTTCCCAGTATAACACCCATGAAGTACTAGGGTGCGGGTCCTTTATGATATCATAGTCGGATCTGCCAAGGGAATGGGTTTAGGTCCTCTATAGTTACATCAGATTCAAATGTCACTATTAGGTAGGGTATAAGTCTTCAATAACCTAGAGTGTAAACCCCTTGTGATACCAATGTGTGTGTCCTTTATGACTACTATTGGAGTGGAACCCCCTAATGCACTATGATGCTGGTACTATATGACGACTATTAGAGTGGAACCCCCCGAACACACAAGGGAGAGGGCTTCTACATTATTTTTTCACCATCCTGTTACTAATCAGTGTTGAGGCATACATTGACATAACATTTTACCCACGAGCAATAGGGGAGAATTCCCCACCAAGATGGGTCCTTGTGACAAGAGCTAAAAATTGTTTGGGTGAGATAGAGCTACCCATGAAAGATTATATCAATGTTTGGTTATTAAGAATCATTGACTTTCATGTTCAGGGTTGTCATCAGAGATGTTGGACATCATTTTTGGTAACATCTAGAACTATTGGAGAGTATTATTCTTGGGATATTGTATGAGACGAATATCCCCTTACAATCTAATTTGGATTTATTTTGACTAAGAACACACACACATATCCTATTTCAGAACCCCACCCCATTGGTTTTGGTACTCTCTTTCTAGGAGAGGCAAAGATGTATCGAGTATGATACATGTTTTTCATTTATTTATACGCGTGGATAGACGAGTTTAATTTCCTACTATAGGTAGTTAATACTCGATTATTTGTTTATCTTCTCATTGTCCCCAGCTCCTAGTGTTTCAATGAGTTTACTCCACTAACTTATTAGTTTGAGATACACTCTATCACTATACATTGTTCTATCTGTTGTATTGTTACTCCCCCTCCCCACATCAGCTTTCATGGAATCCTACTAGGTAATATCATACTACAACATCATGGGATTTTCGCACACGTATCATGCCTTATGTAGACGAAGGAAATTTTTGATCGTTAAGTTCATTGGTATATGGTTTCTTGGACCATGTTTGGAGGTAATAGATTGGGATTCAGGATAAAGGCTCTCTTAGATATTTTTCGTTTCTTATTACAACCATTTTAGGATAATGTTCTAGTTTTTTGTCTATTTTTTCCCTTTTCCTTTTAGTTTACATTACTATACTTTTAATATTTAAGGGTCCATGCATATTTTTATCATTTACAGTAGTGTAATTTTTTTACTTCTTTCCCTCTACAATTTTTCATTGAGGTTTAGGGGGTGTGTGTATAATTACATAATAAAAGGCCTCCCCAGGTATGTTGTGAATTCAGTGCTTTGCTCCACCCCTATCATATGAAGGTGGGCTTGGGATATTTACGGATTGAGCCATAACATGTTTTGGGTCTTGATAAAATAATAATTATTTTATATTTGTAGAATGCTAAAAATTTAATTAACATCATAATAATCATTTAAAAACACTTATATATATTATACAAGTGATGTGGTGAATAAAAATAATTCAGATCTCTTTGTGGAGGTGATATTTCACACCTACTGATGAATGACATTATCATTTTTATGTGCATGGAAAGTAAGAAGAAAATTGACATATAATTCACTTATAATTATAAAAATTTCATGAACATCATATTTAAACACTAATTCAATCGTTATGACCATTATTAATAGACTGTAATGAAAAATGAATAATATCATTTTGTGAGGTGTTGGTCCACCGAACACAGGAAAAAAATTTTCATATCCCATTTGATGAAATTGAAGATAAATTTAGGTTATTATATTAACATAAGAATAGCTCCAAATATTTAAGAAATATGGGTTTTTATATTTTCATGATTCAAATGTAATTGAAGGATGTTTAATAAGATATAAAATATAAATACTTGAATTAAAACATTACCTTTACATCAGATGATCACCTTTATAAACCCCTTAACACCTATAAGGAGGGATTTATAGCTAAAATAAGGCTTCACCAATTTGGGTAGGTATTCTTGGATGGGTTTTGGGAATATATTAGATGAACCAAATGGTTTTTGAAGTGTTAGTAATCGAGGAATGGGTGCCCCTTTATATGAGAGGGGAGATTCACCCTTTGAATTATTAAAAGTATTAAGTTAATATAAATTTATTTTTCGATTCCAAATGTGTCCAAACATATTTAGTTCTAAGATATGATGATAATTGGTCGAAATACAATAATCCAATTAAAATTAGAAATATTTTCTTATAATTATTAATCCATATAATTTTTTTTACCCTTTTAACTCTTACTATTTTATCATGTAATTTATATTTTGAGCATTAAAATAATTACCATAACTATAAAACAACAAATTAAAAATTTATTAATGATATTTTTAAAAATATAATAACTATGTTTATGATTCATATATTTTTATGAATTTTATAAATTTTAATAAAATATTTTATATTTTGAAATACCAATAGTGTGAATTTTGAAACTATTCATTTGTTGACTTTTAAAAAATATCATAATAGTAATATAAGATCAAAACAATTCCATTAAATAATGAAAAACATGGAAAATTTGTCCATACATTTTGTTGATGGTATCAATTTTATTAAATCATATATATTATAGTATTTATAATATCATTTATTGGATTCATTTATTAGTAATGAAATTACAACATCATCATTATGTAACCATTTAATTTAATTTTTTATTATCTAAAAAATGATAAATCAATTTCCATGATATATGTAGTAATTGTATCTTTATAAATACTATTTATAGTATATGATATCTCTCAAATAACCCCATATTAAAATTGTTATAGTTATGAGAGACATGATTATGAAATCTTGGTCCTTTACTAAAAATAAAATGTTTATAAATGTTATAATCACAACCAAGTGGCAAAAAAGGCTAGAAGTTTTCCCCCAGGATTTTATTGGTTTATAATAACTTATCGAATAATAATAGAAAAACTATTAGGGTTGTTTTGAAATTTTTATAACATTATTTTAACCCATAATTACAAGATTTAAACTTAATTGTGGTAATAAAAATATTCACCAAAGTTATTGTTAACCAAATTATAATTTGACACCATTAGATCAAATTTTTCCAACTAAATAAACCATTTATGTTCATTTTTAAAAATTCAGAAAACAAAAGAGATTAAAATATATTTTTAATTAATTCTATTGATGAATTAAGAGAACAAGTTTTAAAAGTAACATAATTGAAAAGATCAAAGTGTTTTTATATAAAACAAAAATATAAAATTAATTGAAATGGCCAAAATTGGGATAAATTATAAAAAATTTATAAAAATACATTTTTATATTTTTAAAAGGATAATATAACAATACAAATAAATTTGATGAAATTTTATTTTTGAATTAAAATTTAGTATTTTCAATATTCATTAAAATATAAATTATATTAGAAAAATAATAAAATTTTTACAAAAGTAAATTTTAATTTCTTAATTACAAAGAAGAATATTATTTTTTCATATTTAACATATTAAATAGTGAAATAATATATTTAAAATATATTATCCACTAAAAGGAAGTAAACATTAATTATAAAAATATTAGAGTATTATATGCTTAAAATTGGATTTATTCTCATATTATGTCTATATAGTGTTTTGGATCAATAAAAAAAATTCATAAACATGTCTAAACATAATATAGTTAGTTCTATTCATTTCCATCGATACAAGGAATTTTCGATCACTACCAAAAAAATAATAATAATAATATTATAATTATCATCTATATAACTCAATATTGTCTGCATGTAGGATTTCTCCAAAACCCATTGTTCTGTGTAAGGTAAGGTATATAACATAGATTCCACTCTAAAGTAAAATCACTATATAATTCTTAAATATAAATTGATACAATAATGTGTTTTTCAATAAATAGTTGGGATGTTACATATATATTATCTCACCTAGTGTGTCTTGCATAGGGTAATACTTCCCTAAAAAATGTATGTATGGGTTGGGTCTATTTCCATAGGAGGTTTGGTTTAGTATATCTACATAGAAGAATGAGTTCCTCTTAAACATTAAATAGAATACGAAATAACTGCTTATATAATAGTCATGTTTTATTCTTTCTTCTTAGAATACTGGGTTCAGCTATAACTACAATATAATGAAAATTAGTACTAATCCTATTAAAGAATATGTTGGGGTTTACACTAACAAAAATATTCTGTCAGATTTCCCCCATAAATGACTGGGTTCTGTTTAATGATAATGAATTCAATAGGTTAATATTGTGCCTATAAAACTCTAGGTTGGGTGAACTCTTGTAAAAGGATTGATTTTTATCTATACATGTACAATAAAAAGGGAATTGGGAAGGTCCCTTAGATGTTAGAATGAATGATTTAATAAATTTTCACTCACTATAAAATGTGATATACCATAGAGGGTGTCATACACTAGTTTTGTGTGTGACGAGTTGGCCTATGATCATTTTGATCTGAAATATTATAAACAACAACTTTTTTTTGTGGTTTAAATTTTTTATTTTTTTCTCTTTAATTTGTTATATTTGTGTGGTTGAATTTTTCAATATTTAAAAGAATACCTTACCTTTAATAAAGTTCATAGTATGATTAATTTTTTATATATAGAAATAATCCTCCTTTTTTCGATTTCCAACACCACTCCATGACCTAACACATAGTCTTCGATTTTGACACTAATAAGGAAAAGACTAGTTATCTCTTCTTCTTGATACCTATAAATTTGTATCAGAGCCATACTGTTTTAAAATATTATCACTATAATTATTATCATGATACATAAGATATGGTATCAAAGCTTGGATCTTGTAAGGATATGTTTAGTTAAAGGATTTGTTTAATACCCAACAATTAGTATCATACAAAGACCTTATTGAGTATAAATTGGATTGGATCATTATTTGATAGCTCAAAATTGATATCATGGGGGGAATGATTTATTATATATTATTTTTCATTCAGTTTATATTAATTTTTAATGATTTTTATTATATTATATAATAAGACTAATGGAATTATCCTTTTCAGTTATGGATAACATGATAAATAAAAGTGGTTCGAATAAAACATTGCCAACAAATTTATATGTTAGTAAGTATAATCATTGTAAGATTCAGATGGAAGAATAACTATTGAGAATTGATATTTTAATTTTGGGATATAGTGATTATGTCTTATGATTTAACTATATCCAATCATGTTGATTTGAAAATAGAATATTCTATTTTTATGATCTTAATTATAAGGTCATGGATTTTCATTATTATTCTTTTCCTAGAAATATTTTTGACAAATTTTTTTGTTGCAACACTAGCTTTGATATTTTGAAACAACTTGATATAACTACTTCTAAAGAGGGGTATTCCATTAAATTTTTTCTCCCTAATTATAGAAAAATTTTACCCATGAAAAAGGATATTTCATCCATTAAATGAAAAAATAATCATTTCCATGGAGGAGATATAATTTTATTGTAAATTGAATTTTAATTAATATTATTCCAATTTTATTTGGTATTTTTTCCGAAATATATAATATATTAATCCCAATTTTTCAAAGCTCTAAAATTTAAGGATGTTCAAAATGAATGAAATGAAAAATATTACTTTATAGAGTGAATCCAAAAACACTTTCAAAATGAATGATTGTACAAAATAAAAATTTAATTTTTCATTTCCTAAAATATATTCTATGGTAACATTTTCAACTACACATTATGTTTCGAGTGATCTTATTTCATATGATAGATATGATGGAAATATATGTGCGACATGTATATATAAATATTTTTATTTTAATTCTAATTATCATACATCTATAAATTCTATAAATGATGATCCAAAAATTGAATATCTGAGGGAAATTCCTGATTCATATGAAGATAAAATAGATAAAATGAATTATTTTCATGTATCATAGAAAGATAGATATAAAAGGTTCGACGATAAGAAAATAATATTATATTATAATTATAATGAATTTGTTCAAAAATATTTGTCTCTATAATGTGAAATTGAATATTTTATAAACATTAATTCCAATTTTGAAATGTTGGAGCATTATAATTAAAATTATTGGATAAAAACCTTCTTTATAATAATATTGATGTTTGATAAATAAGTTTTAATTTTTAAGATAATATATCTAAAATTGATGATAAATGGAAGGGGCATAAATGTTAAAAAGAATTGTATATAAACAAGACATCATAAACACATGATAAGGTTTATTATGATTTAAAATATGATCAAAATGAAAATGAAATCATGGTTAATGAATTTGATAATTTTACAAATGAAATTATTTTTAAAAAATATAATTTATAATAATTTTTTTATATTTTAATTTTTGATGACTACATATTTCAATAAATTTAATGATAAATTCAATAATCTTGATTCTAATTCTTTTATTCATATTTTGTTTAAAGTTAAATTTTTGAGAACAAAATTTGGTAGAATTTATTTAGTTAATTAAATTGAATATGGATCTTGTAGTCATTATTCATGTAATATACATATGAAAAGAACTAAATATTTTGTACATAAAAGCTCTTTTTTTGTCTTAATATTATTTTAAGGAAATAAATTCAAAAATATTTACTTCTTGGTAACATAAATGTTTTTATTTGTATTAATTTAAAATCAATATATTCATTATATCCAAGTAATGTGTATTATCTGATTCTTATGTATATAATGCATTCCATTATTGTTTTATATTATCAAGTTGTTATAAACATTATAATCAATAGTATTTCATTATTTATATGCATGCAACTCTATATTAATTTTGGTTTCGACAATATCTTTTTTGAATATGGTTAATACATTTTCATGGATATGGAATAGACAATATGGAATTTTATTTTATTATTTTATCATTTGGTTACATTCAAAATTATTTGGATATTGTATGTCTTTCTTCATGAATCCTTGTAAAATTTATGTAGTTTTTTAGTGGAGTGTTCACTGTTATAATTAAAATTTATCTCATAATGATTTAATGTTTTTATTTTGAAAGGAATGTGTCTGTTTAGGTGGATTTATTCTTGTTTTTATATTTGATTTATAAATTTAAATGTATTTATTTTGAATGTGAATTAACCTTTTTTTCTATTTTATAATTGAGGTGGATATCTTAATTTGAAATTTTTAGTGTCCCAATTGATATATAGAAAGAATCAATGAATGGGGAGATAAAATTATATTAATTCATTAATTTTTTGCTTTGAAATTTTTCTATTGTAAATATTATTAGATTATAAATGTTGTGTGTGGTAAATAAATTTCTTTTATCGCTTAGAATTATTTTTAATATTTTATAAATATTTAGGTTAATATTGAATTTTTAATTTAGGGGGTGTTTTAGTTTGATTATTTATATGCTTAAATTTTTGATATTTCCACTCAATCTGTTGAAATATCAATCTATATTATCATATTAATAATTCCAAATTTGATATTTTTTATTATATTTCTTTATTTATACTTCTCAAACATTATAAATGATATAAACAAAACTATTAATCTTTTAATTTTCATAAATGTAATTTTTTATTAATATTTTCTTATTCCGAAGTAGCTTATAAAATTATGCTCAGCATTGAGTATTGAACGGTTTCAAACTAGATCATTGACACATGCTTTATAAATATGTATGATTAAAAAATTTATGAAATAAAAGATCTTTATTATTAATTTTCTATTTAAATTGATTTTATTATTGAGTATTAACTTCAAAGACATAACATTTGTATTCAAAATTATCATTTTAAAAATTAAAAAAAGGGGTAGAAGTTCTAGAAATATATGTGGTTTGGTAATTATCCATGTCAGGGTGGGGGTTGTTGAGTGGATCCTTAAAAAACATATTTTTATAATTTAAATATATCAAATCATGAATAATTATAATTTTTATAATTTTAAAAGTTATTTTCTTTATATTTTTTCCCTTCAATTTTTGATAAGTCTTAATACATTAACAACATTATATTTTAATTGTTATTTAAGATAATTTATAATTAAGTGTTATCTTTTGGTTATTTTCTTATATATTGATTAAGGAAGAAATTAATATGATAATTATTTAATGTAGTTTGTCTTTATCATGTTTATATTATGGTTTTATTTAAGTATTTATAACATTGATTTGATTATAACTTTTCTTTTTTTAAAGTATCATTTGATTTCATGTTTTGATTATTCAAATCATATTCTACATGTTTCATGTTGTGTTCCAATTCTATTTAAGTAATTTGAGACCTTAATATTACATTTATATAGGGTTTTACTATTACCATGTAGCCCTTTTACTATTCACAATATAGCCAAATGTGAAACCACATAGACCGATTTGTTAACCACATAGCCGATATTCTAGAATCGATCACCTTATATATTTTCATAATAAAATGAGTTATATAACACTAAATTGATTGATTCATTATAATTATTAAATATAGAACAATTATCTACATTTATGTTTAAGAGATCAAAATATGAATTGATTTTATTATTAGATAAATTAAATTAATGTTATTAAATATTTTCAGTCTATGATTTATTTTTTTAGAGCTAGTTTTGTACTATATTCTTTTGATAACATTTTCTATCAAATTTTGATTAATGTTATTATTTTTTATTTTCATAGAGATAATGAAATTATCTATATATAATTATATTGTACATGGAGATAATTCTTCCATTTAGAAGATATTTATTAGGTCTGAAATTTTAAAAGTCAGTATATTTTTTAAATTTCTAGAATCACTTATTTGAATTCAGCTACACTATACATTATATTAAATGAGAAATGGATTCATTGATATTTACATAGATATGAATTGTGTAGATAAATTATATTTTAATGTGGTGAGAAATAGTTACATGAACATGCATCTGTGAAATAACTATATAAATTCCATTATGTAAATCCGTTACCCTGATTCCCTTGCTTAAATTCACTTAGGTGACATTCATCTATGTGAATTTGGATACATAGATTAGATTACATGATGATATTTGGATATTTTGATGTAAAAAACTATGTTAAGATGTGTTACATGATTTTTTCTATGTGGTTATTCATGCTTATAGAGGTTTTTCTAAATCAAAGAAAAATGGGCTATTTTTTGGTAAGTTTTATATTTCAATTTGATGAATGTTCATATTGTATTTTTTTAATGTTTTATTATTTCTCAAATTATTCATTATATATATATATAAATCATGGGAATATTTCATAAATTCTTGAATGATGAATTAAAAATCAATCAAATGGGATTTATCATGAATGAATATTCATGATGACATTTTCAAAGATGAAATAAATAAATTCAAATAAGTTGAGATATTTTGATTATGTATCGAATATTGTAAGAGGGGTTTTCAGGTACATTTATATTCATTATTTAATACTATATTAATTATTAAAAACATGACATCAAAAGAACTCTTAGGTGGATATTAATGATCACATATTATTTAAGAATAAGAAATATACATGGATTCAATGGGAAATGTTTGTTTTATAATTAGATAGGAAACTGTAATTTTAATATAAAATATATTATATAAGTACTTCAAGGAATTTCTTATAAAAATTTTAAGGTACATTAACTATTGTATTAACCATTTATTATTCTAATGGTTATTTATATATAAAATGGTTTTCATTTTCATTATATAATAAAAATAATCCACCATGTGAGGTTGTAATAATTGGAATTTATGAGGAATGTTTATTATGTTTAATAGGATAAAATATCCTTTAAAATTAACGTATATAAAAATACAAAACCTTGTAATGAAGTGATAGATAATGTGCCTATTATTTTCTATTATGTGTTGTATAGTTTGAAACTGAGCTGAGAGCTTCATCATTCATCAGCATTCATGAAGTACACCACTGGATACCCATGATTCACTATATCAACATCTTGAATGGTGTGAGCACTACCTAATTCATTCTACAACATCTTGATAACAAATTACTCCTTAGGTTAAACTATTTTATTCTTTTACTATACTAAAAATATTTTTATTTTATTTTCTCGCATAGTGTGTCCTCAATGGATTTATAATACCCAAAGAAAGGTATATCTGGAATTAATCTATCCCATTAGAAGACTAGGTTTAGATTATCCACTAAAAATAATATGTTATTATAAATCCCTAAAACCATAAAGTAAAAGAATACTCTTGAAAATAGTTTGGGTTTATCCTTTACCCTTAGAAGATTGAGTTCCTCTTGACCCATTACCAACAAGTGGTTAGGAGTAATCTTATGAATATATAGGTTGGGTGTCCCATATAAAATAATGGGTAATTTGTTCCCCCAAAAAATTTAGCGATCAATCTAAACCCAAAAATGATAGTGGATTATATTGATCGTGAAAAATTATAGCTTTGGGATTCACATTTAAAATGAAACGTTTTTTCCAAACACATAAATGAAAAGGGAATTGGGATTATTTTTGTGCTGTGAAAATCGAGGATGTAAATTTTTTTCACTCTCCATTAAAATTTATTTACCATAGAGGGTTCCGTACACTAGGATGATATGTGAATTTTATATGTAGGATCATTTAGATCTAAACTAATATAAAAACTCTTATGTTTAAATATTAGTGTCAACATTGTCTTTTCTCTCTTGTTTTTTATATATGTGTGGTTAAATGATTTAATATTTTAAATGACTACTTTAATCTCATGAAATTCATAATCTGATTAATTTTTTAAAAAATAAAATTCACCCCCTCTTCTCCATTTACATCACTTCTTCGAGACCTAACAAATTGAATCCAAGAATTTCAATTATAATGAAAATTTTAGTAAGTTTTTCTCTTAGATACCTAACAATTAGTATCAAATCCATATATTTTATGTGTTGAGAACTATGATTTCCTATCCTGATACCCATCATTGGGTATCAGATCTTGGATCCTGTAAGGATATGTTTATTTGGATGATCTATTTAACACACAACACAAGGTATTAGAGAGTGGTACTTTTTTAGTTAAATTTAGTATATCAATTTATTGGAACATTACGAATTGTTGTCAATGGTTGGATATTTTATAATATATTTTTCATTATTTTCATTATATTAATTGTGCTAATTTTGACCTTATCTTTAACATTTCTAAGGGAATGATATTGTTTAGTGATTTATAACATCAGGAATAAAATATGATTGAATCCATAATTTCTAGAAAAGTTCAATGGTAGTATTTATACTTAGTGTAAGATTTAGTTGGAATCCTATCCAATGTGTATAAGTATTTAATTTTAGGATATCTTGATAATATACTATTATTTAACTAATTTTTTTATAGTTTGTTTGAATATATAATTTTCTTTAATGCGATCGTAATAATTGGGTCATGAATATTCATTATTGATCTTTTGTGGATTTTTTTATAAATTTTTTAGTTTCATCACTTCTTATATGATTTGGAAAAATCATAAGAAATCAAAATTTAAATAACAATATTCTAGGAAATATATTAACTCCAATTATTGTAAATGTATATATATGAAAAAAGATATTCCAAATATTAAAATGGATAAAAATCACTTTCTTGAAGAATATATCATTTCATTTAAAACACATGTCTATATAGATTGTTCAAATGTTAATTTTTATGGTTGTAGGAACACAATACATATTAATCCTAATTGTTTGAATCTCTAAAATATATGTATGATACAAAAAAAAGAAGTAAATTTTTTTCTTCAATATAGTGATTCTTGTAACACCCCAATATTACATAATAAGTGATTTTCTTTAATTCAACAGCATGCGCTACATGCAACACCGAGTTCGAGCACACCACAACTTACCAAACTAGCGGTTCAAAAGGTAATATGAATAGTATTTACGGAATTTTAAAATTTATATACTCCATATAATTTCAGAATCCATATTATGTGTTTATTAGACATAATAAAATAACAAATTCATTTTTTATGACAAAATAATCATTTTTCAAAAAAAATCAATTTTACCACCTTTTAATGGAAAACCATTTTTAAAACCAATATTTAAAAATTTTATTTATTAAATTTAATGAAATTAAATTCTTCTTTAGAATCAGGATAAATTTTTTTTGGATAAATTATTGGTACTTTTCTATTAACTTTTATATTTTGATGAATATTGAAAAATACTAAAATTTTAATTGAAAACAACTTTTTTAATAAAAATGTTTTATGGTGTTAAATTATGTATTTGAATGGTTTTAAATTATAATTAGATTATATTTTTATCATTTAATACAATGTAGGTGATTATAAGTAATTTCACATTAAAATTTGACATAAACACATGTCAATCTTTTGATAGTTTTTACTTTTTTAAAACCCGGTTTTCGGTTTTGTCAAGAGGAATTAATATTAAATTAATTAATGAAATATCTATATTTTAAATTTTGTAAAATAGAATTTATTTTTGAATTCTGAATATCAAAATTAGCTTAGGGTAAATTTTTGGTATTTTTTTGAAAACATTCAATATTTGGTGAATAGTGAAAAACATAGCGTTATAGTTTAAAACCGACGTTTTATTTAAGTAATTAATTATTTTATTTAAATTTATTTTAAGTCAAAATAGATATATAATTCCTATATCAGTTCAATATAATTCATTGGAACATTTTATAATAAAATTAGATGTATAAAATTGTATTGATCTTTTTACTGTGTTTTACCCACCTCCTAAGGGCATTTGCAAATTTACATAAAACATAATTTTACCAGTTCAGTGAGTTGAATTTCAAAAATATGAGAGACACAGTTTATATCAGTAAGTAAAATTTGGTTCAATAATATGAAAATAATTTTTGGTGAATTGTAACTTTTTTACTTTTATTTACTAAAGTTAAAAATAAATAGGGTAATTAAGGTTAAAAATGATATGATAATTTACCTAACACATGTCCTATTTCTATTAGATAAGTGTAATTATACCAAAAAAACCTAGGAATAAAATATTATCCTTCAGGTCCACTTGGATTAGATTAGGAAATTTAGTATTATTTAATTCAAATAAGAGTTAAAAGTGTTAAATTCAAAGTTTAATAACTAATCCATTTTAATATAGGGGTACACATTAGATAAATCAGACTATAAATATTAATTAGTAGTAAAAAATTATTTCCTACATAATGGTATTTTATTTGTATTTTTAATATATTAAATAAGTTAATTTATGTATGAAACAATGATGATGTAGTAGTTACATAATTAATGAAATATTAAACTAAATGATATTATAAATATCAAAATAAATGTAATTTGAAGCTTTTTATGAATTACAGTAATTTTATAGGTTAATATGACATTTTATGGTTGGTTAAATGAATATATTTTTAAGTAATAATGCTATTATGATTTTATAAAAAACCAAAAACCAAATAGTGTCCAAGTTGACTTAAAAGAGTTTTTAAAACAAATATAATATTATTAATTGATATTCTATTCCTAAAAATCTATGGTTCAGCCAAAAGACTTATATAATGATATTTTTTTCATTAATTAACCACTTATTGTTCTCTTGGAAGTATATAGTATGTTTATTAACAATATAATAAAAAAATATAATGAGAAATAGTAAATGTCAAACTATTTAACTACAAGATAAATCTAAAAGATAAGGTTAATATTGTGTCCGAAACCAATATAAAACCTACTTTTGGAGTTGGTTTTGACCCAAAACCACCTTATACTTTATATAATTCATTTTTTAGCCATTAAAAATAGAAAATTATTTTATTATAAAATAATATATCAATATTTTCCTAAGGTGCACCTCACCCCTCTTATAAAAGGTCACTCCCCCTTTTCTCTAATTCACACCTTCAAAGCCATTAGGCTCATCCAAACCCTACCCAAATATCCTCTCCACTATTATAACTTCATATTATAGGCCTTAATTTATATAGAAAGACAACCTAGAGAGCCCTTTTGATCTAATCAAAAGGAAGAACCCGAAGTAGAGGTAAATTTTTCATCACCTCTTTCAAGTTCATTTCTTCTTCCCCTTCCTCTTTATTTTTTGTTTCCATTCCAAAATAATAACTCCATTATCTTATATATACTGTTATTTTATTATAAATATTTTACAACAATATTAATTATTCTATCCAGCCTTTGAATGACTTGTCACCATACGTGTGTACGTACAGCTTACCGGCTCCACATCGTGGTGTTGTTGTTATTCAATACATTATTATTTGGATGAGTATAATAATTATGTATAATTGGTGTATATAATTAATGTAACATGATAATTATTCTATATATATGATATAACATCCAATTATATATGATCTTAATATCAAAAAAATGATATTGTCGCTAATGCGTACGTACAGATTACCGTCTCCACGAACGCGATGAGATTCATTCCCCATCGTATTCATTCAAGAATAATATTCATTTGATGATTAAAAATAATTTTTAAAGACTAAATATCATTATTAATATTTATAAAATACAACCCATCCATAAAAAACATGGCTTATGTAACCAAGCATATAAAGTAGAACGAATCTATTGACATGTAAAACGACGATAATACTAAAATATCAATATTAGAAGATCATATATGATATGATATTATTGTATACGGTTATTTTATAATTTAATAAAAATTATTTCACCATTATACAAGATATTAACATACCCTTGATCGAGGAAAAGTACATGGTAAGTGGTATCTTATCTCACTTTTAATTCTGTGAGATTTTAATTGTTCGCCACTTATTTATTGGATGTGGTGTATTGTGTACTGCCATATGATATATATTATCATGATTCTATTTATATTCATGGTATTTTGTGAATAATTTTGTGTTTACTACATTTTGGTCATACAACTCGATTGATTACAATTAAGTAAGGTTTTTTCATCTCACTTTTTATTCCCATGAGATTCATTCTATATTGGCCACTATTTCCTTTTGTGTGGCATATGTTCTGTCCATGATTGTATTATTGGTGTAATATAATTCAATTTATGCATATTTACATCTTAATTGTATGATACTTCTTTCATGGGCTGTATTTTTCATAACATACCAAATCAGTATGAGAATTTCAAATTTCAATTTCCACTCAGTGGGCTTTACACAAACTTCATTGATTATTTTCCTCCAAGAGTATGTGTGGAATCACTATTTATTATTTATGTAGTACTTTCCACTCCATGTTTTGTGGATATAATTTTGATACACATAATCACTACATTGATGATTTCTCATGTCATTGATATAAACTTGATCTTATCTCAATTTCCATTCATTTAGTTAAACATCCAAGTCATTGGTGTTGTTTTTTCAACAATATGTGTGAATGTCCTCTGATTGATTTACACCGAATATGAAATCATATTGAGTGTATTTATATTTTTCACACATAATTATGTCATTTATTTATCCTTTACCTAATTATATTATCTTCATAAGGGATTTCATCTCAATGTACATTCCTTTGAGACTTCTTTGTTGTAATGCACAAATTCACTTTTATATTGTGTATATATTGTTCTTTGAACTTGTATATAATGAAATAATTTATTCTCATGGTATTATAATGATTTGATAACCTCAATTATTTTTATTCAATTTTCTTTAATTGGGATAGTAGCCTTAACTAAAATACAATTTTAAATGTATTAAAAATTTATTCTTCTAAATATTTCTCATTAATGTCCAAGTATTAAAAGTGGTTCTAAGGTTTTATTTATATAGACAGTAATGTTTTAAAATTAAAATTATTTTTAAAATATTGAAATTGGTAAGGTACACTTTGATACAAAAAATCTATTTTTAAAAGGCTTCAAGACAAATAGTGTAACTTTTAAATGTTTTTAAGAAAAGGGGGATATCACTCAAAAATAGTTTTGATGATTATTTTCATCTATGTCAATATCCTTAATTATTATCAATTGAGGTTAATCTATTATAATACAATATTAAATATTGTATGGAATGAGTTATGTTTGACTGTGGATGCACTACTTTTATACCATTCATGGTTTGTGGTAAAGTATTGACATTTCGTATACTTGTTTTAATACAAATGTTAATGTTATGTTTCAAACGTTTCATATGAAGAATGCATTGGACATAGTAAGTTACGGGTGTAGCCCACTATAGCTCCTCAATGCATCAGTAGGTATCCTGAGAGAAACTAGTGTCTTGGAACAAGGCCTTGAGAATATCTTATTAGTAGTCTTGGCACCATGCCTTGACTATGTTGTTATAAAGTCTTAAATTATGCATTCCACCATTATGGATGTGGCTATTGATATTGCATGTGATTATTCCAATAGTAAAATATCCATGAGAATAAGTAAATGGAATTATGTGATTTTATCTTTTCTATATTATTATGAAGTTCATGTTTAAAAATATTTTTTTAGTCTTATACATTGCCTCAAATGTTTATGCTTATTTATAAAATTTTCTGCTTTATTGTTATCCTTTATGAGCATCTGATCTCACCCATTTCTATGTTTTATTTTTCCAAGGATGTAAAGAAGTATATTATGAATGACCTGTAGGGATAGTCAATGGGATCTCAGTGTTTTCTATGGAAACAATGTTTTTGTAGTTTTCCATTTTATGGCGCAATTTTAACCGTCTGAATGTATCTAGTACTTCCAAGGATACTAAACTAATCGATCATTCGAGACATGATATTTTTTTGATCATCCCAATGATACGTAATAATGCAAAGACTCCGAGCTTCTGGGGTCGGAGCATTATAGTTGGTATTAGAGGAAGTTTAGTAAATACCTTTGAATCTAAATTTAGATAAATTCTGATTAGATAACATTACCCTAAGATATAATTTGAGGATTAGTATATAATAACTTCCTCAAATTTTGGTATTTTAGAGATTATGTGGGTTTTTTAATCAGTACATCCCTGTCTAGATATGAGCAGGTAGAGGAAGATCTAGAACAGATGTACCTAAGAGTGAAAACTCTGATAAGGAGTTTCAGGCTTGACCCGGGGTATCTTGGTACACAACAACTGGCCTTGTTTCACTCTTGGTTATGACACTCCTAGGAGATATGATTAGGACAATTCATATTTTCTTTACAAACTGATTTGAAGGGTTTTAATATAATATGAGAATATATAACTGTCATTAATCCTAAGGTGTTTTAGATTGAAAATAAGGTGTTATGATATTCTATAAATGATTTTAGGACTCACATTATGCATTCTTGTGTTCTTCAATTGCTGGATTCCAAGGAATTCATAGTAATATTGAACATGATGTACAAGGTGGGCATGATATAAGAAATGAGAAACAAAATGGAATGTTGATAGGTGTAAAAGATATCGTGCTCATGCCGAATCTTTTTTACCAAAATATTATCAAAAATATATATATTAAACAAATCCCGGACTTAACAAAGAAGAGAAATGCGGTGAATGGAAAGAGCTCCAACTGGGGAGACCAAGGAGAAAAGAAATATCAATTTCCATCATGCAGGAAATATGGAAGGAGACACCTAGGGAAGGGTATTAGTGGAACAAAGAAATGATTTATTTGTGGGAAAGAAGGACATAATGTAAAGAATTGATGAGGAAAAATGAATAGTACTATGGAAGAAAATAAAAATGATCCCAAGAATCCATTTACAGTCATTTGCTGTAAATGTAGGGGACCTGGGCATTAACCAAGTGAATTCCTAATTCTATAAGATAAACCCTTTGTCAAGGAAGAACCAATGTGGAAATAAATGGATAGTCAAATGTTTAAAATTATTAGTGCTCTTTGTTGATGAGATTATTTTGGAAGACTTTTCTCTTATGTGTAACTCGGTAGTTTCTTAGGTGAAAAAGCTATTTTAGGAAGAATTGTGTTTTCGATTGTTGATATAGTTATAATTATCCATTTGGGATTATATGATTTTATAATTTGAGGTAATTACATGTTATTAAATTTTGGGTTGAAAATGTGTGGTATGAGATAAAATTTGTGGTGAAGTTATGTTATAGTTATTTTTTTTAAATTTATCTGATTTTGGGAACATTATAAAATATAGTTTTTTGAAAAAGGACAACACACAAACCCCGTGACAACCCGTCATGTCGGAAAAAGTTGCAGGAATCGAACCCCCAACCATAGTGTGATTGGGATTTATTGCCTACCACTGGACTACGTGATGTCATGGTTAGTGTGACTAATTTGTTTTAGTTAGAAAAATTATTTTTCAATAATAAGTTGATTTGGGATCTTCTTTCTTATCCAATGGATATCCTTAGTAGAGGAGAATGATTTGGGGATTAAGTGATAAATGTTATTTTGGAATGTGTTCACTCTGTTTATAATACTATATGCCTATGGAAAATAGAATACTATGGGATTTAATTGGAGGAGTAATGGTGTATTTTTATCTATGTTTTTATTTTGAATTTATAGCGATTTGGGTTATTTATAGAAACGATTAACCCCTAATAGAGAATATGTGATTAGGTTAATTACTTTTAAGTATATGACTTTAAGATTAGTCAATGTAATTTGGAAATACAATTTAATGTGGAAGACTACGTAATAAAATTCTTCTATTTTATGGGATTCAATATTAGATTGGATTATATCGATGGATTTTAAGGACAATTGTTTATTGAATGGTATTTATTGAACTTCAGGTATCATTTGTTTAATTTTAGAAATTAAGATAAGTATTTCTTTCCCTAAAAGGATTATCCTTTTTGGGGATAATATGATCTTATACTAACCATTTTGGTTTTTGTTAATCCATAAAGTCAACGTAAATATATATAGTTTATCCTTCATGGATTATGTGATTCTCTAGAAGATGATTCTAGTGCTTCAGGTGTGACCGAGTCATCTTGAATACTAATCATTTGAAAAAAGGACGATTTAGTGGTTGAAATTTATTAAAGGATGAAAAAATACTTAAAAAGTAATTATATTTCATTATATTCTTAGTCAATCTCATAAATAAATTCCTCAATATTATGAAATGGAACTTAAAACATAAAAAATTATCCATTTACTTTTGCTACTAGGAAACTAATGAATGTTTTTCTGATCACAAGTTTTTGTTTTTCATATTGTTAACTTTCTCCTAATCATGTTTTCTATCACTCTACACTAGAAATTGACACTTATTTTATCTTCCATCTCCATGTTTTCCTATATGAAATCATAGTGTGGGTTATCTCAGGTGACCTTTGTAATTCTCATTCTTTCTTTTAAAGAGGTAGTCATATTAACTCTTTTTATGATGTGGGACATTCAATGAAGTTCCCAAGCACAATTTTAAAAATTTTGAGGATGCAATTTCCAAAAGGGGGAAGAATTTAACACACCAATATTTCATAGTAAGCGATTTTCATTAATTCAATAGCTTGGACTACACGCAACACCAAGTTCGAGAGCACCACGACTTACTAAACTAACTGTTCAAAATAAGTTATGAATAGTATTAACTGAATTTTGAATTTTATATACTGTATATAATTTTAGAATCCATATTATGTTTTTCTTAGACATAATATAAGAACAAATTCATTTTTTTGGATAAAAGAACCATTTTTCAAAAAAAAATCATTTTTACACCCACTTAATGGAAAACCCTTTTTAAAACCAATATTTGAGAGTTTTATATATTCAATTTAATGAAATTAAATTCTTATTTAGAATCGGGACATAAAAATTTATTTTGGACAAACTTTTGGTACATTTCTAATAACTTTTATATTTTGATGAAAACTGAAAATTACTAAATTTTAATTGAAAGCTACTTTTTTAATCGAAATAATTTATAGTGTTAAATTATGTATTTTAATAGTTTGGATGTATAATTAGATTATATTTTTATTTTTTAATACAATGTAGGTGATTATAAATAGTTTTACATTAAAATTTGATATAAACACCAGTCAATCTTTTGATAGTTTTTACTTTTTAAAAACCCGGTTTTCGGTTTTGTTAATGAGAATTAATATGAGATTAATAAATGCAACTTCTATGTATTGAATTTGTTAAAATAAAATTCCTTCTTGAATTTTCAATATCAAAATTATCTTACGGTAAATTTTTGGTATATTTCTGAAAACATTCAATTTTTAAAGAATACTGTAAAACACATCGTTATAGTTTAAAACCGACATTTTATTTAAATATTTATTTTATTTCAATTTATTTTATGTAAAAATAGATATATAATATCTATATCTATTCAATATAATTCATTAGAGTCATTTTATAATAAAATTTGATGTATAAAATTTTGTTGAACTTTTTTCCGTCTTTTACCCACCTCCTGGGAGAATTTGCAAATTTATATAAAACTTTATTTTACCATTTTAGTGAGTCGAATTCTAAAACTCTGAGAGACATGGTTGATATCAGTAAGTAAAATATGGTTCAATAAGATGAAAATAATTTTTTGTGAATAGTAACTTTTTACTTTTATTTACCATGGCTAAAATTAAATAAGGTAATTTAGTATAAAAATGATATTATTATTACCCTAATACATGTCTTAATTATATTGGATAAGTGTAATTCGACCATAAACAATCTCAGGTATAAAATATTATCTTTTAAGTCCACTTGGATTAGATTAGAGAATTTTTTATTATTTAATTCAAATAAGAGTTAAAAGTGTCCAATTCAAAGCTTAATAACTAAACCATTTTAATATAGGGTTACACATAAGATAAATTAGACTATAACTATTCATTAGAAATATAAAATTATTACATAAATAATGATATTTTATTTAAATTTTTTATACATTAATTATGTTAATTTATTTGTGACACAATGATGATGCAGTAATTACGTACTTAATGAAATATTAAAATAATTGATATTATTAATATCCAAATAAATGTAATTTGAGCCTTTTTATAAATTTAACTAATTTTATATGTTAATATTGGATGTTAGGGTTGGTTATATAAATTGGTTTTAAGAAATAATGATGTTATGAATTTAGAAAAACAAAATTCCAAATAATGTCAAAAGTGACATAAAAGAGTTTTCTAAAAATAAATATTATATTATTAATTGATATTCTATAACTTAAAATCTAAGGATTTTCCAAACGACTTATATAATAATATGTGTACCATTAATGAACCACTTGGGGTTCTCTTGAAATTATATAGTTTGTTTATTAACCATATAATATACAAATACAACGAGACATAGTAAATGTCAAACTATTTAACTAAGAGTTAAATCTAAAAGATAAGGTTAATATAGTCACCCAAACCTATCTAAAACCTATTGGTTGATTGGTTTTCGACTCATAACCACATTATCTTTTAAATAATTCATTTCAGAGCAATTAGTAAAAAAAATGATTTTATTATAAAATAATATTTCCAGCTTTTCCTAAGGATCCCCTCACCCCTCTTATAAAAGAAAAATCCCCGTTCTCTATAATTCACGCAGTCAAATCCATTAGTCTCGGCCAACCCCAGCCCAAATATCCTACCAACTCTCCCCCTTCATCCTAGAGGCCTTACATTAGTCAGAAAGCCAGCCTAAGGAGCCCTTTTGATCAAATCAAAAGGAAGAACACGAAGAAGAGGTAAATATTTCATCACCTCTTCCAAGATCAATTCTTCTTCGACTTCCTCATTATTTGTTGTTTCCATTATAAAATAATAACTCCATTATGTTATATATACTTTGAAGTTATTAAAATTATGGTACAACCATATTCATTTTTCTATCCATCCTTTGAATGACATGGCAACATATGTGCGTGCATACGACTTATCATCTCCACGTTGCGGTGTAATTCTTATTCAATACATTATTATTTGGATGGTTATAATAATGATGTATAATTGGTGTAAATAATAAATATAACATGATAATGATTATTTATATATGATATAACATCCAATTATATATGATTTTAATATCAAAATAATGATATCATCGCTCATGCATATGTACGAATTACCGTCTCCACAAACGCGATGAGATTTATTACCCATCGTATCCATTTAATAATAATTTTCACTTGATGATTAAAAATATGGTTTAAAGACTTAATATCATTATGAATTTTAACAAGATACATCCCATCTATAACAAACATGGCTTATGTATCCAAGCATATAAAGAAGAATGAATCAGTTTACACCTGAAACGATGATAATACTAAAATATCAATATTAGAAGATCATATATGATAAAATATTTATGTATATGGCTATATTATAACTTAATACCAATTATTTAACCATTATAAAAGTTATTAACATACCCTCGACCAAGGAAAAGTACAAGGTAAGGGGTTTCTTATTTCACATTTAATTTTGTGAGATTTCCATTCTTTGCCACTTATTTATTGGATGTGGTATATTCTGTACTGCCATTTGATATATATTATCATGATTCTGTTTATTTTCATGGTATAATGTGATTCATTTTGTAGTTATTAAATTTTGTTCATATGAATCGATTGATTACAACGAAGTAAGGGTTTTTCATCTCACTTTTTATTCCCCTGAGATTCATGCTATATTGGCCACTATATCATTTTGTGTGGCATATGAATTGTCCACGATTTAATTATTGGTGTAATATACTTTAATTTATGAGTATTTTAATCTTCATTGTATTATCCTTCTTTCATGGGTTTTATTTTTCATAAGTTACGAAATCGGTAAGAGAATTTCATATTTCAATTTCCACTTAGTGGGCTTTACACACACTTCATTGATTATTTTACTCCAAGACTATGTGTGGAATCACTATTTATTATTTATATAGTAATTTTCACTACCCTTTGAGTGTATATACATTTGATACAAATACTCAATCCATTGATAATTTCTCATGTCATTGATATAAACTTGATCTTAACCCAATTTCCATTCATTGAGTTAAACATCCACGTCATTTGTGCTGTTTTTACAAGAATATGTGGGAATGTACTATGATTTATTTACACTAAATATCCAATAATATTAAGTGTATATAATTTTTTCCCACATAATTATGTCATTGATTTATCTTTTATATAATGATACTATCTTTATAAGGGATTTTATCTCAATTTACATTCCTTTGAAACTTCTTTGTTGTTATGCACCAATTCACTTTTATGTGGTGTATATATTGTCCTTTGACATAGTATATAATTAAATCATTTATTCTCATGGTATTATAATGTTTTTATTACCTTAATTATTTTTATTCCAGCATCTTTCATTTGTATAGTAACCTTAACTAAAATACCATTTTAATTTTTTAAACGTTATTCTTCTAAATATTTCTCATTAATTTCCATTTTTTTAAAAAGGTTTTAGTATTTTATTTTTATGCACAATAATGTTCTATAATTAAAATTTCTTTTTAAAAATTTTCAAAGTGGTATGGGACACTTTGATTCAAAAATCTATTTTTAAACAGCTTCTAGACAAATAGTGTGACTTTTAATTGTTATCAAGAAAAAGAGAGATATTTCTCCCCAATAGTTTTGATGATTATTTTCATCTATTTCAATATCATTCATTATTCTCAATTGATGTTAATCTGTTACAATACATTCATGCATATTGTATTTAATGAGTTATGTTTTACCATGGATGTGTTATTTTTATACTATTCATGGTTTGTGGATAAAGTATTGACATTTCGTATGCTAGTTCTAATACGAATGTTTATGTTATGTTTCAAAAATTTTATATGAGGAATTAATTGGACTTAGTAAGTGATAGGTGGAGCTGGTTATAGCTCCTCGATGCATCGATAGGACTCATGAGACAAACTAGTGTCTTGGCACAAGGCCTTAACAAAATCTTATTAGTAGTCTTGGCACAAGGCCTTGACTATGTGGTTATGAAGTCTGTCATTATTCATTCCACCATTTTGAAACTTTGTATTGATATTACATGTGATTATTAGACTAGTAGAATATCCATTTGAATAATTAAATGGAATTATTTGATTTTATCTTTTCCATATCATGCTGAATTTCATGTTTAAAAGGCTTTTGTTTTAGTCATATACATTGCCTTAAATTTTTATTCTTATTTATAAAAGTTTTGGCTTTATTGTTATCCTTACTGAGCATTTGAGCTCACCCCTTTCTATGTTTTATTTCTCCAAGGATGTGAAGAAGTATATTATGACTGACTTACAGGGATAGTCTATGAGATCTGAACATTGTCTTTGGAAACAATGTTATTGTTTTTTTACATTTTATAATGTAATGTAAAACTTATGAATGTATCTATTAATTCCAATGCCATTAAACTAACCGGTATTTCGAGACATGAACTTTTGTGATCATTCCAATGATACGTAATAATGCACAGACTCTGTGCTTCTAAGGTCGAGGCGTTATAGTTGGTATTAGAGGAATATTATTACAAACCCTAGAATCTAGATTAATATAAACTCTGATTAGAGCACACTACCCTAAGATAAACATTGAGGATTAGTATATAATAATATCCTAGAATTTTGGAATTGTAGAGATTATGTGGTTTTTCTAAACAATACATCCCTATCTAGATATGAGCAGGTTGGGGCGGCTCTAGCATAGATGGAAGTAGGAGTGAAAATTATGACAAGGAGTTTCAGGCTTGACCCGGTGTATCATGATACACGACAATGATCCTTTCTGCACTATTGGATACAACACTCTCAAGGGATATGCTTAGGGTAGTTCACATTTTAATTAACAAATTGATTTGAAGGATTTTAATAAAATATTGAATAAAAAACCATCATTAATCCTAAGGTGTTTTAGATTAAAAATAAGGTGTTATGATATTCTCTAAATGATTTTATGACTCACATTATGCTTTCTTGTGTAAGTGAATGGATGGATTCCAAATAAGTCAATGTAATACTGAACATGATGCACAAGGTGGGAATAATAGAAGAAATGGGAAACAGAATTGAATGTTGATAGCTGTAAAAGATAACGTGTTCATGTTGAATCAGTTTTCCAAAAATAATATGAACAACATATATACTAACCAACTATCGGACTCTTCAAAGAGGAGAAAACTGGTGAATGATAAGAGCTCCAGGAGTGGAGACCATGGAGGAAAGAAAGATCAATTTCCATAATGCAGGAAATGTGGAAGGAGACACCTAGGGAAGTGTCTTATTGGAACAAAGAAATTCTTTATGTGTGGGAAAGAAGGACATAATGTAAAGAATTTCTGAGGAAAAATGAATATTACTATGTAAGAAAATAAAAATTATTCCAAGAATCCTTTTATAGACATTTTCCATAAATGTAGGGGACATGGGAATTACCCGAGTGAATACCCTATTTTATAGGATACCACCTTGGTCAAAGAAGAACCTTTGTGGAAATAAATGGATTGTCAAATCTTTAAAAGTATTAGTGCTATTTTTGATGGGATTACTTTGGAATACATTTCCCTTATGTGTAACCCTTCAGTTTAATATGTGTAAATGCTATTTTAGGAATAATTATGTTTTATATTGTTGATGTAGTTATAAATAACCATTTGGGATTATATGATCCTTTAATTTGAGGCAATTACATGTTATTAAATTTTGTGATGAAAATACGTGGTATGAGATAACATTTGTGGTGAAATTATGTTTTATTTATTTTGAGAAATTTATCTAATTTTGGGAATATTATAAAATATAGTTTTTTGAAAAAGGACAACACGCAGACCGTTTGAAAACCCATCAGGTCGGACAAAGCTGCTGAAATTGAACCCAAAACCATAGTGTGATTGGGATTTATCACCTACCACTGAACAACGTGAAGTCCCTAGTTAGTGTGACTAATTGTTTATAGTTAAAAAAATTTATATATCAATAATAAGTTGATTTGAGATCTTATGATTTATCAAATGGATATCCTTAGTATAGGAAAATGATTTGGGGATTATGTGATAAATGTTATTATGGAATACATTCACTCTATTTGGAATACTATATACCTAAGGAAAATAGAATACTATGGGATTTCATTTGAGGAGTAATGGTGGATTTTTATCTATGTTTTTATTGTGGATTTATAGTGATTTGGGTTATTTATGAAAATGATTAACCTATCATAGAGAATATGTGACTAGGTTAATTACTTTTATGTATATGAATTTAAGTGTAGTCGATGTTATTTGGAAATACAATTTAACATGGAAGACAACGTAATCAAATTCTTCTATGTTTTTGGTTTAAATATTAGTTTGGATTATATTGATGGATTTTAAGGGGTATTGTTTATTGAATGGTATTTGTTAAAATTCGTGTATTTTGGGTTTAATTTTAGAAATTAATATAATTATTTCTTTCTCTAAAGGACTATCCTTTTTGGGGATCATCTAATATTGTACTAACCATTTTAGTTTTGGTTAATTTATAAAGACAAGGTAAATATATATAGTTTATCCTTTATGGTAATATGATTCTCTAGAAGTTGATTCTAGCGCTTTAGGTGTGACCAAGTCATATTGAATACTAATCACTTGAAAAAAAGATGAGTTAATGGTAGAAATTTATAAATGGATGAAACACTACTTAAAAATTAATTATTTCTCTTTATGTTCTTAGTCAGTCTCATAAATAAATTCTTCAACTTTATGAAATGGAACATGAAAAAACGTTATCCATTTACTTTTGCTACTAAGAAACTAATGAACATTTATCTAATCAGAAGTTTGTGGTTTTTTTATTGATAAATTTCTCTTAATCATGTTTTCTATCACTCTCCACTATAACTTGACACCTATATTATCATCCATATCCATGTTTTCCAACTTTTAATCCTTTTGTGGGTTATCTTGGGTGACCTTTGTAATTTTCTTTCTTTCTTTTTAAGAGATAGTTATATTTACTCTTTTTCCGATGTGAGACTTTCAATGAAGTTTCCAAGCCCAATTTTAAAATTGCGAGGATGCGATATACAAAAGGGGGGAATAATGTATCACCCAAATATTTCAAAGTAAGAGATATTATTTAATTCAATAGCTTTCACTAAACACAAAAATGAGTTCAAGCGCACCATGACTTACCAAACTAGCCATTCAAAAGTATTTATGAATAGTATTAATGTAATTTTGAGTTTTATATACTCCATATAATTTTAGAATCCATATTATGTGTTTCATAAACATAATAAAAGAACAAATTCAATTTTTTCAGATAAAAGAATTATTTTTCAAAAAAATGCAATTTTACCACCTTTTAATGGAAACCTCTTTTTAAAACAAATATTTTACACTTTTATATATTCAATTTAATGAAATTAAATTTTTATTTAGAATCGGGACATAAAAAGTTATGCTGGATAATTTTTTTTTACTTTTCTAATATCTTTTATATTTTGATGAATACTGAAAAATACTAAATATTAATTGAAAACAAAATTTTTAATCAAAATACTTTGTAGTATTAAATTATATATTTGAATGGGTTTTAAGTATAAATATATTATATTTTTATCATTTAATACAACTTAGGTGATTATAAGTAATTTCACATTCAGATTTGACATAAACACATGTCAATCTTTTGATAGTTTTTACTTTTTAAAAACCCAATTTTCAGTTTTGTCAATCAGAATTAATTTTAAATTCATTAATGAAACTTCTATGTTCAGAATTTGGTAAAATAGAATTCATTTTTGAATTCGGAATATCAAAATTATCATAGTGTAAAATTTTGGTATTTTTCTAAAAACATTCAAATTTTGATGAATATTGAAAAACACAGCGTTATAGTTTAAAACTGATGTTTTATTTAAATAATCATATATTTTATTTCAATTTATTTTAAGTCAAAATAGATATATAATACATATATAAGTTTAATATAATTCATTGGAGTCATTTTATAATAAAATTATATGTTTAAAATTTTATTAAACATTTTACTATTTTTTACCCACCTCCTAGGAGAATTTGAAAATTTACATAAAACATAATTTTACCACTTCTATGAGTTGAATTTAAAAAATACAAGAGATACCGTTGATATCAGTAAGTAAAATTTAGTTCAATAAGATGAAAATAATTTTTGGTGAATTGTATCTTTTTACTTTTATATACCACTATTAAAAGTAAATAGGGTAATTAAAGGTAAGAATGATATTATTATTACCCAAAAACATGTCCTAATTCTATTGGATAAGTGTAATTCGACCAAAAACAACCTTAGGAATACAATATGATCCTTTAGGCCTAGTTGGATAAGATAAGGACATTTATTATTATTTAATTCAAAGAAGAGTTAAAAGTGTTAAATCCAAAGTTTAATAACTAAACAATTTTAATATAGAGTTACACATAAGATAAATTCTACTATAAATATTAATTAGAAATATAAAAATATTTCCAACATAATGGTATTTTAATTATATTTTTAGACATTAAATAAGATAAATTATTTATGACCCAATGATGATGCAGTAATTACCTAATTAATGAAATATTTAAATAATTGATATTATAAATATACAAATAAATTTAATTTGAGACTTTTAAAGAATTACACAAATTTAATAGGTTAATATGTAATATTAGGGTTGGTTAGATGATTTTTTTTCGAAGTAATAATTCTGTTATGAATTCAGAATAAACAAAAGACCAAATAGTGTCAAAATTGACATAAAAGTGTTTTTAAACAAATATTATATTATTAATTGATATTCTATTCTTAAAAGACTATGGTTAGGCCAAAATAATTATATAATGATAGGTGTATCATTAATTAACCACTTTGGGTTCTCTTGGATATATGTTGTACGTTTATTAACCATATAATATAAATATAGAAAGAGACATAGTAAATGTCAAACTATTTAACTAAGAGTTAAATCTTAATGATAAGGTTAATACAGTGAAAAAAACCTACATAAAACCTATTTTTTGAGTGATTTTGGACCCATCCCCACCGTAGACTTTATATAACTCATTTTGAAGCAATTAATAACCGAAAATTATTTTTTTATAAAATAATATTTCTAGCTTTTCCTAAGGTGACCCTCACCCCTCTTATGAAAGGGCAGTCACCCTTCTCTCTAATTCATACCGTCAAAGCCATTAGGCTTGGAAAAACCCTGCCCAAATATCATCCCAACTCTCCTCCCTTCATCATAATGGTCGTACATTAGCCAGAAAGATAACCTATGGATCCCTTTTGATCAAATCAAAAGGAAGAACACAAAGAAGAGGTAAATATTTCAACACCTCTTTCAAGTTCATTTCCCCTTCCACTTCCTATTTCTTTGTTGCTTCCATTCTAAAATAATAACTCTAGTATCATCTATATACTATGATGTTATTATAAATATGGTACGACTATATTGACCATTCTATCCATCCTTTTAATGACATGTCAGCATACGTGCGTACGTACGGCTTACCGTCTCCATGTCGTCGTGTAGTTGTTCTTCAATACATTATTGTTTGGATGGATATAATAATGATTTATAATTGGTGTAAATTAAAAATATAACATGATAATGATTCTTTATATATGATATACCATTCAATTCTATATGATTTTAATATCAAAATAATGACATAGTCGCTCGTGCATACGTACGGATTACCGTCTCCACGAACACAATGAGATTCATTACCCATCATATCCATTAAAAAATAATTTTCATTTGATGATTGGAGATAATTTATAAAACTTTAATATAATTATGATTATTAATAATATACACCCCATCCATAACAAACAGAGATTAGGTAACCATTCATATAAAGGAGAACAAATCAGTTAACATCCAAAACAACGATAATACTAAAATACCAATATTAGAAGATAATATATGATATCATATTAATGTATAAACATATTGAATAATTTAATAAAAATTATTTCTCCATTATAAAAGATATTAACATACCCTCAACCAAGGAAAATTAAAAGGTAATGGGTTTCTTATCTCACTTTTAATTCATTGAGATTTCCATTGTTTGCCACTAATTTATTGGATGTGGTGTATTGTGTACTACCATTTGATATATATTATCATGATTCTATTTATATTCATGGAATTATATGGTTAATTTTGTGGTTATTAACTTTTGGTCATACAGCTCCATTGATTACAATGAAGTACGAGTTTTTCATCTCACTTTTTATTCTCGTGAGATTCATGCTATATTGGCCACTATTTCCTTTTGTGTGGCGTATGAACTATCCATGATTGTATTATTGGTGTAGTATAATTTAATTTATGAGTATTTACATCTTCATTTTATGACCCTTATTTAATGGGTTGTATTTTTCATAAGTTACGAAATCGGTAAGGGTATTTAAAATTTCAATTTCCACTCACGGGGCTTTACACACACTTCATTGATTATTTTACTCCAAGATTATGTGTGGAATCAGTATTTAATATTAATGTATTAATTTTCAATCCCCTTTTTGTGGATATAATTTTGATACACATAATCACTCCCTTGATAATTTCTCACTTCATTGATATAAACTTGATCTTAAATCAATTTCCATTCATTGAGTTAAACATCCAAGTAATTGGTGTTGTTTTTACAAGAATATATGTGAATGTCCTCTGATTGATTTACATTGAATATCCAATCATATTTAGTGTATTTATATTTTTCACACATAATTATGTAATTGATTTATCCTTTACGTGAGGATACTGTCTTTATAAGGGATTTCATCTCTATTTACATTCCATTGAGACTTCATTGTCACTATGAACCAATTAAGTTTTATATGGTATATATACTTTCCTTTGAAATATTATATAATTAAATCCTTTATTATAATGGTATTATAACGTTTTTATTATCTCAATTATTTGTATTGAAGTGTCTCTCATTTTGATAGTAACCCTAACGAAAATACTATTTTAAATGTTTTAAAATTTTATTCTTATAAATATTTCTCATTAATGTCCATGTTTTAAAAATGGGTTTAAGGGTTTTTTATAAGGACATTAATGTTTTAAAATTAAAATTATTTTTATAGGTTTCAATGTGGTATGTGACACTTTGATTTAAAAATCTATTCTTAAATGTCTTCTAGACAAATAGTGTGACCTTTAAATGTTTTCAAGAAAAAGGGGGATATTTCTCTCAAATGGTTTTGATGATTATTTTCATCTATGTCAATATCCTTCATTATTCTTGATTGAGGTTAATCTGTTACAATAAAATCTTTCATATTTTATTGGATGAGTTATGTTTGACTGTGGATGTGTTATTTTTATACCATTTATGGTTTGTGGACAATGTATTGACATTTCCTATGCCAGTTTTAATAAAAATTTCTATGTTATGGTTCAATATTTTTATATGAGTAATGAATTGGACATAGTAAGTGATGGTTGGAGCCCTCTATAGCTCGTCAATACATCAGTAGGTCTAATGAGTCAAACTAGTGTCTTGACATAAGGCCTTGAAAAAATCTTATTAGTAGTCCTGACACAAGGCCTTGACTATTTGTTTATGAAGTCTAGAATTATGAATTCTACCATCATGAAAGTGGTATAGATATTTCATTTTATTATTTGACTATTAGAATATCCATGTGGATATTTAAATGACATTATTTAATTTTATCTTTTCTATATTTGGCTGAAGTTCAAGTTTAAAAGGATTTTTTTAGTCATATAAATTGCATATAATTTTTATGGTTATATATGAATGTTTCTTCTTTATTATTATCCTTGCTGATCATATGAGCTCACCCATTTCTATGATCTATTTTTAACAGGATGAGATGAAGTTTATTATGACTGACTTACAGGGATAGTCTATGAGATCTTAGTGTTGTCTGTGGAAACAATGTTGTTGTAGTTTTCCATTTTATGATGTAATATAAAACTTATGAATACATCTAGTACTTCAAAGGATTCTAAACTAATTAGTCATTCAAGACATGAACTTCTTTGATCATGCCAATGAAACGTAATAATGAAATGAATCTGGGATTCTCGGGTTGGGGCATTACAATTCTGAAATCTATTTAGAAAATGATGAGAGTGCAAAATTATTTCGTTCGATGTATCACTCAATGATAAATAAAAAAGTTTTTAGGAATGTAAATATATATTAAATTCTATATATAATAAATATTATAAAGATAAAAAGTTTTTATCACTTGAAATTTAAAATTTCTCTAACATTAATGCCTATTTAAAATTTTGAAGCTTAATTTTAATGACTCAGACCTCCCCGGTCCAAAACTATGTGAAAATATGGTGTCTGTGGTGTTCTGGGAGGCAATGGTGACTCATTTCAAGACTTTTCCAAAAAAAGAAAAACCAGTTTCCTAATGTTAGGTGGCATCGGTAGGTGGAGTCAGTAGGTGGTGATTCTAGGTGTTGTCAGTATGTGACATTAGTAGGTGGCGATAGTAGGTTGCGGCGGTGGGTCATTGATAGTAGATAACATCAGAGAATCACCATCAGTTACTCACCAATTGTCGCTCTCATCTGTGACTCTCATCGGTTATCACCATCAGTCGATCGCATCGGTGAATTTCAATTGGTGACTCACCATCAGTAGCTCACATCGGTGACTCACCCACTGGTGTGTAATTTCATATATTTTTTCAAAATTCATGTTTTCTTTTGTTTTTGCATATTCTCCCCTTTAACATCTTATTTGACCTAAAATGCGTGTAATCTATATGTGAGTTTTTTTATGTTATTTCAATGGATATAATGTATGTCATTAATTTTAATAACACCCAAAAACTTTTAATTGTGGAATTGTGTGGTCTTGATCATGATCCATCGTTGATGTCCTTTGAAGCTGGATTCCCTTTTGATTTTGGATCTGACCTTTCTAAAAATGAGTCCCTTTATTTCATATTCTCATCACTTTCCCTCAATTCTGAGGTACTGAGAAACATTCTTCTAGAGGAGATGTGAGCCTTTGTTTCACCCCTTGACCGTGCTTCACTAGTTCCTTGCACATCCCCTATTTTGGTTCTAGGAGTAGTTTCCATTCATATTTTCTGTTAGGTACAATTAATTTAGTCTCTTTTAATTTATTTATCATGTGAGGTGGGTGTATGAATTTTCTGACATGAAGATAATAAAATTTTGGATAAATAAATACAATAAAATCTGTTTAATATATATATATATATATCTAGGGTTTGGGGAAAAGTAATTCCATCTTATGTTTTATTTTTTATTATTATTGTGACCAGTATAGGCTATATGCC
Source organism: Viscum album (assembly GCA_963277665.1). Lineage (NCBI taxonomy): Eukaryota > Viridiplantae > Streptophyta > Magnoliopsida > Santalales > Viscaceae > Viscum > Viscum album. The sequence continues at coordinate 293,981,816 of OY728132.1, read as the reverse complement.
TACTGAAAATTATGGTCATTAGGGACCTTTCATTATGAACCTCTGATTGCTTATGGATGTTCATTTTTTATACTCTTTGAATGACTATATGAATATGAAATTGGTTAACCATGTATATTAAGTTAAATAAATTTATTCCTTAGGATAACACATTCTCTATGATAACCAATGAATTATCAAAGTTGAATTAAAGAACGAGTGTTTGGTAAATTTGAATACACCCTACCTTTTTTTGGTGTGGTTGTGTGTTGTGTGTGGTTTTGTTTTTATTATTGATTGTGTGGTTTTGTGGTGAAAGGGTCGAGTTCATGGCTATAAGGTGGGATAATATATCTGGTGTAATGGAATCTCATGTTGAGAGATTCTCTAATTGTGGAATGTATGGGAAGTGGTTTAGTAGTATGGATGTAGGTTCCGGGTGTACTATTCTCATATTGCTATTGTGAAGGGTGTGGTGTTGTTTTAAATATATCTATCAGGTCTGGTTGTGATGAGATGTGTTTAGGGGTTTGGTTGTGTGTTGGGGAGTTTTCCTGTCGATAGGAAGGACGTGGTGTAATGACATTGAATAATGATGACGCAAGTGGGTTAGCATACTGTGCATCATTTTCCTTTGTATGGTTGATACCATGTGGCTCATTACGTGTTTAAGTTGGTATTTTCCCGGGTATGGATGTAATGAATAAATGGTTTCTTTAATAAATAATGATAATTAGTTAAATGGGTTGGCTTGAGTTATGTTTTCATTGTGCCATATTGTGAATGGATTTAATTTATCAACTTCTAATGTGATTGTTGATGGTGTTAATAAATTTCTTAAGTGGTTGTAGTAGAGTTTGAAATATCATATTGTGGTTGATTTTTTGATTGAAACCCAATAGGTTGGGATGCATGTTTCATGCCTATATATACATATACTTGTACTTTATTTTTATTTCTACACTCACCCCACCCTAATTGAGCACCATGTGCCGAACACCCCCACTATTATGTGGGAGGGTGTCATTCCAAAACATCCTTGTTCGTGGATTGATGGATTACCATAGTCCATTCCCTACTCTATATTACAGGTGGTGTTTTCCCATGAACCATCATGAAGGATATTTTTTTTGAGGCCTAGATGTGTGCATGGGAGTTTTACTTCCCACATGTCTTCGGGATGAGATGTGTTGTCCTTTACAAGGTGTATTCGAGATGATGTGTGGTTTTTGGCCCATGTTTTATTTGGAAATATGTGATGTGTTAAGTTTCCTAGGTGTATGTGGTTGGGATTCGATGTTTTATGTGGCCCAGGTGTCCGCAGGTGGGATGTGTTGTGGTTTTTTGACAAAATTGTGTGTGATAGTGATGAAGTTTTATTTTTATCGGATGAGGTTGGGGTGCCATGTTGTTTTCTGTTAGGGTGTGAGAGAATCTATTCAATGTAAAATTGGTGGAGGGTACCCTATAATCAATGTGCTTCATATTACCTAACATGAATTTTTATATTTAGTGGGAATGATTTTGGTGTGTTTGGGGTGGGTACTATACCTTGTTTGGTGTGGTTGGTTTCTATTTTTCTCTCACATGGGCACTTGTATTATTTTCCACTTGTGGATGAGATATGTTACATTTTCCATACCAAGTATACTTGTATAATCAACATAAGTCATAAAATTTAATTCATCTTTCATGGAGGACTATAGGGACCATTCATGGAATCAATATCTTGGAAATTGGGGATTGTTATTGTGTTGCTGCAAGCATTTATTTTTTTATATACATTAGAGACTATTTATTTTGTATTAGATACACTTTGAACATGCATTTGGAATGGATTTTTGTTTTACTTTAATTAAATATTGTATCGTGGAGTATTTATGAGGATGATACATCTTATATCCCAATCTTGGTTACTATAAAAAGGATAATTCCTCCCATTTTTTAGATTTGTAAACCCTATGTGCGAGTTACGAACTTGTGGCCAGCTGATGGTGGGACTAGGGGACATTGGATCTTTTTATCCATTTCAGATTCAGGATGGACATCTATGGAAGAAGTGTGTCATGGATTAATGGTATCAGAGGTGATGGTAGAGAGATATGATAGAGTCTGCAGTCAGTAAGAGTTAAGATTGCATGGTTTTATAGGGAAATAGTGTTCGATGATCCTGGTGAGTAACATATGCTAGGGAAGACAAACCATGAAACTGGATTTTAGGGCCCTGCGTGATCTGAAAGAAGGACACTGAGCCTACCGAATGACCAAGTGAGGATACATTGTTTTCATGTTAGATACCCTAGGAAAGGTAGATGCATCGTAATGACTTTTGTTCCTATCTGAATTTGGGTGTATTGGTAATTTTAATAGGAATAAAATGATTTATATGAGTTAAAATGAATATTATATAAAATTGTACACTAATCGGGCTTAGGGGTTCCTTGTTTACCTTTCAGCTATGGAACCTAGTCATCATCCATGGGTGGAACATGTTGTTGTGGTCAACTAGCTGACCCAGTTGATCGATAGAGGGTTAAACCTATGTAGGAGTTTGTTTAGTGAACGAAAACATCACATAATTTCCTGTGATATACATTGGGGAAGTAAGAGGTCATATTTTTGGACATGGAGATAGAAAGTTGGCATGAAGAGATTTTGATCACATATAGAGTGATCCAGGATCAAACGAAGTACTATTTTCCATTGGAAGTGAGATAGGTGTAGGGAATTACATGTCATTGGTGAATGTTGTACCTAGGAGAGAGGCATGAGTCTGAGGTTTTTTGGGCTGACTATGGGATGGAGTTCTAAGAAGATCTCATTTCGTCCACCATGAATGATGAGTAGGGTATTAGTTATTCTCCCTCCAGCAGGGAAGTATATCGGTACGGGACCAGGGGATCAATTTTAAGGTTCTCCTTTATTTTTATATGGATATTTTTCTGGATGAGGATTCTTGTGTGAGATGTATGGAGGAGGCACATCATCCTTATTTCCAGTATGCAGTTACTCTTATTACCATGTTGACATACAATAAGGTTAAATAGAAGGAGAATGTAGTTTTAGGGATGAACTGATGGAGAGGTATAACATGATATAAGAGTCCTGATAGTTCATTGAAGGGAATTCATGTTAGCATGAGGTCTTAGGTGTCAAGGACTTTGAGGTTCAGACCATTGGGGAGGAAACCCCATCAGTTTTCATTCCATCCTTCTAGTCATCATTCCTATCTCTTGGGTATATGACCAATGTGTTTAATTTTTTGAAATCCATGGGAATATCCAGAGTCAATGCCCAGCGACCGTTCGGGCTTAGTTTGGTGATGTAGGTAGTTTAAACTCATGTCTTGGTAATAGTTTCTTATTATGTTGTTTCAACTTTAGAGACAACATGATATTGCTCCACTGATGGGAGATGGAGAAGGTAGAGGCCAAACTCAGGGTATTCCTTAAGGACCTAAACACGTTTGTGTTCAAGGAGGTGTTAACCAGTAGAGGTGAAGAGGATCTAAGCATGGCCTGTTACATGTTGTAGAGGAAGCAATTCGAGTATGGTCAGAGATCCTTTTGGGTATGATCAATTTTTTCACTACCCCTAGTGTTAAGTTTACTACATGGAGGTTAGAACATATTTTTTTATGTATACTGGGGATGTGGATTGATGATGGGGTCTTATAAGTCTCCTGGGTTTATTATCTAGTTAAATATGCAGTTGTACAATGTCATCCTTGGCATCAACTAGTTGTACTCTGTTCATACTGTTATCAACTGATTTAGGAGGAGATTTGTGTTCTTAGACGTGGATGGACAGTGCATGGATTTCATTGGTGATTAGAGTATTCAAATGGGTGGTCGACATGTGAAGCCTATTATTTACTTGTTGGTCGAGCTATTATTGAAACTAGTGGAGGTTCCCAATGTTTTTAGGGTGTTCTTGGATTTATTCCATGAAGAGGTTGTAACTATACCACATAAATGTGATGTTTTCTTAGGATACACATTCATCCCTATGCTTCTCCAATTTTAATGAATACTTATCTTATTTTACCTATAATTTTTCAGGAGTTAAGGACATGATAGATGATATAATGAATAAGGGATTTATCCGACCTAGTGTCTCACCATGGGGTGCTCCATTATTGTTTGTGGAAAATTTGTATGGTCTTCTAAAGATATACGTAGACTACCGAAGGTTGAATAATGTGATAGTCAAGGATAGTTACCCTCTCTTAAGGATATATGATCTTTTCAACCAACTTGAGGGAGCATGTTGGTTATATAATATCGAATAGTGATATGGGTATCACAAGCTAAGGGTGAAGGAAGGTGATATCCCAAATATTACTCTTAGATAAAGGTATGAGAACATTGAGTTCATGGTCCTGACATTCGGTGTTACAAATGAACCATCCCTGTTTATGAGACTTATGAACTCATCTTTACATGAGTTTCATGCCTGGGTTTTCATCACATTTATCGATGAAATCTTAATATACTTGAAGTCGTAAAAGAAGAATGCCAAGAATCTTGTGACTATCATGGAGGTTCTTAGATGCCACAGGATCCATGAGATATTGTCGAAGTGTATGTTCTAGACAAGGGATATACTTTTCATTGGAAATGTTGTGTCTCACTATGGTGTAGTAGTGGACCCACCAATGTTTGGGGACGTTTTTTGTTGGGTATAAACCAATAATTATGTATAGGTTCCATGTATTATCAGTCTATAGGGCAATTATCGAAGATTCATAAATAATTTCTCTTGATTTTCATCCCCATTGATGGTTGTGACCAAGATGGTCCAAGAATTTTTGTGGAGTGATCAGTGAGATGCAACTTTCGACTATCTAAAGTGGAGGTTGTCCAGTGATCCAGTTTCAAGAGGAAGGATTGATTTTTGAGGCATTTTTTGGTGCTTCATGTATAGTCCTGTAATGTCTCCAATGAAATAGCAGAGAGTGATCTCTTATAGGTCTAGGTAGTTACATCCCCCAAATGTAACTATGCACCCCATGATCTATAGCTTACAAAAATTGTGTTCATGCTAATTTTTTGGTGGCATTGCCTCAATGGGGAGAGGTTTGTGGTCTTCATAGATAAAAATATGCCGAGGTATATCTTTTCCAAATTTGTTATGAAATTGCAATAGTGGAGGTGGATGGGGGTTTTCTAGGACTATGAATATGAAATCATTTACACCTTAGGAAAGAGAAATGTCATGGATGATGCTTTGAGAAGAATGTCACAAAATGAAGTAGTATTGGAATCTTTGGATGCATGGAAGGTGATAAAGGAGTTAGCCACCTTGCACAAGGATGTGAGAATGGATGGAAATATAGGATGGATTTTTTCCTTTAATGGTTTATTATTCTCTAATTAAACTAGTGAAAGATTCTCTATGGTGATACTCAAAGGAATAGGGGATGTGTGATAGCATTGATCCTAGTGATGATCCAGAAAGATGGTCAGAGGATGGTCAAAACCAGGTGTTGTTTTTTGGCATGTGATTTTTTCAAGTGGAAATGCATGTGGGAGTTCTTCTTCAACGTCCTAGATCACCCTAATTCATGAACCCATGAGTTTTTAATATGTACTGTAGGTTGAGAGGTCATTTTTAATTTCCCAATATGAAAATGGTGTTGGCGGAGTTTTTGCAAAGCTGCCTAATGTTCTAGAAGGTGATGTTAGAGCACCATGTTCCCAAGGGTTTGTTACGACCCCTATATTTCCCCTAGTGGAAGAGGGATTAAATATCAATGGATTTAATCACTGCATTACCCATGGAGTGGGTAGGCTGTGATACTATCTCATTAGTAGTGGTGGATCAACTGAAAAAATTAGCTCACTTCTTAGCGGTCATGGTGTCGGGCACAGTGGATACCTTGGAAAGTACGAATGTGGGTGAGGTGATGTGTCTACATGGAGTTATGAGATCCAACATCGTGGTTGGAAAATATTTTTTACCTCGCCAGTCTATAGGGGATTGTAGTATGATTTTAAAACTTAGTTACACCTCATAACTTCCTTCCACACTCAGATAGACATGAAGACATAGAAGTCCATCCAGATATCGGATGACATGTCACAGGCATGTGTCATAGAATTAAATGGATCATGGGTATGAAACATTTCCCTACTAGAGTCATATTATAATAATAGTTATCACTCTTCTATTACAATGGTTTCATTTGAATAATTTTTTGGGAGACCATGTTGTTCAACTGTTTTCTGGAAAGAAGATGGGGATTCAGATGTTCTTGGTCCAAATTTGGTGATGATTATGACTGAGAACGTGCCTATTCTTTGTGAGAGGATGAAGGTTTCATAGGAACACCAAAATTCATATGTTGATCACATGAGGAGGGACTTGGATGTTGATTTTGGGGCCACATTTTCTTGAAGGTTTCCTCTCAATGTGGGAAGAGTAGCTTTGGTAGACTAACCAAGAAATCTCCATGGTTCATCGGGCCTTTTGAGGTCTAGGGGTGAGTTGGCAAGGTGTCATACCAGTTAGCCATTCCACCATAGTTGAAGGGAGTCCATGATGTCTTTCTAATCTATCAACATCATGGGTATCTACATGATTACTCCCTCATCATTGACTGGGGGTAGTTAGATATCAAGGATGATTTAAATTTTTGGAACGACCAGTGTAGATCAATGATCATTAGGATAAGTTGTTACATGTGTGGACCATTCCATTTGTTTGTGTTGTGGAGATAGGGTGGCTTGGAGGAGATTATATGGGAGTGATAAGAATAGATTCATACCTGTTACATAAAGTTTTGTGTGTGTTTATCTTTCTTATTTATTTCATTATAATGTGATTCCTGAACACTGTTTACGAGAAGATGAGTTGTTTCATTATTCCTTAATGTGTTATAAAATCATGATGTATGAAAAGTGTAGGGCCTGATATTTAATCTTGATTCATTAATGATAATATGATTAAATCCAAGCAGTAAAGTCGTTGCCTCCCAGAGTTGATAGTATCATGACATCGATTGAGGAATTCTGTGATTCATGTGTTCAGGATAACATGATTGTTATAATTGTGTGGTGTGTCTTGTGGTATGTTATTGTAACACATTCCAGAGGAGGTGTTTATGGATTTTGAGGTTTCACCCCAGCATTCAAGAAAAACATGGGGGGGGGGGGGTTATCGTGGAACATTGATGTGATAGGAGTGTTTCAACTATAGCATGTTCCTTGAGAAGTATCTAATGGGGTGGTAGTTTAGACCCCTCTTTTCATTATTGATTTCTTTTTTATTTTCAAGGATGATAATAGTTTTAGAGTTATCTTATTTAAATGAACTTAACTACTTGGTCCATTAAATTATGAAAATCTATTGTTTGAGGTGTTCTATGAGGAAACATTGACCCATTTCAAGAGATTTCAAAAAATACAATTTTCCAATAGTAGATTATGTTAGTAGGTGGAATTGGTATATGACATTGTAACATGGAATTAGTAGGTGTAATTAGTAGGTGGAGTCATTATGTGGCATCCGTAGGTCCTGATAGTGGGTCTCTGATAGTAGCTCACATCGGTGACACGCCATCAGTGACTCACATTGGAGACTCACCAATAGTATATCGCATCAGTGACTAGCCATCGATAGCTCACATTTGTGGCTCTCGTTAGTTCCTCTCCACCATTAGGTCTCATAGGTGAACCTCCATTGGTGAATCGCTATCAATATCTCACATTGGTCAATCACCCAATAGGGAGTCATTTCCAATAGTTTTTCAAAATTCTAGTTTTCTCCAATTTTTCTAGAGTCACCCAATTAAGGACTTATTTGAAGTAAAGTGAGTCCATGATTGAGTTTTTTTATGTTTTTTCAAAGGATATGATGTATATATCTTGTGTTCCTAATTTCCCCAGATACTTTTAGTAGTCAACTCATGTGGTTGGGATTGTTATCCTGCTTTAATGACATTTGAAACCATTTTCCCCATAGTTCTAGGATCTCACCGTTCTAAAGCTTAATCCCTTTCATTACTATGTTCTTACCTTTCTATTGATACTGAGGTTCCTAGAAACATTCTTCCATGAGGATCTGTCATTCTGTGTTTCACCCCATGATTGGGTTTCCCTGGTGCCTTTCACACCCATGTTTTTGTGTGAGGAAGAGTTTTTTATCTTCTTTTCTATTAGGTAGGGATCCCTTAGTCTCTTTTATTTTGTGTATAATGAAGGGAGGATTTATGAGTTCTCTCCATTTATGATTTAATAATTCTAGATTAATATAGATTGTGTAATACATTTAAAATCAATATACAAAGGCTAGGGAAAAGTAACACATGCTTGTGTTTTACTGGTTACTCTTATTGTGAACTGTACAGGATATATTCCTACTGAAAATCATGGTCGTTGGTTGTTTTATTTGTGAACCTTTAATATCTTGAAGATTTTTATTTTGAATCATCCATGAATGACCGTATGAATATGAAATTGGTAAAATAATTATATTCTATTAAATAAATTGATGTATCATGATCAAACATTCTCAATGATAACCCATGAATTATCCAAGTGGAATTAATGAAAGGGAGTTTGCTAAATTGGAAGACACCCTACCTTGTATGGTGTGTTTATGTGTTGTGTGTGGTTTTTTATATCTTGTGCCTTGGGTGGTTGTTTGGCACTAAGGTTGTGAGCATGAATGTATGGAGGGATGGTATGAGTGGTGTAATGACCCACCGATTCTCATTGTCTTGAGAGTGCAAAGAGTCATTACTAGGCCTTAAGCAATATCCCCAAGGCGCCAATGTCTGGCAATAAATGGCGAAGGGTTTCAAAACAAGTGGGGGGCGATTTACCCTTTAAGAATACACCACAGAAACAACAATCATAACCAAACAGATCTACTAAATGATGCATGATAAAAACTAAGACAACTCAACCATTTATTTTATCAACAACCAACCAAAAGCACCACAGTGGAAACCTACACTAAAACGTCAGAGTAAACAGCGGAAAGACAACTCAAAGACTCCAAGACAAAATCCCAACTCCATGCTCCACAAGCTCTAAGCTTCCACATCAATAACCATCCCATGTATCTCTAAGAAGTGCTCTAAACATGTGAAAGTTTACCCTTGCCAACGTCCTGTTACATAACATCTGTAAAAGCACCAACGTGCCAAAGTAGGTGGTGAGTAATGAAACTCAGTAGGTTTTCCCCGATGACTTCACAACCCATGCATCTAGGATAAAACATATTAGAACATTTATATAAAGCAATTTATATAAAAAAATTCCAAAAATAGTTCACAATATAACCAGTTCCATGTCAACACGATTTTCCAACAAAACCCATCTTTCACAAGAAAAGAAATCAAGAAATGTTCCCAATTCCATTCAAACATACATTTGGCACATTTGTTACAATTCACCAGCCCACGCCACCAACCATGCATGCGACCTGGACCTCCCTATACTCATGAGTGGTGAGTTATCCTTCCACTAAGCCATCACATAGTGGAATACCTTGACAGGGTTACTTCACGACCTGATCCGTCCCAACCTATTAATATGGGGACTTCTCTCCCTTATCCATCCCAACATATTGATGGGGGGACTTCTCGCCCTTATCCATCCCAATGCATATGAACTCACACCACAACCCATTCAATCAATTCCCAAAACCATGCGTATTCAAGACCATTCAATAAAACATCACCCTTTTATTGAAAACCATTTTTTTCGAGCAACCAAACCATTACCAATTTAAAATCACCATTTTAAATTTGCTTCAACAACCACCTTCCAAAAACACATAATTTCCATTACCCGTTACTAAAAAGGGGTTTCAACCATTCTATCATAATAGATAATCAAACCATTCCAATGAAGGAAAAAATTTGAAACTAAGCCTTCAAGTTCTAAGAAAGAGGAATTGAGAGTGAAGCCACCTACCTCAACAAATTGGGTGAAACCAACCGACGGACGAAGAACACCAAGAACGCCGAGCCCAAACTCCAAAACCCACCTTAGATCTCTTCTCCTAACACAACCAAGACAAAAAATTGTCATATTTGGCATCAAAACCCTTAGATATACCCATAACGGGCATTGATCTAAGAAAACGAGAGAATAAGTGATGTAGATCTAAGTAGATCAAAGAAACTGATCAAGAACGATCACAAACCTTAATAATTCAGCTTCGATTCACCAAGAGAAGCCTTCAGATCACCTCCGAAACACTTGGGAGAAGTATTCCAATCTTCAAGGGAGAGTAATCCCGAGTTAGGATCACATAGGAGGTTTAAACAAGGAAATTAAAGGCAAAATGATATAGAACCAAAATTTTAGGATCTAACTTTTTGTGACTGCACGGTTAGTCAGCACAGTTTGGCAAACCGTGCAATAACCGTGTGTTGGATACTGCATCTGCCACCCTCCTTGCATGGTTTTCCCACACGGTAAGGAAAACTGTGCGCCGACTGTGCGGAAGCCACTGCATCCAATACCCACTTCACACAGTTTGTCTGTGCGGTTTGTCCGCACGGTTAGACAAACCGTGCGCCGACTGTGTGACTTCCCATTTGCCTCAAAACATCATTCCAAGTTCTCCTAACTCTCCCATTCAACAACCGTAACTTTAAAACCATGAAAAGCATAAAAAATGGGTTACATACCAGAAACCGGGGGTACTAAATTCTCCCCACCATTGGACTTTCCGTCCCCGGAAAGTAGAAAACCACAGCTTTACTGAAAGAGTTCTGGCCACTGCTCCTTCATTTCTTTCTCACATTCCCAAGTCTCTTCCTGAATCTTACCATGCAACCATAAAACATGCACTAGACTGATGATTTTTTTCCACGCAAGACATTATCTTGCCTATCCACTATCCGTACCAGGATATGTATCAATGAAGCATCTGGCTCTAGGTCAACGTGATCCCATCTGATCAGACGGTCAGGATCAGGTTGATACCTCTTTAACTGAGATACATGGAACACATTATGCACTGCACTAAACCATGGTGGTAATGCCAACTGATATGCCACCTCTCTTACTCATTCCAGTATCTCAAAAGGGCCTATATATCGAGGAGATAACTTTCCCTGCTTCCCAAAATGATGTTGTCCAAGTCTTGGAGAGATCTTCAAGAAGACATGATCACTCACTGCAAATGACAAAAGTCTTCGCCGATGATCCGCATAAGATTTCTGACGACTCTGATCCATCTCCATCATCTTTTTAATCAATTGGATCTTCTACGTTGTTTCTTGGGAAAGTCTTGGACCAACTAGTAAAGTTTTACCAGTTTCCACCCAGCATAGTGGAGAACGACAAGGACGCCCATACAATGCTTCAAACGGAGCCATGCGTATCAAGGCTTGATAACTGTTATTATATGAGAACTCCACTAAGGGTATATTCTCCTCTCATGAGCCACCGAAGTCCATCAGACAAGCCTAAAACATTTCTTCCAACATTTGTATCGTCTGCTCAGATTGTCAATCTGTTTGAGGATGATACGCCGTGCTCATCGTCAACTGAGTCCCAAGGGCCTGTTGTAAGGATTTCCAGAATCGAGATGTGAACCTCTATCCTCTATCTGAAATGATAGACACTAGTACCCCATACCTCTTTACCACTTTCCAGATATATATTTTTGAAAGATCTTCCACCATATGGGTTTCACGAATTGGGATGAAATGGGCCAACATGGTTAGACGGTCCACTATCACCCAAATGGAATCTTGTTTTCGGACCGTTATTGGAAGACCTGTAACAAAATCCATTGCTATCAGATCCCATTTACATACTGGGATATGTAAAGGCTGTAACATACCATCTGGTCTCTGATGATCTACTTTAACCTGCTGACAAGTTAAGCATCGCGAGACGAATTCAGCCACGTTCCTTTTCATGCCGCTCCCAAAAAACTGCACCTTTAGCGCCTTATATATCTTCTGTGTACTTGGATGTACAACCCATATCGAATGGTGGTAAGAATGATGGATTTTTTCCTGACAAAACATAGGTACAACCATCTGATCTATGAAACACAAAACTGAACTCCAATCTAGCTTCTATCCTTCAATGGTCTCCCCACCATTGAGTTTTGAACTCATAGCAAAACAATCTAAATTGGATGTCTGTGCCTCCTTTTCTATCTCCACGAAATTAGGAACAAGTGTATCTGAGAAGAAAACAACAACATCACCTTGGTTTTCGCATTCCACATGCATGTCGGCTAAAACCGACATCAATTTCCATTCATCCGAAGCTTCATTTTCCAATTGAGCATACAACTTCCTCCTTAATGTATCGGCCACAGAATATCCCTTACCCAGTGTATAAATTAATTCAAAGTCGAACATTTGAAGATACTCCATCCATCTCCTCTTCCTCAGATTCAAATCTTGCTGTGAGAAAATGTGTTTCAATCTTTTGTGATCCGTAAACACAGTAAATTTCTCACCAAAGAGATAATGTCTCCATGTTTTCAAAGCATGGAAAACTAAAATTAACTCCAAATCATGTGTTGGGTAGTTCTTTTCATGCACCCTCAACTTCCTTGAACCATAAGCAACAACATGGTCTCCTTGCATGAGAAAAAAATCCCAACCCTGATCATGAAGCATCACAATACACTACGTACCCTTGTCCTGATGCAGGAAAGATCATGATGGGTGATGATGTAAGGCGAAGTTTCAACTCTTGAAAAGATCTCTGACATTCTTCATTCCATTGAAATGCACTATTCTTCTTTGTCAATTCTTTCATAAGTGAAGCTATTCGTGAGAATTCACAGACAAAGTGTCTGTAATAACCAACTAGACCAAGAAAACTTCGTATTTAAAAGACATTCTTCGGCGATTTTCAAGAAAGAACATCTTCTAACTTTTCTGGATCCACTGAAACAACATTCTCAGAAACAACATGGCCTAGAAAACATACCTCTTGTATCCAAAAATCGGACTTTGATAATTTTTCATACAATCGATGGACTCTCAAGATTTCCAACACTATTTTCAAGTGTTTCTCATGATCAGCCCTTGTTCCTGAATACACCAATATGTCATCCAGAAACACCACAACAAAAGAATACAGATATTACTGAAATATGCGATTCATCAAATCTATAGATACTACTGGTGCATTCATTAGACTGAAAGGCATGACTACATATTCGTAGTGGCCATATCTGCTTCTGAAGGCTGTCTTCAGAATATCCTCCTTCCGAACTCGCAACTGGTGATATCTTGATCGCAAGTCAATAATGGAGAACCACTGCGCACCCCTTAATTGATCGAACATAACATCAATGCGGGGAAGTGAATATTTGTTCTTTATCGTAACTTGGTTAAGTTTACGATAATCAATACACATCTGAAGAGTTCCATATGCATTATTTTCAAACAAAACTGGTGCTACCCATAGAGACACACTTGGCTGAATGAAACCTGTGCTTTCCAGCTCTTATAACTACACCTTCATTTCCTTTAACTCCGTTGGTGCCATCCTATAAGATTTAGGTGAGATAGGACTGGTCCCCGGAAGGAGATCAATCCTAAACTCGACTTCTCTTACAGGTGGTAATCCTGATAAGTTTTTAGGAAAAACATCAGGAAATTGATCCACCACAGTTGGAAAACTATTTTCCATGATTTCTTAAAATGATTCCCAAGTCAACAATGACATCTAGTAAGAGATAATTCCCACCATTGTTTCCAACAAGATATTTGCATCTTTCTTTACCATCCTCTGTCCTCTAAAGAGATGGTCAATTCCATCCTCCATTGTGAAACTAACTTTTCTCCTATAACAGTCAATGGGAGCCTTAAACCTTGTCAACCAATCCATTCCCAGGATTACATCATAGACATCCATATCCAATATAGAGAAGTCCCATTCCATCTCAGCTCCATCAACATTTTTAGCGCATGCTCGAGACACTAAGGCTTGACATTGTCTTTCACCAAGAGGAGTTTGCAGTTTTAACACAGAAGACATCATTTCCAGTTTTAAACATAGCAAGTCAACAATACCAGAAGCAATGAAGGAATGTGATTCACCGGTATAAAACAACTCTTTCACAAAGGTAGAATTCAAAAGAATCGTACCTCTTACTGTTGATGGTCCAGCATGATCTTCAACAATCATCTGCTCCACTCCATACAATTGCTTTGTCGCTACACTGTTCTCCTTGTTGCCTTGCTGAGATTTCACTGGTTGAGGAGTCATGGTATTCCGAGAATCACCATGGCTAGATCTGTTATCCCTGATGAGACTGAGTCTGCTGTCCTCTTCCTATCAAAGCAGACAATTCTTGCGATGCATGGGAAGTGTCACGTGTACCCGACCTCGGAGCACTGCGAAAATATCGCTGAAGATGCCCCATCTGCTTCCAATTGTGGCATGCTCTCTGTGGGGCTGTACATTCTCATTTGATGTGATCAGTCGAACCACATTGAAAGCAACCTGCTTTGCTCTGGGGGCATGGAGGAAGGTTGACTGATCCCGCTGTCTGGTTCTGATTCGCACTCCCACCTTGAAAGTAGGTGTCCCACTTCCACTTGTTTCCAGCATTAAAGTGGCCACCCGTTCCTGTGGGTGTCATCATACTTCCTCATTCCATAACTCCCGAGATGTCTCTTTCAGCCACCGTTGCTCTGTTTACCATTTCCATATAATCTGTAATATAGAGTACCACAATCTTTGATCAAATCTCATGCCTTATCCCCGATTCGAAGTAGCATGCCTTCAAAGAAGCACTTGTACCAACTTCCAGTGCAAAGCATAATAAATTCATGAATTTAGCCACATTGTCTATGATAGCGATATTTTATTGCTTTAGGATGAAAAAGATAGTTGTCCTCTGGATCTTGAACGTGTGAGGATAGAATTGTTTATTAAAAAATTCCGCAAATACCTCCCAGCTCAGGCCTTGATCCACCTTAGCCGACACCACTAACTCCCAACACTGTCATGCAAGATCCTCCATCATATACGTCGCCAACATTACTTTCAGCTCTACTGGTGTGCCGATGAAATCAAAGATACCATTCATCCTACTCAGCCACACCTCCGCCCGTTCTGGTTCAGAAACACCCCAAAAGATGGGCAGATTCTGCTTCTAGAAATGGACAGAATGGTCTATATATCTTTACTCATCCCTACGATTCCCTGTGTCCATAGCATGGAACGCTTGAACGATACTCTGAACTAGCTCCTGGTTCACACGTGGTTTAGGTGCAACCAAAATCTCCGCAGCTTCTTCGGGTTGGTTTCTATGACACCTAACAGGTGCCATTTTCTATACAAACAACACACGTCGTTAGTCTCACTTCCTAGCAACTGACAACTTAGAAATTTAATTTCAATCACATCAACTATAAGATCATTGTTTTCCAACCATCCAACTTATCCACATGTTAAACCATTTTTTGAAAACATCCCACATATGTTTTTGAAAATCCACCCGATTTCTCAATATCCAAAATATCTAGTTTTCAAAATCTTTCATTTGAAAATCAATTTATGCCTTTTTCAAAAAAAAATTGTACCTTTCCCAAAATCATAAATCATTATTTGCAATGAGATAATTCATCCTTGTGGGAAGTCATTCCTCTAATGCATGTCATGCATATCTCATTGGATAAACCCATGACAATGAGATTTGTAACATTCTAGAAGTGTATCCAAAACACTTATGTACCCAAAACCCTGGTAACATGAAGTTCATAAAAAACAGGTTAGATACGTCCTTTTATGCTGTACATATCATGTTCCGAAAATCCTACTTCTGTCTAAGATGAGTAGCCAAGGAATAACGAATAATGAATTTCAACTCCAAGACTAAGAACATCGATGACTACTTGTTAGGAAAGGACCAAAAAAGCTGATACAATTTGTAATTACCCACCAATTCTCATTGGCTTGAGAGATCAACGAGTCATTAATAGGTCTTAAGCGACATCCCCAAGGCGCTAAAGGCTGAAAATAAATGCCGAAGGGTTTCAAAACAAGTGGGGGACGATTTTCCATTTAAGAATACACCACAGAACCAACAAGAATATCCAAAAAGATATACTAAATGATGCATGATAAAAACTAAGACAACTCAACCATTTATTTTATCAACATCCAACCAAAAGTACCACAGCGGAAACCTATACTAAAACATCAGAGTAAATAGTGGAATGACAGCTCAAAGACTCCAAGACAACATCCCAACTCCATGATCCACATGCTCCAATCCCCCACATCATGAACCATCCCAAGTATCACGAAGTAGTGCTCAAAAAATGTGAAAATTTACCCCTTCCAACTTCCTGGTACATAACCTCTACAAAAGCACCAATGTTCCAAAGTAAGAGGTGAGTAATGAAACTCAGTAGGATTTCCCCGATGACTTCCCAACCCATGCCTCTAGGATAAAACATGTCAGCACATTTATATAAGACAGTTAATATAAAACAATTCCAAAAAAAGATCACAATATAACCAGTCCATGTCAAAAGAATTTTCCAACAAAACCCATTATTCACAAGAAAATAAATCAAGCAAAGTTCCCAATTCCATTCACACTTCCATTTGGCACATTTTTTCCAATTCACCAGCCCACACCCCCAACCATGCATGAGACCTGGACCTCCATATACTCACGAGTGGTTAGTTATCCTTCCACTAAGCTATAACTTAGTGGACTACCATGAAGGGGGTACTTCATGACCTGATCCGTCCCAACCTATTGATGGGGGGACTTCTCTCCCTTATTCATCCCAACCTATTGATGGGGGGACTTCTCGCCCTTATCCATCCCAATGCATATGAACTCACACCACAACCCATACAATCCATGCCCAAAACCATGTGTGTTCAAGACCATTCAATAAAACATCACCCTTTTATTGAAAAATGTTTCTTTCTATCAAAAAAACCCTAGAATATTTAAAATCACCATTTTAAATTTTCATCAACAACCACTTTCCAAAAACACAAAATTTACATCACCCGTTACTAAAAAGGGGTTTCAACCATTCATTAATAACAGATAAACAAACCATTTCAATCAAGGAAAACAATTTGAAAATATGCCTTCAAGTTCTATGAAATAGGAATCGAGAGTGAATCCACCTACCTCAAAAAATTTGGTGAAACCAACCGACGGACGAAGAACGCCAAGAACATTGGGACAAAACTCCAAAACCCACCTTAGATCCCTTCTCCTAACACAACCAAGACCAAAACTTGTCATATTTGGCATCCACACCCTTATATCTACCCATAACGGGCGTATATCTAAGAAAAGGAGAGAAGAGGAGAAGTAGATCTAAGTATATCTAAGAAACCAATCTAGAACGATCACATACCTTAAGAATTCGGCTTCGATTTGCCAAGAGAAGCCTTCAGATCACCTCCGGAACGCTTGGGAGAATTCTTCCAACCATCAAGGGAGAGTAATCCTGTGTTAGGGCCGCTTAGGAGGTTTAAACAAGGAAATTAAAGGAAAAACGAGTTACATCCACAATTTTAGGATCTAAATTTATGTGGCTGCACGGTTAGTCCACACGTTTTGGAAAATTGTGCGATAACCGTGCGTTGGGTACTGCCTCAGCCACCCTCCTCACATGGTTTGGCCGTACGGTTAGGCAAACTGTGCACTGAATATGTGGAAGCCACTGCCTCCAATACCCACTTCGCATGGTTTGTCCGCACGGTTAGACAAACGGTACGCCGACCGTGCGACTTCCCATTTGCCTCAAAACATCATTCCATGTTCTCCCGACTCTGCCATTCAATACCATTAACTTTAAAAACATGAAAAGAATCAAGAAAGGGGTTACATACAAGAAATCAGGGGTACTACAGGTGGTCTAATGGAATATTTAGTTGGGAGATTAACTAATTATGGAATGAATGGGTTGTGGTTGGGTAGTTGGGTGGATTTTTGGGTTGTACAATGTTTATTTTGCTGGTGGGATGGTTGTGGTGTTGTAATACAAAGGGATATAAAGTTGTATTATAATGATATGTGTTGCGGGATTTGAATGTGTGATTGGAGGTTTCTTGTTGAGATAAAGGATATGGTGGAATGAAATTTATGAATGATGATGGTAGTGGGTTATCTTGTTGTGCTTACTTTTTTAATTAGTATGGTTGATAATGTGTGGATACTTACATGATTCGATTTTTTGTTTCACATGTAGTGATGGAATGAAGAAATAGTTTCAATAATAAATAATGATAATTTCTTATATAAGTTATTTCAATATATGTTTGAGATGAGGATTTTTGTGAATGGATTTTAGTTATCAACATCTGAAGTGATAGTTGATGGTGTTAATACATTAATTTTGAGGTAGCAGTATTGTTGCGAGTATCATAGGGTGGTTCAATTTTTGATTTAAATCTCATAGGATGGGATAAGTGTTGGATTCCTATATATACATATATTTTTTCTTCCTTGTTATATATATACACACCCCATCCAATTTGATCACCATGTTCTGAACAACACATTTTATGGGGGATGGTATCTTTAAAAAACATCATAGTGGGAGGATGGATGGCTAGCTACCCGCTAATCCCTGCTCCCTCTTCTAGGCGGTGTTAGCCCATGATCCTTTATGATGGTTTTGGTTTGAAAGGTCTATGTGTGTGCTAGATAGTTGTGTTTCCTTGGAGTCTTTAGGATGATATGTGTTGTTTTTCCCAAGGGTATTCACGATGAGGTTTGGATTTTGGCCCATGGAGTCTTCAGGGGGATGTGATGTGGTTTTGTGTCCTATGTTGCTGTGGGTGGGATATGATCTGGTATGTGGCCTAGGTGTCCATTGGGGGGGGGGGTGTTTAGGTAGTGAGGCATACATTTGTGCATATGGGATGTGGTTTGACTTTTTCGGAAGAGGTGGGGGTTCCAAGACATTTGATATTAGGTTGTGAGAGCAGATAATCAAAGCAAATATGGATAGAGTACCCTATCATCAAAATGGTCTATATTACATTACATAACCTGCATTATTTTGTGAGTGTGCCTTTTGTGAGGTTGTGCTGTCAAGTATACCTTGTGAGGTGTTGTTTGTTTTGATATTTCTCTCACAGTGGCATTAATATGCTTCTCTACTTGTGCAAAAGAGACTTTGGATTTTTCCTACTGAGAATATCTATATTCTCAGGCTATGTTATAAAATTGATTATATGAATCTAGGACTAATAGGACCATTTTGGGCCTTACTAGCTCAGATATTGGGGATAGTTGTTGTGTCACTGTTAATATTTTTGTTTGGTTACTACTTTGGAGACTCTTTATTTTATATCAGTTACATTTTAAACATGCATGTGGTCTGGATTTTTGTTCATATATATATTTTATTGGAGTTGTTCTGAGGATGATATATCTAATAATTTGATCGAGGATAAAATATAATGGATAATGCTTCCCATTTTATTGTGAGATTTATATAATCTTATTGTTGTTCGCCATAATGGGGCCTACTAGAGGTGGGACTCATGGTTCATTATATCCCATTCTCCATTGGAAGCTTTGGAGGTCCATATTTTTGGGAAGTGGGTCTTGACATTAAGGATGCAAATTATATGGGTGAGTATTTTATTTCTTAGTATAATGATGTTAGTGAAAAAAATTACTTTATTTTTAGATGATACACCTAAGGTTTATGATTAATGTAGTAATAATAACGGCGAAAATAAAATGTTTACAAACAGAAAATTATTCCTTGCATGAAATAGTTTTTGATTTTTTGGAATGATTTCAAATAGAAAATGAAAGGATTTAGAATGAACTAGATAAATTTTGAAACGAAATGGTTTTCTTGAAAACGCCAATTTTTAATAAAATTTTATCATAAAATAATTTTGGAAGGAATGGTAATTCGGTGAAATTTAATGATAAATGGAATTCTCTTGATCATGAATCTTTTATTTCTACCATTTTTTAAAACTAATTTATCGAAAGGAAAATATTCAGAAAAATATTTAATTAATTTAATTAAATGTGGATTTTATTGTCATTATGCTTGTGATTTCCCTTTGAATTTCACTCAATATTTTTTTCCATGATGTTACTTTTATTTCTAAATCTGATTTCAAGGCCATGTTTTCATGATCGTATATGTCCTTGGTTCCTAAATTTATGTATTCAACTTCATGAAAAATCAATCCATTCATTATATCAATGTAATGTGTATGTTAGAACTCTAATTCACGACATGAATTTATTAATAATATTATTGTCAGAATGTTTCCAAATGAATTTTAATATTTATTATTTTATTTTTTAAAATCTGGAACACTCTTGAACATTTTGGGTGACAACCATATCATTTTTAAATCTGGTTAATATCATTATATGAATGAAGAATATGATATTCTGATTTAATTTTGTGATTTTCTCATTTAGTTAGATTTAAAATATTTGTATACCATATGAAATTTATTGTGGATCCTTGTAATTCTAAATTTTTTTTTTATTGGAGTTTCTACAACTATAATTGAAATTATATTCATACTGATTTTATGATTTAATTTTGATAAGAGAGAATCAGTTTAGGGAGAGATTCTCTTTTTTAATTCTAATTATTAAATTTAAATGTGTGAACTAAGAATGTTTATTCAAAATTTTCTCTAGACTAGAATTTATGTAGGTATTTTCATTTGAAATATTAATAATGGTAATATATATATAATATGAACCAATTATGGTGGATATAACCTTATTGAAATTTTGTAATTTTTTCTGGAAAATTTGTGTAATTTTCTATTTTAAGGTTCTTGATATTATGTATCCTAACAAGATTTATTTTTATGAATTTTGTTACTCTATCATATATATATATATATATTAATATTTCATATTTAATTTAGTGGTAGTTTGAGCATGATTATTTATATGTTGAAATTTGTAGATTTACATACAATATATATCAATATATAATATTTCTCATCATATTACTAATTTTATTTATTTTTTCAAATTTTTATATTATATTACTATATTGATACTAATAATACATAATAAATGATGTTAACTTAATGTTTTAACTTTCAACTTCCCCAAAAGGATGTTTTATGAATAATTTATTATTATTTTTCACATATAACATGTAATATTCTTCTCATCATATATCACTAGACGGTGTTTATGTGGATCATTGATATATGTTTTTCAAATGTGACTATTTAATGAAGGTATAAAATACATTTTATTTCGTAGTTTTATATTTAATGTGAAATAATTTTCTTGTATTTATTTCAAAGATATTCTTTTTCTGTTAAAACTTTATCATTTTGATAATTAAAAAAATGGGGTGTTGTTTTGGAAGTAGACATGGATTTGTAATTATCAAGAATGTGTAAAATGTTTAGTGTCTCCTTAAACCAATTCATATTATTATCATTAAAAAATATCATATCATGATTAATTATAATTATCATAATGTTACAATAAATTATCACCAGTTTTTTATTCTTTAATTTTTTATGATTTTTAATTAATTGATAACATTATACTTTTTATTATATTTATTATCAACCTTATATTATTATTATCTTTAGGTTGTTATATTTTATATTTATTACGTAATAGATTACATTTATTATTATTTTGTTCAGTGTTCCATTATCTTTTTTATCATATCTATTTTTTAAATTATTATTATCATTGATTATATCATAAAATTTATTTCATTAAAATATCATGTGATTTAATGATTTAATTATAAAAAAAATGTTCTATATTTTTCATGATGAGTTTCAACGAAAAAATAAGTCATTTGGGACCTTAAAACACCATTTATATTGTTTCTTTAACTATTCATAACATATCCTAATGTCAAACCATGTAACCAATTTGTGAACAACATAACCGATTTTCTTGAATAAGTTGCCTTTTGTATTTTCACAATAAAATGTGCTATAAAAAATGACATTGAGTCATTATTTATTCATTGGAAAAATTATTATCTAAATATTATTATAAGATATAAATATCTTAATCAATCATTATTATTGATGAAATTATATTGTAGATACTTCATATTTTCATTCGAGAATATTTTCCCCAAATTTTTTTCTATTATACTTCAATGAAAAATATAACTATATAATTTCAATTAAGGTGATTATGGATTATTTATTAACATAATTAGGTTACTAAAATATAATTCAACATGAACCAAATATAATTATTCCATTTATATGATCTATTTTAAGGCGTAAATTTGATAAGTCACTCAATTTATCAATATTCAATAATCCATTACATGTATTCAAATAGGTGAGAAATTATCTTACATGAGAAAAAAATACATGGATATTTAGCTACATGAAAAGAATTTTTTATATGAATTATTTGGCTACATATTCAGAAATGGTTTCGTGAATTTTATTTCATGAAATGGATACCTAAATTACCATATTTAAATCTATAATGTAGATTCCATTATGTAAATATTCTTATATGACATTCACCTATGTGAATTATACTACATCAGTTTTCTAACATGTTGATATTTGGACTCATAGAATAAAATGGATATATTAAAATAACATCTTTAAATTTTTCTTATGTGGTTATTCATGTTTTTATAGGTTTTTAAAAAAACCATGAAATTTAATCTTTTTTCCATAAGATTTATATTTAAATTTTTTTCAAGTTTATTTTGACTATTATAAACATTTTACTTATTCTAGAATTAGTAATTGATAATATAGAATCCATGAGAATAGTTTTTATGTTTTTTAACTGTGAATTAAAAATTATTCTTATAGGATATATCATAAACTAATATTATTGTATAAATTTTAAAAGTTGAAATATGACATTAAAAATATATTGAAACATGACAAGTTTTTCTGGAATATATATAGAATTATTTTAAAGGGTTTTGAAATTCATTATTAGCTACTGTGATTATTTTAAAAAAAATTATATTAAGATAAATATAATGAGGATATTAATTCTCTATTTTAAGTAAAAATTATTTGTGTCAATGTATTTAAATAAAATTGATTAATTTAGAATATTATTAGAAAAATCAATTTCAGTATCAAATAAATTATTTGAGTAAATAAATTTGTTATCAAAATATAGTTTTATAAGTATGATTGAATTAATAGTTTATTATTCAAATAATTGATTTTCTACAACATGATCTTCATTTTCAAATTATATTGAAAATCTTCTTCCACAAGATATTTTTATCATTGGATTTTCTGAATGATGTTCATTTCATTTATTTAGAGAAATTAGTTTTTACTATTTTAGTGTATAAAATAAAAAATGCATGTAGTTATGAGATATGTGATGTCACTCTTCAATTCTATTATGTGATTCATAGTTTGAATTGATAACCTTGAATAATAAACTTTTATCTTCTTGATGAAAGTATATTTTTATATTCCCAAGAATTTTTATTTTAAAATTTAAAAGGGAATGAACACTACCTGACTCAATTTTCAGCATCTTTATCAATAATTATTCAGTAGTTATGCTATTTTAATAATTAATTTTTATATAATTGTATATGCTATATTTTCCCACTTTCTGTTTCTTTCTCAAAGGTATTAAACCTAAAAAGTCATGTATAGATTTGGCCTTTACCTTAGAAGCCTTTTCATAGTCATTCCCCTTATAAGACTGGGTTCTTCTTAACTCGTAAAATTGTAGAGGAAAGGACTTCTCCTATAACACTAATAGTTTAGTCTATCAACATAAAAGACTGGGTTTCTCTTGATTCATGACATATAATAGGTTATAATAAGACTATAAAGTTGTAGGTTCTTTCTAAACCTCTAAAATACTAGTTTAGGGTTTTCACCATAAAATATTAGGTTCTTTATAAACCAATAAAAGAAATAGGATAAGACTAAGCCTAAAAAAAATTCTAGCTTTGGTATTATCCTATTTAAGGTATGGTTTTTCTGTAATCCAATAAAATATAAGGGAAATGGATTGATCCTCTAGGTGTGAAAAAGAAAACATTAATGAGTTCTAATTGACATTCACTTATGATATACCATCGAGGTTTTCATACACTAGGATGGTGTTTGAGAGTATACATAATCTCATTTAGATTTGTAATAATATCAAAATATATAGTGTTCATATTTCACATTATATATTTTATTTTCATTTTTATTTATTATATCATTGATGTTGAACTGTTTAACATTTTAACTCATCACATTATTCTAAAAATGTAATCATTGTGATTAATTTTTTTAAAAATAACATTCACCCCCACCGCCTCCCCCTTTAAATTACCATCCCCACTCACAAATCTAATTGATATACCAAAGACGTCATTATATAAAATCTATATAAACTGAATTTATAGTGATTTCATTTTTTATTATTAATTCCCCCACCATATTCATGAATTTAAGGAATATGGACTTTATATTTTACCATGATCAATTTTTGATACTATTTATAGATGATATTACTTTTCACTCAAATTGAAAGGAAGTGAATGAATATATTTAATGAATTTTTATGAAAACCCTTGGAATAGAAAATCATCATAAAAAAATTAACAAGTGTAAATGTTTTACTTCGTAAGGTTTCATTCATTGGTAATATATTATCATGTGAGAGTATATCAGAAGTCCCATCAAAGCGAGGAGTAAAAAAACGTTTTCCTAGACCAAACACAATGACGTAGATCCATATTTTTGGTTTGGATTGATATTATCAATGATTTTTTGAAAAGTTTTCACATTGATAAATTCATTATGTATTTTAAATCTGAAAGAATATATATTACTTTTATTGGAATAATTTGAGGAATGTTTTAAGGGTCTCAATAGAAGGTTGTCCAACACATTTATTCTCACACAACCTTATGTTGGAGAAGGATTTATAATCTATATTGCTTCATATAAGATGGGACTAGGATGCATCCTCATGTAGAGGGATATGGTTACAGCTTATGCCTTATGATATATTAGAGTCCCTGAGAAAAATTAAGAAACTCATAATTTGTAGTTGTTTGATGTAATTTTTATCATTAAATATTTAGAGGTGTTATATATATGAAAAATCATTTACACACATACTGATAAAAAAAGGAACATATATATTTTCACTTAAGATGACCTAAACATACTGAATAGAGATGGTTGGTGATGAGTTATGATTTTTCCTTCTCAAAACATTACCTCAATAGGAATGCGAATTAGGTTGAAGATGCTATATGATGAAAGGATCATGCAATATTATCTTTGATGAGTATAATAGAAGATCAAATATTTATTGATTTTAAAAGGACATAGATAGAAATTATAAAGGAATGGGATAAATAATATCTTCATCAAATGAGTGTTCAACAATCTATTCAGGATAATATGATAGAAGGACATAAGATTAAAGTAGATATAAATGAAGGTATGATTGTTTCTGGAGTTCAGCCATGATTTTGTTGGAATAGTAAGGATCATGAATCATGTTTATGTCCATTCGATACCATATCTAAAAGAGGATATTATGTATGAACACCGAGTTCTTCATTAAATATTCCACTTGGAAGTAAGAATATCTACAGACAATTGAAATAGTATTTCTAATGGAATTTCATAAAGAGATATATTATAGTGTTTTTTTCTTATTATTTGGAATGTAGACAAGTTATGGATAAGGTATGTATGTCTAATGTGTTGTTTCAACCATTACCCAAACCCAAAAGGAAATGGGAAATCATCATGATGGATTTTTTTCTAGAGTCCCCAAAAATTTAAAAAAGAAATACTATTATATGGGTTGTGGTCGATCACCTTATGAATTCAAGAAAATTCATATAAATGAGAGATAATTATTTTCTTAATCAACTAACTCATGTTTACATTAATGAAGAGATAAGATATAACGGTGTACCATAATATATTTTATCTGATCCGGATATGAGGTTTACATAGATGTTTTGGAGATTTATTTAGATGTATATTGATAAAATGTCAGCTTTGAAAACTACTTACCAAACTCGTAAATATGCTCAGTTTGTGAGGACCATTCAAATAGTAGAATAAATTTTGAGATATTTCTCTATAGATTTCACACTAGCTTTATATTTTGAGAACCTTAACTATCATTGGTAGAATTATAATTCAAAAATTTATTTCACAATATAATTATGAAGGATCCTTATCAATACCTCAATAGTAGTAATTGTTGAACTCCAACATGATAGAATGATGTTGTGGAAAGAAAGATATTGGGAGATGATATATCTCTGAAAATTGCAGATAAGGCCAGAGTCATCAAGTAAACAAAAAGAGATTCTCATGGTTAATAAAAATTATATGTTGAACATCATTGAAATGATATAGTGTTTATTTTTGGTGACATGTTCATCCTATGAATATATCCAAAAAATATGGTGATGAGATTTGGAAATAAGGGTAAGAGAATCCATAGGTTTATAAGTTTTTTTAAAAAATTTATCGTATCAGGATTATAGCATATCAATTGGTGCTTCTAAAGATTCTATCTCAAGTTCTTTATGTGTTTAATGTACCTCTCATGAGGAAGTATATACATGATTATTCTCATGTAATAAATCTATAGATCATACTAATCGGTAAATATTAGTCTTCTAAAGATCAACCGTTATAGATTCTGGATCATATATGTAATGTTCTATGAAACTTGACCACTCTAATAGTTAATGTATTGTGGAATAACCACCAATTTTAGGTAACTATGTGGAAACCTAGGGATTTACTTATGTATAATTATTCAAATATTTTTTATAGAGTGAGAAATTTTGATAGATAAATTTATTTTCTTGGAGATTGAATATGACACATTGATATTTTAATTAAATTTTTCCCATTATGTATTTTTAATACTTCAACAGCTTGTGTTACAGGCTACAAGAAGTTCAAACAGACCACATAAAATTATTAAAATATTATTTTTCCATTTTATATTTATTTTTAGATTAGTGGGTAGAAATATTAATAATTAAATAATGATAAATATGTGGTTTATACATTTCTAAAATAATTTCATTAGTAATAAAATAATTTAATTAAAAAAACAAATTACTAAAAAATAAAAGTGATCGTTTTTAAAGAAATTATTTTTTATATGTACAATGGATTCTATAACATTGAAATAAATTAATAACTATTGGTGAATTATACTCTTTAAAATTTTATATTATTTACCTAATAAATTTTTTAAGACAATCATGACGTATTTTTCAAGGAAATGTATAAGGATAAACCAAGTTTTATGCTTATAAATTAATTTCTCTAAAAATGTTTTTTTCACATTGAGTGATAATACAATAAAATAAATATATTCTATTTATAGGTTTTTAATTAGATAAAATGAGTGTGTATTTTTAATAAGGGTGTAAAAAATTGTTAAATAGTATGCTTTTATTTTTTGTTAATATGAATAGTAATTGTGTTAAATTTTTACACATCGATAAAGGGTAAGTCAGGTTAATCATGATTAAAAATATGTGATAAATCTATAAATTCAAGGAATGTCACAAAATGTCACTCTCCATGTTTTAAATATCCTTTATGTGTTCACTTATTTACAAAAACAAGTCATAAATAAATTCTAATAGTAAATTTGTGAATTATGAAATTATATTTATGATTTTAATATATTTCTAAATTTTAGGAAATATATAATTACATTAAATTATTACACAATTCCAATACAATATTTATTCAATGTGTGAGAAAATAATATAAATGAATTTGAAAAATTGAAAAGTAAAATAATTTGAATATGTTATTGTGTTACATAAATTTAATAGGTTAAAATGAAATATTAGTTTTATTTTAAAATGTGATATTTTAATTAAAAAATATTTTTGTCTTTTATGTCAAATTAAATGAATAGTGTAGATTTTGACATTAATTATATTTTATAAAATTAATATTTAGTACAATATTTACAAATCATAAAAATATTCAAATAAGGCAAGTTTCATATGATATATTTTATAATTGCTTTAAATATAGATTTATGGGAAGATTTAATCCTTATATGTAAGAATTACAATATTTTATTAATTTAAAAGTTGATTTCCTAGTTAACATTAAAATCAGTGAACTAATAGTTTATCATAATGATAGTGGATAAAATAAAACCATGCCTAAATTATATTTTACATTGGATTAAAACACTATACAGAAAAATATTTAATTCTATATCTATTTTTATGCATATTCCAGGACAATGAATTCCTTATAATTTAATATTTTGATAAATTTAAAAGTATCCATCACCACAACTGAAAAATTAAACCTCATTGCCCATTTCATTAAACCACATTGACTGTTATAGGTCACGCAAAATCTACAAAATTATTTTCTATAATTTAACATCCAAATTAAAATGTTTATAGTGACCCCAAAACACAATCCATAGTTCCCATATAGGATATCTAAAGGAATCATTTCACATAAGATGTAATCCCCATAACAAATAACATTATATTATACTCTTCATTAATTATTAAAAATATTTTGTATTTATCATAACCTTATAATTATAATTCCCTAAATACTATGAAATTTTATTATGATTAGAAAAACTCCATTATACACCCTCTTTCCCTTCAAATTAGAAGTAAATGTATTGCTTGTGTATACGTATGGATTTCCATCTCTACATAGAGATATAATTTTTTTCCATCAAATTATTTTATGTATGGGTATATGATGTGTCTTGTAATTATATATGATATTTATGAAATATTTATACATATGTGGTTATGACATCACATCCACCTATATATTATTTGTTCCTTTGGGAATGATAATGTTGTTCAGGTGTACATGTGGGCTACCACATCTACAAAGTGATGAGATTTGTTTTTCATTTATATTTTTTATGGATAGTTATAAATAAGACTATTATTTAATATATATAATATATCTGATATAATAATGATCTCATAACATAGAACTAATATTTACCTATATTACATTCCGTGTATAGTAAAATGAAAATGTCATTCATGCACACATATGGCCAACCGTCTCCATAAACGTTGTAATTCATTTTTATATATATGTCATTCATTGATGACAATAAATATGAATACAAGGAGTATTTATGATATTTATAAAAATTATATCATTATTTATATTATGGTCCCACGATCAAAATACTAAAAACAAAACTAACTAACCAAAACATACATGAATATCGAAAGATATATCGTATAGAATACTGATTTTAATTGGGGGTTGTTAAAAAATGAGTAATATAAGATTATAAATAAAACATATATATTATTAAACATATGAGTATGTTTAATAAATATATTCATAATAAATAAATAATTTATAATTCCATGAGCCTGAGACACCAGACTCAGCACATTATAAATGAAATGTTTTATTTTTATTAAAATATACTTAAATGACACAAAACATTTATTAAATACCAATATATTTTACTGGACTGGGTTCTAGAGAATTACATTTAACCCTTTAAATCGAACATATCTAAATATAATAAGAGGCTTCACACATTCTACTCCTTAATCGAAGATGAAGCCATCAGAAACTCTAATAAACCTGTAGAAAGTAATTAAAAATAAGTGGTGAGCATTAAATATACACAGAAAGGGGTTCTAAAAACATTTGACAAATCCTTTTAAAATATTTCTGGGAATATTTTTTCGAAAATATATTTTTAATTATCATTTTTTAAACATTATTTGAAATTAATTATTCCATAAAAATACCATATCATGTTATAAAATACATACGTTCAAAAAAACACATTAATCATTTTATACTATTTTTCTAAAAACCCTTTGCATGCTTCTGAAAAAAAACTATTCTTTAGGCCACATGAAATGATAAAGGTTACCTTGGGCCTTCCCACTAATCCATGGTTGGGTTCAATCCCCAATAGCCTTCCATGTTTACAAGTTTTAAGTGTCTTATTTTTTGAAAACATTTTATGCTTTCATTAATTATATATACATTCAATGGAGTTTTTAATTTTGAATACATGTCACTTCATTAAAAAACACATTCACACTAATATTTAAATATATGTATTTACATATAGAAATATATAAACATTCATTAAATATCACTTGCGAGATTTATTACAACCAAAACACATTCCTCAAGCCTTTTCATAAACTACCCATACATTCAAACTATCATTGGAGGAATACATTTTCTATTCATATAAATATTTGACAACAATAATTATTTTATGTTTCTCACATGAATGAAACATTAATAAATTTTAATTCTAGAAGAAATCCTTATCCATAATAATTTTGAAATCATACAATAAAATTTATATTTTAATCATGAATTTATTATAAATGCAATGGATGTTGATGTTATGCATAAATGTTGGGCCATGATTTTATGCAGATGTGGTACCCTTACATTTAATGTAAAATAATGACATGCTTTATGCATTTTTAGAAACAAGGAAATAAAATTATAATAAAAATTAAATAAGTTATAACAACCATTTCATCCATATATTTATAAATATATATTATTGACATTGAATTTATAACACCCATCATCATGGAATGAATTCATGTATGGAAAAACATTGATAAATGCGAATACCCATTGAAAGAATTAATATGAAATCAAATTGAAAAATATATATGATAAATGATATTATATGTTACAGAAATTTTCTTGAAACAAAATTTTTATAAACATAATGTATTCAATTATTGTTGAATATCAAAACATAATAAAAATATTAAACTCAATTCACAACCATGAATTAAAATATAAATTAATAATTAAAAACATTTCATTACAATTATAACCTGAATACCAAAAATATATAATCTACCATCCATTATTAATTTTGAAATAAATTTATGTTATATATATAAATATACATTTCTATGTATTAATCAAATTTTGATAAAAAGATAATTCAAACCCATTTGATAAACATAATAATTCACATATATTATAAATTATGAAAATAAAATAAGTGGATGGATTTAAATTCATTTATACATATATCATTTTAAATAATATTAAAATCCTTAATTAAAACGTCAACTGGAGATTAATAAACCCTTTCAAAATTAATATTTAAAAAACATATTGATAAATATTTTTCCCATAAATAACACAACATAATGTTAACAATAATTCCTCATAAATAAATTAAGTACAATGATATATACAATACCCATATTTGAGTTTTAGTAGTAAAATATGAGAAAAAAATTTCCCTTATTGATCACAAATAAAATAACATAATGAACCAAAATTCTATAAATGAATTCAACTTTACCCTGAACTATTTTTCAAACACACGCGGATAAAATTTTCCTGGTGATTCATATTTGTACATACCCTGACTCTCACTGATATAACAAACATGGTTTTTCCCAATTGAAAATTTACATTGAAGGAATATAAATCCATTTTCCCTACTAAGTTTATATCGACACATACCCACAGAGGCATGTCGTACAAGATTAATTTATAGAAGACAAAAATTAAAAAATATAAATTTTAGAATCTTTCAATTTAATATATTCATCTATGGAAAATAAGGCAACATTAATGATACTATAAGGAAAAATAAAAAATTTAAATAAACACTACAATTGAATCTGAATTTAAAACAATGAAATAAAACACAATTATCATATTTGTAGTCTAACACCCAATCAAAATCAGACCACCAAAAAACCAAGAGGATAGTGATTCATACAGACCAACATGATTCAGATAACCAAAAATGTACCCAGAAAAACTCTTACCTATTTCTTGATGAAGAATGAACTGAAAACCTAAAATTATGATAGATAAGTAGCCCACTTATGAGGCCCAACCTTTAAGAAACCCTCAGAACTCAGCTTTTCTCAAATAATTTTTTCATCACCGAAGGCATTGACTCATCTCTTAAAGCGTCTCAACCCCGGCTTCAAATGAACCCTCACCAATAGTTATGACATCTAGGCACCACTACACCCATTGTTGAACCTCACAGCTCCGGCCTCCAAATGGACTCCCTCACGGTGGCTATGACCTCCTCCGACGCACAACCTCACTTGGCCCTCTCACCCAAGGTCGAAAGCCTCCCCCAAAACCTATGAAACACAATCCCCCTTTCTAATTATCTTTATTATTATTATTTATATATCATTACTATGAATTATTTAAATTTATTTAATATAATTTATTTTTATAAATATTATGAGTTTATGATTACCATTATTTTTTTTATAAATTGAACATATTTTATATACATAAAATTTGTTCATTTTAATATTAAATTATATAATACAAATTTGTTTGTATATTTAAACATTTTAATATTAATATTCAATGTTTTTTAATTTGAATAAATTATAAAAAAGTTAGAAAAAAAGATATAAATATTATTAATGCATTTGTTATAAAATAATTGTACTTAAAATATTTTACAATTTTAATATTACAACAACTAATTATTTATAATAATAATTTAACATGACATGTATAATTTCAATATTTAATTAAAATATTTAA
This sequence comes from Viscum album, assembly GCA_963277665.1. Classification (NCBI taxonomy): domain Eukaryota; kingdom Viridiplantae; phylum Streptophyta; class Magnoliopsida; order Santalales; family Viscaceae; genus Viscum; species Viscum album. The sequence continues at coordinate 293,949,348 of OY728132.1, read as the reverse complement.
AATATGAAATTAAATGTTTATTAAAAAAATTATTACAAAATTATTACCTTTAATTATGTTTATTCATTAAAACAACATATTAGAAAATAAAATTTCATGATACTGTATTTCATAAAATTAAAATTAATATGTTGTCATGCATTTAAAAAAATTTTATTTTGAGAATAATATAAATTTGAGTAACCAAATTTCATTTTGTTTTAATGAAATCACATGGTTTTATTAAAATATTTTATAAATTTATTTATTTAAACTAACATTCATTTATTGATTGAAATAATTAATTTTTTGATACTCAGGGTATTACATTATTCCCCCATCAAAAGAATTGCATCCTAAAATTTCATTTAGTCAAACTAAAACGAATTATGAATTTACGACAACAGAATTTACAAATGTTAAGTCCGCTAAACATCTACGTTCAAAAAAATATAATCTCTAATGTTGTAAAGATTATAACTCTAATACCAAATATAACTCCTCGAGCCCGAGCCACAAGACTCAACACATTCTGAATGATTTGTATTTTTTAAAAAAATAAACTGAAATAATAGACAACATTAATTACATAATAAGAACTTTTACCGGTCTATATTCTATAAAATTGGATACATTTATTTAAAAGGAAAAAAATAAAATAAAATAAAATACTTCACTCATGCTACTCCTTAATCGAAGAAGATTCCACCATAAAATTTACTAAAATTTTAGAATATAATTAAAAATAGTGTGAGTGTAGTAAATATTCCAAGAAATGGGATTTATGACCATTCGATAAATAATTTTAAATTATGGATTTTAAAATAATTTCAGAAATATATTTAGAAATATCCTTTTTGGAAACACTATTTCAGAGTATATATGCCTTAAAAATACAATATCACAATAGAAAATACTTACATTTAAAAAATTCTTTAAATATATTCCAGTGTATTTATGAAAACTATACGCAATCTTCTATAAAAAAACACTATTATAAGGTCAATTGAAACATTGATGGTTTTATTGGGCCAACCCACATACAGAACGACGTGTTCACACCCCAATAACCTTCAATGATTAAGAAATTCTAGTACCAAATTATCTGAAAATATTTTATGACTTCATTACTTATATATACTTTAAATGGAGTCTTAAATTTTTTAAAACATGTCACTACATTAAAATACACATTAACACTTATATTTAAATATAAGTACATATATTCATAAATATATGAACATTCATTGACTATCACTTTCAAGATTAGTTACAACCAAAAATATTTCCCTAATCCTTTGCATAAACTACCAATGTATTAAAAATTATTTAATAGAATAACATTTCTATTTATACAAAAATATAATAATAATAATTTTTGTATGTTTCACACATATAACAAACATTTAAAACATTTAAAATTTTGATGATAAATTCCTAAATAATAATTTCACAATTATAAAATAAAAAATATATTGAAATCATTAATTTATTATAAATGCTAAAAATAATGATGTTATCCATAGAATCATGGCCATGATTGTATGAAGATTTGAAGTCCTTAATTATAATATAAAATAATGACATACTATGTTCATTATTCAGAATCAAGGTAATAAAATGACAATAAGAAATATTAACATGATAATAACCATTTAAACCATATATATATATATATATAATTGATATTAATTTTATAACACACATCATCCTGTAAAAAATTCATGTTAAACAAAACATCAATAAATTAAAATACACATTGGAAGAATTAATATGTTATAAAGTTAAAACATAAAATTGATAAATAATATTATACGTTGAGGAAAATTTATTAAAAAATAATTCTTATAAACATAATGTATTAATTTATTGTGGAATATCAGAACATAAAAATATAATTAAACTCACTACATAGACATTACTTAAAACAAGAGTGAATATGAAGAATATTTTTTTAAAATTATAATATGAATACCAAAAATATATAATCTCCCTATAGTTATATGTAATGAAATTAATTTGTGTTAGATATACATATATATCTATATATCCATATATATGTGTTATAAAAATATTGAGAAAAAGATAATTAAAATAATTTTAATAAACATAACAATTTACATATGTTATGAATTATGAAAATAAAATAAATGGATGCATTTAAATTAATTTATAAATATATCCATTCAAATAAAATGAAAACCCATAAAAACACACAAAATAAGATAAATGGTCCATTTCAAAAATATGATTTCAAAATAGATAAATAAATAGTTATTCCTTACTGTACTCAAACTAAAATTTGACAATATATATCTATAAATATAATTGTAATTATATTATATATAATCCACATATTTGACTGGCATTAGAAAAATAGGAGAAAAAAATTCCCCTTACAGATCTTAAAAAAATAATATAAAAACGAGAATATTTAATTTTAATTTAACACCACCCTTACGTGTTTTACAAACCCATGCTGGAGAAATTATCCTGCCTCTAAAATTTTTTACATAACCTTACTCTCAAATGGGTAAAAAATGGTTTTCCCCATTGAAAGTGAACAATAAAGGCCTATAAATCCATTTTGTATACTATGTTTACAATGACACATACCCACAAAAGGTTGTTAGGGAATATAAATCTATAGACACATCAAATTGAAAGATATAAATTGTATAACATTTCAATTTAATATATTCATACATGGAAAAGAAGAGAACAAAAAATGATCCCAACAGAAAAGATAGAAACAATTTGAAATTAACATTATATTATAATCAAAATGGACAACTGTGGACTAAAAAATGATCAGAATCATAGAAAAACAAGTAAATCAAAATTGAACCACAAATATAAAAATGGGAAAGCATTTGGAAGATTATAATGAGATTCGGATAACCAGAAATGAAAATAGGCAACCCCTACATATTTTAGGTTGAAAAATGAACATAAACACATAGATCTGGACATATTGCTAGCCTGCTGATGATACTAAACCTTCAAGAAACCCTCATTCCTAAATTTTGGATTGAGGCCTTCCTTCACCATAGAAGACATAGATTTTTTTTCTCTTGGTGTCTCAACACTGGCATTAAACGAAACCTCACTACCAGCCATGACATCCATGCACCACTATACCCACGGTCAAACATCAACACTATAACCTACACAAATGGACACCCACACAACAACTCTATTTTTCTTTGGTGCACAACCCCGCTTGGCCCTCTCACCTTAGGTTGGATGACCACCCCTAACAAGACCCATTAAACCCTTTCCCCATTTTTATTCTCCTATTTGGTTTTATTATTATTATTATATCATTACTATTAATTATATAAAATTATTTAATACACATTATTTATAGAAATATTATAATTTTATATTAAAAATTAAGAAATTATTATTTAAATATAAACATATTTCATATAAAAATAATTTTTATTTTAATAATATCTTTCTTTAAAACATCATGTTTGAATAATAAAACAATTTACTATGAATATTAAATGTTTGTTTATTTTAATAAATTTTATCAATTTAAAAAAATAATAGAATATAAATAATAGTAATGATTTTTTAAAAAATAATTTTCTTTAAAGTATTTTACATTTTTAATATTACAACATATAATAAACTAAAATAATAATTTTAAATGACATTTATAATTTCAATATTTAATTACTATGTTTATAATATAAAATGAAATTTTATTAATCAAATTTTATAATAATAATAAAAAAATACTTTTAATTAATTTTATTTATTAGAATAATATATTAGAAAATGTTATTTAGAGATACTACCTTTCATAAAATTATAATTAATATGTCATCATGTATTTTGAAAAATGACATTTTGAAAATAATATAAATTAAAGTAACAAAATTTTATTTCGGTTAAATGAAATCACAAGGTTTTACTAAAATAATTCATAATATTATTATCTACACTATAATTCATTTATTAATAGTAATAATTATTTTATTGGTACTTGGGGTGTTACATATTTATTATATTGTAGTTTTCAACACCTATAAAGGAAGTTAGAGCTAATAACACCCAATGATTTTGTGAAATATTATTCTAAAACAAATTTATTCTATTAAATATATTTCAGTACACACAACACCAATTTTTTATTAAAATAAATTAAATAATAATTTTATCATCCTTTAAACAAAATAATTATTTTTAAATGAAATTCTACATTCTATTAAAATATTTATATTTAATTTCCAAATTATCGTATACCTATTTGAATAGAAGGTGTGAGTATTATTAACTAAATTATGATAATATATGGATTAATAATGTATATTAAATTAATTTTTTTTACCAATTAATTAAAAAGTAAAATAAAAAACTACTTAAAAATAATGAGAATCATTTTCAGAAAAATAATTTTTATGAAAATAATCCCATTTTATATAAATAAATTAAAAAAAAGCAGTTATGGTTAATTATTTTAATTAAATATATAAATATCTATTGTGAAAAATAATTTTTTTAACAGTCATATTGTTTTTTATTTGAAAAAGATATAAAGATATCAAATTTTTTGCTTCAAAATTAAATTATTCTAAAAACAACCTTTGTCACCCATTGAGAAATTATTTAATTATTAATTTTTATAGTTTTAAAAAATATATTTTGAAAAATAATATTATATTTTTAAATTAGTATGTCAAAATTATAATGGGGTGATTTTTTTGGATTTATCTAAAATTTTTAATTTCTTGAAGAATAATGAATAATACATGGTTTTATTGAAAACAGCCATTTCATTTAAATGATTTTTATGGTTGATTTTTTTTAAATTGGGTTTAAAAGTAAAATTAGATCAATAATATATTTATTAATCAAATTTATTTGATTTTAATTTTTTTATATTGTACTTTTATATGAAAACATTTTAAACATTAAATTATATTCCCTTTGGAAACCCACTTTTTCATTGCATTTGTGACATACATTTTAAATTGAAATGGTCCACATATATGAATGGAATTTTGAAAAAATTATTACTTATTTAGAATAAGAATAATTTATATTAAATAATATGGTAAACATAATTTTGTACCATAAAAATGGTAAAAACATTAAAAATTAATAATTGTTTTTAAGGTCAATTTTTTTCCATGGGTTAACTAAAATTATAACGGTTTAAAATGAATGAGAAATTGTATAAATATAATTTTATTGTAATATATAGACTATACCTATTCTATGATCTAGAATTTTCTATTTTGTAACCATGATGTATATGAAGAACATGGATATAAATTATTTATTTTAAAAAAAGCTACAAGTATACCACTCTTCTCACATATAAAAGTCCACCCCTTATCCTTTCCTATTTACACTTAAAAAACCATTGGATCATCGAATAAAAATAAAAATAACTACTTACATATGTTATTCCATCCTATATTCTTTATTATGGTGATAAATCCATGATATGAATTCTTTTGGTGAAAATTGAAATCAGTTTTCCGAATAAGAGATAACAGCCCTAACCGATTGTCTTATTTTAATTATTTTACCACATCATTAAATTAATATTAAAACATTATGATATAGAAACCTATGTATCTTCCATATTATGATAATTTAATTTTTATTTAATGTCCTAAAACAATTTACTATTCCATAAAATGGGATACGAGATCATTATTCATGTATACACCATACTACGTCCTCGCTAACTGATGTTATTAGATATCTATCACCACCTCTCACAACATGATATAATTATATATTAAATGTGTTTATTTTATATAGTTGAGATTATCGTACTTTTTAAATCATTATATCACATATAACATCATAATTTCAATTATGTGGGAATACGATAATGTTGCTCGTGTGTATTGACGACTGATGCCCTGCAAAGCGGTGTTATTATTTCATTATTTTCCTGAAATATATTAAGGAAGGTTTTAATGAAAATAATTTTATATATATATTGAATAAAAAATATTATATAATGGTGATATATTATTTACATTTATTTCATCGATCCTTCAAAAAAATGGAAATAGGGTTCATGCGTACGTATGTCCTATTATCTCCATGAACATAGTATTTCATTTTCCATAAGTAAATTTAATTGATAAATATAAAAAAATATATAATTAATATATATTCTAATTATATCTTAATTAAAATTCTATATTTAATGGCTCGGACCTCTCAGGTCTAATCCATTAGAAAAATATTTTATTTGAAGTGTCCAGGGTGGTAACCATAGCTGTTTTCAAGAGTTTTCTGGTTTTTACAGTTTTCCAATGGTGGATCACGTTGGTGAATCCTTGTAAGTAGGAGGAATTGGTGAGTTTTATCCATGATGGGAGTTAGAGGGTGGCATCGGTGAGTGGGATCAGTGAGTGGAGCCAGTGAGTGGTGTCAATGAGTCATGTCAGTGAGTGGTGTCTGTGAGATGGGTCAGTGAGTGGCATTAGTGTGTGATGTTGGTGAGTGGAATTAATGAGAGGCATCAATGAGTCATGTCAGTGTCTTACATTAGTTTTTTGGCCATTGGTGACTCATGTCATTGACTTATCCATCAATGAGTCATTTTTACTTTTTCGTGTCTCACCCCTCTTGTGTTTTATTTGACATTAAATGAGTTACTTACCATATTTATGTGGTTTTAGAGATGTTTCAAAGGCTATGAAAATATCATTAATTCCTAATGCTTAGGGGGGACATTTTAATAGTAAAACCACATAATAATGATTGTGATCAACCTTTTCTGTATTTTCCAACCATCTCCCTTCAATTTATATAAAATATGGATCTTCTACGTTGAGATCTTCTCTTTGTTATGTGTTTTCATTTTCTCTTGGTTCATCCAAAGACTATCTTCTCTGTGTAGTAATGTGTCTTGATGTGGCCTCCAAATTTAGTTTCATTGGATTCTCATTCTTCTTGTGCGACCCTTTATTTTTTCCCATGTAGGATTTGGTGATCTACTGTTGTTCCATGTAGGAATTATTTCACCTCTCTTTAAATAGTGTATTAGGAGTGGTGGGTGTAATGTTTTCTCATTGTTAATATAGTTGAATCCCAATTGTTAAATTATTTTTGTTACAATGAAAATCAGACATATTATGATAACAGGTTTTGTTACCATAGTAGTTAATGAGCGGGGGTATGATGATGATGAATCTTATGTTCTTTTATCTTTTATCCTCAATCTATGTTGTTAGTTGTATGGGCTATAAGGCTTCTGATAGTTTTAGTCATTAGTGGTATTTCTATAAACATAGTTTTTACTTTATACTTTATGTTGATACAATGTTAAATGTTTCCTAATATTTTAATATTTCTAATCACATATACCAAGTTAAATCAATGGACACCCATTGAATGAACTATTTTGTGATAACATAAGAATGAACAAAGATAAATAATAGAATAATTATTAGTTAAATTTGAGTACACCTCGCTTATTTGGGTTGGTTGTGTGTTATGTGTTGTTTTGTTCACCCTAGTTTCCTATACGAGTTGTTTGGTGCAGTGGCTGGGAGTGTGGATATGTGTATGGGGTGGTACAACTGGTGTAAATGAATCTCACATCAGAAGTTTTATTGGTTTCAGAATGGATGGACTTTTTGTGCAGTAGGACTACATCTAGGCGTGTTATGTCTTTCATGAGTGATGTGTTTGTGTAGTTGAAATAAAATCAGGTGGTGTATTGGTTTTGTTGGTATTTTTTTGGGTGTCATAATGAGTTTGTGGTCGTTTTTTGGTGGTTTTTTGGGTAGCATTACTTTGTAGAATGATGGTGGTGGAAAAGTTGTAGTGTAAAGTGTGTGGGTTATGATGTTACTTGTGGTGTGTTTTCTTTTAGTGGGAAGTTTTTTTTGAAACCCATTTTTTGGTAAGAATGTTATATATATATATATTGTTCCTTTTGATTTTTATATCCACCCTTCCCGTTTGGAGAACTACGTGGTGAACACCCCCATTTTTATGGGAGAGGGTGTCCTTTCCCATCATTCTGATGTGAGGATGGATGGCCAGTTATTGGAGCTCCTATGAACCCTCTTCAAGGCATTGGTAGCCCAAGACAATACGGGTAGGTTGTGGTGTGTTTGTGAGGCCCAGGTGTATGTAGGAGGGGTGTGATTCCCATGTGTATTCCGGATGAGTTGTGTTGTTCTTTTCTATATGTCTTTGTGATGGATCCCATGTTTAATATAGGCGTGTTGAGGTATTTGTTGTGGCCAAGGTGTGTGTGGGTGGGTCTGTGATATGGGGCTTGTGGATGAACATGGTAGTTGTAGGACATTCTCTATTAAGGATGAGTATCTAACCAGTGGGAAGTGGTTCAGGGTACCCTATAATCGATGTTCTTACTATATTATGTTAATTGACTTGTGTTATTTTGTGAGACTAACTTGGTGAGGTCGACGTGGATAGTATACCTTGTTCTGTAATTTTGTGTTTCTGATATTTTCTCACAGGACCATTAGTATGCTTCTCCCACTTGTGCATGAGTGACTTTTGATTTTCCTATTTATTATAATTGTATGCCCATTGTACATATATAAAAATGTTTTCAGGTATCCGGGGAGATTACACGAACCCTACTGTACCTTACCAGCTTAGAAATTGGGATAGTTTTGGTGTCACTGCTTTGCCTCATTTTGGTACCTCACATTGGGTTTTCGAGTAATTTAGAGTATTTTTGTTTAATAATGTATGTGGGTAGGATTTTAAATTCCTTTTTGATATAAATTTTTTATTATTGTTTGGGATGGAACATATTACCTCCTAAGGTTATTCAAAAAGAAATATTAATGCCTCAAATATTTATGAGAATGTTTACCTACCCTTGGGGCTAGTAGAAACCTTGGGGCCTTTTGGAGGCAGGAAACGGAGGGTCATTATCACTTATTTATATTGATGATTCAAGGTCATGACATGATAATATCCCTTAACTCTTATTGAAGAAGTATGGTATTGAAAACACAGATTATGGAACCATGATCAAAGATAAACAAAAATAAAAAAACAAAACTTACTAAAATCAACGAAGTTACTTCTTAAAATGTGTCATTAACCTACATTTTTTTATAAACTGGTAATAAAATGTTATAACAAAAGCATATATGAAAATATTATTAAAACCTCATATATCTTTATCCTATTTTCTCATAAAAAATGAATTTGAAATATGATTCCTTCAATGATTGATGAAATTATAAAATGATAAAATGATTATGAAACCTGTATCTTTTCCACAGGTTATGATATGGAGAAATCTTAATGAATCCCATTTAATTTTATGGGTAATGCTATGATGAATGTTTTATGATCTTATGTAACACATAAAAATTATTATCATTACGTAATCAATGTGACCTATATCTCCCTCCAATGCATTGGATAATCATGTATATTTCATGAGATAAGAAGGATTTGAATGAATAGTGAACCTAGTTCAGTAATAGAATTTTTCTACTATGTCAGCATTGGGAGTAAACCCTAAATACTATGATGGTATTTTATGTGAACCCATTCCATTATGAATGAATTATTAGTGAACCTTGATTAATATGGAAATGTTTTTCTATTATTATTTTTATCAAAAAATGATATGTATTACGGCATTGTAAGGATATCACGACCATTGTTCTCTTATTTCATTATGAATCATGTCTTACGAAAATAAATTATTTATTCCATGACTCAATATTTAGATCATATATTCACAATGAAACACCCTTACTTTTAAAATTTATTAAATTTTACATTTTAATTTTTTTACTCATTACTTTCATTTTTGGTAGCTTGCAGGTCACTTTTTTTAATAATTGAAGCCTTTTTATTTTTGTCCGGTTATCCCACACGATTTGGAGAGACCATTTGGTGCCTGCGTGGAAACATAGTTTTTAATAAATAAATTTATTGAAATTAAAATGAAAACTGAAATAAAATTAATGAACTATTATAATAATAATAATGATGATATTATTACTATTAAAAATAACAATAATTTAATTCTTATTTTGATTATTCGTAATTTAAATGTTATCATTAAGTTATTATAATTATTAAGAGTATTATTATTAGTAGTAATAAAATTTATATTATTTTTATATTTTTGAGTATTCAATTGATTTTTAGGAGACCTTATGTTGGTTCCCCATTCTCTGTCACCTCCCACATACAGTACCCCTCCCTCCTCCCCTCCCTTATCATAACCTGACCCCCATGTTCACATCCTCTAACGCACATCCTCCCTTCTGGTGGAACACCCTCAGGAGGATCTCCCTCAAATGGTGCCACCTTTCTCGAGAGACCTCCCTCGTGAGGCCTCCCTACTCACCCATGACTTCCCCAGCTGGCCGCCCCTCTGTCGCACCACCACCTCTGGTGTTCCCCCCTCTTCTGGTAGTGGTTCTACCCTCGCATAGGAATGCCCCCTATGGTGAGTATTCTCATCCCCTAATTTACATTTTTCAATGATTTTATGGGGTTAATAGGGTTTTCATGAAACCCAATGGTTAGAGTTTGGGTGTGATGTAATTTCTGTTGATTTTTTTTGTGTGAAGGTGTTTCATGTGGTGTTGTTCTTCCTCCCTTTGATGATTCATCGCTTTCTTACCCCTCTGAGGTTGGTGGATTTGTTTGTTTTATTTTTGATTCAATACATATAATGTATGGTTGTTTTAATTAATTTTTTTGATAGAATTTTCACCTAAATTATGGTTTTGTTTAACTCATGTTGGTTTTTTATGATATTAGAATTTTCTAAAAATAGCTTTTGAAGTTGTATCTAAATTATATCAATGTGTATATATGCCCAATGTGTTCAGAAAATTAAGAACCGTGTTTCGATATATTTTAATTATGATTATAACCTTGATGAAACATATGGTTAATTTATTGGGTTGTTTTTTTGTTAGAATATTTTGTTAAAAATAGGTTTTCAAGTGATTCCTCATTTATTACAATGTGAATTTTTTTGAAGTAAGTGTTATAAAATTCCAAATGTGTTTTATTAGAAAAATTGGGTGATTTTTTTAATGTTTTTTAATTGGGATATTTTATAAAATTGGTTGGGTTGTTTTTTTTGTAATTATGTGTATTGAAAAAGATTTTTTTCAAAGGGTTAAATATGCCTTTGGTTTTAAAGTAGAACTTCTATATGAAATTTGGTTTATTTTTCACGTAAACCCTTATATCAAAATTTAGAAATGTTTTATAATTTTTTTGATTATTTATTAAATTATTAATTTGATTCTAATCATATTATGAGATGATTTTGGAGTGTGTATTTTCATAAAAGAGTATTTTGGTGTGGTTGAAAGTTGTTTTGTAAATCTATCATTTTTTTAAAATGTCAATTCTCACTTTTAGAGATTATGTTAAATTATTGGGTTTGATATGTAAATTTTTTTGTTATTTGAAATGAAATTTACCTTGGAATGATTATATGGTTGTTATATGTGTACCATTAGATATTGGCACATCTATGGGTTCACAAGGTGTACGAATGGATGTGCCCTCAACAGAATATGTCACTTGGAAATGGGTTTTATCCATAATCATTGGATCAATAAAATATTTTTTCCTAAATCATATTGGATCCTTTTGGAGATCTCTAAAGAAGGATCAAAATGAAATAATGGAACGATGTGTCATTTGGAATTTCGGTCATGTTTTGGAAATCATTATACTTAAGGACTTCTTGTCATGTTTTATAAAGTGCATGTTTTACCATAGGAATAGAAAGGGGATATATAACGATCTCCTGAGAACCTATTGATGCATCAATGGGATATATAATGTCTTGGGACCTACTTTCATTAACATTACAAACCATTACTCATATAGATTAATTTGAGTAAATAATATTCCTTATCATATATTGATACTGAATAAATAATTTAAATTTTTCAATAATTCCCCTGTTTATCAAATTACTGTCCATGTGAACTCCATATGTAAAAATGTTATATGGGATTGGAAATAAAAATTTTAATTGATTAATAATATGTTTATTCTAGTAAATATATAGTGGGAATTATTATTACAAATTTACTATTACAATATAAACATAAATGTCTCAATATGATGTGAGATTGTAAGGATAATCATTAATAGCATTATTTATTACAATAATATATAAACATTCCACAAGGTCACATACAAATTTGAAAATTATAAATATTAATCCCCATGATGGAATAATATTTAATAATACATATAATAACACTATAGTATGTATATTCATGAAATAAAATATTAAAAGGCAGTATATGCACCAAATAAAAGTGAATTGGTGTATAATAACAAATAAGTCTTAGTGTATTGTAAATTGAAATGAATGTCCCTTACTATAACCTTATTTTTGTTTTTAGGTATATATCTTCCTATAATGTGGTCTAAAATATGTTAGAAACTTATTTCAGAACCATAATCATGTTTACAATCTCATAAATTAATTCCATATAATATTTTGTTAACCGTTTGTTTACACTCTTTATTATTTTAATTATTTTGGGTGTAAATTTCCATGTTTTATCAAATATGTATTGAATTTTAATTTGTTGTTATTATTACATATATGATGATTTCAATATCTAAATAATATAAAACATGAATTTATTATCACATATATTAGGTACATATGAATTTGGAGAAAACATTAATATTTGGAGTTTAGACATAAAGTTCACCATTCAAGGAAACCGTAGGTCGAATGTACGCATTAACATTAATTTCATTTATGTTTTGTGTTAAATGTATTGAAACTAAATGATATATTCTTAGATTATAACTATAGTGCAATATAAATATTTTATATGTTACATTGGTTTGTTAAAATTATCTTTTATACATTCTATGTATGTCATGAATGAGTCATATAACTTTGAGGGGGGCTACCCCACACTTACTCAAATGAAATTGTAGTATTCAAAATAAGTAGGATAGAAAAAATGCATGGTATATATAAATATTTCATTATAATAATGAAATTATAAATACCATATAAAAAAATATATACATATTTTCTACCATAATGTCCACCATGATATGTGTTAAAGGAAACATGAACAATCATCGTTTCAAGAGGAAATAGTTCTACGTGCATAGAAAAAATATGTTTGTTACTAATTAGAAATAGTTTTGTGTATGTGTATGTATAAAAAATTATATAATAACACCCATGTATATTTATGATAATATTTTTTTTGTACAAAATTCAAATAAATATATTTTATATCGTGGGTAATGGAAATTAACTATGGAGCTTGAGAGAAGATGTCAGCTCTAAATCATGTAACTTGTTTTGGTTTGTGCCAAAAGGATACCGTGAAAGGATTCATGACTAAAATTAGTATTTAAGGTTAGGGGGTGTGATTTTTTAAATATATATATTAATATATTGTCCAAACCTATGTTTTTTGAGAGGTGGTATAAATGTGGAGAGGTGGTGGCCATTTATAATGGAGGAAAATGGCTGTCTTGGTATTTTGGAAAATAAGTTTGGTGTACCCACATTTTTACCCAAAAAAAGTCATAAAAAATAAAAAACATAAATATTGGATGATTCGGGCCATATATTGAAAAAAAATGTCTATTTTAAAATTGGATAGGTTATTGGGGCCCTTATGTTAAAGGTTTAGTCCATTATAAATATTAATTTTACATTATCAATTGTAATTAATTTTAACTAATTTCACTAAAATTTTTGGTCAAAGGAATATTGGTATTATTATTAATTATAATATATTATGATTCCATATATCAAATTAAATTTTCTAATTTCCAATCACATATGAGGTAGAAATTAATTTAAAATTCATCCCACATTAGTGACGACAATGCATGGTTTTAATGTAGAAATGTATCAATGTTTTCTCTATTTTTATAGTCATTTTCAAAGTGAAATTGATTAAAATTACATAAATTGTTTTACTTGATAAAATTATTATCTAATTAAACTTTAATAAAAATGAAATTTACAATATATCCTTTAAAATATATTATATGAAAAATTCAGTTTTGAATTAAAATTCCATAATTTTTACTATTCATTAAAAATGATATGTGTGCAAAAAACATAAAAATATCACCCTAACTTAATTATTATGTTTAAATTTAATATATTGCCTTTAATGTTGCAAATTAAATCCATAAATGTGTAATAATCCAGAATAAATGGTTATATTATTAAAAGGAGATAAATTTGTATTATTAAAATATCCATTTTTATGTGTGAAATTAGGTTTGTTCTTGTCGTATCCCTATATAACCTAATGGATGAAGATAAAAATTATTTATTTAATATATAAAATATATATTTCATTAAAATAGATAAATAATTATAAATAATTATATTTATTAAGACAAAACTATCTTGGAAGCATAAAAATAAAAATAATTTTTTGGTATAAAAATAAATTTTATTTTCATTTATCAGGAATTAATTTTTTAGTTATATAAACCTTAAATTTTCTTATGTTATTAAATTATTTTAATAAATTCTAAAATATTGTCTATGTTATATCATGTTCTCTTAAATAATAATATTCTAATAATACATAGTTATTTGGGGAATCTTGGTCTTGCGTATAACACATGCTACCTAGGATCATCTATCTTGCGTTAAATGCAAGATATTGAGGAAGGTCTTTTTATCATGTAGAACAAGATAAATAATTTTTTTATTCATTAAAAACTATGGAATGTATTATATTTATTTAATATATTAAATATATTATAATGTATCAGGTTAATATATTACTTTTTTAAATTTGGTGTTGCATGTTATGAACACTATTAAATACGAAGTTGGACTTTAGAATTTTTGGGTGCCACACTTTGTCTATTTTGATGGACCTGAGAGTGAACCTTCACTCCTATAAATGTTTTGGGATTCAATTGATTCCAAATTTATATAATTGGGTGTTTTCTGTGACTACTATGGAATTTTTTTTTATTATTATGATAATGTTACAATGTTATGTCATGTAGAAATTTAATGCTACATTGGATCATATTAATGGATTTACTTATGATTAATGAATTATGAACTACCAATATTTAATCCATGACTAAATAATATTATCTATTATGAGAATGGTAAGTTTTTAAAATGTTATAATAATGTCCTCATACCCATATTCTCATGTTATTCTTGTGTATCAACCATTTTTACCCATGTTAACCATCAAAACTCTCCCTTTATTATGTTTCCTTTACCTAAGTTATGAAACAATATATTATGTATGGTAAGTATAACGAGGTTTTTAGTTATGAATAACTTATTTTTAGAGGACATAGTTAACATATGAATAGGTTATTTTTGTTTTCATGTTTCTAAATTTGCTGTTCATTTATAATATTTAGGTGTGTTTTTGTTTATTTTAATTAATAATTATTTATTATGATGTAATATCTATGTATGAATAGACTAGTCTACTATAGCTAGGGAAAGGCATTTTCATCTCAGCTTAATTTATATGATACACATGACTTATAAATCAATTATTCTTTTATGTGCTGTATATACTTGAATTGTACTTATTTTATGATTATTTTTATAAAATATAGAGTGATTTATATATCAATTTAATGTAATTTAATTCATGGGACTTATTATCCATATGATAATAATGAGGATAGATTTTAATGTTATAATATCATTAATTATCGGGATTATTTATGATTATGTTATGATAATGAATTATTATGATCTCCATATCAAGAAACATATAAATTTATATCTCCTCGGGTTGTTTCTTAAAAATAATTCTTTTGTATTCATCTTCATCATAGTATTTTCTCATGAACCAAACAAAAATTTCATTACAAAATGTCAATTTATCGATTTTTCTGAAAAAAATTATTCGATCTCCATGTTTTCTAATAATTCTATAAATAATGTATTTTTAATTATCTTACAAATTTTTAAATTCATTTTTACCCTTGAATTTATTTTAAAAAACAAGTAGAGAGGAATCATCTTATTGTTTTCCAAATGAGGTGCTTTTTTACTTTCTTGAAAAAAATATCGATGTCATGTTTTCAATTTATAAAATATGAATATATTTCCCTACTATCATGATTAATGTTTGAATTAAATCTTTTATTATATGTTTACAAAATATTATCAAATTATAAAATTTACTTTTATATTTTATAGCATCTTTTAAATAAGTTATTTCAAAATAAAATGGTCATTTTACTTGAGAATGTATTAATTATATTTTATTGGTATTTCTATTAATTAACAACAATAACCATTGGTTTGGCATAAAATTTTCTAGAAATATAATCCATGGATACCATCCTTAATCTTTATCTAAATGGTTTCTATTTACGATTATAAGATGTTTATGAAACCTTTTTTTCCCATGGGTTATGCTATGAGGAATTGGTATAATGTTTATGAATCCCATTTCCTTTCTAAGGTTTATAATATGATGAAATTTTTCTGAACCCCACTATTATCATGAGTAATGATATGAAGAATAATTTATGATATTTTGATATAAATATGTTTGATTTTCATTATCTGACGGGTGGGACCTATATCTTCTTCCAATGCATTGGGCAATGATTTATATCACATGATAAAAACATGACTCGAATGGGGAGTGAAGAAATTTCAGTAAGGGGCTATGTACACTATGATAGTTTTTTTGGAGAAAACCTTGATTACTATAATGGATTTGAGAGTGGATCCATTCCATTGATATATAATTGAAAGTTATACTTTAATACCATGTAAAAAATTTTATATTCTTATATGTGTGCCTCAAAAAAATGCGTTATGCCTATGAAATGATTTCATTGTTTATGATCTATTTTTTATTAATTATTCATGTATTATTAAATTATAATATTTATTACATGAACTGGGATAGTGATCCATTATATTTAGGGTATGGTTTTCCAATTTCAACATCAAGTTCACATACCTTATTTCTCATGTAATGCCTATTTTCTCATTTATATGTCCTTCATTTTCCCTTAATGTGAAAAAGTGATTTCCCTTTTTTATGATTTCCTTTCCTGATTATGAAGAATGGTATTGTGTATGAAATATATATAAATATATATAGTTATGAAGTAATATATTAGAGATTATTTGGAACTATTATGGACATGCTGTTTATGTTTTCGTATTTCTAATGATACTATACTCATATGATTCTAGCATGGATCGTTATGTTATGTAACAAATATTCATCTATTTCCATAAAATATATTTGTATGTAATGTATGGGATTAAAAACTTCAACATAATATTAATCCTTGAAAATATGGCCATTGAATATCCCTATAAACCTATCCAACAAACTGAATGCACTGGTCACTCAAAATTTTCAAAGAACTACGAATTTCCAAGGATCATCCACGGATCAATCTACTATTCAAGGAAGTATTTCCTTTTTCTTATGTTTTATTCTTAATATTAATATTTTTAATATCAAATAACTATATTAATATACTTAATTTATTATCATTACTTTATTTATATTTGTTAATATAAGTTTTATAAAGAATATTTCATCATTTCCATTCATAAATAAAAAACCAAATAATATTGTTATTGTGTTTCCTAAGAAACCCCTCTGTAGAGCAGCATTATTTTTTTCATTACCACATTTAATTGTGGGAATTAATGGTGTAACATATCAATAAATATTATATATATATATATATTATAAAATTATGATTTAGATATGTCATATTAATACTAAGAATCCCCCTTTTACGTGTTGGGAAACCGGAAGTCTAATCGTTTATATGTGTGGATTGTCACCTGTATGATAAAATGTTTTCCATTTGTCACATTGATATTCATAGATTATTTTAAAATTCTAAAATCTTGTTTAGCATAATAAAAAACAATATAATATAATTAATATTATGCTATAATTATATAATGTGAAAACAAACTCCTCCTTGAACAAACTCACATTTTCAGGTAAATTGTGTTATTGTTTTGGTGAATTTAACCACATACATGAAAAATGCTATGAAATTATATCATTGATGAATATAGAACAATATTTTCTAGTATAATAATATATAAATATTTAAATAATTTTTTAATTAGGTTATTGGAGTGGTAAATTAGTATTTAACTTATTAATTGACAAAACACACATCGTATAATTAAAATCATAGAAAAATATTAATTAATTATTTCATCAAGGAGGATAAAGATTGAGGTACTAATGAAAAGAAATATAAAAATAATAAAAAATATAATTTTTCAATTAAGGTTTCATTAATGACATTATAAGGATAAAAAATTGGAGGAAGAATGAATGTTAACACAACTCAATAAAAATTGTACAAAAGGTCAACGATATAAATACCCAATGTTAGAAAATATGAATACACAAACAAATATACATAAATATAATGAGAATAAAGTAAATTTTAAATATTTTTTTGGTATTAATATGTTTATCATATTTTTTATTAAAATATTTACAGTTTTTATATATGATCATATAGTGCATCTGACTATGTAGTGAAACAAGATAAGTGTTTCTATCTCAATTTCCTTTCATTGAGAGAAGTATTGTATTTATGAAACTATTTTAAATATTAATGTGTGTTTCCTTCCAATTTGATAATTTTTATCATAAATAAAATTTATTTAATGTTATATAAATATAAATTTCATGTTTTAACTCTCCGGGGTTTCTTATCCAAATGTTACCAAAGTAGTAATGGTATTTCATAACTCATTTTTCTTTATTTAAGTTATAATAGTTATTATTAAACCTTGTTTTTATATGTTGTAGTATTTAATCATATTATTCTATAAAATATAATTTTATATTTTATTTATATATATTTAAATTTTTTCCATAATTTATTTTTTTAAAAGATAATCATTGCAATGATTGGGATATTTAAAAGGGACATGGTAATCAAACTCATTTCTTTGAGTTATAATTTTTTTATTTGAACTTTTTTTTCCAATAGAAATCCCATTTTAAATGATTATTTATTTTTAATATATTGATAATTTTTTTTGATAGGATTCTTGGAATATCAAACAATTTTTAAAATAACACCATGTTCGATAGCCTATTTTACAGACAACACCAAACATAATAGAACCATGAAATATTTTTATTATATATTATTTTCATAACCTAGTCATTTAATTAGTAGGTATCGATAATAATAGTCATATTATGAAAGATACATATAATTTTCATACTCATTACATTATAATTGATTTATTCTTAGGAAATAAGAACTTAATTTTTTGTAATTTTATTTTAGTAATCAAAGATATGTTTTCTTAAAAAATGATTTGTATTGATTCTATGAATGAATATTATAATTAATTTATGGAAAATTTATAAATTTTATTTTATAAAAAATTATATCATTTAAAAATTAGGATATAAATATTATCTTATAATTAAATTTTGATAATTTTCTAAAATGATTTATTTTTCAATGAATATTAGAAATTAATTATTTTGATTAAAAATTTATTCAGCAATTCATGATTTTTTTTTAATTTTTAATTATTTAAAATTTTTTACATAGTAAAATTATTTATTTTATTTAATTAATAATTTAATTAATTACACATGAGAATGAATTATTAGTTATTTTTTAGAAGTCTATTTTTCTACTTAAAATGGAGTATTTGAAAAACTGTTTTTCATTTCATTTTTTTTTCTTTTAAATTGATCCATTACACTTATAAGAATTGGTATATGATAAATTTAATTCATATTATGAATCATTAGATCCAAATTTATTAAATATTACCCTTTTATTTAGTCCATTATGAATAGTAATAGAAGTAAATATATATAACCACAAGAAGGGTAAATCATACAATTAATGTTAAAATTAATCTTATTGGTCTTAAAAATATATATATATATCAGGTATTTAATTTATTTTATATTATTTATTTACAATTAAAATTAATTATTTAAATATATCTAAATTATATTCAAATTTCTTTATATTTTAAAATTTATATTATTTTATGAAAATATAAACTCAAAAATCTCACTCTATTGCTACTAAGATCTATTATATTACATTCCTAGATAAAAAATTAATGTTCAATTATAAATTTTTACTCGATATAATTATTATATTTAATTTTTAAGTATTAATTTTATATTATCTAATTAACTAATTATCTTAAATTTTTACACCACACCGACATTGTGCTTGTGAAAGCAGTAGAAAAATAAATCTAATAATTAAAATAAGTCCACATGTAATATTATTTTTTATTTATAGTCCCCCATGGATTTTATATTAAAATATAACATATTAATGATGTTTAAATGGTTTTTATTCATGCATATTTGTTTTCATTTATTTTTCAAGTCAAATGAAACATATAGTTCCAAAATTGATATTAATAACATTAGAAAATAAATAATATGTTATTAATTGATTTCAAATTTATAAAAACATTAATTATAAGGAAATTGAGTATAAGATTATTCAAAATATCAACCACTATCTATTTATCAGACACTTCTCCTTTTATAGTAATATTCTTGACCCTTAAAGTGTAAAAAATACTGATATTGCGACAATTGTCAAAAATGGTAATGGAGAGTTAAAACCAAGATATAAGGATTATAACACCATCAAAACATATCCAAACATTATTATATGAGTGTATTTAGATTACTCCCCATTTTTTATTATAATTATATCATTTTGGATCCATTTTTTCAATGGTTAACCTTATTCTTTTTACATTAATAATAAATAATTTTAATGATAAACAACATAATAGTAATGTATTCAAGGATTGAATGGTTTAGTATCTTATGAAAATTAGGATCATAAATCACATAGAGATAATAAAAAATTAAAATCAATTAAATATTTATTCTATATCCTCTTCAAGTCTCTCTTGTTTCCCTTAGTACACGTAGTACCTAGAGGATATAAATCAATGAATGGTGTGAGATGAGATCCTAGTAAGGGGAGGTTAAAGTTTTAGAAATAAGAGAAATAAATTAATAGTGAATGGGTGAAATTAATTGTCATAATTATGTAATAATAATGGGATAAAAATATTCTTTATGAAGAAATTTGAAAAATTCATCTAATTTAAATATTCATAAAAATAAAAAAGCATTTTATAGTGGCAAAATACCACACATAGTTGTGAACAAGAAATCATCATGTTCATGCAAAAAATATGTACATAAAAACTAAACATCAAAATTGTGAAGTAATATAGAATCATGTTCACACATAATAAATATAATATCATGAGATAAAACACATTAAAAAATGTATTGGAGGGAAATATAATTCTAACCTCACCCATAATATTATAATATTCATATAATTTCTCATGTTATATAGAACTTATAACAATCGTAGCCGCAAAATAACACATAGAATATAATGGGTTTCATAAGTATTACATAAATCATCCTTTCTTGATTAAACATTTTGTTTACCAAATGAATAAGGGAAAATATATTTACTATAAATCCCATTATTCTTGCGGCATGATTAAACAACATAAGAGGATTCATAGATGTGTTTTAGAAATAAATGATATTTAGGAAAATCGAGTTATTTGGATTAAAAATGAAGGTGGAGAAATTTATATCCCAAAAAAAGAATTAATCAATATTGAAATGATATTTAGGAAATATAGTATAATATACATTGAAAATATGTCGTGAAAGAGGGATCACCCAAAAAATGAGTTGGGTTTTAGAATCCTTATACATTAAATAAATATTTATATCATCGATTTTCCACATCCAGAATAGAAATAATATATCTATTAAACCATTTAGTCCAAAGTGAATTATGTTAAAATATGTGACCGTTACTTAATTATAACAATTTTTTTTATATTTCTGAATTTTTGATGTTGATGTTGAAGCATTTTGATATAATTATTTTCTTAATTTTTTTTTGTTTTTCATCATTTTTTATATTTTGATGAAGGACATTTATACATAGGTAGAATTATTTATATAAAATTAATGTAAATATATATAGATATATATATCATATATAAATTATTATAACCAAGCATAGTTTGTCGGATGAGAAAGTATTTGGAAACATCCTCATTGGTGATTAACGGGACCTTTAAGGGACGTTTTCAAATGAGTAGGAATTGGAAGTATAAAAATTAAATATTATTTAAAGATAATGCATTTTGTATTTTAAAATCAGGAATATAATGAAAAAAATATAATGAATTATCCATATAATATGTTGGTTTGAAATGGTTGAAGAAAAACAGATAGAGGATAAGGTAATGAGAGGATGAATTGGTGAGATCTTACACACTTCATGATGTTGGTTCAACTATACAAATAAAAAATCCATCGATGATTAGAATTATATAAGCCCATAATGTCCCAATGTATTATAATCATCTTTATTGATATTATTTGGGATGATAATTGGGTATTTAATTTTATAGTGTAGTGTCTTTCAATGGGGGATTTTAAGGGTTTTTTGTATATAAGGTGAGAGATATTTTTAGAATAATATTTAAAATAATATAAAACATCAAAGGTGGAACATGTAATGGTAAATTTCATACATGTTATATCATTTATAAATAAATTATAATGGTCTTATTTATTTAAGAAACTTTATAATTATAAATAACATAGTTTATTATATTGGAAAAAATATAAAATTTTCATTTTATAGTAAAACAATATCTTTTGGCATTGGAAAACGGGTTTTAGGTTTTGAAATAAATTATATTTTATTGTAATGATCCATTTGTTAAATTAAATATGACTTGGTAAATAAAATTATTCTAGAACGTATTTTCACATTATTAAATCATGAATTATTTAATTTAAGACATGCCCGTAACAAAATAACTATATTTTTACTATTCAATAAAAAATTTCATTAAATAAAAAAATTACAAAAAAAATATCAATTGGAAAATTTCATTGTGATTATATGAATAATGAATTTCATATCATCAAAATAATTTTCTAAAACATTTTGTATTTACTGTTAAAATAAAAATAATAATTTTAATAAAAAACAATATTATATTGTCTATTAAGAACGTTCTTGTATTTTCTTTGAGTTAATAATCAATATAATTATTTGATTAGAATTGTAATTTATATATTTATTTAAATTCCCCATGATATATTTTATTCATAACATAATATTTTTTCAGTTGAAATCAATATTCCAGTGATCATGTTTCCAAAATCAACTATGAGGTAAATATTCCAATGGTTACATTACTTCTACAACGATCACATTACTCTTACAATGGTCAAACAACCTCTTATAAATAATTATTCACTCCATCGTTTGATATTTACAATAAATTTTCACAAGTTTGTTCATTTATATTTGTTTTAATGTTGATTGGTTTATAGATATTTTTTTTTCTATTTAGTAGTTTTGTTCCAAGGAGGGATGATTTTAGTTGATTAATGTTATACAAATTTTACCATTATGGTTTTATATTTAAATTTTTTCCCTTATATTATTTGTAATTTTAATGGGAATAATTAATGAATAATGTTGAAATTTTTATTAATTAATAAAAATGGATTCCCCATATATTTTTGTCTATAATATTGAATTATAGTATATAATATAAATTTATTTCAAGAAATAATATCATTTAAATACTTTGGATTGTAACATTTATCACCCATTTAGAAATTTCATCCTTGAAATTTCAACATATATTCTCAATTGATAATATATGAGGGTACTTATATATTTAATCTTTTCCTCTGGTTCGTATTTCAGATCTATACATTTATGGTTATGAAATTGTACATTGTGATGTTTTTCATTTTTATTGAAAAGTACATTGTCTCTGTAATCTAATATCTTAATCAAATACTCCTCATACAGGTGGTAACTCTTTATTTTTTTCACCTTTGGATTTATTACATGTGATGTATTAGGTATGTAATTCTTGAGGACTGATATGGGGAAAACATCATGAACTTGTGCCATATCTAGTGAATATAAAAAGTAATGAACCAATGAAATAATGAGATAAAGTATCCAAAAGGAGATAATGTACCATAGGATAAACTATCCTTTATTTATAAACCTTTATGATTCTCTTATATGTTGATATTTAAAGGAAACAAATTGTGTCCAAATTTAAAAGCCACATCCTAGTGACATTTTTTATCATAGATTTCTTCCAATTATGAGAATATTATAAATGCTTTTTGATGTCTTGAACCTTTTATATCATATCTATCACAAAATCAATTCCATTTTTCTTACATTCAGCATCCTCATCTCATCATGTAGGAATTAAACATCACTTCACATATAGAGATTTATATTGATGCATTTGAGTACATTAGAGAAATATGTTGTTCTATGAGAACTCAACAAATGGGAAATTTTGATCTCATCTACCATTTAATAGGCTCTTAAAATGTATTCTATTGTCCGGAAAGTCCTTTCATATTTCATGTCAGTTAAGGGGTGATAGTTCATAATGAAATTTATTTTATTATTGAAATACTATTGAAGAATTATCATGAATTTAGAGTTAAAACAAGGATAAAAATCTGATATGAATGGGGGTGGTTCCACATTAAGCCTCACCACCTCCTTTATGTATATCATCACAAGTTTTTTAAAAGATAAATATTCCTAAATTGTGATGATTTTTGAAGTATTCATGACTATATACACCAAAACCCATATCACATTCATTCCTATAGATGTATTCAAGACACTAGAAAAAAATTCCATGGTGATTTTCTCCCATTTCCCCAACTGTATAGTAAATGGGGGCATCACCCCCTTGGGATTCTATTACTATGCCTTAAACTAATGGTATACCAACCACCAATAGGTGTACCTAGAGGTCCCTTTCTTCATGTTTTACAATAGAATGTGATATAGAAGATCATGATACATCATTGTATTTTCAAGATGGATAGATAAAAACGATATATTTGAATTATTGAATAGGTCATTATTTATCTTATGAGATTCTGGCACAAAAAATCTGGTTCCAAATCGAATGATAGCATGCTAAATTACATATAACTCATATACCTTCCATTTCATTATAGGCTACACCTTTCTTTTAATCTCTTAACCATTCCTTTGTTCCATATTCATATTCTCATTGATAATGGGTTAGGACATGATTTTGGAAATTTAAGATGTATTCCCTACCATTAAGATTTCTAGATCCTTCCATTCCATGTCTATGAAGATATAGATTTTCTCAAACTGCATCATGTATAGGGTAGAAGGTTCTTTTCATATATGATCATAAGACAACATTTTCCCCTTTATTATATGGTTGTGAATGAAGAAATCATAGTCACTAATTACACCTAAAATTCATATTTTGACACATTTTATGCACTATTCATATAATATATACATTAGACTGTTTTGTTCAGTATAAATGCCGAGACTTCTCACCATATAGGTAGTATTTCTTAAGGATCATGGAATATATCACAATTTTTAACTATAAATCACTCTTTGAGTATCTATTCTCATGGATCATCACTTATTGTGATGCTTAGTGAACCACTTTTTCATTATGTTTTAGTACACAACCCAAAACCTTTTTTAACAGTCGATGTATATCACAAAACCTTACCCACATTATAGTAGTGCAGGTACAAACACTTGTATTAGGCACTTCATGAACTCCTTAATGATATACTCATATTCTTATATCTAGAAATACATTACCTCATCCCATTATAAATAAGTTTTTTGGAAATAAAATAATGAATAAAATTCTCAAATAACTTCAATAATACCATGTAAACTATGAAAAATACAGATTTCCTGACACTTGGGATTCTTGTCCATTGCACAATTTATTTATTTTTTTGTTTAAGGTTCAAATAAATTTCATCCCTTATGATCATGTGCCCAAATAATGTGACTTTATGAATCGAAATATTAAAAATTCTAAATATAGAATACATATTATTCTTCAATGAAGATTCTAGTAAAATCAATTGATACACTTTATGTTACACGTTTATTTTGGTCTAAATATTTAAATCCTAGATAAATACTACCAATAAAATTTCAATGAAATCTCTAAATACTCTCTTCATATAATAAATTAAGATAAAAGTTAAATTAGAAAGTATAAATGGAATCACCGGAACTCATTGTACCCATACATGGTGTGATGAAGTTTTATTCGAAATATATGTTCTTTTTTCCACCATCAACATATGATATCCAAACCAAATATGCTCCATTGAAAATTAGTAAGCTTGTAATAGTTGATAATAAAAGTAATCAATCATTGGTAGGGGATACCTTATAGTGATTGTGATCTTATTGATCTCCTGATAATTGATCAAAAACCTCATTTATCCATCTTTATTCTTTATGAAGATCATTGGTACACCAAATGGTGATGTAATAAGTCATATGAGCACTTGAACTACTTGATCATATTGTTGTTTCTTTAACTTTTAACATTTATTCAGGGAAATATTATATGGGAATTTGGGGATATTAGTAGCTCTATTAATAAAATATATTTATATATATACCTTGTGGTATGGTGGAATCTGATGAAACCCTTTGGGAAATATATCAATGTATTCATGAACAATGGTAATTTTATGAAGGTTAATTATAATGACCCATACTTTACATACATTGTTAATACTTCAAAATTGAAGCACACTTATTACAACATATGACAAAACCACAAAGGACCGTATAGGTATAGTGTCTTTAGAAACTGGGAAACATAAACAACTGGTTCATAAATCTTCTATAGTGTCTCCCATTTATTTCATCATATCTAGGGTCCCTTTAAGCATATTATACTTAATATCCATCTTCCTGACCAGGGGAAAAGAAAACATAAAAGGGTGAGCTCAAATGCTCAGCAAGGGCAAATAAAGGAAATAAAAATCATATCATATCTTTTTGAAAATCAAAACCTTCAAAAGAGATCATAATATCTTAACATGGAACAAATCATAGAAGTGAAAATGAGATCCCCATAATCATAACATAAAACTTGAAACTTTGTGGCATGCACACATAATCATGGAAAATCATTTCTTGTTAGTCATGACTCATTGCCAAGACTATCTTAGTGGACAAAGTCCCTTTCTGAACCGAGTCACCCTCGTTCCAGTCCTGTTTCACTAAACCGGTATAACCTACCGTTCCAGCCATGTCTATCTCATGAGATATAAAATCTTTACCCAATGCATTGGAGGGAGATATATGTCCCACCGATCTTATAATGAATCCTTTCTTATGTGTGCCACATAATCATAAACCGTACATCATAGCGTAACCCATGTAATAAAAATTGGATTCTTAAACAACATGACATCATAAAACAATTCATATAAGATAAAGGAATTCATAAAACTATTTCCATCACAACATAATCAAATCCATGTAATAATAGGGATAAAAACATAACCCTTTTATTATCTTAGATGGAAAATAATTTTGATAAAATACTTGAACTTCATTCTTGAGAAAAATATCCTTTCTACTTCAAAAACACTTTTCCTTTCTTAACATGTCGTAAAATTATAAACTAAAAGAAGTTGATTAAAAATAAACTTGAAAACTTGTAAAGGAAGCTTCTTGGAAATAATGTTTTAGAAATCCATTCATGTCGTATAAGTTAAAAAACATTCTTCATACTTTTGTCGGAAAAGTCAAAAAAGTACCTCGTACGACAAAAGATTCCTTTCATACATATTACTAAAAACTCACCGAAGGGTGAAAATGGATTTAAACAATTGTAGGTGGATGGAAATAATATTACATTTTGATGAAAAATGGATGTGGATGATAAAATACACCCCAGTAAATACTTACGATTAAACAATCTCGGATAAAAATGAGATTGTGATATTTCCCTTACCTTAGGTCCGATTTGCTTTGTACGTGTCCGAAGCTCCTCTTCTTTGGAACTCTTCTTTGAATCCTCCACTTAGGGAACTAAGATTTGTCTTTGAAGAAGACCAGGACCTCTAGGATTATTCTAGGGAAGTGGAGAGGAGAAAATGGCAGGGGTTGGCCGAGATTGAGTGCTCAAATTGGTGTGAGGAGGAGGGGGAGGAGGTGCCCTTTTATAAGGGAGGAGAGGGGCACCTTAGGAATATCTCAAAATATTATTTTATATTAAAGTCAAAATAGGTTTATAATGGTTCCAAAGGGTCTTATTTCGAAGCTAAAGTGGGGATGGGTCGAAATCCTATCAACCAATAGGATTTAGACAAGTTTAGGGTCTTATTTTAACCTTATCAATTAGATTTAACTCTAAGTTAAATAATTTAACTTTTATCATGTCTTTTTGTTTTCTTTCACTATATGGTTAATACACTTACTATAACATGCCAAACGAACCCCAAATTGTTTATTATTAATATATATATCCTTATCTAAGTCATTTGGCCGAACCTTAGATTTTTAGGAATAAAATAACAATTAATAATATAATATTTTATTTAAAAACTATTTTGTGTCAATTTTGACACTATTTGATATATGATTTTTGTGAAAGTCATAACAGAATTATATTTTCAAACCAAGTTGATTAAATCAACACTAATATATCATAGTAACCTAGAAAATTAGTGGAATTCATAAAAAGTCTCAAATTACATTTATTTTGGTGTTTATAGCATCAATTATGTCAATATTTCATTAATAACATAATTACTACATCATCATTGTGTCATAAATAAATTAAATTATTTAATGTCTAAAAATTAAAAATAAAGTACCATTATGTAGGAAATCTTTTTATCTTTCTAATGAATATTTATAGTCGAATTTATATTATGTATAACCCCATATTAAAAATGATTTACTTATTAAACTTTGATTTTAACTATTTTAACCCTTCTTTAAATAAATTAATAATAAATGTCCTAATCTAATCCAAGTGGTCCTAAATGGTCATATTTTATTCCTAAGTTTGTTTTTGGTTGAATTACACTTGTCCAATAGAATTAGGACATGTGTTAGGGTAATATTAATATCATATTTACCCTTAGTTACCCTATTTACTATTAACCGCGGTAAAAAAAAGTAAAAAGTTACTATTCACCAAAAAATTATTTTTATCTCATTGAACCACATTTTACTTTCTGATATCAACCGTGTCTGTCGGATTTTCGAAATTCCATTCACAGAAGCGGTAAAATTATGTTTTATGCAAAATTCAGTTTTTAACCTACCACTTAGTGGTCTCACTATTCATCAAAAATTGAATGTTTTCAGAAAAATACCAAAATTTCACCCTAGGCTAATTTCGATATTCTGAGTCCAAAAATGAAGTCCATTTTGAAAAATAAAATTTATAAAATTTAAAAAAGTGGTTATTACTATTCATAACGGCTAGTTTTAATAGAATATTGTTGTTTAGTGAAACTCGGTATTGCGTACGACGCAAGCTATCGAGGAAGGTCGCGATTGCGTGTAAAGCAAGCCAAGCAAGTGTTGTGTAGAAAAAGATTCCTTTGATGATTTATATAACATAAAAGTCACGGGTGTTACATTCTACCCCCTTAAAAAGAATTTCGCCCTCGAAATTCGTCACTTTGTAACAAACAGATGAGGATACTTCTCCCTCATCATATCCTCAAGCTCCCATGTAGCTTCTTAAAGTTGGTGGTTCCTCCATAAAACTTTCACCAATCGAGTGGTCTTGTTTCGTAGGACTTTTTCGCTATGATCCAGAATCTCTATCGGCTGTTCTTCATAAGAAAGATCTTGCTCCAGCGGTACAACTTCTGAGCTGAGTACATGTGAAGGATCTGGTATGTACTTTCTCAGGAGAGATACATGGAACACATCGTGAACTTGAGAGAGATTCGGTGGAAGCGCCAATCGGTAAGCTACCTTCCCAACACGATCCAGTATTTCGAAAGGATCGATATATCTAGGGCTCAACTTCCCCTTCTTTCCAAATCTCATAACCCACTTCCAGGGAGATATTCATAAGAACACTTTATCACCCACTTCAAACTCTAGGTCTTTTCTTCGGTTGTCGGCATAACTTTTTTGTCGACTCTGAGCTGCGCTTATGTGTTGTTGAATAGATCTGACCTTTTCTGCCATTTCATCAACGAGATCAGGTCCTAATAGATTTCTTTCCCCAACTTCATCCCAGCAAGTTGGAGTCCTACATTTCTTTCCATAGAGAGCTTCATAAGGAGCCATCTGAATACTGGAGTGAAAGCTATTATTATAAGAAAATTCCACCAAAGGTAGGTGTTGATCCCAACCTCCTTTTAAATCCATAGAGCAAGCTCTCAACATATCTTCTAGGGTTTGAATTGTTCTCTCAGACTGACCGTCTGTCTGGGGATGATAAGCAGTGCTGAAACTCAACTCTGTATCCAGAGTATGCTGAAGACTTCGCCAGAACTTCGAGGTAAATCTCGGATCCCGATCAGATATAATATAAAGTGGTACTCCATGCAATCTTACCACTTCCTTTACATATATCCTGGAAAGCTGATCTAGAGAGAAATCCTCTCTAATAGGAATGAAGTGTGCAGACTGTGTAAGACGATCAACTATGACCCAGATAGCATTATTGCCTTTGGATGTTTTAGGAAGACCTGTGACAAAGTCCATAGTGATGTTTTCCCATTTCCATTCGGGTATGGGTAATGGTTGTAACATCCCCTTAGACTTTTGTCTCTCAGATTTAACTTGTTGACAAACCAAGCATCGAGAGACATATTCAGCAACATCTCTTTTCATGCCATCCCACCAGAAGTACTCTTTCAGGTCCCTATACATCTTCGTGCTTCCAGGATGAATATAGAATGAAGAACTATGAGCCTCATCCAGCAGCTCCTTCTTTAATTCAGAGATGGGAGGAACACAAACCCGATTCCTGAACTTTATTATCCCATCACAATCAAGGTTGAATTCAGGAACATTTCTCACCTTCTTTTGTAACTCGACATCTTCTTTCTGTGCCTCTTTAATCTTCACATGTATAGATGGTTGAACATTCATTTGAGAAAGATAAGATTTTCCCCTTACATTATAATTCCAAGATCCATCCTTTTTAAATCCATAAATATTGGATCATTTGTGATCCTCATCATGGATAAACTAGCATGGTCTTGTCGACTTAATGCATCTGCCACCTTGTTTGCTTTCCCAGGGTGGTAATGGATTGAGCAGTCATAATCCTTAATCAGCTCCAACCATCTTCTTTGGCGCATATTCAGCTCCTTTTGTGTGAAAATATACTTTAAACTTTTATGATCAGTATAAATATCAGACGTTTCACCATAAAGGTAATGCCTCCAAATCTTTAATGCAAAGATTACCGCAGCCAACTCCAAATCATGTGTTGGGTAATTTTGCTCATGGATTTTCAACTGTCGTGAGGCATAAGCTATCACCATATCATTTTTCATAAGAACACACCCCAATTCCTTCTTGGATGCATCACTCTAGATCACAAACCTTTCTCCACTACAAGTCAGTGTGAGCCCAGGTGAACTGGATAACCTTGTTTTCAACTCCTTGAAATTCTCTTCACATTCCTCTGTCCAGACAAACTTAACTCCTTTCCGAGTCCACTTGGTGAGTGGATTAGATAATCGTGAAAAATCTTTTACAAAACATCGATAATATCCAGCCAAACCAAGAAAACTTCGGATCTCAGTTACTGTTGTTGGTCTCAACCATCTTTCGATAACCTATGTTTTTGCTGGATCCACAGATATCCCCTCTTTTGAGATTATGTGACCCAAAAATGCAACTTTTTGAAGCCAAAATTCACACTTGGTAAATTTGGCATAAAGCTTATCCTTTCTCAGGGTCTTCAATATAATTCTCAAGTGATCTTCATGCTCTTCCTTGCTCTTTGAATAGACAAGAATATCGTCAATAAAGACTACCAAAAATTGATCAAGATAGTCTCTAAAGACTCTATTCATTAGATCCATGAAGATAGCAGGGGCATTAGTAAGACCAAATGGCATCACTATAAATTCATAGTGTCCATACCTTGTACGGAAAGCCGTCTTTGGTATATCCTCCCTTTTGACCCTTAATTGATGATACCCTGAACGAAGATCAATCTTGGAAAAGTATTGAGCTCCGCGTAGTTGGTCAAATAAGTCATCAATGCGTGGGAGAGGATATTTGTTCTTGATAGTGATCTTGTTAAGTTCTCGATAATCAATGCAGAGTCTCATTGATCCATCTTTCTTCTTAACAAATAGAATAGGTGCTCCCCAAGGTGACGCACTAGGGCGTATGAATCCCTTATCAAGATTCTCTTGGAGTTGCTTCTTCAATTCCTGCAACTCAATTGGGGCCATTCTATAATGTGTCTTTGAAATAGGCAAAGCACCCGGTACGAGTTCTATTGAAAACTCAACTTCACGATTTGGTGGAAGACCCGGTAATTCCTCTGTAAAGACATCATCAAACTCCCGTACAATGGGAATATTCATAATCGTGAGTTTCTCACCAACCATTTTAGATAAATAACCTTCATTTAGTGGAATCAATACCCATAAGATGGATGAAATTTCCACTGGAAGATTATGTTCATCCTTGCATTGATATACGATCGTAGATTGATCTGGAATATGAAATGTGACTTCCCTTCTTTTTCAATTGATATGAGCTCCATGTAGAGAAAGACAATCCATGCCAAGAATCACATCAAATTCCACTAAAGGAAGGATCACAAGATTTGCAGGAAGCACTTTCCCACAAACTTAGATCGGAGAAGAATTATAAACTTTTGATGCGACTGTTGTGCCATTAGGTGTTGTCACAGCTAACTCAACATCTAATTGTTGAGGTAATACGGTGATACCCTTAGAAAATTCTTTAGAAATAAAAGAGTGGGTGGATCCAGAATCAAATAAAACATTTGCTACTTTAGAGTGGATGGTAAGTGTACCTTTCACCACTTTGTTATCGTACTCCACATCGCTGATAGAAATTGCATGTGACTTTCCTTTGTCTTTAGCCTTAAGATTTTGTTGACGTCGACCATCATCATCAACCCTTGGATTTGGGTATTGATTGGCATAATTCCCCATCTTCTTGCACTTGAAACATTGAAGTGTAGTAGGTTCATTCTGTGTATCCCTTCCTTTATTTGCGTCATTAGACATCTTCTTCCCATTATCACGGCATTCAAATGCCCGATGACCTTCCTTTCCACATTTAAAACCTTTACTTGTCCCTTTAAGACAACTCCCTCCATGTTTATTTCCACACTTTGAGCATAAGGGAAAGTTCATCTTCTTTTCAGTGTGCTCTTTAGATTTTCCTTTGAATTCCATCTTCCTCTTCTTATCAAACCCATGTGACTGATGGGTTATTCCAATCTCCATCTCGACTTTGAGAGCACATCGAACGATTTCCTCGTAGATATTGAAGTCCCTTATGGCTAACGCCCTTCGAAGACTTGGTTTTAAGCCACTAAAGAATCGATCGATCTTACTCTCAGGTTGGATAATAATACCAGAAGCGTACCTTGCAAGTCTTGTAAAATTTGCTTCATAGGTACCAACAGATTAATCATCCCTTTGCTTCAGTTCAAGAAACTCTTTCTCCATCTTTGTTCGGAGAATACGAGGGAAGTACTTATTGAAAAATAAGTTCTTGAACTCGTACCATTCCATAGACTCAATTTCATCCCTTTGCCTCGTATTCTTAATAAGATTCCACCATTGATCAGCATCTCCTTCCAAACAATACACTGCTAGGATGACTTTATCATGTTCAGAACATTGAAGAACTGAAAATATCTTTTCAGTAGTACTAATCCATTGTTCAGCAACTAATGGATCAGTAGACCCACTGAAAGAAGGTGGACGCTACCTCATGAAGGATTCAACAGAATGTTGCTCCTTCCTTTGCTCATTTGGAAGTCCTGCATGATTCATAGCTTGAGAAAGTTGTGTGAGCAAGGCTACAAGATTTTTCATTCCATCTCCCATATCGTTTGGTTGCTCAGGGGGACAATCATTGCATTTCCCATCGCATTCCGCATTAACACGGTTCCTTCGGGTTCCAGCCATTGACTAAAACCAAGAAGAATAGTGTGAGAAACACTAATTATAATAGGAAAACCACATAATTCAAGAATAAAATTTTCATGCTTAAGGTCTTATCCTAGGTTATTCAAGGCCATTTCTAAAACACTAAGATTGTGTTCTATGCTTAGACTTATCCTTAGGGTTCTTACTAAGGCTTTCACATCCTAGTTTCCAAAGGTTGACTATACCTTTCCTCTAATACCAACTATAACGACCCATACTTTACATACATTGTTAATACTTCAAAATTGAATCACACTTATTACAACATATGACAAAACCACAAAGCACCGTATATGTATAGTGTCTTTAGAAACTGGGAAACATAAACAACTGGTTCATAAATCTTCTATAGTGTCTCCCATTTATTTCATCACATCTAGGGTCCCTTTAAGCATATTCTACTTAATATCCAGCTTCCTGACCTGGGGAAAAGAAAACATAAAAGGGTGAGCTCAAATTATCAGCAAGGGAAAATAAAGGAAATAAAAATCATATTATATCTTTTTGAAAATCAAAACCTGCAAAAGAGATCATAATATCTTAACATGGAACAAATAATAGAAGTGAAAATGAGATCCCCATAATCATAAAATAAAACTTGAAACTTTGTGGAATGCACACATAATCATGGAAAATCATTTCTTGTTAGTCATTACTCATTTCCAAGACTATCTTAGTGGAAAAAGTCCCTTTCTGAACAGAGTCACCCTCGTTCCAGTCCTGTTTCACTGAACTGGTATAACCTACCGTTCCATCCATGTCTATCTAATGAGATATAAAATCTTTACCCAATGCATTGGAGGGAGATATATGTCCCACCCATCTTATAATGAATCTTTTCTTATGTGTGCCACATAATCATAAACCATACGTCATAGCGTAACCCATGTAATAAAAATGGTATTCTTAAACAACATGACATCATAAAACAATTCATATAAGATAAAGAAATTCATAAAAATATTTCCATCACAACATAATCAAATCCATGTAATAATAGGGATAAAAATAGAACCCTTTTATTATCTTATATGGAAAATAATTTTGATAAAATACTTGAACTTCATTCTTGAGGAAAATATCCTTTCTACTTCAAAAACACATTTCCTTTCTTAACATGTCGTAAAATTATAAACTAAAAGAAGTTGATTAAAAATAAACTTGAAAACTTGTAAAGGAAGCTTCTTGGAAATAATGTTTTTTAAATCCATTCATGTCGTATAAGTTAAAAAAACATTCTTCGTACTTTTGTCGGAAAAGTCAAAAAAGTACCTCGTACGACAAAAGATTCCTTTCATACATATTACTAAAAACTCACCGAAGGGTGAAAATGGATTTAAACAATTGTAGGTGGATGGAAATAATATTACATTTTGATGAAACATGGATCTGGATGATAAAATACACCCCAGTAAATACTTACGAATAAACAATCTCAGATAAAAATGAGATTGTGATATTTCCCTTACCTTAGGTGCGATTTTCTTTGTACGTGTCCGAAGCTCCTCTTCTTTGGAACTATTCTTTGAATCCTCCACTTAGGGAACTAAGATTGGCCTTTGAAGAAGACCAGGACCTCTAGGATTATTCTAGGGAAGTGGAGAGGATAAAATGGCAGGGGTTGGCCGAGCTTGAGTGCTCAAATTGGTGTGAGGAGGAGGGGGGGGGGGGGTGCCCTTTTATAAGGGAGGAGAGGGGCACCTTAGGAATATCTCAAAATATTATTTTATATTAAAGTCAAAATCGGTTTATAATAGTTCCAAAGGGTCTTATTTCGAATCTAAAGTGGGGATGGGTCAAAATCCTATCAACCAATAGGATTTAGACAAGTTTAGGGTATTATTTTAACCTTATCAATTAGATTTAACTCTAAGTTAAATAATTTAACTTTTATCATGTATTTTTGTTTTCTTTCACTATATGGTTAATACACTTACTATAAAATGCCAAACGAACCCCAAATTGTTTATTATTAATATATATATCCTTATCTAAGTGATTTGGCCGAACCTTAGATTTTTAGGAATAAAATAACAATTAATAATATAATATTTGATTTAAAAACTATTTTGTGTCAATTTTGACACTATTTGATATATGATTTTTGTGAAAGTCATAACAGAATTATATGTTCTAACCAAGTTGATTAAATCAACACTAATATATCATAGTAACCTAGAAAATTAGTTGAATTCATAAAAAGTCTCAAATTACATTTATTTTGGTGTTTATAACATCAATTATGTCAATATTTCATTAATAAGATAATTACTGCATCATCATTGTGTGATAAATAAAGTAAAATATTTAATGTCTAAAAATTACAAATAAAATACCATTATGTAGGAAATATTTTTATCTTTCTAATGAATATTTATAGTCGAATTTATCTTATGTATAACCCCATATTAAAAATGATTTACTTATTAAACATTGATTTTATCTATTTTAACCCTTCTTTAAATAAATTAATAATAAATGTCCTAATCTAATCCAAGTGGGCCTAAATGGTCATATTTTATTCCTAAGTTTGTTTTTGGTCTAATTACGCTTGTCCAATAGAATCAAGACATGTTTTAGGGTAATATTAATATCATATTTACCATTAGTTACCCTATTTACTATTAATCGCGTTAAAAAAAGTAAAAAGTTACTATTCACCAAAAAATTATTTTGATCTCATTGAACCACATTTTACTTACTGATATCAACCGTGTCTGTCGGATTTTTGAAATTCCATTCACAGAAGCGGTAAAATTAAGTTTTATGCAAAATTCAGTTTTTAACCTACCACTTAGTGGTTTCACTATTCATTAAAAATTGAATGTTTTCAGAAAAATACCAAAATTTCACCCTAGGCTAATTTCGATATTCTGAGTCCAAAAATGAAGTCCATTTTGAAAAATAAAATTTATAAAATTTCAAAAAGTGGTTATTACTATTCATAACGGCTAGTTTTAATAGCATATTGTTGTTTAGTGAAACTCGGTATTGCGTACGACGCAAGCTATCGAGGAAGGTCGCGATTGCGTGTAAAGCAAGCCAAGCAAGTGTTGTGTAGAAAAAGATTCCTTTGATGATTTATATAACATAAAAGTCTCGGGTGTTACATTAATCCATTTCTACGACTAAAATTTTTACGAATGGTACAATTCTTTATTGTGTATTAAAACCCACACCATTGAGGTATTTTCGAAGGGATAATAATTATATTCTTTAAATATATACTGGAGCATTGGATAGTTTAGAATTTAAAAATAGATTTACTTTTCTTGAATGTTGATGTCTGATCTATAAAATGAGATTCAATACGTCCCATGTATGGTATTTATTTCCATCTACGGAAGGTTTGGGATTTTTTATGGATGAATATTCTCATATATGCTTCAAGTAGAAAGTTCCAACACATGAGTTAAAATGATTGAAATACTGGTTATTTTTAATGATATCTCTATATCATGTTACCAAGGAATCATTTCAATAATTCTAATAGACATGTAAGATATAAAAGAATGCGTAGAACCAAAATAAAATAATAAATTTTCTATTATTAAGGGAATAACAATAATACCTTTTTTGAATTCAATTTCATGATCCACATAAGTAGTGGTTATTGAATAAGCATTATCTTGATCACTTATATTTGGTAGTTTCAATTGCTGATTACCCTCTTGGACCCTTGGTTTAGTGCGTTGGCTTCTAAAGTTCCCTTGATCCCTACAATTGAAGCATTTAACCATGGGTGGTGTATAAGGTAGTTTCTTTATTTACTCAATAATGTTGTATGGTTCCTCAATGTACCTTTACCATGGATTTTATTATTATACTTCTCTCCCACAGTAGATTCATTTCCCCACCACTTTGAGGAAATTACCATGATGTTTTCTTCCAAATTTTTTGACCTCTTTGTTGTTGAATATTCTTTCTTCTTTTTTATTTTTTGACCCACAAGCTTGAAATATCATTATTCCCTTATTATATCCATGTAAAATGGGAAATATATTAACTCCATATCAATTTTTAAATATTATCAAACAACTTTTTCATAACTATTGAAGTGTTACATAGCTAGTGCATTTTAACTGTGTGGTTATAATCTACTAAATAATCAATGTTTTTATATATCATTGTTTATAAAATAACCCAAGGAATATCATTCAAACCATGTGAAATTTTCCTCATATGTTATGAAAGATTAACCTTCATTTTAATTCATCTCTAATAATTAACTCTCCCTCTTTGTTAAATGTGTTTGGCAGTAATAATTATTTAGAAATATTCTTTACAAATTCCAACTCAATCAGTTATATTTTATTCATTGGATTGGCATAATTTATTAATTTTCACAATTTATTGGATCCTCCATCTATATGATATAAAACTACAGTCACCTTATCCATTTAAAATAATAGAGCACATTAAATATCACCACTAATGAGATAAACCCCCATTCCACGAATAGGGGATCAAAATATCCACTAAATGAAGATGGTCATTTCCACTCAACGGACTCAGTGAATAGTTTCTTCTTCTTGGGTGATGTCATGAATTCAATATGTTTTAGGGTATTATTCATATCCTAAGACATCTGGGTAATAATATAATTTATGTTTTGAAGTTCACCTTCAATGGAATATGGGATTTACCTTGTAATATCATTTCTTTAACCCTTACATTGTAATATGTTCATGTTTCTCTAGGTTCCCGTGATTCAATAAAATAGAAAATTTTTAAACAAAATATAATTATATAATAAATAAATAAATAGTTTTTTAAGTGAAAATAATGTCTAAAATCGTATCTTATGCAGTCAATTTTTTATATTTATTTTAGAATGATAATTCAAGGATGTTCACCTATACATAGACATATCCTAAGGGTTGTCACTAATGTTATCTAATCATATTTCCCAAATTAACTAAAACATTCCTTTGATAACAACTATAGTGACCTAGCATTTTCTTGAATGAATATTACATCATTTTGAATCTCAAATAATCAATTTCTATAAATTTAAAGAAGGAATGATTTAGTATTATGGGAAAATTATTGTGTTTTTATACATATACATAATAAAAATTAGAATTATTAAAATACTTATTATTTAACCATAAAAAATTATCTCAATTTTTCCTTAGTACATGTAGTAACAGTATAACATAAATAAATGAACAAGGTGAGTTAAAATTACAATAAGGGGGTAGATAACACTGATGAAATCAAATTCATTAATCAACAATAAAGGGGAGAGAATAATAATCATAATAATTTCTTAAGAATCATATAATCATCATATAAATGATGGATAAATTTTAAATTTTCATGGAATTTGTTGATGCATAAAAATGAAACATCATTTCATATTGGTGAAATATGGCACATAGTTGTTAAAAAATATGGAATCATGGTCATGCATAACATATGTTCATAAATCACAACATCATAATTATTAAAATCATAAAATAATGTTAAAAATAATATACATAATTTGAATAAATACATCAAATTACCCAATGCATATAGGTATATATAATTAGGATTCCACCCATCACAATATAATATTCTCAAACTCATGCATGCCACATTGAA
This sequence comes from Viscum album, assembly GCA_963277665.1. Classification (NCBI taxonomy): domain Eukaryota; kingdom Viridiplantae; phylum Streptophyta; class Magnoliopsida; order Santalales; family Viscaceae; genus Viscum; species Viscum album. The sequence goes on along the minus strand of OY728132.1, from coordinate 293,909,707 downwards.
CATATTACAATGGTCCTAATAAAATAAAAGATAGAAAGAAATAGGTTTTACAAGGATTAAATAAATAATACATTCATAAATAAACTTTGGGGTTTAAAAATAAATATGTAAGAATATCTTTGGTAAAAAAAGAATCATTCAAGATTGATTAAGAAACAAGTCAAGAAGAGTCAATGATGTCTATTAGAAAGAAAGGAATTTTTGGAAACACATTTTTTTTTTCCTAAAAATCGAGATGAAAATATGTATAACATCACTAAGAGAAGTTAATAAAATTGAAACAGTTTTTGAGGAACAAATAAGAATATCCATATCTAATATTTCATGAAATATAGATAACCGAAAAAATAAGTTTGATCAATAACCCCCTTACCTTAAACCCATAATTATTTCATCTCTTTTCCACCACCTCAATAAGAAACATAGTATTATTATAAAATTGAAACATAAATGAATTCTATTTATCCATGTGAGTATTTATTAATTATAAAAAATTTATTATATTTCTTAATTTTTATTTTGGATGTGGAATAATTATTTATCATGCTTTCTATAAAATTTTCTTTTGTTTCTTTGATTTATCAATTTTATTAAGGTTCATTTATTAGTATGTACAATTAATTCCAGAATATTAATATACATGATTATATATATTTATATATCTTATATAATTTATTATGACCATCCATAATTTTTGTGATTAAAAATGAATTATCAGTTTTTTTGTGGGCGGATGAGTAAAAGGAAACGATACATTATCAAAAGAGCTTGAATGGAAAGTGTAAAAATTTATTGTGTACTAAATAAAAATGTTATAGTATGATAGAATAATAAATATTTTTGTAACATAATAATTAACTATTATTATAATATTTGGGGTTGGAAAGGGAGATTAAAAAGATAAAGATGATGGGATAGTGGGAGGAAGAATTGATTAGAGCATACACAATTCTTGGTGTTTCTTTTTCTCTATGGCTCTAAACTCAAACGAAAATTGGATTTGGTTCTCTAAAGAACATCCAAATACATGCTAAAATAACATAATAGATAGTATAAGTGTTGATATTTTCATTTGGAATTTGACGGAGGAGTTTCTTTCTTTGGGGAGGTAGATGAGTTATTTATAATTGATGTGCCAAGTATTCTATGATTAAAATATTAAATAAAAAACTATATCAATTTTAAAACAATAAATAGTGATTTTTTCGTAGTATATATAATATATAAATATAATATAATGGTTTTATGGCTTCAAAACCATTTATAAATTGATTTCCTATTGTTTAGTAAAGTGCAATAAATAATTTTTTTATTTTACCGTAACGCTTTTGACTTTGGGAATTTGAAAATTGTTTTGAGGTTTAAAAATTAAATTCATTAAATTATTGATATTTATTTTTGAAAAATAAATTGCAAGAATATAATTATATTAATTATTATATCATTATTACATCATGGTTTATGAAATTGTTGACGCAAAAATTACGAGAAAATAATATTTTTACAATTCAATTAAATATTAAGATATTTCATAAAATTGCCAAAACAAAACATCCCTAGATTGTTTTTGTTTTCTAATTTTACCAATTGAAATTAATTTTTCCAATTAAATGTTATAATATATATTATTTTAAATTTTCATATAAAAAATAATTTTTTTAGGAAATACCTAAAAATATAGTCGAATAAAAATGTTCTAATATTTTATTAGAGATATAATGATGACATATATTTTTGTTATTATTATAATATTTATATTTACTTATGTTAATTATGTACATATTAGTTATATCATGATATTTTTTAGGATAAATTAATATTTCAAAGACTGGTTTGCTTTTACCAATGCTTATGTTACTATTCCAACAATAAAATTAAATTCCCAATGCCCAGATTGACTCTTATTAATACCTCTCCATTAATTCATTCGACTTTCACTATAATTTATCTCAAGGTACTATATTTACCTTTTTTAAATTTTCTATTAGTTTACTAATATTTTGATTCATTCCCATTGATTTGTTCATGTGATGGGTAATTTTTTCCAATCGGGGTGATCTATATTTTTCCATAGTAGTTTTTCTATTTCATAGTATTTGTCCCCTTATAATATTTAGAATATTAATTGGTTTAATTTATGACTAATGTAACAATTTAAATTAATTATATATATATATTTTTTCTTCTCTATGTGTTTTTTGTTTATAATACTGAATAATATAATTTAATATAAATATATTTCCTAAAAAATATGACTGATAAAATATGGGTTGTCATATTTCCATTAAAATTACTTTTTATTATTTTAATATTTTATATATTTCCAAGAATGGACCTCCCTACATTTATACATGTGAACCAACTCCCCTCTATTATAGGCAATTTATGATCTTTTTAGTTCAGTAAATCCCTACATAATTCCATTAAAAACATCCCAGCTCTCATTTTAATGGATGTATTTTTGGTAGAATAAGATATTTATATTGGTTTGAGTGTAAAGGAAATGTTGTCGTCCAGAAAATATGTATAACTTCTAAATGAATATTCTGTTTATATTTCTTCATCTTTCTAAAATTTTTCTAATAATGATAAAATAATAGAAAACTATCTTTTATATACTAATATATAGTTATGTTAATTTAATAACCTATATACATCTCTTATTCCATCAAATCCTAAATGAAATTCTATTTCATGTATATGTAGAGCCACCGCTTCTCAAAGATATGTAATCAGACTTCCATCGCTGCCTCTTACATTAATATATAATGCTATATTTAATATAAATATATATATATTGTTAATGAAATAAATAACACTTTATAAATATAATATTTAATGTATTTTCATAACTTTCCGTCTTCTAAAAAAATTATAATGTCATTCATTCTTAAATGTGGATTACCTCCTCCATGAAGAAATGCGATTCAATTTTCATTATTGTGTTACATAAATCATATATATAAATAATTTAATGATATAATATGATATTTTTGATATTATAATATTTTTCATATATATAATTATAATTAACTACTTTTTTTCATAATCGTTGAGAAATGGAAATGTGACTCATGTACACGTATGAATAACTGTCTCCATGATTAAAAACCAATTCATTTTTTGTAACAATAAATTATTAAATGATTTAAAATATAATTAATTGATGTAATTTATAATTATTTCAGGATAATTAATACATATATTATGTAACAATGCACTCTCTGAGCGTAACCGAAATACCGAAGTCGTTTTCAAATTTTAAAACAAATATCCTTAAACCACCTGACCAAAATTTAACTGATTACATAATTAAATATGTCATTAAAATAAATTATATAAATTACACATGTATAAGTTATTAAACCAAATATTTTTTAGTAATAAAAGAAAAATATTTATATATGATTATTATATAGGTGTTAAAGGGTATATATGTAATGTATGGACTCTAAGTAAGGGACTTCATATAAATTAATTTTCATTGAGGTATATTTTAATGTTTTGCAACAAATTTCTTCTTTGGGGTGTATATATATCCACTTTAACATGTTTTACCATTATTTGTTCAAAATTGATGGTGTTTCATGTAAAAAATAAAATTATTTAACCCAAAGTGATTTGAATTGAATGTTACCAAGTGGTAATGGTTTTCTTAACTTAATTTATATTCAATATATTATAATTTCACTTCTTCAACATTGTAATTTGATGATTATTTGTTAATTTATATCACAAATACTTTATTCTATAATTGATATTATTATGTATATTTAAATATATTCACATAATAAATTCATATATTAACTATCACATAAAATATTATGATCTTTACAAGGGGGTTCTTTGTCTCAATATCATTTTCTTTAGACATGTTTCATGTCATGCACCATGATTTCATTTTATGTTGAAATTAATTCCATTGTAAATAATGTTGAAGTATATATAAGTTTATTTAAATTAATTTAAACCAATATATCATATTACTACATTTAATGGATTTTTATTCAAAGCTTAATATAGTGGTAAATTATTTATGTTACAATCACTTATCATTTTGAGACTTATTATGTTCATAGATTCTTTAGAATAAAACAGTTACTATTATTTACAAGAACAAAATCTATTTTATCATCCTATAGTAATGGATGTGTTTTGCAGTTTAAATTTAGTTTCATCCCATATTGATTAAAAAATTCCTGTTTTTTGTTTTTTTATATTGATATTATATCTTCTATTATATTGGAAATACATATATTCAAAATCTATATTTTCAAAAAAAATTAAGAATGTTATTAAAGGAAAATAGATTATTTTCTAAAGTAAATGGAAAATATATTTTACCTTCTTAAAATATTTTCTATGTTGAAATTTCTTACCTATTTTGACATGGGTCTATTTTGAATCACTGTAAAAAATGTCTAAAAATAATGGTCATTTAATATTTTTATGACATGAAAAGATTTTACCACAATCCTTAACACTATTTTCATGAAAAAAAGTTATATACTTCTATTGATATTTTCAAGGTAATATATATTATCAATATTTTTTATTTATAATTTTTAAATTGTATTGAATGAAAATGGTATTTTCCATAGTTTATCAATAAAATATGTACTATATTATTGGAATGGTATTTTTATCTCTAAAAAATATCTTAATGAACAATTTACCTCACTAGGAATATAGACTTATAATATCAAATGTATTCTATCTCTATAATGCATACAATGATTTTTAAAGGGGTTATCATGAATCCCATTTCCTATCCATGGGAAAAACATTCCATAAATGAATTAGGGTTATTATCATCAGTGTTATGTATAGAAGTGAATTATTTTATTTATTAACCAGAAATGGTACTTTAAAATTATTATTGATTATCGGTGATCCCAATATAGCTTATATTAATGAGTGATCTTAATACAGCTTATATGAAAAGGGAGAGCCTGATAAAACTTTTATGAATGTGTGAGCCCAATATAACTATCCCTTGTATTGGGTAATATTTATTTTTGTCAAATTTAACAAGGAGTGAGTTAACATGTGTGGTTTCTACTATGTATTTAACTTGGATTTAGTAATTATTTAAATTATTTAACATGGGTATTTAAGATATAGTTACATGATAACAAAAGGTATTCTTTATGAATTTTAATCTTTAGTTTGATCCTTATTGAAGTCCCATGGATCATTATGGTTGATTACTTTGACTCTAGACATTTTTATTAATTATAATATTTTACATGGTTGATGATACAAGTATTTATTTGTATAAATATTTAATATTATACTCATTCACTTATATTCTATCGTCATCCCTTTTGTTCATCTTATGCTCACTGATGAATTTTTTTAATTAGTATACCTACACAAACTATGGATTTGAACTCACTCCCATTATGTTTCCTACCACCCATATTATGAATAATGATATTATGTTTTTATGTTTAGAAATATTTCATTAGTTTAGAATTAAATATAAGTTGTTCAACACACATTGTTAAATAATAAAATTGTGTTATAGTTAAAACAATATTCATATGAAGAAATTTGTATTGTTATGTGAGAGTTTATCCTAATTAATTAAGATATAAACTCAAGGAAATCTTTCTATGTATGTGTGAAAAGTTTCTATTTTGATGTTGTTTTCAATTGGATAGTTAAAAAAAGGTGACATATACCGATATCTAAGCCAAATATTTTAGTATTCTGCTTTAAAAACCATATTCTTGGATTTTGATTCTTTTCCTTTTATAATTACATTTCAATGAAGGGGTTCATTTTAATTTTTCATCAAACCAAATGATACCTTTTTAAAAAACACTCTGAAATATGACATTTATAATGCTAAACATTTTTTTTTTCAATAATCAGATTTTCATAATTAATTTATTAATAGTGAAACAGATCTACCTATAATGGAGTTATGTTTTTTGGTTCACATTATAATATTCATGTAATATATAATTTTTTTGGATTATCACATTTTAATTATCAAATTATTTAAATATTAAAGTTTTATAGTTATTCTTAAAGACTCCTTTGATTTAATTCATTACTTAAAATAATATAATGATTACTTTTTTATTTTTTTTGAAATATTTTTTGTATACCTAGGATGATTATTTAATGATTTTTAAATTTCATGAGACCTATTTTTCTATTTATGGGTAATTTTGTGATGTGGTGAATATTTTTCTCAAGTGTCACAAAAATGTAGGGATTTTAAGATGGGTTGGACCTAAATCTATATCCAATGACCTGGGTAATATAATATTTTTCATTACATATAAATGTTATTTTATGGGGTTAAAAATTATCTAGGTTCAAAATGTTTTATTGTGATTTTTTTAGCTATACTAAAAATTTTATGAATGAATGTGTTGGAGGGTATGCATGTTGACAAAGATAATAAATACGAGGTTTGTTATTGTGTAACATTATTTTCTACATTCCATGGGCTATGTTATTTGATTCTTGTTTTTTTTTCTCATAAAATTTTAAAATTATTTTCATTTTAGATGTTATATATATATTTAATGATCATGTTTAAAACATAAGTTTTTAGTATTTCATAAAAAGATATTTTTCTTTATTAATTCTTTTCCACTTTTTTATCTATCAATTATAAAAATTGTAATGTTATCCCTTAATGAGAATTTCTTCTCACCCCATTATTTTGAATCCATTCCCTAGGATATGATGATTATTATACCATGTGAGATATTTAGTAAAGGGTCTCAGTGATAATGGTTATTACGAAATATTCACTTGTGATGTTAAATTAGATGTTTATGTTGCTAATCTCAACAAAACTAAACCTTTTTGTTTGTGTGTTTCAAAAACATTTTCAAGAAATATGATTCATATTAGGATATTAGTGTTTTATTTTTTTCATGTTGATCTTGGGTCTTATTTTTAATTTATTTTGGTAATGAAAAGATAAATCTAAATCAGTAATTCCAAGTATGTGGTAGTCAAAAAGTATGCGTGGATGATGATTTAATTTTCCATAGAATAAGGATATGTTATTATATATTTTATCAATTTATAATCTAAAATATTTTATAAATATAATACATATATATTTAATTCCCTTTTATAAATATACATGTTAGTTAGAGAAAGATAATTACCATGTTACTTTGTATAGTTTTTAGTCCACACAATTCATTATTGACTAATTTATTATTCTTAAAGGAAATGGGAAATGTGATTAATTATTTCATCATCCTTATCATAACATACTGGTATTGTAATGATACATATGATATGATATTATGATTGATTAATAAGATTTGATAATAAATATGTGAATATAATCAATTAGATATGAGAGATAAGCGGTTATAAATCTATACATCACTTCATTGATTACCTTCTTTGCAATGAGGGTAAATCCTTTTAGGTATTTTCTATTAAAAAAATTTCTTTCAGTGAAGTATAGAAATTATATGAAGATTTTTTGTCATAGTTTGTTTAAAACTAAGTGGGATGTTCTGTAAGGGGAAGTGAGAAGAGGAGTTCCACTTTTATAAGTGAAAAGGGAAGACATTATTTTAAAAACCCAAATAGACTAAATAATGGGAAGTAACACCAAATGAAAGTAGATTAAAAACATGGAAATAATGGATATGTGAGGGGAAATGGTTGTTCAAGACCTGAAACATAGAATAAAATTCATTTTTTATCATGTTTTATTCTTCCCCTTTTTGTTAAAAGCATTGTAGCCATTTTGATTTTATGTAGAACATAGTTTTTACTATAGTAGTTTATCATTTATTATTGACAATAAATTTATCATTACTTATTATTTTGAAAATAATTATTACTAATTTTTTTAAATTTCATTAATTTAAATTTATGTATGTGATATAACAACATTTTAAAATACTAAATTTATATTATATTGAATTTTTTTTTGTAAAATATATCTCATGTTATAAAATATACAATATAGATTTTTCAATTAGATATTTTTTTTAAATTATAAATTAAATTATAAAACATATATTTTAACATATAAAAAAGTCCCATAAATTCCCAATTGAATCATATATACTAATAATGTTCTAATGTACATGTTATTTGAAAAAACTAAATTTTTCTATATTCACTTAAAAATATATATATTTAAAAAAATACATACAATTAATATAAAACTAATATTGAAATTGTAAATATGATAAAATAAATTTTTATAATTCCATTTATTTAATTTTAAATTTTATCTTTTCATTTATATCAAAAATATAATTATAAATTGAAATTATAGGATTTTTAAAATACAAATTTTCTTAATCTAAATATAAATAAAATTTTAATAATTATAGTCTTAATCAATAAATATTTTATTTTATTAAAATAATAATAATAAATAATATAGTTAGTTTTATTTAAAAAAATTCCAACATATAAAAAAATCGATTCCTAACCACAATATTGAATTTGTAAATTTCTAAAAAATAATCTATATATATTCAAATATTTTTTTATTAGATTACTCTAATTGAATCCAAATAATTAAATTGAGTGATTTTCAAGGAGTAAAAATATTATTTTTTGTTGATGGATATATCAAATACGTTGTTTAATTTAGGTAAATGTAGAGTTAAATCACGGGTTATTACATCCCCCCCACGAATAAATTTCATCCTCTTAATTGTAATTATAAATCTATTAAAATGTAAATGGAGTCCATGAGACTAGAAATAATATCAAATGAGTATATATCCTCACAATCATTGGTTTGACTTGTTAACTCATATATTCAACCAAAAAAATAATATAACTGATGTTGGGTTTTTCTTTAATATTTTTTGAAAGACACACCAATAAATTGGGAGTAAAATTTATTCAATGTATTTTTAAGCATACTAGTATTAATAAGATACAGTTGATAAAATTTTATTTTTTATTTTTGAATCTTGAAATTTATCACTTTTAAGGTATCCAAATCATGCCTAATATCACAGAAAATTTAATTAAAGTAAGGAAAATATGTTCCTCTGGGAAAAATGCTCTTATTTAAATCCATTCTATACAAGTAATATAATTTTTATGTAATGGTTTTTACATATAATATTACATAAAAACGTAATATTGGTGATTTTATTCCCATAGATAAAATTATAGGTATGAATTAGTATGTTAAAGAATATTCAAAGAAAACACTATCATTTCTTTTGTCAATTTTCACTATTCCCCACTTTATATTTTCTTTAGAACGCAGTTCCATGGGTGTGGACACATATTAAGTTCCTTCTTATGAATTTTACTAGTTCTTATTTTTGATTTTATCCATTTTATTAGGATATTGACTAGAATAATATCATATGATGTTCACATTTAGTATAGTGAACTATCTGAAGTACATTAGGATGAACTATTTTTTCCTTCAACCATGAACTGTGAGATATTCTATTTTCTTTGGAAATTTGTTTCTCTATTCCATAATTTTACACACATAATATTCCTATAAATTACATAAATAAATATCCCACATGTATTCTTATAAAAATATTTACATAAAGAAATTAAAAGAGATATGTCATCATCTATATAATTGTAAATTACATTATACTCTATCTTTATTTTCGTAAGTGTTTTTTTGAACCTATATTATGTTTAGGTTGATAATAATAATTATATATAGATGGTTTAGTATAATAACAATATTTGACATTCAAAATATTGTTTCATTTGGTTTCATGTTAGAAAAATATATATATTTCCCATTACATATAGATTTAACACAATTTCTTTGAGTTTTAGCCATTGATAGAATGCAAATGAGTTAACCAAGAGTGATGTATAATTAATAATGTAATATAAATAACTTATTACAATTAATTTAAAAAATCTATTATTTAAATATCTTATATTTTAAAATGATTACATCAAGTTTTAGTTCAACAACGACCACTCTTTGTTTTATCTAGGTTTCTTTATTTTGGGTTATTTAATACTTCTTATCATAATTACATAATATAATAAATCATTTATTGATGAATATAGAAAGAATATGATATAATAAATCACATCCTATATGATTTTGAAACCATTTTTTTGGTTATTCCTCTTCATCATGCACTAGGTGTTGATAGAGTTAATACCAAATTCACCCATTTAGGGTTATTATACCTGGGAACATCTTTGAATAATCTTGACTACTGATATATTTTTCAAATAGGGATGTTATTTATATTAAAATCCTAAATAATGTACTTTTACAAATTATTAGAATGTTATTATAGACATATATGTAACCATTATATATATCTACATGGTTTTTTATTAATTTATATTATCTAAATCCCTTGAATATTAAATTAACTCGGAAAAAGGGTTTTCTATACATTTGAAATTATAATCATCTATAACATTTAATCCATTACTGATATTTATAACTCCAAATTTATCCTCAAATGATAATATCCTGATCTACAATGTTATCAAAAACTAACTCAAATGGCATCTATTCTAGCTCTCCACCATTATCATCTCAATTACATGTCCTAAAGAAACTATTTTATTATAATATATTTCAATAATATTATAGGTTTGGAATATAATTAAATTAGGGGAAACATTAAAAACCCATGTTATCAATTGGACAGTTCTCCAAATTTTTATGCAATAATCAATACATAATAAGCCTTTAAAATCACTCATAAATTATCCAAATAATAATAACTTCTCTATATATCATTCTATTCTATTCCTTATAACTTTTGGAAACGTAAAAATAAGAAAAGGATGATATTTGATGCTATGTAAGGGAAACAAAGATCATAATAATAAAATATAACTATTGATCATAATATGATAACATGGGTACAATCATGATACAAATGAAACATATATCTGTCCTGTCATAGAAAATACATCATATCATCAGGGCAGGAATAACATAATACATGAATGTGTCAGAAAAAATGAGACATTGGGTCATACTATATTAATTAGAATCAGAATTAAAATATAGAACATATTTTATATTTGATTAAATCATTATTATATGTATTCATTATATATTTTATCCAAACCATTTGTGCGCATTCATTTTAAAAACAAAAATTTAATCATTGATACATATCTCATGAGATAATGACCTATAAATAATGCATAGGGGGGAATTATAGATCCTCACCCATCATTCTAAATAACTAAATTTTCTACAAGAATATAATTCAGTTATCTGATCAGATATGACTCATGGAAATAAAGATTGCTTTATAAAACTTTGAAATAATTTAGTTTATATAACATAAAACAAAAATAAATAAATTTGATTTCATTCAAGACATTATAAAAATAATATATAAATCAAATGGGGTTCAGATCATTTTCAATAGGATTCACATAATGAAATCATTAATAATTCCATAAATAAATATAACCTGATATACCCATATAAAATAACATGGTATCCAATGACAACATGTGAATTTCATGGTCAATAAAACAAAGTCAAGAAAATATATAATATGGTAATTATAATGTATAGATATAGGGTACACAATTAATAAAAAAAATTCATAATAAATAAAATTATTAATTCTATGTAAAAACCCTTCAATAAATGTAATGTAAAACATAGTGTTTATAATGAAATTTCAATGGAAGAATAGTTATCCCTATTCACAGTTGATGGATTGTAATGAAAAATTGTAGTAATAGATTATATCCTTGATATAATGTAACATTAAATAATTTATATAGAGAAATAATGTGGATGGTTTACAATGAACATGGCCCTAGAATAAACACTTAAAATATAAAGGATCATTACATAGATGAAAACAACCCTACTAAACAATGATTTTAATAATATAACATAAGAACGTGTCAATATTTTATTTTTTTGATACCATGATTTCCATCCAACAAATTATATATATGTATATAAATTATAATAAATTATTCAACATGAATCCCATGGGTGTAAGTCCTTTTGAATATGAAATGTAAAATTTGGATGGAAACATAAAATATATTTTAGAACATGTTTTAACATTGATGTAAAAGAAATACATACATGTCACATGTACAACAACCTTTTGAAAGGGTGTAGTGATATTTTTAAATCATTTATATTTAAAATGAAAATAAAATAATATGGCCTTAAAATGACATGATGTTTTATATATGAAATGTGAAGCCAATGAAAAAACATTTTATAAAGAAAGGAAAATATTCTTTTTAATAAATTTAAAATACAATTAATTAAAACCCACATTATAAAAATATATTTTCAACTATAAGATCTTTTTTCTAAATTATTAATTTAAAATACCATATTGTAAAATATTATTGTGAAAGTACCCAATAAATGTTTAAGATTAAACATTATATATCAACGAATGAAAATTAAGTCACATGATATGGATCATCTTACCACATAAGTATATAAAAAGAAATTCATTTGGAAAATACATGTTATATTAAACATATTATGGGGAAAATTTTAAAATATTTCTCAAGAGACCGAATTTGAGGCAAACTAAAACTTACCATAATTCATGCTTTGCAATAATGCACTCTAACCACCTATATAATAAAATTAACTATCGTAGTCACCCAATTTTTTAATAAATAATATAAAATATATATATTTATACCTATGTAAAGACCATATAAATTTTTTATTTAAAAGAATAATAGTCGTTTATCATCTATTTTTTATAGTGTGTGTAATGAATCATAATTGTTTGAACTAGTTTCTTAATAGTTGTGTTTTTAATCAGTATTCACCCAATGTTCATAATTTTAAAACAAGGCAATGCACTAAAATTGATTCTTTATAATTATTTATAATATTATTATTTCACATTATGGATTTTTTTGTTATTATATAAAAATATTAATTTGGATATGACCATGTTTTGATGATTCTTAGGGAATTAATAGTGTTTTATTAATTAATTACTTAAATTTTTGTATTAGATTTCATGAACTTAAAAGAAATCATAATTTACTTATTTATATATGTAACATAATCAATTTCATATACTTTCTCATTTTATGTCTTCCAACATCATCAGGGGTTTTTTAAATGTGTTTAGAAATTTTATTATCATTCAGGAAGGAAATAACTAAAAATATAGAAATGTGCTTTAGGATCCACTTCACACTGTGAATGAACATTCTTGAAGATAATGGATTCTGGAGAAATCCATGAATATTAATATTGGACATAAAATATATTCTTTGTGGGAGATGTTATTCAAAAAAAATTATCGTTTTTTTACTTCTTTTAATGTAAGGTGGTGGGTTTTTTGAGTATCAACCATTCCAATAGTCCATGAAACGAATCCTTAATTTACGTCAGGAATATTGTGGATTCCATAATATTAAATGATGAGAGAACCATTTTCTATTCAAACTCGACTAATTAATTCTTCCCTAAATAATAGGATATTTTCCAATTATTTTATCTCTCTCCCCCACCTTCATCTTCCTCCCTTCTATTCTAGGACAATGGATTTATCCCATGATTCGAATTTGGTGAGGTCTATCTTAATATAGATTAATTCCCACCTCTACTCCATATTCAGAACTAATTTAATCTATTATACCATGATCAAATTCTAAAGTTATTGGTATAGAATGTAAAGGGAATTATGGTCATTGACTGAATCAGAAGAAAGATTCTGGTATTATACATCTAGAAAATTTTTACAGCAAGATCATTGTAAGTAGTGGGTATTCTATGGTACTTATTATTTCATCACACCATTTGTTGTGGGGTATCTTTAACAACGAACATATAATTATAATATTTTAAGAGCAAGAATGGTTGTAGGATTTGTAGCGGTACATATGGTCATAGATGAATAACAGTTTCATCATAATTTCCTTGAATCTTTATTATGTAGTCTTTAACATAGTGTCATGTTTAAATAGTTTATTGAATTAATTTTTTGAAAATCTTATGTATCCCTCTGATACTTATGATTTACGTTAGATCACATTTTACATACATGTGTATTCCAATGATACCTAAACATGATATTTGATCACTTTTTGGATTTATTTTTGTTATGAATATTTCTCTATATGATGTGGTATTGATCTATCATCATATACCTATGTGTTACAATATCTATTTTCATTCAATTTGATTCATATGGACTATTCCCCTTGATTATATTTTTATCCATTTGATGGAATATGTATGAGATATCAATTATATTATGCCATGTAAAATTTATATAGTTTGATATAACATCAAATGGGGTTGTGTCCAATATGTCCATTTGATATTCCTTTCCCTAGGGTACATAATTTGAGAGATATGATCTCTACTGAAAAAACATATGTGTTTTTCTTGTGTGACTTTCTTATTTCTTATATGGATATGTTTACATTTATAAAATTCACTTGTATATAATACACTCTTATGTTAAGGGGTGCTTATAGTATCCAATATGGGATCATAATTACACTCTACTAAAGAATATCATAGTACGTTTAGATTTTATGACTATGGATCTAGTGAATCTAAATGGCCCCCTAATAAGTAGTAAAGAAGGAGCACTGCTATGGTTCTTCTATGTATTGATATACCTCACTCCAGATGTCTATTTGGGTTTTAATAGTTATATTTTCTTCATTTTAGAATATTTGACTAACATTGATTACTATCATTTCATGGGTCATTACTTTATGCGAATATTGGAACATTGGTGATTTATTTATTCATTAATTATTTACTACTTCATTCTATATATTTTGATGTTTACCTGATGGTGAGGTAATGGCCTTCCCATGATGTACATGTTATGGCCCACTGGTAGTCAGCATCCACATACAAGAGAGAAGGCATGCATGTGGTTATATGGAATCCTATAACAGACTATAAGGATCATGTCAGAAGGGGTGTTAAAAATTGTACTATAGATCAATGTTCATTAACATGTTTCCATTATTTACTTAGATTTGGGACCATATAGATTAGGGATATGAGGGTTTAGATAGGTTTGGGGTACTCCGTATTTTAATGGACGACACTGTGTACTGATTCTTTTAGTTTCCATGAAAATGGGTTTTGAAGTTTTTGTTATGTTATGATACAACCAATTAAATAACCTTTTGTGATACATATGTTTTTGACATTCTAATTTATGGTATTTTTCATATATTAATGCATCATGTTTAGGATTGTCTAATCAGATGCCACATTCCAGTATCATGCAATCGATTGATCCCAAATAATTAAATGTATGCTGATATTATCGATATCTTCTTTTATTGATTTAATTTATGAAATATTAATTTTAAACTAATTACTCAATTCTTGAGAATATATATATATATATATATATCCTTCAATAACATCCATTTGTCAGAATATTTAATTGGGTCATTGGTTTCTTATAGGGGTTATTTTTTTAAGTGTCCTCTTTGGTTGAATGATGTTGTACAAAATTACGTGTGATTGTGATGTGTTAATAGTCTTTATTTATTATATATTTTATTTATCTATTTTTTGATCCTTCATTTTAGAAAATTTCACCTCATACATATCATTCATAACCAGTTTCACAATGATTCATTCAAGAAGATGAAACTGAGAATGGCATATAGGGTTCATTAAATGATAATGATATTGAACCAATCCAAACTAGACTTTTTTATATAGTAACTCATTATTTAAGAGGATCTAAATGGGTTGGGCTTACAATGGTAAACTGGACTCGAGATTCATGATCCAATATCCCCCATTCATCTAGGTTACTAAAGGCCCTAAGGATACATAAGAATTGACATGAGTCATAAAGGGGTTTTAAAAATTAGATACCCTAGAGAATCTAATTTTGAAGATGAAAACTTTATTATTTAGGATGATTCTTGAAATTGGTTAAACATTATTCTTTTCAATGGTTGGTGTCAATGGATGACATTAAATACCTTCGAGGACCTCTTTTTTGAGTAGTTCTTCTCTATTTACATAAAACATGACCATGATTAGATGATTATGTATCTATGGTAGGGAGTGATGAAATTTTATTATTACTCCACACATTTCACCAATATAATTGTATTTTATCTTATTTTGTATGTGAATGTCTATTAAAAAAATTAAAGTTTGATATTTTTAATGGTCTAGAGTTAAAAAACCAATTTTGTAACTTCGATATAATGAACTATACTAAAATATATTGTGTTCCTATAAATATAGACGACATCTTTGAATATTGAGCTAAATTAATTATTTCAGTATTCAAATGTTTGATTAGTAACATTTTATGTGCATTCCCAGTTTCTTATTTTGGGAATAAGATGATGATGTTATTGAATGGAAATCATGGCAGTAATCAGTTGTCAAAGTAGATTTGTTCTTCAATTCCCCTGCATTGGAGATAACTCTGCTAAGTTTGGTAATCAGAGTGAAAAGGTAATTGTCTCAAGGACTATTCTATTTCACTAAGAACATATATTCAATATGGAATGGTCGGTCTGGTCAAGTTGTTTTATTCTATGGATTCATGGATGGAAATAGAATATTCAGTATATCATGTGAGTGGAGGACCCTTGTGAAGGGATCAAACCATGTAAATGTCAGTGAATCTAATGAATCATGAGTCACTAGGGATTCATATAGGGATTTTTAGTAGGTTATGTGTGGTTGGTCAAGATCTATTTGATCGTGGAGATGGACCTTAAGAGGATTGAGTTACGATCTTGATCTATTCTACACCCTCTATTACTTCTGTTGCATCCACATCATATTCATCTATATATTTTTTAATTTTTGTTCCGTTATAATTATAAGTTATGTTATATAGGGATATATTTTTAGTTAATGAACCCCTTGGATGAAAATTGTATTTCCTTTATATCAGTTCATAATATATAATGGTGAATTATGTCATTGATCATTAGTATAACTTCACAACTCCCGTGGTATTATGTTTCTTGGTGATAATTTTCATGGACTGATTTTTTTGATAACATATTCAAAATGATTTTTATCAAAGATGATTTAATTTTATATCACCAATAAGGTATTATTTATTTTGTAATGAAGAGGGGGATATCGAGAATGCTAGAGTGGGACCAAATCATATGCAAGGAGAAGTAATTTTAGCAAAGGGGGATGTAATGTTTGGTCGGGTATTATTGGAGGCCCATTAAATAATTTTCCAACCTGTCATTTCCTATGACTACATTTACCAAAAACGGATTCAAGTCAACATATATAAACATGTGTAAGGAGTCCTTTATAATGTTGGATAAGTTGTTTAAATTTTTTCAGATTTTGATTCTTCATGATGATGGAGTTAAATTTGTAATTTTTTTTGATTCAACATGATTTTTTTTGGGTATTATTTTGATGCATGATGAAGAGGGGGTTTCTTATGGGTCCCATCATGTATGATTCGATCAGCATAACTACCAACTGACAACTCCGAGTTAGAATCTATTGTTCATGAATTGAAATAATGGGAAAAATATCTATTCACCATGATATGTTTTCTATATATTTGAAATAAAAGAGTATATTGTATATTTTATTATAGTGTAACCTAAATCTTCATTATATTTATTATGTAGAATATTTTATTATGTTCAAATTCTCTATGATTTATTCTATTAGGGTTGTAGATGAGGTTTTCAAAGCCCATATTAGGAAAACACATTAAGTTATATAAAATAGATAAGAAGTAGTTTAGAAGAAAATGAATTTTCTATAGGACTGGAAGGTGGATGTAACTAAGGTTTGAGGGAAAGTATCTTGTGCACCCTATGAAACCACATCCTATTTTTGGAATGATTTATGTTCATTCAGAAATATGATCTATGATGTATTATGATTTGATAGGGGTTGGAAGTAATAAATTTCCATTCTAGTTTGGTCCTTAGATAGGCATGGTGTTATTTTGGTTCATGGAAGAGTGATGGTTCCCTATTCTATGAGGGAATATATAATGAATTCTAACATGATTCAAAATATATATTGAACCTAGTATAAACAAAGGTATATTTCATTATTAGAAAACAATTTTGGTGGCCCGAAATTAATTTTTTGAAATTTATCCCATTTTCTGACATCCGAGATGATCAAGGAAGATAAAAAATTACCATGAGGGATACTAAATCAATAGTTGGTTCATCTATTGATGAGATATGAGGTTACCACATAGTCATGATACATTTTACCAAGACCGTGAGAGTTTGATATTAATGTGGGTTTTATTGTATTGGTTGACCAAGGTTAATCATTTTATAATCATTCTGGAGGCTAACATGGTGTATGAGATATTAAATATCAACATTCATTAACTTATACATCTATAGAAAGTTCCATAGTGAATGGTATATTGAAGAAACACCTAGTTCACATTGTGGTTATAGAAACGTTTACAGAAGTAGAGGGGACTCAGTTGAAGCTGAGTACATCATTTTATCATTTTACTGAAGGGAATCTTGAGAAAATGAACCCAACATTACATGATATTTCATGGGAATGTATTTTTGGTTTAGGATGAACTTGGTATGATTACTTGGGCCTTTTAGAGTTCACAAACAGCACCAAATTCATTTCTTCCAAACCTATTGATCCATTCATGTATCTTTATTTATGGCTTTATCATTCTCTCCTAAACTAGAATGAGACATGTGAATATTCCATTTTTATACATTTTATGGTATATCAGACATCCTATTAAGTGGTGTTGATTTATAAAAGGCCTATTATAATGAAAAGTAAATAGATATTTCATGTTGACTGAAAAACATGAGCTATGCATTTTTTTTGTTAATTGAAAGAGTGTTCTTAAGGGGTTCCTATAAGTTAAGACATATGAATTTAAAGAGACAATTTGAGTTGTCACTCATATATGTTGGACCATTTTAGAAGATTTAATAGAATATGATGGTGATTAATCAGTTATACCTTTCTCTAAAATATCATGATAGGCATAATATGGGCAATGTGTCTCAACATTAGAAGTGCCATCCAAATATGATTCTTGTGATTAAATGTGGGGATGTTGAGTTGGAATAAGATACATATGATATGGAGTGTCCCATTATTATTATTGATAGATGAAAATAAGGTATTGTGAGGGAAGACCATTCACCTTGTTTGGGATTAGTTAAAGCATGGGAATCATCAAAAATGTAACATCAGAGTATGACCCATACATTTTTTTAGTGATTTGAATTCATTGAAAAAACTTATATATACAGATCTCGATTATATGAAGTTATCATAAAATAATATTTATGAAATACTCAATTTCAAGGTGTACAACATTGTAAGGTTTTTCACATCATAAAGGGTTCATTTAAAGGATTTGATGAATGGTTTTAATATTAGAAATGGAAATGACTCAAAATGTGGTAATTGGATACATGATACACTCCATACTGTAAATGAGCATTCACAACATAAATGAATTTTGTATATATGCCAAACCTTTTAAATTAGGATATGACTGTTTATTCATGATGTGATATTTTATTCATGAAGTGAATGTGTGTTTTCATTTTTCAAAAGCATGGGAATGAGTTTTTCTATGTATTGGGATTTTAGAAGTTCATAACATGAATCCATAATTCACATCATGAATTTTGAATATTAAAATATATTAAATGATGTGTTTTTATTTTTATTTTCTCACTAAGCTCATTATTTATTCTCCGAATACTATGAAAAGATTCTGGATTTTTCCCCCTCTCCTCTCTTTCTGCTTCCTCCCTATGGAATGATTTGATCTAATGATTCTAATTTACTGAGATATATCATAATATATAGAAATTTACACTTCACTTTCTTCATGAAAAAACTAAATCCCTTATTCCTTGATCGAATCTAAGTGTTTTATAATTTTTTAGTGAGGTAATTATGGTCATTGACATATTTGGAAACTAAAATCATGGATTTGTTGTGTGATCATTGTTTCGACCAGTACCATTTTCATTAGTGGGTCTTATCAAGTATGTTTCGTCTTGTATAAACTTTTAGTTGCAACATATATTAAAACATGAACCTAATATTTTAGTCATCGAAGACTTAGACTGGTTATGGGATCCATATTGGTGAATTTGGACTTGGATAGAGACCCTTATAATCAAATTTTGGTTTCACCTAAGGTAGGTGGTCCCTATCATTTTCATATTTATATATGATTCCTTTTTATGATGTTTTTTTGTTTCTGTGGTTTTTTCATCATGTTACCAAATCATGATGTCCGATCCCATGATTTTTATGTGTTTATCCTAGTGAAACATGTTATTGATATTCGATACCATGTGTATATTTTGTGGTTATGAATCCTATTTTATATGGATTGTTTTTAGTTTTCATCATGTACCAATGTGTTTCAAGGCATATAATTTTTATTTCTAGTCAGATGTACTTTCTGTATGAGAGTGATTTTTCAAAAAATAGTCAACATATAAATGGAGTACACCATTTTGTAGGATATTTCAAACAAATTTAGTGGGATTCCCCATTGATAGGGAATGTTTCATATATGGATAGTTCATATTACTTATGAAATGGAGTCAAATAATTTATAACCTTTATTTATGTATTAGACATATATTAATTTATTATATGATATATATGTTTCTAATATGTTCAGTTATAAATTTTGTAGAGCTTTCTTCAGTATCATATGCACCTATATTATGAAATTTTCTGGTAAAATAATGGGGGTTTTACTCTCATAATACATTGGAATCTCACTGAAAATCTAATTTATATGACTATGGATCAGGTGGAGGGAATATTTCATATGGTGTGTAGTTGGTTCAGGTCACACTGAGTATGTTGATGTGGCTAGATGGACATCAGGTTGGATGGTTGCTGCGATTTTATTTAGTTACACTAATTACGGTTTTGCATTATGTGATAGAAATTCCATATAGTTATTACATAATCATGTATATTATGTGTATTTTTACAATCTAAGGAGTTATTTTTTTTATTATTTGATTGCTCATTTTTTTCACTTATATTATTTACTTTTATGTTTTCCAAATATTGAGGGCACTCTCTTTCCGCAATTTGTAACATAG
Source organism: Viscum album (assembly GCA_963277665.1). Lineage (NCBI taxonomy): Eukaryota > Viridiplantae > Streptophyta > Magnoliopsida > Santalales > Viscaceae > Viscum > Viscum album. The sequence continues at coordinate 293,888,665 of OY728132.1, read as the reverse complement.
AACATTCCACTAGTCAGAAACCACTTACATAGGGTAAGGAACACACTAGGTCATTTGGAATCCTGAATCTGAACCGATGCACTGTTTTGAGTTTTTGCAATATCATATATTACATGAAATTAAATTCATATATTTATCAATTATAAAAAGTTATTTTATTGTTCATATATGGTGTTAGACTCAACAAAACAAGAATATATAATAAATACAGGATGATTAAAAGGTTATTTAGTTGTAATATTTTTAAAACAAAAGAATAATGATCTTATTTATTTGTAATAATATTATAAGTCAATATTATAAAGAAATATAATAAAAATATAACTGATATGATGTTGCATACTTGTTTGAATAATTCATTTTCTATACCAAAAAACAATTTGGGATCATTGAATTAACCACATTTATTTATTGTGCATATTTCTAACTGAATTTTCAATTTGCCTTTACAAAAAATTTCTATTTTTATAAACATATTAGTTATCTATTTAACATATATTCATGAAAATCCATTTAAGGAAATTATTAAAATTATAGTTTTAAATTAATATTTTCGTGGTGGCAGTAGTCCACACTTACGCAATGGTGATTATTTAATCCTATATATAATAAGGAAAAAGGATGTCACGACCCATCCTCGGGGCCCGTGTCATGACTACCCCAAGCCTGCCTTCCATAGGCCAGGGGCTAGCGACTAGCACCAAGGCGTAATTCCTGATAGAAAGGGATGGAATTGCTTTTATAAAGTAAACAAACACACAGAGTAAGCAAGCAGAAGTAAACACTATGTAGAACTGGGTACAATAGTAAGTGCGGAAAAGTAAGTGGGCCTGAATACAAACCCAAACTGAAATTTAAATACAACTAGAACGAAAGTACATCAACTGAAAAGTAAAGCCGCAAAATCGAGCCGTCCACTAGAAGTCCCACCTGAAGGGTGGGTACAGATAGTCTCCACAGCTCCACGTGTCCAGCCGTCCGCTCCGTATACGTCCCACCCAGTGGTCCACCTCCAGTTACCGACTTGCACCACAAGACTCCACCACAATCAGCGCTGTCTGTCATCTGCATCCAACACAACGTCGTGCTGGCATAGCCCGTGAAGGGGTGAGTATAAGCTACTCAGTAGGGACATCGAGACCCCTGAAGGTCTCCTAGAATCCATAAAGGATAACCCACAAAGGAAAGATACAATCACGAAGTAACATCCGACACTACTTAGGTATACGCCCATACATATACCTAAGTCATCAATTCAAGTTCAGCTCCAACATTCGAGCCCAAGTACAACCCAGTCCACACCGGAAGACATAACTCAATCCACACAGGAAAGCATAACATAATCCACACAGGATATCAAGTCGATCTTATTGAAGATAAAGATTGAAAATAAAGACTCACCTCACACATGTATACTTCTTCGTAAGACGATAGAGATGATCAGATATAGACACCGATTCATCTAATCCGTCAGACCCACACATGATCGATAGGTACTAACCCCTGCAATGACCCAGACATTATCGATAGGTACTAAACCTCGTAATGTCCCACACAGGATCGATAGGTACTAACTCCCACAATGACCCACACAGGATGTGACCCACATAGGATTGGTATACGCTGGCCCACATAGGACTGCTGTGCACTGACCCACACCGGATCTGACCCACATAGGATTGGTGGCACTGATCCACACATGATTGTTGAGTGCTGTAGTCATCGCTGTCGAATTCATGGAGGATTTCTGTATAGTCATCATTGTCGTCGCAGTCACAGCCAGCTCTAGTGTCCCCGCACACAGCAAGCTCGTTCGGGGAGGGTCCACTCCACGAGCCAAGGGGATGATACATCAAATGACACGAAGTACGGAGTTGATGTATCCAAAAGTTCCTTGTCGTCAACAGGAACTCAATGTGATAGATGGCGCATCAATCGAACTTCCGGTCTGAGAGTTATTGGCCTTTTCGTCCTAGGAGCCCGGTTGGTTTTTAAGTCAAAACCAACCTGAACGTACTCCAACTATGTCCAAACCTCGAGTGGAGTAAGGCAAAAGGTCTGTCTCACTAAGAGGGATCCACCAAAGTCGACAGAACGTCAATCAGATGTCCGGAGCTCAAGTAGTAGGCGTTTCCGCTCCGAGGACCCGGTTGGTTTCGTGTTCGAACCAACCTGGCCAAACCCAAAGTTCTCTAAAAACTTGAGTGTAATATATCGAAATGACCGTCTCGATCCAAGTATCACATCACAGTTGACGGTGCGTCGATTGGAGGTCTGTAGCCCATGTTATGGGCAAAAGCCCGGAAGAGGTCCGAAAATGGTGGTTTTTGGCCCGGACCGACCCGGATCGAGACCCCCTAGGTCGGCCCGAACTGGGTTGACCCGACACGGGTCTGGGTACAGCTCAATAAGGTGTGGCCCAGCTCGGTCCAGCAGGCCCGGCCCGGCCTGGGTGCGGCCTGGCCCGGCTTGGGCGCCCGGCCTGGCACGCTTGCGCGGCCCGCATGGCCAGCTCGGCTGGCCGAGCTGAGCGGAACAGGGAGGGTGCGCTGCCCCCCTGATTGATGAACCACGACCCCCATGTGGAAGGCCGCTCCTTCGGCCAGCCGGAGGTTACAACCCCCGGCCTTTTTGGTAACCGGCCGGCTTGGTCGGCCGATGAGTCACCGCGGGACCCCCTTGCGGGTCCCGCCATCCTTGCTCCGGCGGCCGGTGGTTCTGTCCGCCGCTCCCCACACCACCACGGCCATAGGTCACGGCCTTGTCCGATCGGCGCGGCACAACGGCGCCGCACCCCTCCGCTGCGGCCCCGCTCTGGCCGCGTCCTCTTCAAGGTTCTTCGGCGCGGCATGACGACACCACAGCTTTGTCCGACTTCAACGGCGCGGCGCGACAGCGCCTCCCTTCTTTTTCCATTCTTCATTATTTTTGAACCGTGCAATGGCACCGTACTTCCTTTGCTCGTGCCGCAACAAATTTAATCAATCAAGGGTGGAGGAGGGTCAGTCGTGTTCATGCGGTCCGACCTCCTCCCGTTATTGCGATAATAGGCGGCTCAATTAGAAAACGATGAATGGTGACTAAATTATTCACTAACAAAAACAATTAATTCCCTGCCTCAAGGTGCCGTTGAACGATGATTCGTCGCGGAAAAGAACGTCACAGAAGAAGACACCGTAAGTGTCGAGACGTCCCAGAGAAGAGAATAGTCGGCGTCGCGGTACATGACGTCGCGTCGTCGATCTCTGAGGATGGCTCCTCTGACCCGCTGCGGAGAGGGAAGAAGACAATACGATGACTCCCCTTTGCGGTGACAGAGTTCTTCGTCGAAGGCTCGACATTCTTCGCATTCTTCGACGAGGAAGAAGAACATCAAGACTTAGAGCTTTCTTTTTCCCAAAGCTTCTCGCACAATGAAAACCCTCTAATAAAATAAAGATTGCCTTATTTTATTTCTCATGCCAAACCTTTTGAAATTCAAATTGAATTCAAGAATTAATTAAATTGAATAACTTAATCAATTAATTACTTAAAGAGTTGACTTTCATTTAAAGGCGGTGCGGGTGGGTTACAAATTAAATGGGAGTTAAGGAATATGAAAGGGTGGGTCTCGTGTGGGACCCACTCGACAAATATTCTACCAAGAGAAGTAGTTAGGATGTGGTGGGTCCCACTCCAACCTCCCAGCATAGGTTTAACTACTTAGAATAAAAATAAAATTGGTAGCACCATTTTATTTTATTCATTACTTAACCCAATATTTTAATAACCACACCCGAAAAAACGCAACTCCGGAAAAGGTATTCCTATGAAATTATCAGTGTTGCGGTTTAATCGGTACCCTAAAATTTCGATTCCGAGAACCGGTTCAAAAGTTAGGAAAACCCGCTCGTTCGTTCACTGAACATACCCGAGCTAAACTTCGGAAAATTATTTTGGGCTCACCGGGCCTCGGAATCAGGTGTCGTCAAAAACTGCGTTCTTGTAAAATCCCAAAGAAAATTAAGAAAAAAAATCCCTTGATTTTTACGGGTCTTTACATTAATCCCACCTCAGGGATTTACATCCTCGTAATGTTACATCATAAACTAGGGAAACAACTGTGGGTACTGAGCACGCATCTGAGCCTCCCGCTCCCAAGTGCTCTCCTGGAGGTTCCCGTGCTGCCACCAGATGTGCACTAGAGGAATCGACTGTCCACATAGGACCCGCTCCTGTCGATCCTCGATCTACACTATGACCTCCACAAAATTCACCCCATCATCAATGTCCAGCTCCCCATGGTCAATGATATGCGTCAGGTCGTACACGTATCTCCTCGACTAAGATACGTGGAAGACGTCGTGCACCAGATGCAATTACGGTGGTAGAGTCAGGTGATAATCCACCTCACCTATCCTGCTGAGGACCTATAATGGTCAGATGAAGTGCGAAGACAACTTGCCTCCTCGACCAAATCTCCGTAATTCACATCAAGGTGAGATCCGTAAGAAGACTTGGTCGCCATCCTCGAACACTAGTGTTCTCCGCCTCCTGACAACATAGGACTTCTGCTGGCTCTGAGGTGCCCTCATTCTCTCCTGGATTACTTGGACCTTCTTTGTCATGGACTAGACAATATTCGGTCCCACAAGTGCTGACTCCCCAGGGTCTATCCAGCACAGAGGTGATCTGCAAGGTCGGCCATACAACGCCTTGTATGGCGCCATCCCGATGGTGGAGTGGTAGCTGTTGTTTTACACAAACTCCACCAAGGGTAGGTGATCCTCCCAGCTGCGACCAAAGTCGAGGACACATGCATGGAGAATGTCCTCGATAGTCTTAATGGTCCTTTCCGTCTGACCATCTGTCTAAGGGTGAAAGGCGGTTCTCAGACGTAGCTGCATCTCGAATGTCTCCTGCAACTCCTTACAAAGCCAGGAAGTAAAACGAGCATATCGATCGGAGACGATAGATGATGGAACACCATGAAGCTGTACAATCTCTTGAATGTAGAGTCATCCCAAGCTCTCCACTGAGCCCTGCTCTCTGATGGGTAAGAAGTGGGCCAACTTGGTGAGTCAGTCGACAATCACGCAAATGGAGTCGTGACCTCTGGAAGTGCGTTGATGTCCAGTCACGAAGTCCATAGATATCCCGTCCCACTTCCACTACGGGACCTCCAAGGGCTTTACCAAGCCTGCTGGTACCTGGTGCTCTGCCTTCACCTGCTGGTAGGTGAGGCATCGAGAAACGAACTCAGCCACAACCTCCTTCATACCCGGCCACCAGTGCTGTCATCTGAGATCCTGGTACATCTTCGCCACTCTTGGATGTACCGCTAAATGGGAAGTGTGAAACTCCCTCAGCAGCTCCCACTGTAAATAAACTGGTACCATGGTACGTCCTCTGAAAAGGATGACATGCTCTCCTTTCACAGAGAATCCATTAGGTGCATGTCCTGAGGATATCTGTGCACGCCGCGTCTCACAGTCATCGTCCCCACGCTGTGCCTCTCTGACCCACTTTAGAAGTGGAGGAGTGACTGTGAGTGACTGTAGAAAGGATTCTCCATCACTATCCACAAAGGATATCCGCAAAGCGGCTAGCTACTCTATCGCCTCCCCAAGTAGCTGAATGTTCGCCCTCCTACTGAGAGCATTAGCTACTACGTTCCCCTTTCCAGGAGTATAGACTATCTCAAAGTCATAGTCCTGGAGGAACTTGAGCCATCACCGCTGTCTCAGGTTTAGATCCTTCTGTGAGAAGATGTACCTGAGGATCTGGTGGTCAGAATAGACTGTAAAGTGCTCGCCCATAAGATAGTGTCGCCACATCTTCAGAGCAATGACCACTGCTGCTAACTTCAGGTCATGGGTAGCGTAGTTTTGCTCATGCTTCCTCAACTGACATGATCCATAGGCGATAACTGCCCACTCCTACATTAGGACACATCCGAGTCTGGTCCCTGATGCATCATAGTAAACTACGTACCCTACTCCTTCCACCGGTAGCCTCAAGATAGGTGCACTGGTCAATCTCTGTCTCAGCTTCTGGAAGCTCTGCTGACATTTTTCTGACCACATGAAGGGTTTCCCCTTCTTCGTCAAAGCTAAAAGTTGTGCCGCAACTCTGGAGAAGTCTGGCCCAAATCTCCGGCAGTACCCAGCTAATCCCAAGAATCTATGCACCTTTTTCACACTACTGGGTGGCTCTCAAGATAGCACTACCTCAATCTTCGCAGGCTCCACTGCAACTCCCGCCTTAGAGATGAAGTGTCCTAAGAAGTGGACCTCACATATCTAGAACAAACACTTTGAGAGCTTAATATAAAGTTGGTGCTCTCGAAGTGTGTCCAGTACAACCAGCAAGTGATAGGCTTGCTCCTCCTCAGTCGTCGAGTATATCAATATGTCATCGATGAAAACTATGATAAATCGATCGAGGTAAGGCTAGAAGATCCTTTTCATGAGGCCCATGAACACTACTAGAGAATTAGTTACGCCGAATGGCATAACCTAGAACTCATAGTGGCCATAACGACATCTGAAGGCCGTCTTCTGCACGTATTCATCCCGAACTCTGAGTTGATGATAGCCTGACCTGAGGTCTATCTTCTAGAACCACCATGCTCCCTTGAGCTGATCGAAGATGTCATCAATCCTCGGTAGCTGATACTTGTTCCTCACGGTCACCTAGTTCAGGATATGGTAATCGAAACATAGTCGGAAGCTTCTGTCCACCTTCTTGGCAAAAAAATCGGGGAAGCCCATGGTGAAATAATGGGTCGGATGAATCCCTTGCCCTGTAGGTCCTCCAGCTGTACCCGTAGCTCTCGAAGCTTGGCGGGATCCATCCGATATGCTGGGGTGGATATCGGGGCTGTCCCAAGGTACATTTCAGTATAAAAGTCTTCCTCTCTGAGAGGAGGTGGTCCTGGAATGTTGTCAGGAAAAACGTCTGCATACTGATCCACCACTGCAGGTAAGCTCGGACACCGCACGTCAACTGATCCTAAGATAAGGCTAGCCAAATGATGAGTGATGGGCTGTCCTCTCCTCTACGTGAGTCCATCCTACGCTGCAAAGGCTCCCTTCTTGACGGTGAAGGTGAACCTGCTCCCATCGGTGCGGACACATCACACCTTGCGCCTAAAGCAGTTGATATGAGCATGGACTGTAGATAACCAATCCTTGACCAAGATGACATCGTAAGTCCTCGACGTCGCTACAAGAAGATCCCATCCAAAGCTCTCTCCTCCTAGAATAAGCTCACACTGCCGTCACCAGTGTGTAATTATCGATTCTTCTCCCGTAGGAGTCTCTAGCCGTAAGGATCGAGCCAACGACTCTGTCAGAATATCAGAGCTCCAAACAAGGGTAGAGGAAAAGAGAAAATGACTCTCTGCTGTGTCTATAAGAACTGCAACAAGGGTGGTGTAGACATAGATAATACCTAGAATCATCTTGGGCGCGCTGTGGTCGTAGGCCTCCGCCGCCTGAAGTTGTTCCTATCTCTTTCCGCCAGCTCCCTATGATCGGGGTGGACCTCCTGGTGGTGGTGGTGGTAAAGCCTCAAAGCGTCACCCACCACCTGCTGCTCGGCCAGATCCTCTGCCTCATCCGCCTGCTCCCTGCAGACTACCACAGTTGACCCTATGCCTCTTCCTGGGTGGTCCCTCAATCGTTTGCTGCTCCTCTGCATGGCGGGTCTGGCAGTCACGAGCCATGTGGCCTTGCCCGCCGCATACGTAGCACTGTCTGCCTCTCGTAAGACTGACTCTACATTGTGTTCCCCACACCTCTGAGCCAGTGTTCTAAGGTCGTTCGCCTGAGGGTCTGGTCTGCCTGGACCCATGTGTCATCCGTCGACTGCCATCTGCAGAAGACACTTCTACGTGCCGCCCATTGGTAGGTCTCGCTGCTGGTGTAGGCTCAGCAAGAAAGTTCTCAATGAGAAGGGCTCGCTCCAGTACCCATGCTTGTATCAGAATGCTGAGGGAGATCAGTGATGCCCATATCTCATGCCTCAATTCCTGCTCGAAGGACCGGGCCGGGAAGAATGGGTCCTGTACCATGTCCATCGATTAGCACGAGAGATCGGAAAACCTTGCCTAGTACTGGGCGACCGTCAAGCCGCCATGCCATAGCTGTAGTAGCTCCTGGATGCGCACCGCACGGAGGGTGGCTGGGAAGAAATCTGAGCGGAAGAGGCTCTCAAAGTCCTTCCAGAGGAGATATGCCTAGTCGTGCACCTGGAGCATCAAGCTCCACCATCTTCCTGCTGCCGCATGCAGGAGACTCGCTGCAAGGATCACAATGAGGTCTACTGGTGTACCTACCAAATGGAAAACTCATACAACTGCCTCCAGTCAACCCTCGGCTGCCTGAGGGTCTGTCTCCCCACGGAACCTAGGCAGTCACTAATGCTGAAACTCGTGTAGTGCACTAAGGCGACATGCACTCTCCGCGTCTGGGGCTGGTAGCATCGGTGGCTCGGCGGGTAGTGGTACCGTCGGTGCCTCCGCAGTAATAGGGCCCTGCACCAAGGCCTCGTTGCTCGGTGGGCTGTCGTCATGTACAAAACTTGGAACCCTAGCTGGCTACCATCGTGGGGCCATCCTGAAAAGAGACAGGTGCGCCACAATCAAAACAGTATACCTGGTGAGCTGACACAAAGTAATCACAAAGAAAACATGAAACACACACGCAATCAATGTTTTCGTGCACTAAGTTGGAAATCAGAAGTCAGGGTCCTGGTGTACAGATACGTCGGTCGCCGCACCAACACTAGACTCCCTGAACTGATAACCACACTCAATAATCTTAACATTATTTATTCACATAAAAAAAGATCAGAGTCCTGAGTTCTGCGGTAGAACCAAACTCCTCTGATACCAATTTGTCACGACCCGTCCTCGGGGCCTGTGTCGTGACTACCCCAATCCCACCTTCCATAGGCCAGGGGCTGGCGACTAGCAGCAAGGCATAAATCCCGATAGAAAGGGAAGTCATTGACTTTATAAATCAAGAAAATACACAGAGTAAGTAAGCAGAAGTAAACACTAATTAAAACTGGGTACAATAGTAAGTGTGAAAAAGTAAGTGGGCCAGAATACAAACCCAAACTGAAGTGAAGTAAAACTGGAAAGAAAGTACAAGAACTGAAAAGTAAAGCTGCAACGTCGAGCCATCCACTGGAAGTCCCACCTGAAGGGTGGGTACAGATAGTCTCCACAACTCCACGGGTCCAGCTGTCCTCTCCGTGTACGTCCCACCCAGTGGTTCACCTCCAGGTACCGACTTTCTCCACAAGCCTCCACCACGATAAGCGCTGTCCATCGTTTGTATCCAACACAATGTAGTGTGGGAATAGCTCATGCAGGGATGAGTATAATCTACTCAGTAGGGACCCCGAGGCCCCCGATGGTCTCCCAGAATCCACAAAGGATAATCCACAAAGGAAAGATATAATCACGAAGTAACATCCGATACTACTTAGGTATATGCACATACATATAACTAATTCATCAATTCCAGTTCAGCTCCAACATCCAAGCCCTAGTACAACCCAGTCCACACAGGAAGACATCACTCAATCCACACAGGAAATCATAACGTAATCCACATAGGATATCAAGTCGATCTTATCGAAGATAATGATTGAAAATCAAGACTCAGCTCACACATGTATACTTATTCGTAAGATGATAGAGATGATCAGATGTAGCCATTGATTCATCTAAGGCATCGGACCCACACATGATCGATAGGTACTAACCCCTACAATGACCCACACAGGATCGATACGTACTAACCCCCGTAATGACTTACATAGGATCGATAGGTACTAACCCCCGCAATGACCCACACAGGATCTGACCCACATAGGATCGGTATGCACTGGCCCACACAGGACCACTGAGCACCGACCCACACAGGATCTGACCCACACAGGATCGGTGGCACTGATCCACACAGGATCGCTGAGTGATGTAGTCGTCACTGTTGAATCTACAGAGGATTTCTGTACAGTCATCGTCATCGTCACAGTCACAGCTAGCTCTAGGGTTCCCGCACACAGCAAGCTCGTTCGAGGAGGGTCCGCTCCATGAGCAGAGGGGCTGATACATCAACTCACATGAAGTCCAGAGTTGATGTATCCCAATGTTCCGTATCATCAACAGGAACTCAACGTGACAGACGACGCGTCAATTGGACGCCCGGTCTGAGAGTTATTGGCTTTTTCGTCCCAGGGGCCCGATTGGGTTTTAATTCAAAACCAACCCAAAAATACTCCAACTTCATCCAAACCTCAAGAAGAGAAAGCCAAAATGTCCATCTCACTAAGAGGAATCTACCAAAGATGACGGCACGTCAATCGGACGTCCGAAGCTCATGTTATAAGCGTTTCCGCTTCGAGGGCCCGATTCGTTTCGTGTTCGAACAAACCTAGATGAACCCAAAGTTCTCTAAAACATTGAGTGTAATATAACCAAATGAACGTCTCAATCCAAGGATCACATCGCAGCTGACAGTGCATCGATCGGAGGTCCGTAGCCCAAGTTATTGGCAAAAGACCGGAAGAGGTCCAAAAATGGGAGTTTTGGGCCCGGACCGACCCGGCCGGAGACCCCCAGGGTAGGCCCGAACTGGGTAGACCCGACCCGGGTCCGGGTCCAGCACAATAGGGCATGGCGCGGCCCGTCCTGGCCTGGGAGCCTAGTATGGCGCGCTCGCGTGGCCCGCGTGGCCAGCTCGGCTGGCCAAGCCGAGTGGAACAGGGGGGTGCGCTGCCCCCTGATTGATGAACCGCAGCCCCCACACGGGGGGGCCGCTCCTTTGGCCAGCCGAGGGTTACGACCCCTGGCCTTCATGGTAACCGGCTGGCTTGGCCGGCCGGTGAGTCACTACGGGACCCCCCTGTGGGTCCCGCCCTCCTTGCTCCGGCGGCCGGCGGTTTCGGCCGCCGCTCCCCACACCACCGCGGCCATAGGCCGCAGCCTTGTCCAATCGGCGCCGTGTGACGGCGTCGCGCCCCTCCGTAGCGGCCCCGCTCCGGCCGCGGCCTCTTTGAGGTTCTCCAGAGCGGCGCGATGGCTCCGCGACTTTTTTCGACTTCAACGGTGCGGCATGATGGCACCATGCTTCTTTTCCCATTCGTCATTATTTGCGAATGGTGCAATGGCACTACACTGCCTTTGATCATGCCGCAACAAATTCAAACAGTCAATGGGGGAGGAGGGTCAGCCATGTTCGTGCGGTCCAACCTCCTCTCGTTATTTTGATAACATGAGGCTCAGTTAGAAAACGATGAATAGCGACGAAAGTATTCATGAACAAAAACAATTAATTCCCTACCTCAAGGTGCTGTTGAATGAAGATTCGTCACGGAAAAGAATGTCGCGGAAGAAGACTCTGTAAGATTCGACTGTAGAGACCCGAAGCTTGACGTACATGGACATTACATTACTTTTGCGGAATACTTAGTACATAACAAAAACACACACACAAGGATCATAATAGTTTAGTGTCTTTGGAAACTCGGAATATAATCTTTAAATCGTGGGGAAAGATCTTCAACATCTCCCATAAATATCTTACATTTTTTATCTAAAACCATTCTTTATATCTTGGGGAAAAGAAAACATAAAAGGGTGAGCTCAAATGCTCAGTAAGGGTAAACAAAAGAAATATCAATCACAACATTTTCATAAGAACATAATATTTTGGAAATCTTAACCTGCAAAAGAGAGCAAAATTTCAAAACATGGGATAAATCATAATAGTGAAATGAAATCCCAATAATCATAACGTAAAACATGGAACATTGTGGCATACACACATAATCATAGAGAATCATTTCTTGTTAGTCAAGACTCATTTCCAAGACTATCTTAGTGGACAAAGTCCCTTTCTGAACCGAGTCACCCTCGTTTCAGTCCTGTTTCACTGAACTGGTATAACCTACCATTCCAGCCATGTCTATCTCATGAGATATAAAATCTTTACCCAATGCATTGGAGGGAGATATAGGTCCCACCCATCTCATAATGATACTATTCTTATGTGTGCCACAAAATCATAAATCATACATCATTGCATAACCCATGTAATAAAAATTGGATTCTTAAACTACATGACATCATAAACAATTCATATAAGATAAAGGAATTCATAAAAATATTTCCATCAAAACATAATCAAATCCATGTAATAATAGGGATAGAAACAGAACCCTTTATTATCTTAGATGGAAAATAATTTCGATAAAACACTTGAAATCCATTCTTGAGGAAAATATCCTTTCTACTTCAAAAACATTTTCCTTTCTTAACATGTCTTACAATTTAAAACTAAAAGAAGTTGATTAAAAATAAAATTGAAAACATGTAAAGGAAGCTTCTTGGAAATAATGTTTTAAAAATCCATTCATGCCGTATAAGTTAAAAAAAACATTCTTCGTACTTTTGTCGGAAAAGTCAAAAAGTACCTCGTACGAAAAACGACAAAAGATTCCTTTCATACATATTACTAAAAACTCACCGAAGGGTAAAAATGGATTTAAACAATTGTAGGTGGATGGAAATAATATTACATATTGATGAAACATGGATGTGGATGATAAAATACACCCCAGTAAATACTTACGAATAAACAATCTCAGATAAAAATGATATTGTGATATTTCCCTTACCTTAGGTCCGATTTGCTTCGTAAGTGTCCGAACGTCCTCTTCTTTGAAGCGCCTCTTTGAGACCTCCTCTTAGGGCAATAAAATTGGTCTTTGAGGAAGACCAGAACCTCTAGGATGTTTCTAGGGAAGTGGATAAGAGATTTTGTCCGGGGTTGGCCGAGCTTGATGGCTCAAAGTTGTGTGAGGAAGAGAGGGAGGAGGTGTCCTTTTATAAGGGAGGAGAGGGGCACCTTTGGAATAACTAAAACTATTATTTTATTATAAAGTCATGTTCGGTTTTAAATAGCTCAAAATTGATATATTTAGAAGCTAAGGTGGGGATGGGTCGAAATCCTCTCATCCAATAGAATTTAGACAAGTTTAGGTTCCTATTTTAACCTTATCATTTATATTTAACATTAAGTTAAATAATTTTACTTTTACCGCGTCTTCATGTGTTCTTACACTATAAGGTTAATAAACTTACTATAAGAAGCCAAAAGAACCCCAAGTTGTTTATTATTAATATATATAACCTTATATAATACATTTGGCCAAACCTTATATTTTTAGGAATAAAATAACAATTAATAATATAATATTTGTTTTAAAAACTATTTTATGTCAATTTTGACACTATTTGGTAATTTATTTTTGTGAAACTCATAACAGAATGATATGTTCTAAAAAAGTTAATTAAATAAATACTAACATGTCATATTAACCTAGAAAATTAGTGGAATTCATAAAAAGTCTCAAATTACATTTATTTGAGCATTTATAACATCAATTATGTTAACATTTCCTTAAAAGGGTAATTACTGCATCATCATTGTGTCATAAATAAATTAATTTATTTAAAGTCTAAAAATTATAAATAAAATATCATTATGTAGGAAATCGTTTTAGCTTTCTAATGAATATTTATAGTTGAATTTATCTTATGTATAACCCCATATTAAAAATCTTTTAGTTATTAAACTTTGATTTTAACTATTTTAACTATTCATTAAATAAAATAATATTAAATGTCATAATCTAATCCAAGTGGTCCTAAATGGTCATATTATATTCATAAGGTTTTTTTGGTCGAATTAAACTTATCCATTAGAATTATGTCATGTGTTAGGGTAATAATACTATCATTTCTACCCTTAATTACCCTATTTACTTTTAACCGTGGTAAAAAAAGTAAAATTTTACTATTCACCAAAAAAATTATTTTCATATCATTGAACCACATTTTACTTACTGACATCAATTGTGTCTCTCTGATTTTTGAAATTCCACTCACAGAAGCGGTAAAATTATGTTTTATGAAAAATTCAGTTTTTTTAACTACCACTTAGTGGTTTCACTATTCATCAAAAATTGAAAGTTTTCAGAAAAATACCAAAAATTAGGCCTAAGCTATATTTGATATTATGAACTCAAAAGTGATTTCTATTTTACCAAATTCAAAACATATCAGTTTCATTAATTAATTTAAAAATTAATTCCCGTCGTCAAAACAAAAGGCGTGTTTTTAAGAGATAATAACTATCAAAAGATTGACACTTGTTTATAACTGGTTTAAATGTGAAATTACATCCAATGACCAAAATTGTATTAAATTGTAAAAATATATTCTTAATATAATTTAAAACCACTCAAATTAACAATTTATTACTATTAATTATTTCAATTGAAAAAGTTGTTTTTAATTAAAATTTAGTAATTTTCACTATTCATCAAAATATGAAAGTTATCCGAAAATCACCAAAATTTCACCCTAAGCTAATTTCGATATTCCGAATCCAAAAATGAAGTCCATTTTGAAAAATAAAATTTACAAAATTTCAAAAAGTGGTTATTACTATTCATAACGGCTAGTTTTAATAATATTTTAATATCATATCGTTGTTTAGTGAAACTTGGTGTTGCGTACAACACACGCTATCGTGGAAGGTCGTGATTGAGTGTAATTCAAGCCAGGTCAGAGATGTGTGTTGTGAAAGCTCCTTTTTGTGTAGCGTATAACACAATACATTAATGAAATTAAAAAGAATATTTTTCATAAAATCTCGGGGTGTTACATCGACGGCGTCCCAGAGAAGAGAATCGTCGGCGTCGTGGTACACGACGTTGGGTCGTAGATCTTTGAGGATGGATTCTCTAACCGGCTGCGGAGAGGGAAGAAGACTGTACGATGAACGTCCCTTTTCGGTAACAGAGTTCTTCGTCGAAGGCTCGGTGTTCTTCACGTTCTTCGACGAGGAAGAAGAACTTCAAGACATAGATCTTTCTTCTTCCCAAAGCTTCTCACATAATGAAAACCGTCTAATAAAATAAGGATTGCCTTATTTTATTTCTCATGCCAAACCTTTTTGAAATTTAAATTGAATTCAAGAATTAATTAAATTGAATTACAAAATCTATTAATTAATTAAAGAGTTGACTTTCATTTAAAGGGGGTGCGGGTGGGTTACTAATTAAATGGAAGTTAAAGAAAATTAAAGGGTGGGGCTCGTGTGGGCCACACCCCACAAATATCCTACCTAGAGGAGTAGTTAGTATGTGGTGGGTCCCACTCCAACCTCCAAGCATAGGTTTAGCTACTTAGAATAAAAATAAAATTGGTTGCACCATTTTATTTTATTCTTTACTTAACCCAACATTTTAATAACCACACCCAAGAAAACGCAACTCCAGAAAAGGTGTTCCTAAGAAATTTCCGGCGCTGCGGTTTCATCAGTGCCCTCAGATTTTGATTCCGAGCACTGGTTCAAATGTTAAGAAAACCTGCTCGTTCGTTCATTGAACGTACCCGAGCTAAATTTCGGAAAATTATTCCGGGCTCACCGGGCCTCGGAATCAGGTGCCGTCAGAAACTGTGTTCTTGTAAAATCCCAAATAAAATTGAGAAAAAAAATTTCATTGAATTTTATGGGTCATTATAAAGATTAATATGGTTTTAATTTATGAATATAAAATATTTTCTAAGTATCATAATTATATATTATATTCCTTATTAAGATCAACCATGTTATGTGGTTAAGGAAAATTAACACATTACTTTTTGAAGGCGTTAGTCCAAATAACACGTGGATGATTGTCTTGATTTTCATCATGGAAAATGGAATGATGGTTAATTATTGTATCAACATTTTAAAAAATACTAGATAATATTCATAATGATGTTATAATTTAATTTGGTTTAATTAAATTAAATGAAAATGATGTCGACATAAACAAATTGAAATGAAAAATGGGTGGTTAGAAATTAATTCCCCACATCATGGATTACATAATTTTCAAAGGGTGATAATCCTTTGAGGGATAAAATGTTTATAAGAAAAAATCCTATTTATGGAGGATATGAATTTTGGAGAGAATTTGGGGAATATTGTTTGCTGAAAAATGTTAGTTTCGGTGTGAGGGGAAGAGAGGAAAGAAGCGCCACATTTATATTTTAAAATGGAACTCTATAAAATGCACAAAACATTTCAATAATAATAAGTCACACTCATGGAATGTGAATCCAAAATTTGTAATTAATTTAGAGGGGAGGATATAAGGTCAATAATGACCTCAAAACCACATTCTCATTGATTTTTAATTTTTTTTGGTATTTCTCTATTTGTTAAACTTTTTTCCCATTATTCATTTTATCATGGTAATACGTTTTTAAAAATTTAATATATTGAAAGATAATGAGTTTTTATTGAAGTTGGGTTCTTTACTTATGGTTAAATGTGGTTTAAATTCATTTTTGGATTAGGATTGAAGCCGAGCCATTAGTCGGTTGGGCTATTTTTGGTATGGAAGGGAGAAAAATGTTGAAGGCTCGCTATAGGCTAGGTACACATCATGTACTTGGAATACACACCATGTACATGGCCTAAATGTCATGTACTGGCCCGCCACGACATTTATTCTTTCTAGTTGTGAAAAAATACAAGGTAGTACACACCATTTACTTGGCCTAAACTGTGTTACTGGCCCTCCATATTTTTTAAATTTCATGTAGTAGCCTCTCATATTATTATGTAAAGAAGATTCATCTAATATTTAGAACCAAAAGTACATCTAAAACCAGTTATCAGATTTAGAAGCTGTCTGAAATCCAATTTGAGCATTGTTTTTCCCATAGAAACCACATCAAGATGTACATGAATAATTTTTAGTATTTTTTAATTCTTTAAAACAAGAATTATGGTATTTGATTTTAGGATCTTATGCTCTATTATCCATTCATCATATGTTCATTAGTTTTCTCCTAATGCTGGATGAATCTAGAATTGATACTTGATGAGCTATCTACTACCAATTCAACGTAGGTGGTCTGTACATTATTTTGGATTTTTGGGTGATTTTTGGGTGTTCGGCCATTTCTTCGCCCGTCAAACATTACGGTGAGTCCTCATTTTTGAGAATATTGCTTGCATTAACTTTAATCGAACATAGTGAGGATACCTGTAGGTTCTACTTAGGTGCGTTGGCACCCATTTCTAGATTAGAGGTCATCCAAGGCAAGTGAATTAGTGAATTAACAAGTTTGTGCCTCTTTAAACCACCCAAAGGATGTGTGCACGAGATTTCGTTGTTAGAGTAATCCCTTAGATAATTCAATGGTTTTATTATCTTTTTAGGAAATGTAATACCTCTCTTTATAGTTATATCATGTTATTCTACACATATTTCGATATTTTGGATTAAATGGAAATGTATGAACAAGTGGGTATTCTTTTTGGTAATTATTTAACTACCCAATGGTTGAGTTGGTAAATAGTGATATGTGAGAGTGTATACTCACATGAAATGTTAAATAGATTATATAGTTGCATATATCTATATGAAATAGTTAATGTAATGTTAAATGGATATTACGAGTGGGTAGGATAATATGTTTTGTAAATGATAATGGATTTCATGATTGGGTATACCCACATCTTGTGCATGTTGATGTTACTAGTTATACAAAGATGGAATGAATTGTTTAAATTGAATTAATTGAATTATTTTTTATTGTTTTGATAGATACCAATGACTTATCTCCATGGAGCTGGAATGTGGTAGTGGATGCCTTGGGTTGACTCCAACTTTTGGGTCTTGATTCCAGGGTATACCTCGGGCCTTGCTACCTTGTATATCCAGCTTTCTTGGGCTCATATAGGACAAGACATTTCTATGATCATTGGTCCCCTACCAATGCCTAACCGGGGTTCCACTGAAATTCCTATGGGAATTGATGGTATTCCATGGACAAGCTTCATGGGACCAGCCTTTTGTGGACTAGATTTATTTTTTAGATTCCCTTGTACATGACCCCTTCAATCCAACCCTTGGGATCTACATTTAATTATATAGTGTGGTTGTGGAATTCATCTTTTCACTATACAGAATGGTTGTGTGATTTATTACTTCTATATAATGTGTCTTTGGGGTTTTCATGATACAGATCTATCTACGACATGGTTGTGAGAATTATGAATTGCTTCTAGCTGCCTTGCTAGGACCTGACACTTTTGTAGGTGGCCTTAGGGGATGTTCATCTTTTCTAATTATAGTAGACTTATTCCATGGAAATATGCACTTATATTACAACTTTATTTACACATTCTAAAACAATTTTTAGAATTGAAAATAGAACTATATAGACCTGGGTGGTTACCTACTACGATGTTTATCTTACACCCTTTTTGGACCTCCTCAGGGACCCAAACTGATTATGTGGTTGTAGGGGATGTTTGGGGAAAGCACCCTGATATAGGTTGTTAACTATGGATATGGGGCATGGGAGCCTATAACCAAGCAGAGTCTTGTGTTGCTACATTACCTTTTTAGTATTTTGTTCATCAATGAACATTTATTGTATAACATTGTCATGTACTATTCTGGATGCTTTATGTATACATGTACAATCTACATCATTTTTTTATATGATATACTCTTGGATTATGATATGCCTTCCTATATTGTCTTAATTTCGATTGAATGTAGTTTATTTTTTATTTGGTTATTTTTGTTGACATCTGTTGTGATACTCTTGTAATGATAGCCTAATATCCCCAATAACTCACCGAGCCCATCACTGCTAGTGAGTAGTGTATGGTATTTTGGGAAATTCGCTTGAGACCATGTGTCCAACCAGGTTCAAGGGACCATAGGATGAAATCTGGGTCTGGGATGTTACAATTTTTGTATTAGAGAAGTATTTTTTTGTATTCCTTACTTTTTAGTGACAATAGATAGGGATACGAAGGAAATTTAATTTGGTAATAAACTATACCTCAGAGTAACTACATCAGGTAGAGGGAAAATCCAAATTGGCTCAAATGGATATATATTTTTATGGAATTTGATGTTTGTAGTTGTTTTGATTTCAATGATGGGGGAAACACATGATTTTTGTTGTTATGATGACTGTTTTTTGGGTACTATTTCTATTTAAACCCAATGAGATGAGGGAATTACATCTCATGTATCATGTAGACACATTTTAGAATCACATTCAATGAATTATTCTATTCCTTCTAAAATGAATTTAATATTTTATGCTGCTTTAATAGTTGATGTGATATTCATGCCTCTTGGTGTGTTAGTTTGGGTGATGTTGATAATGTAGTGTCATCATCTTTCAATTCAAAAAGAGTATGGGACCTTATGAATTGGGAAATGAAGGATAAATTGAAGGTAAATTTTAAATTTACGTGTTATATATATAGATTATAAGGGCATTAAACCCTAGTTCATGAGTTGTTATGGGCCCTTAGGGATCAGAATTTGGTGGACCATCAGTTAAATAATTTGAAAAATTGGATGTTAAATAAAAAAATGGATACAAGAAATGACGATAGGGACTTGACATATACTTAATGTATCAGTGGGAAAGAGGATCGTAACTAGTGGTTTGATGACTGTTCATTATATAGTGATGAATTTTATAATAGGTTGTGGGATTGATTTTGTTTTTTGATTTTTTTGACTTGTCCTTCATTTTTGAGTTTCAAGCATTGTGTATCTATAGAGACCTTTTTTTGAATGAAATAAGATATTAATGTTAAATGGTGAAGTGGAATTTGATCGATTAATGGGATAAAAATTCAATCCATAAGGTTTATGGGCACCTTATGGATTGGAAGAAGGTTTCCCATATGACTGAACCTTTATATAACCATGGTATATTCAAGAATCGTTATGATAATAAATGTTGTTATGTTTTTAATTTTGATGGGTGGTAAACTTTTAAAATGATGATCAGGGCCCATGTAGGTTAGTTAGGGCATGTTTTTATTAAATGAATTGTTGTGGGGTTTCTTTTTCAAGAAATATGGTCTGATAAATTGGAAACACACATGTCACCATTTTGTTTAAAAGGAATTCATATTCAAAATTTTTGGTTTATTACGGAATTATGTTCAATGTTTAATATTTAAAGTGGGATTTTGTTATAGAATTCCTTTTTTCCGATGGGGCATTATTTAAAACCCAATACCATGTTTTTTAAATGGTACATGGAGTTTAATTTTAATTTATGAATATGGAAAAGCTTGATGTGAATTAATTTAATGGTTTTAAATTGGATCCTCAAGTGGTTTCTTATGTTTAAACCCTCATGGAGGTGTAGTTATAAATTTTTTGACAATAATACTTGTAACAGAGATGTGAGAAATAACATGTGAGATGCTTTTTTAGAATTTTCATACTTAATAGTTGGCTCTTGAGCATAGTGGAATCCTTTTTTTCATGACCTAGTGATTGTGGTCGACACATATGATTTTTATGGGGCGAGCAGTGGTTGGTAGCACCCATAGATATTGTTTTCATTCATTCCAGTTTCCTCTTTATGAAGTTGGCATTACTTAGGTGTCGTTGTCCTTAACAAGACATTGATTTTTAAAGAGGAAACCTTTGTTTGGATGTGTGATCATTGTATATTTACCCTTGATATGAAAATGAGCATTGAAGAATTCTCAGTTCAGTAGGTTAGACATGCCTCAAGCATGGTGTGCTGCTTAGGAGGTCATGTGATCCTCTATTTCCTTAAGTGAAGGGCAACTTGGTAGGTCGTCAACCATGTAAATTGTTGTGTAGATGAGGTGATTTTGAGCCATTTTTTATGTAAGACTTCTTGTGCATGGATTCATAGGGTGGAAATCTTTTGAATTGTTCCCTGGATGTTCCATTTTCTCTTGCAAACTCTCAGTAGTATATGTTGATATACACATTTCCTGTCGAGTGTTAAATGTTAAAATGAGTTATTGAGTTCGGTTATAATCGTAGAGCTTTGAGATATTTTGTATGTTCTCAAGTTATCTATGAAGTATAATGACATGAGCCTTATGAAACCAAGTTCATCCCACTACTAAAGGGGAATTTCTAGGACATGAGTGTCTTGACATGCCAATCGGTTTAATTTTAGGTTTCAATCCATGATATAAAATATGGTGATCGTGGTTCGCATAAAGACACTCGTGTTTTTATATTGGATCTGAACTATAGAATTTGTGTGTGGATAGTCCTTCCTCTCGATATCTAGGACACTCTTAGGTGGGGAGCGGCACATCGATTATGTTTAAATGTGTCCTTCCAAGTAGAAGGATCACAGTAAAAGACCATCCATAAATGGTCAATTCTACTTGAATGCAATTAGGGATTGCAAGTACTATTTTATATTGGTTCTATCTTGGAAGCATGATGTTTCTGAAGTTGGTTGTATGTGAAACCTTTTTGAGTCACTGATATCAAGGACGGACCATAGTGGTAAAGTATGTTCTATCACAAAAATTCCTTCAGATAAAGGAATTGTGGTCAGTAAATGATGATTCATCAAAAAGTAAAGTTGATTTTCCTTCAGGAGGTTTATCAAAATTGGTTTGGCTAACCAATTATTGTAATCCATGGGATCATTTTTGTAGGATTTTCCTTATGATATGGGTGTGTCCCATATCCTGATGTCATCTCGGATGCACAAAGAGATCATCAATTCTATGTTGTTTTATAGTTGAATGTTATTGGGCTATTTTATGATATCATTATGTGATGTGCGTATGATGAATGGTTTTGGTTGAGGCTTGGTTAATCCTGATTGATACTTTAGTTTCCATGTTGTAATTCCTTGTATGTACTCATGGATGCCTACCTTTTTCAATGATGTGACCTCCAAAAGAATGTAGCTATGAGTTCAGTCAATTTTCTTATGTAGACTTATGGCCTTGTACGAGTGTCTCAATTGTAAAGGGAGTATGGACACCATTGGTGAGTTATGTGGACTTCGGGTTGAGGAATATGAAGTTGTACATGACATATAGTTGAGCATGGCTGTGATTCTTAAATGTAGTTTATGATTCCAGTAAGATAAATATAGTTTTCTCTTTTGTTCATGCAGTGTCATAATCATTTAAATGATCAAGGTATTTTTTAATAGGGAATGTCACTAAAAGGAATGTATGGGCTTTAGTGAATGGTTTAATTTTGGGCACATGGTTCCTTGGGATAAAGATATGTGTTTCTACTGAAACACACCAGTCTTTTAAGATGATTGTTTCTGAGACATGTCATCCAATGATGGGTTGAATATTTATTCTTCTTGTTCCTCGCGTGTGGTTTAGCAATCCAATTTGAACACTCCTCCAGTTTTCAATGGGTGTGGTGTGAATTTAATAAATGTATTTCAAGAGAAGAACATGTGATTAGTTTTTGTGAGGTTGAATGGGGTTCGACTGTTCACTTATTTGATGCCTCTATATGACCCCAGCAGTGTTCGGGTTCAGCGAGTTAAAGGAAATCATACTGGTATTATCGCTGGAATCATTAGGGGCATGCTTTGGGGATTTTTAGACGGAATATGTATTGTGGTAATGATTCCTTGTGAGTTGTTGTTTATAGTATTACTATGGGTGCTCATTTATTTCTGATCATGGATACCTTTAATGTATAAGATCTGATAATGTTCTATATCTGAGAGGCGGTATGACTACATGGGTTCCCACACACTATCATTTTGAATTGGGAGGTTCATATTATATATCATTTCTGAAAGTGTTTTCACAGGGTGTTGGGTACATAGGTTCTTCTGAGCACTACATACCACCCTCAGACTGACGGCCAGTCAGAGCATACATTATGGGTTCTTGAGGACATGTTGTGAGAACGAGTGATGTATTTTGGGGGCTATTGAAAGAGGAACATTCCTATGGTCAAATTAACCTCTAATAATAGGTATTAGGTGACAACTAAAATGGAAACATATGACTATCTATATGGTAGGACATGTCGATCACCCTTATGTTTGATAAAGGTATGAGAAGAAGCTTAACTAGGACCATGTCTCATGAAAGAGACATATGAGAAGGTCCAATTGATTCTGATGTTGACGGCTAATACACAGTCTCGTTAGAAATCAGAGGATAATTGTTGTAGATGACATATAGAGTTTGATGTTGGGGATCAACTTTTTTTTAGTATTTCACCGAATTTTGGAAATAGATAGATTAGGAGACAGGGTAAGATTTCACATAGATATGTCAGGCCATTTGAGATTCTGGAGGGAGTAGGGTTGATTACCTATAATTTCCAATTACCTTAGATATACCAAGCCATGAAAAAAATATTCTACATTTCTGAGCTGCACTACTATCACTCAAAACCATCTATTTTTTTAGCATGAGGAGGTTGAGATTTGGTTAGATTCATCCTATGAAGAAAATATGATTTGAATCGTAGATAGGAGCAAAAAGGTTTTCCGAGGTCAGTCTGTTCCTCTAGTATGGGTTCTATGGAAGTACGGTCAGTTATAGGGTGAGACATCGGAGAGGGAATCTGATATACACTCTCAGAGGTCAATGTTTTTTCAAAATAATATTCACCACCCTTGAGAGATAAATTTTTAGAAAAATTTCTATCATGGGAGAAGATTTTAAGATCACGAGATTTTTAAAGGTAGGGATATTTAAAATTGGGTTAAATGTGGTTTAATATTTTTTTTATTAGACCATAAGTTGGCCCGTGGGTTGGTTGGGTTGTTTTTTGGGAAGGAATGGAGAAAAAGGCTGAAGGATTGTTGTGGGCTGGGTACACATCATGTACATAGCCTATATGCCATGTTTATGGCCTACATGTCGTGCACTACACCATCACGATGTGTAGCCCATCTGGTTCCGAAAAACAATTGTAGTACATGTCGTACACTTGTCTTACACATCGTGTAATGGCCTTCCACGATTTTTAAAAATAGAGGCAATATCCTCTTATATTTTGACATAAAAAATAATCATCTAATTTTTTGGAACAAAAAAACCATTTAAAGACGTCGTCAAAATAAATATCCGTCTGAAATTCAATTTTAGTGTATTTATCTTCATTAGAACCACATCATTAGGTACTTGATTCCATTTTAGTCCTTCTTGATTATTCAGAACAACTAATGCCCTATTTTATTTTAGGATCTTATTCCATAATATCTCTTTTGTCATCTGTTCTTCAAATTTCCCCTAAACTAGGATAAATCAGGACTTGATACTAGATGAGGTGTCTACTACTAAGCTAAGGAAGGTTTTCTATACCATCATTCAGATTTTCGGGTTCATTTCAGGCATTCATCCTTTTCGATGTCTATAAGACTTTTCAACAAGGCCCTATTTTTGAGAGAGATGATTACTTTAGTTTTAGTTGGACTTAGTAAGGATAATTGTATGTTCTGTTTTGGTGGTGTTGGCACCCATTTCATGATTCAAAGACACATAAGGGGTTATCCTTAAATAAATAACATGTTTATGTCTGTTTAAACCACCCATAGCATGTGTGCATGAGCGTGCCTATTTAGAGAAAGACCATAGACACATTAATTATTTTTGAAATTTAATTATGAGATTTTCTTCATTCGTGCTTAGTGATATGTTCTGATTCCATACATTTTCTGAAAGTTCTGATTATTTGGGAATGGATGAACAATTGGGTATACGTGTTGGTAAATGTTTTACTGCCCAGGGTATGAGTTGGGAAATGGTGATATGTGACAGGGTATAATCACATGAAATGGTTAATTGATTATATGGGTGGGTATACCAATATAAAATATTTAACAATGAGTTAAATTGATAATATGGGAGTGTATTCCCATAGTTTTGTAAATGATAATGGATTGCATGAGTGTGTATATTCATTGGTTGTGAATGTTGATGTGAGTGGGTATACTAACATGGAATGAATTGTTTAAAATTAATGAATTGAATTCTTTGTTTGAATGGTATCATAGATGCTAAGGACTGCTATCCATGGATCTTGAAAGTATTAATGGATTCCATGGGTTGACTCTACCCCATGGATTTTTATTCTATGGGATCACTCGAGCAATGTGATCCCGTGGATCCAACATACATTATCTCGCATATTATAAGCCCTTTCCCAAACCCTAGGAACCCAAGAATTCATAACCAGGTTTCAAAAATGGATAACCATTTAACTCAATGGGATAACGTGGACATGTTCCTTAGATCTGTCCCTTCATGGTCTTGATTTATTTCATGGATTCCCTAGTATGTGAGAGCTTGGATCCGGCCCTTGGGGTCCTCGTTTTACTATAGGGTGTGGACATGTGAATATAAATTTTACTATACACCATGGTCATGAGATTTATTACTTATTTATAAAGTGTTTTTTTGTTAGAATGATATATATGGTTATACAACGTGGTTGTAAGACTTTTCAATTTCTTATAACTTACTGGTTTTGTGCTTACTCTTTCGCAGGTAGCCTTATGGGTTGTTTGGATTTATATACTACAATATAAGTTTACCATGGGAATACACACCTACTTTAATACATTGATTAAAATTTATATAATGATTATATAATTTTTGTTAGAGCTATATAGACCTGGGTGGTTGCCTACTAGGATGTTTATCTCACACCTTGTTTGGCCCTCCTCAGGGACCCAAACCGATTATATTGTTGTAGGCGATGATAGAGAAATCTCACAAGTCTAGGTTATTTACTATGGATTTAGAGAAGGGGAGAAAAAGGACCAAGATAATTCTTGAAATGAGGGGTTACCCTATTTTTATTTTTTCCTTTCTGGTACTTGTTATGTAATACATTACCATGTATAATTTTGGCACCTTTCGAGATAGTTTTACCATCTGTATCATTTTTTATATGAGGCACTTCTTTGATATGATAAGTTTTCATTTCTTGTCTAACATGAAAATCACTTCAATTTATTTCTCGTCCTCTATTTATTGTATTCTTGACTCCCGCTATGATTGTTTGGTAAGCAAGGCATTATCTCCCCAATGACTCACCTAGTCCCACGCTGGTAGTCAGCATCCTTTAGAATATGCAGATATATGCTTGAGGCCTTATGGTGAACCCAGATAGGAGGACCATAGGTTGGTATCCAAGTCCAAGACGTCACAAATATATTTTATGGTTGAAAATAATTTGATCATTATTAATTAGTAAATAATGGATCTAAAATTTATTTCCACTTTGTTATATTAATTTTATAAAAGTTATTACAATTTAATTCAAAATAAAAAATGTATAATAATAATTCAAAATTTTGATAAAAACAAATTATGTTAAAAAAGTGTTAAATATTTGTTTTTAAATTAAATCCATAATTTTTGAAATTTTCATTTCACTTATAAAACACATAGTTGGTCTTCCAAAAATGTCTCTTTAATTTCCAATTCATACTTTTATTATAATTATTTCATAAAATCGCTCTTATTTTTAAACAAGTTATTTTTCATTCTTCATAGTAATACACTACTATTTAGAGAAATAGTAGAAATTTATATTAAAATAATGTGGAAATTATATTAAAAAATAGTTCCCTTTTTTGAAAATAATTTCCTTAAATATTATATTTTATCATTTAAAAAATTCACGAAATTTATTGAGATTTTTTTATAAGAAAATATCTATTTAAAATATTAGGTTATTTTTTTCAAAATTTATATAACCCTCTAATAAATCTAAAAATAATAATAATTTAATTTTATTAATATAATAATTTAATTTAAATATAAATTTTTTATTCAATAAAAATTTATTGCACATAAAATGATATATTCTTAAACACAATAAAAAAAATTAAATTTGAATAAAATAACATATTTATATATCCATGTATATTTTTATATTTCCTAACTGAGTTACTCTTTTTAATACCTAGAAACTCAATGATCATGATAAAATGTTATAAATATATCGTGGTTTCTTTTTTTGGTGTTGGGTGTGCGGAAAACTATAAAACACATTGCCTCTTTAAGGAAAATTTAATGTAAAATCATAGGTAGTTCCATATAAAAATGATCCATATAACATGCCTAGGGAAAACCCTACATTACAGATTAAATGATGGTCTCGGTTTCCAATCAAAGGCATTATTTTCTAGACAATTCAATTAAAAAATATGATAATAAAAATATTTAATTTAACTTAAATACCCAATATCATGGTTCAGACTACCCCTGATAAAAACAACTTCTCAAAACTATATATTGAGGGAACTCATTAAATTTTTTATACGGACATGACTAAAAGTAGGTTTTTACATTCTCCAAACATTCAGATATTATATCCTAAAAATCACAACTCACTCAAAATGGTATTTGTACAGAGGTAACATTAGGTTCTAGTGCTGCCAAAAACCCTTCTAGATATTCTTACACTACAATGAGACATGAATTAGGGGAATCCCTCAGCCTCATAAGATCATATCTGGTGGATATTCAATTTCCACTAGGTACCCCGTAACAATTCTTTCATCATCAAAATTATGTTCGTCCCTGTCCATAAAATGTCTCGAGTCATGAATGTATATATTGAGATATCACACCTAAAATTCAGTATAAACATATTCTAGTAGAGGGGGTTGATACATGTGGAATGCAACCTTTTACCTACTATGTAGAATCTATAATGGGCCAGTACCACTAAGACCGAACTTCCCACCTTGGTAAAATCTACAGATGTTGGGCCATGATGATACCATCAGGTTTACAATATATCCATAATTAATATCCTAGGGCCTCAATTGAATTTTTATATAGGACTTATAATGGTTCTAATTTTTTATCATTCATTCTTGATTGGTTTGAACAAATTATATTTTACATGTACTAACTCTTTTCTCAGGAGGATAACTCGCCAATATTATAATAGCCTAATAAAAACTATAGGTTTTTTAAGGGGTCCTGAAATTGATCCATGAAAATCATAGAATGATATATATATATATATATATATATTATACACGAACTCTGATAATTGTAAAAGGCCATCCAAAATATAGATAACCTAAAAAAACTCATTCCCTGGCCACATAATATTGGACCTGAATGATATGTTGTGACTAGTAATCTAATTTATGTTAGAATGTAACTAATAGTTTCAACTGTGTCCTGAATTCTTTTTTTTAAAAACCAATACATCATTTATTTGAATTAGGTGTCATGTTTATATAAAATATAAAAGTATACTCTATGAATTTAAATGATCTATTATACATATATTCACCAATATCCCTCTACTGAACACCACTCCCTAATAGTGAAAATTTGTGATGGTTTTCTGAGTTTGTCAGCAATCCCAAAAATAAAACAATTAACTCTAATTGATCATGGATGTAATATTTCAAAATACAAGGATATGTTATCACATTTCCACTATTTACCTACAATGTAATAATTCAAATAGTTAATAACCCATCGGTCAACCCTTACCTACTAAGAATTAAGGCATAAGAAGATAAACTGATGCATATGTATCATTTTATCTACAATATTTAATCATTATTGAATTTATACTCTCCAGTTATCTCTCTAATCAAGGGAAATGTCACTTTATCACCCATTGCAATTATTTTTGATTAATTTGAGATTTAATATCATCTCTATAATCTCTAACCATCCATAGCACTGTAATAATAGATCTCCAATTACCATTAAGTCAATGCAATACCAAGGATCACTAAAAATGAATATAACTTAAGTGGAATCCATGTTCAATCTAGTTAATCAAGGAAGATAAATTATAACTGTGCTAAATGTAAGATTTTCTATTGTAATTACACTATGAATCAATCCAGAAATTAAGAGAAGATATGAAATAGTAGAAGAATAAAATTCATTGATACGTGGGATATGAGGAATGCCCACAAATAAGCCACTAACTGCTTAGTTCTACATCACAAGAGTTATTACTAGATGATAATATATTAATGATAATAAATAATTTTATTATAAAATCATCTTCGGGAGACAGTGCGAGTGAGGGAGAGTGAGTGTGAGTATTTTGTGAACATCAAAAAAATGAAATATTTATAGGATGATTGTAGGTTGATGATCCACATTGATAATGTCCATGCGACTTTCACTATTATACTAGAAATCATCAGGAATGTGACAATGATATTGGTATTGTTATTTGGCAGTAGCAGGAATATGACAATGACAGTAGCATGTGTATCTTTTACTTAGAAGAATATTGGATTAAAGATAGAGGTGTCACAAGGGATTGTTGGAATGGGATTGTAAATATGGATGTAATATCATGGTCGGAAGTGGATTGGTAGTATTCATGGTAGCACAAATGGATGAGAGGCAATACGGAAGCAATGGATTGTGGGTAGAACTATATATTGTGCAATTATGGGAGGTCTTTTTTAATGGGTTTCATAATTTTTCCTACAAAAAGAGATAGGGAATTTAATATATTCATAAATGGGTTTGGTGAAGTGTGAACCCCATTCATGCTTCTCCCCATATTATGATGTCTGAATGGGGTTCACACTTCGAGTGTAAATTTTCTTGACCGAAGATTGAACATCGTTCACTCTTCCTCTAGATTTTTTAATAATAAATTTTATTAAATAATTATATAGATATCTAATTAAATATTAATATACATATTAATAAAAATTACTAAAACATAATTAGATATTAATGGATACTAATTAAATATAAATAATTACTAAGTAAATAAATTTCAACGTTAAAAAATATCAATAAAGCTTAATTATGTTTTTATTAAAAAAATATTTTAATAAAAATTAAATAAAAATTTTTAAATAATCAAAATATAAATAAATATAAATAAATATTTGATTTAATTTTAAATAAATATTCCTCAATATTAATTAAATATGAATAAATATAAATAAATATTAAAAAATGTAAAAAAATATTCATAAATTGAACTAAAAAATAATTAAATTGTAATAAAATATAAATAATATTAATTAAATACGCGTGAAAATATTAATTAAACGTAAACATGTATTCATAAGTACTATTATATATAAAAAATAATAAATATTATCAAATAATAGAAACAATCAATAAATATTAAGTAAATATTCATAAATATGAATTTTTAATTATTTATTACCCAAACAAAGTAATTAAATTTTATTAAATGTTAATTAAATATTATATATAAGAATAAACATAAACAAATATTACTAAATATTAATGAAAATTAATTATATATTCAAAGATATAAAAATAATATTGAAAAATATTCATAAATTGTAGTGATATATTTTAATCCATTTATAAATATATACAAATATTTATTTACATTTAATAAATATTAATAAAAATTAAAATAAATTAATACATAATCATAAATATTAAAAAATATAAATTAATTATCTATTAAATATTAAATAATTTTTTATAAAAATTCACAATACAATGAAACATTAATAAATATTGATTACATATTAAATAAATATTCTAAAATATTTATTATGTATTAATAAATGTTTAGATAAATATTTACTAGTTAATAACTATATTATTAATTTAAGACTGTAATTATAAATCTTTATTAATGTTTTTTTGATATAATTTTTACAAATTATGTAATACTAAATTATATTAAATTATCAATTGTATTATTTTTTTATTAATTGACAGTATATTAATTTTTTTATTACTATAATTTATAACATTGTAGGTGATATTAACTATATAAATATTTAAATAATATTTTTTGTAATTAAAAAATTATTTAAAAAATAATTATTATATTATTCTTTACATATTATGTTGTATTATTAATAAATTACTTATATATGAAATAAGATAATATCTATTATTAATATTTTTTATAATTATAGAATTTAAAATAATAATATTATTAATATTGAATGAAAATTTGTAAATGTTTATTTATTATATTAATACTTAGTATGATAATCTAACATAAATGTAATGAAAAATAATATTAAATTAATTATTAATTATTAATGATATTTATTTAAATAATAATAATAATATTATTAATATTCAATAATAAATTTTAGAATATTATTTATTTTACATAAGATAGTTAGTAATATTATGAAGTATTAAAATAAATAATATATAATTATTTCCAATTTTAAAAATGTAGTAATTACTATTAATTCATCTTATTTGATCAAAATAATTTTTATGAGTTTCCAATTATATAAATTAATTTATTTATGCAACATTATGTAATATATTAGTATATTTTTAAACAATATATAAAATATAAATTCAAAAAATATAACATTTATCATCAGTTTAAAATATTTTTGAGGCATGGATGATTCTTTATGCCAGAATGAGGTGTATATATAAAGTGTCCATGACTTTTCTATTAGTGTTTATACTCTGGCGTATACTGCTCCAATGTATCATCACTGGCACACACATCCACATCATCAAATGTGGCAGTCATTGGATATATAATCTCACATCATGTACAATATCCTACCTCCATGTGAGTTGTTCTTGGCTGAAACATTTCCCAATATATGAACCTGATATCCAATGTGATTCTTATTTATGCCTAATAGATGCTAATAAAGAAAATATAAATGACCATTCAGTTTATATCTATGCAACAAAATCAAACATGCAAATATTTCCTATTTTTATCACTGATTCTCACTATGGTTGTGTCTTATATGTAGTAAAAGATTGAGGGGAATACACCTTATCAAAATGAACACTATCCTCATGTTCAACTTAGGCATACATAACAGGTGAATCCCCCCATAAAACATCTATATTAGGATCTATATCCTCAGTATCACATTGAGGATCAAAGGAAATATAATGATAAATCTCATCAAATAGAGGGAAGAATCATTTTCCCAGCTCTATGTAAATATGATTGTTCAAATTCATTCCCTCTATCTAATCAGATATGTGAAGGATATGGGTCAAACGAGCATCATGTGAAAAAAATAATGTTGTTATGTTTTTTTAATAAAAAATTTTCAAAAGTGTAGTGAAGAATTATAACCAAATTATGATAGACTTATCCGTTTTGTGTAAGAAATATCAACAGGGACATGAGGTACCAGGGTGCATAATCATGAAGATCAAGTAAATTATTATATACTATATCAACCCTTGATTTTTGGGACTCATGTATTATATCCAAAACCCAATATATCCAGTTTGATAGCTTCTCCAGTCAATGTCTTTCGTCCCTAATATCATTAAAAAATGAAGTTAATGTAACTGAATGAGAGGTGCGATAATGGGGTGAAACAATCTGCACTACCTAAAATCATTATCAGTATGACTACCCTGAAAAATATGAAAATGTATTAGATGAATCATGTATGAGAAAATAGAAATAATATCCATATAATATGTTGGGAGACTTTTGAATTTACCCTCAATATACGGAATCCATAAAATCTGAAACAAAAATCAATTAATAAATGATGTCTTTTATAATGAAGAATAATGATTGAACTATATAAATAAGGAACACTTATTTAGCTTGTTCGATGACTTTCCAACATAAGTCTGTAAGAGTAGACATCATCTTTTGTGGTATGTATATGTCAATGTGTTTGAATCAACAAGTAGATACATTATTATGGTTATATTTCATCATATAAAGTTATACACATAATTTAGACATTAGATGGAAGGAATAAAATACCTTCATCTACATGTATACTTTGACACAATATAATCAGGAAAAAATGCATGTGCGTGTGGATCTAAGTGAGCGATGTGATTGCATATCCATATATGTATAAGAATAACACATCATGTGATTTGTATCATATCTATGTTATTAGTCCTACATAGTTCCCTATATGAATATGTGAGACATGAAGTCCCCCATATATATATATATATATATCAATTCCCAATGATAGTCCTCCAATAGAGGTAAATACATCGAATGTATAAATATAGTATAATTATCAATGAATATTGTATCAAGGATCAACCAAAAAAATTAGGCACATGAAAATAGTAGTTTGGTGATCTCAAAGACATCATTTTCAAGATGAGAGATGTGTTGGTATATGTATTTCATGTGTAATATTCAACTGATGATGGTCACTCCATCGCCATAGACCTCAATGCCTAGTAATTTGTGAACCATATCAAATGAATCATTACCAACTCGATCTATCACTGTCTCACCATTAATTAGGATTCCCAACACAATGAAAACATCATAGAGGGTAATATTTATTCCCTATGTAAAATGGAAGGTATGTGTCTACAACCCCCATCTTTTTATGAGCGAAAAAATGAGATGATGATCAATAAATGTGATGTTGCACATTACTGTGTCGTAGAGATCATCACAATGAAGATGAGGGATGACAGTGGGATATGGTGTTGCATGATGGAAATGATGAGATCTCAATACACTCAAAGAAAACACTATATATACCTCTAAGACCAGAAGTAAAACAATCCAATATTAGAATGTGTGCTTTGTAAGATTCACTATCTATACATTTTATATCATCATTACATTTTTACTATTATTTAAATTAATTGCTTTTTGATTTTTTTATGAAAAATCTATAAAAAATAAAAAATATGTAAAAAATTAACATCTATAGTTAATAATTATAATGAGTAAAGATGTATGGCTTGGTATTTTAATTTCATGTCCTAATGATCTCCCATAATGATTATTTTATTTCTTAATATTTTTATGTAAATCTTCAATGATGACCCCCCCCAGAGCAGGTTCATGAATGATATATTCAATCTACCATTTGAACTGATGGATAGATTTGAAGAAACATCATTTGGAGTATGATCCTCGTTTTCCTAATTTTCATTTTTGCTAATTTTTTGGAAGTTAATATATCAAAAAAATGCACAAGAGCCTCAACAGAATTATTGAGGACTCAAAAAGTCATCCAAGAGACCTGACTTTAAATCGAGGTGGTGAAATATTTATGGGTTACTATAGCAATATTGAAGAAGGTAATGTAGTGGGTACAATAATAGATAATATTAGGTGTTGAGGAAGTCGTAACTATTCATGATTTTGGTCTTTTGGGCCACCATTTTTGTCCTCGATTTCTTCAAGGACTTTGGGCCACCTCAAGGCCTTCGAGCCACCTCAAGGCCTTCGAAACACATGAAATCATTCTGTAATGGACCTGGGAGACTCTAAAAAGAGTAGGCTCTAAGTAATTGATTCAAAACATATTAATTCACTAGAACAATGCAATTATAATAGAAGAATGGATGTGTATGGAAATTTCCATTGATACCAGCTTGTTCATATAAAGAAACCCATGTCGAACATCCATGAAAAGCTGGAGAGGTGAAATCATAATATAGATGTTGGGGAGGAGTAGTTTCATGTTGTTATAGTCTAGATGAATTCCTATAAGATATATGATCCATATAATATCATGAATCCTACAGTGCATGTAAGGGTTCCCCTTCAACCCTTAAAAATGGGATTATAAAAAATGAAAAAAATAGAAGGCATTTAGGGAATTCTGGTAATGTATCACAAACGTATTTATGATTGAATCAAATAATTAAAAAAAATCAGATTTTAAAGTTGAATGAAATGGGGAATGTAAAAAAATAAAAATATTCATTAATGAAAATTTATCATATGAAAAAAAAGATTTGTGACAAAATACATAGACTAGATGATGGATTATGGGATGCGGAGCACTATCCCATCCCTTGTGAACATCCCCTATTAGTATTCCCTAGTACATACAAAATCCTATATTGTAGTACCTATCCCCAATTATAGGGTTAGTCAATCTTATTTCGTGCTCAATTTGACATTCGTCTTTTATGGGGCCCCAACCTAGTAATACCCAGACAATAATTAAAAAATGATAGAATATAAAAAAATGGAAATATCAAAAATATGAAACCTAGAAATATCAAGGATGACATTAGGATGATCAACATGAAAAATTATAGAATTAAAGTCACCGAAATGCATCAAATGGGAAATATAAAAGTCAACCATAGTGATCGTGTGATACATCCTGTCAACATTGGTTTCCCATGATATTTTCATTTATTCACAATGAACAAAAAACATATACACAATGATATCTCAATTCCTAGAAGATATTAGAATCATAGTACATGTTATCTAACATGAACACCAGTACTCGACCATAGTTTCTTATAACCGATCATGAAAATATCTTACCAGAAATTAGATCATTACCCATTCAAAGGTTAGAAGATGTGATCCTGATTCAACATTCAATATCCTATCAATAGAATGTTGGAAGTGCTAATAAAAAAAATTCATTTTTCCTCTTATGGTATACCTATTTCAATCATTCATTAATTTATTTCACACATATATAAATTGTATTGTTTACAAACCATATGATCTGTATCTTGTGCTCACCCTTGAAGTCTCAATTTATGCACTCTACTATATTAGTGTTCATATGACCATATATCCAACCACCATCATATTATAGTGAAAAATTATCCGTTTAAATATACATCATCTAGTCATAAACATCATGGTTTTAAATTCTAATTTATTCAATATTTTGATCACAGATTTCTTCTTGGGTCCCTTTTCTGAATCCATAATAAAATAATATATTTAAAAGGATACAAATTTTTCATTCAAAAAATGTTTGTTTAGAAAAACATACCAAAAATGTTTATGTCCTTATTTATTTCCTAAACACATAAATTCTTATAGATATTACATAAATATGTCTAATTTAATATCAATTATAACAATTTCTTTACTTGCTAAATCCTCATCACTGTTAATGGACTCTATAATCGCTCGATGGTGATTATAAATCAGGCACACTTCTTGGATTTGTGTGACATGATTGTGTACACTTGAAAAAAACTAAATCCATCATTCAATATTGTTATTTTCAAAAATTGAAAATATAATTGGTAGGGGATCATGATTACCATATTGTGTGGATGGAATAACTATACCACCTATATAATTTCCATAAATTAAAGTTCCATTGAATTCAATTGATTTTTTTAAAATAGGGGAAAGTAGTGATATATGACCTGAATGGAAAAAACAACCTATTGAAATTCCCCTTTTATTGTTTTAATCAGTGATTGGGAGAGACATATTTTCCTATTTCCAGTGATAAATAATATGATTGTGGAGAGACATCAATTCCATAAGATGCAGAAATAATGCATATTATGCATACCAATAAACATAAAATTTTACAATTGCCTTTGGTTTTTCATTACAATATTTGTTATACGATATAATATAGATAAACAACTACATTATTTTTTCCTAAACAAGGGACAGATGATCATCCTAATACATTCTTATCATCTCCACAATAACAGTTGATATAAACGCTACATCTTATGAAGATTGACCATTTGATAAGATTGGATGAACGTAAGTCTCTGAGCCATTTATTTGGTTATCTTCTAATATTACGAAAATTTATAATATATTCCAATCCATCAAAATTTACATTCTGGCCCCTATTTTCACATCGAATATGATATTTTTCAATCTTGAACTCATCAACTAGAAATGAAAAGTTCCACTCTATTTGGTATTTTTTTTTTAAATTTTTCAATTAAAAATTTAATTTCAATCTCTTTTTGGACATAAATGGTATTATAATATGATTTGGATGTATTTAAAATAGTTATAGGGAATTAAGTATCAAATGTGATAACATCCAAATAAAAATTCAATCCACATGAAATTCCTTATATTATGGAATTAAATTGTGTATGATGATTACCAAATACTAGTAGATGCCTATTTATCAGTGGAACCTCAGAATGTTCATTCCCAACATTACCCTGACCCACATCATCTCAAAGTGCCTCACTAGATACTTCATCAACATATAAATTTCTTCCGGTATATTAGGAGTAGACACATGGATGTTCACAACATTTCCTTCCAAATATTGATCATCTTATTCAAAATGTGTTTCTATCATAGAACTCATATGATTAGAAAATCAATGTGAGTGTTTTGAAGTGATAACTTCTAAAAATATGATAAATCATTGTTCTAATATTTTAGTTTCCACCACATCAATATTAGAAATAACAATATATAATTCAATTATACCATTACTACACTGCATCCTAAAAAATGATGCATCCTTGAAATCCCCATCATTTACCATGGGATAATCATTTTACAAAAAAATCAGGATATTGAACATGTTCATAGGTTATGGAATTAATTAATTTTTTATAGATCATTTTAACCAACTATAAATAATCTTGTAGAAATTATCAAATATTAATCAATAATGAATATTTTCTATTCTTTTTGGTGGAAAATTATCACTAAAACCCTTATTTGTAATAATTACCTCCTTGTTTCAATATATTTGTGAAGAAATTATAAATTATAAAAATAATTAATGATATATTATTTAATACATCTTGAATTTTTTTAAAAAAAATTAATGATGGTTATGATCAAATAATTGAATTGGTCTGAAAACAGTTTATATGTATTAGTTTATAAAAATAAGATAAACCGACAAAACATAGGGGGCATCCAAGAACCTCTATGATATTAGATGTCAGCAACCATTAGTCTCTTTATCAGAATGGTGTAAATTTTTTTTAAAACAACAACAATTCTTGTATAATTCCCCTTAATTACAATGATACTCACATTCAAGTGAGGGGGTATAGGGTTTGAGATACATACCATTTTTTTAAAAACACACACTAGTCCTTACATATTTAGTTTTAGGGGTGACACACATGTCATCAAATAGGAAAAGAAAATGTCGTTATTAAAAAATATACCACTAAAAAAATGCAATTTCAATCAAAAATTTTCTATTCATCACAATATCATCTTATTAATAAAAATTAAATACTCAAATATAAAAAATACAATATCCAATGTTAATAACACATTAGAATGTAATCTCCTGATCCTTCAAAATTCTATATTTCTAACATGTTTGTATAATATATTTATTAGTTTTTAAATCTTGTAATATTACATATAACTATATTTAATAAATAATATATTCATTTTTATATATATCAATTTATATAAAAACTTATGTGATGATTTATCATTTTTAAATGTGGTATACTATAACTAAAATATTGATCAATATAAATAACCTCACTTTTGATGTTTAGTAATAGTGATATGATTACTAATAAAAATATAATTAAACATTATATATTTTATTAACACATCATGAAAGTTTTAACATATTTTAATTATGATTAAATAAATATAATTCATATTGAAACATTTTCTTATTTATTAATTAATAATTATTTGATAAACTAACCAAATAAAAAGGTTGAACTCCTACAACCTCTATTATTGCATCTTTCAGCAACCATAAATTTCCATTCAAATTGAAATACCTCTAGTTGAATACCTCCTATTGAATTCCACTTGATAAATTACATTCGTTGAATACCGTTTTATTTCAATGTTACTCACATTAAATTGAGGGGTTCTAACTGTTTAAAATATATAATAATTTTTAGGCAGACACAAAGGTCTTTAAATACATATAGAGGAATGAATCTTAGGACATCAATGAGGAGATGAAAAGGAAATTATTTAAATTTATGTAACCAAACACAAAAAAATACATGGTACTATTTCTATTAAACACACATGCCTTACACATATGCTAGTAAGGTAGGCCATATCCCCTTTAGGGAATAACCCACTCATCAAGAATTATTTATTCAATACATGTCCCACAAGCCTTGTTTGTGTGAATCCCATTACATATTCGGTAAGCCTAGTGGGAATGAAATCCAATTACATGGCCCATAAGCACATAATATTGACCTAAATGCCCATCTATGAATAGTTACTCGATAGTATATAAGTTGCTACAGTACTCTCTAAAGTGTTGTCGTCACTACAGTTCCTGCTACATTGACCACCACTAATAAAGTGTTCTCATTACTATAAATTTCTTCTGCTAGAGTACCACTATAGTGATGCTACAATACCTGTGCTCCATGGTGATTGAACCCCCCAAACTTGATGTAGTAATATAAGGTGCATACCACTAATCCAAACTACAAATATAAACATACTAAAAGATATGGCTTTTTAATTATACATTGGCCAGTCATCTCAAGATCATTCATCACACAATATTCTTAACAAGTTTTTAATATACTTATAATTATCAACATATTATATAGATTTACTTATAAATAGATGTAATATATTATAATTATCTACACTTGTATTCCAAAATTTCAACATTTCAATGTCTGTATCTATATATATATATATAGGTAGATTCACTATATTTGCCTAGGTGTATCAAATATTTTAATTTTAATATATTTTAATTTGATATAATATACACTAATAAATACATATAAATATATATAAATAATATAACATAAATATATATAAATTTAAATAAATTCATATTTATTTAATACGATTTTAAAATATAATTACATATTCTTTTATAAATAAACATTTTCTAAATATTATAATTATTAATTTATACATATACATTGTAAATATAATTTTGTTTTATTAATAAAAGTTATATAATCTAATCATACATAAAAACCATTAAAATAGTGTAAATATATGTTATTTTCAATTTTATAAAATTGAAAATGTATATAT
The DNA here is from genome assembly GCA_963277665.1 of Viscum album. Classification (NCBI taxonomy): domain Eukaryota; kingdom Viridiplantae; phylum Streptophyta; class Magnoliopsida; order Santalales; family Viscaceae; genus Viscum; species Viscum album. The sequence goes on along the minus strand of OY728132.1, from coordinate 293,849,140 downwards.
ACAATTTTGTTCATTCTTCCACATCCCAAAATTAATGTAATTATATTTTATACTTTATTACTGGATTAATAATTATTTTTAGTTAATATAATTTACACAAACATAATAACCATTAAAATATTATATACATAAGTTATTTTCAATTATATTAAATTATATATGTACATATAAAACTATTTTTACTTCTACTTATAAAAATTTATGTAATTATATTTAATATCTTATTACTTAGAATAATAATTATCTATAATTAATATATTGTAAAAGTCATGATTATAGAATATAAAAGTAATATAATTTACACTTAAATAATAACCATTAAAATACTATAAAATTAAATTATTCTCAATTTTATAAATTTATGGATGTATATCTAAAAATTTAGTCAAGTTTTTAGGTTTAAAATTTTGTGCAATTATATTTTTATATTTATTAGATGAAATAATAACTATTTATACATGATATAATTTAAAATTATTTTTTATAGTGAACCAATTTATTTCGTTTACAAAATATCTATTATAAATATATTTTTAATAATTTTAAATATGATATATAATAAAAGTTATATATTATTTATAATATATTTTTTATAAAATATTTTGCTAATTGCCTATGTGTATAAATATTAAAATTTAATTATTTTGAGATTGAATATAATATATATTATATACATATAAATATATTCAAATCTATTTTCTCACCATTTAAATTAGAAATATACACAATTTTAAAAACAATATTATCCCAATGACTAGAAATTATATTTCATACATAAAATTTCAATTATATGACAACCATATTTTAATTCTCCAAAAATTAAATATAAATTATATCATATAAAAAATTCAAACATATTAAATAAATAAATCATTCAAAGGAAAATAATTTATGTATCGATGCATTCATACATCCATACATATTAAATATATAAACCATTAAAATAATATAAATAAAAATAATTACATAATTGAAATTTTAGAATGTAATTTTAAGGTCTTAAAATCCAGAAATATATATTGAGAAATAATTTCAGCAGGGATTTGAATAAAAATAGAGTAGACGAATGGAAAATGGATGATGAAGGCACCTCATTTTGTATTTTTATGTTGCTAGGAGGCATGAACCCCATTCACGCCTCCTTTATAAAACTTGTGAAGGAAGCATCAATGGGGTACATGCTTCCTCTACCACACTGAGGAAGCCTTAATGTGGTTCACCCTTCCTAGGTAGTGGAGTGAGAAGCGAGAACCTCTTCTATGATTATCTCATGAATTGTATATTCATGAAAAGGGTTCAACTTCCTTCAAACCCATATTTTCTTATATGTGAAAACTCATCTCATTAGGTGAAAAAAAATTAATAACCCCTTAAAAAATCTCACATGTGGGAGGAGTTCAAGGGAGATGTGTGTACGACCGTTGGTGGATGGAGGTTTTCTTATGGGTAGCCAATAGTAGGCAATTAAGTAGTGTTGTGGTTGTAGATTGGGTATCTTACATTTTTACGCATGATAGTTTTTCTTAGCGTGGTACTTCTCTAGTGGTAGTAGAATAAAAAAAGTAGGGGATATTTAATTGTGTGTAATCATGTTGGCTATTTGTAGAGTGTATTTTTTATAGAAATTTTTAAAAAACATACATTTTTTCTAAAATTTTTTAATTGAAATTATAAAAATGATCAATCAATTAAATATATGAATTGATTTCCTTTTCAAAATTATGTAACAATTCCAAAAAAATGAAAATTAATCTTTTAAAAATATGATTTTATAATACCTAGTTTCAATGATATTTAAAAAAAATCTAATTTAATTACATGTTATTATTCCAAAATTAAACAATTTACTTTTTAATGAATTCAGGGATTTTAATTAATTCAATATTTAATGATAATATTTAAACAAATGAAAAATACCCTTAATTATTCAATTTACAAAATCAAATAATTGTAATATTAAATTTTAGAAAAATACATGGAATCACTTTTCAAAAAAAATATATCAATAAAATTATGTATTTAATAAATGTTATCAATTAATCATAGATTAGATGTAGATTATAAAGCACAGTGTTTTACCCAAGAGTTGATTAATTAAATGGTGGTACTGTCATGACTAGACCCAATGGGGCTCGATGTATAACAACCCCATGCTCACCATTATAGGCCATGGGATAGAGATACGCTCCGTAGGGAATATCTAACATGGGAGGCATTTTTCTAGTTTACCTATATGCATAAAGTCAAGCATATCAATACAGAAGGTAGAATAATAAATGAATAATTTAATATATAGAATATAACCATGAATATGAAAACACTCTATAGTGTATAGGTGTATGATATTTAAAACTGAATGTTAATGGGAAAAGTACATGCCCAACCTAAAATATGCCTTAACATGAAAATAGGATAAAAAAGTTCTATGATATCCTATGTAGAGATCTCCCAACTCTGACCACTGTATACAGTCCAATTCCCCACGTATCCCTGAGCTCCTCTTTTGTCACTGCCAATCTATCGATCATCTTCATAAAACGTGTCACGTGTGGGATATTCCCATAAAGGGGTGATTATATACATTCCCAATATGATGGTTCAAATGATGAAGGGGAGAAGTAAGAGACATTATAAGAATATATATACTATATAAATATCATCCAAAATCAATATAGAACAAAATAGAATGATATAGAAACACATATATTTATATAAATATTCTAAAATTAATGAAACCAAAATGAGAGAGAAACAGATCTCTATATCACTTCATATCTTAGAAAAGAGTTAAATCCATTCCACAATTCCATCAATGATACTTAGCATCTTGTTCTTATGTCCAAATACATATCTTTGTCTAGGGGGTGTGCCTCATCAATGAGACACATAATTCAGGGGGAATAATCTCCAAGTAAATGACTCATTACCTATTCCATCATGGGGATCTATAGAATAAGTATTCATATTGGTTTTATTCCATTACGTGGTAGGGGATTTGACTCTGTATGTTGAAGGACCATGCCCTAGTGTTTTAGGGTGTTCCAATATGGTTTCATGAGAAAAAATGATCGATATGATAGTGGGACTAGTCTTTAGATTGAGAACATGTGCGCTATTCTATCAGAGTGGGTTCCGCACTTATTTCACTAGTACCTTTGCCCCATCTAATATGGGACACCACTCGGTAGATAGATGACTCATGCTCAGGACCATCAGGGGTTCTACTGAAGTGTCACAAGGAACCTATCTCTATCTCATAGGGGAGTAACTTTCAGTATATATAGGACCCATGCCCCAATTCATTATTGGGTTTCCACTCTGGCGATCGTATGCTTGATCTTTATCATCATTCGGAACCTCCGAAATAATATTCATGACCAAAATATCTCCCATAATATCTCAAAGTCCACTATGAACGCCACCATTTTTTATAAAGAAATCAAATCCATGTAGGCTAATAATAGGGATAAAATCCAAATCCAAACAAACTAAATATGAGAGGTTGGTGTTTTGATGAAGAAATGAAGGGGTACAAGGACTGTGGTCCAATTCCATCATCATCCCATGTCCCAATCAGTACACAGATCACTTCCTAGGTAGTGATATATTGCATTTAGGGTATTATACATGGATTTTATTATCCAATTAGTTTCCCTCCAATTCTCCCTTGTCATGTCCATGTAACGAGACCATGTTCATGTACTTCGGTAAATGATGTATCTCTCCACACGCAGTTCCAACCGTGTCTCTAGTTGTGCCCATGTACATCGGAACATGGCATGTGATATTCCATTATCATGGCCATGTACTCCCATAGTACACCCCATACCTCTAGAATAAGGTCACATGGGATGCGGGGGTCCCACAAGGCATGTGATACTAATAATTTTGAGGAACCCTAGCAGCCACAAACAGGACCCTAGACACTCTGTTTTCCTTGAACTACATTGCGTGTTGTTCCATTTTCAACAAAAAGGCAAATATAAACTCAGGTATTCTAGATCCTTATACTCTTACTGATATCTCACATCAATTTTCCAAAAATTTGAGGATATCATGTATTATCATTATTTCTAAAAATATGGTGGTGAGAAATTTATTTCACATTGAGTTGCTTGAAGGTCAGACGAACCACCTCACACCATCATGCCTCTGATCATGTTTCTTATTCTCATATGACTAAAATCTACATTACCAACACCGTTTATAGAATTATTCAGCCTATATTCCATCCTCGATCACTAAAAAATTCATCATGCATGAAACAATCATGAATTCGAGGGTCTAATTTTAATGACCCATGCTTAATGTACATGAAAATTACATTGAATTTTCTGAATACATAATAAATTACACAAAATGATGCATAAGGACCAAAATATATTGGTGCCTTAGTAAATATGGAACATAGACATAATGTTTACTAAAATATATTCAATGGTTCCCAAAAATAACATTCCCATTAGTACTCCTACCTAAAACATTTAATTATAACCTCATTAAAAGAATACATTAGAAAGGGTGATCTCAAATTCTTAGTACTGTTAAATATAGGAGTTGTGAATCACAACATAAACATAAGGGAATAAGAATATCTATATTACACCCTTCATATCAATGGCCTGAATCTTATGTCTCACAAATTATTAATACATATATCATGAAATATTAACATTGAGATAAAACATAGTATTTTGGAAAACACATATTCATAGAAAATCATTTCCATCATGTTGGGCACCGTCCTTTACTGAACCGACTTCAATACTCATTAAATTCCTGTATTACTAAATCAGGTTACAGAAATGAGATAGTTCATCATTCCAATCCTATCTATATAAGGAGATATAAAAAATTTATGCACTACATTTGAGGGAGATATAGGAGCCACCCATCGCATAATGAAACCCATATATATGTGTTCCATAATGACATAAATAATATCATAAATCATAAAACGAAATGGGTTTCACAAACATCATTCATTCATAAAATAACCCATTTAAAAGAATTTGGTATCATAAATATCATTCCATTATAATGTAATCCATGAAAAAAAAATATATTTGACAAATATAATTCCATCATAAACATAATAAATTCATAGGAATAATAGGGGTGGTATACATGAAACACATCCCTATTAAATCATATGTAACAGTAATGAATATTATATTAGACAGAACATAATTATGAGATAATCATGAACATAATTATTAAGGAAAATATCCTTTCTCTATTAAACACATTTTGTTTTCTTAAAAGTCTACACAAATTTGAAATAAAAAACATTTTTAATAAAAAACAATATAATATTTTAAGGTAATATTCAATGAATTAAGAATTGATGAAATCATAAAAATCCTTTTATTTTGTAAAAGTTAAATGAATTCATTCCTCTCATACATTTACCAAATAAGTCAAAAAGTTCCTTATAGGGGAAACAAAATACAATTCCGTTCTAAATGCTTAATAATAACATAATAATTAGAGAAAATGACTTTAAAATATTATATAATAAGGGTATTCATGCTTTTATTTCATTTTAAATTATCTTGGACATGGATGATAAATATACCCTTGTAAATACTTACATATAAACAATCTCAAATAATAATGAGATTGTAAAATTATCCCTTAAGTTAGGTATGGGTTCCATCGTTTGTTTCAGAAACACATTTATAATGGATTAAAGTGTCTTAAAAACTTTTTCCAGAACCATATTTATAATTTTTACACCATATATGATCATATTATCATCTGTTTAATAATATTTAAGCATTACTATTATTTTGGGCATTATTGTCTATATGTTTTGTCGTATGAGTCTATACTATTATGAATGGGTTTCCTTTATATAATTTTTAGATTTAAAATAACGTTATATATATCATATTTATTCATTATATACATTTATTATATCATGACTGAAATGAGATATTGGATAATGAATTGCAACACATCATGTTGGTGTAAGGTCGTACGCACGCACAAGGGATGATATCATTCCATTAATTATGAAATGGTATTGAAGTGGAGAAAATATATATTGTTTAAGAATCAATATTTTCTTATAATAATCAAATATAGATATTATCCCCATAATTATACCCATCCAAGTAAATTGGTGGTGAAAAAAAGATTACATCACGTCATGGAGAAGGTAAGGCATACATATGCAGACATGGTGATTTTGTTTTTAGTTAGATGAATAAAAGGAGGAATATAATTGTTCCATAATAATAATAACACCACTGAATATAAGTGTTATTGGTGTTATTACTTTATAATGGAATATGCTCAGGAATATGAAGTATAATAAAAACTAATTTAAAAAGAATCTGTATATGAGATTACCTCTTTTTCAATGAGATCCCTCTTGTTCTCCTCCTAAGCGTACTATAGTTGGTCTTTTAAGAATACCAAAACCCATAGAATGTGACTAGGGAAGTTGATATGTGAAATGGGAATGGGATGGATGATATTATGGATTAATGTGATGTGAATGAGTGAGGTAGGAGTTTCTATTTTATAATTGAGGTTAGGGGCACTTTAGGAAACTCAAAAGATAAAAATTTATAAAAAATCAAACCTCATCAAAACAAATCAAAAAATTTAATATTTTCAAAGATGATATGATATAAGGTTGTAATATTAGCCATAAAAAATTGTAGACATGTTTTTTTATCAATTTAAACCATATTATTTTAATTAACCATTAGTGATTCTATTTTAATTTTGGCTTAGGAAACAAATTATTCAATATTAAAATTGTGTAATTTTTACTTATTTGATGTCAATTTTAACATCAATAAACAATTTAAAACATTTCAAATAATATAATAACTATTTTATACTTTTTATAAATGTATTACAATTTTTAAATAATTTAGTAAAACATTATTTTGATAAACAATCAATATTGAACATTTTGGCACTATTCGAATTCATTTATTTTAAAAAATATGAAAATAACAAGTTACATTTTAACTAAATATTTGATTATATTTCCAATTGTTCAAATTATTCGATAAAACTCATTGGATATATTAAATCAAAAAAATTATATTTGTTTTAAAATTTTAAATATTATTTAATTCATATTTCTACTAATAATATAATTATTATATCAGTTTTGTGTAATTATTTAATATACATATTTTCTAAATAAAAACAAAAAACAAAATAATATTATTAATATAAATCCAATATTTTTCATAATAAAACATAGTATTTAATATATATTATTTAAAATCCTCTATTAAAAATGTTATATTTATTAAAACATGAATGTTACAATATTAAGACCACTATAAATAAAATATTATAAGTGTTATAATCATTTTCATGTGGCTCTAAATAGTCAATAATTAAACCCTAAAATAAATATTGTCAACATATAATATTAAAATAATATTTATTCAAAGTCTATTGGTCTTATAATAGTTATATTCTTTTTAATTAAAATTATTATATCTTTTTTAAATAATTAAATAATTTTTTCATCACTAATGAATAAAATTTGAAGGTAATTATTTGGATCCTAAAATTTACATATAAACTATGAAGATAAATAAAAAATTGTTACCTTTCAAACTAGTAAGTATAATTGAACATAGTATCTTTATATCATTATATTAAAAATGAAAAAGTTATTAATATTTAAGTAAGGTATATTTAACGTTTCGTTAAATAAACTATATTAAATGTATAATTCTTATACAATTGGATACCAATGTATATAAGTTCACGTTAAGGATGATTGAGGTCGAAATAGTCACATCTAATTATATTATTCCATGTGTTAGGGTAATTTTATAATAATATTTTTTCCCTAAATTACCCGACTTACCTTTTACCTTGCAAATAAAAACAATACCGAAGTTAATATTTATAATGACCAAAAATAAAATGGAACCTATTTACATAATTTGGACCCATTGATTAAAAATAAATAATACATTTGTCAAAATTCAAAAAATTGAGGTTGCATTAATTAATTTAAAATTAATCCCATTATTGGAATGAGAAAACGAGTTTTAGAAGTTAAGACAAGAAAATTAGTGAAATGGTTTTACATCTAAATTCAATGTAAAATTAATTACCATGAACTAAATTATATTTAATTAAAATAACATAATATATTTTTACATTAAACATATTCAAATATAATATTTAACAATATAAATAAATTTGATGAAAAATTAGTTTTCAATTAAAATGCATTATTTTGTTACTATTCATCAAAATGTATAACATAACAGAAAATATGAAAAAAATAATTCAAAATAAATTTTAATACTTATGATTAAAAGGAGACGTTTGTTTTTTCAAATACAATATAAAATTTTTCAAATGATATATTTAAAATGGCTTCCCCATCAAAATGTATAAAAACTACATTTTTTGTGAAATATATCTTTTATATGAAAAATTGAATTTTTTCTAATACCAGGTGAATAAGAAATATAAGATGAATTTTAAACATTTTATTCAAAATAATAAAAATACTTTTCATTAATAAAATACATAAATAGTTATTTTATTATTTAATAAACTAACTTATTTTAATTTCAATATTTTTTATAAAAATATTTCCTTTTATTTAAAAAGGGTATTATTTTCATTTATAATTAATTTCTGAAATTTAATTAATTTTATATACATGTTAATAGAATATTTTCATAATTTCGTAAATGTTGTTCATACACACTATTATTATAGCTAGGTTATATGGAAACCTAACAATTTTTAGGTTTTCGTTTAAACTTGGTCATGCATGAAATGAAATCTATCAAAATAACATAAAATCATGTGTAACAGAACCCAAACATAGTGTTGTGTATAATTAAATCTATGATGGAGTTTCATTTAGTTGAATCTTATATTGGTGTAATGTACAAAAAAATATATCAATTAAATTAAAATAACTATCTCATAAAAATTTCGGAGTGTTGCATTTTAGCACCTTTAAAATGATTTCAACATTAAAATTTAATTAGGTAATCAAAGGATTAATAAATTAATGTTTCATTCATATAAACCCACATCATAATAATTAATACTAAAACATGTTTTTAAAATTATTGTTAAAAGTATAATAGTTACGTAATGTAACTCACATCTATGTTTCATCATATGAGAACATAGGTTTATATTTGGGCATAGAGCCAAAGCGTAAATTATCATAGAGATTGATAAATATAAATGACCAAAATAATTTTGGAGCTATAGAGAAATTAATATATAAAAAACATATGAATTAAATAATCATGAAATATGTCATTGATATAATCAAATATGATGATAATAAGACATCATTTTATTACAAGATCATTTTCGTAATGATGATGAATTTTGAAAACGAAATATACATACTTGATTTTAGGAAAAACATAACAATTTGTTTTTTCTTGATAAATTGCCACTTAATTAGTTATTCTAAGAAATAAAGTTGAATTTTTCATTCCCGATGTGTTATTAGATCATGAGATCCATGAATAAAATTAGAGAACATTCCAGTTGTATTTATCACAAAACATTGTTAGAGTTTGTTATAAAATATGCGTAAATCTATATATAGTTATATAATACGTTAATACAAAAAAATTCATCAAATATTTATCATAAACATTTCATAATTAGAAAATCTTATAATCCTTCTGAACGAAATAAATCTTAAACATTAGAAACAGATACACTAACTCAACTTCACAATTATCCCCCATACATCATATGGTGTATCTTGTTGGTCACTTTCCAACAATGTAAAGGAATTTATAAAATATTATCTTAAAACATGGTAATAATTTGAATTACCATTAAATCATAGTGAAAACACATGGAGTCCTATCTTTTTCTTTCATATATTTTCGTTATATTTTACAAAAAGAGGATCATTAAGGTATAGTGTATTGGAAAAAAGGTACATAATACATAAAAAAATATAAAATTATTTTAATAATATTGAAATTATTATTTAAATGTTCATCCTATGTACAATTACTACATCTCATAACCTGGGGACATACATCAAATGAATGGGTGATCAGAATGCCCGGTAAGGGAAAACAGGGAAAACCGTTTACATATGAACATGATAGAATTGAATAATGACTTGAAGAAATATAATAAAATAATGAGAAGAGAAATAACATTATAATAAGAAATATAATAATATTTTCAAAATGTGTCAACATCATTTAATTTAGATATTCATAAGCATATCACCAATGGCCATCCCCAAGGTGTCATTAAAATTACCAAGGTTATTCTCCAAGGTATCATAAAACTAGTTATCCATAGAGATTAATTTTCTCACACAATGTATTTGAGTGATATCATATAGAATACATAATATTTACTAGTTTTCATTTTATCCACATAGCTCATAATAAAAAATTTCATAAATTAGGCAAAAAGAATATTATAAATGGGTTTCATATCAAAATCGTTATGTTTTAGAAACAATTAAAAACATGATCATTATGTCATTCATAACCCAAGTAAAGGTAATATAGGTTTTATATATTTAAATTCAAGAATAAAATATATAATTTGTTTTATTAATACCCCTTTATATGAAATAGGTTTGGTTATTCACAAAAATAAATTAAAATAATTTCCTGATAAAATAGAGGGATATTTTGAAGCAAAAATTCTGCACCATAGCAGATATGGAACATGGTTTTAGAAAAAATTAATAAGAGAGGGTAAAGGGTTCAACCATTCATAAAAGACTCATATAATAATATAGGGAAATAATAAAATGGAAATAATAACATTGTATGGATACTTGAATGACATAAGAAATAGAAGATAACGTGAATGGAAAAAAGAGATGTTGAAAATTCACTTACTTGAAGTTTAACTTCTAGAACCCCATGATCGGGACCTTGAGGGAATGTGGATAATTTTAGAGGACTCCTATGAAGGAAAAATATCAAATCATTGAGAGAAAATAATTTAGAATGAAATAAAAATGTAATTTCTTGGTATTTATTTTATATGAGATTTAGTTTTTTTTATTAAATTTCAAAGAAATCTCTTTGATGGTATTCTCAAAACCATTGATTTCAAATCGTATTTTCCATAGTTTAGAACACATGGGACACCTCATATAATATGTTTTTCTGAATTAGTTGACCATAATTTTAAATTACATATTATATCATTACGATGTCAAAATACTAACCGAAAACTCAAAGCTATATGTTTACTATTCACTGAAAAACAAAACATTTCATAAAAATATAATAAAAATACTCAAACCTAATATCAATGTTATGAATAAAAAAATTAATTCCATTTTATAATTTTTTTTAAAAATATGAGAAATTTAATTTTGAATTAAAATCACTATTTACCTGAAAAAATACTAAAACATAACCAGTAATTTCGAAAATAGTTATTTTCTTATATTATTATATAAAATTAACATTCAAGAAGTGTAAATAATATTTATACTTACTCAAGTGAGACTCATATTCTATTAGACATATAACAATTCATAAGGGTAATATTACTATCACTAATTTACTATTCACTAAAAAATAAGTTGATCTTACCGGAATCTAAATTTCATACTAATCTCAACTATATATGTCCATTTTTGGAAAATAATTTATCATTATTTATTGTTTAATGTATAAAAAATGTTTTAAAATATACTTTTTTTCAATATTGATCATTAATATGAATCTTCTTAGAAGAAAACATAAAAATTCACCCTATATTTATTTTGACATTTGAAATTAAAATATAATGGTTGTCTTACCATAATAATATATAACAATTTATTTATACAAAATGATTACACAATGTCAATATGGCCTCATTACATATCCCCTTACAACAAATTCATAGGAACTAAGAGTAAGGAGTGAAATGGTGATTGAATCTTGGAGCGGCTCGGAAAACTTGGCCAAAGTGGGATTTCTACCAACATGATCCTCTCCCATAGGTGATTAAGTTCAATCTCGACATGTTGAAAAATGATTTGGACTTAGTCCAGAGAAAATCCCAATGACTCTACCGCCATCCCAAGCTCCAACAGATGGGCTTCATATGGCCCGAGTCTACAGGATGAGTCCTTAGACTCTTCTTTCTACATTAATTGGGCATTATTATTTATATTTTAATCAACAATTATAAAGTTAAAAATTATTTTTATTTCAAATGTTCAGATTGACTAAAGGTCATATAACATTCCAGACTCAAAAATTTCAACTAGTACCCTCACAAGTGAAAATCCGAAATTAATACTACCTCATAGAATCCTCTCGTTCCCTCAATGCTTCTTCATATTTGCGGTTCCTTGATAACTCATTAAAAAGGTGGTAGTATTTTTGCATATAACCTTATCTCTATGATCAATGATCTCCACTATATTTCCCTTATAAGAGAGGTCACATTCTATTTATACCTCCTTTGGATTTAGTAAATTTTTTGGGTCAGGTATGTACTTCCTCAACAGGGTTACATGGAAGACATCATGAACAAATTCTATATATGGAGGAACTGCAAGCTGATAGGCCACTTCTCCTAAAAAATCAAGGATTTTATAAGGGCCAATGTACCTAGGGCTGGCCTTCTCTTTCTTCCCATTACTTATGTCCCTATTCCATGGTGAAATTTGAAGAAGGAAATTGTCACCAATATCAATCTCAATGACCCTTCGATAGTTGTTGGGATATCCATTTTTCCCACTCTAAGTATCCTTAATGAGTTTCTTGAAGGTATGAACCATTTTTGTCATCTCTAGCACAAGATCAGGCTCAAGAATCCATCTATCACTACCATAAACCCATCAAGTATGAGTTTTAAATTGATTCCCATATATTTCTTCATAATGTTCCATTTGAATGCTCGATTGGAAACTGTTGTTTTAATAGAAATAAACTAATCGTAGATGTTGATCTCATCCACCCTTAAATTCCATTGAGCATTTTCCCAACATGTCTCAAGTGTTTGAATAGTCCTTTCAGATAGGCTATCAGTGTGGGGTAATATTCCATAATGTAATTCAGTTAAATAAAAATTGAATTATGAAGGCTTATCTAGAATTTTTATATGAATCTTGGACCATGATCATATACAATAGAATTTGGAAATCCATGATGCCTTACCACATCCTTCATGTAAATCCTATAAATTTTATCAAGATAAGAATATTCCCAAAGGGTGAAGAAATGGGTAGTATTATTGAAACAGTCCACTATATCCTATATCAAATTGTTTCTTTTGGATGTTTTCAGGAGACCAATGACAAAGTAAATATTTATATTGTCCTACTTCCATGCTGTGATGTGTAGTGGTTGTCATACCCCTTTAGGAATTTTTCGCCCTACCATCAATTTATGATATACAATGATACATTTAGTGTAGCCAACAATATAGCATTTCTTATTATCCCACCAATAATGATCTTGAAGGTCTCTACACAGTATTGTTGTTCCACGATATATAGATAAATTAGAGTTATGAATTTCATCCATCAACTCATTCTTTATTGCTAGAATAGATTAAACACTTTGTCTTGTATGAAATCACAATACACTATCCTGATCAATATTGAAAATAGGGAAATTCCTATCCTTCACATCATCAAAATTCTTCTGTAACTAGGTATCTTATTTCCATGCTTTCCGGATTAGATCTAGTAATTCTGGTTAAGAAATAATTTGGGATAGGTTTGATGATTTCCCTTACCATAAAATTATCATTCCCATTTTAATGTGACCATTGAATAAGGGATATCATTGTATCCTTATCACGGACAGAAGAAAATAGACTTTCTTACATAATGCATTAGTGACATTGTTTTCTTATTTAGGATGATAATGAATTGAACAATCATAGTCTTTAAGAACATATAACCACCTCTTATGTCTCATATACAATTACATTTTTAAAATATAATTTAATATTTGATGGTATGTGTATATATCACACTTCTCCACATAAGGATAGAACCTCGATATCATCAGATAAAACACCACAACCACTGTAGATCATACCTCAGATAGTTCTTCTCAGGATTTTCTATGAATTGAGATGCATATAAAATCACCTTATCATTTTTTATAAGGATTCGACCAAGCCCTTTCAGAGATTCATCTCTAAAAAATTTATACTTCTCCACATATGGGAATAGTTGACACTGGTTTAGAGACAAATATCTTCTTCATTTCTTGGGATCTTTCCTCGCACTCTTTTAACAAGATGAACTTAACCACTTTTGAGTTTACTAATTAGTTGATTAGAATGTCATGAAATTCTTTTTCATAAACCTTTTATAATATCTATCTAATCCAAGGAAAATATGAATCTTAGTTTTTATTATTGGCTGAGGCCACTCCTCTAATATAGTTGTATTTATAGGGTCATATCTGATTACTTCATTGGTTACAATGTTCCAAAAGAAAGAAACTTTCTATAACCAAAACTCACACTTTCTAAACAATCAAAATGCCTATCCTTCAGTATTTTTTGAAAAATAATCCTTATATGATCCACATGATCCATATATAATTGAGAATATATCATAATACCATTAATAAAAATTACAACAAAATTATCCAGGTTGTCCTTAAATACTCTATTAATCAAATCTATAAAAGCAGCATGTGCATTAATCACTCTGAAGGGCATAACAAAAATAATCATAATTCCCATATCTTGATTAGATGGAATTTTTTGGAATAACTTCGTTCCCCACTGCCAATTGATGATAAAATGATCTAAGATCAATCTTGAAGAAAAAATGACCCCCATGAAGTTGGTAAAATAAGAAATCAATTCATGAAAAGAGGTATTTGTTCATCAATGTGATCTAGTTAATTTATCTATAATCAATGCACCGTTGCATTGATGCATCCCTCTTCTTCGCAAAGAGAATAGGTTCTCCCCAAGGAGAAAAACTTGGTCAGATAAACCCCTTCTCCAAAATATATTGGAGTATCTTATTTAATTCCCATAGATTCAAATTTACCATCCTATAAGGGTTCTTCGATATCATATGAGATCCATGTATGACTTTAATGAAGAAATATACCTCTCTTTCTTGGGGAGGTTGAGGTAAATCCTCCAGAAATATGTTAATGTATTCCTATATTGTGGGGAAATTTTCTGTCCTTATACTCTCATTTACATCTTTGTTTTCACCTATCAACATCATAAAGAAGGCTATATGAGGTTCTTATATAAAATGATTAGGTTGAGAAATCTATCATTGGATAAAATATGTAGTTCTTCCAATAAAGAGTACTGATCATTCCTTTTTTCTATATTTGAACTTATCATTATAAATTGATATCCATTCCCTCCTAATTGTAATGTGGAATTCCCACATGGGAATGGCTACTCGATTTTTGATTGGGTTTTAATCACTAATGTAATTACTATATCATCTAAACACTAATTATCCTTGGATAATCCCACCATGATTCTTGAATAATAACAATACTATTAGAAATTATGGGGTTGATTATAAATTCTTTAAAAAATTGGAGGAAATAAATTTATGTGTTGAAACTAAATCAAAAAATTTAATTGATAGCTTTGAGGGAATGAAAATATAACCTCCCACCATATAATTTGGAGCATCAATATCAGATGTCGTGATAGAAAAAGCACGACATTTTTCCCTCAGCCTTTGCTGAGGAAGGTGGTGATTCCCCTCTACCACCCTCAAATATGAACAATGACTGGAAAAGTTCCCAAGTTGTCCACAATAGATGAATTGGACTTCAGGTAGGGAATTCACCATCTTCCTTTTTTCGTTTCTATTGGGAAGTTGTGGCTTCACCTCACTACAACAATTATGCGTGATAAGGGCATCTCATTCCCACTTGTATCAATTCCCGCTCTCAAGAAAGAAGTTCAATGAATAATTATTTCCCACATTTATTACATGTGGGAAGTTTCACTTTCTTGCCTCATCTTTCCTAATCAATGCTCCCCCTATTATTAGATCCATTTATCTCTTATTTTCATAGGATTTATGAGACCCATGTATCTCCCAGAACTATAGTTCGACTTTCATATCACTCCAAAAAACCTCCTCATTGGTAACATAGTCTTGGATGGCTAGATTCATTCGTAGAGAAGGAAATATTCCACCAAAAAATCCATCAACCATCACAATAGGTTCATCAGAAAATCATGAGGCGAATTGGAATATCCTATGATGTTCATCTTGTAGAATCCAATAGATTCATTCTCCTTCTACTTCAGCTCGAGAAACACCATCTCAATTTTTATTATACTCAAGCGAGGGAAATAATTATTGAGGAAGATCCATATGAACTCTTACCACTTGATAGCTTCAACATCTACTCTTGTTCTCATGTTTTTAATTAGTTCCCACCACTTACCAGCTTCTCCCTCAAAGTGATAAATAATAGGAGTGGCCTTCTCTTGTTCTAAATAGTGCGGAATTTAAAATATCTTTTCAATAGAGCCAATCTACTATTATGAAATCAATGGGTCAGTAGGTCCACTAAATATTGGTGTTTGTTATAGTAAAATTAGTCTCCTAGTTCGATTCAAGTTATTTCTCATAGAATGAGCCATTTGGTTCACCATTCACTTGAATGTTTCCATTATGGATTATATCATAGGGTCGTCTGCTGATGGTATATTATGGTCACCATTTTCTTGGTTCCTCCTATTCCCCGAAATTTTCAAAAAGAAAAAGACCTTAGTGAGAAACATATTTAATTTATGAATATTTTATCTATAAAGGATTTTTATGTCTTAAAATATCATGCACAGACATATTATTCTTTAACAATAATTAAATTTATCAATAAATCCATCATAATGATTCATAAAAAGAATTTGATTAACCAAAAATATCCCCATGAGTGTCAAACCAGGACTATATTAAGATGTTGGCATGCCCCAGATCCCATTTGAGTTTAGATCAAAGTGGTGTTTTCAAGTTTTATCCCTTGTTACATCTGTGCCAGAGCCACATCCACCTGTTCATATCAAGACAATGATTTATTTTTTTTGGAAACCACATAATTAATATTTCAACAAATTTCCCAGAAGATTTAATATATTTAAACTATTCTATCTCTTTAGTCTAGTGTTTTTTATATCATAATTTTCAATAATTACTAATGCATCGTTTAATAAAAACTATGGCTTCCCACCTATTTATTACATAACATTTCATTACATTTTACAAATAGAGGATCTTTAAAGTCTAGAGTCTTGAAAAAATTGTACATAATACATGAAAACATATAACATTATTTTAAACCACTTGAAATGCTTCATGATTTTTTCATCCGATGTAAAATTAATTCATATTATATCCTGGGTAAATACATCAAATTAAAGGGTGAGCATAGGTCCTAGTAATGGAAAAAAGGGAAAACCATTTACATGTGAAATTGATATAATATAATAAGAACCCGTGGAAAAATCATAAAGTCATGAGAAAATAATCATAATGATAATAATAAAAATAATAATAACATGAAAATGTGGCTACAAAATTTAATTTATATATTCATAATAATTTCACCAAAGTCCATCCCCAAGCTATCATAAAATTTACAATGGTTATTCACCAAAGTATCCTTAAACCTATCATCTCTAAAGATTAATTTCTTTTCCCAATGTATTGTACTGATATTAGGTAGTACCATTAATAAAACTTTATTTTCATTTAAGACACATATATCATAAGAAAAAATTCCATAAATAACCCAAAAAGAATAAAATAAATGTGTTTCATATCAAAATAGGGACATTTTTAAAAGCGATTAAGAACATGATCATTATGTCATTTATAACCCACAGAAAGGGAATGATGGTTTGATATATGTGAATTCAAAAATAAAATATATAATTTTTATTACTTAATGAATATCCTTGGATGTTAAATAGGTTTGGTTATTCTCATTATGAAAATAAGAGAATTTCATAAGAAAAAAAGAGGGATTTTGAGACTAAACAAATGCAGCATAACAGATATGAAATATTGTTTTAGAAGACATTAAAAAGAAATGATATAGTTTTCAACCATTCATAAAATTATAATTATATATTATAGGGAATGAATAAAATGGAAATAAGAACATGTTTTGATAACATAAAATACATACCACATAGAAGAAAACCTGAATAGTAAAAATAGAAGTTGATAATTCCCTTACCCTGAAGTCTAAATTAAAAAACTCTAGTATCGGGACCATGAGGGTTTAATATAATTTGGTAGGACTCCATAGAAGGTAAAACTATAAAATAATCTAGGGTAGGAATTTGTAATTAAGGAAAACGAATGAATGAAATGGTATTTATAGGAAATGAGATGGTGTTTTTTTATTAATTTTCAAGGGCACCAAATCAGTTGTATTTGCAAGACAATGGGATTTTTTAGTGTTTTTCCCATATTTTTGGACACATGAGACACCTCCTATATTATATATTAAAAATGATTCTACCATATTTTTAAAATACATATTACCTCATTATGATGTCATAAGACACACTAAAAACTCAAAAACTGTATTTTTACTATTCACCAAAAGACAAAACATTTTATAAAAATTGAATAAATTCACCCTAACCAAATATAAAGGTTCTGAATTCAAATATTAACACCATTTTTTGAAAATAGCTTTTTGAATATTATAAATTTAATTTTTTTGTAAAATTTCTATTTACCCAATAAAATACTATTACTTAACAAATAATTTCTAAAACTGTTACATAATTATACAATTATATCACATTACAATTCAAAATGACTAATTTTTTATACTTACTTATGTGAGGTTACTAATCCATTTTTCATACTACTATTCATAATGGTAATATTTCAATTTATAATTTACTATTTACCAAAAATTAGGTTTATCTTATTTGACTCTAAATTTTTTATTGATCACATCTATATTGGTCTGTTTTATAAAATAATATCAATATTATTAATTATTTAAATTTTAAAAAATATTTCAAAATACACTTTTTAGTCAGTATTCATCAATCATATGAATCTTTTTAGAAAAGAAAAACAAAAAATTCATCCTATATTTATTTCTATATGTAAAATTAAAAAAATGATGGTGATTTTATAATAATAAAAAAGAAAAAATTTATTTATACAAAAGGATTACACAATGTAACTAATGACTTGTTACATATCCTCTTACAAGACCTGTATAAGACCTAAGTGGTTGATGTGTAATGGTGATTGAATTTTGAGGCGGCTCGAAAAACATTATCTATGTGGTGATTTCTATCAAAAAAAACTTCTCCTATATGTGATTATGTTCATTCATAACATGTTGCAGCTCAGATTGGTCTTGGCCAAGATACAGTCCTAGTTATTATACCTCCTTCCCATGCTCTGATAGATGGGCTTGGTAAGGCTATATTATAATGTATGAGGCCATCGACACTTCTTTATCCATTAATTACCCATTATCATTTTTATTTTAAACAATAATTATAACATGAAACATTATAATTTTTTCCAGTGATCATATTCACTAGTGTCAATATATCGTTTAAAAATAGATGGTCATATTTAATTTACACTTATATTTTTTTTAATTTTATTATGACATAGTAAGACTTACAGTTTCCGTAGAAATATTATTATTCAAAATATCAGATCCTTACAAAACATGCATAGTTTCATTATTTTACTCTTTACCACATACTATAAATCTAGAAATTATAACTCCATCCATGATTTCATCATATCAGTCTAAATGTGTATAATACTGTAGAACATATAGTTATTTCCTTATTCAATCATTATGAACATATTAAGGGTTACCTTCCCTTATTAATAATATCTTATTTTCCTAAAATAACTTTTCTAAGTATTCATCACCATTTAACATATCCATTGCTATCCTTAATGAAAAACATATATCATGTATAGTTATACTTTCATGATTCGTATTTTATAATCCTTGAATTCCAAAACATATACGCCTAAATCATCCAAAATATTTTTTAAAACATTACCCATACATCATCATCTAATTATTTTATAAAATATGAAATATTAAAAATTTATTAAGATTCCTCTACCTCAATCTAATCGTGTGTCTTATGCTTATTTTAAACCACTCTATTAGTTCATCCTATACTTTTCAATTTTCGATCGTGATCTCATAATCATGAATAATATTTATAATACTCATATCATCATACAAATTGTTTTAATGAGATATCTTATTAGGAAATTGATATTTAAAATTCTCAAACTTCTGACGTTTGAAACATTCAATGTTAACCAAGTTTCTTTTAGTTCCCAGCTTTTACTAAAACTGTAGAAAATAGTGTGAGAAAAATTTATTATTATGGAAAACCACATAATCAAGAAAATATAATTTAAATATCTAATTTCATAGGTTTAACACTAGGTTATACATTATATTTACCAAAATTCAATGGTTGGAACCTAAAATTATACTTATCCTTATAAAATCTAAATATATATCCCTCAAAATATCTCTAAGTATATCACTAAATTTTTATCATCCTTGTATCCAAAGGATAAAGAAAACCTTGTCTCTAATAAAAACACAAATGAACCAATATTGATATTCACTAACATTGAATTAAAATTTCAGAATACTTAATATATTTCCCAAGTAGATTCCCAAATATAGTATTTTTTTAGTGCCTTTGGAAACTTTTAAAAATAATATAAAGTCTAGTGAAATATCTTCATTGATTCCCACAATGATATTCACCTTTAATACTCCTATAAAAATATTTATTTATAACATGTGGAAAAGAAAACATAAGAAATGGTTAGATCAAATTCTCAGTATGGTTAAAAAATGAGTTATGATTTATAACATAAACATAAGGGTGTAAGAATATGAAAATTATACCATTTATATCAAAGATCATAATCTTTAGCCATAAAACTACTTAATTCATAAATAATAAGAGAATAACTTTGAAATAAAACATGGAATTCTAGGAAAACATAAGCATTGGAAATGTTTTCCATCATAGGAGAAAAAGTCCTTTAGCAAATGAAGTTCACAATTCATTCCAACCTTGTATTAATGAACTGGGTTTAAATATCAGTCTAACCATGTATTGAGGAACCAAAATCACTTCTCATTCCATCCTTTTATATCTCATGATATATAAATCATCACCCAATTCATTGGAGGGAGATATCGGTCCCATCCACCATATAACTAAAACCAAACATATGAGTTCTATAAGAAAATAAATTATATCATAACTCATGGAATTAAATGTGTTTCATAAAATGAATTGATTAAAAATACAAATCATGGAATTGAAGTGGGTCTCATAAATATAATTCCATTATAACATAATCCATGAAAAACAAATGGATTTCATATATATCATTCCATCATAAATATAATCAATTCATTGAAATAATGGGGATAATAAACATCAAACAAATCCTTATTTAAATTATATGTAACATTTAAGAATATTATCAAATATGGAAAATAATTTTGAGGGAATAATTGAAAATAATTTTTTTGGAAAATATCCTCTATTCTTTGAAAACATTTTATTTTCAAAAAAATGCTACAAAACTTTTAATGATTTTTTTCATAAAAAATAAACATTTAACATTGTATATGAATAATCAATTAAATAATGTGACATGAAATAATAAAAATATTTTCATTTTGTATACGTTACATGTATGCATTTTTTCTAGTTTATTTTCTATAAATGTCAAAGGGTACCACATAGGGAAAAAGAAAAGGTTTCCTTTAAACCCAATTAATAGAAAATTACCAATCAATTAAATATAATATAAACTATTTAGAATAATCTTATGAATTTTTTTGAATATGTGTTAATGTAACATGGACATGGATGATAAATATACACCAGTAAATACTTAAATACAAACAATCTCAAATAATAATGAGATTAAAAAATTATCCATTTACATAGGTTTGGGTTTCATTGTATGTATAAGAAACTCCTAAATAATGGATTAAATAGTGTTATAATCTTTTTCTAGAACCATATTTATATTTATGATATCATATATTATCATATTATCAATAGTTTAATAATATTTCAATATTACTCTTCTTTCGGGTGTTATTTGTTGCATGTGTTTTTCCGTATTTGTCCCATTTATTCATCAAGGGATTCATTTATAAAATATAAAGAATTATAATATTTGAATATATATCTTATTTATTCACTATATACATTTTTATAATCATGATTTAAATGATATCATGGAGAAGGAATCACATCACATCATGGATACACTAGGTCATACGTACGCACTAGCAGTGATATCATTCCTTTATTTGTGAAATAGAATAAGATTAGATGGTATATATATTGTTCAGAAATAAATATATTTTCCAAATTTTAATATATAGTTATTATTTCAATCATTATATACATCCTAATAAAGTGGGGGTGAAAAATAGATTACACCACTATGTGGGTTGGTATGTCGTACATATGCACATGTGGTGATTTCATTTTTCATATGATGGATAAAAGGATGTATATAGTTGTTAGATAATAATAATAAAACCTCATAATATAATTTATTCTGGAGTTATTATTTTATAATATAAAAAACTCATGATTATGAATTACTAGATGAAATAATTTAGAATGAATTGGTCGAGCAGATGACCTATCCTTCGACGACCTCCATCTATATCACCTCTTAAATGTACTTTAGTTATTATTTAGATAAGAACAGAACCTATTGATAATTACTAGGGTTTTTAATAAGAAAACTTTTCATGTTATGGCCGATCTTGAAGACTAAATTTGATGTGAATACATGAAGGAGGAGGTGACATTTTAAAATTGGGGTGAGGGGCCCCTTAGAAAAATAAAAAATATTAATTTTTAAAAAATTAAAACATCATCCAAAAACCTCAAAAATAAAATATTTTATAAGTTGTTAAGAGATAAGGTTGTAATATCATGAACCAATAAATTTTAGACTAGTTTTCTCTAAATTTAGACCTTATCATTTTAATTATCCCTTAGTTATTATACTTTAATTTTAACTAAGGTACCACATTATTAAATATTAAAATAGTGTAATTTTTATTTAATTGATTTCATTTATACCATAAATGAAAAATTTATAAAAATGTAGACCATATAATAAATAAATTACCTTTTTTAAATAAATTATTATTTTCAAAAACTTTAATAATAATATTATTTGATAAACAATCTATAGTGTCAATTTTGACACTATTTAATTAATTTATTTTAAAATATATGAAGACTAAAAATTTACATAGAAAAAAATATTTAATTGTATTTAAAATATGTTAATTTGTTATAATAAATTCCTTGAATATATTAATTTTTCCAAATTATATTTTCTTATTATTTTAAAATACATTTATTTAATATTTCCATTAATAAAATAATTACCCCATCATATATTTTAATCACTTAATATATTTATTTGTTGAATAAAAATTAAAAATAAAACAATATTATAATGATATATTCACTTTATTTTAGATAAAGACTCATACTCGAATTTAAATTCTGTAAAATCCTACAATAAAAATGTTATACTTCTTAAAACATGAATGTGACGACTTTATCTTCACTTTAAATATAAAATTATAAGTGTCATAATATTTTCCATGTGGTTCAAAATAGTCAATAATTAGACCCTAGGATTATTATTATCAATATATAATCTAAATATAAGATTCATTCACATATTTTGGTATTTTAATTATTATACTATTTTTATTTAAAATTATATTATTGATTTTCCATTAACTAAAATAATTTCTGCATCATCATTGTTTAAAAATTTAGGGAAATTAATTATATTTTAAAAACAGAAAATAAATTACCATGATAAATAAAAAAATTCAAATTAGTTTTTATAGTCATGCATAGCTTCTGTATTAATTTATACTATAAATGATATAGTTGTTAAAATTTAAGTAAAAAATATTAAACTTTTCTTAAATAAAATATCTTAAATATTCAAATTTTAGTCCTATGGCTTACAAAGAAATCCATTTCAAACAATTGATTATTATGGTCGAAAAACGTCATCCATTGATATTAGGACACGTGATATGGTAATTTTATAATATTATTCATTCCTAAAATTATCTAATTTACCTTTTACCTTATTGATAAAAAATTAGTGAATTTACTATTCATAAAACCAAAAAAGAACATATTGACATAATTTGGACACACTGATTCAAATAATAAAATCTAGTTTTAAAAATTAAAAATAGAAAATTTTTAGTAATTAATTTAATATTTTACCAATGGTCTGAATGAGAAAATGAGTTTTAACAGCTAAAAGTTGAAATAGATTGAAATGTTTTTACATTTAAATTCAATTTAAAATTAATTCTAATGACCTAAATTATTTTAAGTGATAAAAATATAACATATTTATACATTAAAACTATTTATATATTTGTTTTTAAACATTAAATAAATTTTAAACAATGTTTTTTTCAATTAAAATGTATTATTTTTTTACTATTATTCTAAATGGTAAACTTATTAGAAGAATAAGAAAACAACCAATGTAAATTTTTATACTTTAGTTTCAAATATGATGTTTATTTTTCCAAATATATTATAAAATATGTATAAAATATATTTTAAATTAGTATTCATTCAATAAGTGGAAAAATTGTATTTTTCTAACAAATTCTTCTTTTATCTGAAAAAATAATTTATTATTATATAATGTATAAAAACATATAATATCAATATTAAAAATTATATTGAATATATTAAATAGGTTTGGTTATTCGCATAATTAAAATAAGATAATTTATTGAGAAAAATGGGGGATTTTGAGACAAAACAAATACACCATAATAGATAGGAGATATTTTTTTGAATACATCAAAAGAGATGATATAGTGTTCAACCATTCATAAAATAAAAATAATATATTATAGGGAACCAATAAAATTGATATAAGAACATGTTATGGTAACATAAAATCCATACCACCTAGAAGATAACTTGAATGTAAAAAAGATAAGTTGAGAATTCCCTTACCTTGAAGAGTAAATTAAAAAACTCTAGGATCGGGAACATGAGGGTTTAGGATACTTTGTGAGGACTCTATGTAAGATAAAACTATAAAATAATATAGGGTAAGAATTTGAAATTAAGTAAAATGAATGAATGACAAGGTATTTATATTAAATGAGATAATTTTTTTTATTAATTTTCAAGGACACCACATCAGCTATATTTGAAAAACCATGGTATTTTTTAGTGTATTTTCACATATTTTTAGACACATGAGACACCTCCAATAGTATATAATCCAAATAATTCCACCATAATTTTAAATTACATATTACATCATTATGATGACATAAGACACACCGAAATATCAAAAACTGTATTTTTTCTATTCACCAAAAAACTAAACATTTTATAAAAATTGAATAAATTTACCCTAAAAAAATATAAGTGTTATGAACTCAAAACTGAACTCCATTTTATGAAAATTAATTTTTGAATATGATAAATTTAATTTTTTTGCAAAAGATTTATTTACACACAAAAATACTATTACAAAACTAATAATTCCTAAAACTTTTATTTACTTATACAATTATATCACATTACCATCCAAAATGAATTTTTTTATACTTACACAAGTGAGGTTACTAATCCATTTTTCATATTACTATTCATAATGGTAATATTTCTATTCATAATTTTATATTCACCAAAATTTAGGTTGAACATATATGACTCAAAATTTCTTATTGATCACAACCATATATGTCTGTTTTTTTTAAAAATCAATATTATTAATTATTTAAAGTGGTAAAAATATTTTGAAATGTACTTTTTTTTCAATATTCATCAATAATATGAATCATTTTATAAAAAAAACTAAAAATTCATCCTATATTTATTTTGACATTTTGAAATTCAGAAATGATGGTTATTTTACAATAATAAAAAAAATTAATTTATAAAAAGGGATTACACAAAGTAACTAATGAGTCATTACATATCCCCTTATAACACCTATATAGGACCTAAGAGTATGATTTGTAATGGTGATTGAATTCGGAGGGGGCTCAGAATACATTTCCTGAGTGGTGATTTCTATCAACTAAAACTTCTTCTATGTGTGATTCTGTTCAAGCATGTTGGTCGGAGTGGATACTCAAGAGGGGGGTAAATTGAGTTTCAATTAAAATTTCTGTTAAAAATGTTTTTTTAAAATCCCCCAATTTAAAATCTAAGTTAAACTGTAGTGAATTTATAAAACTGTAACTGTTCAATTAGGTTCTCAAAATATTGATTAGGTCTCAGTTAATTTCATCAGAAGATCAAATTAGATTTTGAGCTAACCTATTGATTTAAAATATTTACAAACACTTGAACAGTTTACTATCAAAATAACTTTAAAAAAAATTTATATTTCAAACTAATTAGAAGTGGAATATAAGATACAGTTAAAACCAAAACAATTAAAAAGATCAGTTTTAACTAAGAGGTTAGTCTCAAGATGAGACATAGTCCTCTCAAATAATTTATATATATTTGATCCACACCCTGGATCGAGGTAAACAACAGTACACAGACTGTCTAGGTACTAAGACCACAACCACAGTTCTACCTGGAAAAAAAAAACAACAGCACACTGTCTGTCCAGGTCCAACATGACCTCTACCACTATCTAAAGTGGGATAAAAGAGAGTTATAGAAGGTTTGTGTGATGATTTATAAATCCTCCAGTTTAGAACTGGAGACAGTGTGTTTATACAGAACACACAATGCTCAAAATGTAAATAATAGAATCACTGAGAGAGTAAATATGAGTTTAGAATGCTCTAGTAATTTGAATTTCAGCTATGGGATCCTTTGTTTAAGCAAGAATACTCCTGAGTCCTACTTAGGTTTTTTTCTGGAAAACAATGTGTCGTTTTCCTCAAGTTTAGTTTGATCATCTTGAGAATAGATACAATCGTTGAAGCTCTTCACTCCTTGTCTTATGTTTATCTTGTTTTCTCTTCTTGTATGAATACCCTCGTGTATACCCAGTGTTCTTCATGTGAGTGTCTGGATGTCACCTATCTTGTGTGTCTTCGCGAATCTTATTTACTAAAGCTCGATATTCCTTTTATACTTTTAGCTCTTGTAGTGGGAATTATTACCTTTATCTAGTTACAAGGCACAGTTCCAGAAATTCCAACCACTATCATTATTTAATAGTAGGTGCATTAAAACCATCAAATATGACCATTGCTAAATAAACATATAGAAATAGAGTTTAGAGAATAGTTACTGGTTTCCATCGGTTGTTGTTTATAATAGTAATCTTGTAGCAGTTGCTCCTCTTTAACGGTAGCTATTACTCATTGTAACAGTAGCTCTCTGTATAGCGGTGAGCTTGTATCAGAAGAATTGAGTATCAGTGAGTTATCTAATGGTAGACTTATAACAGTAATGATTACTCTATGTAATAGTATCTCTATGTATCAGTAACTCCTTCTATTGGTAGCTCTTCTTTCTATATCAGCAGACTTGTATCGGTAGCTGTCAGTCAGTAGCTCTTCTTGTCTATATCTGTAGTATTGTACATACCGGTAGCTGTTCTCATCAGTAGACTTTGTATCATAAGCTCATTATAAGTAGACTTAATAGCGGTAGACTATCTGTATCGGTAGTCTCGATCTATCAGTGACATTTGCTTACCAGTAGACTTACTCTAACTGTAGTTCTTGTGTAATAGTAGCTCATGTGTAACTGTGACCTTTCTGTAACAGTGGACTTGCATACACCAGTAGCTCTGTTCTGTAGCAGTGTACTTAGTCGTATCGGTAGCGGTGTAAATCAGTGACCTTTGTATCAATATTTGTGTATCTATTTTTCTGTACTAGTAATATGTGCATACCAGTGAACTTATTCATATTAGTGGACTTAACATTTGTCTATTCTATGTAAAACATGTCCTGATTGAGTCAAAATTATTTCAAAGTATGTATAAACATAGATAAACATTGATTTCCATATTCAAATGATTATTTTTATATTTTTATCAACATAATAATAGAATTTCATAGATTTAAAAAATTAATATATAGATAAATATTATTTGGGATTATCAAAGCATATTAAAATCATAATTGGGATTATCAAAATAGGTGAGGTCAGCAATCTATACCTTTTTGATAATCACAACAGATGATATTATAATCCTAAATAATCAGAAATGTATCAGTATAAAATACATTGATTTTTATTTCTTAGTGTGAGTAATGATATTTTCAAATGTAATATTTGAAAATTATATCAGAGGATATAGTATTAAAAGCAATTGTATCAGATGTACTGATAAAAACAATGTTCTATAAGTAAACAGATGTATCAGAGAATAGATCATTAGATGAAATTTTTTTTGGAGGTATGAAACAACAGTATCAGAGATAATAATAAAAATAAAATAAGAACATTGTACTTTAATTATAAAACATATATATCAGAGGTATTATAAAACAAATAACCAGTGTGAGTAATGATATTTTCAAATGTAAGAGCATTTGGATTTTGTGGTGCAAAAAGATACAGAGAAATAAAAAAATGAAACAAAAATAATATAAGTGACTCCTATAAAATTACTTATCCATTATTAAATCCATCTCTTGAATGTCCACTTGAGATTTTACTTTGGGATCCAAGGTAGACTCAGACTGTGTGGATACAGGTGGAGTCTTAGGAAAACCATAAATGAGAAGAGGATGTTGAGCTACTAAAACTGTTCCTGGCCTGTACTGTGTGGATCTCTGAGTGATCATCGAAGTAAGGATTTGGATGGCTTAGGTTGGAGTCATTTTAGGAGGAGAAGCAGTAGAGGAAGATGAAGGTAAGGCTGGAGGTACAATCACTAGCCGAGCATCAACATGAAAAAAGTTAAACAAGATATTTCTAAAATCCATAATCATTCCTCCTCCTCTCTCCATAGAAGACACAAAGTCATCCTTGGTTTCGAAAAACTTATTCAAGGCTGGATTCAGCTCCCTGAGTTTGCTTACTTGTTCCCAGAAGGCTTTATTAACTACTGGTATCTTCAGGTTTTCTAAAATAGGAATCAAATGGTTGTTGGTCTGATGCTTGATATAGACCCTTTGGAAATAATAATCCACCTTTTCTTTTACTTCCTTATAAGAATAAGTAGACTCCCTCATGAAATTATGAGCTATTTTTCCAATATCCCTAATGGTAGACACCACTTGACTTAGGACAAATGAGTCCACGGAGCCATTGGATGATGCTGAACCAAGCTCCGCTTTCATCAAAGCTTGAATCTGATCCAACTCTACCATACATGCTTCTGTATGGAATGATTAAAATCTTCAAAAACTGATACCATCTAGCTAAATACACTCTACACAATTGACAAATACTTGTTTCCTTGAGATTTATAACTCATATAGGATTCCAGAGAGACAATTGATTTCTTTAGAAATCCAACATCCTATGGAAAGCTCGACACTTGATTCTGGAAAGCTGTGACATCATCCACTATCTCTGCCACAGAGGTTGACACACTACATCTAAGAGAGAGTTCAAAAGATCTTTCTATGGTGCTCATCTCCTCAAAAAAATTCTTTAAATCAACAATAGAATCACTCAAATACTCTTTTATTTCAGCCTTCAAATATTCTAAGTCAATCCTGGTGATCATATTAGCAAGCACAACAACAGGTGCTCTTTCTGACACAATACAAGGCACAGAGTCATTCATAACATACTGAATTGATGACACTTAGGATGATTCCATTATTATTATATCTACCATAAAATATCTCTTAATATCAGTCTTTAACTGATATAGATCTACCTTTCCTACCACATCCCCAGGTAAAAGTTTAGATGTGATATTATAGTTTACTTGAAGTCGTCTGACAGGTGTTTCATCCTCAGAGTCAGGGTAGTCCAACCCACAAACTACAAATCCTGGGTCCTCTACCCAGTATTCAATGTCAACATCCACTGAAAAACTTCCATGTCTAGTTGTATTCTCCCCATCTACTGGTGCATTCTCCTGTAGAGCAATAACACCCGCAGCAACACTTTCTTACTCAAATGAATATTCCATAACTAATTCCAATTCTCCAACGGTAGGAGGCTCCTAAGTCATAGGAGCAGGTCAATTTACATCAATAAGAATAGCCTATAAAGGAACATCAGAGCTTCCAAACAAAGTACTCAAACTTAAGGTGGCAGAAGTATATGCTTCAATTTCATATTCTGTTTCTTCTTCCTCATTTTCTAGGGCCTCTTCTTCTTGATCTGATCTCTACTGGTCTTCCTCATTCATAGGAGCCTCTTCGCTGCCTAAAATAGTCTCTGTACATAGTAGGTTCAAAGAAGCATATTCATTTTCTTGTAATACAACTTCAAGATCTAGGATAGGATCCAGATCCAGATCTCCTCCATCTGTTGCAGAGGAAATCTCCTCATATGAATCATCACTATATTGTGCCTCCTCTTTATCAGGTCCTAGACCTTGAACACTCTTATCTTTTGGTTTATTTTGATGTTCAAATGGATTGAACTTGTCATATATCTTTTCATCATCAATAACCCACTGCCCTCTCCATAGGTTCCAGTTAATCTTATTGTACTTGCATACTATGCTTGTGATATA
The DNA here is from genome assembly GCA_963277665.1 of Viscum album. Lineage (NCBI taxonomy): Eukaryota > Viridiplantae > Streptophyta > Magnoliopsida > Santalales > Viscaceae > Viscum > Viscum album. The sequence goes on along the minus strand of OY728132.1, from coordinate 293,818,473 downwards.
TAAATTATTCCTTTCCACCACTGTCTCATCCTGAGACTCAGCTATCCCATTTACTTTAATCATAACCGAAAGCAACTTGGAAAAGAATAAAGAATTGGTCTTTCATTTGGGTTTGGTCATATATTCTATTTGAATCATTAACAGCCTGCAGAGATTCACTTTCACACCATGTATCAAGAGATTTAACAGATAGATATCTTGATATAGATTCGAAAAGTCCCTTATTCTTGGACATAGCACATGCTACATAAATTTAAACAACAATATGTTTTCTCTATCCATTTCAACAGCCATCAACTTTCTCTATTTTCCACTACCAGTGATCTATTCTATGGCAGCCTCATAGACAAATATATCACTGGTAGGAGATACTGTATTCGATGAATATCCAAAAACTCATTCATGTGGTACTCTCATGTACATATCCCACTCAATGGATGAAAAGGTTATTTACTTTCCATTTACCCATGAAACCATTCTATTTTCCTCATTGGGTTTATCAAATCACACAAAAGCATAGAACTCTATTATCATATTACGATAATAAGGTCCATTGTTGTTTGTGAAACATTCTAGACATTTCTACTCCTCCAATACTCTAAGGGTTAGTGATTTTATTGGAAAAATCCATTCTACACACAACTCCTTCTCGATTACAATATCTCTATTTTGAAAATGCGGGTTCACTGGACGCCTTCCGGACCTTGTTCGATTGACCCTGCTACTTTCTTCAGGTCCTGCCTTTTGCTTCTCTACATTCAGCTCATCAAATTCATCTCTGACAGTAAGGAGTTTGGGTTTTTCCCATCTCTGGTTCGAGGAACATAGAGTTCGATGAAACGAGGATGTGGGAGCTAAGGATTGAGGGTAAAGAATTTGAGGTGGATCGAAAGAGGTTAAAACTAATGTTCTCTCCTTTAGGAATAAAAAAATAAATAAATAAAACATAATAAGTAAAATATAAACCATACATATTCCGACAGCTAAAGACACGATGTATAAAACAACACATACTAACGGTAATAGATACCGGTAAGAATTCATACCGGTGAGGTATATCGGTGAGGTTCCCTAGTAGTGAGGTATAAAAGTGAGGATCATACGGGTGAGGATTCTAATGGTTAGGTTTCTAACAGTGAGGTTTCTAACGGTGAGGTTTCTAACAGTGAGGGTTCTAATGGTGAGGTTTTTGATGTTGAGGTTTCTAACAGTGAGGTTTCTAATGGTGAGGTTTCTAACGGTGAGGTTTCTAATGGTGAGGTTTCTAACAGTGAGGTTTCTAATGGTCAGAGTCTATCATCCCTAATTCATGTGTAATGTATCTTAACCAGTCTGAACATAAAGTCTTGGTGAAAATGTCTTCTAATTGGTGTTCATTACCTATAAATTCAAGAGTAATATCACCTTTTTGGTAATGAACTCTTAAAAAGTTGTTTCTTACATCAATGTGTCTAGTCTTAGAGTGAGATATGGGGTTATTAGAGATATTAATCACCCTAGTGTTATCACTGTTAATAGTACATGTCTAAATTTATATCCATAGTCCAACAAAGTATGTTTCATCTACATAATTTGTGCACAACTACTACCAACAGCTATATACTCTACTTCAGCAGTAGACAATGCAACAGAAATTTTCTTTTTACTACACCATGATACTAGGAACTTACCTAGAATATGACATGTTCCAGATGTGTTTTTTCTATCTAACATGAAAGAAGTAAAATTAGTATCTGAATAACTTATTAAATTGAATGAATGTCCTTTTGGATAAAACAAACCTAAATTTGCAGTATGTTTAAGATATTTGGAATTTCTTTTAACAGCAAGAAAATGGGATTTATTAGGATTATATTGAAATCTTGGACACATACACAAACAAAAAATAATATATGGTCGAATAGAAGTAAGGTAAAGTAGACTTCCAATCATACCTCTTTAATTTATTTGATAGACTAGTTTTTGAGATTCATCAATGTCCAACATACAGGTTGTACTCATGGGTGTATCACTCTCCTTAATACTATCTAAAAAAATGTTTTAGAAGATTATTTGTATATTTAATTTGATTTATAATAATACCTTTGTCATTATGAAAAACATACAATCCAAGAAAATATCTGAGTCCTCCCATTAAACTCATTTCATATTCATTTTTCATATTTATTGAAAAATTAGTACATAAAGAATGTTTATAAGATCCAAAAATAATATCATCAACATAGATTTGTACAATGAAAACATCATTATAAATTCATTTAATAAATATAGTTGGATTAGTAATCCATTTTTTAAAACCTTTTGAAATAAGAAAATTACTAAGCCTGTCACACAGAGCTCACGAAGCTTGTTTTAAACCATATAAATATTCAGAGAGTTTAAAAACTTTATTTGGAAAATTTTGATTTGTAAATCTAGGTGGTTGTTCAAAAAAAACATATTCAATTATAAAACCATTTAAAAAATCACTTTTAACATCCATTTGATATATCTTGAAATTTAGATGAGCAGCATAGGAAAATAGAATCTTAATAGATTCTAATATGGCTACAGGAGGAAAGGTATCCTCATAGTCTATTCCTTCTTCTTGACTATATCCTAGTGCAACTAGCCTTGGTTTGTTTCTAACTATGTTTCTAGATTAATCAACTTTATTTCTAGAAACCCATTTAGTGCCTATGGTCAAAGTTTCCTTAGGTCTGTCAACTAATTCCCAAACTTTGTTACTTTTAAATTGATTTAATTATTCTTGCATATCAATTACCCAAAATTCATCATTTATTGCATTATTGATATTTTTAGGTTCTAACTGTGAAAGAAAGGCTTGATCTTCAACCTGGTTTCTTAGAGAAGCTCTAGTCTGTGTCCCTCTATCAAGATTACCAACAAAAACATCTAAAGGATGATTCTTTAGAATACTAGATGATCTAGTAAAGGTAGGACTAGAAATTTCAGGTTTTTCTATAGGTTATGGTTCAACATAATTGGGTTCTGGAAAATTTCCAGAATTACTCGATTTTACAGCAGGTTCATTATTTTTATCATTAAGGTCCAGGATAGACAAATCATCTTCATGATTTTCAAGACAAGACGTAGGTTCATGTGGATCAGTTTCATCAAATTTGATGTGAACATATTCTTCCACACATTTTGTTTTTTTACTAAAAACTCTATAGAACTTTATAGTTATAGAATATCGTAGAAAGATTCCCTCATCAATTTTAGAATCAAAGTTTTCAAGATTATCCTTAGTATTAAGAATAATGTCTTGGGAACCAAAAACATTAATGTAATTAACCTTAGGTTTCCTTTGGTTCCACAAATCATAAATGGTATTTTTAATAACAGGTCTAATCCAGACTCTCTTTATAATATAACAAGATTTATTGTCAGCTTCAGCCAAAAAGTAAATTGGCAGGTCATACTCATTAAGAACAGTTCCAGAAATTTCTTGAAGAGTTCTGTTTCTTCTTTCTACTACACCATTCTGGTGAGGTGTCATAGGGGCATAAAAGTTGTGACTAGAGAAATTGTGTGAGTATTATGATTCAAACTCAAGATTTTCATCCTCACAACCATGATCACTTCTCAAGGTCTTAATCTTAAGTCCACTAAGGTTTTCTACAGACTTAGAGTATTTAATAAAATAGGAACATGATTCACTTTTGTGAGCTAAGAATTATACCCAAGTATATCTAGAAAATTCATCTACTATGACATAAACATAGTGATTCCCATTTAAATTAGAAACTCTATATGGTCCAAACATGTCCATGTGAACCAACTCGAGAGGTTGAGAAGATGTACCTTTTTTCTTTGATTTGAATAAATCTTTATGTTTCTTTCTCTTTTGACAGGGATTACAAACTTTATCAGACAAGAATTCATGTTTAGGTAGGTATCTAACTAAGTTCTTCTTAGTCAGTTTTTTAAGTGAATGAATGTTGCAATGTCCTAATAATTGGTTCCAAAGCCAATACTATTTATGAAAAGGATTTAAACAAGTAATATTTTTTTAGCTAAAGAATTCAAATCAACAACACAAATATTTTCATTTTCCAAAGCAGAAAATACTAAAATATTTTTATAATTAAAAACATTGCAGGAATCATTTTCAAATTTAACATTTAAACCATCATCACACAACTGAGAAATACTCAACAAGATGTATTTTCATCCATCAACAAATAATACTTTAGAAATTAAAACTAAATCAGTGCTACCAATCTAGCCTAATCCAATGATTTTTCCTTTTGAATTATCACTTAAGTTGACATAGACTCCATCCAACTTGATTAAGCTCTTGAAAAAAGAAAAATATCATGTCATGTGTCCTGAACATCCACTATCAAAGCACCAAGTCTTCTTACAGGAACTCTTTAAGAAAGTTTCCTACAATACTGCTTTAAACAGAAAATGATTTTTGTACCCAGGTTTTCTTAGGTCTATACAAGTTAGCAAGAAAATATTTAGACACCCATATTTGTCTTATGGGTCTCATATAATTTACAGAATGAATAGATTTTGAAAGATAATCTTTTTTTGATCTTTAACTATTTGAATAACTAGTTGAAGCTATGAATTTCGAGAACTATAACTAGTAGTATTTTGTCCATATTTAGGAATAAATCTATTTTTAGTAATCTGACTATATCCAGGAGAATAGCCTATTATAGTGGTATATTTTGGTGACACTTGTTTACCTAAAATTTGAGTTAGATTATTATCCCCATTTGTGAGTTTCCCTATGTCTTTCCTTATTTTATCATTGGAAAATTTCATTTTAGTATTATCCTTAAGTAATTGAGGATTATTTTCATTTTCTATATCATGGGATGATTTAACAGAACTAGTTAAAGCATGCTATTTCTTCAAGGATTTATACTTGTCCTTAAATTCATTACAGGTTTCTTCTAACATATTACAGTATTCAAACAACTCTTCACTAGTCATGTTTTTAGATTCAGAATCAGAATCAACTCTAGAATAATATGAATAGCACGAGTATCCAATTTTAGCTCAGATGTGTTTGTCAGGAAACACATGTTAGTTTTCTGAGATTTTGCATCTTGAGTAGAATCAGAATCACTTGAAGTGTCTTATGAATCACTCAATGTTGGTTTCATTGATTTCTTATACTTATTGTCCTTATATTAATATTTATTCTTGAACATTTACTTCAGTCAGTATTCTTTCACATGTCCTTTTCTCTTCCATTCATAACAGACAATTTCATCACTCTTATCAGACATTTTTTTATTCCTTCTTCCAATGATCTTTGTTGTCATATTTTCCATTATAATTTGGATTTCTAAAGAATCTCTTCTTCCTGTAGAACTTCTTAAATCTCTTCGATATTTGAGCCATCTCAGCATCACTGTCAAATGCACTCCCATCACTATTTGAGCTTTTAGTTGGTATGTTAACTTTCTCCTTGTCCTTCCTCTTTGAGGCAGTAGATTTAAATTCAACTAAATTCCTTTTTGGTTTGTCATCTTATTCCTTATTCACTTTCCATTCTTCTTCATACATCATCAACTTACCAATTAATTATTTAAAAGGCAGTGAAATTATGTCACACGATTATATTATTGACATTGATCTGCCCCTCCATCTTTCTGGAAGAAATCTTAGTATTCTCATAATCTTCTCCTTTGTAGGAACAACTTTTCCATGTGAGCTCATAGTGTTGAAAATATCATTGAACCTGAGATACATATCAGAAATGGGTTCATCACACTTCATTTTAAAATTATCATACTTAACAGTATTGGTATTCAATATCATTTCCTTAACATTGGTTGTTCCATCATGAGAAATAACCAAAGTATCACAAATTTTGTAAGATGTTTTACAAGTAGATATTTGATTAAATTCATAATCTCCTAAAGCACAATACATTTCATTCATTACTCTATAGTTATTAATGTAAGATGTTTTAGTAGGTTTATCTCAAGTAGTTCTTTTAGTTTCTAGAATCTTATATTGAGTCTCTATAGCAGTCCAGATATCAAATCCCATACTTTCTAAGTGAATTTTCATTTTAAATAGCCACTGGTCATAATTTGTACCATTAAAGAAAGGTGTCATGTTGGTAGAAACACCTCCAAGTCTATTATCCATAATTATATTTTAGAAAATATATTTAAAGAGATAAAATTTAGAACTAATAGAAATTTATAATCTTTAATATACAACTAAAATCACAGTTGAAAAACAGAATATTTCGAAAATCCTTTAATAATAAACAATCCTCTGATACCAAATGTTGGTAAGAGTGGATACCCAAGAGGGTGTGATTTGAGTTCCAATTACAATTTCTGTTAGAAATATTTCTATTAAAATCCCACAATTTAAAATCTAACTTAAACTGTAGTGAATTTTTAAAACTGTAATGGTTTAATTAGGTTTTCAAGAGATTGATTGGGTCTCAGTTAATTTAATCAGAAGATCAAATTAGCTGTTGAAACTAACCTACTAATTTACAATAGTTGAAAACACTTTCTATATTAACTATCAAAGTAACTTTAAAACAATTTTATAATTCAAAATAATTAGTAGCGGAATATAAGATATAGGTAAAACCAAAACAATTAAGCACATTATTTTTAACCAAGATGTTTAGTCTCAAGCCGAGACTTGGTCCTCTCAATGAATTTATATAAATTTGATCCACACACTAGATCAGAGTAAATAACAGTACAAAAACTGTCCAGTTACTAAGACTTCTACCACAGTTCTATGTGGAAAACAAAACAACATCACACTGGCTGTCTCGGTCCCACTTGACCTCTACCACTATCCACAGTGGGATACAAGAGAGTTATAAAAGGTTTTTGTGAGGATTTATAAATACTCCAGTTTAGCACAGGAGATAGTGTGTACATATAGAACACACACTACTCAAAATATAAATAAAAGAATCACTAAGAGAGTAAATATGTGTTTAGAATGCTCTAGTAATTTTAAGTGTATCTCTGGGGTCCTTTGTTTAAGTAGAAATGCTCCTGAGTCGTTCTATTGTTTTTTTCTAGAAAATAGAGTGTCATTTTCATCAAGTTCAGTTTGATCATCTTGAGAATAGATGAAATCATTGATGCTCTTCAGTCCTTGTCTTAGGTTCATCTTGTTTTATCTTCTTGAATGAATGGCCTCGTGTATGTCCAGTGTTCTTCAAGTGAGTGTCTGGATGACACCTCTCTTGTGTGTATTCGTGACTCTTATTTACTGGAGCTCGATCTTCCTTTTATACTTTTATCTCCTGCAATGGGAATGATTACCTTTATTTATGTACGAGGTATGGTTACTGAAATTCCAACCACTAGGTTCATTAAAACCATCAAATATGACCGTTGCTAAATAAAAAAATATAAATAGAGTTTAGAGAATAGTTACTAGTTTCCATCATTAGTTGTTTATAACAGTAAGATTGTAGTGGTAACTCCTCTGTAATGGTAGTTGTTACTCCTTGTAACTATAGATCTTTGTGTAGTGGTGAGCTTGTATTGGTAACTCTGAGTATCAGTGAGATCTCTAATGGTAGACTTGTAACTGTAATGGTTACTCTGTGTAATAGTAGCTCTATGTATTGGTAACTCCTTCTATTGGTAGCTCTTCATTCTATGTCCATATAATTGTATCGGTAGCACTCAGCTGGTATCTCTTCTTGCCTATATCAGCAGACTTGTACATATCGATAGTTATGCTCATCAGTAGACTTTGTATCAGGATCTCTTTATCGGTGCACTTCATAACGGCAGACTGTCTGTATCGGAAGACTTGATCTATCAGTGACATTTTCTTACCAGTAGACTTACTCTAATGGTAGCTCTTGTGTAACGGTAGCTCGTTTGTATTGGTGACCTTTCTATAATGGTGGACTTGCATACACCAGTAGATTTAATCTATACCTGTGTACTTATCCATATTGGTAGCGGTGTAAATAAGTGAACTTTGTATTAGTAGTTGTGTATCTATTTTTCTGTATCAGTATCTATGTGCATACCGGTGAACTTATGCATATCAGTGGACTTAACACTTGTCTGTTCTATGCAAAAACGTATCCAGATTGAGTTAGAATTATTTCAAAGCATGTATAAACATAGATAAACATTGATTTCCATATTCCAATGATTATTTTGATATTTTTATCAACTTAATAATAGAATGCCATAGATTGAAAGAATTATTATTCAAATAAATATTATTTTGGATTAGCAAAGCATATTAAAAGAATAAGTGGGATTATCAAAATAGGTGAGGTCAACAAAGAATAACATGTTGAATCTCATATTGGTCTTGGTCTAGAGAAAATATTAGTGACGCTACCTTCTTTCCAAGCTCAGATATATTGGCTCAATATGGCTCTAGAATATTGGATGATTCCATTTACTCTTCTTTATGCTTTAATTATCCCTTATTATATATATTTTAAACAATAATTATAACTTGAAACATTTTTATTTTTTCAAGTGACCATATAGACAAGTGGCCAGATAAACTTTAAAAATAGATGGGCACATTTAATTTACACTTATATATTTTTAATTTTATTATGACATAGTAAGACATACAGTTTGAGGAAACATATCATTATTCCAAATATCACATCATTACAAAAAAAATGCATAGTTTAATTATTGAACTCTTTTCCACATAGTATAAATACAAAAATTTAAACTCAATCCATGATTTCATCATATCAGTCCAAATGTGTTTAATACTATATAACATCTAGTTATTTACTTATTCCAACATTATGAACATGTTAAGGTTTACCTTCCATTATTGAAAATATCTCCTTTCCCCAGAATAACATTTATATGTATTCATCACCATTTAACGTATCTATTCCAATCATTAATAAAAACTTATATTATGTATATTAATATTTTCATGATTCGTACTGTATAATCCTTGAATTCCAAAACATATACACCTAAATCATCTAACATTTTTCTTAAAACGTTAACCATTATTCATCATCTTATTCTTTTATATAATATGAAATATAAATAATTTATTAAGATTCCACAACCTCAATCTAGTCTTGCATCTTATGTTTATTTTAAACCACACTATTAGAACATCCCATACATTTCACATTTCATTTGTGATCTCATTATCATGAATAATATATATAATACTCATATCATGTTAAATATTGTTCTAATGGGATTTCAAATTATTAAATTGATTTTTAAATTTCTCATACTTCTGACCTCTAAAATTTTTTATGTTAACCATGTTTCACTTCATTTCCAAATTTTCTAAAACAGTGGAAAATAGTGTGAAAAATTTATTATAATGGAAAAACACATAATTAAGGGAAAATAATTTCAATATCTAATTTCTTTGGTTTAATCCTAGGTTATTAATGATATTTACCAAAATTCAATGGTTGGAACCTACAATTATACTTATCCTTATAAAATATGTAGATATATCTTTCAAAATATCTATAGGTATATCAGTAAAGTATTATCATCCTTATATCCAAAGGATAACGAAACCTTCTCTCTTATAGATTCTCAAACGACCCAACATTTATATTGACATAAGTTGGATTACATTTTTAAAATACTCAATACATTTCACAAGTAGATTCCCAAATAACGTATTATTTTAGTTCCTTTGGAATCTTTTAAAAATAATATAAATTATAGTGAAATATCTTCATTGATGCTCACAAAGATATTATTATTTAGTACTCCTATATAAATATCTCTTTCTAACATGTGGAAAAGAATACATGAGAAAGGGTAAGATCAAATTCATAGTATGGTTAAAAAAGGATTCATGAATCATTACATAAACAGAAGGGTATAACAATAAGAAAATTATACCCTACATATCAAAGATCATAATCATTAGTCATTAAACAACGTAATATACAAATAATAATAGAATAACATTGACATAAAACATGGAATTCTAAAAAAACATAATCACTGGAAATGATTTCCATCATAGTGGGAAAAGGCCATTAGCGAATGAAGTTCACTATTCATTGCAACCTTTTATTAGTGAATTGGGGATACTTATCAGTCTAACAATGTATTTCTGAACCAAAATCACTTCCCACTCCATCCCTGTATATCTCATGAGACATAAATCATCACCCAATTCATTAGAGGTATATATAGGTCCCACCCACCACAAAACTAAAATCAAACGTATGTGTTCTATAAGAAATTAAATAATCTCATAACTCATTGAATGAAATGCGTTTCATAAACATAATTGATTAAAAATAAAACACATTGAAATGAAGTGCGTCTTATAAATATAATTCCTTTATAACATAATCCATGAAAAAGAAATGGATTTCATATATATCATTCCATAATAAACAGAATCAATCCATTTAAATAATAGGGATAGTATACTTGATAGAGATCCCTATTTAAACCATACATAACATTAAAGAATATTATCATATATGGAAAATAATTTTGAGGGAATAATTGAAAATAATTTTTGTGGAAAATATATTATCTTTTTTGAAAAAATTTAATTTAAAAAAAATATTGCAAAACTTTTAATGAATTTTTTTTCATAGAAAATAAACTTGTAACATTGTACATGAATAATAAATTAAATAAGGTGACATGAAATAGTAAAAATAATTTCATTTCATATATGTTAAATGGATTCATTTTTCTAGTTTATTTTCCAGAAATGTCAAAAGGTACCCCATATAGAAAATGTAAAAGTTTTATTTTAATCCCAATTAATACAAAATTAACAATAATTAAAATATAATATAGAAAATTTTGAATAATCATATGAATTTTTTTTAATACATGTCAATGTAACATGGACATAGATGATAAATATACCCCAGTAAATACTTAAATACAAACAATCTCAAATAATAATGAGTTTAAAAATGTATCTTGTAATATAGGTTTGGGTTCCATTGTATGTATAAGAAACTCCTAAATAATTTATTAAACAGTGTTATAATCTTTTTCAAGAACCATATTTATATTTATGATATCATATATTATCATATTATCAACCGTTTAATAATATTTCAATATTACTCTTCTTTTGGGTGTTATTCATTTCATGCTTTTTTCATATTTTTATCATTTATTCATCATGGGTTTCTTTTATATAATTAAATGAATTATAATATTATAATATATATCATATTTATTCATTATATACATTAATATAATCATGATTTAAATTAGATCATGGAGAATGAATCACATCACGTCGTTGATACACTAGGTCATACATGCACACTAACGATGATATCATTTCTTTATTTATGAAATGGAATAAGAGTGGATGGTATATATATATGTTGTTCAAGAATAAATATATTTTCCTAATTTTAATATATAGTTATTATTTCCATCATTATATATATCCCAATAAAGTGGGGGTGAATAATATATTACACCACCATGTGGGATGGTAAGTCGTACGTATGCACATGTGGTGATTTCAATTTTCATACGATGGATAAAAGGATGGATATAGTTATTAGATAATAATAATAAACTCTCATAATATAATTTATACTGGATTTAATAGTTTATAATAGAAGAAACTTCTGAAGAGGAATTACTAGATGGGACAATTAAGAAAGAATCGGTCGAGCAGATGACCTATCCTTTGAAGAGCTCTATATATATCTCATCGTAATGGTACATGAGTTATTATTTACAGGAGGAAAAAACCTATAGAATATTACTAGGGTTGTTAATAAGTTAAATTTCCATGGTATAGCCAATCTTGAAGACTAAATTTGAAGTGAAGGCTAAATTTGATGTGAATACATGAAGGAGGAGGTGCCCTTTTAAAATTGTGGTGAGGGTCCCTTTAGAAAATTCCAAAAATATTAATTTATAAAAAAAGAGAACATCATCCAAAAACCACCAAAATGTTATATTTGATAATTTTAGAAGAGATAAGGTTTTAACATCATGAACCAAAAAAATTTAGACTAGTTTTTTCTCAATTTAGACCTTACCGTATCTATTATCCCTCAATTACTCTACATTAATTTTAACAAATGTACAACATTATTCAAAATTAAAATAGTGTAATTTTTACTTAATTTATGTTATTTATACCATAAATTAAAATTTTAGAAAAATTTAAACTATTTAATAATTAAATTAAGTTTTTTAAGTGAATTTTTATTTTAAAAATAATTTAATAATAAAATAATTTGATAAACAATCAATAGTGTCAGTTTTGACACTATTTAATTCTTTTATTTTTAAATATATGAAGAAAAAAAAATTACCTAGAAAAAATATATTTAATTGTATTTAAAATATGTTAATTTTTATAATAATTTTTTCGATATATTAATTTTTCAAAATTATATTTTTTTACTAATTAAAATTACATTTATTTGATATTTACATTAATAAAATAATTTCTCCATCATATATTTTAATTATTTAATATATTTATATGTTGAATAAAAATTAAAAATAAAATTATATGATGATTCAAGATCCACATTATGTTAGTTAAATACTTACACTCGAATTTATCTTCTGTAAAATCCAACATTAAAAATGTTATACTTACTAAAACATGAATGTGACGACATTAAAATCACTTTAAATAAAATATTATAAGTGTCATAATATTTTCCATGTGGATCAAAATAGTCAATAATTATACCCTTGGATGATTATTATCAATATATACTCTAAAAAAAGATTTGGTCCCCTATTTTGGTATTTTAATGGTTATTGTAATTTTTATTTAAAATTATTTTATTGATTTTGCAATAACTAAAATAATTTCTCCATCATCATTGTTTAAGAATTTATTGAATTTTTTTATATTTTAAAAATTAAAATTCAATTACCATGATAAATAAAAAAACATCATTCATATTTGTTTTTATATTCCTCCATAGCTTCTGTATTAATCTATATTAAAAAGGATATAGTTATTAAAATTTAACTAAAAATATTTAACTTTTCTTCAAATAAAATATTTTAAATGTCCAAATATCATTCATGTGGCTTAAAAAGCATTCCATTTCAACCAAAGGATTATTATGGTCGTAAAAAATTCAACCATTGTTATTAGTACAGGTGATATAGTAAATTTATAATATTAGTCTTACCTTAAATTATATAATTTACCTCTTCCTGTATTGATCCTAAAATTAGTGAATTTACTATTCATAAAGCCAAAAAATGGAACATATTTATATAATTTGGACACACTGATTCCAATAATGAAAACTAGTCAAAAAATTAAATATATAAATTTTTTAGTAATAAATTTAATATTTTACCAATTGTCTGAATGATATAATGGGTTTAATTGTTAAAACCTGATAAAGATTGAAATGTTTTTACATCTAAATTTAATGTAAAATTAATACCAATGACCAAAATTATATTAAATGATAAAAATATAATATATTTAAACATTAAAACTATTCATTTATTTAATTTTATACTTTAATTAAATTTGAAAAAAAGTTATTTTCAATGAAAATGTAGTATTTTATTACTATTTATTAAAATAGGAAACTTATTTGAAAATTAAAAAAAAACCAAACAATATAAATTTTTATACATTAGTTTCAAATATGAAGTTTATTTTTTCATATATAATATAAAAATATAAAGTATATATTTTAAATGTGTATTCTATCAATTGGTGAAAAAAACTGCGTTTTTTTTTGAAAAATTCTTCTTTTATATGAAAATTGAATTTTTTGTTATATAATCTATCAAAAAATATAATATCAATTTTAAAAATTATATTAGATATATTTAATATATATTTCATTAATAAAAATCATAATTGGTTATTTTATTATTTTATAATCTCAGTTGTTTTAATATAAATTATCTTTTAGAAAAACATTTACTTTTTTTAAAAATGGATTTATTTTCATTAATAATTACTTTCTCAATAAATAATTAATTCTATATACATTTTAAAATCATATATTCATAATTTTGTTAATATTTTTCATACCTACCTTCATAATTTCTTGGTTATAAGGTATCATAATAATATTTAGTTCTTCACTGAAACTCGATCTTGCGTGAAAATAAATCTATAAATGGAACTAAAATGTTTGTCTAATAGATTCCAGACATAGTGTTGTGTATACAAAAAAGATAATAAAGTGTTGTTTATTGTGTAGTTTAATATTGGTCTAGCTTACAATATAATAAATCAATGAAATTAAGATAACTATCTCATAAAAATATCAGTGTGTTACACAGATCATGCTCGATCCCACGCGACAACATTTAATTATGACCCTAGGGTTTGATAATGACTAATGTAAAGATATTTTGGGATAAAGAAATAATAAGAATAATTTGACATTATTTTTTCATGTTTCCATGTCCAATTGAAACAATTTGGATGATCTAGGTGAGAAAAAATAGAATAATCAAATAAAACTTGTACATAGGTGCATGAATAGTCATACAATTGGTGCATATCAAACAATGGGAGGAATTTAATACAAAAAAGTTCATAAACATAGGTGTGAATCCTCAATTTTTGAGTCCATAGAATATATTAATTCAATCATCAAAGAAGAATATTCTCACAAATGGATGTTAGTAATCATTGTATTTTTAGCACGTTGACCAGCTTTGATCTGGAGATTCATTCTCATCAGATGTCTATTAACCAATGGAGGAGAGAAAGAACATATATTGACCATTCTGTGGTTTATAAATATATCCCTAGAGTAATCCCCATAATTTATAATTAATTGATGATTTCAGAGCCAGTTTGACTAATTAAATGAATATATTTAATTTTATATTGAACTAAATGTACCACCCACTGATTCTTTTATCTGAACACACTACGAAGACTTATTTAAGGTCACACCTAGTATAAACATAATTTTCTTGGAGTCAAACATTGTATTAGATTTATGATTTTTTATTCTATTTATGATTTATCCCATTTTATTTAAGAAAATATGTTCCCATAATATATAATATATTTGATAGTTTCATAGAATTAATTTTGGGGAACATCGGGCCTCATAATCGTGAGAAATCTCAATGAATAACTCTAAGAATATATGTTCACATATTTAAAAGTCATAAATGGAAAATTCAATGTATTTAATTAATTGATTCCATTAATCAGTACATCCCCTAAAAGTAAAATTAAATAAGAATCTCGGGGTACGGATCCCGCATCTGGGCACCCACTCTATAGAGCACATAAGTATTTTCCAATAATACCTCAACATAAGAACCAAGGGTATGTCACCTTCATGTGGGGTCCTCCCCTTACAATCCTCAATCACAACTAAGTGCACCATGAAGTGGCTTCATCCTCAATCTCTATCTTTCCCATGTAAATAACATTTGTGGGGTTAAGAACATATACCCTTTTCTATGACACAAAGAAGTCATGTACAACAACTCCAACTGTGGGGGTAAGGAATTCAGTAGGAAACCATGCCAACCATGTAAAATATCTCTAATGTTTTGATGACACATAAGGATAACTTGCTTCCCTAGCCGAATCTTCAAAACTCCCATCATGAGGAGAATCTAATGAAAACTTAGTCTTTAGGATCGATCTCTGATGTCTTAAAACATTGATTTGAGTAATATTTTTTCTACTGTGGGTTATCCTCCTCTACTCATCTATGACTTGGACCTTCTAGGTTGTCACCATAACCATCTCTAATCCCATAAGAGAAACCTCATTGATCTTTTTCTAATACAATAGTGATATGAATTGTCCCCCCCATGTAGGGAATAAACAGGTTCCATTCTAATATTATTGAGGTATATTTTTTTTACCCAAACTATACCAAGAGAAAGTGATACTACCATACTTATACAAACTCTAACACACAATCCTTCAACATATCGACTATCCCCGGGATAGTGCACATTCTATTCTCATATGTTTGATGGTGAGTGGTTTTATTCAGTCTCATATGGATCCCAAATTCCTATTGCTTTCTTATCCCTGACCTTGTTGTGAACAAAACATCATGGTCATAAACTATAGTCATGTGTACTCAATGATAATGAACAATCTCCCATACATAAATATACACCAAATACTCTAGTGAACTCTACTCCCCAAGGGAATGGAAGTGCTTCAAATTAAAAAATCAGTGAACTATCACCCAGATATAATTATGAGAATTCATTGTCTACTGAATGCGTATCATGAAGTGTATATATATGTCATATCCTTACCAATCCAGGATCTCAATGGGATGCAACAAACCTACCAGAACAAAGTCACCAGTCTTCACCTTCTAACAGGTGAGGAACCATGATGTGAACTCAACTACGCTTTGTCTCAAGTCATCCCACAAATACTAACACTGAAGATCTAGGATCATCCTCCTTACACAGGGATGTACACCCAAATTATATTTGTGGAACTATCACATTACATCCTATTATATCATGACTGGAACCACTATCTAAACCTTGAAAAAGATGATTTGATTCCCTCCATAATTTCAATATGGTAAATCACTTGTGTAAATTTGGCCATTCAACACCTCATAGATGATGTCTCTTAATTGGGACTCTGTCTCATGGTGAAGGAGCTGACAATTCAATACCGTGGACTGAAAAAAGTTTCATCTTACTAATCAACAAGTTCGACATTAACATAATATAACTTCTCCAAATCCTTCTACACCAAAGAAGACTAAGACGTCCTAAAAAGGGCTCCCACTGTCATGTTTCCCTTCCCCATAGTTTAGAAAATATCAAATTCATATTCATGTAGGTACTCCAACCAGTACCAGTGTCTCAATTTCATGTCTCTCTATACGAAGATGTACCTAACTCTCTGATGATTAGAGGAAACCACAAAGCACTCTCCTAGAAGGTAGTACCTCCACATCCTTAAAGATAACACTATTTTTTCAATATCTAGGGCATGATTCATGTAATTATTTTCATGGGGTCTTATCTACCTCGTTCTATAGGGGATAATTTCTTATACCATCAAGAAAACTCAACCAAGGCCATCTCCTAAGGCTCTACAATACACTACACACTCCACACCCTCCTCTAGTAGTCTCAATACAATATCACACATCATCCTCATCCTCAAATCTAAAAATATTTCTACAACAACTCATCCTAGGTAAAAGGATGACCTTTCCACGTCAGTACAGTCAAAGGGGATACAATCCTAGAGAAGTCTCCCATAAATATATTGTTTTACCCTACCAAACCAGGAATACTCTGCACCTCTAACATTATATTTGGTGGCTCTCAATAAATTACTACATTTATATTCACTCGGTCAATGGAAAAACCATGATGAGAAATGACATTCCATAATAAGTGAACCTCATGAAACCAAAACTTGACCTTCAAGAGCTTATGATAAAATTGTTACTCCAAAAGAAAATTTATGACCATCCTCAAGTATTCATCATGCTCCTCCCCTGATGTTGATTATCTGAGTATGTCATCAATAACGACAAACACAAAAAGATCCAACTAAGACTTGAATATGCAGTTTATAAAATCCATAAACATAGTGGGGAGAATAATCACTCCAAAGGACATCACTTTGATCTCCTAATTTTTGTAGCGACCTTGGAATCCCAACTTCAAAATATCATCCCCGAGAGCTCTCAAGTGGTGGTAGACGATATCGATATCGATCTTTAAGAACCATATCATACATCCCTAATAGTCAAATATATCATCAATCCTTTAAATGTGCTACTTTTTCTTTATCCTGATTTGATTAAGGTGATGATGATCCATGAAAATACACAAGTTCATATCTGATGTTTTCACAAACAACACTTTAGGTACCCTGTGGTGCACATTGAGCCCAATGAAACACTTCTCTTGAAGGTCATCCAACTACAACTGTAGCTCCCAGATCCCATTTAGGTTCGTCCGATATAATAAAAAAGATTTTGGATTAGTCCTAGGATTTATGATGATTAAAATCTTAATCTCTGTCCATGGAGGTAGTCCATGATCTTCTTCAGAAATGAGTTAAATAAAATAAAAAATGAATGAATAAATACATGTGCATAAATTTACTATTACACCAAGAGATACACTCCCTAACTGGTGGGTAATGGGATTCAACCTCCTACTTCAAAAACCCTCTAATACCACAATGATATCTCTATCTTTTATAAAATATAATATCATTCCATAATTTTGAAGGACTATAATCCATATGTGGTGATAGTTAATTTGGTCTTAGACCATAAACAACCAATACATAACCATGATATATCCATAGTGTTACATTGTGAAAACACAATGGTCCCACATGAATATCTATCTACCTTGAGATATCTCACACTTCTAAAGGTTAAAAGGCATATAATATGTGTTCCCTGTAGGGACGTCACATCAAATCTATTGAGCTTATGCCTCAACTGGGAGATCCATATCTCACAGCAAAAGTATATTAATGAAATAATAAAAATCACTTATGTATTCTATTATCAAACTATGTGTATAAAATTTTCAGATCATACCCCTAATCATCTTGTATACTGGTTGGTCATACGTCTCCAAAGACTACAGATTCCAAGATCATATTCTTCCAACTCCCTAAGCATGACGTGGGATTCCTAATGGTGGTAGTATAAGGATCGTATAGCATCATCAACCACCGAAATCTCATTATTCTCATTTTCTAGATCCACCTCCCTTGGGGCCACCCAACCCACGCAAGGTAGATAACTGATGATTGATCATTATGTCCTTTCATGATATATAATCTATCTATATTCCCTCATTATTGAATATAATTGAGAAATGATGTCCCATGTGACCTCTATAATTAAAATAATAGTACCTCCCTAGTATAGGCGTCTCTAGTCCTATGCATTATCGATGTTCTAGACAACCAGGATCTTGGGACAGATCATTAGGACGTCTCCTATGTCATGATTCTATAGACTGTCACTTGATATCTACTATAGAAGAATCAACCCTATAATTCCCACTACCGTCTCTAAATTCCTATCACCATGGTGACAAGAATCCCTTTATCACCAATTCCCACTCCAACACCCTAGAAAAGGTGGGAATGAACATGGGTAACACAATAGAATATATATCTCTATGGAATCCTTCACGAATCATTCGTTCTTATAAGTATCCATTCCAGATCGGGTCGAGGGTGTACCATGTACGATTTTTCATTCTTATGGAATACTCATCCATTGTCATTTATCCTTATTTTTTATTCATAATCTCTTCAATATGAATAAAAAAGGTAAGATAAGTATTACTCTTCTTAAAACAATTCATTGATATCAGTCCATGAGTGTGTCTACTCATCACACATCTTGGAAGAAGAAACCAATAGGACCTAGCTACTCCATGTAAAAGGATAGATGTTTGTTCATCCACATAATCTATTATTTTCTAGATGGGAATGAAAACTCGTGCCACTTACTCTAGATAATCTTCTATTACTTGGGGATCTAGCTCTATGTTGTACCTCGATGGCCTCTATCTCTAGAACTCACTGATTTCTACAATCCTACATGAAAACTCATACTTCCTTCCAAATATACGTTTTTAAATTTAAACCATCATTTTTAAAATTGTAATGTCACTTATAAAAGAAATAGTTGGTCTACCAAAAAGGTCTCAAGGATTGAAAATTCATAATTTTATACTATTTATGTCACCAAAGCCTTCTAATTATAATATTTTTTTGACTATACAATTAATTATCATTATTTATAGTGAAATTGTAAAAATTCATATTAAAATAATATTTAATTTTTTTGAAAAATTAATATTATTTTTCTAAACTAAATTTCTATAATATTCTATTTTAAATTTTAAAAAATTCACATAAAATATTCCAAAACTATTTTTGTAGGAAAATTCCATTTTAAAATATTATGTGCTTTTGTTATTAATTTATATAAAAAACTAATAAATCTAATAATAATAAATAAAAATTATATTTTATTAATAGCATCATTAAAAAAATATTACTCAATAAAATGTATATCACATAAAAGGTTATATTCTGATACATAGTTGTGAATTATATAAATTTTTATAAAATAGAATATATATATATATATATATGTTTGTGTTATTATAGTTCACATCTCAATTACTCGTATTCATACCGACAAACTCAACAACCATGTTTTAATTTTATAAACATAATTTGATTTTATTTTAGTTATTTGTGTGGCGTAGGGAAATCTATCAAACAAATTATTTATATAATAGAGATTTATTGTAAAATGTAAAACAGTTAAAAATATGAATGAACCATATATCATTAATAGGGTAAAAGAAACATTACATATTCAATGAATATATCATTTTCCCATTTCAGACCTCAATTTTTAATCATTTCAATTCACACATGTGGGAATAATAATATTTAAATAAATTTAAATAATCTAAGTCAAGGTTCAAACTATACCTTATGAACACACCATATAAAAAATAAATATTTTTTTAAATCAATTAAAAAATTTAATGGTCCATTCCTAAAAAATGGGTGTCACATTCTAAATAAAATCATATATTCTATCCTTAAAATAAATACTCACTCAAAAAAGAATGTGTAATGAGATAATTTTTGGTTCCCAAACTACCATAATCTCTACTAGATATTCATATGCAACATTAATACACAAACTAGGGGAATACCTCACCCTTATAGGATCATCTCTTATTCATCATAAATTTTTAATAGGTGTTCCCTAATGGTTCTTTCATCTTGAAATTTATTTTCATCCATGTTGATAACATATTCCGATTAATTCATGTATCTCTTAATGAATGAAACATTGAATATGTATCAAAGTTGTTCTAGTAGTGGGGGTTGATACAAGTGGTAGGAAATTTTTTTTACCCAGTCTTGAATCCATAATGGACTGATTCTCTAAATAAATATATTTCATATTTGGAAAAATGAATATATTTTGGGTCATTGTGAGACCATTAGAACATATTCTCAACTTCATCAACCTCGAATGACCTCCATCAATTTCTTTGAAATGACTATTGATGGCTCTGAGTTTTCTTTATTCTGTCCTAATTTATTTTCTCTTTATTGTTTTCACATGACCAAACTCTTTTCTCCAGAGTGATAAAGAACCCATATTAGTAAAACACAATGATACACTGTAGGGTCTCCAATAAAAGGGGCATGAAATAGATCCATTACAATCTTGGAGTGATATATATTTATAGGAAGAAACTACAATAGTGGTAAATAGTCCTTCAAACTATAGATAAAATAAAAAACTCATGACCTCATCATATTATCTTGGACATATATTGTAAATTGTGACTCGTCATTATTATGTGGTTAGAATGAGATTCTAATCTAAAACTGACTCCAAAATTCCGGCTATAAATCCATCTAAAACATGAATGTGATTTGGGTGACACATTTATGGAAAATAATCAAGGATAATCCATGAATTTAAATTTTCTCCAATACATATATTCACCTAAGACCTTGCAATGAACTCTTATCTCTGAAAGTGAAAAATTTGGATGAATTAGATAGTGGATGAATAATAACCCAAAAAGAATCATGACATATCGTTGATCATGGATGTAATATCATAAAATATATGTATATATTATCCCATATCTACTATATAACCTCGTGGTACTGACTAAAACCTATCTTAATATGATGATCATACTTTACCTAATGAAAATTTAGGAATTGGGATATAAAATGATGCATTCTTATTATAAGGCCCTCTACATAACTATTTATGCACCAACATTAAATTATATATAAGTGGGAATATATTTTGTCTCTAAATTTTACAACATCATGTATGTGTTTAACATTCATTTTTGGGAATTCATTTGATGAAAAATTTATAGAATATTAAAATTGATTGGTTTTAATTAAATTTAAAAATTTCCAGCCTAACTATTGGTTTTCCCTTATCTACCTTGTTTAATCGTTTCTAAATTTATACTCTCGTATTTTCTCTCTAATAGATTGAGAAATCAATTGATCATAATCTCCTAGAATTTTCAAATTTATTTGAGGTGTGAAATGATCCATATAACATATAATCTTCACTAAACCTATAATCATAGCTTTCCAATTACCATTATGTCAACACACTACTCATGATCAAAATAAGTGTAGATGACTTTAGTGGCCTCAATGTTCAATACCATGAATATGGATAGATAAATTATATGTGAACGAAATACGAGATCTTATATTATAATTATATTTATATCCAATTCTTAAATTTAAAGAACATATTACATAGTTGAAGCACAAAATTCAATAGTAGAGGGGATATAGGGAATCTTCTCAACTGAGCCACTTTGTACTTAGTGCTAAATCATAGGAGCAACTACATGTTTAAAATAAATTATTGGTAATAACATGAATCTGTAGAAAATCTAATGTGAGTGTGAGTGAGAGTGAGAGAGTGTTAGTGTGGGTGTTATGTGAACATTATAAAAGGCTATATTTATCAGAAGATCAATGTTTTATGGAGCACATTGAAAATATCTATATGATCAGCTTAATCATACATGAATTCTTAAGGAATAAGATTATGATAGTAGCATGGGTATCTAGAAATACCACAAATTTAATTATGATAGTAACATGGGAACCTGGTGGTACTAGGAATGGTGGATTAGTGGAATGGGATATGAAATATAGCAATAGAATCACGGGTGGAAGTGGAGAAGTAACATTGACGGTAGTCCAGATGTGTGTTAGAAAATAGGGTTGTGATGGATTCCATGAAGAACTATAGGCTATGCTACTATGATAGATTTTAATGGGGTTTTTAATGTATATTGTTTTGGATATTTTAGAAAAATTTGTATGGAGAAGCGTGAGCTCTATTCACACTTTTCCTCTCACCATGAAGTATGAACGAGGTTCATGCTTCCCATTGAATTTTTTTGAAGGAAGAGTGAACACCATTCACTCTTCCACCACATATTTTGAATAATAAATATGAATAAATATATATTTATATATATCTCATAGTTATTATTAAAATAAATATTAATATATTGTAATAAAACATTATAAAATATTAACAAATAATAATTATATATAAATAAATAACAATTAAAAATTTATTAAGGTGAATAAAATATCAATACAACATGATTAAATATTTATAAATATTAAAAAATAATAATAATAACCGTAAAGAATGATAAATATTTATAACATAAATAAATATTCTTAAATATTTATAAGAATTTTTTAATAAATATTGGTAAAATATTAAATAAATATATATGAATAATAATTAAATATAAAGAAATATTAAGCAATATACACAAATATAAAGAAATATTAATAGAAATAACTAAATAGTAATAAAATATTAATAAATATCAATTATTAATTCAAAAATATTAATTATGTTTAAATAAATATTGAAAATTATTCATTAACACAACAAATACATTTACAAATACTCAAAAATATTAAGAAATCAAAAAATATTAAATTATTATTCATAAATATTAAAACATATGAAGAAATTATTAATATAAATTAATTGCATTTTATTAAATATTCATATATTGTAAAGGATTCTGCTAACTCTAAAATCAAGAAAAATGTTTGGGTTGAAAAAGAGATGCAAGGTCATAAGGCCATTGCTGATTCTTCTGGCTATAAGATTCTGGCAGAACCAAGTCTGAATACTGAATTGAATAATTTACAAGTTGAAGATAATCTAAATTCCGATTATGTTAACTCTGTTCTTGAAGTCACTGCCCACCCTCCTATTTTCATGGGTGAACCACATTCATTGTGGATAGAAAAGGATAAAGGAAAGAAAATAGTTGTGTCTGAGCCCTCTAAAGATGTTTGCAAGGACGGAGAGGATCTAGATAAAATGGGTTTGAAGTTGCAAGCACCTGAATTTCAGCCTTCAGAATTTCCTGCTCGATCTGTTAACACAGATCAAGAGGTTGCTGAAAAGGTTCAAAAAGATGGATCCGTTTGCAGTGGATCATCATCTGAAGAAGCGGATAAGCCTGGACAATTAGAAGAAGAATATCTGAAAACCATGGCTAGGAAAGGAAAAAAATCAGTGGTAGATGCTGATGGTTTCATCACCCCGAACCCAAAAAAGACTAGAAGACGTAAGGATTACTCTCAAGTGGAAAGAACCATCACCACTAGGTTGGCTGAGGCTAATAAAATGGTTTACCCCGGAAAAGAGCAAAGAGAATTAATTTGCGAGAAATCCAGCATTGTTTTATATTACTTCTCATTTCAATTCACGGAAGAGGAAATGGAAGGGTGGCTTGCTCATACGAGAAAGCAACAAGATTTGTTGAAACAAGAGAGAAAAAAAGGGATTATCAATGAGGATCAATTCGAGAATGCTATGAAATTCATTTACTTTGAGAAATTGAAGTTGAAAGCACCAATTTCTTGATGTTGTTGTTTGTAGACATTCTGTGTGATCATTGTCTCTGGTTTACTGGTCACAACTTATTGCTGTTCTAGCTGATCCGTGTTCCTCTAAAGCTGATTATCTATCCTTGATGCGGTTGGAGTTCTCTGATCAGACTTACTAGTGGTCTATCTGCTGATCTTGGATGTTTGGCATTTAAATGCTGTTTTTATTTCCTAGAAGATCTCCTGGTTGGTACAGTTAGTGGATTTCTTTGGATGTTTTGAGGAGCCTTAACTAAGGGTTTGATTGAATCTATCTAGTTTCATCTCTGTTCTTCTGTTTTTCTGGAGACTTGTTCACTTTGATGAACTGCATGCATGCTGTCTTTGTTTGAAGCTTCAGTCTTGTGATTCTGCAATTCTGTTTTGAAGGAATGCCCTATATTTTTGCATCGGCAAATGTCTGAGCATCTATGTCTGGATGTTCATGTATTTCTCATGCGCTATATAGAGAATATGTTTAATCATTTCATAGTTTGACATGTTTTGTGAGCGTTATTTGGAGCAGGTTTTCTCTTCTAGAATGAATTGTTGGGAGATCATGATGCTAGAGCTGGAGTTCCTGTTCTTGTTTAAAGCTTATTGACAGACTTTGGCCCACCTGGATTGCATAGCTCGGACGGTTTGGGACTGGTTTTCTGGAATGCTGGGTGGGATATTCTTGTTGGGGTGTGTTTGGTTGGTTCTTGTCAGCCTAGGTTGTTTAATTATTCATTCTTGTGGACTGTATTTGGTTTTTGCTGGTGTAGGCTTACTACATCTCATGTGTACTTTGACCCCTTTCTTGTTTTAATAAAATTCTCTTGGCATGGATTGGGAAACCAATCCATGTCACCTTTAAAAAAATAAATAAATATTCATATATTCCTAAAAATATCAATAAATAACAATAAATAAAATTAAATATAAATATGTATTAATACATATTAATTAAATATTAACTTATATAAATAAAATACTATCAAATATCAATAAATAAAAACATAATATTTTTAAATTTTATAAATATTAATTAAAAAATAATGAAAAATAATAAATATTAATTTAATAATAAAAAATAAGAAAGAATTTCAATAATATATTAATAAATAATAAATAAATATTCATAAATAATCTTAAGAAAACTAAACGTTAAAAAACAATGTCTAATTATTAAATAAATATTTTATTAATATTAATTAAATATTAGTAGATATTAACAAACATATTTACATGTTAATAATTATATTACTATTTAAATATTTTAATTATAAATATTTGTTAAATTTGATGTTGATATAATTATTAATAATTTACTAATACAAATATTAGTAATTAATATTCAATTTTATTTTTTTAATTATTAATTTATTAATACAACATTAACAAAATTAATTGCATTATAGGTTACATTTAGGGTATAATAATGTAAATAAAATAAATGTTATGAGGAATTATATTTACTAAATAATAATTAAATTATACTCAATATATTATGTTATATTATTAGTTTATTACTTTTATAAGAAATATGATAATATTTATTATTAATATTAATAATACATATTGAATTGAAAATAATATTATTATTAATATGTAATAACTAATTTATGTGTATTATTTATTATATAAAAATGATGTATTAAAATATATATTATATATCTTAAAAAATAATTATAATTAAATTATTCAATATTATTATTATTTATTGAATTCAAAATAATAATATTATCAATATTTAATAATAAGTTGCACAATATTCTTTATTATACATTATATGGTTAATAATACATAGAATAATTAATATAAATAAAAATTATAAATTTTGTTTATTATCAATGCAGCTATCTATATTAATATTTCTTATCTGTTTAAAAATATTTTATAAATTTTCAATTATATATATTCATTGATTTATAAAACATTATGTAATATGTTATTATTATTATAAATAATGTAAAATTAATGACATCAAAAACATATATCATGTATCATCAATCTAATCTACGTGTGTGCCTCAGATACTCCTTTGTATATTAACCATATCTATATATAATGCATCCACACTCTGTCTTTCATCATATCTACTAAGGAATATTCTAGTCTGTTATATCATCAATGACACCCACCTACACATCATCTTCCGTGGAAGGAAGTGGATGTACATTCTCACAGCTTGTATCATTTTATATCTCTATGAATAGTGGACAGTAGGTCAAAATCTCACCATCATATGACCTTGATGGATGTTGTGATAGTGAATTCTATGAATCAATGGCTAATAATGAATGAAGAAGAATCCATTCATCAAATATATGTGTAAAAAATCATAATTTATAATAGACCTTATATGTGTTGTTGCCTCTGGCTGTGGTTGTGGCTCATATATAAGAGGAGCTAGAGGGTCATATGGCTGATCATGATGAACACCCAACTTTTATTACACCTTTTCATCCATAATAGGGTCATAACAACATGGAATATCTATAAGAGGATTATAAACCTGAACATCGCTTGGTGGTTCAAAGAAAATCCCAAGATAAATATCTTCTATGGGGGGAATAAAATCACTCATAGTTCTATTAAAATATGTCTGCTAAAATTCACGTTGAACGATTGGATAAAATATGTAAAGGATATGGATTATACTATGGTCTTCTGAAAAAACTTAAGTTATTAATTAATATTATTAAAAAAGGATGAATTACTACCTTGTGATTATAACATAATCAATTTCTCGTAATAAATCACAATGGGGACATAAATTACAAGTGTGAATAATCAAGTTGATCAAATAAATTAATAGATATTGTACTAGATCATTGTAATTGGGACTCATATCTTCTACCCCACGACACAATTTACAATCATGATATGTTCTATAGTCAAAGCCTTACTTCCCTGACATTTTAATAGAATGAATTTAGGGTAACTGAATTTCTATTGTAGGAATGGGCCCATAGAATATGAACTGCCTCATAACCATATTAGTTTAATGCCACTCAATAATATGAAACTGAATTAGAGGAATGATACATGGGCTAAAAGAAAAAAATGTTGTACTATATAATGGGATACTCTTGATGACACCCTTAGTATATGGCATCCTCGAAATATGAAAAAATAATAATAAATTTTAAAAAATATGACATGTATAGTATAGAATACTGATTTAGAAATATAATTAAAAACCACTTACGTAGTCTGGTTGAAGACTTTACCACATATGTTTGTAAGAAAGGAATTCATGTATGGCTATATAAAAATATTGATGTTCATAACTCTTCCTATAGATAAAATTTTTAATTTTATATTTCATAGTATAATTTTATTAATATTTTATGACATTATATGGAAGTATAACATACCAAAATTCACATGGAGGCTCTCAAAAATTATCAGTTGGAAATAGTTTCTATTTATGGGTAGCTAAGAGAGGGATGTTCTCCCATATCAACATCAGTATAAGAATAATATATATTGTGATATACATTTTCTCAATGTGACTTGAGATGCATAGTACCCTATATGTATATGAGAGATATAAATACACACATATATATCTTCATGTCTTATCGAAGTCCTCCAATAATGTTAAATACATCAAATGTACAAATATAGTACAATGGTCAATGAATATAGTTCCACTGATCAACCTCAAAATGTATGCTCATGAAAATCTCATTAGGGTGATCTCTTTGGCATCATCGTCTATATGAGAGAAGTGATATTCTATCCCTGTCATGTATAATATACTACCGATGATTGTCCAACCATTGCCTTGGATCTAAATATCCAGTAATATGTGACCAACTCAAACCAATCGACATTGACTCAGACGCTCATTGATGAACTATCCAAGGGGAGGCCCAACATAATGGACACATCCTATAGTGTAATTATATGACCCTAACCATAAACAATACATAATTTTTAGATAATTCAACAATTGACTTTAATTAAATTCGATCTATTTTAAGGGTAGTAGATTTATAAAATTTGGTCATAACTCATACATAGAAACATAAATATTACCATTAGACACATTTACTCAAAATAAACATTTTATAAAACAAAAAATTCTTTAAAAATAAACATTGTATCATTTCATGTTTTAATAGCATGACTTTTCTTGGATCTCATCTTTAAATATATTCTTCTTTAGGTCCTATGAAAAATATTTCAAAACATGGGATTATAATAAAAAGGTCAGTAAGGGATTCAAATGGAATAAAAACTATTACTCTTGGGATAACATAAAAACCATGAATACATTAGCATAATGTAATAATTCTCACTTTTAAGAAGTAGTAAATATACATCACCAAATATATGGTCATTGATTGCTATTTTTGTAACCAAAATACTACCATTAAGCCCATATAAAACAACACATAACATATAATGGTATCTTAGGACATAAACATTCTAAAATGGAATAACCATAGGGTCGATTCCCACACATATCACTAAATGTAATAACGATATTTACAAATTTAAAACCCAGTTCATTTGAGGTTATAACGCAACCACCAATCCTTGGTTTATCACAGAACCTCCTATCATTGATTTATCATGTAACCAGCCATCTTTTTTTATCACGTAACCACCCGTCAAATTTCCATGTACCATTATATAATCATCAAACATTAAACATTGATGTTATAAATTATTTCAATAATAAAATTTCATTTCAAAACATAAGAAATAATTTCAAGATATTGAAATTTTAAATCCACTTCCAAAAACATTTTCAATACCAAAACACCCTAAATGGGAACATGGTATTTATTTTCCATTTAAAATCATTAAGGCTTATAATGGAAGCCAAAAATAAACTAACGGTTACGGTAGTGGAGGAGTCTTTGTCACTGTATATGATAAAACATTCTATTTTTTCATTTAGTAAAACTATAGATTTAAAAAATATTCTCATTAAATGAAATTAAATTTCAAATGTGTTTCTTATACATTTTATATAATAATTTGGTGTATAACATGAAAATATGCCTCAATGATAGTAGATTGAGATAAAGTCCCGTACCTCGAATCTATCTTTTCTTATTCGTCCTTTATGATCCTGAATAACAATATTAGGTTAATTTATAGATTATTGAGAATATTTTTCAATTTGTTTTCCTTTTATATCACTTATTACCATATTATAAAATTACATAAGTATTTAACTTCATATTGGTTATTTTGTCGACATTCGGTACTTGAGTCAAAAATGAACTTTTTTAATGTAAATTGTCCATGTTGAAAAAATTACATCATCTCTAGGTTCTTATTCATGATTTAAAAATAATATATATATATATATATATATATATATTATTTATTTATAATAGGCCATAATAGTTTGATATTTTAAATGAAATTCACCATTCATGTAGAATATAGGTCGTACGTACGTTTGACTACTACTTTCAGTTAATTTTCTTATTAGAGGAATTAAAACTAAAACATTCAAAGGTATGTTATAATTCAAATATAATTTATATGATACATATGTTACATATGTTCGTTAACTCCACCCTTTATACATTACTTGTATCGCATGAACATGTTATATCACTTTGAGGGGGAGGTAGTCCACACTTCCTCAAATTAAATTATCGTATTTACACATTATGAAAAGCATAAAAGTATGCTGTGATTATAATTAAAAAATAATATAGACAATATAAATATAATATGTATAATATATAAATATATTTCCATCATAAAAGACACCAAGAGAAGTGGTACGAGAAAATTGAACAATTATCGTTTCATGAGGCAGTAGTTTGCTGTAGATAGAAACTGTATGTTTGTATCCAATAGATGGAGGTGTGTGTAACTGAAATTATAATAATTCTCAAAATAACACCTTAGTATATTGATTATAATGGTGTTGGTATTTAATAATAGAATAAGAATATCATAAGGAATGGATAAAAAAATAAATGAATGGAACTTGAGAAAAGATGTTGCCTCTAAATCGGGTAACTTCTTTGGATTTGAGCTAAAAGGCTTTCTTGAATTACTTTATTCCCATGTTAAGGATTCTAGGATGAAGGGGGGATGTTTTTATATTATTTTATACTAATTTTAATAAATTAGTGGGCTTTATAGGTGTGTGTAAGGGGTTAGAGAGGGTGGCCTTTTATAAGGGGGGGGGAGGGGAACATTAGGAAGGTCTTGAAATATTATTTTTGTATAAAACAGTTTTCTAATTATAATAGATCAAAAGTGATATAGTTCAAGTATAATATTATTATGGGTCAAAATCCTATCAACCAATGGGTTTTAGACCTGTTTAGGTCACAAATTTAACCTTATCTTTTTGGTTTAACCCTTAGTTAAAAATATTAACTCTTACCATATCTTCTTGTATTTTCATAATATATATAATACTACATTCACTATAAAATTACATGTGAAAAAAAGTGGATCATTAATGACATTTTTAGCATTATATATGTCAGTTGGATGATTCCAGGATATTTAGGCCTATTTTGTCATTAAATAAACTATTATTCGTTTTAAAAACTCATTTCTGTAAATTTTGACACTATTTAGTAATCAATTAATATTAAAGCCATATAAACATTATTAATTCGAAAAAAAGCATTAAATAAAAGTTAATATGTCATAATTATCCAAAATAATAATTTTTGGCATAAAAAATCTCAAATTAAATTTATTTTGATATTGATAATATCATTTATCTGAATCCAGCATTAATATTGTAATCGCTGCATCATCATTGTGTCATAAATAATCTTATTTATAACATAAATAATGATAATGAATAATGAAACATGATGTAGGAATAATTTTTATACTTCAAATTACTATTTATAGGTGAAGGTATCATTTATATAAGCCAAATTATAGTTGTTATATTTTCTAGGTACTTGTTTATGTGACACATCCCTTTTTTGTAAATTAAAAATTATAAAAGGTCATTATCACACCCTTGTGGATCAATGGGGTCCTAAAGTCAAACCACCGAATCCCATGGTTGGTAATATCTCATTAAATAGGATTTTTTAATGGTTTACAGTTGTTATTATTATTATAATATTAATTTTTAACCCTATTTACCAGATTTTCCCTTTAACCATGGAAAATAAATATAGTTACTAAAGTTACTATTCATTATGTCAAAAAATAACCAAAAAACTGTTCACACAATTTCTACCCTATATTTAGAAATATGGAATCCTTTTTTTAAAATTCAAAACACATAATTGGTAGAAATTAATTTGAAATTAATTGTAATTGTTAAAACCTTAATGTTGGTTTTTAAGAGGAAAAAAGTATCAAAATATTGACATCTGTTTATGACCAATTTCAATGTGAAATTATTTCAAATGACCCAAATGGGATTAAATAATAAATAAACAATTGAAAAATTATATCCAAGTTAATGTAAAATATAACTATATAAATTAATATGACGAAAAGGCAGTTTTGAAATAAAATACATTATTTTTCACTATTCATTAAAATATGAATGTTATCATAAAAATAACACAATTTCATGAAACATAAATTTTTATGTCCCTATTCTAAATTATAATATTATTTTTTCTAATATAATATAAAAAAGTGTCAAAAAGTATATTTAAAAATGGTTCTTTATCAAAAGGAAGTAAAATAAGGTTTTAATAATATTAGAGTAATTTATGCTTAAAATTGGATTTATTCTCAATTTGATCCTCTAAAATTAATTGGATAAATATAAAAACATTTAAAAAACACATGTCACCATATTTGTTTTAGTTCTATTAATTTATACCAATACAACAGATATACTTTAACTATAAATTAAAATAATAATAATAATATTATTATATTTTTTAGTATAACTCAATGTTGTGTGCAACGTAAGGTTTTAGAGAAACTCGTTATTGTGTGTTGAGTATGCCATCAGAGATTGTGCCCCCTTTAACCTAAAATTAATATCTTATTAATAAATATTAAATTACTATTCTATAAATACATCGAATTCTATATCATTACACCATTTTGGAAATTTTTTCCTCTCAACATTATTTACTTAAAAAATAGTTGGATGTATTTATCCATCATATAATTTTATTTTTCCAACATTGCATCTTCAACCATATTTTTTTAAAAAAAAACTTTAGATAGCGAATAACTATATTCCACAACACATTATATCTATATTCAATAATATTTACATGATGTTCCTCATTAGAATTATTTTCTTTCAACTGAAATACCTATGGACTCAAAACCTGAGATGGATGGAGTATATAATTTCTCAACATTTAAACTTGAAAAAAATTGTTTACCATGGATAACCATGGAAATAAAGCTACATTTTAGGAAACTGATCCAACTTTATCTGGGATTTCATAAGGTCTAACGATCCTCAAAATCAGTTTTCCCATATTACCAAAACATATCAATCTTTTCTCGGGAGAAACATTGAATAAATAATAATCACCTACCTAGAATGAAATATCCTTCATCTAGCTATCTGTATAACATTGTTTTCGACTCTGATCTATCCTCATAGACTTTTGAACCAACTAAATTTTTTATATAAACTCTTCTACCAATTCTGGTCCCATCTACATCTTTTCACCTACGTCATCAAAAAAAGATGTAGTTCGACACTGTTTTCCATATAATTCCACAAATTGTGCCATATATATATAGGACTGAAAACATTTATTATAAAAAAACGCATCCAAAGAATTATGTCGATCTCAAATTCCTTGGTAATTAATTGATTAAGAAGAAAACATATCCTCCAAGGTCTAAATTTTACATTCTAACTGGACATCTAATTGAGGATAAAAAGATGTACTGAAATTTAATTCATTTCCCAATGGCTTATAAAATACTTTACAATAGATATAAGTTAGACATTGAATTATATTATATAAAACAAAAAGAAGAACTCCATGTAACATAACTATCTATATATGATACAACTCGAAATGTTTACCTAGAGATGGAGTAACTAGAATAAAAAGAAAATGAGAAAATTTATCCAACCAATTAACCATAACCTAGATTGCATTGTTAACAAGAAAGGTCTCTAGTAATCCCAATATGAAGTTCATGGACACATTTTCCAATTTCCACTCTATAAGTGGAAATGGATGAAGCATCCATTTTGGTAACTCCCATTATTCTTTAACCTGTTGACATGTCAAACACATTATAGTAATGTCAGAAATATTTCATTCTATTCCATCCCACTAGTAATACATTAGATGATCTATGTAATTCATAGTAATATCAGGGAAAACTAAAAATAGAGAACTATGAGATTCACATAACAACTTATTATTCAATTATGAATCATAAGGCACACATAATATTTTGTCAAACCACAAAACATAGTCCTTATTATTGCTAAATTTCAGTAACTTACTCTTTAGAACAAATTCTACCTTTTTCTAAAAAACACAATATTCTTTAAGCGCTTGTTTAATTGTGTATAATTTTGATTATTTCACTACCAGCAAAAACAAAATACAGTAATTCCCTCCACCAATAACTTCCAATCCCAAATTTATCAATTCAAAAACCAAATGACATCATTCCAAATATAGCATTGTTAACACAAAATTACTCTTCTGATTCAAAGCATCATCCACATTATTTTCCATTTCTGAATGATAGTGAATCATGGAATCACAATCCATGATTAATTATATCAATCTCTTATATATCTAGTTTTATTATTTTAGAGTGAATATATACTTGATACTTTTTGATAATTAAATATTTTAAACTTTATGCCATACAAAAGATGCCTCCACATTTTAAATAAAAAAAATATATCAGTTAATTACAAATCATGTGTATGGTAATTTAGGTAATGAGGTTTAAATAGGCATGAGGAATAAGAAATTACCTGATTATTCTACTTTATAACACAACCAATCTCTTTCAATGATTCTTCATAGTAGATAACAAATTCACCATTATTGAAAGGTTGGGAAAAACTGTTTCATTTACCAATTTTCATTTATATTCTTGAAATCAGTCATCACATTACTTTGTCTAAATAAAAATAAATCCCTTACGTTTTAGCTTAGTTAGTCGGCAATAAAACTGAGAAATTTAGTCATCAAACCTTTGATAATAACTTTCTAATCATAGAAGACTTTGACTTTCTATGATATTGGTATGACATTACACTCTTTAACAACTTTTTTTGAATGGTAAAATGTTATTCCATATTTAGAAACAATATGTACAAGGACTGAATTTTATTTCATCTATAATTCACTTTTACTAAACTTCCCATATCGTTTCCTTTCATTTATGGTTTTCAAAACAGTCTGTAAGTGACTTTCACGATCTACCTGGCTTTTAGAATATTCCAAAATACCATCCATAAACACAACCCCAAACTTATCCAAAACCCATGAAAGATTCCATTCACGAGATTCATAAATACAAAACGTTTATTAGATAACCCAAAGGGAATAACTACAAACTCATAATTCCCATATCTCCTTTGAGAAGCAGTATTTGGAATCACATCCACTGTCACCTTTAGCTGATGGTAGCAGGACCTCAAATCAATCTTATAAAAATACTCAGCTCCCATGTTCTGATAAAAAAATCATTGTTAGGAGGAAACATACACTTATTTATTAATATTCATTTTATTCAAGTCTCTATAATCAATATATAGTGTCATAGAACCATATTTAATTTTTTAGAAATAAAACTGGAGCACCCCATGGTGAACTTCTAGGTCGAAGGAATCCTTTTCTAGTAAATCATGAAACTATTTTTTTAATCCCACCAATTATACTTGAGACATATTATAAGGTTTATTAGAAATAGGATTTGAATCAGGCACAAAATCAATTGAAAATTCAACCCCCCAAGTAGAAAAAATACCAGTAAATTCATCAGGGAAAACATATGTGAATTCATTCACTACTAGAATTTCACCAATTGAAATTGTTTCTTTTTTTCAACAACATGAGCTTGATAAATTTCAATACCACCATTAATCAATATTTCTTCTTCTTATAATGTTAATATAGGTCTAAAATCATAGAATAAAACATTATTGTATTTTCCATCTATCTTAGCATGACAAATAGAAATCCAATTCATACCCAAAATGATATCAAATTGCACTATGGGAAGTTCAAAAAGATTCGCAGGAACATCTATACCACTAATGATAAGAGGAAGATTCATATAAATAATGGTTTCTTTAATACTTACATCCTGAGTTTTTACAAATAGTTAAATATAAAAGTCATGAGTTATTATTTCCAATTTACATCCAATGCTATCTAAAATGAAGGAATGTGTTGATCTAGAATAAAATAGAGTATGTGAATATTTTGAAAAAATTTGTAACACAACTGTGATAACTTCATTTGATGGTTCCACATCAACCGTAGTAGTATCAAATTATTTTGACATTCCCTTATACTTTTGGTCCTACTAGTTTCCACCGTGGGTAATTATCTTTAGACACACATTGTCATAATTTTCTAACTCATTGAAACTAAAACATCTTAGGAGTGGTCATACATTGCATGTATGATCTTCTTCCTTATAGTTACGAGCAATATGACCAGTCTTACAACATCACATGCACATCCTTGACATTGATAGGAATTATCCTTGAATCTTTTTACCACATTTCTCAAAAGTTGTACATTTAGTTTTCTAACCTCCAGACTTCTTTGATGAATTCTTTCCCATTGCCTCCCAACTGGATCAATTATTTTGTATTTTATCTTAGAACACATGATCAACAGAAAACAAAATTTCTACCTTCTCATCACATTAGAAACGTTTCTCATAGCCTTTTAACTCACATGAATCAAACACCGGTCAATATTTTGACTTCAATCCTGATTAAAACTGATTTATCATTCTATCGATATCCTGGATAAAATTTGGGATGTCCCTTGAGAAAGAGGTGAAATCTAATACATATGAATCCAGAAAATCTTCCTCCATTTTTATTAATTCCATGAATTTATTTTCAATCCTATACTGAACATCATTAAGAAAATAATTCTCAAGGAGGATATTCGTAAATTCATCCCTTTCCATGGGATCAATCTCCTCACATCCTTAGATATTTTTAATCATTGAACACCACTGATCAGATTTGGATTCAAATTGATAAATAGAAATCCTAACGAATTTATTTTTTGAATAACCCATTACTTCAAAAATATTTTGTAGTGGTTTAATCCACCCTTTTAATTGCATAAGGTCATATGATCATCTAAATGTTGGAAGATGTTTCCATGTGAATTGAACCAAGATTGAAATATTCCTATGTGGTTTCATGAGTTGATCCTGTGCATGGAAACTACCACCATTTATCAACTGAATGAACATATCAATACCTATAACACAGTGTTTAACTACAATTCAGACCATCTCAAGATGTTGATTTGGAAGGTTATTTTCCTCTGTATTTTTTCCCAGCGTAGCATCCCTATTTCATCTTTAAAAAACATTATAAACATTCATATCTTAGAAAATGAAACGTGGTAATAATCAAATGATATATCATTTCAATTTTACCATAATGTAAAAAATAATTTATGAATATTCTATTAAAATAATCTAACTTCTAATGTTATCTAAACTGACCTTTAATAACAATTATAAGGCCTGGACCTCAAAATTTACC
The DNA here is from genome assembly GCA_963277665.1 of Viscum album. NCBI lineage: Eukaryota > Viridiplantae > Streptophyta > Magnoliopsida > Santalales > Viscaceae > Viscum > Viscum album. The sequence continues at coordinate 293,781,407 of OY728132.1, read as the reverse complement.
TTATCAAGAGATTGGTGAACAATTGAAATTAATCCAAACTGAGGATCTCATCAGGTTTAGTATAAGGAACCAACCTTAAAAAATTACATAATCTTGAATTAAATGAATAATTCACAGTTATGTTATTTTCAGGTTTAGAATTTTAGAGAATTATGACATAACTATTACATCTCAATGATTACAAAGTGGACACATCTACTCCATTTCCATTTTTTCACAAAATAAAAACTCTTGAACAAATGGGTCATGTGTAGTTCCATGTTTTAGATAGCATTACATTTCCATGATCCCATCCTTGAACCTATTCCACATTATGTCCTTTGAAAAACATTTCAAAAACATGGGATGGGCATAAAAACCTCAGTAAAGGATACACAAAGAAAGAAAAAATTAGATCATAAATATATACCTAACATAATATTTTTAACATATCCCATGAAATCAAAAGATTTGTGAAATACACATAGAAATCATAAGGTATAAAGGTAACTCGATGCATTCATAACATTCTTACGCAGGGAGTAAACCTCATGGTTACGTTTGGAATATCCATCAAAGTATATTCCCTAAATATATTCAGAGAAACCTTAGCTTTTAACTTCTTCACATTACCCAATTCATTAGAGAGCTATCTTGGGTCACCCACCCTTAGTTTCTCACAGAACCACCTAACATCATAAACAATTCCCAAGAACCATAACAGAATCGTATCACATAAAACTTGCATAAAGGAAACATAACATTTCCACATATCAATCAAAAGATATCAATATAACACATTGATATAATCAATACATTATCAAAACCATTTTCAATTCAAAAATAAAATAATAGTAAAACATGGTATTTATTTTTAATTTTAAAAAAGTTAGGCTTGTAGAGGAAGCCGAAACTCAAATAATGGTCACAGCGGCAGAGAAGTCGTTGTCACCGCATATGTAAGACAAAAACATTACTTTTGTTGGTTAGTAAAATGATTCAGTTAAAATGATTCCTTTTGAATGAAATTAAAAGTCTATAGGGTTTTATACACCATATAAAATAAATTCACGTAGAAATCAAAAGATGCCTCAATGAAAGGATATTGAGACGAAGTCCTGTAAAAAGACGGTATCCTTAGATTAAGGATAAATCAATTACATAATCATGTGTGATAAATATAAATACACCCAATATAAGTGGATATTAAGTCTAAAATAATCAGAGTTCATCCACACATATTCATAGTACGACATAATCAATAAGTATAGGTTTAACATAGAGAATTGAAATTTGGATTAAGAAGTTCCCTTACAAAAATTCGACAACCTAACAACGTAACATTAAAATTAAGAAAATGAGTTGGTGAGAGATAAAAATGGTATCTCATCCCTTGGACATAACATTTTCAGCAATAAGGATATATAATAACATATCCCAACATTAAGAAGATGTAAATTAAAAGACCTATCAAAAAGAAGACTTTTAAAAAGAGGAGGGTGAAAGGTTCCCTTACCGATTTGGGTAACATTCAAAACGTACACCCTATGAAAGAAAGTTCATAAAATTAAGATGTAAATACCCATAAATTAAATTATATTATGCAAAGAATATAATCATGGGAATTACATACACCCCACAAAAGGAAATAGTGGAAAATGTAGCATGAATCTCACAGGAATAAAAAGTGAGATAAAAACCCCTTACCTCATTGTAATCAATCGATTCATATGACCAAAAGATAATAAACACCAAATTAATCACATAATACCATGAATATAAATAGAATCATGATAATATATATGAAATGGAATTAAAAAATACATCACATGTAACAAATAAGTGGTGAACAATGGAAATCTCACATAATTAAAAGTTAGATAAGAAATCCCTTACCTCAAGTCCGACTTGTCATGTTCGTTTCCTTATATTCCTGAATAATAAACATAGCTCAATTTATAATTTCATAAGGATGTCCTTTAAATTTTTTCATTAAATTCATATAACATAATATCATTTTATAATAATTAGTTAATTTTGTTAGTTCATATCATACGTTTTGTTGATGTTCGGTACATGAGACAAAAATGAACCTGTTTGAAAAGAATTTGCCATCTAGTTATAATTACATCATCTCCAGAATTCTATTAATGATTTAAATATCATATATATCAAGTATATATTCATTTTATACTATTACATAACATTTGTAGATAATAAATGAAATGCACCGTTCATGGAGACGGTAGGCCGTACGTACGCATGAACGCCACTTTCATTTTTTGTCATATTAATGGACATTAAAACTAAATTAGACATAGATATATTATAATTATAGTATAATATAAATATTATATAGGTGAAATAAGTACAAAAATTACATTATTTATAAATTCCAAGATTGTCATTAATGAGTCATATCACTTGAGGGGGTGATAGTCCACAATTCCGCAAATGACATTATCGCATTTACAAAACATGAAAAGCATAAAGGTATGTCTTAAATATAAAATAAAGAAGCATATAAAGGATATAAATATAATATATATCTTATATAAATATATTTACATCATAATGGAGAACATGAAATGCGTTAAAAGAAGATTGAATAATCATCGTTTCGTGAGGCAGTAATTCGCTACCCACAGAAACAATGTGTTCTTTAACCATTAGACAGGGGTGTGTGTAAGGGTAGGTAGAATAATTATGATAAAAACATCATATTATATTGATGATACTGGTGTTATTATCATATCAAATAATAAGAAAATAGTTGTGTGTGAATAAGGAAAATAAAAGAAAGAAACTCGAGAGAGACATTACCTCTAAATCGGGTAACTCTTTTTGATTTGAGCCAAAGGCATCCTTGGAAAGACTTATACCCAATGTTAGGCTTCAAAAAGTTATAGAGTGATGTTGAGAGATAATATGTTCAAAGGATAGATGATCCAAGCACTTTAGTGGTGTGGGTAAGGGGTTAGAGGTGGGGGCATTTTATAAGAGGGAGGAGGGTCACTTTTGGAATATCTTGAAATGTTACTTTATTATAAAATGGTTTTCGGATTTTAAAGCTCCCACAATGATATATTTCTAGGATGAGGTGATAGGGGTTAAAAATAAACCCATCCAATAGGTTTTATACATGTATATGTCTTATATTATACGTTATATTTTCATTTTATTTAAATTGTTCATTAATGAGGTAATCACTGCATTATCATGGTGCCATAAATCGGGTAACTTCTTTTGAGATGAACCAAAAGGATTTTTTTATTTTCCTTCTACCCAAGGTAATAATTCTCAATGTAAGGGAGGGATGTTAAGAGATTATTTGAGAGGTATTTGGATGATTCAAGGTTCATTATTTTTGTGAGTAAGTGGGTTTTGGTTGTGGACTTTTATAAGAGGGAGGATGAACTCTTTAAGAAATTCATGAAATATTATTCTATTACAAATTGATTTTTAAATTCCTATAGTCCCAATGTGATATATTTATAGTATATGATGTATATGGGCCAAAATAAAAAAAATCTAATAGGCTTTATACATGTTTAGGTAACATTATTAACCCTATCCTTTAGCTCTAACCCTTAGTTAAAAACATTAACTCTTATCATGTCTTCTTGTATTTTATAATATATGGATACTATAGTTACAATAAAAATCCAATCGAACCAAAAGTGGATAATTAATGAAATTTATAGCATTAAATAAATTATAATATGTCATAATCATTAATAAAATTTTTGGATGGAATAAAAATTCTCAAATTACATTTATTATAATATTCATATTTTTATTTATTTGAATCTTTTATTAATTAGGTTATTGCTGCATCATCATTGTGGAAAAATAAATTTATTTATTTAATGTAAAAAAATTTATAATAAAATACCATGATATGTGAAATAATTTCATCTTTATAATTAGTATTTATAGTTGAAGATATAATTTAAATAAACTAGATTAAGTTTTTTTAGTTAGGTGATACATGTTTTTGTTATACTTCCCTTTTCTTTAAATTAAAAGTTATGAAGGGTCAGTATCACAGCCAACTGGATCCATGGGGTCCTCAAATAGAACCAAGTATACCCATGGTCATAAATATCTCATAAAATAGGATTATGACACATTTTCAGATATTTTTTATAATTATATATTATTTTTCCCCTTATTTACCATATTTACCCTTTAACCGTGGTAAATGAAAATAATTAATGAAATAACTATTCATAATTAAAAAATATAAAAGGTATCTATTTATACAATCTGGACCCTTTGATTCTAAATATGGAATCCATTTTTTCAAATTCAAAACAACGGATTGGAATAAAATAACTTAAAATTAATTTTCGTCGTCAAAACCAGAAATAAAGTTATAAGAAGTTAAAACTATAAAAATATTGACAAGTATTTATATCCAATTTAATGTTGAAATAAAATCCAATTTACTAAGTTGTATTAAATGCTAAAAAATAATTTAATTGAAATTTAAAATCAATTAAAAGTACAATATAACTATATAAATAAATGAGACGAAAAGAAATTGTTGAATTAAAATGTAGTATTTTTCACTATTACTTATAATTTGAATTGTATCATAAAAACACAAAAATATCAGCCAAAGTAAATTTTTTTGTCCCTATTCTAAATAATATGTTTATTTTTTAAAATATAACATATAATAGTGATAAAAATATATTCTATAAGGGATATCCATCAAAATGAGGTAAAATGATCATTTAAAAATATTAGTGTATTTTATGCATAAAACTAGATTCATTTTCATTTTAAACAAATAAAATTTATTGAATAAATGTAAAAACATTTAACAATTGTGTTTAATCATATTTTTGTTAGTTCTGTTCATTTATTTCAATACAATGACTAGGTGTTAACTACCATTTAAAATAATAATAAAATAATTCTATTAATTTTCGGTATAACTCAATGTTTTGTGAAATGTAAGAATTTAGAGAAACACATTGTTGTGTGGTGAGTATGATATCAAAAAAGAGTCCCATTTAACATAAAATTATTATCTTATTCACAAATACTGATGTATTATTCTATAAATACCTACTATTCTATAGTAATAGTTATATCTCCCACTTTAAAATGGAATGTATTTTTATATGGGTTCCATATCTATATGAGTATAGAAATTAGAAGACGATCAAAAAATGTGATGTCAGATAGTTCTAAACTGTACAACCCATCTTGAAAAAGTTGAAGGATGGTAGTAGGATGTGGTGAAGCATGATAGAAATGAGGAGATATATTTACATTCAATCCATGCAGTAGATGTCCCTATAAAACTAGTCGTGAAACAAGGCCAACATTGAATGTGAGAAATGGAGGACCTACCATATATACATTGATATCATAATCAATCTATTACAATTAATTAATAAATTCATAAATAATTTTTTAAATAAGTACAAATAAAATTTTATGTAAAAATTAACATATAAAATTCAACATTTTGATGAAAAGTGGTAGACAAATATATGTGATTGATTTTGTTTACTATGTTTATTTATTTATTGTTTTAATTATATCTGGTCATATTTGATTTCTTTTTAAAAAAGATATCTAAATAATCTATGATGAAAACCCCACATAGAATATGCTCCTGCAAGATATATTCAATCGCCCACGTAAATTAAAGGACATAATTGAAGACAAATCATTTGGAGGCTAAAACTACTTTAATTCATTTTAATTTTAACATTCATTTTTTAATAGAAAATGTATCATAATATTATTTTTGATTAAATCCAAAAATTAGGGAAACCAGAGCTGATCATGACACAAATGGTGAATGTTATAAATAAAAGGATTCTTTAATGAAATGTGTTCATAACAATAAATATATATATTAAAAAAAATAAAAAGAACACATCATGGATATTGGGATGCAGATATTTTTTCCTTGAACATAGTAAAATCTATTTAAACTGTTACCATTTTTGAAAAAATTGAAACATCGTAGTTCTCTCCCCATTTCCAATGCCAATCTATCTGAATTATGAATACTGTAGACATTGGTATTATCGAGGGGTGAAAGCTGTTAATATCAATAAAATTATTAAACAATTATGAAGATGAAATAAAAATAAAAATAACTAATTCAATATATGAAACCTGGAAATAATAGGGAGGAATGTTTGTGGATCAGTAGACACGGTGATCAAATTAATTTCATCAAAAAGTATATAAGGGTCTTTATTATAGTAAAACAAAATGATCACATGATACACTTAGACATTATAGGGCTCCCATGATATATTCATGGATAAAAAATATTCAACATCATTTGCACAATGATATATCAATTCCTAGAGGTTATTGTAATCATAGTTTCTATTGTCCCACAAGAGCACATAAGCCCAATCCCAGTTGGTGATGACTCAGAAAGTGCATCCATGTGACTTGGGATCAAATCAGGGTAGAGAAATATTTATGGTATACTCTAGCTATACTATACCAAAAAATATTTGATGTACTGCAGCAGGTATGGTGCTGTACTGTAGTTGCCAAAATTATTTAACCAAATCACCCATCGGACCATCGATTTTTTTGGTCATACGAGGCTCTCATTCCACCAAATTTCTTTGGGCAAGTTGTCTCTCAAGGACTCAGGGCCACATAAAGTCTTTCAGGCCACCCTAAGTCCTTCGGGCCACATGAAATATTTAGATATACTAGATAGATTTCAGGGGTCCATGCTCTAGATGAGGATTCATTGTGGGTGCATAAACCGTTGTAATTTTTAAAATAATTAGAAGATTGTGAGGGTATATCATTGTCATCGGTTCCTAGCTTGTGTATCTCTACACAAGACATCTAGATGAACTTCCGTGTGAATGTGGAGTGCTAATATCATGACATTTTTTGGGTGGAGTAGTTCGAGGTTTTCTTGTGAATAGAATTATTTTATGTCCTATGGGTCCTGTAATTTTATCTCAAACATTTAAGTCTTTTTATGGTTCCACCCACCCCTTGAAATGTAGATTATCAAAAATAAAAAAAATGAATGCCTCTGAGCTATTCAGGCTATTATCCAGCATGAAAACCAGCACCCGACCACTATTTAATATAACCCGGTCATGAAACTATCTTTACTAAAGCGGCCCATTGCATGGTAAAATTTTAGAACATGCAATCTTATTTATCATGCAGTATCTGATCAATGGAGCTTTGGAAATTCTGAGAAAAACAAATTACATTTTACATTGCATTATAGGAATGTTGGGAATGTTCAATAATGTAATTCAAACATCAATAAAATTTCTCTTGTACTAACCATGGGATCAGTAGTTTGTGCACACCATCTGACACCCCATTTATGCACTCCACTACATTATTGGTCATATGGAAATTTATCCAACCACCATCATATGTAATTGACCGTTGATCCTTTGAAATATACATAATATAATCATACATATCTTTATTATCCATTCATGTTTCTTCAATATAGTTGTCATGCCTTTATTTTTGGGGCTTGCATGCTGAAACCATAAGAGAATAATGTATTTAAAAGGAAAAAAATTTCATTAAAAAATTATTTATAGAATAACCTAACAAAATTGATTATAACCATATTTATTGAGATAAATCATAAATGCTTATGAGAATTAGTTTTAATATGACTAATTCAATATTGATGATAATAATTAAGTTATCTTCATGAAATCCCATCACTATTAACGACATTTATAATCAATCGATGATGATCAGATATAAGACACACTCCTTGGTTTTGTGTGAGATGAATGCATATACATGCCAAAAGACTACATGAAGATAATATATTTTTCTTTTAAATAATAGATAATTCAATTACTAGAGGATAAAAATTATCTTTATTTGTGGATGAAATAAGTATATCACTTGTAAACATTCATAAATAAAAGGTCTATCTACATGAATGTATTTTTTACAATAGGGGAAATAATGAATTCAATGCCTCAATGCTCAAAACATACTATTGAACTTCAAAATTTATATATTGGTTGTGTTATTGTGGGATACATACTCAAAAGGATCAAAATGATAAATAATATAATTTTTTAGAGAAACAAATTCAAATTTTTGTAGAAAAACCTTGTATGTTTCAACACAATCACCATACACCTTAACAATTGCCTTTTGGTTTGTGTTAAAATATTTTCTAAAAGATATCATATATTTTAAAACCTTATTTTATTTTTCATTAATAAGAAAAATAAGAATATGATGACATGTTTATATCATCTCCACAATAAAAGTTTATATAAACACTAGATCATGTGAATAGTGATCCTATAACAATATTAGATATACACAAGTGTGTGCGCCTTATTATTTGGATATCTTCAAACATGAACATTATTTATCATATATTTCCCCAGATCAGATTTTATATTCTAGAACATATTTATCAAATTTAATGAGATATTTTTCCTTCATTGTCTAATAAAAAAATGCTAAATGGTGCACTATGAGGAAGAGTTTTATCACACATTTCATGGAAAATTTACATTCAGATTTTTTTCTTACATAGATGGTGTTATCAGTTGATGCATATCTATTTCTTATAATGTTCGGGAATTCAGTTTCTGGTGTAATGAAATCCTAATAAAAATACCATGAATTAGATATTCTTTTTATTAAGGTTGTCAAAATTATATGGTGATTACCACTAACCAGTAGCTGAATATGTATCAAAGGTACCTAAAATGGTTTATTCCTGAAATCACCCTCACCCACATCAAACCCTACTGCCTCACTATCTAGTTCTATATTAAATAAACTTCAATCTAGTGTATGAGGAGTACCCAACGTATTGTCCCCTATATTTCATTCCTAATTCGAATCTTATTATCCATAAATTTTTTCAATCATAGGAGTCATATGAGCAAGAATTGAATAAGAGTGGTGTGCCTAGATGACTTCTACAAATTTCACAAATGATGGTTATATAGTAGTAGTTAAAAATCATAAATATCAGAAATAACCATATAAAATTACATTATAAAATTTCCACACAACATCCTAAATGAAAATGATTCATCCATAAAACTGGCATCATTGACCAGAGGATATTTAGTGTGCCAACTTTTTTTAGAATATTGAAGATGTTGATAAGTAATTAATGTAATTCAATTATTAGCCCTCAGTTTTAACCGACTATAAATAATAATTAAGAATTAATAAAATGTCACACAATCATTATGGTTTTATACTCTTACTGGTGAAAATGAATAGTTAAAATACTACTCTATATAAATTACCTCACCATTCCAATATATTTTTAATTGAGTTAATTCCCATTGAAAATAACTAATAATATATTATATAATAGATCCAGAAATTTTTGAAAGTAATTTATTTTTTATTAATAAATAATTCACATGATATTATGAAATTTTTATGTATATTTTAATCAATATTTGATAATTGAACTAGAACCTATAGGGATCATATTGCCTCTATTAGCTCAAATGTCGGCAAGCATAAGTCTCTTCGTAGGCATGGTGTCCAAATCAAGATTATAATAGAAATATTTCTTGTCCAATGAATATTAATTAATATTATACTCAAATAAACAAGAGGGGGCCCATAGATTGAGATACATAACATTTCCATGAGAACAAGTAGATCCTAACATACTTATATAGAGGGATGACACGTAGGTCAGCAATGTGGAAAAGAAAATGAAATTTTTAAAAATTATATAACTGAAAAAAATGACATGAAATTTATCTCATACAATTGTTAGCCATCACAATATCATCAAATTATTAAGAATTAAATAATCAGATACAAAAAAATAAAACATGAAATTTAAATCATACATTAGATGGTCATCTCAAAATCAATGAACAATAACAATTTCCAACTTTTTGTTTTGATATATTAATTATGTTATAAATAAAGAAAAATTACTTATAACTATATTTTATAAATAATATATATATGTATATAAACACGAGTTTATATTCATACATTCTTGATGATATTTCACTATTATATATGAACTAAAATAATTACTACCTTAATCAATATAAATTACCCCACTATTGATTCATAGTGATTGAAATATGATTACCAAAGAAAATTTAGTAAACCATTATATATTTTTATATGACATCATAAAAGGATTCACATATTTTATTTATGAATAAAAATATATGATTGATATTGGAACATATTATGTGGATTATTTTAGAAATTTTGATAAAAAAATAAAACCATAGGGTGAACTCTTGGAGTCTCTACTAACATATATCTCAAGAACTACCAATTTACTTTCAAACAATAATGCCCCTTATGGAATGCCTCTTATTGAACTCCTTTTGTTTAGCACCTCTTGACAAATGAATTTTTATTAAAAATTCCCTGACATGAATTGGTGGGGGGGGGGGTCTAGGGTTTTAAAATAACTAACATTTTTAGTCCGAAATGTAGGTCCATACGTATATATTGATTGATAGATCAAATGTCATAAATGTAGAAAAGAAAATTTAACAATTAAAATTTATAAAATCACATACAAAAAGATAGATGTGTAGTTTAAATTATTCATTGGTTATTAATCTCAACATTAGTCATCACACAATTATCTTAACATATTTTCATGAATACTTATTATGTTCAACATTCTATATAACATTACATATAACTAGATAAAATATATTTTAAATATCTACAACTTATTTCAAAAAAAAAATTACTCTTTGATGTGTCTATATGTGTTTATATATATAGAGGTAGATTCTCATTATTTAGATATTTGAATCAAATATTATAATCTAATTTTTTTAATTGGGATATTTTAATTCCCCAAAAATGTAAAGAACATGGTATTTAATAGAATACATGACACGCACCAACAAGCGCGTATAAGAATATAAAATCCCAACACACTATTATGTATTTATTATTTTTAATAAAATTAACACAAAATATAGGTTTTAATTAGTGTGATTCTGAGTTAGATTGTGTTGCTAATGACAAATATTTTTTTGATGACTTGTGTTACATGCAAGAACGAGTTTTACAAATGAAAAATATATTAGTGAAACATTATTATTTTACAAAATAAGATATATACTAGCCATTAAATTAGAGGTTATGACAAATATTAAATTACTTATTAAAATATATGGTTTACAAAATTATAAAATGAGTTAATTGGTTAAAAATTAAATTGAAATTAATATAAGAACCAATTGAATATAAGGGGATGTTTTTATAGAAAACTATTTTAAATCCAATAAAGTTGATTTATCATAATAAATTAAATTAGTTACAATTAATGAGTGTTATTAATTAAATATATATATATATATATTATATAATCAATATCATAATTTCAACATTCATTCAATCGATTCAATAGTCATATGATAAAAGAAAACCCAATATTTCACATAAAAATGTAAATTAATCAAAAGGCAATTTTAATAGCTTTTAATAGAGGACCTATATAAAATCCAATATTTTGAAATTTAATAAATTTTAAATTTTATGTAATCTTTATTTGTTAAATCGAATCATAAAAACTGGGTTAGGTTTAATTTTTGATAATTTTTCATGAATTTTCACTTTTATAATGAATATGGATAAATAATGATTTTTATACAAAACTTATTTTTTGTTTATTTTATTTATAAAGATAAATTTTATTTTGGATTTCCTTTAATTTTTAGTTTGATAAATTTTATATAAATAATTCATAAGTTATTCATTGTAATTAATTTTTCATTGATATTGGACATAAATACGTCAGACACATTTGAACATTTTCACCATAAGAATCCTCTTTGTGATCTCGTCTACGGTATTTATATTAAATTAATTTCTTGAACTTTTTTTATTTAAATTTTTAAAAATTGATTCCATTTTTAGAATTAGAATAACTTAAATAAATATTACATAATATTAGTTAAATATTAATAAATTTTTTGGAAAATATTTACTATTTAATAATTATATAATTATATAATTATTTTATTTATAAATGATTATAATTTTTTTTAGATAATTATATTAAGATTTTAATACTAAAATTAGTAAATTATTTTTTTACTTTATAATAATTAATAATATATTAATATGGTATTAATCTAATTAATATCATTATAGATATTATTTTGTGTAAAATAATGTATATAAAATAATTTCTATCTTAAAACAATTTACTAATTAAAAATTATATTATTGTTAATATATTATGTTATATTATTAATTAATTACTTATATAATAAATAATGAAATATTAACTATTAATATAAATAATACTTATAGAATTGAAAATAATAATATCATTAATATATAATCAATAATTTAAGATGATTATTTATTATATTAAAACATAGAATTATAATCCATGTTATATATAATAGAAAATCATAATAAATTATGTTTTAAATATCAATAATATTTATCAAATAAAAAATAAAATTATTATTATTATTTAATTATAAATTTTAAAATATTATTCATTATACATTATATGGATAATAATACGAAGATATTATAATATAAATAAAAAATACTAATTATTATTATTACCTATGTAGTTATTAATAATAATATTTCTTATTTGTTAAAAATTATTTGTATGAATTCCTAATTACATCAATAAAAGGATTTGTGTAAATTTTTGTAATATATTAGTATGTTTTTCAATAATGTATAAATACAGATTTAAAAAAATATATAACATGTATCATTAATATAATCTATATCAATGGCATGAATGCTCATTTCTGTCAAAAACAAATGTATATATATACGGCCATGTTGTGTCTGTCCACATCTTTACTATGTCATATGTTTCACTTGTATATCATCACTTGCACCCACATTAACATCATATTTTATTGATGGTAGCGGATATAAAGTCTCACCACCAATAACCTGCCATGCCTCTCTAGATAATGACTACTGGATTAATCTATAATCCACATAAGAACATATACTTGTTGTCCAATAGATTTCTACAAATCAGTGGCTTATAAAAAATATAGAAAAGAACATTCAACATCTACATATGAAACAAAATTATCCATGCTAATTAGCCTTATATATGTATGATACTTTGGCTATGGTTGTTGATCATATGTAGTAAGATATAGACATGAATCTGGATAATCATTATGAACACACTCCTCATGTTCCACATCTGCAACTATAACAGGATTGTCACCCTATGAAAAATCTATATCTTGATTGACAACCCTATCATCTCCTAGAATATGAATGAAAATACCATAAAAAGTATCATTCATGGGGGTATGAATCTCTATCACAGTTCTATAAAAGTATCCCTGGTCAGATTCATTTCAATCTATCAAAAATAGATATGTGAAATAAATGGGTCATATGAGCATCTGGTGAAAAAAATTATGTTGTTATGTAATGTTAATAAAAAATAACAAGTTTGGAATAATGAATTATTACCAAGTCATGGTATCCCCATACATGTTTCACAATGAATTTCAATGGGGCCATGATTTACTAAAAATAATAATCTAGAAAATTGAATAAATGCATACGTACATTGTTAGCTCCTTGTAATTGGGATGCATGCCTTCTGTCCCACAACTCAATATATATTTCTTGATATCTCTTATAGTAAAAGTATATCTTCCCTAAAATATTCATGGAATGATGTTGATGTTATTGATTGCTTCGTGTAGGATTTGGATGACAGAAACATAATAGACTTATAACATTATTAGTCTGATGACACTCAATAATATGAAACTGGATCAGAGGAATATTGAATGATCCAAAACCAGGAATCATTGTACAATATGTTGGGAGACTCTTGATGATACCCTTAGTTATGGAATCCATCAAATCAGAAAAAAAATTATAATCAAATAATAAATGAAGACATTTATAGTAAAAAATATTGATTTTACTATATAATTATTAACCACATATATAGTTTGTTTGAAGACTGTCCAACATATGTATGTAAGCGTGAGCTTCATTTAATGATATGTCTATATTGATGTTCCTGAATCCATCTATAAGAATTTTTTTTTGATATATTTCATAAAAAATAGTTATACATTTAATTTATATATTATAGGTAAGGTATAACATATCATCACCCACATGGATACTCAGTTGCAATATCATCAAGAAATAGTGTGTGTTTATGTGGAGTTAAGAGAGGGATGTGCTCCCATGACCACATTTTATAAGAATAATAGTTATTGGCATTTTCATCTTATCAGTGTGATATGAACTTCATAACACCCAGTATAAATATAAGAGACATGTATACCACTATGAATATTCTTATGCCAAGTCCATGTCCACTAATAAAGATAAATACCTCAAATGTTTAGATGTAGTTGAATGATCCTTGAATATTATTTCACCAATCAACCTAAAAAACTATACACATGAAAATCATAGCAGGGTGATCTTGTCAGAATCATTGTTTTTATGAGTGAAGTGATGTTATATCCATGGCTTCTGTAATCTACTATTGATGATGGACCTACAATTGTTATCAAACTCAATGCCCAGTAATATGTGAACCATCTGCAACCAATCTACACTGACTCGATCTATCACAGCTACATCATCGATGGGGAGGCCCAACATAATTCTATCACCATTGACTGTAATAGTTATCGCATAATCTATAAAATTTAATGTATATGTCTATGGACTCCATCTCTATATGAGTGCGAAAATGAGATGATGATTGAAAAATGTGAATTCTCACATCACTACACTATATAACCCAGCATGATGAAGATTAGGTATGATGGTAGGAGGTGGTTCGGCATGATTAAAATGATATCATATCATTACAGTCATTATAGGCACTATAAATCACCTAAAACCCATCCATAAAACATGTAATGATGAAATGTGAGAAATAGAGGACCATTATATGAAATTTTGATATCATCATTACTTTTTTTAGTTTATTAAATAAAATTCATAAAATTTTATATAAAAACTCAAATAAGAAAATCTAAGAAGAAATTTACCATTTATAATTCACCATTATGAGAAAATAGTTGTTAAAAAATATATGACACATATCTTGTTGGATTACACTATCAAATTATTTTTTAATGATACCCAATCATGTTTAATTAATTTCAAAATATTATTAATGTAAATTATCCATGATTAATACCCCCCATATAAAATGTAGTTTCATGCTATATTTAATAATGTGCGTGAATTGAAGGAAAAAATTAATGATAATAATATATAGGTTGATAATATTTTCCAACATTTCCCATCTCTTTCTATTTTTTATATAATATATCAGTAAATTGTTTTTGATTAAATCCAAAAATGATTCAAAACAAGTTTGAATAGGATATAAATGAATCATGTTAGGAATAAAAGGATTCAATAATGAAATGTCATCATTCAAAAAAATAGATTTGAGAAAAAAACAATGAATCGATCATGAATGATGAGAAGTTGAGAACATTACTTCCACTTGGTAACATCACTTATGACTATTCCCTTCTCTAGGATAAATTAGACATCCTTTTACCCCACTACTTTTCTGAGGCAATCCCAGATCATTTTTGATTTGAGTAGACATAAGCCTTTCCTTGGGGAACAACATGGTAATATCAACCCAATTATTAAATAAAATTTATAAATGAAAATATAATAAGAAAAAATATGAAACCTAAAAATATAAAATATGAAAGTCGAATGATCAATAGGAATGGTGATGGAATTAATTCCACCAATAGGTATCCAAGGGGAACGATAACAGTTAACTAGAGTGCTGACATGGTACACCATGTCATAATAGGGATCCCATGATATGCTGATCGATTAAAAATCCATGAAAACATGTGAAAATTGATATATCAATGCCTATAAGTTTCCAAAATCATAGTACCTTATATTCAAAAAAAACCTCTAGCACTCAAACACTATTTAATGTAACCTTGTCATGACCGTATCTGATCTGATAGTGTCTCTTTACCTTGTCAATGGTTAGAACACAGAATCTTGATGCACAATTCAATATTTGAGTAATAGAACGTTGGAAATAAAGTGAAAAAAGATTCCAAATTGCATCATAAAATAGGAATATTGGTATCATTCAATAAAGTACTTACCAGACATATAAAAATTATATTGCAGTTACCGTTTGATTGGTAGTTTGTGCACACCCTTTAAAACCCCATTTATCCACTCCACTATATTAGTGGATATATGGCCATCTATCTTACCACCATCATATGATGATTGCAATTAATCATTTGAAAAATTCACCATATAATCATACACATATTAATTAACCATTTTAATTTCTTCAATACTATCATAAAACCGTCATTTTTGGGGATCATATATTAAATTCATAAGATAATAATGCATTTAAAAGGATATTGAATTTTCGTTCAAAAAAAATAATTTTAGAAAAACATACCCAAATTTATTATTACATTATTTATTAAATAAACTATTTAATTCATATAAAAATTACTTTCATTATATCTAATTTCATATTGATGATAAGAAATCAGTTTTCTCCATGTAACACTATCACTATTAATGACCTCTATAATCAGTTGATGAAGGTATGATATTAGGAAAAGTCCTTGGTTTTGTGTGACATGAATGCGTATACATTCCAAAAACCAACTCTAAAATTTAATATTCCCCTTTTAAACAATAGGGATGTCAAACAGTAAAGGAGAACGATTACTATCCTATGTGGATCTAATAAGTATATCACCTATATACATTCCATAATTAAATTTTAAATCAATTTTCATATATTTTTTACAAAAGGGAAAATATTCGATACATGGCCTAAATGACCAAAACATCATTTTTAATATCATATTTTATTGATAAACCCATTTATTGGAGGATACACACTCAAAATTTTCCAAATGATATATAATAAGATTTTATAGATACAAAAAATTCCATATGTTATGGAAACATCTCATATGATTCATAAAAATAATCATAAACTATTGAAATTGAATTTGGATTTGCATTCTAAGATTTGTCATAGGATAACATATAGTTAATAAACTGTTGTATTTTTTCATGTATAATGGACACATGAACATCCAGACTCATTCGTATCATCTCTACAATAATAGTACATAAATACATTCACCATGTGAAGAGTGATCCTTTAACAATATTCGATGTAAACAAGTGTTTTGGCCTTTTAATTAAGTTATATTTCAACATGAAATATATTTATTATATTTTTCCCTTAATTAGAATTGACATTCGAAACCATATTTTCCACATCTTTCATGAAAACATTACGTTCAGGTTTTTTCCCATCATATATGGGGTTATAAATTTATACAAATATATTACCAATATTTCCAAGTAATAGAATAGCTGTTGTAATGACATCCCAATCAAAATTATATGAATGCATCATTAATTTAACTAAGGATGTCAATAATTTATGATGATTACCACTAACTCATAGATGCGTGCCTAAAAGAAGAAACTCATAAGTTGTGTTCCCGACATCGACATCACCCTCAACATCTTTTGATGCCACACTATATACATCCACATCAAATTAACTACCATATAGTATACAAAGACTGCATATAATAATGCCCCATATATTTCCATCCAAATTTTATGTATACTATTATAATTTGTTTAATTAAAGGATTCATATAACCAAGAAATGGATAAGAGTGTTTTAACGGGATGACATCTAAAAATATCACAGATTCATTTTCTTTAGTATTAGTTTCCACCACATAAATTTCAAAAATAACCAAATTTAATTCCATTTTACCATTACAACACTTCATCATCAATAAATATGATAAATCCATCAAATCCACATCATTAACCATAGGATACTTAGTGTGCAAAAAACAAACCCGGTATTGATGACATTGATATGTAATTGAATTTATTTATTGATTATCCCTATGTTTGAAAAACTATAAATAAACTTGCATACTGCATCAAATGTCACAAAATGATGACGATCTGATATACTTAATTTTTTAAAACTAAATGTAAAACCACGCTCATTATAAATTACCTCATCGTTGTAATATATTTTTGAAGGGAAAATTTCCTATAAAAAATAAAAAAATAATATATTATATAATACATCATAAATTTTTAGATTTATTAGATATCTTTTTCTTAAATAATTTAATTTATGTTTATAATTTTTCTATGGATTGTTTAGTCATTATTTGATAAACCATCCAAACTCTATGGGGTCATAGAACCAATATTTTCATAGATGACAGAAACCCTCAGTCTCTTCTATGACATGCTGTAAAAATCCGTCTTCAAAAAAATGTCTTGTGGAATTGAATTTAATTAAAATGATACTCACATGAATGTGTGGGGGTCTGTTATAACGACCCATACTTTACATACATTGTTAATACTTCAAAATTGAAGCACACTTATTACAGCATATGACAAAACCACAAAGGACCGTATAGGTATTGTGTCTTTAGAAACTGGGAAACATAAACAACTGGTTCATAAATCTTCTACAGTGTCTCCCATTTATTTCATCATATCTAGGGTCCCTTTTAGCATATTCTACTTAATATCCATCTTCCTGACCTGGGGAAAAGAAAACATAAAAGGGTGAGCTCAAATGCTCAGCAAGGGAAAATAAAAGAAATAAAAATCATATCATATCTTTTTGAAAATCAAAACCTGCAAAAGAGATCATAATATATTAACATGGAATAAATCATAGAAGTGAAAATGAGATCCCCATAACCATAACATGAAACTTGAAACTTTGTGGCATGTACACATAATCATGGAAAATCATTTCTTGTTAGTCATGACTCATTGCCAAGACTATCTTAGTGGACAAAGTCCCTTTCTGAACCGAGTCACCCTCGTTCCAGTCCTGGTTCACTGAACTGGTATAACCTACCGTTCCAGCCATGTCTATATCATTAGATATAAAATCTTTACCCAATGCATTGGAGGGAGATATAGGTCCCACCCATCTTATAATGAATCCTTTCTTATGTGTTCCACATAATCATAAACCATACATCATAGCGTAATCCACATAATAAAAATGGGATTCTTAAAAAACATGACATCATAAAACAATTCATATAAGATTAAGGAATTAATAAAAATATTTCCATCACAACATAATCAAATCCATGTAATAATAGGGATAAAAACAGAACCCTTTTATTATCTTATATGGAAAATAATTTTGATAAAATACTTGAACTCTATTCTTGAGGAAAATATCCTTTCTACTTCAAAAAACACTTTTCCTTTATTAACATGTCATACAATTTTAAACTAAAAGAAGTTGATTAAAAATAAACTTGAATACTTGTAAAGGAAGCTTCTTGGAAATAATGTTCTAGAAATCCATTCATGCCGTATATGTTAAAAAAACATTCTTCGTACTTTTGTCGGAAAAGTCAAAAAGTACCTCGTATGAAAAACGAAAAAAGATTCCTTTCATACATATTACTAAAAACTCACCGAAGGGTAAAAATGGATTTAAACTATTGTAAGTGGATGGAAACAATATTACATATTGAGGGAACATGGATGTGGATGATAAAATACACCCCAGTAAATACCAAAGTATAAACAATCTCGGATAAAAATGAGATTGTGATATTTCCCTTACCTTAGGTCCAATTTGCTTTGTACGTGTCCGAAGCTCCTGTATAATGGTTTAAATAATGTTATTGACTTATTACAGAATCATACATATTGATATGATATCATATATGGTCATATTCTTAACTTCTTGATAGTAATATTTCATTGTTACTTGTTACTCGGGTCTTTATTGCCTTTTGTTCTTATGCATGTTTTTCCGAATACATTCTTATTCTTCTTTTAAGGTTATAGATACCTTATATCCAGAATGGTATTAGTGTAACATATATCATATTTATTCATTCAATTTATATAATTACTATGTAATGATGATCATGTAGAACGAGTCGCATCACATCGTGGAGACGGTACTCCGTACGTACGCACGCGCGGTGATTTCATTTTTCCGTAGGATGGATAGAAGGTGAATTAGGGTTGTTTCATATTTATAATAACATATCAGTATGTAAGTAATACTGATGTTATTACTTTATCATGAAACAACTAAAGAAGAAGAAGTTGAAGAAGAAAGAAATTGAAAAGATCGGTAATGGATATTACCTCTTCTTTGGAACGCCTCTTTGAATCCTCCACTTAAGGAACTAAGATTGGTCTTTGAAGAAGACCAAGACCTCTACGATTATTATAGGGAAGTGGATAGGAGAAAATGGCAGGGGTTGGCCGAGCTTGATTGCTCAATTTGGTGTGAGGAGGAGGGGGAGGAGGTGCCCTTTTATAAGGGAGGAGAGGGGCACCTTAGGAATATCTCAAAATATTATTTTATATTAAAGTCAAAATCGGTTTATAATGGTTCCAAAGGGTCTTATTTCGAAGCTAAAGTGGGGATGGGTCGAAAGCCTATCAACCAATAGGATTTAGACAAGTTTAGTATATTATTTTAACCTTATCAATTAGATTTAACTCTAAGTTAATTAATTTAACTTTTACCATGTCTTTTTGTTTTCTTTCACTATATGGTTAATACACTTACTATAACATGCCAAACGAACCCCAAATTGTTTATTATTAATATATATATCCTTATCTAAGTCATTTGGCCGAACCTTATATTTTTAGGAATAAAATAACAATTAATAATATAATATTTGATTTAAAAACTATTTTGTGTCAATTTTGACACTATTTGATATATGATTTTTGTAAAAGTCATAACAGAATTATATGTTCGAACCAAGTTGATTAAATCAACATTAATTTATCATAGTAACCTAGAAAATTAGTGGAATTCATAAAAATTCTAAAATTAAATTTATTTTGGTGTTTATAACATCAATTATGTCAATATTTCATTAATAAGATAATTACTGCATCATCATTGTGTCATAAATAAATTAAATTATTTATTGTCTAAAAATTACAAATAAAATACCATTATGTAAGAAATCTTTTTATCTTTCTAATGAATATTTATAGTCGAATTTATCTTATGTATAACCACATATTAAAAATGATTTACTTATTAAACTTTGATTTTAACTATTTTAACCCTTCTTTAAATAAATTAATAATAAATGTCCTAATCTAATCGATGTGGGCCTAAATGGTCATATTTTATTCCTAAGTTTGTTTTTGGTCGAATGACACTAGTCCAATAGAATTAGGACATGTGTTAGGGTAATATTAATATCATATTTACCCTTAGTTACCCTATTTACTATTAACTGCGGTAAAAATAGTAAAAAGTTACTATTCACCAAAAAATTATTTTTATCTCATTGAACCACATTTTACTTACTAATATCAACTGTGTCTGTCGGATTTTTGAAATTCCATTCACAGAAGCGGTAAAATTAAGTTTTATGCAAAATTCAGTTTTTAACCTACCACTTAGTGGTTTCACTATTCATCAAAAATTGAAAGTTTTCAGAAAAATACCAAAATTTCACCCTAGGCTAATTTCGATATTCTGAGTCCAAAAATGAAGTCCATTTTGAAAAATAAAATTTATAAAATTTCAAAAAGTGGTTATTACTATTCATAACGGCTAGTTTTAATAGCATATTGTTGTTTAGTGAAACTCGGTATTGCGTACGACGCAAGCTATCGAGGAAGGTCGCGATTGCGTGTAAAGCAAGCCAAGCAAGTGTTGTGTAGAAAAAGATTCCTTTGATGATTTATATAACATAAAAGTCTCGGGTGTTACATTCTACCCCCCTTAAAAATAATTTCTCCCTCGAAATTCGTCACTTTGTAACAAACAGATGAGGATACTTCTCCCTCATCATATCCTCAAGCTCCCATGTAGCTTTTTCAAGTTGGTGGTTCCTCCATAAAACTTTCACCAATCGAGTGGTCTTATTTCGTAGGACTTTTTCGCTACGATCCAGAATCTCTATCGGTTGTTCTTCATAAGAAAGATCTTGCTCCAGCGGTACAACTTCTGAGCTGAGTACATGTGAAGGATCTGGTATGTACTTTCTCAGGAGAGATACATGGAACACATCGTGAACTTGAGAGAGATTCGGTGGAAGCGCCAATCGGTAAGCTACCTTCCCAACACGATCTAGTATTTCGAAAGGACCGATATATCTAGGGCTCAACTTCCCCTTCTTTCCAAATCTCATAACCCTTTTCCGGGGAGATATTCGTAAGAACACTTTATCACCCACTTCAAACTCTAGGTCTTTTCTTCGGTTGTCGGCATAACTTTTCTGTCGACTCTGAGCTGCTCTTATGTGTTGTTGAATAGATCTGACCTTTTCTGCCATTTCATCAACGAGATCAGGTCCTAATAGCTTTCTTTCCCCAACTTCATCCCAGTAAGTTGGAGTCCTGCATTTCTTTCCATAGAGAGCTTCATAAGGAGACATCTGAATACTGGAGTGAAAGCTATTATTATAAGAAAATTCCACCAAAGGTAGGTGTTGATCCCAACCTCCTTTGAAATCCATAGAGCAAGCTCTCAACATATCTTCTAGGGTTTGAATTGTTCTCTCAGACTGACCGTCTGTCTGAGGATGATAAGCAGTGCTGAAACTCAACTCTGTATCCAGAGTATGCTGAAGACTTCGCCAGAACTTCGAGGTAAATCTCGGATCTCGATCAGATATAATAGAAAGTGGTACTCCATGCAATCTTACCACTTCCTTTACATATATCCTGGCAAGCTGATCTAGAGAAAAATCCTCTCTAATAGAAACGAAGTGTGCAGACTTTGTAAGACGATCAACTATGACCCAAATAGCATTATTGCCTTTGGATGTTTTAGGAAGTCCTGTGACAAAGTCCATAGTGATGTTTTCCCATTTCCATTCGGGTATGGGTAATGGTTGTAACATCCCCTTAGACTTCTGTCTCTCAGCTTTAACTTGTTGACAAACCAAGCATCGAGAGACATATTCAGCAACATCTCTTTTCATGCCATCCCACCAGAAGTACTCTTTCAGGTCCCTATACATCTTCGTGCTTCCAGGATGAATAGAGAATGAAGAACTATGAGCCTCATCCAGCAGCTCCTTCTTTAATTCGAGGATGGGAGGAACACAAACCCGATTCCTGAACATTATTATCCCATCACAATCAAGGTTGAATTCAGGAACACTTCTCACCTTCTTTTGTAACTCGACATCTTCTTTATGTGCCTCTTTAATCTTCACATGTATAGATGGTTGAACATTCATTTGATAAAGATAATATTTTTCCCCTTCCATTATAATTCCAAGATCCATCCTTTGTAAATCCATAAATATTGGATCTTTTGTGATCCTCATCATGGATAAACTAGCATGGTCTTGTCGACTTAATGCATCTGCCACCTTGTTTGCTTTCCCAGGGTGGTAATGGATTGAGCTGTCATAATCCTTAATCAGCTCCAACCATCTTCTTTGGCGCATATTCAACTCGTTTTGTGTGAAAATATACTTTAAAATTTTATGATCAGTATAAATATCACACCTTTCACCATAAAGGTAATTCCTCCAAATCTTTAATGCATAGATTACCACAGCCAACTCCAAATCATGTGTTGGGTAATTTTGCTCATGGATTTTCAACTGTCGTGAGGCATAAGCTATCACCATATCATTTTGCATAAGAACACATCCCAATCCCTTCTTGGATGCATCACTGTAGATCACAAACCATTCTCCACTACAAGGCAGTGTGAGCACAGGTGCACTGGATAACCTTCTTTTCAAATCCTTGAAATTCTCTTCACATTCCTCTGTCCAGACAAACTTTACTCCTTTCTGAGTCAACTTGGTGAGTGGATTAGATAGTCGTGAAAAATCCTTTACAAAACGTCGATAATATCCAGCCAAACCAAGAAAACTTTGAATCTCAGTTACTGTTGTTGGTCTCGACCATCTTTTGATAACCTCTGTTTTTGCTGGATCCACAGATATCCCCTCTTTTGAGATTATGTGACCCAAAAATGAAACTTTTTGAAGCCAAAATTCACACTTGGTAAATTTGGCATAAAGCTTCTCCTTTCTCAGGGTCTTCAATATAATTCTCAAGTGATCTTCATGCTCTTCCTTACTCTTTGAATAGACAAGAATATCGTCAATAAAAACTACCACAAATTGATCAAGTTAGTATCTAAAGACTCTATTCATTATATCCATGAAGATTGCAGGGGAATTAGTAAGACCAAATGGCATCACTATAAATTCATAGTGTCCATACCTTGTACGGAAAGCCGTCTTTGGTATATCCTCCCTTTTGACCCTTAATTGATGATACCATGAACGAAGATCAATCTTGGAAAAGTATTGAGCTCCGTGTAGTTGGTCAAATAAGTCATCAGTGCGTGGGAGAGGATATTTGTTCTTTATAGTGATCTTGTTAAGTTCTCGATAATCAATGCAGAGTCTCATTGATCCATCTTTCTTCTTAACAAATAGAACAGGTGCTCCCCAAGGTGACGCACTAGGGCGTATGAATCCCTTATCAAGATTTTCTTGGAGTTGCTTCTTCAATTCCTGCAACTCAATTGGGGCCATTCTATAAGGTGTCTTTGAAATAGGCAAAGCACCCGGTACGAGTTCTATTGAAAACTCAACTTCACGATTTGGTGGAAGACCCGGTAATTTCTCCGGAAAGACATCATCAAACTCCCGCACAATGGGCATATTATTAATCGTGAGTTTCTCACCAACCATTTGAGATAAATAACCTTCATTTAGTGGAATCAATACCCATAATATGGAAGAAATTTCCACTAGATGGTTATGTTCATCCTTGCATTGGTATGCGATCGTAGATTGATCTGGAATATGAAATGTGACTTCCCTTCTTTGGCAATTGATATGAGCTCCATGTAGAGAAAGCCAATCCATGCCAAGAATCACATAAAATTCAACTAAAGGAAGGGTCACAAGATTTGCAGGAAGCACTTTCCCACAAACTTCGATCGGAGAAGAATTATAAACTTTTGATGCGACTGTTGTGCCATTAGGTGTTGTCACAGCTAACTCAACATCTAATTGTTGAGGTAATACGGTGATACCCTTAGAAAATTCTTTAGAAATAAAAGAGTGGGTGGATCCAGAATCAAATAAAACATTTGCTACTTTAGAGTGGACGGTAAGTGTACCTTTCACCACTTCGTTATCGTACTCCACATCGCTGATAGAAATTGCATGAGACTTTCCTTTGTCTTTAGCCTTAATATTTTGTTGACGTCGACCATCATCATCAACCCTTGGATTTGGGTATTGATTGGCATAATGCCCCATCTCCTTGCACTTGAAACATTGAAGTGTAGTAGGTTCATTCTGTGTATCCCTTCCTTTGTTTGTGTCATTAGACATCTTCTTCCCATTATCACGGCATTCAAATGCCCGATGACCTTCTTTTCCACATTTAAAACATTTACTTGTCCCTTTAAGACAACTCCCTCCATGTTTCTTTCCACACTTTGAGCATAAGGAAAAGCTCATCTTCTTTTCCGTGTGCTCTTTAGATTTTTCTTTGAATTCCATATTCCTCTTCTTATCAAACCCATGTGACTGATGGGTTACTCCAATCTCCATCTCGACTTTGAGAGCACATCGAACGATTTCCTCGTAGCTATTGAAGTCCCTTATGGCTAACGCCCTTCGAAGACTTGGTTTTAAGCCACTAAAGAATCGATCGATCTTACTCTCAGGTTGGATAATAATACCAGAAGTGTACCTTGCAAGTCTTGTAAAATTTGCTTCATAGGTACCAACAGATTCATCATCCCTTTGCTTCAGTTCAAGGAACTCTTTCTCCATCTTTGTTCGTAGAATACGAGGGAAGTACTTATTGAAAAATAAGTTCTTGAACTCGTCTCATTCCATAGACTCAAGTTCATCCCTTTGCCTCGTATTCTTAATAAGATTCCACCATTGATCAGCATCTCCTTCCAAACGATACATTGCTAGGATGCCTTTATCATGTTCAGAACATTGAAGAACTGAAAATATCTTTCCAGTAGTACTAATCCATTGTTCAGCAACTAATGGATCAGTAGACCCGCTGAAAGAAGGTGGACGCTGCCTCATGAAGGATTCAACAGAATGTTGCTCCTTCCTTTGCTCGTTTGGAAGTCCTGCATGATTCATAGCTTGAGAAAGTTGTGTGAGCATGGCTACAAGATTTTGCATTCCAGCTCCCATATCGTTTGGTTGCTCAGGGGGACAATCATTGCATTGCCCATCGCATTCCGCATTAACACGGTTCCTTCGGGTTCCAGTCATTGACTAAAACCAAGAAGAATAGTGTGAGCAACACTAATTATAATAGGAAAACCACATAATTGAAGAATAAAATTTTCATGCTTAAGGTCTTATCCTAGGTTATTCATGGCCATTTTTAAAACACTAATATTGTGTTCTATTCTTAGACTTATCCTTAGGGTTCTTACTAAGGCTTTCACATCTTAGTTTCCAAAGGTTGACTATACCTTTCCTCTGAAACCAACTATAATGACCCATACTTTACATACATTGTTAATACTTCAAATTTGAATCACACTTATTACAACATATGACAAAACCACAAAGGTCCGTATAGGTATAGTGTCTTTAGAAACTGGGAAACATAAACAACTGGTTCATAAATCTTCTACAGTGTCTCCCATTTATTTCATCATATCTATAGTCCCTTTTAGCATATTCTACTTAATATCCATCTTCCTGACCCGGGGAAAAGAAAACATAAAAGGGTGATCTCAAATGCTCAGGAAGGGCAAATAAAAGAAATAAAAATCATATCATATCTTTTTGAAAATCAAAACATGCAAAAGAGATCATAATATCTTAACATGGAATAAATCATAGAAGTGCAAATGAGATCCCCATAATCATAACATGAAACTTGAAACTTTGTGGCATGCACACATAATCATGGAAAATCATTTCTTGTTAGTCATGACTCATTTCCAAGACTATCTTAGTGGACAAAGTCCCTTTCTGAACCGAGTCACCCTCGTTCTAGTCCTGTTTCACTGAACCGGTATAACCTACCGTTCCAGCCATGTCTATCTCATGAGATATAAAATCTTTACCCAATGCATTGGAGGGAGATATAGGTCCCACCCATCTTATAATTAATCCTTTCTTATGTGTGCCACATAATCATAAACCATACATCATAGCGTAATCCACGTAATAAAAATGGGATTCTTAAAAAAGATGACATCATAAAACAATTCATATAAGATTAAGGAATTCATAAAAATATTTCCATCACAACATAATCAAATCCATTTAATAATAGGGATAAAAACAGAACCCCTTTATTATCTTAGATGGAAAATAATTTTGATAAAATACTTGAACTCTATTCTTGAGGAAAATATCTTTTCTACTTCAAAAATCACTTTTCCTTTATTAAAATGTCATACAATTTTAAACTAAAAGAAGTTGATTAAAAATAAACTTGAATAATTGTAAATAAAGCTTCTTGTAAATAATGTTCTAGAAATCCATTCATGCCATATAAGTTAAAAAAAACATTCTTCGTACTTTTGTTGGAGAAGTCAAAAAGTACCTCGTACAAAAAACGACAAAAGATTCCTTTCATACATATTACTAAAAACTCAGAGAAGAGTAAAAATGGATTTAAACTATTGTATGTGTATGGAAACAATATTACATGTTGAGGGAACATGGATGTGGATGATAAAATACACCCCAGTAAATACCAAAGTATAAACAATCTTGGATAAAAATGAGATTGTGATATTTCCCTTACCTTAGGTCCAATTTCTTTGTACGTGTCCGAAGCTCCTGTATAATGGTTTAAATAATGTTATTGACTTATTACAGAATCATACATATTGAAATGATATCATATATGGTCATATTCATAACTTCTTGATAGTAATATTTCATTGTTACTTGTTACTCGAGTCTTTGTTGCCTTTTGTTCTTATGCGTGTTTTGCCGAATACATTCTTATTCTTCATTTAAGGTTATAGATACCTTATATCCATAATGGTATTAGTGTAACATATATCATATTTATTTATTCAATTTATATAATTACTATGTAATGATGATCATGTAGAACGAGTCGCATCACATCGTGGAGACGGTACTCCGTACGTACGCACGCGCGGTGATTTCATTTTTCCGTAGGATGGATAAAAGGTGAATTAGGGTTATTTCTTTTTTATAATAACATATCAGTATGTAAGTATTACTGATGTTATTACTTTATCATGAAACAACTAAAGAAGAAGAAGTTGAAGAAGAAAGAAATTGAAAAGATCGGTAATGGATATTACCTCTTCTTTGGAACGCCTCTTTGAATCCTCCACTTAAGGAACTAAGATTGGTCTTTGAAAAAGACCAGGACCACTAGGATTATTCTAGGGAAGTGGAGAGGAGAAAATGACAGGGGTTGGCCGAGCTTGATTGCTCAATTTGGTGTGAGGAGGAGGGGGAGGAGGTGCCCTTTTATAAGGGAGGAGAGGGGCACCTTCTGAATATCTCAAAATATTATTTTATATTAAAGTCAAAATCGGTTGATAATGGTTCCAAAGGGTCTTATTTCGAAGCTAAAGTGGGTATGGGTCGAACTCCTATCAACCAATAGGATTTAGACATGTTTAGGGTATTATTTTAACCTTATCAATTAGATTTAACTCTAAGTTAATTAATTTAACTTTTACCGTGTCTTTTTGTTTTCTTTCACTATATGGTTAATACAAATACTATAACATGCCAAAAGAACTCCAAATTGTTTGTTATTAATATATATATCCTTATCTAAGTCATTTGGACGAACCTTAGATTTTTAGGAATAAAATAACAATTAATAATATAATATTTGATTTAAAAACTATTTTGTGTCAATTTTGACACTATTTGATATATGATTTTTGTGAAAGTCATAACAGAATTATATGTTCGAACCAAGTTGATTAAATCATCATTAATATATCATAGTAACCTAGAAAATTATTGGAATTCATAAAAAGTCTCAAATTACATTTATTTTGGTGTTTATAACATCAATTATGTCAATATTTCATTAATAAGATAATTACTGCATCATCATTGTGTCATAAATAAATTAAATTATTTATTGTCTAAAAATTACAAATAAAATACCATTATGTAATAAATCTTTTTATCTTTCTAATTAATATTTATAGTCGAATTTATCTTATGTATAACCCCATATTAAAAATGATTTACTTATTAAACTTTGATTTTAACTATTTTAACCATTCTTTAAATAAATTAATAATAAATGTCCTAATCTAATCCAAGTGGGCCTAAATGGTCATATTTTATTCCTAAGTTTGTTTTTGGTCGAATTACACTTGTCCAATAGAATTAAGACATGTGTTAGGGTAATATTAATATCATATTTACCCTTAGTTACCCTATTTACTATTAACTGCGGTAAAAATAGTAAAAAGTTACTATCCACCAAAAAATTATTTTTATCTCATTGAACCATATTTTACTTACTGATATCAACCGTGCCTGTCGGATTTTTAAAATTCCATTCACAGAAGTGGTAAAATTAGGTTTTATGCAAAATTCAGTTTTTAACCTACCACTTAGTGGTTTCACTATTCATCAAAAATTGAAAGTTTTCAGAAAAATACCAAAATTTCACCCTAGGCTAATTTCGATATTATGAGTCCAAAAATGAAGTCCATTTTGAAAAATAAAATTTATAAAATTTCAAAAAGTGGTTATTACTATTCATAACAGCTAGTTTTAATAGCATATTGTTGTTTAGTGAAACTCGGTATTGCGTACGACGCAAGCTATCGAGGAAGGTCGCGATTGCGTGTAAAGCAAGCCAAGCAAGTGTTGTGTAGAAAATGATTCCTTTGATGATTTATATAACATAAAAGTCTCGGGTGTTACATATGTGGTATTAGATAGAAAAATTTTTCAAATGGACACGTATGACCTTACAAACTCAGATAGAGGGATGAAACATTAGTCATCATCATGTAGAATAAATTGCAATTATTAAAAATTATATAATTAAAAAAACACAACATGAAATTATTGTCATACATTGGTTGTTCATATCAAGATCATCCAATTATTTCTAATTAAAAAATTAGATACAAAAAATACAGCAAGAAATTTCAATCAAACATTAGACGGTTATCTCATGATCCATCAATATTCTAAATTTCAAACATTTTTGTTTGAGATTAGTATTAGGTTTTAAATCATTTATAAATAACTATATCGATATTAAATAATATATATATATATATAACCATCAATTTATATTCCGAATTTCATGATGATTTTTTACTGTTATATGTGAGAAAATATAACAAATACATTGATTAATACAAATTACCTCACTATTTAAGTTTAATGATGGTGATATTATTATGAAGGAAAATGTAATAAAACATTATATATTTTTATACCAGAAGATAAAATTTTCAACTTATTTTAATTATGAATAAATATCTATGACTTGATCTTGATACATATTATTTTGATTAATTTATCATTATTTGATAAACTAACCAAAACACAATGGTAAACTATTAGAGTCACTATAATTTAATATTTCAGCAACCATCAATTTTCTTTCAAACAGAAATGCCTGTTGTTAAATACCACATGTAAAACTCCTCTTATTGAATGAATTTTTTAAAATTATCTTTTATTACATATTTACTCAGATGGAACTGAGGGTTTCTATTACATTAAAATATATAAAAGTTTTTAAGTGGAAAACTGGGAAATTATATACTTAGAGATGGATGAATCAAAAGTCATCATTGTAGAAAGAAAAATGAAATTATTAAAAATTATATAATCACATAACCAAGAAATACATGCCAATTCAATTATATATTGGTTGTTCATCTCATGATTATTCATTAGACAATACCATTAACATATTTTTTGTTATACATATATTGTTAAAGATATTATATAGCATTTAATATAACTAAATATAATATGTAATAAATATCTACACCTTATTTCCAAAATATATATTTTTAATATGTGTATGTATATATATATATATAGTTATATTCAGTTTATCTACATATGTGTAAAAAATAGTATAATTTTTTTTTACTTTGGATATTGTAACACCATGAAATTGAAATGTAGGAACATTATATTCAATATCATATACGATACACAACATCAAGCATGTGATGGAATATAATATCCCATGTATTTATAAAATATTTATTATTTTAAAATAATTAATGCATTATATAACTTTCGATTCCCTAGATACTGTATTTTTTGTGTGTTTCACACAACAACTATTTTTTTGAAGAGTTGGATTACCTGAAAGAACGAGTTTTAAAATATATATATATATTAATAATATAACCTAGCTATTTAGTTAACAGTTATGAATATTATTTATTAACCTATGAAAATATATGTTCTATCAAAAATTAATATGAATTCATTGGTTACAAATTAATTTTAAATTAATATAATAACCAATTGAATATAATGGTAATCCTTTTATAGAAAAATATTTTTAATCCCATAAAGATGTTTTATACCAAAATATTAAATTAAATATAATTAGTTGGTGATATTATATCAGTATATATTTATATATATTTTATTCAATAATTTTTATAAATTAATCCAATGAATTTCATAATCAATTGATAAGAGAAAACCCAATATTTCACATAAAAAATGAATATTTTTTTAAAGGCACATTTACCAACTTTTAATGTTAAATTTTTTTTAATCCAATTTCATGAAAATATAACATTTTTTTATGTCAATATAAACATGTTTTTTGAAGTAAAAACATTGAAATTAGTTTTGTGTGAATTTTTGGTAATTTTTCATAAAGTATAATTTTTAATGAAATGTAAAAACTAATCAATTTTTATTCAAAACTAAATTTTATTCAAATTTATTTATATAGTTAAATAATATTTTTTATTGGTTTTAAAGATTAGTTAGATAAAATTTAAAAAAATCGACACAATGTAGTTAGTATTAATAAATTTATTGATTAAATTGGATATAAACACAACATATACTTTTGAACATTTTTACATAATAACTCTGTATTTTCGTCACATCTACAGGATTGATATTATAATTATTTTGGCCACATATGTTATTGAAATTTGGAAAAATGGTTTCATTATTTGAAATTGGAATAATTTAAAATTTCTAATAAGGTCAAATTTCTTCATTATAAAAAATATTAGTGAATGTGATTAAAATAAATTAAAATTATTAAGAAAAAAATATCCTAATTATGGAATTAATTGTAATCTTATTGGAAACATTTAAGTATACACTTGTCCAAACTATACTGTTTGGTCATATTTCTAACTTATCCTCCATTTTAGTATGTTATTACTTGTTTATTGTTGTTTGAAATTGTCTACAGTTGAATTTCCATTATTGGAAAATATTTTATTATTACATAATAATCCCATTAATTTTATTCTCTTATAGTTATTCACGAAAATTTTCAAATAATAGTATCATTGTTCCGCTCTTTTTTACATAAATTTTTTTGATTTTTTTTATAAAATCGACTTCAATTCTATCATTGGTTGGAGAGCCTATTGTCTTATATGAAATCTATATTTCTAAAAAGGGTTTAAATTATGTTTACCCTTTCCAGAATGATTTACTAAGGATGTTTTTACCTTTTTTTAATTTAATAATGTTCAAAAATTGATATTATTTTGTCTTTACAAACAATGAACGTACATATAATTTTTATAGTGAAAACGTAATGTTCTTTTATCGTTGTACGATATGTATAGATTTAGATATCATCATTCATTCAAAAATTCCCTTGAAATTTAAAAAGGGTATTTTTTAAAGTTTTTTTTAAAAAGTAACATTCAACAAAAAAGTATTTTAAAAATGTTTCTCAAAATAAAAAAGGTTAGTTTCATTAGGAATGTTTTTAAAAGGTATTTTTATAGAATTCTCATTCATCAACGACAATAACCCTTTATTTTTTACACATACTGGGATATGTTGTATTGATAACATCATTATTCTTCTTTTGTATGGATTATGATTTAATATAAAAAGTATAATATTAACATTCACTAACATGATTCATTGTATTACCATTGAAATATACAATTTTTATTATCGATGAACATTAAATTTAACCTAATTACCCATATCATTTCTCATGGATATGTTTATTGCCTATACTATATATAATATTTCAAATACAGTGTTTACATTGACATATATATAATTGACTAGGAAAATAATATCAAGTATATATCCATTACACAGTATAGATATTTGATAAGGAACATTTTTTATTTAAATTCCTTTCGTATGATCTATATGGGTTGGGGACCAGTTAAGGAAAGCCCTACAATTTGTGGACCAATTAACTCTTGCCCTATGGGTTGTAAACCGTTTATAGTAATCCCCAAAATGAATTGATAGTATTATTAGATGAAATTAGTTTTCCAAAATACCTTCGAGTGTGTTTCCAAGGAGAATAGATGAGTTTCTCCCAATAGATATAAACTTTCTAATGAAAGGTATTAATAATAATGGTATCATGTTTCTGTGAAACATGACATAGAGTAAATAATAATTTTTTCAATTTTATTGTTTAATTATTAATCCATGATATTTTTTTATCGATATATCTTTGGATTTATTTCATTATCAGTTGAATGATTAAATTTCATGTCTTTTAGTTATATTTCCTATTATATTGATTATTACTTATCATGTTATTTGAATGGAATATGTTTTCATTTAATTAAATTTCCATATTTTTATGCACTTTTTTATCAGATTATTGAATACATGGAAGGTGTCATCAGTTACAACCTTTTCATATTGAATATTATCATTAATTCAATATTTCTTCCACTATGTTAAACCCTTAAAATTCATTTGAGTTCAATGTTATTTTTATTCATTTCCGCAAGAAATTTTATTAGTATACTAAGAACAATATGCAATGATACAATATATTGAATAATGTTATCCTCAAAAGAGAAAAATTATTTTTAATCCAAGGTATTTATTTATAATTAAAGTCCCATGTATGTATCTGGTTTACCAAGACTCTAAAACACTTCAGTCCATTCAGATTTGATTCTTTATAATCATTTTAATGTAATGCTAGTAGATACCAACATCAGGATTCTAGGGTCGGGTCGCTATAGATATAATATATAATAATATATAGATAAATATTCTAAAATAATATAACATCAGTATATATAAATCTAAACATATTCATCATTATTTTTTCAGATTTTAAAATATAATTACATATAATTTTATAAACTAAATTTTTCTAAATATAAGTATTATTAATTAACACTTAAATAATATAAATATTGTTAAGTATAATTAATAAAAGTTATATAGTTAACATGTAAAAAATATGCATTAAAATTCTATGAACTTATTTTATTTATAATTATATAAAATTTAATATGTACATATAATATTTTTTCCGTTCATCTATATTCTAAAATTTATGTAATTGTGTTTTATACTTTATTACATGGAATAATAATTATTTATACATAATATATTTTATTTTTAAATAATAACCATTAAAAGACAATAATCATATTTAATTTTAAATTTTATTTAATTTAAGATGTATATATAATTTTTTTCCATACATCAACTTTCAAAAATAAAGGTAAAGGTATTTTATACACCATTACATTGAATAATAATTACATATAATTAATAGTATTTAAAATAATTATTTACCACAAATAAAATAAATATAATTTACACTTAGATAATAACCATGAAATTATTATAAACTTATCTTAAAATAATTTTTATAAAATTATTTATGTATATATAAATTTTTTGATAAATATGTACATTCAAATTTTTTGGTAATTATATTTTTGACATTATACATTTAAATAATATTTATTTATAATTAATATAGTTTAAAATAGTTATTTATACTCAAATTTTTTGTACTATATTCAAACACCGATTATATATATATTTTAATAAATTTTCATACAATTCCTAATTAAACTAGTATATTTTTAATAATATATTTATCATAAACTTGTTATTTAACTAACTATATGTATAGAGTATTAAAATTTTAATTTTTGTTCATTTAAATATAATATATATCATAACCTATTAATATATTATATTATTATTACTCTCCATTTAAATTAATAATATATAAATTTTTTTAAAAAATATTATTTCCATAAATAAAAATTTTATTTTATACATAACAAATCAATTATATAAACACCAAATTTGCGTATCCTAAAAATAAATTTAAATTATTTCACACAAAAAGAAATAAGTGAATTAGAAACAAAATAAAAAAATAAAATTTTATAATCCATACATCCATACATCCGTACATATTAAATAAATAAATTTTACAAACAAGATAAATAAAAACTATTAGAAAATGAAAATTCTAAATAAAAATTTTACCTTCTTAAAATATGGAAATATATGTTGAAAATGAACTCCAACAAGGTTTCTCATAATAATATATAACATAAGAATGTGGAATAGCGGTGAGAGACACCTCATTTTATATGTTTTGGTGGCCAGGAGGTGTGAACCCCATTCACACCTCCTTCATAAAATCCGTGAAGGATGTTTGTACAATATTTAAGCTTCCTAGGTAGAAAAAAGAGAAGCGAGGACCTCACTCACACTTCCCTCTTGAAATGGAGAAGTGTGATTGAGGATCTCCCTTCTCTGAACCTATATTTTTTAATCTGGTAATCCCTATCCAAGTTTCAAAAAAACCCTTAAAAATAAACATTCATCGGGTGGAAGTCAATGTAGCATGACGTACTGTCGTGGGATGATGGAGGTGTTATTGTGCTTGACCGGTATTTCTAAATGGAATACAAGAGTAGTGTTAGACTGAGTTTCATACCATTGTAAGAATTATTGATTTTCATCTCATGCTACTTATATGGTGGTAGTAGTATATGGGAAGGATATGATTTATTGTAGTGTTATATTGTGTTGTCTAGTTGTATAATGAATTTTTTATATTGATTTGGTTTAAAAGAAAATAATTTTTTAATGATTTTTTTTAAATTAACCCCAAAAAACATGATAAAAATAAATTAAAAAATATGATTTGAATTCCCATTCCATATTAACTTAAAATTAAAAATTAATTATCAAATTAAAATATTAAAAATATGATTTAACATATCATAATTTCTATAATTTGTTAAAACACAGTAATTGAATAACAAATTATTATTACAAAAATAGAAAATTTAAATTTAAATAATGCAACACCCAGACCCCAGTTACCTAGAGTCAGTGAATTATTTTAATACATTGGCATGATTAGAAGGAATCAAGTCCCAATGGACCGATCAGTTTAGTAGTCTTGGAAAATAGATTACATACATGATCGTTACATTACACTTTTTAACATACAACAAAACATAAATAATCTTTTGAGAATGCCACTGTTCCCTTAGCATAACCCTGCATCTCAATCATAAAACACTTCTTGGGATACTGGAAAAATGAAACATGAGAAAGGGGTGAGCTCAGATGCTCAGTAAGGGTAAATAATTTAGCATAAGCTATAAACTTTTAAGGCAAGATGTGTAATTAAAACAATAGACTTTTAAACATAAGCTTGAACATAATATGGAAAAAATAAATCAAACATTACCGTATTAACATGAACATGTATATTCTAATAGTATAATAATCACATGTAATAACTAATCTCATAATGAGGGAATGCAGAATGCCAGACTCTCATAACCACATAGTCAAGGTCTTGTGCCAAGACTAAAAATAAATTTTTTTTCCAAAGCCTTGTACCAAGACACTAGTTTGTCTCATGAGACCTACCAATTCATTGAGGATCTATAGTGGTATCCACCCGTCACTTACTATTTCCAATGAATTCCTCGTATGAAACGTTTCAAACATAACATAAACATTCGTATTAAAACTAGCAGAGGAAATGTCAACACTTTATCCACAAACCATGAATGGAATAAAAATAGCACATCCACAGTCAAACATAACTCATTCAATACAATATAGAATATTGTATTGTAAAATATCAACCTCAATGGAGAATAATGAAGGATATTGAAATAGATGAAAATAATCATCAAAACTATTTGAGATCAATATCCCCCTTTTTTCTTGAAAACATTTAAAAGTCACACTATTTGTCAAGAAGACGTTAAAAAATAGATTTTTTAATCAAAGTGTCACATACCACTTTGAAACATTTAAAAGGAATTTTAATTTTAAAAACTTAATTTCCATATAAATAAATCCTTAAAAACATTTTTTAAAACACATACATTAATTATAAATATTTAGAATTATAAATCATTAAAACGTTTAAAATGATATTTCAGTTAGAGTTCTTAACCAAAAGAGAGAAACTTAAATACAAATAATTGAGGTAATCAAAACATTATAACAACACAAGAATAACGGGATTCATGATATACTGTGTAAGAGTACATTATATACACCATATAAAGTGATTTGTTGTATAAAAAAAACAAGTATCAATGGAATGTAAATTGAGATGAAATATCTTATAAAGGGAATATACTTATGTTAAGGATAAATCAACGACATAATTTTGTGTGAAAAATATAAATACACTTAGTATGATTGGATATTAATTGTAAATAAATAAGAGGACATTCAATCATATTCTTGTAAAAATAACACCAATGAATTGGGTATTTAACTCAACAAATAGAGATTGAGTTAAAATTACTCTTATCACGTTCATATCGATGCCTTAGGAATTTATTAATGGAGTGATTATATGTATAAAAATTATATATACAGAAAGGGGAGTGGGAATTATGACATATTAAAATTAATATTGATTCCACACATTATCTTGGAGTAAAATAATCAATGATGTATGTGTAAAGCCGAATGAGTGGAAATTGAAATTTGTAATTCCTTTACAAATTTGGTAACTTACGAAACATACATCCCATGAAATATGGATCATAAAATGATGACATAAATATCCATAGATTAAATTATATTACACAATTAATACAATCATGGGAAGTACACACACCACATGCAATAAATAAGCAGTGAACAATGGAAATCTCACTGAATTAAAAGTGAGATAAGAAACCCCTTACCTCAAGGCCGAATTATCTTGTGTGTTCCTTGTTCTTCATGAATAATAAACATAAGATAATTTCTACTTGATTAAAAAAAAATTCAATTTTATTATTATTTTTATATCACTTAATACCTTTCTATACTAATTATTTAATTATTTGAGTTCATATTGGATATTTTACTGATGTTTGGAACTTGAGTCAAAAATGAATTTCTTATAACTGCAAATTTTCTATCTGGTCAAAGTTACATTATCTAAAAAATGATATAAATTAATTAGAAATCATATATATGTTATATATCTAGTATATATATGTGTTTATAACTGTACATAACATTTGGAGATAAGAAATGAAATGCACTTTTCAGGAGATGGTAAGTTGTACGTACGCATGAACGCAACTTTCATTTATATTTTTTATTTTAATGGAATTAAAACATAATGATACATAGGTATATTATAATTCCAATATAATATAATATTATATATTTTTTAAATAATTTAATTAACTCTATCCTTTATATGTTCCATGAATGTCATGAATGAATCAAATCACCTTGAAGTGGCGGTAGTCAGCACTTCCTCAAATGAAATTATCGTGGTCACTCATTTTGGAAAGCATATTGGTGTGTTTATAAATGAAAATTATATAAGAATAAGGGAAAAATAAACATAATATACATAATATATAAATACAGTGCCATCATAATGTAAACCATAAGATGCGGTAGGAGATAATCGAACAATCATCGTTTCGTGAGGCATTAGTTTTCCATCCACAAAAACATTATGTTCTTCACCCATTATATGGTGGTGTGTGTAAGCTTAGCTCAAATAATTATTATAAAAACATCATATTATATTAAATATACTGGTGTTTTTACAAAATAAAGGAATAAAAAGAGTTCATGGTGTTGGAGAAGTAAAATAAAAAATTTAATTTAAGAAAAACTGTTACATTTAATTTGGGTAACTTCGTTTGGATTGAACCAAAAGGACTTATTTAAGTACATTATGCCTAATTTAAGGCTTCTAGGTAGAGTACAGGGATGTAGGTATCTTAATTGGGCAGAGGGTGGATGATCCAAAAGGCTTGAGAGTTGTGATTAGTTGGTTAGAAGTGGTCTCCTTTTATAAGGGAGAGGAGGGGCTCTTTAAAAACGTGTGAAAATGTTATTTTATTATAAACATATATTCGGTTTCAAAGTGTACAAAACAAATTAAACTAGAAGATAAAATGACTAATATTCTATATAAAATCATCCAATCAGAATTGGACATGTATTGGATAATATTTTTATCATTATAATCTTATTTATTTAAATCATTTTTAATGAAGTAAACACTACATCATTATTGTGTCATAAATAATTTAATTTATTTGGTGTCTAAAAATTATAAAACAAATACCATGATGTAGGAAATAATTTTATATTTCCAATTAATATTTATAATCAAAAATTAAACTTATATAACCACATGTGAAAATTAATTTACTAAAAGATATTTATTTGAGTCATTTTTGTCTTTACTTTAAATTAATTAATCTAAAGAGTCATTTTCACTCTCAAGTGGCTCCATGCATCCCAAAATCAACCCAAGGATGCCTAAGGTCGGCCATGACTCATCCATTAATGTTAAGACAAGTGTTAAGGTAATTTTATATTATTATAATATAGTTTTTACCTTGAATTACCATATTTACCATTAACCGCGGTAAATAAAAGTCAAAAGTTACTATTAACCAAAAATTATTTTCATCTTATTGAACTGAATTTTACTTCTTTATATTATCCGTGTCTTTCGGATTTTTGAAATTTAACTCAAAGAAGCATTAAAATTTCATTTAAATGTAAAATTCACTTTTTTAACTACTACTAAATGGTTTCAATATTCATCAAAAATTGATGTTTTTCAGAAAAATATCAAAAATTCAGCCTAAGACTTATTGGATATTACAAATTCAAAAAGTAAGTCTATTATTATTAATTCAAAACATAAATGTGGAATTAATTAATTTAAAATTAATTCCCTTTGTTAAAACAAATAGCATGTTTTTAAGAAACAATAACTATCAAAAGATTGACACTTGTTTATGTCCAATTTCAAAGTGAAATTAATTCAAATGACCATCATTGGATTAAATGGAAAAAATATATTTTAATTGAAATTAAAAAAAATTAAAAATAAAATATATAAATATAAATAAATTAGTTTAAAACCTAGTTTTGAATTAAAATAAAGTATTTTTCACTATTCATCAAAAAATTGAATTTTATCAGAAAAATACGAAACTTTTACCCAATGTAAATTTTGATGTCCCAATTATAAATAAGAATTTTATTTTTTCAAATATAATATATAAAATGGACCAAAACTATATTAAAAGTGGTTTCCCCATCAAAAGGTTGTAAATCGGCCCATTAATGAATATTATAGTATTTATGCTTGAAACCGAATTCCTTTCTTATTTTAAGCCTCTAACTTTTATTGGATAAATGTAAAAACATTTAACAAACATATATAATCATATTTTAGTTAGTTCTATTAATTTACACCAATAAAATGGCTCGGCGTTAAGTGCCATTTAAAATAATAATATTATATTACTAGTGTGCAACGTAACATTTCAAAGAATCCTGTTGTTCTGTATCGGGTAAGCCATCGAACATCGCGTCCCCTTTAAATTAAAATTAAAATTTAATTCACAAATATTAATAAATATGAAAATTTATTATTCTTTATTTACCAAGGATGTTACATCCTTCACCCCTTTTGGGAATTGCGTCCTCGCAATTTTAAAGTTAGGCTCGGAAACTTCATTAAAAGCCCCACATCGGAAAAAGAGTCAATAAAACTATCATTATAAAATAAATTAAGAGAAGTAAAAAAGTTACCTGAGGCACCAAATACTAGGATTCCATGAAAACATGGATATAGAGGAGAAAACAAAGTGTCATGTTCTGATGGAGAGGTATAGAAAACATGATTAGGAGAAAGTTAACAGTAATAAAATCACAAACATGTGATAGGATAAATGGTCATTAGTTTCCCAGTAGGAAAAGTAAACGGATAACGTTTTTTTGTTTTATATTCCATTTAATAATGTTGAAAAATTTATTTATGATATTGATTAATAATAAGAAGAGATATACTTACTTTTTAAGTAGAGATTCATTCTTTAATAAATTTCTACCACAAACTAATTTTTTTAGTTAAAACGATGAGTATTAAAGATGACTTAGTCACACCGGAAGAGCTAGAATAAAATTTTAGAGAATCACATAATCCAAAAAAGATAAAAAAAATATATTTACCTTGTCTTTAAAGATTAACCACCACCAAAATGGTTAGTACAAGATCAGATAATCCCCAAAAAGGATAATCCTTTAAAGAAAGAAATACTAATCTTAATTTCTAAAATTAAACCAACAATACAAAAAGTTCAATAAATACCATTCAATAATCAATTGTTCATAAAATACATCAATATAATATAAAATAATTTTGAAACCCAAAACATAGAAGAATTTGATTACACAGTCTTCCATGTTAAATTGTATCTCCAAATGGCATCAACTAATCTTAAAGTCACATACTTAAAAGTAATTAACCTAATTAAGTATTCTCTATTATAGGTTAATCATTTCCCTAAATAACCCAAATCACTATAAATCCACAATAATAACATAGATGAAAATCCACCATTACTCCTAAAATGAAATCCCATAGTATTCTATTTTCCTTGAGCATATAGTGTTCCGAACAAAGCGAATGCCTTCCAAATAACATTTATCACTTAATATCCAAATCATTTTCCTATAATAAGTTTATTCAGTTGATAAGACTTAAGATCCAAAATATACCTCTTATTGATCAATAAAATTATTTAACTAAAAATAATTAGTCACACTAACCAAGGACTTCACGTAGTCCATTGGTTGGCGATAAATCCCAATTGCACTCTGATTGTGGGTTCAATTCCCACATATTTTTCTGATGCGATGGGTTGTCACATGGTCTGCCTGTTTTCCTTTTTCAAAAACAATATTTTATAACATTACCAAAATGTGATAAATTACTCAAAATAACCATAACATAGTTTAACAACAAATGTTATCTCATACCTTGCATTTGCATCCCAAAATATAATAACTTGTAATTGCCTCAAACCCAATGATCATATAAAACCAAATGGATATTTATAACTATATCTACAAGATAAAATATAATTATTCTTCAAATATCATTTTCATATGAAATAATTTAGGGTTACAAATACAAGAGAAAGTTATTCCAAAGTAATCCCATCAACAAAGAGCACTAATACTTTTAAAAATTTCTCCAACCATTTATTTCCAAATAGCTTCTTCTTTGACCAAGAAAATATCCTATAGAATAGGGAATTTACTCGGGTAATGGCCAGGTCCCATACATTTATAGAAAATGACTGTAAATGGATTCTTGGGACCATTTTTATTTTCTTCCACAGTACTATTCATTTTTCCTCAGCAATTATTCACTTTATATCCTTCTTTCCCACATGTAAAGCATTTATTTATTCCATTCAGACACTTTCCTGGGTGTCTCCTTCCACATTTCCTGCATTATTGAAATCGAGGATTCTTTTCTCCATGGTCTCCACTACTGGATCTCTTATCATTCATCACCTTTCTCTTATTTGTTGATTCCGGGAATTGGTTAATATATATGTTGTTGATCATATTTTTGGAAAAAAAATTGGTATGAACACAATATCTTATACGCCTATCAACAGTCTATTTTGTTTCTCATTTCCACCATCGTTCCCACCTTTTACATCATTCTCAAAGTTACTATGACTTCCTTGGAATCCAGCAATTGACTAAAACCAAAAAACATTGTGTAAG
Organism: Viscum album; assembly: GCA_963277665.1. NCBI lineage: Eukaryota > Viridiplantae > Streptophyta > Magnoliopsida > Santalales > Viscaceae > Viscum > Viscum album. The sequence continues at coordinate 293,738,364 of OY728132.1, read as the reverse complement.
TAAGAATAGTCATAAAATTATTTAGAAAATATCATCACACCTTATTTTAAATCAAAAACACCCTAGTATTAACCAAGGTTTTTATTCTCATATTATATTCAAATCCTTCAAATTGGTTTGCAATGAAAATTTAAATTATCCTAAGCATATCCTCTAGTAGTTTCGTAACCAAGAGTGCAGCAAATCCCATTGTCATGCACCGGTTCCCGTTTGAGTCTAGCTCAAAGCGGTGTTTTCGGTTTTTACCCCTAGGTACATCTGTAACAGAGCCTCCTCTACCTGATCCTATCTATAGAAGGATGCATTGTTTGGAAAACTCACAAAATTTATACAATAACAATATTTTAGTAAGTTCTTCTATACAAATCCTCAAAGTCTCTCTTAGGGCTATGTGCTCTAATCAGAGTTTATCTAAATATAGTTTCCATGGTTTGTACTGAACTTTCTCTGATACCAACTGTAACGCCCCGAACCAAGTTACCCAGAGTCAATGTATTATTTTATAACATTGACATGATTACAAGGAATCAAGTCCCAAAGGACCGATCGGTTTAGTAGTCATGGAAAATAGATTACATACATGAACATTACATTACACTTTCTAACATACAACAAAACATAAATAATATTTTGAGAACACAATTACTCCCTTAGCTTAACCCTGCATCTCAATAATAAAACACTTCTTGGGATTCTGGTAAAATGATACATGATAAAGGGGTGAGCTTATATTCTTAATAAGGGTAAATAATTCGGTGGAAGCTATAAATATTTAAGGCAATATGTGTAATAAAAGCAACAACCTTTTAAACATAAACTTGATCATAATATGGGAAAAATAAATCAAACATTACCATATTAACATGCACATGGATATTATACTAGTCTAATAATCACATTTAATAACTAATCTCATAATGAGGGAATGCATAATGCCAGACGTTCATAACCACACAGTCAAGGCCTCGTGCCAAGACTAAAAATAATTTTTTTTTCCAAGGCCATGTGCCAAGACAGTAGCTTGTCTCATGAGACCTACCGATGCATCTAGGAGCTATAGTGGGATCCACCCATAACTTACTAATTCCAATGCATTCCTCATATGAAATGTTTGAAATATAACATAAACATTCCTATTAAAACTATCATACGAAATGTCAATACTTTATCCACAAACCATGAATGGTAAAAAATAGCACATCCACAGTCAAACATAACTTATTCAATACAATATAGAACGTTTTATTGTAACACATTAACCTCAATTGATAATAATGAAGGATATTGACATATATGAAAATAATTATCAAAACTATTTGAGAGAAATATCCCCCTTTTTTGAAAACATTTAAAAGTCACACAATTTGTCAAGAAACCATTTAAAAATAGTTTTTTGAATAAAAGTGTCCCATACCAAATTGAAACATTTAAAATGTATTTTAATTTTAAAACATTAATTTCCATATAAATAAATCCTTAAAATAATCATTTAAAACAAGGAAATTAATTAGAATGATTTAGAATAATAAATCTTTAAAAAGTTTAAAATAATATTTTAGTTAGAGTTCAAAACCAAAAGAGAGACACTTAAATACAAATAATTGAGGTATCAAAAACATTATAATATCATGAGAATAATGGGATTCATGATATAATATGTCAAAGTACATTATATACACCATATAAAAGTGATTTGGTGTATAACAACAAAGAAGTCTCAATGCAATGTAAATTGAGATGAAATATATTATAAAGACCGTATCCTTAGGTTAAGGATAAATAAACGACATAATTATGTGTGAAAAATATAAATACACTCAATATTATTGGATATTCATTCTGAATAAATCAGAGTACATTCACACATATTCTTGTAAAAACAACACCAATGAATTGGATATTTAACTCAATAAATGGACATTGCATTAAAATTACTCTTGACAAGTTCATATCGATGACTTGAGAATTTATCAATGGAGTGATTTTGTGTATAAAAAATATATCCAAAGATAGGGGAGTGGGAATTATGACATACAAAAATGAATAGTGATTCCACACATAATCTTGGAGTAAAATAATCAATGAAGTATGCATAAAACCGAATGAGTGGAAATTGAAATTGGTAATTCCTTTACCGATTTGGTAACTTACGAAACATACATCCCATGAAATGTGGATCATAAAATGATGACTTAATTATCCATAAATTAATGTATATTACATAGTGAATAAAATCATGGGCAGTACACACACCACATGCAATAAATAAGTGGTGAACAATGGAAATCTCACGGAATTAAAAGTTAGATAAGAAACCCCATACCTCATGTTCGAATTGTCTTTTGTGTTCCTTGTTCTTCCAAAAAAATAAAATTATGTTAATTTATACTTTATTAAGAACACTTTTAAATTTTATTATTCCTTTTATATCACTTACTACCTTTCTATAATAATTAGTTTATTATTTGAGTTCATATTGGATATTTTATTGATGTCCGGAACTTGAGTCAAAAATGAACTTGTTATAATTACAATTTGTCCATGTGGTGAAAAGTACATTATCTAAAGAATGATATAAATGATTTAGATATCATATATATATTATATATCCAGTATATATTTGTATTTATAACTGTAGATAAAATTTGGAGATAAGAAATGAAATGCACCTTTCATGGAGATAGTAAGCCGTATGTACGCATGAACACTACTTTCATTTCTATTTTTTATTTTAATTGAATTAAAACATAATGATACATAGGTATATTATAATTCCAGTATAATATCATATGATATATTTTTTTACATAATTTAATTAACTCTATCCTTTATACATTCCATGAATGTCATAAACGAATCATATCACCATGAGGGGGCGGTAGTCCACACTTTCTCAAATGAAGCTATCATTGTCACACATATCGGAAAGAATATTTGTGTGTTTTTAAATGAAAATTATAGAAGAATACGTAAAAAATAAACATAATAAACATAATATATAAATATAGTGCCATCATAATGGACACAATAAGAGGCGTTTTGAGATAATCGAACAAGCATCGTTTCGTGAGGCATTAGTTTTCCATCCACAGAAATATTCGGTTCTTCAACCATTAGATGGAGGTTTGTGTAAGTTTAGCTCAAATAATTCTCATAACAACATCCTAGTATATTTAATATACTATTATTTTTACAAAATAATGGAATAAAAGGAGTTCATGGGGTTAGAGAAGTAAAATAACAGAAATGAATTTAAGAGAAACTGTTACCTTTAATTTGGGTAACTCCCTTTGGTTTTAACCAAAAGGATTTCTTGATATTCCTTTTACCTATGTTAAGGATTTTAGGGGGATTATATGGATGTAGGGAGCTTAATATGGCAGGGGTTGGATGAGGCAAAGGGCCTGAGAGGTGTGAAGAATTGTTTAGAAGTGGTATCCTTTTATAAGGGAGAGGAGGGGCTCTTTAGGAAAGTGTGGAACTATTATTTTATTATAAACATATATTCGATTTCAAAACATCCAAAACAAATTAAAGTAGAATATAAGATTACTAATATTCGAAATAAAATCATCCATTCAGAATAGGACATGTTTTGGTTAATATTTTAATAATTATAATCTTATTTATTTAAATATTTAATTAATGAGGTAAACACTACATCATTATTGTGTCATAAATAATTTAATTTATATGATTTTTAAGAATTATTAAAAAATACGATGATTTATTAAATTTTTTTATCTTTCCAATTAATATTTATAGTCAAAAATATAACTTATATAACACCATGTTAAAATTAATTTACTAAAAGATATTTGTTTGTGTCATTTTTGTCTTTACATTAAATTAATTTATCTAAAGAGTCATTATCACTCTCAAGTGGCTCTATGGTGTCCTAAAATAGACCCAAGGATTTCCATGGTCGTCTATGACTCATCCAATAATGTTCGGACAAGTGTTAAGGTAATTTTGTATTATTATAATATGCTTTTTACTTGAATTACCCTATTTACCTTTAACCGGGATAAATAAAAGTCAAAAGATACTATTAACCAAAAAATATTTTCATCTTATTGAACCAAATTTTACATCTTTATGTTAACTGTGTCTCTAATATTTTGTAAATTCAACTCAAATAAGTAGTAAAATTTCATTTAAATGTAAAATTCACTTTTTTAACTACTACTAACTGGTTTCACTATTCATCAAACTTGATGTTTTACAGAAAAAAACCATAAATTCAGCCTAAGATTTATTTGATTTTAAAAATACAAAAATGATGTCTATTTTTCAAAATTCAAAACATAAAAGTGAAATTAATTAATTTAAAATTAAATCCCATTGATTAAACAAATAGCATGTTTTTAATAAATTATAACTATCAAGAGATTGACACTTGTTTATGTCCAATTTCAAAGTGAAATTAATTCCAATGACCAAAATTAGATTAAATGGTAAAAATATATTATAATTACACATTAAAACAAATTAAAATGACAATATAACCATATAAATAAATTAGATTAAAAAACCGTTTTGAATTAAAATATAGTATTTTTCACTATATATAAAAAAATGAGTTTTATCAGAAAATTACCAAATTTTTCCCAAATTAAATTTTGATGCCCCGATTCTAAAGAAGAGTTTTATTTTGTATAATATAACATATGAAAAGGACAAAAACTATATTTAAATATTATTCTCTATCAAAAGATGGTAAATCATCCCTTTAATGAATATTAGAGTATTTATGCTTAAAATCAAATTCCTTTCTTATTTCAAGACTCTGAATTTTAATGGATAATTGTAAAAACATTTAACAAACATATATAATCATATTTTAGTTAGTTCTATTCATTTCCACCAATACAATGGCTCGGCGTTAAGTACCATTTAAAATAATAATATTATATTACTAGCGTGCAATGTATGATTTCAAAGAAACCTGTTATGGTGTATCGGGTAAGCCATCGAATACAGAATCCCCATTAAATTAAAATTAACATTTAATTCACAAATATTAATAAATATGAAAATGTATTATTCTTTATTTACCTAGGATTTTACAAATAAATTTATGGATTTTGATGAATTTGATATTCAATATTAGTATTTTTACAAAATTTAAATCCCCTTAATAATTTAATTTCTGGAATCAAAAAAAGTATATTTATAAATTTTAGAAAAATATATGGAATCAAAATTTGAAAAACAATTTATAAAATCAATGAAAAAAATTATTTAATATATTTTAACAATAAAGAACAAATTTCATGAAGGATAAAAACAATATTATTTTTCTAGGGAATTTTTTTTAATTATTGGGTGTATTATCATGACCTGACCCAACCTCACTCTATATGAAACTTACCCAAGCCCGCCACCATATTCTAGGGGATGGAAACAATAATCATATGGAATATCTAACATGGGGGGCATTTATCTAATGTACATGTATGCACACACCCATCCATCCCAATGTATAAATGAAGATGAATAAAAAATAATATCTAGAATATAACCATAAAAATTAAAAAACCCCTATGCTGTACAATAATACAATTGTGAAAATAAATGTAAATTAGAAAGGTACATTCCCATCTATAAATATTTCCTGAACTAAAAAAATTGGATAGTAAATGTTTTGAGAGAGCCCATCTCCTAATCTCCATGATCTGACCACCATACATGGTTCAATGCACCAGGTCTCCCTAAGATCCACTATAGTAACCGTTGACATGTCCGTCATATTCCTAAGACCCAAATAATGTTAGAAAATATCATGATGGAGTTCTACCATACATACCTTGTAGGATTCCCTGAAAGATGAAGGGGGGAATTAAGAGACACAATTTGAAGAGATAGATAGTAGATAGCTCAACCCAAAAGTAAAATTGTAAATAATATAATGATATGGATATATATATATATATATATGTATATATATATATCCTCACCCCAATGAAATCCAATTTAAAGTGGGAGGTTCTCTATCTCACAACCCATCCCAGGAAAGAGTTCCATCACTTACAAAAGTCTGCCAACATTTCCAATCATCTCACGCATTTTTTCAAATAAGTAACTATGTTGAGGGATCATGCCCCAACACTATTCCACGTAGTCTACCTGGATTAATATCAATGTATTGGACTCATTCCCTAGTTCATCAGGGGGTAGCAAAAAATAATTAATCAAAGATTACTTTCACCCTGATGCGTTAAGGGGTTACACTCCATAGGCAGTTGACATGTCCCCTACTGCATCCAGGGGGTTCGACTCTGCTATAATGAATAGCCAGGACCTGTCCAATAGGGGGTACCACTCAAAAGGGATTGGAGATGTGGTCTTATCCCACACGGGCATTCTACTATGGTTTCAAGAGGACCCAATCCCTATATAAAAGGTTTACCACTCAATATATATAATTACACTCCATGATTTGTCCTATGGGTTCCTCAATGGTGATTCTCTTCATGATCACTACCATCATCAGACACCGCCTACATGTCATGACCAAAATATATCACATCATATCTCGAATTCCACTATGAAATCCATCATCACGTTTTATGTGGAAATATGTTAAATATAGGATAGGAGAGGGATACAATATAATTTCCAAAAAATAAGATATGAGTGGCTGAGTTTTTTAGAAGGAAAGAAGGGGTACACAATGTATAAGGGGACCCGCATGGTCTGTGGTTCCATTCCACCACTTGTTTGTGTCCCTATCGATACACAGATCATTGCCCATGTAGTGAAACATAACATGTAGGGGAGTATACATACAGTTTTTGAGCAACTTGGTTTCCTTCATGTGCATCCTATTCATGTCCTTGTATACATCCCATGTTCATGTACATCGGTACATGAAATATCTCTTTCCCCGAGGTTACGCCCGTTCCTCTGTTCATGTATATGTACTTCGGCAGATCGCATGTTATTGGACATGAAGGTCACCATGTAATCTTGGAGTACATACGGAGCCTCCAACATAAGATCACATGGAATGTGGGGGTCCAACAATGCATTTGTTAATAATAATTCTAAAAATCCATATATATCACATATAGGTCCCTATACACTATGATTTCTTTGACCTACATTTTTTGTAGTCAAATTTTATATAGAAAAAAATATAGTCACATAGATGTTCTATATATGGAAACTATTCCATGAATCTTGCCTCTATATACCAAAAATGGGTTTATTTCATCCCCGTTAACTGTTTCATTCCATCATGTGGTAGGAAATTTGTTTTCTGGTTAATCACACGAAGTTCGCACGGGCCATGTCACAACACAACACATCAGATCATGTCACATGGTCTTGGATCTCCAAAATACATGATATAAAAACCAATTATATAATAATTTATATAAAATTTAATCATTAATTTCTAATATTTTCATCACAAATGAAACGAACATGTATTTGGTGGTATGATCGAGTTTAGTCCCATCAGGAAATGTCGAATCATGGCCTCAGGGTCTAACCATGACTGATATGAAGAAATTATTGGATAAATGTAAAAGAAAAAGTGTTTAACATTTAATATCCTTATTTTCTTATACAATGTATCAAAATGGGGTAAACCATGTGAGAAAAAATTGATTAATAAAAAGAAACATGCACACGAGTGCCTGAAAAGTCTTGAAATTTGCGCATATAAAAAAAGATAATCATACTCAGGGAATTTAATCAATAAGAAAATAATATATAAATTGGAAACCCATACATAGATATTGGATCATTCTTCATTAATGAAAATGATCTCTGATTATTGAGAGCAATCTTTGCACATTATGTGCTTCAATATGCTTCGACCGAGAGCCTCATTACCGTTGGATGTCGATTCTCTAGTAGAGGAGAGGATGAAATTATCCTGATCCTTTGAGGTTACATGAAGATTTCCCTATATGATTTTTCATAATGGTGTATTAATACATAATTTTGAATTATTTTTACTAATTAAATAAAGGAAATTATTTTTTTATTTAACTAAATGATTTTCACACAAATACTTTTACCTAAACACCCCACATTGACTTATTTATGGTCATGCCTAGGGTAAAAATCATGTTCTAGACTAAAGTGTAGTCTCACATTTTTGTTATGAGTTTCCAATTATGATTTTTCCAATTTTATTTCAGAAACCATACCTGCATAATATAATATATATTTAATAATTTTATATAGTTCATTTTGGGCACATGTTTCCTCATAATCGCATTCTATATCAATGCCTAGCTTCATAAATACATGTTTAACTATTTCAGTTTCTTACAAGGAGAAAATATGGTATCTAAATCATTCAATCATTCAATATTTTTGTCCACAAAATGAAAATGAAATACAAATTCATGATATACTTAGCCTGAATCTGCCACTCCCACTCCCAAGATCTCTCTTACATGTTCCTGTACTGCCACAACACGCCAACCATGAGTATGGTCCATCAACTTAGATTCCTATTCTTTCATTCCACGATCTCCACCAGATGAACCAGAATAGTGGCTCTATCCTTTTGTCCATATCTCCCATGTCAATAATGTAGGCATGATCATGCACATAACTCTATAACATCAACATGCTCAAGATTTCAGGAACACACTATAACTATAAGGGTAAGGGAATGAGGTAAAAACATTCTAACAAATTATGAGATCTTGAACAGCCTAAGGAACTATAAGGATAACTTTACTCCTTGACTGAATCTCCAAAATTCTAATCTTGGGGAGACTCTCAAGAAAAAATGTCCCCACTTCTCAAACTCCAAGGGCCTATGCCATTATACTCTGTATGGTTTTTTCCTAGTCATGTCATCCCTCACCCACTCATGGATAACCTAGAACTCCATCGTTGTCACTTGCACAATCTCTGGTCCCACAAGTGATTCCTCACCAATCACATATAGCATAAGGGTGACCTAGAGGGTCTCTTGTATAAGTCCTCAATAGTATCCATATCGATTTTATAGAGGGAAATATTTTTTTACGTAAACTATACCATGTTAAAGTGGTCATCTTAGCTCTGACCAGTGTCCAATAAGCAATGAATCAACATGCCCTCTAGCACAATGATAGTTCACTATATCATCCTATATTTCAGGGGATAAAAGGTTGTACTTATCCTCTATAGGTCCAAAATTCCTCCTAAAGTCCTCTCAAAAACCTTGAAATAAATCCTGATTCAGGTTCAGAGACAATAGTTGAGAGTACCCCATAATGGAGAGCAATCTCCCATATGTAAATCATCCCCAATCTCCCCACCAAATTCTGTTCCATTATGGAAAGAAAGTATTATGAATTCATGAGTTGATCAACATTATCCAAGATGGATTCATGGGCCTTCATCAGTTTCATATTCCTTATCAAAAATTCCATAGATATGTCATCCCATTTTTAATCTAGGATCTCAATGTGCTACAGAAAAACCTACCAGGAACGGGTCCTCATCATTCACCCTCTATCATGTGAGGCATCGTGACATGAAATTAGTTATTTTGTTTCTCATGTCGCCCCCCCGTAAGAGAAAATTAAATTATTTTTCCATATTCCCCACACCAAGATGTAAAACCAAATTATATGTGTGGAAATCTTGCATCACCTCCTCCCATATCATGAATGGAATCACCTTCTGATCCTAGAATAGAATGACATGATTCTATCCATTATAATATACGTCTGGTGGATCAATTATTGATATATATAAATTCAAGACCTCAAAGTTGATGACTCATAACTGTAACTCTCTCACATGCTGATTGAGTAAAAGGGTCAACACAATATATAGAAGAAAAGTTTCATTATCCTACTCAACCGGGGAAAGATGTATGGAATCCTACTACATAGAATCCTAGTACACCAAACAAGAATGATACTTTCTTTTAACAGAATCTTATAGATTTTTTCCCTTCCCTAGAGTACAGATTATCTCAATGTCAAAATACTATAGGAACACCCACTTGTACAACTATCACAATTTCATGTCACCCTTCTTGAATATATACAAGAGACTCTAATGGTATGAGAAATCCAAAAAGAACTCTCCTAGAATATGGTGCCTCAATGTACATTTATAAAAGTCTATTTCTTCTAGATCTAGGTCATGATTCCTGGAATTATTTTCATGGGGATTCAACTACCTCAACCTATACACAATAATAGTTTACTGTTTCGTAAACACATATCCAATCCCAACTCTAGAGGCATCACTATACAACAAATACTCTATTCCCTCCTTCGGTGCTCCCAACACCTGATAACCCATCATCATAGTATCAACTCCTCAAATGATCTCAATATATTCTCAATCAAGTTAAAAGGATTTTATTTCCATGTAAGGTCCATCAATGGGGCTACAATCCTAGAGAAGTCATCTATAAAACTTCTATTGTACCATGTGAATCCATGAAATCTTTTAACCTCTAACATGTTATAGGGTAGATACCATGATAGAACCACATCAATCATTACCAAATCCCCTTCCAAACCATGCTCTTAAATGAAATGTCCCAGGATATGAACCTTATGAATCAAAAATTGGAACTTCATGAGCTTACTATAAATCTTGTGCTCTTGAAGATAATCGAAGACTATCCTAAAATTACTTTCAAGCACCTCATTTGATTTAGAGTATATGAGTACATCTTCATTGACGAAAAATAGAATATAGGCCATCTATAGCTTCAATATCCTATTCATAAAAGAGATAAAAACTATGGGGGAATTCCTCACACGAAAGGGAATCTCTAGGAACTCATAGTTTTTATAGAAACATCGGAATTCTAGCTTCAAAATATCAGAATTGATAACACACAACTAGTTGTAGATAGACATGAGATCGTTGTTCGACAAAAATCTGACACCTCACAACTCAAAAATGGTCAAATAATTTTGAAATCCTCCTTACATGGTAATATATCATTATCATTGTCAAGTTAAGGAGATGGTAATATATTTAGATCCTCCATTCCTCAAACACATTTTTCATGAAAAGTACTAGAGATTGCCAAGGTCACACATAGGTCCTGATTAAACCCTTCCCTAGAAAGTTCCCCAAATGTATCCAAAACTCCCAAAGCATGGTTGGGTCCATCTGATATGAAAAATAATATATGAGAGTGCTCCTGGGGTGAATGTTGATGAAAAAAACCATCTCTATCCTCAGAGGTAGTCTCAAAAAAACTAAGGGAATATGTCCATAAAATCCATCATGATAGAAGAAATCCAGAGGATTAATGCACCTAATGCACTAAGGGATACACTCTCCACCTGATGAGTAGTAGGATGCAGCCTTCTGGTTGCTAGTATCACTCCTCTTTCTATGATATCTCTTGATCATTCAAAATATAATATCATTCAATTTGTGAAAATTAATTTAACTTGTCTGTGGTTACTGAAAATTTGGGTTCAGGCCATGGAAAACCAATCCGTACACAAGATTGTTTCATAGGGTTCTATCTTAACGACTAAAACTTCCTACATGAAAATCACTCCACCAAGAGATATCTATCACTACATGTAGATAAAAAATATATAAGAAGTGTTCTCCATAGTAATATCATGATAAAGATGATGGATAATGCCTCAATTAGGAGATCCATATCTCACACAATGATTATAGGGATGAATTAATTGCTGGAACCTATGTTTATAAACACTGAAGCATGAGTAAACAATACAAAGATCGTACCTATAATAATCTTATGTGCTTCCAGGTCAAATGCCTTTAGGGCCTGAAACTACCCACATCCCTGACTGCCCTCTCCATGAGCCTGACATGGGATAACTGGTGGTGGTGGTGTAAGGATCATAGAGTGTCCTCCAATACTTAAAAAACATCATCCTCCTTTTATAGCTCCTCCTCACTGAGGGCCACCCCTCCATCACCTTATAGATCTATAATCATGACACTATGTCTTTATTTGTGGTCCATCAGCTATCTATATACCCTCCTCAGTATGTTTACCAACCAATGGAATTCCTTGTGACCTCTACCATCAAGATAATAGCACCACCCCTCTTTCGGATTCCCTAATCATCTGAACAATCATTGCACCATGGGACCAAGTTCATGAGGCTATTCTTGAGGATGTATCATACATTGAGATCCTATCGAATTGTGCCTGCTAGCTACTGCCGAAGTCTCATCCCTATAACACCCACTTCCATCTCTAGTTTCCTAGAATCACTATGATAGTAAGTTATTCTTCCTTAGTTTGCACTAAAAAACCAATCCTATATGGTAATGCATATGGTTACCACACTATTATTAAATTCACTATGGAATCCCTTCTCAAACATTCATTCTCCGTAGCATCAATCCCAGATCATGTTGAGGGAGTAATGCATAAGTTCTATAAACCTCACACCTCACACATCAATTATAATACCTCCATGCTACATCACCATATGATCTATATTCTGAACTGAGAGAAGGCAAGAAGGGTAATTCTCCTCACAAAAGAACTAAATGATTTCAAGACATGAGAGTGTCGACTCAACATGATTCACTGTAGAAGACACCACCAGCGCCCAATTGATATGTGGAGAAGGATAGGTTGTTGCACAACTACCTAATTTGTTGGGGACTGGATGAGAAAGAAAACATGTTCTACTATCACTATCCAATCATTCAATACCTAGGGATTTAGATCGTCATGGAACCACAATGATCCCTAGCAATGTAACTCATGGATTGTGCTAATCTTGCTCGAATCCTCATCCTATCATATTGATATTATCAGCTTCTCGATACGTGGGGTGTTTCTACCTATCCACAGAGATGAATCATATCGTAGGATGGACCCTGAATAGTGGCCTCATCACTCATAAATTTTTTTTCATCATCTAAAACTGGTAACCTGGTTGACTGTCATTGTAGACGTATATTTTAAACTTATTCAAGATGAACCATGGATATATGAGAACACAGACACACACATACACACACACACACGTATTCATACAATTGGGAGATGACTCAATGACGATATCGAAAAGGTCCAATACCATATGATTCACGTATCATTTATCCGTGAAACCAATGAATTGTTATACCACATCAATAAGAAGGTTGTCAGGAACCTAGTGATTGGATACATCGACCATTACACCAACATTGGGTTTATTGGCCAGATAACCACACATGAGACACTAGGGAACTCCTTCAATAAATCTTTGAAAAAAACCAAATTAAAGAGAAGGGGATATCCATCTCATAGGCCAACCTAGGAAAGAGTTCCATCAGATCTAAAAGTCCTCCAATGAAACCCAAAATCATGTGATTTGGTCCAAAGAAGTAACTGTTTGAAGGGAATGTGAAGCACCTTTATATAACATAGTCAAGTGGGGATAAAATTTGAGAATATTACCCACACCCTATTGTGTCAAGGGGGGTCCACTCAATATGTATCCACGAAGGATATGATCGATGACATGTTAAGTAGATTCTACTCTTTAGTTAAAGTAAACATGCCCTGGTGTGTTTGGTGTGGTTCAATCTTGTACCATGACGACCAAAATTTTATCCAATGGGTGTGCCACTAGGCAGATAGGGGACCCATGGCCTAATTATTCAGGTGTATTCTATTATGGTGACCATTACTCTAATAACAACGATCATTGGGCACTTTCTAAATAATTATCATTCCAAAAACATCCCTCATCATATATTGAAATACACTACATAGGTCGCCATCTCCTTTATGTGAAAAAACACATAGTATAGGATAATCATGGAAAAAATATGATTCCAAACAAAGAAGATACAAGAGTTTTAAGTTTCCTCAAAATGAAATATTGGGTTGTTGATGTGTGAGCTGACCAACATGGAATGTGGTCTTCATCCATCACATGTTTCCTTCTCTTTGGGAACACAACTCACTTCCCTTATATGGAAACATGGTATGTAGAGGAGTTTAAAAATCTAGTTTGAGACACTCATGGTATTTATCATGCTCCATGACCGTGACCATGTATCCAACTCATGTTTGTGTAATTCGGTATACTACATGTATCAGTGCATTTGGTTACACCATTGACTCTTGTCATGCATGTATGATTCGGAACATGGAATGTGTTCTTCATACTAAACATCATGTATTATATCATTATAAAAAAATAAGATATATGCTATTGAATTCTAGATTGTGTTCCTATTCTTAATTTCTCTCCCCCATACACTCAATATTGGTGGGTCTCATTCAAGTTCTCATTTTATTCCAAACTGTGGCCGAAAATCAATTTTCCATTGAATCAGTCGAAGGAAACATGGACGACATCTCACCGCCACACCTCAGATCATTTCGGTCAGTATCTGATCGCTAAGATACCATATATCAACATGTGTTATACAACAATCCTTTCTATATTCCATCCTTTACCACTAATTCATTTCTCAAACTTGTACAATCGCGAATCTAGGGATACGACTTGGTACAGTTCGCCACCCCCGATAATGTTGAATTGCAACCATGGTGTAAAATGATGACAAATGTGAAAAATTGTGGGTGAAAGACACAAATAAACGTTTTAACATTCTTTAAGCAATATTTATTGTCCAACTGATATAATTCAGAAGACCCAGTTGAGAAAAAAAATAATTGATCAAATGAAATCAGTACATGGGTGCATGAAATGTATCGCAATTAGCATAGGTAAATGAACGATATGATCGTGACCAATCATTTTAATCAACAATGGTGTAATATATGAATTGTTGAGTCCAAACTATATCCTGGATCATATATAATCGAAGAACAATCCTTCTAATTACTGATAGGATTCGTTGTATTCTTGCAAATTGATCTACTTCGATCTGGAGTCTCATTTTCTTCAGATACAGATTCAACAATATAAGAATGAATGATCATATCTCAATCCATATATGGTTTATGATTCCAACCACACTAGATTATCTATAATTATCTCTCAATAGATGATTTCAGAATTAGGTTAATTAATTAAATATAGAAATTTAGTTATTTATGTACCAAAATCCACCTCCCATGGTTGCTTTTATAAAAATGCACAACACCAACCATTTTTAGGGAATTCATAGGGAAACAGCATGTTCCATACACAACCATGGTCTTGAATTTTTATCCAAGATTTCATTTATTATTTCTCCCATATTTATTATGAAACCATGCATGCATAATACATAATATAATTAATATTTTGGTAGAATCACTGTCGGGAACACCGAGTCTCATAATCACACTGCGTCTCAATTATTAAAAGTGAAAATATATGTATAAATATATAAATTTAGTAAATGTAAAAAAATATCTACAGTTACATTCAAGAAAAACAATTCAAAAAAATGTTAAATTTTTAACGTAAATATCTCCTCAAAGCATGAACAATTTCACTATAAATATATCATATCAATGATTTTTTTATTAAGTTATTTTCTAAATTCATTAATTAAAAATATATTTTACAATTAAATATTAATTTAAAAAAATCAATGAAAAAAATGGTATTATCATAAAAAATTCCAAAATATGAAGAATAATGTTATGATATATTTTTGGTTCATTCCATAAAAAATTACATCATGATCCATATATGTCTTCACATTTGAAGGCATGGGATTTACTAATTATCAAATAATATAACCGTTAAAACAAATTCAATAATAGGTCACGAACAATATCGCATGAATTACATACAAACTATTCATTAAATGGAATGTATTTATATTGATATGTGATCATACATTGGAAATTATTATCTAACATAGGCTTGGAAAAATTATTGTCTCTCTACATGGTGAATCATGAAAAATATAGTCGATCATGTGGTCTTCGAAATTTTTTTTCAGGGTATTTATGGTTGGTAGGAATGAATAAATAAATTCATAGTAAAAAATTGGATGGTATTAATCTTAAAAAAAATAGAATGATTATTCACTCAAATCATAAACTAACCCACTCTAAACACCACCTATAAAATATGTGACACAGACTCCCCAATATTCTTTTTTTACACTAAGCATAATTCATGAAATGAATCAAAAACTGTTTTATCCTAATCTCCTCTTTCTTTATTTGTTCATTTTTTTATTCATTGGGAAATCAAATATAATTTTCAACATAATGAATAGTGATCATGTTAATTTCATTGTTTGATATTTTTAATCACTCATATGAGAATAATGATTGATTTAAACTCATCTCACTCTTTATGATTATTTTTCTATAATCATATTTTTTATAAGAGATGCAAATAATAAAAATATAATGCATATTAGTTTACTAATTTTTATATATCTATCTCATATACCCAAAATATATGGCTCACAAATCTCATATACTCTTTATAATTAAGTTATTTGTTGTGAAAAACATGTGGAATCCCAATTCCCACACACATATACTAGAATTAATAATTTTGGTGAATTTTTGGGTGGGGATAGATGAGGGATATTTTTTCATTCACTATGTATTAAATAAATAAGGTTATTCCTTTTTATTTATGGAATTAACTACGATCGATGTTAAATAATGATTTAATATAAGTATGTATGGCTTTACAATCAAAGGCTGTAATCAAATTGAATGTACATCATTCATTCATTAAGATCTTATAGAGAATATACCCACGTTCTAATTTATTAAAAAAAATCCAAAGCTTCTCTAAAGAAGTGATCATATTGAATATATTATTTTATAAAGTGTCAAAAAAACTAAGGATAACAATAATATTTAGGGATATTCACCATTATTTTGGGATTTCATGTTCCAGTAGAAATCGTGAAAATTAATGAAAATCAATGAAAATGGTAAAAAATAAATTTCAGTAATCAATTGATATTTTAATATTATATAATATGGTTATGTTCTACCTAATAACATGTATTTCACTAATTTTATTGTGTTTTCAAATTCAATCCATAGAATTATTGACAAAAATTAAAGAAAATATTTATAACTATCTAAAATTCCTAAAATAGAAAAAGGTAAAATTTTCTTTTTTTATGACGAAAATAAATTCCAAACATAAAAAAGGTAATGTAAATTTTTTATAATAAGAAGAGTGTTTTAGTAATTTATTATTAGTTGAATTAATTATAAAAACAATGATATTTACATCCTAATACAACATTGTCTCTCTCCCACACACTTGGCTCAAACATACTACATGAAATTAAGTATCGGTATTCATTTGATAAAGTAAAATTATTCAAAATGATTTAAGCACCTAGACTACATTGAGGGAAAGTGAAAACCTAACAATGCTCTATTTATCAGTATTAGAGAGAATTCTGGACTCCTCCATTGATTAATTCCAAAAATCATAATAGTAATTGTTCAATTCATTGTTGGTAACCTTTAATGGATAATTTTTTCCTTTCCATTTAAATTCAAAAACACCAGAAGGATGTTTATTTGTTTTCAAATATGACGAAGCCCACATGAAACAATTCTTGCCATAGAAGTGATCCTTTTCAATGAAAATTACAACACATTATCTTTAATATATAATTATTATTTATGGATTAATTTTCCATGTGATGATTTATTTTTCCCTTATATAACAACGATTTATCATATAATTCCAATATTCTCCTAAAACACCATCATTAATAGAATTAATTGTTATCATTCTTTTTAAAACTCCATGGTCCCATTTTTGAACACTTGTTATGACTTTTGATGCATCTCAATAGGATATTGATAATGTTCACCCTAGAAAATATATAGGGAGACATTACTAAAGGTGTTTTGTAGGAATTTTTGTGTGCCCACATCACATCTTCTAAGTTATTATACTAGAATATAACATTGGGATAAACTATTTTATACAACAATATTTTTATTCCACTATTTGACAAAAGTTCCAGTCCATTTTTCATTGGGTGGGGAGTAGTGGATTCTTTATGGTGAAATAATTATTTCTTCACGAGGAACTCCATTTTCTTGTTGAATAAATTGGTTCCTTAGTAATAAATTATAGATTAAGGTTTTACAAACCTACATAAACATTTTTGGCTTTATAAATTCAATCAAAGTTTTTAAATCATCAGTTTGAGTAGAGTTTCCTTCAATCCATTAATAAATATAGTATACTTCCAATACAATGATGTAAAATTAAAATTATTTAAGAAATGGAAAAATTAGTTCAAATCATTATACATTGAAAATCATAATGAAAATAAATGGTTTTTTATATCTCATTTCCTTTTGAATATCCATTATTAAACATGAATTTATAACATTTTTTCAAAAACAAAATTAGTTGTAGAAATTTATGGAAAAAAAAAATCCATTTTCCAAAAATTTTCGACCAGTAATACAAGGTCAAAAATGGCCTACCCGTGCATGTTTATGAAAAAATGAATGAAAAAATTTAATTTCCTCCCCATGGATTTACTTTATAAGGATTTGTTCATTAATATTTTTCTACATATAAGGATCTTACAAGACATAGTTTTTTTATTCATATTTATGTTTTTTTTATGATTATAAAATAATAGTACCTTTTCATGTAATAAAAAATTCATAATGTCTACCTACTAGGGAACATGTCTCAGGTTGTATTGATTATCTCTAGGGAATGAATTATCTAGAATAGTCATTGGGATTTGTTCTTCCTTAGATGTGTGAGGCATCACTGTCATGTGGTAACCTACTCTATTTTCATATCCATTCTTTTACTTTATCTTTAATTTCAATGATTTCAATAGAAACATCACATTAAATAGTTTATCCTATCATTAGTTTTCATGATCAAATATATCAAGGACGTAAGATAAAAATAAACAGTTTCATTACTCCCTAAAATATACTAATTTAAATTTCATAATTCTAAAATAATAGGAATTTTTTTTAGTCAATTTTGGATGATTCATAGATATAAAATGCATATTATATCACATTAGGATGCATATCAATTTTTTTGGGAATCTAAACCCCATATAGCTTGGATGGAAGCATTAAAACATATAAAAAATTGGTAAATAATGTTTTTTTGTAAGATAATAGAGGAAGTGATAAATAATTACTTCATTTTGAAAAATTTTAAACAATATGAATCATTAATAATAAATTTAGTTTCCATATTTTGTAGGTTATATAAGGGAATTTTTTTTTCTAATATCCCTAATCATTCTTCTAGAAAATCAATCATGTATATTAAAAGATCTAATGTTCCTGATAGTAGTGGGGTAAGGATGTGCAAAAATTATATCAAAATATTATTTCTTAACATCAATCCAAGATTTATAAATTAAATGACACAAAAAATTTCATATTTTACACAAAAATGAATTGTTAAAAATTTAATTCATTGTTTTTTCCAATATAACATTTAAAACATTATATAAACTCACTTGAAATAATTGAAACTAGTTCTATAAACATTGATGTCATCATGGAATACCTCCATGAAATTCTCAACTAGGTATAAGAAAATTCCTTTTGTGCAATTCTATAGGGTACCTAGAGAATTGTAAATACTAAATCGCATCCTTATTTATGAAAATAAACCCAATAGACATGTGTTGGTAGAATTGTTTTGGTCACATGGTGATATTGGAACATGAAAATACCTTAAAATTCATAAAATAAATATTAATTACCATTCCCATATATCATTTCTTACATTTGTTAAGGAAATGTTATGTGGAGGTTATCATTCTTAGTCACATAGTAAAATATTTTATAATATATGAAAACTGTCTAGATGTTTTGGATTCTCATGTGTACAAACATATTGTTCTAATTTTTTACAATTTAGAATATAGTTTTTCTTGGGAGAAATTTAATGGGACACATTCATTGGGTGTTTGACATGGGGCTGGTAATTCCTACTACTAGATGTTATGTACATATTTTTTTTTCTAATTGTAGAAGGTTCAGCTAAAACTGTAATTATGTTTATGTCACTTTTTTTATATATATTCAAGAAAAATCCAATGAATTTAGGTGATTAGTTAATTACCCAGGATATCACCTAATGTTCCTCATGTACCGAAGAATTGTGTTTCATAATTATCAAAAGTTTGTGGTTCTTCGTCAGGATCTAAATAATTCTATATTATGACTTGTAGTTTCACTTATTCCATATAAAAATAAATATTTTATTCCTGATTGAATCACTTTAAATTATAACTCAGAAGGGTTTCTATATATGTTTCATGCCCAGTTTTCTCGATGTTGGAAACTATCACATGAAAGGAAGATATATTCGTAAATAATTTGAGTAACTCATGATAGTAAATTTTATCAATGTATTCTTCTTTTTCACCACTTGAGAATGTATTTAGATTAAGTTTATTTTCAAAAAATTATCTAACCGTTTGGGTGTTTCTAAAGCTTATCCTGATATGATTATATCATCAATCATTTCAATTCCATTCCTAGAAGATAATGATAATTAATAATTATTTAATGTAAAAAGATAAATCCATTCATATGTGTATTTTATTGAATCGTGTATTTTTAAATCCACTATTTCCTCACATAAATTAATGTAAAGTGTCCCTCCATTGACATTTATGTTGGTTGTAGTAGTATTTAGGAATGGTTGGTCAATAATGATGGGTGAGTGATCTTTTCCAATTACATATTCCATGTTGATAATGTACGTGTTTGTTAGAAAAGGTTAACTTTCTACAAATACCTTGAAATCATCATAAACAACCATCGGGTATGAAATGTCTCTGTTGGAAACTTGTACAACCACTTGATTAGGTTTATGATCTTCTATATGTAAATGGAATAATGAATAATATCAAATGAAGATAAAAAATAATTGAAATCAATGGAAAATATAACCATACCAATTTTGCAGTGGATAAAAAATTTTCAAAGATCCTGGTTTTTAGGGTCTTTGAATGCTAATAAGAGAAGAAACATCCCTAAATAATCATAAAAAATTATATCCCTAAAATATATTTCCCTTAATACACATATATATGATGAATTTTTAATGCTTAGGTATCTGGTGAATGTCATATAGATAAAGGTATATCCATCTTCACATTATTTATGACTTATAACATATCCTATTATAGTGTTTCTTCTATGTGTTTATTTCAGTTCTTATATCATAACAGAGAAGGGATCTTTGGTTTTTGTGGATCTTCAATTTTTTATTTCCCTATGTCATTATTTGATAATTCCTTCACATCCAACTCTTAAATTTATTTCCATTAAATAATTTCAATATGTTTATAATAATATTCACACCCAACATCATTATTAAGGGGGATCATTAACTATAATACACTCGATAAAGTAATATCACAAATATTTCCATTAGGTTTAAAAATTGGTTGAGATAGAATATTACTCGATCCTTAATTTACCTTATTATTGATGTTGGTCCTATGATGAATGAACTGTAATTTTTATTCCTTTCACTCTGATCCATAAGTCATGAGAGTGTTATGTTTACAATTTTGATATTATATTACATGTATCTTTATGTATATAATTAATGTTTATTATTCTTTCCCATTATGGTGACTTTTTGTTGTTTGGAAGTTATATCTCTGGAATGTAAGAGAAGGAAAGGTTGTTGAGAAGCATGTTGGAATAGATGTTGGATTGGTGGCCTATGTAGTCGGTGGATCCCTGATCTAAATTTTTTTCCAGAAAATAATTAAATTGGTGGTATCTACTTTTTTTTAAACATTTCATATAAAATATTGTATCATATCATAGTGTTCCTTTCACATGATTAGATTAATTAGTGAAATAATAATGGGTATAAGAGAGCTAGAATACCCGAGGGGGTGTGTTGCGTGATGAATCATCCACCTTATTTATAACTAGTTGTCTTAAAATAGATTATATTTATTTAATTTTATTTTCTAAAAATGGTGAGTATAAAATATTTACCTCATATAATCCTCTGGTTGTTGTTCTCATTCTCATATTTTAGGAATTTTGGGTGTTTCATTCTATTTGTTATCCTTTTTTAACAAGTGTATTATCAATTAGTTCTCCTCCTAATGAACCCTCATGTATGTTCCGATAACTATTGTTGGGAACAAATCCTTCAAGGTATCATTGATGCATTTTTTAGGTGATAGTGTTTGTTGACAATGTGGGCCTCTGTGTTGTGTTTGTTCACAAAGCAGACCACGATGTTGAATTTTTTGACAAAGGGTGTTTACAAGGTGACTTGTCGAGTTCCAGAGATGTTCTCAATAATCCATGATTGATTTAATAAACTCAAAAAAGGAATGGACGATCTGGAGGCTGTATAAAAAGAGTAGATACATGGTGGCACCGTTTTCAAGCGTTTTCCAAAATTTTGGGCCTGAGAATCTGAAAATGTAGAGATGTGTTTTTGGAAAAGTGAGGTGCGCAAAAAAAGAAAGAAGTGCATGAAAAATTATTATGGTGTGTGAAATATTTTTGTGGTGTAAAAAAAGGAATTTTGTGCGCATAATATTTGTGTGGTGTACGGAATAAAGGATTGGTGTTTTCATGCAAAAGGTGTATCGAGATAAAAATCTTGAAAATTATTAAATGCATGATGTGTGTGAAAAATTTGAGCATGGGTTTAAATATCGTGTTTTATGTAATATGCGTTTTTCACGCTCAATGAGGATTATGCACAGAAGGAGGTTTTTTTGGTGCAGGGGTAGATTTTGCCTATAAATATAAAGTGACCCCCCTCATTCGGTGTAGCACAAGACATAGAGAGTATCTGAGATCTAGTGTGTGAAGTTGGAGTCCACAACATATTTCCACAAAAATAATATGTTTTTGTATAAAAGAACTATTTGCGCGCTGACTAGAGGTTGCACAGAAAAGAAGACTATTTCACAAAAATTTGATTTCACCCAAAAGTAGAAAATTATATGCAAGGAAGGGTAGAGGTTTCACCTAAAAGAATATATTGTGAATAAAAGATGTGTTGTGTAAAAATTGTATTTCACGCAAGGCAAGGGAATTACATGAAAGGTGCAGTAAGGGATACGAGTACAAATTGGGGTTGCCCGATATACCCGGTTCAATGTGAGATTCATCTACGGGTGAAAGATGAATGTCAAAATAGAATCTATCAATACTTAAGGACAAAAATTGCATTAGAGAAAATGAAGAGACCTACAGGTCTATAAAATGTGGGTGGATCTTCTCAAGAAGCAGTGATCACAATTCAGTTGAGAGATTAGTGAGCTTCCTTATTGTGATTGGTTGTAAACTAGAAGGTATAGTGATTCTGCTTCGAACATTGTAATAAACTATTCAGTTTTAGTGATGTTGATACATCAACACTTCTAAGGTCTATTCTCCTTGAATGTATCCTAGTGAGGTTGAACCAAGTATAAATTAATGTGTCCTTTACATGATATGATTTTTGTTTATACTTTGTAATTGGAAAGAGAGAGAAGAGAGGTTTTCTTAACAAAGAAATAAGAACATTAGGGGAAGTTGTTTTAATATGTCATACCCTTATTCACCCCCTTATCAGGGTATCTAACCTAGTGGACCTGAAAACTATCCATAAATACATGGTAATATAATCTTAAAAAATTATGGTATCCATTCGACTATTGTGGGTATGATTTTGTTAGTTACATGAATCATTCCCAGGACTCATAGAGAGTTTCACAATTTTTTCAGAATAATTATGTATGGTTCCTTCAAAATTTGATAACTTCTAAATGGTGGGAAGAATATATTGAGGAATGTACTCTATAGCTTTTCCAACGAATAATCTTCTTGAGGTTGTAAATTGTAGATCCACATCATGGTTTCCCCTTCATGAGAGATTAGGAAAGACTTATAGTTGATTTGATCCTCAGTGATCCCTTTGGTTTTAAATCGATAACAACGTTCTTTAAACAAAATAATGTTTCTTTTTGGGTCTTTTCTTAATAGTCCGCAAAACATAGGTAGTATTTTAATCAATAAATTTTTGTGTTCATAATCATATAGATCATTTACTTGTAATTATCGGTTGTTTATTTTGATATTTGGTGCATACATTCCCCATATAGTCATGTATACCTGTTAAATTTAATCTACATTTGTTAACATCACAATTTAACTTTTTTTTAAGAAGCTATTGAGGAACGATAGTTATCCAATTAAATCGTGAAAAAATCTCTTTCCAATTTCTTGTGTTTTTAGAGCTCTGAGTCTTGTGAGAGAAATTTTCTAATCTATAAGATCTAACCCATGAGACGAGATTGAAAAGATATGATCATATGAAAATATTTATGAAAAAATCAAAACATTGAAACTGGCCTTCTTGAAAAAGATCATTTTTAATGAATAGAGAAAAATATTGCATTTTAAGTCAAAAAATTCATTTCATCTGATTTAATAATATGTTTAGATTATA
Source organism: Viscum album (assembly GCA_963277665.1). Lineage (NCBI taxonomy): Eukaryota > Viridiplantae > Streptophyta > Magnoliopsida > Santalales > Viscaceae > Viscum > Viscum album. The sequence continues at coordinate 293,714,041 of OY728132.1, read as the reverse complement.
TTTTTAATTGGTTTTAAATTTTAATTAGATTATGTTTTTACCATTTTATCCAATTTTGTTCATTAGAATTAATTTCACATTTTAATTAAACATAAACACACTTAAATCTTTTGATGGTTATTATTTCTTAAAAACAAGTTTTTTAGTTTTTAAAACTAAAATTTATTTGAAATTAATTTCTACAACTTCTATATTTTGACTATGGAAAAATGTATTCCATATTTGGAATCAGGAGATATAAATTTTTTAAACAGGTAACTTTTATTTTTAGACATTATGAATAGTATCTTCTATAAATTTTTTATTTACCTTGTCTAAAAGGTAAATATGGAAAATAAAGGTAAAAAATAATATTATAATGATATTAAATTTCTATAACATGTTTCCTAATCCTATTTAATGAGATATATACAACAATGGGATTCCTTGTGTCAATTTTAGGATCCCATAGAGCTACGTGATTGTGAAAATGAGATTTAATTATTTTTAATTTAATTTTATGGAAAATATAACCTAAACATGTGTATTTTGGTAAAACAATTTTTAGATGGGGTTATATAAGTTAACTTTAGACTATAAATAGTCATTATAAATCTAATAAGATTTTATAAATCATGGTTTTTTATTTATAATTTTTGGGGAATAAATAAATAAATTTAGTTATGACACAACAATGTTGTGGTGATTGCTTCATTAATAAGTGATTCAAATAAATGATATTATAAATGTTAAAATAAATGTAATATGGTTATTTTGATGTCATGTAAGAATTTACTGGATGATATTTACGTGTTATATTTTTATTCATTGTGTTTTTTCGAATCAATCATGTTTTTATTGAATATTTTAAAAAGTCATGATATGAATAGTATCAAAATTGACATTATTGATATTTTAAAATATAATTTTCTTATTATATACTATAAAATTCCAATAAAAATTACATTTTTATAAATAGTTATAATAAGTCTAAATTTTTATTATTGACTCCTTAATTAGATATTTTTCAGGTTTTGGTAACTATATTGATTCCTAAAGTGTGAAATTCTAGATAAAATGGTAAGCGTAAAAAAGGTATCAATATAAATGATAAAGATAACTAAAATATAGAACAAATATAATTCTAATTTTATGGCTTTATTTCAACTTATATTATTCTTATATTTGGACTATATGAATTTTTACCCATTTATACTCTAAATAGAATTTATAATAAAATAATAATTCAAGATATTCCTTAAGTGCCCCTCCTCCCTCTTATAAAATGGAACCACCTATAACCCATTACTCACACATATCAATCCCCTTATATCATCCAAAATCTACCCAAATAAGCTCCCAATATCCCCCTATTCCGCCTAGAAGCTGACCTTTAGGCAGAAGACAATTCATGAGAACCTGTCGGCTCAAATAAAAAGTAGTTTCTCTATATGAGGTAAAATATTCCCTCAAATTTCATTTAAATTTTTTTCTTTAAACACACCCTATTGTGTTATTATTACTTATTTTTATAACATCAATAACATACTCAATAAACAAGGTTGTTGTTATGATAAGTATTCAATCAAAAATTTCACACACCTCCATCTAATGGTTATAGAACATACTATTTCGGTGGACGGTGAACTACTACATCTTGAAACGAATATTGTTTAATATTCTCATACCACCTCTCATGGTATCCAATATGATGGAACATTAATTATATAGGATATATAAATCATTAATATAATTTTTTAGAAAATGAAAATTTTGACCACATGTACAATTAATAATTATATCAATATCATTTTTTACTCAAGTCCCGAACATCGACAAATTGTCTGATATGAACTCAAATACTTAACTAATAGTTATAGAAAGGTAATAAGTGATATAAAATGAATAAAAAACATGAAAAAGGTTCCTAAGAAAGTATAATTTAACATTAGTTAATCATTCTATAAATTAATGAACGAACAAGTCATGTTGGATACGATGTAAGGGACTTTGTCTCAATATCCTTTCATTTAGGCATATTTTGATTTATACAATACATGGTTTTCTATAGTGTATAAACACCTTTTAATTTTAATTTCATTTAAATGGAATCTTTTTCAACACTGTTATTTACTAAACAATAATGGAATTATATTTTAATGTACGTGGTGACAACAACCATTCCACAACCGCAAACCTTATTTGATATTTAGAATTCTTAACAAGATGTGATGTTTTGGAAATGAAAATAAATAGCATATACCATTTTTACATATATTTTTATTGAAAATGTATTTTAAAATGGATTTATTTTATTAATATATTTCAAAAAAATTATTTCAAGTAAAATTTTAGGTTAGATATGTTGATATCTGAACTCATTTATGTGTGATGATTATATAATGGTACATAGAAAATTGATGATTGGTTGCGTGATAGACCAAATGATGCGTGGTTCCGTGACAATCCAAGGTCGGGTGGTAGCATTATAACCTACAATGAATTGGGTATGGAAGTCAGCCGTATGGCTATTACATTTTTAATAATGATTTATCGATGTTGACCGTATGGTTATTCCATTTAAGTATTATTATGTCACATGTTTACCTTTTATATGATATATGATGCTTTATATGTGTTTTATGATAATATTTTTGGTTAAAAAAGAAGGGTAAACAATGATCATATATTCAGTGAAGTGTTTTTTCTACTTCTTTTATGTAAAAATCATTAATTATTTATTAAGTATTCATGGTTTGCATGCTGTTTTGAAGATTAACATTTTTTCTTATCTGTGTTTCCCTTACTGAGCTTTTTATAGTCATCCCATTTTTTGAAATTTTTTTCACAGGACATAAGGTGTACTAGGGTCAAGATGGGATCAAGGAAATGTCATGATGTTTTTAACATGAAACTAAATGTGTTTCTTTTCTTCTAAGAGTTTTTATTTTATGAAAAAAACTGATATTGAGATGAAGTGTCTACTTGTAATATTTATATTGTTTGTTATAAGTTATAACCTAATTATCTAATGAAATAAACTAGAAAATATCCTAAATTTGAATTATTAAAATCATTAATGATTATGTAATGTTTAATTTGGGGGCCTTATAGTCTGTATCAATGTTAATTTTAGATTAATTTTGGAGTTATAATTTTTTAATAGAATATCCATAAATGATTTTTTACTTTAAGGTAGGATTGAAATAATATAGAATTTAAAGGATTCCATGTTGGTTAGCCTATGATTTTTTTGTGTTCAAAATTGTTTTCTACAGATGAAACATGATAACTATGATTGAACAATATCAAGACGAAAAAAAAATCCAAATTAGAATCCTAAGATTGTCAGAATCGGGATTGAACAATTTATTGTGGTGATGGAATAGTTGACTTAGGATATAAATGGTGGGGGTATTCATGCATGAGATTATCCATATCAACAATAGAAGAACATATCAATAGTGGAGTATTTCATAAGGCACCATACCCCATAATTCGGAGGATCATCTGACCATGTTCAAGCTTAAGGGTGGATCAAAGAACTGGAAAAGATTTTTGATGTCATGGGGTGTACAGGGTATCAAAAGGATAGTCTTATTGTTTATCATTTTGAAGGATAAGTCGATCAATGGTGTTTGATATTTAAAAATATCATGGAAAGTGATGAAATTGATGATATTTGTTGGGAATAATTCAATTGTTTGTTTCTTGACAAATGTTTTCCTATGGATATTTGACTTAGTATGGAAAAACATTATTTGGAATTTAGTAATGAGTATGACTCAGTGGACTATTTTTAAGAAAATTTCACACTACTAGAATGGTAGGCTCAAAATTTTATCTGTCATCTTGATAGTAAGATAAATCGATTTTACTCAGGGCTGAAGCAGTGATATCAGAGTGAATTATCCTATCATGAAATAAAATGATATGAGAAACTTTGTAGATGTGAAGAGAAGGTAGAGATGGTGTTTTCTAATGATAATGTTTTCCAGTAGAGAAAGAAAAAAAAGAGGTCCAGTTTTCAGGGAAAGGGAATGAATTCATCAAAAAATCCAAGAGGTATGAAAAATAGATTTCTTTCTTGCAAGAAGTGTACTAAAAAGCATCTTGGAGACTTTCTCTCAAAATATGGAAGGTGATTCTGGTGTGTTATGACTAGTCATAATTCTCAAAACTATAAGTAAGATGATCTATTAGGCCATGAAAATCTAGCGGTACGATGTTTTAGTTGAAATGGGTTTGAACATTATGCCAATATGTGTCTAAAGTTTACTACCCAGGTTAAAAACCACACATGTCAAAATTAGAAGGGTGGGGAAAAATAATTCACTATTACTAATATTTATGAGGGACCATAAAATGAAGTTGTATCGTGTACTTTGTTTGTTTTTTCAGATTATTCCAATGTGTTGTTTAATTCAGGATATAAACATTCATCTATTTCTGAGAAATTTTATACTAAATTGGGAATTCCATATCAAGATACGAATCCTGAACATGTGGTAGAAACACCTATGGGAAATGTTTAGGTAAAAATAAATTATATGAATTTTCATATCCATATTTGTGGAAATAATTTACCTTCAATCCTTATTGTATTTCCTCAAGTTGATTTTGATGTTATTTTGGGAATGGATGGGATTTCTATTTACCATTATATGCTTTACTAAAGATCTAAAGAGGTTTCATTTAAGAAAGACTTTCACTTTTATGTACAACATTGAACCGTTATCTCTGATAACATATCAAGAAGATGAGTAATTTGTGGAAGATTAAAATAAATGGTACCTTGCACATATTTTTGAAAATAATGGAGCTATTCAGAATAATGATGTTCCAATAGTAAAAGTGTATCTTGATGTTTTCCATAATGAGTTTCCTGGTATCATACCTGATTATGAAGTTGAATTTACTATTGAATTAGTTCTTGATGCTAATTCAATTACGAAACCCTCTTAACGAATGGCTCAAATTGAACTTTTAGAGTTAAAGAATCAATTGCATGAGTTATTAGATAATGGTTTCATTCAAACTAGAACATCAAAGTTGGATTCTCAAGTATTCTTTATTAAAATGAAAGATGGGTCAATGAGATTATTCATTGATTATAGATCCCTAAATAACATCACAATTATGTACAAGTATCCTTCACCTCATATCAATGATTTGTTTAATCATATCCAATGAGCTCAGTATTATTTTTTTAGATTGAATTTTGGTTAGGGATCCATCAGTTGAATGTAAAGGAATAAGATGTTCCAAATACATTGTTTTGTAATAGATATGGAAATTATGCATTTTTAGTAATGCCTTTTGGGGTAATTAATGCACATGTTTTACTCATGGTTCTTATGAATATAATTTTCCATGAGTTCTAGGATAAGTTTTTGGTTGTCTTTATTGATGAATTTTTGGTATATTCCAAAAGTAATGTGTAACATGAAAGTAATTTAAGGGTTATATTTAAACCCATTAATGAAATGAAATTATATGGTAAATTCAGAAAGTCTGAGTTTTAGTTACAAAAAAATTCATTCCTTGGTCACATTGTTTCAAAAACATTCGTAACTATTGATTCTGCTAAAATAAATGTTGTTAAAGAATATCCAAGATCTAAAAATATAATTAAGATTCATATTTTTCCAAAATTTTTAGGCTATTTTATATGGTGTTTTGAGATTTTTGTATGGTTATCAAGCCCACTGACTAATTTAACTCAAAAAGATTTTATTATTATCCGAGCAAAAAAATGTGATGGTTTTTTCAGGAATTGAAAAGAATATTGGTGAATGATCTAGTATTAGAATTACCTAACAGAAATGGTGATTTTTTTATCTATAGTGATGCTTCTTTTAAATGACTTGGTTGTGTCCTAATAAAAAATGATCAAGTAATTGCTTATGCTTCACATCAGTTAAAACCTAATGAGTTAAATTACCCCACACATGATTTGGAATTTTTATCTTTTTTTCATTAAAAATTTGTAGGCATCATTTGTATGGTGTAAAGTGTGAAATAAAAATTGATCACCAATTTTTGCAGTATATATTCACTCATAAGGAATTAAAAATTAGACTTAAGAGATTAATAGAGATTATTAAGGATTAGGATTGCACGATCCATTACCATCCATGAATGGTAAATAATTTGGATGATGCTTTGAGCAGAAAAAGTATTGCTATATTAACAATGTTATGTTTTGAACAATATCTATTGATTAACGATTTGATAAACTTTGGAAAATCAGTTGTTGGTGCAGAAATTTCCTCTGTTTTGATTCAGGTGTAGGTAAAATCATCTCTTTTATAAAGTATTAATCATGTGCACAATGAATACAATGAGTTACAAAAAAAAAATTGAGTAGGTTTTGAAGGGAATGATTCCGAAATTTAACATTGATACTAATTATATTTTGAGATTTGTGAATAGATTACGTGTTCATATTGATTCACAGTTGATAAAAGATTTGTTATGTGAAGCTCATAGTTCCCCATTTCCATGTCATCCCAGAAGTACTAATATGTACAGAGATCTTTAGGAGTATTACTGGTGGGATGAAATGAGAAAAGATATTGTTGACTTTACTGGGAAGTGTTTGACTTGTCAACAGGTTAATGAAGTGTGGACGTTACCAAAAGGGATGCTTCATCCTTTACTTTTGCTAGATTGGAAATGGGAAAATACATCCATGGAATTAGATGTGGGATTACCAAGACATCTCGACGTAATAATGAAATCATGGTTATTATTGATCAATTGACTAAATCTACTCATTTTCATCCTACTCGAGATAATATGTATCTAAAAATACTTTCTCGATTTTATGTTAATGAGATAGTCAGGATACATGGAGGTCCCCGGTCAATTGTTTTTGATCTGGATCAAAGGATCACATCTATATTTTGGAAAGTCTTTCAGATGTTTTTGGTACATAATTCAATTTTAGTACAACTTTTCATCCTCAATTAGATGGGTAGTCTGAACAAACAATTCAGACATTTGATGATATGTTACGTGCTACTTCAATGGATTACCAGGGATGTTGTGACCAACATATTTATTTGGTTGAGTATTTTTATGATAACTATTTTCATTCCCGTATATAGATGTCACCATTTAAGAAATTATATAGAAAGTGGTGCCAAACTCTAGATTTTTGGTATGATATAGGTGAAAGAATGCAGTTGGGACTAGAATGAGAAAAAAAGATGGCAGAAAAAGATTAGTTAATTCAGAAGACCATGAGGAGAGAATTGAGCAGTAATAAAAGTTATAGAAATAATCGAAGGAAGGATCTTTATTTTGAGGTTTTTGATCATTTATTTCTCAATGTTTCTATATAGAAACGTGTGATTCATTTTGTTAAGAAGGTAAATTTGAATCTATGGTTTAGTAGACCCTTTGAAATCTTGGAGAAAGTTGGATCAGTTTCCAAAAGAGTGGAATTACCTACATGTTTTTCCTAGGTACATAATTTTTTTCATGTTTTAATTTTGAGAATGTATATGCCGGATCCATCTCATGTTTTGAGTCCATAGGATGCTCAGTTGGAAGTAAAAATTTCTTCTGAGGAACAACCAGTTCAGATTCATTACCAAATTGAGAAGCCGCTATAGAATAAAGTAATTTAAGAGGTAATGGGTTTGTTGGAAAATTATATGGGTTGAGAGGAACTATGGGAATATTAAAATTCTATGTTGGATAAATACCACACTAATTTTATAAGTGAAAAAAATTTAGAGGATTCCATTTCCAAAAGGGGGAATGATTTAACATCCCATGTAAATAAAGAATATTAAAATTTCATATTTATTAATATTTTTGAATTAAATATTAATTTTTCTTTAAACAGAATGATATGTTTGATTGCCAACCCAATACACAAAAATTTGTTTCTCTGAAATCTTATATTAACACAATGCTGAGTCCTATTGAGAAAAATAATAAAATAATAATAATATTATTATAAATGGTAGTTAAAACCCAGCCATATTATTGGATGGAATGAATATAAATAACCATAATATTATTAAACATTCTTGTTAATTACTTTTAAATTTATCTAATAAAATTCAGAGGCTTATAATGAGAAAGAATCAAATTATAAGCATAAATACTCTATATTTTTAAAAAATAGTTTTACCACATTTTGATGTAGAAACCCTTAAAAATCTAGTTTTTTTCAATTTTATATTTTTTATTTGACAATATAAACTTCTTATTTAGAAGTGAGACATAAAGATTTAATTTGGTTAAATTTTGGGTATTTTTCTGATAAATTTCATTTTTATAATGAATTGTGAAAAATACTTCATTTTATGTCAAAACTGACTTTTCATCTACTTTATTTATATGAATAGATTATCTTTTTCTTTAGTTTTAAAAAAAATTAGATTATTTTTTTACCATTAAATCCAATGTAGGTCATTGGATGTTAATTAACTTTTTAATTAAACATAAACACATGTCGATGTTTTAATAATTATTATTTCTAGAAAACATGTTTTTTGTTTTAACAACAGTAATTACTTTTATATTAATTTCTAACTCATCAGTGATTTGAATTTGAAAAATGGATTCCACATTTTATGTCATGATGTCCAAATTGTGTAAATATTAAGCTTTTATTTTTAGACATTATGGATAGTAACTTCAGTAAATATATTATTTACCATGGTGAAAGATAAATCTGGTATATAATGGTAAAAAATAATATTATAATAATATTATAATACCCTAAATCATGTCCTAATACTATTTCATGATATATATACTACTATGGTCATTCTTGGGTCGATTTTAGGACCCCATGGAGCAAATTTTGTGGGAAAATGACATTTAATTACTTTTTATTTAATGTTAAGGAAAATATAACCTAAACATTTATCTTTTGGTAACACAATTTTTTATGAGGTCAAATTAGTTATCATTTAGAATATAAATATTCATTATAAATATAAAAATATTTTATAAATCATGGTATTTTATTTTTAATTTTTATAGAAAATGCTAATAAATGTAATTATGACACAATGATGATGCCATTATTTATTCATTAATAATGGATTCAAAAAAATGAAATTATAAAGGTTAAAATAAATTTAATTTTTTTATTCTTATGTCATCCACGAATTTTATGGAATATAGTAAATGTTAGAATTTTATCAATAATTTTTCTTTGAATAAATCATGTTATTATTTATTTTTAAAAATTATCATGATATGAATAGTGTTAAAATTGACATATTTCTTATTTTAAAATCTAAAATATTTTATTACATATAATTAAATTACATAAAATATAACACTAGGCCAAATATATACCATAAGTATTAATGTTTATTATTGACTCTCACTACTGGAAAAATGAGTTATACCCACGGTTCAAAACCGTGGGTATAGCCCCCAAAACCGTGGGTATAGCCTATACCCACGGTTTTGGGAACCGTGGGCTACAACGGCGTCGGGATAGGGGTCTTGACCTATACCCACGGTTTACCCAAACCGTGGGTATAGGTGGGCTACTGCGTGTTACCAGGAGTCCAGCGTGGCTCACACATTGCCCCACGGTTTGAGAACCGTGGGAATTTTAAATTTGGATGCATTTAAAAATTTTTGCTGCACCACGGTTCGAACGCGGGACCACAGCGTGCTGAAGTATTCTGTACGACCAACTCACCCAATGCGTTTGTTAATATATATACATTTATTTTGCTAATTATATTAATCTCACCCGTTATCTGAAAATCTAAATACCGGTAAAATAATTCTGTCGGGGCCGAGAGTCGAACCCGTGTTGGCTTTCCGCAGTTCGGTTCGCCGCCCAACTGAGCTACGCAAGGATTTAGTTATATATACTAACATATATTTTAATATATTAATATATAGATGACGCGCCATGATAAAAAATTATGCCAGTGCAGGGATTTGATCTCGTGACCTGTGGGAACGACATCCAGGAAGTTACCAACCAGTCTAACAAAGTTTATTCATAATCGATTTATATTTTAGTAAATATATTACAACAGAAAGCCAAAAATGTTTTCCCGCCCATTTTTTTCCCATTCCCGCCTAAGTTTTTTTCCCGCTTTTACCCGAGAAAGCTATACCCACGGTTTTGAAAAACCGTGGGTATAGGTCTTGAAAAAATATATATCCAATGGCCACGGTTATTAAAACCGTAAGTATAGATTTTCCAAAAATAACCTATACCCACGGTTTGGGCCAAACCGTGGGTATAGGTCTTGAAAAAAAATACAACTATACCCACGGTTATGCAAAACCGTGGGCATAGGTCTTAAAGCAAAACTATACCCACGGTTGTGGGGAAAACCGTGGGTATAGGGTCCCATACTAGCCCTATACCCACGGTTTTTTCCAAAACCGTGGGTATAGACCCATTTTCCAGTAGTGTCTTTAATTGGATATTTTTATTGTTTTGGTATCAATTTTGATTCTCGAAGCGTTGAATGCTTGATTAATCGGTGACAGTAAATATGGGTTAATGAAAAAAGATAAGGATTAAAAAATTTCCAAAAAATGGACTATTCTTATTGGATGAATATATTTAGACTTATATTCAACTTAACATTGGACTAAAAAATTTTGGACTCATGTATACTCGAAATTGAATATATAATAAAATAATTATTCATGATATTCCTTAAGATCCTCTCTTTCCTTGTATAAAAGGGAACTGCCTCTATCCCATTACTTGCACCTCTAAATTCCCTTGACTGGTCAATGTTATTCCCAATTATGCTTTCAACATCCCTGTCTTCATCCTAGAATCATCTTTCTAGGAAAAAGGAAATTCAAGATAGCACATTTTCTCAAATCAAAAAAAGTTACACGATTAGCGGTAACATCTTCTCTCAAGTTTATTTCCATTATTTTTCCTTCTCCACTCACAATGTTTTTCTTACTCATTGATTATATAATAAAAATTAGTTTACTAAATATAATAGTTTTTTGTTCTGAGAAGATTTCAATCTACACTTACACACATCTCCTTCTAATTGGTATAGAAAATACTGTTTCTGTGGATGAAAAACTAGAACCTCAAAAAATGAGGATTGTTCTATATTCTCCTATAAACTCTCAAGGTGGCCATTATGATTTAACTATAATTATATATGATATCCAAATCATTAATATCATTCTATAGATAATTTAATTTTTTCCACATGAATAATTTATAATTATAACAAGTTCATTTTTGACTAATGTTCTGAAAATCGATAAAATGTTCAAGATGAACTCAAATAATTAACTAATTGTTATAAAAAAGTAATAAGTGATATAAAACTAATAATAAACTTCAAAAAGTTTCTGAAGAAAGTATAAATTAACATAATTTTATTATTCATGAATATTATAGAACTAACAAGTCATGTCGGATATAGGGTAAGGGACTTTGTCTCAAAATCCGTTCATTGATTCATATTTCAATTTATTCATGACATGATTTTATATGGTGTATAAACCGCTTTGAATTTTAATATCTTTCAATGCAAATATTTTTCTATGTATCACTTTTATGAATGACATGGGAATGGTTTTTTATCATACATGATGACACCGAGCTTTCCTCTATTATGATCATTATTTGATATTTATATTCCTTAACAAGACGTGATGTTTGTAAATGTAAAATAAATAACATATACCTTATTTACACATTTTGGTATTGAAAACGGTTTGGAATGTGGATTTACAATTTCAATAAATTAAATATTTATTCGTGTTAATGAAAAAAAATTATGTTTGAAATGATGATATTTTCAATCTTTTATGTGTGATGATTATAGAATGGTACTCGGAGATTTGATAAGTGTTTACGTGATAACCTAAATGAAGGTGGTTTTGTGACAAACCAAGGGTGGATGTATACATTATAACCACCAATTCATTGGGTATGGAATTCGGTCAAATGGATATTCAATTTGTAAGAATTATTTTTGGATGTCGACCATATGGTTATTCCATTTAAGTATGATGATGTCCCGATTTTACCTTTTATATGATATATGTTTCGTTCTATGGGATTTGAGGAATTATTTTTGTAACAAAGAAGGGTATTAAATGAGATTATATTCAATGAAATGTTTTAGCTACTTCTTTAAGGTGAAAAGTATTAAATTATGATAATGTATTAATGGTTAACATGTTGTTTTAAAAACTAACAATTTTTTTTATTTGTGTATCCCTTACTGAGATTTCTATTCTCATCCCATGTTTTTGACACATTTTTAACCGAACATAAAGTGGAATAGGTTCAACGACGAGATCAAGGAAAATCCATGTTGTTTAAAACATGGAACTAAACATGTTTCTTTTCTTTTAATAGTTTTTATTTTATGAGAAAAATATTATTTAAGTGGTTTTGTATATGTTATGTCCATATTATCTAAAGCTCAAAACCTTAAAATATCATTATTTTTATATTATTAACATAATTCTAGATTATGTAATGTTTAAGGATGGGGCCTAATATGTGAAGTATAACATTGAGATGAAATAACTTTTGTTGTACAGTTTATCATCATGTGCTTATTAAGTTGGTCACCCAATCTAAATGAAGATGAATCATTGGTGGATCCATGTAGTTTAATTTCACAAGGTTATGACTTTCGACATTTTTTTAACATGATGTTGTAAGGACGAGGATCACCTGATGTGGAAGAGAATGAATGTTGATGGTGAGACCAAGTCTAGAGGATCATGAATCACTACGTATTATTTGATTGTTGGAATAAATCCACACATAGTAATTGTATGAAGATATTCCTTATGTGGAGATGAATCTCATACATGAACATAGAAATTGTATCCTTCTGTTGCACAAATATTTCTTGGGTGTATTAATTTATTAGTGAGATAGTGTTTCTCATGCTGTTTAACACACTGAGGCGAGTAAATGATTCATACACTTTAGTTTCATGTGTTTAGGACATGGTATGAAGTGCAGTTTGATGTATTAGTATCGGACATGATATATTGTGCATTTTAATGTCTTTCTACCAGGACAATATATCCAGTACAGTTTGTCATCTTACTATAAGGAAAAGATCCATACTATTTCAATTTCATCAGGTTAGGATGTTACATGTATAATTTAATTTCATATGGTTATGATAAACTCTGTATATTTTACCATCAATTGGGTAAGATTACCTCCATAAAGTTAACATTGTGTCATTAAGATGAACACTAAAACTCCATTTTTTTACCGATTTGGGACCTATTAACAAGAAATTAAAATGTATCTTGTCATGATTGGGAGGTTTCATCTACATAACTCTCTCTATATCTCCATGTCCTTCACTTATTCATTTCATCTATATGTACTTACCAGTATCAGACAATAGAGGATGCCTCTATAGGTTTCCTGCAGAACTTTGTGAAGTGCATCTTACAGTTGATGCGACACTATATATAGTTAACCCCAATATTGTGAACAAATTTCTACACAATGGTTCTTGATATTTATGATCACCTCTCTACAAGAAAGGTGTCTGATAATTTTTTCAACCTATTTATATGAAAATTTACTGATAAGTTGAGGATTTCATTTTTTATGAAAGATTTCAACATGGAGAGGTTTAGCATAGAAGGTGTTAGGATTAATGTCCTTGAAATCCATACCCACACAACAACAAGGATACATATCATGGTAATGATAGACTTATTATTTGATTGAAGTGTTGATGTAACATTGGGTTGTTGAGAATGTGTCTTCAACAACCTCATGTAAACTTTTCATAGAGACATTCATGGGTATGAGCCTCACTCTTCATCATGGATGGAGTATTGAATCCTGCCATATGGGGATGACCAGAGAGATATGCCTTCTATATGATTAATTCAGGAATCCATTGATAACTATATTATGTTGCATGAATATGATGCCACTGCTGAGAAGTGGTTGGTGTCAAAAACAATCACCCAGGGCCAGTTTCTTGATTACCCAATGCACGCCTCCCATTGGCCAGGGGCTGGATACTAGAGCGGAGTAGGTATATCCTGAAAAATGGGAGGTATTTTCCAAGGTACCTATACATACCCACACAAATACATGACAAAAATTTTGGGAAATTAAAACACTAACTAAACAAACACAAGGTACGACAGTAGAAAACTGAAGCTAATAATGTCCAAAATACAATCCCAACAAAATGGAAAAGTAAAAATAAAGGCCCCTTGAACTCATTCCTAGAAAACCTTACCCAAAGGTTAGGTACATAAGTGACTGTCTAAATCCACAGAAGAACACCTCATATGACATGTCACTCTTAGAACCACATGGCTTCAGACCACCAAGGAATATATCAAAATTTTGATCTTCTTCTCAAGACATGAAATGTGTGGGAAAAGCTTGTGTAGTGGTGAGATATACAATACTCTGTAGGGATGCTCAAAACACAAGGGAAAATACCACAATGGAAAAACCACTAACATGAAACAGTCATCTCAATACATGTATATGTCAACATAACATATGAAAATAACATCAAGGTATACTCATAATATATTTTGATACTCAAGGTCGCATACCCTACCAACCATATGGTTAAGCTCATAGCATGCTCAATTACATGATATCTCACTCTTAAAGATATATGATAGTAATCATGCAGAAAAATTTCCACCAATTTATCTGAGAGAACATATGGTCTTGATAAATCACAATTTTTCTCTTGGACGTCTGGTCTTGTTAAGATAAGGAGTCTCGATATCACATTAAATCACTGGTCACAAGATTATTCTCAAGGTACACTCATTCTAGGAGAAGTCACTCCTCAAGATATTAAGTCATTAGAGACCCTCAAAAATTGGTCCTTATAATTTGGTCCCCACCAAAAGATAACACATTAAGAACTACCCAAATCACACTATTCAGGTCAAGCCACGAAGGAAATAATATGATATTGAAACACATATAGGGGTTCTGGCACCTAGGGCTCAAAGGGGGACATCCTTACCCTGTTGGAAACATCATACAAGATTAGGGATAGGTTCCCATGTAATTTTTGATCACAGTAATTCAAAAAATGCATTCAAATGTACCACCAAGAGAAGTGAGGACCAACTATGCCTCTTAGTGAAATACAAGCTCCAGTGCACTGAGTTGCTATTAAAGTCGGGCTTAGAGAACTCACTTCTGAATACTGTTCATTCTCCATGACAGTAACAAGATCCATTGTCTATCCTTCATAATTAAGAATAAGGGTATGATCTCAATCTCTATTTTCACCCTCTCTGACGAGATCATTATCCGGCATCAATCCCTCATATGAATGAAAAATAGAATGCTACCAGCCCCTTGTAATCCCACTAAAAACCCACAATGATATCTCCAAAAAATTTCCTCATCGCTAGGTTCCCAAAACCATAAAACGCTCATCAAACAGACTTACATTTGAATGTTTTGGTTGTTGTTTTTTTGTGAAAACAGGATCAGTAAGGCCCGGGTTTAACCTGACCCAGTCGAGCCAACCCAACTCGATCGGTCTAGCTTGATCCATACCGGAATGGTGCTTTGGGCCTGATGGACAAAGCTCATAGGGCTACAGTAGTGGCCCGATTATTCTTGCCTGGCTTTACATGTGTAGGATGGTGTGCACCATGGGTTGCATCCCTTTCTATTTGCAGCTCCTATGTATCCCTTAGGTGGATTATCCTTGTGCTTCCATGTCAGCAATGCTGGACCGTGTAACCAACAAATCACATGGCTCTACAGCGGTCCCTCCCCCTACAGATGTATCTCTGATGAGACACATCTCTCCACCACTCCTACCTCCCGCTTGGATACTGTCCCAAAACATTACCTATAGGATGCCTCTACCACCTAGGGTCACCGACACAACATGAAGCCACATCCCAAATATCATCGTGATCCCGCCTGGACTGCATATCATCTTCGTCATCGACCGCCCAGCCAGTGGCTCTTCCACCAGGTCCACATAGCCTATCTGCTCCCATAGGCCGATACCCTATCTAGTGCTAGCCTCACCACATTGTGATTCCATAACTTCTATTTGGTGGTGATTTCAGATCCCTTTCTTGATTGTTGTGGCGATAATGAACAAGAAAAGATTTAGGAGAGGAAGTAGATCATAGGAACACCTAATGTGGATGGATATAGGCCTTGTTTGTGTCGTACCTGAACATTACATGTTTCAATTGAGGAATTTTTTTTAAATAATATCATTTGAAATACAATTAAAACATGATCTAAGCTTCCTTGAAAAATCCAAAATCAAAACTCTTCCTGAAAAATATGCATCATCCGTGAATCAATCCATTTTTTGATTAATTTTTTTTCTCCGTATAATAGAATTAATGTGGAATAAATCATACGGTATACAATTCCCAAACTAGGACTAGGTCATTCCCTATTGTGGATTCATTTATGTTGATGATCTGTTGATGAGAAATCTCAATCCACGTCTCTGATCCTGATTCACCCGTTTTTATCTTTCAGGAAGACTATCTTATTTGTCTTAGAGAAACTCAAGGGTTATCATGATAACTCAATATATTTATAAATGTATTTAAAAAAAATAAAGATCTATTGTGCATAAAAAATATTTTTATTTAAAATATTTTAATGATGGTTACATACAAAATCTAACATTTTCATCGGCCTATGCATGATAATGTTAGGATCCACCTAAGTAAAAATCTACATTAAAACTCAATGGTGGTATTAGAATTTCAATCTAACTAACTATTAATCAGTTATTTAGACTTTAATATAAAACAAAATAATATAATTATTTTATATACGGTTGCGTCCTTTTTGAGTTTTCTCCCTGGATACATGGGCCAACTATAGGTTAGTCATGCCTATGGTAAACCCACTATCATGAAAAAAACATCCCATGGGTTTCTGATTGGGGAAATAGTTTAATATTTATTCATAATTTTCACAAAAACAACTCACTCACATTATTAAAAACATAAATTTATTTTTTGAACCATTTCAGGAACACCGAGACTTATAATCGCACATAATATATGCACATGGTCTCAGAATTTTCCCAATTGACATGTAAAAACAAAACCTAAAAAATATGATTTGTTACATTCTCCCCACCATTAGAGTATAAGTCCTGAAAATCCAAATCAAAGGATACCCAAATAGATGAGGGTACAAGCACGAACCTAACCCTCCCAGGCTCGTATGTGGTCTCATCGATATTCTCGTACTGCCAATGGGCATGCACTAAAGGAATTAACTTCTAACCAAGTTTATCCTCTTACTGATACTCTATATCCATGAATAGGATAGAAATATAACATCTCTATTAGAAAATATTGTTTATGTGATTCCATGCAGTCGAGTAATTCCTTGCACGTAGAGGTATCCCAAGATATCTACTGAACTCTGCTCTTGAAAATCGATGAAGTTGCTGACACGGTGAGTCTATCAAAAAACACTGATATGGAATCCTGAACCTATGAAATGTGTGCTAAAAAAATCATTAATTCCATCGATATCTATTTTCACTGCCTTCCAGTCATCCCATGTATGAAAAGAGAATCCCCCTTCCAAGCATTGGGGCTCGACAATGTGAGTTGAGATCCAAGGAAATTGATTCAAACAAGAAACCATCTTTAATAACCACATGTAGGCCCAACATCAACCTGTTATGTCATCCTTCATGTCCACTTGATTCCCACATGAATATCTTGATGCATATCCACACACTATGCTTCCATAGTTACTACTGTATGACCTCTAAAAGGAATGGCGTGCTACCCACCTTTTGAATATCCATCGGGGGAATTCTCCATGGACAAATGAGCACATAAAGTTTCACTGTCTATGTACCCAAGTCATACATCCACGACTAACTATAATAGTGGAGGGGTAACAACCTCTATTTAGAGGTAATCAACATCATCTCAATATATAGAGAATAATTGTGATGATGACAACTGCTATGTTTCCATATTCAACAACTATGAATTGGGTCTCATATAGAGAGAAACTACTACCATGTTTCATTTTACCAAGTGTATAGACCCTCTCATTTTCATAGTACTAGAGAAACCCTAGATACTACATCTATCTCATGTTTAGAACATTCTAATAGAAGGTAAAAATTAGACTCTTGTTGTCTATGTAGATGATAAATTTACCACACATCATGTAATGTTTCCACATCAACTATGTGAAGACTACCATTTCCATATCATGATCAAGGGGTTAATAGTTCTACTCATTTGGTCTCAACTATCATGAACCATATGTAATCATTTTATTCTTAATAATTAGGAAAAAACCATGTCTTGTCCCAAATTATTCATAGAAAACTATGTATTCGACACCCTCCCAAAGCAAACTCATGATCGGGGCAGTCATCAAACAATTTATTAACTATTTAAAAGTGTGTGGGCATAATTTTTTTGTATTTGAAAGGAATCCCCATTCAGCTGATCATATTGTTCATTAACCCTTTAGTAGTGTTTACTCATTCACCCTGATCACTTCGCTAATGTTCCTATATTCAACAAATAACCAAGAACATTGTGTCTTATTAAGAAAATCATTTTCAGTCATCTCCCATCATCCTTAGCTCACAAAGAACTAAGAAAGAAATCTGATATATATATATATATATATATATATATCCTAATATTGGTTCCATATTAGGTTGTATAAAAATGCAGTACTATATCTATTTTCTAGTATGTAAACCTGGAATCATCTCCTAAAAATATATCCTTATACTTCGACACTACTGTCGGGAACTAAAAAATCATATCATCCACTACCCAAAGGGTATGGCTAGATGACTCAAGAGTGATCGACTTGACCCTCCTAAGCATGAGTCTTTCCAGTGCAACAAGGTTTTCCATTTTCACTAACCAACGAAAACATCATTCCATCACTACAAACATACCACACACTTTTTCCTAAAATAGTTAATCAGATCATAGACTGTGGATAACCAATACATACCAACAATGAAGTCATATATTTTTGACGCTTCCACCGAGAGGTTCCAACCTAATATATCAACTAAAGGGTCAGATCACACTAACAACATATGTGTGGTTATTGAGTACCCTTAAATAGGTATATACAGACGTAAGGGTCAAGTCAACAGTTTAATCAAATAATCTTTTTCTCGAACAAGATGTGTTATAGAGAGGAATTATTAAAAGCTATGTCTATAAAACCAATATCTTAAAGTTGACATAAAACATACTTCAAATCATTCATGGAGACTGTGGTCCATATTCCTTAATCACATGTACCTACACCTTCCCATGTACTCCAGCTCCCTGAACCAGGTGTGGATCACAAAGGGGTGGTGATAACATGTCGAAATAAATACCACCTCGTTCTACTATCCTAGATCCTCTAACATATCTTCTGCTATACAAATCCATCTGTTCCTTTAATAGTCTCAGCCTAGGTGGTTCATCCACTATTTCCCTGTTGAAAACCTAACGGGATAGACTATTTGAAGAGAGATATCCACTACCATATCATGAAAATAATTTCCTCTCTCTATGCAGACTACACTCTCCCTATTAGCCTTGAGCTTTAAATCATATATCCTGGGACCTCCTCTAAAAACATCTCACACAACCTTATCTCTAAGACTGACACCAGATTCCTAGTCATGAGATCTATGTTCCTTCTTTTCCACTAATGACATCCACTTTCTATATCCACTCATCCAAGGGACATTCAATCTCTATGGTTTTCTCTAGGACCCTAGAATATTTAAAAATGCACTAAGGAATAACGTTGGCTCTAATATCCATAAGCTCACCCTTCTTAGTGGACCCAGGCCTGAATAATAGTCATGTATCATATCCGTTGAGAATCTAGGAATGTTTGTATGACTCGACGAATACTAAGATACCAACATGTCATCCTTAAATAATATTAGAACCATTTCGAACATATATCTATTTTTTTATAGTGACAGAACCTTCCATGAAAATGTTTCAAAAACTCTATCCATAGAAGAGTCACCTCCTCATAAAATCAGGTAATTTAAACCCCAATATTGCTTTGCTGAACCATGTTTAAGGATGATTTAAAGAACCACCATATAATCTACTAATTCTCTGACTAGATGGAAAACTCAGTCACCACCTTAAGCTAATCCTTAGCCACCGGTGAGTTGGGCTCAACTCAGAACCTGAGGGATCTCTGTTGCTGAAACTCATGAATTATGGTCTGTCTTTGGATATCATCTGATGGTACTAAGGGTATCATGTGCTACTCTACAGGTTGTGGTATAGATGGTACACCACCCAACGGTGGTGTCTCTAGTAAAAATCATTGTACCAGCCTCTTCACCATATGAACAATCCTCATGGTCACATAGTTAATTACTTGATGACAGTCTACATGGATGCGTCATGATGAAAAAAAAATATGTACGACAATCTATAGAGTGAACCTGGTGAGATGACTGAATAATGACATGGAAAACTAAAGTCATTCATATATGATTCATGTACAATAGTTTATTCTGCAACTAGTATTTTCACATACCAAATCGAAAAGAAGAAATCAGGGTCCTTCTGTATGGATACGTCAGCCACTACACCAACACCAAATTCCATGGCCTGAAAGCCAATCTCAAAACACATTACACTATTTCCCCAAACGAAACTCATAGACACTAGGTTCTTAAGTTATAACATAACTGATCTGATACCACTATGTAAACAAATAGAAGGGGAAACAATAGAAAAATGAATGTAAACGTTGCCAAAATACGAGCCCAACTAAATGGAAAAGTAAAAGTATAAGGATATTGAACACCTCGATAGAAAAGTCATCATTAAGGGTGGTTAAAAAACATAAGCTTGGAGTCACAGTAGAACACCTCATCTTTTAGGTCTTTCTATTAACAACTTGTACCCATTCCACCAAGGACTCTATCAAAATGTTGATTTTTTGCACACGACACAACATGTGAAGGAAAATCCAATGTAGGGGTGTGTGAAATAATACTAAATATGGCACATTGAAACACAATGTAGTTGAACACAAATTTAAAACCACTAAGAATAAACAATTTGATCAACATAGATATATTTCAACCTGACATATCAAAAGAACATCTAGGTATACTTCTAAAGGATTCCAAGACTCAAGGTCTAATCCACTTCCAGCACTATGGTTTCACTCAAAGTATAATTGATTCCATGAGATCTCACATCCTGAGGTATATAATAGTAAGAACATTGAACAAGTATAACAAAATTATCAGAGAGAATATCTAGTCTCGATACATCCCTAAATTTACTTGAGACTTATGCTATTGTTAAGACCATGAGTCTCAATATCACAACCAATCCATGGTCACATGATTTTACACAAGGTACGCTCGTTCTGGGAGATCTCTCTCCTCCAGTTATGAAGTCATCAGGGACCCTCAAAAAGAGGTCCCATTAATTTGGGCCCACAAAAATAGAACACATTGAAAACTAAACAAAGATCACTA
Source organism: Viscum album (assembly GCA_963277665.1). Lineage (NCBI taxonomy): Eukaryota > Viridiplantae > Streptophyta > Magnoliopsida > Santalales > Viscaceae > Viscum > Viscum album. The sequence goes on along the minus strand of OY728132.1, from coordinate 293,692,568 downwards.
GCCATGTCATGTCTATAAGGGATGAATCTAAATTCGATACAAAAATAGGTGGTTCTATTCCCAGGGATAACTGGGGGACATCCTTGCCCCACTGGAAACATCATCATATATAGGGGATGGGTTCCCATGTGAATATTTGTTCCACATATTCCAAAACCCAATCTAAGGTACCATGATGACAAATGAGGACCGACTAGGCTTCTTGATGCGATACATGCTTTATTCATCTATGTCACTATCGAAGTCGGGCTGAGACAACTCACTTCAAAATAAGAGTCATTCTCTATGATAGGAACATGATCCATGGTCGAACCATCATAGAGAATAATTTGGGTATGATCTCAATCACTACGGTTACCCACTATGATGGGATTAGGATCCAACACCAGCCCTAGGTGGTCCAAATTAAAATCTACCAATCAATCTAAAAAGGACTACAACATTAATAGGGTCTCAACACTGTAAAAATCTCATCAAACGGATTTAGAGTTTGATTAGTGTGGTCTTTTTTATAGAAACAGAACATGCCCTGCTTGGCCGACCAACACAAACCAACCCTTCCCAGTTGGTATGGGTTGTACCAAATAGGTATGTCCTATTAGGCCTACTGGACACTGCCCAATGGAGCGATGGAGTGGCCCAGTATTTTTGGGTTTTCCACCACATACAGGTAGTTGTGATCTATAGGGCATGGATTGGCCTAATCGTGGCTCCCAATTCTCCCACATGCAGCTTATCCGCGTGCTACCTAGTCTGTGTGACCGAACCATGTGGCATAATAGGTACACGTCGTGCGGCCAGTCTGCGTGACTAGTATATCCCGTTGATCTCCCATTGGTCCCTCCTCCAAACAACATGACTCTCGGGAGCTGTGTCCCTCTTCCGCCACAGCGGACAATATAGGCATGGCCCCCGAACGCTGCCGGTGGGCCTCCACCACCACTTGGGGTCACCGGTATGGAACGAAACCGCATCCCAGCCATCACCGCGGTCTAACCTAAACCATATATTTCCACCACCACCATCCTCTGTCCACCGCCATGCTGGCTACTCTTCTGTTCGGTCACCCTGGACCAACCGTGCCATTGTGCTCATGCTGCCTCCACCATCAACCTTGCGTCGTGATGCTGCCAAAACATTCATGTTGTGGTGATTTTGGATGCATTTTAGGATCTTTAGGGTGATGAAGAATGAGAAGTAATTGGGAGTAAGAATATCATATGAATGCTTGATGTGGATGGATCTAGAAATTGTTTGTGTCGGCCTTGATTCTCCCACATTAGTTTTTATAATGAGGATTAATCAAAATCAATTCCAACCCAATTATAACATGTACTGCATTCCCAGACAACAACCCAAATCAAAAAACATTGCGTAAATATCTCATAATTGATGAATCAATTTGTTCATTTGTTGATTCATGTTCCTGGTAAGAAATCAATAATGATGAATAAATCTCAAAGGAAACAATACCCTACCTGGGATTGGATCTTTCAATGTCGTGGATTCATTACTATTCATGATCCTTTGTAGATTGATCTTGATCTGTGTCTCCAATCCGTATTCATTGGTGTTTTTGTCGAGGGCGCCTATTCTCTTTGTCTTAGGGAAGTTTCAATGTTATGTTTATAACCCTGGATCATTGAAAAAGTTTTTAAAAAAAATTATGATCACTATTTAAACAAAAATGTTTCTATTTAAAATATTATAATGATGGGTACATCCAATATATATATTTTTTTGATTGGAATAAACCAGATGATGTTAGTACCCTCCAAAGTAAAACGCCACATTAAAACTCAATATTTCTCTCATATTTCCAATATGAGTCACCATTCATGTGTTCTTATGATTTAAACATCACATAATTTAATCTAATTATTTTATTTATGGTTACATCTCTTTCGGGTTGTCTCACTGGAGACCTATGCCGACTAATGTAAAATCATGATTAGGATAAACATACCATCCTAAATGCAATTGTTCCCTCAACATTCTAATCTAGGGACCCATTTATGAGTTATTCCAATTTTTTAGAAAAATAACTCACACTTATTATTAACAACTTATTATTTTTCATCATACTATTATGGGAACACCAGGCCACATAATCACACACTATCTTAGTGCATTATATTAGATTTTTCCTAAATAATTTATAAAATTAAAATTGGGAAAATCTGAGTCATTACAATTTCTGTATTCTAACGATATTCTCTGACAACGATATGTGTCTATCCAGAGACATGTTCTTTTCTCTCTTGGAGGGCCTTGTCCAGAAAGAAGATATGATATCAATATTATTTCTTTGTAATACTCTACTCATCTTCCTTGATAAGAGCATGAGCTCATCCTGAGGTATGTTCCACTCTCACATGCTGAGTCCTGGTTAGAATGGAGATAAGAACCCCATCTGATCATAAATTCCCCCTCAAAATATACTGATGGACCTCTTGAATTAGAGTATGGATATAATCCTTTTTCTTATATTTTTTTGTGATATATTTAGTATATATTTTTTGTTATAAATATTAGTTTATCCCATGGAATGTGTGGATCTCACTTGGCGAGCCCCGACCAGAATGGGGAAATGATCCTGATCAAAGGCCTTTTAAGTATGTAACCAGTCTTTTTTTATAAGAATAAGATCTTTTACAGAGGGATGATCCACTCTAACTAGTTTATCCGTGATTAGAAAAAGGATGTGGTCCCGATTCTAGTATTTTGGAAAATCTCTTCGACCTTTTGTGATAGGAATATGAGCATCTTACAAGGCATGTGAAAGACTCTATTGATGACATCTTATTGAAACTGGGATATGATCTTAGTACTTATTCTGCATCCTTTACCCGAATATTCCTCCTATCCTGTGGGATTTTTAAAGGGATATATTAATTCTCCATATATAAATATTTTCACACTAATGTCGTGCTTCTCAATCCATTGACATAGAAATTAACAACAATCATTTCATATTCACCAGCATATGCTGGTGGAGATCTTATATTGTTTTTACAACACACTGTATATTCATCAAGCTATGTACATGAATTTATGGATGTGTGCTCTCAGTGTCATTGATATATCAGTAATTTCATTTAAATGAAGTTGGAGTATATTCCCACTCCATTCATCCTTGATCCATCAGAATATGCCGATGGAAATTAAACAAGAGGGTGTGGATTTATAACCATTACCTTGATTTCATATCATAAAAATAATATACATTGATTTAACTAATATGTGAATAAACCTACATTCTCATGTCCCAATATTTAAACATTTTATAGGGTGTCCATGATGAAAAAATATGAATTTATGGGGAGGTGACCTATTAAAGAACACCCTCGGAAAGAGACTAATTTTTATTGGAGATTTTATTCTATAACTGAGATCTAGATTGTATCATATTAGTCACATTTTAGGGAATTAGGATCTCCACCAGATGATGATGTTGTCTCCCAGATATTGAAACGTCACACAATTTTTCATCATCTGGATTGGACGAGTCACATATAGTATATTAACATGTGATAGGAATATGAATATAGGTGGCTATTCTAGGATGTAGAATCTATGAATCCCTATATATCAAATTAGTATGATAATCAAGACATATATAGTTATAAAAAACCCATGCAGTTTAATGACATGCTGACATGACATCAGCCATGACGTTTAACATCTTATTGTAAATATGTAGATATATGTGGTTACGTTAAGATATAGTATCTATTCATCACTAAATATGGTATCATGATGATGATCAAGATATACGTTGTTCTAGAAAACCCATACGGCTTAATTTCATATGGAAAGTACATCATCGATGATGTTTGGCCTCTTGTAGTTAAGATATGATCCATGATGTTTAACGACATGAGGTAAAGAAGATGACCTTGAAATTTAATACATTTTTGTAAGGATGATAACCATGTATTTATAACATTTTTTGTATGGTCCATGGCCGTGTATTGTATTCAGTTTTCCGTAAGGATTGATTTTCATATATTTTAGGACCTTGTGGAAAAGTTGACGTCCAAGAAATTTGGCATCCCGTGGAAAAGAATTTTTTCCACCCAATTTAGCTTCTCACATCATGAATGATAGTCGTGCAGTATGAATGTTTTCCATTCAGGTTAACATCCTTAGTTAAGGATGATGGCCATGTTGTGTAGCGTCTTGTGGTAAGGATGATAGGGAATAACATATCAAGAGAGTAGCTCATCCAATAGATCATGGATGACTCTTATGCATATTTCATGACTCTAAGGATCCTTCAACACTATCAAAGCCTACACAAACATGTATCTCCATGGAAATTTGGGTTTAAAAATAAATTATCTATTGTCTAACCAACATTTTCATGGTGGGGGAAATAGGTATCATGGCCTGTCAACCCTACCTCATTTGGATACCTTATTTTTGGGAATCCACAAATCCATTTCCATATAATAGTCCAAATAAATGGGGAAATTATTTTTATGGAAATTATATGTTTTATTCAATCTTATAATGAAATATGGTCATTAATCCATATAAGTTAGGTGGATAAATCTTTGTTGTAAAATTGGGGCATCTTATTCCACGTTATTTGATGAAATGTGTGGGGTTTTAGGTGTCGTTTGTTACAATATCCCCACGTCCATCATCAATTTATTCATGTATATATAAGAAAGGAAACCTTTGATTTTTGTCTTGAGATGATGATGGTAGAAGTAATGATTTTCAAAGCCTACCATTTCCTGACATAGCTTTATCATCTCCATATGTTCTATCAAACCATTTCCCAAGGAGTTGTACAAATACCTAGCATCATGTCTTGATTAAAAAATACAATTTTCACTATTTTTTTCATGATTTGATAGAGAATTTTTATTTTCATGTTAGTTATATATAACTCTGTTGTCATAGTAACATGGTTCAGTTTGGAGATCTTGGTACATATTTCTACTCTTTATCGATCCAGTGGTAGGTGTATAAGCCTTATGGGTACTACATAGCACATATTCTGCCATATAAATAAATGTTCTTGAATATCGTAGATATGCATTGGTAATAGCTAAGGTTAGATGGATTCCATGATATCCCCATTTAAGAGTTGGGAAATATGGAAATTCCATCCATTTATGTGGGATAGGGAGAGGTGAAACAATGTCTAGATTTTACCCGATGGAGGGATAAAAATTAAAAAAACCCCTATCACACTAGGATGGGGTGTAACGACCCATTCTTGATGTTCATAGAAATTAAATTTATTATGAGGAATACTTAATACCTTACACAAATATAATCCCAAATACGGTGTTAGTTTATTATATTTGGAAATCTGGAACATAATATTCTAAAAAGATCCTTAACACATCCCACAAAGAACTTCCCCTTTTGTTTTCATTCCTATACTCATTATTTAGATCCTAGAGGAATAAATATAGAAAAAGGGTCAGCTCAAATTAATAGAAAGGACAATAATTGAGAACATAAATAAAATCATAATCATATGAATGTATAAAATGAACATAAATTTTAAATATCAAAATATTGAGTCATGAAATAAATAATGGCAATATATGAGGAATAGATCATAATGGATCATTCACCATTATAAAATAGCATTGATATAAGACACATAACTATGGAAAAGAATAACCATATAATATGATTTCTATAGAATCCAAGGTATTGCTGCCAAGACCATTAAAGTGACAAAGTTTCATTATTGAACCGGGTTTAATTGTCGTTCCAACCATGTATTACTGAACTTGATTTACATTCCCTTCCAACCCCGTATTACTAATCTATATTTACTTTCCATTACATTTACGTCTATCTCGGGAGATATAAATCTTTACCCAAAAAATTAGTGGGAGATATAAGTCCCACAAATACTATAGTTAAATCATTCTTACATATTCCACAAAAAAATAAATCATTAATAATATCCTAACACATGAAATAAAATGGGTTTTTAAACATCATTACATCATAAACCATATAATATAAATGGATTTCATTAAAATAATTCTATCACAAACATAATAAAATCAATATAATAATAGTAATTTTAACATAACACTATGTCATCATAGATGAAAATAATTATGATAAAACAATTGAACTTAATTCATAAGGAAGAAATCCTTTTTTTCTTTAAAAATGTATTATATTCTCAAAATGTCATGAAATTTTAAACAAAAATTAGTTAGTTGGAAATAAACCTGAAATCGTGTAGAGGAAGGTTCATATAAATAAGGAATTATGAAGAAGTAAAAATTCCTTCATGCAATATAAGTTAAAAAACATTGTTCTCATACTCTTGCTGAAAAATTCTAACAGTACCTCGAATGAAAAATGAATGAAATATTCTTTCCATATTGTATAATAAAAAATTCACCTATCAGAAAAATTGGATTTAAAAAATAGTATAAGAATATAAATAATATTAAATATTTATAAAACATGCATGTGAATGATAAATATACCCCAGTAAATACATAAGAATAATAAATCTTAGATAATAATGAGATTGAAAATTAACCCATTACCTTAGGTCTTATTTCTTCGATATGTGTCTGAAACTCATCATTTTAGTTTCTCCTCTTGATTTGAAAAAAACTCATACAGATGGATTTCTGTGAAAATTATGGCCTTTATGATGAAATGAGGAATGTTGGGAGGAATCATGGGAAGGGATTTTCTGAGTAAAAGGTCATTATAGTTTTGATTGAAAGATAAATAAACGTTCCCTTTTATAGTATAGGTAATGGGAACGTTAGAAAATTCATTAAATATTAATTTATTGTAAATTTATTTTTGGTTCATAATGGTCCCAGACTAATTTATTTCGATGATATGATTAGGAAGGGTCGAAATCCTATCAACCAATAGTTTTTAGACATGTTATGATACAAAAGTAACCTTATCTTTTAGAGTTAACCCTTAGATGAAAACATTAAATCTTACCTTGTATTCTTGTATTTTCATAATATATATTTAAAACAGTTGATATAAAATTTCATGGGAACCTCAAATAAATAATTACTTAAATTTATATCATTATCTATATCATTGGTCCAAATATTTTATTTTTAGGACTATTATATTTTATCAAAAAATATTATTTGTTTTAAAAACTCATTTATATCAAATTTGACAATATATATTAATTGATTTTAGTTAAATTCATAATAACATGATTACTTTGAACCAAAGGCAATAAATCATCCCTCAAATGTAAATGTAATCCAAAATAATCATGTTTGAAATAAAAATATTCAAAATGCATATATTTTAATATTTATAATAACATTTGATTCAATATTTTTTTAATAAGGTAATCACTATATCATCATTGTGTCATAAATATATTTATTTATTTAATATATAAGAAAAATAAATAAAAAAACATGTTTTCGAAAATATTTGTAGATTCATAATGAATATTTATAGTCAAATAGATAGATTATATAACCCCACCATAAAACTGTTTTAGTAAAAAGATACATGTCTATGTTATTTTTCCCTTTTCATTAAATTTGAAAAAATAAAACTTCATTATAACATCCATGTGACATTATTGGGTCCTAAAATCGACCCAAGTATTCTCATGGTTGTAAATTTATCATCCAATAGGTTAAGGACCCATTTTAGGGTAGTTTTATATTATTATAATGTTATTTTTACCCTAATTTACCTAATTTAGCTTTTAACCATGGTAAATATAAATAATTACTAAAGCTACAATTTATAATTTTTAAAAATAAAAGTGGCCAATTTATATAATTTGGACATTCAGAACCAAATATAGATTTCATTTTTCCAAAATTTAAAACCTAGAATTTGTACAAATATATTTAATATTAATTCTCCTTGAAAATATTTGAAAGAAGGTCTTTAAGAAGTAAAACTTTCTAGATATGAAGTTGTGTTTTTGTCCAATTTAAATGTGAAATTACATCTAATGGATGACCTTGTATTATGAGATAAAAAAATAATAATAAAATTACACATTAAAACTTATTAAAAATTTAATCAAACTATATAAAAATATACATTAAAATTATTTTTTTGAATTAAAATAAATTTTTTTTAACTGCTTATTAAAAATGGATTTTATTCTAAAAATACCAAAAGTTCAACCAAAGTAAATTTTTATATCCAGAATCCAAATAAGATGTTTATTTTTTTTCAAATTCAATATATAAATGTGTTAAAAACTATATTTTTAATGTTTCATCCATAAAAATGCAGTAGAACTCTATTTTTTGAGAAATACTTATTTTATCTGAAAAATTGAATTTTTTTCTTATATCATGTCTAAAGAATTAAAATGATGAATGTTAATGAAATTTAATATTAAAAAGTTGGTTAATACTATTCCTAACATATATTTTATATCCCCTTAATTAATAGTAATTTATTATATATAGTTGTTTAGTGAAACTCACTATTACTTACAACACATGCTATTGAAGAAGGTTTCTCTGGCATTCAACACAAGCCAAGTCAATGTTGAATACAATGAATTATTCCTATGGTGTTGTATATAGTATAATAAAAACATTGTTCTTTTATACATTGAACATAATCAATACTCAGTCTTGTTTGTTTCATACGCCAACTCGATGATGAGTATAACATACGACAAGTCATTTTAGTATAAATGGAATGTTTGACTTAGTGCATGGAAATATATAAAGAAAAAATTTATTTTATTCAAAAAAATAGTCCATAAAAACTTGGGGGCTTACATTATACCCCCTTAAAATTAAATGTTACAAAAAAATCAAGGTTATTAAATTATTACTACTTGAATGATTATTTCATAGAAACCCATATCATAAAAAATGAATATTAAAACATTATTTTTAAAAACGAATGTTAGAAACATATATTTTTCCCACATTAAATCCTAAATGGGTTTCCATATATAATAACATTTTTGGGAATTGAATGTATGGATATGGATGAAAAATTGGTCCATCATGTCTTGATTGATAGTGATAGTGAACATGGTTTGGAGAAAGTTAACAATGATAAAGCCATAAATCTGCGTTGATTTAAGGGACCATCTGACCCATCAGATAATAAGGTATATATATAAATATTTTTTGGTTTCAATATCACCTCCCTAATATTGATTAATTTTTAATGATAATAAATACATAGTTGATTTTAGTACAATCTCATTGTTGGTCATGCCTTGAACAATTTCCACATCATCTCTTATTGAAAGAAATGATGTTGAATTTTTCATTAAGGAAGTGTTAACATACCATGTGATCCCTAAATTAAATGATAGGTCATTCTATATGGCCCAAAAAAGGTATTAATAAGTTATTAAATAATCTAAAGTACCCATTTAGTGAGTAATAAATCAATCCAACAAACATCAACTAGAGTATTACTTATACTATCGATAAATTGATAACTTTTAAATCCTTCCAAAAAATAAAAATATAAAACTTTATAAAGAGTTGAACTAAGTAGATTTAAATTCTTTTCACCATATATCAAAAGGTATCTCTAGTAGATCACATTCAAAAAATATGAATACATTATTCTTGTATACTCTTCAGTCACAACAATAACATGAATTATCAGGTATCGTTATTGAAAACACACATTTTTCCTTATTCCAAAATGTATTAGGTATATTCTATAAGTCCAAAAGTTTTATACTTAATCCATGATAGCCTAACCTTATTTTTTAAAAATAAATAATTAGTAATCAAGAAACCAAAACCATCCAATTTACTTATTCAAATCCAATATATCTTTACCAAAACATCATAATCTTGACATAAGGGAAATATTATGGGTAATCTTTCCCTAATTCATATGTTCTCTAAGTACATCAAATTACCCTAAACTTAATATTTTATTTTCTTGGAAAATTTCAACGTATCCTTTGTAGTCCTCAATGAAAAATTTATACTAAATTCACTTATATATTTCATAACTTATATACCAAAATATTGTAATTCTGAAACAAATACATCTAAATCATAAAACATTATTCTTAAACCACGACTCAGGATCTATCATATTTTTCATTCCTAATATATGAGTAATTTATTAAGGTTTATAAACCTCATGATCCTTAGATTTAATGTAAACAGTACTAGAAGAAAAACACATACCTTTCAAATGATGTTTACAATCACTTTATCCTTAGAAGTATGATAAATATTTATACCATCATCATGATTCTCTTCAAGATATTTTCAGTTAAAAAAATTGATCATCATAATTACCATACATTCTACATCTGAAAAAATCAATCTATAACTATGTGCTATGTAGTTAAAGCTATTTGCTAAGACTAGAAAGAGATGTGTGAGAAATACATATCAGATAATAGAAACTCATAAGTAATGTAAATCACTTATAATATTCCAGTCTATGATATATTCAGTTTATCACAAATTTAGCAATTATTATCACAGAACCCCTATGATTGTATAATATACATAGACATAAACTATGTTCATCCCTATACATATCCTAAGAAAAATTTATATGGATATAATTAATGTTTTCACAACCTAGTATCCATTGGTTGACTAAACCTTTTCTCTCATACCAACTGTAATGAACCATGTTTGACATAACTAGAAATTACATTTCTTTTTTGGAATAATTAATACATTACACAAATATATTCCAAAGGACTATGTTAATATAGTGTGTTTGGAATCATGGAATATAATATTTTAAAAATATCTTCAACATCTCCACTAATGATCTTCTCTATTTATTCCTACCTAAAAAATTTCTTTATATCTTATGGAAAATAAAAATAGGGGGATCTAAAATGCTTAGTAAGTGTAAAAATTGATAACATAAAGAAATCCATAAGCATAAGAATGAAAAAACATGAACATAATGTTGAAATATCAGAATCTTGAGTCATAAAATAAATCATGGAAGTACATAAGGTATAGATAATAAAGGAACTTTAACCACGATAAAATATCATTGGTATAAAACATAGAATTATAGGAAAAAATGAATGCATAATATGATTTCCATAGTAGCAAAGTCATTGATACGAAGACCAAAATAATATACAAATTCCATTACTGAAGTGAGTTTACTTTCCATTCAAGCCATGTATTTCTGATCTGGAATTACTAGTCATTCCATACCAGTATTATTGTTCTAAATTTACTTGTCAATTAAGTCATGTTTATATCATGATATATAAATCATCAACCAATTCATTTGAGGGAGACAAAAGTACCACCCATCTCATAGTGCAATAGTTCTTACATATGCCACAAAAACATAAACCATTCATCTTATCTTATGCCATGAAATTAAATGGGTTTCTTAAACATCATTCCATCATCATCCATATAAAATAAATGGATTTCATAAAAATAATTCAATCATAAACACAATAAAATAACTGTAATAATAGGTATAAAAACATAAACCTATGTCATAACAGATGGAAAATAATTATGATAAAGGACATAAACTTTATTCTTGATTAAAATATCAACTCTTCTTCAAAAACGTTTTCTTTTCTGAAAATGGATCGAAGTATTAAAAGATAATTATTTAGTTAGAAATATAAATGAAATCATATAGATGTTGAATATTGGAAACAAGGCCTTATGATGATTTAAAAATCATTTCATGATGTATAAGCTAAAATATCATTTTTTTAGTACTATTTTCAAAAATAGACGGAAAGTACCACGTATGAAAAATTAATGAAAGATTCCATCCATAACATTTAACAAAAAATATCTCGATGGGTAAAATTGAATTTAATCAATAATATACGAATAAAAATAGTATTATATATTTAGGAAACATGAATGTGAATTATAATTGTACCCTAGAAAATAATTATGAATAAAAAATCTCATATACTAATGAGATTGAAAAATTATCCCTTACCTTATGTCTGATTTCTTCCATATGTGTTTGAAACTCCTCTTTTTCCGTTTTTTTATTTTTACACTAAATATACATAGGATGGATTTCGTCCAAAATTGTGGTGACTAGGATGTTTTGAGTGATGTTGGGAGAGGAAATGGGTAGGGTTTTTTGAAGATACCGGATTTTAGAGGTGTGATTAAACGAGAAAGAGAATTTCCCTTTTATAGAAGAGGCGAGGGGCACTTTAGGAATGTCCTTAAATAATAATTTGTTAGTAATTTATTTTTGGTTAAAAATATTGCCAAACTCATTAATTTCATATAAAATATGAGTATGGGTTGAAATAATCTCAACCAATATGTTTTAGACATGTTTTGAAAACAAAATTATCATTATCTTTTAGTATTAACCCTTAGTTAAAAATATTTACTCTTACCATGTCTTCTGGTATTTTAATTATATATGGTCACTATAGTTTCTATAAAAGAAAAAAACAAGAAGTGGATTATTAATTAAAATTTTAAAATTATAAGTGTCAGTTGTCTGAATCATAGATTCTTAGACCTATTATATCATTTAATAAAATAGTATTAGTTTTAAAAATTCATTTCTATCAATTTTGAAACTATTTAGTAATAATTATTTTAAAGTAATTATAACATGATAAATGAAAACTAGAGGAATTAAATTATCCCTCATTTCTAAATGGAATCCAAAAAATTTGTGTCTTGAATTAAAATGTTCAAATTATACATATTTTAATATATATAATATCATTTATTTGAATTTTTCATAAATAAATTAATCACTACATCATCATTCTGTTATAAATAAACTTATTTATTTAATGACTAAAAATTATAAATAAAATTTCATGATATAGGAAATATTTATAAATTTATAATAAATACTTATAGTCTAAGTGATTAATTATATAACCCCCCTTAAAATTGTATTAGTAAAAAGGTACATGTTGATGTTATATTTCCCTTTTCATTAAGCTTTTGAAAAATAAAATCTCATTATCAAACCCAAGTGGCTCTATGAGGCCCAAAAATTTACCTATGGATGCTCATGGTCATAAATATCTCATAAAATAGGATAATGAAACATTTTAGTCTAGCTTAATATTATTATAATTCTATTTTTACCATTATTTACATAATTTTACAGTTTAACCGTGGTAAAGAAAATTAATTACTGATGTTACTGTTCATAATGATTAAAAATTAAAGGGACCTATTTACATAATGTGGTCCATAGATTTCAAAATATGGAATCCAACTTCTTAAATAAAAAACCCACTATTGTCAGAAATTAATTTAAAATTAATTCTTGTTTTCGAAACCAGAAAGCATGTTTTTTAGAAGTAAAAACATTCAAAAGATTAACATGTGTTTATGTCCAATTTAAATGTGAAATTACATCCAATGAAAAATATTGGATTAAATGATAAAAAAATTAATCTAATTACACTATAAAACCTATTATAAAGATAATCCTACTATAAAAATATGTTAAATTAAAAGGAAGTATTGAATGAAAATATAGTACTTTTTACAATTCATTAAAAAATAAATTTTATCTGAAAAATACAAACAAAAAACAAGCAAAGTAAATTTTTATTTTCCAGTTAAAAATAAGAAGGTTATTATTTCAAATATAATATATAAGAGTGTTAAAACTATATATTAAATGGGTGTGCCTTCAAAACGCATCAGAACTGCATTTTTTTTGAAATACGTCTTATATCCTAAAAATGAATTTATTCTTATATCATGTCTAGAAAAAACATAATATGAATGTTACTGTTATATAAAATTAAAAATTTGGTTAATAATATTCTTAAAATCTAGTTTATATCCGATTAACTAATAATATTTTAATAATATATTGTTTTTTTGGGAATCTAAGTATTGCGTACAATACAAGATATCGAGGAAGGTCACTCTTGCATGTTACACAAAAGAAGTCCATTTTGTGTATAGATAGATCTTCCTATAGTGTTTCCTATAACATAATCCAAACATAGTTTTTTATACATTGAACAAAATCTATACTCAGTGTTGACTGTGTCATACGCTAACTCAGTGTTGTGTGTAACATACGAAAAGTCGGTTTAGTGTGAAAGAAATGATTAAATTAGTTCATTGTAATATATAAATGATAATTATAATTTATTTGATAAAATGTCTATAAAAACATTGGGTGTTACATGGGGACTTCATTGCAATGTGGGATTTGATATGTAGGTACTGGTATATCATCCCTATGTGGGGATCTCATGAGAATTCAAAAATTCTTTTCCCAGATATACATTTTCTATCATTTGAGTTTGGTTACCTATTATTCTATAGAAATTGAATTTCTATATTAAAGTGGATGGCCAGAAGGACCCCTAAATACACCATATCTTTTATCAGTGGAAGTGAATATAGATGATGATGGGAATTCCGACATGGACCCCAGAGACTGAATCCACTGATTCCACTATCCATTTTCTCTTTTATTGTTACTCTATGAAATATAAACCCCGTCAGAAACACTTTCTATAAATTCTTGAATGATAATTCCGAACCTTTATTTTCCTGCACCGGTGAAAAATGGTATTCCATCTGGATATGACTCAGATAATTATAGGAGGGTATGATTACAGTATTCATAATATTTCTCATTTCTAACTGATGATGAGTCATTAAATATGATTGATATAATATATACTGGGTGAAATGTGGGTTTGTGGTCCTCCTCGATGGATTATCTCCTTTGTTGTTCTAGTGCCTGATATACCATTTGGAGGGTGGGTTCCCACAATAATATTTAAGGGGTTAGTTCCCATGTTGATGATAATCCCATTATTATACATGTAAACAATATCCCTATACCCATGTGACGGGGTTCTCTCTAGGATCCCACAAACACAATGGCTAGCTATGATGAAGTCAGAGGCATCTAGGTAATGATGATCTAGGATTGATTATATTCAACTATTAAGATACATTGGTGCGCTATAGGAAGATAGGTGATAGGAGGAATATAATCTTTCTTTGAGTATGGATCATTTAGATATCACTAGTTTGATCACGTACATGATTTCCCAATTTGTAATGTAGGTGTTGGGATAACATCCTCTACAACACTTTGTGGAATCACAATTTCATGTTGATGATGATTACTATAGTTGATGGGAGACCTTCTAGGAAATTTCTATGTGATTGAGTTGACCTGATAATCTTCCTCATCCACCATATGATGTAGGGAATGTATGTGTTGATACACTATAGGGATAGGATCCCAAAGTGGCTGAATGAGGAAAGAAGGGCCACTTCCTCTCCCATGTCTTGTTGTGGGAATGATGGGCCATAGGAATTTATACATCAAAGGGTTTCATGATCCAAATAAAGATTCATGATTATTCTCTTGATGTGCTACTCCTAGACCAAGACATTCCTGAAATGTTACAAGAAGTGGTGTGTTGGTGACAACATATGTCGAGGCCTCAGGGCCACAATATATGGTCCACCGATCATAGAATCCATTGGCATATTCGATAATTTCATTTTCATTTAATGGAATATTAGAATTCCAAGAGATGAATCAAGACACCTTATTTGGGAAAAATAATATATAAGATAAAATGTTCATTAAACTACTTTCACAGTTATAGAATAAAAATGTGGTCCCTTTTATTTACATTAGGTTTACTATGGTTGAAAGGAACATGTTGAGTTTAGCATTTTTTTGGGCAATGAGCACAACATAAACAGGAAAGATATAATTTAGATGATCATTACTTTTTAAGCTATGAAATGGATGAAGTAGTTATTGGGTTTCAGTTTGGACTAACCATTTTTTTCATAAGGATGTGAGACAGGGATGGTATTTTTGCCTGATGGTGTATTTTATTATGGTGGCTTCAACACTTTTTTTAATAAATCATGATCAGTTTCCCATTTGTAATCATCACTAGAAAAAATGAATGGTTCCGCATCCATAACATATTACCAAACAACATTCCATATGTAGGAGGTCCTTTGGGGTTTCCCACCCAATGACTATTGGGAATTCACATTATCTGATAAGATGGTAGGTCAGCCTCATTACACCATTTTTTTGTGAAATTATTACCAACTCTTGGAATCTCTTAAAGACATGATATATGATTATTATGTCATTTATAGAACACAATAATAAATTATTTATACCTATAAAAATGGGTTTATTTCTGACATGTAACAGTGGGAACTATTAAGTGCATATCATAAGTTCTCAGTCACACTGTGATTCATTTATGATGCATTGGGTTATGGACCTGATCAAGTACTCTAGAGTTTACTACCTAATGGGAAGGTGGTTGGTTCCTAGATATGGTATTCGACCTCCATGAGGAATCCTATGTGTCATATTATAACTTAAATAAAATTCCACATAGTTCATTGTGAATAGTTTAAGTACATGTGTTTGGAATGATTCATGTAGTTTAACGTCATTTGGTAAGGATGTGAATATCAGGAATAGAACATAACAAGGAGTATTATGTATCCTATTTGAGACTAGAATCCGAGTCTATGTAGTTTTTATAATTAGAATCTATGTAGTGAGAGATATCATAATATAGACCCTATTGGGATGTATGCATATAATACTATACTAGATTGTTTTTTCAGGAGTATAAACCATTGAAAAAGATGACATGTAATCCAAAATAACTCCCAATAATGAAACTGTCATGGGGTATTATTATCATATTTTTGGAACAATCATCTCTATTTTATAACCCCATGTGGGTCATTCTCAGTGTTAGAAACAGAAGGTGGTAGATGATTGAACACATTACAGAAGAGGATATTTTTGAAGGGATTACACATTAATGTTCCCTTTGAGAGGTATGATTACCCATATTATTTAGGATATTGTATAAATAGGGGAGATTATGAAGGGGTATTATGTATACATTTTTATAACAAGAATCAGATTCATCAATGTTCAGTACATCCCAAACCCACTGATGCCTTTGAGGTAATCGAGGGAATGATCAGAAAAAATACATTAAATGATGATAGTGTATGATCCCACATCTCATACACTACTATCTGAGGAATAGTGATCAACACATGCGAATTAATGGACCCTGAAAGTTGAAATGTCAGTGACATGTGGGGAATTATGCCGTTGTGGATTCCCATTGGAGCTCGGCCCTTTGGAAGGTGTCCAACTAATCATGTTTGGACAGTAATCAGATTTCTCATATATCATTACTCTCCAACAAATTTGTGGGATAAGGTGTGTGGTTATGCTAAGAGACATTATTGATATCAAAAAGGATTTGGGAATGGTAGGGGCATATACTATGATGGATTCACTTTGGAGCTTGGGCGATAGAGAGGCATCCTATGTATCCTATGTGGCCAATAATTAGCATTCTCCTAGTTTGTTGATCACTCAAACTATAGATGGGATAATCCCGGTTTTCATCCATAGAGAAATTTTTTTATCCTTGAGACATTAGAATTTCTAGGTCCTTATAACAAAATGTATTCCCTATTGATTGAAGCTTATATACCAAGGCTTCCCTATTGATCGAGCCATACCTACCAAGGCTCCCCTATTGTATACACATTTTCAAATTTTTTATGGATATAGAGTGATGGAAACTATTAAATATATATATTATAGCATGATAACAATTGGTTCACATGGGTGGACAACCATCGTTCATCATGGAAACTTCACTTATAAAAGGGGTATGCAGATAATGGTTCTTAAAGGGGGTTCACATGGAATGAGTCCAAGTGGGTCTTCCGAAAATGGTTGATATGTCCTATGAGGTCTACGCAAAATGTCTGGGTTTTCTTCTAGAGTTGTCATGATTTTAAATTTGATATATTTTGGACATCTTAATGAAATTTTAGACAAGTACAAGGACATGTTTTTGATCAAATGACATATCCTGACCATCATCTCATTCATGAAGAATACATGTGCAAGTTGACCCACATAACAAAATCCGACATGTACAATATGATTCTCATAACCATAGAAGACATGTATGGTGGAATTAACATGATAAAACTAATACAGGACAATACTATATTGCTTTATCTACAAGAATTATATCCAGAAAATCGCATGATGATGATGAAAGGTCCATGGGAAATCATATGATCCTATGGATATATCAAAGGCTCCTTCCTTTGATCAAAGTGCATTGTATAGAATATCATCGAATAACTATAGAAGAAAATTATGTTGATATTCAATTGATTGATATTCATTATCCATAGCTTGGCGCTTGATAATAATGACATGCCAATGGGAAATCGCAAGATCAACCTAACTTGTATAGAGTCTGTCCGGTGATCAAGATTGTTTGTCTCAGGCCACATCAGGGAATCTCAAGGCTAGTTATGAATAAAGAAATCATGTGTTCCTATGATAGATATGTGGGAGGGTATTGAGAATATATTTAGGATGGCTCTTATTACAAAGGGATCATGTTGAGGATTGATGAATCTTGTCTAAAGGAATTATGTCTAATGTTTCAAGGGAAAAGATTCATGCTTGAGTGTGTATATCGAGGGAGTACAACATGGGGATTTCATGGTGAAAGTAGGTCCTGTACCTGGACTCTTACATGTTTCAAAAGACACAAGCATGATATCCCTTTGGTCCTCCTATTAACATGAACTCAGAATTGAATTGTAATGGAGTCTATTAATATTAACATAAGCTTCCAAATGACAGTGCAAGTAAGGATAAAAGTTCAAGGCCTGTGATATTAATTTAAAAAGGTATTTTCAATGGATTATACATTTTAAAAAGACACCATCATAGTGATGGGTTTCCATAGGATTTCTAAAATCATATGATCCTAATGACCTTCTGGAGGTCTTACTGTGGTTCATCTATATATGCAAGAATATTGTGTTGGTATAATATAGGATTGAACATGGGTTATCACGATTCAATGGAACTTTTTCATGTGTGGGTGCATAAAACATTCACATTCAAACCCAAGGGAGAAACACGATCAAGGTGGTGTATTTAAGGTTATATGATCACATGTGCATGATTCCATTTCACAAACAAAGGGGTATCTTAATGGTGGTTTCATATAGAGGAAGGCATGTATGGTGATGCATGACAATATTGCATGACCGAGGGGTTGGAAGAATTATGGGAAAAATATATTACTGAATCATCGTGTCCATATAGTCTAACATATTTTTTTGGAAACATATTTACATTAGGAACCCATTCAATTTCATCACCATATAATTAGTTATACACGAGATCACATGAAACGAAAGAGGTATTCTGAGAGGCATTGTGATAATTTTCATGAGGTGCAAACCGAGACCATAAGCATGGTCAAAGGATTAGATGAGATATAAAGTGCTTGAAAATTCATCATATTCATTGGTTCATAGTCTCATTTATGATGTGGGATACAAAGGACCATTCACATTATTTATTTTAATCATGGAATGGGTTCTTATTGGGGAATTTCACGATAGGTTCTTATTACAAGAGCCTATAACATCACAGATATGATCTCCAAATCCATCAGTCGACACTTGTTTTTGTATGCTACTTTCCAAACATTTATGATGTTCCACATTCTATAGTTGTGTGTGTGTAATTTTTTAGGGGGTAGGATATTTATAGTCAAGGATTTTCTAAATATGGCTCTACATTCCATATATAGGATACCACGTGCATTTTCTAAGGTAGTGTTGAAATCATGGGATCAACATCAAGCGGTTGAATGATGGGTTCAGGTGCTCTTTGTTTTCTTCTAGTTCCATCAATTCTTCCGCCTCGATGATTCTGGTAAATACAATTTAATTCAAATAAAAAATCATGGAGAAGGTGGATGGATCATTTGGTTGTAAATGTTACATGATGATCCCCGTGATTATCTTCATCCATTTGTGTGATCAAAATATTCGCGTGTGATGGATACATGTAATGGAAGGAGATATTTTTGCATGACACTGGTGTTGGAGATTGGATCTCAAGGTGGAACTTGTTCTTCAACTACATGAAACAAAACTAATTTCTTTCTTCCAATTTATTTGGACTTCTTATTGATATCTTGTTTGGTAGATATTTTTCCATGATCTCAAACGGATAAATTTTCTTCAAAAGGAGTACTATGGTAAGTCATTTTCTCTATGCAGGATGGGTTCAAATCCATGCATCGTCGGATTAGTATATTTAAAACTCGAGACATGTAATATTAATATGGATATTCAAGATCAGCTGATCTAATGACCGAGCGACTGATATTTAATAATGTGAATAGTGGTGACAAAAATCCCACCCCGTATTGAAATTCAAAATCAATATATATGTTATTTATTATCCATGTGGTGTAACATGGGGTTCAGAAATATGAACCCCTCTGCCACCATGTCACCCCGCACAATGGTGCCTTACGTCCTACTGTACTTCCACCCCATGACATGGTTATTAACATTTCATTCTCTGTAGCATTAAATTTTTGCATATCAATTACATGTGCAATTTGGATTGGTGGTATCCCTATTCAGGGTTTAAGAGACCCCCACATGAGCCTAGGTTCAGCTGGCTAGGCCTGTTGGTGGTTGATAGACAATTTTTTGGCATGATTATATCTATCATTACATATAAAATAATACTAAATATAATTGATATAATGAAAAAAATACACTCCCTTAATCCAAATACCAAGACATCATTAATTTATTTTCCATGTCCTTTATGAATTTTATATCAATTTTTTTCAAAATTTTCACATTTCTCAAATCCTTGATAGTAAAGTGAAAGATAAACAATTATGGGTTCCAACAGAGATGTGTAAAACACTTTAAACACCACCTACCAATGTAATATTATAGTGACCCAAGATATTTACACATATTATAACATTATTTTTAAAAATAAATATCTATTACATGAAACAAAATGTTCTTGAGGTGTAGTGTTATTAGAAGACTAACATCAAAGTACATATAAGTAAGACAAATATAAAACCTCTATATTTTAATGTCCAAAATGAGATCATAAAACATTTATGAATTCTAAAAATTCATGTTACAATATGGTATAATATATATAAAATCATGGGTGAGATAAAAATTATTGTAATGGAATAGTCATGACAAAAAAACTAAACATGAGAGTCAAAGGTATAACAGGATATCATAAAAGAGAGGGATCAAGAGTAGGATCTATGGACAATAACACAATGAAAATGATGTCAGATATTTGTGGTATCGTATGAAATTTGATGGAACCCTAAAATAAGACATAAGAATTAATCATGAATAACTACTAATAGAACATCACATGGTGGATAGATTCATGTAATGTATTATGTTAACTTTCTAATCCCAAACATGAAATCTCTTGAAACTGAACATTACACAATGAATTGGTTGGATATATAATTTCAAGCCCACCTATCACATTCATATCTGGTAAATTAATATATTTTCTACATTAAGAAATCAATAATATGGAATGATCAAAATAATTACACATTGGAAAAAATGAGATGCATAATCTTCCCTCATATCACAATCAAAATATGTTTCTTAATGTATACATTTGTGAAATGAATATTATAAATTTGTTAACTCATTAATGAATGTTATAATATGATAAATATATATTGTAGGTACATAAATGAGTTATTTTCAAAAATATTATAACATCAATGTTTGTAATAATTATTTAAATGCATTTAAAATATTATATTGAATATTTTATTGGTAAAATACTCTTTTCACCATGAAATAACAGCTTTATAATCTATAAATTTATAAAAAATTCATTAATAAATTTAATTAAAAATATTCATGGAATATTAGAGTGTATTATTCATATATTTGAGTTTTCATGAAGTTAGGTAATTAATTATATTCATCATAACTAAAAAAAGTCAATTCTTAATGTTGTAAAAAGGATAATAAGTTCAACATTCAAAAAAAGAATAAAAATACCATTCAATTTTTTTCTAAAAATTAAATCATGGGGAAAAATATATTTATTAACTATTTTTAAAAATTTAAAAATATTATTTAAAATATTATTTACAAAAATTGATATGGAAGAAATGTTATTTTTGACCGAATACATAAACAACATGATCTTTTCAAAAAAAAATGTTCATCATCTAATTTAAGTACTAATGATACGAAAATTTTACAATAAATTTAAAAAATAATGAAAAAATGGTATAATAAAATTAATTTTATATTTGAAAATTATTGAATAAATTATCACAATAGAAATTAAAGCATAAACACTCCCGATTAAAATGAGATTGAAACATAATCCCTTACGACCGTGGTAAATTTTGAATCATATCTCCCGTGAATGAAGTGGATGAATTATAACATAATATATAACTAAATATGTGTTATTCATGTTAAAATATATAATGGTTAAGTATATAAATAATTTAATTTAAAATAAGTCCATAAAGATAGATGTGTCTCATTAAAGTGTGTTTTGAAGAGAAACTGTTACATCGAGTGCAGAATTTTGATGTGTATGAATTTTATATCCTTTATAAAAAAGTTATATAAATTTATTTTCTTATGATCAATTTATAGTTTTAAAACCATGTACATAGTTCATTTACTTCATTTATTTTAATTCTGTACTTAGTTATATAATCAGTTATCTCTAAGTTGGGTGTTTTGAGGATGTTAAGTTCATATATTCAAGA
Organism: Viscum album; assembly: GCA_963277665.1. Lineage (NCBI taxonomy): Eukaryota > Viridiplantae > Streptophyta > Magnoliopsida > Santalales > Viscaceae > Viscum > Viscum album. The sequence goes on along the minus strand of OY728132.1, from coordinate 293,669,953 downwards.
TGACACTAGTGTATTGACCATGGAAAGAAGATAAATTATTCCCCCAAATATATAATAATAGTAATGAAATAAATTCTATATTTAAACATTAATTGTTATTTTAAAACTAACCATGAAATATGTTAATGAAAAATGAACTATGTCATAGTCATGGAGATGGCATACCTTACGTACGCATGAGTAACATTTAAATTTTTAGGATGATCATGCTGGAAAAAGGTAATTATTAAATTAACATATGATAATCACAAAAATATTCTAAAAATAACTCTAATTATATAAATTAAATTATATATTAAAACAATTTTAATTGTTAACAAAAAAATCACATGGGTTCGTGAGGTGGCAGTGTGCCGTAGACAAAAATTATGTTATAATTTTTAGGTGCATGTTAATATAACAATATATATGATATGTTAAATTTCTATAATTATTAATATTTCGTGTATATAATATATATAAAATAAATACATTATCATTATCATCCATGAGATGCAATGATCAAAAATGATTTCCATTAGTTCAAGAGGCGGCAGTCTGTTGTACAGAGGGATGACTATTTCATTCCCCATTTTATGGAGTATGAGATCGTAGAATAATATGAAAAAAATTATAATATATCATTATATAAGAGATATATTTTTTATATATTTCAATTGAAAATACAAAATTATAGTTTAATTAAGAATAATTTTAAAAATTAGCTCAATGAATATGATTACCTTTAATTAGGGGAACCTCTCTTGGATTACTTATTATGGATGCTATAGTTGGTATTATAGGGAAAAACAAGATCTATGATATTTTTCATGATTTTTTGGATATATTTTGGATGATTTTTTTGATTAAATATGGCTTCATAGGTGTGAATATGTTAGGGGTGGCAGATCACTCTATAATTGTGAATGAGTGGAATTTTTATGATTACCTAAAACTACTCCACAATGTGAGGTGACTATTATAAAAATTGCCTCATAAATCGATAAATAAAAGAGTTTAGGAGATATATGGATGATAATAACTTCTATAAATAAATATAAATTAGTTTAAATCATTTTCTACTCATTACTTGTATAGTTACTAATTTTTACTATTTAAATTGTTTTACGACGAAAATAATTTTTTTATTTTTAAAATTCATTATATAAAATAATTAAGGTCATGTTTTTATATAATATAAATTATTATAATAAAAAATATGGAATCCATTTTATCGAAATAAATTAAATGAAGTGTGGAAGTTAATTTAAAATAAAACATTGAATCATGATGAATAGTAGTTTTCTAAAAAAATGCATTTTTCAAGGAAAATAAGATCTTATCTTAACTATTTGACATGAAATAATCATTACGTGAATTTAAAATATAAATGATATATTTATATTCAATTAAATTCATTTAAAAAATCATTAGGGTTTATTTAAATTCATTAAAATATATGAACATTATTCACATTAAAAATATAAAAAATTATTTTATAAAACAAAAAATAAAGCAATAATAAAATATATTATAAAGGTAATTTAAATGTAATTAATTTTATTATATATATAAAAATAATAATCAATATTATTTTAAATAAAATTATTTGAAAAACATGACATCCAAAGTACATAATTTTTTAAAATAAATTATATTTTTTACAAAATCAGTATATTTTACTGTTAAATTAAAATTCATTATTTTATAAAAAATAATCCACCATAAGTATTAATTTTTTAATATAAAATATCTAAATTTTCTATAAATTATTTATAGTATTTTCTCGAAAATTCTATAAAATCCCATTTTGGTGGAAATTTATTTTTATTGAATAAAAAAATTTATTAATGCTGACTTTTTATTTATTATAAAATGTTAACTTAATTTATATTGAGTGGGACAATTATATATATTTTATAAAGCATTTCATACTATTAATAACCACAAATTTATCAAATTGGATATGTCAATCATGTCAAAATAATAATATTTTAATATTATATCGTGGTTCATTTAAACTCAATATTTCATGTTGAATATTATATTGAGAATAATGTTCTTTTAATATCAATGTCTATTATATTATACCCCAAATATATTGTGTTCTCACAATTTGAAATTGTTCTCTGTAAATTGGATTTTGACATTTGAAAATTATTTTTTAGAAAATCTATATCATAAAAAAGGGTTCGTATGAAGTATTTTTAAAATGAGATAAATATAAACATGAAGGTCATCACATAACTAGGATTCCAAATATGAGAATATTGGTAGGAAGTGAAAAAAATTATTTATAACAAATATTTGTTGATGGGATAATGTGATTCCATTTTTTTAAATTGAGAAGGTACCATAGATTTATCAAAAAAAAATACTTTTTTTTAATATCCTTTTCCCTATTATTGAGGGATCATTTTACCATTTAGACCAAGGAGATACAGAAATAAATTTACATGAAAATTAAAATTTCATCATTTAATAATTTATCACAATAATATTATCTATTGTTAAAAATAATGAGTATTCAAGATTAATTGTTATATTCTCAATGCACTAAAATTGACCTTTAATGAATCATAATATTCCATTAATTGATAACAATATATACCTGTAATAATTAAAAATTAACCAAAACTATAAATTCATAGCATGAGGTATGATAACTAATAATATTAATAAACAAACATAATAATCTCCTAATTAAAAGATCAATATAAATCATTCCATATCTAAATAACAATACATATCTAATAAACATAGAATTCACGTATTTATATTTTTTATTCCTAAAATAATTATTATTGTCAAATAATATTTTATAACTATGGTTTTAATATACATCAAACCAATGAATCATTTGAAAAAATATCATTAATCCCCTAAAAATTCTAAAATTCTAAAAAGAGTTGTTCGTAAAACATATTTCAAAAAATTGACTTAATATTTATCCATTGAAACATTTATGAAATAAGATTTCATACTAACTAGTTCATCACATTGGCGGTGGAATGCACTATAACTCATGCCTCCTTTCTATTATAGTTTGAAGCCACTTGGTGTAACATCCCAGGTAAATTAAGAATAAGAGATTTTCATATTTATTAATATTTTTAAATTAAATATTAATTTTAGCTTAAAGGGGTTGCTATGTTTGATAGTGTACCTGATACGCAACAATGGGTTTCTTTGGAATCTTACGTTGCACACTAATAATATAAGATTATTATTTTAAATGGGATTTAACTCCTCACCTTTTTATTGGCGGTAATGAACAAAACTAACTATAATATTATTTTACATGTATTTATATTTATCCAATAAAAGTTAGAGGCTTAATATATGATTGAATCTAATTTATAGCATAATTTACATTAAAAGTCCAATTTACCTCCTTTTAATGGTGAACCCATTTTAAATCTAGTTTTGGTTACATTAATACATTCTATATGACCAAATAAAAGCCTTCTTTAGAATGAGGACATCATAATTTAAATTGGGTAATTTTTGGTATTTTTCTGATAAAGTTCATTTTTTAAGGAATAGTGAAGATATTGTATTTTAATTCAAAACTATGTTTTAATATAATTTATTTATATGGTTAGATTATCCTTTTAATTGTTTTTAATGTGTAAATAGATTATATTTTTACCATTTAATCTAATGTTGGTCATTAGAAGCAATTTTACATTTAAATTGTAAGTAATCGACTATCAATCTTTTGATAGTTAATATTTCTTAAAAACACGCCTTTTGTTTTGACAGCGGGAATTAATTTTAAATTAATTTCTGCCACATCTGTGTTTTGAATTTTGAGAAATGGATTCCATATTCGGAATCAGGATGTTCAAATTGTGTAAATAGGTAACTTTTATTTTTAGGCATTTTAAATATTTACCTTAGTAAATATTTTATTTACCATGGTTAAAGGGTAAATCTGGTAAATAAGGGTAAAACAAATATTTTTATTTTCCCTAAATGGTTTCCTAATACTATTGGTTGAGTCATATCCGACCATGGGCATCCATGGGTCGATTTGGGTACACCATGGAGCCACTTAAAAGTGATTATGACACTTTATTTTAATTAACTTAAAGTAAAGGCCAAAATGAAATAAACAAATATCTTTTAGTAAATTAATTTTTACATGGGGTTATACAAGTTATCATTTCGACTATAAATATTCATTGGAAATCTCAAACGATTTCTTACATCATGGTTTTTTGTTTATAATTTTTAGACATCAAATAAATTAAATTATTTATTACACAATCATGATGCAGTATTTACCTCATTAATAAATGATTTAATTAAATATGATTATAATGATTAAAATATTATCCAAAACATGTCCAATAATGATTGGATGATTCTATTTCGATGATGAGTCATCTTAAATTTGACCATAATTATTTTCATACCATTATAAATCAAATATCATTATATTATAAAATAATATTTTCACTCTTTCCTAAAGAGCCCCTCCTCTCCCTTATAAAAAGAGACCACTTCTATGGAATTCCTCACACCTCTCAAGACATTTGGCTCATCCATACTCTTCCCAATTAAGCTCCTTACATCCCTATCCTCATCCTATAATACTTTCCTTACGAAGAAGGAACTTCAAGAATTCATTTGGTTCAAACCAAAGTGTGTTACCCATATTAAAGGTAATAGTTTCTCTTAAATTGTTTTCTTTTATATTGCTTCTCCAACCCCTAAAAACTTTTTATATCCTTTCTTTTGTAACAACACCACTGTCATCAATATACTAGGATATTTTTATGATAAGGATTCTAACTACACTTACACACACCTCCATCTAATGGATGAATAACATAATGTTTCTGTGGATGGAAAACTAACACCTCACGAAACAAAGATTGTTCAATTACATCTTTCTACCTCTCATGGTGGCCATTATGATAGTACTATATTTATATATGATATATATTATTTTTATGATTTATTTATGCTTCTGTATTTCCCAATTATATCAAACCATTATGGTTTCCATGGTGGGTAAATGCGATAATCTCATTTGAGGAAGTGCGGACTACCGCCCCCTTAAAGTGATGTGACTCATTAATGCCCTACGTGGGATGTATAAAAGATAGAGTTAATGATATTATATATGATATTATACTGGAATTATAATATAATTATGTATCATTATGTCTTAATTCCATTACAATAAGAAATAGAAATGAAAGTAGCGTTCATGTGTACGTAGGACTTACCGTCTCCATGAACGGTGCATTTCATTTCATACCTACAAATGTTTTGTACTATTATAAATACATGTACATTTTGGATATATATGATATATATGATACCCAAATCATGAATATAATTCTGGTTATAATGAAACTTTTACCACGTGAACAACATGTAATTATAAGATGTCCATTTTTGACTCAAGTACCAAATATCGACAAAATGAACGTTAATAACTTAAATGATTATATAATGATTATAACATGGTAATAAGTGATATAAAAGGAATAATAAACTTGAAAAAGGTTCTTAAGCAATTAGAAATTAACATTAGTTTATTATTTAGGATACTAATGAACTAACAGGTCAATTCGGACACAAGGTAAGTGACCTCGTCCCAATCTCCATTTATTGAGGCATTTTTAGTTTTATACATGACTTAATTTTATACAATGTATAAAAACCTTTGACTTTTACTTCTTTTCAAAAGGAATCTTTTCTCTACGAAGCATTTTACTAAACGATAAAAAGGAATGTTTCTTTAACGTAAGTGGTGACAATGACCATTCTGCTGCCGCGAGTATTATTTAATCTTTGGCTTCCTTAACAAGCCGGAATGTTTTTTAAAAGGAAAAATAAATACCAAATACTCTTTTTACGTATTTTGGTATTGAAAATGATTTTGAGAATGGATTTATTATTTCAATATCTTGAAATGATATTTTATTATTGTAATGTGGAAATGTTATCTTTCCTTTATGCCTATGTTATATGTTATGATCTTGTTATGGTTCTTGGGAATTATTTACATTTACAGGTGGTTCCGTGATAAAACTAGGGCGGGTGAGCCCGAGATAGCTCTCCAATGCATTGGGTAACATGAAGGAGGTAAACGTGAATGTTTATCCTAAGATATTTAAGGAATATACTATGATGGGTATTCCAAAGTAACCCCCTGTGTAGCTGTGATAACTACAATGTAAGTATGTTATGGATGCCGCAAGTTACCTTTATGATTTATGATTTCTATGTGACTTTCATAAATCTTATGATTTCATGAGGTAAGTAAAAGAGTTCATGTTTTGTATTTATTTATGAACAAATGTTTTCATTCACTGTTTTATAACCCTTGCTGAGCCTTTTATGCTCATCCCAAGTTTTGAAATGTTTTTCACAGGACTTAAAGATGAATAGGGTCAGGGATGGGATCAAATAAAATCCATGATCTTTTTAACATGGAATTAGACATGACTTTTTTTCAAGAGTTTTTATTTAATGAAAAAAGTGGATTCTGGGTAGATGTTCTTACTTTGTAATATTTTGATATTTAATAGTTATGTCCTAATTCCCTAAACCTCTAAACCTGAAAAGATCCTCAATGTGAATTATTCATTTAATTCAATATTATGTAATGTTTATGGCCGAGTCCTTATAGTTGGTATCAGAGGTTGGTTTAGATAACTTTAGGAGTTAGGATATTGTTAAATTAATATCCATAAAGTAATTTATGTTAATATTGACATCATATAGAATTTCCAGATTACCATGTTTCTTCGCCTAAGATATTTCTTTGTTTAGAATGGTTTTCCTCAGAGGAAACAAGGCAGATATGTTGGGAGGAAATTAGGAGGAAGAAAACCTTCCAAATCAGTAACCTGAGATGGTCGGAATCGGAACTGAACATTTTTTTACAGTGATGGCACAATTGACTCGGGCTATAAATGGTGGTGGTATCCATGTACGAGATCATCCAGATCATGCATAGAGAAATATGTCAGTAGTAGAGTATTTCATGAGGCAACATGCCCCATCATTAAGAGGATCATCTGATCTGGTGCTAGCTGAAGGGTGGATTAAATCACTCGAAAAGCTTTTTGATGTCATGGATTGTTCAGAACATCAAAAGGCTAGTCTCGTGGTTTACCATTTTGAAGGTGAAGCGGATCAGTGGTGGTCGATGGTGAAAAATATTAGGGATAGTGAAGAGATTGATTCTCTTTATTGGGATGAAGTCAAAGGTATGTTTCTGGAGAAATATTTTCCTAAGGTGGTTCGTCTTAGGATAGAAAAACAATTCCAGGAATTGAGGCGGGAGGATGACTCAGTGGCTACATATGAAGAAAAATTCACTCGATTGGCATGGTATGATCCACACTTCATACGAGATCTTGATAGTAAAATCAACCATTTTTACTCAGGATTAAACCCAAAGTATCGAATGGCTTTAGCTTCTAGTGAGATCAAAAGTTATGAAAAACTTGTTCGTTGTGCGGAGAAGGTGGAAATAGAGTTTTCTCATGATCAAGTATTCTTTGAAAAACAACAAAATAAGGTCGAGGTGGTAGGAGAAAGGAAAGAACTCTTCAAAAAAGTATGATTATAATAAGCATAATTTTACAGTTTTTGAAAATTGTGGTAAAAAGCATGATGGGGAATGTCTTTTGAATTCTGGTAAGTGATACCGATGTGGTAAAACGGGACATGAGGCTTGTAATTGCAATGAAAAATATCAGGGTAATGTTAAGACAAAATCTAATTTACAGTCAGTAAAATGTTTTAAGTGCAATGAAATGGGTCATTATGCAAATGAGTGTCCAACAAGGAACTCAACCGAAGGAAAGCAGCCAGACTGCAAGCAAAAAGGGGTGGAAAAATCCTTTGCCACTACTTCAGCAGATGTTGGGCCATCAAATGAAGTTGTATCAGGTACATTGTTTATTTGTTCAGATTATGCCAATGTGTTGTTCGATTTAAGGTGCACACACTCTTTCATTTCTCAAAATTTGTCTAGTAAATTGGGAATTCCATGTCATGATATGAATGAATAACTTACGGTAAAAAAACCTGGAAGAAATGTTGAGACAAAAAGAAAACATAAAAACATTCTTGTCCTTGTGTGCAGAAAGAATCTACCTGAAAACCTTATTTTTTTTCCTCTAGTAGAGTTTGATGTTATATTGGGCATAGATTGGATTTCTGTTTATCATACTAAGGTTGACTGTATATCTAAATAGGTTTCTTTTTAGAATGATTTTCAGTTTGTGTACAAGAATGAACCCTTGATTTTGATAACATATCAGGAAGTTGAAAAACTGGTAAAAGATGGAAATGAATGTTACCTTGCACATATTGTTGAAAACAAAGGAACTTTTCATATTAATGATGTTCCAGTGGTAAATGTGTACCTTGACGTTTTTCCTGCTGAGTTGCCTGGTATTATACCTGATCTGGAAGTTGAATTTACTGTTGACTTTGTTCTTGATGAAAAGCCAATTTCAAAACCCCATTATCGAATGGATCAAATTGAACATTTAGAGTTAAAGAAGAAATTGGATGAGTTATTAGATAAAGGTTTCATTCGACCTAGCACATCACCCTGGGGTTATCCTGTCATGTTTGTTAAAAAGAAATATGGTTCAATGAGACTTTGCATTGATTATAGAGCATTGAATAACATCACTGTTAAGAATAAGTATCCTTTGCCTCGTATCAATGATTTTTTTGATCAGCTCCAGGGAGCTCAGTATTTTTCAAAGACTAACTTGAGGTCGGGGTACCATCAGTTGAAAGTAAAAGAAGCCGATGTTCTGAAGATCTCTTTTCGTACGAGATATGGCCATTATTAATTTTTATTTATGCCTTTTGATTTAACCAATGTACCTACTGTATTCATAGATCTTATGAATATAAATTTCCGTGAGTTCTTGGATAAGTTTTTGGTTGTGTTCATTGATGATATTTTGGTTTATTCAAAAAGTAAAGAGGAACATGAAAGTAATTTAAGGGTTGTATTGAAAACCATAAAAGAAAAGGATCTTTGTGGAAAATTCAGCAAGTGTGAGTTTTGGTTACAAAAAATTTCTTTCCTTGGTCACATTGTTTTAAAAAATGGCATAAATGTTTATCCTTCAAAAACAATAGTTGTTGAAGAATGGCCAAGACCCACAAATATAACCGAGATTTGTAGTTTTCTTGGTTTAGAAGGTTATTACCAGAGGTTTGTTGAAAAAGTTTCATGGTTATATAGTACAATGACTAAGTTGACTTGAAAAGGTGTTAAGTTCATCTGGACAAAAGAATGTGATGATTGTTTTCAGGAATTGAAAATGGGATTGGTGAATGCTCCAGTTTTGGAACTACCTTCCAGAAATAGTGTGTTTTTTATCTACAGTGATGCTTCATTGAAAGGACTTGGTTGCGTCCTAATGAAAAATGATTAGGTAATTGCTTATGCTTCATGTCAGTTGAAACCACATGAGTTAAATTACCCTACACATGATTTGGAATTAGCTGCTATTGTTTTTTCTTTAAAAATTTGGATAAATCATTTGCATGGAGTGAAGTGTAAAAATATATACTAATCACAAAAGTTTGAAGTATATATTCATTCAGAAAGAATTGAACATAAGACATAGGAGATGGTTGGAATTAATCAAGGATTATGATTGCATGATCCATTACCATCTGGGAAAATAAAATAAAGTGGTGAATGCTTTGAGTCAGAAAATTAATGTCTCATCAGCCATGCTACGTTAAGAATAAGATCTTTTGGTTTTTGATTTGATGAAATTTGGCATTGAAGTTGTTGGTGCAGGAAATTCTTCTATTTTGTTTCAGGTGTCAGTGAGATCATCTCTATCAGACAGAATAAAGAAAGCACAGAAGGAAGACAGTGAGTTGCTAAAATGGTAGAGTTTGTTCAAAAGGGTAAGTTTCCTGAATTTAACATTGATAATGATTGTGTTTTGAGTTTTGGAAAGAGATTGTTTGTGCCTTGTGATTCACAGTTGAATAATGAGTTGTTATGTGAAGCTCATAGTTCTCCATTTTCAGTTCATCCTGGCAGTACTAAGATGTACATAGATCTTCAGGAGTATTACTGGTCGGATGGAATGAAAAGAAATATTGCTGATTTTACTATGAAGTGTTTGACTGGTCAGCACGTTAATGTAGAGTGACAGTTATCGAAAGAAAAGCTCCAGCCTCTATCGATTCCAGAATGGAAATGGGAAAATATATCCATGGACTTAGTTGTGGGATTACCAAATACATCTCGAGGTAATAATGCAATTTGTGTTATAGATGACCGATTGACTAAATCTTCTCATTTCCTTCCTATTAGAGATACTTTGTCTCTAATCCACTTTCTCGGTATTATGTTAAAGAGATAGTCAGGTTGCATGGAGTTCCCCACTCCATTGTATCAGTTCATGATCCAAGGTTCACTTCTAACTTTTGGAAAGGCCTTCAGAAGTCATTGGGTACTGAATTAAACTTTAGTACAACTTTTCATCCTCAATCAGATGGGTAGTCAAAACCAACAATTCAGACATTGGAAGATATGTTATGTTCTTGCTCGATGGAAAACCGAGGAAGTTGGGACCAACATCTTTCTTTGATTGAATTTTCTTATAATAATAGTTTTTATTCAAGTATACAGATGGCTCCATTTGAGGCACTGTATGGAAAGCATTGTCGAAATCCATATTTTTTGGATTAAGTAGGTGAATGAAAGCTGATCGAACCAGAATTGGTAGACGAGATGGCAGAGAAAGTTCAGTTGATTCAGAAGCACATGAGAACAGCTCAGAGCAGACAGAAAAGTTATGCAGATAATCAGAGGAAGGATCTTTCTTTTGAGGTAGGTGATCATGTCTTTCTCAAAGTTTCTCCTTGGAAAAGTGTGATGCGTTTTGGTAGGATGGGAAAGTTGAGTCCGAGGATCATTGGACCTTATGAAATTCTGGAGAAAGTTTGATCAGTTGCATATAGAGTAGCTTTACCTCCATGTTTATCCTAGGTACACAACGTTTTTCATGTTTTGATGTTGAGAAAGTATATGCCAGATCCATCTCAGGTTTTGAACCCAGAGGTAGTTCAGTTGGAAGAGAATATCTCTTATTAAGAACAACTAGTACAGATTATGGACCGTAGAGAGCAGGTGATGCGGAATAAGGTAATTCAACAGGTAAAGGTTTTGTGGAAAAAACCATATGGTTGAAGAGGCAACATGGGAATCTGAAAATTCTGTGAGGGGTATATACCCCCACTTATTTTGATAAGTGGATAAAAATTGTGAGGACGCAATTTCCCAAAGGGGGGAAGGATGAAACATCCCAGGTAAATGAAGAATAAGATATTTTCATATTTATTAATATTTGTGAATTAAATATTAATTTTATCTTAAAGGGGTTGCTATGTTCGATAGCGTACCCGATATGCAACAACGGGTTTCTTTGAAATCTTACGTTGCACACTAATAATATAATATTATTATTTTAAATGGTAGTTAACTCCTAGTCGTTGTATTGGTGGGAATGAACAAAAATAACTATAATATTATTATACATGTATTTATATTTATCCAATAAAAGTTATAGGCTTAATATATGATTGAATCTAATTTTAAGCATAATTTACATTAAAAGGCCAATTTACCGCCTTTTAACGGAGAACCCTTTTTAAATCTAGTTTTGGTCACTTTTATACATTCTATATGACCAAATAAAATATTTATTTAGAATTAGGACCTCATAATTTACTTTGGGTAATTTTTTGTATTTTTCTGATAAATTTCATTTTTTTAAAGAATAGTGAAAATATTGTATTTTAATTCAAAACTATATTTTAATATAATTTTTTAATATGGTTATATTATCCTTTTAATTGGCTTAAACATTTAAAATGATTATATTTTTACCATTTAATATAATTTTGGTCATTAGAAGCAATTTCACATTTAAATTTTATATAATCAACTGTCAATCTTTTGATAGTTACTATTTCTTAAAAACACGCCTTTTGTTTTGACAGCGGGAATTAATTTTTAATTAATTTCTGCCACTTTTGTGTTTTTAATTAAGAGAAATGGATTCCATATTTGGAATCAGGAGGTTCAAATTGTGTAAATAGGTATATTTTATTTTTAGGAATTTTAAATATTTACCTTAGTAAATATTTTATTTACTATGGTTAAAGGGTAAATCAGGTAAATAAGGGTAAAGATAATAATTTTTATTTACCCTAACTGGTTTCCTAATCCTATTGGTTGAGTCATATCCGACCATGGTGATCCTTGGGTAGATTTGGGGACACCATGGATCCACTTAAAAGTGATTATGACACTTTATTTTAATTAACATAAAGTAAAGGCCAAAATGAAATTAACAAATATCTTTTAGTAAATTAATTTTTCCTTGGGGTTATACAAGTTATATTTTCTACTATAAATATTCATTGGAAATATAAAACGATTTCTTACATCATGGTATTTTTTTATAATTTTTAGACATCAAATAAATTAAAATATATATGACACAATCATGATGCGATATTTACCTCATTAACAAATGATTTAATTAAATAACATTATAATGATTAAAATATTATCCAAAACATGTCCAATTCTGATTGGATGATTTTATTTTGATTATGAGTCATCTTATCTTCTACCATAATGATTTTTGGACCATTATGAACCGAATATCATTATATTATAAAATAATATTTTCACTGTTTCCTAAAGAGCCCCTCCTCTCCCTTATAAAAAGAGACCACATCTATGGAATTCCTCACACCTCTCAAGCCGTTTGTCTCATCCGAACTCTGCCCAATTAATCTCCCTACATCCCTTGCCTCCTCCTAGAAGCCTTACCTTAGGAAGAAGGCATCTCAAGAAGTCCATTGGTTCAATCCAAAGTAAGTGACCCAAATTAAAGGTAACCGTTTCTCTTAAATTGTTTTCTTTTATTTTGATTATCCAACCCCTAAAATCTTTTTATTTTTTTTATTTTGTAACCACACCAGTATCCTCAATATACTAGGATGTTGTTTTGATATGTATTCGAACTACACATACACACAACTCCATCTAATGGATGAATAACATAATGTTTCTGTAAATAGAAAACTAACGCCTCATGAAACGATGATTGTTCAATTACATCTTACCGCCTCTCATGGTGGACATTATGATGGAACTGTATTTATATATGATTTATATTATATTTATTATTTCATTATGCTTCTGTAATTCCCAATTATATCAAACCTTTATGGTTTCCATGGTGGGTAAATACGATAATCTCATTTGAGGAAGTGCGGACAACCGCCCCCTCAATGTGATGTGACTCGTTAATGACCTATGTGGGATGTATAAAGGATAGAGTCAGTGATATTATATATGATATTATACTGGAATTATAATATACCTATGTATCATTATGTTTTAATTCCATTAAAATTAGATATAGAAATGAATGTAGCGTTCATGCGTACGTACGACTTACCGTCTCCATGAACGGTGCATTTCATTTCGTACCTCCCAATGTTATGTACTATTATAAATACATGTACATGCTGGATATATAAGATATATATGATACCCAAATCATTAATATCATTCTGGATATAATGAAACTTTTACCACGTGAAAAACATGTAATTATAAGAAGTCCATTTTTGACTCAAGTACCAAATATTGGCAAAATGAATGTTATTAACTTAATTGATTACATAATGATTATAACATGGTAATAAGTGATATAAAAGAAATAATAAACTTAAAAATGTTCTTATGAAAGTAGAAATTAACATTAGTTTATTATTCAAGAGATTAAAGAACGAACGGGTCAAGTCGGACACAAGGTAAGGGACCTCGTTTCAATCTCCTTTCATTGAGGCATTTTTAGTTTTATAAAGGACTTTTTTTATACGATGTATAAAACCCTTTGAATTTTACTTCTATTCAAAATGAATCTTTTCTCTAAGAAGAATTTTACTAAACGACAAAAAGGAATGTTTCTTTAACATAAGCAGTGAGAACGACCTTTCCGCCGCCGTAAGTATTATTTGATGTTTGGCTTCCTCAACAAGCCAGAATGTTTTTTAAAATGAAAAATAAGTAACAAATACTCTTTTTATGTATTTTGGTATTGAAAATGATTTTGATAATGGATTTAATATTTCAATATCTTGAAATTATATTTTATTATTGAAATGTGGAAATGTTATCTTTCTTTTATGCTTATTTTATGTGTTAAGATCATGTTATGGTTATTGGGCATTATTTATGTATACAGGTGGTTCCGTGATAAACCTAGGGTGGGTGAGCCTGAGATATCTTTCCAATGCACGGGGTAACGTGACGTAGGTAAACATGAATGTTTTTACTAAGAGATTTTTGGAATAAACTGTGATGGGTATTCCAACTTAACTCCCTATGTAGCTGTGATAGCTACAATGTAAGTATGGTATGGATCCCCCAAGTTACATTTATGATTTATGATTTCTATGTGTATTTCATAAATATTATGATTTCATAAGGTAAGTAAAAGAGTTCATGTTTTGTATGTATTTATGATCAAATGTTTTCATTCCCTATTTTATAACCCTTACTGAGCCTTTTATGCTCATCCCACGTTTTGAAATGTTTTTCACAGGACTTAAAGATGAATAGGGTCAAGGATGGGATCAAGGAAAAACCATTGTCTCTTTAACAGGGAATTATACATGACTTTTTTTTCAAGAGTTTTTATTTTATGAAAAAAAGTGGATTCTGGGTAGAAGTTCCTACTTTGTAATATTTTGAGATGTAATAGTTATGTCCTTATTTCTTAAAACTCTAAACCTAAAAAGATCCTCAATGTGAATTATTCATTTAATTCAATATTATGTAATGTTTATGGTCGGGTCCTTATACATGGCCTTAACGAATGCATTGGGTTGTCGCCCGACATGCATGTTATTCCTTTTCTAAAACAGTAAAAAACAAAGTGATTATAATATTAATAATCTACCTTGATGAAATAACATTATTCAAAATACCATTATTATCTTTTAAAAAAAATATTCATTAAAAAATTATTTAACCACAATGGTTTTCTATCTAGCTCATTCTTTTTCATAGATTCAAATACTTATAATTGAATACAATTACACTAATATCAAGAGAATTTTAAACAATATATTTTATTTGATGATGCGTTTTTCCATAAAATATCACCTTAATATTAATTTAAAATGATTCTTAATCAGTAACATTTATCATCTTCTTGATAATAATTCAACTAAAACTACTATAAATGATAATTTGAAGTTTCATGATACCATTAATAAAAACACTTCAATAAAGCAATTCTCAAATTACACAACCTAAAAAATTCTCTCATATAACATGATGAATTTTTATAACATAGTCTCATTGGAAATAATAATTGGATTAGGGAATTGAATGGGATAATGAAAATGTTTCCCATATCCATGACATTGAACTATTAAGGGTTCTATAGGTTAAACATTATTTCCATGTTTGTTGTATACTAGATTCTTCATTTTCATTGGGAAACTAGCTACCTTGTTCCCCCATTTCTAAGACATAATGAATCATCTAGATCAATTAAGGAATTTTTAATGGTGTATCCTCCAATATTTTTTACATCTTGTTAATTTAATCTTCTCTTATTTATCATATTTTACACTTGAACTTTCATGAGACGTCATCCTTATCATCATTTAAGTACTTGTAAATAAAAATATGTTTCATCTATAAATCATAATTTACGATATCTTATTTCACATGATAAATATATTTTTAAATACCATTCGCATTTTGATAGGGATATATATATAAAATTAATTACATCTACCATGAAATAGGTTGATGGAATAATTTCATCTATTTCCCACTATTAAAAAAATAAGAGGAACTAGAAGAAAATTCATTAAAATGAAATGGTAAACTTCTAAACCAAGATAGGGTAACCTATAAATGATAATTATATCATAAATAATTAGTTTTTACATTTCAATATTAGTGATCCATGAAAACATTTCTTATTAGGTATTATAACATGAAAATTCATTTACACCCTTCATAATGGTTCATAAATAGTTTTTGTATTTCCAAAACAAGTTCCCCAGGAGCGTCAAACTAGGTTTGCTTAAAGGCCAATTTTCATTCTTCGGGTGACGATTGAGTCTAGCTCAATACTCTAGTTTTTGGGTTATTACTCTAAGTTGAAATTGTACACAATCCACATCCACATGATGTATCCACATATAGATGTAATGTTCATGAATCTCCTAAATAAATCCATCAGAAATACTATAGGATATTTTCATATATAAGTAATTATCCATAGGGTTATCACTAATCTTCTCTAATCATATATTCCAGTGGATACCTAAAAAATTTATTTGAAACCAAATATAGAGACCTAGTCATTTTAAACATATTATTACATGGTTTACAAAAATCAAATTTTATTTCATACAACTCACAGATCATGAGGCCAACTATATTTTGAATAATATGTTCATATTGCATCAACATAATACTAATGTGACACTTGTTTACTTTTTTCTCCATAATTATCTGCTAAATCATTTATAGATGTTGATATTGCATAGGATAACTTGTGGAAGACAAAGAAAAAAGATGAAATATAAAAATCCGAGTAAGGGAATAATGAGAACAGAAAAACATAACATGTGAGTCTAATGTACACCATGATATCAAAAAATTGAAGGCCCAAGAGTAGTCATTGAAGATAAGAACATATTGAAAATGTTATAATACGATCAGGTAATGAAAGAAAATGTGGAAGAAAAATAAAAAATAACATAAAAAGGAGTCAATTCTAACTATCAAGACAACATCACATCATGAGAAAAGTCAAATCATGGATTTGGATCACTCCCTAATACCATACAAGACATCTCATGATATTAAAATATTACTATATTAATTTGAGGGATATATATTATTCTGGGCCCACACATCACATCCATACCATTCACATACATATATGTGTGATATAAGAAAATCAATCATAAGGCATAAACATAAGACATACCCATGGAAAGAAAATTGATTTCATAATCTTACCTCGTATCCAAATAAAAATATGTTTCTTAAAAATTTAATTTTTTTAATGAACATAAAGAATTTATTACCCCATTAAATTATTGTATTGTATGTTTGTTTTATATGTAATATAACTAATAAAATAATTTATAACCAATCCATAATACTAATGTTTGTTTTTGTTGATACATTTTCTTTAATATTCTATTGAATTTTTCAGGAGAAAATAATTTTTCTTTGTGAAATAAATTCTTCAAAATCTAAATAATTCCAAGATTTTGTAGAATTTTTTTTAATTAAAAATAACCAAGTAAAAATTTAAAATATTCTTCAATGTTTTCAGTGATGATGATGATGGATAATTCCATATATGTTGTATAAGATAAAACAAACATTTCATTGACACTGCTGGGAAGTTGTTAAAATGACCCTCATTCATAAAATAAAAATAATATTTCATTCAGTCCATTTGTAAAAATTAAATCATGGGTAATAATTTTTGTAGTAAAACTATTGGGAATTGTTAAAAATATTCTTGAAAAACTATTTGGAAATCATTGATATGGAAGAAAATGATTTTTGAATGATGAGAGAAATAAATCCATCTTTTCATAAAATCATGTTCTGCATCATTTTAAGCACCAAAGAGAGGGAAACGATACTCGTGATCGAAAATATAATGAATACAAATATTATATAAAAATAAAAAATTTTATCAGGGAATGATCAAATAATATTCTTACATGTAAATTCATGAAAAAAAATCCCCATTAAACGTGATTGAATCATACACCCTTACATATTTTGTAACATTTGAATCATTATTCACATGAATTTAGTATGTGATTTGTAACATAAAATATCATGAAATATAATTACTTGATTATATAATATGTAAATAGGAAGTATATATCCCATTTAAAATAAATTGTTTTCTAAAAAATGAACATGGGTCTCACGAAATGATGTTTTTAGTTAAAACCCATACTTGGATTACATGATTTGTCATGTATTAATATTTCCTATATAATAATAATATATAAATTACTTTTTATATACAATTTCAATTATCTTATTCTTTATTCTATAAATATTAGGGATCTGAGTGTACTCGGTCACAAAAAATATATTAAGGAAAATAGGGAATTGAAAACAAAACACCAATGTGGCAGAAGTTCAAACCAACAGAATTTAGAAGGCCAACACAACCAACAAGACAACCAAAGAAAATCCCATAAAAAAATAAAACACACAAAACACAAGAGATGGACCTCCAAATGCTATCCAGTAGAACAACCCATGGACTGCATGTTTAAGACACACAACATGTATGCAACAACAAAACTACGTTCTGGATTGTCGGTTCGACACGCCCTACTGTGCATCTTGTTGATGTCCCCGAACCACATAACATACACAAAGACACAAATATATCTATTAATTCTATCCCAAATTTCAATTAATTCATCCCAAGGAAATCAAATTATCCTTGATGTCATGCCATTTGAGCATCATCAGTGTGTCTCACCACACCAAAAGTCACTCATCAGAACCACCGGGTTCACTAACCACCAACCCTCTTCATCAACCAGCCTATGACCCTTTGCGAATACCATAGTTCTGATTCATGAGGTCTCCAGTCTTCCTCTTTACTCGCATCCAAATCTATGCCTATTGAGTTCCCTGCATATCACATCAATGTATTAAACTCCATCCTCATGATTCTCTAAAACCAGCATCATATTTAGAGAATTCCAACTCTCACCAACCGAACAACCTCCCACCATCTTCCAGGATCACCGACTGTATTCCATGCCCCACCGAGATCTAAAATTTCACACCGATATCCACTCTCCCTCGAAACATCACCCCTTCATCAGAATTCTTTCACCGGTCTGACAATTACATCTCTTGAGAACACCCGACAACACTAAAGTCATGCAAGGGAATGGCCAGATCCAATGTCTCCCATACCCAGATCACCTCTTCGGTCCCAAATATCATGACGGCGCATGAGATCTATGACCTTTTTCAGAGTTTCAACACCAAAACACTTGGTCATCACCATACTTAATCTTCACTGCCATCACCGCATCTTACACCTCGCCCCACCGACCACCTCGCCCTATGTGCATAGAAGTAACGTTTATATTTCTAAATGATCTTGTTTGGAAGATTTTTTTTTATATTCTCATAAAATAATGATCATCATATCAAAATTATAAAATTATTCTTTTAAATACAGATTAATATACCATCCATGTGATGGAGTAATAAAAAATGAATCCCATCGCTTTTTGAGGTGGTAGTCTACTATACACATCAATGATGTTATCATTTTTCAATTGATGGAAAGGTAAGAATGAATATGACAACTTAATTATATATAATAACAAATATTTTATTAATATATTATATAATCATTAAATCCATCATCTTGACAACCTTTTGAGGTGATGATGGAAAATGAATTATATGATTTCACGAGGCAGTAGTCCTCCATACACATGATCAACTATTTTTTCCAATTTTTTGGAAGAGGATACAAATGAATACTATTTCACAAAAAAATAACATATAATTAATTATGATATATTAGTGTTATTATATTTTTAATGTTTATAAAAAAATTAATGGTCTGAAAATAATAAGTAAAAAGTAGGACATCAGTAAAGGTGATTTCCTTTTCTTAAAAAACATATGTTGAATCTCACATTAAGGACGTTAAGGTCTGTCGATTTGGAATACCATTTAATGTATGATGATTATATTTTTGTTTTGGTGATTTTTTTTTCATCATGAAAATATGCTTCTATCATCTGAAAGAGTGAGGGGAGGTGGTTAACTTTTATAATTGGGGTTGAACAACAATTCTTTAAATACACAACATTATACTATAATTGGAAGTAAATATTATTAAAAGTGCCTCAAAATAGATAAATAAAGGAGTATAGGATATATAAGTCTAGGTTACAAATATAACACTAAAAATAAATATATTCCAAACTTTTTATCGTCTTTACCTCTATGGATACTAACTTTTAGTATTATATTTTTTTCTGTGGTATCTATTTATAATGGTTTTTACTATCAATTTTGTCCAAAAAATTACCTTTGTATATAATATACATTATTATGACGAAAATTATGTAATCTACTTTGTAAAATTAAATTCAAATACTATGTAGAATTTTATTTAAAATGAAACCCACAAGGGGACATAAATCCATTTTAAAAAAATGAATTGTTCAATGAAAATTTGATCTTATATTATATGTATAATTAAAATCCTTTTTATATGAGTTTAAATTTAAAATTATACTAATTTAATCTCTAAATATAATTATTATGATTACTCCTTAGGGGTTATATAATTTATTTAAAATGGAGGGATATTTTTCAATTTAAAATAGTTTTCAGAAATATTTGTTTTTTATCCTAAAAATAAACTTACACTAAAATCTAGTATAATGGTGATTTAAATGATATTTATTGGATTATATAAAACTAAATAATAATTATGATACATTTAATTATAATTTAATTGTTAATGTTACTTATAAATTACCAAATTTACAAAATTAAATGGGACTCTTACAATATTAAAAAGTTTCATTATTCACCATGAAATTGATATTTTCATGAAAAATAGGAAATTTCACACAAAGTTAATATCATTTTGATGATTTTCATTTTTGTAATATTTTATAAAATAAAATTTCCAATGTTACATAAATTAATTATAATATTTATTCACAAAATAAAAAAGAAAAACTTTTTTGATAGAGAAATTTTTTTGTAGAAGAAATTATAATTATTAAAGCTGAGTTCTTATATACTAAGAATTTTTTATTAATTTGATACATATTAGGGATATTATATATATTTTCTAAATTATTTATAATATTCCTTCTAACCAGTTTAATGAGTAGGTTATATCTATCACATTTAAATAAAAAAATTAATATTATATCACGGGTCATTTAATCTTAGTGTTTCATGTTCAATAAAGAATAAATCATGTTGTAATTTCAAAATACTATTGTTTTATAGATAGGTGCACCATTTTTTTATTTTTTAAGATGATAAAATTCTCTCCGCCTTCATAAAATCAATATGAATTGTTCACAATGAATATTTGACCCTCTAAGATATCATATTCACCATCACTAAGGTATACTTACCTCATGTGTTAGAGTAGCGTATGGGTTGCAACGAATAGTAATAGGTATGATGATTATTTCCTACCTACTAAGTGTAGTTTAGATTATCCCAACTACTCTGACTCCTCACCTAGAAACCATGAATTTTACTTCCTACTAAGGTCATCGGTCTCCACGTTCCCTATTTGAGGATAATTGACTACCTCAATGTCATAATCCTTTATGAAATTTATCAATATCCTCTATATTAAGAAGAGATATAATTATTTAAATATGTACCTATAACACTATTTTTCATAATACACAATAATGTTCTCATCGAGAAGTTATTGTTGCCAATTTTTTGAGTAAAATACCATAAATTCTGGCTGTAGCTCAGGGGTTGCAAGGTTTGGCTCATGGGGTGTCAGCTGCTTCAGGATATATGATATAATTGCTCCACTATATTAAAAATTTCACCTCAAACTAGTTCTAGATCAATAAATATACACTTCATATTTATCCTCCACTTCATGGAAACCTCATAAAAGAGGGGATGACCAACCCTTAATGCACCGTATTAAAGGTCAACATGATATTCTATAACAAGATTGATGGATTACCATTTTGGATTATGATATTTGAATGTGCAGAATTACTAGATAATTAGGGTAAAAACCTTCAGTAATATCTAGTAAATGCAAAGTATCTACATAACTCTATCACACTCATGGGTGGATCCCACGTAATAACTCATTCAATCATCCTCAAATCCACTATGACACCCTCTATTGAGATCATCAATCCACATTGTTGACCAATATAATATAGAAAATAATCATTCAGAGTTATACATAATGATGATTATATAAAATTTAATTCATGTCTTTACTCAAATGATATACATGCTCACTCTATGACATTGATTAATTGAATTTATCATCAATGATTTCCACTATTAACTTATCGATGAAATGATAGTATATATAGTTTACAAGAACTATAAAACCCACTAGGTGGTTTATTATGCTGAACCATGTCACTAGATAAACATAGTGTTTAAAATGGAATCATAATTCCATTTTACTTATATAATCATCACATACCTATAGAATATAATAACATGAACATAGTTTGGTTTTCAAGAAACACTTTTATTCTATTAAATGATTGATTAGATTATGAATCCTCAAAAGTGGATTCATATTAATTATGGTCTCCATGTTTATTCGATGAATATACATACACAAGCTCATTCCCAAATCTGACTTATTCGTCAATAATATCAGACTTATTAGATGGATCAAATTTGGTTGGATAAATTCTTTTTAATGAAGGTACACTGATTTCATGTGTATCTCATCATGATCTCTGAAATCTATCTATTAGTTTTCAATATATAACAACATTCCATGGAAGAAAGTTGATATATAAGATAAATTTCTAATGTTGGGGAAATCATGATATACCTTCAAGAAATACCTCAAGTTACTCCTTTACTGTGAAAGGGAATCAAACAACTTTTTTTAAGTTGCACCAGGGATCACGATGTTCAACTAACAAGTAATCAAAAAGACTATCTTACATATGATACCAAATATATCTATCTAAAATTCCTTCATTAAGTAATGAAAAAAAATAATATATTTATCTATGTTCATTGTATCCCAGATGAAAACAATCAATATGGGGATGTATGGCTCATATCCAATCTATAAAAATAATTACATAAAATGGTCTCATTTCACCCATGAAAAGGTCCCATGATAAATAATATCTACAAATTAACTTTTTTCACTACTATAAAAGGAGTGTGAACATAGGAACCCTTCATATAGAATCTTTTATCCATAAGAGTCAAGCGAGGGGGTCTACTAGAATCTCTAGTTATCAAATATTCGAAAATGATAAAAAGGGAAGGCGTTCACTTATGATTATTGGAACTGAATTTAATGTATAGAATATATATATATTAGAAAATATAATTCTATTATCTTATATTTCATAATTCCTAAACAATTGGAACTTAATGGGTTCACTTCCACCTACTTCATAAGAATGACAAGGAACTTCTAGATGTTTTGGTTCCATTATTGTATCATCACATCAACTATGAACTAAAACTCATAGAGTAGCTCTACATATACCACCTACCTACAAATAATCCTCCCCATGCCACTAAATCTTCATTGGTTTTCCCATATAGTATATTTTTATCTACTACCGCATAGCATGTGGGGTACTATTGATCGATATGACCTCACCTATCATTGGAAAAGAATATCCTCTCTCTCAGTTGACTAGAACCCCTATGTGAATCCATGGTTGGGGACCCAATGGTCAGAGACATGATTTAATTATTATTTATGTGTCATGAGACAAATCGTGACTCTATCCACTTACTAATGATTTCTCTACTCTTGAAAGAATATTACCTTCACCAACAATCATTGACTACTCTACAAAAAATATACCCAGAGGCTTGGATCTAGCACCCTACAATAATTGGGGATGAAATTAGAAACACATATATCATTGATAGATCCATGTAGTCCATTAATTAATATCCTCTCATAGAAATATGCACCATGATCCATGTTTTTAGTGTTTCTGGTGAGATTGGTAGACCTCAATGAATACTCTTCCAATAAAATCCTACACTATATATGTTCTAGAATCTCTTGTGTAGGACTCTAAACCACCCTAATAGAGTAGGGGTGAATCAAGGTGTGAAAATTTTCTTTCATAAAAATTTATCTTCCTCCCATTTGTGTTGGATCTCATTAAATTATCTTAAAATTCGCGATAATATTAAACACCCATATGAATAAATTGAAACATAACATATTAGATTTACATGGTTTATGACTACGAAATATTACAAGAATAATCAAATGAATGTGTTTCTATCATAACTGAATACACTAATCTTCACTAGATATTTTGGATTACAAAATATCATACATTATAACTCTATGATAGGATCACTTACCTTACAAGAATTTTCGGGATATAACACAGCCTCCCGCAAATAACTTCTATTGAGTCCCACTTTATCACTACTATGGGAGAAGTCATAATTAGATTATCGACTTGAGGTTAACCTCACTAGATTAGGAACATATGTTTTTTTACAGATTATCATGAGACTCTTCTTGCACCTTAGGCCACGATTGATGCACTTGAATGCACTATTCACTCAAAATAGATGTTCATAACTAGATATTCACATATGTAACCATTAGAAAACATCATCTTCTATAGTACATATTTTTGTGTTTCAAACATGATTAATCATTCATTAACATACAAGAATTTCTAAAGATCACAACCATTATAAAAATGATGACCATCTTGATTCACCAAGATTTTGTGGAACTCAAAAATATAATAAAATTCATATTCTTAAAAAAACTATATTTTATATAATTACATTGTGTTAATTAGTTTTAAACCATTTTTTCCATTACGATTATACTCGTAAAGAGTTCATTATTCCTGAAGAATTACCTTCATGTAATACTTTCATGCAATTAGAGTGATTCAACCTTTTTCCATATTCCTTCAACGACTCAAATGACGAGTGTCCTACTATTTATAGATATAAAATATTAAAAAATCATCCTTTTGGACCACATACATTTCAATACACCTCTGCATTCATGTTTTCAATGCACAATTTTTTTCATGATCTGTCAGTGATATTATTTTGGTCAAGAAGCTTCTCATAGTCGCATATATAACCATCTTTACATCAGGCCTCTAATTTTCTTCATGAAAAATCATTCAAGAACATTCAAAACATATAAAAACTAGGGCTCTTAACAAAAAAATACAAAATAGAATCACTTTCTTTCTATGAAAAATCTTGGGTCTAACAATCTATCCCAATGGATTTTTTGGAAATATGTAAATAAATTTAATAAAGAACCATCCTCAAACAAAAACATGATAGGAATTAAATAATACATATATCACTCTACGTCAAAATGAGAAAAGAATAGTGTAGAAAATAAAAGTAGAAAAATTATTTTATTTCCATAAGAGACTAATGACCAATAATGCAATCCAACATACATTATTGTAGAAGAAATAGAGGTAAAGGAGATTTTCAGGACAAGAGACACTATTGAACAATCCATCTATATTGAAAACCTAAAATTTAAGTAATTTCATTTTCACCATTTTACAATAAACCCAAAGAACATATATTAGTATCTTTACTAAAAATTCATCCCCATTGATTGTATCCCCACAATTAACCTGCATCACATCATTTGAGATGTTAAAAATAGTTATCAAAAATGGGGGGAGGGGATCAACCATAATTTCTTCATGTAATTGGTGGTTACATAAAATTGAGGTTCAAACTATATTTCTCAAAAAATAGTGCTTATAAAGGATTTTTCATGATGTTGGACACTGGACCATTAGATCCAACATGCAACATGTTAATATAACAATGTTAAATTTTTTTATTAATGATGTTATATATAATATCATGATGTTTGTTAAGAGTGTGTTGAACAATATATTTAATTAATTAAATGTGGTTGTTTTTAATAGTGAATTATAATTTGAAATTTCAGCTCATCACCAATATCATTATGTTTTTATTCTTCCATAATTGGTGACTCAACACATTTTCCAAAAAAAATTAATCGTATTTAGCTATACAATGAGGATTTTTTTTCTTATCTACTGTTCAACCAGTAAAAACATTTTTTTTATTGAGAAATGGACCACACATGGAGAATTTCAATACAAAAATTCTCCACCATCATTAGAATATGTAAATTTTGATAATTAAATGTATATTTTGGAAAAAACTTATAAGAAAATATTGATAGAACATTCAAATTATCTCATTATTTTATTTACTTATACAAAATAATATTTCTTTAGATTACATAGGAAGTGATACTATAAACATGTTGAAAGGCTGATACAAATCCATGTTGCAATCATGTATAACAATATTTCAATGAAACTATTCGAAAATGGTGGTATCCATATATTCCCTATATTCATGTTTCAATGTTTTTTCTCTACCACAATTGGAGTTGACATTGGTTTAGATTCATGTATGGTGAATATCCAAAGAATCTATATAGAATAAAATTCTTGGAAATGAATGTGAAGTCTTTATTTTTAATCCTTATTATCCTCAAATAGAATTCGAGAAAACCAATCAAAAAATTTATAATTATGATTTCATTTGATTCAAAAATTCTCCCACAGATGCAGTCATACTTTTCAACTATACAATATCATCCACATAAATAGGTACCATAAATTGATCTCCATAAGAATTATTTACAATGAAATTATTATTGACATATCCTCTTTAAAATTTTATATACTTTAGATAATAATACAATTTAAAATACATGATCACATTTCCCTTTTTAAACATTATAGATTTTTTTTAATTTAGATTCCACTATTTCATCATTTCCAATTTGAAATCCCACTGTTTGTTTAATGTAGGATTCTACTTCCCCCAAAACATATATTAATTACATCTTGACCTCCAGGTGATATACATTGTATTTTATTTTATTTTTCATGGTAAGGGAGAGCCTATTACATTCCAATAGATCTACTAGAGAAAACATTTATTCAACACCAATTTCATTAATCCTTGACTAACCTCTACATACCATGTGTGACATTTTTATTATTACATTTCCTATATCATAGAATTTTTAAAAGATCCACTTTTTTTAATCATGTTATGATTTTACATTAGCATGAAAAGGTCACGAGTCTAGTTTTTTTCAATCGGATATAGTTCCTCATTCATGGAATTAAGAAATGATTCACCCTTATCTGGTTCTTCAATGGAGTTTGGTCGCACACTATATAGAAGTGCACAATATTATTCATTCCTCATTGTCCTTTTCTATGTAGGTATTTTCCAATATTGAATGATGTTGGATTGATCAACTTTTTATCTTCTACTTCTCATGTGATGTTTTGATAGATATTCTATTGAAATTTTTTCTTATTCTGATTCATCTTATGAATCATCATCATATTAAGAACATTGAATTTTAGGCAAGCCTTCCACAATTTAAGTATTTTATTATGTACCGCATCCACTATCTCCATCATCTATATTCAAAAAAACATATAATATCCTTTTGTAGATCGTAGTATTATCCTCAATTAGGTTGAAATCATGTCTTTCCTGATTCATTCTAGGATGATTATTTTAGAATTTTTATTATTTAACCATAATTGGCAATCCAAGGAACATTCCTTCATCCGCAGAATCACTATAAGTTTCTTGATTTTATTCTTTGTTTAGGATAAAATGTTTACATCCCAAATCATTAAAACAATTTGGTAAGGTATCTCCTCAATTCCATATATCATATAATATACATTTCTGCACTCTAAATGTACATATTCGATTTTGACTATACATCACAACATAAAAACCCTCATTCTAGTATTGAACCTAAGAAAAAACCATAATAATAATAATATTTTATATATTATTAATATTCTTATTTCTATATTCCATAACCCCATTTTTTGAGTTTTTCTCACTAAATAAACATCATTCTTGATACCATGCTTTGGGTGGTAATTTTCAAATTCAATGGATGTGAATTCTTCTCAATTGTCAAATCCCAATATCTTGTTTGTGCAAATAGTATCAATCTCAACTCATCAATGATATATCTTCATGTCATAAATCATATCTCGTTATACTAACACAGACATCACACAATATATTATACTATAATATTCAATAAAATTTTTATTTATTTATTTTTATATATATGAGACACATTAGTTAGACCACACACATATGTGTGGACAAGATCAATGGGATTTTATTCCCTTTTGATACTTGGCTGATATGAATCTCATATAATCTTTTCTCATGTGAAGGAATAACAAATCATTTCATGATCATTTTTTATATAAGGAATGTCGAAAACATCATTTAGTTTGGATATGTTTTGCCTTACCTTTTTATAATGGTGACCCAACATCTGATACTATAAGTTTTTTCCTCGTCAAATATTTAGAAACAAGGTTAATATTTACTATCTACCTTGTATAAGTAATCATTTTCCTTACAGAGATTCATGAGATAATTGCATATCTTCCCTTTGATGGGGTACCATTCTGATTAAATGTAACTAATAGTCCTAATTCATAGATTTGAATCACAGTCATACGATTGTGATTCTAGTCATCTACATAGTGTATATCTATTTTCATTAGCTCATCATTTTCTAATTCTATTTTTTATTACCTCTAAGACTCATAGAACCATTCTTACAGAATATTATTGTTCCGTAATCCCTTTTATTAATATTTTTTAACATATTTTCATTTCTTATCATATTAGATGAGAAACCCATATCATGAATCAAGGTGTCACTTTTATTTATATCATTGAGAGTTATTTCTAAAAGGTTTTCATACTCAATCTTGTTAATTTTTTTCCACGAGATATCTAATTGAGTGGAGTATAAATATGTACTTTTCAATCTCCTTTCAATATGAATGATTTAATCATAAAAATATTATTATTTCATAGTAATATAATTATTTTCTATATAAATTTTTCATGGTAGACAGGTATTTACTAATCATGGAATTTTCTAGATGTTGTTTCTACCTTTGTTATACCTGAAATGAATATGATTATGAATAGATTTAAAATAGTGAAAAAATACATATAAATTATTTCTTCTTTATGAATAATTATATCATCTAATTTTACTATGTTTATTCCTTCTAATTCCCCATCTAGTTAGATCCTTACATCTTCATAGTAAGACAATATATGACTTAGAATGTCTTATAATTGATATTTAATAAGAGTAAATATTTTCTCACATCATTTCTTCCATATGTCCCATTAATATTTATGTATTTTATTGGTGATCCTATCAAGATAATTGATAATTATTTTCAGATATATTCTCTGTTTAGACATTAAGTACATCTATGTCATTTCAAACTGTATACATCACTTTTCAATGTCATATCATGTTTCCATTAATCAATGATTCAATGTAAATATTAGTTACAATGTCAATAATAAAAACTTTAATCGATGTTTCATGATGGGGTGAAGAAACATTTTAAATCATAGAATACTCAGTTGGATTAGAAAAATCTTGAATATGTGATTGGAATATCTATAATTATCATGTAGTATCTATTTAATCAACTCATGATCCCTTACGATCCAACTCCATTGGTTCTGGGAAAGAGGGTCTCCAATCATTAGATTCAGTGTACTCCAGACCAATTTTCACATAACGAGGATTCCTATCTCATTACTAAAAGGATGTGACATCCCACCTGACTAAAGAAACAACTAACCAAACAAAAACTATAGTATCAAAAACTATAGCCTCAATATAAAATTTATCAATAACATTATGTTCAATAGACAGACCCATGACATTGTTAGTAATATATCTATCCACAAGGTTAATAGGGTGAATAGAAAGACCTTAAGAGACCCCCCACATAGAAATTTTTTCAATATCATCTCTATAATATCTATACACACCATTAATTAATCTTTGACAATCCTCATACCTATAAGAATCCGATAAACCTAGAGAAAAAGAAACTTCATGGGTCATCTCACGATCATCCGGCTTATCATGATCTGAACCATCTTCATCTCAACTGCCATTTCAATAATTATCTTCTTTTATATCCACATTTTCATAAAAATAATAATCATCATCATTATCTTCTTCTTCACCAATCTCATCACTCTAATCATTCATATAATTTTCATTATCAATTCCATTTTCATTACATTTTCATCACAAGACTTAGAAGCGATTGTATACTTTTCCCCTCTAGAATATTCAATTTATTCACCTTCTCTACCATGTTTTAAAAGAGTCTCTATAACTAAGAGAGAGATATTATGTCTAGGATAACCATAATAAGTAGTATGAGGAATAAATAATATTTTTTAGGTCTGGAAGGGTGATCAACAAGATTCAAATCGTCTTAAATCCTATCAGCATCATCAACCCACTTCATTTTCAATGGGTTCCAAATTATTGTCGTTATTTTACAAATGAAAGTTTAAAGGAAAAACACCAATATTTTACCATGATTTATTTATCCCTATCAACCAGTACCATGTCCACTAGCTCTGATGAAATGAATTTATGGTAGATAAGAGATTTCTATCTAGAATACTTCTTTCAGATCTCTATAATATGAGACATTAGGTATCTCAAAAAAATTATATTTTATACCTTATTCATAATAAATAATATATAAACATCATGATATACCATTTTAGTGAAATCAACTTTCCTAAAACACATCATATTATGAATAAACATGAAAAAAAATTCATTCTCCATAAATCTATGTTGTAGCTAGTCTTCTCACAATTCCATCACCAGTTAGTTTATAAAAATAATCCAATTACAAAATTTAATCACTGTCGCTTAGAATAGATCCTTGATAGTCATTACAAAAAACATTTTGTGGTAATTTCATATATCTATCCCATTGGATTAAAGAGTAAAAACATTGTATCTTTTTATTCTCATTCTAACCAATTAATCATCTTACACAAATATAAATTCAACATGTTGAATGACTTGTTGCAAAATGTTATGATTGAAGAGACTATCATTAGTATCAAACAACTACACCAATAATTTTATTTTCATAAATTTATGTAAAAATGATATTCTCGATAAAATTAATTCAACATTAAATTTCATTTTCAGTACTACTATTTGATTCAAAAGACACAAGTTCACGGGTTCATCAAATTGATGGATCAACTATCCTTTTCGCTTCATTAAAGGACACCACTCATCAAAAAATGAAAATTTGTATAAAAATAACCTATCCATTTATAAATATTCATGATGATTATATGTGGATGAGGTAAGGATAACATATAGGATATAAAGTGTCCATCCAATGTTCAAATGAAAAGGCATGAAGAATACAGACTAAAAATTAGACAAGTGTCCAACTTATGTAATTTTTGAATTCAATAAATGGAAATAAACACACCATATGAAAATTAAAAATAAAGGATATAAATAAAACAGTATTATGAATTAGAAATGGTGGGTTAAAATCCCATGATAGGTTATTCTAATGGTGTTTAAATGTAAAATGGTGGATTAAACTCCAATGATGGGTAAAACTCCAATATTGGGTAAAACTAAAAAGATGTGTAAAAAGCCGTTGTTCGGTCCTAAAAAATATAATGTTACCTGAAATTCATCATTCAAAAATCAGGTTTCAGGTAGTTCATTCTCTCATAATTCAACGGATTAGTAAATATATCAATAAGATAATGTTTAGTAAAAATGTATTCATGAGTTCTACCATACTTTTTCAAAATTTTACTAAATAGTTATTGTCTTTAATGAATTTTATATTTTATAGAGTGTGATACAAAATTATTATAAATATTTTCATCACATTTATATAATATTTTATAGAGACTTGTCATAATTACTATCCACAGTTTATTAAAGTGTGTTTTATTGACAAATTTTGAGCCCAACAACTACCTATAGCTATGTATTATGCTTTAGTAGTAGAAAGTAAAAAAATTTGTTTCACACTAAACCAATAAAATAGTGTCATTCCCACAATATGGCATGTTTTAGAGGGGATTGTTTCCATAAGACATGTACAAAACAGCATCAGAATATCTATGTAGTTCCAAAACATGTCATAATAGTTAGAACAATACTAAATTGGTCTTATACACAATGTATTTAGGAATATTTTTTTCAAAAAGTATGTGTGATTGTTTTTTGATTTATTGAAAATGAGAACCCATACACACAATAAAAATAACATTTCATTGGCTAGTAGTTATGTAGAGTAGGCTTCCAATAATACCTCCATAACTAGTTTGAACCAATGATTTCCCGACTTCATGAAGATCTAATGTACAAGTGGTCTCCCAACAATTAGGGATATCCAAAACAAAAATTAATATTTCTTTATTATATTTAAATTGATTTAAACTACTTCTTTTGTTATTGTTAATAATCTTAAAACCAATAAATAATTTCAAATCATCCATTGAAATCATTTTAAATCCATTTTTCATCATAATTGAAAAATCAATAGAAAATTTATTTTTGATAGTCGCAAATATAATATCACCTACATAGATTGGAAAAACTTAATCATATGTTGAAATTATTTTTATAAAAATGGTAGGATCAATAATCCCTTTTAAGAATAATTTTTAATTAATAAATGAGTCAATCCTATCATACAAATATCTAGGAGCCCAGTATAATCCACATAATTTTTTTAATTTCATAACATAAATTAAAAAATGAGTATTTTGATATTTAAGAAGCTGTGCAACACAAAAATACTGAAAAATAGACCAATTCAAGAATTAAACATTGAAATTCATTTCATATCCTTTGAAATATTGATGTGATTCATAGTAAACTAGTATTATAATGGATTCAATTATAGATAAAGGTGAAAAGGATACCTCTTACTCTATACCCACCTCTTGATGATACCATTGTTCAACTAAACCAGTCTTTTTTTGACTATTTTGATAGATTTATAAACATTATTTCTAAACACATATATTGTTACTATAGACAATGTGTATTTGGGACTTCTAAAAAGTTCCCAAACATTCATTATTTAAAATTTATTATGTTATCCTTTCATTACAATAACACGTTATTTCTCACTTATTTTATCACTGATGTTTTAGTTTCAAGCAGTGATAATAAATATTGATCTTCAACATTTTTTCTTGGAGAATATATAGTCTTTTTACCTATATCTATGTCTCTAAAAACATAAAAATGGTGGAATTTAAGCATCCTAACAGATCTAGAAAAATAAGGTCCAGTCACCTCATTGCCTTCTATTGGATCTTGTTCTAGTTCTATATGTTCCTCATAAATGGATAATTTTTCAATTTGTTTTATAGAATAATCAAAAGAAATTTAATTTATGTTCAATTTCAGTTATCATCCTCAAAGATTTACATATTATTATTATGTTCATTTTTATCTTTCCCATAAAACATTATATTGATAGACTCTTACACAATCTTTTTTCTTTTATTAAAATATCTATATGATTTACATATTGCTTAATATCCACTGAAACTCCTTCATTATTTTAGAGGAAAACATATAAATATAATCCTATTTTTAATAATTAACAATTTCTAACAAAATCAATAAATTAACAAACCTTATGTTTCCTATTATTCAATAATTCATATGATTTTTTCATCTATATGGGTCTAATTTAAACACTACTAATTATGTATTAGGATAAATTTATATCCTCTAATAATAATTAGATAGGTAAATTATATTATTTAAGAATTTTATGGGATATCCCTTTAAGTGTTCAATTTATTCTATCTACAAATCCATTCTACTTAAGGTGACTAAGACAAGAGATGTTACAATTATACCCATTTTGTGAGAAACTGTATTGAATGTATTTATTTTCAAACTCATGACCATTTTCACATTATAAGGTCATAATTGTATTCTAACAGATGTTTTATATATATTTATCATATTTGGAAAAATAAATGAATTATTCACAATTTTGATCTGAATATAATACCCACGTTTAACTTGAAAATCAATATACAAGTTTGTAGACATAGTTCTTCTAATTTAAACAAGAATCCCTAAATACTTGCAAAATTCCATGTGAATTGACATAAGAGGTTGAGAAGTTGAATCTTATATATTTAATTTTAAATATATTTTGTGCTATTTCCCCTTTTGAGCAGGGTGACTAACTTTTTATTTGGGAAGTCATTTTTTTGAGATCTCTAACTCGGCCTTTTCTAAGATGATTTATAAGTGAGTGGATATTACACTGGCCTTGTCTACTATACTGAAGCCAAATTATCTATGAAATTAAGAGACAAAAGAAATATTTTTTGATATTAAATAATCAATATCAATTGCATAAATATTCTAAATTATCGATTAAGTAAATAATATATAATTTTTAAAATAAATCACATTACAAAAACTATTTTAAAACATTACAACAAAACCATCACCATATAGGTGTGATATTCTAATCATATTGTATTTCAAACCTTCAATAATAGGTAACAAAGAAATTACAAATGAATTAGAGTTTTTTATTTGGAAAATACCAAAGATTATTTCCATTAGAGTTGTCACAAAATGTGACATGACCACCATCATCATTTCTCAGGTTCTTTAATCTCATGTAATATATTTTCATATTTCCTTAAAAACAACTATCCATGTACCAATGTTTTCTAAAAAATCTTTTCATGATGATTAAACATAGAAAAATGATTACCATGATTAATTTTGGTACCCAAATCATCACGGGTCCAGATATGTTAGTGATTATGTATTTAGGATCCCAGATGATTTTGATTTGTTTCATATAACTATATTGTAAAATCATTGAAATAAAAAATTATTTTATCCCTTTAAGTGTTCAATTTATTCTATCTACAAATCCATTATACTTAGGGTGCCCAGGACAAGATATGTTAAAAATATACCCATTTTGTGAGAAAAGGGATTGAATGTATTGATTTTTAAACTCATGACCATGTTCACATTATAAGGTCCTAATTTTATTCTAACAAATGTTTTATATAAATTTATCATAATTGAAAAAATAAGTGAATTATTCACTATTTTGATCTGAATATAATACCCACGTTTAACTTGAAAATCGATATACCAGTTTATAGACATAATTGATCTAATTTAAACAAGAATCCCTAAATAATCCAAAAATTCTATGTGAACTTACATAAGAGGTTGAGAAGATAAATCTTATATATTTTATTTTAAATATATTTTGTTCTATTTCCCCTTTTGACTAGGGTTACTAACTATTTATTTTGGAAGTCGTGTTTTTTTGAGATCTCTAACATGCCCTTTTCTGGGAGGATTTATAAGTGAGTGGATATTACACTGGCCTTGTATCCTATACTTAATCCAAATTCTCTATGAAATGAAGAGACAAAAGAAATATTTTTTGAAATTAAATAATCAATATCAATAGCATAAATATTCTAAATTATCTATTAAGTAAATAATATATAATTTTTATAATAAATAACATCACAAAAACTATTTTCAAACATTACAACAAAACCATCACCATATAGGTGTGATATTCTAATCATATTTTATTTTAAACCTTAAATAATAAGTAATAAATAAATTACTAATGAATTAGAGTTATTTATTTGTAAAATACCAAATATTATTTCCATTAGAGTTGTCACAAAATGTTACATAACCACCATCATCATTTCTCAGGTTCATTAATCTCATGTCATATATTTTCATATGTCCATAAAAATAACTATCCATGTACCAATGTTTTCTAAAATATCTTTTCATAATGATTATACATAGAAAAATGATTACCATGAATAATTTTGGTACCCAAATCATCATGGGTCTGGATATGTTAGTGATTAGGTATTTAGGATCCCAGATTATTTTGATTTGTTTCATATAAGTAGATTGTAAAATCATTGAAATCATAAAATAATTTTAACCACTTGAATAAAAATAAGAAGTATAATTTCTAGAATTCAATTAAGGAATAAATTATCCCTAAAAAATATTCGATTTCCATTTTAGTAACTGAAACCAAGAATAAACCTAGGATAAATTTGTTTAAAAAATATTTGAGTTATATTTTTCCTTACATGAGTGAATATCCATATGTATTTCATTAATTTATCATTTTATAACTTTAGAACAAAATTTTTATTAATAATTTGGAATTATTATAATGCTCAACATCAAAATCAGATTTAATATTACTACATAAACAAGGATGTTTCTTTACAATTTTTTATTTGTATTTAATATCATTAAAAATATCTTCAAGAATATTACAATATTCAATCATGGCATCATTTCATATATCATCATCATTTCATTCATTTTAATTATAATAATAATTATATACATGAGATACATTACATACCTCAGATATGTTTGTCATGAAGAACGTATTTGATATGAAAGGATTATTTTCATGAGTGGAGTTAGAGTCACTAGGATTTTCCCCTAGGGCACTCCATAGGGATTTTACTATTTTTATAAATTCTATTTTAATGAATTAATGTACTGAAATATTTATTATAGAGTTTCATGTATGTATTCCTCATTCCATTATCATGTAGTAAATTATAATGTTGAATGATTACATTTTGTATGATCTATGTGGCACACATATGCATGAAATGAAATGTTTATGATGGGTTCAACCTGATCGCTCTCCAATGCATTGGTTAAAGAATTGTATCATGATATTCCATGTGGAATGAGGGTTTACACCTGATAATTCAAGTTAAATTAGGATTTACTCATGATAATCAATGTTCCATGAGTTTTTACTCATTTCCATGTGAAATGAGCCATAGATCATGCTAATATCATGTTAAATTTATTTTCCATATCACCAAGTAATCATATTCATGATATATCATTCCATTATGTTCATATTTATTTTATGATATAACTATATGCCTATTGGCTAACATGTTTTGTGTTCTTCATGTTATACGTTTTTTTCCCTTACTATGCTTTGTAGCTCAATCTTTTCTTATGTGTGTCCTCATGTTATCCCATGCAATGAAAAGTATGAAGGATTGGTGTGGCCATGTAAAAGATGATATCAAATAAGAGGTTTTACTTTATGTATTATTTTTTCATGTATTATTATTAATTTCCTAATACTGTAGACCTCTCAATCCTTAGAGTTGTCTTATGATAATGTTTAAATAATAAATCATGTTTATATGTGTAATAAAGAGCATTGTTTTTTATAGTTGGTATTAGAAAATAGGTTTAGTTATTTTTGGGAATTGGATTAAAAACCCCAAGTGAAATCCTTCTGGATAAGAATAAGTATAATAAAAAATACATAAATGTTGGTGAGTATATAGTGAGTGATTTTTCAAGAAAATACAACCTTATCTGGATACAAACAAGTTGAGGTGGCTCTGGCACATATGTATCTACGGTTAAAATCCAAAGAACTACTTTGCACTAGACTCAAATGGGATGTGGTGCACGATAACATGCCTTTCTTCACTCTTTCTTACGATACTCTTGGGGTATATTCCTTGTTAAATTCATAAGAGTGGTATGACCCACTTTTAATGTTTTAAATAAAATTCTCCTAAGAATATATATTGGGATGTAGATCATGGATAAAATATATTGAAGTCTATAAATTCATAAGTTATGGAAATAAATGGAATTTATATGTTATCCCTTTTTTTCTAATTCCCCTTTATGTGTTAGCCCAAAATATTCTATTATTCCATTCAATGGCTAGTAATAGGAGTACTCGGGCTAACAACATATGTGATGATCAATGGGATGATTGTTCTAATGAGATTCTCAATCCGATAAGAGAGGGAATCACAAAAATTTTAATGATACCCTCTTAGTTATATGATGTTTATAATAGAAACATGGCTCAAAAGAAATGTTCAACCTCCCCCCACCCAAGAAAGAATAATCCTCAATCGAGAGCTTCATGAGACAAAGGCCTCATACTGTCAATGGATCATCCAATCCCCCAATCATCGAACAATGGATGGTATCCATTGAGAAGATATTATATTTTATTCAATGTTTCATACAAGAGATGTTTCTTCTGGATGCTTATCGTATGGAGGTTGAATAAAATCAATGGTGGACAATGATTAAAAATAGGAAGCCCGAGGAAGGGATCCAGGAATTAGAATTGAAGGATTTCTAGAAAAACAAATTTGAATAATATTTTTCATCCACCATCTGAATTATGATAGAAAGGGACTTCCATTACTTCAAGGAAAAAGATGAAGAATCCATCGGAGTGTAAAAAAGAAAACTTCACAAGTCTTCCATGATAAATATTTGACTTCATTGTTACTCTTGAAAGAAAGGTTGATTGCTTCATTGGTGGGATAAAAACTAGCCAACTGAAAGCCCTATCAATCCATGACATTGACAGAAATGATGAAATTTTATGATGTGTCATCATAGAAGAAATTAACATCAATGAATCTCAATGGTTTCAAGGGGATAATAAGTCGAATGGGGACATTAATTTTGGTGGTCCGATGGATAAATCAAATGGTGTTATGAAATTCCAGAACCCCACTTTCCAACATTGTGGAAAAAAGCTCTGTAGAAATTTCAAGAAGGGGATGATGATGTGCTTTAAGTGTGGAATAGATGGGCACCTGGCCATTAATTACTGGCAATAAAAACCCACTGTTGTGATAGAGGAGAAGAAATCTCCTTTAGACCATCAATATATTGTTCATTTCCTTAACTACAATGAACCATAGATCTTTTCCAACCAGTTTCCTAAGTCAGGGGTTTTTAGGGGAAACCAACAACCTACAAGGAAATAAGGGTGAGGTTCATCCAACACTACAGCCAAAGAGAACCCCGAAAACGAAGTGGTGACATGTACTCCAGTTATTCATTCAATAATAGAGAACATAATTTTTGATTTTGGTTCTATGATTTCTTTTGTATCTAGAAATATGAGTAGAACAATCCCAACACCATAAAAAATAACGGATGTAGAGAAGTTGGTGAGAGCTAGAAATAGAGAAATCATTGCATCCATAGAATATAACTCCCCTATCAGTATTTGGGGATTTAACTTCCTAACAAACCTCATCATACTCCTTCTGGTGGAATTTTATGTAATTATTTTCATGTATTGTATTTACCTATATAGAGCCATCCTAAATTGTTGTTAGAGGGAAATCACTCTCCATATAGAAAATTGACCCATGATTCTATTGAAGTGAAATGAGAAGGATAAATATTCTTTAACACATCTTCTAAAGTGTGGATATTAATTCCCTATGAAATTTCCCATCTCGATCAAAATATTGAGTTTATGGAAGCAACCATCCTCGAAGACATTCCTATTTTTAGGGAATTTTCTGTAGTGTTTCTTGAGGAATTCCCTGGCCTCCCTCCAATAATATATGTTTAATTCGTGATTGATCTTATACCTGGGGAATTTCTAATATAATGGAATCTCTATTGAATCGATGTTTTGGAGCTTGAGGAGATAAAGAAACAACTACATGAGAATCATGATAAAGGGCTCAAATTCCCACATGCTTCACCATTAGGTGCACCAGTCAACTTTGTTAAGAAGAAGGATGGGTCAATGCGCTTTCACATTGATCATTGTGAACCCAAAAAAATAACAATAAATAAAATGTATCATCTTCCAAAAATTGAGAAATTTTTTGATCATAAACGTGGGGAACAATACTTATTCATGGATGATATCTGGTCAGGATATGACCATGTAAGGGAGAAGAAGGAGGATAACTCCAAGACTGCATTCCGTACAAGGTACATGCACTATAAAGTCATAGTAATGACTTCTGAACTCCCTAATGCTCTAGAAATTATCAGGGACATCCTGAATAATTTTTTTAGAGATTACCTCCACAAATTTGTACTATTATTTTTAGAGGATATTCAAATATTATCCAAAACCATGGAGGATCTTGAGGAGCATCTAAGAACTGTACTAGATACCTTGAGAAATGGAAATATCTATGAATAGTACAACAAGTGTGAGTTTTATTTGATGGAAGTCTCATTATTGGGTCATATCATTAGTAGGATTAGTATATCTGTTGATCCCTCCAAGAAAAATTCAATTGAGGGATGGTCGAGGTAAGCATCTGTTATGGATATTTGTAGCATCCTTGGGATAGATGGATATTATCACCGATTTGTGAAAAATTTATCATGATTGTAAAAAATTTACACCAAGCTAACTCAAAAGGGAGTGAAGTTTTATTTGAGTGATGACTGGGAAGAGAGAATCATGGTGTTTAAAAGGAGGATTATCAATGCGCTCATGCTCACACTACCCAAAAGTGGAGAAATTTTTCTGGTATACATGGATGCTTTAAAGAAGGGCCATAGATATGTGTTGATGAAAAATGAATATGTAATTGCCTATTATTCAAGTAAATTTAAATTTCATGACCAAAACTATCCAACACATGATCTTGAGTTGGCTGCAATAATATTCTTTTTGAATGTTTGGCAGTATTACATCTTTGGGGAGAAGTGTGAAATATATAT
The DNA here is from genome assembly GCA_963277665.1 of Viscum album. Taxonomy (NCBI): domain Eukaryota; kingdom Viridiplantae; phylum Streptophyta; class Magnoliopsida; order Santalales; family Viscaceae; genus Viscum; species Viscum album. The sequence continues at coordinate 293,629,598 of OY728132.1, read as the reverse complement.
GGATCAAAAACGTCTCAAGTATATATTCACACATAAAGAGTTGAATATGTTCCAATGAATATGGTTAGATCTGCTAAAAAACAATGACTTCTCAATCCATTACCTCCAGGGAAAAGAGAACATGGTGGTAGATGCTCTAAGAAGAAAGGACCCAATAATTCTATCATTGATTTGAATTGAAAAGGATCCAATATCCTTATATTTATGGAAGATGTATACGAGAATAATAAATATAGGAACATCATCAATACATTCACAATTTATTTCCCAATATTATCTTTTGGAAATGTTAATGGATGATCAAAAAGATAATGTGGAAATTTAGAAGAAAGTAAAAACAATCAAAAAAGGGAAATCCTTAGAGTTCAATTTTAATAAAGAATAAACTGTTAGATTTGGGAATAAACAATGTGTTCTATCCAATACAGAGTTAATTAATGAAATTTTTTATGATGCACATTGATCCAATTTAAAGATTCATCCAAGAAACACAATAATTTATCGAGATCTTCGATAACATTATTTGTAGGATAACATGAATAAATATATCAATGTGTATACATAAACGTGGATGGTATGTATTCATGTTACGGCTGAGAGGTATATGTCCATGGGAGTGATGCAACCATTATCCATAATAACATGGAAATGTGAAAGCGTCACCATGTAAACTTTCACTGGACTTCTGAAGTCATTCAGAGGAAAAAAATTCTCTCTGGGTCGTTTTGGATCATCTTACAAAGACTGAACACTTCATTTCAATTGGAGAGGATTTCTCATTGGATCAACATCCAAGGATATACATTAGGGGAGTGGTAAGTATGTAGAGAGTGACAAATTTTATTGTATCTTATCAAGATCCAAGATTCACAACTATGTTTTGGAAGTGTCTCTTACATTCTCAAAATAATCAGCAAGAATTCAGTGCAACTTATCATCCTCAAATTGATGGCCTATCTAAGTGGACTATCCAAATAGTTGGGGAAATGTTGAGATCAATCTCAATGGACTTAAAAGGAAGATGGGATCATCATCTTCCCCGGGATGAATTCTCATACAATAACTTTTTCCACTCAAGCATAAAAATGGATCCCTCTGAAGCCGTATATGGGAATAGGTGTAGAACACCGACATATTGGAATGATGTTGGTTAGAGAAATATCCTTGTTCGATAAATGGTCAGAGAAATGGTAGAGAATGGTAAGACCCTACAATATCACATTAAAGTTTCTCAGATTCGACAAAAGAGCTATGTTGATAATCATCGACGAGACCTATATTTTTTTGTTAGGGACATGGTATTCCTTTTCATATCACCATGGAAGTGAGTCATGATATTTGGGAAGAAGGGAATGTTTATTCCAAGGCACATAAACCCTTTTCAGATCCTTGATTACATTAGATCAGTGGCCTATTGACTAGAACTCCCACCAAACCTATCAAAAATATTGTATTTATTCCATGTATCACTCTCAAGGAAGTACATACCCGACCCATCACAGGTACTCAATCTATATGTGGTCCCATTATAAAATTAGTTATCTTTTAAATATAATCTACTAATGATCACAGATCGTAGGGAAAAATGTCTAAAAAATAAGAAAATTACCCTCATCATGGTTTTGTGGAAAAACCACAAGTTTGATGAAGAAACATAGGAATCAGAGGATGTGATGAAAAAGTGTTATCCTCATCTGCTTTTGTGTGTGAAAGAAATTTCTACTGTGCAATTTTTTAATGGGGGAAGTGTGTGATGACCCAAACATTTATTAATGGAAATTCCAGTTGATCTAATTAAATTTCTTATTTTGTAAAATGGATATGTAAAACATATTCCCTTTCATGGTTTTATGTTGTTGGATTTTAAAATACTATTATGAATTATTTCCATTTTCAATATAGTTTTTCATTAGTGATCACATGATTAGTATAAATACAGAGCATTAACAAATCCAATTTACTCATAAAAATGAAGGTATGATCTCATACATTAAAATTTCTCCATATGAAGACCATTTTTTGGAGCGTGGAATGGATTTATGGTCATTGGGATTCACTCTTGAACAATCCCAATCCAATCTTCAATACGTTATTCCTGAATGGAACTACCTATTAGAAAATTGGATGTCAATAGAGCTTACCACCCAAGCAGTTTATCTGAGCATCCCCAAGAGTCTATTACCATCACACACCATACCCTTAGGACATATGTGGGTGTTATAAGGGGTTATGTATCAAGAATATAGCACTATAATTATGTTCATTATTTTGGTATAGAATAATGAATATGAATTCATTTTAATATTGTTACTTTATAAATTGGTTTTAAAACACTAATAGTATTATTTGTTAATATTCAAGTAATAAATTTATTCAGATGAATTAATGGATTTTTGAATTATATAATATTATTAATGAATATTATTATTAAATTTGAATTATCATTCAAATTTTATGAATACAATTGTAAATTTTAAGGGTTGAAAAATGTTTTTTTCAAAACCCATGAATTTTTTCTAAATTTTGGTTTTATTATTTTAAAAGTAAAAATAAATATATATAGAAAATTATTTAGATAAAATAAATACTATTTTGGGAATTATGATGTCAAAATTATCCAATGGGATATTTTTCATAATTTTCAGAGACAGTCGAATTTTTTTATTTAAAATCTAAATACTGTTTAAATATATAGTGTGCTTTATGACAACATAATAACCCAATAATGATGTAATAAAATCCTATAAAAGTTATATTCGTCCAACATATGTTTTACCTTTAAAATAATGATATTTTTAAATTTTTGATTTATTTTACAATTCCATAGTGTAACCTTCATGACATATTAAATATTTTGACTTTTTAAAATAATTTTATTTTGAGTTTGTGACCCACCTCTATATAATAAAGCATAATATATTAATATTTTCACCCATTGGCCATATAAAATAACGTTTCTACTCCACTTTGGAAAAAAATTGGAAAAAAATATCGGATGGATTGTGATATTGCTTAGTTTAATATGTAGTATCCAAACAAAATAATAAAAAATTTCATCTAATTTCCTATATAAAACCACTAAATATCCTATTCCTATTCACTAAAACTATTTTGGGATCTACTAACCTTTGACCTCTTATCTCTATATTACTCCCATGGTTCCTTAAGCACCTAATAACCCTATATCAAATATCTTCCAATTCATTATGATCACGCATCCATGTAAGTGATCCCCAATTTCCTTCCTTATTCTTTGATTCCATGATTCTTTATATTGTTATTACATTTTATTTTAAATTAAATATTTTGAGGGTATGATTTCTGACCTCACCTATACTTCCCTCCTTATGTTTTAATATTTATTGACCCCTTTATCTCTAATTAATTCCTCCCATACACACCTGTTACCATGCCATAATTCCATAAGGTATTCTTCTCTCCTCATATACATTCATGGAATTATTTTATTTTAGGAATCTAAATTCTATTACATATGTTGGGACATGTATCTATATTAACCCCCTAAATTCATTATAATATATATATGATTAAATACCACTTTCCCTATCATCATCCATTTCTATGAATTCTTATGTCATACAGTTATTCTACCGAAATTGCAGCATAACATTCAAAGCCAAAGTCATTATATAGTGAAAACCATAACCATTTCTCTATCAGGGTGATTCTCCATTATAAAAATTGAATTATTGGTTATAAATTTTTATGTATGTATTCCAAATTCCTACATCATGTAAGAAACAATTATGTTGAATGATTCAATTTTTAATTATCCATGTGGCACACTTAATCATGAAATGAAAAGATCATAAAGGGTGAAACCTGATAACGCTTCAATGTAATGGGTAAAGAATAATATTATAATATCCCATGTGTCATAAGGTCTTACTAATGTTAATTCTTGTTCAATTATGGTTTAATCATGATAAACCATGTGCAGTGAGGATTTAGTCATTCTCCATGTGCAATGATCCTTGGCTCATGCTAATATCCTGTTAAATGTTGTTTCTAGATCTCAACGTTAGGATAATCATGCTATATCATTCCTTTATGTTAATGTTTCTCCTATTATCCCTTGATATTCCTTTTTCCTAACATGTATTTTGTTCTTCATTATAAGCCTTTTTTACTCTGTTACGGGGCTTCACAGGTCACTGTTTTCTTATATTTGTTGTCAGTTTATCCCATGCAATGCTAAGTAAGAAATAAGTATGTGGTCATGTAAAAGAAATTTTCAATAATGTTGTTGTATTATATGTATTCTGTTTTTATGTACTGTTCATAATTTCCAAATACAGTAGACCTATTGATCCTTATAATTGTCATAAGTTCATGTTTACATAATCAATCATGTTTATGTGTGTAATAAAGAGAACATTTGTTATAATTATTTTGGTACTTTATCATGGTAAAGTCAACCATAACATGTAATTTTATCTTGCAATCAAAATATGTAATCACATTTGAATTATCAGATATTTTATAGTCTTTAATCCAATTCCCTATGTTATAATACATTCGCTTATAGAATGGTTTCTTGAAATAAAAATTCACTAGATAATACTTCGTAAAGAATCTGGGTTGATGGGGAATACCTCATAATTATCATCTTATGATTATTCATCATAAAGTTCTTCATATTGATATATTTTGTTTTCACCTTTTTTTCATACAACAATCTAGAAGGATAAAAATTTCTACTTAGGTTCATCTTCGTCCTTATGGTTAACATTATTTTCTTCATCGTACATCATCATATTCCCAATGAATTCCTTGACATGTATCTTGGTGATGTAACAATATTATCTTATTGGAATTGATGTTCATGTCCATATGTTATGAATACATAAAAATACTTCAACGATTTGGTATTATTTTACACTAGACTCCCCAATGTTTAAATTGAATTCACTCTATCATTGAACATGAGATACATATTAGATGACATCTCATCATGTTTCATCTTGGATGTATCATATTTAATTGAATAAGTGTTCAATATCATTTCATTAAAATTAGTAGATTCTTAATGAGAAAGATATAATGTATCACAATTTTTAAAAGAAGTTATCATGGTGGATATCCAATTAAACTATTCTTCTCCCAAGGAAGATTAACAAGCAATCATGGATTTTCAATTATTGTTATAAGAATGTTCAGTAACATCATAACCTATATTCCTAACATTATTAGGTAATTCACAATTATCCTCTATAATATACCATATTTTAGAATCCATTATTTCAATATGTAGTTTCATTTTTATCTTCCCTTGAGAAAAGTTATTTCCATTAAATAAAGGAGGGTTTGAAACCTTCATACTTTTTATGCATTTAAAGAAAAAAATTTAAAATTTTCATAAATTTAATATCATTAAAACGGAACTAAAATCACATTTAAAAATATCGTTAATATCATCTGATACATAATTTTTTTAGAGTTACTTTTTCAAGGGAGGCTAAATTGTGTAACCAATATATATTTATATTTAAAAATCTCTATAAAAAACCACACATATAATAAAATAATCTATGTCAATCAAAAAATTATATCGATATAAGTTCTAATATTTTAAAATATAATTCAAAAATAGATTAAGTATTAGTTTAAACAACATAAAAATTATTATAACATCCTAAATAAATTTCAAAAATCAATTTTCTATATAAGGTATAATAAGGATTAACTATCAATGTAGTGGATTGATTTGAGGTTTAAAACAAATTCAATTTAATGATTTGAAAAGAAACAAATAAAAACACACAAGAAGAATACATACAATATGTTCAGTATCAATCCAACACTTGATCCTATCATCTTGGAATTCACCAACTGCCAAAAAAATTATTAAAATAATCTAGATCCAAAACATGGATCACTTATACAAAACATCCAACTAGCTTCCCTGGCCATGAATTCCCTCTCCCACAATATCCATGGGAATATATTAAATAAATGCCACATACAGATCTCCTATACAACACCATGGGTAAAAAAATGTATTGAAAGAGTTATGCTAATATCATTTTTATTCCAGTTAAAATTACAAAGACAATGTGCATTGAATACATAGAGTAAATACGACACTTCACAAAAATTATAATAATTAAAAAAATAAAAAATAAAAAATATAAATAAATAATGGTGTTTATCAATATAATGTGATATGAGCCTTGTGACTCACTTAATGTTGATTGTATAGGATATTTAATCCTTTTTTAGAAAAAACCTAGTAAAACAGAATATCATATGATCTCTTATTCTGTTTGTAAGAATTGATATGTATGTTAAATATGATCATTTTTATCCCAAGCATGTGACGGTAAGGATAAAAAATGTTAGTTTCTCCAACAAGTATCACAACTCGTATCAATATTAGAGTTATTGAAATATGGTTCTATCTCATTTCACATACATACCCATAAAGTAGTCTTGTTTTTAGTATATACCAACATCTTGCAAGAGTATGTGTTTGAAGATTATTCATTCTAATCTTTTACTCATATTGAGCTTTGAAATATTATATAATTATCTCTTTAATTGTTTATGAATAACCATTAAAATAATCATCAACATTAAATTTCAATATTTATCAACACAAAATATTTAATTTTAATGTCTCATAATAGCGATAGTGGCTCATAGTTTTGAGACTCATCCCGTTGGTGGCGTAAGATGGTGCTGATTTAGGATGATGGTATGCCATATAGAGGTATGTCCTGGCCAAAAGTGACTAATATTAGTAGTGACTCATCTCAATGATGAGTCTTTCTGTTGGCATGTCATTTAAAAATAGCTAAATTTATTAATGGTAGGTAATTTATAACAGTATATCATCTAATTGTGACTTAATTATAGTGGTGAGTCATCCACAATGATAACTCCTTTTTAAAAATAGATATATTTCATACTTATTCTAATTTTCATACTGATGGTCACTCATCTCTAGCGGTGGTTCATTCCTATACTCTGCTCAAATTCAATTCTGACAATGGGTCTTTATTGTTATTGACTCATCTAAACAGGTGATTAATTTTTATACTTATCCAAATTTTCACAAAAATAAATTATAGTAAAAAATGATATAAAAAATATAAAAATTATTAATAACATAATAAAAATATTTTATGATCATTAAAAATAGGGTTCAATCTATATTTATATTATAAGAATGAAAATGATCAAATTCATATATAATTATTTTATTTATGAATGATATTATTGAAATTTTTAAATTTCTCTATGATCATTTATTGTGAACGAATTTTCACATTATTTTAGGTAATTTAATAGAAACATTATATTGATGGTGATAATTTTTTATTTTTATACTATTTTTAAATCATTATATTGATTGTTGCAAAAATAATATCCAATATTTTATTAAAAATGAATTATTTATATAATAATGAAAAATATATAATTACTAATATTATTATGATATATTGGACAATTAATTAAATTTTAACATCAATATTTACTTAATAAAATAAATATGTATTATATTTTGACCAATAAGCCATTCATGAATGCATATAAAATGAAAAAAATAAAATTTTCAGCCACATTAAAAAAATTAAAATATTTTTCTTGTATTTTAAAGGAAAAAATATTTATAATGAAAATTCATAAATTTATAAAAAATTATTACATAAAAAATAGTAGGAAATTTTATTTATATGAAATAATTTTTATTAAAAAACATAACACCAATCAAGGTTTGAAAATAAGTAATATAACTATTTTCAACAAAAACATCCATTAGGGTTTAAAATTAAATAATATATCTCAAAATTTATTATAACATCACCATGATTCAATATAAAATTCATAAATATATATTCAATGATTTTCACTTCCCCTGTGTCATTGAATTATTTCAATGGTGTCTCGAGGGATGAGAGGGGTTTTTGGATTTTTAATTCTTTTATAATAGATGATATATCTAAGGATTAATTCCTCCTTTCATGTGGATGTCATAGATGAATGGTTGTAAATGACCAAGATATTAGTATCATAGAGGAGGAAGCATAAAAAAGGAATCATAGATGTGAACTAAAATCCATGAATGGGGATCCTAAGAATAATATGTTTTTCTAATTACTTTAGGATTAATAATATGGAAGGGTTCTCAAATAAATGTCTTATTTTTTATAAGAATCCACAAATAAGGAATGACTACTTGTCTCTTTGGCCCTCTATTGAAATAAGTGCAATGACAATTATGGATCAGTGGAATCCATAATGATCAATTTAGTTTATTGGTTAATGAATCCAAATGGGATGATAATTCTAATGATATTAATATCATGAATTATTCTCATTGATGTACTTATTTTATATATTTTTAGTTCTTCAATGAGTAAAGGGTATGTCATGTTTTTTTGCATTCTCAACCTCTATGTTCCTATTTTATTTTATTTAATAAAGGCTCATGGCCTAAGAATTTAAGGATCGTGTTAGTGAGTATCAACGTTTTTTGACTTATAATAGTATTGTGACTTATTCCCTTTCAAATAACTAATGTTGAATTATTATTTCATATTGTTTTCATGATAATTTTATATAATTATTAACCACAAATTAGTGTACACAAAATTATCTATAGATAATTTGTTCTAATATTCAATGAACGTTTGATAATTTAATCATGCATCACCATTTTGATTATTTCCATCAAAATAAATAAATTATTAATAATATATGATATGTAAAAAATTGTTAAATCATGAGTTAGAAAATTACGTTTACCAATTTTTTATTAAAAATAGGTATCAAAAAACATCTAAATCCATGTACCGGAATAAAAAACTACTTTTAAAAGGATATTTATTATAACTAACACATTATGAAAATGAAAAACAAAAATAAAGAAGTAAAATTTCAATATAGAGTTAAATATATGAGAATGAATAAGAGGAGAGCTATCCATGGACATGAATTTATGGATTTTTCCATTTGAATATTTTCTATTATTTTTTTTTAATTTTATATATGAATAAAATTAATATAAGAACATATATTTAATCATTACATAATATTTTGTTTTGTTTCAAGAAATAATTCACTTACATTTGAGGATATTTTGTAGTTTATTTTTTTATAATGTTCGTAAATAAATTATATATTATAAAACCATATTTTACATGGTGTTCTCTTCTAATTAGCATTATTTTTTTCATTAATATAAAACATTTAAAATGAAACATGTTTTATATACATGAAATGTAGTCTTGAATTTATGTTGGGATTATTTTTTCCCTTTAAAAATTATTAAATTTTATGAAAAAATTATAAAATTTTGGATGATAAAAAGAATAGTAAGGTATATAAAAAATGAAATCCTTTAGTCTAGTGAAGAACAAGAAACATCATGAAAAATGTTTTATAAAAAAACACATCTTATTTACCATAAATGGGGATAATTTGTTCATATAAATCATTGTAATACTTTAAAAATATAATTATTTCCATGAAAAATAATGACATGGAATATAAAAGTGATTTTGGTTATTTGGAACATCATCCTAATAGAAGCCTTATAGAACTCTTTCAATTGAAAAAACCATATGACCAACTTGTATTGTTTTTATCTAGAAAACATAATCATTACAGAATAAATTGGAGAGAAGTAATGGACCCACATATCCATGGTTTATAAATGAACCACACTTAATAATAATAAATACTTATGAACTGTAACATAATCATAAAACATAAATTCTTGCGGTATTAAAAATATTATTGGCACGCTTAAGAAATAATTTAAAGATATAGAAATATACCTTCTATTTCAGAACCACCTTATAAAAGTAATAACAACATAGGGATGGATGATTACTCATTTAATAATACATTGAATATTATAATAGAATTAAAATAACGGTTGTTGCGGAGGAAACCTTTTTTCCACATTACAAATTAAAGTCCCTTACCTTCTTTCTAAATGGTCACATCTGTTTCATATAATCTAAAATAATTGAAAATGTTAATTGTTGACATCAATTGTAAGATTTTTAATTTTTTTAATTTTTTATTTCACATACTATCTTGTTATAAACAATTACTTAATCAATTAAGACAACATTTGGTATTTTGATGATATTCATCTTATATGTCCAAAATGACATCTCTCTATTGATTATGGTAAAAAACTTCATTATTAAATAACCTTTAGAATAATAAACATGAAAAAATTAATATTGTTTTTAATAATAAAATTTTTTAACTCGAATGAGTAATTATGGTTATGAAAAATGAACTATGTTATAATCATGTAAATGGTAGTACATACATAGGAATTAGAATCATTTCCATTTTTTCAATGTTTATTATGTAAAAGGTAATTAATATTTTTTTCATTTCAATAATGATAATAATATCATAAATGACATATTATTTCATTAAATACACTCATATTTTACATCAATTGATGTGTTGATGAAAAAAAATCACATATCTTTGTGGAAGTGGTAGTCTACACATACATATGAAAACGTTATCATTGATTAGTGAATGAAAAGGTAAGAAAAAAGGTGTCATATTAACTTTTCAAAATTATAATAATTAAATATATATATTATCATATATATATATATATTAAATATATCATCATAACCATCTATAATAGTTTTTGATGGAAAAATGAATTACATCATTCCATGAAGCAGTACTCCACTGTAAACATGATCAGTGGATTCTGTTCCCATTTAATATAGGATGTAGATATATATAGGATATAAAATTCACATAATTTTTTTTAATATAATGGATATATTACTTTAATACATAATTATATAAATGGAATATTTTATGGGGGTTAATATGTAATTAAATAAAAATGAAATGTTAAGAAATTTACCACTTATTTAGACAACATGTATTTCTTTACATATTAATACATATAAGAATAGTATAATGACAATTGAATGCTTATTTAATGCGTATATATATTAAAGGAAGGGATTAGGAATATTATTGGATGATCTAAGAGGCTTTTGAAATGCAAGGATGTGAGAAAAAGTTTTACACATTTATAATAGAGGGGAGGGGCACTCTTGGAATTTATTAATATATAAATTAATATAGTGCAATTTTCTAGTTCAATTGGCTCCAATTTGATATTATTTTAATCTAGAATATATATTTGTTGAAAAAATATAGTCCAATAAATTTTTTAAAATTTTATATACGCATTTTATCATAATATTCTTTTAAACAACTTTAACTTCTTTAGAAAATTACAATGGTCAATTTTATTAAAAAATTTAACTGTAAATATAGTCAGTATTAAAAAAATTAAGACCTTAAATGAAGTGTGGATGAAATTTACAAACATATAACATATTATTATTTGATGTTTTGATTATTAGTAATTTTAAATAATTAAATAATTCTTTTTATAGATTGGGTTAAATGCCAATTTTTATATAATTCATTTACATTAACTTAAATAACATAAAGAAAAATGAAATTAAATTATATTCAAAAAAACATCCGTATAATGTTATATTTATATGAAAAATTCTTCGATCAATAAAATTAATTCAATTTATATTACTCTTAATGTTAGTAATATTGTTTATTTTATTTTTCTATTACCTGAATAATTACCACATTAGCATTGTGTAATTTTTTAGGTAAATATATAAAATAAAAAAATTCAAATTATTAACCATGATAAAAATTGATTAATATTCCAAAATAATATTAATGAAAAAAATTCATAATATTTATTTATCCCTGCATCAAAAAATTAAAATTAATCAATGAAATAACGTGATAGTTTTTTCATTGCATTTAATAATATAATTTAAATTTCACAATCATTTCCTTATAAAAAATTCCATAAATTTTACTTTTGGAAGATAATGGAAGATATATACTCATCCAGTAAAATTAAGATATGATCCATGGTGATTGTTTTCTTTATCATCATATTTTGTTCATTAATTACCATGTTTACCCATTACCATGGTCAAAAAAATTTCTATGTTAACTAGTCATAATGTCAAAATAAAATCATGGGATATGTACAAATTCATAACATATTGATTTAAAATATGGAATCTATTTTTTATAATTCAAATGATAGATAAGCTTGAATTTAATTAAATATTAAACAAAAATAATATGCTGAAATATTTTTCACAAATATTATCTTTTAGGAATAAAATGTTTTATACTAAATTAATTTCAAAAATCATTATTGAAATTTTTTAAATCATAATTAATTAATGATATTTTAAAAACCAATTCAAAATATTATTTTGATTTTAATTAGTTCATATGAAAAAATTATTTTCAATAAAAATAATTCTTTTTCACTATTTATTGAGAAAAGAATGTTTGAAAAAATTTAAAAAATAACATATCTTTTACATGATGAATTTGAAAATTAAATCGCATTTTTCAGATTGGAATTTAATAACTTTAAATTTAAACTTTTTAACAATATTTTATTATAAAATTGTTTAATAAAATGATTTAGTTTTTTGAATTAAAAGTACTTAATATATTTTGAATGAAAATAACTATCTAATTTATGAAATCCAATTAATATTAGATGGATTTTTTCCATAATTACCTAGGTTTTTACATTATTTCCCATTTTAGAAATTACACCCTGAAAAATTTATTCACTTGTTAAATAATTGGGTCTAATTTTTTCCCTCAAATAATTTTATGATTCCCCTATTTCTTCCACAACCATTTGGATTTTTTGAGAAGCGATAACGTTGTGAATGAAATTATTCCACAACACTTTTGTATCATGTTCAGGAATCTGAATAGAATGTTACCCGTATGAGTGTCTCACTTTATTATAAACCACATTAGGTCTCAAAACATGATTTGTATGTGACACATATTTTTATAAAAAATGATACATAGGAAAAAAATTATACCATGTAAAAACACGGTTGAAAGGCCACTCATTAGTTAATTTATCCAACCATCACCAGGATTTAACATGGTCCAATGAACCCTGGAAATATCTTTCCATTTTTTGAGTAGTTGAAAACAAATTTCTATTGAGATACATAAAGAAATAATATCCCACATACCAAGATAAAATGTTCATTCCTCTAGTTATACATATCGATATTTCCCTACTCAGATTCGTCCCCATATGCTACTGAATTATCATTACTTTCTAAACTATTTTATATTCCATTTTCGGTCTAATAAATATAATTTTATGTACTTCAAACCAAAAATATGGTGTTTAAAATAATATTTAATAAAATTTCTCAAAAGGTTCTATCTATATAATAGATTTAAAAAAAATTATCAAAAAATTTCAATATTTATAGATAATGGTCTCAATATCCATAGTATTCCATTATACTAGAATGTAACATAAATTTGAATCAATGAACAACTCGCATAGAAAATCAATAAGTTTTAGGATAAATAGATTAAATTAAATCTAAATCAATACCCAACGACATCTGAATTCCTTTCAAAAAATTATATTTGAACATGGGATCACTATTAGATAAACGAGAGAGAGGGAGAGAGAGAGAATCCTTATGGAATGACCAAATCCTTGATGTATTCATGATAAAGGTGATATAGATACTGTTTATCTAAAATGGGAAGGAAATGCGAATTTTTTTTAATCGATCACTAATATTTGAAGTCCCATTATTACATCAAGACAACATCAGAAATCCCAACATGAAATATATGTATATATTTTACATTCATCACATTGGAACTATCAATGGATGGTGTATCCCATTTAGTAATAATTATTTTTTTTATAAATTATAGATAAGTCAACAATTTCATTGTAATTTTATGAATATATATTTTTATTATTTCCCTCAAAAAATAATCTTGAAGAACATTGTACATATTTTTTTCCTTTATGGATGAATGATAAATATGTTGTTATGTGGCTTAGTTAAACATTATTCTTTCATCCGGTAGTCTGACAACACAAATAATCTCTTTCCTAATTTTGATACAAACTATTTCTATATTTAATTTAGGAATGTTACCCTTCATAATCAGCTCTACATTTTTCTATAAATCATGGCCTTCCTTATAATAACTCTTAATTATATCTAATAATTTCATTACATTGAAACCTAGAAAAAAATATAATAAGTTTCCACATCAAAAATATCTGACAAAAAATTCAACAAATCATTAAACAAAGGGCCACATTCCGAATTCAACCAGGATAATGTAAAATTATTTCTTTCAACTAATAGTGTTGGATACTTTGTTTGGTTTTCCAGGATTATAATTAATCCTGAAGTCAAAATACCTATTCAATTTTAGAATTTTTTTCTTCCACATGTTTAAATCATTTTGAGAAACAATATTCCCAACTTTTCAATCAGTATACATTTCAAAAATTATGTTATATAAATTATGAAGATAATTTTTTATGTTAAAAAATATCAGAACAAATTCTAGATCATGTGAAGTATATGTTGGAAACCACTTGTTCTAATCATGTTTAAATTACCACAAATCCAATACATTCTATAATGATTTTTAATCCTATTAAATATATCTCAAATCATGTGTACAGATGGTTGGTTTTTTTATATAATAAATAAACCTATCAAAGATATTAATTTCTATAAATTTTGTGTGATTATTAAAAACTATATTTACCCTTGATCTATAATGATTTATTTGATGAATTATTAAGTCTAATTCATTCTGTAAATACAACTGCTCATGTATATATACAAATATTTTCCTATGTATGAGAAACTGTGAGTCTGCCACTGGTTCTGTTTTTCATAAAAAGGACCCAGACACCGTGACCTAGAAACCGTGACCTAGACACTGTGACTAGAAACCATGACCTCACACAATGACCAGACCCAATGACCGGACACCGTGAACCAGACACCTTGACCGGACATCGTGACTAGACACTGTGAACTAGACACCATTTGATGTATTGGAAAATGACCAGACATTGTGATCCTAACACCACATATAAGCTACTAGATCCTGATATCTATACAAATATGTCATCATAACTATCTCACCGCTCAAATGAAGTGGTGGATAATTTGTTTCATGAAGACACCACTCTATGGACACACTGTTTCCAAGTGACATTGTTCCCAAACAGACTGTTACACTATTCTTTAAACTGCATTGTTGTTTTCAATTTAAAATCTAATGATCATATTTTAGTATTTAAAATGTACAAAAATAATTACTATTTCATTGTAGACATTTCACCTGACAGTACGAGGTATAAATTTCAGAATACATGCATCATGTGGGCTTCAACACATGCACTCTGAGAATAAAAATAAAAGTGTGGTCATGAATAAAGTGTTGTGTTTAAGCAGCAGATGCACAAAAAATCTTGAGAAAATAACTGATACATGAAACAAGAGAACAACAATCAAAGAATTCAAAAAACTAAAGGTTGTAACACCATAGATCAGAGTGGAGAACATCTTCTAAATGCCAATTGCACCAAGAACATGAGCCAGATCTGACTTGAATCCAGAGAAGCTAACTTGCGATGCTTTGTTTCATGGAAGAGGACTCGATTCAAGTATCTGTTTCATCTGATAAGTCCAGAGCTACATATAATAACACTCAGAGCACCGCTAACCTTACCTCATCATCATTCCTCTCTGTGTATTGATTTTAGCTTTCGAGCAGTGTGTGTGTGTATGTTTAAAAAAAACTATCTCCTATACTAAACTGAATGATACAAGATACCCTTCCTCTCATATACATTTACACTTGTTTACTCCCATAGATAAGTTTAGAAGAGGTCCATGTGTGACCTATCAGTTTATACCCCCAAAAAACTATGGAATATTTTGTGTGACCTCAACAATCTTATGCACTATTGTTTACCTTGGTCCAGGGTGTGGATCAAGTTTTTCAATATAAACTAATTGGTGGTAGATGATCACCAATTGGAGTGTATTAGGTATTGACTTGATACTGAACCACTTTTTTTATATCCGTTGTTTTGTTTAATTTAGTTTTCTCTATTTTAGGATATAATTCATAAATCTGTATATTTAAATTGATATATAATCTTAGAAAGAAGTTATAATTCTTTTTCCTTATTAAAATAGCTTTAAATGTAATATTATTAACTGATATTAAGTTTACTGAGAATTAATCAATCTTTTATGAATCTATTTAAACAGAAAAACATTCAATGTTGTATTACTAAGATTTAATGGGAAATATTTATTTTTATTGGGGAAACATTTCAGAAAATATTTCCAATATAAATTTTATAGATACACAATTCACCCCCACTTCAGTACACTACTCTGACCAAAATTTTGTATTAGATGTGTTTTTTATTCATGTTAAGCCTCTGTTTTGTTTAAACTACACAACTGTGATTTTAGTTTCACTTTAATGATCTGAAAATTTCGGTTAATTCTAAAAGTATATCTATTTAAAAGTATTTCCTTATTATGGATAATAGACTAGATGGTGCTTCTACACACAGACAACAATTTTTTAATGGAACCAATTACTTCCAATGTAAAATCAAAATGAAAATTCAACTGGAGACCATGGGTATTGAAATTTGGTCATTAGTAGAAGAAGAATATAAGATCCCTACTACTTCTAGGAACACATGTAATGACCTAACTAAGGCTTCTTATACTTACAATTGGAAAGCTATGAATGCTTTATACTATTCCTTAAGAGGTTCAAAATTTAGTCGTTTTTTTTTCATACAAAATTGCCTATGAAAATTGAGACATTGTTTCTGTTTCTCAGGAAGTAACAACCAATAATAAATAAATTTGACTTAAAACATATACAATTAAATAAGGTAACATTAATATTAAACACGATGAGCCAAATTCTTACAAGTATCTCAGGTTCAACAAAATTTTCAACACAATTATTTCTCTTGGGAGAGAAGTCACTGCCAAATAAAAAAGCATGAGGATTATCAGATGCCTATCTGAAATATGGAGAGGAACCTATGTCTATATTAGTGAATCATGCTACATCAGCACAGTACCTGTAAAATAACTCATTGGGAAACTAATGATGTATGAAGAGGATTTGAGAGTCCACAAGAAAGAATAGGATAAACCCAGAAGAAAATCTGTTGTATTTAAGACCACCACCTCGAAACACAATGATAATGGGAATTTGGAAGTCTCGGTAGAAATTTATCAAAGTAAAAAATCATCACCTAAAAGGGCTGAGGAAATGGATCAATTAGCTATAAGTTTGAACATATTTTACAATAAGATGAATTTCATCAGAAAGCATAAGATCAAAAAAAGATATGATAAAAAAGGGAGATGGAAGAAAGATTGGAGAAGAAGTTATAGGTCTGATGATATATTATGATATTAATGTAAGAAAAAGGGACATTAAATGCTAATTTTCTCAAGCTCAAGTACATAATAAAATATAAGGACAACAAATGGAAAGTATAAAAATGAAATGAAAGAAACCTGGAGTGCTTCTAAGGACAGTTCCAGTGACTCAAAATCTTCACCTGATGAACAGGCTAACAAAGCCAATATGTTTTTTATAAAAAAACACATCTATGGTAATAGTGGAATCTCTTGTACACAATTCCTGTTATTCAGGAGATGGAATTCATTCTAAAAATATATCTAATGAAGAAATTTTTGTGTACTATAAAATTATTTATGATACATGTAATGAAATAAAAGATAAATACAAGTCATTAAAGGAACATCATAATCTCACCTCAAATGTTAAAACTAAACATGCTGTAGAAAGGTAGAAAATGTACAATTACTCAAAAAAAATAATTCACTAAAGTTATCTAATGAGCAGTTGAAAAAGGACCTTGAAATGTATAATAATGTTAAAGATACATTGGTTAAAATACAAGGTAAACTTATTACACAAAAATATACTACTGGTATTTTCTATCAACCTGATAAATATTTTTTGGAAAAACTAATTTTGTTTCTAAATCTAGAACAGAAAATTTTACTTCTAGTTCTGGAAAACATTCAGCTGGTTCAAATTATGATGCACTATGTACTGTCTTATGCTTTTCTAGACCAAATATACATTATTTTTCAAGAACATTACGTAATGTTTATAAGAAACCTATGAGGAATATATGGGTTCATAAATCAAAATTCACTAATATTACTAGACTCAAACAAATATGGGTACCAAAATATGTTTTTATTTGAATATTTTTTAGGAAATTTTCTTAATGAAATCCAATAAAATCATATGATACTTGTACAGTGGGTGTTCAAGACACTTGAAAGGGTACTATTCATGCATCAAGAACATAATACTAATTTATGGTAGACATGTCACCTTTGGTGTCAATCCCAAAGGAAATATCATTGGCCTTCATCAAATCAGTAACTCTAACTCAGTTTTAATTTCCAATGTCCGATTTGTTTATGGATTAAAATATAATCTTCTTAGTCATTAACAAATATGCGATGATGGATTTCATACTAAATTTAATAATGGTTCTTCCAATATTTTTAATTCTAAAAATTAATTAGTGTTTTCCGCATTGAGAAATTAAAATGTATACTCTGTTAACTTATATTCATTAGTCTCACAAAATGATTCATGTTTAAGTGTATTTCACAAAGAGTATTTTCCTTGGAATATGAGATAAGGACAGTGTAAAATTCAATCTCTTAGAAAACTGACTAGAAAGAGTTTAGTCAATGACCTATCCGAAATTGAGTTTCCAAATGATAATGTGTGTAATCAATATCAAAAGGGATATCAACACAAAATTTCCTTCAAACCAGATAATGAAGTGTCATCTTATCAACCTACCGAACTGGTTCACATGGATTTGTTTGGACCACCTAGAGTTTCTATTTTAAATGATAAGAACTATGTTTATGTTGTTATAGATGTCTTTTCTAGATATACTTGGACATTATTTTTGTCTCACAAAATTGAAGCCTACTATCATTTCACCAAATATTCCAAAACTATATAAAATCATAGTGGAATTAGAATTAAATCCTTAATAAGTGATCATGGCTGTGAGTTTGAAAATCAAGAGACTGAATCCTTTTGGTCAAAAAATATCTATAATCATAATTTTTTTTCTCCTAGAACACCTCAAAAAATAGTGTTGTTGAATAAAGAAATAGAACCTTGCATGAGATTTGTAGAACCATTCTTAGTGAATATGAATTACCTATTTATTATTGGGATGAAGCTGTAAATACAACATGCTATATTATTATTAGAGTGATTGTTAGACTCATTATTTAAATAACTTCATATGTGTAATAGAATAGTAGAAAACCTAAAGTAAGATACTTCAAATTTTTTGGTCGTAAAGTCTATATCCTTAATACTAATGACAATCTTGATAAATTTTCATCGAAGAGTGATGAAGGAATATTTCTAGGATATTAAATCTCTAGTAATGACAATAATGTTTTTATTAATAGAACCAAATGTGTGGAAAATTATGTTCATGTAAAATTTGATAAATAAAATCCACATGAGACTAAATCCACTCTGTAGAATCTAGATAATTATGTCTCAAATCTAAACATCAATTCAAATTCTTATAAACATCATGTAATGGAATGTGTGAAAACATCCAGCTCTAGAAATTATTCAAATTTTGGTCATAATGAACCCAAACTAGTTGAATAACCTAAAATCAGTAGTCCTTCTTTTTCTAGACCTATTAGAACTCTAAAGAACCATATTTTATATGCAGTTTTAGTATATTTATATAAAGGAATAAAAACTAGAGATTCTATTAAAAATCATGTTTGACATCATGTATTCATGTCACAACTTGATCCTAAAAACATTAATTATGCCATCAATGATGAATTTTGTGTGGTGGATATTCAAGAAGGACATATTGAATTTGAATGGAACAATGTTGGGAATCATATTGACAATGTCAAAGACACATTTACCATAGACACTATGTGGGTGTTTATAAATAATGTAGATGAAGCTGGTAGCATTGTTAGAAAAAATCCTAGATTGGTTTCACAAGGCTATAGTCAAGAAGAGGTAATTGACTATGAGTAATCCTTTGCACAAGTAAATGGATATAAAGCCATTAGAATTCTACTCACTTATTCTGCACATCTGAATTTCAAAATATATTCAATGGATGTTAAAATAAAATTCCTAAATGGGTATATTGCTGAGGATGTATTTCTTGAGAAACCCCATCGTTTTAGAAGTCCACATTTTCCATATCATATCATCAAATTGTCAAATGTTTTATATGATTTAAAACAAGCTTTAATATCTTGGTATGATAGATTATGTTCTTTTCTTATTTCCAATGGTTTTACAGAAGGAATAACTAATCCTACACTTTTTATAAAATTAATTTCCAATGATGTTTTATTATTTATAATTTTTGTTGATGATATTATCTTCAAATCTTCAAAAAAATCATTCTGTATTGAAATTTTTTAAATGATGGAAATTTTTTTGAAATGAGTTTAATGGGTGAGTTAAAATTATTTCTTAGATTCAAATATTTTAAAATAATGATTGTATTATTTTAAATCAAATAATATATACTATAGATCTTCTACAACATACTAGCTTAGGTAACACTAAATGTAATGACAATTCAATGAGTACTATTTGTATGTTGGATCTTGATGAAGATAGAAAATCCATTCATCAATCCACATACAGAGGATTGATTGGAAGCCTACTCTACATAACTACTAGTTGACCAAACATTTTGTTCAGTGTATGTATCTGTGCTTGTTTTCAAGCAAACCATACGGAATTTCATTTAAATATTGTTAAAATAATTTTCAAATACCTCAAGCATACACTCAATCTAGTACGGTTCTATCCCAGTAGAAAATTGTTAGAGTTAGTTAGCTATTATGATGCTAACTTCGGTTGTTGTAAGTAAGATAGAAATATCAGATCTAGAACATGTCACTTTTTCTGAAATATACTAGTATCAGGGTGTAGTAAGAATAAAAACTCTGTTTCATTATCTACTACCGAAGATTAGTACAAATCTGCTAGTAGTTATTGTGCACAATTTTTGTGGATAAAACACACATTACAAGATTATGGGAATAAATTTAGGCACATACCTATAAATTGTTATAGTAAAAGTGATATTAAAATCTCCAAAAAACATGTTTCACACTTTAGGAAAAACATATTGATGTAAAATATCACTTTTTGAGAGACCATTATCAATAGGTGATAGAACTTTAGAAATCATTAGAACTGAATATCAGATCAATGATATATTCACCAAACCACTAAATTATGAAGGAATATATTACATCATACATTAAATGGGAATGATAAATCTTAAGTAGTAAGTGAACTGTTTCATAACATACTATCTCACAGTTTACTGTATCACAAGTCACTCTCTAACTCTAATAGTTCTATAATTTAACTATCTTAAAAGTTGTTGTTTCATGTTCATGGTCACAAAGTTACTATTTTTTGGTTATTTTCTGGAACAATACTGTTTCAAACAATTTGGTCACACTGTTTAGAATTCACATAGTAAAGATGACATCGTGAAATCCTGTTATGGTGTCACCGTGAAAAACCTATTACGGTCTCACCATGAAAACCTGTTATGGTCTCACTGTGAAAGCCTTTTCCAGTCTCACAATAAAGACACTTTATTGTATTATTTTCATATTATAACCAATATCATGGTAATTAATTATTTTATTCTTTTACTTTCCTACACTTATGATTTTGCGACACTTGATATCCTTAAATGATAAATATGAATGATGTTTCACTCTTTTCTTCACCCTATCTCTATTATCTAAAACCATAATATCTCTTTTAACATTTTTTTTCTATCTCTGGAACCTTCATTGAATTCCTATAATGAAACGCCCATCCTCATCAACTCCTGAGAAGCAACGATCAATGAATATGACAAAAATAGAACTGAAAATTGCAACCAATGTTCCTTTGAATCAGAACTAGGTGAAGATAATAGTGGTACCTGAAGAGGAAATTTTCCCCAAATGGCTGTTGTCATGTAAGTATTTAGAACTAAAATTACTAAAATAGAAAGGATGGTTGGATTGGTTCACAAAATAGGAAAGCCCTATTTACACGAATCACGTCGTTTAGTTTTAGCAGTTAGATCAATTATCTTTTGATACGAAAGATGGATTTGTTATGAGAAGTTGGAATAATGTGAAAAGATATAATTTTTCTTAGATTTTATGGTCTTCTTGCCTCAGAATACCTCATAAGGCTATTTTTTAGGACTATTAGACAGGTCCTCCACTTCCTAGTGAGATCCTTATTTTAGAAGAATATTTTGGAAGCTTGACTGGAAATGAAACTGAATGAAGTGATATTTCTGCTGAGATAGAAAGTGAAACCAGAATTTTTTCTATGTCTTATTAGAATCTAATTAGTCCAATAAAAGGATATTTTTCAAAAAAAAAAGTATCAGGATGTGATTTTTTTTACTTCTTAAGATTAATGGAAAGAAGATCAACGTACTGATGTATGTTATACATCATATGTGTGAGTTTATAAAGACAACCTCAATGTCAACCTCCAAGTTATAATCAAGGTTAATCTCTCATATGCTTTATACAAAAGGGTTGGTTGGAATATATGATTAATGAATCCAAATTTTGTATCTCCAAGGTTATAGTAAAAAGGAATGAAAATCAGTTGTAATTTATGGAGAAAATCATGGGTAGAGTATAATGATAGGGTCTATGAAAAGTTCAACCTAGTTGGGAACTCATCAATTACTAAGAAAAATTTTGATCCTATTTTGGATCCTGATGAGATTTATAACTATTCAGTTGAGGAAGATGAAAAAGAGGTTGTTTCACATATATAGAAAATTATCCTGAATGAGGTAGGGATTGAACATCCTCTTTAAGTCGTAATTGAGAAGGAAGTACCTATTCCTGAAGAAATTTTTGATCTGGAAGAAGGAATTTCTTCTAAATAAGAGGATATTGTTAGTGTAAGGGAAAAGGCTATTCTGTAAGAACATATAGAAGATGATATTTATCTTGAAAAAAAAGATTCTATTAAAGAACACCTATAGGATCAATTTGTTCTTAATATTATCCCATCTTCTGATGAAAGAATGGAGAAATACTTTCAATTGGATAGAAATGAAATGGGTGAGGCTATTAGTGATTAAATCATGGAATTAGATCAAGGATCTAAATATATTATCCCTATAAGAGTTGTACTTGTTGAGGGGGAGAATCACCCCAATCTAGAATGTGTTTATGTGCCTTTTCCAATTAAACCTGGATCTGTGGATAAATTGTATAAATTCTATATCTATATTGAAGTGGATGATTCCCAAGAAGTATCAATTAATGTTATTGACCTTTATAATGTATTTCAATTGAAATCAGTCACTGATATTGTCTATAAAAATGAACCTGATCATGTTTCACCTCTTATTAATGAACATTCACAAGAGCCTTCTACCTTAAAATGTAAGGATGATTTAAATTTTTTTGAAGTTAATTTGTTGGATGGAGTTGAAAAATCATGAACAACTAACATTCTCCAATAACAAACTTGAGTGAATGAGATGTTTCCATAATGTTAGAGAAGA
Organism: Viscum album; assembly: GCA_963277665.1. NCBI lineage: Eukaryota > Viridiplantae > Streptophyta > Magnoliopsida > Santalales > Viscaceae > Viscum > Viscum album. The sequence continues at coordinate 293,606,017 of OY728132.1, read as the reverse complement.
TCATTTGGAATATTTAGCCAAAAAATGCTTCACGAAATACATGATGTAAGAGTAGAGAACAAATAGTTAAGTGATGAATTAAGGCCTCTCAAGGGTATGTTTGAAGATATGCAGAAAGTGCTGAAATCAAGACTACAACCTATTGATCATACTATTGAGGTTGTTGGTAGTCAAATTCCTTAGGGAGTTGACTCACTGACTCAACATAAACTAACTTCATTAGCTGACAAGGTGGCTGAATGAAACAAGAAAACAGTTCAAGAAATGCATGAGCTGGTTATTGGTCTTAACAAACTAACTGAAGAGTATAAGGGTTGTTTCTAGAAAATTCTAAATCAACTGATGTCTTTTACTTCAGTTGTTATAGCTTTTAGTGCCTCTAGATATTCATCTCAACCCTCCTTGGATAGTGATCTACTCAGAACAGTTGTAATAGAAGAACTCCAATCAGTGCCTAGTGGTTTTTACAAATATTTTCTTTATGTGGTTGTCAAGAATAGAGACAATGTTCATGATCTTGTCACTACAGGAAAACTGAATATTTGCGACGGGCGATTTGCGACGGGATCCTGTCGCAAATCGCCTGTTGCCGAAAACGGTGTCACAAATAGGTGTTTTTGCGGCGGTCCCGTCACAAAAAGTTTATTTGCGATGGTATTTTCCCCCATCGCAAATGAGTTCTCGTTTTATATATAAAAAGAGGTATATGTGACGGGCCATCGCAGATATATTAGTTGCGATGGTTCATAATCCCGTCGCAAATGCGAAATTTTAAAAAATACTTGCGACGAAGGTATTTGCGACTGACCGTCTCAGAAAGGTTTTCCCGACGGGTATTCATCCCGTTGAAAATGGTATAGTAAAAAAACATTTACGGCTGGTACTCCTGTCGTAAATGTTCCCGTCGGAAATATTTAAAAAATAAAATAAAATAATTATTACAAATTGTATAATATTATATAAAAATAATAATATTATTAATAATATAAAAAAATTATATTGTTATAATAAAAATAAAAAACTATATGAAATATAATTATGAAATATTAATATAAAATAATAATAATAATATGAATATAAATAATATAATATAATATAATAATACTAATATTAATAATATAAAAAATTAATATAATATTATTATTATTAAACTATCTATATAATAATATTATTATTATTAATAATATAAATAAATTATATTATTATAATATTAATAATAAAAAATATATATAATATAATTATGAAATATTAATATCAAAAAATAATAATATGAATATAAATAATATAATATTATATATTATGAAATATTAATATCAAAAAATTATAATAATAGTAATAATATTATTAATATAAAAAATTAATATAATAATATTATTATTAAAATAAACATAGATATTTATGAAAAAATAATATTAATAATATTAATATTAATAAAATTATAAAATTATAAACTTCTCAATATTAACAATAAATATAAAATATTAAAAGTAATATTACTAAAATAAGAAGACATTAAAAATAATACTAATAAGTAATAATATTTAAAAAAATAAAAACAAATTAAATCACGTACTATTCGTAGCAATATGGAAGATGAATTGTAAATAGTTAATATGACAAAAAACTACGAACTCAAATGTTTATTACATCTAAAAAAAATCACTGGGGGGTGGATAATCTAGAGGACCTGGAGGACCTGGAGGAGTTGTTGGAGGAAACTCCATCCCTAAACTATGAGTCAGATGACACATAAACTCTATATACTCCTGATGTTGCTCCGTATATCGACGTCTCTCCTCATCCTGCTGCTGACGCATCTGCTCCTGTCATCGACGCATCTCCTCATCGTGCTGCTGACGCATCTCCTCCTACCCCTTACGTAAATCATCTATATGTTGACTCTGAGAACATAGTTGCTCTTGATATTGTGAGGTAGAAGATGATGTCTCTCCATGAGCTCCTCTCGAGCTGGACGCCGACATCGCAGCAGTACCATAATATGCTGCAGGAGTCAACTGAGAGCTGATACCAACTACTCGGCCCTTTTCAAAGCCATATTGGGTCGCCTGCATCCATGTCGTCTCATCAAAATGGTGGGCACTAGTCTGATCACCTATATCGTCTTGACTCGCAGCCTGTGTCTGAGAGGTCACAACCACATATGAATCCTTACATTTCAATTAGAAATTAAAAGAATGAAAATATTATATGCATTTAATTTGCAAAGTGAAAAGAAAATAATACTGACCACAATCTGACGCTGGCGGTCACCTCTAATCTCTCCAGTAGCCGGGTCAGTGTAAATCCTCTGAAAAATTCCGTACTCCAAAATACTGGGCTGCTCGTCTTCCTATATGAATATAAAATAAATTGTTTATATTTAAAGTTGTATAAAATATTAAAAAAAGTACTTACCATACGCTATCTATGCGAACTGAATGTACGACTACCGGCTCGATGCGTCACATCTTTTCTCCCCCAATTCTGTTGATCCAATGCAGATATCCTATGAAACCAACCACCCAACCAGTGTGTACATAATCCATCCCAAACGTGAGATGAAATTTACTCTGGTCGGTGGGCTCTATAGGACTCATCATATTCTGTCACTCCAGCTTTCTTCACAGCCGTCTTTCTCAAATTATTTAAAAACTAATGGAAATGGTCACACATAGACACCACACATGCCGCGTGGATAGTGTCACGCATGCTCTCGTCGATGGGATACCATAAACACTAATATAATGTTATTAATGAATGAAATTTCAAAATAAATAATATTTTACTTACGTACCAGCAAATGATCGAACATGGCGGCCTGCACATCAGCGGGAATCCGATCCCATGTGAGCCAGGGCTAAGAAAAATAATTGCACAAGATAGCGCTCTCCTTTACAATAGCTATATGCGTAAAATAGTGGAAAAAGAACAAATAATAAAACAATTAGAATATTAATAAATTATAATGAAAGATAACTACAATACACAGGTTACCGTACCACCGCGTGTGCGCATCAAATCCAAGAGGTGGACGTCGCTCCGGGATATGATCTGGAATCATCAGTCTGGAAAGACCACACCCCCTCTGAGTGTTCCCTGTAGTGCCAACTGCCTGAGGGTCATATGACTAAAAAAGCTCATCATCCATAGGTAGATCAGCCTCCAGCAACTGACGAAACGTTTCCAAGTCCATCTGAAACATGAAATGATTGTTATTAGCAAGCATTTGAAAATAACTATTATGTTTAGATATATATTTTTTATGATTCAAACCAGCATTTTATTGTGTCAATGTTCATCTTCATCATCATCTTCATAGTTTTCAATGACAATGTCATAATCTTCCTCATCAATATCATCAATTTCCATATTAGTTTCACTGTCATAGTCTCTTGTCATTTCAAATTCAGTTGTAACATAATTGACAACAACATCATCATCAACCCTTAACTATGGGGTGTCATCCTCAATATTCATGTCTCTTTGTAAAAAAGATGTTTTTTGAGGAGTGTCCTGAAAAATTTCATTTCCTTTCACTTCAGTGGAACCACATTCTGTTTGAGTAAACTGATTTTCTCAAGATTCAACTTTTATTATACTCCACCAATCATCCAACTCTTTTGCAGTAGCACAGTATTTTGAATAATAAATTTCATGTGCCTGATGAGCCAATAAAAATGGTTCATTTACTGCAAGAATAATTTTTTTTAATATCAACAATTACATGAGTCAGATGAATATGCAATCCTCTCTCAGTATCCATCCATCGACATTTAAACATTGTTACATAATTCTTTCCCAAATAACAGAGTTCAATAATTTCTTCAACCATGACGTAAAAGTCAACTTCAATATCTCTATGATTTGATCCCATCAAAAAAACACCACTATTCATTGTTTTCTTTGATTGCCCATATGCACATGTATGAAAGCGATAGCCATTCACCACATATGCCTTATTATATTTAACCATTTTGGATGGTGGGCTACTCAAAATATGCAATAGACTATCAATATTATCAGCATGTACAGATACCTGAAAATTTGTAAAACATTAATCATTATTACAATTAATAAATTTATTTTATATTTAAAACAAAAAAAGAATGCATGTTACCAGTTTTCAAAAGCAGTAGGAAAATTTTTTTTGCCGACGTTCTTCTAAGCCAGCTGCTGTAATTTGTGGAAATTGTTTCTTGATATGATCATCATATAACCTAAAAATACAATATGATTAATTTATTGTAACAAAATCTATAGAATAATGGATAAGATCAATCACTATACAATTGGTGACATTTCTTCACAGTTGAGTAGAACATATGTATGAGCTCTATGATGTTCATCATCTGAAATCCATCTATCATTAACTCCACCAAAGACAAGTTCAGGCTGATTGAAAACTGATAATTGATTGTTCATATCATCGCCAACATTCCCCTCGTTCCAGCCCATGCTGTTAAATTTTGAGGGATATTCAGATTCAAAATAATGAGAGCATAAAAAAGTAATTTCTTCTTACAAATAAGCTTCAGCAATTGAGCCTTCAACTGATGCTTTGTTACAGACTTTTTTCTTCAATTTCTACATGCATCTCTCAAATGGGTACATCCATTGAAGCTGAACCGTACCTCCACATTTTGCTTCATGTGTTAAATTTAATATCAAATGTTCCATCGAGTCAATGAAAGCCAGCAGAATGATTTTTTCCAATTTGCATATAATTATAACAACAGTTTCTTCCAGTTTGCTTAGTGTATCATAGTCTGTTGTCGCTGCACACATGTCTCAGAAAAAATATGATATATCTGTTATCGAATCCCAAATCATAGAATTCAAAAAACATCTTAATCTAATAGGCATAAGTCTTTCCATTATAACATGACAGTCATGAATTTTTAATCCGGTAATATGACCATTCTTAACACATCTTCCCAAGTTGGAAGCATAGCTATCTGGAAGTCTCAAATCTGTAATCAACTGAAAAAATAATAAGAGACTCTATTTGGTCAATGTATAAGCTGCTTATGTATTCATTAATATCTGTGATCTGACATTTTCAAACAATTAAAGTTCTGGTCGCCTGCAAATTTGGGCAACATCTAATCGTGCCTTTACATTATCATTGGTTTTACCTGGTCTATCCAAAACTGTATGAAATAAATTATCAAAACAGTTCTTCTCAATATGCATGACATCCAACATGTGTCGGACCAACAAATCACACCAATATAGAAGATTCCAAAAAATGCTCCGTTTTGTCCAATTGTGTTCTTTCCCAAAACCATGAATTTTCTGTTGGTTTATTGTCGGTCCAAAAGTGATGGAAGGTAATGAAAATACAACTGATTGTAACTCTATAACTGAGATCATTTTTGGTGGATCATCTCTTTCAATTCTTCCTTTTCTGAAATGATATTTATTCCTCCGAAAAGGATGATCGATTGGAAGAAATCTGCGATGACAGTCAAAATAGCAATATTTTTTTCCATTCACGAGCATAAATGCTTTGTTGTATCCCATACAGTAAGGACATGATTTTGTACCATGTGTACTCCAGCCAGATAACATACCATATGTCATGAAGTTACTAATTGTCCACATCAAAGTAGCTTCCATTACAAAATTCTGTTCCGCAGCAGCATCATATGTACCAACACCATGACTCCACAATAAATTTAACTCATCAACTAGTGGTTTCAAATAAACATAAATATTTTTTTTCGTATTTCCTTGGATTAAAAATGTCAAAAAGATATAAGGCTCTTTCATCAACATCCATGGAGGAAAATTGTACGGAGTTATAAATACATGCCAACCGGAATACTGACTACCAAAAGATCCAAATGGACAAAAACCGTCAGCAGAAAGACCCAATCGGACGTTCCGGGATTCTAAATCAAAAGACGGATGCACTTGATCAAAATGTTTCTAGGAATCACCATCAGATGGATGAATCAAGCTTTTATCATTGGAAATACTGGTTTTGTGCCATGAAATAATTTTCGTTGTGTTCTGAGACATAAATAAACACTGCAACCTGGGTGTAAGCAGGAAATATCTCAACTATTTTACAAGAGTCAATCCAGACTTCCCTGATTGAGCTTCTTTATACCTCGATTGTCCACATGTGGGACAACTATCCAAAGACTCATTTCCACCAGAATATAAGATGAAATCGTTTGAACATGCATGGATCTTCTGATAACTAAGGCCTAGATTACGAATGAGTGTTTTTCTCTCATAGTAATTAGCAGGAAGCACATTTACTTTAGGTAACTGTGCTTTAACCAAAGAAAATATCTGATCAAAACAGTTATTTGACATTCCATTATCTGATTTAATCGCCATAAATTTTACAACTTCTTCTAATTTTCTTATCTTGCAACCAGGATATAATGCATCCTCAACAGACCTGAACAACTCAGCAAATTCAGAATGTGCCAACTCGGGAGGTAAATCAACATCATCCTCAATTTCTGTTTGTTGAATGGATTACCCTAAAACATCATGTACTAAATTCTGAAACCGTGATGGATCCGAAATCAAATTATTAGTATCTTCTCTGGAACTACGTTCACTGTGTTAATACCAAAAAATATAATCTAATTGAAAATCATAACACAAGAGATGTTTCCCAACAATGTCAAATGTCTCAAACGTTCTCAGAGCACATTTTTTACAAGGACACATAATTGTACCTTCTGAAACAAATTTCGGGTTTGATGATGCAAACGGTAAAAAAGTTTCAACACCATCAACATATACAGGATTTAAACTAGAAACGTTTGGATTTCTACGCTGATTTATCCAAGCACGATCATCTAATAATGATTGATGTCAATTTCATTGTTCCATATTCATATATATGTTTCTACAAAATTTAATACCATTACTCTTGTTAAATAATTTGATATAAGAAACAATATCCTAAAAAAAGATACATAATTACAGTTATTTATTAGTAATTACCAATATTTATAGTCGACACAGTTAGTTTGTAATCATCCCCACTAATTATTATTAATTTATAAATACATAGCAATACTTGGAATAATGAAATATGCGTGAATAATGAAATTAAATTTTTTAATCATCATTGTGAAAATTATATTACTAATTATTCTGATTTGTCTGATGGCTCATCTCTTTTTAACTTTCTCCCAGCTGAAATCAGTATGAAAAACTTTCTCTGACATACGTTAATCACATTTTTCATACTGATTTCAGTGGGAGAAAGTAACAAAGATATGAGACGTTGAACAAAAGGTGGTCGTCAATCCACTGGAAATTGTGCCAATTTATAACCATGTACTTGAATTTATTTGATTTTGATTAATTTTATTAGTAATTATTACTAATTATTACAAATCTCAATATTTCCAACATATTTTTCTTTATTCTAATCATGTTCAAATCTTAAAGGGTTGTCAATTTTCAGGTCATGCCCAATAAAAAGTTTGGGTCCACCTTGACCAATTTAAACTCTATAATTGTCCTTACATGGTTGATCATCTCGCAAGTAGTGTTGCAATTGGACGACACAAGTAATGAGAAAGGCATGACTTGGGTTGTCCTATTTTCACGCTACTTTCGAGGGGAATAACCAATAAAGAACAATTATATATTTTACATTGGACACGGTTGACACAAACTTTTTATTGGGCATGACCTGAAAATTGGTGACCCTTTAAGATTTGAACTGTTAAGAATAAAGCAAAACTTGTTGAAAAAATTGATAATTGTAATATTTTATAATTTTTTTATAATTTTAATAATATTAATATTTTTTATAAATATTAAACATATAATAATAAAATAATTATATTATAAGTATTATTTAACTATTAATATTAGAGTAATATAATATTTTATATTATGTTAATATTCATGTTACTATTTATATTACTAATTATGTTACTAATTATGTTACTAATTAGGTTACTAATTATGTTACTAATTATTTAATTAATTAGAAATGCGAAGATATGCATATACGTCGGGTGTTTAATCAATCCATGAATAGAAAAACAAATATAATTGACTGCTCATCTACCACAATTTTATTTTCATTTGTGTGATGAGGTTGAAAGGAAACTTCTACCTCCACATATAATATGTGCTTTTACTGTCAAAATTATAAACCTCCTCACCTCAATATTGGCGAGGAGGTTGATAATTTTGATAGTAAAAGCAGATATTACATGTGGAGGCAGAAGTTTCCTATCATGCCTCAACACACAAATGAAAATAAAATTGAGGTAGATGACCGGTCAATCACGTTTCTTAATTATACTAATTGTTTCCTAATTATACTAATTGTTTCCTAATTATACTAATTGTTTCCTAATTATACAAATTGTTTCCTAATTATACTAATTATATCTTAATTATACTAATTGTTTCCTAGTTATACTAATTGTTTCCTAATTATACTAATTGTTTCCTAATTATACTAATTGTTTCCTAATTATACTAATTGTTTCTTAATTAAATCTAATTGTTTCCTAATTAAATCTAATTGATTCCTAATTATTTTAATTCTTTCCTAATTATTTTAATTATTTCCTAATTATTTCTATTCAATTAAAACTAATTATTTTCTAATTATTTGATAATTATTTTAGTTAAATATAATTATTTCTTATTAATTATTTCCTAATTATTTTAATTGTTTCCTAATTATTTTAATTATATCATAATTATTTTATTTGTTTCCTAATTATTTCTAATCAATTAAATCTAATTATTTCCTAATTATTTGATAATTATTTTAATTAAATCTAATTAGTTTGTAATTATTTGGTAATTATATATTTATTTCTAATTATTACCAAAACATCCCCCGGGAGTGTCGAACCAAGAGTGCAGCAAGGCCCGTTGTCGTGTACCAGGTTACCCCGAGTCAAGCTCGAAACACCTTGTCAGAGTTTTCACTCCTAGGTATATCTGTGCTAGAGCCGCCTCTACTTGTTCGTACCCAGACAAAGATTATTTGGTACAAGCATATAAACTAATTATACTATATAGCTAAACATTCTATTTAAAAAATATAATTAAAAATAAAAAATAAAAATAATAATTAAAAATAATTTAACAATTAAAAGAATATAAATACCATTACTAATCTGCACCTTCTAACTCCTTCTATCCTCTTCTCGAAAGAAAAAATTAAAACAAAAAAAAAATTCTTCTCAGAACTGAAAATGAGAGAGAGAGAAGAATAGAGATCTAAATATTATGGAAAAAAACGGATGGGGTGTATATATAGGTTATATTATTTGCGACGGTCGTATTTGCGACGGGAGACCATCGCAAATACTCAGTATTGCGATGGGATACCGTCGAAAATGCCTTCGCCCGCATTAAATACAGGCAGCGGGTAAAAGGAATTTTGCAACGGGCCTATCGCAAATAGACACCATTAGCGATGGGCAGTTATCCCCGTCGAAAATTTCTATTTACCACCGCCGGTATTCGTGACGGGGCCCGTCGAAAATACCTTCGCCCGCATTAATTACGGCAGTCGGGTAAAAGGGTTGTTGTGACGGGCCCATCGCAAATGCCACACCATTAGCGACGAGGGGATATCCCCGTCACAAATTACTATTTACCGCCACCGGTATTTGTGACGGGTGGATATCCCCGTCACAACTTCTTATTTACCGCCGTCGGTATTTGCGATTGGACCCGTCACAAATACCCCCCGTTGGATTATCTGTTGCGACGGGTAAATAGTCCCGTCGCAAAAACGTATTTACGAACGCGGGGTATTTTGCGATGGGTTTTATGTGACCGTCGCAAATAGGCATTACAGCGGCCGGTATTGGTGACGGGGCCCATCGCAAATAATACCAGGTGAACATTTGTTTGCGACAGGACCGTCGCAAATACGATTTACCACCGCCGAGTACTTGCGACGGGTAGCCTTCTACCCATCGCAACTATCCTTCCCGTGTTTTAGTGGACAAACCACGCCATTGCAATTGCGACGGTCCCTATATTTCTGTCGCAAATAACTGACCATTTGCGACGGGAATATATCCCCGTCGCAAAAAAACCTTTTAATCGGAGTTGTTGCGACGTGAATACGACCCGTCGCAAATACCCCGTCGCAATAATCATTTTTTCCCATAGTGTGTAAGAATACATTTCAATTTTTTCAATTATGAACAAGAATAAATTACTAAGAAGGTGGATTTCTACTTCAATAGTATTTCATCTAATCATGATATGTAAAATCATTTCATGTACCTTGTAGGGAATCTAAAAATACCTCCTGTCACTCAACCTTTCAACACTCTAGTTCAAATGCCGAAGGATTCCTATCATTTTTTGGAAAAGTTCATGGAAAACATTGATGACTTTGAGAAAGAAATGTTGTATTGTTGGGATATTGTTGCTGACTTCATCATGATTTTGAGGCCTTATCTTAATGTGCAGAGCACTGCTATTGGGGTTCCTAAAGCTGCACCCTTGCAACCTGGGTTTCCTACCATCTCATCCACTACCCTTACCTCTACCTCTATGTCTATCTCTTAGGATCTGAGTTAGATTAGACCTGTTATCCAGGAAAAAAAACTGCCTCAGTCTTCCACTACACCATCCTTGGCCAGTTCTTATTTGGAAGGTCTCCCTCTACCTTCTTTGTTAGTTGGTTCACTTCCTTTTTCATCTTCTACCTCTACTCATGTCACTTCTAGTGATTCTTCTGTCAAGGGAAAAGAGAAGACAGTCGGGCCTATAGAAAAGTAAAAACTATCTTTTGATAGGGATAATTTCATATTTTTGAGGATTACTGATTGTAATGACACCTCCTTCTCAATATATTGAAATTTGAACATTGATTTTCTACTCTCTAATTTTGATTTGTACTCTTTTGATAATCACAAAAGGGGGAGGGACATGCACTCATGAACTCTAAATGCACACTATGAATAGATATCTCACTAAAATTATTTTTGATCATCAAAAAGTGGGATATTGTTGGACTCCTCCTATTTTAATAATTATTTATTGATCACAAATCCTATACATTCTATTATGATTTTAAATCTTGTTTAATGTGTCTCAAATCATGTGTACAGATGGTTGGTTTCTTTATGCTTTAAATAAACCCATCCAATATCTTTTTTACTATAAATTATGAATGATTATTGTAAACTATATTTAATCTTGATATATAATTATTTCATTTATTAGTGATAATGTCGAATTCATTATGTGAATATTACAACTCAAGTCTATATACAGATATTTGGCTAAGTCTATGAAACTGTGAGTCTTACACCTGTTCTGTTTTTCTGTAAAAGGACCCAGACATCATGACCCAGACACCGTGAATAGATACCATGAATAGACACCATGTCCAGAAACCATGACCAAACACTTTGACCTAAACACCATGACCAGAAACCGTGACCCTGACACTTTTCAATGTTTGGAAAAATACCATACACCATGATCCTAACAACGAATTTTTGATACCAGTTCCTGATATCTATACAATGATTCCATCATTATAGTCTCACCTCCCAATGGAAAAGAAGGAGAAACCATTTCAAGGAGACACTGATTGATGGAGACACTTTTTCCATGTGACACCATTCCCAGATAGACTGTGACACCATTCATTAATATTCTATTTTGTTTTCAATTTAATGTCTAACGGCCATATTTGAGTCTTTTAAATGCAGTGAAATAATAAATATTTCTTTGTAGACATGTCACCTAATATTATGAGGTATGAGGTGTATAATACATGCATGATATAGGATTCAACACATGCACTCCATGAATAAAAAGGAATGTGTGGCTGTAAACCAAGCATGGTGTTTGAGTAGCAGACACATGAGCATTCTTGAGAAAAGAATGGATACGCGCAATAATAGAATAACACACAAGGAAATTAAAAATACAAAGGCTGGAATACCATACATCAGTGTTGGGAACATATTCAGAATACCATCTCCACGAAGAACACGAGCAAGATGTAACGAGAAACCAGAGCACCAGTCTTGAGATATTATGTTTCTTGCAAGAGGAATCGATTCATACATCTGCTTCATCTGAGAAGTCCAGAGCTACATAAAATAACACTCATATCACTTCTAACCATATCTCATAATCTTTTCACAATTGTGTATCTCTTTTAGCTTTCGAGCAGTGTGGGTGTGTCTGTATTAAAACACACACTATCTTCTACACTAAACTGAAGAATAAAAGATATCCTTCCTCTTATATCATTTTACACTTGTTTACTCCCACAAGTAAGTTTGGAATATGTACCTCATTGACGTGTTATTTTATACCCAAGAAAAACTATGGAATAGGTAGTGTGACCTAGAAATTCTTTTGCAATGTTTCTTACCCTGATCCAGGGTGTGGAATAAGTTTATTAATATAAATTGCTCGGTGGAAGGTGATCACCATGTCTAGTGGATTAGGTCTTGGCTTGAGACCGAACCACTTATTTTATATCTGTTGTGTTGTTTAATTTAGTTTTCTCAGTTTTACTGAATAATTCATAAATCACTACATTTAATTTGACTGTTAATCTTGGAAATAAGTTATAATTGTGTTTCCTTATTAGAGTAGCTTCAAAAGTAATATTAATAACTGATATTAAAATTATTGATAAATAACCAAGCTTATGAGATTTTATTTAAAAGGACAAACATTCATAACTATATTACTTTGATTGATTGAGCTCTATTTATTTTTATTGGGAAACCATTTAAGAAAACATTTCAATCATAAATTTTTATAGATACTAAATTCACCCCCTATTGTGTACTATACTCTGACTAATAAGATATTGGAATATATGAGAGTTTTTCCCTTAAATCAAAATCATTTACCATATTATTCTCTATCAATAGAACATTGTGTCACATCGATGATGTATAACAATAGATTTAATGTTTCAATTTTTTGAGAAATGGAAAAAAATTAGAGCAGTCACCAATCTTGTTTTTAGTATCATGATCCAACCATCACATTATTTCTCCCAAATGAATGTATCACATTTTTGAGTTAATTTTTTTAGTGGGAAAGGTAACTGAGAATAATTTTCAACAAAACATTGGTACTGACTCTTTATTGTTGAATTTAATGGAAATTTTTATTTCTAGGCCATTATTCAATAACTTTTTTAAAAAAAAAACAATAATTACATTTTTAGAAAATAATCCTTCTGGATTTAAATGTTTTCTAGAGATAATTTATAGTTACTAAATTTTCCATGTAACATTATTTAATTTATTGATTGATAAAAATTAGATAGGTTTATTTTTTCATCCTCATAGTTTTTTAATAAATGATGATATCATCAATAAATATGACCAAAAAGTTCTTTGTAAACTAATTGAAAGCATTATTCAGAAGGCCTATAAATATTAATAATTCATTATATAACCAAAATAATATAACAAAAATCACATAATGAATATATGTAGTTTGAAATTCCATCATAGAAATATATGCCTCTATCTTAAACTATTGGTACTCGTACCAAAAATAAATTATTAATATATATAGATATTTGTGGAGTAGAAAAAATAATTCATTGTTATGAGGAAATGTGTACATCAGAATAGTGATGGTATTCAATGTTCTATAATCAATGAAAGGTACCATCGAACCACATTTTCTTTTAAAAATATTATTAGAGAACCCCATGTTGAAGTGTTAGGATGAATACGACCATTATCTCAGAAATACTACAATTTGATTTAAATTTAAAACGTTCTACATGATCCATTAGAAAAGGGGGTTTTGAAATAGGCTTAGAATTTGGAACTATTTCATTAGAATATTCAAACTTGTGATTTTGAATAAAACTGGTATGATCATGTAAAAAATAACTGATATATTCAATTAACACTGGGATATCACCAATGGTAACTTTTTTCCATGTTCAATGACATTAGTAGGTGACTTTAAATTCCTTGTATAATCAATTTATCAACTTATTGACATGCTTTTTAATGTATTAAATAATTCAAAAAAACACTATTGGATACTAAATATATTATATCTTGATAAAATTAAATCCAATCCATGCCCAAAATAATATCAAACTCTATAATGGTAATCCTAAGAAGATTTTTAGGAAATACCATCCCAGTAATAATAATTGGTTGATACTTATAAATCATCGTTTGTTTAATATTTCCACCTAGACTTTTCACATGTATTTACATATCATTTTTTGTGTTTTTATATTATTTTTAATTGAAAATTTAATAGAAATAGTGGAATTAGGGGATCCATTGTCAAGAATGAAATTAGAAATTTTATAATCTTGTAATCTACCAGTCACCAATCCGTTAGGTAGCCAAACAATAATTGTATTAGTAGAACATTATATTTCATAACCTTTAAATTTATTTTCTAGATGATATTAGTTCTATGAAAACAACTTTAGAAACATATTGTCATAAAATCCAATCAAATTTATACTAAATCATCACGCCATTGCATGGGTATTTTTACCCTATTCATGGATTATTCAAGATAATATTATATGTAATCACAGATTATATTGCCAAACATACCAATGTGGTAACACATGTTAAATTTTATAATTCATTATCTATGATTTTTTATACTATAGTTATCATAATTTGGAGGTTGTATTTTCTTACCTTTATATTCTATTAATATATTCTTACCCATTATCATCGATACAGTTTATTTAATAGTTATTTTATATCGATGGACGTATGTGTCTGAAAACTCCATCTAAAATTTATTAGCCCAATGAACAACATTATCATAGATTATAAATTCTCATTACGCCAAGGATCTTCATAAGAGTAGTTTGAACCCTTAGAAAAATTCCTTAATTATACAATAAATTTCATATATAAATTATTCAATGTACATTTCCAGACCTATAATATTGGATTCACAAGAAGATATTTAATCTTCATCTTTTTTAGTTTATTGAATTTTTTCTCCCTTCATAGCTGAACAATCATAGGGAAATTTTTATCAAAAAATGGTTTTATAAATATATTTAATATCAAAGCATCTAACTGATCTACAACATTAGTATTAAAAACCAATGAACACCATCGATGAGATACACCATAAAAATGATAAACAACATGAGTTTTCTTTTGAATTCAAAATCAAATGATGACTTCATATGTTTTTTCATGAGAAATGATCCATCATTCATCCACCATAGGAACTATGTTCCACAAAAATAGGTTGAGTGTTCTTAATGAAATTTACCACCATAGAAGTGTTTATTTATAGTGATGGTTTTTTCTCTATTGTGATTATAAAACCAAAATTTATATCCTATATCCACTGATCTGTCACACCAATAAAATTATCTATTTAAATTAAAACAATTCCATTATATTTAATCGGATGGATATTTTTTTTTGTTTACCTACACACTTCATATTTTCAATTTCCTTTACAGATAACCATTAGGATCATAAATTTATTATAAGAAGAAACATAATAATATTGAATACATATATCATGAGAACTATGAATATCTATTTTTTGAGTGTATTTAATTCCATAATCCTAACCTCTAAAGTAATCCAAAAGGAACTGAGATACAAACCATATGTAATATACTTCAAATATCACATAATCATTTGTTTCATCTTATTAACTAATTATATTACATTTCAATATCATTGAGTTTTTATAAATTTGAATAATTAGTTCATTACTCATATATGAAAAAAATCAATTTTGGACTCCTATATTATATTTCTATTTTTCCAATATTATGAATCTTTTAAAATAAAACATGTATTCTTTTCATGAAATATCAGTATGAAATTTATCTTCAAATATTATATTAATTTATTCAAACCATAATATATTTGAATGTTATGTTAGATCATGGGATACAAACAAATATCTCGTCACAGGATATAAAAAATATAAAAATATATGTTACTTCGGTGAATGAAATCAAAATCCAAGAATTTTATGCCTTAAAATATTAATTTTTGCCATAAATTAGAATAATGTATCCATAAAAAGTAACTAACTTACATTTTAATACAGATTTTTTTCACGGATATTCATTGTAAAAATATAAAATAAATGTAGGTGCATTGGAAAATCATCTTAAAATCACACGTTTATATCCTTTATAGGAAGCCTTAAAATTAGAATAACCTTATGAGAAGATGAAAATATAACTCTACGTAGAACATAATAATTACCCAATTCATTAGTGTGATATAATGGACCAAATAATACATGGATTTTAATCAAACTTCCAATCATAATAATGAATTTACATTCACTATAAGTCAATCATAATATATAAAATCTTGTAGTTTTGAAAATATTCTTTTTACCCAAATGTAAACAATTACAGTTATTGAAATTCCCATTCCATGTTAAGATCCCATTTTTAAATTAACAAATAATATGAATGGAAAGTTTTTTAAATAAAATAGTATGATTATAATGTAATTAAAATAACTATGATAATCGTAGGAAAATTCATTGATGATGAATAAATTAAAATAGATCATTACATTTTCATTTTATAAAGAAATTAAATTAGATAAATATAATAATTTTTAATACCGTTGAAATAAACTAATAAGAGACATAGAAATACCATTTTAATTCATTTTTCTATTAAAATACATCCATAAATAATTTTTTAAATAGTAGTGAAATGGAATAATCTTTTTTATAGGATGATTTCAAATACATTTTTTAAAACGAAATCCCATTTCTTTGTGGGTGATTTCTCACATATGTTCATTATCTTCATAAAAATTAAAATATTTTTATTATTTACATTATTTATAAAAAATTTAAAAAATATATTTATTTTTCTTTTACCTACTACCATGTTGAAAAAAATTAAATAATAAATTATACATTTAAATCCATTCATTATATATCGACATTAAAAATACTATATTACAATCACGGACTTAGTAGGATATACATATGAATGAGTGTTGTTTAAATTTTTTGAATTATTATTATAAATAGTATATAATAATTATTATTATTAAATTATAAAAGTGATTAAAATATTATATAATTCAATTAAATACAGTTATATATATATATATCATCTATGTGATGTGGTGATGAAAAAAATTCACATCTCATTGTGGGTGTGGTAATCCACAAATACACAAGAACATTTTTCTATTTTTTAGTGGATGAAAATGTAATAAAATAGATGTTTCATTTTTTAGAATGATAAATTTTTCATTAATATTATATATATATATATACATAAATATAACATTGAAGTCATCCCTGATATTTGGTTATGGAAAACAAATTACATCGATCCTGGAGAGAATATGCAGCCTTAAATGGATTCCAATCACATTTGGTGGATATTAGAGATTAATATTGTTACTATATAAACATAATAAATTAATATTTTATGGAAGATAGTTATGTTGGAATATAAATATGGATATACAAATGTCGATATCAATTTTAGAAAAACTAAATTAAAACCCTCAGTTCTGAACTATACCTCTTATTCAGAAAACCTATAATTTATAGGTTTGGACCCCAAAGATCAGTATTAATCAAAAAAAATACACTAAGACATGGATATGTTTGTTTTAAAGATAATGGAAATCTTATTTTTGAATAAAAAATAATTTTTATTTGTGAATAAATGTGAATAAGAGGATTCACTTAATAAAATATGAGAGGGTGGAATTTCATAAAAAAATTAATATAAATTGATTGTCATGTTAAAATTGATATTCATTTATTTTTTTAAAAATAATAGTTTTTTATTAGTATTAATACACCAATAAAATAATATTTTTACAATTTTAGGTATTTTTTCACATTATCGTTGTATTTTTACACACTTTTACCATTTTTCAATGATTACCATGATAAAAAAAATTTAATTAATCTTTATGGGTCAACACATATTCGATAAAATGTGTTTTGGTCCAAAAATGACCTTAAATTGATATTTTAACCTCATATGGTTGAATATAGGTGTTTTATGAATATTAAACAATTAAGGACAATTTTATTTATTATATAATATCATTAATATCAATTAAAAACTCTTTATTTACATTGACATTAATAACATCATGAAACCAACATAATTTGAATATAATAAAATAATATATGCCCAAAATGATGTATTTATCAAAAAAAATAATTTATCATGACAATTATTAAAATTATATTACTTTAAATATTTTTAGAATAATTTATTTTATTTTCTTCTTTCTGAATAATAATTATGTCAGCATTGCGTAACATTTTTATGTAAAATATTTCATTTAAAAATAATAAATAAATTACCATGATAAAATCACATTTATATATTATATAAATATTTATAACCCATATTAATATTGTTTTATCCATACGTAATAAATATTATTATTAATAAAAGACTGTCTGGAACATATTTTGTTTAACTTTTTGAAATGTTTTATAAAGATAAAAATCATGAAAAAAATGAGAAATGGCCATATATTAACTTTTTGGATTGTTATGGAAAATATATATTAATCCCACAAAATAAAGGCATGTTTTTGGATATTTTTTTTCTATTCATACTATTTTTAATCTTAATAATCATATTTACCATAATCCATTGTAACAAATATTTACATCCTTACTATTCATAATTTCCAAAAAATAAAAGGAAACAATTTAAAAAATTTGGACCCACTAATTATAAACATGGAATCAATTTTTAAATATTAATATCACCAAAGTTATTGAATTTAACTTATGATTATTTTATAAAAAACACGAAAAAAACGGGTTTTCAAAAAAATTCCATTTTCAGTATATAATTTTTTTATAATAATTTATAATATAAATTTAATTTAAAAAAACAGTATTTGAATTATGATTATTAAAAATTAACTAAATATATATTGAAACCAATCAAAAAAATAATATTACATTGTAAATAATCAAATTGAAAAATAGTATTTATTAAAAAACCTTATTTAGTAGCCATTGAAAAATAATACATTTCATAAAATTTCCAAAAAATAAATTTATTATAAATTTTACATGATGAATAAAAATTTGAAAATAAAATTATGAAATTTTAAATTTTATTTTTTGAAATTAAATATTTAAAATAAAACATTATAATAAAAGAGCTTTATAAAACCTTTTCCTTTTTCATTTAAAAATTAATTTGTTTTTTATAATGAATATAACTATCTAATATATGAATAATAATAATCTTGAAATTGAATTATTTCATTATTAACAGTTTTATTATAATTGATAAATGAATTTATGGTATCTATTACCATATAACTAGTATTTCATTTAGTTAGATATTCAAAATTCTCAATTTTAAATGGTTGTGTAACAAATTTGGATGAAAACTGTGATATTAATCATTGCAATATTTATTTAATAAAAATTTATGTAACACTTAATTAGATGTTCAAATAAAATATTAGTGTATATATATATTATTTAAAATAATAGATCATTATCATTTTTTTTACATTAAATTTAATAATTCATATCCTTTTGACATAAAATTATCCATTCATAAGAAAAAATCTAAAAAATCAAAAGAAATTATTATATAATATATAAAATAAAATAAAACAATCATAGTGGGGCAACCCAAAATTAAAATCTAAGATCAGGTGATTGAAATAGTTTCTTGAATAGTGTATTTTAAAAAATTTAAATTGATCCTATATTTTGTACAATATTTTGATATTTTAAACATTACATTATAAAAATAATCACATAATACAAACTAATACTTGTATTGTGTCATTGTTGATAAAAAAAATAAGAAACATATTTTATGATACTCATGAAAACTTATGCATAATCGAACCACACTATACGTCCTTTTATACATATCATGAATTGCACATGTGACATTCTCTGTTTATAATGATCTTTAAAAAAACTTTACACTATAAATTATAACTCTCGTTCTATGGAAATGTTTTTCGAAAAATATCACCATTAATAATGGTTGTAGAGTGTTTAATAATGGTAAAATGGATTTTACCAATCTCAAGTTAGGGTAATGGAATTTTTACCTAACTTATGCAAGGGTAAACAACTAATCACATGAACTATATAAGGGTAAGGTAATTATGCATAAGGGTATTTATTGTTTTTGTATAGGCAACATAGATTTAGGTAGGGGTTACCAAAATATTCCAATATTCTTGAAATGGTAGAAATGTTCTATTAAAGGGGGTATATGTGACCTGTGTAAGGGTAATGCTTAATCATATCCACTGAGTAAGGTTTAATCATGATTTGTGTAATAGTACTTTTATAGTTGTGTAAGGGTCACCTGTGAATTCCTAAGCATGAGTAAAGGTAATGCCAATGTTTTCTAAGGTAATACCTTAGCTTATTAAGAATAATAATGTGTTTCCTTGACATTTTGAAGGATATATAAGGGTAATATAGAGGTACATATGAGTATAAAATACTGCGTAGGGGGGGGGGGGCTCTTTGAGTTTTATATGGCTAATGTAGGACTTCTTCTACTCACATAAGGATAAATGATCGTTACATAAAATTAAATATCGGTAATTTTACATAGGTACCCATTTTCATGGAAGTGTAAGTAGGAATGAAATTAATTATATTAATTTATGATTATTTACATTTATGAAATATCTTTCACTCACTGATGGGTATTTTTTATGCATTTCATTCCAAAAATTGTTATTGTTGACACCAATAAACACATATAAAACATTTTATATTCATTAAAATAATAATAATAAATTCATTATTTATATTTAATAGTTGAACACCCTCAATTAATGATTATAAAATTACTATAATTTAGAATTCATAAATTGAAAAATAAATGGTATATTTATTTTTTGGTTTTAGTTTTTGAAATACTATACATGTTTGACTTCTTGAAAAATACCAAATCATATCTACAATCATTTTTTGAAAAACTTATTTTTTATAGGTAGCCCATAAAAACATTATAAAAGATATTTGAAGCCTTTATTCAAACAGATTTAGTTATTTTTCTAGGGTTTTATAGGTGAAATAACCTTCACTGCCTCTCCTATATATCAGGCTGAATCATTTATGGGGAAGAAATTCCTGGACATAATTTTTAAATTTTGTTATCCTTATTTCATTGTGAAATAATGGACCTATTTTTTTCTATGTATAATTATGTGGAATTATCATAGGATAATCAAATATAATTTTCAAATAATAATTACATAGAAATTACCAAACATTAAAAAATAATAATTATCATGCTTCAATTATTCAAAAGAGACAGAATACTATAGCATGAGGAAGAATATTTATTATTGAAATATAATTTTATTCTCATAAGTGAAATTATATGTATTCTATTCAAAATATTATAAAATTATAAAAAATGGACAATGTTGAATTATCAGGAAGATTTTTGATTATTTTAGAGAAATTTTTTTATTATAACATGTTTTTTTATTTCAATTTGAAATAAAAGGTTGTGAATTTGTTCAAGGTGTCCATGGTTAAGGGAATGTTTCAATGAACACATAGACGTGATTTTGGAGATGTTTCATAGATGATCCTTGTATTTTTTCATAATAAATATTTTGGTATGAATTTTGTGACCTAATCATGTGGGTTATATAGTTTATTAACTTTATTAGTGACATACTTGTGTTTCCCAATGAGAAACCTATGTCAGTAGCATAATAATATTAAGAATGTGGGTGGAATCTGAATTATTTTTTATTTTATTAAATATGGATTCTGATGATTATGATTATTTCTAATTTGATGGGATATTTGGTCCATTATACATTTTTTTATCACATTAGATGTTCTTATGTCTTCTATAATTGATCATGAATGTTGATCATTATTTGAATATCCTCTAAGTGGAATGTACAACACATTCATTGGCCTGTACGTGGAAAATTATTTTTTGTGGGAAATGACACATTCTGGGCGATATAAATTTTGGATATTTTTTACAAATATAGGTCTCCGTGCACTTGGGATATCCAAGTTAAAAAAATGTGTCACATGATTTGGGATATAAACAATATAGTGACGTTCCAAACCATTCTTTACCATGTACTTGGGAAATACCTATCAGATTATTGTGTCACATGCCAGATGAAATACATCAAGGATGTTGTTTATGGATAGTTATTGATGTTTATGTAATAATGGATTTTAAATAGGTACGTTTCATCAATCATAATTCCAATGATGCTAAATTTTATCCCTAAGGACATAAAATATGTTATTTATTTATGTGATGTTTTAATGTTTATATTTTTACATTATTTATGATCTAATAAATAAAATGTATATTTTTTTGAACTAATGTGAAGGGTTGCTGGTGTTGTCCCACTATGTAATGTAATCACTCTATATTTGATAATGACGACGACCCTATAGATTTAATGACTTGTGATCTCACGAAGGGAAAAGTTTCTATAGTGGATGATTAATCAGATAGAGAAAGCTGATATGGTTGTTAAAAGATATAGTTTGAGAGGGAAGTATAATGCTGAATTTATTTACTAGTTTACATGTAAATTGGATATTTTTTAGGTTTTTATAATATCCCATATGTCATCATTCAATTTTCTTCATGTAATGTAATTATTTATTATATTATTAATTTATTATTTATAATTGTGACATGATACTAAGGGTATTGTCTTCTCACTGATGGACATAGAGCCTCACTACTAGTCTCCATCATCTTTCATAGGGGGATGAATTCATGAGGTCATGTGGGTCCTTGTCTTGGACGCAGTGGTTCAGTTTGGGGATTTACCAAATAGTCTTAGATCACTATGAATTACTATATTGTCTTTTCTCATTTCATTGATTTTGGATAGGGTGGTAGGAGTTAGGGTGGTTGATACTCAGACATAGAAACTTTTTCTCTGTCTAGTCAGCACCATATAATAGACATCTATATTTCTACAATGCGTGGAATGTATGTTTATATTTTTTATGTTGCCATTGATTAAATTCATCCCATTTGATGAGAATGATATTGATATACTTATTTATTTAAATTTTTGAGTTTTCATGCATCATGTTAGGTATATAGTGTCATATGGAATATAATCCTTTTTGTTGTATTTAATAGTTCCAAAATAATTAAATTCATATAATAATTGTGATATGTGATGTAGTATATTATTATTTTCATTATTAATTTTATCGTGTTCTATTCTATTCATTGGGGTATATAGATGTGACTGACATTCATACACTAGATTATTGATTTCAGTTTTGGGTAGTGGATATGGGGTGATGGATTTTTCACATAGGTTTCCTCTTAGGGTTTCCCATATTGTGAACACATATGCATGTTTATAAAGATTTTTAATTTGTTTTATTCTCTCAATTTTGAATTCCTATGATTTTCTTCAATTTATTAATGAAATTATTTCTTGAATATGTATTTTATATCCATTTTCCCCACCCATCATCTTGAAGGATGTAGCTGATCATGCTCCATTAGTTTATCAATAGGGATATTCAATATAAATAGTTTGGAAAGAACTCTTTCAATTGGTTCCCATGTAGGGAGGATTATCCCCTAGGGGAAGTCTTACTTTGGTTGATTATGTTTGTGACTTCTAGCTCTAGCACACCCTTACATCCATGGAACATGATGACCTCCAGATTTGGTTGACTGGGTATGTTGAATTGTTATTAATTTCAACATATTAGAGGTTTGATAGGACCGATAGATAAATATCATTTTCTCCACACTTCAATGTGAAATTAGTTTATGGAGGGATTTTGTGTTTCAGTTTAGTGGATAAGAAGAGATGACTTCATGGACCTTTATGGATTAGTTTTTCAACAACTTCTTCTCTAACACACTGAAGATGGATCATTCTCTTGAGTTCATCGAGCTCTTACAGGGGATAAAAACATTGTATTATGATTCAGTTTGCACACCTGAGTAAAATTAATTTGTTCATATTCTACCTAGGAACTAAATTC
Source organism: Viscum album (assembly GCA_963277665.1). Lineage (NCBI taxonomy): Eukaryota > Viridiplantae > Streptophyta > Magnoliopsida > Santalales > Viscaceae > Viscum > Viscum album. The sequence goes on along the minus strand of OY728132.1, from coordinate 293,582,044 downwards.
ATAATGAATGAAAGTTGGAAATTAGCCTATAACCAGAGCCAATGTGGAAGGATTGGACATTTGATATGACGACCACTGTTGTAGTGGTTCATAAATAACAATTGATAGAGAAGGTAATGATTTAAGATTTTGATACAAGTCATTTTTGTTACTTGACTAAAAATTATCTTCTCTATCATAGTCAGAAATGATTATTTTAAGAAAGGGAAGATAATTCCAGTGGGTAGAATATAGAGTAGTAGTAAATAGTTAGAGTATATAATGGGTTCCTCAACTCACATTGAGTGATAAATCCTTTTTAGATGATAAAACTAAGAAAATTTTGAACAATCCATTATTAGTTTCACATTTCATCTCATGACATTACACTAGTTTAGAAATAATAAGAATATAGTTTTTTATAATTATATTTTGAGGATGTGTAATGCATGAGTCGAATCTGTGCCTTAACTATTAGTACGAACACTTAAGAGGTAAGGAAACCACGTCAGTCATTAGCCTTTGGAATTTCATGGGGTGGTGAATTTCTATGTTTATAATAATTATATGGATATAAAAATCAATGAAAAGGGACCATACATAATCCAGTGTATGATCAAATTTTATTTTATCATCCATTCATTCCTTGTTTTATAAAGGAGGATATTTTTTATTCCTATATTCTCAAGTATTTGTTAGTTTTGAATTACTGGTTAAAATATTTTCTAATATTTAGCTGTGATCGAGCATAGTGGATTGTGTTGTTCAGGAATGACCACTAGTGATACTTTCCGAGGATGATAATTCATTAGAGGGTATAATTTTATCATTGTAAATTTATAATAATCTTTTAAACCAGTTTGATTAATAAATTAAATGTTTTTATGTAAAAATATATTTTTTAATAAGTAAGTCTCCATTAATCATTATTTTATTGTCTTTTATAATTGAACAATGGACTTTATAATTATTTTTTAAGGGTAAAAACCTTTTATACATGGAATTGGTAATGCTAAATATTGTAGGTTTCGGGCGCAGCGGAAGCGCGTTGGTGGGTTTTCCGAACTTAATTTTTCGTTAAACAATGTTCAATCTGAGATCCGTCATGATATAAAACGCCGAATCTTCAGAATAGAACGAAGAACGAAAAGAAAAGATGAGTCCCAGAACCCTTGAGGAGGATCATCATATGTTGATTATAATTAATTTAATTAATGCATAAAAATTACCTTGTCGGAATTCTTTCTTCGTTGATGTGTCCGGTCATGATTCGGTGATCCGTCGTTGCGTCGTAGAATCCAAGTGTAGGATTCCTCTAGCGGTGATCCACACATGTGTCACGTATCTCCGAACATCGCCGAAGAGATCACCGGGTGCTAGCGCGGAAGAACCTTCGCTTGCGATGTCCGCCTTCGACCACCTTGATCCAGTGGAGGATCTTGCTCTCGTAACTTGAGGGAGTTCTTGGTGGAAATGGATTTCTCTCTTGGCTTGAGAGTATTTCCAAATCCGTTGTGCACAACAGTGGCTCACAAAAAATGTTGGGGTTGCGAGGATATTTATAATCAGGTTTGAGGTTAATAGAGTTATGACAATAAATAAACGCGTTACGCGTTTTATTTATTTCATTAACTCTTATTGAAAACCCCCATGTCGAATTATTAATTCCTTGACATGCGCCCACGCTGATTATAATAAATATCATTTAATAAAACAATATTAAATCCTCAAAATCCCAATTGGGAAAACTACACGGTGTGTAATAATTGATACACGGCGTGTACTTGTTTTCCATAAAACTACACAGTGTGTATATTTAATATACACGGCGTGTACTTTTATTTTCCATTTTTCTCCACCACATTTATTAGACCTTGAGTAATGACTATTTATTTCTTAAATAAATGTAACTGCATTACTCGCTAATAAATATATTATTTTATCCACAGTATATTCTCTCGAATAACTAGTGTCAAAATAAATGCGATCAGACATCCTTAAATAATTATTAAACCACAGTCAGGAATAATATTTATTTAACTTGTTAAATTAATATTTAACTGAGATACATGGACACACTTAGTGTGTGACCCTCTAGGCCTCTTTCTCAGTGGCATTAGGCTGACCCTGCCTAAAGTCCAAGGTTAGCGTCTAGCAACACGCCAAGGCACCCATAGAGAATGAAGTTAACGCTGCAATGACATGTCACCTCTTACGAACGCTTATCGTGTAATATAATCCCTTTGTCTCGATATCTCCAATCAAGCGGGTTGCATGCTAGTGCCATCAACCCATGTGCTTGATTATTCTTTCTTTGACTTCCCGGAATTGAACTTGCCCATACCTTACCATGGCCATGGATTTATTTAGTCTATATCAATTCCATCAAAGGGCCTGAGATATCTACTTCCGTTATGGAACGGAAGGGACAAATCCTTTCTCACATTATCTATTAATGTGGTATTACTCGTGACGCACCCAACGTATCCTACCTCGCTGTGAACAGTGTGTCGTCACAGTTTTCGTCAATACATCTAAGTGCGCGAGTTGTAATACCCATTAATAATAATCTTAAAGTCTAAGGATCAATACACACGTCCGTAGATAGGAACATCCAATGACACTATGAAATGTGGATTTCCTACTGGCGGGTCTCGTTCTCATAATATCCTCCTGGATATTACCAAGGGCGCACACCATGAGAAGGTTCCTCAAAGTTTTATGAGTCCTCACCCCTAATGACCTGTATTATTTGTGTCCCTCAAATAATATCATCCGGCCATAGAACATACATTCAAAAACAATGTTATGGAACTTTCGGGTTCTCATCATAGAAGGGATCCGCTACGACCCTTTAATGCAACAGCTATCCTTAGGACATTATCACATGACATGTCATGCAGAAGAACAATCAAGATGTGATAAGGCTCTTATTTAATGAATAAAGTACAAAGTAGTTGGTTCTAGACCACAAACTCCAACAGACTCCCACTTGGACTAGAGCCAACTGCTAACAACCTTTAACCCGCTAGCTCTCACATGATATTCATGCTTCTGCTGAGATAGGCCTTTATTCATGGGGTCCACCACGTTCTCTTCCTTTGATACTCTGCTCACTGCAACTTCACCCCTTTGATAGAAATCCCTCAAGAGGTGATACTTACGGAGTATGTGCTTTGTCCGTTGATGTGACATTGGTTCGTTTGCAAGAGCCACCGCTGCAGTATTATCACAATACAATGTAATGGGATATTTACTTCTAGGCACCACATCAAGCTCCTGGACAAAGTTCCGAATCCAAACGGCTTCTTTCACTGCATCAGAAGCCGCTATATACTCGGAATCCACTGTAGAATTGGCGACAACTGGCTGCTTTGAACTCTTCCAGCTCACAGCTCCTCCATTGAGACATAAAACATATCCATATTGTGACTTCAGATCATTCTGATCTGTTTGAAAACCAGCATCAGCATACCCTCTGATGACAAGCTCCTTGTCTCCTCCATACACCAGGAACATATCCTTAGTTCTTCTCAGATACTTAAAGATAGTCTTAACATCAGTCCAGTGCTGTTCTCTTGGATCTGCTTGATATTCGCCTACCATTTTCAGTGCATAGGCAACATCAAGCCTGGTACATAACATGGCATACATGATGGATCCTATAGCCGTAGCGTATGGGATCTTGCTCATCCTATCTTTCTCCTATTGTGTCTGGGGACACATTTTCATAGAAAGATGTAAGCCATGTGACACTGGAACCAATCCCCTCTTGGATTTTTCCATACTAAATCTCTTTAGTATCTAGTCAATGTATGTACCCTGACTTAGTCCAAGAAGCCTCTTGGATCTATCACGAATGATCTTGATCCCTAGAATGTAGGCTACTTCTCCTAAGTCCTTCATGGAGAAACACTTGTTCAACCAGTCCTTAACTGACTGTAAGGCTGGTATGTCGTTTCCAATAAGCAATATGTCATCAACATATACCACTAGGATGACGACATCATTCCCATTAAACCGCTTATAAACACATGGCTCACATTCGTTCTTAATGAAACCAAATTCCTTTATGGCTTTATCAAATAGAATTTTCCAGGACCTGGACGCTTGCTTTAATCCATAAATGGATTTTTGCAACTTGAATACCCATTTGGCTTCACCTGGTGTCACAAACCCTTCAGGTTGTGTCATATAGACATCTTCCTGAAGGTTCCCGTTAAGGAATGCTGTTTTGACATCCATCTGCCAAATCTCGTAGTCATGGTAAGCTGCTATGGCAAGTATGATTCTTATGGATTTAAACATGGAAACTGGTGAGAAGGTTTCATCATAGTCAATTCCCTGACGCTGTCTGAATCCTTTAGCCACTATCCTTGCTTTATAGGTGCTAACTTGACCTTCCATGAACAGCTTTCTTTTGAATACCCATTTGCATCCAACAGGCTTTACATCAACTCGATCATCGACCAGAACACAAACATGGTTCTGATACATGGAATCCATCTCAGAATTAATAGCTTCTAGCCATCTTGTAGCTTCTGAGATTTCTACTGCTTCCTTGTAGGAGAGAGGTTTATCATTGTCCAACAATAATGGTTCACCATCCTCGGTGACTAGGAAACCAAATCTCTCTGGTTCCCTTACATCTCTTGAGATCCTACGCAGTACTTGTGTTTCTGGAACCTCTTCCACGGGGACCAGTGGACCTTGTTCCTGTACCAACTCCTGTGTATCTTGAGCATCATCTTCGTCGAAGTCAATCTTGCTCCCACTATCCTTCTTGAGGATGTGCTCCCTCTCAATAAAGATGGCTTGTCTGGCGACAGTCACTTTCTTGTCTTGGGGGTTATATAGGTAATAACCTTTTGTTTCCTTGGGATATCCTATAAAGATACACTTCATGCCCCAGGGTGCTAGTTTGTTGCCTGAGAAGGCCTTAATAAACGCCTCGCATCCCCATACACGTGTGTGCGACAAAGTGGGTTTCCTTCCATTCCATAACTCGGATGGAATTCCATATGCCACCTCAGTTGGTACTCGGTTTAATGTGTATGATACAGTTTTTAATGCATATCCCCAAAAGGATAATAGAAGATCCCCAAGACTCATCATCGACCTCACCATGTCCAACATGGTGCAGTTCCTCCTTTCACTAACACCATTCCACTGTGGTGTACAAGGAGGAGTGAGCTGAGATAGAATCCCAGACTCCCGTAGAAGATCGATGAACTCTTGCTTCAGATATTCTCCACCTTGATCCGATCGAAGCATCTTTATCTTCTTACTATGTTTATTCTCTACTTCATTCTTTAATTCCATAAATTTCTCTAAGGACTCTGACTTATACCTCATTAAGTAGACATAGCCATATCTACTCAAATAATCAGTAAAAGTAATAAAGTAAGAATATCCACCTCTAGCTTCTACTAGAAATCGTCCACCCACATCTGTGTGTACCAATCCTAGAAGCTCTGTGGCCCTTTCACCTTGTCCACCAAAAGTAGGCTTGGTCATTTTTCCTTGTAAACAAGTGTGACATCTATCAAGTGGTTTTAGCTCAGTAGAGTCTAAATAGCCATCTTGGCAGAGCTTTGTCAAGCGCTTCTCATTCACATGACCAAGGCGGTGATGCCATAACTGGGTGATGTATGAGTCATGGGAGTTTGTTTCGTTATCGATTTCCAACACTTGGTTTTCGTAATTTAATACATACAAACCATTATTCAAATGTGCCATACCATAAAATACGTTGTTCTTATAAAAGAGACAACCCTTATTTCCAAACATGAAAATAAATCCATCCATATCCAAACAAGATACAAAAATTATGTTCTTAGTAACACTAGGCACAAAAAAACAGTTTTGTAAAACCAAAATCATGCCAGTTGGCAATGAGAGGTGATAGTCGCCAATAGCCAACGCAGCCAGCCTTGCGCCATTGGAATCTCAAAGATCCACCTATCCTCTGGCGATCTTTCTAAATCTATTTGGTTCCTGATTTTGAATATAGATGTGAGCCCCAGAAGCTGTATCTAATACCCAATGTTTAGAAATAGAAAGATTGCACTCGATAACGAACACAGCTTTAGCGTCCCCACGCTTCTGGGTGCAGTTCCTCTTCCAGTGGCCCTGCTTGCCACAGGCAAAACACAATGCTTCCCGTTCCTTGCCCTGCCTCTTGATCTTCCCCTTCTTGGAGGGATGGTGCTCGGGGGCTTCAGACCGTTTATAAGTCTTTGGCCCCTTTGCCTTGTCCTTCCTTTTCTTGTTCACCATAAGGACCGCGGGTTTTTCACGCCCCATGTCCTTATCTACCTGGCGAATCACGGTCAGAAGCTCCGATAGACTCTTCTCATTGCCGCTCATGTTATAGTTGACAATGAAGCTAGAGAAGGTCTTGGGAAATGATGATAGGATGAGATCTGTACACAACTCATCTGGTAATTTAATCCCTAAGATGTCCAAACGTTCAATGTAGCCAATAATCTTGACCACATGAGGCCCAGCTAGCGCAGACTCTCCAAGCTTCGTGGTAAACAAAGTATTGGAGATCGCATAACTCTCCTGTCTCACCTTCTCTTGGTAGAGATCTTTAAGGTGAGACATCTTGCTATACGCATCCAAGTTTTCATGTTGCTTCAAGAGCTCATTAGACATGACCGATAGCATGAAACACTGGACATCTGTGGAATCATCCATGTGTTTCATGTAGAGATATAATTCCTCATCACTAGCCTCTTTCCAAGGCGCAACTAGAATAGGCTCTTCCAGCACATAGGTAGGCATTCCAAATACCAACTGCACTAACTCGCAGTTCCTTGATCCGCTGAGTGGAATCCCCAATCCTGAAATCCTTTTTGGATTTCCTCAACCTTTGCCTCTTGTTCACACCAAGTCCTGCTGTGGCAGTCAACCCTTGATGCGAACCAAGTCATGTCAACCCAAAACCTTGAATTAGAATTCCCCGATAATTGAAAGAACCCCAACTAGGGTTGGTCAAGCACATTGAACTATGGTTCGATTCTAACCAAGATTATGGAAGGCTATGCCGACTTAATTTTTATTTTGAGGGATTTTATCCTTATACGTAAATTTCCATTTTATTATCTTTGATTACATTCTTTTTAATATTAAGTGGGATATACATAAGTTATTAACCATGTATAAGATAATATTTACGTATAAGCCAATTTTATTTTAGTTCCATCTTGCATGCTCGTTTAATTCATTAACTGTGTGATCGTGACAACACACCAACAATAAATAAACCATGAAACTGACAGAAATAAAATAAATGGTATGATCATGACATTTTCTATTGGTTAGTTTATCTAGAGGTTGATAAACTAACCCAAGACCTAGGGGAGAAACACCTTGAACCTTTCGGGTTTGTGTTTACAGCTTTCCACATGTCCACCTTTGTATCTCCTTGGATTGGTTTCATCTTGGCTCCTGAATTGAGCCTCCTCCACTAGCTTGGGAGCTCCATCAATTACATATGCATTTATCTCACACGCAGGTGAGGGGAAAAAAGGGGTTTCTACATAAAAGAATCCTTGGGCACGCAGGCCCTACATATTAATGAGGAGATGGCTCGCAGGCCAACAAATTTAATTTAAATAAATAAATTAAAAGAACCCATTCACATACAAAGGTATCGGTCTATCTCATGATCATCCATACATGCAACGATATTTACGCATAAATAAAACCAGCATTCAATTCTTTAATCGTTCTTGTTTATGATTAATCACGCTCGAATCAATTAATTATCTTTAATTAATCAATCCTTTTATCTTAAATACATTTTCTGAATTTCCTTGAGATTCTCATCCATCAAAATTTTAAACAAATAAATTCATTTAAAATTATCCTTTTACACAACTTGTACCTTGGAGGCAACCCGGAGAATTCCCATTTATTAAGCAGATGTTAAATTAAACACATATATATAAAACACCTATCATGTGTTGTGCCTCAGCTTTATGCCTGCACCATGGTACACGTCTCAAGGGTTTGTATAATATTATAATAAATTTTAATAAATCTGCGTAATTTGGGTGAGTACACGGCGTGTAGTTCCGACTACACGGTGTGTATTTTTTCTTCACTGTCCATCCGAAGTACACGCCCAGGGATAGGGCGTGTTAATGTACTTCGGAAATTTTCGGAGTACACGACATGTATAGTGGGACACACGCCGTGTAGTTTCCGCGTTACACGGTTTCTAGCCGGGCAGGCTATGTACAGAGTACACGAACTGACCCTAACCCGAAGGGACTACACGCCGTGTTCATTGGACCACACAACATGTATTCCGGAAACCGTGTGCCACATGTTTCTAGTCAACACACAGTGTCTTAAATTCTTAGAAAGAATCCAATACACGGCCTGATTTGGCGGATCAGTCAATGCATTGAACCTAGACTACATTGTGTGTACTTCCGAATACACGCCGTGTATTCTAGTGTTATACGGCCAGAAACATTTGGCTCCTCCGGATGAGTTCCTCTATTTTATTTTAATCAAAATTAAAAGAAAAATCAGTTTCTGTGAGGTGAACGACAAACGAGAGAGGAGGAAAAGATCTCGATATTCAGATTTCCAGAACGACTAAACATGAATTGAAATAATTAAATTATTAAATGCTTAAATCACCTACAAAAAACTAAATAATTATAACCAACGATATGACCCGCTCTGATACCACTTGTAGGTTCCAGGCGCAGCGGAAGCGCATTAGTGGGTTTGCCCAACTTAATTTTTCGTTAAACAATGTTCAATCTGAGATCTGTCACGATATAAAATGCCGAATCTTTGGAATAGAACGAAGAACGAAAATAAAAGATGAGTCTAGGAACCCTTGAGCAGGATCATCATATGTTGATTATAATTAATTTAATTAATGTATAAGAATTACCTCGTTGGAATTCTTTCTTCGTTGATGTGTCCGGTCACGATTCGGTGATCCGTCGTTGCGTCGTAGAATCCAAGTGTAGGATTCCTCGAGCGGTGATCCACACGTGTGTCACGTATCTCCGGACGTCGCCGAAGAGATCTCCGGGAGCTAGCGCGGAAGAACCTTCGCTTGCGATGTCCGCCTTCGACCACCTTGATCCGGTGGAGGATCTTGCTCTCGTAACATGAGAGCGTTCTTGGTGGAAAGGGAATTCTATCTTGGCTTGAGAGTATTTCCAAATCCGTTGTTCACAACAATGGCTCACAAAAAATGTTGGGGTTGCATGGATATTTATAATCAGGTTTGAGGTTAATAGAGTTACGACAATAAATAAACGCGTTACGCGTTTTATTTATTTCATTAACTCTTATTGAAAACCCCCATTTCGAATTATTAATTCCTTGACATGCGCCCACGCTGATTATAATAAATATCATTTAATAAAACAATATTAAATCCTCAAAATCCCAATTGGAAAAACTACACGGCGTGTAATAATTAATACACGGCGTGTACTTGTTTTCCATAAAACTACACAGTGTGTATATTTAATATACACGGCGTGTACTTTTATTTTCCATTTTTCTCCACCACATTTATTAGACCTTGAGTAATGACTATTTATTTCTTAAATAAATGTAACTTCATTACTCGCTAATAAATATATTATTTTATCCACAGTATATTCCCTCGAATAACTAGTGTCAAAATAAATGTGATCAGAAATCCTTAAATAATTATTAAACCACAGTTAGGAATAATATTTATTTAACTTCTTAAATTAATATTTAACTGAGATACATGGACACACTTAATGTGTGACCCTCTAGGCCTCTTTCTCAGTGGCATTAGGCTGAGCCTGCCTAAAGTCCAAGGTTAGCGTCTAGCAACACGCCAAGGCACCCATAGAGAAAGAAGTTAATGCCGCAATGACGTGTCACCTCCTACGAACGCTTACCGTGAAATATAATCCCTTTGTCTCGATATCTCCAATCAAGTGGGTTGCATGCTAGTGCCATCAACCCATGTGCTTGATTATTCTTTCTTTGACTTCTCGGAATTGAACTTGCCCATACCTTACCATGGCCATGGATTTATTTAGGCTATATCAATTCCATCAAAGGGCCTGAGATATCTACTTCCGTTATGGAACGGAAGGGAAAAATCCTTTCTCGCATTATCTATTAATGCAGTATTACTCGTGATGCACCCAACGTATCCTACCTCACTGCGAACAGTGTGTCATCACAGTTTTTGTCAATACATCTAAGTGCGCAAGTTGTAATACCCATTAATAATAATCTTAAAGTCAAAGGATCAATACACACGTCCGTAGATAGGAACATCCAATGACACTATGAAATGTGGATTTCCTACTGGCGAGTCTCGTTCTCATAATATCCTCCTGGATATTACCAAGGGCGCACACCATGAGAAGGTGCCTCAATGTTTTATGAGTCCTCACCCCTAATGACCTGTATTATTTGTGTCCCTCAAATAATATCATCCGGCCATAGAACATACATTCATGAACAGTGTTATGGCACTTTCGGGTTCTCATCATAGCAGGGATCTTCTACGACCCTTTAATGCAACAGCTGTCCTTAGGACATTATCACATGACATGTCACGCAGAAGAACAATCAAGATGTGATAAGGCTTTTATTTAATGAATAAAGTAAAAATTAGTTGGTTCTAGACCACCAACTTCAACAAATATAACATCTAACATGTGTAAAAAATTTAAGGGTTTTATAAGTAATAGTTTTTTTTGTTTTCATGGGTAATAGCAATTCACATAATGGTGAGATGACTTTTCCTAAAATCACGTAATGGTAATATGATTCCACACATAAGGGTTGGTGTGACAAGTGTAATTATAGAGCCTGATCATATATGCTACTTCATGGTTATTCAAGTGTAGTGTATGTGTGTTTCTATCATTTCATATGGGTAACCCCTGAATTCCAACTCTTGCATAAGGGTAGGGAAAAAGCTGAATAAGGGTATAGCATGGTTTATTAATTCAATGTAAGGGAAACCATGATATTAAAATGTTTATGTAAGGGTAAAATAGATCTATATAATGGAATATAATATTGTGTAAGGTTACTTCTAGAGTTTCATAAGTACAACTCGAGACATGTTCTCCCAACATAAGGGTAAATGTTCACTCTTTAAATATAAAAAGAGTTACCATTAGGAAATTATTCTCATATAACATAAGGGTGACCAATGAAAAATTGTGATATGTTAAGGTTAATTAATTTACCTTTATTCATTTTCTTGAACTCATGTGTGCTTTTTGGTTCTACTTATTTGATTTTAGAAATTCCCCAATATTCACAAATATAACCACTTTTTTTTATTTTAAAATTACTAAAATCATTAGAATAAAATCTTCATTTTCATTTGATGGTTTTAAAATTATAATATATATTATAAATGATCCTTAATAATTTATCACTTTAATGGAAAACTAAATTATATATATAAATATTGGTTTTAAATTCCTTGAGCTAATATCTGTTTTTATTCTATAAATATACTAAACCCTCTCCACCATTATTTTTAATTGTTCTTGCATTCAGGTAGCCAAGAATGACATTTTTCAAGATTTGTGAAGTCATAATTACACAAAAATGGTTTTTTATTCGATACTTCCATGCATGGATTAACCCTCAATCTATATCATCTATATCATGGTAATGTATTTAATGGGAGGAACAACCATGTAGGGATTACTGTTTATTCTTCCCACATATTTTTTTGTGAAATACTTACACAGTATTATCAAAGGATAATTCTATGTGATTATCAAAGGATAATCATACAAAATTACCCATGAATAACTATATAGATAATAATAATGAATAATAATAAATACTTATTATAAATAAATTATTCTAAAGAGAGATAATACATCCTCTTAAAGAATTATAATTAATATAGATAGATAATTTTTAAAGACCCGAAAAATTCAAGGAAATTTTTTTCTTAATTTTCTTGGGAATTTTACAAGAACGCAGTTTTGGACGGAACCTAATTCCGAGGCCCAGTGTGCCCGGAATCTTTTTCCAAGGTTTATCTCTGGTACGTTCAGTGAACGAACGAGCGGTTTTTTCTAACTTTTGAACCGGTGCTCGAAATCGAATTCTGAGGGCACCGATAGAATCGTAGTGCCAGTAATTTCTTAGAAACACCTCTTGCGGAGATGCGTTTGCAGAGGTGTGGTTCTTAATTTTTGGGGTTATGTTAAGGAATAAAATAAAAGTATTGCAACCATTTTTTATTTTATTTTTCTTAACTTAAGTTAAGTGGATGATGTAGGACCCACAATATCCTAACCATTCGGTAGGATATTTGTGAGGTGGGTCCCACACGATCCCCACCATTTATTTTCTTCGTAAACCCCCCTCCTTTATTAAGGTAACGCACCTCCACCCCTACTAATTGTAAGTCAACCCTTGCGTTTTTCTGTTATGAAACACCTCATTTAATTTGGGCAGTTTAAACATTGCAATTAATTCAATTAATCGTTTGATTCATTTTTTAATTTTTAAAACGCATGGCTTGAGAAATAAAATAAAAGAACTCTTATTTTATTAGGTTAGTTTTGTTGAGAGGGGATTGGGAGAAAGAGGATAGTCTTGAATATCTTCATCTTTTTCGTCGAAGAACATGAAGAATGCGAAGAACGCGAAGAACACACCGATCTCCAACGAAGAATGATGAATCCTCGGTGATCGACTACGCGACGCCATGTACCGCGACGCCATCGACCCTTCTTACACAATGCTTCTTCCATGACGCTTCTTCCACGACGTTCCTTCTCCGCGACGCGATGATCCCCCTTCCATGATGCCTACTTCCGCGATGTGCTTTTCCGCGACGAACCCTCGCTCGACGACGCTTGAGGTAGGGGTTTTGGTTCAATTAAATATATGTGATTTATATAATCAGCATGTGATTAAAATTTGTCGAAAGCCTTTTTAATCCTCTAACGCCGTGGGTGCGGACCAACGAACAAGTCCAAACCCACCGTCTCTTTGTTCTTGGTGTGCGGATCGGCGGGAGACGATGAAGCAGGCCGCATGGGTGTTGTGAGGTCTTCGCAATGAATAACTGGTCCCGGGAGGGCCGTTGGCGAATACGGAAGGAAAAACTGACCATCAGAACTCATCCGATAGTCCACGGAACACTCCGTCGGCGCGCCTCGCCGGCACGGCGGCACCGACCGGCCTCCAGGAGGCGGCGGCGCCCGGCGCACCGCCGCGGCTGAACCTGCGGCGGTAGGCCGCTGGTCCCGCGACCGTACGGGACCGAGGAAGGCGGGACGCGGTGGTCAGCCACGTCCATTGACAATAAGCGGCCCCCCATTGGGGCCGCGGTTGCAAGCTGGCGGGGGGCAGTGTGCCACCCCGCACTCCTCATCCGCTCGGCCGAAACGGCCATGCCACTCGGCCCTAGCCAGCGCGCCGGGCCGGCAGCCCCGGCCGAGCTAGGCCGGGCCGCGCCCAGGCCGGGCCGAACCCGGACCCAGGTCGGGTCGACCCATTTCGGGATGACCCAGCGGATCTCGGGCCGGGTCGGTCCGGGCCCGAAACCCCCACTTCTAGACCTCTCATGGTCTTTTGCCCATAACATGGGCTGCGGACCACCGATCGATGCACCGTCAGCGTCAATGCGATCCTTGGATCGATATTGTCATTTCGATATATTATACTCAAGGTTTCGGAGTACATGGGGTTTGGCCGGGTTGGTTCGTACACGAAACCAACTGGGCCCTCGAAGCGGAAACACTTATAACTTGAGCTCCGGATATCTAATTGATGCGCCGTCGACATTTTTGTATTTTTCTTAGTGAGACAGACCTTTTGGAATACCCCGCTCAAGGATTGGACGTAGTTGGAGTACAGTCGGGTTGGTTTTGACTAAAAAACCAACCTGTCCCCTGGGACGAAAAAGCCAATAACTCTCAGACCGGGCATCCGATTGATGCGTCATCTGTGACATTGAGTTCATGTTGACGATATGGATCTTTTGGATACATAAACTTCGGACTATGTTTCAGTTGATGTATCAACCCCTCGGATCGTGGAGCGGACCCTCCCGAACGAGCTTGCTGTGTGCGGGAACCCTAGAGCTGGCTGCGACTGCGACGACGATGACGACAGTGCAGAAATCCTCAGTGGATTCGATAGCGACGACTACAGCACTCAGCGATCCTATGTGGATCAGTGCTACCGATCCTATGTGGGTTAGATCCTGTGTGGTTCAGCGCTCAGCGGTCCTATGTGGGCCAGCGCCTAAAGATCCTGTGTGGGTCTGATCCTGTGTGGGTCATTGCGGGGGTTAGTTACCTATCGATCCTTTGTGGGTCAGATCCTTTGTGGGTCATTGCGGGGGTTAGATACCTATCGATTCTACATGGGTCAGATCCTTTGTGGGTCATTTTGGGGGTTAGTACCTATCGATCCTTTCTGGGTCCGACAGGTTAGATGAATCAGTGGCTATATCAGATCATCTATATCGTCATACGGAGAAGTATACCTGTTCGGGTTGTATCCTGACTTTCAATCCTTATCTTCAATATGATTGACTTGATATCCTATGTGGATTACGTTGTGGTTTCCTATGTGGACTGGGTTGTACATGAGCTCAGATGTTGGAACCGAACGAGAATTTATGACTTAGGTATATGTATGGGGATATACCTAAGTAGTGCTAGATGTTACTTCGTGTTTGTATCTTTCCTTTGTGGAATATCCTTTGTGGATTCTAGAAGACCTTCGGGGGTCTGGGGGTCCTTTCTGAGTAGATTATACTCACCCCTTCATGGGCTATGCCCGCACTACATTTTGTTGGTTGCAGACGATTGACAACGCTGATCGTGGTTGAGGCACGAGGAGCAGGTCGGTACCCGGAGGTGGATCCCTGGGCGGGGCGTACTCGGAGTGGACGGCTAGACTCGAGGAGATGTGGGGTCTATCTGTACCCAACCTTCAGGTGGGACATCCAGTGGATGGATTGAGGCTGCAGCTTTACTTTCAGTTGTTTTTTTCCCTTTCCAGTTGTGCTTTACTTTCAGTTTGGGTTTGTATTCTGGCCCACTTACATTTCTGCACTTACTGTTGTACCCAGTTTTTACTTAGTGTTTACTTCTGCTTGCTTCTTATGTGGTGTTTGTTTACATTACAAAGGAAATTCCTTCACTTTTTACAAGGAATTATGCCTTGGTGCTAGTCGCCAGCCCCTGGCCTATGGAAGGCGGGCTTGGGGTAGTCACGGCACAGGCCCTAAGGATGGGTCGTGGCAAATTGGTATCATAGGAGTTCGGTTCTACTGCATAACTCAGGACTCTGATATTTTTCTATGTGAAGCGATAGTGTTAAGAGTATTGAGTGTGGTTATCAGTCCAAGGAGTCCAGTGTTGGTGCGGCGGCCGACGTATCCGTACACTGGGACCATGACTTCTGATTTCCGAGTTAATGCATGAAAACATTGATTGCATGTGTGTTTCAAGTTTTCTTTGTGATTACTTTGTGTCAGCTCACCAGGTATATTGTTTGACTGTGGCACACCAGTTTCTTTTCAGGATGGCCCCACCATAGCAGCCAGCAAGGGTTCCGAGCGTTGTATGTGACGACAGGCCACCGAGTGACGAGGCCTCGGTACAGGGCCCTTTGACAGTAGAGGCACTGACGGTACCTTTACCCGCCGATCCACAGATGCTACCAGCCCTAGCCGCTGACGATGCACGTCACCTTAGTGCACTGCACGAGTTTCAACAACAGTGACCACCCAGGTTCAGCAGGGAGACAGACCCTCAGGCGGCCGAGGATTGGCCGGAGGCAGTTGTATGGGTTTTCAGGTTAGTAAGGACACCAGGAGACCTCAGGGTGATCCTCTCAGCAAGCCTCCTGCATGCGGCAGCAGGCAGATAGTGGATCTTGAGGCTCCAGGTGCACGATGAGGCATCTCTCCTCTGGAAGAACATTGAGAGCCTCTTCTGCTCAGAGTTTGTCCCATCCACCCTACATGCGGTGCACATACAGGAGGTTCTACAGCAGCGGCAGTGCAGCTTGACGATCGCCCTGTACTCGGTGAGATTTACCGATCTCTCGAGGTACTCAACAGACATGGTACGAGACCCATTCATCCGGGCCCAGACCTTTGAAAAGGGATTGAGTCATGAGATCAGGGCATTGATGATCTCCCTCAGCATTATGACACATTCATAGGTACTAGAGCGATCCCTTCTGATCGATAGCTTCCTTGCTGAGCCTGTATCAGCAGCGATACATACCGCAGGGCGGCACGTAGAAGAGTCTTCTGCAGCAGGCTATAGACGAATGACTCATGGGTCTAGGTAGACCGAAACCTCAGGAAGACGACCTCAGGACACTGGTTCAGCAGTGCGGGGCACACAGCACAAAGCCAGTCTTTTGAGAGGCAGACAGTGCTACGCATGCGGCGGGCAGGGCCACAGGGCTCGTGACTGCCCGACCCGCCGTGCCGAGGAGCAGCAGACGGTTGAGGGGCCACCCAGGAAGAGGCCGAGGGTTGACCGTGGCAGTCCACAGGGAGCAGACAGATGAGGCAGAGGAGCCAGCCGAGCAGTAGGTGGTCGGCGACGCTTTGAGGCTCTACCACTACCACCACCAGGAGGTCCACCCGACCACATGGAGCTGGTAGGCAGAGACATGCACAACATCAGGCAGCGGAGGTCTATGACCACGGAGCGCCTGAGATGATTTGAGGTACTATCTATGTCTATTACACCCTTGATGTAGTTTTTATAGACACAGGATCGAGTCATTCGTTCATAGCCGCTACCCTTTTTCGGAGCTCGGAGATTCCGACGGTGCCGTTGGCTCTATCCTTATGGCTAGAGACTCCTACGGGAGTAGACTCGACGATTACGCACTGGTGCCTGCAGTGTGGGCTTACTCTAGGAGGTGAGATCTTTGGCTGGGATCTTCTTGTAGTGGTGTCAAGGCCTTACGACATAATCTTCGGCATGGATTGGTTATCTATGGTCCATGCTCAGATTGACTGTATTATCCGCAAGGTGCGATGTGTACGCACCGACGGGAGTAGGTTCACATTCACCGGTGAGAACGGTGCCTTCACAGCACATGATGGACTCCTGCAGAGGATAGGGAAACCTATCACTCATCAGTTGTATAGCCTCATCCTAGGAGCAGTTAAGGTGTGGAGTCCTAGTTTTCCTGCAGTGATGGATCATTATGCGGACGTTTTCCCCAACGATGTTCCAGGACTACCTCTTTGTAGAGAGCTAGAATTTTATATTGATCTGTACCCCGGGACAACCCCGATATCCACCCCAGCATCTCGGATGGCTCCCGCTGAGCTTCAAGAGCTACGAGTATAGTTGGAGGAATTGCAAGGAAAGGGATTCATCCGACCCAGTGTTTCACCCTGGGCTTCCCCGATATTGTTCCCCAAGAAGGCGGACGAGAGCTTTCCACTTTTTGTCGACTATCGTCGCCTGAACCAGGTGACAGTGAGGAATATGTATTCATAACCGACGATTGATGGCCTCTTCGATTAGCTCAAGGGAGCACGGTGGTTCTCGAAGATAGACCTCAGGTTAGGCTATCATCAGCTCAGTTTTTGGGATAAGGACGTGCAGAAGATGACCTTCAGATGTCAGTATGGCCACAATGATTTCTTGGTTATGCCATTCGGTATAACCAATGCTCCAGCAGTGTTCATGGGCCTCATGAATAGGATCTTTCAGCCATACCTCAATCGATTTTTCGTGGTCTTCATCAACAACATTTTGATATACTCGACGACTGAGTAGGGGAACGCCTACCACTTTCGGGTTGTACATGACACAATCCGAGAGAACCAGCTTTATATTAAGCTCTCGAAGTGTCAGTTCTGGATACGCGAGGTCCTCTTCTTGGGACACGTCATCTCTGAGGCAGGAGTTGATGTGGATCCTGCGAAGATCAAGGCAGTGCTAGCTTAGGAGCCACCCAGGAGCATGACGGAGGTGAGGAGTTTCTTGGGACTAGCTGGATACTACAGGAGATTTGTGACAGACTTCTCCAGAGTTGCGGCACCACTGTAAGATTTTATGAAGAAAAGTAAACCCTTTGTTTGGTCAGACAGATGTCAGCAGAGCTCCCAGGAGCTGAGACAGAGATTGACCAGCGCACCTATCTTGAGGATACCGTTGGATGGAGTAGGGTACGTAGTCTACTGTGATGCATCAGGGACTAGAATCGGATGTGTCCTGATGCAGGAATGGGCAGTGATCGCTTATGGATCACATCATTTGAGGCAGCATGAGCAGAACTACGGTACCCATGACCTTGAGTTAGCAGCAGCGGTCTTCGCTCTGAAGATGTGGTGACACTATCTAATGGGCGAGCACTTTACAGTCTATTCTGACCACCAGAGTCTCAGGTACATCTTCTCACAGAAGGACCTGAACCTGAGATAGCGGCGATGGCTCGAGTTCCTCCAAGACTATGACCTTGAGATAGTCTATACCCCTGGAAAGGGGAACATAGTAGCTGATGCACTCAGTAGGAGGACGGGCATTCAGCTACTTGGGGAGGCGACAGAGAAGCTCGCCGCTTTGCAGATATCCTTTGTGGATAGAGATGGATCATCCTTCCTTCAGTCACTCACAGTCACTCCTCCATTACTGCAGCGGGTCAGAGAGGAACAACGTGGGGACGCTGACTGTGAGACGCGTCATGTGTAGATATCCTCATGACATGCACCTGATGGTTTCTCTGTAGGAGGAGAGCACGACGTCCTTTTTATAGGACGTACCTTGGTACCAGTTGATTTACGGGAGGTGTTACTGAGAGAGTTTAACACATCCCCTTTGGCGGTACATCCTAGTGTGGCGAAGATGTACCAGGATCTTAGACGACAGCACTGGTGGCCGAGCATGAAGAAGGCTCTGGCAGAGTTCATTTCTCGATTCCTCACCTGCAAGCAGGTGAAGGCAGAGCACTAGGTACCAGCAGGCTTGGGACAGCCCTTGGAGGTATCGGACTGGAAGTGGGACGGGATATCTATGGACTTCATGACTGGACTTCCACACACTTCCATAGGTCATGACTCCATTTGGGTGATTGTCGACCGACTCACCTAGTCGGCTCACTTCTTACCCATCAGAGAGCAGGGCTCAGTGGAGAGCTTCAGATGCCTCTACGTTCAGAAGATTGTACAGATTCACGGTGTGCCATCCTCTTTCATCTCCGATCGAGATGCTCGCTTTACTTCCCGAATTTGGAAAGGGGTTGCAGGAGGAGTTCAGGATGGAGCTTCGTCTGAGCACCGCCTTTCACCCTCAGATAGATTTTCAAACGGAGAGGACCATTCAGACTCTCGAGCACATGCTCCGTGCATGTGTCCTCAACTTTGGTCACAGCTAGGAGGACCACCTACACTTGGTGGAGTTCGTGTACAACAACAGCTACCACTCCACCATCGGGATGGCACCATACGATCCATTGTACGGCCGACCTTGCAGATCACCGCTGTGCGGGAAAAACCCTAGGGAGTCAATACTTGTGGTACCAGAGATGGTCTAGGCCACAACAGAGAAGGTACAGGTCATCCAGGAGCAGATGAGGATAGCTCAGAGCCGGCAGAAGTCTTTTGATGACAGGAGGCGGAGGCCACTAGAGTTCGAGGATGGCGACCATGTCTTTTTGCGGGTCTCACCTCGACGTGGATTACGGAGATTTGGCCGAGGCGGAAAGTTGTCTCCACACTTCATCGAACCATTCCAGGTCCTCATCAGGATTGGAGAGGTGGCTTATCGCCTGGCTCTACCACCTCAGTTGCACCAGGTACACAATGTCTTCCACGTATCACAGCTGAGGAGATACATGCACGACCCGACACATATCAATGACCAAGGGGAGCTGGATATTGATGATGGGGCGACTTTTGCGGAGGTCCCAGTAGAGATCGAGGATCGACAAGAGTGGGCCCTACGTGGACGATCGATTCCTCTAGTGCGCATCAGATGGCGGCACGGGATCCTCCAAGAGAGCACTTGGGAGTGGGAGTCTTAGATGCGTGCTCAGTACCCAAATTTTTTTTCCTATTTTTTTATGTACCGTTACGGGGATGTAAATCCCTGAGGTGGGAGTGATGTAAAGACCCGAAAAATTCAAGAAAAGTTTTTCTTAATTTTCTTGGGAATTTTTGAAGAACGTAGTTTCTGAAAAAACCTAATTCCGAGGCCCGGTGTGCCTGAAAACTTTTTCCGAAGTTTAGCTCGGGTACGTTCAGTGAACGAACGAGCGGGTTTTTTATAAATTTTGAACCGGTGCTCGGAATCAAATTATGAGGGCACTGATGGAATCCCAGTGCCAGTATTTGAATAGAATCACCTCTTCCAGAGTTGCGTTTGCTTGGGTGTCATTTTTAATTTTTGGGGTTATGTTAAGGAATAAAATAAAAGTGTTGCAACCGATTTTTATTTTATTTTGATTAACTTTAGTTAAGTGGATGATGTGGGGCCCACAATACCCTACCCACATGGTAGGATATTTGTGAGGTGGGGCCCACACGTGCCCCACCATTTCTTTTCTTCCAAAACCCCCCTCCTTTATTAAGGTAACACACCCACACCCCCAACTAATTGGAAGTCAACCCCTTCGTTTTTCTGTTATGAAACACCTCATTTAATTTGGGCAGTTTAAACGTTGCAATTAATTCAATTAATTGTTTGATTCGTTTTTGAATTTTTAAAACGCATGGAATGAGAAATAAAATAAGAGAACTCTTTTTTTATTAGGCAAGTTGTGTTGAGAGGGGATTGGGAGAAAGAGGGGAGGCTTGAAGATCTTCATCTTCTTCGTCGAAGAACGCGAAGAACGCGAAGAATACGAAGAACGCACTGATCTCCAATGAATAATGTCGAATCCTCAGATATCAACTACGTGACGTTGTGTACCGCAACACCATCTACCCTTCTTCTGCGACGCTTCTTCCATGAATTTCCTTCTCCGCGACACAACGATCTCCCTTCCGCGACGCCTACTTCTGCATCGTGCTTTTCCGCGACGAACCCTCGCTCGACGACGCTTGAGGTAGGGGTTTTGGTTCAATTAAATCTATGTGATTTATATCATCATCATGTGATTAAAATTTTCGGAAGCCTTTTTAAACCGCTAACGCGGTGGGTGTGGACCAACGAACAAGTCTGAACCCACCGTCTATTCGTTCTTGGTGTGCGGATCGGCAGGCGACGATGAAGCATGCAACACGGGCGTTGTGAGGTCTTCGCAGTGAAGAACCAGTCTCAGGAGGGCCGTTGGCAAAGATGGCAGGCAAAACCAACCACCAGAACTCATCTGGTGGTCCGCGTAACACTCCCACCGCGCGCCTCGTCGGCACGGTGGCACCCAGCGCGCCGCCAGGGCGGGCCGCCGCGTCTGAAGCTGCGGCGGCAGGCCGCTGCTCCCGTGACCACACGGGACCGAGGGAGGTGGGACGCGGTGCATAGCCGCGTCCATTGACAAGGAGCGGCCCCCCATGGGGGCCGCGGTTGCAAGCTGGCGAGGGGCAGCGTGCCACCCCGCACTCCCCAGCCGCTCGGCCGAAACAGCTGCGCCACTTGGCCCTGGCCAGCGTGCCAGCCGGGCCGGGCTGCATCCAAGTGGGCCGGACCCGGATCCGGGTCGGGTCGACGGGGTTCGGGCCGACCCAGGGGGTCTTGGGCTGGGTCGGTCCGGGCCCGAAACCCCCACTTCCGGACCTCTCACGGTCTTTTTCCCATAACATGGGCTGCGGACCTCTGATCGATGAACCGTCAGCGGCAATGCGATCCTTGGATCGGGATAGTAGTTTCGATATATTATACTCAAGGTTTAAGAGTACTTGTGGTCCGGCCGGGCTGGTCCGTAAACGAAACCAACCGGGCCCTCGGAGCGGAAACGCTTATAACTTGAGCTCCAGACGTCCGATTGACGTGCCGTCGACTTTGTTGGATTCCTCTTAGTGAGACAGACCTTTTGGCTTACTCCGCTCGAGGTTTGGATGTAGTTGGAGTACGGTCGGGTTGGTTTTGACTTAAAAACCAACTGGGCCCCTGGGACGAAAAATCCTATAACTCTCAGACCGGACGTCTGATTGACCCGTCGTGTGTGACATTGAGTTCCTGTTGACGATATGGAAATTTTAAATAAATAAACTCCGGACTATGTGTCAGTTGATGTATCATCCCCTCGGCTCATTGAGCGGACGGTCCCGAACGAGCTTGCTATGTACGGGAACCCTAGAGCTGGCTGCGACTGCGACGACGATGACAACTATGCAGAAATCCTCCGTGGATTCGACAGCGATGACTATAACACTTAGCGATCCTACGTGGATAAGTGCTACCGATCTTGTGTGGGTCAGCGCTCAGAAGTCCTGTGTGGGCCAACAACTACAGATCCTGTGTGGGTCCGATCATGTGTGGGTTATTGCAGGGGTTCGTTACCTATCGATCTTGTGTGGGTCAGATCCTTTGTGGGTCATTACAGGGGTTAGTTACTTATCAATCCTGTGTGGGTCAGATCCTTTGGGGGCTATTGCAAGAGTTAGTTACCTATCAATCCTGTGTGGGCCAAATCCTTTGTGGGTCATTTCGGGGGTAAGTACCTATCGATACTTTGTGGGTCCGACGGCTTAGATGAATCAGTGGCTATATCTGATCATCTATATCGTCATACGAAGAAGCATACCTGTGTGAGGTGTATCTTGACTTTCAATCATTATCTTCAATACGATTGACTTGCTATCCTGTGTGGATTACGTTGTGGTTTCCTGTGTAGAATGGGTTGTACTTGAGCTCAGATGTTGGAGCCGAATGATAATTGATGACTTAGGTATATGTATGGGAATATACCTAAGTAGTGCCGGATGTTACTTCGTGTTTGTATCTTTCCTTTGTGGATTATCCTTTGTGGATTCTGGGAGACCTTCGGGGGTCTCGGGGTCCCTACTGAGTAGCTTATACTCACCCCTGCACGGGCTATGCCCGCACTACGTTGTGTTGGTTGCAGACAACGGACATCGCTAATCGTGGCTGAGGCACGAGGAGCAGGTCAGTACCCAGAGGTGGATCACTGGGCAGGGCGTACTCAGAGCGGACGGCTAGACCTGAGGAGCTGTGGAGGTTATCTGTACCCACCCTTCATGTGGGTCTTCTAGTGGACGACTCGAGGCTGCAACATTACTTTCAGTTGCTGTTTTCCCTTTCTAGTTGTACTTTACATTCAGTTTGGGTTGTTATTCTGGCCCACTTACATTTCTGCACTTACTGTTGTACCCAGTTTTTACTTAGTGTTTACTTCTTCTTGCTTTCTCAGTGGTGTTTGTTTACTTTACAAAGGCAATGCCTTCCCTTTTTACCGGGAATTACGCCTTGGTGCTAGTCGCCAGCCCCTGGCCTATGGAAGGCGGGCTTGGGGTAGTCACGGCACGGGCCCCGAGGACGGGTCGTGACATTATTTATTTATCACATCTGATATTGTGATTAATCTCTAAGAAATAATTTTAATTATGTAAAGTGATAATTTCAAATTTTATTGATTATTATGGATTATCCAAGAGAGAGAATAATATTTAAAGATTTTAATTATTTTTAGTTTTGAAATAAATTTTTTGAAATATAATCAAAATTTACTTGGTGAGTGGGATGTGCAGAAAAACATTTGATTTGATATAGTTGATGCCTCCATAATGAACCGTTTTGTTTTTCATTAATTTCCTTGTGGTAAAAATTACTTGAATTTAATATATGATATATATATCTGGAGAGAATTATTTTGTGTGTGACTATATTTCATGATGAAATACCTATAACTAATTTATTATCACATGATTCTTGTATTTGTGTAGCCTTTGGCCTATGAGTTTGTTTCTTGCAGATGTATCATGATTATTTTTATACATTCTAATTTGATGTTATTTTTGATATTTCATACGTATTTTTTATCACAAGTGATGTTATTATTTACACTACAATATATCATGCATATTAAAACTAATTTGACTTTCTTCCAAGAAGGATATACTAGCCATTTGTAAACATATACTTGTAAAATTCTAGTCAGAGGGATCAGTCAAACTAATTAGACTATTTATTAAAGAGGTATGTTCGAAATGTTGTTCATTATGTACTTAGGCTACCCTAATCTGTGGGATGCATCACATACATTTGGTTATCCACTTGAGAGGGATGTACGGACATTGGGTCGGTATATATTGTATATCTCTTACAATAGAATGTGTATCATTATTAGGGCTATCCAAAATAGAGTATGATTCTTGATAGCTAACAATTTATTCATCCACTTGGTGCCGAATCAGGTAAGTTTCATCGATCATGGTATGGAATCTGATAGAGGTTATCCCTAAAAAACTACCATTTTTTCATATTTATGTTATATATTATATATTATATTTTTACCTAGTTTTTGATGATGGGATTAACATGTATATTTTATATAATAATGTTAATGGCTATTGGTGGATTATTTCTAATTCATGTACTCAAACTTGACTCATTCATTTTAGTGAACTTGTACATTTATTGATTAGTGATCTGTTGAATGGAAATATACCTATGGTGGATTTCTGATAATGTGGAGTGTTAGGATGTAGTAATTCCATTATGGAGTTCCATATGGATTTATGAAATTTTATTTATTTACTTCCATTACCTATACCTTTTATATATGATTAGTTTTATTTTATTATATCATGTATTCAATATTTTATTTTTCCTTGTGAAATATGATTATTTATTATTTTATATATGGAATGATTATTTTGGTATTGTCTCCCAATATATGGAATTAGACCACCATTTCTCTTTATAATCTAATTGTGTATTGGCAGAGTGCCTGATTTCTTGTGGTACCTGAATATGGAATCAATGGTTTGAGTTAGGATATTACAACACCCTCCTTCATGTCATGGGAAATGTAAACATAAGAAAAGGGTGAACTAAAATTAATATTATTGAACAATCAAAATGACATTTAATCATGGGTTGGATCATAATCATATGATAAAACTTGATCAAGGTAGATATATCTAATATAAATTACATGAAATAGTAACAGTTTTATGTAAATAAAGATAAAAGGTTTTGAAATATAAATTGAATAAACATAAATGATGGAATTATATTTGAAGATAATAAATAATATACAAGAAGAATAATCACAGTCTTAAAAATATTAAATTTCATTGAAATTTATTATTACAAGGAAGTGTGGAAAAATAAGAAAATTTTAATATTGTGAACACAGAAAATGTTCACCCATTGTGTTGTGCATAAAGAAAATGTATTTTATTCATGTTTTCAAAAACTGAAATGATCACGCATTATTTGTTGAACAAAAAAAGATAATTATTCATGTTTAGAACCAATAAATGTCCACACTTTCTCTTTTGAACAATTTAAAGTCACCCACATATTTTGTTGAATAAAAAATATCAAGACATCTTGTTGCAAAAAAAATTCCACTCATCATGATTTCAAAAAAGTGTTAGTCAATGATTAGTAATTAGAATAAAAAGGTTGATGATTCATTCCATGGGATAAAAGAATCTCCAATATTAATCTTCTGAATAATTTCTTTTTTCACAAGCTATGTGGTGGAAAAAAACTGTCCACACATCATATTGTGGACAAAAAATGTGCATGGTATATATTGGGAAAAATTACCATGATTTAGAACATTATAACATGGAATAAAATACATAAAAAAATAAATTATATTATGATATTGTACCCCAAACATCAACATTGATACATATACGAACCCTTTGAATGAATTAATTTATCATATCATAAAGAACCCATCAAATAAATTTCTTTATATAACTTCTTCAAATGGTATCACTAAAATTGGTCACAATAATATGATTTATTGTAAAAAAATATAATCACCCAAATGAGTATTTTATATGATTATTTATTGGATGGTTTATGAAAAATAAATTTTCATGGAAGTAATACCTTTTTATATAATGAGAAAAATGGGTCTAAAATCATAAAGTATTCTTAGAAAATTATTTTAGCTATGCGGTAAAAGATAAAGTTACGATCATATTGAAAGAGTTATATGATTAATTATAAAGGAATTTAATTTGAAAAATAAAAATTAATAGTCCTATAATCAATAGGAAATAAAAATACTCCAATGATAATTACTATTTTAAGATAAAACAAATAATATTAATTTTAACCTTTTATATATTAAATAATATTTACTAAAATCACACATCATAAAAAGGAAAATAAAACCAACATAAAAATGATGAAAATGGAAATATGATGATTATAATAGATATCACATAATTGACTTTCAACATATAAATAATATCATTAGATGGTAAATATAAATAGCATGGAAAACAAAGAGGTTTTATGTAAAGGGTTTAAATTATTCTTATCAATGTCATACTTTTATGAGAGAGAAATAAAACATAGAAGTTGTATTAAATTAAAATGTAATTTTTCCATAGAGAGTTTCATAAAATAAAATATAAAAAAATTATAATTTTAGAGACTATTAATGTAATGAACTATTCAATAAGTGTGATCACCACTCAATGAAAGATGTTTTGAGTAATAAATAATTTTTTTTTCTGAATTCTTTTTAATAAATATCCGTTAAAAATGATACTGAAATATAATTAAAAAAACATGATTAAAAAATAATTCATGAGAAATATATCCATTATGATTTATACACACCATTTAATTTAAAGTACGTGTCTAATAAAAAATTATTAATGTAATGGAAATTTTGAAAAAACATACTTACATCATTATTATCTTTTTAAATGAAAACCTAGGTAAAGATGAACATTCATTGAAATTGTAAATAACATCAATTTTACGAAATATCCTTAAAAATAAATTCCTTATATGTATAAAAAAAATAAAACAAGTGGTTAATACATGTCATTTATCTATAGTGAAAACATGAGCTTTAAACATCCTTACCCTTTTCAGACTTAACATATCATCCACTATCCTCCCCCATTAGATTTTAGCTAATATGAAACACCACATGGATTCTTATCATAATATTTGAGAAACATAAAGGGTTTTAGGATGTGGTAAGTGTTATTAATAGATATTAGGTTAGTTTTTTTGAATTATCTAAAACTTTTTAACGTTTCGATAAATGTGGTGTAAATATATGAAAATATAATTTTATTATACAAAACAATAATTATTTTTAAATGTTATAAGGACACTAACCTTGGTTCAATGGATCCAAATATTGGAAATAATGAATTTCTGGGTGATTAAAGGTTTATAAATACACTACCATTCATTTAAACACATTTTTAATCTTTTTAAAAATCATTATGCCTTAGTGTTTTACATTTTACAATTTCTTATTCCCAATAGTAACAAAATTTTACACAAATAATTTACATTTTACTAATAATATAAGTTCAAAATTATTAAATAATATTTATAATATGAACAAAAACTTAGTTACCATATAATTAAGTTAAATTACTAAATTACATGAAATTATTTTTTAAATTAAAAAATGTATAATATTGAGAACCACCTTTTAGAAATATGTTTTTCTAAAGATTTGGGGTTTTTAATCACTTTCAGTATTCATTAAAGATGTAATAACCATTAATAAAATTATATATAGCTCCAAATATCATATGATATTCGTTTTTCAAAACATATAGAATAATTTCATTAGATTAAAATTACACAATGTTTATAAAACAATTCATTCAAAAAAATAGTTATACCATTATTATATTAATTAAATTGAATTAGAGTAATTTTATTTTTATGAAAATATTAAAATAATATTATTTCATAATATTAAAATTTTGATATAAAATTTTAAAACCTTTTTAATATATTTAATTTCTATAAATAATGGAATATAATTTTAAATAAAGGTGAATAAAAATATTTTGTTGAGTAAAATATATCCTCTGTTTCTAAAGTATAATCATAGGTAATATATGATTAATTTATTACATTTAATTCATTTAATATACTATATAAATATATTATTTTTATTAAAAAGGATTCAAAAACTATTATGTCAACTTTATATTATTTCAATGTAAAAAATGAATGGAATCATCCAATATGATATTTTTTCACTATAAACCAACAAATCCATTATTTTAGAAATATTTAAAAAATTTACACTAAGATATTTTTCACGTGATTAATTAAAAAATGATTTTAATTATAATAAATTATAATTATAGTATTTATAAATTTATCATTTAAATTAAAATAAATAAGATAATGGGTTTTTATTGAGTGATTCTCTTTTAAAAATGTATGTGTTCTTCATTCTATATTATATGAATTTCAAAAAGATTACATTATATTTTTTAACAAGTTTTTTTTATTATTCTTATATTTTCTAAATAATACTTCTCTATAAATAATAATCTCCGTATAGTTTAGAGTTTTATGGAAGATAATCTATTGAAAAAAAAATTTATTCATAGGAAAAAATTATATAGTATATTATAGGGGAATTACATTCTACCCCTTTAATAAATGGAGTCAAGAAAAGTTTATTTATTACTAACTAATTAATTAATTAATTTGATCCAAAAGAAACTATAATTGTATATTTCATCTTAGATATCAACAACAAAATCATAGATACTGGGATACTCATAATTTTGTTTTGGGAATTCTAGGTTTTATTTATGTCAACAATTTGTACCAAATTTTATTCTATAGTTTGTAATAAGAGTTCAAGAGACATGGACTATAATTAATCATGGTCCTAATACTAACCAAATAATTTATAATTTTTATTATTTTTTTATCAATTCACATCATATTGAATGATCATATGAATATGAAAACACTCAATCTTAATATTTCTTAACTAATTACAGCTTTACATTAACGTATCATACATGTTTCAACAATATAACAATTGGTAAAATAAAAAATATGTTAAATTTTCCATTTTTTCAATTTTCATACTAATATTAGGTTATTTTTCCAAAATAGTTATTAATTACATCATTAAATTCTATATAAATGCCTTATAAAAGTTTATAAGAACATTTTAATTTATAAGGAATATCCATTAATATTATTAAACCATGTTCACAATTGGGCCTCTTTGTCACGCACAATGTGATGATTATGTTAATAATAAATGCATCCATTTCATGTTTACTAACACATGGTATATATATCATATTACATGACTCAGATTTTCATTTTCAAAAAATGGATTTCATTCATTGTGAAAAAAACAATATACACTACCAAAAATAGATAATGTTAACCTTTCAATGTTATGGAAATTTTGTTTGAACAATTAAAATCCTTGTTTTTATATTTTCTCTTTTAGTTTTTTTGGATAAAAACATGATTTCTGTATACTTTTCGTTGATCATATTTTTAAAGTATACCATTTTGATTTAGATTTTTCCTTATCTATAATGGAAAAAAGAACACCCATTGAACTATCAAATTTGGAAGCTAACCTATATTGGGGGAAAAGGAGAAAGTAATGGCATGTTGAGTTCATAGATATATGAATGGATTATGATGTGAATTTTCCTAGAGAAAATAGTTAGGTAAATTTTTTTCCCATTCAATGCCAACCCATGCTACACAGGTAATAAACATTTCTCCACGACTTATGTAGCCCCACTATTATGTTTTTATCGGGAATTATTAGAGAAATAATGGAAATTCATTGGTGTCCAGACCTAGTGGATAGATATTTCTCATAGGGATCAAGGACCACCATGGAAATGACTAGTTCATGGTCGAAGAAATTTTATCATTGGGGTTTTAGAAACTGATGAATTCAATGCATTCTCCCTTCTCGAATCATTAAAAAACTAAAAGGGAATAAAAAAGGTATTAATTTTTTCTTCTCCATAGAGGATATTAATTTGTTCAAAATCTATATTAATAGAATAAACTACCTACCATATAAATTTATTATCTATAATTCCTTTGTTAAATTTCTATAAAACCCCATCATATTTTGAGTTTGTTGATATATTAACCCGGGGGTTTTCCTTGATTTGTATGATCTTGATTTCATCTTGATAGATCGAATAAATCTGGCCATCATTATTAAAAATTACATAAAAAGCTGGGTGTATCGATAACGTTATATATTGATAAATATTATTGGTTTAATTTCCTCCCTTAATTATTATTTTATCATAAAATGATTAAATTATGGCTTAGATGATGGTGTTTTTTTCTTGAGATTTAATTTTAGAAATGATGAATCAATAACAATATTTTAGTATTAGTATAATTATATAATGTCTTAGTGAGTTCTCTTCTTAACATTAACTACTGTAACTATCCAAGATAGGTTGTTTCTTCTCCCAATATAAGAACATCTTATTACATTTTATATTTACATCATAGGGTAGGTGTTATTCTACCACATGGCTTCTTTATCAATATGGTGTGTGATAATTTTTTTTGGAACTAGTTCAATTAGTTATTTTCTTGTGATCATGTTTCTTTTATGTGTGAACATTGTTCGGGAAAATAAATCGATAATGAACTATGATTTTGAAATTGAATACAATGAGGAAAAAAGTCCCAGAAAATTTTTCTTATCTATGGTATTCAATTGTTTCTTGGTATGATTTTTATCAATAGATAAATTGATTATCATTCTTGATTGTGATCAGATGTGGGTGTGTGTGTATGTGTCATATGAGACTATTATATGATATTTTCTCCATGAGTAATCTTTTATCTTTTTAATCATGTTTTCTATTGTTCTCAAGTGTTCGTATGTACTACTATTTTCACATTAATTTATGGTATTCATTTATTAAACGATCTACATTGTTATGTATGATACCATGACATCAGAGGAACTTTACTTGGTGATAGAAATACATGGAACCTTGTGACATGAATATCCCTTAGAGGTGGCGTGTTCATGACATTAAATTGTTGAGACAATGGATGTGAACCTATGTTTGGGATATGATTATTATTTATATATTCATTGTTATTAAATTGATACCTTTTCAATTAAATGTTTCATTATTTACATGAGGACTAATGGAATCTCAATATATTGATAACATGACACATTGTGTATGTAGATAACATGGATCAGTTGATGCATTTTGGATACTTAGTAGTTTTTCAACATGATGCTGATAATAATGTCTTGTATCCATGTGGGTTGTTCTAGATTAAAAATTATATCTTGATATACCTTCCAGTATAGTGCCAATGTAGCACTACTAAAAATATATAATCTACAAGAACAATTGAAGATAATTATTTCTGTTTTAGAGGTGATGATAATGAGAGCGATTTCAAAGGGATCACATTAATATTACTATAATAAAGTGATGTTAAAGACCCCTTTAAAAGTGCTAAAAAGAAATTAGAAAAGATGCACTTATAAAGGGGGATAAATTTTTTTCGAAATAATTTCCACCACCAAATTTATTAGTACTTATCAACCCCTTTAACAATGCTTTAGATAATTTCACCTTCCTGCATGCACCCCTTCCTCCATCCAGTTTCGAACCCAATACTCCGTGCTCATATTTCAACACATTTTCCACTCCCCTAGCCAATTTTGTCATCCATTTTATGACATATATATATATATTTATATATATTTCATTACACACACACACCCATATATTATTATACAAATATATATATATTATACAAATTTAAAAATTAGTGTGTGTGTGTGTGTCAATATATAAAAATATGTATATTTTGTTATATACAAGATCATAAATAAAAGTAAACTATAAAAATGATAAAAAATAAAAACCATAATATCAATATTAATGTAATACAAAGAAATAAATTTATCCCCCAATGAAATTATACAATAATACCCTCTTAATATAGGCTAAAATTCCATCGAATGTTGAAATATTTGGGGTACACTGACTAAAAAGTCTTTTTTTAGGATTTAGGGGAATGATTTTAGCAAGAAAAAATAATTATCAGGGTACCCATAGTTCTACATGAAATAGAGCTCATCGCATTCATTAATTTGATATATGATAGAGCCCAAAAATACCCCCCCCCCCCGATCAAAAGTTAAGGTTTTTTGTTGTTCAAGTAACACTTTCAACTAGTTTTGGATATGTTATGATATTTGAATATTTATATCTTAAAGTTGTTATTAAATTACTATTACATGATAATAATAATAAAATAATTAATTTAAAAAAAAAATCTTATAATTTTATAAGGAATTTTTACAAAATATCATATAAATTAAGTGTGAAAGCCTAGTTTTCTTTATCTAAACTATATTTAAAAATATATATCTAAATATACTTATATATTAAAATATTTTGATGAATGAAATAATTTTTTTTCCAAAATATTCTCTATTAGTGAATGTAAAAATGTTATGATAATATGGGTGTCATTATCTGCGTTTCTAAAAAAGTGCCGATAAAGACCCTCCATTATTAGTAATTTTTTAAAAGCACAGATAACGAACTCCCTTTATGAAGGATTTTTTACTTGTGCCATAATGGGACCCATTTATCAGAAATTTATTAATAGTGATGATAATGGGGACCTTTATCTGCATTTTGTATAAGTGCTGATAAAGGGGCCCTTTAATAGCACTTTTTAACGCTTCTAATGACACGCTTAAACAAAACTACAAAATCACTATTCACGACCCCCTTTAACAACACTTTTTTTCAATGAACAATTATTTCATCTAGAGCTATTATATCCCTAGTGCTGGATAAACCATGTTTTTTATAAGTGTTGGTATAGTCAGGTCCTTTGGATTCTTTCTAAGAACATCTGATCTCGATATATGGTTTTTATACTTTCTTTAACTATTTACTATTATCATATAATACAATATTTATTCCTAAAAACATTTTTGTTTTCATATTTTTGGTGTTGTATAGTATTTTTACTCACACCCTATATGGGAATTTCAATCTGTCAATAGACTTCATATATAAAGATCCATAAGATGTAATTGGGCCTATGTTAGATGGTTAGTACCTAAAGCATAGAAATGGTGGTAAGATTGGGAACAACATGATAGGATAGTATAGATTTATCTATTTGACAACCTATACTTATACTGATTTTTACATTCAATATTTGGAGCCCATTTATTTTTGTATGACATGACTTCCATTTGTTACTTATTTTTTTATTTTATATTTAGATTGATATTAATATTGTTATATAGTTATTTATATTTAATTTATTTGTGCAATGATATGATATTAGTTGTATTTTATCGACATTATCATTATTCAAAAACTCGCTATTACTCAGGGAGATAATGTAGATGGGGCGGAATATATGAAATCATATAACTCTCCAGATCCGACCAAGTGGTGGAGGCTGATGTTTTAAAAAATGGTATTATTTAAAATTATTCATGTTATATTGTTAATAACCTTTAACAGTTTTAGAAATTAGATAGTATGTGTGGGACATAAGTAGGTGAGTTTCCATATGCAAATGAATCATTTTTATAATGGACCTATGAGTTACTATTGATGAGATTGTTTGTACTATTTTATGAGATTTTAGGTGTGTTCATGAATCCTAACTAGGAACCTATGGTCACATGCCATTTATGTAATGACCCGAAAATTCTCATTTTCTTGAGATCTCAACGAGTTATTACTAGGACTTAAGCGACATCCCCAAGACTCCAAAGGCTGGAAATAAATGCCGAACTGTTTCAATGCAAGTGGGGGAAGATTTACCCTTTGAGAAATAAACCAACCAAACAATCACTAACAACCACTATATGATGCATGTTAATCCAACAACCAACTCATGGATTACTAAAAGAGAACTAAAATGTTCCACCACAAATACAAACCAACACAAAATCAGTGTACCAAGAGGAAGACTTAAACAAAAGAACCAAAAGAAGCCGAGACACTATCCACGACACCACAATGAGCTCCATGAACCAATCACCACCACATATCCCAAGCATCACCACAAACCACTTTCAACAAGATGATTTTCCTTTACCTATTTCCTAGAAGATGACATCTACAAAAGCACTAAAGTTCCAAATCAGGGGTGAGTATAAAACTCATTAGGTTTTCCCCAATGACTTCCCTACTCATGCCACTAGGATAGAAGATTTATCCATCATTTATATAAAATAGTTTATATAAAACAAATTTTCAAAATAGTTTATAACAAAATATAAACAAGCTTCCACAACCAATCATATCCAAAAACATCCAAGCGTATTTGAAACCAATTTCCAACAATATATTTTTTTTTCCAGAAAAATAACCAAACAAGCTTTCAAACCATTTCACAATATCCATTTTTGCAACTCAACCATTTCAAAAACATGTGAAATCAACCATGCATTCTTAGTTAGGGAAGTTCCATACTAATGAGGAGTTTCTCGTCGAACTACCAAGTCGTCACAAAGCAATTTTTTCCCATGTTCCATTACACCTTTGGCACCGAGCACAAGGTCACATTCCAACCATGCCTCGTACATAAAAGTACCATTTTCCACTAAATTTTTGGCACTGAGCACAAGGTTTTATTTCAACCAAGCCATGTATATGCAATATGAACACACACCACACATTCACAACAATCATGCTAAAACCATCCTTTCAATAAAACACCATTTATTGAAAACCATTTCCATCAAAACAAATTATGTTCACCCAATTCAAACCATATCAATAAAACACCCCATTTTATTGAAAAGCCATATTTCATCAATACATTTCCCATTCTAGAAAATCCATAATTTAAAATCGACATTTTAAATTCAAAAATCCAAATCACTTCACACAACAATTCACCATGATTCTAAAATTCCATCAAAACCAAAAATCATCAGTAAACAAGATTTATTCCATTATTTTCATGATCAATTCCATTAAAATAACCGAATTTGAAACTAAGAAAATGAATTCTAACAAGAGAAGATGAGAGTAAAGCCTCCTACCTCAACAAATTATGTGAAACCAACCAAGAACTGGGTCGAAACACCATGAAACCTCCTTAGATTTCTTCCCCTATCACCAACAGGACCAAAACATAACTTAAAAGTCATCCACTATCTTAGATCTACCCAGCTTGGGTGTAGATCTAAGGATCCATCTGGAGGGAAGAAGGAGATCTATGAAAACTCAAGGAAATGAGACTTACCTTAATCAACTATCCTCTTAACACCAAGGAAAACCTTAGGATCGCTTCCAAAATGACGGGTAACTATTCCCCCACCTTCACCAGAGAAATCCCGAGTTAGGGCCATCTAAGAGGAAAAACGAGTGGTTTTAAAGATAAAATTGATTAGATCCTTAAAAGAGGATCTATGTTGACTTCAAGCACAGTTATTCCACATGGTTAGTCAAATCGTGCGCTAACCGTGCGACAATCACAGCTTGGAAGTGGCACTCTGCACGACCTCCTCGCATAGTTTTCCCAAACCATGCACACATTGTGTGGTCTCCTATGTCCAAGGTGAAACCACCTACATGGCCTCTACATGGTTTGGGCAACCCTTGCACAGCCCGTGCATCACCACCTTTTTTCCCTTTGACCCTTTAAAAGTCTCCAAAATTTCCCAACCATTTCTCTTATGCTTCATGTACTAAAAAAGCATAAAACAAGTGTTACTTAAAAGAAATCGGGGGCACTACATTCTCCCCACCATTGGCCTTTCCATCTCCGGAAGGTAGAAAACCAACACTATCCGGAAATATTTCTGGCCACTTCTCATTCATTTCTTTCTCACATTCCCAATTCTCATCCTAAATCTGACCATGCTGCCATAAAACCCGCACTAGACAGATTATTTTTCCACACATTTATTTCTGTTGCCTATCCACAATCCGTATCGGGATATGTATCAATGAAGAATCCGACTCTAGGTCAGCATGATCCCATCTGATCACATGGTCAGGATCGGGCTAATACATCTTCAACTGAGATATATTGAACACATTATGCACTGCACTGAACCGTGGTGGTAATGCCAACTGATACACCACCTCACCAACCCATTACGGTATCTCAAAAGGGCCTATATATCGAGGAGATAATTTTCCATGCTTTCCAAAATGACATTGTCCATGGCTTGGAGAGATTCTCAAAAAGACATGATCACTCACCACAAATGACAACGGTCTTCGGCGATGATCTACATAATATTTATGACGACTCTGTGCCGTATCCATCCTCTTTTTTATCAACTGAATCTTCTCTGTTGTTTAATGGACAAGGCTCAGACCAGCTAGTGAAGTCTCACCATTTTCCACCCAACAAAGTGGAGAACGATAAGGACGCCCTTATAATTCTTCAAATGGAGCCATGTGTATCGAGGCCTGATAACTGTTGTTATATGAGAACTCCACTAAAGGCACGCGCTCTTCCCACAAGCAACCAAAATCCATTACACAAGCCTGCATCATGTCTCCCAATGTCTGTATCGTCCATTCGGATTGTTCATCCATCTGAGGATGATATGCCGTACTCATATTCAACTGAGTTCCCAGGGATTTCTATAAGGATCACCAGAAATGAGATGTGAACCTCGGATCTCTGTCCGAAACGATTGAAACTGCTATGCCATGTCCCTTTACCACTTCTCAGATATAGATTATTGAATGATCTTCCGCCATATAAGTTTCATGAATAGGGATGAAATGGGACGACTTGGTAAGACGATCCACTATCACCCAAATGGCATCATGTTTCCGGACCGTTCTTGGAAGACCTGTAACAAAATCCATATCTATCTGCTCCCATTTTCACACTAGAATTGGTAGAGACTGCAACATACCGGCTTGACACTGATGTTCTGCTTTAACCTACTGAAAAGTTATGCCCCGTGAGAAGAACTCATCCACCTTCCTTTTCATTCCCCTCCACCAAAACTGTGCCTTCAATGCATTATACATCTTATATATTCCTGGATGAACACACTATCTGTTATGTTGGTAAGCATGAAGGAGTTGTTCCTGAGCAGTTAAAGGTACAACAATCCAATCACAAATCCACAAAACTGAACTCCCATCCAGCTTCCACCCCTCAATGGTCTCCCCACAATTGAGTTTTGAACTCATTGCAACACAGTCTACATCAGATGTCTGTGCCTCCTCTACTTTCTCCACCAAATCAGGAACAAGCGCAACTAGAACGAAAACCGCAACATCACCTCGGTCTTCACATTCCACATGCATGTCAGCAAGAAATGATATCAACTGCCACTCATCTGAAGCTTATTTTTCAAACATAGCATACGACTTTATGCTTAATGCATCGGCCACTGAATTTCCCTTACCCATTGTATACATCAAGTCAGAGTAAAAAATTTGAAGATACTTCATCTATATCCTATGCCTGAGATTCAAATCACATTGTGAGAAAATATGCTTCAAACTCTTATGATCCATAAATATAGTGAATTTCTCACCAAATAGATAAAGTCTCCATGTTTTCAAAGCATGGACGACTGCAACGAACTCTAAATCATGTGTTGGGTAGTTCTTTTCATGCACTCTCAATTGTCTTGAGCCATAAGAAACAATATGGTATCCTTGCATGAGAACATATCCCAACCCATATCCTAAAGCGTTACAATACACCACATACCCCTATCCTGATTCCGGCAAAATCAGGATGGGTGCTGATGTAAGGAGAACTTTCAACTCTTGAAATGATCTCTGATATTCCCCTGCCCATTGAAATGAACTATTCTTCTTTGTCAGTATTGTCACAGGTGAAGCTAGTCGTGAGAGGACATGCACAATGCATCGGTAATAACCATCTAGACCAAGAAAACTTCGTATTTCAAAGACATTCTTCGGTGGTTTCCAATAAAGAACAGATTCTATTTTTTCTGGATCCACTGAAACACCATTCTCAGAAATAAGATGGCCCAAAAAGCGTACTTTTTGTGTCCAAAATCACACTTTGATAATTTGGCAAACAACTGAATGTATCTCATGATTTCCAACACTATCGCCAAGTGTTTCTCATGCTCAGCCCTTGTTCTTGAATACACCAATATGTCGTCCACAAACACCATAACAAAAGAATCCAGATACCCCTAAAATATCTGATTCATCAATGCCATAAAGACTGCTGGTGCATTCTTAAGACCAAAAGGCATGACTACATATTCATAGTGGCCATATATGGTTCTGAAGGTTGTCTTCAGAATATCCTCCATCTGAAATCTCAACTAGTGATATCCAGACCGCAAGTCAATCTTAGAGAACCACTGAGCTCCCTTCAATTGATCAAACAGGTCATCAAAGCATGGTAGTGGATATCTATTCTTTATCGTAACTTGGTTGAGTTTACAATAATCCACACATAGCCTTAATGTTCCATCTGATTTCTTTACAAACAAAACTGGTGTTGCCAACGGGGGCACGCTTGGCCAAAGGAAACCTTTGTTTTCCACTTCTTCCAGCTGTACATTCAATTACTTTGACTCCGTTGGTGCCATCCTATAAGATAGAAGTGAGAGAGGAATGGTCCCTAGAAGGAGATCAATCGTAAACTCCACTTCTCTTACAGGTGGTAACCTTGAAAAGTTTCTAGGAAACACATCAATGAATTGATCCTTGACTACTCTAAAACTGTTATTTGTGATCTCATCCCTAGATTCCAAGTTTAATGTAGCAAGCTGGTAAGATATCATTGCCACTACTGGTGCCAACAAGCCCATTGCACCTTCCTTCCCCAATATTTCTTCTCTAAAGAGATGCTTGATGCCATCCTTAGTCGCGAAACTAACTGTTTTGCTATAACAATCGATGTGAGACCTGCACTTTGTCAACCAATCCATACCCAGGATTATATCATAGTCATCCATCTCAAGCATAGAGAATTCTCATTTCATCTCAACTCTATCAACATTTATAGAGCATGCTCGACACACGAAGGCTCTATAATTTCTTTCACTGAGAGGAGTTTTATGTTTTATCATAGAAGGCATTATTTCACATTTTATGTTAATTAAATCAGCAATACAAGATGCAAGAAAAGAATATGATGCACAAGTATCTAACAAAACTTTCATGAGGGTAGAATTCAAAAGAATCATACCTCGAATAGTAGACGGTCCAGATTGGACATCCACAATTACCTGTTCTTCTCTATACAATTTCTTTGTTGTTGCACTTTGCTTCTTATTGTCGTGTTGAGATTTCCCTATGTTAGGAGTCACAGTATTCCTAGAATCACCATGGCTAGATCGGTTCTACTGGTGAGACTGATTTTTCTATACTCACCATGTCAATGCATAAGATGCTTGCGACACCTGAGAAGTGTCACGAACACCTGATCGTGGAGCACTGCAACAATATCTCTGAAGATGCCCCATCTTTTTACAATTTTTGCATGCTCTAGGTGGTGTTGTACATTCTAATTTCATGTGATCAATCAAGCCACATTGAAAGCATCCGACTTTCATCATGGGTCATGGAGGAATATTCACTGATCCAGCCATCTGATTCTGATTCGTACTCCCACCTTAGGAGTAGGTGTCCCTCTTCCTCCTGTTCCTAGCAATAGAGTTATCACCCGTTCCCATGGGTATCACCATAAATCCCCCACCCATAACTATTGAAATGACTATTTCAATACTTTTGCTTTTTTTTACCATCTCCATATAATCTGTAATACAGAGAACAACTATCTTTGAGTGAATCTCTGGTCGCAACCCCGATTCAAAGATGTGTGCCTTCAACAACGCACTTGCAGCAACTTCCGGTGCAAAACGCACTAAATTCATTAATTTAGCAGCATACTCCATGACAGAGAGATTATCTTTCTTCAGTATAAAAAAGTCGGTCGTTTTCAGGATCTTGAACATGCGAGGATATAATTGTTTAATGAACAATTCCTCAAATTCCTCCCTGCCCAGGCATTGATCCACCTTATCCTGCACCACTAGCTCCCACCACTTTCGTGCAATATCTTCCAGCATATACGTCACTAACTTGACCTTGAGCTCTGATGGTGTGCTGATGAAATTGAAGATATGATACATCCTAATTGGCCACACCTCCACCTTTTCGGTTTCAGCATCACCCCGAAAGGATGGTGGATTCTTCTTCATGAACTGGATGGTATGATTCACAAGCCTTTGTTCATTCCTCCGGTTCCCCATAACCACAGCTTGAAATGCTTGGAAAATACTCTAAACCAACTCTTTGTTCACATGTGGTTCAGGTGAAACCACGTTCTCCACAGCTTCTTCGGGTTGGTTCCAACAACGCCTACCAGGTCCCATTTTCTAAACCAACAAAAACCTACATCAATATCACTATGTAGCAACTAATGGCTTAGTATTCAAATTATATCACATCATCTATCACAACATTGTTCTCAAAACAGCCTTTTTCCCACGTTTAAACATTTTTTAAAACATTCAACATGCTTTTTGAAAATCAAGCCATCTTCAAAATTAAACAATTACCCTATTTTGAAAATCTTTTACATAAAAACAATTTCTTTATTTTTTTCCAAATTTTGCATCTTGAAAAAAATCCTTAATCATTCCTCACAATGAGATATGAAATCCTAGTGAGAATTCATTCCTCTATAATGCATGTCATGCGAATCTCATTGGCTAAACCCATGACAATGAGATTTCTAACATTATAGAAGTGTATCCAAAACACATATGTACCCAAAACCCTGGCAACTTGAAGTTCAGCATAAACGGGTTAGCTACGTCCTTTTATGATATAAATTTCATGCTCCGACAATCCTACCCCTTTTTAAGAGTTCGACCCAAGGAATAGAAAAGAATGAATTTCAACTCCACGACCATGAACATCAATGAATAATTGTTAGGTAAGGACTGAAAAGCTGATACCATTTTTAATGACCTGCAAATTCTCATTGGCTTGAGATCTCAACGATTCATTACTAGGCCTTAAGCGACATCCCAAAGACACTAAAGGCTGGCCGTAAAGAACGAAGGGTTTCAATACAAGTTGGGGACGATTTACCCTTTGAGAAATAAACCAACCAAACCATCACTAACAACCACTATATGATGCACGTTAATACAACAACCAACTCATTAATTTCCAAAATAGAACTACACTGTTCCACCACAAATACAAACCAACAAAAAATCAGAGTACCAAGCAGAATACTTATATAAAAGACCCGAAACAAGCCGAGACACTCTCCACGGTACCACATCGAGCTCCATGCACCAAGCACCACCACATCTACCAAGCATTACCATGAACCACTATCAATAAGATGGTTTCCCTTTACCTATGTCCCGAAAGATGACACCTGCAAAAGCACCAAAGTTCAAAAGAAGGGGTGAGTATAATACTTAGTAGGTTTTTACCAATGACATTCCTACTCACACCACTAGGATAGAAGAGTTAGCCAACATTTATATAAAATAGTTTATATAAATCAAATTCTCAAAACAGCTTATAACAAGATATAAAGAAGCTTCCACAACCAATCATATCCATAAACATCCATGTACATTTGAAACCAATTTCCAAAAAGTTATTATTTTCCTGAAATATAACCAAAAAATATTTAAAAGCATTTCACAATATCCCTTTTTGCAACCCAATCATTTCACACACCCGTGAAATCAACCATACATTCTTTGTTATGACAGTTCCATACTCATGAGTGGTTTCTCATCGATCTACCATTTTTTCACAAGATAATTGTTTCCCATGTTCCATTACAACTTTGGCACCAAGCACAAGGTCATATTTCAACCAAGCCTCTTACATAAAAGTCTCATGTTCCATTAAACATTTGGCACCGAGCATATGGTCCTATTTCAACTAATCCTCATATATGAAACATGAATACACACCACACATTCACAAAAATCATGAAAAAACTACCCCTTCAATAAAACACCATTTAATAAAAACCATTTCAATCCAAACCAAGTATGTTCACCCAATTCAAACCATTTCAATAAAACGACCTTTTTTAATAAAAACCTATCTTTAATCAATCCACATCCCATTCCAGCAAATCCAAATTTTAAAATCAACATTTTAAATTCAAAAATCCAAATAACTTTTGACAACAATTCACCAAGATTTCATAATTCCATAAAAACCATTTATCATCACTAAAGAAGATTTATTCCTTGATTTTCACAATAAATTACATTAAAATAAACCAATTTGAAACTATTCCAATCAATTATAACAAGAGGAGCCGAGAGTGAAGCCTCATACCTCAAAAAATTAGGCAATACCAGCCAAGAACCATGTTAAAACACCACGAAACCTCCTTAGATTCATTCCCCTGTCACCAACAAGCTCAAAACCTGACATAAAAGTCATCCAATATCATAGATCTACCAACCTTGGGATTAGATCTAAGGATACATCATGGGGGAAGAAGAAGATCTAATAAAACTCAAGGAAGTGAGACTTATCATGATCAACCGTCCTCGAAACGCCAAAGAAAACATCCGGATCATTTCCAAAATTCTAGGTATGTGTTCTCCCATTTCCACCAGAGATAAATCCTGAGTTAGGGCCATGTAGGAGAAAAAATGAGTGGGTTTAAGATAAAATGGATTAGATCCTTAAAAATAGGACATAAGTTGACTTCGTGCACTGTTAGTCCACACGGTTAGTCAAATAGTGCGCCAACCTTGCGGTAGTCACTACTTGGATGGGGCGCTCCGCACAGCCTCCCTGCTCGGTTTTCCAAAACCGTGCGCACACCGTGCGGTCTCGTCTATCCAAGTTGACACCACCTACATGGCTTCCGCACGGTTTGGGGAACCCGTGCAAAGCCATTGTGTCACCACCTTTTTTCCCTTTGACCCTTTAAAAGAATCCAAACTTTCCCAACCATTTATCCTATGCTTCATGTACTTAAAAAGCATAAAACAAAGTTTACATACTAGAAAACTTGGGTAATACAATTTATATTCTTTTTTTGATCTATATTAGTTCATTTATTTAATTACATTATTTAAATATCTATTCAAGATAGACCGGTATTATTTTATGGA
Source organism: Viscum album (assembly GCA_963277665.1). Classification (NCBI taxonomy): domain Eukaryota; kingdom Viridiplantae; phylum Streptophyta; class Magnoliopsida; order Santalales; family Viscaceae; genus Viscum; species Viscum album. The sequence goes on along the minus strand of OY728132.1, from coordinate 293,539,054 downwards.
GTGAAATAACTATTTTCCATGTTATTGTGATATATATATTTCCATCAATTAATTGAACTAGAGAATGTGGATATGTTTATATATATATATATGACTATGAGTAACACATACATATGTAAAACATTTTTAGTTCAAGGAGGTATATACCTTGGGTTATAGGTAAAATCAGAAGAGAACCTTCAATGATCCCAAAGATTTATCCTTATTTTTCATAAAAAAATTTGATTTTGTATAGTTACCTGTGTACCATAGATGAAAAATCCTCAAAGATGACTAATGCATCCCACCAAATGAATGTGAATGGGGTACTGCAGCCCAAGAATTTTTTCATATTGAACCACCAACTATTTTGGAGGGTGAAGTAAACCACACTCCCACACCTTCTCTAGTTGTGAAGATAGTGGGATGACCCTACTCGGGAGTCCTCCTACTTATTTGTTACATAGGAGAATGGAAAATTAGATCTATGGTTGATTATTACAGGGACATATAACTATATAATTAATTATTAATTCAGGGTTATAAAGGTCCACTTGATGTTCAAAATTTAATATACATCATTTAGGGTTTAATAAACCTTATTTGTATGACTATAGATTAGAGGGTGAATATGGTAGTGTTCAGGCTACATGGACCTATAATGTGGTGGTTGGATATAATGGGATAGGTTGGTAGACATCAGGGCCTCACTTAGGAGACTATAAAAGAGCTAATTATTTGATAATTCATTCATGGAATTCTATATATGGATTGGGTGAATGTTTTCATTGGGAAAAAGAATTATTTATGATATTATTTAATACTTCATTCATATCACTGAGTTTTATTTTATTTTATTCTATATTAGTTAGGAATACTGAATAAAAATATATGAAGAATTATATTTATCTTCATCTTGGATATTGGAGAATGGTAGGAAACATTGATCTGGTTACATGCATATTGAATATATGTTTCTCCGTGAATATTTAGAATTATTTCGAGGAGGTTCATTCATTTATTATTCATCAACTTATTAATAATCAAGTCAGAGGAATCTTACTACCGCGAGGAGTGCCTCTTCAAGATTATGTAATTTGAAGACTAAGTACATGTAACATGATGATGGTATTACAGGGATTAGAGTTTGGATCCTTCAGTTATCTAAGGAGGAGTACCATAATTCATTAACTATAGGAAGGTTTCTATTACTATAGGGGACGCACACCACCATAAATGGAGGTAAATCCTATTGGTTGTGCATCTCATAGATGTGGTAGAAGAGCTGAGGTAGGATGAGTATACATAGTATATCAAGATCCAATAGATTTTTTAAAAGGATGGTATACTATTAAAGGTATGCCATTGGTCACCTAGACATTTTCTACCACATTTTTTGATACTATTTATTTCTATTCTATTATATAAATAAAATTATCCTTGCACTTGAATTAATAGAAAAGATGATTTCATGTCTCTTTTCCCTCAAGTAATAATTTTGAACAAATTTGGAATATAATTATTGATTCATAGTGTGTCTTATAGTCTTGTTTAGCTATAGACATCCATGGGACTTCATGATTCTGATGATTTTATGTTTGATGTGATTCTAGGAATGGACTGCCTAACCAGCTTCTGAGATGATATTAATTGAAAATGAATATGACTACAGTTTATATAAATCTATGTATATAAATATTTTATGACTATGAAATAATATTTTTTATTAGGAATATTTTTTCTATAATTTAACTATCATGGTATAATCATGGTCTATATTAAGGGCTTGAAACCATTAGCATGATGAGTGGATAGCCCCAAATAATATTCTCTACATGAGGATATCTAATATGAATTTTTCTTAGAAAAAATTAATGGAATTCACTCTGGTAGAGGATATGGATTTTAGAGATAGTTCTTTCATAGTGTATAACTAATTCTGACGCAATTCATGAAAATCGCCTCATAGAGGTGGTTTATTTTTTTATAGCAGATGTTTAAATCGATGCCTTATACTTCTACAATGAATTTCTAAAAATGACACTAAATTGGGCTTCAGCATACAATATGGGGAATTTAATTCAATTTATTAGTGATTATTGGTAACTGAAATAGTAAACACATTTCTCATTTGTTATTGTGGTTTTCTCTATGGTTTTCCTAGAAAATATGAAATATTTTTGGGAGGTGGTTTAAACTACAGATAAAAAAAATTTCTGTTTTTTCTAGGAAAAACTCCATGAAAACCACTCAAACAACTGTAAAATGGTATTAAAAAATGTGAAATTTTTAACGGTGGTTCAAACCATTGCTATAAAAAAAATCACAATAACAACTGTGAAATGAAAATAACCCTTTCTAAAATTATACAATTCTGGTATATAGCGGTGATTGTAACCACCGTTGATAGTACGATACCAAATTATATAAGCGGTTTGAATCATGGTGAAATATGGTCCATTTAAATAGTGGCGGTTCAAACCGTAACTAATGGTTGATTTAAAATAAAAAATTGATTTAGATACTGCATCCCCAGTACCAGTACGATAAAAAATTGTAAACATGTAATCCAGAAAATTTTAATCATCCAAACATGCATTACATAAAACATGAAATCATTCAACCCAGAAACATTAAATCATATGATTTATTAAAAAAATAAAACCTATAATATTAAAAAATGGATACCTCATACCTATATACAAGAAACCGACAACTATAGAGTTCATTAAACATGATATATCCATTATTAAAAGACTACAATATTACAAACATTGTTATTGGAAACCAATATTGTAAAAACATACATCCATTAGCCTAAAAATAAATATATATGAAATCATTAAATATCAAATCCTACAACCTCAAAACATGAAACATAATAAATATGAAATCTATAAATTTTAAAATTTTGAAAATGGATAATCCATTTCTTAAAATTTGATAAACTATTATTCATGTGATCATATGAAAATAAAATATGTAAAAAAATCTTATCAACGTGAAAAAATGAAAAGTGAAAAACTAATCATTATAAATGTATCAAAATTGAATCATATAACATGAAATCCAATAAACCATTAGCTTATAAACAAGAAATGTATAAACATTTAAATAAACACCAAAAAGAGAGAAAATATGTAATTAGAAACCTACAACCATACAAAGATAAAAATCATTATACCTAGTAATTACAAAATTGAAACATAGAAACTAGAAACATCTAATGAGAAAAACTAAATCCATTAAACCCATAGATTTTAAACCTCTATACTATCAATCATATAACCTGTAAACCTATAAACCTTTGAACTTTTAATCCAACAATATTTAAAACATGAATGTCATAAATCAATATGCCTATGAAACTAAAAAACTTTAAACATCCACATTTTCAATTAAAACCCCCATAAACTACATAATTACAAACATATATTGTCATATCATATCATGAAAAAGCTATTCCACATCTGTGATCCATGTAGAAAATATTCCTAAAAAGGTATTACCACTAAAAACTCCACCATTAGCCCCAATGATGAAGCAATTGTCTCTATGATAAACCTATAATGATTTTATAAATAGCACAAAAAGATTATCCTGGTCTTTTACACAATATATAAATTAATCTTGAAATTTTTACACATATTATTATATGATTCATAAAAAAATCAATTAATAAAACATAAGAATTGTAAATTTGTAGTGTCATTGGAAGACATAGTTCATAATAAATAAAAGGAAACATGGGAAATAAAGAAAATGTTAGGTCTTGAAAATGTTTTTTGACTAAATTGTGCCGCACATGATACATATACAAATATTGTTATTGTTACCCTCTCCACTAATCATTGTCGAATGATGACCACTTCTCGTCACCCTCTACACCTATACCTTTACTTATTGCTACCAGCAACTGTAAGAAAATTATATTGAAAATGAAATACTTTTGTATATTTAAATTTAAACTAAAAACTAATAAATCTTTGAAAACCATATGATTTTTAATTTCTATGATTTACATGATCACCACTAGTCGATCCAATACAAACGGGGATAAATCCAGTCATCCTATGATATAAATCATTTAACACCTTTTGTAATGTGGATATCTTAGTCCTTTGTTCATGAACAATGTTTTTAAGACAAATAGTCTCTCTCTAAGAATATCGGGGTATGAACTTACGACTACTAGGAGTAGATGTGGCTATAGTCCCTGTTGACCTACAAAATAACTTAGATGTTATGGGTCCCAAACTCATCCTGCGCACTCAACCAGGATGGTCATTCCAAAGGGCTATACCATGTGGGTCTTCTTAGGAGACTGAGTAAGACTGTGCGACATTGGAACAACATAGTTCATTAATGTTTACCTATAAATAAAATATCTTTCATTTTAGAAACAATATATTTTAACATAGTGAAAATTTATAATAAGTTATAATAATGAAAAATTAGTTCACAACCAAACATCTTTGGCAGGCCCGTTAACAAAACATCAATCATTTTTGTTGTGAACATCTAACCACACTTCTGTTTGGGATGCATGGTGGCCTAAATTCTTCGACTGCATTAAATAATGATAAATCAAAATTTTAATATATTAAATAGATAATGTTGTCTTATACATATTTAATCTAATTATAAGATTAGCAGATTTTATCAACTTCTTCAAAAACTCATTGACCCTGCAATGCGAGGGATGACTTGCTTAGCCTAGCTTGATGCATTTTGGCTAGAATGATCCTAAAATATATCAAAATAAATTTAATAAAAATGTATTCAATTTAATATCATTTTCATATACATGTATAAATGTAAAATGAGATTAATATAATAATATATATTTCAATACCATCTCCTTCCCATCACGATGTATGTCTACAAAAAGATTCCATTGCTCTTCGGGTATCTCATCAGGTATATTTTCATACATCCGTTGGGTGGTCAACAAAGTATCGCTGACATCACTCAACAATATCCATCTAATTTCTGCCCATTTCTAGACCATGTTTTTTAAAATAAAATTTCATACTAGCACACCAACAACCGTAAAGTGGCATAACATTTCCTCACTGATATTCATTTTGAAAATATTATAATTTAATAACATAATGGAGTTCAATTAAACCATAATGTATTAGATTTCCCTTTATTTGGGAACAAAAATTTATTTTTCCATGTTGTTGGCATATTCCTCTAATCATCATATTAAATAGGAAGAGAAACCGACTCTATGGATAATTGGACTAGAATATGGACTTGTAATCATGCATCGTTATCTGTAAGGACCCCATAGAAATTGAATAAGACAACTATCTTATCTCTGGTCAAATTCCATAGATCAGAATTTTTCAAATTTTCTTCATAATTGTGGTGTTTTCATCATTTATGAACAAATAGTTAGTATAAAAATGTTCAACAAATTTATTCATATGAAATTTTTTAAGTCAACCTCCATTATCGTAGTGAATAATTTGAAGTTGATACCCTCTCCCTCGCTCATGGGGCTCTTGAATTGGAAGGTGATGACTGAGTAGCTGAGGGTATTTTCATAGAGGGTGTGAGAGATGGTGCAGGGGAGATGGTGAATGGGGTAAGTGGATGGTGTCTCAGATGCCTCTGGGATGGAGACAGATGGATCGTCCTATATTATTGTGGTCGATGAAGTAGTGTAATGCTTCCGCCAGGGCATTCCTATCATTTTAAAAAATAAAATTATGTACAGAAAATTTATTTCAAGAAAAATTATACAGAAAAAAAATTAAAATTGATAACAGATTCACAGTACTAACAAAAAATATATCTATAATAGTTGAAATAACATTTGAAATTTTAATTATTTCCATAATTTTTGAGTTAATAACATTTTTTCATATTCTAGACATCGAACACATAGACTTTGATTTTGCAAATTCCTATCCAACTACTTTAAACAATTCGATGTCTTCCTCCTCTTAATAAACTCAAACTCCAAATTAAATTTATTGGATGAAAATTGGAGAAGGAGAAAATCATTTTTGTTTGAGGAAGAGGTAAATGTGTTCATGAGGAATGTTGGGTTTTATTCATGTGGAGCATAGGATATTATGTCGTCAAATGTATATGAGAATGATGTGATGGCTTTATCATTGGATTTTATTGATATTCTTCATTTTCTCCCATGAAGTGAAGTAAAATTTTACGTATAAATTTGTTTCTACTTGTACAGTAGGACCAAAATAGGTTTCAAAATTCATTTTTAGAACATATTCCTTTGAGAAGATGATAGTAGTGGATTTAGAGCATCCGTGGAAGGTTCTTTGTAAGTTTGTTCAAACTACGATTTCCCAATGAAATTGATAAATAGGGAAATTATTGTTTCAGGATATGTATTCCTTATATATATAGTTCAATAATATAAAGTTGAACCTTCCAAGATTGATGATGCGTTTTATTCATCGTTGTTGAAAAGGAAAATAAAAAATTAATGATTATCCCTATTGTATGTTGATCAACATGGTTTTATTGAAAATATAAGTGGATAAAAATTACAGAGGTGTAGTAAAATTCCACAAGACTAATACAATTTATTTCGTGCAATTTAATAAAATTCGATAACATTGGGACACCAATTAAAACTCGTTGAATCATGTAGGTCAGGAAGGTTTGGCTTAGGGGGTAGCCATATCAAACCTCACCCTATATGTCATCACCACCTCTAGTGCACAAGGATTCACCATCAGTTAGTAAAATAATAAATACTTCTGAAATGAATTCCTTTTCATCTAATGTTTTAACTGAATTTGATAATTCCATAAGAGAATATAATAAATTGGTATAGGAGATGAGATCCTCAATAGATGGGATCAAGGACCTCAAGGTCAATTCATTTTAAATCTTTTTAATATATTGAAAAATACATTTTTATTTATAAGGAATCAGTCATTGAAAGCAATGTCAATTTATTCAAGTTAAATTAAGGAATATATTTCATAACACTCCATGTGGGAATATAATTCATGCTGTCTAGTTTTTAGAATTGAAATTTGAGAATTTACTTTTGTTCCTAATAATAATAAATATGGAAAATATATTAGTTTGATGAAAAAAATAACTATAAATTATATAATAATTAAACCATTTTGAATCATTTATCTCATATGATAAATTATTAGTGTAGCTATTTTATAATGAATCATATGGAGAATCCTACCTAAAATCATTAAACATAAAGACACATGTTTTTATTCAAGTCATGATGGAATGATAACCCATTAAACAACCATAATAATCCCTAAAATAATGAAACCATTAAATAAATTAGATTAGTGGAAAATCCTTAGAAACTGCATCCATATGGGTGGAATAAAATATTTAAATTATGATGATGATGCTTCATTATGAAGGGAGGAAGGTGTGTTTTTCAAATTTACTCAAGTGTTATCACTGAGGGTAAAAATAGTCCATTAATTAAAGCAAAAGAGAAGGGTTGAAACAAAGGGAATATTCTAGAGAGTCCTAGAATTGTTCAATAGAAATTAAGATACCCAAATTGTTTTTTAAATTGATAAAGGTATAAGAGAAAAAATATACAGTTTTAAATATGAACCACCCACACTATTTAGTCATGTGTTTTGGGAGAATGTGTCCCACCAAGGAATATTATTAGTTAGAAGTTTTCACTAACATGGTTTGGACACACAATTACTCCTCACAATGGAAAAAACATATTTATCCAATACAAAAATATTTCACCATAGTTAGGATTATGCCCCATTTTAACTCCTTAATAATTTTTAATCCAATACTAATAATGAATATTAAATCTTTCATTATAGGAATATTGTGTCAAATTGATGATAACCACATGCACACCATGTGACATAATATTTTCCCAATATTTTGAATATTACGAACTTGATGTTATATAATTTAATATAATAAATAATGATATAAAATAATTTAAATATGTTATATTGGGGATTCATATGAAAGAAAATGAATTCTTTAACATAGTGTATCATGAGTTATAGATCGTTTATGGAGAATATGGGTGGGTTATAAGATGAAATCATTACGTTATGAAAGTCTTGGATCAATTGAACTACATAAGTATTATATAGAAGGAAATGGTAAAGTTATAAATCAATTATCTTCCTACAATTATGTTACTGCAGAGAATACCAACACTAGTAGAGGATTAGAGGGGTGACAAAGTGCTGGTGAGGTGCGTTGAGGGGTAGTGAGCCCCAACGACGGTGGCCTGGGCGGTGACAAGGTCGGTAGTACTTCAGGGACTCGGGGGGGTCAGAGGTGTCGAGGGATGGGGAGAGTGTCGTGGGTATGAAATTATTTAATTATATAGCAGCGGTTTTTTAGAAACCAATGGTAAATAATATTAAAACCAATTTAGCGGTGTTTTAATAAACCACCACTAAAGAACAACCACTGAACTATTTGTTTGGTGTAGTGATACCCCCATACCGTATATAGAAAATCAAATTAAAAAACAAGGTAAAACATTTATATTTTGAGATGAATGGATTTATCATGTTGATTACATCACCATTGGGTGAACTAGTTTTTTCCAAGAAGGAGAATGTAAGTATTAAACACTATATATTAAGAAAAGGTGAATTATGTGATGGTAATGAACAAATATAGTTTTCCAATTATCATTGACCTTTTTGATTAGTTATGGGGTTCTTGGTGGGTCTTCAATAATGGTCATTGATATACCTATCACTTATAACATGATAGAGAGGAGGAAATCCCATGGATAGTGTTTAGGAGTAGGTATGGGATATATGTTTAGTTGGGAATGATTTTTGTGATGATGAATTCATAGAATGTGATCATAGTATCATACACAATATGACATACCTAACTATTAACTTTTTCACTTTGGCGGTCATTAAAGACATCAAAATCTACTCGCTGAGCTTGAATATTATTTCTAGGTATCATCACATAGTCATGCGTACACATCATGTAGATTGAATTTATGCAGAGTTATCAGAGTGAAACATATAGATTTTGGATGTGGAATTCATAAGGAATGTTTTATCTGAGAAAGATACATTTTTTACGTAGGTAATTTAAAGGATATGATGTCATGTACATGTACCAAAAACACATTTGATAAATAGGGAATTTTAGTATTAATGGGATATTAACAATGGGTTATACGAAACTTCTCCCTTTCAAAGACACCCATGAATATACATAAAAAGTAGAGTGAAATGTTTCAAGGTTTCAAATAGTTTGAGGCAACACCTCTTGAGATAAAGAGGAGGTTGACTATTTATCATGTGTTTATTATTATAGCACTATGTATTGGTTATAATTATACCATGATGCATCAAAGTGAGATGCACTAGGGTAGAGGGACTGGGTAGTATCATACGATTCACCTTACCTATGAACACAAAACTAGAAATTCACTAACAATGACTCAATGATATCATCCATGGTAATGATTTTGGAATATTGGTGACAATATCTATTGAGTGATAGTTTTTTTTCCTATAAGGACCATAGAATCCTTTGATGAATATTTACAAAATATGATATTATTTTGAGGAAAATAAACTTGTTAGAGTATCTTAACATATCATTATTGAGATGGATTATAAATTATGTAAAGGTAATGTAATTTTGTTATGTTAGTTTTAACTTGCAGGTAGCTCAAGAACATGATGAGTGTAATTGGGAGGAATAGTTGAACCTAATGAAATTGTTATCTAAATAGAGGATGGATTCTATTGAGGACCAGGTATCTATGAAAGGTTCCCATTGGTGTTCAAATCATATTTTGTAGATATGGTAATGTATAGATAATAGATTGACTAAATTTGTTCAATGATTTTCAAAAAAACTATCTATTGGTAAACCAATACTTAGGTCGTCCTTAGAAGGATATGATATAATTTATTTTTGCATGGGATAGTTTTAGAACCTATTTTCATCAAGGAAAATATAATGAGGGAATTATATATCTCAATATTTTTGGAAAATCATAGAGAAAACATTAGGACCCATGAATTCATGTGATATTTTTTTTGTTGAAATTAATGAAGGGGAATATTGCAAGGGTTTCTTCATTTTGACATAACCACCATAGGATAATGGCTAAAACATTTAATCTATATTGAATAATATATCCAATTATTATATTCATGTAGATGTAGGATGATGTTGTGAAGGAATTTTTGAATGGATTACCCAAGACCACGAGGATTTGTGATAGAGTTTTGCTGATTTTTGATCTGATAAAAAATGTTTCCCATTTCATTATAATTTGTGAGACTCAATCATTGTATAATCTGGGAATGGTGTGTGCCTATTATATAATATGGTAACATGGTGATACCTTAATAATTGTCTCCCACAAAGGGACATGCTTTAAATCACAATTTTAGAATGGATTTTAGATGGCCTTAGGTACTCATATGATATTGAACTCATCATACCATCCTCATATGAATGAATATATGGAGAAGACCATTCACATATTGGTGGATATGTTTTAGAAATATTATATATCATTTTATAGATAAGGATATTATCAACAATACTTTTTGAATTTCATATAAAATATTGTTACCATTCTTCGGTTTAGATGTCGTCTTATGAGTCTATTTAAGGTATGATATATCGTTCACCTCGTTGTTGAGACGATTCTTGCGACGTAGTAACTTTGGGGCCTAGTATATTGTAGGATTCATACAGGGGAGTGAAACTAATTATGAAGAGGCTGATCATTTCTCTGAGAAGGAATATATATTATGATAATAGTAGAAGAATCTTGTGGAGTTTTGTATTGGAAATATAGTTTTCTAAAGAGTGACTCTTCAGTTAGGTCACCGTCATTTGATAAAAGTGAGGAAATAATGACCTAGTCATTGTCAGACCCTTCATGATCATTGAATATGTATGGAAAGTGTCATAGAATATGAATATTAAGTCACATTACTATGTTATGGATGATTTATTTTACATTTCATAGATCCTAATGTACATGAATAATCCCATAAATGTCATTGAAATAGAGGATATTGAGGTTGATCCTTGAACATCATTCATGGAGGTCCTGATGAGGGTTGATGACCAGAGAAAGAAGGTATTATGACAGAACAACATACCACTATCTTGGTCCTCTTGCAGAATGCAATGAACCATGAGGGGACATGCTAGCAGGTATCACATGTTAAAGCTTGTTGGCCTCAGTTATTTGACTTGTAAAACTAATGATTCTTCATCATTATTAGATGCCCATAAATAAGGATATTTTAATGTTCCAAATATTTTGTTTCAAATATGAAAATAATTTTTCTCTAATTTTCACATTAGTATTAAGTGAATCCATGTTGAGTGAATCTTTGTTACAATTTAGTAGGTTGATGAAGCATAAATTTGGGATTTAGAGTTTTTTTTCAAAATGGAGAAAACACTCATTCCACATGTGTTATTATACCCTAACGTGTATCAGTGATAAAAAGGTAAGTAAATGTCTTGCATAGTTTTTGTCTATTGTCATGGAATATCGGTCACCATGTTTTGTTGAAAAATGGGAGTGGAAATGGATTGAAAAATATGTGGTTTGTTGATATATCCATTTCTATCAATGGACTGTGTATCCCAGCTACTATTATATTAGAGGTCAGGGTGAGGATAAAATGATAAGTACATTGTCTCCCCACCCTAGTGGTTTCCCATTTTTTTCAGTGACTGAGGAACACAATGTCCCCAAATTTGTTATTTTGGAATCATTATTGACATTAAGATTTCTGAAATAAAAAATTCAATGCCTCAAGTATAATGTTTTAAATCATGTTACTAAATTATATATTACTGGGAAATGGGAGAAAAGGAGAACACACTTCACATGCCTAAAGATTTTCAATTTATTCTCGCAGTTACTCTCTCCATGATCCATCCTCAAGCGGCGTCTCCAGTCCTGGTGTCATTCGATCCAAGAGTAGTCCCCCTGGTGGCTAGTCCCCTCCTACATGGGGTCTCCAGATGCGTCTTCTGTGATGGGTCATCCAGAGAAATCCTTTAGGGATGTCCTGTGTGGTCTAGAACTGGATCCTTCAGGCCCTAATCTCCGAGAGATTGGAGCGTTCTCACACACAGTGGAAAGGGAAGTATCACATTTTTTACTGGTGTCACCCATGAGGATTTTTTTTAAATACATTTTTCAAAAAAAAAATTCTGAAAAACTGCCTAGGTCAGTTTTTTTTAAAAATACGTTAGCAAGGCGGCATCGCAGATGCCGCCTTTGTTTTAGCTCACAAAGGCAGCATCTCTGATGCCGCCTTTGCTTCCCCGTGCCACCTTTGGCCCAGATCGATGACATAGCAAAGGCGGCCGGGGGAGGCTGCCTTTTGCCTCAGGGTAAGGCAAAAGGCGGCCTCCGCAATGCTGCCTTTGGCCAAACGCAGAGGCGAAAGGCGGCTTCCGCGATGCCGCCTTCATTTGAACTCCCTATAAAAGGGAGGCCACCCCCTCCCCTCTCCTCACTTTCTCATTGCCTTCCTCTCTCCCTCCTCACTTCATCTCTCCGAATTTCACTCTCTCTCTAAAAAATTCCTTTGCTGTGCGAGTTTTTATGAAGCTTCATTTAGAGGTATGTTTCTTTATTTAATTTAATGTTTTTATTTAATTAATTTAATTCTGTTTAGTTTTAAATCTTTCATTTTTTAAGTAGTTTAAGTAGTTCTTAATATTTGGTTATTTAGTTTTTGTAATTAGTTATATATAGTTATAAATAATTACTGTTAGGTAGTATAGATTAAGTATAGATTAACTTAAGATTAAGTATTTAGAAATTTTGGAAGCTTAAAGATTATGTGGTTATCTACGCAATTAAATTCTTGTCTAGATACAAACAAGTGGATGTGGCTCTGGCACAGATGTACATAGGGGTAAAACTCGAAAACACCTCTTTGAGCTAGACTCAAACGGGAACTGGTGCACGATAACTGGCCTTGCTGCATCCTGGTTTGACACTCCCAGGGAATATGCTTAAGATGATTCATATTTTCTTAATAAACTACTAAAATTTCTAAGAGAAGAAAAATCAAATCAGTATATTTATCAATGATAAATGATAAATATAATGTTATAGAATCAAATAAGGACATTAGAATTAATGAATTAAAGTTATTATTAGTTAATTATAAAATAATAGAATAATTAACGATTAGTTATTATTAGTTAATTTTAGAATAATTAATAAATAACATAGGATTAAAACATGGATTCATATAATGATTAGTTAACGATACTAATGACCAGTATATTTATCAATGATAAATGATAAATATATTGTTATAGAATCAAATATGGACATAAGAATTAACAAATTAAAGTTATTATTTGTTAATTATAGAATAATAGAATAATTAACGATTAGTTATTATTAGTTAATTTTAGAATAATTAATAAATAATATAGGATTAATACATGAATTCATATAATGATTAGCTAACGATACTAATGAACATATAAAGTGAAATGAAGAAGAACAAACAAACTAAATAAAAAGGCACTCTAAAATTACATTCTAATAAATATCATATGGTCAAATATTAGTAGCTTAGTTTATGGTATAAAAAGTCGCACTAAAATTATATTATAATAAACATCATATCATCAAACATAATTGTTAATATTTTGTTACACTATCATAATTTTGATGAAAGAAACATTTTTGGCGTAGAGAGCCATGTTTGCCTGTGTGTACTGTTATGGGGAGATTATTCAAACTGAGCAAGGATCTTCTTACAGTACACAACCAATTACGGTGGTTAGTATAGTTGATTGTGTTACCATAAGTTAACTTCAAGAAAGAATTCATGTTTCCTTAAATATGGGACCCGATCAAGAGATCATGTCTATGAGCTATAGACATTTGAAATTTCCAACAACACTGTGGCATATAGCTTGTCCATTGGTTGCTGATGCGCAGTGGGTCCAAGAAATTAATTTATTTTCTAAACGGTTAGATGGTACCATGATGTAGTTATACGTTGTTGTTGCTACTGTACAACAAAAACGTCCACTTGTACAAAGACGTAGAAATACAAGTGTGGTTGAAGACAGTCTACCCCATGACATTGAGCCTATTCCAAATGATGCAGCAGAAGAGGACAACCTAGATGATCTTCCGGATATACATGTCAATCCGACATCTGATGAGGATTTTCGTAATGATGGATCAGATGGCGACAACAGTGCTGATGATGAGGGACCAACAGAAGATTGAGAGGAGGTTTTGAGAAATGCAATAGTTTTACATCAACCTCGGTCAATAAATCATCCACCACTATTTTCATCTTGGACAGAAGCAATGACACGCGTGCCTGAATTCGATAATACTGTTCTCACACCGACAACTGAGTTCCCTGGATTTGTACCAGATAGGTTTAGTGAGGTGGACAAAACCTTATATATTGGAAGGAATTTTCCCAGTAAATATTCCTTAAAAAGCACGTTAAAGAGATTTCATATTGAGAGAAACATCAACTATGTAGTTCATGAATCATGTCGTAGTAAATATGTTATACAATGTGTGAAGTATGGGGATGATTGTAGATTTCGCTTAAGGGATATTCCAGACATTACATTTGGAGGTTGGAGAATCTCAAGGATTGAGGCGGCTCATACTTGCGTTCAGCCAAGTCTCACACAAGATCATACTTCATTGGATGCAGAATTTGTGTCATCTATTGTTGTTGAGATGATTAGGACATGCCAAGATGTTCCAATATCCATTGTGCAAGAGAGGATTCTACAGACATTCGGTTATAAGATTTCCTATAATAACGCATGGATGGAGAAACAGAAGGCAATTGTGAAGGTATATGGTGATTGGGATGACTCATATCGAGTATTGCCGCAATTGCTAGACATACTGAGGCATCATAACCAAGTTGTCTTCCATCTGGATACAAACGAACATGTGTCTCCTGATAATCGACTGGATCCATCTCATTTTCAATTTCATCGGTTGTTCTGGGCATTCCTTCCTTGTATCTCCGCATTTCGTTTTTGCAAACAATTTATTCAGATTGATGGAACATTTCTGTATGGAAAATACAAGGGCGTATTATTGATTACGGCAACCCAAGATGAAAACCGTTCACCTCTTCTGCTTGCCTTTACCATTGTAGAGAAAGAAAACTATGAATCATGGAGTTGGTTTCTGACATGTATCAGCAACCATTTCACCAACATTCAGGGAGTTTGTTTGATATCTGATCGTCATTGAGAAATAAATGAGGAAATCAATGCAGATCCTGATACTTGGAGATACCCAAATGCACATCATCGGTTCTGCATTAGACACATTGCTAGAAATGTGCATAAAAAATTCCACAAAGAACTGATGAAGAAGGCAATCACGAGGCTTGGTACGTATTTTATTCGTTCTGTTTTACTATTTCAAAATAAATATAAAATCAATTTATGTGAAATATCATCTATGTTTTGTAGCATACGAGTCGGAACAACGACAATTTGAAGAACGTTTTGAACAAATTCGTCAGGCTAATCAAGAAGTTTATGATTATATGATGCGGATTCCATAAGAGAAATGGAAATTGGCATACGACGGAGGAAAGATGTATGGACACATGACGACAAACATTGTGGAGTGCATCAATGGTATCTTAAAAGGACTTCGCAAGCTACCTATAACCGCCTTAGTTCAGGAGACATTATATCGATGCATGAAGTATTTGGGGATAGACAAAAACTAGCATCATACGGAATACATCAAGGGCTAAGATATGGAAGACACTTTCAACGAGAGATTGAAAAATATATTGAAGAAGCTTCTGGTTATCACATCTGTCTCTATCGAAGAGAAGACTCTCGATTTGAAGTTCAAGAGCGTTCAGACACCATCACAAATCGCGTCGGTGAAAAAATGGTGGTATTACTAGAAACAAGGCAATGCCAATGTGGAAAATTTCAGGCCTTACGGTTTCCATTTACACACGCCATCGCAACATGTGCCTCTGTGAACATCTCATGGGAAGCATATGTTGATCCATTGTACCAGATGGATATCATTTCCAACTGTTATGCTGCACCATGGACACCTATTGGGGAGTATCATTATTTCCCAATGCCTGAAGGCCAGCCGATAGTGATACCTGACATGAATCGGTTACGTCCTCGTGGGAGAACAAGGCGAGTAGGATGCGTAATGAGATGGACTGGCCTCAAGAACAAGGACAGATTTTGTGATGCACAATATATCATAAAGAAGGTCATAACCAGAAGCGATGCCCTAATGTTGTTCGGTCGACTTCACAGTCTCATTCATAACGACGTATTGTCTTCATTGTGACATTCCCATATTGTAAACTAAATGTTGTTATCTCTTCTTTATTCCTCGGTTTTCTAAACCCCAAACATCTGAGATAAGTTTTCATATTAATATTCATGCTTTCAAGAAATGACTATAAATATGAGATAATCGAATTTATTTCAAAACTCCGAAAGTGGAACACTTAACCCATATTGAAAAGTGTATCTCATTTAACCCATTAACATGTTTCATGGACGTTAATATTAAAAATTTTAACCCTAAACCCTCCAACCTAAACCCCAATCTAAACATGCAGGATATTTTAGCAAACTGTTCTATAACAAATTTATAATATCATAATAATTAGCATAAGATATTGAATATATACAATTAGATAAATTCTAAAAACATCATTAATAATTGACATGGTTTATCATAATCCAATCCATAATTAGTTAATCATAAAGCTCCCACAAAATATGTGTAACCAAATTCAAGACTGAATATTTTAGATAATATAACTTATTTCATATTAATATTCATTCTTTCAAGAAATAACTTTAAATATGAGATAATAGAATTTATTTCAAAACTCCGAAAGCGGAACACTTAAACCATATTGAAAAGTAAATGTCATTTAACCCATTAACATGTTTCCTGGACGTTAATATTAAAAAATTTAACCCTAAACCCTCCAACCTAAACCCCAATCTAAACATGGAGGATATTTTAGCAAATGGTTCTATAAAAAATTTATAGTATCATAATAAATAGAATAAGATATTGAATTCATACCATTAGATAAATTCTAAAAACATCATTACTAATTGACAAGGTTTTTCATAATCCAATCCATAAGTAGTTAATCATAAAGCTCCCCCAAAATATGTGTAACCAAATTCAAGACTCAATATTTTAGATAATATAACATATTTCATATTAATATTCATGCTTTCAAGAAATAACTTTAAATACGAGATAATAGAATTTATTTCAAAACTCCAAAAGCGGGACACTTAACCCATATTGAAAAGTAAATGTCAGTTAACCCATTAACATGTTTCCTGGACGTTAATATTAAAAATTTTAACCCTAAACCCTCCAACCTAAACCCCAATCTAAACATGAAGGATATTTTAGAAAACTGTTCTATAACAAATTTATAGTATCATAATAATTAGCATAAGATATTGAATACATACAATTAGATAAATGCTAAAAACGTCATTACTAATTGACATGGTTTATCTTAATCCAATCCATAAGTAGTTAATCATAAAGCTCTCCCAAAATATGTGTAACCAAATTCAAGACTCACTATTTTAGATAATATAACTTATTTCATATTAATATTCATGCTTTCAAGAAATATCTTTAAATATGGGATAATAGAATTTATTTGAAAACTCTGAAAGCGGAACAGTTAACCTGTATTGAAAAGTAAATGTCAGTTAACCCATTAACATGTTTCCTGGACATTAATATTAAAAATTTTAACCCTAAACCCTCCAACCTAAACCCCAATCTAAACATGGAGGATATTTTAGCAAACTGTTCTATAAAAAATTTATAGTATCGTAATAATGAGCATAAGATATTGAATACATACAATTAGATAAATTCTAAAAACATCATTACTAATTGACATGGTTTATCTTAATCCAATCCATAAGTAGTTAATCATAAAGCTCCCCCAAAATATGTGTAACCAAATTCAAGACTCAATATTTTAGATAATATAACTTATTTCATATTAATATTCATGATTTTAAGAAATAACATTAAATATGAGATAATAGAATTTATTTCAAAACTCCGAAAGCGGAACACATAACCCATATTGAAAACTAAATGTCAGTTAACCCATTAACATGTTTCCTGGACATTAATATTAAAAAATTTAACCCTAAACCCTCCAAGCTAAACCCCAATGCAAACATGCAGGATATTTTAGCAAAATGTTCTATAAAAAATTTATAGTATCATAATAATTAGAATAAGATATTGAATACATACAATTAGTTAAATTCTAAAAACATCATAATGTTATATTTACATTTTACACTTACGACTAATTTTCTTTGTTTATATGAAGATGGATGATACCATACTACTCACTCAGTAGCCTACCCATATTTCGCTGGCTGTGTTAGAGAGTCATCCAGATCGATTTGTGAAGGTGCGTCGAGCGCACCATTTTCATCACATGGAGCCTCCACATGCCATTAGACCTTACTTGCGACGTTCTGGATTCTATGGCCTTGTCGTATCATATTTCACATTTGTAGATCATTACCTACTTGATGACCTCGTTGAGAGATGGAGACCAGAGACACACACATTCCACTTGCCTGAGGGAGAGATGACCATCACACTCGAGGATGTCGTAGTGCTTCTTGGTCTGCCTATCCAGGGGAGACCCATTATTGGACCCACTCGTGCAGCTTGGACAGACTTTGCTAAACGCTTGTCAGGCGTTGATATTTTGTCCGACCGTAGGGCTACATATGCATCGTCCATATCTATGCGTTGGTTGGAGTCACAGATTCCACATTTATAGGATGATGATGATGAGAATACCGTCATGCGTTACTCCCATGCATATATATTATGAATCATTGGCGGACCATGTGTACTGATCACTCGGGGATGCACGTGCATATGATGTATCTACCCCTACTAGAGGACTTAGATCAGGCCGGGACGTACAGTTGGGGATCAACCTGCTTGACATACACGTACAGATCATTATACAAACTATCCTATAGGGACCGTACAGGTCTTGGAGGATGCGTCATCCTTATTCAGATGTGGTCATGGGAGCGCATCCCAGTATTCCGCCCTGACCTTGCTGGTCCACCGGTCGAGATGGAGGTGCTGCATGACACTCCGTGTGGACGCTGGTATGATAAGTCATTTCTATTGGTTTTTGATTCTACTATGAGTTATTGACTATAATTTATCATTATTTGTCATTATCGTTGTATTTTACAGGTGGTGTCAGCGACACAATTTTGACGTGGTTCCGAGACAGCATTTGGGCGTATATCGGCTATAGTTGGACTGTCTCTTACCTGTTCAGGTATGTATATACAATCTATCACTGTCTAATAATTTTAATAATAACATCAATTTTGGTTTTTAGTTGGGTTTTTTTTGACAAAATCACTTGTCATTTCAGATTTCATGGCTTCCATACTAGAGTATTATGGACCAGTTGCCAGCATACTGCACTGTTGGGAATGAGGATGCAATGGATGTAGTGCCCCTCATTCACTTTCATATTATTGAGTGGAAGCATCCTGATAGGGTCATCCGCCAATTTTTTCGTACTTAGTCAATTCCATTACCATATAGACATACAGATAAGCTTCATGGGATGAAGCTATCAGGGAGGCAGGATGATGACTGGTCCCAAGTACATGTGAGTTTTATCGACTGCTGGCATAGACGTGCAGAGTTACGTATTCAGGGTGTTCCTACAAATCGATTATCTCTTTCAGAGAAGGTTGACTATGCGCCATGGTATAGACTGAAGTCTATACTGTATCTTAACCAAGCTAGCATAGAGATGCATAGGATGTTAAGTTAATAAATTCCTATTAGTTTGTTTACTGAATTATTTTCTAATTCCATTTGAATCTACTTACAGGGAAGTTACACAGAGAAAATTGTTCTCATGAGTGATGAAGAGAAGGAGGGGATCTTTAGCCGGGCAGCCGTCCATGCTACAACGCTGGAGGTGAGGGCATCTTTTCATGTGCTTTCCAGGAGCATCTTCACGCGTCTGGCTCGGAGAGAGGAGGTTCCTGCCCCAGAGGAACATCCTGCAGCTGCTGCTGGTGCTGAGGAGCCACGACCACGATGACGTAGACAGCGTCGTGCTGCACGTGAGGCCTCGCCTATTCCACAGGCAGAGGTCGGGCCTCTAGTAGTCCAGGATCAACCTATTCATGATGTGCCTCAGGTGGAATGGGATCCATCTTTCCTGACAATATATCCGCAGTTCTCTCCATCTTGGGTTCCAGATCCTTCACAACCTTGGATTCTAGAGCTGTCGTCGTCTTGGGGTATAGCTCCATCACAGGCTTCATTCCCCTCTGCGATGGAGGCAGGTCCTTCTACCACCCTAGTGGGAGAAGTATCTGAATGGCAGTACGAGATGCAGTTGACAGTTCCTCCCACTGACACACAGATGGAGGATGCGACAGTCGACGTTTCAGTGCCCGAGGATCAGCGTTCTTCAGGTCATCAGACTCCGCTGCACACTCGACGCGGACGTCCTATTTGCAGACCACCATGTGGGACGGAATCTCCTTGCCACAGACATATGCATTGATTGTACATTATTGTTTACATGTTTTATGTGTACTGAAATCAAAATACTATTTTTACTTGTTGGATAGAGTGGAATCTGAGGAGGGGGTAAATTTGGTTTTATTAATATATATTTATATAACCATACGAACATAATAATAAAACATTAATAATTACTAATTACCTAATTACAAATTGTATAATTAATAATTCTATTACTAATTATCTATTTAATTAGTATATAATTAATATTTATATTACAAAATAACTAATTAATTAGTATATAATTTGTAATTTGGTAATTAGTGTTTATTAATCATTAATTATATAATAACTAATTAGTTAATTAGTAATAAAATTATCAATTATATAATACTTAATTATTACATATATAATAAATATTTAGTTAATTAGAAATATAAATAATAATTATAACTAATTAATTAGTAATTGGTAATTATTAATTAGTTAATTAGTAATATAAATATTTATTATAATTATTCATTATAATTAGTAATTATTAATTAACAATTATTAATAAGTTATTAGTAATTATTAATTTGTTAATTAGGAATATAAATATTAATTATAACTATTCACTAAATTATTAATTATTAATTATTACTCATTAATTATTACTTATATAAAAATTAATTAGTAAATTAATAATCTAACTATTAATTATATAATAATTAGTCATTTAATTAGTAATAATTTTATAACCTTTCAAAGTCACGTACTTGAAGCAATTTTAAGTTTCATGTAGGCGGTTTTGAAAGCTTATAAATTATTTTTCATGAACATTTTTTACGAAATTATATTTATTTTCGACTATTTGTTATATGTTTAATTTGTGTTTTATGTTTCATTTATATTGGTCTTATAGTTTATATTTTATAGGCTTTCAAAGTCACGTGCTTGAAACATTTTTAAGTTTCATGTTGGTCGTTTTGAAAGCTTATCAATTATATTTCATCAATATTTTTTACGAAATTCTTTTTATTTTCAAATATTTGTTTTATGTTTAATCCATGTTTTAAGTTTCATTTATATATTTTCATTATAGTATATATTTTGTAGTCTTTCAAAGTCACGTACTTGAAACATTTTTAAGTTTCAAGTAGGCAGTTTTTAGAGGTTATAGATTATTTTTCATCAACATCTTTGAGGAAATTATTTTTGTTTTCAACTATTTGTTTTATGTTTAATCCATGTTTTATGTTTCATTTTTATTGGTCTTATATTTTATATTTTATAGTCTTTCAAATTCACATACTTGAAACAGAAACAAAAAATGCAGAATGTTCTGTATAGGAAATGAAGAACCAGAATCCCACATCAGAAATGCAGAATGATTTCCCAAGGTAAGCTTTCATATAAAAGGGAGGTCTGGGTAAGAGCTTCTATCAGAATCCAGATTTCTGTAATTGTTGTACCGCTGGATCTTTAATAGAAAATATTCTGCTGAAATTTTTTGTTTTGTTTATATATATATATATATTTATATATGTATATATATATAAACAAAATAAAACAAAAAATAAAAATAAAAAAAAATTAAAAAAAAATTTTAGGAGAAAGGCGGCATCGCGGATGCCGCCATTCTCCCGTAGCGCAAATGTGGCATCCGCGATGCCGCCTTCCCCCGAAATGCAATGGCGGCATCCCAGATGCCGCCTTTGAGGCATATTTTTAAAAATATTTCCATCCTATGTGTTTTCTAGAAAATATTTTTTTTGAAAAACGTAAAAAAAATCCCACCTGTGGCAGCATTCGACGAATCCATTTCAAGCATGTAATGGAATCTTACGGTGCATTTTGCTGCTGATATACCTTCCCTTCAGGTTTGTAAACATTTCGTGGCATCCTAGGGGTTGCAGGGGGCTTCACATCTCAATGATCCACAAAATCTCATTCTGCTTCATGATGGCTTCGAAAGCCGAATTCACCCACACTTCGTCTAAAGCTCCTAGATCTGTTGTCTGGGGTGAAAATATTGTTTACCCGGTGTTCCCCAGGTACTACTGATATTGATTGTTGTCGGGGAATTCATTGCATAATTTTCAGAAACCCCACCTCAGAGGTTGTCATCTAGATGACAACATCTCCAAGTCTCTCGTTTGTTCCTCTATATCTCACAAAGGGTCAGCCCCGACCTCGGGAAAGCATCTGAATTTTGGGCTCTCTGCCAGCCCCCACCTATCTTTCCATGCAAGGATCCATGTTCTTTCTCTATGTGTTCGGTAGGATATTCAAGTTATGAATTCTTTCCCATCAAACCACAAAGCATTCTGCGAGATCTCCTGGCTGTAATTGAGAATCTGTTCCCTCCTGAGCAAATGATGTTGAAATATGGGTTGTTGGATTTCCACATGAGGGTTCCCAAGGTCATTTTGGCTCCCCCTTTCTTTCCTTTCCCCGGTTTATATATGGCTCCAATAGTATGTGCGAATCCAAATCTCATGGCGGCCGGAGACCAGGGGGCCAACCATCTCCTTGCGGAGTTTCAAGCATGTCCCAAGTCTTTGGCATGTAGTGTTCCATGTGCTCAAGATAACTCTCCTAGAGAGTGACCTCATGTGAAGACTGGAACCCTATCTAGAAGAGAAGGGTATTTTTTAGCAGGTCCCTGTGAGGATTGGCACTATGTGATGGATGTTTCATTCTCCCGATCGGCTCATAAGACGATGGGTGCGAACCTCCCAAGGCCGCAATCGAATACACCATTTCCATAATCAGTCACACCAGGTTCGATCCTAGGTGTGTGAACACAACAGATGAAGAAGAATCTTCAGGGAAGGGATAGTCGTACATTCCCATTATAAATGACCATAGTTCCTGGGGACAAAGCCAAGGCATTGTTGTTTTAATGTTTCATAACATGATTTGGAACACCCGAGGAATTGGGGCGATGATGAAAACCGATTTCATATCCACGGAGTCTTGGAATCAAAAAGTCAAGATGGTCACAATTATCAATCACAAGAAGAATGTTTCTAAGATTCAAGAGTTTACTCATAAGTTCAAAATGCATGCATCCATGCACGCAACCCTCACTAAAAACCACATATGGTTATTCTCATAGAAAAATGTTTCAGTGGTTTTGATTCCGGTGGGGGATCCATATATCACGATGAAGGTGTCGTGTGGCGGAGAGGACCTGTATATCTCTTTTATTTATGGAAGCAGTGATGCCCAGAGGTGGGAGATGTTGCGGTCATAGCTAAATGAGTTCGACCCATGGCTACAACCCTTGTTGGTGGGAGTGGATTTTAATATCATTATGCATGAAGACGATAAGAAGGGGTGAGGTGAATTATTGAGGCAGGAAAATATGTACTTTGTGCAGTTTATAGGTGGGAAGAGGTTAATAGACCTGGGATATTCTAGAGATCGATTCACGTAGTGAAATAATTAAAGCGGCGAGAGTCGATGCTAGAATAGTCTTGATCGGTGCATTGCCAACATCCACACCATATCCATATATCCGAATGCGAAGACTAATCACTTGATCCAATGTGTTTCTAACCACTCGCCACTACTGTTATCTCTATGCATGACATAAATCTTACAGTTGTACATCATGTTCTCAAATCAATGGGTGTTCAATCCGTATTATCACCACATGGTTAAGAGGATTTGGAACAAGCCTCCTCGGGGTCATGCATGGGTGGATGTTCACTCTAATTTGAATCCTTTTAAGTAGGAACTCATGATGTGGGCTAGGTATCTTCCTCCATTGGATCAGGAGATGGTTGTCATCAAATAGGACATCCAAGATTATGGAGGACAATTTAGAGGAGAGATGGGATGATGTGGTTTTTGATGAACTCTCTTAGTTGAAGAGTTCAGTGGTGGTGATGGTGCTCTCTCACGAGCTAAAGGCTAGGGACCATTACAAGGTTAAATGATTGATAGAAGGAGACAAAAAATCTCCATACCTTCATGCATGTATTATGGAGAGGAGGTGTGTTATGAAACCCAATTTTCTTCCCTAAGATGGCTCATATATTAATGATGCAGATGTGGTTGAGGGAATGACATGCTCGTTCGTTAATGATATTCATGCGAGCACAAATGAGAATATGCTTAGAGGGTACTATAAGGCCCCGACCTTAAACCTTACTTAATCTTGAGATATTTCAAGAATACACCTTGAGGATCTTTTCATGTTTAGAGTTTTAGAGAATTAGATCATAAAACATGTATTACATTCCAAATTTAAGCAAACAGGTTACATAAAAGATAGTATTCATTTTCCCATCAACGGAAACATATTTAAAATAAAACATGGATTCTTTCTTGACACTTCCTTGACACTATAATCATATCATGTACCTTTCCCTTGTCCTATGAAAAACATTTCAAAAAAACTTGGGATGAGCATAAAAAGTTCAGTAAGGGTTAAAAAAAATATGGAAAGGAAACATGAGTTCATATATACATAAGAATGAAATCATACTTTACACATAAAACATAGGAACTTTAACATACCTCATCAAATCATGAATAAATCATAGAAATCATAAGACATAAAGGTAACTTGAGGCATTCATAACATTCATACGTAGGGAGTAACCCTATTGGTTATGTTTGGAATACCCATCACAGTATATTCCCTAAATCTCTTCGGATAAACCTTAACGTTTCACTCCTTCGCGTTACCCAATGCATTAGAGAGCTATATCGGGCTCACTCGCCCTTAGTTTATCACGGAACTACCCGTCTTCATAATAATGCCCACGAACCTCAACATAATCGTATCACATAAAACATGCATAAAGGAAACATAACATTTCCACTTTTCAATCACAAGATATCAATACAACACATTGATATGAAAACGATTTTCAATACCAAAATAAAAGAAAAGTAAAACATGGTATTTATTTTTCTTTTAAAAAAAGGTATGCCTTGTAGAGGAAGCCGAAACTCAAATAATGGTCACGGCGGCGGAGAAGTCGTTGTCACCGCATACGTACGACAAAAACATTCCCTTTTTTCGTTTAGTAAATGCTTCATATAAAAAATATTCATTTTGAATAAACGTAAAAGTCAGAGGGTTTTATACACCGTATAAAAGAAGGTTGTGTATAAAAC
The DNA here is from genome assembly GCA_963277665.1 of Viscum album. Lineage (NCBI taxonomy): Eukaryota > Viridiplantae > Streptophyta > Magnoliopsida > Santalales > Viscaceae > Viscum > Viscum album. The sequence goes on along the minus strand of OY728132.1, from coordinate 293,513,352 downwards.
AAAATATGCCTCAATGAAAGGAGATTGAGACGAAGTCCCATACCTCGGGTCTAACTTGAATCGGTCATTCTTTAATCTCCTGAATAATAAACTTGAGTTAATTTCTACTTGTTTAAGAACCTTTTTCAAGTTAATTATTCCTTTTATATCACTTATTGCCATGTCATGAACACTATTTATTTATTTAAGTTAATAACGGTCGTTTTAACGATCATTGGTACTTGAGTCAAAAATTAACCCTATATAATTACAAGTTGTTCATGTATCCATTATATCCAGAATGGTATTCATGATGTAGATATAATATATATCATATATATCCAGTACATTCATGCATTTATAATATTACATAACATTTAGAGGTAAGAAATGAAATGCACCGTTCAGGGAGACGGTAACCCGTACGTACGCATGAACGCTACTTCCATTTCTATTTCGTATTTTATGAAATGGAATCATAATGATATAAAGGTATATTATAATTCCAGTTTAATATCATATATAATATCATAACTCCATCCTTTATACATCCCACATATTGTATTAACGAATCAAATCACTTTGAGGGGGCGGTAGTCTGCACTTCCTTAAATGAAGATATCACGTTTACCCATAATGGAAACTATAAAGGTATGCCCAAAATAAAAAATACAGAAGCTTAAGGAAAACATAAACATATTATATATCATATATAAATATAGTTTCATCTTAATGGCCACCTTTGAAGGTGTTAATAGAATATTGAACAATCATCGTTTTGGGAGGCAGAAATTCGTCATCCACAGAAACAGTATGTTCTTTAACCATTAGATGTAGGTGTGTGTAAGTGTAGCTCGAATCCTTCTTATAACAACATCCTGGTATATTTAATATACTGGTTTTGTAACAAAAGAAATGAATAAAAAGAGTTTAGGGGGTTAGAGAAATAAAATAAAACGAAAGAACACAAGTGAAGACATTACCTTAAAATCAGGTAACTCCCTTTGGTTTGAGCTCAAAGTCTTCGTTGGGAAGACTTCTGCCCAAAGTGAGGCTTCAAGGAGTAATAGAGGAAAGTGGAGAGACAAAATGGTCAGGGGTTGGCCGAGCCAAAGGCTTTGGATGTGTGGGTAAAGAGGTAGAGGTGGGGGCCTTTTATAAGAGGAGAGGAGGGGCACTCTTGGAATGTAAAGAAAAGTTACTTTATTTTAAAATGAGTTTCGGATTTAAGAGGTCCCCCATTGATATAATTCTAGGATAAGGTGATATGACTTCTAAATATACCCATACAATAGGTTTTGGACTTGTGTAGGTCATATATTTTACATTATGTTTTCATTTTATTTAAATACTTTATTAACGAGGTAATCACTACATCATCATGATGTCATAAATAATTTAATATATTTAATGTCTAAAAATTAGAAAAAATATCATTATGTAGGAAATCGTTTTATCTTTCTAATTAATATTTATAGTAAAAAATCTGACTTGTATAACCCCATGTAAAAAATTGTTTTAGTAAAACATCTCATGTTTGTGTCATTTTTACTTTAACATTAAATAAAAATTTGTTTATGTCATTTCCCAACCAAAGTGGCTCAATGGGGTCCCCATGTTGACAACCATGTATGTCGGATTTTTGAAAATTAAAACACAGAAGTGAAAAAGTTTCATTTAAACGAAAAATCAGTTTCTTTAACTACCACTTAGGGGTTTCACTATTCATAAAAATACCAAAACGTCACCCTAAGATATATTTGATATTATGAATTAAAAAATGATGTCTATTTTACAAAATTCAAATAATATAAGTCACATGAATTAATTTAATAATTAATTCCCACTGTCATGACAAATAGCGTGTTTTTATGAAACAAAAGTATCAAAATATTGACACTAGTTTAAGTCCAATTTCAAAGTGAAATTGATTCCAATGACCACTATTGGATTAAATGGTAAAAATATATTCTAATTGAACTTTAAAACCAATTCAAATGATAATCTAATCATATAAATAAATTGTATTAAAAAGATGTTTTGAATTAAAATACAACATTTTTCACTATTTGTTTAAAAAAATGAACTTTATCCGAAAAATACCAAAGATTCACACAAAGTAAATTTTGATGTCCAAATCATAAAGAATAAGTTTATTTTGACAAACATAGCTCATAAAATTGTCAAAAGATAGATTTAAAAATGGTTTTCCATTAAAAGGAAGTAAAACAATCTTTTAAAAATATTAGTGTATTCCAGGCTTAAGATTGGATTTATTCACATTTTAAGCCTCTAAAACACTATATAATTCACTAATAGACATAGATAAAATATCTATTATTAATTAAATACTTGGGATGTTATAGGTATCCCTCAGGGGAGTATCGTCTTTGGGAAGGGATCTTGAATCTTTTCTCTACACAGGAGAATGCTCTGCTGGAAGGAATTCTAGATGAAGAGGATATGCATGCATCCATGTGGAATTTGAATCTTGATAGTTAGGTAGGACTTGATGATTTCTTGGGTTTGTTCTAAGGGGATCTTAGGAGGAGGTAAAATGTGATCGGATTTATTCCATACTGGATTTCATCCAATGGGGTGGCCTTTAACAGATAGTGTTAGAAACCACTATGGTTCTCTTGCCGATGATCAAAGAAACATCTTCCCTCTTCCATTATCATTCTATGAGCATGTGAACCTTTCCCTACAATGTCCTAGAGAGTATCATCAAACGAAGGTTTTGTAGTCTTCTTCCATAGTGGATATCTATGGAGAAACACAGATTCGTCAATGACAATTTGATTCAGGGAGTTGTGGTGATGACACAAGAGATGCTGAAAAATCTTAATACGCCATACTGTGGCTCCAACGTGACTATTAAATTGGACATGAATAAGGAATATTTTATGATGGAGTGGGGATTCATCAACAGAGTCATTGGGAATATGGGAGTATCTAACTGAGCCTATGATATCATTTTCAGGTGTGTCTACTCACCCTTGATGGCTATGTCGTTTATGGGGAGAACTTATGGTTTCTTCAAAACAGTGAGTGGTCTTTGGAAAGGTTATCATCTATCCCCGAGTATATTTATTATTATTCAAGACACTCTGAGAAGGATGATAAACAAAGTCGTTTGTGATGGGGTCGTTATACCACACCAGTGAAAGTATATCCTCCCCCCAATATCATATTTGATGTTTTCTGATGATTCGATAATATTCGTGAATGCTGGGTGGAGGTCCCTCAAGGAATTTAATAGGATCCTCATGAATTTCTGTTATTGGAGTGGGAAAATCATTAATAAGGAGAATAGTAGATTCTATGTTCCCAAATCATGTAACCTGAGCAGGGTGGTCAGGAGAGGCAACAAAGTGGGTATGGGGAGAGGCTCCTTCTCATTGAGTACCTTGGTACCCATGTTTCTAGTGCAAGGATGCAGAATAGGTATATCGACATGGCGGTGAATAGGATTACGGAACACATCCTAAATTGGAAAAATAACTTCCTATCCTTAGTATGTTGGATCACCCTGGTGAATAGTGTGATCTCAGCAATCCTAGGGCATGATTTAGCCAGTAATAGTGTGTCGAAGGGGGTTATAAGGTTCATCGATAAGATTCTAGTGCGCTCTATTTGGGATGCATTAGCCGAGGGGAAAAGAAAGCAGATTTTGTGGGGTAAGCTTGGACTGGCCCATCTATGAAGGGGTAAATAATTTCAGGAGTCTGGTAAAATGATTCATTTCATGCATACAAATCTTGAATAGGAGATCATTGATCAACACACCTTGTTGGGGAAGCAGATGTCTTGAAGATACAAGGACGATGCAACAACTGGTTCAGCTAGGGGGTCGGTGTTATGGTCGTCGTTGATTAGCATAATCCTGAACCTCCTCCCGCTCATTCAACAGATTATTAGTGAGTGGATCATCCTTTAATGATATCACAATTGGTCAAGAGGAGTGTTGGTTGATCTTGGTTTCTCGACCCCCTCTATCTCCTTCATAGAGGAAACATTACGTCCTTTGTTTTTCAGATCACTTCTGGACACACCCCAACAAGTAGTTTTTGACTATGTTATTATCATATTAAAGCGATACAAGTGCATCTATACCCTTTACACCTCGAGTAAGTTGAACTTGAAAGATTTTCGCAGGAGGAATGCATTATAGGGGAAACATGATAGGAGTAATAGTATGGCTTGGTGCAAAAATTTTCTGATTAAACTAAATTTATTCACATGGAGGATTCGTAATAAGGATATTCCCTTAAATGTTCTCATCAAATGGTTAGGAATTAGACTAGATTATTTTTTTTTCAATGCTGCGGGAATAATTGTGAAGATAGAATGAATCACATATTCCACAAGGGTGAATGGGATCAGTACGTTTGGATATTATTTGGAGTTTCCACATGTTTTTTCCTAATAGGATAGCATGGATTGGTTTATGGAGTGCTGGTTCCATGGGGCCAATGGTTCTATGGTGGATTTAGAGGCATGAAGAATCATATTCAATGTGGTTTACTTGTGCTTATGGAAAGGCTGGAACATTTCCAGATATGAGTGGACTATTTCCACTAGTAGGTCTATTGTGGGTTGAACTCGATGTATTCTGATTAACTTGATCGGTATTGCTGGTATAGGGATAGAAGCTCCATCTCTTCATGTGCTACATGTTTCTTAGTGGGGGTCCACCTGGATTGGTGATGGGGATCATGGGATGTGGATTCATTGGCTACCCCTGGCAGCGGTCTGAAGGTTAATACAGACAGTTCCTGTGTACTGGGTGACATGTGAGGAGGAGGTGTTATCCAGGACCTTAGAGGGAGTGTGGTGTTGTCTTTCAGAGCTCATTATGGTAGTGGAACTTATAATCGGGTAATGTCTCATCTGGTGGTTATGGGTTTCACCTTATCCAGTTAGAGGGACATTTCCATCGACCACCTGGAAATGGATTCTATGATTATTCAGGATGCTCTACATGGTAAAGGCACCACTACCTGGTCAATTTCCTATACTATTATACATTGGAAATTACTTCTTATCAATTAAATTAGTGTCATACATACATGGCATGAGTGAATCAATTTGGTGGCCTATATGACCTCTCATGTGTTTCCAGTTGTCTCAGTGATGCATTTCTCTAATGTGTCCCAATTCAAATCAGAGGGGGTGAATCTAATTCTGGGTAATACCCTTGGCCTTCATTATTTCTGACCCCCCATAATGTCGGTATCATTTTCCTTGTGTGATCTTTTTTTGTGGACCCCTTTCTGAATAAAATTTATAATCTTGGATAAAAATTATATAAGAATAATACACAAATTTATGATAACATATATTATCTTAATAAATTATTTTATCACCTATTTTTTATTATATTTCGTTATTACCATTGTTTTGGTTGTCAACTGCTTCATTTTCATATGCATGTTATATTAAATAAGATTTAGATACAACATCTCCAAAATTATATAATGGTTTTAAATATCATATTTAATCATTTAATAAATTTATTTTTGTGTAATTATTTAATGTTGGATATGTAAAATGAATAACATCACATCTTAGAGATGGTAGACAGTATGTACACATGAGTGACAATATCATTCTTTTAATGTGTGAAATTATAAGGTAGTGCATGGTATATTAATTATTGTATAGTCAATATCATTTAATATTTAATATATATATATATATATTATTTCAATATTTATACCCATATATGTAAGGTTGTTGTGGAAAAAAATTACACCATGGCATGGGGAGGATAAGTTGTACATACGCGCGTGCGATGCCTTCATTTTTCACAGGATAGATAAAAAGAGGAATATGGTTGTACCAAAATCAAAACAACATATAATCATATATAGGCTACTATATTTATTAATATATCATGGAAAAAATACTTGATGATAATGTTGTAAATGAAATGAACTTAAATGTGTATATAATGATGATTACCTCTTCTTTGGAGGACATACATTAATCTCTTCTAAAGTGATATAGGGTAGGATTTTTGGATGGACTAGAACATCTATAACATAAAAAGGTATGTTTAGAAGAGAAATGGGAAGGTTTTGGCCTATATATATGAATATAATCGGCATGATAAAAAATAGTGGAGGTTACCATTTATAATTGAGGTTGTGGTCACTTTCGAAAATCCACAAAATATTAAAAAATTATAAGGCTTTTTTGGAGTCTAATTTTTAAATATGGATTATAAATGAATAGGTTAAGAAATTTTACAACATAGATTATCCCATTTATTATTATTTTTAAATTCATAAATAATTTAATTATATAATAATTCATGAAGATATAATTATTGTCAAATTTGACACTATTGATTTAATTTCACTTAAAATACAATAATAAAAAGATATAATAAGAACATATTTCTACCAAGATTCTACAATATATCTCATATATATATCAATTTAATTATAATCATTTAATCATCCCAAAAATATCTAAGGTAGAAATTGTAATATCACTTATTTGTTTTTTGTTAATTAAATTTATACCGTATTAGCCTTAGAGAATCATCTAAGGTTATAATATAATTTCTAAAAATTAAAAATAATATAATATAATAATAAAAAAATTTGAATAAAAATATACATTTAGGTTCTTTTATATCGTGTTTTTATCACAATGTGGACACATAAATGCTATCAAATACCAAGAGAGTGACATTTTGTAAATATAATTGATTTAAATAACATATATGTTATTTACATGGAAATGTGTCCTATAAATAACTAAAATTTTATTTTATGGTTATACATGTCTAATTATATTAATCAATAATTTTTACACATGCATAGATCAGATTCTTACCCTTATCTTTTGGCTTCTACCCTTTTTGAAATACATTTACTCTAATTGTGAAAACATGCCCTTTTATTCATTGAATGTTACAATAGTTACTATACAATTCCAAAAGAACCATATATGAGCCATGTATGACATTTTGAACATTATAACAATAATTTGGACAAAATTTATTTTTTAATTATTTTTATATCATTTTAAAAAAATATTATTTATTTTAAAATATCAATAATGTCAATTTTGACACCATTCATTACATGACTTTTACAAAATATCATAACTATGACGTATCATTGATAAAACATTTTCAACACATCCAAAATATATTAAATACATCTAAAAAATTCATTTATGACATTAGATATCTAAAATTTTATTTATTTTAATAATTTTAAAGTCATTTAGTTGACAATTCTATTATTATAAAAATGAACACATCATCATTGTGGAACCCATTAAGATAGTTATTTGTATCGTAAAATTTAAAATGATTACCATGATTATTATAGAAATTTTATCTTTCAAAATACTATAATATTAAAATATATCCACTAGGTAACCCCATATTAAAATATTTAAATTTTTAAAAACAAAATCTTGACAAGTTCGACATTTCTTTGAATAATATATTATAATGATTATATTCTCATACCAATGGCCAGAAATGGTTACATTACTGACCACTAAATGATTAGGGACACATACTATTAATCAGATAATTTTTTATGAATTTTTATGAAATGTTTCTAATATTTGTAATATTATTTGTCCCTTAATTACCAGATTTACCATTAACCATTATAATAATATTTTGTAATATTACTATTTATATATTCCAATTATTAAATAGATAAATTTAATAAATTTTAAACCTATAAATAATAATATTGAATACATTTTTAAAATTAAAAATAAACATAATTTTGTGAAATTAAATTAAAATTAGTCCTGTTAACTGAATAAGAAAATAAGTTTTTAAAGATAAAATGTTCAAAAGTCTGAAATGAATTTATATCCATTGTCAATTTTAAATTTATAAAAATTAATTCAATGGGTTTAAAGTATATATTTTTTATTATAATTTATAAAAAATAAAAAAAAATTATAATTATTAATTGTTTAGACGAAAAATCTTTATTCAATTTAAATTCAGTATTTTTCACAATTCATAAAAACCAGAAACATGTCATAAAAAATAAAAAAAATCATCCAAAATGAATTTTAAAAATATTATTTCATATAAGGTCGTTATTTTGTAAAATAATATCTATAAGTGTCAAAATATAGTTTTAAATCATGTGGGCCACTAAAATGAGGAAAAATATCCTTTAGAAAAATATAGATTTTATGAATACAATTGTATTTATTGTTATGTTATGTCTATAAAATCTATTGTATGAATGTAATTTTTTTAAATATATATAAATTTTAAAATTTGGATAATACTATTTATTCTCTCCAATTAAATGGGATGGTTATAATAAAATATTATTTTTAGTTTAAGATGGGTGTTGCGTGACACATAAGATTTCAAATTGATTAAATTTTAAAATAGACATACCCTAAAATCTTTGGTGGTTACATTATCCACTACAAAAGAATTGTAATGAAAATTTAAAATTTCACTATAATATTGAATGTTTTATACGTAAAAAGTCTTTTATGGGAATCCCACAAATGATATAGGGTTAAAAAACATCCTCTTAATATGAGGGAAAGGGAAATGTGAGGGTCACAAAAAAACACTTTTGATTGTGATAAAATTAGTGGGAAGTAAAAAATGGAAATTAAAGATAAATATATCTCTCATGTTATGATATAGAGTAATATATAACATGAACATTACAAATTTAACCCCCACAAAACTATAAATTCTAGATAGGTTAAAAAGACCTTTGATTTCTCAAAAATAAAAGTAAAAACAATTCATTTTTCAAAAATAATTTTCATAGAATTCAGGGATTATTTTAGTATAGATTCAACAACTTACATTATTAATTTCATTGTCATAATCATAATCTCATCCTTTGGTTGTGCTTTGATATATTTTAACTCCATCATTTTCTCCTGTAAATGATTTTTCAAGATGATTTTTTTTATGTCTAAATCACTATTATGGGTCATAAAATCCATGATTCATTTCATCAACCCTAAAATGTTTAGTGAAAATAAAATATTTATCGCTCATTATCCAATATGATAAATACTAATTTAACCAATAATAATAATCCTTAATCTTCAACTTGAATCATTCAAAAATTTGTTACCTTTAGAGGCAATAAAAAAACTCCTATCCAAATTCTATTTCCAAAAATTTAAAAGTTAGGACTCTAATTTTTCATCTACAAAAAAAATTAGATTCCTAAAAAAATATAATGTAGTTCTTGTTAACCCATACCAAATATTTAATCACCTTAAAACCATAATGAAAATATTTGTGCATACAAATCCTTAATGTAAAATACTTTTAGTACAATCCCTATGTATATAATGATTCATATAACCATAATATCATGGATATAATATTTCATCCACATAATTCCAAAATCTAAGAACAAAAATACTTTAATTTTTCTTCGCCAACTTTATTAACTGTATAAGATTTACCTTGTTCCATTTTCTATTACTAAGGTATATTTTCATAATGATTTGAAAATTTATTTACATAGTTCTCCATTTCAATACATTTGAATCTCTAGATATTATCCTTTTATGTATTTCCATGGAATTATTTTTTCCTTCAGACCCTTTTCATTGATCTTAATACAAACACCGAATCCATTCATGTAATTACTAGATTGATTCATTCCATAATTATTACATTTGAGAAAATCATTCTTTAAATTCATCTCTTTATCCAATTTTTTTCTTTGTCGACCACTTTTTATGTTGTTTTACTTCGAATCATTATGGATTGGATATTTATTTATTTATCTTTGAATAAAATAATACTATATCCTAAAATGAATAAAATGTTTTTGATTTTAGTACTCTTTGTAGAATTGGATTAATCCATTAAATGAAATGGTAAATTAATCTCTATGTGTTTCATATTTAATTTTTAAAATTCTTAGCTAACCTGGTCATGGTAGCTTTATACTATAAAACAGTTTTTTCTACCATTTTATTTAAACCATATAATAGTATCTTCATTTTAATTTTCTTCTCATGATGGGATTTTTTATTAATTTATCCATTAAATCATTTAATTGCATGAGTTCTATTTCATGTAACTCCGTGGTAAATTTTTTCAATAACCACCACTGTTTTGCGTTTTATTTGAGGAAATGTATTGTAAGTGTGACCTTTTAATTTTTCCCTATATCCAAGATCTGAAAATAGCTTCACTAAAGACTTAATATATTATAAAATGAAACTAGATTAGTAGTATTACTGAAGGATATGAGATTTTGTTTCATAAATTGATGTAACATAGTAGTATAAAAGTAATTTTTCACAAGATGATTAAGCTGTCCTAATATTCTCATGATCTTCTCATCTCCAACACCAACTATGTTGGCTTTCTAAATGGTGAAATTTTTATATTTTCCACGGGTATTTATTTCGTTCATTACATTAGGATCCACCAATAAATAAAGGTACACACTATGTTTTCCAATAATCTTCATGATTATCAAGCCATGAAATAAAAATCCATCTAAATGATAATGTTTTTAAATACTATAATGAATTATCATAGTTCTCATGTTAGTTATTTTTATTTTAAAATATAATTCCATTGGTTGTTGCAAAAACATCATTGATATAAACTATGACGTACTATACTCCAACATCATCAACATGGGTCCATACTTTATTACAATTGAATAATATAAAAGTATTCAAATCATAACAGATCAATTAATTTTTTAGTCTTGGTAAATTTGAAACACAATTGAAATTAAAAGTACTATTTAAACATAAAAAAATTTATTTTTTATGAGAATACAATTTTTATGCAATATTTACCCTACATATAAATCATAAAAAAGGTTTTGGATACCTAAAAAACAAAAATCATAAGAAATGAGAGAGGTATAACTCTCATTATAGTTAATGTTCAATATTGGATAACTTGAATCAATGACTGTAACCAATATACAAAGGTAAAAAAATTAACACACATTCCATGAAATCAATAAAATATGAATGAAAATTCATCCATAGATTTTTTTAATAATTAATAATATATGGATATTAATAATGTAAATGTTGAAGATTCATAATGTTGTATGTCAAGAAAATCATGATGTATCCTCTATGTAGTTTATATCATGACCAATCCTCTTACCACCTAATGTTTGTTGGTAGAAACCCATAAGATTATTTTTGGAAAAAATGACGGATTTTTCACCAACATATATCATATCAAGGGAATACCAATCTATCCAGGGTATTTCAATAACAATTACCTATCCCATATCTTGAATATATAAATCATTCGTCGTATATATAATAATCGATTTAAAAAGATAATTTTAAATCAATATTTCCCATAAAAAATTAAAATATTTTAATCATAAGCCACATAATAGTAAATAATTAATGAATGAAACCTTAAATACCATGATGATACAAATATTCATGATATGATATATCAAATGGGTAGTACCTAACAAACAAATGTGGTTAATAAAGCATAACTAAAATAAATAATAGTGAGATGCGATAAACAGTTACCTCACACATTCATTTAATTGAACATGATTTAAAATTCTATGTAATAGTTTATATAATTTTATTAACTGATATAAAAACCTTATTAATATTTATGATATCATATATGATCTTATTATATAATTTTATTACCTGTTTGTTGACATTATTTCATTATTACCCTAGTTTCGGGTGGTAACTTCAGAATTTTCCTATGAATTTTTTGTTATGAATGAATTATTTATTCATCTAATATTTTTTAAACAATATTAGGTCACATTATTACCCATATCCTTTTCTTTTATCCCTTAATTAGGATTCAAAAAATATAATGATTTTTTCCAAATTAAAAACATATAATAATACAATATAATTTAAAATTAATCTTTTTGATAGAATAAGAAAATATGTTTTTAAAGAGAAATTATTCAAAATATAGAAGTGATTTTATTTTTAAAGATAATGTGAAATTGATTAAAAGGACCTAAATTTGATTAAATGATATGAAATTGATATAATTATAATTTAATTCCAATCAAAATATGACTTAATAATATAATTTAATTAGATGAAAAACCAGTTTTCAATTAAAATAATATAATATTTAAAATTCATCATACCATGATACTTATCAGAATAATACAAAAAAATCACCCAAAGTAAATTTAAATATTCTTATTTCATAAGAATAATATTAACTTTTAATATACAATTTATAAAAGCATAAAAATATAGTGTTATAACAAGTGTTCCACAAATAGGTGACAATATTACCTTCATAAAAATATAACTTTTTATTCATAAAAATGGATTTATTCTTATATAATTCCAATAAAATGATTTGGATGAATGGAAAACAATTTGAGTTTAAATATATATCATAATTCATTTAATAATATCAATTCACTCCAATTTAATTTTTATTTTATAATAATATATCATTTTTTGTCTAATCTGGGTGTTGTGTGCAACATAATCTTTCAAAAAGATTAAATTTAAAAAAAAGACATACCATAAAATATTATGGTGTTACAAATTGGAATAAATTTTATTATCCTATATATTTTTCTTATATAAAACCCTTAATATTTCATATTATAGGATGATTCAATTAGAATAAATTCTTCTTTATTAAGAAATTAATATATTTTAGTTTTTTAATATTATAAGTGTGTTTCCTCCCAATCATATAAAAAGACCACGTAACATCTCTTATCTGTGTATAAAAAACATCAATATTATATATTAAATTAACAAATCCCTTCTTAATATCATCACCAATCATCTTGAATTGTTGTCGTGATCAAAATAACAACTGTAAATGTATCACGGTGTTATAAAAATGATATTATCTAAAGAAGAGTTATTTCCCATAAATGAGTGTTTTAATAATATTACTTCATTTATTTCCTCAATTATTTTCTAACCATGATGATTACAAAAAATATGTACCTTATATATGATTCTATGTTATTATTTTTGTGTAATAACCATTATTAGTCTACTACACAATAAAATGGTTAATGAAAGAATCATCTGGGTGTATGTGAATACACTACTAGAAACATTACTTATACCAATGGGTGTATACCCAAAGTTTGCTAAAATGGTTGGAATTGGTGAATGCAATTTTCATATCCCAAAAATTTTATAAATAATATTGGCATAGGTTGTTTACATGTAATTTACAGAAATGGTTTTTCAAAATCATTGGTATAGAGGTATGAAGAATACCAGTTTGCAATGGTTTTACAGTAACCACATGCATAATAGATCCTTATAACATCAATTTTTTTAAACCATTGATATTGGATGAAATATTGAAAGATATACAAATAATTCCAATGAATGATCAGTTTTGAGTTCTTGTTTTTTATTTACCAATGGTAATAAATAACTGTTGATATAGTTTTTCCCACAAATTTTTGTTGCAACATGTACCTCTTCATATCCAATTAATGTGAACTATTAGTCCTACGTGCGCATAAAGTCATCTTCCCCAACCATGAAAACACAACCATGATATCCATTTTCAATTAGTTTATCTTCAACAAAAAAAATATAAGTTCATAATATTCCATTTAGAATTCCCCTCATATTATTTTAACAGATTTTATTAGTGGTTCTTAAAAAAACGTATCTTTCTATGAGTAGAGTAATGACGACGCAACATTCATCCATGATTTGTGATTAAACAGTCTTACTCACAATACCATTTTGAGGATTTATGATAATAGAATGTAATATTTATTTTTTTATTGAGATTATTTGTGTAGTGTTTGGGAACCCATGTGTGAGTGATAAATAACAAAAATTATTTTGTTTGAAATTTGGGTCCTCTTCAACTTCCTATTTTCTAATTTTATCAAGGGACTTCAATTGTTTCATTATTAGATTATTTAGTCTTCTTTAATGTCTAATTTTAGTTATTATTACAGTGTTTAACATCCCATTAACATTTTTAGGTATTCATAAACCCCTATTTCTTCTAATATATTTTTAGGTTTTTTGGAGCTATTTCATTTTTGAATTTTTAAGAGTTTTTAAAATTATGGGTATTGCACAGTTGGTACATGATTTTCGAAAACCATGAGCGCTTTTAGAGGATACCATATAGCCAAAGGCAGTGGAATTTTTCATTGTTGAAATGTTTTTATAAGTCATGTACCATTGTAGTAGAAAATGTCTGTCCCATTTAAAATATGAGCATAGATTCCATAAGGTTTTTTCAAAACCATACACCTCTTCCCATGAAACCATGCATACATGGTTTTAATTGATATCTATTTTCATTAAAATTTACTAAAAACCTATTTTTGGCCTCTAATGGACTGGTTTGGATCAATATGACTTTTTTCTCGACCCTGGCTCTCTCAAGAATAGTTTTGGGCCCTAAGATCCCTCTAGGATGGGATTTGATATTTGAAGAACACCCTTCAATATTTTCTTGGTTTGATTTCTCACCCAAATATCTATTTCCCATGACATCCCATCTCTTATCTAGGGTTACATGGATAATCATATTGATTTTTGGATATAATAACCATTGTTTTTTTATCCAATCCTAGGTTTTATTCATAGATTTTTTTGTTGTCGTTCTCTGTTTGAGTTTTCATTTTATGACATTGTGATTCGAGATCCGTTGATCCCAATGTAGTTTGGTATTTTATGGTTCCCATTTTATATTAACCCTATATAAATTTATTGAATTTGAATTTTTATAATTTAATGAAATTTATTGGTTTTGATTAAATTTATTCTAATTGGGTTTATTTTGAAAAACCCAAATCCAATGAATTGGTGTTTTTAAGAAAAATAGGGGTTTTCCATAAAATTGGAAAACACCCATTTTCATATAATAAGTGTGTTTTTATTGAAATTGGTGAGATTTAAATTGATTAATTTATATTTTAAAATTTTTCTTTTATATTATTTATTTTAATTTTTCAAATGATTTAATTGAAAACTATAAACACCCCAATTCCATTAAATTGTGGGGTTTTTTATTAATTGATGGTTTTTTTGAAATTTAAAATGTTAATATTTTTTTTTTCTAAAATTGGATTTTTAAATTTAATTGTGAATTTATTTAAAATCATTATATATTAAAATTGAATAAAATGGTTTTTATATAATCTTTATGGTTTTATCATGGTGAAAAGGTGTGCTTTTATTAAAAACACATTACTGATTTCAAATGGAAATTTGGCATATATTAAAGGTAGAATATGATGAAATGTAATTTAATAAGTATTAAAATACATTTCCAAAAATTATTTTTTACTACATAAAATGGAATCCTTTTGTATTTATTGATCTTTTTGGATTACTATTTATGATTTTCTACATTTAAAAAAATAATAATAGCACGTCGCATCCCATAAGAGATGGCGATTAGTCTTATATGGACTATGTTCAAAGTTAATTATGTACATAATTTTATGTCACCATTATTGTGGGATCCCTATAAACATGGTCTATAATACCTTCAACTTCATATGATCATATTTCTTGCTTGTTTTTTTAAATTGAATATTTTCCATTGTTGAAAACTGTTTTACATGCCTTGTGAATTTATATAAAATATTTTATATTAATGTGTTTATTCAATCCAAGTATGAAAAGAAGAAAAAATTTAAAGTACCATTTGTGAATGTATTTACATCAATTGAAATGTGAGTATACTCTTTAAATTATTTCCATCATTTTAAATGTAAATCATGATTTGTTGAAATGTACTATTTATATGCCTAAAATGTTTCATTGAAAAATTGGATGAATTTAATTGGTTAAATTAATTGTTTAATATTTCATGGAATCCTTGGGGAGCCCCTATTGATATTTTATCTCACACCATTACATTTCGTTAATGTGTCTGAATATTACCTCTTTCCAGGCTCGAGCAGGGAGATGCTTCTATCAAATGTGGTTCTAACTATTAACCCTTGAACATGTTATGTATTGTATGAGTTGGTGCATGGGATGTTTTTCATACTATATTTCCTGTACTTTATTATGGTAATTTGTATTGTTTAAGCCTATTTGATTCCTAGTACAATACTTCTAGTTGAGATTCTATTGTATACATATTGTCTCCATTATTTTTATTCTATAGTTTTGTGGGAAAAGAATTAACACTTTAATTTCCTAATATTCAATGTCATTATTTCCGACCCATGGGATCATGATCACCCTTTGGGATATGTTATTTCCAACTCGGTTATCAGGATATCAGGTAACAAGTATAGTTTTTATAAAATGGTATGAGAGGTCCAGGTTGATCATTTTATATTGAATTCATTATGAATTTCATAATATTAGTGGTAGTTAGATGGTAGTTGTGATTGAGTACCTAGCTAGATCTCATAGAAATGAACATTGAGAATCTATGGGTGTTTAGGGAAATAAATATTTTGGATTAGTTCTAGTTTTTCCCTCATATTATCTTTACAGAGTGAAATCCATATCTTGTTTGTTATATTAGTAAGGATTAATTTCCACTATCACTCTGTTTGAGTGTTAATATGATTCCATCATTGTTGTCTGCTGATATTGTATAGAATCATTCCACTAATAATTCTTGGGAATTAGATCTAGGAAGAAGCTAATACTGAACCTTAGTGAGTGAATCCCCTTTTGGATACTAATCTAGTTTAGGTGATTATTTGAACTATCAAAACTCTAGGACATGAACCACCTCTAGTTCTCATCCAGGATCTGGATATGGAACATCATAGGGGAATTATGAAGATTTTTTATAAATATTTTATTCTCCAAAATAGTGAACCATTAAATAGATCAAGTGATTCTTCAGAGGCGTAGAAATGGTTCAGCACATTGGAGTGTTTACTTGGTTTATTGGACACACATGAAGAAATCAATATGAAATGTGCTTCCTTCATGCTAGAAGGACCAAGCTAGAGATGGTGGGACACTATGGTAACAATAATGAATAATGTGGTATTTGATTGGTTGGAAATAAAGTTTCTTTTCACCGACCAGTTCTACTTGGAGTCATTGATGTTGGAGAAGGCCATATAGTTTTTTTTGAATTGAGTATCCTAATATGATCCTGTCAGAGTATGAAAACCGATTGGACTATATTGTGTATTTCACAGTAGAGATTGAATTTAATTCGAATATGATGGCTCAATGGATAGAGTTGGGACTCTATCAGGATATTTTTTTGTGGTTTTCCTGATGAATATTACTTCTTTTATAGATGTGATGGATAGGGTGGTAATTGTTGAAATTGGTGTGTGTTTAAAGTCAGGGTTATCCGGAGTTACATTCAATCATAGTGGTAGCATGACTTCCATGAATGGAAAATAGACGAATGATGATTCTTGGAGCAGTTCTCTAATTTAGGATCAAGAACTCATATAGTACCTATAACTGGTCCATTGATTTTCTTCTTGTGTGGAAAGTAAGAAAATTGAAATCAAATTTTCACTGAGAAACTGAACATATAGTGTTATTACAGAGGTTCCAATCACTTAAAAAAATTCCTCTAGGTTTTTTGAAATCCACTTTGTAGAAAGAGATCATCAATTCATCGTAAAACTGTGTGGAAATTAGATGATTCATGTGAAAAATGATTCCAACCACCGACAACCATAAAAAAGATTATTCACATAGTAGAAGATTATCCAAAGGAAGTAGATATGGGACAAACACCTATAATAGTTACCATTACTATAGTATCATCTATAGTGACTTCTCTATTTGATGTTATTCTATCACATTTGTTTATTTCAACCTATATTGTTAATATTCATAATATTACTACAGATAATTTGTCTACTGTTATTGATATTACTAAAACCATTGTTACGAAGATAAAGAAGAGTCTATGTTTACCTTATTATATATTCTCTCTATCAGAATTTCGGATTTCATGGTGTTTATTGGTTCTCAGCATGAATGCTCTTGAATTAATATTTGTGATGAATTGGATCATTTCCAATAATTTTCAAATTGATTATTATCATTGGTATATTTATTTTACTACAACTTGTGGTGTATTTTGTTTTATTCAAGGAGAATGGGACCCAAGATTGAGTATATTGAGACCTTATTTTACAGGGTTGGGGAAAGTAATATCGCTGTGGTATTATGATCAAGATAGGGAATCATTGAGGAGACAATATCCCTTCAGTTGTCATGGAGTTTCCCAATGTGTTTCATTATGAATTATGTGGTTCAACACATGTAACAGTGGTAGAGTGTTCAATTGACATAGTTTCTTGTAATCAACAAGTTTCTATTCCCTCTTGCTAGATGTCACTAGATGAATTGAAATAGGCGAATTCTTAGTCAGTCAATGGTCTAGAGAAGGGATTTATATTCAAAAGTGTGTCGCCTTTGGTGGAATTGGTTCCCTTTTCTAATAAATATAATAGATCATGTTTCCTATGCGTTTATTATATAAATTTCAACTTAGAAATGGTAAGTATATGTTTCCAGGGATTTATGATCTCTTCATCATTTTAATGGAATAAATTCTTTATCAATGATTGATATTCACTTTTTATATAACAATATAAGGATAAAATTATATTTATTTCAAAAAACAAAATTTCAATGTATTTATAACCATTATGATTACCTTGTTATTCCCCTCGGTCTAGCCAAAACCCATACAGTCTTTACGGAATAAATGAGTAGTATTTACCATGAGTATCATGATGTCTTCATGGTAGTTTTTATTGATGAAATTCTTTTTTATCTATGAATGATGATTTTAATGTGAATATCCTATGAAAATTTATGAGTTTGTTGAGAGATCCAAAAATTTATGCTAATATTTTGAATTGAAACTTCTAGATTAAATATGTAAAATTATTGGGACATGTGGTTTTGGAACATGGTTTTCCTGTTTATCTTGAGAAAGAATAAGTTGTTATGACATTCGAACAACCCCTAAATGTTTTAAAAATTAAGAGACTCTTGGGTCCAGCTGGGTATTACTACTATTCCATTAATTACTACTCAATGTTTACTTCTCTAAAGATCTACCTAAATTATATGGGATTAAAGTTTCCTTTGAATAATAAATTTTAGTGTTTTTTATTTATCCAAAACATATTTTGACTACTACACCAATGTTGACTATTCTAGTGGCTGGGTAGGGATATGTGGACTTATATGATGCATCTGGATCAGGTTAGGGATACATTCGTATGCATGTTGATCATGTTGTTTTCCATTAATCTCATTATCATAGGACAAAAGAGAAGAAATTTTCTACTGATGAGCTATAATATAGAGCTATTATACACTAATATAAGAGTTGGCAGAACTACCTTTATGTAGAAATTTTTACATTTTATGTAGACCACAAGAAAATTAGTTATATCTTCTCTAAAATTTATTTCAATATCCTCTTGAGACATTTGGTATAATACCTAAAATATATTCACATTGTAGTGTACCAAATCCCAGGAAAAGAAAATTTCATTACATATGCTTTAAGATGAATGCTTCCTACCCATCCCGTGATAGAATCTTCAGAAAAGCTGAATTTCATGTCTCCCTTGTTAATGTTACATATTAGTGTCTAGGAATCAGAGGATTATTTTTTAATATTTTTCATTTAATATATACTCTTATCTGAAATTATTCTTCAGGAATATCATATTGATGATGAGTTCAATATCATTAGAGACTATCTTTAGGATGGGAAGACCATTGATGATTGGTTGTTCTCTAATGAGGGAATTCTATACTTTTTGAAACATTTTGTTTTACCATTAGCGGAAAGAAAATTTATTATGGATACATCCATAACTCCCATTATTCTATCAACTCACGGTCCTCAAAGATGTTCTATGAATTGAATAAGTTTTTTTTGTGGCCATGTATGAGATGGGGCATCACTGAGTTTGTCTCTCATTGCAATTCATGCATGTAGTTGAAGGTTGAGAACCAGAAACCTTTAGATTTTCATTAGCCACTTCCAGTTCCTACATGGAAGTGGGAGGAGATAAAAATGGAATTTGTGGTTGGGATTCCACATACCCATAGAGGGAATAATTCCATATTTTATATCATTGAAAGTATAACCAATTCGGATAAATTTATACCCATTGAAGATTCAAAAAATGTTAGCTAGTTGGGAAATATCAATATGAATTAGATTGTTCATTCCTCATGGAGGTTAAGCTTCTATAGACTATGATTGGGACCCTTAATATACATCTCATTTTTGGAGAGGCCTTTAGGAGTAACTAGGATTCATGTTTATTTGAGTACTGCATACCAGATGCATAGTTGGATGGCTAGAAATAAAAATCTATATAGATTCATGGCGATATGGTTTTCAGTTGTGTTGTTAACATTGATTGGGATTTGGATGATCATTTTGGGAAGTTTGAGTTTTCTTATAACAATACTTACTAGTCGATGATTATAATTGATAATTTTTATTACTTATATTATCATTCTTGTAGATATCAATTGTGTTTCACAGTGGTTTGGAAAATGTTCCTTGGATGGAAGAAGTTTGGTACAAGCAGTGATAGTAAAGATTCAACTTGTTTTTTAGTGAATTTTGATGGCCGATAGACAATTTAATTTTTATTATGATCATCATTTTAGTACGTTTGTATTGAGAGTTAGATACCAGGTGTTCTTGAATGTTTCACCCTGGTTAGGTCATCGAAATATTGGGAAACAGGGGAAACTTCTACCCATTTTGGGGACATATCGATGTTCTTGAGTTGGTGGGGAACATTTGATACCATTTATCACTTCCATCACAGTTGAAATGAATACATAATGTGTCCCTTGTATCTCACCTATTAATGTATCAATATGATCTATCTTATGTTATGAGTTGGCATGATCTTGACTTTGAACCTGATTTATCCATGATTGAATGACTAATTATGATAGTTGAATCTGGAACAAAGGTACTTCATGGGAGGACAATAAATTTGGTTTGGGTTCTCTGACTACATGATTTGGAATATCATGGGACATGGGTGAGGGAGTCACTGATGAGAGTGAATCAGACTCATCTATTTGTCATGGAAAATTATATGAAGTCTTTTTAGGGAGACAATATTTCTATGGTGGGGGTCATAACATACAATTACTATTATTAGGTATTTAGAAACATCTATTTTCACTAATAATTGGTTGGGATTCATTTGTGGTTGTTTTGGGTTGAATTTAATTTTTTTTTAATTCTTCTCCAGTGCATGTTTGGAACATAGTTTTATCAAACCATATACCCTTCCTAGGTAAACCATGTATCGCAAGGCAGTTTTCATCTGCATTGTTGTAACACGATTTACAGACTATGCACCCTAATTGTAGAAACTATGCATCCCATTTCAAACTGGTTCATGACTTGTGCCTAATCATTCAAAACCATATGCCTCTACCCATGAAATTATTTGAATGTGTTATTAATTGATCAAAATATTAAATAAAAATTCATTCACATGTCTTTGAGTCCCCCGCTGGACTAGAATGACCAAATATCAGTTTCTCCCGTCCTTGGATCTCCCACGAAGTGTTTTTGGCCCATAAAATACATCTGAAGAGATATTTGAATCTTGGCGAGTGCCCTTAGATCTTATTAGAGATAGTTTCCTTGCCCAGATCTCTATCTCCCATGATCTATCATATTGTCACTAGATTTCTAGGGATCCCCATGTTGATTTTTGGATATAATACCCACTATTTTGGATATGATCTGAGGTTTGATTCATATTTCATTATTTTTTGTTATCTATTGGAGTTATCTCTTTATAACATTTTGATTAGAGATGCATTGATCCATAGGTAGGCAGTTTTGATATAATTACCAATTTATGTTAATAATAAGTTTCATTATTTAATTTCAATTATATGAATTATAAAAAAAGATTATGGATTTGGTTAAATAAATATCAATTTTTTTCTAGAAAATAACAATCCCAATTAATTGGTGTTTTAATGAAAAATTGAGTTCTGGATTGAAATTGGAAAAAACCCCAATTCCATTGAATTGGAGTGTTCTTAATGAAATTGGTTATATTTAAATTGATTAATTTATATCATTAATTTGTTTCAATTATGTTTTTGAATTTAATTTTGGAATGTGAATTTGATAGAAAATTGCGAAATCCCCCAATTCCATTGAAATAGGGGTTTGTTATGAAAATGATGTAACTTTTTTGAAAATTAAATTATTGAACTATATTCTGAAATTATATTTTCAAATTTAAGGGTGAATTGAATTGAAATCCAAATTTTTTTAAAATCGATTAAAATATTTTTGAATGAAACCATAATGTTTTGTCTTGGTAAAAGATAAATGTTTTTTATTAACAACATTTTATTATTGTTAAATGAAAAATTGGAATATTTAAAATGAGGTAATGAGATGAATTTTATTTTAAGATTTCATGAAATTAATTTCTCATTATCGTTTTTTACTAGATCACAAGAAATACAATGGTCGATAGTGTTTTATTTGGACAAAACATTACAATTTAAAATGCTCCAAAACATAATATCACCACATCACATCCCTTAGGATATGGTTTTGAGTACTCTTTGGCCTGAGTTCAAAGGGAATTATGTATAAACTTCAATGTCACCTTCAGTGTAGAGTCCGTATATAATGGAACTATCATACCATTTAGGAATATGACTATTTTTCATTCTTGTTTGTACTTCAAATGAATATTTTACATATTTGTATAACTTATTACATGACTTATGAATTTATATGAACTATTTTATATAATATTTTTTCATTTATTTTATTTATGAAATGTGCCATTTTTGTAACGCATCATTTTTCAATGTATTACAATCAATTGAAATGTGAATATTTTGTTTTAAAGTATTTAAATAATTTCAAATGTAAATCATGATTTGATGAAATATTATCTGTAAATAAAAAACTATTTATTTGAAACATTGGAAGCATTTAATTGGTTATTTTGATGTTGGATTTTGTTATGGAATCTTTTCTAAGAAAATACTGGTATTTTAGTTCACACCCAACTTGTCCAATCGATTGGTTTTAGACTACCTCCCTCTAGGATTGAGCATGGTAAAAGCAACTTTTGTAGGCAGTTCTAGTTATTGACCTATAGACTTGGTGAGCTTCGTCTGAGTTTGGACATTTCCAGTTTGTCATCATATATTTCTAATAATATTTTATTATACATAGTATTGTTTATGGGTTTTTGATTTTTGCAAGTCTACTTATAATGGAGATTATTTTGTATGCATTGTGTCTTGTGTTCTTCATCTATAATGTCCGTGAAAAAATCATTCCCAATTTTTTTGTTTGACTCCAAGTGCTTGTAATTAAACTTTGGGGATCAGGAATCCCCTTTGGGATATGTTTGGGTTGACTTTGTAATCAATATACTAATTTTCTCAACCAGGTTTATGACATAGTGAAATTTATATTTTTATTCCTCATTCCACCATGATGACCCTTTCGATATTCATTGTATAATAGTGATTTCCAATAATATATTTATATTTAATACTACTGAGTAGTGAGATGATGGAGGTCATATGATACATTCTAATAAATTTTTAGATATATTATTCTTTCTATAATGATGTAATTTTTTAGATTAATTGTATATTCTAAAACATTATTATCCATAATTAGGGTAAGAGTGTCTAAACCTCGATATTATATCTTATTTTATTTTGAAAAAAATTAGTTCTCAATTTAGATGATGTATATATTACTTGAACTGTGTAAATTTTCATGCATTATTTTATAGTAATAGAAAATACCTTTTGATGCTAGGTTTTTCTATTTGCAGGTGTAGTTGAGTAAAATTATTTTGTGGAATCATTAATTTAAGCATCAGATGTGAGAGGAGATTTGATAATTTTATCCCCTTGTGAATTAAATGAAGGTGACATTATATATGATTAATCATGAGATAAATTTAATATTACATTGATTAAATTTGTTATCTCGACTTTTATGAATCTGATCATGATTGAGTGAATGAAAAATATAGATTATAATGGTTATTAGATAACTAAATGTAGTTGATTTTTTAATGATATCCTAACCATGGGGTAGATGTGATGAATGTGAATTACCTGTTCTCCCATGTTCTCTAATCCAAACCTTCATGAATCTATTAAACTCAATAAAAATGAGACATAAGCCCTCAGTGATTCTTATTTTATATGTATCTTCAAATTTTCACTAATATTTGATACAAATAGTTCGCAATCCTAACTCTTAACTCTATAAGCATTGAATCCTCCAAAAATTATATATAATTCAATTAAACCCTTTAAAAATGAATCAAGATGTTAATTTAGATGTTATTTATTCATCTAACACATTGAATATTCAATTAATAATTCTCTATGTATATGATATTTCATAATATAGACAATATATCATCCAAATCTAATTTTGAGAATATTTAAAAAATACAAAAAAACTACATTCCATGCTAAACTGACACATCAATTTATAAAAAAATAAAAATCATTATCTAACATAACCATTAATAGTACTCTATAATACTATATCAAATTATTGAAAATAAATACACATTAAATAACTTATCTCTAAATGTATATTACAAAACTACACTAACCAGGCCCCACCCTAAATACATTGAACTAAATAAAACTAAACAAATGGTAATATAACCTAAATGAATGGAAATGATTTGTAACACCCAATCCAAAGTACACTTATTTGAGATTACCCAAATCGACCTAACATAAATAAACATTGATGGATCAAAATTAATTGTAAAAAAAGAGAACGAAATTTCTTGGAAATGAACTTACATAAACAAAATATAGGACCGGACGAAACTAAAAAAAGTGAAATGAACATGAAGACCAAATTAAAAAATAAATAAACTAAATTGATAAGAATTTTATAAACCATAAGAAAAAAAAATATACCAAACTAACATATCCATGATGTAAAATAAATGAACTAAACCAATAATCACTTTATACACAAAAAAATAAACGAACTAACAAATAATATATGTATCATAAATGAACCAACTCATCCAGACCAACAGAATTGAATTAAAATGACATGATATGAACCATGTAAACTTATGTAGGAAACAACTACACTAATATACATCAAACTGAACTAAAATAAATATAAGTAAACTAAATTGAATGTAACTAAAAGAAATTTTATAATAATGGTAAAAATGTAAATCATTTTAACAATCAAAAATAAAAAACTAATATTAATGCAATTCCCCAATCCAAATATAAAAAACCAAACCCATCAAATTAAACCCACAAAAACATAACTAATAAATAAAAAATTGAACGAGATAAAATTTATCTGAATCAAATAGAAATATATAACCAAAAAAGTATTTTTTTTATTTTGTTATCCCTACCCAAAACAAACAAGAAAAAACCGAGATTATGTTAACCAAATATAAACCAATAAAAACCTTCTTATTAGAACATAAATTTTTTAAATAAATCCAAATTAATGAAATTAAAATTGAAAATATCTAAACCAAACATAAATTAATTGAATTATATATGTTATATTTAAAATAAACCAACATAATAAATAATACTAGAAAAGAAAATATTTTAAGTAATCAAATCCAAAAAGAAACCCATTTTAATGGATCAGAGATGTTCTAAATTGAAATGAACCATTTTTAAAAACATACAAAAACCAAATAGAATTGATTTAAAAAAATGTAAATTAAACCAATTTGAACAAAACTTACCCAATTCTAATCAAAATATCTCAAATTGAAATAAATAAATTTGTACAAAACCATAAGCAATTGATCTAAAGATAAACTACCCCAATATAATAAAACCAGACCAAATCTATAAAAAGTGACCTATCCTATCCCAAATAAAAAATAAATTAGATGAATAGAATGAAATTTAGTTAACCAAACCGAAAAAAATAGAAACAAATTAACCTGGACCATTCCAAATTTAAGGAAATATTTACTAGGGAACCTATCTGAAGGTCCTTTTTGCCGCACCAATTTATCAACTCAATTACATATCATTTAAATAACAACCCTAGGTATTTAACTAATGCAATATGCATTATCATAATTAAACCATGGACCCTTTATGTTTTTGAATAATTATTACTCATAAATATAATTGAATTTAATATCATTGTTTTTTATTTATACTACTTATATATATAGTATTTTTTTCTTTTATACTATGATTCTCATATAGACTAGTGTATGAGTTACAATCTCATATAAATTGAAAAATTATTATTCTATTAAATATACATTCCATTAAAATTTAATATTATTTCATTATTGTAATGGAATGGCCTGAAATTTTTTTATAGAATTAATTGAAGTTTGATTCATGAAACTGGTGAAATATCAATTGATTTTTAGAACAAGTTAGAGCAATTTTTAGTCATTGCATTTAACATTGATTACAATAGTTGTAGTATACACTAAAAATGTTATAAATGTGTGGGAAGAGATTTTTATGTCATTAAGATGATTTATACCATATAAAAAAATTATTTTCTATAAAACTACTATATGTGGTATCACAATGTTAGAAAATAAAATCTAAAAAGGTTCATGATCTAAATGAGAAGACTAAACTGAAGAATTTATTATGTGAATTTTTTTTCTATTCATCATCTTTAAATAGAAAGGATATTAACCCTGGAAGACATTCATACAAGTACATGAGATTCATGTAATGAATATGATGATGTTGGAAGGGTGAAAAAATTGAAAGATGCGGCAAAAACCCCTAGTATATCATAAATGTGGTAAAATGAAAAAACAAGAGTATTTAATCTATCTTTTTACTGGAAAAAACATGTTTGGATGTTCTAATATTTAAAATCATTATATTATTACATTTTTGAAGTAATTACTTCCATATGATTTAGATATTACCTCAAACTATTAAATAGTATGAACATTAGTTTATAATCATGGATTTTTTAATATTTTTTTGCTTCACTAAAATATTGCACTTATTATGGGAAAAAATTACCAATTACTTTTAATTAAATTTGTTACATCCCAATGGATTTTGAATGATGAACGAACACTAAATATTGTGTCACATAATTTTATAAGGAATTCACATTGACTCCTAGACTAAATAATTTTTAAATTTGTGAAAAAACATTAATAAAAATGCAATGACATGATTTCGAGAATATTTTCTAACTGAATCTATCTATGTGGAAATAAGATATTTTGATATTTTTATTCCATGGTTTTTTAATGAAAATCAATTATGATGAATTGTTAATGATTTTATGTTATTGAAATTGGAATGAACATGATAACAAAACATTATGGTGTTATGTTAACATCCAAAACTGACTATTATGCCAATGCCTCAGATACCAAACCTCAATTTCAATATGTATCTTATTATGGGGTTATTGAGAAAATACTAATATTTTATTATTAATCTCATAATTAGGTAACTATGTCAAAAAAGATTTTATTCTATGATGGTATGTGTAACATTGATTGATGAATGTGGATTTAAAGTTATGGACATGACTCACACTCTTTCTACCAATAATCCATATATAATGGCCTCAATACTAAACCATGTTTCTAATGTGAATGATCACCCATGGATTAAATTTTGTTTCATTATTTATGTAATCCAAATATTAATTTTTGATGATGTTGATGATGAAATTACAACCATCACTTCTATGATCATCCTAGATCCATTTATTGATTATGATGACTCTATGTTTTCAATTTTCATATATGATTGTGAACATGATGTTGATGTGTAAAATATATAGAATCATCCATCTATGTTCTTAGTTATTTTATTTTATATCAAATTGGGTTTTTATAGTTGGTACTATTCAAATATATATACAATTGATTACAATGATTTTTTATCCAACAATATCTTCATGTTCATTTTCCTGATATACTGGTTACAATTTCATTAATTTGATTTCTATAATATTGAATTGAAATGTATCATTACAAAAAAAAACAAATAGAAACACAAACAATTAAATTGAAATAGAAAACAATATGAATTGAATTGGACATGCAAAACTTATTAATAGGAAAATAAAATCCAATGAAAATAACTAGCTATCCAAATTTTTTAAAATTAACATAACCCAAAATATGAAACAACTGACCTAAAA
The DNA here is from genome assembly GCA_963277665.1 of Viscum album. Taxonomy (NCBI): domain Eukaryota; kingdom Viridiplantae; phylum Streptophyta; class Magnoliopsida; order Santalales; family Viscaceae; genus Viscum; species Viscum album. The sequence continues at coordinate 293,485,235 of OY728132.1, read as the reverse complement.
CCAATATAAATAGACCAATGACCAAATAAATTGAATTTATTTATTTTCCTATGAAATTCAATTTATGTTTTGTTATTCTTCCCACTAAAATTAAACTTCTTTTATTATATCACTACATATCCTCTATTTTTATTGAGAATTAGTATTCCTTAATAAATTCATTTATCCTATTATTATTTTTATGGCATACACATTAGTTATCAAATTATAATTAATTCCATCCTTTCTTTGTTGGCCGATGGAAATAAAAAAATTGAGGAGATAAGAAGAAAAATTATGAAAGACAGTAGCCAATTAATGATGGAGGAGGGAGTCACTCTTTGGTGAATGATGTGATTATTTTATTTTAAAAATATATAACAATAACGTATGATCTAATATGATTATTATTTTTAACATTAATTCAAGATCCACCACCTTGGAGATAGTTATTATCCCATCATCATATTATTACTAGTCCTCATCTATATGATATGGGGGGAGGGGGAATGGTTACAGTACTATGAGCTATAGAAAACATACATGGTCACACAATATATCATCAACTGATGTACCATCTAACACACCTCTAGATCCAAAAGTGTAGTTTGAGACATATGGGATATTTAGGCTAATAATGTATTCAAAAACATCTACTTCTCAAAATTCTTTCTTATCATTGCCTTATCTGATGTCGTCTATAAAGTCCAAACCATATTATGAACTATTTCACAATTTGATTCAATATTAATTTAATTCCAATTAATTCTCCATGATCATCAACATTCATGTTCATTAGATTTTTACACTATCACATTCTCAGCATCTGGACTAGATATTGGGTCTCGGTCCATATATACAGGTTGATGTTATGTCAGAGCATAGGGATCCAATGGCACCGACTAATTAGCTTACCTTAGGTATATTTATTAAATCATGGTATTATTTATTTACCAAGTTTTATTTTTATTATATGATTTATTTATATGATATTTATTTTTTCTTTAATATATTGATCTTTTAAAACGTGGAATGGGTGATCATCCATGCATTCCATGTGGAACCACTACCTTCAGTTGATGGTGGAGTACAACAAGGAAAATTGAATGATTTAAAAATATATTGATAATTGAGGACCTTTATTGAAACTGGTTTAAAAAATATGACATCATTCCCATAAGAACATTCTCTTAGAGAATCCATTTTAATGATGTAAATGATAATTCATGGGCATAAATATGTGAAATATATTTAATTAGATTAAAAGTTATATTATTATTATATTTATATGAAATAAAAATTTCATAACCGCTTCTTTTTAATTATCCTGATGTTAAGATGGAGAGGAGAGAAATACACATGCCATTAGGTGATTTTTGTATGGATTATAAGCTTCAGATGTATAGTGGATTAAAGTATAGAGTTTATATGCATTTAGACAACAAACCTATCATTAATGAGTGTCCAACAACATATTATCGGGTAATTATTTTTTATCGGATGACCAATGTGTTAATGGTATTAATTTTGAGGATTTCTAATGAAAATTTTATTGATTTAGATTTATTATTTGTTTAATATTAATGTAAACTATTTTTTATGAAGTTGAAGAAATAATTAAAAAAATGATTCTATGAAATAAATCGACACATTGGGAAGAACTAAAATTCTAGACCATGAGTGGGAAATATGTACAATTCTCATTTATTATTGATAGAGAAAGGGGTGCCTCTTATGAATTACATTATTTTTCATTATAATGTTATCTTTGTTATGTTTCCAATATATTTCATTTCATTTCTAATTCATCTAGGTAAATGATCTTGTATTCTATAATTTATTGCTGAATGTGTTTAGTTTTTACTGAAATTTTTAGATTAGTATTGTCAATTTGGATGACATGTCATGAAATTTGTTATTTATTTGTTTTTATGATATTGGTTATGGTTGAAATTATCTCAATATTTTACACCTTAAACCAATCAACCAAATATTATAACTGTAAATTTCAATGTATATGTGCCTATGTAATAGAACAACTAGTTGTAAAAATTATTTGGCAACATTGAGTGTCCACACTAACACTATAGATTTAAAACATTTACAAAAATGAAGAACATACTTTATACTCTACATGATAGAAGTCACTACTCCTCTTATATGTTTTTCTACCTCTCATGAGTAAAAATGATAAATTAATAATAGTTTTTGTGTAGAAAAACTATATTTTTTCACCATCTTGATGGACTCCATGAACCTATAGTGAGATAACCAAATGGATCACATATATTTTTTTAGTCTTTATATATATGTCTAGAATCATTATGTTTCCTCTACCATTGAAAATTAGATACACGAATACCTTTATTCTGACTTATTCTATTCTCGTACAAGAGAATGATATGATACATTCATTTTCATCTCTTTTTTAACCACAAATGTAATAGTGAAACATATATAATATATATGAATATGGAAACTCCACATAGTTAGAGGCATTAATTCCTTTGTATTTTTTTGATATATTCATATTTAATGGAAATATTCACTTGTTCATTATAAACATTGAATATTTTTTAAGGGTTTTTAGATTAATTAGTTTCTTATCCTTGTTTGGAATTGGTTTTTATGATATTTTATATGTCCTTACAATTTTTTATGCATAATTTGTTGTTGAATTTTTTTTGATAGGATTTTCAATGGAATGTTCTATACATTCTTGTTGATTGATTTAATATGTGTTCTTTAATATTATAAATGTGTATAAATGAATTTGTTTTTTATTTTTTCCTAAATTAACAGATTCCATTGACCCCATTTTTTCAAAATAATTAGAACTTATATTACACTTTTTAGATTTACATACCTTCAAATATTTTATATAATTTATATTATGAGAGTAACATTGAACTGAATTATTTTTTTCCAAAATAATAAAAACTAAAACATAAAAAACATAATATGATTTGACCTACAATAATTATGTTCTTAAATCAAATTAAACAAAATCAATCAAATGTGGAATATAATAAATTAATAATATTAAAACTAAAACCTACCAAGACATAATAAAGAAAATTTCCAAATTTATTTTAAGTTAATAGATGATAATAAAATCTAAATGTTAAAATCTTTCCCAAACCCAACAAACAAAAGCAATTTGTTTTTAAAAATGAAATTGACCCTATTGTACCAAATGAAAGTAAACTGAACTGAATCTAAAAAAATTCAATCAATCAAATGTAATCATTCATGAATGATACTTGATTTAATGTATCAAAATATGAATACATCAAATTATAAAAAAAGGAAAATACAATCATTCATTGTAAATTGAAAAATACTATTACCAATAAAATGTGAATCAAATAAAACACAACCAATATAAATTCACATGATGTAATATGACATGATACAAACAAAACCAAAATCTAACAACACTAAAAAATGAAACTATAATAGAATTTAATTGTATTAAATCAAACTTAATAGGTCTATAAAACTAAAAAAAAAATTAGTCAAAAAAATAGGATCCATCATAAAAGAATTTAATTTATTTAAACATATTAAAAACTACAAACCTTTTATGGAGAAAATAAAACAAAACTATCAAAAGTTTAATCAATAAAAAATGAATATAAATTAATTTAAAAGCCTTAAATTAATGATAATTAAAATAATACAAAAATAAAGATTCCAATAATGAAGGTAAAAAACAATGTACCTCCAAAAAATCCAAATCATCATTAATCAATTATGAACAAAAATATGATAATTTAAAAACTAAAATGAATAGAATCTAATGAAAATAAAGTATCCTAACTGGAAAAGAAACCATCATGAAAAGATAAAACCTATATAAAATAATCTGAACATGATCCTAAAGAGTTAATAAAACTAAAATAAATCAAATTATAAATATTAAAATATAATTTAATTGAATTGAAATATATAAAATTAAATCTAAATTAACTAAATAAATATAAAGAAACATATAGAAAATGAAATAATTTAAGGGAATAATTGACTAAATCAAATTTATATGAAATTTTTTAAACCAATATTGGTGAAATAAAATAATGAACTCTAATATAGAATAATCCAAACCAAAATAGGATAAAAAATAATATGAACATAATGATATGACAGGTCATTTATAAAAATTGTATATAATTAAATAAAATTAAATTTTATTAAACCATAATAAACAAAATTAAATTAATACATATATATATAATTATACCATTTAAACTAAAAAGTAAAAATAAGGATCAACACCATGATGACCTTATATAATCTCATACTAATTAAACATCGACATTATCTAACCAAATAAACAATAAATCCTATTATTTCGTGATTATTTTTAACAAAAAACCCCAATTATTTCTACAGGATTTCAACAATATCCATCTATGAAAAAATTACCATGAATTTAACTATTTTATATCATTTGAAATTAAAACATATAATCATATAAAACAAAATAGGAACACATATTTCATTTGTTTTACCATTCCAACTTCCCATATTATAAATGAATTTAATATAGATTAATTTTTTTTAATAAAGAATTTCAATTTTGAATGTTATATAATTAAATTTCACTTATATTCATGTAAGTTATATATAAAGAAAATAATAAATAAATTCCACATTATGTTAATTTATCAAATCATTATTTAATCGTATTTTAAATTAATTTATCAAAACATTATTCAATCAATATAAGAAATTTTTATTTCATCATTGAGTAATTAATTTGATTTTAGTTATGAAATTCATTATAAATGACATATTTGAAATTAGGATTCTCTATAATCAAATTCATTTTAGTGGTAGGTTTTTAATATTGAAATATGTGTGTCCTAAGAAAAATGGGTTTTTAATGAAAAAAGCAGAAAGATGGAACCATGACAACTGAACTGAGGTATTAATAGATTTTAACTTCTTCATTGTTTATATAAAATTTTAATATAGTTTTTTTAAATAAATATTCCATTTATACTTTTAACAGTTTACTTTTGAGGCCCTTTATGTGAAGGAAGCGTAATAATTTTTTTCCAAATGATTACCTACATCAGGGTTTGGGAGATAATCACCATGAAAGAGTACACTATCGATGAAGGAAGAGTATTTCCTTGACTAGATATTAGGTCACATCTGGTGCTAGTTTTGTTAGAACTCATTTATAAAATGATAATGTATTGGTATCACTAGATTAAGACCAAGTAGAAGAAGCCCAAAATGGTCATACATGGGCTCTAATATAGTAAAATGAACAACATTGAATATATGATATTTATGGCACTATTATGTCCATCACATGAACTAGTTACCACCACTTCATATCTTTCATATATGTAGAAAATGTGTATGTTATATAGTTCCCCAAGATTATGTCCTAGGATTGGTAGGTACAATGATGTTCATGGTGATGGTGACCGAGAGAATGAGGTAGAGGATGATGTTGAGGATGATGAGGAGGATTGTGACTAGGATGATGGTGAAAATGAAAGTGACGATGGTGATGGGGATGGTGATGGTGATATTGATGGTGATGGTGATGATTATGGTGGTGGTTATTATTATGGTGATGGTGATGGTTATAGAGATAGTGATGGTGATGATAGAAACCGTGATCATTTAAATATTTTTTTATACTTATGAAGTTTAATGATTTATGATTAGTTCTAAATGAATATATGTTATTTTTGGAATGTGTTGTATCAATAATTGAATAGAATAATTATATTCTTGTCTTACTGTTATTCAATTATTAGTGGGATAGGTTTTCTTATATGTAATTGATAATTTTGGGGTGATACTATGATTTTTGGTGGCTGGTAGTAGATGTTTTGGAGGAGTGGTGAGATATAGTGTTATTTCTACCAATTTCTAGAATGGTGGTGATTTGTTGTGGTAGCCGATGGATGATTGGGGAGCCTGGGGGTTTTAATAGGTGGGGAATTTGGGGAGGGGGGTTCTATATGAATAGTTTCAAACCATGGGAATATAGATATTGAAAATCATTAAACTATTGGTATAGAGATATAAAAATGGTTTGAAAATAATGGTATTCAACAATACTAATGGATTCCACAGAACTGTTGGTATATATAAAATTACATTAAACCTATACCAATGGTTCACTATGAACTACTGCCATAAACATATCCCAACAACCAATATTACCACTGTTTGAAGAACCATTGGTAAAGTACAGACCAATAGTTCTCATACATATACCAATGATTGAGAACTGTTGGTATGACCAATATTTCCATCACTCATACTATAATGTCAGGAAGAAGTGAATTTTTTACTTTGTCACCACTTTTAATGTATGATTATTATGATGTATATAACGAATATATAAGAAATGTATGAAATTAATATTTATATAAGTATAATATGTCATTTACCTTTTTACTGATCCACCTGTTAAAAATTGATAATTTTGCACATGCGTACATGTGGACTGCCACACCATGAGGTGATGAGATTCAATATTTACACACACCATTAATGAATGGTTAAAAATATGAATAAAATCAATATATATATATATATTGTATTTATATTACTATAAATATATATTTTAGGATATTGTGTTGAGAATGATACAATTTCTAAATTTATCAAACTGAAACATACATGAAAGAAAGGTAATAGTTAACAATAAAAAAATGATTTTAATAATAAATTATTAATAAATAGTTTATAAAATGTTATAATATGACCATATATGATATTTTAAATATTTATAAGGTTTTTATATGGATTTATAATATATTTAAATATATTATACATCATGTTTACTTTCCATAGGAAGAATGTCAAACTTGAGATAACGGTTTTTTTCACAATCTCATCCTTATTCTTGGTTTTTTATATCGTGTTCCCATTATGGGAATTATATGATATTTTTACCATTAAATCCATATATTTTAGTCATATATTATTGTTTAGAGAAATTTTAGGTTATCCATTCATATTAATATATCTACACAAGGAAAATTATGAAAGAATGTTTTTGAGAAAAACATACATTGTTTTTAATTAGGTTACTAATCATCTTATTTTATGTCCATTTATGTATTAAAATTATCTAAATAATAATTCTTCTAATCTATAATGATATATAAATATGATTTCCACAAATGTTTCACTTTCAATAAAGAGGTTTAAAAGAAATTTTTCTTATATTTTTTCATATGAATCACTTTTTACCAATTGTTTGAACAAAATCACAGTTTTAATGCACACTATATGAATTTAATTTCCCACTACCATGAATACCTTTTTTATTGAAAATTATTTTATAGGTATCCATTGTTCCGTCAAAACAAATTAATTTTCCTCGCATTTTTTAATTTTTTATATATTAAATTAGTGACTTCAAAATAAATATGGTATTTTCCTCAAGAATTTTCATAGTGATATTTTAAAAGTATATTAATTTATGTTAATTTAATATTTAGGATATGATACTTTACTAATGCTATAATCAAATAATATTATCCGTAATATTTTCGTAGATGTACTATGATTATTTTTGACTAGGTAATGCGTTGAAATTTTGTAGAGTGGTTCTTATTGTAGATAAAGTTATTGGTTATTAAGGAATATTGGTTTGGTTGAATTGATTTTTCATATTATGAATACATTCTTGTTTATTTTTTAATGGATGGGTCTACCAATTATGTAGTCCCCCAATGCTTCAGTAGATTTGATGATATAAAAAAAGATTGATATATGGAATATTCAATGACCATTTATGTATGAATTCTTAGAATGAGGACTTGATTTTGTGTTTAATATGAATGAGATTTGAATTTCATGATTAGAGAAAATGTTATTAATATCCAAATGATTATTATCGTATATATATTATCCATGGATTGGTTTCAATATTTGGTGATTAATAATATATAATTATTTTATTATCTTTTATTACCTCTATATTATACATGTATTATTCATTATGTGATTGCTTCTGCTCTCTAAATTCTGTTAATAGGCATCTAAAATCTCCATTTTTATCTTCTTAATTTTTTCTATATTCCAATAACTAGAATATATTTAATTTTAATGGATATTATAGAGGGAATGATAATTTTATTAATAAAAATACATTTTTATATTTTTTGTTTTTAAATTTATGTGTGATTCATGAAATTATGTGTTTTTTCAATTCGATTATTCTATTTGATCCCTCATGGTGTGTGAATTAGTTTCAATGTAATAAAATAACCACCAAATCTATGATACATTTATTGATGTTTTTATAACATAAATTCAACTCCATTTATAATTTCACGTGACATAAAGTAAATATGATGAAATTTCCTTTTATTTCTAAACAATATAACACCCTTCCAAAGATATACCATCATGAAAACATGATATCCCACTTTAAATTTTAAATATCCCCATCAGTTATTAGTATATAACTTTTTTATACTTCAAAATACCTTAATATCAAAGTTAATTGTTCTCACTTTAATCATTATCATCTTAATAAGTTATGGACCTAAAATATTCTGTTCACTAATATCATCCCAACAAGTTGGTTTATGAAATATATTCATTTACAATGCATCATATGGTTCCATTTTAATTCCTGAATGGAAAACAAAATTATATATTAATTCCAAAAAATATAAATAGTGATACCACAAACCATAAAATATAATTTTTCTTAAACTCGACATATCTTATAATTTCAGAATAGTCCATTCATACTCCCCATTCATTTGATAATGTCAGATTATTCTCAAATATAGATTGGTGTTATAATATTTTTGATGATAAATCAAGAGAATTTATATTTCCCTCATCTCAATTTTTGATAAAATCAAAATTATTCCATAATTAAGTTTCAAAAAACTCTTATTATTGAGTTTAATGGGGCACCAAATAGTTATATCTTCCCAAATAGAGATAAAATATATAGATATGTTAGAGAGATAAGAAATAACCAATATGGAATCATTCTTTATATGATTACATGAAGAAACAAATGAATAATTCCATAGTAATATTATCCAATTTTCACATGATTAAGAACACATTTTAAGACTCCCTTAGAATATTTTCTCTCAGTCATTTCATTTTAAAAAATAATGAATTTTGATAAAATATATTATTTTTCATTTTATATGAAAAGACTAAAAAATTATCTTCAAATAAAGATAAATTTTTCTGATACAATGGTGTTTAGAAAAATTTAATCTATGAGTTTAATCTTTTAATGGAAATTAATTCTAGGGAATGGATAAATGACAAAGCCACATTAGAAATGTTAAAATGGAATCATAAAATATGACATATTCCACAATACCATCATTCGATACTTTTATTTTATTATATATATAATTTTCTTCTTATTAAGATCTTTATATTTCATCAAATAATGATTTCATAGAACTATTTTGGTATATATGTGATGTTTCCCCATCAATAATTATTCTGAAATCTGAAATTACAAAATCCATGGATATTGGATCTATTTCAATCATATTTTTATTCAACATCCATTATATTTAATTCTCATCACATCATCTACCATATTTTCCTTCCATGGGAGGTAGTGTATTGAGAAATAAAAATCCATGAGTCATTTCGGACATCAACTATTGCTCATGTTGAGAACAATCTTTATGTTGATGAATGTCAAACATTTTTTGATATGTATAAATTTATCGTATTTCACCTTAATGTTATTGACTAAATATCATAAATGATATCATTATGGTTCAGAACTGAAATATTGGTATTTAAAATTATGTTCATTGATCCATTACTACCATAATGAATAATAAAATACAAAATCATTCTGTATAACGAAGAATCCATGTCCCTTATGTGATTCATTACTATATATTACGAATCCATCCGATCCCAATGTTAATGTGAGTTCATATGAATTAAATAATCCCATATATAATTATATAATTTTTTTATAGATTCTTATGTTCATATAAACATAAATACTTTACTTTTCAAATTGGATAATGGGTCACCTAATCAACCAATTTTTTGGAAAATTTTTTTACAGTGACTTGAAAAAACAAGGAAAATATGTTGTACAATTTTATTAATGAGTGTTGGTTATTTCTTTACATTAATTTTAATTCAATGTTAAACTGATATTCGATCCATCGAGATAATGAGTCCATGAAAAGAAGCATTCTGAATATAGAATTCAAAATTACCAAATATTCTAGATAACTCCATTTTATGATTATAGGGAATGTTTTTCAATTGACCCAAATATTCATCATAGATTTTAGATTATATCAATATATCAAAAAGAAATACAACCATAACATTATTATAAAAACACATGATCTCTCTATTCGTCAAATCAATAAAAGTAAAAAAATTAGAAAAATTAAATAGCATGCTATAAATTTTTATTTTCCATAGCAATATTGAAATTATATCATCAGAATATCTTCTTTATTTATTTATAATTTTTTATACCTATAATGTAGATCAATATTTGAAAAATATTGAGCTCTTGGAAGATGAAAAATAAAGTCATTTATGCAGGATTGAGGATATTTGTTCATTATGGTAATGTAATTGATTTCCCTATAATAGATCCACAACCACATGGACCCATCATTAATCCTAATAAAAACAACAATGGAACCCGATAATGAGATACTGGGGAATGAAAATCCAACATCACGAAACTCATGTTATTGATTATTTTGTTCAAATAATTCCACTATGGTAATATTATAGTAAGTCACAAATTTAGGATTTACACTAGAGATTATATCAATATTAAACAAAACTTTATACTTAATTTGACATCAAGATTTTCCTTTAGGGATCAAATCGATATATTATTTCATAAAATGAACATCCAATATTCTAAGGACTCATTTCTGAAACATAGATTTTGTTTTCTATTATTCTCCCTAAATTTCAATAATTTATGATACTATAGGGGGTAATTAAGTGATTTTGAAAATATAGTCTCCACCTTAATGATAAGGTATTCCGCATGTCCATCATAGACTTAAATATGATTATGTTTGTTATAAATTTTCATATTTTAATTTTAATAGAAATACATACAAAAAAATACATATGATTAAATCATTGGTATAATAAAAATGTTTTCAAAGAAGGTATGTCAATTTTTTATAGTATGAACTGAAAAAAACACCCTTTTTATAATAACACTTCCCCTATCATTGAAGAGTGACAACTTCCTTGATAATTTCATAGGGAAATATTTAATTTACATAAAAAATATAGAATAAATAAAATATTGAATAAAATAAATTTGAGTATATGAAAAAAGTATATTCCTCCATTTCAATATGGCATTCAACCCCACAAGTAGAAATTTTATGTGCATGGAATTCCCCATAGACCACTTTTATAAGAGGTTCCCTTGATCTTAGGGACATTGGTTTGAATTATTCCCAATCTCATTATAGTTTATGTACTAGTTATTAAAGTTTCCATCCATTAAAATTCATTTATTATCCCCTTAATCCAATTCTCAACAAAAAAAATTTACTCAGGTATACATTAATGATTTACCCAATTATTTCATTCCATAATTATTAGATGATTAAAATACCATATTCCCTTTATTCTTATTTTAATGTGTTTATTTTTCATGGTTCTCATCCGACCCCTTATTTTCATGATTTTGACAGAAGAGATATGACATAGAAAAGTAATTCTTTATATTGATGTAAAATGTTAATATCTCTTCTTATGATTTAAATATTTGTGAAATTAGTTCCATTCAGTGACTCAGATTATACCAATTAATGAAAAATTCAGTCACTATTGTTCAAATACATTTGTACTTTGTAGAAAGATAACTATTATTGTATAGTCACTCTCACACTCTAGAACTATTTTCGCTTTAGTTAACATTATTATCGGGACCTACCGCTTTATTTCATTTCACTTCTATTAAGGAATGTATTTCCCAATGAATATTTCTATAAATGTTATATATTTAATGCATTATAAATCATCAAAAACTAAAGTGATATGGATCAATGAATACCATTTATTAGAAAATCCATTCATGAAATATATATTTTGAATAATATTTTCACTTTCATTACATAATAATGCTAGAAATATATTTCTGAATGACTTAATAATTTTCTCAATTACCAGTGTGGTAGTAGTTATATTAAATTATGGATGATTACATCACATAAAGAGATAAAAAATAAGTAAATCATGATATGGAACAAAAATTTACTCTATAAAATAACGGTAATTCATAATATATTGATTAATCTCCTATTATATATCCTTGATATTCTCAGCACCAACACCATCTACATTGTTATTCTCATCATTGAAATCCCTACATTGGAATGGTTATTGAATACCGTCCGTCAACTACTTGATATCTCTAAAAAATGACATAAAATATGTCATCTAATTATCATCATTAATATTTTTTCAAAAATTAGATACCATTTATTCTTAGATAACCTAAATGATTATAAAAATTCTCATTTTAAATATGTTTATTTAAAATATACTCCCCATGGTTCCCATAAAACATCCTATGATACAAACTATAATAACCCCAACTCTAGTAACACAGATCCACTGTTTATATTACTATAATGATATATGATATAAGGGATCACACCACATAAAATCAACCAGTTTTGATGTTATGTAAAAATAGATTCAAACATTATTCCCATATTATATTAATAATATAGAGACATATAATAATAAATATTCAAGAATCCATAAAATCATTAATAAAATTATTCTTCAAATAGTTGAGAATTGAAAAAAACAATGCTTGAGTTCAGATTCTCGTTATGGATTATATATGGTGGAAGATATCAATAATTAGTAAGGAATAATAAATACAAAAATGTTGACAAAAATAACCCACGTCCTTAAATCAACAACATGATTTCAATAAACATATATCAATAAAATCAACATAGAAAAAAAATTGATAACGGAAACTAAATTATTAATAAACAAATATCCTAAATTTAGACATTCAAGATCCTACTGTCAATGCCTCAACCAAGATATCATAAATCCAACAATCAAGACATTGACCAAGACATTAATCTTTGAAATGGTTTAAGAGTAAACTATATACACATCTAATTTTGAATACCTATAAAATTTCATGTCGTAGCATTAAATTCATCAAGGGTATATCTATAATCGTGCAACACCCATAACCTTCACAACATATTTGTTCCTCATATATTGAATTCTCATTAACATCTATTCTCAATATTTCTTATAAATAAAAAATAATATCTATTGAATTAAGAAAATGGAATATTTTCCAATTTAATAATATAAAATTCATAATAAGATTACATCAATTGATACCATATATAGAGATTGTATAAAAATAAAAAAAAATGAGATTAGGGGAAATGATTCTATATAAATCAATGATAAATAGAACTTGGACATGGAGGTGAAAAATATGTCTAACAAAATGACATAGAGTGATAGGTTATGTAATCCTGAGAATGTTAAGGAAAAGACCATGATTAATTAATGTCTTAAAGAATAACATAAATTAATAAAAATTATTTATTTTATAAAACCATGTATATTGGAAATACACAAGAAAATAAAATATAAAAAAAACATAAAAATAAAATACATTTATCTTTTTAAAAAAATATTATATATAACAATTAAAAAAATTAATTCATTTTTTTCAATTTTCATTTCAAAAATTTCAAAAAAAAATTCCATTAAAATTTAAAATAATATTTTCCTAGAAATTAATAATAGAAAAATGTAATTGAATAATTATGACAAATAATAGATATGTTATTAGGGAATGGATTTCAATCCTGATTTCTAAAAACAATTATTCTTTTAATTTTGTGACTGTTAAAAAATAAACCATAAAAAATAGTTCAGAAGAATAATATATAGTAATTTGAAAATAATGTTATAAATAGTTTAAAATAAAATATATTAACCATTTAATAAAATTTTTTAACATTATCAACTCAATTAAATAATATTTTATTTGGTTGAAAAATATTTTTATGGAAAACATTAAAATTAACTTTTTAAATAATGATTTTTTAAATTTAACTTACTTAATGGTTATTGATTCAAAATAAGAATAAACTAAAAATAATAATTTATACACAAATTATAAGTAAATAATTATACAAAATTTTTTAAAGATATTTTGATCATATATGTTTCCCAAAATAAATATAAACATAATCAATCCCTAAATAATATTAGATTTTAACTGAATTCAGTTACCTCATGCCTCCAATAATTCATACTAGTTTGATCATCCACTGAAATTAATTTATATTTATTGAATACATTTTGTTTAAATATTTAATGTATATTTCATTTTTTATATTTCTTTTATAATTATGTGAATTCAATTAATTAAATATTTTTTTCTTCCTTCGACTATATAATGTTTGTTAAATTCCTCCAAAATTATACGAATATATTATTATTGTTTGTGGGAGTTATTAAATGGTCCCATCATATATGTAATTTAAAATAATACACTAATATATTTTTAAATAATTATTTATATTTTAATAATCATCCATAAATGGTGGTAATAGAGAAACAAATCACATCACATTGTAGAGGTGGTAGTTTATACATAAAAATGAACAAAATTTTCACTATCGTTGAATGAAAGGGTGAGAGGGTATATAATATGTTATATTTACATAATAATAATTAAATCATCAATATAATATATATATATATATATTAATTATTTTTGTATTTATAATCATAAAGTCTATGTAGTGTTGAAAAAATACATTTGTTTATGGAGACGGTATACCGTATGTAAAAATTTTCTATTTATTAATTTTCTATTAGATTGAATGTAGATAGAAAATGGGGGTACCATTAATATAAAAACCACCATTTACTTTTAAAATAATTATTTAATTAATAATATAAGTATATTTAATATAAAGAGGTTGTTTAAGAATTATGAAACTTCAAAAGTCTTGGTAATAACATATACATATTATTTTTGTAAACTATTTTATCATAAACTATAATCCATCATGAAGTGGTGTTTTAGTGAGATCAAGACACCTAAAATGTTTTTATGGATGTTTAAAATGTATTTGGGTATTTATTGGTCAATTAATATAGATTATTTTTTATATAGAAAATAGGGTATGGGGTTCCAATTTATAAGTGAGGTTGGTGGAAAAAATAAAAATCATTGAAACATTGTTACATAATATATGTAATATAGAAGCCATGTGGATCCAAATGAAATTATATTAATATAATACGTGGATTAGATATAAATCAAACATACCAAGGGTATTTAAACAAGTTTTATGAGTTAACATTAATCTTTATTAAATTATTTTTATCTCTTTTAACTAATTTTTCCCATAACCGATGTTATAAATATATACCATTATTACTAGTCACTGTAACCAAAATGTAAGTTTATATAGTTTCCCATTATTAATTATTATTATTTAAAAGAATTAATACATTTTTCATGATTAAAATCTATATGTGGTAGAAATTTATTTTAATATTTGTTTTCAAAATGAAAAGAAAACTTTTATTTTTAAATTCCCTGCTATAAATATAAAAATGATTTTACAACAAACTGATGTATCATTTTGACTTAAATAGAACTAATTTGAGAATTATTAATAAAAGGATATTATATTTTCTTCCAAGAAAATAAAAATATGATTAATTTTTATTAAATATTTATTAAAGGAAATGAACTAAAATAGGTTTTTATTTGAACACATAGAATAATTAAATTTCTAATATGTGAAGCATATATGTTTAAGCTCAACATTATATTTATATATTCATAATAATTCATAATATATATATATATCTTTTAAAAAAGGTTATATAAAATTTCTTGTAACTACTATACGCTTATAATTTCATAAAATTTGTATTGTTTTTCAAATCAATATTTATTATAAGTCCCCCCAAAAATAAAATTTTAGGAAAAAATATCAATAATTTACAATAATCTATTTTGAAAAAATTAATTCATAATGGAAGCTAAATATTTCAAATAAAATATAAATTATTTTCAAGATTGGTCTCTAAAAAATTATTCAATATGGTTAAGTGAGTTATATTATATTTTTATTAGAATTAAAATATTATCTTTTATAATTAATTAATTGGTGTAACATATCAACTCCCATGATAGAATAATTATTAACACTTAGGGGACTTAGGATGTCAATAAAAGGGATAAAATATATTATATTATTTAGATATGTTGATTTCTTTGTTTAACACGTTATTAATAGTGATTTTTCAAGATAGTGTTTGATTAGAATGCATTTTAACTATATTAACATAAACGGGTTAAAATTTAGCTAGTCAATAGAATGTGAAGATTGTTTTGAGTAACAAAAATGTGATTAGTCAATGCACTAGAATAAACATTACCATTTGATAATGTATTATTTATGCTATATAGTAAGATAGATAAAAAAAGAATAGGGTGACCCTTAATGAGAATGATCGCTTTATTTTTTCCTCAGATGATTTTTTAAAACACATGAGAAATTATCAACCTATTGATATGAGTTGATAGCTATAATGAATTCCTTTTAAATATTGAGATAGAACCCCTATACTAAATGGTATGAATTATTTAATATTTAATTACATATTCAAACAAAATGATATGTATATGAGATAAATGAGATTGATGGAACTACATAATTACAATGGCCACTCAAAAAAATACCACATTGATAATGAAAATTATAGGTATGATTCATTGAATGTGATGTGTTATATATGGTAAAGATTAATGAGGATCCTTTATTAATTAACATACAAATGTTAGGTGCAGACCATTTTTAGGGAAGGTAATACATCATTCCTTTTCCTAACCACATGATTGTATTTGATATGTAGCTCATGAAAATAAGATCAAAATATTTCCTATAAAATAACCTTTAACATAAAAATTACTAAAAAGAAATGAGATTTTATCAAAAATCATTTTCCATATTGGTAACTATTCAATTGTAGGCCCCTAGAATGAATAAATTCAATTAATCATTGAATATAAAGATCATAAATAGATTCAATATTACCTGATAAAAAGGAATTATATATACATAATAATAGATGTTATGTTCATAAAATTATATATATGTACCAAGGAAAGGGAATATGAGACAAAATACATTTATAAAGAAAAAATCATTGAAATGTGATTTAATTAATTTATATTAGATGTAAAAAAAATAATTCCACAAAAATTATGTTGAAATATAAATAAATGACTCTTTAAATTAATTCATATATAATAATTTCAAAAATGGGTCAATGAAGAAGATTAGTAAGCCCAATAAAATAATTTTTTTTGAGAAGCCCCTTACCACATAATAACACTGAATTCAAATACCAATTGATGAAATAATTCAAGTTGAAATAAAGAATAAATTTAATTATTAATGATCTATGATATAATTTATAAATGGGGAAGTATTTATAAACCATATAAATGGAAATTGGGTCATATAAATTATCTATATCTCATTGAATGAATATTAATAGGAAACCCCAAATAATTTTGGAATTCTATGGATCAAAACTCATTGAAAGAGATAACTTTATATGGATACATAAATAAAAATAATTATGATGAATACTATCATAAAATATTTTCATTTGTATTTTATACACTAACTAAAAAATAAGTTCTAAATATGGTATATGTATCACAGAATTAATATTTAGAAGATAAACTCTTTCCTTGAGTCCATTATTTTTATGTATGTCATGAAATCCAATATAATAAGATTAAATAAATTATTTTATTTGATAAAAGCATTTTTTAGGTTAAAAAAATTATACATAAATATTTTTATTTACTAAATAGTTGAATATTTAAATATTTAATAATTTAAGATTAAATCAGGCATTTTAAGACATCTGATCTATATTCTCAAAATGGATTTAGAATGTCTAATGTGGTAATAAGGTTTCAAACTCCCTAATATCTAGAAAAATAATCAAGAAATAGTTATTTCGCAATGTAATTTAAAATAATATTCCTTTTCAATAGATTTAATCTCATTGATAGGTTACGATACATGCAACCCCAAGACATTAAAATAATATCATTATGTTTGATTATGTAGATGATATAAAACACCGAGCCGTAATGAACCTTGAGATACTATTAAAATATGGAAATTATAACATAGCTTCATAACCAGTGGGAATGATTATAATTTACAAAATGATGAAATATATAAGGATAGGCCACATTCAATATATCTTTTTTGGATAAATTCTACGTAAATAATAACTTAATTTTATCTTAATATAGTATTATGCATGAAAATACATATTTTTAAAAAAACATTTTCCTTTTTATGTTTCAAATTAAAATTAATTTATATCACATTAATAAATTTTATTTTATTAAAATATTATATTTTTAAAATCATCTTATTTAAATTGTCTTGTGAAGAGATTTTGGGTTTTTTTAAATTGGGCATTATTCACTGAATTCTAAAAAACCATAATTTTGTAAATACTCATGTTCCTTTTGATTAAATCATCTAATTTAAACATCCTATTATTTTTTCAATCAGATTTCACTGAAATAAAATTATGTAATTATATTTAAAATAAATAATTACATTCAATTCATGTTTATACCAAATTTTGATAAATGTTTTTTATTATTAAAAATGATATTTTTTGTAGAATATTTTAAATTAATAATGTTACATCATTTAAATTAAATAAAATAATATTTTTTATGAGTTATTTAAATTTAATTTGTGTATGTATATATATGTAAATATAGTAATTTAAACACATATAAGGTGATTACTAGCCGTATATATAATGTAATAAAATTTTAGGCTGGAAAAATGCATTTCTTGAAAAACCATTTTCAACAAGTATGTGGAAAATATTTTAGTCCAATTCAAACATATATATGAAAAAAAATCAGAAAAAATATTTAAATAATTTATATCATCATAATTTATATTATATAATAATTTTATCCTATTTAATGTTTATAATGAACTGTAAGAGTGGTAAGAATTGTTTACCATGGTTATGGTGAAAATAGATTTTCCAAAGGCTAAAAAAAGATGATAAGGACTAAAATGACCATAAAATTTATGAAAATTTTATTTTATTTCCAAATTTAGGCCATATCACATAAAATGATCCAGAATGAGTAATTTTTGGATCCTGGGGTTATTTACAAAACATCGGTATGATTTAATCTTTTCCCAAACTTAATGTATATCCTCCTTAATTATAAAACGTAACTGCCACCCCTACTTATTCTAACCTATATATCCATTTTGATAGAAAAAACAGAAATAATCTATCTCTAATATCAATATCTACATTTTATATTTTATTTAATTCCCAAACATCCAACCCTGGGGCCTTTAATAAGATATCTAAAGTAGTTTCATCTAAGCGAAGGTAATTGTCTTCACTGCACACTTTCTTATCATTATTATTTTTCTATATAATATTATGTTGTATGAATTAAAATATTATTACAACACTATATCCAATACAATTACAATTTATTATTATTGTGTAATAATTTTAATTTGTCTACACATCCATTAATTGGGAAACAAAGTCATCACTCATTTGTACGGTTGATTACTACCTCTTAAACTAGTGTATTTTTTCTATAATCATATGAATTAGATAGTAATAATGATTGAAATAATTAATATATACAATAAATATAAAATTTTACTATTATATTTTAAATTTATATACCTTTTACTGCTTAACACTTTCACACATTCAGGTAACGACATTGTCGATCACGTGTATGTACGACCTATCGTCTCCACAAAGTGATCCGACTCTCAATTTCCAAAATCTAAGAATGGTTTTTAAACATTCATAAAATTATTAAAAAAAATATTTATTAAATTTATATAAATCCAGATATTATTTAGTTATATATAATACACAAGAACTTAAACATTACTGAAAAACTATGCATGAGAAAATAAGTCTACTAATGTATGAAAAACAATAACAATATATTATTAATTAATGGGTTATATGATGGTACTGGAAGATAATAAATGATATAATAAAAATTAATATGGTTATATTTAAAATTAATGAAACTATTAAACACTGTATATAAGATCATAATGATGATTTAACCAAAATAAAGCGTAAGGTAACATGTTGTTTCTCGATTTCATTTCATTGAGGCATCTACTTATGTTATGTAGCTAATTTCATTTATATTGTGTATAAACATCCCATTTTACATATTAAATAATGAATTAATCATATATTAGTACATTATATTTTCTAATTAGAATTATTTCCACAAGGGGATTTTACATGAATGTAACTAAGTGGTAAGGAATTTCATAACTCAATTTCTTTTCCTTGGGTTATATTACTTTATCATTATCATTAATAATATAAGATTATGTGTGTCATGAATTCTATTTATTTTATGTTTTAGTTCCAATTATTTTATGTGGGTTTATGTTTTATAAACAAAATAAATTCATTGATTATCCCCACCTCAGTGGTATGATTAATGTATGATATTTCTTGTCATTTTTAGATCCATTGAGACAGAATTGTTATTATGAACATATTAATTTTTATGTGGTTTATGTATTAAACCATCATAGCTTATGTCCATAATTTCTCCATATTAATTGTATTTGGTGTTTTATTGAATTCATTTATTTCATGTGGTTATAATTCAAAAGATATCATAGTGTGAATGGTTTTTTCTTCAATCCCACATTATACATGATTGTTTATTCATGAATCTATATACGAGAAAATTATTTGATAATTAACTATTATATAGATCTATGTTTATTGTTCTCTTGTTTTTCATGATTTCCACAAGTAATAAGATCATTCCAATAAATTTAGTACATAAAACGACTGATAATATTTTAAAAGAAAATTCAACTTTATTAAAAACATAATATAATCCATGTTGTTTCAAATTCACATTTTCTATAATTATTTTCCAAATATTTATAATATAATCTAATTATTTATTAAATAAATTGTTATCCATTTTTTGTTTTTTAATTATTTTTAAAAGGAATCATCTTTTTAATTTCCAAACAAAGTACTTTTTGAATTTTTTGAGAAAAATGTGAGTGAAATTTTACTGTCATAGAAATTCCTTATTTTTTTATATTATATGTTATTTTTTCAAGACCAGGTTTTCAGGAAGCACTATATTCCAAGGAAAAATGAGCCTTGAATATGTTTTTGAAATTTTTTTGTTTATTTAAAATGGCACTCGTGCGTGGTTTTAGAAACATCTAAATGGATGCATAGATTAAATACATGAGGAAATCATAGCATCCAAAATGAAAACCTATCCTATGAATGGACATAACCTCGACTGTCGTAGGTCGAATGAAAAGGTTTGATTTCATAATTTTTAATAAATTTTACAAAAATAATTTCATAATGAAAATTTTTATATAAACATCAATGTTTATTTATTTATAATTTCTAATTCATTGAAACATAATGGTGTTGTAACCAAAGTGTAACCGAAACACTATAACACAATGTGACTGAAATTATAAAACACATATTCCTCCTGAGTGGCCCAATAACCATGTACAAATCCGTGGAATAGAATACGAACAGACCTTAGTGGCCTCGTGGTGGATCAGACCTTAGTGGCCTGGAAGAAGAGCAGTTTCCATGGAGGCCTCAGTATTTGATAGAATAATATTAGCCGAGAGGACCTTCATGGACTATAATATGAGTTGTAGCCAAACGAACCTCACTGTCCCAACAAATGAGAAGTAATCAAGTAGACCGTAGTGGCCCTGATAGAAGAGAGTAGTCGAGTGTACCTGAGTGGCCCAATAGACGATCATACCTCAGTGACTCATCAGGGATGATACCCTTATAAGTACAAGATGATTCAGCTTTATGAATGATAATAATGCTTTCATTACATTAAGTTATACATTTGTGAGATTAAAATTCATAGTGGGTGCTTTTCCTTTGTGGAATTTCATTCTGGTTTTGGTTACCTAATGTGTATTGTTTTACGAACACATGAATGGGCTTCGCCCGAAAGTGTCGTGTCTGATACAGATGACCAACACTATGAAAGAGATGGTGGTTGCCTAGAACCATGAGGTTCCTAGTGAGATCAGACATGAAAGGCATACTCCAATAGCTTCTAGCAACTACTCTACACCTACCCTCTAGGTATTATTTTATATGGATGAATTATCAAAGATCATTTCCTCACTTTTTTATAGTATTTTGGAATTGTATTTTGTCACATTTTAGATATTGTTTGGACCTCTACACTCAGTGTCTATTTTAGTGGTATAAATGTTTTACATTTTAGCATTGTGGGCCAAGGTTTTCAGTGTGCTTGTATAAATGTACTCAGAAAATGCATCACACTTTCCTGATAATTCCTTCGGCGCCAGTCTCTAGCCCCTGTCTTTTTGGAGGGGAGTTTGGGGTAGTCACAACATGGGCCCCATGGGATAGATCATGACAGAAATCCTTATTTTAACATTAATTGTATGAAAAGATACTTCTTACCATCATGAACACTAATTTATTTTATGATTCCATCATTATATTTCATTATTTATTATAAATAACTTATTTGTCATCATATTTTGGAGATTTTTAGTTTTTTAAAATGATTTTCTATGTTATATTTTTATTTTCCTCAAATAATGTTTTAATGAAAATTTTGTTGAATATTTATTCACCAATGACAAAAAACATTTATTATACTTATATTTAACTATGTATATATTGTAATTATACATTTATTATGTTTTCTATTGATGTTTTATGTTTAGTTTTTCCAACAAAATTATTGTCATTAATATTCTAGATTCAATATTTTCCATTAAAATTTTCATTAAACATTATATTTATAATGATCTTTGTAGATTATATAATAAATCCTTTTCTACATTGGTAACTATTCAATTTTATACCCCATGAAAGAATAAATTAAATGAAACATTAAATATCAAGAACATAAACATATTCATTATATTACATAAATAAGTGGTTTTTTGAACACATCATAAATGACGCTAATTGTACCCATTAAATTTATGTCCAAAGGAATGGCAATATGAGAGAAATATCACATAAAAAGATATATTAAATGAATTAATTATTAATTAGTGGATATGTGATACTAAAAAATACAAAAACAAGTGGAAATATATAATAAATAAATTTTTAGCTCAATTCATATTTAATAATGTCAAAATGGAGTCAAAAATGTTGAGTTATACACACAGAACAATTGTGTGGAGAAACCGTTTACTACTTAGTAAAATTAAATTAGAATACACATGGATTAAATTATTCAAGTTGAAATATTGAAAAACATGAATCATTAGTGATCCATGATATATTGAACCAATATAGAAGTATAAATACACATTATAAATGGAATTTTATGCCTAACAATAATATATGTCTCAATGAGTGTATATAAAGATGAAACGGCTTACAAACATGGTAATATCTGGATCGTAACTCTATTTCTGAGTGATCCTTATATTGATTCATAAATCCCAATAATTATAAAAAACATAATCTTCAAATAAACTAATTGGAATTATATACACCAAGAATAAAAGTAGTGATGAATTTTGTGCATGTCTCACAAATATTAAAGTGACATGATAAACTATTGAATTGAGTCCATACATTCCATGTATGTACATAAAAATCACTATAATAAGATTATATAAAATATTTTAATTCATAATTACCATTTACATGTTAAATAACTTTTAAAAAAATAAATTTACTATTTTTAATAATGACATATATGAATATTTAATCAGTTAAGTCCACATCGGGTGTTTTTAGGACATTCAATATATATTTTAAAAATTGATTTGGAATGTTTACCATGTTAAAAGTGGTCCTTACTCCATTATCTCTAGAATAATAATCATGAAATAATAATCACACCATGAAATTTTAAATAGTATATTCATCGAATATCTTTAATCTCATCGATATCTTATGGTGCTTGGAAACCCAAGAGATAAACGAAAAAAAAATTCATAATTGTGTATATTATATTCAACAGTGTGCTTAAATGGACCATGTGATACTATTTATATATGACCATTATATAATATTTGTTGAATTGTTCAGTATGAATAAGATTTACTAAATTATGAAATATATTTTGAGATTTCATATTCAAAAAATATATATTCATAAAATCTTAGTAAATAATCACTCCATTTTTAATTAAATTCATTCAATCTTCAAAATAAAAATTATACAAAAAGGGTTTATTTTTTATTTTATGCATTTAATTATAATATATTTATATCATATTAATAAAATTTTAATTTATGAATTTTTTTTAAATAATCATTTTAAGCTATCCTATGTTGAAATTTTGGAGTTTTTTTTGAAATGGAAGATTTTTTAGTGAATAGTGGAAAATACTAATTTTACAAATACTCATATGAATTTCCATTAAATTATGTAATTTGAACACCCTATGATTATTTTAAAAATATTTAAATAAAAAAATATTATTAAACTATATTTAAAATAACTAATTACATTATAATAATCGTTATACACAATTTTGATAACTCTATTTTTATGATTAAAATCCAAATTTTCCGCAGATTGTTTTAAATTCATACTATTACTTGTTTTAAATAATAAAAATATCATATTATTTAATACTTATTTGAATTATTTTTATGAATTATATATATATCTATATTAATTTTACTTCATCTCATGAGGATTACTAGCCATATAGATAATATAATAACATATTCTGGTGGAAAAAATGCATTTCATAAAATCCCATTTTTGACAACTCTACGGGTTTTATTTTTTTGTGAATTCTATCATTTCGGTGATGCTATGTTAGAAAAATTGATTACTTATTTTAAATCAGCATAATTTATATTATATAATAGTTTCAGCATAATTTTACGTTATAAATAATATCAAAAATAGTAAAAATAGTTTACTGAGTTTTTGGTGGAAATGGGTTTACAAGATGTTAAAAATAAAAATATGAGGATTAAAATGATCAAAAAATAACTTAAAGCCTATTTTATTGTCTTATGTAATCATTATACCATCAATGGTCCTATAATGAGTGATTTTGGATCCTTTTGGAATATGAAAAACACGTGCCTGATTTATTCTTCTCAAAAAGTCCATGAATTTCCTCATTAATTATAAACAGTAACTCCCTCCACTCACTTAATCAACCCAATCATGAAATTTGGATAAAAAAGAAAAAAATAAATCTTCCATATCCATATCTATATTCTACAAGTTATTTACTTCCCAAAATACCAACCCTTGGTTCACTAATTAAATATCAAAATTAGTTTATTTTAAGCGAAGTCAATTGTGTTTGCTATACTCATTATTAATAATTATTATTTTTTCACATTATATTAATTGTTAAAACATACAATATAATTAAACCATTATATAAAAAATAATTTGAAGTTATATTTCTGATGGGATAATATCTATTAATATCCACATCCATCAAATGAAAAAAAATCATCGCCCGTGTGTACGGTGAAGTACTACCTCATAAATAGGTGTAATTTTATTTCCTTCACTATATCACATAGATTGTAATAATTTTAACACCCCAATATTTCATGGTACGTTATCTCTTCAAATTAATTCAATTACTTTTACTACACGCAACTCTGAGTTTGAACACACCATGACTTACCAAACTAGCCATTCAAAAAATTGTTATGAATAGTATTGACTTAATTTTGAATTTTATATTCTCCATATAATTTTAACTTATGAATTATGTGTTTCATAGAAATATTATAAGAAAAAATTCATGTTTTCATATAAAAATCTATATTTTCTAAAAAATACAATTATACCACATTGTAATGGAGAACACTTTTTAAATCCAATATTTGAAACTTTTACAAATTCAATTTGACAATATAAAATTCTTCTCTAGAATAGAGACCTCAAAATGTAATTTAGACGAAAATTTGGTATTTTTCTAATAATATTCATTTTTTATGAATAGTGAGAAATACAATATTTTAATTCAAAACTACATTTAAATATAATATATTTATATGGTTATGTTATCTTTTTAATTGGTTTTGAAGTGTCATTAGATTATATTTTTACCATTTAATTCGATTTTGGACATTGAAAGTTATTTCACTTTTAAATTGAAAATAAAAAAGTATCAATCTTTTGATAGATAATATTTCATAAAAAAATGATTTTTTGTTTTGACAAAGAGAATTAATTTTAAATCAATTAATCCAACTTTTATCTTTTTAATATGGTATAATAGTCATCATTTTTTAATTCAAATAATAAAATAAATCTTTGGCTGAAATTTTGGTATTTTTGTGAAAAAGCATAAATTTTTGATGAATCGAGAAACCACTAAGTAGTCGTTAAAAATATGACTTTTTAATTTAAATGAAAATTTTCCACTTATTTGAATTGAATTTAGAAAATCTGACATACATGTTTATTATTATTACGTAAAATTTGGTTCAATAATATGAAAATAATTTTTGGTAAATATTATTTTTTTGAATTTTATTTACCGTCGTTAAAGGTAAATAGGGAAATTCAAGGTAAAATGAATATTATAATAAAAAAATTACCTTAACACTTGTCCTAACCATATTATATGAGTCATGGCCAACCATGGGCATCTTTGGGTTGATTTTGGGGGCCCCATAGATCCAATTAAGAGTGATAATGACACTTTATATTAATTAATTTTAACTAATGACAAAAATAACATAAACATATATCTTTTAGTAAATAAATTTTTACATGGGGTCATATATTTTATCTCTTCAACTATAAATATTTATTTTAAATATAGAAATATTTCGTTCATCATGGTATTTTTTTTAATTTTTAGACTTCAAATAAATTTAATTATTTATGAGTCAATAATGATGCAGTGTTTACCTAATTAATGTATGATTTAAATAAATAAGATTATAAAGATTAAAAAATATAAAAAACCAGTCCAATTATTATTGGATTACTTTATTTGGACCATCATTCACCTAATCTATGACCATAATTAGTTTTGGACCTTTAGAAACTAAAAATCATTATATAATAAAATAATCTTTTCACACTTTTCTAAAGATCCCATTACCCACCTTATAAAAAGTCATCAACTCTAACCCATTAATCACACCTCTCAAGCCCCTTATCTTCTCCAAATTCTACCCAAAGAAGCTCTCATGATCCCTCCCTTCCACATAGAATCCTTACCTTAAATAGAAGGCACTTCAAGAAATCTTTTTGGATCAATCCAAAGGGAGTTACCTAATTATATGGTAAGGTCTTTCTTAAAGTTCTCATATTTTATTTTACTTATCCAACAACAAAAAAACATTTTATTACATCCATTAATAACAACACCAGTATCCTCAATATACTATTTTGTTGTTACATGATGTATTCGAGATACACATACACACACCTCCATCTAATGGAAGAAGAACATACTGTTTTTTCACGACGGCGTACTACTGCCACACGAAATGATGATTGTTCATCTATCTCCTACATCCTCTTATGGTAGACCATATGATTGAAATATATTTATATATGATGTATATTATATTTATATTTTCACTATGCTTCTTTAATTTTCATTTACAAACACACCTTTATGCTTTTCAATATGTGTGAGCATGATAATTTAATTTGATGAAGCGGGGACTACCGCCCCTCAAGGTGATATGATTCTTTCATGAAATACATGAAATGAATAAAGGATGGAGTTAATGAAACTATATAACACATATATGATATGATATTATAAAGTATTTATAATATACCTACGTATCATTAAATTTTTATTTCATTAAATATGAAATACAAATGAAAGTAGCGTTCATACGTACGTACGACTTACCGTCTACTTGAACAGTGCATTTCATTTATTATCTCCAAATATCATGAACTAATTATAAATATATATATATATATGTACTATATTTATATGATATATCTGATATTTATATCATGAATATGTTATTGGAGATAATTGAATTTTGACAACATGTACAATTTGTAATTATAACAAGTTCATTTTTGACCTAAGTACCAAATATCAAAAAAACGACCATTATTAACTTTAATGATGACATAATGTTCATAACGTCGTAATAAGTGATATAAAAGAAATAATAAACATAAAAATAGTTCTTCAGAAATTATAAATTATCATTAGTTTATTATTCAGAAGATTAATGATCGAACGAGTCAAGTCGGACACGAGGTAAGGGGTTTCTTATATAACTTTTAATTCAGTGATATTTTCATTATTAGACACTTATTTATTGCAAGTGGTGTATTGTGTACTTAAATTTAATATATATTATATTTTTTCTCTTTATATTCATTTTATTCTATGATTAATTTGGTGGTTATTAACATTTGTTTATACGACTTAATAGATTACAATGTGGTAAGGATTTTTCATCTCAATTTTTATTCCCGTGAGATTCATTCTATATTAGCCACTATTTTCTTTTGTGTGGTGTATTTAATTAAAATGATTGTATTCTAGTTGTAATATAAATTAATTTATGGGTATTTAAATCTTCATTGGATTATCCTTCTTTCATGGGGTGTATGTTTCGTAAGTTACCAAATCGATAAGTGAATTTCAAATTTCAATTTCCACTCATTGGGATTTTTGCATAATTCAATGATTATATTACTCTAAGATTATTTTTGAAATAACTATTTATTTTTCAGATATTAATTTGCAATTCCCTTTGTGGGGATATACTTTTGATACACATAATCACTCTATTGATTATTTCTCACGTCATTGATATGAACTTGATAAGAGAAATCTTAACTCAATTTCTATTCATTGAGTTAAACATCCAAGTCACTGGTTTTTTTCAATAATATGTTTGAATGTCCTCTGATTGATTTATAGTTAAAATCCAATCATATTTAGTGTATTTATATTTTTCACACACAATTAGTTAATTGATTTATTCTTTACCTAAGGATACAGTCTTTATAAGGTATTTCATCTCAATATACATTTATTTGAGACTTATTTGTTGATTATGTGCCAATTCACTTTTATATGGTGTGTATACTATACTTTGATATAGTTTTTCATGAATCCCTTTATTATCATGATATTAACATGTTTTATTTCTTTAATTATTTGTATTCAAGTGTCTCTCTTTTGGTTATGAACATTAACTCAAATAACATTTTAAATGATTCAAAGAGTTATTCTTCTAAATCTTTCTCATTAATTTCCATGTATTAATATTGTTTTTAAGGATTTATTTTTATAGACATTAATGTATTAAAATTAAAATCTCTTTTAAAATTTTCAAGGATGTATGTGACACTCTGATTCAATAATCTATTTTAAATAGATTCTTGATAAATAGTGATATTTCTAAATGTTTTTATGAGAAAGGGGAATATTTTTCTCTAATAGTTTTGATGATTATTTTTATCTATGACAATATCCTTCATCATTATCAATTGAGGTTAATTTATTATAATACAATATTCTATATTGTATTTAATGAGTTATGTTTGACTGTATATGTGCTATTTCTATACCATTCATGGTTTGTGGTAAAATTATTGACATTTCGTAAGTGAGTTTTAGTAAGAATGTCTAGATTATGTTTCAACCTTTTCATATGTGGAATGAATTGGACGTAGTAAGTAAAGGATGGGCCCCGCTAGAGCTTTTCGATGCATTGGTAGGTCTCATGAGACAAACTAGTGTCTTTCCACAAGGGCTTAACAAAATCTTATTCGTAATCTTGGCATGATGCTTTGACTATGTGGTAATGATGTCCTACATTTTGCATTCCATCATTATGAGATTAGCTATTGATATTTCATATGGTTATTTGACTAGTAGAATACCCATGACTATGTTTTATTATGGCATTATTATTCATCTCATATTCTTTCCATAATTTGTTTATGTTTATTATTTTTAAAGGAATGTGTTTTTAATTATTCACCATGCCTAATATTTTTGTTGTCTTCTACTATATAGCTTACTCTTACAAAGAATCTAAGCTCACCACATTGTTATGTTTTATTTTCCATGGATTCAATGAAGTGTATTATGATTGATATGCAATGTTGATTTAGTGGATTAATGGAGTTCTCAAAGGATAATTTATGTTGTGTTTTATTTTATAATGTTTAATGTAACATTCAGGTATGTAATATATTTTCCAAAACTACTATACTGATCGGCCTTTTGGGACATGATTCCTTGTAATCATGCCAATGTATTAAAATAATGCACCATCTCCGGGCTTCTGGGTTCAGGGCATTACAGTTGGTATAAGATAAAGTTTAGTACAAGCCTTAGAAGTTAGATTTAGAAATACTCTAATTAGAAAACACCACCCTAAGATAGACTTTTAGGATTAGTATAGAAGAGCATCCAAAATTTTTGGTAATTTAAACATTATGTGTTTTTTCCAAGAAATACATCCTTGTCTGGATTGGAGGTGGTAGAGGCATCTCTGGCACAAACATACCTAGGAGTTAAAACTATGACAATGAGTTTCTGTCTTGTCTTACGTTATCCTAGTACACAACAACAGGCCTTGCTAAACTCTTGGTTACGACACTCCCAGGGGATATTCATAGGATAATTCCCATTTTCTTTACAAACTGATTTGAAGTCTTTTAATATAGGATGAGAATAAATAACCTTGGTTAATCCTAATGTGTCTTAGATTGAAAAAAAGGTGTCAGGATATTCTCTAAATGATTTTATAACCCACACTATGATTTCTTGTATTAGTCAATGGATGGATTCTAGGGAAGTCCTATTAATATCAAACATGATTTACAAGGTGGTAACGATAGTGGAAATGAGCAATGAAATGGAATGTCGATTGGCATAAAATAAATTGTGTTCATGAAGAATCAGTTTTCCAAAAAATATGATAAAAACATATATATTAACCAACTCCTGTACTCTATAAAGAAGTAAAAGGTGGTGAATGATATGATATCCTACAGTGAATACCATGGAAAAAGAAAGCTCATTTTCCATCATGAATGAAATGTGGAAGAAAACACTCAGGAATGTCTCTCAATAGAACAAAGAAATGGTTTATGTGTCGGAAAGGACATAAATTAAATAATTTTCGATGAAAAATTAATATTATTATGGAAGAAAATAAAATTGATCCCAAGAATCCATTTACAGTCATTTTCCGTAAATGTAGAGAACCTGTGCATTACACGAGTTATTCTATAGGATAACCTCTTGGTCATGGAAGAAACTATGTGGAAATAAATGGATGGTGAAATTTTTAAAATTATCAGTTCTCTTTGATGATGGGATTACTTTGGAACTTGTATATGTAACCCTAGAGTTTGTTATGTGAAAGTACTATTCATGGAAGACTTATCTTTTCTTTTGTGGATATAGTTACAAATAACTAATTGGGTTTATATGATCTTTTAATTTGATGCAATTATAGGTTATTAATTTTTAGGAAGAAAATGTGAGGTAGGAAAAAACATTAATGGTTAAAATATGTTACGATTATTTTTGAGAAATTTATCTTATTTATTTGGAATATTATAAAAATATATAGTTTTTTAAAAAAGAAAATTTGCAGACAATGTGACAAACCGTCGTGTCGGACATAGCTACAATAATTGAACCCACAACCAAAGTGCGATTGGGATTTATCGCCTACCACTGGACTACATGAATTCCTTGGTTAGTATGAGTAATTCATTTTAGTTAAATGATATTATGGATTAAGAATATATTGATTTTGAGAACTTATAATTTATTCTTAACATAGGAAAATGACTTGGTGATTAGTTGATAAATGTTATTTTAAAATATGTTCACTTTTTTGATAACAATATATTCCCAAGGAAAATATAATACTATAGGATTTCATTTGAGTTGTAATGGTGTGTTTTTACTATGTTTTTATTATGGATTTATAGCGATTTGGGTTATTTATCGAAATTTTTGACCTATCATAGAGAATATTTCATTAGGTTAATTACTTTTAAGTACGTGACTTTAAGAGTAGTCAATGTTATTTGGAGATATAATTTAACATGGAAGACTATGTAAGAAAATAATTCGGAGTTTTGGTTTTAAATATTAGTTTTGATTATATTGAAAGATTTTATAGAAAATTTTTTATTGAA
Source organism: Viscum album (assembly GCA_963277665.1). Taxonomy (NCBI): domain Eukaryota; kingdom Viridiplantae; phylum Streptophyta; class Magnoliopsida; order Santalales; family Viscaceae; genus Viscum; species Viscum album. The sequence goes on along the minus strand of OY728132.1, from coordinate 293,452,979 downwards.
TGGTAATTATTGAACTTTTGGTATTGTTGGTTTAATTATAGAAATTAAGATGAGTATTTCTTTCTCAAGTAGATTAATCTTTTTCGGGATCATATGATCTTATACTAACCATTTTGGTTTTGGTTGATCTCTAAAAAAGGGAAATATATAGTTCATCCTTTTCAGATTAGGTGATTCTCTATATGTTGATTCTAGTGCTTCCAGTGTGACCAAGTCATCTTGAATAATCATCGTTTGGAGTGAAAGATGGGTTTTTGGAAGGAATTAGATAAAGGATGGAACTCTACCTGTCAAGTATAATTTTTTTTGTCTTATTATATTAATAAATTAATTAATAATCTTTTGGGAAGGGTTCTTAAAACCAAAATTGTTTTATCCTAATGCTTTATGTTATGTAGAACCAATAATATTTTAAATCATCATAGATTAATGGCTTTGAGGCCCACAATTTTACACTTGTTTGTGATTGATGACCTCAATCACATCCTATAAATATTTATGTTTATCTTCGAATTGTATGTCTCAAATTTCCACCAATGTTCTCATAATATATATCATAATTTGGTGGTGACATTTTCATTACCTTTCTCTTTAATTAGGAAAAATTATATTAAACCAATTTCTATTATGTGTTTACCAAAAATGTATTTTTCTATTTTTAACCTTTTATTTTCCAAGAATAGATTGAAAAAGTGAGGACACAATTAATTGAAGGAGGTGAGAATGTAACACCCCATGATTTCATGGTAAGTTATCTTTCCAAAGTAATTAAATTACTTGTACTATACAGAAGTCTGAGTTCGAGCACACCATGAAATTCCAAATTTCCAATCAAAAAATGGTTATGAATCATATTAACAGGATTTTGAATTTTATATACTCCATATAATTTTAACTTATGTATTATTTTTTTCTTAGACATAATATAAGAACAAATTCAATTTTTCGGATAAAAAATGTATTCTTCGAGAAATGCAATTTTATTAAATTTTAATGGAGGATCCTTTTTAAATCCAATATTTGATTATTTTACATATTCAATTTGAAAAAATAAAATTCGTCTTTAGAATTAAGACAATGAAATTTACTTTGGATGAAATTTTGGTATTTTTCTAATAATATTCCTTTTTTATGAATAGTGAGAAATACTGGATCATAATTCAAAACTGCCTTTTAATCTAATTTATTTATATGGTTAAATTATTTTTTATTTGGGTTTGATGTGTAAATATTTTACATGTTTACAATTTAATCCAATGTATGCGATTAAATGTAATTTCACTTTATAGTTGAACAAAAAAGTGTCAATATTTTGATAATTTATATCTTACAAACACGTTTTTTTGTTTTCACAATGGAAATTAATTTTAAATTAATTAATAAAATTCCAATGTTTTGAATTCGGAATATCAAATATAGCTTAGGCTAAATTTTTGTTATTTTTTATAAAAACTTAAATTTTTGATGAATAGCGAAACATCTAAGTAGTATTTAAAATCCTGACATTTTCATTTAAATGAAATTTTACAACTTTTGTGAGTTGAATTTAAAAAAATTCGACATACATGGTTGTTATTTGTATGTAAAATGTGGATCAATAAGACGAAAATAATTTTTTCTAAATAGTAAATTTTGACTTTTATTTATCGCAGTTAAAGGTAAATAGGGTAATTCTAGGTATATAGAATATTATAATAGTACAAAATTATCTTAATAGTTGTCCAAAACTTATTGGATGAGTAATGCCTGACCATGGGCATCATTGGGTCTACTTTGGGACCCCATTTAGCCACTTAAGAGTGATAATGACACTTTATATTAATTAATTTTATGTAAAGAGAAAAATAACTTAAACAAATATTTTTAAGTAAATAATTTTTTATTTCAAGGGTTTCAATAAATTTTCTCTTTGACTATAAATATTAATTATAAAGATAAAAATATTTCATGAAACATGGTATTATTTTTATATTTTTTAGATATCAAATAAATAAATTATTAATTACACAATAAGGATTGTGTGTTTACCCCATTAATGAATGATTTAAATAAATAAGATTATAAAATTAAAAAAATATCCAAAACCTGTCCAATTCTTACTAGATGATTTTATTTCGACCATGAGACATATTATATTTTATTATAATTATTTTTTGAACCTTATAAATATAAAATCATTATATAATAAAATATTCTATTCACACATTCTTAAAGAGCCCTTCTCCGCTAATAAAAATTCCTCACCACTAACCCATTACTCACACCTCTCAATACCCTTGGCTTGTCCATCCTCTACGCAAATAATCTCTCAATATCCCTACCTTACACCAATAATCCTTAACCTAGACATAATCCCCTTTCAATAAATCTTTTTGCTTCAAACCAAAGGGAGTTACCAAATTTTAAGGCAACGTCTTCCCTAAAGTTGTCTTCTTTTATTATACTTCTCCAACCCCCAAAACGCTTTTTATTACATTATTTTATAAAAAATCCAGTATCATTAATATAATAGGTTGTTTTTATGAGAAGTATTCGAGCTACACTTACACACAACTCCATCTAATAGAAAAATAACATATTGTTTTTGTGGACGGCGAACTACTGCCTCACGAAATGATGATTGTTCAATTATCTCCTACAACGTTTTATAGTGTCCATTAGGATAGAATTGTATTTATATATGATAGATATTATGTTTATGTTTTCTCTATTCTTCTATATTTTTTATTTAAAAACACACATTTATGCTTTCCAATATGTGTGACCATGATAGTTTCATTCGATGATGTGAAGACTACCGCACCCTCAAGGTGATATGATTCGTTAATGACATACATGTAATATATAAAAGATAGAGTTAATTAAATTTTTTAACACATATATCATATTATATTATAATGGAAATATAATATACCTATGTATCATTAAGTATTAATTTCATTAAATATTAAATAGAAATGAAATTAGAGTTCATGCATGCGTACGACATTCTATCTCCATGAACGATGCATTTCATTTATTATATCCAAATATCGTGAAATAATAATAAATAAATAAATATATATATATATATATACTCGATATATATGATATATATGATAATTAAATCATTAGTATGATACATGAGATAAAATAATTTTGAACACATGGAAAATTTGTAATTATAACAAGTTCATTTTGGACTCAAGTAGTAAATGTCGAAAAAACAATCATTATTAACTTAAATGATTACATATTGTTTATAACATGGTAATAAGTGATATAAAAGGAAAAATAAAATTGAAAAGGGTTCTTAAGAATATATAAATTTACTTTAGTTTATTATTCATGAGACTAATAAATGAACGAGTCCTGTCGGATATGAGGTAAGGTGTCTCTAATCTAACTTTTAATTCTGTGAGATTTTCATTATTCACCACTTATTTATTTCATGCGGTGTATCATGTATTTCCATTAGATATATATTATAATTATTCTATATATATATCACGACCCGTCCTCGGGGCCTGTTCTATGACTACCCAATTCCTGCCTTTGGTAGGCCAGGGGCTGGAAAATAGCACCAAAGGCGTAAATCCTGTAAAAAGGGAAGGCATTGCCTTTATATAAGAAAAGAAACACCACAGAGTACGCATGTTGAAGTATAAACTAAGTAAATTTAGTACAAAAGTAAGTGATGAAAAGTAAATGAGCCAGTAAACAAACCCAACTGAAAGTACAGTTCAACTGAAAAGAAAGTACAGCAAAAGTAAAGTAAAACAGAAACCACCGAGACGTCCTCTAGAAACCCCACCTAAAGGGTGAGTAGAGATGGTCTCCTTAGCTCCTCGAATATCTTTTTCTGCTCCGTGTACGTCCCACCTGAACTTCCACCTTCGGATAACATCCCACTCCACAAGCCTCAACCATGATCTGCTCCTATAGGTATAGTACTCATGAAGAAGGGTGGAGATTATTAGATGTAGCCTCTGAATCATCTCCTCTCCTGAACCCACGTAGGATCCAAGTATAGAAGTCATCGCTGCCGAACCCTGGAAGGATCCTAGTATAGTAACCATCGATGTCGAACCCATGAAGGATCCAAGTATAGTTGTCATCACTGTTGAACCCATGGAGGATCCATGTACATTCGTCCTTGCTGCCGAACCCACGTAGGTTCCAAGTACAGTCGTCCTCGCTGCCGAACCCAGGTAGGATCCAAGTACAGTCGCTATCGTCGTCGCAGTCGCAGCCAGCTCTAGGGTTCCCCCACATAGCATGCTCGATTCTGGGAGGGTCTGCTCCACGAGTCAAGGGGTCATTACATCAACTATCACGAAGTCCAGAGTTGATGTATCACAAAGTTCTATCTCGTCAATAGGAACTCAACGTGATAGACAACACGTCAATCGGATGCCCGGTCTGAGAGATATTGGTTTTTCCGTCCTAGGGGCCCGGTTGGTTTTTAAGCTAAAACCAACTGACCATACTCCAACTACATCCAAACCTCAAGTTGAGTAAGCCAAAAGAACCGTCTCACTAAGAGGAATTCAACGTAAACAAAGACACATCATTCGGAAGTCCGAAGATCAAGTTATAAGCATTTAAACTCTGAGGGCCCGGTTGGCTTCAGGTTCGAAACAACCCGGCCGTACCCAAACATCACTGAAAACTCAATTGTAATATACCAAAACGTTTGTCTCATTCCAAGAAATCATACGCAACTGACGGTGTGTCGATCGGAGGTTCGTAGCTCATGTTATGTGTGTTTGAACGATCCTGGTCTGAAAATGGGGGGTCTGGGCCCGGTCCAACCCGACCCAATACCCCATGGGTCGGCTAGAACCGGGTCAACCCGACCCGGGTCCGGGTCTGGCGCGATTGGGCACAGCCCGACCCGCGGCTCGGCGCCGGCCGAGCGGGGCGCAAAAGGGGCGTTGCCCCCTGTTTTCGGAAATGGAGGACACTGTGGGGTCCGCCCTAAATTTCTCTCGGGGGGTTATGACCCCCCGGTTTTCTAGAAAAGGCCACCTTTAATGGCCGGCTGGTTGAGCCGCTGCGGGACCCTTCAGGGTCCCACCTCCTGGAGACACCGGTGGCCGAAACAGCCGGTCGCCCCTGCTGGACCGCCGTGGTCTAAGGCCTCGGGTCTCGTTCGTCTGGTGAGGCGCGACAGAGCCGCACTCCTCTGCCATGACCCGCTCTGGCCGCGGCCTTCCATGGCTTCTCTGGTGCACCACGATAGCGCCACGCACCACCGCGGTGGCCCGCTTCGGCCGCAGTCCCTTCGGCCTCACCGACACAGTGCGACGACACCGCACACCACCGTCGCAGCCCGCTCCGACCGTGGTTCTCTTCATCCCCACGCAGTGCAATGACACCATGCCACCTTCTCCTCAAACATCAATAATGATCAAAAATAAAAAGGGGAGGAGGATCAGCCGTGTTTGCGTAGTCCGATCTCCTCCCATTATGACGATAATGAGCGGCCAATCTTTAAGCAACGAAGATCGATAAATAAAACATGAATAAAGATAACCCCTACCTCAAAAGAAGTTCGCGGTTGTCAAGCGACGCAGACGATGGCTTCATTTCTGTCGTCGATGGTTTCTCCTCTCTTTTTGTAGAGGAAGAAGATGAAAAGGAAACCAGGGCCCCCGAATCAACATTCTTCGTCGAAGAGTTGGTGTTCTTCGTTGAAGATGTAGTTCTTCAAAAGAAACTATAGCTCTTTCTCTTCCAATTCTCAACACAACCATCCAACCAAAAATAAAATAAGACTTCTCCTTATTTTATTTCACTTTTCAATGCATTATAAATTGAAAATTTAAATACTTAATTCAATTAATTGATGAGGTTCAATTAATTAAATTAATGTGTGTTGGCCTGAATTTAATTGGAAGAGTGGGGAGAGGAAGAGTTACCCAATTGAATACAAGGGGTTTAATGGGAGGTTTAAGGGCTTTTAGGGAATGTAAAGGGTTGGGGCTCTTGCAGGCCCCACCTCACATATATCCTCACATGGGTAGTTAAAATGATAGTGGGTCCCACCCTGACTCCCGTATGTTGGATAAAACCACATTAGTTTGAAATAAAATTGTACCACAATTTTATTCGTTTTTTATTTAATGCAATTTTTTTAACAACTCCTCCCAAGAAAACATATCTTAGATAAATGTCCTCCTATGAAATTATCGGCGCTGCAGTTTCATCAGTGCTTTCGGATTTCAATTGCAAGCACCGGTTCAAAAGATAGAAAAACATGCGCGTTCGTTCACTGAACGTACCCGAGCTAAACTTCGTAAATTTATTTCGGGCAAACCGGGCCTCGGAATCATGTTCCGTCAGAAACTGCGTACTCGTAAAATCCAAAATAATTTAAGAAAAAATATTTCTTGAAATTTACGGCTCTTTATATTACTCCCACCTCAGGGTTTTATGTCCCTATAAGGTTACATCATAAACTAGGGAAAAAATGGGATATTGTGCATGCATCTGAGCCTCCCGCTCCCATATGATCTCTTGGATGTTCTCGTGTTGCCACCTAATGCATACTAGTGGAATTGATCATCCACATAGGTCCCGCTCTTGTCGATCCTTGATCTCCACCGGGACCTCCGCAAATGTTTCCACTTCATCGATGTCCATCTCCCCATGGTCAATGATATGCATCAGGTCGTGCACGTATCTACTCAGCTGAGATTACTGGAAGACATCGTGCACTGTGTGCAATTGAGGTGGAAGAGCCAGGAGATAAGCCACCTCACATATCCTACTGAGAAACTGGAATGGTCCGATGAAGTGTGGAGATAACTTGCCACCCCGGCCAAATTTCCGTTATCCACGTTGAGGTGAGACCCGTAGGAAAACGTGGTCGCCATCCTCAAACTCAAGTGGTCTCCGCCTCCTATCATCATAGGACTTCTGTCGACTCTGAGTAGTCCTCATCTGCTCCTGGATGATCCGTACCTTCTCTGTCATAGCCTGCACTATCTCAGGTCCTACAAGTTCTAACTCCCCAGGGTCTGTCCAGCACATATGTGATCTTCAAGGTCGTTCGTACAATGCCTCGTATGGTGCCATCCCGATGGTGGAGTGGTAACTTTTGTTGTTTGAAAACTCCACCAAAGGTAGGTGATCCTCCCAGCTATGACCAATGTCAAGGACACCTGCATGGAGCACATCCTCAAGAGTCTGAATGGTCATCTCCATCTGACCATCCGTCTGAGGGTGAAAGGCAGTGCTCAGGCGTAGCTACATCCCAAATGTGTAAAGACCCCTAAAATTTGAGAAAATTTGTTTTTCTTAATTTTCTTTGGAATTTTACAAGAACGCAGTTTCTGACGGCACCTGATTCTGAGGCCCGGTGTGCCCGAAATCATTTTCCAAAGTTTGGCTCGGGTACGTTCAGTGAAAGAACGATCAGGTTTTTATAAATTTTGAACCGGTGCTCAGAATCGAATTCCGAGGGCACCGATGGAATCGCAGCACCGGTATTTGTTTAGAAACGCCTTTTTTGGAGTTGTGTTTGCTTGGGTGTGGTTTTTAATTTTTGGGGTTAAGTTAAGAAATAAAATAAAGTGGTGCGACAACTTTATTTTTATTTCACTTAATGCCACTTAAAACCACTTAAAGCCACTCAAGCTGAGTTGAAGCGGATAGGGTGGAAACCAAAATATCCGACCCACTTGGTAGGATATTTGTGAGGTGGGGCCCACACGAGCCCCACCATTTCTTTTCCTCTAAGTAACGCACCCGCGAAAAACCCTCTTTAATGAAAGTCAACTGGTGTGTTTTCTAAACTCTTAACGCTCCTATTAATTGGATAGTTTAGATGTTACCATTAATTCACCGAATTAATGGTTCGTTTCTTACCTTGTCTTTCAAATTGTTGGCATGGAATAAAATAAGACCAACACACGTTTTGCTGGTGGGTGGCTTGTTGAGAGGATTTGAAGAAACTCTAAGTTCTTCATCCTCCTTCATGAAGAACGCGAAGAACGTGAAGAACGCCGAACCCTCGGAGATCGATGACGTGACGCCGTGTTCCGTGAGGCCGATGATTCTCTTTCCGCGATGCTTCTTCCGCGACATTTCTTCCCCGCAACAATTTCCGATCATCAACTGCTTGAGGTAGGGGATTACGGTTCTCTAATTCTTTGTGGTTTTATCCTCAACATGGGTTTAAATGTGCATTTGAGTCTGTGTGTTTTATTTAACCCTCGGAGATCGTTGACACGACGCCGTGTACCGCGATGACGCGACACCCCCTTCCACGATGCGACGATCCCCTTCTTCCGTGACGGTCATTTCCGTGAAGAACTCTCGTCCGATGACAACGACGAGGTAGGATTTTGTTTTATTTAAATCTTTATGATTTATACCTGTGGAGTTTGATTAAACTATTTTTTTGTTGTGAGACTTTTAAAACCGCTAACGCGGTGGGTGCGGACTAACGAACAAGTACGAACCCACTGCCGCTTTCGTTCATGGTGTTGGAAATGGCGGACGTTGATAAAGTAGGCCGCACTGGCGATGCAGGGTCCTCGTAGTGAAGGACGGACCCCGGGAGGACCTTTGGCGAAGACGACGTGAATTTCCGACCACCGGAGCTCATTTGGTGGTACGCGGAGCGAACCGCCGGTGCACCGCCGTGGAGAACCGCCGTGGCTGAAGCCGCGTAAGCAGCAGCGTGGTCCCGCGACCGCGCGGGACCGGAGGATGATGGGACTTGGCTGGCTGCCGCGTCCTCTGGCAAGGGCGGCCCCACGCAGTGCCGCGGTTCTCTCATGCGGGAGAAGCACACCCCCTACTCCGCTCGGCCATAACCGGCCGAGCCGACCCTCCGGTCGGGCCACGCTAGCCGGGTCGGACCCGGACCCGGGTCGGGTCGACCCTGTTCGGGCCGACCCAGGGGGCTGGGCCGGGTCGGTCCGGGCCCAGACCCCCCGTTTTAGGAGCTTTACGATCTTTTGCTCATAACATGAGTTGCGGGCCTCCGATCGATGCAACGTCAGCAGCGATACGATCCTTGGATCGAGGCGATCATTTTGGTATATCGTACTCAAGGTTTCAGAGTACTTTGGGTTTGGCCGGGTTGGTTCGTACACGAAACCAACCGGGCCCTCAGAGCGGAAACAATTATATCTGGAGCTACGGACGTCTGATTGACGTGCCATCGACTTTGTTGGATTACTGTAAGTGAGACGGATCTTTTGGATTACTCCACCCGAGGTTTGGACACATGTGGAGTACGGTCGGGTTGGTTTTTCCTTAAAAACCAACCGGGCCCCTGGAATAAAAAGGCCAATAACTCTCAGACCGGGCATCCGATTGACGCGCCATCTGCGACGTTGAGTTCCTGTTGACGATACAGAACTTTTGGATACATAAACTCTGGACTATGTGTCAGTTGATGTATCAGCCCCTCTGCTCGTGGACCGGACCCTCCCGAGCGAGCTTGCTGTGTGCGGGAACCCTAGAGCTGGCTGCGACTGCGACTGTGACGATGACGACTGTACATAGATCCTTAGTGGATTCGACGGTAATGACTATAGCACTCAGTGATCCTACGTGGATCGGTGCTATAGATCCTCTGTGGGTCCGATCCTATGTGGGTCAGCGCTCAGCGGTCCGGTGTGGGCCAGCGCTTACAGATCATGTGTTGGTCTGATCCTATGTGGGTCTTTGCGGGGGTTAGTTACCTATCGATCCTTTGTGGGTCAGATCCTTTGTGGGTCATTGCGGGGGTTAGTTACCTATCGATCCTTTGTGGGTCAGATCCTTTGTGGGTCATTGAGGGGGTTAGTACCTATCGATCCTTTGTGGGTCCGATGGATTAGATGAATCAGTGGAAATATCTGATCATCTCTATCGTCATACAAAGAAGTATTCCTGTGTGAGCTAAATCCTGTTTTGCTTTCCTATATGGATTGTGTTGAGCTATCCTGTGTGGATTTACGTTTTGCTTTCCTGTGTGGACTGGGTTGTACTTGGGCTTGGATGTTGGAGTCGAACTAGAATAGATGACTTAGGTATATGTATGGGCATATACCTAAGCAGTGTCGGATGTTACTTCGTGATTGTATCTTTCCTTTGTGGATTATCCTTTGTGGATTCTGGGAGACCTTCGGGGGTCTCGGGGTCCCTACTGAGTAGCTTATACTCACCCCTGCACGGGCTATGCCCGCACTATGTTGTATTGGTTGCAGACGACGGACATCGCTTATTGTGGTTGACGATTGTGGAGCAGGACGGTACCTGGAGGTGGACCACTGGGCGGGACGTACTCGGAGCGGTCGGCTGGACCCGACGAGCAGTGGAGGCCATCTGTATTCACCCTTCAGGTGGGATTTCTAGTGGACAGCTCTACGTTGCGGCTTTACTTTTCAGTTGTTGTTTTCCCTTCCAGTTGTACATTACTTATAGTTTGGGTTTGTATACTGGCCCACTTGCTTTTCCGAACTTACTGTTGTACTCAGTTTTTACTTAGTGGTTACTTCTACCTGCTTGCTCTGTGGTGTTTTTGGTTTACTTTACAAAGGGAATGTCTTCCCTTTTTTCCGGGATTTATGCCTTGGTGCTAGTCGCCAGCCCCTGGCCTATGGAAGGCGGGCTTGGGGTAGACACGGTACGGGCCCCGAGGACGGGTCATGACAAATTGGTATCAAAGGAGTTCGGTACTACCATAGAACATGGGACTCTGATCTTTTTCTATTTGAAGCAATAGTGTTAAGCGTATTGGTTGTGGTTATCAGTCCAGGGAGTCCAGTTTTGGTATGGTGGCCGACGTATCCATACACAAGGACCCTGACTTCTGATTTCCGAATTAATGCACGAAAACATTGATTGAATATTTGTTTCAAGTTTTCATTCCGATTACTTTATGTCAGCTCACCAGGTATAATGTTTTAACCGTGGCGCACCTGTTTCTTTTTAGGATGGCCCCACGATGGCAGCCAGCTCGGGTTCCGAGAGTTGAGAGTGACGACAGCCCGCCGAGTGATGAGGCCTCGGTACAGGGCCCTTTGACAGTTGAGGCACCAACGATACCTCTACCTGCCGACCCACCGATGCTTCCAGCCCCAGCTGCTGATGATGCACATCACCCTAGTGCACTTCATGAGTTCCAGTTCCAGTGACCGCCCAGGATCTGCGGGGAGACGGACCCCCAGGAAGCTGAGGACTGGCTGGAGGCAGTGGTACGAGTTTTCCGGTAAGTGAGGACACCAGCAGACCTCATGGTGATCCTCGCAGCGAGCCTACTGCACGCGGAAGTGGGCCGATGGTGGAGCATGATGATCCAGGTGCACAATGAGGCATCTCTTCTCTGGAAAAACATTGAGAGCCTCTTCCGCTCAGAGTTTGTCTCAGCCACCCTCCGTGCGGTGCGCGTCCAGGAGCTTCTTCAGCTGCGGCAGGGCAGCTTGACGGTCGCCCAGTACATGGCGAGATTTACCGATCTCTCACGCTACTCGACAGACATGGTACGTGACCCATTCTTCCGGGCCCGGAACTTTGAGCAGGGATTCAGACACAAGATCAGTGCATCGCTGATCTCCCTCAGCATTCCGACTCAGACAGGAGTACTGGAGTGAGCCCTTTTGATCGATAGCTTTCTTGCTGAGCCTTCTTCAGCAGCGAGATCTACCACGGGGCGGCACGTAGTAGAGTCATCTGCAGCAGGCAGTCGACAGATGACTCATGGGTCCAGGTAGACCAGACCCTCACGCAGACGACCTCAGGACACTGGCTCCGCAGTGCAGGGCACACAACGCGAAGCCAGTCTTTTGAGAGGCAGGAAGTGCTACACATGCGGCGGGCAGTGCCACATGGCTCGTTACTGCCCGACCCACTGTGTCGAGGAGCAGCAGACGGTTGAGGGGCCACCCAGGGAGAGGCAGAGGGTCGACCGTGGTGGTCCGCATGGATTAGGCGGACGAGGTAGAGGAGCTGGCCGAGCAGCAGGTGGTGGGAGACGCTTTGAGGCTCTACCACCACCACCATCAGGAGGTCCATCCCAGCCACAGGGAGCTGGCAGGAAGAGACAGGAACAACTCCAGGTAGTGGATTCCTATGACCACGGCGTGCCCGAGATGATTCTAGGTACTATCTGTGTCTATTCCACCCTTTCTGCAGTTCTTATAGACATAGAAACGAGTCACTCATTCATAGCTGATGCCCTTGTTCGGAGCTCGGAGATTCCGACAGAGACGTTGGCTCGATCCTTACGGCTAGAAACTTCTATGGGAGTAGACTCGACGATTACGCACTGGTTCCGGCAGTGTGAGCTTACTCTAAGAGGTGAGAGATTCGGCTGGGATCTTCTTGTAGCGGCGTCGAGGCCTTGCGATGTCATCTTGGGCATGGATTGGTTATCTACAGTCCATGCACAGATTGACTGTATTAGGCGCAAGGTGCGATGTGTACGCACCGATGGGAGCAGGTTCACCTTCACCGGAGAGAAGGGACCCTTCGCAGCACATGATGGACTTCCACAGAGGAGAGGACAACCCATAACTCATCAGTTGGATAGACTCATCCTAGGAGAATTTGACGTGCGGAGTCCTAGTTTTCTTGTAGTGGTGGATCAGTATGAGGATGTATTTCCCGAAGACGTTCCAGGACTACCTACTCGTAGAGAGGTAGACTATTATATTGATATGTACCCCGAGACAGCCCTGATATCCACTCCAGCATATCGGATGGCTCCCACTGAGCTTCGAGAGCTACGGGTACAGTTGGAGGACTTGCAGGGCAAGGGTTTCATCTGACCCAGTGTTTCACCCTGGGCTTCCCCGATTTTGTTCGCTAAGAAGGCGGACGAGAGCTTGCGACTTTGTGTCGACTATCGTCGCTTGAACCAGGTGATAGTGAGGAACAAGTATTCCCTACTGAGGATTTATGACCTCTTCGATCAGCTCAAGGGATCAAGGTGGTTCTCAAAGAAAGACCTCAGGTCAGGCTATCATCAGCTCAGAGTTTGGGACGAGGACGTGCAGAAGACGACGTTCAGATGTCGGTATGGCCACTATGAGTTCTTAGTAATGCCATTCGGCATAAACAATCCTCCAGAGGTGTTCATGGGCCTCATGAACAAGATCTTTATGCAATACCTCTATCGATTTTTCGTGGTCTTCATCGACAACATTTTGATATACTCGACGAATGAGGAGGATCACGCCTACCACTTGCGAGTTGTACTGGACACACACTGAGAGCACCAGCTTTATGGAAATCTCTCGATGTGTCAGTTCTGGATAGGTGAGGTCCCCTTCTTGGGAAACTTTATCTCTGAGGTGGGAGTTGCAGTGGATCCTGCGAAGATCGAGTCAGTGCTAGCTTGGGAGCCACCCAAGAGAGTGACGGAGGTGCAGAGTTTCTTGGGACTAGCTGGATACTATCGGAGATTTGTGCCAGAATTCTCCAAAGTTATGGCACCACTCTAATCTCTTATGAAGAAGGGGAAACCCTTTGTGTGGTCAGACAGATGTCAGCAGAACTTCCAGTAGCTGAGACAGTGATTGACCAGCGCACCTATCTTGAGGTTGCCTGAGGAGGGAGTAGGATACGTAGTCTACTGCGATGCATCAGGAACCAGACTCGGATGTGTCCTGATGCATGAGCGGGTAGTGATCGCCTATGGATCACATCAGTTGAGGCCGCATGAGAAGAACTACGCTACCCATGACCTGGAGTTAGCAGCAGTGGTCTTCGCTCTGAAGACATGGTGACACTATCTGGTGGGCGAGCGCTTTACAGTCTTTTCTGACCATAAGAGTCTCAGGTACATATTTTCTCAGAAGGACCTGAACCTGAGACAGCGGCTATGGCTCGAGTTCCTCCAGGACTATAACTTTGAGATAGTCTATACTCCTGGGAAGAGGAACGTGGTAGCCGATGCTCTCATTAGGAGGACGAACATTCAGCTACTTGAGGAGGCGATAGAGCAGCTAGCCGCCTTGCGGATATCCTTCATGGATAGAGATGGAGAAACCTTCCTTCAGTCTCTCATAGTCTCTCCTCCACTACTACAGCGGGTAAGAGAGGCACAATGTGGGGACACTGAATATGAGACGCGGCGTGCACAGATATCCTCAGGTCAGGCACGTGATGGGTTCTCCTTTGGATCAGAGCACGAAATCCTTTTGAGAGGACGTACCTTGGTACCAGTTTCTTTACGGGAGGAGGTGCTGAGATAGTTTCACACTTCTCCTTTGGCGGTACATCCTGGAGTGGCAAAGATGTACCAGGATCTCAGATGATATCACTAGTGGTCGGGAATAAAGAAGGCTATGGCGGAGTTCGTTTCTCGATGCCTCACCTGCCAGCATGTGAAGGTGGAGCACCAGGTACCAGCAGGCTTGGTACAGGCCTTGGAGGTCCCGGATTGGAAGTGGGACATGATATCTATGGACTTCGTGACTAGACTTCCATGCACTTCCAGAGGACCCGACTCCATTTGGGTGATTGTCGACCGACTCACCAAGTCGGCCCACTTCTTACCAATTAGAGAGCAGGGATCAGTGGAGATCTTAGTACATCTCTACTTCTAGGAGATTGTACGGCTTCACGGTGTGCCATCATACATCGTCTCCGACTGAGATGCTCGCTTTACTTCCCGGCTTTGGAAGGGGTTTCAGGAGGCATTTGGGACGCAGCTACGTCTGTGCACAACCTTTCACCCTCAGAGGGATGGTCAGATTGAGAAGACTATTCAGACTGTCGAGGACATGATCCGGGCATGTGTCCTTGACTTTGGTCGTACCTGGGAGGACCACCTACCCTTGGTGTAATTTTCATACAACAACAGATACCACTCCACCATCGGGATGGCACCGTACGAGGCATTCTACGTCAGACCTTGCAGATCTCCTTTTTGCTGGACAGACCCTAGGGAGTCAGCACTTGTGGAACCAGAGATGGTCTGGGCCACGACAGAGAAGGTCCAGGTCATCAAGGAGCGGACGAGGATAGCTCAGAGCCGACATAAGTCTTATGCTGATAGGAGGAGGAGGCCACTAGAGTTCAAGGATGGCGACCACGTCTTCTTGCGTGTCTCACCTCGATGTGGATTACAGACATTTGTCTGAGGAAGAAAGTTGTCTCCACGCTTCATCGGACCATTCCAGGTCCTTAGCAGGATTGGTGAGGTGGCTTATCTCCTGGATCTACCACCTCAGTTGCACCGGGTGCATGACGTCTTCCACGTATATCAGCTGAGGAGATACGTGCACAACCCGTCGCATATCATTGACCATGGGGAGATAGACATTGATGATTGGGTGACTTTTTCCGAGGTCACGGTGGAGATCGAGGTTCGATAGGAGCGGGTCCTACGTGGACGGTCGATTCCCCTAGTGCGCATCAGATGGCAGCACAGGAACCTCCAGGAGAGCACTTGGGAGCGGGAGGCTGAGATGCATTCTCAGTACCCACATTTTTTTCCCTAGTTTATGATGTATCTTTACGGGGACGTAAATCCTTGAGGTGGGAGTGATGTAAAGTCCTGTAAAATTCAAGGAAAATTATTTTTCTTAATTTTCGTTGGAATTTTACAAAAACGCAGTTTCTGACGGCACCTGATTCCGAGGCCCGGTGTGCCCAGAATCATTTTCCAAAGTTTGGATCGGGTACGTTCAGTGAACGAACAAGAGGGTTTTTCTAAATTTTGAACCGGTGCTCGGAATCGAATTCTGAGGGCACCGATGGAATCCCAGCGCCGGTATTTTCTTAGAAACGCCTTTTCCAGAGTTGTGCTTGCTCGGGTGTGGTTTTTAATTTTTGGGGATAAGATAAGAAATAAAATAAAGTGGTGTGACAACTTTATTTTTATTTCACTTAAATCCACTTACAACCACTTAAAGCCACTCAAGCTGAGTTGAATTGGATAGGGTGGAACCCAAAATATTCTACCCAATTGGTAGGATATTTGTGAGGTGGGGCCCATACAAGCCCCATCGTTTCTTTTCCTCTAAGTAACGCTCTCGCAAAAAATCCTCTTTAATGAAAGTCAACTGGTGCATTTTCTAAACTCTTAACGCTCATATTAATTGGACAGTTAAGACGTTACCATTAATTCACCGAATTAATGGTTTGTTTCTTAACTTGTTTTTCAAATTGTTGGCATGGAATAAAATAAGACCAACACACGTTTTTCTGGTGGGTGGCTTGTTGAGAGGATTTGGAGAAACTCTATGTTCTTCATCCTCCTTCGCGAAGAACGCGAAGAACGCTGAACCCTCGGAGATCGACGACGCGACGACGTGTTCCGCGACACCGACGATTCTCCTTCTGCGACACTTCTTCTGCGAAGTTTCTTCCCCGCAACAATCTCTGATCATCAACTGCTTGAGGTAGGGGATTACGGTTCTCTAATTCTTTGTGGTTTTATCCTCAACATGGGTTTAAACGTGCAATTAAATCTGTGTGTTTTCTTTAACCCTTATAGATCGTCGACGCGACGCCGTGTACTGCGATGATGTGACACCCCCTTCCGCAACGCGACGATCCTATTCTTCTACGATGATCATTTCTGTGAATAAATCTCATCTGACGACAAAGCCATGGTAGGGGTTTTTTAATTTAAATCTTTGTGAGTTATACCTGTGGCATTTGATAAAACTATTTTTTTGTTGCGAGACTTTTAAAACCGCTAACGCGGTCGGTGCGGACTAACGAACAAGTCTTAACCCACCGCCCATTTCATTCTTGGTGTGAGAAACAGCAGGCGTCGACAAAGTAGGATGCACAGGAGACGCGGGGTCCTCGTAGTGAAGAACAGACACCGGGAGGACCTTTGATGAAGACTGTGTGAATTTCCGACCACCGGAGCTCGTCCGGTGGTCCGCGGAGCGAACTGCCGGTAGCGGAAGGCGGCGGCGCCCGGCGCGCCGCCGTGGAGAACCGCCACGGCTGAAGTCGTGACGGCAGCAGCGTGGTCCCACCACTGCGCGGGACCAAAGGGGGATGGGACACGGCTGGCTGCCACGTCCGCTAGCAAGGGCAGCCCCACGCGGGGCCGCGGTTCTCTCACGCGGGGGAAGCACGCCCCCCGCTCCGCTCGGCTGTAACCGGTCGAGCCGACCAACCGGCCGAGCCTGGTCGCGCCCAGGTTGGGCCGTGTCACGCCCAGGCCGGGACACGCCGGCCGGGTCGGGTCGACCCGGTTCAGGTCGACCCAGTGGGGGTTGGGCCGAGTCGGTCCGGGCCCAGACCCCCCGTTTTCGGACCTTTTCAGTCTTTTGCTCATAACATGAGCTGCAGGCCTCTGATCGATGCACCGTCAGCGGAGATGTGATCCTTGGATTGAGTCGGTTGTTTCAGTATATCGCACACAAGGTTTCGGAGTACTTTGTGTTTGGCCAGGTTGGTTCGTACACGAAACCCACCAGGCCCTCGGAGCAGAAACACTCATATCTTGAGCTACGGACGTCCAATTGACGTGATGTCGACTTTTTTGGATTCCTCTAAGTGAGACGGATCTTTTGGCTTACTCCACCCGAGATTTAGATGTAGGTGGAGTACGTTCGGGTTGGGTTTTCCTTAATAACCAATCGGGCCCCTGGAATGAAAAGCCAATAACACTCAGACTGGGCGTCCGATTGACACGCCGTCTGCGACGTTAAGTTCCTGTTGAAGATATAGAACTTTTGGATGCATCAACTCTGGACTATGTGTCAGTTGATGTATCAGCCCCTCATCTCATGGAGCGGACCCTCCCGAGAGAGCTTGCTATGTGTGGGAACCCTAGAGCTGGCTGCAACTGTGACTGTGACGACGACGACTGTACAAAGATCCTTAGTGGATTCGACAGTGAAGACTACAACACTCAAAGATCCTATGTGGATCAGTGCTACAAATCCTTTGTGGGTTCGATCCTGTGTGGTTCAGCGCTCAACAGTCCTGTGTGGGCCAGCGCCTACAGATCCTGTGTGGGTCCGATTCTGTGTGGGTCTTTGCGGGGGTTAGTTACCTATCGATCATTTGTGGGTCAGATCCTTTGTGGGTCATTGCGGAGGTTAGTTACCTATCGATCCTTTGTGGGTCAGATCCTTTGTGGGTCATTGCGGGGGTTAGTACCTATCGATCGTTTGTGGGTCCGACGACTTAGATGATTCCGTGGCAATATCTGATCATCTCTATCATCATGCAAAGAAGTATTCCTGTGTGAGTTGAATCCTTTTTTTCTTTCTTATGTGGATTGTGCTGAGCTATCCTGTGTGGATTTACGTTTTGCTTTCCTGTGTGGACTGGGTTGTACCTGGGCTCGGTTGTTTGAGCCGAACGAGAATAGATGATTTAGTTATATGTATGGGCATATACCTAAGCAGTGTCGGATGTTACTTCGTGATTATATCATTCCTTTGTGGATTATCCTATGTTGATTCTGGGAGACCATCGAGGGTCTCGGGTTCCCTACTGAGTAGCTTATACTCACCTCTACACGGGTTATGCCCGCACTACGTTGTGTTGGTTGCAGACGACGGACAACGCTGATCGTGGTTGAGGCTTGTGGAGCAGGACAGTACCTGGATGTGGAAAACTGGGTGGGACGTACTCGGAGCGGTCGGCTGGACCCGAGGAGCAGTGGAGGCCGTCTGTACCCACCCTTCAGGTGGGATTTCTAGTGGAAATCTTGACATTGCAGCTTTACTTTTCAGTTGCTGTTTTCCCTTCCAGTTGTACTTTACATTCAGTTTGGGTTTGTATACTGGCCCAACTGCTTTTCCGCAATTAATGTTGTACTCAGTTTTTACTTAGTGTTTACATATTCATGCTTTCTCTATGGTGTTTGTGGTTTACTTTACAAAGGCAATGCCTTCGCTTTTCTCCCGGATTTACACCTTGGTGCTAGTCTCCAGCCCCTGGCCTATGGAAGGCGGGCTTGGGGTAGTCACAGAACGGGACCCGAGGATGGTTCGTGACAAATTGGTATCAAAAGAGTTCGGTTCTACCGTAGAACTTGGGACTCCGATCTTTTTCTATGTGAAGCAATAGTGTTAAGCGTATTGGGTGTGGTTATCAGCCCAGGGAGTCCAGTGTTGGTGCAGCAGTCGACGTATCCGTACACTAGGAACCTGACTTCTGATTTCCGACTTAATGCATGAAAACATTGATTGCATGTTTGTTTCAAGTTTTCTTTGTGATCACTTTATGTCAGCTCACCAGGTATACTGTTTTGACCGTGGCACACCTGTTTCTTTTCAGGATAGCCCCACGACGGAACCCAGCTAGGGTTCCGAGAGTTGACCGTGACGACAGCCCACCGAGCAATGAGGACTTGGTAGATGGCCCTTTGACTGCTGAGGCACCGGCGGTACCTCTACCCACCGAGCAACCGATTCTTCCAGCCCCAGCCGTTGACGATGCACATCGCCTTAGCGCACTGCATGAGTTCTAGCGCCAGCGACCGCCCAGGTTCCGCGGGGAGACAGACCCCCAGGCAGCCGAGGACTAGCTGGAGGCAGTGGTACGAGCTTTCCGATTAGTGAGGACACCAACATACCTCATGGTGATCCTCGCAGCGAGCCTACTGCACGAGGTAGTGGGCCGATGGTGGATTTTGATGCTCCAAGTTCACGATGAGCCATCTCTTCCCTGGACAAACATTTAGATCCTCTTCCGCTTAGAGTTTGTCCTAGACACCCTCCGTGCGGTGCGCATCCAGGAGCTTCTTCAGCAGCGGCAGGACAGCTTGACGGTCGCCCAATACTCAGTGAGATTTAAAGATCTCTCACGCTACTCGACAGACATGGTACGAGACCCATTCATCCGGGCCCGGACCTTTGAGCAGGGATTGAGACACGAGATCAGGGCATCACTGATCTCCCTCAGCATTCCGACTCAGGTAGGAGTACTGGACCAAGCCCTTTAGATCGAGAGCTTTCTTACCGAGCCTTCTTCTACACCGAGACCTACCGCGGGGCGACACGTAGTAGGGTCATCTGTAGCAGGCAGTCGGCGGATGACTCATTTGTCCAGGCAGACCAGACCCTCATGCAGACGACCTTAGGATACTGGCTCAGCAGTGCGGGGCACACAGCGCGGAGCCAGTCTTTCGAGAGGCAGGAAATACTACACATGTGGCGGGCAGGGCCACATGGCTCGTGACTGCCCGACCCACTGTGCCGAGGAGTAGCAGACGGTTGAGGCGCCACCCAGGCAGAGGCAGAGGGTCGACCATGGTGGTCCGCAGGGAGTAGGTGGACGAGGCAGAGGAGCTGGCCGAGCAGCAGGTGGTGGGCGATGCTTTGATGCTCTACCACCACCACAACTAGGAGGTCCACCCCGGCCATAGGGAGCTGGCGGGCAGAGACAGGCACAGCTCCAGGCAGCAGAGGCCTACGACCACGGTGCGCTCGAGATGATTCTAGGTACTATCTGTGTCTATTCCACCCTTTCTACAATTCTTATAGACACAGGAGCAAGTCACTCTTTCATAGCCGCTGCCCTTGATCAGAGCTCGGAGATTTTGACAGAGCTTTTGGCTCGATCCTTACGTCTAGAGACTCTTACAAGAGCAGACTCGACGATTACGCACTGGTGCCGGTAGTGTGAGCTTACTCTAGGATGCGAGAGCTTCAGCTGGGATCTTCTTGTAGCGGCGTCGAAGCCTTACGACATCATCTTGGGCATGTATTGGTTATCTACATTCCATGTAGAGATTGACTGTATTAGGCGCAAGGTGTGATGTGTACGCACCGATGGGAGCAGGTTCACCTGCACCAGAGAGAATGGAGCCTTCGCAGCACAGGATGGACTTCCACAGAGGAGAGGACATCCCATCACTCATCAGTTGGATATCCTCATCCCAGGAGAAGTTGATGTGCGGAGTCCTTATTTTCCTGTAGTGGTGGATCAGTATGTCGACGTCTTTCCCGACGACGTTCCCGGACTACCTCCTCGCAGAGAGGTAGACTTTTATATTGATCTGTACCCCGGGACAGCCCCGATATCCACTCCAGCAAATTGGATGGCTCCCGTCGAGCTTCGAGAGCTACGGGTACAGTTGGAGGACTTGCAAGGAAAGGGTTTCATCCGAACCAGTGTTTCACCCTGGGCTTCCCTGATTTTGTTCGCCAAGAAGGCAGATGGGAGATTGCGACTTTGTGTCGACTATCGTCACTTGAACCAGGTGATAGTGAGAAACAAGTATCCGCTACCGAGGATTGATGACCTCTTCGATCAGCTCAAGGGAGCAAGGTGGTTCTCAAAGATAGACCTCAGGTCAGGCTATCATCAGCTCAGAGTTCGGGAAGAGGACGTGCAGAAGACGGCCTTCAGATGTTGGTATGGCCACTATGAGTTCTTGGTTATTCCATTCAGCGTAACCAATGCTCCAACGGTGTTCATGGGCCTCATGAATAGTATCTTTCAGCCATACCTTGATCGATTTGTCGTGATCTTCATCGACTACATTTTGATATACTCGACGACTGAGGAGGAGCACGCCTACCACTTGCGAGTTGTACTGGACACACTCCGAGAACACTAGCTTTATGGAAAGCTCTCGAAGTGTCAGTTCTGGATAAGTGAGGTCCACTTCTTGGGACACGTCATCTATGAGGCGGGAGTTGCAGTGGATCCTGTGAAGACCGAGTCAGTGCTAGCTTGGGAGCCACCCAAGAGCATGACGGAGGTGAGGAGTTTCTTTGGAATAGCTGGATACTATTGTAGATTTGTGCCAGAATTTTCCAGGGTTGTGGCACCACTCTCATCTCTTACGAAGAAGGGGAACCCCTTATTGTGGTCAGACAGATGTCATCAGAGCTACCAGGAGCTAAGACAGAGATTGAACAGCGCACCTATCTTGAGGTTTCCTGAGAAGGGACTAGGGTACGTAGTCTACTGTGATGCATCAGGGACCGGACTCGGATGTGTCCAAATGCAGGAGCGGGAAGTGATCGCCTATGGATCACATCAGTTGATTCCGCATGAGCAAAACTACGCTACCCATGACCTGGAGTTAGCAACAGTGGTCTTCGCTCTGAAGGCATGGCGACACTATCTGATGGGTGAGTGTTTTACAGTCTTTTCTGGCCATCAGAGTCTCATGTACTCTTTTCTCAGAAGTACCTGAACCTGAGACAGTAGAGATGGCTCGAGTTTCTCCAGGACTATGAATTTGAGATACTCTATACTTCTGGGAAGGGTAACATGGTTGTCGATGCTCTCAGCATGAGGACGAGCATTCAGCTACTTGAGGAGAAGACAGAGCAGCTAGTCGCCTTGTGGATATCCTTCATGGATAGAGATGGAGCAGCCTTCCTTCAGTCTCTCACAGTCTCTCCTCCACTACTACAGCAGGTCAGAGAGGCACAATGTGGGGACACTGACTGTGAGACGCGGCATGCACAGATATCCTCAGGTCATGAACCTTATGGTTTCTCCCTTGGAGCAGAGAATAATGTCCTTTTCAGAGGACGTACCTTGGTACAAGTTGCATTACGGGAGGAGGTTCTGAGAGAGTTTCCCACTTCTCCTTTGGCAGTACATCCTGGAGTGGCAAAGATGTACCATAATCTTAGACGAAATAAATGGTGGCCGGGCATGAAGAAGGTTGTGGAAGTGTTCGTTTCTCGATGCCTCACCTACCAGCAGGTGAAGGCGGAGCACTAGGTACCAGTAGGCTTGGTACAGGCCTTGGAGGTCCCGAAGTGGAAGTGGGATGGGATATCAATGGACATTGTGACTGGACTTCCACGCACTTCCAGAGGTCACGACTCCATTTGGGTGATTGTCGACTGACTCACCAAGTTGTCCCACTTCTTACCCAACAGATATCTGGGCTCAGTGGAGAGCTTGAGACGTCTCTACATTCATGAGATTGTATGGATTCACGGTGTTCCATCATCCATCGTCTCCGATCGAGATTCTCTCTTTACTTCTCGGCTTTGGAAGGGGTTGTTGGAGGAGTTCGGGACACAGCTACGTCTGAGCATCGGCTTTCACACTCAGATGGATGGTCTGACGGAGAGGACCATTCAGACTCTCGAGGACATGCTCCAGGCATGTGTCCACGACTTTGGTCGCAACTGGGAGTACCAACTACCCTTGGTGGAATTTGCGTACAACAACAGCTACCACTCCACCATCAGGATGGAACTATACGAGGCATTGTACGGCCGACCTTGCAGATCTCCTTTATACTGGACAGACCCTGGGGAGTCAGCACATGTGGGACCAGAGATGGTCCGGGCCATGACAGAGAAGGTCCAGGTCATCCAGGAGCGGATGAGGACAGCTCAGATCCGGCAGAAGTCTTATGCTGACAGGAGGTGGAGGCCACTAGAGTTCGAGGATGGTGACCACGTCTTCTTGCATGTCTCACCTCGACGTGCATTACAGAGATTTGGACGAGGCGGCAAGTTGTCGTCACACTTCATTGGACCATTCCAGGTCCTCATTAGGATTGGCGAGGTGGGTTATCGCCTGGCTCTACCACCTCAGTTGCATTGGGTGCACGACGTCTTCCACGTATCTCATCTGAGGAGATACTTGCATGACCCGTCGCATATCATTGACCATGGGGAGCTAGACGTTGATGATGGGGTGACTTTTCCGGAGGTCCCGGTGGAGATCAAGGATCGACAGGAGAAGGTCCTATGTGGACGGTCGATTCCCCTAGTGCACATCAGATGGCAGCACAGGAACCATCTGGAGAGCACTTGGGAGCGGTAGGCTCAGATGCGTGCTCAGTACCCATATTTGTTTTCCTAGTTTATGATGTATCTTTACGAGGACGTAAAGCCCTGAGGTGGGAGTGATGTAATGGCCTGTACAATTCAAGGAAATTTTTTTTCTTAATTTTCATTGGAATTTTTCAAAAACGCAGTTTATGACAGAACCTGATTCCGAGGCCCGGTGCGCCCCGAATTATTTTCCGAAGTTTGGCTCGGGTCAGTTCAGTGAATGAATGAGCGGGTTTTTATAACTTTTGAACCAGTGCTTGGAATCGAATTCTGAGGTCACCGATGGAATCACAGCACCAGTATTTTCTTAGAAACGCCTTTTCCAGAGTTGCGTTTACTCGGGTGTGGTTTTTAATATTTGGGGTTAAGTTAAGAAATAAAATAATGTGGTGCGACAACTTTATTTTTATTTCACTTAAAGCCACTTAAAACCACATAAAGCCTCTCAAGCTGAGTTGAATCAGATAGGGGGGAACCCAAAATAGCCTACCCACTTGGTAGGATATTTGTGAGGTGGGGACCGCACGAGCCCCACCGTTTGTTTTCCACTAAGTAACGCACCTGCGAAAACTCATCTTTAATGAAAGTCAACTGGTGCATTTTCTAATGTCTTAACGCTCTTATTAATTGGACAGTTAAGATGTTACCATTAATTCACCGAATTAATGGTTCATTTCTTAACATTTTTTTTCAAATTGTTGGCATGGAATAAAATAAGACCAAAACACGTTTTGTTGGTGGGTGGCTTGTTGAGAGGATTTGGAGAAACTCTATGTTCTTCATCCTCCATCACGAAGAACGCGAAGAACGCGGAGAACACCGAACCCTCGGAGATCGACAATGTGATGTCGTGTTATGTGGCGTTGACGATTCTCCTTTCGCGATAATTCTTCTGCGACGTTTCTTCCCCGAAACAATCTCGGATCATCAACTGCTTGAGTTAAGGGATTGCGGTTCTCTAATTTTTTGTGGTTTTATCCTCAACATGGGATTAAACGTGCAATTAAATCTGTGTGTTTTCATTAACCCTCGG
The DNA here is from genome assembly GCA_963277665.1 of Viscum album. NCBI lineage: Eukaryota > Viridiplantae > Streptophyta > Magnoliopsida > Santalales > Viscaceae > Viscum > Viscum album. The sequence continues at coordinate 293,428,274 of OY728132.1, read as the reverse complement.
AGATCATCGACATGACGCCGTGTACCACGACGACGCAACGCCCCCTTACACGACGCGACGATCCTCTTCTTCCCCGATAGTTATTTCTTCGAAGTACTCTCGTCCGACGACAACAATGAGGTAGGGGTTTGTTTTATTTAAATCATTGTGATTTATACCTGCGGTGTTTGATTAAACTATTTTTTTGTCGTTAGTCTTTTAAAACCAATAACGCGGTGGGTGCGGACTAACGAACAAGTCCGAACCCACCGCCCCTTTCATTCTTAGTGTGCAAAACGGCTGATGTCGACAAAGTAGGACGCACGAGCGACGCGGGGTCCTCGCAGTGAAGGACGGACCCTAGGAGGAAGTTTGGCGAAGACGACGTGAATTTTCAACCACCAGAGCTCGTCCGGTGGTCCGCGGAGCGAACCCCCGGCGCGCCGCCATGGAGAACCGCCGCGGCTGAAGCCGCGGTGGCGGCAGCGCGGTCCCACGACCACGCTGGACTGGAGGAGGACGAGACGCAGTTGACTGCCCCGTCCACTGGAAAGGGCGGCCCCACGCGGGGCCGTGGTTCTCTCACGCGGGGGCAGCACGCCCCCCGCTCCGCTCGGCCGTAACCGTACGAGCCAACCCGCCGACCGGGCCAGGTCGCGCCCAGTCCTGGTCGGGCCGGGCCGCATCGGCCGGGTCGGGTTGACCCGGTTCGGGCCGACCCAGGGGGGGTTGGGCCGGGTTGGTCCGGTCCCTGACCACCCGTTTTCGGGCCTTGTCGGTCTTTTTCTAATGAATTGAGTTGTGGGCCTCCGATCGACACACCGTCATCGGCGATGCGGTCCTTGGATAGATACGGTCATCTCGGTATATCACACTCAAGGTTTCGGAGTACTTTGGGTTTGTCCGGGTTGGTTTGTACACGAAACCAACCGGGCACTCGTAGCGAAAATGCTCATATCTTGAGCTACGGACGTCCAATTGACGTTCTGTCGACTTTTTTGGATTCCTCTAAGTGAGAAGGATCTTTTGGCTTACTCCGACCGAGGTTTAAATGCAGGCGGAGTATGGTCGAGATGGTTTTTCCTTAAAAACCAACCAGGCCCCTAGAACGAAAAAGCCAATAACTCTCAGACCGGGCGTCCGATTGACGCGCCGTCTACAACATTGAGTTCCTTTTGACGATACAGAAATTTTGGATATATCAACTCTAGACTATGTTTTAGTTGATGTATCAGCCCCTCGGCTCGTGGAACGGACCCTCCCGAGTGAGCTTGCTGTGTGCGGGAACCCTAGAGCTGGCTGCGACTGCGACTGTGACGACGACGACTATACAGAGATCCTCAGTGGATTCGACGGCGAAGACTACAACACTCAGAGATCCTACGTGGACAAGTGCTACAGATCCTATGTAGATTCGATCCTGTGTGGGTCAGCGCTCAGTGGTCCTGTGTGGTCCTGCGCCTACAGGTCCTGTGTGGGTATGATCCTGTGTGGGTCTTTGCGGGGGTCAGTTACCTATCGATCCTTTGTGGGTCATATCCTTTGTGGGTCATTGCGGGGGTTAGTTACCTACCGATCCTTTGTGGGTCATATCCTTTGTGGGTCATTGCGGGGTTTAGTACCTATCGATCCTTTGTGGGTCCGACGACTTAGATGATTCAGTGGCAATATCTGATCATCTCTATCGTCATACAAAGAAGTATTCCGGTGTGAGCTGAATCCTGTTTTGCTTTCCTATGTGGATTGTGTTGAGCTATCCTCTGTGGATTTACGTTTTTCTTTCCTGTGTGGACTGTGTTGTACTTGGGCTCGGATTTTGGAGCCGAACGAGAATAGATGACTTAGGTATATGTATGGGAATATACGTAAGCAGCATCAGATGTTACTTCGTGATTGTATCTTTCCTTTGTGGATTCTGGGAGACCTTTGGGGGTCTCGGGGTCCCTATTGAGTAGCTTATACTCACCCATACACGAGTTATGCCCGCACTACATTGTGTTGGTTGCAGACGACAGACAACGCTGATCGTGGTTGAGGCTTGCGGAGCAAGACGGTACCTGGAGGTGGACCACTGGGTAGGACTTACTCGGAGCGGTCGGCTGGACCCGAGGAGTAGTGGAGGCCATCTGTACCCACCCTTTAGGTGGGATTTCCAGTGGGCACCTCAACGTTGCGTCTTTACTTTTCAATTGCTGTTTTCACTTCCAGTTGTACTTTATTTTCAGTTTGGGTTTATATACTGGCCCACTTGCTTGTCCACACTTACGGTTGTAACCAGTTTTTACTTAGTGTTTACTTCTTCCTGATTGCTCTGTGGTGTTTGTGGTTTACTTTACAAAGGCAATTCCTTCCCTTTTTCTGGGATTTACGCCTTGGTGCTAGTCTCTAGCCCCTGGCATATGGAATGTGGGCTTGGGGTAGTCATGACACGGGCCCCGAGGACGGGTCGTGACAAAATGCTTCCTGCAACCCCTTCTAAAGCCGGCAAGTAAAGTGAGCATCTCAATCGGAGATGATAGATGATGGAACACCATGAATTTGTATGATCTCTCGAATGTAGAGGCATCCCAAGCTCTCCAATGAGCCCTGCTCTCTTATAGGTAAGAAGTGGGCCGACTTGGTGAGTCGGTCTATAATCACCCAGATGGAGTCGTGTCCTCTGGAAGTACGTGGAATCCCTATCACTAAATCCATAGATATCCCATCCCACATCCACTCCGAGACTTCTAATGGTTGTACCAATCCTAGTGGCACCTGGTGCTCTACCTTCACCAGCTGGTAGGTGAGGCATCTTGAAATGAACTCTGCCACAACCTTCTTCATACCCAGCCACCATTGTTGTCATCTGAGATCCTGGTACATCTTCGCTACACCTGGATGTACCGAAAATGGGGAAGTGTGAAAATCACTCAGCACCTCCTTCTGTAATTAAACTAATACCATGGTACATCCTCTGAAAAGGATGATGTGCTCTCCTCCTATATGAAATCCATCAGGTGCCTGTATTGTGGATATCTATGCACGTCGCGTCTCACAGTCAACTTCCCCATGCTGTGCTTCCCTGACCCACTGAAGTAGTGGAGGAGTGACTATGAGTGACTATAGAAAGGTTGCCCCATCTATATCCACGAAGGATATCTGCAAAGAAACTAACTACTATGTCACCACTCCATGTAGATGAATGCCCACCCTCCTTCTGAGATCATCAGCTACTACGTTCTCCTTCTCAGGAGTATAGAATATCTCAAAGTCATAGTCCTGGAGTAACTCAAGCCATCACCGCTACCATAGGTTCATGTCCTTCTTTGAGAAGATGTACCTGAGACTCTGGTGGTCAGAGTAGACTGTAAAGCACACTCCCATCAAGTAGTGCCACCACATATTCAAGGATAAGACTACCGCTGCTTACTCCAGGTCATGGGTAGCATAGTTTTTCTCATGCTACCTCAACTGTCATGAACCATAGGCGATCACTGTCTTCTCCTGCATCAAGACACACCCGAGTCCGGTCCCTTATGCATCGCAGTAAAATACGTACCCTATGCCCTCCTCTGGTTGCCTCAAGATGGGTGCACTGGTCAATCTTTGTCTCAGCTCCTGGAGTCTCTGCTGACATCTACCTGACCACACGAAGGGTTTCCCCTTCATCGTCAAAGTTGAAAGCGGTGATGCGACTCTGGAGAAGTCTGGCACAAATCTCCAATAGTACCCTGCCAGACCTAGGATACTCTGAACCTCCATCACGCTTTTGGGTAGCTCCCAAGCTAGTACTACCTCCATCTTCATGGGATCCACCTCAACTCCTGCCTCTGAGATGACGTTCCCCAAGAAGTGGACCTCTCGAATCCAGAACTGACACTTCGAGAGCTCACCATAAAGCTGATGCTATCGGAGCGTGTCTAGTACAACCCGCAAGTGGTATGTGTGCTCCTCCTCAGTAGTTGAGTAAATCAAAATTCCGTCGATGAAGACTACGACAAACCGATAGAGGTAAAGCTGTAAGATCCTATTCATGAGACTCATGAACACTGATGGAGTGTTGGTTACACCAAAAGGCGTAACCAAGAACATGTAGTGTCCATACCAACACCTAAAGGCCGTCTTCTGCACATCCTCGTCTTGAACTCTAAGCTATTGATAGCCTGACCTGAGGTCTATCTTCGAGAACCATCGTGCTCCCTTGAGATGATCGAAGAGGTCTTCAATCCTCGGAAGTGGATACTTGTTCTTCACAATCACCTCTTTTAAGCGATGGTAGTTAACAAACAGTCGCAAGCTCCCGTCCGCCTTCTTGGCGAAGGAAATCGATGAGGTTCAGGGTGAAACACTGGGTCGAATGAATACCTTTCCCTGCATGTCCTCCAGCTATACCCGAAGCTCACGAACCTCAGTGGGAGACATCCAATATGTTGGTGTAGATATCGGGGTTGTCCCGGGGTACATGTCAATATAGAAGTATACCTCTCAGCGAGGAGGTAGTCTAGGTACGTCTTCAGGAAAAACATCCGCATACTGATCCACCACAACATGAAAACTCGAACTCCACACGTCAACTGCTCCAAGTATGAGACTAGCCAACTAATGTGTGATTGGCTACCCTCTTTTATGCGTGAGTCCGTCCTGTGCTGAAAAGGCTCCCTTCTCACCAGTGAAGGTGAACATGCTCCCATCTAGGCCGACACACCGCACCTTGCGCCTAATACAGTCGATCTGAGCATGGACTATAGATAACCAATACATTCCCAAGAAGAAGTTGTATTTCCAAGACACCGCTAAAAGAAGATCCCATCTGAATATCTCGCCTCCTAGAGTATGCTCACACTTCCGGAACCAGTGCGTAATCGTCGATTTTTCTCTCGTAGGAGTATTTTTCCGTAAGGATCAAGCCAAAAGCTCCGTCGGAATCTCAGAGCTCCGAAGAAGGGAAGTAGAAATAAAATAAAGACTCGCTCATGTGTCTATAAGAACTATAGAAAGGGTGGAGTAGACAAAAATAGTGCCTCAAATCATCTCAGGTGCATGGTGATTGTAAGCCTCCACTGCCTGAAGCTGAGCCTGCCTCTGTCCGCCAGCTCCCTGTGGTCGGGGTGGACCTCCTAGTTTTGGTGGTGGAAGAGACCCAAAGTGTCATCCACCACATGCTGCTCGGCCAGCTCCTCTGCCTCATCCTCCTTCTCCCTGCTGACCGCCATGGTCAAACCTCTACCTTTTCCTGGGTGGTCCCTCAACCGTCTACTGCTCCTCTGCTTGGCAGGTCGGGTAGTCACGAGCCATGTGGTCGTGCCCATTGCATGAATAGCATTGTATGCTTCTTGTATGACAAGATATGTTGCGTGTGCCCCACACCTCCAAACTAGTATCCTGATGTCACCCACCTGATGGTCTGATCCGCTTGGACCTATGTGACACCTGTCTACTAATGGCTGCAGAAGACTCCACTACGTGTCTCCCAATGGTAGTCCTCGCTGCTGGTGTAGGCTCAGCAAGAATGCTCTCCATAAGAAGGGCTCGCTCCAGTACACTTTCGTGCATCGGAATACTGGGGGAGATCATTGATGCCTTGATCTCATGCCTCAGTCCCTGATCAAAGGTCTGGGCCCGAAAGAATGGGTCACATACCATGTCCGTGGAGTAACGCGAGAGGTCAGTGAATCTCACTGATTACTGGGATACTGTCATGTTTTCCTGTCGGAACTGTAGTAACTCCTGGATATGCACCGCATGAAGGGCGGCTGGAACGAACTCCGAGCGAACGATGCTATCAAAGTCCTTCCAAAGAAGTGATGCCTCATCGTGCACCTGGAGCATCAGGATCCACCATCTACCTGTTGATGCATGTAGGAGACTCACCGCAAGGATCACCATGAGCTCAGTTGGTGTACCTACTAATATGAAGACTCAGACGAAAGCCTCCATCCTTTCCTCGACTGCCTGAGGGTCTATCTCTCTGCGGAACATGGGCGGCCTCTGAAGCTGAAACTCGTGCAGTGCCCTCAGGCGATGTGAACTCTCCACTGCTAGGGCTGGTGGTATCGTTGGCCCAGCAGGTAGAGGTACCGCTGGTGCCACCACTGTAATGGGGCCCTACACCGAGGCCTCACTGCTCGGTGGGCTGCCATGTCGCACAAATCATAGAACCCTAGCTGGCTACCATTGTGGGGATATCCTGAAAATAAATAGGTGCACCACATTTAATACAATATACCTGGTGAGCTGACACAAATTAATCACAAAGAAAACTTTTAAATCACACATGCAATCAGTGTTTTTGTGCATTGAGTCGGAAATCAGGAGTCAAGGTCCTGGTGTATGGATACATCGGCCGCCGCAACAACACCGGACTCCCTGGACTGATAACCACAGTAAATACACATAACACTATTGCTTCACAGAAAGAAATTATCAGAGTCCATTGTTCTGCGGTACAACCGACTCCTCTGATACCAATTTTTCATTACCCGTCCTTGGGGCCTGTGTCGTGACTACCCCAAGCCCGCCTTCTATATGCCAGGGGATGACAACTAGCACCAAAGGCATAAATCCCGTAAAAAGGGAAGGCATTTCCTTTATATAAGAAAACAAACACCACAGAGTACGCAAGATGAAGTAAACACTAAGTAAACTGAGTACAAAAGTAAGAGCTGTAAAGTAAATGGGCCAGTATAAAAACCAAACTGAATGTACAATACAACTAAAAAGAAAGTACAGTAGCAGTAATGTAAAACAACAACCAACAAGACATCCTCCAGAAACCCCACCTGAGGGGTGAGTACAAATGGTCTCCTTAGCTCATCGAATCCGTCCGTCCGCTCCGTGTACGTCCCACCTGAAATTCCACCACTAGATATTGTCCCTCTCTACAGGCATCAACCATGATCAGCGTTGTCCGTCCTCTGCAACCAACACCACGTATTGCGGGCATAGCCCGTGCAGAGGTGAGTATACAATACTCAGTAGGGACCCTGAGACCCCCGAAGGTCTCCTAGAATCCAAAAAGGATAAACACAATGGAATGATACCAACACAAAGGATCAACCAACTATACTTACATATATGCCCATACATTTACCTAAGTCATCAATTCTAGTTTGGCTCCAATTCATGAGCCCAAGTACAACCCAGTCCACATAGGAATGCAGAACCCAATCCACACAGGAAATCATAACCCAATCCACACAGGAAAACAAGTCAATCATATCGATGATATAAATTGAAAGTCAATATTCAACTCACATAGGTATACTACTCATGAAGAGTGGTGGAGAGGATTAGATGTAGCATCTGAATCATCTCCTCTACCGATCCCACGTAGGATCCAAGTATAGAAGTCATCGCTGCCGAACCCACGTAGGATCCAATTACAGTAACCATCACTGCTGAACCAAAGGAGGATGCATGTACAGTCGTCATCGCTGCCGAACCCACGTAGGATCCAAGTACAGTCGTCCTTTCTACCGAACCCACATTGGATCCAAGTATATTCATCCTCGCTGCCGAACCCACGTAGGATCCAAGTATAATCACCATCATCGTCACAATCATAGCCAACTCTAGGGTTCCCGCACACAGCATGCTCGATTCCGGGAGGGTCCGCTACATGAGACAAGGGTTCATTACATAAATTGTCATGAATTCCAGATTTTATGTATCACAATGTTCCGTCTCATCAATAGGAACTCAACGTGATAGACGACACGTCAATCGGACGCCTGGTCTGAGAGATATTGACTTTTCTGTCCCAAGGGCCCACTTGGTTTTTAAGCTAATACCAACCGACCATACTCCAGCTACATCCAAACCTCAAGTGGAGTAATAAAAAAGAACCGTCTCACTATGAGGTATTCAATGTAAATGACGACATGTCATTCAGATGTCCGAAGTTCAAGTTATAAGCGTTTCCGCTCTGATGGCCCGGTTGGTTTCGGGATCAAACCAACCTGGTCATACCCAAACTTCGCCCAAACATCATGTGTAATATACCAAAACGACCGCCTTGTTCCAAGGAATCCTACACAGCTGACAGTGCATCGATCAAAGGTCTGTAGCTCAAGTTATGTGCGTTTGAACAAACCTGGTCCGAAAATGGGGGGTCTAGGTCTAGTCCGACCTTACCCAATACCCCCTGGGTCGGCCCGAACCGGCTCGAATCGACCAGGGTCCGGATCCGGGTCCAGACCGATTGAGCATGGCCCGGCCCAGCTGGCGTGGCCTAGCCTACGGCTCGGTGCTGGCCGAGAGGGTGGAAAAAGGGGCGCCTCCCCCTGCTTGCGGGAACAGCGGACCTTGTGGGGTCCGCCCTAAAATTTTGTCGGGGTTACGACCCCCCGGTTTTCTGGAAAACGGCCGGCCGGTTGACCGGAAGCGGGACCCTTCAGGGTCCCTCCTTCTAGAGATGCTGGCGGCCACCACAGCCGGTTGCCCCTGCTGGACCGCCGCGGCCAAAGGCCGCGGCTCATGTTCATCCGGTGCGGCGCGATGGCGCCGCGCTCTTCCACTGCGGCCCGCTCCAGCCACTGCCTTCCATGGCTTCTCCAGCGTGGCAAGACGGTGTCGCGCTCCACCGCCATAGCTCGCTCCATCCGTGGTCCCTTATGCCTCACCGGCACAGTGCGACGACGCCGCGCACCGCCGCTGTGGCTCGCTCCGACCGCGGTTCTCTTTGTCCATGTGCAGTGCAACGACACCGCGCCGCCTTCACCTCAAACGACAACGATGAGAAACAATAAAAAGGAGAGGAGGATCGGACCTATTTGCGCTATCCGGTCTCCTTCCGTTATGATGATAATATGTGACCAATCCTTAAGCAAAGAAGATCGAAAAATAAAACTTGAACGAAGATAACACATACCTCAAAGGATGTTCGCAGTTGTCAAGCACGGCGGATGATGGAATCGTTTCGGTCGTCGACTGTGTCTCCTCCCTTGTCGTGGATGAAGAAGTGGATAAAGAAACCGGGGCTGCCTAATCAATGTTCTTCGTCAGAGAGTTGGCGATCTTCATTGAAGATGAAGTTCTTCAAAAGAAACTAGATCCCTTTCTCCTCCAATTCTCAGCACAACCAGCCAACCAAAAATAAAATAAGGCTTCTCCTTATTTTATTTTACTTTTCCATGAATTCAAAATTAAAAATTCAAATACATAATTCAATTAATTGATGAGGTTAAATTAATTAAATTAATTTGTGTTGGCATGAATTAAATCTGAAGAGTGGGGAGAGGAGGAGTTACCCAATTGAATACAAGGGGTTTAATGGGGGGGTTTAAGGGGGTTTAGGGAATCTGAAGGGTTGGGGCTCGTATGGGACCCACCTCACATTTATCCTGACATGGGTAGTTAGGATGATAGTGGGTCCCACCTTAACTCCCCTATGTAGGATAAAACTGCCTTAGTTAGAAATAAAATTTTACCACAATTTTATTCATTTTTTATTTAATCCACATTTTTTTAACAACTCCTCCTAAGCAAAGGCATCTTCGGTAAAGGTCCTCCTAAGAAATTATCGGCGCTGCGGTTTCATCAGTGCTCTGGAATTTAAATTCCGAGCACCAGTTCTAAAGATAAAAAAACCTGCTCATTTGTTCACTGAACGTACCCAAGGTAAACTTTGGAAATCGATTCCGAGCACACATGGCCTCAGAATTAAGTGCCGTCAAAAACTGCATACTCGTAAAATCCCAAAGAATTTAAGAAAAAATTTTCCTTGAAATTTACGCATCTTTACAATATATTAATGGTATTTTTTGATTTATTTAGTGGTTATTAACTTTAGTTCATATGAATCAATTGGTTACAACATGGTATGTAATTTTCACCTCACTTTTTATTCCAGTGATATTCATTCTATATTCGCCAGTATTTACATTTGTTTTGTGCATGTACAGACCATTATTGTATTATTTGTGTAATATACTTTAATTTATGGGTATTTAATTCTTCATTTTATGATACTTATTTCAATGGGTGAATGTTTCATATGTTACTAAATCGGTAAGGTAATTTCAAATTTCATTTTCCACTCATTGGGCTTTTCGTATACTTTATTTATTATTTTACTCCAAGATTCTGTGTGAGATCACTATTTATTATTTATATAGTAATTTCCACTATCCTTTTCTATGATATAATTTTGATACATATAATCACTCCATTGATAATATCTGAAGTCATTGATATGAACTTGATAAGAGTAATCTTAACTCAATCTCCATTAATTGAGTTAAACATCCAATTCACTGGTGTTATTTTTAGAAGAATATGTGTAAATGTCCTCTGATTGATTTACACTGAATATCCAATCATATTGATTGTATTTATTTTTTTCACACATAATTAAAACATTTATTTTTCCTTTACCTAAGGATACAGTCTTTATAATGGATTTCATCTAAATTCATATTCCTTTGAGACTTCTTTGTTGATTATGTGCCAATTCACTTTTATATGGTATATAAACTGTACTTTGACATAGTATATCATGAATCCCATTATTCCAATGATATTATAATGTTTTTATTACCAAAATTATTTGTATTCAAGTGACTCTCTTTTTGTTTGGAACACTAACTAAAATATCATTTTAAATGTTTTAAAGATTTATTCATCTAAATCTTCCTCATTAATATACTTGTTTTAAAAATGGTTTTAAGGATTTATTTATATGGAAATTAATGTTTTAAAATTTAAATTACTTTTAAAATATTTAATGTGTTATGGGAAACAATGATTCAAAAATCTATTTTAAACGGATTTCTGATAAATAGTGATATTTTTAAATGTTTTCAAGAAAAAAGGGGAATAGTTTTCTAAAATAGTTTTGATGATTATTTTCATATATGTCAATATCCTTCATCATTAACAATTGAGGATAATTTATTATAATAAATTATTCCATATTTTATTTAATGAGTTATGTTTGACTATGGATGTGCTATTTTTACACCATTCATGGTTTCTGGTTAAATTATTGACATTTCGTATGCTTGTTTTAGTATGAACTTCTATATTATGTTTCAATATTTTCATATGAGGAATGAATTAGACATAGTATGTGATGGGTGGATCCCACTATAGCTCCTCGATGTGTATGTAGGTATCATGATACAAACTATTGTCTTGGCACAAGGCCGTGAGAAAATCTTATTTGTAGTCTTGGGACGAGGCTTTGACTATGTGTTTATGATGTCCGATATTGTGCATTCCATAATTATGAGATTAGATATTGATATTTCATGTGGTTATTCGATTATTATAATAGCCATGACTATGTTTTATTATGGCATTATTTATATAAGGCCCCGACCTTAAAGATTACTTATTATTGAATTAAATGAATAATTCACATAGAGGATTTTTTCAGGTTCATTGTTTCAGAGAATTAGGACATAACTATTTAATCTCAAAATATTACAAAGTAGACACTTATAATAAGTTTCCATAAAATAAAAACTCTTAAAAAGAAACTTGTCTAGTTCCATGTTTTATATTGCATGACGTTTCCTTGTTCCCATAATTGACCCTATTCCACATTAAGTCCCTTTCCCTTGACCAGTGAAAAACATTTCAAAAACTTGGGATGAGCATAAAAAGCCTAGTAAAGGATACACAAAGAAGGAAAACTGTTAGTTTTTTAAAACAACAAGTAAACCATGAGTACTTTACCAAAGTAATACTTTTCACATTTATGATGTAGTAAAAACTCTTCACTATATAAAAGACCATTACTTACCCTTTTGTAACCAAAAGATTACCATAAACCCATAAAGAACACATAACATATAAAGGTAACTTGAGACATAAATATACTTAAATGGAATAACCAAACGGTTGACTTATACACATACTTAATTCAATAGCCATATGGCCGACTTCCATACCCAATGAAATGAGATTGTGTTATGATTTCTCATACAAGTTCATAACAATTTTTCAATGAGATGATTATGTGTAGAAAAAGTATATTCACACAAAGATTTGTCGAAATTACAACATAGATATTTCACACATAATCTTGGAATAATAAAATCAAGAAGTACAGGTTTAACCCAAATAATTGAAAGTGGGTTATGAAGTTCCGTTACAGAAATCTGACAGCCTAACGGTGTCACTTTAAAATTCAGAAAATGAGTTGATGAGAGATAAAATGGTATCTCATCACTTGGACATAAAATTTAAAAAATAAGGATATATAAGAAAATATCCCAACATAATATTATGTTAATTTAAAGACATAACAAAAGAAGTCTTTTAAAATGTGGAGGGTGAAAGGTCCCCTTACCGAGTTGGGTAACTTCCGAAACGTACACCCCATGGAAGAAGGGTCATAAAATGAAGATGTAAATACCCATAAATGAAATTACACTAAAAAAAGTGTATAATAATGGGCATCACATAAACCACTCAAAGTAAATAGTGGCAAACGTAGCATAAATTTCACAGGAATAAAAGTGAGATGAAAAATACCTTACGAAAACTCAACAGCCTAACGGCGCCACTTAAAACTTTTAAAAATGGATTGATGAGATGAAATAGGGTATCTCATTATATAAAAATAAAATTTATAGAAGGTGTAATATAAAAGAACACCCCCCAACATAACAATGAGGAGCATAAAATAAGTGACATAAAGGAGAGTACTTAAAACGAAAGAGAGAGGTTGGATCTCTTACGAATATTCGGCAGCCTAACGACACCAATCAAAACATCCAAAATGGATTGATTAGAGAAAATAGGTTCTCTCATCATATGAACATAAAAACTACATTAAGATTAATATAAAATATAATCCTAATCATAAGAAAGATGAGCTTAAAAGTAATGACAAAAAAGAGTGTACTTAAAAAGAAAGATAGGGGTAGGTTCCCTTACCTCAAGTCCGACTTTTCTTGTTCGTTTCATTGTATTCCTTAATAATAAACATTGGTAAATTTATAATTTCTTAAGGAACTCCTTTAAAGATTATTATTCAGTTAATATCACATATTATAATGTTATAATAATTGAATAATAATGAGAATTCATATCAGATATTTTTGCCCATGTTTGGTACCTGAGTAAAAAATGAACTTGTTTGAAAATGATTGTCCATGTTGTTATGAGTAAATCATTTCCAGAATATTATTAATGATTAAAATATCATATATTTCCAGTAAATATTCATTTTATACTATTCCATAAAATTTGGAGATAAAAAAATGTAAGGCACCGTTCATGGAGACGGTAGGCCATACGTACGCATGAATGCTACATTCATTTTTTTGTCATATTAATGGAAATAAAGCTAAAAGAGAGAGATATATATATTATAGTTACAGAATGATATAAATAATTTATATGTACTATATGACATATACATCCATTATATATATGTAATTATAATAGTACAAAACATCTTGAGATAAGAAAAGAAATGTACCGTTCATGGAGACGGTAAGCCGTACGTACGCATGAACGCTACTTTCATTTTTTTCCATATTAATGTAATTAATAATAATTGATAGAGATATATATATATTATAATTCCCATATAATATATATGTTCTATAGTTCACATAATTTCATTAATTTCATTCTTTATACATTCCATGTATTGCATGAACGAGTCACATCACTTGAGGGGGTGGTAGTCCACACTTCCTCGTATGAAATTATCGTAATTGCACAACATGAAAAGCATAATGGTAGGTTTTAAATATAAAATACAGAATCATTTGGGAAAAATTAATACCATATATATCATATATAAAATACAGTGACATCATAATGGCCACCATGAATGGTGTTAAGATAATATTGAACAATCATCGTTTCGTGAGGCAGTAATTTTCCATCCACAGAAACAATATGTTCTTTAACCATTAGACAGAGGTGTGTATTAGTGTAGCTCTAATACTTCTTAAAAAAACGTCCTAGTATATTGAATATACTGGTGTTGTTACAAAATAAATTAATAAAAAGAGTTTAGGGGGTTGGAGAGGAAAAATAAACAAAAGAACACTAGGGAAGACTTTACCTTTATCTCGGGTAACTCTTTTTGATTTGAGGTCAAAGGATTCCTTGGAAAGAATTCTGGCCAAAGTGAGGCTTATAGGAGTACAAGAGGGATTTGTAGAGACAAAATGGGCAGGGTTTGGCCGAGCCAAAGGCTGGAGAGGTGCGGGTAAGGTGGTAGAGGTGGGGGCCTTTTATAAGAGGGGAGGAGGGGCACTCTTGGAAAGTTATAAAAGGTTACTTTATTATAAAATTATTTTCGGATTTTAAAGGTCCGAAAATTATATATTTTGAGGATAAGGTGATAAGAGTTCTAAATTAACCCATCCAATAGGTTTTTTACATGTTTAGGACTTCTATTTTACATTATCTTTTAATTTTATATAAATCATTAAATAATGAGGTAATCGCTGCATCATCATTGTGTCATAAATAAATTAATTTATTTAATGTCTAAAAATTATAAAAAAAATATAATGATTTAGGAAATATTTTTATATTTATAATGAATATTTATAGCCAAAAATATGACTTGTATAACCCCATTTATTTTTTTTAGTAAAACAACTCTTGTTTGTGACATTTTTATTTTAACTTTAAATAAAAAGTTATTTATGTCATTTTACTACAAAAGTGGCTCCATGGGGTCCCCAAGTTGACCCAAAGGTTGTCTTGGACGGCCATGACACATAAAATGAGAGTAGGACATGTGTCTAGGTCATTTCATATTATTAAAACATTATTTTTACCTTAAATTACACTAATTACCTTTAATCGCAATTAAGAAAACATAAAAGATACTATTCACAAAAAAATTATTTTAATACCATTGAAAAAAAATTTACTTCTTAATGAAAACCATGTATGTCGTATTTTTTAAAATCAAATAACAGAAGTGGAAAAATATCATTTAAATGAAAAATCAGTTTCATTAACTACCACTTAGTGGTTTCACTATTCATCAAAAATTGACGTTTTTCAGAAAAATACCAAAAATTCCCTCTAAGCTATATTTGATATTCTGAATTCAAAAATGATGTCTATTTTAAAAAATTCAAAACATACGAGTTTCATTAATTAATTTAATAATTAATTCCCGTTGTCAAAACAAATATCGTGTTTTTAAGAAACAATATCTATTAAAACATTGACAGTAGTTTAAGTCCAATTTCAAAGTGAAATTAATTCCAATGACCCCCATTGGATTAAATGGTAAAAATATTTTCTAAATAGACTTTAATATCAATTATAAAAAATAATATTATCCATATAAATAAATCAGATTAAAAGGAGGTTCTGAATTAAAATGCAACATTTTCAATAAAAATGATCTTTATCAGAAATATAACAAAAAATTACACAAAGTAAATTTTGATGTCCAGATTCTAATGAAGGATTTTATTTTGTCAAATAAAAAATATAAAATTGTCAAAAGTATATTTAAAAAGGGTTCTCCATAAAAATGCGGTTAATAGACCTTTTAAATAATATTAGAAGATTTATGCTTAAAATTGGATTCATTTTCATTTTAAGCCTCTAACATTTATTGTATAAAAGTAAAAATATTTGAAAAACATATATAATAATTTTGTAGTTAGTTCCATCCATTCCTGCCATTACAAAGGCTAGGCATTAACTACCATTTATAATAATATTATTTTATTATTAGAGTGCAACGTAATATTTCAATGAAACTCGCTGTTGCATATTGGGTACGCCATCGAGCATAGCGTTCCCTTTTAAAGTAATATTAATATTTTATTCACAAATATGGATAAATATGAAAATTTCAAATTCTTTATTTACCTGGGGTGTTATATCCTTCCACCCTTTTGGGAATTGCGTCCTCGCAATTTTAAAAAATAGGGCATCAAGACATCATTGAAAATCCCAAATCGGAAGAAGAGTCGGTAAAAATATCACATTAAAATAAATAAAGAGAAGTACAAAGGTCACCCAAGTTAACCCATACTAGGATTCCATGTAGGAAAAATTGGACATGGAGGAGAAAACAAAGGGTCATGTTCTGAGGAAGAGTGATAGAAAACATGTTTATGAGAAAGTTAACCACCAGAAAATCACAAACTTGTGATGGGTTAAATGGTATTTGATTCCCCATTAGGAAAAATTAACAAACATCATTTTTGTTTTAAGTTACTTTTCATTGAGGAATTTATTTATGAGTTTAACTAAAACATAAAGAAACATACTTACTTTTCATGTTGACTTTCAACTTTTACTAGATTTCTTACACGAACTCATATTTTCTCCAAAAGACGAGTATTTAGGATGACTGTTTCACATTAAGAGAGTTATAATCGACTTCTAGAGAACCACCTTCTCCACAAAAGAGAACTATATACTTCCCATGTCATTATAACATAACCAAAACTAAAACCAAAAAGGTTAGTATGAGATCAGATAATACCCAAAAAGAATAATCCTTTATAAAAAAAATCTATTATTAATCTCCAAAATATGTCAAACAATACCCAAAGTTCAACAAAGACCATTCAATAAAAATTTGTCCATAAAATTATTTAAAGTAATACAAACTAATACTGAAACACAAATCTCCGAAGGATTTAATCACATAGTCTTCTAAGATAATCCTTAACATTTATCTCCAAATAACATCAATTACTCTAAAAGTCTCAAACTGAAATGTAATTAACCTAATCACATATCCTCTATGATAGGTTAATAATTTCCATAGATAACAAAAAATAAACTTACTCTTGATTCCTAAATTCATTTAACTAAAAAAATAGTCAAACTAACCAGGGACTTCACAAAGTACAATGGTAGGCGATAAGTACCAGTTGCACTTTGGTTGTGGGTTCGATTCCCATAGCTTTGTCCGATGCGACGGGTTGTCACTCGGTCTGCGTTTTGTCCTTTTTCCCAAACTACATAATTCTTAAAACATTCCCCAATATGAGATAAAATGATCATAACATATTTTAACCTCAAGTTTATCTCATGCCTTTCATTTTCCTTCATCTAATAGAGTAACCCATTATTACCTAAAAGGTAAGGTTAATATAAACCCTAAAGGTTACCTTTATAATTATTACATGAACTTCCATGTCGATTTTCTTCTCTCGTACATGATGCATTAGAGAACTCAACAAGGATCAAGTGGTTGATCATGACTCCAGATAGTTGGTTTAGAATAACCACGAGATTTCTCATTGAATCCCCCATTTTATCCAGTCTCTTAATCAGAGAACAACCACAATTTCCTTCAAACCCATTTTTACTTTGGTTCCTACTAGATCCACTCATTTACTAAAACCAAAAATATTAGTGTGAGTATATTAACAAAATCATCATGTACTAATGAAAAATATAATCACTACGATATACTTACTCATTCACTTTATCTAAAAACTATGAATCATTCTGAAATCCTAGCCATTATGGTAAAGTCACTTATGCTTATAGAATACCCTAACCTCTAAAGTTATCTAAATCGACCTTTGATACCAACTATAAGGCCCCGACCTTAACCATTACTTATTATTGAATTAAATGAATAATTAACATAAAAGATCTTTTTATGTTTAGAGTTTTAGATAATTGGGACATAACTATTACATCTCAAAAGATTACAAGGTAGACCCTTCTACTAAGTTTCCATAAAATAAAAACTCTTAAAAATAAACTTTTCTAGTTCCATGTTTTAGATAGCATGACATTTCATTGTTCCCATCCTTGACCATATTCCACATTAATTCCCTTTCCCTTGACCTGTGAAAGACATTTCAAAAACTTGGGATGAGCATAAAAAGCCCAGTAAAAGATACACAAAGAAGGAAAACTGTTAGTTTTTCAAAACAACAAGTAAACCATGATTACTTTACCAAAGTAATACTTTTCACCTTTATGAAGTAGTAAAAACTCTTCACTGAATAAAAGACCATTACTTACACTTTTGTAACGAAAAGATTACCATAAAACCCATATAAAGAACGCATAACTTATAAAGGTAACTTGGGAAATAAATATACTTAAATGGAATAACCATACGGTTGACTTCTACAAATACTTAATGGAATAGCCATACAGACGACTTCCATACCCAATGAAATGAGATTGAGTAATGATTTCCCATACAAGTTCATAAGAATATATCAATGAGATGATTATGTGTAGAAAAAGTATAGTCACACAAAGCTTTGAGGAAATTAGAACATAGAGATTACACACATAATCTTGGAATAATAAAATCAAGAAGTAGAGGTTTAACCCAAATAATTGAAAGTGGGTTAAGAAGTTCCCTTACAGAAATCCGACAGCCTAACAGTGTCACTTTTAAATTCATAAAATGAGTTGATGAGAGAGAAAATGGTATCTCATCACTTGGACATAAAATCTAAAAAATAAGGATATATAAGAAAATATCCCAACATAATATTATGTGAATTTAAAGACATAAAAAAAGAAGTCTTTTAAAAAGAGGAGAGTGAAAGGTCCCCTTACAGAGTTGGGTATCTTTTGAAACGTACACCCCATGGAAGAAAGGTCATACAATGAAGATGTAAATACCCATAAATGAAATTACACAACAAAAAGTGTATAATAATGGGAATTACATACACCAATAAAATAAAATAGTGGCAAACATAGCATAAATGTCACGGGAATAAAAGTAAGATGAAAAATCCCTTACGAAAACACAGCAGCCTAACGGCGCCACTTAAAACTTTTAAAAATGGAATGATGAGATCAAATAGGGTCTCTCATAATATTAACATAAAATGTATATAATTAGGAATATAACATAACATCCCCCAACATAACAATTAGGATATTAAAATAAGTGACATAAAGGAGAGTACTTAAAAAGAAAGAGAGAGGTTGGATCTCTTACGAAAATTCGGCAGCCTAACGGCGCCAATCAAAACTTCCAAAATGGACTGATGAGAGAAAATAGGTTCTCTCATCATATGAACATAAAAAATACAGTAAGAGTAATATAAAATAACATCCCAATCATAAGAAAGATGAGCTTAAAAGTAATGACATAAAAGAGTGTACTTAAAAAGAAAGAGAGGGGTAGGTTCCCTTACCTCAAGTCCGACTTGTCTTGTTCGTTTCTTTATATTCCTGAATAAATAACTTTTGACAATTTATAATTTCTTAAGGACCTCCGTGAAAGATTATTATTCATTTCATATCACATATTATAATGTTATAATAATTTATTAATAATGTGAGTTCATATCGGATGTTTTTGCCGATGTTTGGTACATGAGTCAAAAATGAACTTCATTGAAAATGATTGTCCATGTTGTTATGAGTAAATCATTTCCAGAATAGTAATAATGATTCAAATATCATATATATCCATTAAATATTCATTCTATACTGTTACATAACATTTGGAGCTAATAAAATGAAAATCACAGTTCATGGAGACGGTAGGCCGTACGTATGAATGAACACTACTTTCATTTTTTTGTCATATTAATGGAATTAATGGTAAAAGAGAGAGATATATATTATAGTTCCAAAATGATATAAATCATTTATATGTAATATATGACATATATATCCATTATATATATGTACTTATAATAGTACATAACATTTGGATATAAGAAATGAAATGTACCGTTCATGGAGATGGTAAGCCGTACATACGCATGAACACTACTTTCATTTCTTTTCCATATTAATGGAATTTAAAATAATTGAGATATATATATATATATTATAATTCAAGTATAATATATATGTATTATAGGTCACATATGTTCATTAATTTCATTATTTATACATTCCATGTATTGCATGAACGGGTCACATCACTTGAGGGGGCGGTAGTCCACACTTCCTCATATGAAATTATCGCAATTGCACAACATGAAAAGCATAATGGTATGTTTTAAATATAAAATACATAATCATATGGGAAAAATAAAGACCACATATATGATATATAAAATACAGTTACATCGTAATGGCCACCATGAATGGAGTTAAGAGAAGATTGAACAATCATCATTTCGTGAGGCAGTAATTCTCCATCCACAGAAACAGTATGTTCTTTAACCATTAGACGGAGGTGTGTGTTAGTGTAGCTAGAATAATTCTTATAGCAAAATCCTAGTATATTTAAGATACTTATGTTGTTACAAAATTGTGTAATAAAAAGAGTTTAGGGGGTTGGAAAAAGCAAAATAAACAAAATAACACTTGGGAAGACTTTACCTTTAAATCGGGTAACTCTTCTTGATTTGAGCTCAACGGCTTCCTTGGAAAGACTTCGTCCCAATGTGAGGCTTCTAGGAGTAATATAGGTATGTGGAGAGACAAAATGGGCTGGGGTTGGCCGAGCCAAATGCCGGAGAGGTGTGGGTAAGGTGGTAGAGGTTGGGGCCTTTTATAAGAGGAGAGGATGGACACTCTTGGAATGTTATAAAAGGTTAGTTTATTATAAAATGATTTTCGGATTTTAAAGGTCCAAAAATTATATATTTATAGGATATGGTGGTAATAGTTCTAAATCCACCCATCCAATAGGTTTTTGACATGTGTAGGTCTTATATTTTACATTATCTTTTAATTTTATTTAAATAGTTAAATAATGAGGTAATCACTACATCATCATGGTGTCATAAATAAATTAATTTATGTAATGTCTAAAATTTATAAAAAAATTTAATGATATAGGATATCTTTTTATATTTCCAATTAATATTTATAGTAAAAAATATGACTTTTATAACCCCATTTAAAAATTATTTTTGTAAAACAACTCATGTTTGTGACATTTTTATTTTAACTTTAAATAAAAAGTTATTTATTTCATTTTCCTAAAAAAGTGGCTCCATGGGGTCCCCAAGTTGACCCATGGGTTTTAGTGGTCGGCCATGACACATCCAATGATTTTAGGACATTTTTCTAGGTCATTTCATATTATTAAACCATTATTTTTACCTTAAATTACACTATTTACCTTTAATCGTGATTAATAAAAATAAAAGTTACTATTTACCAAAAAAATCTTTTATTCCCATTGAACCACTTTTTACTTCTTTGTGAAATCCACGTATTTCGTATTTTTAAAAATCAAATCACAGAAGTGGAAATATTTCATTTAAACGAAAAATCATTTTCTTTAACTACCACTTAGTGGTTTCACTATTCATCAAAAAATTGAAGTTTTTCAGAAAAATACCAAAAATTCACCCTAAGACATATTTTATATTATGAATTAAAAAATGATGTCTATTTTACAAAATTCAAAACATATAAGTTTCATTAATTAATTTAATAATTAATTCCCGCTGTCAAAACAAATACAGTGTTTTTAAGAAACAATATCTATTAAAAGATTTCCACTAGTTTAAGTCCAATTTTAAAAGTGAAATTAATTCCAATGACCCCCATTGGATTAAATGGTAAAAATATATTCTATATATACTTTAATCTCAATGAAAAATATAATATATCGATATAGATAAATCATATTAAAAGAAGGTTTTGAATTAAAATGCAACATTTTCAGTAAAAATGATCTTTATCGGAAAAATAACAAAAATTTACACAATGTAAATTTTGATGTACAGATTCTAAAGAAGGATTTAATTTTGTCTAATACTACATATAAAATTGTCAAAAGTATATTTAAAAACGTTTCTCCATCAAAAGGCGTATAATCAACCTTTTAAAGAATATTAGAAGATTTATGCTTAATATTGGATTCATTTTCATTTTAAGCCTCTAAAATTTATTGTATAAAATTAAAAATATTTGAAAAACATATATAATCATTTTTTAGTTTGTTCCGTTCATTTCCGCCACTACAACGACCAGGCGTTAACTACCATTTAAAATAATATTATTTTATTATTAGAGTCCAACGTATGATTTCAAAGAAACTCGTTGTTGCATATTGGGTACGCCATCGAGAATTATGTTCCATTTTAAACTAATATTAATATTTTATTCACAAATATGGATAAATATGAAAATTTCATATTCTTTATTTACCTGAGGTGTTACAATTTACTCAGCTCATATTCCTTCCATAAAGTTTTCATTTTTATTATTTGTAAAGGCACATGATTTCAATTATACACCATGCATAATGTTTATGTTATCTTTTGCAGTATTACTGACTCTTACTAAGCATCTCAACTCACCCCTTATGTTTTATTTTCTCAGGATTATAATAAGTGTATTAATATTGATATACATGGTTAATCTAGGGGATTAATGGGGTTCCCAAATGATAATTTATGTTATGTTTTATTTTCTAATGGGTAATGTAACTTTCATATATGTAATCTATTTTCCAATACTTTTAAACTGATTGGTCATTCGTGACTTGATTCCATGTAATAATACCAATGTATAAAAATAATTCACTGACTCCAGGCATTTGGGGTTGGTGTATTACAATAATGGTTGAAATCATTAATATATAAAACACATATGATTTTTTTAATTTTGTTGAAATTAATATACCATTCACTTCCTTTCCCTTTCAACCATTATGGTAATGATATCGTTTCTCATGTGTACATACGACTTATCTTTTACATGAAGGGGTCCATATTATATTCTATGCCCAAATTTTATAGAATGGTATAAAAAATAATTAAACATGTAAATAAAAAATATATTATTGTTATATAGTTATATTGATTATATATTTTTATCGTATACTTGAGAACCGATACATTTATGACAAACCACACCTGAGAATAAAAGGCAATTATCACCTGAAACATTAATAATAATATACTATTATCAAATGGTTAATAAGATGAAATATGAAGATAATATAAGATATATTAAAAATTAATATTGTTATATTATAAATTAATAAAATTATTCAAACCATTATATAAGTGGTTAAAGTTCATTTAACCAAAAACATTATGAGGTATGATATTTTTTCATAATTTCCTTTCAATGAGGAAAATTCTAATGTCATGTTAATAATTTTATTTATATGGTTTATAAAAAGAACGATTTACATATTATATCATTAACTAATCATATTTCAGGGTATTTTACATTTCATTTTGATTTATTTAAATAATGGGATTTTACCTAAAAATATCCATTTTGTAAAAAAATTCGTAACTCAATTTCTTTTCATTAGGTTATATTACATTATCCTTATCTTTGATAATATATAATTATTTATGTAGTGATTTTTTATTATTTTATATTTTATTTCCAATTATATTTTTATTGATTAAAAATTTTACACATAATTAATTAATTAATTAATTATCACTTTAATGGTCTAATCAAGGAATGATATTTTATCTCAATTTACACTCTATTGAGACATACTTATTATTATTTACGAACTAATTTTTAAGACGTGTATCTATTTTCCAATGATATGTTATATTATAAATACATCAATATTATTATTATTTAATTTTTATTTTCAAGTAATTTATTTCATGGGGGTTTGAAAAATATTTACATAAGCAATCAGGGTTTATTCTTCAATAACATTATAAATAGAACTATTGATTCTTAAATTTTTTAATAAAGGATATTATTTGATATTGTTTTACTAAAGCCAATTAATTTTCTTCTTCTCCAGTTATTCATGTTTTTTTCATATAATTACAATATTTTCCTCTATTTTGTTCTTAAAATGACTATGAAAATGTATTCAACAAAATCCATCATTATTACTAACTTGAAAAGAAAATACATTTTGATCAAATTCATGTTTTCAAAACACATTTTCCTGAATTTTTTTAATATTATTTTTTGATTTATAAAATAAATAATTACACATTTTTAGTTTTTTGAAAATAATTTTAAAAGGAATCGTATTTTCGTTTTCCAAACAAGGTACTTTATAACCTATATTACAATATTTTGAATGAAATTTTTATTATAACACACTATGTATAAAAGTAATCCTCTTACCATCATGACCACTCATTTCATTATTCATTCCTAAAAACCATGATTTATTAAAAGTAAATTTATTCATTATATTCTATATATTTTTAGTTTTTATAAATGATTTTCAATGTTTAGTGGTTATTTATTATAAAATATGTTTTTTAAGAATTATTTGTGGAATTATTATTCTTAAAGTCAAAAATGACTTATTTTACTTCTACTACACTACGGATATATTACAATCATACAATTATTAATATTTCTAGTGATGGTTGATGTCTAATTTGACCAATGAAATTATTAACATTAACATTATTGATTCATTTTATAGTCATCATATTTTTCCTGAAACATTACCTGTATTATGATCATTATTGAGTATTTTTTTGTTAAATATAAATATAATTTTTATTACTGATATGATTATTTCCAAAACCAAATATCAATTATATATATTTAATTCTAATACGAATTTTATTTGTTTTTCCAGTGAAATATTTACAATACATATTCATTATTCAAAATAGAAATATAATGATAATGTATATCGTTTACAAATTAAATCAATCATTCAATATATGAGTAATGTGATTGATGTGAAGTGATGGATGGGGCTGGAAATTATGTATCCCCTTCATATATTTATTGTCACATGGGGTGATTTAGTAAACTATAATTAAATGTTTTTTTACAAATAGTTTTAAATCATAATTTGGAAGGTCTTTATGGTACATATATTATGATGTATGAGATCAGGATATCTAATATAATTCATCACCTTTATTAAAATTAAGTAACTTTTCCCATGAAATTATTACATTAATATTATCCATGGATTCATTGATTTCTCATGTTATTGATTAATTTGTATATGTATTTACCTTTACATATTGATTATTCCTTATCTAATCACGATAATCAAGTTTCTGATGAAGTTTTATGCGTGTTTACATATTTTCCTTTACCAATTCATTATGACTAATCTATTATGATTTATTCAATCATGATAGCCTCCTATTTAGATAACATATAAGGATCCTTTACCATCAACTATATTTTGGTTCCATTCCCTTGGATATAAAGAAATAATCCTTTAATGAGTTATACGATGAAAAATTATTACATATTTTATATTTTTTCATGTATTTGAATTCAATGTGAGAATTCATGAATTTATATACATTACCAAGTCTACTATAATATTTGGTCCATAGGATTATGATAAATTTTATCTAGAACAATTGTAAGAATGTAACAACTTATTTTGGGCTACTGGGTTTAATGAAATTATAGTTAGTATCTGAGTAATGTTTAGAATAAACCATGGTTTTTATATAAAATAAAACATATAATAGGGAATAACCTATGATTAATTTTGAGGCTATGTATATTGTAACATCCAATATTTTTTTGGGGAGTGGATTATTATTTTTTCCTCATAATGAATCTCTATCTTGATTCTATAAGTGGAAGTGGATCTAGAAAATTTTTATCTAGAGAAAAAACATAAAAATATTGCATTTGTTTTGGACATGAACATCACAATTTTCAAAACAACAGGCCATATTACACACTTAGATTCACATTATTTTGGAAATGGTTTGGAAAACTCATATTGTTTTTCTTCTGGTTAATAGATGGAAGATGAAGGGAATGTGTGAACATTGAGTACATTGAACAATGTAGAAATAATGAGAAACCTAATAAGATGAGGATTTAAGTGAAAGAGATCAAGATTTTTTATAAATATTTTTCAGGGTATATGATTAATAATCTATAACATTACCGACACTTGGAATTACAATATAATAGTTGCATGTAGACTTTAATGAGCCGGAGGGGTGGAGACCAGGGAAAAAAATGAATCAATTTTCTTCATGTTATAAATGTGGAAATAGAAACTAAAGATAATGTCAAAACAGAAAATAAAAATGATTTTTTTGTGTGATGAATTGAATATAGAGATGAATTTCCCAAAAAAATTGATGTTTTCAGTGGATAAAAATAAATTTTATCATAATAATCCATTTATAGTCTGTTTCTTAGGATATGGGTAACCTAGGAAATATTAATGTAAATTCCAAAATATAAATGTCAAATCCTAGACAATGAAAGGATAAATGATAAAGCAAAAGGGTTGATGATTTTATATATTGGGACTCTATAAATAAAATTTACAATTATTTTTGTCAATGGAATATGGGTTATATGAATCTTTAAACATATAAGGCTTGGTTTTAGTTTTGTAATAATTTATTTACTATAATATTATATGTAAAATAATTTTTTAAGGGTTCATTTTTAATCACATGTTCAATGTATTGACAACCCATTTTATAAGGTTTTATGTTAATGGATTCTATCATGTTTATGGATATTTTTAAGAAATCTATAGAAATAAAACCGATTGGATTCGTATAAAAATAACCTATTTGGGAAAAATTATTTTCCTTTTTTTTAGAAATAAGTTTAAAGGTATTTGTAACATTTATGTATTATCGAACATTATATGTTTTAGTAATTATAGGTTTATATAATTTTTAAATTTAATAGGAATTATATTAAAAATGTTTTCAGTAAAGGAAAAACTCCATGTTTGGTGTCAACTAATCGAATCTATTGATACCATGAGCCTTAATCCCACAACTAAAATGAGATATTGGTGGATCAATTACAAATAGACTACATGATGTACTATTTAATGTGACATTGATTTTTTATATAAATTTATGGATAATTATTAAGATAATTTTTGGTTGTTACTATTGATGTGTAAAGATTAATATATTATATTTTCTTGTGCCAACCATTTTGGTGTTGGTATATATTTAGAAATAGAAGGAATGAATTTCAACTCATTTATGAATGATATTATTCCCTAAAAGTTTAATTTTAATCCTTCGAGGATAAAAATTATTTTTATATTCATTTCATAGATTATGTAATAAAGTGTAAATTTACTGAATTTCAACCAATGGATGAAATTTTGGTTATGAAATATAAATATATCAAGTAATTATATTAATATATATTCGTAAATAAAAAATATTAATTAAACCATTAGAAGAGGTTAAAAAACATTATACTATTACATTAATAATTTATTTGAATAAAATAGTATTTCAAATCAGCAATGTTTTATGGGTTTTTAGTTACTATAATTATCTTTATCATTTCTTTTATTATGATCAATAATCTCTATCAGTCTCCATAATTATTTATCATTTTCATACATATTGATATTTTCACATCATGAAAATGTTAATCTATATGGAATCCTAGTTATGAATATTTATAGATGACTATAACACTTCCTGTAATCTCTTTTGAAGATACATGATCACTATCCCTTTTAAGCATGTAGGTTTCAAAAAAAAGGAAATTTTCAATCTCACATCACAAATTTACAATGATAAGGATACAATTTAAAAAATTACAAACCCTATAATCTTAACATTTATTTATTTAAAATATCATTAATATCTTTAATATATTGTCACACATGTAACATAGATACTTCAAATTAATGACATTAGTGTTGATATAATATACAACATGTCACGACCCATCCCCCAAGTCCTATGCCCTGACTACCCCAAGTCCGCCTTCTAATGGCAAGCGGTTGGCGACTAGCACCAATGGAATTAATCCCTAAAACTGGTAAGTCATTTTCTTTATATCCTAAAAACAATCACAACATAGAACAATATGGAAGAAAAACACTATATAAAACTCTATAACAAAAGAGTGCTGAAAAGTAAAAGGGGTCGGGAATACAAGCCCTACTGAAAAGTACAAGTACAACTGAAAAATGAAAAAATAGCTGAAAGGTGAAATGTAGCTCCTGGATCATCCACCACGGATCCTACCTGAAGTGTAGGTATAGATATACTCCCCAACACTCCACGTCCGTCAGTCTCTTCCAGGTACCGACTTGTCGTGATGTCCACCTCCGGGCACCATCCAATCCTGGTACACTCAGCCTCGGTCAGCGTTGTCCATCATCTGCATCTAAAACAATGAGGTGAAGGCATAGCCCGTGCAGAGGTGAGTATAACGATACTTTTTAGGGACCCCGAGACCCTCAAAGTCCCTAAAAATCTACCAAGGATAAACACAGAGTATGAAATCAACAGATAACTGTACTTAAGTATATGCCCATACATATACCCAAGTTATCAAGTAAACCATCCCAATCTTGAAGTAAACACAAAATTTACTGACTCTGCTCACACAGGAATAAAATGTATGTATAGAGATAGAGATGAATAGATGTAGCCACTGAATCATCTATTCTGGCAAACCCACACAAGATCCAAGAACATAAATTAGAACTGTCAAACCCACACATGAACCAAGAATAGTAAACGGAGCTGTCGAACCCACACAGGATCCAGGAACAGTCATCAAAGCTATCGAACCCACACATGATCCAAGAATAGTCATCAGTGCTATCGAACCCACACAAGATCAAGGAAGAGTCTTCAGTTCTTTCGAACCCAGACATGATCCAGGAATAGTCATCAGTGCACAACCAGCCACAGGGTTCCGCACAAAGCATGCTTGATTCCAGGAGGGTCTGCTAATCAAACAAAGTGTCGATACATAAACTGCCATAAAGTCCCATGTTGACGTATCCAAATGATATGTCCTTCCATAATAAACTCAACGTGATAGATAGTGCGTCAATCAGACATCCGGTCTGAGAGTTTTTGGCATTTTCGTTCTGAGGGCCCATTTGTATTTATGTTCAATCCAACCCGGACATACCCTTTCTGTCTCCAAACCTCGATTGGGGTATACAAAAAGAATCATCCCCTTCCAAGGTTTATGTCACCACAGACGGTTCTTCAATTGGATTCTTATAGCTCAAGTTATGGGAAAAAGAGTGGAAACATGCAAAATTGTTACAGACTGGGGTCTGACCTGGTCTGCAGGTCTGACCCGTTCCGCAGGGGTGGCCGGGCCCGTGCTGGGTCCTGCCCGGCACCAAATGGTGTCCGCCCTAGCCGCATCTAGGGGGGATAATCACCCCTGGTAACCCGAACGTATTAGGTATTCAGGTGGTTTCCAAAAACCGGTGCCATGTGGTGCTGGTCTGCATCACGCGGGTCCCAACGAGGGGTCGTGTTCCTCCCAGATAGTCGAGCGGGCAGCCGCCTCCCGTGTTGCACAGTTCTGTTGCGCCTCCTCCGGAGACCCAGTGGCTCGGGCTGCTGGGCCTCCTCGCGGCCGACATTATTCCGGTCGTCGGTGCATCTTCTCATCCAAGGCTTGTGGCCCCCTTTTGTTCCAACACGTGGCGCGGTAGTGCCACGACTTCCCTGGAAACCCAGTAGCACGAGCCGCCAGTCTTCTTCATGGCAGTGATTGCACCGGCCGCCGCTGCACCGCTGCGGCCCCTTGGCCATGGGTTTCTCCTCTAGCAGCGCAGTTTCACTGCCACTATCACGCGATGTCTTTCATCGGTTCCACACACCACCAAACTTTACAGGGTCTAGCGGAAGATTTCTGGTGGCCCGATTCTCATTCCGGAAGAAGATGCACACTCCTCGGGACTTCACCTTCGATCCTCAATTATAGATGATGATAATTTCACATTCTCGTATCATGCCGCGTTTAGCATCAAATTCAACAAAGAAGGTGGAGGGGACGGGCCGTGTTTGTTCAGCACACACCCTCCACGTTAGGGTGATAGCTGGCGACTTTGATTTATAATCCACAATGGAAAATGAAGAACGAGAAAAAAAACAAAGTTTGAACCCCCTACCTTTGTTCATTGATATTTGACAATGTCGCAGAAAGGAGGTCGTCAATTCATTGTTGACAAACGCATACTACATCTAGGAGGTTCCAAGGAAGGAAGTCGATGTCAAGATCAAGGCCGAAATTATTTGTTGGTTGGAGCTTTCTTCGTCGGTGGAACATGTTCTTCATTGGGAGCCTTCTCCCAAGTTCTCCCCTCTTCAAGCTCAACCAAAAATAAAGTGAGTTCCCCAACAAAATAATAGATTTATCTATAATTTAGTTGTTGGCACAAATATCAAAAAGATTAAAATTAATTAATTGATGATCAATTATGTAATGAGGTTGATTTCGCACCATAAAGTGGGGAGCTCAAGAGGTTTCTCCCCACTTAATGGAGAGTTCAAGAGGTTTCAACCTAAGGTGGTCCCCACCATATTAAACAAGAATATCGGGTGGGCCCCACCTCCATAACCTCTCATGGGAGGTTAAGGTGTGGAGTTACACACCTCTAACCTCTACATGGAGGTTTTAACCAATTTAAAAAATATAGTTTACACAAGCATATTTTTATTTAATTCATTAAAAACCCAAAAACTATATTTTATTTTCGACCATATGTCATCGATGTGAATTTCATCTTAAGCGAACATCGGCGATGTGAGTTCAATATTTCCATTATATTTCAATTCCAAGAAAAGGTTCAAAAGTTATAAAAACCACTCATACGTTTACTAAACGTACCCGAAAAAACATCATAATTTGATTCCGGGCACACCAGGCCTCGGAATAACGCACCGTCAGTTTCCGAGGACTCGTAAAATTCCCATGTATTTAAAAAAAATCCATGGAAATTCCAGGTCTTTACATTCTCCCCACATCAGGGATTTACGTCCCCATGAGCCAGAACTCAAACTAAGGGCACAAGTGGGGATGTTGAGCATGCATCTGAGCCTCCCAATCCCAAGTGCTCTCCTGGAGGTTCCCATGCTTCCAACGAACACACACCAGAGGTGTCGACCGTCCATGAAGGAACCACTCCTATTGATCCTCAATATCCACTAGAACATCCGTAAAAGTCACCCCATCGTCAACATCTAGCTCCCCATGGTCAATGTTGTGAGAAGGGTCGTGTTCGTTTCTCCTCAGCTAAGATATGTGGAAGACGTCAAGCACCCGGTGCAACTGAAGTGGAAGAGTTAAGCAGTATGCCACCTCACCAACTCTATTAGGACCTAAAAAAGTCCATTGAAACATGGAGATATCTTGATGTATCGTCCAAATCTCTATAATCCTCATCAAGGTGAGACCCATAGAAAGACATGGTCGCCAACCTCAAACTCTAGAGGTCTCGGTTTCTTGTCAGCATAAAACTTCTGTCTGCTCTGTGTTGTCTTCATCCACTCTTGGATGATCTTATCCTTCTCCGTGGTAGCTTGTATCATCTCTGGCCCCACTAGTGTTGACTCCATAGGGAAAGATCAGCACAATGGTGATCTCCAAGGTTTCCCGCATAATGCCTCAAAAGGTGTCATCCCTATGGTGGAGTGATAGCTATTGTTGTCTGCAAACTCCCCCAAGGTAAGTGATCCTCCAAACTGCGACTGATGTCATGGACATAAGAATTCAACATTTCCTCGAGGTTCTGAATGGTCCACTCAGTCTGGCCATCATTCTGAGGATAGAAGGCGGTACTCAGATGAAGCTACGTCCCGAAAGCCTCCTGCAACCCCTTCCATAGTCGGGAAGTAAATCATGCATCACGATCAGAGACAATAGAAGAGGGTACTCCATGTTGACACACAATATCTTTCACATAGAGAAGTCCCAATATCTTTACTGATCCCTACTCTTTGATCGGTAGGAAGTGGGCCTAATTGGTGAGTCGGTCAACGTTCACCCAAATCGAGCTGTGACCCCTGGATGTACGTGGATATTCTGTCACGAAGTACATGGATATCCTATCCAACATCCATTCCGGGACCTCTAATGGCTAAACCAAGCCTGTAGGTAATGGATTCTATGCCTTCACTTGCAGAAAAGTGAGGCATCAAGAGACAAACTTCACTACTACCTTCTTCATACATTGCCACCAGTGCTGACGTCGAAGGTCCTGGTACATCTTCGCCACTCCTAGATGTACCACTAGATGGGATGTGTGAAACTTCCTCAACACTTCTTCATGAAGTGACACTGGAACAATATAACATCTTCTAAAGAGAATGACGAACTCCCTAACATCAGAAAATCTTTCATGTGCTTACCCTATGGATATCTGAGCACATCACGGCTCGTAGTTAGCATCACCACGATGCGCCTCCCTAACTCGCTGAAGAAGTGGATGAGTGACTGTAAGAGACTGAAGGGAAGCTACTCCATCTCGGTTCACAAAGGATATCTATTATAGAGCCAGCTTCTCTTTCACCTCGCATGGTATCTGTATACCAGATCACTTGTTGAGTACATAAGAAACAACGTTACCCTTTCCGGGGGTATAGAATATCTAAAATTCATAGTCCTGGAGTAACTCAAGCCAATGTCACTATCTCAGGTTCAGGTCATTCTGAGAGAAGATATACCTGAAACACTGGTGGTCAGAGTAGACTGTGAAACGCTCGCCCATCAGATAGTGCTGCCACATCATCAAGGCAAAGACCACAATTGCTAACACTAGGTCATGAGTGGCACAGTTATTCTCATGTTTTCTCAAATAACGAGAACTATAAGCGATCACTACTCTCTCATGCATCAAGACACATCCGAGTCCGGTCCCTAATGCGTCGCAGTAAACTATGTACCCTACGCCTTCCTCTGGAAGCCTCAAGATAGGGCCACTAGACAGCCTCTGCCTCAACTCATGAATGATCTGATGGCATCTCTCTGACCACACAATGGGTCACCCCTTCTTCATCAAGGATGATAGTGGTGCTAATACTCTGGAGATGTCTGATACGAACCTCCGGTAATATCCAGCCAATCCCCAGAAACTTCGTACCTATGTCACACTACTGGGTGGCTCCCAAGAAAGTACCACCTCAATTGTTGCTGGATGCACTGAAACTCCAGTCCTTGAGATGACATGTCCCAATAAGTGAATCTATCAGATCTAGAACTGACACTTCGAGAGCTTACCATAAAGCTGGTGCTCTTGGAGTGTGTCCAGTACTACCTGTAAATGGTAGGCATGCTCCTCCTCAGTAGTCGAGTAGATCAGAATGTCAACGATGAAGAATACAAAAAAGAAATCATGGTAATGCTGGAAAATTATATTCATGAGTCCCATGAACACTTATGGAGTGTTGGTTATGCCGAATTTAATAACCACGAACTCGTAGTGGCCGTATCGACATCTGAAGGTTGTCTTCTTCACATCCTCATCTTGAACTCTGAGTTGGTGATAGTCTGATCTGAGGTCTATCTTCGAAAACCATCGTGATCCCTTCAGGTGATCATAGAGTTCATCAATCCTCAATAGTGGGTACTTGTTCATCAAGGTAACTTGGTTCAGGAGATGGTAGTAGATACCATGCCTCAAGCTCCCATCCTCCTTCTTGGAGAATAGAATCGGGGCTGCCCAGGGAGAAACACTAGGCCAGATGAATCCATTCCCCTGCATGTCCTCTAGCAATACCCACAGCTCACGAAGCTCCAAAAGAGCCATCTGATATTCTTGTGTAGATATTGGTGTCATATCGGCATGAAATTCAATATAAAAGTCTACCTCTCTTCCAGTAGGTAGACCTGGAACATCATCCGGGAAAACATCCACGTACTAGTCTGCCACTACAGGTTAGCTCGGGCTCTCCACATCAATTGCTCAGAAAGTAAGGAAGGACATCTGATGAGTTATTGACTGCACCCTCCTCTATATAAGTGTTTCTTGTGCGGCAAAGGCTCCCTTCTCATTGATGAAGGTGAACCTGGTCCCATCCCTGCAGACACACCACACTTTTCACCAAATATAGTTGATCTGAGCCTGGACTGTAAAGAACCAGTCCATACCCAGGACGACGTCGTAAGGCCTCGACGCCACTACGAGGAGATCCCAACTGAAACTCCTTCCTACTATAGTGATCTCACATTGCCGGAACCAGTGCGTGATTGTCGAGTCTACTCCCATACGAGTCTCTAGCCGTAAGGATCGAGCCAGTGGCTCTGTCGGAATCACCGAGCTCCAAATGAGGGTAATGTCAATGAAAGAGTGACTAGAACCTGTCTCTATAAGAACTGCAGCTAAGGTGGAGTATACATAGACTATACCTCAAATCATCTCCGGAGAGCCATGATCGTATGCCTCAGCTTCTTAGAGGTGAGCTCTTTCTTATCCACATACTCCCTGCAGTCGGGGTGGGCCTCCTAGTGGTGGTGGTGGTAACATATCGTAACATCGTCTATCACCAGCTGCATGACCAAATCCTCTACTACATCTGCCTATCCCCTTGTGGATCACCTCGATCGAACATCTGCCTCTACCTGGGAGGGCCCTCAACTATCTGTTGATCATCCAAACGGCGGGTCAAACAGTCATGAGCCATGTGACCCTGACCGTCACATGTGAAACAATTCATATTCCACGAATGACTAGCTCTATATCATGTGCCTTGGACAACCAAACATGTGTCCTGAGGTCTTAAACCAGATATTCTAGTCCGCTTGGACCACTATGAAATCTGTCTGCTACCTACTGCAGAATACTCCGATATGTGACACCCGGTGGTGGGTCGAGCTGCTGGTGACCTGTGAGTAAGGAAATTATATTCTATGAGGGCGCTCTACAACACCCCTGCCTGTGTTGGGATGCTGAGGGAGATCATCAAAGAACTGATCTCTCACCTAAGACCCTACTCGAAGGATTGAATCCTGATGACTAGGTCTCATACCATATATGTGGAGTAACGCGAGAGGTCAGTAACCTCACTGAGTACTGAGCTACCGTCATGCTACCCTACTATAGACGTAGTAGCTCCTGTATCCGCACCACAAGTGGGGTGGGATAGACAAATTCCTCCCAAAATAGGCTCATGAAGACTTCCCAAAGATGTTTCACCTCATCATGCACCTGGAGCATCAGGCTTCACCATATTTCTATTGCTTCCTAAAGGAGAATTGTGACAAGGGTCACCATAAGGTCGGGTGGTGTCCCTACCTGTATAAAGACTCTCACAACAGCCTCCAGCAAATCCTCAGCCACCTTCAGGTCCATCTCACCCCAGTACCTAGGATACCTCTGGCACTGGAATGCATGCAAAGTGCTCAGGCGGCGTGCACTCTCTACTGCTGGGGCTGGTGGCATCAGTGGCCCAACGGGTAGTGGTACAGCTAGAGCCTCCACTATTATAGGGCCCTACAATGAGGCTTCGTCGCTTGGTGGGATGCCATCTCGTACAAAGCCTAGAACCTTGGTTGGCTGTATGCGTGGTAGTATCCTATAATGAAACAGGTGAGCCACAGTCAATAAGTTATACATGGTGTGCTCACTCAAAAGAGATCACAAAGAAGACTCTTCAAAACACACACACAATCAGTGTTTTCATGCACTAAGTCAGAAATCAGTAGTCAGGATACGAATGTATGGATACGTCTGCCGCCACACCAACACTGGACACCCTGATCTAAAAACCACACTCACTACACATTACACTATTGCTTCACACAAAATATTAGAGTCCTATGTTCTGCTGTAAAACTGACTCCTATGATACCAATTTGTCACGATCCATCCCCCAGGGCCCGTTCCGTGACTATCCCAAACCCACCATCCATAGGACAGGGGTTGGCGACTAGCACCAAAGGCATAAATCCCTAAAACTGGGAAGGCATTGTATTTATAAATTGAAAACGCACACAATAGAGTACAATCTGGAATCAGAACACTAAATAAAACTGTATTTAAAAAGAGTTATAACGAGTAAAAGGGGCCAGAAATACAAGACCAACATAAAATTACAAGTACAACTAAAAAAGGAAAAAATATATGAAAGGTGAAAAGCACCTCCTGGATCTTCCACCTCGGATCCTACATGAAGGTTATGTACAAATAGCCTCCTCAGTACTCCACGTCCATCAGTCTCCTCCAGGTATCGAATCATCATGAGGTCCCCCTCCGGGTACGGTCCAGTCCTAGTACACTCACCCTCGTTCAGCACTATCTGTTGTCTATATCCAACCAAACAAGGTGTGAGCATGGCCTGTGCATGGTTGAGTATAACGATACTCAGTAGGGACCCCGGGACCCTCATAGTCCACCAAAATTCACCAAGGATAATCCAAAGTGTAAGAAATCAATGGATAACCCTACTTACGTATATTCCGATACATATACATATGTTATCAAGAAACCCATATCAATCAAGAGATAAACACAAATGTTAACGACTAAGCTCACACATGTATTCATCTTATATAGAGAGATAGAGATGATCAGATGTTACCACTGAATCATCTATTCCGACGAACCCACATAAGATCCAATAATAGAAATCAGAACTGTCGAACCCACACAAGATCCAGGAACAGTAAATTTAGTTTTCAAACCCACACAGGATATAGGAACAGTCGTCAAAGATTTCAAACCCACACCAAATCCAGGAAGGGTCATCAGTGTTGTCGAAGCCACACATCATCTAGGAACTATCGTCAGTGTTGTCGAACCCACACAAGATCCAGGAACAGTCATCAGTGCACAACTAGCCACAGGGTTCCGTAAAAAGAATTCTTGATTCCGGGAGGGTCCACTCTACAATCCATGTGTTGGTACATAAACTAACATGCATTCCCATGTTTATGTATCCAAAATATCTGTTTTTACATAATAAACTCAACGGAATAAATGGTCCATCAATAGGACTTCTGGTTTGAGAGTTATTGTCATTTCTGTTCTGAGGGCCAAGTTGGATTTATGTTTGATCCAACCTCACCATACACCATCTTTGTCCAAACCTTGAGTGGGGTATACCAAAATAACTGTATCATTCCTAGGTATCCGTCGACGTAGACGGTTCATAAATCATATGCCCATAGATCACGTTACTGAAAAAAGAGTAGAAATAGGTCAAACGGGTCCAGGTCTGGTCCGACCCTATCAGACCGACCCTGCCCAACCCGGGTTCAGATTGCGGTCCGAACCTGTCCGCAGGTCCAATCCTGTCTGTGGGTTGGGGGCGGCCCGGTCCGTGATGGGTCTGGCCCAGCAACTCGTGGGGTCTTCCATAGTTGTATCCAGGGGGATGTCGCGCCCCTGGTAACCCAAACAGATTAGCCGTTCAGGTGGTTTCTAACAAAGGTGCCACGTGGTGCCGGTCCACGTCATGGAGCACCCAGTGAGGGGTCCGGCTCCTCTCGGTTAGCCGAGCGGCCATCTGCCTCCTACGCGGTGCAGCTGTGTGGCGCCTCCTCTATCGAC
This sequence comes from Viscum album, assembly GCA_963277665.1. Classification (NCBI taxonomy): domain Eukaryota; kingdom Viridiplantae; phylum Streptophyta; class Magnoliopsida; order Santalales; family Viscaceae; genus Viscum; species Viscum album. The sequence continues at coordinate 293,391,265 of OY728132.1, read as the reverse complement.
CCGGTGTCTCGGGCCGCCAGTCTTCCTTGAGGTCGGCATGGTTCCACCCACCACTACATCGTCGCGGACAAGGGCCGCGTCCCCTTTGGTTTGACAGCATGGCAATGTTGCGCCGCGCCTTCCCTGGAAACCTGGAGGCTTGAGCCGCCAGTCTTTTTCATGACCGAACAAGCGTTGGCTGTGGGTTACTCCTCCGGTGGCGTGGTTGTGCCATCACCAACATGTGGTGTCGTTCGTCAGTTCCATACACTAGTGAACTTTTCACAGGTCACCGAAAAAGTTTCGGTGGTCTGATTTTCATTACGGAATAAGCGACACACTCCTAGGGATGTTTCCTTCAATCCAAACTAATTGATGAAGAGAATATCTCATCTCGGTCTCATGCCGCATTTAGCATCAAATTTCACAAAGAAGGCGAAGGGGTCAGGCCATGTATGTTTGGCCCACACCCGTCGCGTTAGGGTGATATCATGTGACTTCAATTTATAAACCACGACGGAAAATGAAGAATGAAAATCATTACAATGTTCAAACCCCTACATTTGCTTGTTGATCATTGTCGAAGTTACGAAAAGGTGGATGTCGATTCGTTGTATATGAACACATTTTACATGAGGAGGTTCTGAGGAAGGAAGTGGAAGTCCGGATCAAGGACGTCGTTCTTCGTCGGTTAGAGCATTACTCATCAGTGGAACACATTCTTCGCAATGATCCTTCTCCTATGTTCTCCCCTATCCCAAGATACACCATAAAAATGTGGGTCCCCCATGAAAATAATAGATTTATCTATTTTTTAGTTGTTGGCACAAATCTCAAAAAGATTCAAATTAATTAATTGATGCTCAATTAATTAATGGAGTTGATTTGGCACCATAATGTGGGGATCTCAAAAGGTTTCCCCCACTTAATGGGGAGTTCAAGTGGTTTCAACCATGATTGGTCCTCACCATATTAAAAATGATGATCGGGTGGGCCCCACATCGATAACCACTCATGGGAGGTCATGGTGTGGTGGTCCCTAACTCCAACCACCACATGGAGGTTTTAACGAACTAATAAAAATAAAGTTTACACAACCTTATTTTTATTTAATTCCTTAAAAACCCAAACACTATTATTTATTTCTAACCATCTCCCATCGAGGTGAAAGTCTTCTTAAGCGAATACCTGCGTTGTGAGTTGAATGGTGCCTTTAGATTTCAATTTCGAGAAACGGCTCCAATGTTATAAACACCCGCTCATACATTTACTGAACATATATCAAGAAACTTCAGAAATTGATTCTGGGATCACCAGCCCTTAGAATCATGCGCCGTTAGTTTCTGCGGACTCATAAAATTATCATGTATTTAAAAAAAATCCACGGAAATTTCAAGACTTTACATAACATGCAAGATCAAGCCCAAACAAATATTGTGAAAATTGGAAAATATGGTTGTTATTACATATATGTTGAATTGGTGGGTATTAATAAGACTAAGTAAATCATTAAATATAAATATATATGTCCAATTTAATAAAAACTAATTGATAAATTTTTATTATATAATCATTAAATTTTTAATAATGATATTTTATGCCTTAACATACATAATCACAAAAAATGTATTATTTTTCCTTTAATGTTTGGAATTTTAATAAATTTATAAACTAGTTAGAAATATTATTTTCTAAAATAAAATATATTTTTTAAAAATATAATAAAAAATTAATATTAGGGTGATATTTTGTGAATAATCTTAAATGGTTATTTTTTAGTGAACATTGAAAAATACCGATTCTTCAAATAAGGTTATGTAATTTCATTAAATTATGTAATTTTTATGTTCTATTATGATGTGAATTTTATTTCATAAAATCATATTATTATTTAATATAATTAATTACATTTTAATAATTATTATACATGATTTCGATATATGTTTTATTTTAGAATTATAATACTATTATTATAAAACCAATTTTAAATAAATATTGTTCCTACAATTTATTGAAATAATTTAATAATTAATTATGATATAATAAATTTAAATTTACTGGTTATATCTATAAATATTTTAATTTCATTCAATCATATGATTGATTAATGGATTTCTCGAAGAACTGTTATTGAATTGTTTGGGGGTATTATTTTAAATTAAATTGTCCCACTACAACGAACTGAATTTTGAAAATAGAGCGCATATATTAAATTTGAATAATTTATAATATAATTTAAGCTAAAAAATGTTCCTCAAAGCCACTACTGAAAACTATTGAAATATTTTACTGCACTTAATGTTAAATTTTGTTTACCATGGGTCAAACTACGATGATAAGGGTTATAGTTACAGAAAAACTTGTCTGAATCTTATTTTATGGAAATACTTGTACCATATCACATCTATGGTTCAATATTGTTTCATGTTGGATACTATTGGAATATGGAAACCCATTGTATAATTTATTCTTTTCATAATTTCAATGTGTACCCTCCTCCTAAATAATAATAGGTCGGTCACTCCCCTCAAATAAAACACATATCAATCCGGTTGGGATAGCAAAACAAAAACAAATATCTCACTAGCACTCTTGGACACATTATTTTTGTTTTTTTACAAAATTATATCCCTTGGGTCATTAGTAAGAGATCAAAATGAAGTTATTCTAGGTGTATTTTATTATATTAACTTATCTATTTATTTTTAATTATTATTTATACACCTTATATAGTGACATAACACATAGAATATAATAAAACATAACATAAAATATATTGAGATATAATTATTTTGATTATATAATATTTATCCATCTCCTAGATCAAATGAAAAACAATTTCCTCAATCATTTATACTAGAGACATCGTTGCCATGAAATGATGTAATATTTTGTATTTCACCAATGCTCATGGATTTACCTAATGTTGTAAATAATGAATATATATAATACATGTGAAATGATATTAAATCTGGAAAATTAATATATATACCAATTCCCTACCCCTTATCCCAAAAGGGAATGATATCGTCGCTCATGCCCTGTTACAACATGCCTCCTCCATGATGTGAAGTGACTCGTTTTCCATAGATAACATTCAATAATGTTTCCAAAATGAGATTAGATAATCAAATATGATATTTATAACATTATTATAATTTAATTTATTATATAATAAAATCATATACATAATAAGTTGAAATTTAATGATAAGTCATTCATGATAGAACAATATAATTGACACCCGAAATAATAATTATAATGAAATAACTCTAATGAATGGGTGGTAATATGATACAATTGGATAATATATTTTATTATAAACATAAATATGAATATTTATAATATTCATAAAACAATTATATAAGTGTTCAGTGTGAATTCAACCAAAACAATGTCTGATGTAAAGGATATTGTCTCAATTTCACTTCATTGCGGCATTTTTTATTATTATTCACATAATTTCTATGTTATGGTGTATAAAATACCTATCTTAAATATTATATAATGAATTATTCATAATGCATGTTAATTATTTTTTCAATTTGAAATATTCCATCAAGAGGATTTTACATAAATGTTACCAATTGGTAAGGGATATCATAACTAAATTTATTTTGATTGTGTCATATTACTTCTTAATTATCATTGATAATATAATATGATTGTGAAATGATTTATTTTTATTTTTTGTTTTATTTCAAATTTAAAATTTGTAATTAATTTTAATACACATTATCAATTATTTAATTAATCCTAACATAAATAGTGTTGTTATTAAAAGCATTTTCTTTTCAATTTCCTTTCCATAAAGTTATATTTGTTCTCATAAACCTATTCATTATTTTTAGGTGGATCTAATTTCCATTGATATATTTTATCATTAATATCATAGAATAGTGGTCATTCAATATATTTTATGAATTTATTTATTACATTGGTTGTAAGTTTCACAATATTCATAAGTGGTAAGAGTTTATGTTTCAATCTTATTTTAATCATGGTTGTTATTTTTCTTGAATTTAATTTAAAGTAAGACATTTTATAATTATATAATAAAAGAATTTCATTTTATTCTCCTATAAATATTCATTATTTTTTCAAGTAATGGTACAAATTAACTCCATTTTGTATTGTTAACAAACATTTTATAAAAAAATCCTGTAATATTACTCACTGCGATTTAAAATCACTTTTATTAAAAATGATTTTTTAATAAAATGTTAAAAAGATAATTTTTTGTATTTTTCAATGATAAATTAAAGAAATTTGCTTCCATTCATAAGTTATTACAGAATTCTTTATATGGAATCTTCTAGTCATTTTTCTAAAAATGTTATTTTTTGAATTTTCTTAAAAAATTCTGAATGGAATATTTCTTATAATGTACCTAGAATGAGAAGAAAATTCCCACAATGAAAACAAGTAATTTAATTGATGATTCCATCATAAGTATCAATCCTTATTTTTAAATAATTTTTTTTACAAAATATTAAATATATTTTTAGTTTTTAAAATGTACTTTCAATGTTAGAATTATATATTCCTCACAAATGATTCTAATTATTTTTGTTGAATTTCTTTTCATCAAATAAAAAATCCATTTATTTAACATATATAATAAATGGGATATTTTTTAATGATAACATCATTATTGTTTTTCTGGATAATTTATGATTTGTTTGACCAAGGAATATATTCTTATTCACTTTAATGATTCATTTTGTAGTCAATAAAATTCCCTTGAAACATTATCTTTCTTGTGATCACTGTACATTATATTTATCTTAAATACCGACACTCATTATATCATTGATATGATTCTTTCATATACCATATATCATATCAACATATGCTGTATTCCTTTGAAATATAATTTATTTATTAAAAAAATATTTGTAGTCTATATTCTTTATTTAATGTATGCATATACTAAAAAAGAATATTCATCATGATTTTTATATATCATTCTATATGTGTGAAATTTATTTAACATGTAGTGATGGGTTCGACTAGAATTATATTTCCCCTAGATGTATCAATAGTGTCATGAGGATAATCAGTAAATTTGTATCAAATGAGATTTAAACAAAGTTTTTAAAGAATATTATTAAAGGGATTGATAGTATAAATATCATATTGTATCATACTATTAGAGTCAGAATTAAGAATTTCATTGAATAAGTTTTTTTATTATCAATTTTATTAATTCATTGAGATTATCTATAGTTATCATTTTTCTCATGTTATTTATTAAAAGGAATGTGTGTTATGATATTTACCTTTACATATATATTATACCATATCTAATCATCATAGTTATGTTATTTATTAGAAATAATGTTTTTAGATATATATCATTCCAAATTTATTATTCACTACTTATAAAGCATTATTTATTCTTTATATATACCATTTTATGTTACTCCTAATGATAATTTAAGCTCACCATTATTATTTTTCCATTCCCTGGGATATAAAAATGAATGTTTTCAAGATTTCATGAATCTGGAAATTTTAATCTCACTAGTTTTAATTCATTATTTCATATGTAATACTACATTCAAGTATGTATCTAGATAAATAATACCATTAAAAAATTAATTCCATTAGAATGAAATCACTTGTAACTAGAACCAATGTTATAAAGTGAATGTATATTCAAGGTTATTGAGTTCAGGGTGTTTAAAATAATTATCATTTCTTATACGTCAACTATAAATTTAAAACCAAACAAAAATATATATTTTAAAAATAATGTATACTTGAACTATATAGACAATAGGATGTATGAATACATGAGAAACATTACCATATTTCAATTATAATTATTTATTGATAATCATTTTATTTTAAAAAATATATAACCACAATTATATCAGAAATATTATAGTTTTTATTTAAATTGATATATATTTATCATATATGTAATTTGGTGATGAAAAAAAATAATCACATAGCTTTGTGGACGTAGTAGTCCACAATAATTAATGAAAGATGTTATCTTTCAACAATGAATGGAATTTTAAGATGATATATAACACATTATCCATTAATAGACATAATTATTCTGTGAATATAATATATAAACATTAATTACAGCATGAAAACAACCATAATATTTTATTATAGAAAATTATATACATCAGTTCGTGAGGTAGTAGTCCAGCGAATAGATACAAAATTGTTCAATTTCCCATTTCACAAATGAAGAGAATAATCCAGGTTATGTCATTTAAATAATAACATCTACAAATATATGATATAATTTATTTATTATATCATCATGGTTAATATATATATATAGGTATATTTAATAAGAAATAAAACATAATATATAGTAAATAATAATTACCCAATATTTGGTTGACCTCATTAGGATTGAAACTAAATCCATTATTGGAGGAATCTATAATCAATAAAATGAATATATAATGTGGGAAGAAAATATTTGATTGGATTTTGGTGGATACATGATTAGATAAAAGGATTTGATGTTATGATGTGAAGAGAACCTTAGGTAGGATATTATAAGCAGATGAGAGGACACACAAGGAATTATTAAAAAAACATACACACACATTTAAAAAATTTAAAAGGATAAAAAATGGACTATTATTGGTAAATAAATGCTATAAGCTGAAATATTTCCATCCAATATAAAATATATGTTATCACCCATAACTTTTCATCACATAATCTTGTGTCTAGAATAAAATTTTAATCCATTCACCATAAATAAGAAATTATGTTTAGAGATTCATAAAATAAAAAAATGTTACATTATTAAAAAATACATTAAAAGTGTAACTTATACTAATTATATATTTTTTAAAAAATACACTTTAAAACGTGATTTATATTCGTAACAAAACATAATAACTTTAATCATGACTTATTTATTTTACTTATTCATTCTAAAAATACGGAATTTGTTTAAAAAAATTAGTTATGAGAAAGAAATATCAATAATTGATATAAAATAATAAAAATTTTAGAAAATATAAAAACGTTAAAACCCTTTTCATAAAAACATATATTTTATTTTTATAATAGAATCAATTTTCAATTAAAATGATAAAAACCATACCATTTAATAATTAATAATACTTATGTAAACTCATTAAAAATCATAGAAAATTTATGTAGGTTCCTTCGAACATAAATATCTTAGAAAAATAAAATAACACATACAATAAACCATATAATTTAGAATAAATATATGGGAAACAACTAATATAATTATCTAGAGAAAAAAATCATTACCCAAATAGAACCCTTTTAAACCCATGTCCAAAACAATTGTGAATATAAAAACACCATTTTCTTATTAAAATAAATTTTAAAAATATAAAATCAATGCACATAATATAGAAACCATTGTTTAGATGGAAATGTGAAAAAATATACATATAACATGAAATAAATGATGAATAATGACAGTGGGAAAATATTTTAATTTTTATATGATAAAATAACATTCCTTTTTAATTTAGTAAAAATTGTTGGAAGAGCGACAATAAAAGATGTTTTTATAAAACAACACCTTACCATGAGTCTGAATAATCACATAAATTATTTATTTTAGTGAATAATAAACATATATTATTACCTAAATTGTTAATAACCTTTCAATGATTATATTATTATATTTTAATTTAATATAATTGTATATATAATTACTCAAATAATTAATTTCACTTCAGATATTTTGAATATATTCTGTTCATATGTCCAAAACTACATAGATAGTTTGACAATTTTGAAATTGTTAATTATTACATCTTCTACAAACTAATTTTCCTGAAATAATTTTCATATTTAAATTTAAATTATATTTTTAAATCCAAAATTCAGTGATGGTTATGAGAAAAGAACTATTAAACAATCATGTAGACAACATATCGTACTTATGCATGTGTAACATTTCAAATTTTCATAGATAATTATGAAAAGATGGTATGAATTATTTTACTTTCAAATAATTATCATAATATTATAGTTACATATTTTTTCATTATATATAATTATATATTTAATCCTTAAAATTTGTATACTACAAATGAATCAGATCGCTTCATGGAGGTGTTAGTCCACACATATGCTTGAACGCCAATATCATTTTTCAGTGCATGGAATGTTAGAAAGGTAAATTTTATATTAAATTTTATTAATGATAAATATTTCATGAATAATATATATAAAAATTAAGCCCATATTTATAATCTATACGTGATAGAAAATTATGGAATATGATTTTCATTGATTCGTGAGGTGATTGTATGCCTTACACATGAATAATGGATTCTTCTCCCATTTAATGGAAGAGGATAATGATATAGGTTGATAAATTAAAATAGAATAAGATATGAATATTTAATATGATTTTATTTTTAATTTTTCACAGTATAATATTATTTTATGGAGTTGGAAGAAAAATATATAGAAACTCAATTAAAATGGTACCACTTCTTCAAAAAACCGCCATTGCATGTCATCTTAATACCACTGATGATGAAGTTGTGAATTTAAAAAAAATAAAGTGGTTAGGGACCCTAATCAGGTGTTGGTTTGGGTATTGATAGATAAAAATGGGTTTTTATGTCTTAATATTTTGAATAAGTGTTGTCCTTTTATAAGAGAGGGGATAATAATTATTAAAATTTTACAAAATATTACATTAATTTAAATTTATTAGACAATAAAAATTGATAAAAACACTTTTAATTATAATATAAAAATATTATATGCCCTAATAATATGATCCCAAAAATTTGAACTTGTTTAGACCATATTATTTCCCTTACCATTTTGGATTTAAATACTCATATACTCATTTAAAAATTACTGTGAGAACAAGTCTTTTTATTGTTGGAGGGTCAATATTGTAACTATATATGAAAAAATGGACCATAAATGAAAAATTGATTATATTTTCAGCCATATCCTAATAAAATGACTAATATAAAAATTAATAATAATTTTATAAAATTTAATAAAATATTATATATTATTATATATCAATAATGTCAATTTCTACAACTATTTATTATTTTGAGTTAAAAAATATCAATATAACACGTAAAATATGTACCAATTATATAAAAAATCCATAAAAATTCCATTTAGACTAGTTAATTCTTGGATTAACTTAATTATCTAAATGTTCATTATTTGTAATATCATTTATTTTAGTATTTCATTAACTAAATAAATAATGCATCAGATTTGTAAAGAACTTAATGTAATCATTTATTAAATGAAAATTAAATATAAATAACCATATTTAAGTTAAATATATTATATTTAAATATAATATTATTAGTTTAAAATATCCTCTATATAACACTTTATGGAAATTATTATATTTATTCAAAATAATAGTGTTACATGTCTTACTTTTCTAGAAATAAAAAAAATATAAAATCATAATCTAATACAAATGGTTAAAATATTCAATATAACATAATTTTGGATTATAATGGATGAATTGGATTAATCAAAATTACATAAATAATGTTTTAGGATAGTTTTATACTCTATCATTTTATTTTTAAAATTAATTACCTGGTTTACTATTTATCGTGGTAATAAAAATTATTATCGTTATTGATGATGTTGTCCATGTATAAAAAATAAATACATACTAAATTTTGACCCAATTATTACATATATTAATTTTATTCAAATTTCAAATCACCTATGTAGAAGATTTTAAATTAAAATTTAATCTACAAAATGATATGTGAATAAGTTCTTTTAAAAAAATGTTTTTCAAAACACAAAAAACAACTTATGTCCAAAAAGGATTAAAAATATTAAAAATATATCTATTTATATTACATATAAATAAATATTAATTAGGTAATTTTGAGAATAAATTTCAATCATATGGAATATTTTAATATAAATTAAATTTTAGTTTGATAAAAATTAGTATCTTCCACTATTTACTGAAGATCAATATTTCTGAAAAAAACTATTTTTTCACCATAAGTTATTTTTGGAATGATTATTTAAATTTAAATAATAATTTTAAAATATTAATTTTATAAAATATAAATAAAAATTTAATAAAATTTTTTATAAAAAAGAAGTATAAATAATTTTTTTTGTTAACTTATTTTTGATGAAAAAAATACATTACTAAAAATAAAATATGTATTTAATGTTAATTAATTAATAAATTATACATGATTCGTACCATTATATATTTCATATTTTGGTTAATAATTTTAATTACATCAAATTTATTAAATGTGATAAAATTACCACATTAAATTAAAATATTTTGTTTTTTGTGATCATTTTGTGTTGTGTATATTGTATGCTATTGAGCATGATATTTGATTTTAAAATCATAGGACATTAAAATTTCATCCCTAATAAAAATTTTACCCTCAAAATATTAAATAATCTATAATACCCATCTATTTATATTTTAACAATTTATTATTCGAAATTCCACATTATAGGAAGGGTGAATAAAACATCAAAAAAGTATGAGAGAAAGGAAAGCACCAGGGTCACTCAAAATAAAAAAAACTAGGTATGTAGGAAAAAATTTATAGGATGTGAAAAATAGGTATGTTCGTGAAAATATAACACTTATGTACTGATAGATAGTGATAGAGTGTATTGTTATAATAATGTTAACCAACACAACACCATAAATCTATGTTGGGAGAATGGTAATTGATTTCTGGAAAACAACGGTTAATAAATAAAATTTTTATATGAAAATAATTTTATTATTGTTGATTTACTAGTTTACATCCTAGAAAATGAAAATTGTGAAATATACATTCTTGATAAATAGATTTTTATTCATTAAAAAATTTACACCACAATCTCATTTTTTTTCTAACAAATTAGATGTATTAAATAAATTTTTTTAATTCCTAATGTAGAAGAATAAAAATCAAAGAAATGAAATAATTCAATATAATTATTTCCAAATACTCCTTCAATATATAAATATTATCAAAAACAAAATTTTGAGGGCATAGAATGTGAAAATATATATACTATGAATAACTATTTTAACATCCAAATTTTAACAATAACACCCAAATTAAAAAAAATTATAAAATAAATATTCTTTAAATTCATCAAAATAATCTAAACTAAGATTAAAATCCATAAATCAATGTATTTGATCCCATAACCTTTGATGAATAATTTTTTATATTCCTGGCCATTTAATATAAATTACTCGAGATGACACATTACAAAATGTGCATTCTATAAAAATATAATATTCAATAGACAAAAAACTATAAAATAAATAAAGAATGTAATAAAAAATATAAAATGAAATATTAGGTGATTGCAAAAGATCATTAAATAGTTATTCCACAAATAAGTAACCAGTATATGATATAAGGTTCCTAGAATTATGATATTCTTTTGAAATAAGATTAATCACTAATCCAGAAAATCAAAATAGATATCCATGGATATCTATATTGAAAAAATAATATCACAAATATCAGCATAAACATTATATGTCAGTTAATTTTAATAAATAAAAAATAATATCATAGATACCATGACATCATGTATGCTAGTGGTAGGTGATCCACCCTTGTCACTCTTCAGTTATTGGTTCAATCCTCATGGATTTTCTAGAGGAAATGGTTTTCCATCCCACTTATGGATTTTAATTTTTATAAAACTATAATACTCATAATGTTCCTAAAAATCTTAGGAACATCCTCAAAATAATCTTAATACATTGTACGTTAATGATTTTTTTATCCTTAATAGTTATCTTATGCAATGAAATTTTCACCCAAAAATTTAACAACCCATATTCTTATAATCTACATAGTTAATGGGGACTGGTATATACCAATATTTTATATTTCTTCTCCATATTATTTATATTATATTATCCTAGGAGAAATAAAATAAAATTAATGAATACCCTAATCAGGGTGACCACCTAATTTTTATATCATATATATATTTATATAAGGTCTTATAATTAATCTAATGTATTTAGTATAGATCAAATTATCTTTATTCCTTAATTAAAAACTAACTTGTATAACTTTTATTTATTATAAGTCGTAAGAGACATGGTTTCAAAAAAACCTTTATATATATATATATATAATTTTAATATTACGATAGAACATGATTTTTATAAAACATTCGGACTGATATTGTTTTGAAACCTTCAATCCAGGGAAATTTTTAAATACTATATCTACAACCCAAAACACTATAATTTAATTTAAAATATAAATATTATACATGAGAGTATCCATCTTTTATTGATGTAGTAAAATCATAGTATTCATCAATATCAAATGATAGGGTAAAACATTTACATATTACTTAATAATATTCCCTTTTTAGGGAATCATGATAAACATTGGAATTTACAATTATATTGAAAATTCCCTAGATCCATTGTTTTATAATGGATAAAGAGGGGGTGTTGAAATTTAATAAATAAATTATAGGATAATTTTATGTTAGTAAATATTTGAATATTACAATGACATGAGTTTTCATTAATTATTGCAAGATAGTCATCACGAAGAGATCAAAATTTTATTTTTTTTATTTCCCTCCTTCAATTTGGAACTGATATTCATCAATATGAAAATGTTATAAATATTAATACTACTAAAATATTATATCTAGAATTTAAAAAATTATTAACCAAATTTTTAATGTACAATGTTTTATAAACGCCACTATAATAATAACAGTTTGGACCCGACATTTAACATCACATAATATTGGGTCATTATACTAAAAGTCACATTATTTCATTCCCAAATGTCCTTTGGTTTTATAAATTTATATAACTAAGATAAAATCTTATATATTAAATCCATAAATTATATGTTTTCACATTTACTCTATGTCAAATTTTTTATAAATCAAAACACATTAAAAATAAACATGAATTCTTTCCTAGGAGTAACGTTATAGATTTCTTTAAGAAACCATCTTTTCGCATAAACCTACCCAAAATATTTGAAAACATTATAAATGAATTTGATGATAAAAAAATGCTCAATATGTTACCGAAAATATGAAATATTTTTATCTTGACAATGTAATAAAAACCAATAAAAATGATTATTTTTAAAAAATCCTTAAAAAAATGGAATCCTTTTATCCTTAGAAATGATGGTTATATTTACATTAAAAATAAAAAAAATTCGATGAAAATGTATTATCTAGAATAGTATATGTTTCTAGGTTCATTGGGACATCATCATCATGGAACCCTTGTTAGAACAATTAGAAATTGGAAAAAGCACACAAGAAACTTGTAAATTTATTTACATAGTACAAAATCATCACCCAATTCATTGGAGTACCATTTAATTGCTCAGACCTCTTTAGTCCATTCTATTGTGAGAATATGGTTTATGACGTGTTCTGGGAGGCCATGGTTTATATTTTAATGAATTTTTGTGTTTCCCATTATTTCATGTTTTCCAATTGAGGCTCACCCTGGAGGTCGCTCGCTAGTAGTTACATGCTAGATATTGATCACTAGTGGTGGATCGATGGCAGTTTCCTTCTGGTGGTCGGTCGTTGGTGTTCACTCACAGGGAGTCTCTCAATGTTTGTCACTCAATTGTGGTCACTCATCTATCCGTACATCGTCCAGTAGTGTATCACCTTGCGGTGTCTCACGAATGGTGGTAGGTGTTTCATTTTATGGGAACTCATTGAGCGGTGCTTCACCTAATGGTAGATCACAAGTAGTGTATCACCGAGTCGTGACTAGACGAATGGTGACTCACTTAATATCAACTCATAGAATAATGGATCACTGAATGTAGTTATCCAGAGTGGTGGATCTAAAAACAATGATTTACCGAGTAGTGCTTCCTCTAATGGTGGTTCATGAAAAATATTTTTATCACCCTATAGATTCACCCTTTTGAAATTTTATTTTATGTAAAATTATTTTAAATCATTAATTTATTGTTTTTAGATAGTTTCAAAGTCTATAAATCCAAAAAAACATTAGGTAATTGAAGATATAATTTTTTTAAAATGCATTACATTTTCCATATCTACCAATAATTGAAAATCAAAATCATATATAAACTGTTTCTATATTTAAATATTTTAAAGGATCTGATTCATTTCCCCTTATTCTCCCTTCATTATTCCACTAGGTTCGTGCCTCCTAGAATCCTTCATCCCTTGGTATGTGTGTGATCATGCTATCGAATTTGGATTATTTTCCAAAGTGTTTTTCTTGTTTCATGTACGCACATATCTTCATGAAATAAGAAGGAAAATTTTTTCACTTCTTGTATGAATGATTCTCTTTAACTTCACCACTTGTTCATCTAGTGGGATGAGTGTACGATTTTTTAATTGGTGAAAATTCATGAATCCAAATTAAATAAAAAAATTGAACATGTTTTAACATAATAAATGGAGGCTAAGAAAAGTTGCATAGGGTTCTACTATATTTATTTTCTTGTTGATATAACGATATGTATAGATTGACTAACCACTAAAATCCTGGACATTGGGGGTCATTCTTTTCGCTCAAAATGGTTTATAGAATGAATGCTGTTGGTTTTCATTTAACAGATTATATATGAAATTTTTTAACCACATATACTCAACTGATAAATGGATGCCCCAATATAATACAGTTCTTTTGATAACCCCTGAATTAACAAGTCTAATTATCGGTGGGATACTTTTTTATATCATAAATAAGATTTCTCTTGGTTCTTGTGGTGATGTGGTTGTGGTATTAGAAGTTTATTAAGGGTTTGTTTTGCTGAGATGGTAGTCTCATTGGGGTATGCTTTTGAATCCGGAATGACGAACGTGTTGTGGTTTAATGTGGTTCTTGATGCAGTTGTGTGTTGGTTATAGTTTTGGTCAGAATGATGATTGGGAGGGATGACTTTGAAGAAGGTTGGTATTTGATTGTTTGGGTGATCCACCATTTATAACTTGTAGGATCATTCATACCATATCTTGAGGTTGTGGTATGATGTGTGTTTAATGTGAAGTGGTTAAATTTACCATAGATGTGGATCTATTATTATTAAAATATTACTAGTCAGTGATTGGATGCATAAATGAGATGATTAGATATTAATAGAAGTGGTTAATTTATGATTATCTAAATAGAAATTGGGATTGATTCTTGTTGTGCGGTGTTGTGCATCTATAGCTAGCAGAAAAGTTGGCTATGATGTGAGTTGGTGGTTTGTCTGGTTACCACAGGTTGGGAATGAAGTTTCTGAATCATATATGTATATAAATGTATTTCACTTGTGACATATATACTCAACCCATCCTAGTTAAACACTATGTGTTGAACACATTCATCATCACTAAGGTGGGTGTCTTTAAAAAACATCCAAATGGTAGGATGGATGGTCGAACACCTCCTATTCACTGCTCCCTCTTCCAGGTGGTGATAATCAAATATTGTTAATTACGTTGATTTTTGTGATGCCTAAATGTTTGCGGGATAGTTATACTTTCCCAGGAGTGTTCATGATGATCAATTTTCACTTTCCAAGGACTCTTCAAGATGAGATGGTTTGTTTGTTCATAGGTGTATGCTCGTAGGATGTGATGTGGTTTCTTGCCCTACTGTCTACATGATGTATGTGATGTGGTTTTCTATTAGGAGTATTCATGATAGATGTGTTTGAGTGGCTAAGGTGTGGGTGGGTGGTTTGAGATGTGGTATATTCATAAGAGGTGGGAGCACCGTAAAATTATCTATTACTGTGTGGGAGTGCCTAATTAGTTGCAATGTGGTGTGGGGTACCCAATCATCGATGTTATTTATATTATATTAATTTAATTTCATTACGTGGTGATCTTGCCTTAGTGAAGTTTGTATGGATATTATTCCTTCATAGGTGTTTTTTGGTTCTTCAGTTTTATTACGAGTGCATTAGTGTACCTCTTCCACATGTGCACTGGTGACATTGGTTTTCCTATTGATTATACATGCATTCTAACTATTATATATTTAAACTATTTTCTAGTAGGATTATGTAGACCGTGTTGAACACTAATTGCTCTATCTTTTTGACAGTCACAAATTTGTTGCTTTAGGTTTTGATTCATATTCATTAATTTAGAATTTTTTTATTTGTACCAGATCTATTTTATGCATGATGAGGGATCGTTTTTGGATTTCATTTATATATGAATTGGATTTATTTTATAGATGATTCATCTTCTCTCATGATGTTGTATTAGTTAAAGGGTAATGCTTCTAATTTTGTTAGATTTGTGTACCCTTGTTGTTATTCGACTATTCTGGTCCTATTTGAGGTAGCACTGAGGGGTAATTACCTCCCGTTATCATTTCTAACGTAATAGGGGTACATTTTGAAGGATGAGTCATGATAGAATGGTATATGAGCTGATGGTTGAGGGATATGATTGAGTTTTGAGTTATTTATATTGAAAATTTCATAAGTTGGTATGGAATACAGTCATGTGATCTTGGTGTGTGACTTATGAATGAGAATTCCAACTTGAACTGGGGATTTTAGGGCTCCCCCAGATTCAATTCAAGAACTCTAAGCCTACCGAATTACCATGTGAGTCTACAACGTTTTTTGGGTAATGACCCTAAGAAAGGTACATCCATTAAAATTACTTGTGTTATCATTTGTAATGGGTTGTTTTAGATAAGTTCAAATGAATAAAAAATATTTTTAAGTAAAAATTTTAAACTATTATAACATAGGAAATATTTTTAATCATTCAACTATAGCTCCGGGATATCATCCACATGTGGTTAACATAGTAGAGGTTCAGTAGGATGATCTTGTTGATCAATGTTGGGATTATCTTGGTGAGGAGGATGTTCTATCATAGATGAAATATTGTGATTTCTAATGGAAGGATTGGGAATGTGGGACACCAACATTTTTGATTTCGATGGAGAAAACTGGATCAAGGGGCTTCTGATCCCTTATGGTTTGATATGATTCATGATGGGATAATACATCCCTTTGTTAATCAGTCGAATATGGAGAGATGTGCATTAGTGGTCGGTACTATTTTTAGTGGAGAAGAAGGAGGGATATGTTTTTTGAGTTGAGATCTAGGAGGAATTCTAGGAAGAGTTCCTTTTGTCTTCTATGATGTCTAAGAAGTTGCAAGAGCAACTATCACTTCACCAGGGTAGTATGTCTAAGAATGAGCTTGGGATCATGTTCGAGGATCTTCTTCTCTTTTCCCCGACCTTTTTCCAGACTAGTAATCCTCTGCGATATGTTTCTTGGAGGAACTCCACCCTTATATCTAGTATGTTTTTACTCCTTTTACATTGAAAATGTATTTGGAGGTTCATAAAAAGGTTTAGGTGATCGAGAATATGCACTCATGTTATGGTATACTGTGAGAGGGGAGACATAAATGTTATTCTAGATCAAACATATTTTTGGTAGGTTACAGCCCCCAGGAATATCAAGGTTTCTAGTGGTAGGGATACGACCTCAGTAGCTTCATTACCATAACTCTGGTGTCAGTGGTCTCTTTGACATTACTGTGGGGCTGGGGAAGATGTGTTTCTTTTGTGGGGTTCACAACTATATAATGAACCAGTTCCTGGTTTATTCTCGAGCATAGTTTGGATATGGTGGGAAGTCGTAGTTTCAAAGATAGAAGTAGCTTCCATTGAGATAGTTTCATATATAGGAACATCTTAATTTTTCCATGATGTAGAGTGATGTAGAAAGTAGAGTCCAAGATCATGATTCCATGTATGGTCATGGACCATATCCCAATAATGGTCATGGAGGTGGTCAATAGCTGAGAGGAAGAGGAGTTGGGCGTGGTCAGTTCAACATTGTTGAGGGTGCAGTTCAAGAAGGTCCAGAGATAGTCAAATTTAAGATCGGCTTTTTAGTACCCTTTCTTGTGCATTGTTTAATTCAGAAATTTCTCACATTATTTTTCACAAAATCATGTCTATTATATGTGGATAGAAAATGAGATTCCTACCATTCTCATGGTGTTGATTACACCATCTGATGCCCAGACTAGTTTTTTTAGGCGTGCTGGGGGTGTATACTGATGGTTGTACCACATCAGTCCCATTGAGATATCTTCTTTCTAAAAATGGATCCTAACATTATCATCCTCAACAATTAATAGTGCTATTCTATGCATGCTTAAATTGACTACTTTAAGAGGAGAGTAATTTTTTCAAATGTGGATGGATAAAGTGCAGATTTTGTTAGTGAGTGTGATTTCAGATGGGCATTCGGTGTGTGGATCCCATTACTTCCTTGTTGGCTGAGCGATGAGTGGAATCTGGAGAAACAAAGATGGTGGAATTTATCCAAATCATTAGAGATTTCCTTGTTATTTTCCCTATGAATATTGTGACTCTACCACTTTCAGGTGACATTTAGTTTGTGATAGAATTGAACTCTTGTGATTCTCTATTTTCGATGTATCCCTATCTGATGTAACCTTCTAAAATGTGGGATTTAAGTAATTTCATAGATGATCTCATTAATAAAGGCTTTATCATACCCAGTGTATCATAGTGGGGATCTCCAGTGTTGTTCTCTAATAAGGAGGGTGGTTTTCTATGGTTTTTTATAGATTACTGGACGTGTAATCATGTAAAATAATGAATAGATACCCTCTTATGTATATAGATGTTATTTTTGACCAACTAAGAGGTGCAAGTTTCATTTTTAGTAGCGATCTAGAAACTGGAGATCACCAGCTAAGGGCGATGGAGGTTGATATCCCATATACTACCTTTGAATGATTGTATGGGCACCATGATTTCATGGTCAAGCTCTATGGTGTTACAAATTAACTAATATAGTTCATGGAGATTATGAACTCTGTATTCTGTGAATTCCTTGGTTAGGTTTTCATCGTGATTATCGATGACACATTGGTTTATTTAAGGCCAAAAGAGGTCCATAACGACCATCTCAAAACTATCATAAATGTTATTTGATTCCACCAATTCATTGGGAAGTTTTTTATGTTAATGTTCTGGATATCATATGTTCATTTCCTATGTGATGTGGTGTCTCAAAAATGTGTGTTAGTTGACGTGTCATAGGTTGAAGTAGTTTTTTCTTGTGGAACACACACGAACGTCACAAAAGTTCTGTGTTACCTTGTTCCTAATTGTTATTATTGGATTTTATTACATAATTTCTCTTCATATGTATCCCTATTTATAGCTTTGACTATGAAGGGCCATGGTTTTTTGTTGATTGATCAGTTCCATGTAGTATTTTTTTACCGGATGGGGAATTTGGTTAGTTCTCATGTACTCATATTTCTAGTGGAATGGGTATTGTTTGTGGTGTTTTCTGATGGTTCATGTATGGGTTTGATATGCATTCTAATTTAGTTGTGAGTGTTGATATCTTGTGGGTCTAGGTAGTTATGTCGTCATGAATGCATCTACACCACCCAGTAGCTACAATTAGCATTAGTTTTATTCATGCTGAAGCTGTGGCCACATTACCGTATTGGAGATCTCTTTTTTCTGTTCACAAATCACACAAGATTGATATATATATTTTCAGAATGTGATATTAATATGTGAAATTGCAGGTGGATTGAGTTTCTTTAGTATTTTTATATTGATATCTCCTATTCATTTATGAAGATAAATTTCATCACCGATGCCTTGAGAATAAAGTAAAATAATGACATATTTTCCGAATATGAATATTCTTAGTGAGTGATGGAGGATGTAGAAGCCTTTCACATGGAATCAATGATAGATTGTGGGAGATAATGTTTTTTTCAATTGAATGTGAGTTATTCTATAATGTGGCAGGAAATAGAGTCTTAGTGGGGAGACTCAGAGACAAAGGTGATGCGCTACCATGTTGGTCATGGTAATGTTCCCAAAATAATTTTTGGTGTATGGTTGGAACCATATGTTGTTTCGAGTGATATTCTCTTCATGTGGTAATTCATAGTGATTCCCATTTAGAGTTTCATATCTCACCATTAATTGTACAACTAATAATTTCCATGATTAATTATGGATTGAGAATGCAATTTTGGTGGCTCATGGTGAAGTGGGTGGTGGCAGAGTTTGTGGTGACGTGCTTGGTTTTCCAGTAGGTGAATGATGAGAATCATGTAGTCAGTGGATGTTTCTTCCCTTTGATGTTCCCATGTAAAAATGGGATGCAATATCAATCGATTTAGTAATGGGAATACAAAATTTTCAAGGAGGTTGTGATTCTATCTAGTAGATCATGGAGTAGTCAATGAAATCATCATACTTAATAGAAATCAAGGAGTCAGGTGTAGTTGATGATTTTTTCATGATGTACATGGATGAATTAGTGTGGTTTCATGGAGTTTCAAGTTCCATCACCATATATTGAGTTTAATGATTTACCTCATGAGTTTGGAAGGGATTGTAGCAATATTTTTCCACCCAAATTTTCCTTAATACTTCCTTCCATCCTCAAACAGCTGGGCATATAGAGCAGAATATATTGAGGATTAAGGATACGTTGTGGGTGTGCATCCTATACTTTGGTTGATATTGGGTATGACACCATTCCAAGGTTAATATCACATATAATAATAGTTATCAATCTTCCATTGGCATGTATCCATTTATATTTGTGTACAAAGCACCATGTCATTATCTATTGTGTTGGATACGTATAGGGGAGACAACTATTGTTGGTCCCAGTGTGGTTCATTACATGACTGATATGATATAACTTGTTCATGATGGGATAATATCAATTTATTTATAGAATAATTATTTTAGCAGTCATAGGAGGAGGCTCTTGGAGTTCATGGTTTGGCGACCACATGTTTTTGTTGGTTTCTCCACAACATGTGTAGTAGAGGCTTGGTATTAAGAGTAAGCTTTCTCATAGGTTTTTTGGACCCTTAGAGGGGTGTGGGTGAGTTGGTCAGGTGTCATAGAAGTTGTTATTTCCACTAAATTTGGAGAGTATCCACAACCCCTTGCATGTCTCTCAGCATCACCAATATATATGTGATGACTCCCACATCATTGAGTGAGGAGTGTTGGATATTGAGGATGACACGATGTTTGTGGAACAACTGATAGAGATCTAGAATAATCAAGGGAAGGTGCTATGAGGATAGAAAATTCCTTATTTTTTTCACGATGTGGAGTCATTTTCGGTATGAGGAGAGCAAAAGGGAGTGAGAGATGCAGATGCATGGCCAGTACCCAGATTTTCTTTGAATCCTTTATTGCCTTTTTTAATTGAAAGGGGATTTTTTAATAATTATATTTTTAGTAAGATGAGATGATGTACATTAAATGTGATAATTTTTTGACATATAAAGGTGGAGTACATGATTCCTAATCAAGATGCATTAATTGTGATGTGATAGAACCTCTTCAGGTGAGTTAGTGCCATCTAGAGCAAATAGTATCATGATATAGAAAATATAATTACCTTACTCATGTATACGATATGGGGTGATTGTTATTATTTTATCATGTGTTTTGTGGTTATTTGGGTTGATAAGTATTGGGTTTCAAATGATGGAGGAGTTGTTCTTGGATATATAGTTTTCTAATCCAACTTTCAAACAATAGAGGGTGGTATATCTTTTAACATTGGTTTGTTTGGTTGATAAGCAATGTCTCGATTATTGATTTATCCTTGAGAGGTATCTTGAGTTATGGATGTTTGTACCCTTCCCCTCTTTTACTTACATATATGTTTTTAATTCTTAAGGTAGAGAATAGTGTGATAGGTTTTTTATGTAATGGATCATACCTTCCTGATCCATTCCTTTCTGGTAATATGGTGTTTGGAGTGTTTTGGGTGGTCAATGTGTTGCTTTTAAAAACATTTCATAATGCCCAATATTCATGATTTTCAACATTGACTCATCCTAGAAGTCCCTTTCAAGTGGTGACTCATTGTTGGTGTCTTGCTGGTGGTGAATCGCTAGCAGTCATGATATGTTGGTGAATCATTTATAATCACTCATCCAACAGTGCCTCGTCAATTGGTGTTTCACCTTTTAGTTTCTCACTGACATTTCCATTAATTTTATCTGACAGTCACTTATCGAGTAGATCTTCCCATCATGATATCTCTTGAGTGGTTTCTTTTTGAGAAGTGACAAATCGAATGATGACTCACAAAATGGTGCATCAAAAAATGGGGGCTCACCGAGCACTATCAAACCAATCAGTGGCTCACTGAATGGTGACTTGCTGAGTGGTGCATAGTCTAAATGTGGGTCATGAATAATGTTCACAGATCCATATAAAATACCCCTTTTGAATTTTTCATTGATGTAATCCAATTTATAATCCTTAATTAGAGATTTTGAAGACCATTTCATTCCAATAAATCAAATATTTATTTTCTTACGTGCCACAGGGATTTTACTTAGTCAAAATGTGTTCTCTTAACCAGAATTTATTTTAATGGAAAATAAAAAACAAATATAAATTCCTACTCTGATTAGATATTTTGAAGGCTGAGATACATTTACCCACTATTATCCCTTCTTTAATTCCCTTTTCGAAAGATTCTCCTAACTATACCCATGGGAGACGAGTGATCATGTGGCAGCTTTCCGATCAGTATTACATGTTTTTTCCCTATTGCATGTGTGACACCATCTTGGTGCATTCATAAAGTGCAATTTTTCTTTTATTCCAAGAGTATTAAATTTTTATTTTTTACCTGTTTATCATGTGAAATAGGTTTATTCATGTCTCTTTTCCGAAGATAGTTTCATCTAAATTAAATAAATAAAATTTAATAGGTTTTAAATTAATAAATAGTGGATGAGAAAACTGATGCATGTTTCTGCTCTGTTTTTTTCTTTTTAAAATTTTCATCTATATGACCTAACTACCCCTAAAAATCTGGGAATTTTTGATTCCTTTTTACACAATATTATTTATAGATTCCATGTTATTATGTTACCTTTTAACAATATATATATTAAAATTTTAACCATGTATACTCAGCTAATAAATGGATGCACCATCATAACACTATTTATACAATAACCCCTGAATTAAAAGGTGGAATTTAAGTATGGATGATTTTTTATATATTAAATATGTTTTTACTTGGTTTGTGTGGTGATTTTGTTCTAGTAATATATGTGATAATGGGGGTCCCTTTTTTGATATGGTAGTCTTGGCATGGTATGCTTGTGAAAATGGGGAACAAAACCACTTGTGGTTTCATGTGTTGTTATATATGTTTTTTGGTAGTGGGTTATTTTGGTTGGAAAGAAATATTTGGAGGGATTACTTTGAAGAAGGTTATTAGTGTTTGGAATGGGTGCTTCTCCATAGAAAACATTTATAAATATCTTCCAAAAAATGGGAGGCCATGGTATGATGCGTCTTTACTGCGATGTTGGTTAATTTACGGTGGATGTGGTTGTGGTTTGCTAAATAGTGTCCTAGAAATTCATGGGATGTATAAATGGAATATTATTAATCCAATTTAATGATCAATTAAATTTTTTGGTAATATTAACTTATTTAATGGTTTGATGTGTGGTATTTTTCATTTTGAGATAGTAGTAATGTTATAAATGTTATGAGTTGGTTGTTCTTTTGAGAGCCCATATATTGGGATTGAGTGTTTGATATCATATATATATAATTTACATTTAAATGTGACTTATATATTCACCCAAACATAGTTGAGAACTATGTTCCAAACACCCTAATCATTAAGAGGGAGGGTGTTATTCCCAAACACCCTTTTCGGATGATGGATGACTGGCCATCCTCTCTACCCTATGTTCTATTCCTAGAGGTGATGGTCTAAGATTCATCTACCAGGTTGGGGTTTGTGATGCTTAGGTGTGTGTGTAAGAATTGTGATTTATCATTTGTCATTGGGATGAGATGATGTTCTCAATCCTATGTTTCTTCGAGATTAGATGAGTTGTGCTTTCCTAGGTATCTATGGGATGGTTGTGATCTAGTTTGTGTCACAAATGTCTACGTGTGTGATGTGATGTGGATTGTCTCCTAGGTGTCTGTGGGGTGGATGTGATGTGGTTGTGGCACAAGTGTCTACGAGATGGATATGGTTGAGAGGCCCATGTGTGCATGAGCATGTTCTGATGTGCTATATTCGGAAGAGGCTGGAGCTACATGATGTTTTCCATTATGGTGTTATAAAAACTAATTAGTTGGAATGTGTTTGGGGTAACATATCATATATGTGATTTTTAGTATATTACTTGACATGAATTATTCAGTGAGATGTCCTTATGTGAGGATTGGATTGTTATAATGCCTACATTTGTTCTATTTGATTCAGTTGTCTTCACACTACTGAATTAATATTCATCTTTCACGTGTGCGTGATACAATTTGGTTTTCGAACTGAGTATACAAGAATGATCACACTATATATATATAAACTATTTTTAGGTTTGAAGGAGGATTATGTAGACAATGATGGGTTCTTCTATCTCGGACCTTGGGAAAATCTTTGAGTCTCAACATTATATTTTCTTTTGGTTAGTTTAATTTGGAGACATTTAAATTTGTACTAGTTCTATTTTTTGCATGCATGTGGGATTGTTTTTGGATTTTTTTATATATATTTTAGAGTTTTTTGTTCAGGTGACTCATCCTATATCCCGATATTGTTTTCTATAAAGTCTAATGCCTCCAATTTTATGATATTTTTATACCTTTGATGGTAGTCACCAACTAGAGCTTATTGGTGGAGGGAATCCAGGTGACATTATATCACATTCTTCATTTCCATTTTAGGACATGTATCATTGGGGGTATAAGGTCAGGGCATACTATTTGGGACCAATCATTATTGAAGATACTATGGGCTCACTTGTGAGATATAATGGTGATCAACCCTTTGTAAATAATTTTTTAATACTATCATTAATGGAACCCAACAAAAAAAGTTTAAACTATAGAAAAAAACCATTATTATATCAAAAAACCATATTAATATAGATATATTTATTAAAATTTAAAAAATACTAACAAATAAATCCACTTTTTAAAATGAACTCTAATGAAATATAAAGAAACTTTATGGAGATGGTGGTATATATAAATATATATATATATGCAAGAGTAACAATTCCATTTTTCAATGATCATTATGAAAAGACGGTATGTGTTATTATATATTTCTATAATTATCATAATATAATAAATATCATATTTTTTATTTATACCTACTTAATATATCATCCATGTGATGTGTTGATGAAAAATGAATCACATATCTTGATAGAGGTGGTAGTCTACAAATAAGCAGAAATGACGTTATCTTATTTCATGGCCTGGAAAGTGATAATGTAAATGATATTAGTTATTTTAAAAATGATTAATATTTCATGATTATATTACATAAAAATTAATTCTAACATTATAATACATTCATGAAGATTGTGATGGAGAATTATTACTTATATTTGTGAGTCGGTAGTCCACCATATACAATAATAAGATATTAGTTTCACATTTGATGGAATATGAGTAGAATATAAGTTTTCAAATTTACATAAAAACACCACACTAGATGGAATATATAGTTTTTAATTTTTTATAACGGTTTGAGAATAATTTAATGATGTGATGGAAGAAACAAAATAAAAATGAATTATTAAAAATAATATATCTTTTTCAATCAAGCTTCATTGCATAACATCATAAGACCAATGATAAATGTTTCACAAATAAAACAAGAAATATATAAATATGGGATATTTTTTTTCAGATTTGGATATATATTGTCTGAAAGAAATTATTCTTCATGTGTGAAGGATTATGATGAAGAGGTGTCGTTTTATAAGAGTGGGGAGGGGTACTTTTGAATCATATGAAATATTAAATTAATGTAAAATAATATCCATTTAAAAAATTTTCAAGATCACTTATTTTGAATAAAAATTAATTATTGTTCAAAACAAGTGTATAAAATTATATTTGGAAAATTTTAGTTAACCTTTTCACCCTTGACATTTGGTTATAACCCATAGTTATCCCTTTTAAAACATAACATCACAACAATGACTCATACTCTTTTTGGGTCAATATAGTTAGTATTATTGAATAAAAGGCCCATAAATTCACCATGGTTAATATTATAAACTATATAATAATCAATTGGTCTAATATATTATCCCTTATGGAATTTATATCATTTAATAAAATATCATTTATTAAAAAATATAAATATTTTAATTTTTTAGAACTACCAATTACATTGACATTAAAATTTCATCATGTGACATAAATTTCTTGAAAAATATTTTAACACATCCCTAACATGTTAAGTTAATAAAAAAATGTTTTTGGATTACATTATTTTTTTCGATGTATTTTTCTAGTAAATTTTTTTAATATCATTTTTTTATTTTTGTTATTAATTGAATAGTTATTAATTCATCATTGTATATTCAGTAAAGGTTATTATTTACAAAATAAAAATAAAAAATAAATTGTAATAAATAATAAAATATTTTTTATTTAAAAATATTTTTTACATTCCAACATATCTTTTACATAATTCCATATAAAAATAGTGTTGTTATTAAATACAAGAGTATGACTGTGTGGGTTTTCATGAAATAAAATATTTTAATGTTCATAATATCATGAAAATATTCATAAAATTTCATATAACTAAATAGTGGATGATTAAGTATGATTTGAAATAATCCAAAAAAATCATTGTCATTTTTTTGATTCATTAATTATTAAATTAACCATATACTATGGTAATGAATATTATTAAGGATATTATTAATACTGAAAATAAATAAAAGATAAATATACACTAAATTTTAACCGATTGATTCAAAATATTAATTAAAATAATAAATTAATAATAAAGAAGTAGTATAATTTAATTTAAAATAATCTCGCAAAAAGGAAAAAAAAAGTTTCCTTGAAGAATGTGTTGTTATACCCGAAAATATTCCTATATAAAAATAAGTTTTAAGGATGATTAAAAGGTTATAAGTGAGATTGTTTCTATATCAATTTTAAGTAAGTTCATTTGGGATCGAATGTCAATCATAAAGGATATTTTTAATATAAATAAAATTATTATTTCAAAAAAAATAGTAATTTTCACCATTCAAATAAAATTTAAATATTTCCCAACCAATCCAAAATTTTCATCGATATTTAATTATTTTAAGCCTATTTATAATTTTTTTTAATTTTATAAAATTATATTTTAATGAATCTAAAAAGTAATCTCAATATTTATTTATAAAATAAAAAAAATTAATTCCCAAGAGAAACATATTTTGAAGAATAAAAATAAATTATAAATATATAATTTCATATATAAAAATATTTAATTAATATAATATAAATGAGTATAAACATTATATATTTCCAATGTGTGATAAAAATATTAATGCACGCCAATTAAACTTCATCTTATAACAGCCGTATTTCAATAATAATATTTTGTTTTTCATATGAGCTTAGTGTTTTATATCTTGTGTTCTATTGGCCATATTATTTCCATTTAAATAATCATGATACTAAATTATAAAATTATTTTGGTCATTTTGACCCTAATATGTTTAGTTTAATCCTTAGTAAAAATGTTTAATATCAATGAAGTTAAAAGACCTTTACTGCTTTAAATATTCAGTATGAAAAAATATAAGATGAACATATTTTATAATATAAATTATTCTTATTCAAAATAATTAATCTGTTTTATTCAATTAAATTCATATAAATTTCTAAATTAAATTTAAAATAAAATCCATAGATGTGATGAAAAAGCCGATTTTCCTGAAATTTAATTTTCAAGTATAACATGTTATTAGATTAAAATTATGAATAGTAGTACTCATTATATGAATTTTAACAAATATATATAGATATATAATCATTAAATTTAATTAAATTAATTTATCAATAGTGATTATTTTAATTTATTAAAATTGAGAAGAAATATTCACTTTAAAATATTTTACAAAAAAATGTGTTGTTTAACTGAAAAGAATTATAGTAAATCCAAATATAATTATAATTAAAATATAAATAATTAGAATGAAAATTAAAAATGGATACTTATGTTACATAAGCATAAATTAAAATCATATTTGGAATTTTTTATTACATAATTTAGAGAAAAGAAATGATAGTTTTAAAAATAAATATTTTAACTAATCCCTCAGAAATTAAAAAAAATTAACAATCAAAACATATAAAAATATAATAGTTATTTTATTATTGTTTTCAAAAATAATTTTATATTATCAAATATATTTTCAAAAATTTTGAGTCATTCATTATACTATATTCATACAAAAATAAATAGAAATATTTTTTTATGAAAAAATATTTTGTTGAATACAATTCCATTAAAATAAATTGAATTATTATTGACTAATAATTTATTAGTTTGTATATATATAGGGTATTAAATTTATAAATATTTATTATATATTTTTTAATCCTATTTACGGTGACAATTTTAGTGGATAGGTTATAATAGTCGTATATTTCACAGGTTCTGGAAGATTGTTGTTGTGTGACATATATACTATCATAAAAATTGTCTTTCTTCTAAAATATAGAGATGGTACATTATAACACCGATTAAAAAATTGTGTCCACTAAATATGATCATGATATCAGTGAAAAATGGTTTTATATTTTAAAATATCTTTTGTGAAATCCCAAATTATAATTAAGGTTTAATAAAATTTCCACTTGGTAAGAGAGAAATGTAAGTATAAATGTCATTGAGAATAATGCATTATAAGATTTTTTTAATGGGTGAACATTTTTGCAAATGACGATATGGACATAGAATAATGGAATAATTCCCAAATAATAATTGAGACTGGTATAGATCATTTTTAATACGAAGTTGAATGATCATTAGAACATTCCCATCTTGTAAACCATAAACCAATCTACTTTGAAAAAGACCATCATCTCATCGAAAATGAATATAATATGATAAATATTTAATTTTTAAGATCGTTTTACTAGAGATGAATAACTTAATACCTTGTAGAATAAGAAAATATGGGGATCATACTTAACTAAATAGTTGAATTTTATTTTATCAATAAATTTTCACCATAATATAATCTTTTTCTTCAAAAAAGTGTATTAAAGATGATTTTTTATTAATTAACCAATAAAATACACTTCATATGGATCAAAAAATTTATAAATGCATAAAAATATATTCATCATATCATTAGACATTAGCTAAACCAAAAAATGGTTTTCACTAGAAAATGTAATTCTCAAAATGAATAAACCCTCATACAGTGAAATACTATCTTAATTTAAAATGCCTCAACAATAAAACCCAAACTTTTCATTTAAAATATAATAAATAACTATTCATAAAAGTATTCAAAATATTTATGAATCTAATTTAAAAAAAATCCGAAGGGTTTGAGAACATATTTATCAGATATTTTTTTTAACTTTTATCTCTAAATAATACTAATTAGTTTGAATATCTCATGATATAGAAATGTATATTACATAACCACAAAATCTTTTAGATACACTGATGATTTACCTAGGTAACGTCAATGAAAACAATTTCAATTTAAAATTTATATTATTAACAAATATAATTCATATTTTATTCCTCAAATAATATATCTTAATTTTCTCATTACCTTAACAATATAACATTCCCCAAAATAATGAAATTATTCATTCGAAATATATTAACCAAATTTGAATTCAATACCACGGAGATATATATCATATGTTAAAAAATTATAGAACAAATAATTACCTCAACATAAAAGATATGATAAATCTTAATGGTTAGTAATATAATTAAACTAATGCCCACAAAATTAAGGGTATTATTCCTCAAATAATACGTCACATTAAACAGAAGGGTTACATAAACCTCACACAAATAAATTATCTCCTAATGTGTAATTAATAACCTCAAAATTCACATAATTAAAACCCAAAAAGTGTGAGAGATACCTCTAACATAAGACTAAACATAAACTATAATGGAATCCAATACTTATAATATAACCCCACATGAATAGAAACTAGTGGCAGATATTCCCTAAACAATTATTATGAAACAAACTATAACACCTCAGTACCAACACTCATGGTTCCTTTGGTACAAACTAAAATTTTCTATTTATTTCTTGAACACTAATAAATGTGACCCAATATTTCCTATCAAAACCATAAAAATAAAAATTATGTACCAGATCACATACCTATCCAATAACCTTTTAGGTTTAGAGTTTTAGGAAAGTTAGAAAAAATATTACAAAGAAATACCTATTTCCCAATGTTATTATTTATTGGACAAAACTCAGCTTTTCATATATCATATTAATTCATTATCACCATCCATTTAAAATCAATCGCTATAAAATTCATTTAGAATAATAATAGATAACCTTGTGAAAATAAAAGATAATTAGGGTGAAATAAAAATAGAAATAATGGTAAACACAAGGTTTGATTACTAAATGTTGTATATCAGAAAAGGATGAGCATTATAGAGAAATGACATAATCAACGTGCATGAGCATAATATGAGACAAATAATAACCACCAAGGTTGTGATCCTTAATCAAGTAACCCAGAGTAAGGATTTAACAATGAATCCATTAATATAACTAAATATTCATGAGACATGTGATGTAAATATTTAACAAAGGAACCATTAAAACACATATATAACACAATGAAAAAACATGTTGGAATCATGAAAAAATATCTGCATTGAATCCTTATAAATATGATTCCAAATAATTATAAATTGTGTAACTTTAAAATCAAGTTCCACACAAAATTAATTAGAGTGTTGTATGCATGAACATATCATATATGGTTTTTCTGGATCTCCCATGAGCTATAATAGGACCAATCTAATTTTATTAACAATATCAAATAAATAAAACATGGATAAAATGTTTATAGGATTAATTTATTCATAAATATTTTAAAATTATCCTTACTCTGTTTACGAATTTATTAATCCAAGGGTAATGAATGGGTTTCCATGTAAACATCATTGATGTAATTAGAATCCATATATATAACTAATTAGGTAAGTATCATGAACATATTTTTCCTATTTTATCTTAAATAATATCAAGGGATGATGAAATTGATGAAAAAAATACTATTGAAATTTCACTAAAAACATTATTCAATAAAATAACCCATTTATCTGTGATGCTATTATGTAAAAAATTAAAAAAAATTATTGTGAAAAAATTACCCTTGAGACATATAAAGGATGTTTAAAATATCATATTGGAAATTACGGTGGGAAAATATATTCTTGATATAAATGTTTAAAATTAACATTATTATGAATCATTTTGGAAAGGGAGTCAAAAGTGACCCATTTGTAAAAAAATCTTAAATTTATTTTTATATACATTTAGAATAATGTAACAGACAATGTTAAATATATTTATGAAAATAATTTTTATTTAGAAATAACCATATTGGAAAACATTTAAGAAAACAGTGATTTAGAAGAGAATGATTCCCATGGTAGAAGAAGGAATTAGATCAATATCACTTACAAGAGAGTTTATTAATGTCTATTTAATCAATACGTTATGATAAGGAAACATGTGAAATAAATTCACAAGAAAAACATAATAAAACAGCTGTGAATAAAGGAATTGAGATCTAATTATTTTATCCAATGTAATCTTCAGCTTAAATAATTCTGAAAGAAAGAAGAATGCATCATAATTCCTTTGATACTTTAATAAATTTTCAATCCTAGAACTAATAAAAGAATATCATTAAATGAAACATTAAATATCACGAAAATAAAATGATTCATGATATTTTATGTTAAATGGAAAATATATATGCCTTATTAAAAAATATAGGTGAATATAAATAAAAATATGTCTTATGATGTGGTTAACTGAGATGAATAACCCTTACAATAAAATATAACTGATAATAGAGTTAATATAGGGATATATTTAATTAAGAAAATTATATAACCACAAAAATATATATATATTAAAATAAATTTTAGATTAATTCACACACAATCAAATCATACTAATCTATGAGATGAATATTTATAACCAAATGAAAGGAAATTGATTTTAGAGACACTTTATCACTAATTATCATTAAATTCACATATCCATTGGATAAATAAATCAATATTAATCATATAATACCATTTTGATTTATGATTTCATGATATAATATATAAAAAGTGTAGTATATATACACCATATAAAAAAAGGTTTATAATAATAAAATATGTTTTAATCAAATTAAATAGAGATGAAATCCTTTACACCATTGGTAATCTCTGGATAAAACCCCATGAAATAGGGAAACTCATAAAAATTTATAATTTCTGGTAATCTTCAAAAAAAATAATTAACGAGATTAACAGGACGTATATACAATACACAATAAAAAAAGTGATGAATATGGTACACGTCTCACAGAAATTATAGTGAGATGTGAAACCCTTTCCTCGAGTCAACACACACCCTATCATTCATTTTAATTCATTTTAAAAATATTATTTCAATTATTTAGTTTCTTAAGTTAATTATCTATGTTTAGTACCATATAATAAAATATTTTTTGATTCATTTTAAATGAATATTTTAAATATTTATTCAGTTAAAACACACATTGGGTATTTCAAGGAGTTTCGGTGAAAATCATCAAATTGACTTCGGTATATTGATATAGGTGAATGCGGATATTGAAAAATAATCATAAAATAAATATAAGATCATTATTAATATTTGAGTACCTAAATTTTACTTTTAAAACCATCATTCATAATGGTTAGGCAATATGAACTTTTTTAGTTTCATGGAGATGTTAGGCTTCAGGTACACATGTAAACAATTTCTGTTTTTCAATGATAATTATTGAATTAAGGTATATATTATTTAAAAATCATCTAATTATAATTATATAAAATTTATCATATTATTTCTTTAAATAATATTTTATATATCACCCATGTGATGTGGTGATGAAAAATAAATAAAAATCGCTTCCTAGAGGTGGAATTTCATAGGTATGCATGAAAAGAATTGTGATCATACAATGAATTTAACAGTGTTAAAATATATGATATATTGTAATTTAATAAATATAAATATTTTAGGAGTATCATATTTAAAAATTAAATCCATCATCACTAATATCTATGAGAGGTTATGACTAAAAATGAATTACAACGGTTCGTGATGCTATAGATCATTTTATAGAGAAGCCACAGTTCCATATATAATTTTATGGTATTAGAGATGATGTTAGTTTATATAATTAAAATATTATTGTATAAATATTTATTAAATATTAATATTATTATATAATCATGTGTGAGTAAAACATTAATAATCATGAAAAAGAATCAAAACTGAATCCATGGTTAATGGTTACACCACTTCTTTATACAACCTCTATATGTTTGTACCAAAATACTTCTTATGAGGGAGTCATAGACATTTAAATGATTCTAGGAATTAAAGAGGGATGTAATGAATTAATTTATTCTATTATCAGATGATACAAAATTATTTCAAGTTGGGAATATATGAAGGGATGGGGTGACCTTTTTATAAACATATAAGATGACAATAATTTGATTATATAAGTTTTAAATATGCCTATAAATCATATATTATAAAATATTATTTTGGAAATTTTAACCATTATCTATTTTGTGTAACAACCAGTATAATCATTTTTACATTAACCTAGATAAAATATGATTACTTTTTATTTATATAGTATTAAAAAAATTATATTGATTTTTTTATAAAATATAAATTATTCTGACTATTAATATGAAATCTAAATTATAATATTAAATTAATATAAGTGAAACAATTTAATTTAAAATAATATCCACATACAAGATGAAACATCTATTTGTTATGAACTGTTGTTTTTAAGCATAAGATGGTCATATGACCAGTAATAATAAATATATGAATTTAAATTTAGATATATATATATATGTAGTATCTAAAATTAATATAAATCATTCATCATTATGGGTAATTTCAATTAATTGAAATTGATAATCTCTTTGAACATTAATTTAGTACCCAAAAAATGATTTTCTATGAAAAAATAAATTTCTACTAAAATCCAAAATAAGGATTTTGAAATGTAATTAATTAGATTAAATAAATCTAAAAAATAAATCAGTTACATGAAAACTAATTCATTGAACATTTTAATATTTTAAAAAATTACATTATTGATAACAAATGGAAGTGTTATAAATAACTAAAATTATATCTATCCACAAGAAAATTAATATTATTCAAAAAATCCATAAATTTATCACCAAAATAATGTTTTTACGAATTTTTCAATAGTTATGTTCATTTGTACAAATAAAGTTTTTAAAACACCTAAAATTAAATTAAATAATTTCATATAAAAATAAAAGAACAAGATTTATCAAAAAAAAAATTTTTAAAAATAATTGGACATTATTAAAATTTAACTAATTATTTACTATAAATTTATCAAAAAATTTATATAGGGTAGTTAATTTTTATATAAAGTTTATAAATTGCTTAATCCTATTCATATCCACTAATTTATTGGGTAGATTATAAAATTATAATGTTTAAAGTGTGTTGTAAGCCCGATGTTCCTTGTCATATATGCATTCAAATATTATATTTTTTTTAAAATATTAATGTGTTATATTTATAAATGAATATTAATATATTGAATGTAGGTAAATTGAAGAAATTTATCAATCAATATTTTTTATTTACATTTGAAAATATACAATATTTTTATCAATACGTTATTTAGTGAACTAGTTTTTAGATTAACCTACCAACTCTAATTTCTCAATACACAATAGTGGAACTTAAATGTATATGGATTTAGGATAAAATTCCTAGTAGAACTACTTGATGTAGATATTTTTACTATGTTTCAATATCAATCTTATTACAATTAGTAAAAAATGAGAGACAACAACCAATGGGTTTCAAAAATACCCTATCTATACTAATTGGTATTTAGAACAGTATCGTAATAGACATTATTACTATATTGACTAAGATATACAAGTTCAAGGATGATATATGGTTTATTTTGGATAACCATTCCATGTTTTAACATTTCACAGCATTTAGGGTGGATCTACAACAAGAGATTCATTAAAATATCAATGTCAATGAAGATGTGATATTTTATGTTGATCATATATTAAATTTATATGATCATAAAATTTTTTTCACATCCAAATTTTTGTGGAGTCTTAAAAATAATCTAAACACAAAGATACACTTTTGAACTCACTACCTTCAAAAATAAATTTTAAAATTTATATATAATTTACGAAAATTTAAGGACATGAAAGATCATAGAAAATTCAGTACACATGATTATGAGACCAATATTCACCATTGGTTGAATTTTATCACAACAATTTCATCCAACAATGTTTGAAAGAGAAATTATTTGAGTCTTTTTATTATAATAGATCTCACATAATATCCTAAAAAAAGGATTTTTTGAAAAGGATTTTTTTTCTTCAACTAATTCAAGTGAAAACTATGAAAGAGTGAGTAGTATACACAATACATTTCCAAAATTCTAGGTTGTTATCCTTTAGTAAAAATTATAATTATGTTTTTAGTAAATTTTTTGAATATTAATCTCTAAAAATAACTAAAATAATCATCATAAAAAACATAACATTTTTCTAAAAAATATATTAAGAAAAATTATAAAAAATTATTTATTCCATGATTTGAAGATAATTTCCAACAAATCAAAAATGAGTACTACGATGTCTAGTCTCTTCAAGAGATATTAAAAATAGATATATCATAATAAACATATATTAAAATATGTTTATATGAAAATATATATTTTTATTCTAATACACATATGTATGCTAAAACTATATAGCTTACTCTGGAGAAATAAAAAAAGAAAAAGGGTAAGAGATAAATCCTAGTAAGTTAATAATCAGAGAAAAGAATAATGGAGAGACAACACATATTTCTTAGGATTCATAAAACTATATCAAAAATAGATTGATCATATCCTTGGAAACATACCAAAAGTAAATATTATCATATGATAATTTAATTTATAATATGTCGTAACCACATAAAATATGATATCATAAAAATATGACAAGGGTCACTTCTAAGAAAAAAATATATGGCATGCTTGTATTAATTATCATAAACCATGAATCTTACATAATGAAATACAAATACTACCCAATTCATTGGTGGGATATATAATATAATTCCCACAAATAACATTATAGTTTTTATATAAAAATTTGAGCCACATTATGAAAATATACCACAAATAAGAAAAAATAATGATCAAACCTAAACCAATGAGTTGGGTTTCAAAATCATATCGAAAATCAAAACCAAAATATATATCATAACAAATCCTAATATAATAATTAATTAAATATTTATGTTGTTATTATTAAATGAAAAAAATCAAATTTCATGAACATTGATCTACAATGTAAGAATATTCAAGATAATTATTTGAATATTATAATAAAAGTTAACTTTTATGTGAATGTTTCTCATAATGTTAAAGGACCTTTTAATTAAACAAAGATAACATAATTACCATTAATATAATTGAAGTAAGAGGTATATACATAATATAAATAGTACATTAATAAATGATTCCTTGTAAATAACATTTTATAGGGGTGGTACTTGTGATTAAAAAAGAAATAGATAAGTTCTCTTAATACACAATCACATAACTGAGAGAACTTATATGGGAACATAAAATATAAAATGTCCCAAAATTATTATATATTATATTATTTATATATCTATAGAACATATATATATATAATGAATGAAATTAAATTGATTATGATATGCGAAATTATGAAAAAAATAAAGAGAATATGTAACACAATGTTAATGAGGGAGGATCAAAAGATCTTTTAGTATATATCCAGATTCCATCTGTCTGTGCACATAATTTCCTTAATAATAAAATTATGATTATGATGTATTTAATATCATATATTATTTATTTGATAAATATGGTTATCCTTTCATTGTAACTTATTGTTGGTAATTAAATTTCATGATTTATTCATTGACATATTGAGTACTGTAAATGCTATTATAAAATTAATTCACATTATCCATAATCACATAATAATATATATTAAAATTTTAATATATTAGTATAAAATATATATTTTTTGATAACATTTCAAAAATGGGGTCTAATTCTGAAGCATGCTAGGGCATGTTTCTTTTAGGTGGATAATGTTATTGTATTTTTGTAGATAACATAATGTATAGAATGTAAGATAATTTTATTCCATGATGTAATTACGTTTATAAAGATCACATTTATAACTTAAATCTAATTTCAATGTCTTTTATATCAGGGAGTGGTGAAGAAATGACACAATATTCACGGTGAACATAGTTTTCTTGCACACTTGACTACATCTTAAGTTTTCATGTTTTTTAGAAGAATATTGAAAATTGATATTATATTAGTATAATAATAGTTAATCATATTATTATAACATATTTTATATAAAATTACTATAGATAAATTTATTTGTTAAATAAGTTACAAATTATGATATTTAGTTTGATAATTTTTTTTCTAACTATCAATGTTCATCCTCATATATCGACTTATAGATCTATATCATTGTATTTTATTAATAATATGGATTAATTGAAGAATAGGGATTATTAAGGAGATACTAGGGATGTGTTCATGTCTATCTAAATCTTTTGAATGTGTGGATATATGTGGTTTAAGTGATCTTTTGTAATATTTGATCAATATCTCAAATTTTGAAATAACCATTCATTTTTCATTGATGAAATGATACTATTAAATGGTAAATTAATCAAAAATCTTGAAATAATTATTTTTATAGTGATATATGGTTTAGAAATTAACAAATAATATTTTTACACATGTTTTAAAGATTTTTCAATTATTTTACCAATAGATTTTTAAAGTTTTCATTTTTTATAACCTGTTAATTGTAATTTTCCCTTGCAATTTAAATTTTAGTAATAAAATTTTATCCAATAAAAAATGATATAATTCATATTTTAATCTTTATTAAATTATTTTATAATGTGTAGCACAACTTACATCATCCACCACTAAATAAAATCAACCAGACACCCAATAGGTATCAAGTATCTTTCCAATGTATACATCAAATATCACACAACCCAATTCCAGATCCGTTTCACATGTGCTTCCTAGAAATGGTGATACATATACCCCTTATAAAAAATCTGTGTCATATTAGACTTATACATAACACAAGAGAACCCCTCCATCCCACATTAAAATGTTGAGGAGCGATGGTAGACAGATACCAAGAAAACCATATCTCTTTCAAACCCCCTACCATGATGATTCTTGATTTCACCTATAGACATCATAAACCTGATGATCTATTTAATCTGGATAAAATCACTATACAAAAATTAAAATTTAATTGAACCCATATTTTCTCCAATCGTATAAGAATTTTTTGTTGAATGATGAGTTTAAACGCACTCATACCTATTTTTAGGATACCCACCCAATGAATCCTACATGTCATCTTAATGTATCTAATTCCAAATATACCAAGACACTGCTCTAGTTTCATAATGTCACCTAAAACCCATCAAAATAAGGACCATGGTCCATGCATGAACGGTCTATATACATATCTTCTATAATAATAAATGAATGTTATGTGTCTTTGAGGATTATTCCACGAATATAATTCCAAGAGACTCTGAACCCAAAGGCCCAATCAATAAACAAGAAACGTACAAGAGAAACTCCCCAGCAAATATGTCACTAGACTGCCTCCCCCAAAGATAATATCATTGAATGATAAACAAATTCTAACGACCTATAAATGACATATCTAATTTTTTAAATCTCTACACATTAATCATTTACATGGATTCAACCACCCATTAGTGGATCAACACCGCATTCCACCATGGATCACCCCATATTCCAATCATTATGTACTATATATCAATACTAACAATATGGGCATCGCTTTACCCTTATTATTTTGATTCCCCAATGACCCAAAATCAAGTATAGATACATAGTTTAAAACAACCACAACACAAAAAAATCACCGAGGAACACATGTTTATAGATATGAAGCATTACTGTATCAGGATAATAGATTTACTCACTCACCTAATGTTTACCACTACCCCAAGCATGTGAAGCACAACCTTAAGATAATTTTTATTCTATTTAATAAAATTCCCAGGAACTATTACTACAAAAATTAACATATCAAATTAACTGTATAAAAAAATCATCTCCTATAGATAATCTAAGAAGCATGCTGGGAGTGACAATTCTGAATATTGAGCATCGAGATGAGTATGAATGATTCGGTATAATGAAATTTACCTTAATATCAATTAATATAAATTTATTTTGAAAAATAAAAATTCAAATATCGAAAAATATGGTCATTTTTATAAAAAATATGATTTCTATTTTTTAGATATAAATTCAACAAGTGATGAAAAAATATTTTTAATATATGTGAATAGAAAAAAAATTAGATTTATTGATACATTAGTTTTCAAAACAAACGTTATGTTTAGTATAATTTAAAAATAATAATTTGAAAATAATTATTTTAATTTTCAAATTTATATATTCATAAGAAAAAATTCCACTTTTTAATCAACATTATAATTTGACAATTTCCTAAATGTTATGGTATTAAGAAAATCAAATTTTTTCAAATCAACTACAAATCAATTTTTAACATAAATAATAACCAATTTTTCTTTTTATAATATAATTATTTGATGTAAAAAATGAATATTTTTTTTAGAATTTAAATGATTAAATAATAGACACTGAATTAAAAGAAAAAACATGAAAACTTTTTGAAATCTATTTTCATATTAATTTTTAAAAAAAATTACAATTCTTATTTATGTTTCAAATTAAGATTTTGGAACATTTTTCGTAATATATTATTCATATCAAAATTATACATTAAATATAGTATACACATTTTTTTGAATAAATATCATTAAAATCCAAATAAGTCACAAAACATATTGATGATGTAAAAAGTTTTTATTATTTTTTTGTAACATTAATTGAATTTTATATATGTGCTAGTTCTAAAAGTATCCATTTATAAATATCTAAAAGTTATTAACAATTTTATTATATGTAGTTATACAAATAAATTCAATGTGTAATTAATAATGGTTATATTAGTTTACATATTTATTTGGTTTCACGTTTTTTTATGAAGTCAGATTATGATCACATTATGTTTTAATGGAAAAAATATATAAATTCCTTTAAACGTTATAGGATTTTGTTGGATTTTTAAAAAATAATTTATGATTTCTGGATTTGGTAAAAATATAACTCAATTAGAAGGTTGAGTTTATATTTTATCACCATATTTATAAGGAAACAATTAAAAAATGATTTCACTCTTAGATGATTATGGTGGATTCATACCTCCTGCTTGAAGTATATTTTTCATTAATGTTGTTCTATATTGGATGAAGGTGTCCAAGTTGATTCAATTTAAAGAAAAATGAAATATACATTTATATAGATTAGAGTTTTTTATTTTGGTATAAAAATATATGTATATATATTATATGTATTATATAAATGTATTATAGTTCTCGACATGGTAAAAAGTGTTCTAGATTCAAGGATAACACCATTAAAGAAGCTATATTCTAAAGATAACTGTAGAACATTAAAATGGTATTATGTAGGATTTTATAGAGAATGTGAGTTATTATTCAGGTCACTAATATATTGACCTAAACAATTTAGTAGAAAACAATATATGGTGTCTAAATGCCTGACATGTTAGGGTATGGCCTAATTTATTTGAATGGTAGGTTACAAAGTGCATCATGTAAAAACCTGAGTATTATATTTACTATGGTTTCATTGTTTGATGAATATTAGTTTTACTACTTAATAATTAATTAATACATTTAAATTTTGGATATAATTTTATTTTTTCCATCATATACATAAATCCTTAACTTTCTATATGAATTTAGATTAGGATTGTGGCATCTTAGATCGATCCAGATCATCCAAAATCACATATCCAATGAACACAATATATTTTAGTGATTCATAAATAGTGAGAGAATCAATATAAAAAAAATGGAAGCATCATAATATAAATCTATGTTGATCATAATGGAATTTTTAAATAGAAACAATTCTAATTCATGAGATATAGTTGGAGTTCATTGAGACACGTGGTTGGATACATATGAAACAATGATGATCAATATAAGGATGGACACCATATGGATCATTATATGGATGAATCATATAAAAAGGACATCATGTAAGGATCATAATATGTATAATTGTGTGAGTTTTGTCATTCTCATAAAAATAATGATAACATGTGATCCATAACTATTATAGTATGCATCATCTAGTTGGTTATGTTTAAAAGTATAATGATCTTGATAAAGATTAATGTGATAACATCAAATGACATAAACTATATTATATAATTTTTTATATTTGGATTCATAAATATAGATTTTATGCATTATTATTTAGTGCGGTTTTATGAAATTATTAAATAAATATATTCATTAATCTAATGAGACATGTATTAAATGATGTAAATCATATTATTTTCAATAAATTTAAATATGTTGATTGAGGATTATTATGTTCAAAAATAGTGAAATCGATGAAAAATTAAGGGGCTTCATTCTAATTGAATATTTTTATTTGACTTAAAATAATATTTAGACCGATTATGGGAGTAATGTAAAGTTAATTACAATCTACATTATTTATTACCATGCATCTGGATGGGTGATAAAACTTTTAAACTAATTGTTGTAGTTTGAAGAAGGTGTAAATGTAAAATTTATCCATTTATGTAAAGACCCATAAATTCCAAGGAAATATTTTTCCCTTAATTTTCTTTGGAATTTTACAAGAACGCAGTTTCTGACGGCACCTGATTCCGAGGCCCGGTGTGCCCGGAATCAATTTCCGAAGTTTGGCTCGGGTACGTTCAGTGAACGGACGAGCAGGTTTTTCTAACTTTTGAACCGGTGCTCAGAATCGAATTCTGAGGGCACCGATGGAATCACAGCGCCGGTATTTGCTTAGAAACGCCTCTTCCGGATTTGCGTTTACTTGGGTGTGGTTTTTAATTTTCGGGCTTAAAGTTAAGAAATAAAATAATTTTACGACAACTTTAGTTTATTTCACTTAAGCCACTTGGAAGCCACTTGAAGCCACTTAAAAGCGGCTTAAACTGAGTTGAACCGGATAGGGTACTATCCAGAAATATCTTACCCTCTTGGTAGGATATTTGTGAGGTGGTGCCCGCACGAGCCCCGATGTTTCTTTCCGCTAAGTAACACACCCGTGAAAACCCATCTTTACGAAAGTCAACTGACGTGTTTTCTTAAATTCTTAACAGACCATTTAATTGGGCGGTTTAGTTCTTAAATTAAATGAGCTGTTTCTTTCGTTGAATTAATTCTATGAATTGATGGTTCGTTTCTTATCTTTTGAAATTCAAATGTTTAGTTGTGTAAATAAAATAAGGCTTAAGCTTATTTTATTTTGGGTTGAAACTTGTGGCGTGGAGAGGATTTGGAGGAAAGTGTTCTTATTCGGCGAAAAACGCGAAGAACGCGAAGAACGCGAAGAAAGCCAAACATGCGGAGATCGACGACGTGAAGCCTTGTACCGCGACCCCAACGGACCTCCCTTCGCGACGCTTCTTCTGCGACGATCCAACCCCACGACAGCCTTCGATCGACAACAACCAAGGTAGGGGGTTGCGCTTCTTTTTATTTTCTTTTTGGATTTCAACAACAACATGGATTTAATTATTATTAATTAATCCGTATGTTCTTGGTCCTCGGAGGTCATCGACGCGACGCCCTTCCGCGGTGTGACGATCACCTCCTTCCGCGACGGTCAATTCCGCGACGACCTCGCATCCGACAGCGACGGCGAGGTAGGGATTTATTTTGGGAATTACCCCCCTTTTCTTTTTATATTCCCGTAATTGTTTCTTTAAAAAGTTAAAGAACTTGATTTGTGAACAATTTTAAAATTATTAAAATTGTTGTTTCCGTTCAAATAAGGAACTCGTTTTTATGAAACAATTTTATGTCATTAAAAATTGTTTCGGATATGCGTTCATGTGTTGAACTTTAATTTCTCCCGTTGTTTATATCTAACGCGGAGGGTGCGGGCCAAACGAACACGGCCCGACAACCCTCCGCCGTTCTTCGTTCTTGTGTGGATTTGACGGGCAATGACGGAACGTGCCGCAACGGATGTTTGATGATCCCGCAGTAGATAACAGAACCCGGGAGGAACAACGGTGCAGACGGGAAGGAAAACGGGCCACCGGAGCGACTCCGGCGGCCCGCGGAAGCCGGTGGCGGCGCGGGTCGCCGGCGCGGCGGCGCCGGCGGCCGGAGGCGGCGGCACCCCGCGGGTGTCCAGCGCGACACCCCGCGGGTGTTGCGGGGTTGTCAAGCGGCACCCCGCGGGTGTCGCGGGGTTGTCACACGGCACCCCGCGGGTGTCCAGGGCGGCACCCCGCGGGTGTCGCGGGGTTGTCACGCGGCACGTCCGGCTGTCCGGCCGACACCCCGCGGGTGCCGCGGGGGTGTCACGCGTGGCGGCAGCTTTCCCCCGCGTCGGCCACTCGGCCGAGCCGAGCCGGACCAGCCCTGGCCGGGACGGGCCGGGCCAACCGGGTCGGACCCGACCCGGTTCGGGCCAACCAGGGGGGGTCGGGCCGGGTCGGGCCGGGCCCGGACCCCCCGTCTTCGGACGACTTTCGTTCAAACGCCCGTAACTTGAGCTACGGGCCTCCAAACGACTCGCCGTCAGCGGCGACGCAATCCTTGGAGCGATTCGGTCGTTTCGGTTTATCACACTCAAAGTTTCAGAATACTTTGGGTACGGCCGGGTTGGTTCGTACACGAAACCAACCGGGCCCTCGGAGCGGAAACGCTCATATCATGAGCTACGGACGTCCGATTGACGTACCATCAGCTTTGTTAGTTTCCTCTTAGTGAGACGGATCTTTTGGCTCACTCCGCCCGGGGTTTGGGCGCAGGTGGAGTACGGTCGGGTTGGTTTTGCCTTAAAAACCAACCGGGCCCCTAGGACGAAAAAGCCAATAACTCTCAGACCGGGCGTCCGATTGATGCGCCGTCTGTTGCGTTGAGTATCTGTTGACGATACGGAACTTTTGGCATCCTTCGCCCGAGTTTTGGATACAGTTGGTAGTGGCCGGGTTGGATCGCACCCGAAATCCAACAGGGCCCCTAGAACGGAAAAGCTGATAACTTTCAGACAGGACGTCCGTTTGACGAACCGTCAGCGGCGTTGACGATCACGTTGAGAAATGGTCCCTATGAGTATACCCTATGAGAGATCGGGGTACAGTTGAGATACGGCTGGGTTTGGTTCGCTCACGAAACCAACCGGGCCCCTGGGACGAAAAGGCTAATAACTCACAGACCGGGCGTCCGATCGACGCGCCGTCTGTTGCGTTGAGACCCCTGTGACGAGGTGGTTCTTTGAGATACTTCTTCGTGGGACCTTGAGATGCTTGGAGTATCGACTTGCAGCTCGTGGAGCGGACCCTCCCAGAGACGAGCGTGCAGAGTACGGAGACCGTGTAGCCGACTGAGACCTGATGACTGCTTGACTGACTCGACTTGGAGTGAGTCGACTAGCCCAGTGGACGGAGCACTACTTTGTTTGGGTGCAGACCCATG
Source organism: Viscum album (assembly GCA_963277665.1). Classification (NCBI taxonomy): domain Eukaryota; kingdom Viridiplantae; phylum Streptophyta; class Magnoliopsida; order Santalales; family Viscaceae; genus Viscum; species Viscum album. Next base: position 293,346,472 of record OY728132.1, on the reverse strand, counting down.
GCGGACGAAGCACTACCTGTGTGATAGTGCAGACCCGCGGTACTCGTCCGGAGAGTACCTCTGCAGGCTACTAGGGGGTGTGCACTACTGTGTTTGGGTGACATACCTCGGCGGGAAGCACTACTGTGTTTGGGTGGCTGGCCCGCGGTACTTGACATGAGGAGTACCTCAGCAGTCTTAGGTTAGTGAGCAGTACCTCGGAGTCGTGACAGGACCACTGTACACTCTAGAGACGGAGCTCTTCAGCAGTTACAGTTTCGATAATGAAAATCCTGGTTTGAGCTGAGACTTTTGACCTTTGTGTTTCCTCATGATTGAGATGGGTCACTTGATAACTTAGATATATGTATGGGCATATACCTAAGTAGAGGTTATCTGTTGAGATCTTCTTGTGGTTATCCTTGTTGGTTTTAGTGAGACCGTGAGGGTCTCGGGGTCCCTACTTAGTATCGTTATACTCACCCCTGCATGGGCTATGCCCGCACTACGTTGTGTTGGTTGCAGACGACGGACAGCGTTGATCGTGGCCGAGGCTTGCAGAGTAGGATGATACCTGGAGGTGGACCACTGGGCGGGACGTGTTCGGAGCGGACGGCGGGACCCGAGGAGCATTGGAGCTATCTGTACCCACCCTTCAGGTGATATTTTCAGTGGACAACTCGGTGTAGCTGCTTTTACTTTACAGTTGTTGTTTTCCCCTTTCGAGTTTTACTTTACTTTCAGTTGGGTTTGTATACTGGCCCATTTACTTTTCCGCACTTCAGTTGTACTCTGTTTTTACTTAGTGTTTACTTTTTCCGCTTGCTTACTCTGTGGTGCTCGTTTTCTTTTATAAAGGCAATGCCTTCCCTGTTATCTGGATTTACGCCTTTGGTGCTAGTCGCCAGCCCCTGGCCTATGGAAGGCGAGCTTGGGGTAGTCACGGCATGGGCCCCGAGGACGGGTCGTGACAAATTGGTATCAAAGGTGGTCGGTTCTACCGCAGACTCTGATCATTCTTTCTGTGAAGCAATAGTGTTAAGGGTACCGGGTGTGGTTTTCAGTTCCGGGAGTCCAGTGTTGGTGCGGCCGGCCGACGTATCCATACACCAGGACCCTGGCAACTGATTTCCGACTTTGTGCACGAAAACACTGATTGCGTGTGTGTTTTCAAAGGTTTCCCCCCTTAAAACAGCTCAAACGAGGTCAGCTCACCAGGTATAATCGTTTGACCGTGTTACGTTGTTTCTTTTAGGATGTCTTTTCTCGGACGACCAGTTAGAGCCCAGAGGGATGTGCGTGCTGATAGCCTGTCGAGTGACGAGAATTCGGTATAGGGCCCTCTTGCAGTTGAGGCACCAGCGGAGGCACCAGCGGAGACACCAGCGGTACTACCATACGTTGGGCCACCGATGCCACCAGCCCCAGCAGTAGGCGATGCCCGCTACTTGAGTGCACTGCATGAGTTCCAGCGCCAGAGGCCACCCAGGTTCGGGGGAGAGACGGACCCGCAGGCGGCTGAGGATTGGCTGGAGGCTGTGGTGGGAGTCTTCAGGCTAGTGGGGACGCCATTGGACTTCATGGTGACCTTTGCTGCCAGCCTTCTTCAGGCAGCAGCAGGCAGGTGGTGGAGCCACTTGTTCCAGTTTTGCGATGGGATGGCTTTCACATGGGAAGACTTCGAGATCTTCTTCAGGGTGGAGTTTGTGCCAGTAGCTCTACACCCCGAGCGTGTTCAGGAGCTGCTGCCTTTGCCGCGTGTTTTTCGATCAGAAGCCGAGTCATCTGTGGGCAGTAGACAGATGATGCAGAGGTCCAGGAGGACCAGATCAGCAGTTGGGCGATCTCGGGTTTTAGGACCGGTGGTGCGGGGCACCCGGGGTGGGGTCAGAGCCAGGCGTGCCAGAAGCAGACTGTGTTACTCGTGCGGTGGAAAGGGGCACCCGGCACGTGACTGTCCGACTCCTCATACAGTTGATCCATAGGATTTTGAGAAGCCACCGAGGCAGAGGCAGCGACGAATGCTTGAGCTACAGTAGAGCAGTGGACAAGGTAGTAGAGCTCCTGGAGCAGGTGGACAGGAGAAGAACTAGTGGATACGTCTCTTGTACTTCTAGTTCCATGTTGATGTTGTTTTTGTGTCTTTGTACCATGAGATGCAATAAAATAAAGACACATATCTTGTGATGTTTTCTTTCCTGTCCTCTTTTGTGATGTTACTAAGTGGTCCTGGTTAAGACTGTTGACTTGACCCTCACTTTCGAAATTCCTACTGGAGGAGACCCAGTGACCTCACACTGATGCCGACAGTGTGACTCGACCCTTGGATGCGAGAGTGACAGATGGATCTATTAGTAGTTTCGTCGAGGCCTTACGACGTCATCCATGGCATGAATGCATCATTTATGTCAGGATTGACCATATTAGGCAACGAATGTGGTTCATCCAGGGGATGAGACCAGATTTCTCTTATCGGCAAAGAAGAAATCATAGCAGCTCTTGTGAGACTAAAGGAGGTGCAGTTCATCCAGGAGCGGATGAAGACTGCACAGTGCAGTAAGAAACAAGGAACCGGTGCCAGTCCTAGAGACTCAGGCGTGATAAATGTTTCAAGATGAGGTAGATTTAAATAGAGATGAGTCTGCGATGCGGCAGACGTGGAGGCGTGGAGGCAAAGCTAGGAGAGCAGCATGAGGTGGTGTACATCTTAACATGCTACAACCACCCGCCTTAGTTATTCTCGCCAGGCTCAGGGAGCTGGAGGGCGGAGGAAGAGTGCGGCTGCATGAGGTCAAGGAGTGTGACCCAATGGCTCTAGAAATGATTCAAGGGACAGTCTATGTCCACTACTAGCTGCTGTAGTAACAGACGTCGATATGAATCATTCCTCGCTTCAACAAATCTTGTTCCAGACCTAGATTTTCCGGTAAGCTGTGTACTTGACCCTCACGTCTGGAGATACCTTGGGAGGAGACTCGATAATCACACTTACGCCGACGGTGTGGTCAGACCCTCGAGGCGAGAGTTCTGGTTGGAATCTCTTGGTGGCAGCGTCGAGGCCTTACGACGTTAGTTTGAATATGGAATGGGAAATAACTGTTCATACTCAAATTGACGGTTTTAGGCAAACATTGGGATGGGTTTTCCTTGGTCGGTAGAAAAGGAAACCCCAGGCAGTGCAGGGTAACTCTTGCACAGGAGGGTGTGACCGATCACTCTTGAGTTGGTCAACCTTACCCTCATAGCAGCAGTCGTTTTGAGTTTCAGTTCTAACAGAAATGGAGACCTCTGGAGTTCGAGGATGACGACCACGTCTTCTTACGGGTCTCACCTCGACGAGGTTTACAGAGATGTGGCATGGGAGGAAAGTTATCTCCGAGGTTCAACGGACCTTTATAGGTCCTCAACTGGGTAGGCGAGGTGGTTTACCACTTGGCCCATCCACTTCAGTTGCACTAGGTGCACGACGTTTTCCACGTATCCCAACTGAGGAGATACGTGCTCGAACCCTTCGCATATCATCGACCATGAGGAGCTAGACGGTGGCGATGAGTGTCTTATACGGAGGTTCCTGTGGGGATCGAGGATCGACAGGAGCTGATCCTAGGAGGATGGTCGATTCCTCTTGTTCACTTTCTTTGGCAGCGCGGGAACCTCCAGGTGAGCACATGGGAGCAGAAGGCTCAGATGCGTGCTCAGTATCGCTTTGTTTCCCTAAGTTTGTGGTGAAGCTTTACGGGGACGTAAAGCCCTGTGGTGGGAGTAATGTAATGACCTGTAAATTCCAAGGAATTTTTTTTTCTTAGATTTCTTTGGAATTTTACAAGAACGCAGTTTCTGACGGCGCCTAATTCCGAGGCCCGGTGTGTCCGGAATCAATTTCCAAAGTTTGGCTCCGGTACGTTCAGTGAACGGGCGAGCGGGTTTTTCTAACTTTTGAACCGGTGCTCGGAATTGATTTTTGAGGGCACCGAAGGAATCGCAGCGCCGGTATTTGCTTAGAAACGCCTCTTTCGGAGTTGCGTTTGCTTGGGTGTGGTTTTTAATTTTCGGGCTTAAAGTTAAGAAATAAAATAATTTTACGACAACTTTATTTTATTTCACTTAAGCCACTTGGAAGCCACTTGAAGCCACTTAAAAGTGGCTTAAACTGAGTTGATCCGGATAGGGTACTATCCAGAAATATCTTACCCTCTTGGTAGGATATTTGTGAGGTGGTGCCCGCATGAGCCCTGCTGTTTCATTCCGCTAAGTAACGCACCCGTGAAAACCCATTTTTATGAAAGTCAACTGACGCGTTTTCTTAAATTCTTAACAGACCATTTAATTGGGAGGTTTAGTTCATAAATTAAATGAGCTGTTTCTTTCATTGAATTAATTCTATGAATTAATGGTTCGTTTCTTATCTTTTGAAATTCAAATGTTTAGTTTTGTAAATAAAATAAGGCTTAAGATTATTTTATTTTGGGTTGAAACTTGTGGCGTGGAGAGGATTTGGAGGAAAGCGTTCTTCTTCGGTGAAGAACGCGAAGAACGCGAAGAATGCCAAACCTGCGGAGATCGACGACGTGAATCCTTGTACCGCGACGCCAACAGATCTCCCTTCGCGACGCTTGTTCCGCGACGATCCAACCCCGCGACAGCCTTCGATCGACAACAACCAAGGTAGGGAGTTGCGCTTCTTTTTATTTCCTTTTTGGATTTCAAAAACAACATGGATTTAATTATTATTAATTAATCCGTAGGTTCTTGGTCCTCGGAGGTCGTCGACGCGATGCCCTTCCGAAGTGTGACGATCACCTCCTTTCGCGACGGTCAATTCCGCGACGACCTCGCATCCGACAGTGACGGCGAGGTAGGGATTTATTTTGGGAATTACTCCCCTTTTATTTTTATATTCCCGTAATTGTTTCTTTAAAAAGTTAAAGAACTGGATTTGTGAAAAATTTTAAAATTATTAAAATTGTTGTTTCCGTTCAAATAAGGAACCTGTTTTTATGAAACAATTTTATTTTATTAAAAATTGTTTCGGATATGCGTTCATGTGTTGAACTTTAATTTCTCCCGTTGTTTATATCTAACGCGGAGGGTGCGGGCCAAACGAACACGGCCCGACAACCCTCCGCCGTTCTTCGTTCTTGTGCGGATTTGACAGGCAATGACGGAACGTGCCGCAACGGATGTTTGATGATCCTGCAGTAAAGAACGGAACCCGGGAGGATCAACGGCGCATAGGGGAAGGAAAACGGGCCACCAGAGCGACTCCGGCGGCCCGCAGAAGCCGGTGGCGGCGCGGGTCACCGGCGCGGCGGCGCCGGCAGCCGGAGGCGGCGACACCCAGCGGGTGCCGCGGGGTTGTCCCACGGCACCCCGCGGGTGTCCAGGGCGACACCCCGCGGGTGCCGCGGGGTTGTCCCGCGGCACCCCGCGGGTGTCCAGGGCGGCACCCCGCGGGTGTCGCGGGGTTGTCACGCGGCACCCCGCGGGTGTCCAGGGCGCCACCCCGCGGGTGCCGCGGGGTTGTCACGCGGCACCCCGCGGGTGTTCAGGGCGCCACCCCGCGGGTGTCTCGGGGTTGTCACGAGGCACGTCCTGCTGTCTGGCCGACACCCCGCGGGTGCCGCGGGGGTGTCACGTGTGGCGGCGACTTTCCCCCACGTCGGCCGAGTCGAGCCGGACCGGGCCAACCGGGTTGGACCCGACCCGGTTCGGGCCAAACAGGGGGGGGTCGGGCCGGGTCGGCCCGGGCCCGAACCCCCCGTCTTCGGACGACTTTCGTTCAAACGCCTGTAACTTGAGCTACGGGCCTCCAAACGACTCGCCGTCAGCGGCGACACAATCCTTGGAGCGAGTCGGTCGTTTCGGTTTATCGCACTCAAAGTTTCGGAATACTTTGGGTTCGGCCGGGTTGGTTCGTACACGAAACCAACCGGGTCCTCGGAGCGGAAACGCTAATATCTTGAGCTACGGACGTCCGATTGACGTACCGTCAGCTTTGTTAGTTTCCTCTTAGTGAGACTGATCATTTGGCTCACTCCTCCTGGGGTTTGAGCACAGGTGGAGTACGGTCGGGTTGCTTTTGCCTTAAAAACCAACCGGGACACAGGGACGAAAAAGCCAATAACTCTCAGACCGGGTGTCCGATTGACGCGCCGTCTCTTGCGTTGAGTTCCTGTTGACGATACAGAACTTTTGGCATCCTTCGCCCGAGTTTTGGATACAGTTGGTAGTGGTCGGATTGGATCGCACCCGAAATCCATCCGGGCCCCTAGAACGGAAAAGCTGATAACTTTCAGACATGACGTCCGTTTGACGAACCGTCAGCGGCATTGACGATCACGATGAGAAACGGTCCCTCTGAGTATACCCTATGAGAGATCGGGGTACAGTTGAGATACGGATGGGTTTGGTTCGCTCACGATACCAACCGGGCCCCTGGGACGAAAAGGCTAATAACTCACAGACCGAGCGTCCGATCGACGCGCCGTCTGTTGCGTTGAGACCCCTGTGACGAGGTGGTCCTTTGAGATACTTCTTCGTGGGACCTTGAGATACATGGAGTATCGACTTGAAGCTCGTGGAGCGGACCCTCCCAGAGACGAGCGTGCGGAGTACGGAGACCGTGTAGCCGACTGAGACCTGACGACTATTTGACCGACTCGACTTGGAGTGAGTCGACTAGCCCAGTGGACGGAGCACTACTTTGTTTAGATGCAGACCCATGGCGGACGGAGCACTACCTGGGTGATAGTGCAGACCCGCGGTACTCGTCCGGAGAGTACCTCTGCAGGCTACTAGGGGGTGTGCACTACTGTGTTTGGGTGACATACCTCGGCGGGAAGCACTACTGTGTTTGGGTGGCTGGCCAGTGGTACTCGACAGGAGGAGTACCTTAGCAGACTTAGGATAGTGAGTAGTACCTCGGAGTCGTGACAGGACCACTGTACACTCTAGAGACGGAGCTCTTCAGCAGTTACGGTTTCGATAATGAAAATCCTGGTTTGAGATTAGACTTTTGACCTTTGTGTTTCCTCATGATTGAGATGGGTCACTTGATAACTTAGATATATGTATGGGCATATACCTAAGTAGTGGTTATCTGTTGAGATCTTCTTGTGGTTATCCTTGTTGGTTTTAGTGAGACCTTGAGGGTCTCGGGGTCCCTACTGAGTATCGTTATACTCACCCCTGCACGGGCTATGCCCGCACTACGTTGTGTTGGTTGCAGACGACGGACAACGTTGATCGTGGCTGAGACTTGCAGAGCAGGACGGTACCTGGAGGTGGACCATTGGGCGGGACGTGCTCGGAGCGGACGGCGGGACCCGAGGATCATTGGAGCTATCTGTACCCACCCTTCTGGTGGGATTTTCAGTGGACAGCTCGGTGTAGCGGCTTTTACTTTACAGTTGATGTTTTCCCCTTTCGAGTTGTACTTTACTTTTAGTTGGGTTTGTATACTGGCCCATTTACATTTCCGCACTTCAGTTGTACTCTGTTTTTACTTAGTGTTTACTTTTTCCGCTTGCTTACTCTATGGTGCTCGTTTTCTTTTATAAAGGCAATGCCTTCCCTGTTATCTGGATTTACGCCTTTGGTGCAAGTCGCCAGCCCCTGGCCTATGGAAGGCGGGCTTGGGGTAGTCACGGCACGGGCCCCGAGGACGGGTCGTGAAAATTTAAATAAAAAATGAGAAATATTCACATATTCTAAAATTTAAAGGTGGGTGGATTTATAGGAATATCTATCGGAGGGAGCATTATTTGAACCAATATTCATTATTTCATTTTTATGTGAAAGGTAGAAGGAAAATTTTACCACAAAAGAAGAAAAAATAAGAATTCCTAGAATATACAAGATGAGGAATAATGTTGATTGTAGTGAGTTTCACAAGAGTAGAAGGTGGCGATACATTTGGAACCCAATAAAAAATTCTATTCAGAACAAGTTCAAATAAAGACCCACAAATTAACAAAATTCTAATAGTTAATCAAAATAGTAGTTCAATATATCTTGGATCTGTTAAAATATTTATCAAATCAAGATTAGTGCTCAGTAATAAAAATTTCAGAAATTAGTTCAACATATGAAATTAATTCACCTAAAAAAAACCATATATAAATTTAGTCTAGAAATAACTATTAATTAATATCTTTTTCACATAGATTTTAAAAAATATAAATAATCCTTTCAAGTGAATGAATTAATCAAAAAACACACATTGAGATAAATAAGGGGATCAATATTAGGTTTCGACCTATCCCCCACCACATGAAAATCATCCATGACAATGAAGATTATATACAATAATCTTATCCACTACCTAGAATTGTTATACCAAAAATTGAATACAAGATGTCTTGGATGAACACATACTCGTCATTATACATGGGATGTAAAATAAATTAGGCCATGAAAGGGAAAAATCCACAATAATCATGGGTAGGATGATGGAAAGAGATATAAGTTAGAATATAATATTCTATAGTTCTAGTGAAGGAGCTATAGTGTGTTAATAAAAAAAGAATATAACACATATAATGAAGGTAAAAAATAAATAAATAGAGATAATGTATTCATATATAAAAAGATTTGTTTTTCTCGGTGTTTTGTGTTTCAAAATCTTGTGCATCATTAAATGTTCTATGGAAAGGATCTAAACAATTTTCTCTGAGTGTTTCTATAAATTATATTATCATGAGGTTCTATTATCTTTTCATTAAGAATAGATCATGATCTTTAAAGAGTTCTTTACTTTAATAGATTAATATCAGTCGTAATAAATCTTGTATGTTTGTGAGTGTCGATCCATTCAGCATTAAACGACTATCATCTATCACAATCATTTATGATCATTTCTCTATCTTTTCCACCTGAGGTGGCCTTTTGAATAAAAAATACATACATACAATGTAAAATATTCATCAAGATCTTCTATATCCTTGTACTAACATGAATTTTTTTGTTAATACATTCTTTCAATGGTTAAGAATATAATTTTTATATAACACTCTCCATTAATTGTATAATTTTTCTCTTGAGAGGATTTAATTTATTTTTTGTTGAAAATATTAAAAATTCTTTTCTAGAAATGATTTAGCCTTGTGGTTGGTCAATATGGTGGTGACTAAAATCTTCTAGTGACTCAATTATAGTTGTGACTCAAGAATTCCTGTGAGTAATGTATATAAGTGACTCATTGAATATGGTGACTCAAATCCAGTGGTGATTCATATTTGATTTTAAGTCATGTGAACTAACAATGATTCATGTCTGTTAGTCTTTCATTTGAAATTACAATGACCCATTCCAACAAAGAGAAAAATACTTTTCTTTTTTCCATTTAAAATTAAATTATATCCTAAAATAGTATGCTCATAGGTAAAAAAATAAACATGACCCGTTATCATTAAAATAAGGTGTTTCAAAAAATATCCCTCCTATTTGATAAAAAAAATTAGGTAATTTTATTAAACCTTATACAAAATAATCTTATGTATATTGAAATTAATTTAATGTATAACAGTCTACAAAAGATTTCACAAGTAAATTGCTATATATAAAGAAATTTGGTATAAAAGATAATTCTAATTGAGGTTTTTGATGATAATGTAAATCCAATACAAATAATAATGATATAAAAGGATGGACCCTTGTAATATTGGTAGAGAAGATGGTGTATTAATGGTGAATTTTTTATCAAAAATAATTTATTAAAATTCCAAGAAGTGTGATATAAAAGAGTAATATAAAAAGGTAATGTTCATAATTGTTCTACCCAATTTGAGTTTATCAAATAGTGAAAATGAGAAATGGTAAATAGAATGAAAAAATATATATAATAGGGAATCATTTCATTATAAATAATGAGTGACGATATTAAATCCCAAAAAGTGATACAAGAAAAAGTAAAAAAACTCTAACAATGACTATGGCCAAAATGAGTCTCTCATATTGAGTAATAAGATCAGCATGACCCTATCCTTTATAAGTTGAATGGGTCATGGAAGTAGAGGATAATGGAATCATTTTAGTGGATAATTTTATAGTAGGAGTTCAAGGAAGAACTCTAATGACCACTATTCTAAGATGCCTAACTTATTCAACCAATGACATGCTGAAGGGATGGCGCTGGGGAGTTAAATAGTAATAGAAAATAGCATATGTTAAGGTGTAAATGGGAATAAACTATATTGAAACCATTTATATACTAGATACATAAAGTAAAGGATTCATAATGTTGAAAAATAATTAATAATGATTCACCTCTTCCCATAGTAGTAAATAAATATTTCTTCACCTCCATTAAATGCTTGAGTAGAGGTGTCGAAAATCTTGATCTAGACTACCTATTCCATGTATTTCCTTATAAGAGTTGGTATCCTTTGATTCTCATCAAAAAACAATAATTTAGAATTAATTTCAAGTTATGTATATATTTGTAAAGGTAATGTTTAATGGAATTTGTTATGGTTTCCATATATTATAAGAATTCCTTTAAAATCTACCATACCGGTTTTTATAAGTGCTCATATTTTTTGAAAATTGTCACTAGGTCCTCTTAATTAGTATAATTAAAATATATAAAATAATATAGTATCTCATTTAAGACAATTGATCGTATCAATTCATCATAAACTAAAGACGATATAGGTGATGTATTATATGTAGATGTTATATTAGGAACACTCTGCTACCTCTCCATAATAGTAGACTAAAAGGTAGACAAGGAGCTTCTCATATCATCTATAACTAACCTCATGGTATTTATCTCATTTTATAACAATGGGTTCTCGTATTCCAGTTCTTGAAGGTCAAAATTCTTCATCAGGTAGATATTTAACAAAAAAACTCAAATAGGTGTTGGGTATCAACTTTACTATGATTTTTGATAGGAGGAACCTGAAGCCACAAAATTCTAATAAATTTTGAAAGGATTATCCCTCTGATGGATGATAAATCTGACCTGGAAAAAATATATGAAAGTAATGTAGAATTATTCCTCTCTTAATAATTGGCATAACAACCTCTAAATCTCTACTCTATAAATAGGTGCATCTGCATCAAAGGATTGAATCTCACCAACATGGTTATTATTCTCAACTAATGCCCCTTAATATTTCTCCCAACTAAATCTGAAATTTAAGGTCCACCATACATTTTTGGGATGAAATAATCATCAAAAGTTCCTTCACCATATGAGACCATGTTTTATATTCAAAGACATTGGGAACCAAGGGATGACTCCCCCATATTGGAAACCACATCCCTTTACAAAACTGAAAAATCATGACAGTATATATGATATAAAAAATATCCATTAATATCCTTCGACTATGAATATTTCATCAAAAGAGGAAATATCATCGGTATATTTCTAACTCATCATGAGAAGCTAAAATAACACTAAAAAAATTCATATCATCATGTTCAAATATAACAGAACAAGGGGATTTATCTCCCACATCAGATACTCAGGTATCACCTCTAGTAGATGTATCATTGAAAATAGGTTTATTTGTAAATTATCTCTCCAACGAATTAGATCTTTCTAAGCTAGCACACTCATCACATACAGGTCATGGTGAGCCAAGTCTCTCTATAGACCAAACTAATGAAATTGAATGAGCCTAGAACAGATGATCTGATTATTCCCTGACAACATTAGCATCCACATTGTAACATCCCACATTGTTTTAGTAATTAATATAATATTAAATAAATAATGTTATGAAATATTTTGATGTGATTTCATTTAATTAATTAAAAAATTTGATTCTTTGAATTATAACATATTTAAAAATTGTAACATTTTACAACATATTAAAGACACTTTTAATAAAATATAGTATCTTGACATGATACTTTCTGATAAATAAAAATAATCAAAATTAATAATAAATGAAACATAACCACAATATTTTCAATATTGTATATATTTATGAATTAGTTTTGTAACTATAAATTGTGTTTAGATTTTTTTTAAATGATGTATTTGAGAAATCATTTTTTTATAATAATGTAAATATAAGGTTTTAAATAAAAAATGAATATATATATGATCAATTTATTTGGAATTTAATATATATATATTTCAATTTATGACTCATTATTTTAATATTCGTATAAATATAATTTTATTAAATAAATATAAGTTAATTAATGATATTAATTTTCTCAATGAACTAGTATAACTTTATATGAATTTTTATTATTATTAATTTATACGAAATAATCATTATTGGAAAATTAATTGTATTATTTTCAATAATATAGATTTATATATATTTTAAATTGAAGGAGTTATTATTAAAAAAACATGGGATTATAATAAAATAATACATTTTATAGTATATGGTATTATATATATAAAAATATCCGATTTAATTGATAAAAAAATGATGAAATTCTGTTAAAAAAGGGGTGTCATAATTTTTTTCAGGATAGGGTTTCAATGAATTGTGATTCGGGTTATGAGTAGAGGAAACCTGAGGGTATGAATGAGGCTTCATTTGGGGAGAGCGCAGATGAAGCCAATGACTGGGGAGAAGTGTTCTTCTACGAGCACCATAGGTTTCAATATAAGTCAAGCTGAGTTTTGGGAGTCCTCTGTAGGCCGTCTAACATCAATGATTTCGATCTCGGCTTAGAGTTTTCACTTTTATTTTTATGGTCATGATTGGATCTGGAAATTAGTTCGAGTGCGGGTTTCAAAGGGGGATTAAGGTTTGACTACACTTGATCTGTGATTAATTGAAGTTTCTTGAATGAGATTTTATAGTAAAACGATGGGTATGGTCCAAGATAACAAGTAAGATTGGTTTATTGATGTTTTTTTATTCGAATATTATTGAAATCATGACATGGGGACCATTCACAATGTATTAACTCATCTATTTGTATTTTCCTTCAGATCTTATTTCTTAGATGAAAATTTCATATCTTATCTGGTGTTTTTTATTGATTTATTATAACCAACATCTTGATATTAATAGTATAGATATTATAATTAAATGTTTTTGAATCATTTTTTAAAGAAAATTTAAATTGGATTTGTCTGATAACATATTTAATTAGTCTTCTTAATTTGTTCATCCTATCCATCATTTTCCAGTTAGTACTTGTGATTGAATTAGTATATTAATATCATTGATTATGAATCTTCAAAATAAATAGAATCTATTCATTATTTTCAAAATTAGACCAATTCCAGATCCTCTATTATGTCCTCTTATGAGACAGTTGATCATTTAAATATATATATATGTATACCAACATACTACCAATCAGATCAAATCTAAACATAATATAGAATATATATATATCTTTTTAATAATTTTGATGGTGTATTTAGGAAGAAGGTTCACTACCTAAGATATTCAAAATTGTTATATGTGTGAGTGAGGAAGGAATTAAGAGTTCCATTTTCCTCTTTGTGTCATGCTGTTCTGTTTTTGGTTCTATGAATATGAGAAACAAGCAGAAAATAAGAGTAAGATTATTTCCATTTTTTTGGTAAGGGACCTCTATCTGTTTACCTCATGTAATAATTTCAATTTTTTAATTTTACACAATTCCATTGTTATATTAGGGGATTTATTCAATTAATGATTTCATATTTATGTTTGTTTTATCAAAATTATGTTCAAATTTAGTTTTTTATAATAGATTTATTCATACTTTAATTGAAATTTCATTACTATTATAGTAAGGTATAGTTTTATTTGATGTTCATATTTTTCTATTTTAAGATAATTAAAAGATAAAATTAGTTCATTTATTTCATATATATGAGTTTAGTTTTCAGATTATGCATAAGGCTTATTTGTATTAAAACACATTTTAGGATTAATTTATATATATGTTAAAGGTGATTACATCATACTAAAAGAATTTATAAATTGTGTTGTGAAATTTTGAATATTATTTTTTATTAAAACAAAGTTTTATTTAAAAGTAAGTCATTTTGTTTTTTTAGGAATGATCGTATTCGAAAATTACATATGTCATTTATGAAATTGATAAATTTCAAGCTTATGTTTATGCTTTCTGGTTTGATATTAGCCTAAAATCCTTGTTCATCTTTCGTATATATATAAATTTATCTATTTCCATGAAATTTGGTTCTTTAAAACATATATATATATATATTATCATATGTATAAATATAAGTGTAATGTGTATTGTAATGCAATATCATGTTTCGAAAATTTAAAACTCTAGTGAAAATTATATGTAAGTAAGGAAAGATTAAAAAATGGTTTTATAAAAATAAATGGGGCTTGAAATTTTTAAATACGATAGGGAGTTGTATAATGAATCTATCCTTAAATTGGGTAGGCCCAAGATAGTCTTCAAAGTAACATGTGGCCTCAATAGTGTTGTTTTTAAAAGCTTGCCTAATATTTTTCAACTGAATCCATGGATTAGATTAAAAATTTCGTACAAGTATAATTATTTTTGAAATTATTATTTAATAAATCTATTTCCAATAGAATATTTCAAATTTATTTGCAAAGTGATATATTTTAAAATGGGTTTACCAAAGGTTTTCAAAAACCCTTAATGGGCAATTGAACGCTCACACATTTATTTTCAAATAATTTTTAATAGGTACCTTAAGAGATTATCATAGATGTCATCGCTTTTTGAGTTAGCGCGTGTGGAATTGTAGTTGAAAGTGGTTTTATTTTTATTTAATATGTGATAAATGAATGTTTTTGTCTAATTTTCCAGAACATAGACCGGTAAAAGGTCCTCATTTTTTTATAGTGTTGTGTAATTGTTTATTCACTTTTATAATAAAAATTACACAACATTTTCAAGAACCGAGTCTGGAAGAGCGGGCTCGGGGCATTATATACATAATCGGGTCCAACACCTCAATCATTGTCACCATAACCTCCACATCCATCATCATTATATGTTCCTCCAAAATTAATATCATCATCAAAACCAATTGAGATATCTTCTAATTATAATATTTCGGAGAACATATGACTGTCAAATCTATAGAAATATTGGTCTCCTAGAACTCCTTATCTATTATACTTAGAAGACTCTCTCTAGAAGTTAGTATAATTTGTATAATTTTAGCTCAAAAATATATAACATGACACTTTTTGGATTCTCAGTTAACTTACCTCCTAAAATGAGATAGCCACATTCACGTCAAAGTCAGCTGAAACCTCCTCTTCTAACTCTTTACAATTCTAAACTATCTCATCTATCTCCATACATGGATACAATAGGTTTTCTATTATGGTAGTATGATCTGTTGGATTAAAATATTCCTAGATATTATTATTATCTCTAACCCCATTTTCATCCAAGGGTACCAAATTACTCTCATCCTTGTAACGATAAAATTATTTAGGTAGATCCCAATAAATTTCCGCTCAACATACTCTAACTTATGGATCACACAGATTTTCCTCCCAAATGGTAGAAATCAACATAGGGTAAATGATAGAATTCGATTTGGAAGACGTATTACACATTTCCATCTTATGTACATAGAAGTATATACAATGAATAAATTGATCCCCTCATTTCATATAGAATAGAAGGAATAAATCTGGTTATCTCATAACACTAAATTCCCCTTTTTTGAGACAAAAAACAATATATATACTTGAAAATGTTTTCATTATCCATTTACCTCAGTATAAGTTGTTCATATTAGAATTTAATCACTTGTCAGCTTCAAAAAAAAATTTCATAAATGAACAATTCACTGTCATTGGGCATTACCATGATAATACTAAAAAACTCCTAGATTAGGCAAATTAATACACTTTTCCCCTTATTTTTAGAATAATATAAAGTACTCAGCATCAATAATGGAAAATGTTCATTCATAATTTTTGTATGATTTAGCTTAATATATCATAATTTATTAGTTTTATGAAAATATCAGTAATCAAATGTTTATTCCGTATGAATTCATGATTTATATCACCCTTTTGAGTATGATGTTGTACATGAGGAATTTCACAATATTAATATGATTGTCTATCCTATGGAGTTCAATGTTCAATGAAATCTTAATAGAATCATCAATGAATAATAAAATTATAAAATATAACACGTGAACATTATATAAAATTGAAGAATAGTAAAAAATGAATAATTATGATGAAAATGGAATTTCATTGAATTGAAATGAATTATAAAATTTAACATAACCTAGTAAATAACTTTGAACTGTTGCACAATCATAAGAGAAACCCTTATCAAACAAACCATTTTTTGTGATGCCTATGTGATTAAATTAATCATGTCAATTCCTGAAAAATGTGGGAAAACACATTATTATAATTCTTGTATAAACAAAATCATTATGTCTACTCATTACTATATGATGAGATATAAATTTAAAGTAATACATTACAACCTGAAAGAGGGCACAAAAATTTATCTATTCTATAATTTTTGTTCAGTTAAAATCATCCATAATTATATCATAATGAACCCATGTAAACATAATTGGTTTTTTAAAACATAAAAACATATCAGATAACCAGAACATTATAATCCATATTATTTCAAAATATATTATTATAAAATGAATCATGAAAAAAAATCCAAAAAATGGTTTCTAAAACAACACTTTATAAAATATAATACTTTGTTGAAAAATATCAGTGAAAATACAAATGTTTTCAAAAAACCATATAAAAAATGTAATAAAAGACTTTGTCCATTTTACATTAAAAATATTTTCTTTATTTCAGATAATAGACTTTTTAAAATTAGGAAAAAATTATTCCAAATAATATATCCTCCATATTAATAATGGTTATAAAAAGGGTTTTTTGGAAGATAAATAATTTCATTTTGAAATGAATGAAAATTATATATTTATTATTTTGAAAACCCATTAATTGAAACCACATTTCATAAAAAGAATTTTTAAATTATATTTTTAAATGATGGAAATATATCTATAATATTCATGGAAAATAATCCATATTATCATTCCAAAATAGAGGAGATCATTTATAGTAGGAAAATATAGTAAATTTTAAATTATAGTAACGATGTTAATACTACCAATATTACTCTTTTAAGTTTGTAATAATTTTATCAGATAATTCATTATTGATAAAGATAAATAATTTAAAAAGAGACTAAATGAAAAAATATATAATATAATCGTACTTTATAAAGAATAAATAATGAAAAATTATATTCCATAGAAATGGTATGAACACTTAAATTCTAAATTGAGTCATTTAAACCCATATATTAAATTGTTTCTCATTAGATTACATTCTAATATCAAATATACCAAATTTAAAATTTGTATAATTATAATTAAAATAATATTTCATATCCATAAGGTTTTATAAAACAATTATTTATACCCTTGTATGATACTAAATATGGGTATTAACAACATGAAGATGGAAAATAAATTAGTGATTATTGAAGAATTATGGTTATTAAAATGTATTAAGAAAAGTGTTAAATGATTTGAAAATGTAATATATATTTAATTTTAATTCATTATAATAGTAAATGATTGATTATAAAAAATTGGAACCATATTAAAATTAAAATAATATGTCTTATTTAAACAAATTATCTTAAACTTAATATTAGATGGAAAGAATCAATTAGTGATTTTCATAGATTTATTTCTATAAAAAAGGAATTCTAAAATTTGTTTAATTAGATATAAGGGAAATATCTTATATTTATTGCATTATATGCTCGATATAAGATTCATTACAAACACATGTATTCATTGTGATTTAATAATAGAAATGTATTATAAAAAATAAAGTACATCAAGAAAAAAGAGGAGTAGAAGAACACATACACTGATAAGTTGCTTCCTAATGATTGGGATGAATTCATAAAAATGTAAGAACATGATGGGAGGGGTTTAGAGAGGGATAAATAAGATAAATTCAGGACAAAATTATTTTAGGAGATGATGGATGCGATAATGGGTGGGCGTGGTATCATTTTATGTCCGAGGAAGTGAGGAATATTCTTTCAAACCATTTATAAGTGATGGGTATGAATTGTATTGCATGCATAGTTGAGGTAAGAGAATTAGATTTTCAAATTCCAGGTGATATAAGTACGTATGAATTTAATACCTATCATTCCATTGCAGAATTTGTATTTTCCCTTTTCAATATTAATTATTTTTCTATTTTATGTTCCATTTAATTGTTTATTGATTTAGATTATGATTTAACCATTTTTATTTGTTTATAACATAGAAATATCTTTGAAAATTATTACCAACTTTCAAAATGATAAATTGAATTAATTGGTTGGTTTCATCGTGAATTATCATAATGAAATAAAAAATCAATGTAATTAATAATAAAATTGAAAATTTATTATTGTTTCTTGATGTGTGAGGGATCATGAGATTAGACCATATCTAATATATAATTTGTGTCTTATAATTTATCATAGATAAATTATAATTTATGTAATACTAGTCATCCCTTTATCCTTATTAGTTGTGATTTTGCATGACAGATATCACTTTTATGTAAACTTCCTTTATCATGTTCATTGAATCCCCTTACCCAAATATGAGTAAAATACTATTTAACTATAGAGATCCCAAGTGAGTGGCGGTGGTTTGAGTCATGGAACTGATGTGAAACCAATCAAAGAAATTCCTAGAATCCAGGGTGCAATAAAACAAACAAAACTAAGGAACAATTCATATTTTCCCCTAGGGTCCCTGGTTAGGTTATAATCTACTACATAATCTTACCATTACAGAATATCATGATCATGAAACTTATTTTCTATTTCTAGTATGTTAATGGATAATTATTAATATTTATGAATCTTTCATGATCATCTAATAAATAAATTCAAAATAATTCTATATTAAATAAATATAAATAGATTATGAGTATATGTTTTATCATAAATGGATAATAATCTATATAAAACACACTTAATATTGACATGATTTTTCAAATTGTAAAATGATTTATATGTATATAGATAAAAATACCTCAATTATAATATTAATATTGATTAGCCTTTGACTACTAAATTTTAATTATACCTCACAGTTCTATGTACATGACAAACTTATAGTGGGGTGATCTCAATTTCCATGGAAATTTAGCATGATGTGTTGTTTTGATATAATTTATTCTACATCAATGGTTGAAATCTTCAAAATGACATGGTTTAATTAATAAGAAAAGGTTAAGGTAATCAGAAAATAGGATTTCAGTATAACGGATTCCATTAAACATAATGTGGAACTATGAGTCATTGTAGATGTAATGTATCTCCTACATAAAACTTATTAAGTAGCATATCATTCCAATGTTTGGGTTATGGTAAGGGAATACAGATCCATAAAATTATAATATCTATGTGATAATATATTCCAATTCTAAGGGTGAAGTCTATTAGGTTTTAAAAATTAGTTTTATATCAATAAAAAATTAGTTTATTTAAATTTTATTAATCCAATATTATAACAAAAACATTTGATAATTTTTATCTCTTACAATATAAAAATGTAAAATTAAAAGAGATATAAAAGATAACTATGATCCTTACTATATAATGATAAATTTCTTCAGGGAATTAATTTCAAAGAAAGGTAAAGTCTCTTTTAGATTATAATATACCATGAATAGAAATTTATTTGTTAGAATCCCTAAATATTATGTTTCTTTTAATAGAGGCTAGTGAGGAAGAGGTATCTCTGTTTTTGAGGCATGGGGAAATCACAATAGAAGTTCAAAAAAGTATTTTATACTATATGTCCAATTATATTGTAACCAAATCAGAGTAAATAGATGGGTATAACATATTCTTTACCATCGATAACACTATCTAGAGAAGTATATAGAAAAGGTATATGATATATCAATTACAATTTTCATATGAAAGCTTGGGGAGTCATGGATACCTAGGACACATGTATTTAAGATGATTGGATACATTGGGGGATTCAACAATTTTCTTTAACATATATGATGAGTTACATAAAGAAATCATCTTTTTTATCCATACCCAAAAGATTTTATAGTATAATTATGAATAATAAAATGAGTAATAATATAAAGAGATTATTAGAACATATTTGTATTATACAATAGGTTGATAAAGAAATGATTAGTATAAAATATGATCTCTTTATATTGAATAACAAGAATTTGTACTTCTAAAACTGATGAAGACTCTTTCCATGTATATGGATCCGAAAAAATATCCCTCTATTAATGAAGAAAATATATTGGCCTGGAAATGAACATGATACAACAAGTTTTTCATGTGGAATGAAAGGATACTGGTTGAAGAATTACACCCATAGAAATAAGAAATGGAAATATTTAATAGTGTTCATTATTGAGTGTAATCATTCTATATCAACATGTTGGGTTTTTGATCCCACATTTGGAGAACACATTTGTATCTATAAATATGGAACAAGTAGATTTACAAAACTTACCTAAAATAAGGTAGATCTGTAGTCTATAATTGAGTGAGGTTAATTTCTATTACAATTGTAGACTACCATCACACATTTTTTAAAATATTGATTGTGGTATTAAGGAATTGTTATTGTATTCCTAATTTGACCAGGAATAATATTTCTATTTCTTGAATAGATTTTAATAGATTTATTTCCATATTTTGTGATAAATAATTCTATTTTTTATAATATATATTATGTTGTAGTAATTCATAATTGAATAATTGTATTTATTTATTGAATTATGAAAAAATTGTTTTTGATAATGAAACTTATATTCACGAATAATATAAAAAATAGTTGTGGTATCACTATCATGGAAACATAAATTATTATTTTTTGAAATATCTCCATCAAGATGGTTATTTAGAATCTTTTTAGATATAGACACTTTAAAGATGTTAATAATGTATCAAAGGATAGATGACCAACCATCTATTTAATTGTTAAGGTGAAAGGGCAAAAAAGCTTCTACAATTAATACACACTATGGTTTGTGGACACATTGATATAGATACTACCGGTGGATACTCATACATTATTATTATTAACTAAGAATTGATTAGTTATGGTTATTTCTAATTAATAAGATTTATGTCTAAATCATTTGAGAAGAAACCATAGTTTAATAATGATGTTAAGAATAATCTTGGTAAGAAGACAATGAAAATTCAATTGGATCAAGTTAATGAATACCAGATCAAATATTTTATTAACATTATATAGAAATATGACATTTTATCCCAAATCAATCAACCTTTTAAACCATTTTGTAATCATGTTAGTGAGAGGTGTAACTCTACCCTTTGATACATGGTAAAGTAGATGATGAGTCTTGAATTTTTATATTATTCTTTAAAAGATATTCATTACATAAAACATTATATTTACACAACCGTTGATATCCAAAGTGTCAAATATTATTCACTTCATGTTATGTAGTTTAACAAATCCTATTGTGTCATATGTTCATGCATGGGGTTATTGGGAATTTTTAAAGGATTGATCAAGAAACAAACTACAATCCAATTGAATGATATGTATCTTAATATAAAATCCCATGTAATGAATGAGATAATATCAATAAAATTATTCATGAATGAAATTAATATTCAGAAGATAGATCATATTTCTTGATAGGGAGAACATACTGAATGAGGGTAGTGGGAGAAAACTTGATTTCAGGGAACATGATACACAAAATACAAAATAGTTGGATCATAAACAAATTACATAGTTATCGTTGAATGATAATATTTTCTAAACAAAACTTATTTGTAGGGGAACTAGATAGTTATGGAAATAGTGTGATATGGTTTTTGTATCACCAACAATGGTGACTAATTATTGGTTTATATTTGTGACCCATTCTCTTATAAGAGGAATTAGAGTTCATAAAATCTATAATATGGATGTAATCTATGAATTCTGAGATAGATTCTGTATCTTGATTTATATTATAGTTTTTGATTGAACCACCGATTATTGGAAACCCTAATGGGTGTAAATGGGTATTCTTGGTAAAATATTACGTGGAGAGTAATGTGAATAATTTGAGAACATTGATTATGGCTATAGGGATTAAGAAATGTCAAGGAATTTACTATATCTAAAACTTTTACCATGTTTAAAAGTTTAAATAAATTATAATAAAAAATTACATATCATCATAAAATGACTATGATATTTTGATAATTAATGTCAAAATAGGATTCCTTAAAATTATTATTCAAGAGTATGTGTATATAAAAAAATTAAAAGGGTTTGCAACTCATTAAAATAAAAAAAATGTATTAAAGATTCAATTATGAATTTATGTATTAAACCAAGATTCTATGTGTTGTAAAATAGTATTCGGTAAATCCATAAATGAATTTGAATTAATTGTGAATTAATTTGAGATATGGGTTTTGATGTGGTATTGTTGGAGTGAAGTTATTTCTATGATTGTATATGTGGATAAAATGTAACCAATTTGATATAATATAAAAGAATTAATGTTTATTTAGGAATGGTTGAGAATGTTCATCTCCATGAAGGACTTAAGTAAATATGCCCACATCATAGTAATATTTATCATAAAATCTGCAATCATTAAGATGATTTTACTAATTCAGGGTATATATATTGACTTAAATAAAAAATAGAATAATTTTGAAAGAATAGAAGATGAGATTGTTTCTAGTGTTTCATATTATATATAATTCAAATGAAATGTTTCATCACAAAAAAGTGGAAGTATATATAATGAGAAATATACCAAACACATTTGTGATAGAAAAATCATGTATTCAATTTTATTTATGAGGTTCTAGGTTGTTAGTGTTTTGTGAATGTAATAAAGATACGAATGAGGATCAGAAAAATAAAATTGTACTAATTTTAATGTATTTAATTACTAGTGGTGAACTATGTATATGTTACTATTTTATATTGTATGTGAATATGTTCTCATCATAAGATATACTCATGATATATTTCATAGAGAAAATAAAGAATTGTAATCAGTGTGGATGTGCCATTTCTCAAAATATATGAGCTCTGATATAGAAAAGTTTAATGAATCCAATTATCATGAATTAAAAAGTATATTCTATGAATATTATGTATTTCTGTTAAGATAAGAATGATATTTGTTTTTGCATTGTTCTCCAGGAATATAATGTGGTACCCAGAAATAAAAATACAATCATAGATTATTTTGATAAAAATGCAAAAATTACTCTCTACAATGATCCATGGTTTTAAATAAGGGGAAAACATTACTCATATGTTTCATTTCATAAGGTATTTTTATCAAAATGTTAATGTTTTGATGATAATATTATTCATGTGAGAAATAGTGGAATACCCCTTAATAAATTATTTCCGTTTACAAAATCATCAGTACCATATGAGAGGTAATAGACTGAAAGATTTTGTAAGCTGGATCTATTGAAGGTGGGAGCCTATAATAGTTGGTTCCCTAAAATTAACAAGTTTTGTATGTGATTGCATGTTTTTTCTATTAAATATATTTACATATGAAATATTTATTTTTATTCTTCATGATATTTTTATTTGATGACTTCATAAGAATACATGTCGGGTGGGTAGGTTACAGTATTACCCCACTATAGTACGATACTATATGTTCCAAGACATTATACATATATCTTATTCTATGAATGGATTAAAGGTTGAAATGAAAATCGAAAATACATGATATCAGATATATGAGGATAATGTGACAATGAGAAACCTTCTCTTGGTGTTCACCCTTAGTAATATCTAAGACGTGTATTATGAGAATAAACTCATAAATAGGATATCCATCTTTCCATGTGTCATTGGATATTCATTTATTTGGACATTTATATCCATCCTTAAACTTTAATAATATCAATAATGGATATCATGTATTTTTTGATTTGATGTGTTTATGAAAACTGTTATGACATATGTTCGCGGTGAAATAAGATATTTTGTGTGAATCATGATTGATATAAAGAAAAATGATAATATAATGATTTATAATTTTTACTTACCTAGTGAAAGTAATTATCTGAAGACCATTGGTGGGAATGTAATGTCATGAATAAATTAGTTTCCATAGTGTTCTATGGGTCACACCATTTCAATAAAGTCAAAGACAGAGGTATCGAGTGTATATTTTGATGACAATGACATTCATCTTACATGATTTGAGATATTATTATAAAATGTCTATATTACATAGAAAATGTTAATAGGATGATGGATGCATTTATTATATTAACTTATTTATCAATGTATTCCTTGACATGTTTCAATTTTTTATCCATGGACTTTAGGTAATTATACATAATGACATTTATAAAGAGCCTTAGAGGATCATAAAGAATGCATATACACATTTTCAGTTAAATTATAATATTGAATTTATCAAGATAGAATAAAATAGTCATTCTGGTTTGGTTGAAATCCATATTTGAATGAAATATTTTTGGAAATAACAACTGATTTGTTAATAATACATATTAATTTCAATGTTTTGATAAAATAATACTTGTTTTATTTATCATAAAATAGTTCATTGATATTTATTTAATTTAATAGTCAATATATGAATATTGATAAATGTCGATGAGTGAAAGAGAATGAGGGTTAGTTGTTCAATTTTAAAAAAATTATATCTATTTTTATTAATTTTTTTTTCAAATAACAATCAATTGAAACTATTATACTCATTATTAATGGACATGTGATGGACAAAGAATATTATAATTTTTTAAGTGGGTTTGACGAACTTTTCAATACTACACCAATCACAATAAATATATAATTTTGTATCTTTCCCATGTTACCATTTTATGATCATGATGGATAAAGAGATGTTGGATGATTAATCATAGTGTACTCTCTCTTACTTCTCTATAAATACATAAAGAAAACACTAAATGTTAATTATTATTCATGAAGAATAATACTACTATCATCCACAAACAACAAAAGGGATCAGGATTGGTTGTCTTAGATTCCAGGTATTCTACGATGTTGATTAGAGACTATAGTGAAATTTTTAATCCCTTCACACATATTATGTACATTTATTCATACATTAATAATGTGTTGAGAAAAGTTTTATTCCAATGGATAATCAATGAATATAGAATTATAATTTTTTTAACTCTCTACCAGCTCATAAAATTATAATAATATAATTCTAGAGATCAGTTCCCTCTAGTTTTTTTGTATTAAAATAGTTTATTAAACAATTTATATAATTGAAAACTACATTTTGAACAAATAATGAAATCATAAATCATGATTTAACACTATGATTCTAGCCAGTCATACATTCAAATGATTCTCTATTATACTCAGAGCCTCTATAAACGGCATCACCATTTCATATAGGATCACTGGAATTAAACCATGGGGAACACAATAAAATGTTACCTTTCCAGTTGGACATGTTCTGTCTTACTTTATAATCATTCCATGTTCTGTTGGAAGGTCAAACATGGGTCCTTGTTGACCTCAACCATGTACCCTCACTACAGTGTAGTGTTACCCATTATATAAAACTTCTCTTAAACTATAAAAAAGTTCCTATTCTATTTAATGGTACTCTTTTGTATTTCTAAAAATTTCCATCTTCACTTATTTGGTTCTTCTCTGGACCATATAAGATCCTTATATAAGTCCTTTTGACGTACAAATTTCCTCTGGATGACCAATATTTGTGTTTTTCATGTTGGGAAACTTCAACTCAATATAGAAAAAACCATTATACTTGGTAGTTTTCCCCCACCACCACTATTCATGATTAATTCTACCCTTATATTTCCCACATACCGACCATATATTATCCTTTTTCAAATCATATTTACTTTTATATTCCCTCTATAAAATCCTTTTTACTTTAATCTATATTCTATTATTAATCCTCTTCTTGTAAATAAATCCAAAATCACTCCACTACAACATCATGTTGAATATCCTCCTTATCAACAAGCATGTTTCTATAAAAAAACACAAATCATTTGGTTTATATATGTTTTAATATTATTTTATAATCTAAAATGATATAAACACCTGAATCACTAACATCTAGAACCCTCACCTTGTACAATAATAATAAATTTAGTGAATCATGTAAAGAATAATATAATCTAGAAAGATTAAAAATGATCACCCACCAAGGTAGCTGGGTTTTCCATAACACAATCCAAGTGGAGGTGAGTAAAAAAAAATAACATCATCATTAAATAATTGAGTATTAAATATAACATTAAACCCAATCCCACCACTAATTCACACTCTAGAAACATCTACAATAATATATTCCTAAAAGAATAAAATAAAAATAATCAGTCCACATAATATAGTGGGGGAAAGCCTATACATGGAATAACACAAAATTTCTCACAGTTAGGGTGACACAACGAGCACAAAAAAAAATATTACAGTGCACCAAGCAATCATATTAAACTAACTTGAAGGAACAAAGTTATTTCATTTTTTGAAAACCGAACCATGGAAAGATCCCCCCAAAA
The DNA here is from genome assembly GCA_963277665.1 of Viscum album. Lineage (NCBI taxonomy): Eukaryota > Viridiplantae > Streptophyta > Magnoliopsida > Santalales > Viscaceae > Viscum > Viscum album. Next base: position 293,319,988 of record OY728132.1, on the reverse strand, counting down.
AATTGAAATAGATAAATTCCATTGAAAATTTTAATATTGACTACAAGAAACTAACCTATAAATTTATAAAATCATATCTAAAACACCTCCAATTTGTATTAAACCAACCTTCTATCACATGAAACTTCCTCTCTAAATTATAAAAGTTTAAAACATGTACTTTTACTTCAAAATCATCTTGTAATCCTTCAATTCCGTAAAATAAATTCTTGGCATGAAAAATAAATTATGTTAAGTTAAAAATAATAATAAAATATATAGAAACCCCTCAATAAACATTTAAACACTATAATAAATATTTCAAAAACCCCTAAAGTGTATCCAACATATAAAAACCATCATAATAAAACTTATTTAGAAAACCCAATTATTAGAAAAAAATGTGATATAATATAATGTAAAGAAAAACTTAACTAAATTTTTTCTGATCACTTTCCTTTAATATAATTGTCCCCACCTCATAAAATGAACTCTATAAGACATAAGAAACCAATGAACCCTCATAGACCAATACAAACCATATACTTGACATCAAAGACCCTTAGGGTTCATGTTATAAAAGTAATAGGGGGAATTGAATTATGGATAGAAAATCATAAAAATTGAATGGTAATGTGGGATTTACATTTTAATAACACCTAATGTCTATGAGAGAAAAATGTATAAGTAAGAAGGGATAAGGGAAGAAACTATGGGACATCGCCTCTACCTCTTCGATATGAGATGGTAAGTAATTTTTGGCCAAATAACTAAATAAAAAGGAAGAAAAGAAGTGAATAATAAAATTTTATTGTGTCATAGTAACTGAAATTATATGGATGCATGGTTTAAAACACAATGAAAAAATGATATAGCTTGAATAGGAATAGAAACACCCCAATCATTCCTTTCCCTTTATCCACATTGTTCTAAAGACACCATATGAATATATGTAATATTCATTGTCTCTAATGAAACTTGAATGGTTTACCCAAACCTCTAAGTAATAATTCTCATAATGTAAATCCATATATAAATTTTTTCAAAGATAGTTTTAAATTAAATATATTTCTTTTAATATGATTATAAATATAATTTATGTTATCGTGTAATAGAGAAATCCCATTAATTGAAAAACTAGCAAATTAATAACATATAATTTTTTTACCAATAATTATATATTGGTTTATAAAATAATGATATGAGGTTGTCATAATTCTCCACATAAAACTACTCTATACCCCATTAAGGTTATTATAATTAATAATGTTCATTGAGAACCAAAAATTCCACCTATCAATGGGATCAAAGGTAATCTAAATATACCAAATATGTTTGCGGATCGAAATAATATATTTGATGTTGGATAATTCTATTCCAATTTAAGCATTATATCTGAATTAAACAATGATAAAACTAACATAACCACTTCTTTCCTTGAGATGCATGATGTGGTTTTTTTATTAAAAACTCAAAGAGGATACATGAGAAAAAAGTACCAAATTACCAAAAAATTCCCTAAAATCCAAAAAACTATTACTCAAGCATCACTAAATATTGTATATATTCATTCAAACCATACTCACCGACCAAAAAGGCCAAACATTACAAAGGTATTAAATATGACTCCCAATCATTTTGAACTAATATAGATTTGCGAGATAATGGATACACTGTCAAATAAAAAATAATATACAAATGGAAGAATGAACTTTCATGTATATAAGGTAAATGGTAATTCCTCACAAACTAAAACCATGAACTCTCGAAACTAGATCATGATTCCATTAAAGAATCCAAAATAAAAAATGTACACCTTAAAGGCACGGATCATAGTTAAAAAATCCATCATCATCCAAAAACATAGAAATGGAATTGGTGCATAAGGAAGAGTGTTATACCTGAAACAAAATGGTCACTAACCTCATGTATTGATGATGATGGAAAATAACATGGGCCATCATTCATGGAACACATTCCCATAGTGAACTTAGAAGAACGAAATCATTGTGCAAACTCGAACTTGTTACTATTTAGATAATAATGTTTTTACCCACAGAAAATTTACTCCTTGAGTAATAATAAAAAATGAAATTGTGAAATTTTATTTATTTAGGGATAAATAAAATAATTAAGATTTTATTATCAAATTTTGTTTCAATTTTCACTATATGTAATAGATTATTTCACTTGTATCATTGTAACACCCGAGATTTTATGAAAAATATTTTTTTTAATTTCATTAATGTCTTGTGTTGTACGCTACACCAAAAGGAGATTTCACAACATGCATCTTCGACTTGCCTTGTAATACACGCAATTGCGACCTTCCTCGATAGCATGTGTAGTACGCAATACTGAGTTTCACTAAACAACGATATGCTATTAAAATATTATTAAAACTAGCAGTTATGAATAGTAATAACCACCTTTTAAAATTGTATAAATTTTATCTCTCAAAATGGACATCATTTTTGGATTCGAAATATCGAAATTAGCTTAGGGTGAAATTTTGGTACTTTTCAGATAACTTTCATGTTCTGATGAATAGTGAAAATTAATAATTTTAATTAAAAATAACTTTTTTAATCGAAATAATTAATAGTGATAAATTATTAATTTGATTGGTTTTAAAGTATATTTGGAATATATTTTTACAATTTAATACAATGTTTTTCATTGGAAGCAATTTCACATTTAAACCAGCAATAAACAAGTGTCAATCTTTTGATAGTTATTATCTTTTAAAAAATGCTATTTGTTTTGACGATGGGAATTAAATTTTAAATTAGTTAATTTAAGTGATATGTTTTTAATTTGGTAAAATAAACATCATTTTTGAGTTCATAATATCAAATATAGCTTAGGGCTAATTTTTGGTATTTTTCTGGAATCTTTCATTTTTTGATTAATAGTGAAACCACTAAGTGGTAGTTAAAAAAATGAATTTTTCATAAAACATAAATTTACTGCTTCTGTGAGTGGAATTTCAAAAATTCGAGAGACACGATTGATGTCAGTAAGTAAAATGTGGTTCAATGAGATGTTAATAATTTTTGGTGAATAGTAACTTTTTACTTTTTTTTACCACGATTAAAAGTAAATAGGGTAATTAAGGGTAAGAATAATATTATTATCACCCTAAAACATGTCCTAGTCCTATTGGATAAGTTTAATTCAACCAAAAACAACCTTAGGAATAAAATATGACCATTTAGGCCCACTTGGATTAGATTAGGACATTTATTATTAATTTATTTAAAGAAGGGTTAAAAGTGTTAAAATAAATGTTTAATAAGTAAATAATTTTTAATATAGGGTTATACATAAGATAAATTAGACTATAAATATCCATTAGAAAGATAAAGAATCTTACTAAATAATGATATTTTATTTTTAATTTTTATACTTTACATAAGTTGATTTATTTATGACACAATGATGATGATCAGTAATTATCTTATTAATGAAATATTGACATAATTGATGTTATAAATACCCAAATAAATGTAATTTGAGTCTTTTTATGAGTTAAACTAATTTTATAGGTTAATATGACATGTTAGTATTGCTTTAATTTACTTTTTTCGTACTAATCAATCAGTTATAATTTTTTAAAAAATCAATTACTAAATAGTGTCAAAATTGACATAAAATAGTTTTTTAAACAAATATTATATTATTGATTGTTATTTTACTCCTAAAAATATAATTTTTGGCCAAATGAATTATATAAGGTTATATATATTAATAATAAACAACTTGGGGTTCGTTTTTCTTGTTATAGTTAGTTTATAAACCTTATAGTGTAAGAACACAAGAAGACATGGTAAAAGTAAAATTATTTAACTTAATGTTAAAAATAAATGATAAGGTTAGAATAGGTACCTAAACTTGTCTAAATTATATTGGATGAGAGGATTTCGACCCATCCCCACATTATCTTTGAAATAAATCAATTTGGAGCTATTTAAAACCGAATTTGGCTTTATAATAAAATATTATTTTTAGATTTCCAAAGGTACCCCTCTCCTTCCTTATAAAAGGGAACCTCCTACCTCTCTTCCTCACACCACTTTGAGAGTTCATGATCGGCCAACCCATGCCAAATTCTCTTCTCCACTTCCCTAAAAACATCCTAGAGGTTCTGGTATTCTTCAAAGACCAATTTTAGTGCCCTAAAAGGAGTTCTCAAAGAGGTGCTTCAAAGAAGAGGTAGTGTCCGTTACCGATTCTTTCAACTTTATTTCTTCTTCCACTTCTTATTATTAGGTTGTTTCATTATGAAGTAATAGAATCAGTATCAATAATATACTGATATGTTATTATAAGTATTAAACAACCCTATTTCACCATCTATCCATCCTATGGAAAACGAAATCACCGCGCGTGCGTACGTACAGAATACCGTCTCCACACCGTGGTGTAATCTATTTTTCACCACCACCTTACTTGGATGAGTATAATGGTGTAAATAATAACTATATATGATTATTGTAAATTGATATTGTTTCTAAAATAGTATACATAAAATCCAATACAATTACACGATCATGAGAACGATATCATCGCTCGTGCGTACGTACGGACTACCGTCTCCACGACGCGATGAGATTCATCCTCCACATTAGCCATTCATTAATGATTATAAAGTATATATAATAAGTAATAATGAAATATATGACATAATAATGATACTGTATTTATGTGTATATATATGTATGTCATCTACTTAATTCCATTAAACTCAATAAGGAAACGAAAACAGCGTTCATGCGTACGTACGGCCTACCGTCTCCATGAACGGTGTATTTCTTTCCATTTACTGATCTATTATATATATATGTATATTCTGAATATATATTTTAGGTAAATCATGTTTTATATTCTGTAATTAAGTAATCATGATCTAAGTAATCATAATAATAATTACAAGTCAAAACACAGACGACAAATGAAACGATTTTACCCAAAACGCTCTTTAACATGGAATTTACAAAAGAACTGGTAATATAAAGTCATAAGTGAACCATATATGATATCATAACAATGAATATGATTCTGTAATAAGTCAATGTCATTATTTAAATCATTATACAGGAGTTTCGGACACTTACGAAGCAAATCAGACCTATGTTAAGGGAAAATATCACAATCTCATTTTTATCTGAGATTGTTTATACTTTAGTATTTACTGGGGTGTATTTTATCATCCACATCCATGTTACATAAATATGTAATATTTTTGACATCCACCTACAATTGTTTAAATCCAATTTTACCCTTCGGTGAGTTATTAGTAAAGGATATTAAAGGAATCTTTTGTCGTTTTTCGTACGAGGTACTTTTTGACTTTTCCGAAAAAAGTACGAGAAGAATGTTTTTTTAACTTATACGGCATGAATAGATTTTTAAAACATTATTTCCAAGAAGATTCCTTTACAAGTTTTCAAGTTTATTTTTAATCAACTTATTTTAGTTTAAAATTGTAAGAAATGTTAAGAAAGGAAAATGTTTTTGAAGTAGAAAAGATATTTTCCTCAAGAATGGAGTTCAAGTGTTTTATCAAAATTATTTTCCATCTAAGATAATATAGGGTTATGTTTCTATACATATTATTATATTTATTTGATTATGTTGTGATGGAATTATTTTTATGAATTACATTATCTTATATGAATTGTTTTATGATTTCATGTTGTTTAAGAATCCCATTTTTATTACATGGGTTATGCAATGATGTATGATTTATGATTTTGTGGCACACATAAGAATGGTATCATTATGAGATGGGTGGGACCTATATCTCCCTCCAATTCATCGGTTAAAGATTTTATATCTCATGAGATAGACATGGCTGGAACGGTAGGTTATACCGGTTCAGTGAAACAGGACTGAAACGAGGAGAGAACTTGGTTCAGAAATGGAATTTTTCCACTAAGATAGTCTTGGCAATGAGTCTTGACTAATAAGAAATGATTCTCTGTGATTATGTGTGTATTCCACAATGTTTCATGTTTTAAGTTATGATTATTTGGATTACATTTCAGTACTATGATTTATCCCATGTTATGATATTATGATCTCTTTTGCAGGTTAAGATTTCAAAATGTTATGTTCTTATGAATATGATGTGATTGATATTTCTTCTGTTTACCTTTTCTGAGAATTTGAGCTCACCCTTTTATGTTTTTTCCCCAGGATATAATGAAAGGTTTTAGGTAAAAAAAAGGAAGATCTTTATTGGAGATGTTGAAGATCTTTCACCACGATTAGAAGACTATATTCTGAGTTTCCAAAGACACTATACTATTAGGGTCCTTGTGTGTGTGTTTTTTGTTGTGTACTAAGTATTTCGCAAAATTAATGTAATGTCCATATACGTTAAGCTTCAGGTCTCTACAGTTGGTATCAGAGGAAAGGTTTAGTCAACCTTTGGAAACTAGGATGCGAGAACGTTAGTGAGATCCCTTGAGATATTTCTAAGGTATGTCTAGGGATGTCTCTACTGTTAAGTATACGTATAGCTTAAAATCCTAGAATTGCGCTAACAATCTTAGAATTTAACCCCAGATGTTAGATATTGAGGGTACTCCCCCTTTACTATGTTGTTTTCTATAGCATGACTTTTTCCTCCCACAGAATTCTTTTTTTTGTTTTAGTTAATGGAGGGAACCAGAAGGAATTTGGTTAACATTGAATCCAATGGACAAATTGGTGACTATGAGCAACAAAATTGCGTAATTCCTAGATAGAAAGATATTATGATTATGAGAAATCAGTCATCGCGATATATGATTAACAAGGTGAAATTTGGTGGTATGCCTAATTCATCAGATAAGAGGAAGATAGACTTTTATGCATGTTTGCATGTTGAGGTTCATAAAGAAAGGAAGATTGAGATTTCTAAAGAAGGGAAGAAGAACCTTGTGGAATACCTCAAATGGAGGGACCGATGTTATCTGTGTTGAGAAAAGGGTTATAGAGTGACAGACTGTTATGGAGTTCAATGTATTATTTGTGGAGAACATGGGCATCACCCAACTCAATGCCCTAACCTAAAAAGTTACTTCTAAATCAAGGAAGGACTTATTCTAGGAAAATCATTAAAGAGGATGGATTGAAGTGTTTATGTATTGGTATTCATGAATAATGTTGTTGTGGTACTTTTATGGTGTATTAGAATATTTTTGTATTAGTCTATTGTGGTTTTCAATAATTTTATGGTACCTGTAACCATGGAAAGTGATTGAGATATTTTTGGTAAGAGGATGATATGCGCATAATGAAGGGATAAAGAGAAAATGAAATGTTTGACAGCACTCATGATTTCACTAAGATTCAATTGGTATTCATCTTTCAAGATAATACATGATTAAGGTATTCACATGATTGGAATGTGACCAACAAGATATACGAGGGATAAATGATGGCATTCACGTTATTGTTATGTGACATTTCAAGTAATCATTTTCTTTATACAATGAGCTTGGACCAAAGTATTTTAGATAAGCCTAATGATTGGAATGGATTATGTTGGACATATGTTAGTATTGTTTAAGGATAGGATTTTTTTCTATATTATTTATGGTATGTTATAGTAACATAGCTTTAGAAAAAGGAAAACCTGCAGGACGGGCAATAGCCCATCGCGTCGGACACAGCTATGGGAATCGAACCCACAATCGGACTGGCCTTTATCGCCTACCACTGGCCTACAGGAAGTCCCTGTTTAGTAGAAACTAGTTTTATTATATTACGCAGTATGATATATGAAGTATAAGTCCATTTTAGGAACCATATATGATTAATCTAACTATAGATGGACTTATGTATTTTTTGATAACTTTTCTAACCTTTTGTTTGAGACAGACGGAATGACCCATCATTCTATCACATGATCTTCTAACACATCACGAAAGACAAATTCAACTTTATTTCTTTAAGAGAGGAAGTGAAAATTTTCCAAAGAACGACCAACGATGAGACTATACCAAAATAACGAAAGTATTTTTTCTAATTCCAATTTCATCAACTTTAGGGAAATGATCTTGAAAACCAAAAATGATGTCCTAGTGCTCTTATATCTGATGAATTAGATGGTACCTTAGATCATCACAAATTTATGGCTTTGTGATTGCGGGCTTTTCCATAGCCATGTTCTCTACCACTCTCCATCAGAACATGATGGTTAGATTTCTCTTCCATATCCATATTTTCACCTATGTGGAAACCCAGTGATTAGTTTATTTGGGTAACCGTTACGTTTCATACTTTTGTTTTTAAATATTTGTTTTGGTATTCCTTTTTACAATGTGGGATTATATTAAAGAAAATTTCGAGTAGTAAACCATTTATAACCCTGACGAATTTCGAGGGCGAAATTCATTTTAAGGGGGGTAGAATGTAACACCCCGATATTTTATGAAAAATATTCTTTTTAATTTCATTAATGTCTTGTGTTGTACGCTACACCAAAAGGAGCTTGCACAACACACATCTTTTACTTTCCTTGCATTACACGCAGTCACGACCTTCATCGATAACATATGTAGTAAACAATACCGAGTTTCACTAAACAATGATATGCTATTAAAATATTATTAAAACTAACCGTTATGAATAGTAATAACCACCTTTTAAAATTTTATAAATTTTATCTCTAAAAATGGACTTCATTTTTGGATTAGGAATATCGAAATTAGCTTAGGGTGAAATTTTGGTACTTTTCGGATAACTTTCATATTCTGATGAATAATGAAAATTACTAAATTTTAGTTAAAAACAACTTTTTTAATCGAAATAATTAGTAGTGATAAATTATTAATTTGAGTGTTTTTAAAGTATATTTGGAATATATTTTAACAATTTAATACAATGTTGTTCATTGGATGTAATTTCACATTTAAAGCAGACATAAACAAGTGTCAATCTTTTGATAGTTATTATCTTTTAAAGACATGCTATTTGTTTTGACGACGGGAATTAATTTTTAAATTAGTTAATGTAACTGATATGTTTTTAATTTGGTAAAATAAATATCATTTTTGAGTTTAAAATATAAAATATAGCTTAGGCCTAATTTTTGGTATTTTTCTGGAAACTTTCATTTTTTTGATGAATAGTGAAACCACTAAGTGGTAGTTAAAAAAATGAATTTTTCATAAAACTTAATTTTACCACTTCTGTGAGTGGAATTTCAAAAATCCAAGAGACACGGTTGATGTTAGTAAGTATTATTTGGTTCAATGAGATGAAATTAATTTTTGGTGAATAGAAACTTTTTACTTTTTTTTACCACGGTTAAAAATAATAGGGTAATTAAGGGTAAAAATGATATTATTATTACCCTAAAAAATATCCTAATTCTATTGGATAAGTTTAATTAGACCAAATAAAACCATAGGAATAAAATATGACCATTTAGGCCCACTTGGATTAGATTAGAACATTTATTATTAATTTATTTAAAGAAGGGTTAAAAGTGTTAAAATCAAAGTTTAATAAGTAAATCATTTTTAATATTGGGTTATACATAAGATAAATTCGACTATAAATATTTATTAGAAATATAAATAATGTTCCTACATAATGATATTTTATTTTTAATTTTTAGACTTTACATAAGTTAATTTATTTATGACACAAAGATGATGAAGTAATTATCTTATTAATGAAATATTGACATAATTCATGTTATAAATACCCAAATAAATGTAATTTGAGTATTTTTATGAATTAATCTAATTTTATAGGTAAATATGACATGTTAGTATTTATGTAATTATCTTTTTTCGAACTAATAATTATGTTAAGATTTTTTCAAAAATCAATTACTAAATAGTGTCAAAATTGCCATAAAATATTTTTTAAAACAAATATTATATTATTAATTGTTATTTTATTCCTAAAAATACAATGTTCGGCCCGATGAATTAGATAAGGTTATATATATTAATAATAAACAACTTGGGGTTCGTTTGTCTTGTTATAGTAAGTTTATTAACCTTATAGTGTAAGAACACAAGAAGACATGGTAAAAGTAAAATTATTTCACTTAATGTTAAAACTAAATGATAAGGTTAAAATCGGTACCTAAACTTGTCTAAATTATTTTGGATGAGAGGCTTTCGACCCATCCCCACCTTAGCTTCGAAATAAATCAATTTGGAGCAATTTAAAACTGAATTTGGCTTTATAATAAAATAATATATTTAGTTTTCCAAAGGTACCCCTCTCCTCCCTTATAAAAGGGCACCTCCTCCCTCTCTTCCTCACACCAATTTGAGCCTTCAAGCTCGTCCAACCCATGACAAATTATCTTCTCCACTTTCCATAAAACATCCTAGAGGTTATGGTCTTCTTCAAAGACCAATTTTAGTGCCCTAAAAGGAGGTCTCAAAGAGGTGCTTCAAAGAAGAGGTAGTGTCTGTTACCGATTCTTTCAACTTTATTTCTTCTTCCACTTCTTCTTCCTAGGTTGTTTCATTATGATGTAATAACATCAATATCACTAATACACTAATATTTTATTATATGTATGAAACAACCCTATTTCCCCATCTATCCATCCTACAGAAAACGAAATCACCGCGCGTGCGTGCGTACGGAATACCGTCTCCACGCCGTGGTGTAATCTATTTTCCACCACCACCTTAATTGGATGGGTATAATGGTTTACATAATAACTATATATGATTATTGTAAAGTGATATTGATTCTGAAATATTATAAATACACTCCAATACAATTCCACAATCATGAGAACGATATCATCGCTCGTGCGTACGTACGGACTACCATATCCATGACGCGATGAGATGCATTCTCCATGTTAACCATTCATGAATGATTATAAAGTATATATAATAAGTAATCATGAAATATATGACATAATAATGATACTGGATTTATGTGTATATATATGTATGTCATCTACTTAATTCCATTCAACTCAATAAGGAAATGAAAACAACGTTCATGCGTACGTACGGCCTACCGTCTTCATGAACAGTGTATTTCTTTCCATTTACTGATCTATTATATATATGTATATTCTGAATATATATTATATATAAATCATGTTTTATATTCTGTAATTATGTAATCATGATCTAAGTAATCATATGAATAATTGGAAGTCAAAACACGGATGACAAATGAAACGATTTTACAGAAAATGCTCTTTAACATGGAATTTACAAAAGAACGGGTAATATAAAGTTATAAGTGAACCATATATGATATAATAACAATGAATTTGATTCTGTAATAAGTCAATGAAATTATTTAAATCATTATACAGGAGGTTCGGACACTTACGAAGCAAATCGGACCTAAGGTAAGAGAAAATATCACAATCTCATTTTTATCCGAGATTGTTTATACTTTAGTATTTACTGGGGTGTATTTTATCATCCACATCCATGTTCCCTAAATATGTAATATTTTTTACATCCACCTACAATTGTTTAAATCAAATTTTACACTTCTTTGAGTTTTTAGTAAAGGATATGAAAGGAATATTTTGTCGTTTTTCGTACGAGGTACTTTTTGACTCTTCCGACAAAAGTACGAGAATAATGTTTTTTTTAACTTATACGGCATAAATAGATTTTTGAAACGTTATTTCCAAGAAGATTCCTTTACAAGTTTTCATGTTTATTTTTAATCAACTTCTTTTAGTTTAAAATTTTAAGAAATGTTAAAAAAGGAAAATGTTTTTGAATTAGAAAGGATATTTTCCTCAAGAATAGAGTTCAAGTGTTTTATCAAAATTATTTTCCATATAAGATAATATAGGGTTCTGTTTCTATCCCTATTATTACATTTATTTGATTATGTTGCGATGGAATTATTTTTATGAATTCCTTTATCTTATATGAATTGTTTTATGATGTCATGTTGTTTATGAATCCAATTTTTATTACATGGGTTATGCAATGATGTATGATTTATGATTTTGTGGAACACATAATAATGGTATCATTATGAGATGGGTGGGACCTATATCTCCCTCCAATGCATTGGGAAAAGATTTTATATCTCATGAGATAGACATGGTTGGAACGGTAGGTTATACCGGTTCAGTGAAACAGGACTGAAACGAGGAGTGAACTCGGTTCAGAAATGGACTTTGTCCACTAAGATAGTCTTAGCAATGAGACTTGACTAATAAGAAATGATTCTCTATGATTATGTGTGTATGACACAATGTTTCATGTTTTAAGTTATGATTATTGGGATTACATTTCACTACTATGATTCATCCCATGTAATGATATTATGATCTCTTTTGTAGGTTAAGATTTCCCAAATTTTATGTTCTTATGAATATGATGTGATTGATATTTCTTTTGTTTACCTTTACTGAGCATTTGAGCTCACTGTTTTATGTTTTTCCCCATTATATAAAGAAAGGTTTTAGGTAAAAAAAAGGAAGATCTTTATGGGAGATGTTGAAGATCTTTCACCACGATTAGAAGATTATATTCCGAGTTTCCAAAGACACTAAACTATTACGGTCCTTGAGTGTGTGTTTTTTGTTGTGTACTAAGTATTCTGAAAATGTAATGTAATGTCCATGTACGTTAAGCATCGGGTCTCTACAATCATTAAACTAAAATATTCCACAATAAATATTTTTAAGATAAATATAACCATTGTAAAGTATATATTGAATTGAAAGTAATAAAATAATGATTCTGAATTTTGAATTATATATAGATATAAAAATAACGAAAATTTAAACAATTATTCATTCATAAAATTCAATTTATATATCTAATTATCTATTAGTACTATTTTTTGATAAATTTTTTTATATAATTTCTATTTTAAACATTTAAATATTATATATTATATAATACAAAAATTATTGTTATATAATAGAAAATATATTTTTATATGAATAATATGTTAACACTTATTTAGAAATATATTTATATGGAAAACATGTAATAATTTTTAATAATTAAGTAATTATTCTCTAATAATAATGGTTTTTCATTATAATTTTTATTTCCATCTTATAATGAAATTTATAAATTCAACAATTTGAACATGATGAAAGGAACATTATTTTTTGATTTATAATGATTAATATATCATATAATTGTTTTTTATTTTTCAAAAATGATTTTTCTACATGATATTTTAAAATAATGTTTTTTCAAATACCTCGACTTTTGGGAAAATATTTCAAAATAAAATGACTTAAAATATAATAAAACCTTATTACGTGAAAAATATTAATTTAACAATAATTATAATATATTTTAAATATGTGGTTTAATTTATTAAACATATGTTAATTATTTTTCAACTGAATTAATAGTTTTTTCCTATACAATAATTTTTTTGTGATATTATTTGGTTAAATTTTGAAATTGTGAATTTATATTTGGCATAATTTATATGAAAAATAACACTTATTTTTGTCGCATTAATTAGATTAAAGATTTAAAAATAAAAAAAATTTATAAAATTATTGAATGTAAAATTTTCTTTAAAAAAATCCTATGTTTCGAAAAAAATTATTTTTCAAAAATTTTTAAAAAATATTAAATTGTTTTTTATCAAACCAAGATATTTTTACTAAAAATTTTAATTTTATATTCTAAATTATCTTTTTAATATATAGTAAGATTAAAAAATTTTATGTATCAGTTATTATAAATTATTTAATTTTAAAAATAAAATATTATCTTAAAGGAAATATAGTGACAATAATGTAAAATCTCAACATATAGAGATTTTAAAAACTAATTAATACATCAACATCCCAAAGATGAACCAAATCACAAAAATAACTAAAACAGTAGTGACAAAAACTTTGTCACCCCCACATTCAAATATGTATATCAATATTAGAACATGTAAATTCATAGAACTATGATCAATACAAGGCTACCTATATTAAATATAACAAATATATACATTTATAAGACAATGTATGTGTTTTGTTATCCAAATAGGCCATGTAAAATGCCACAAACATGTATATAAAATTTCATTGATAATATATTCATAAATTATAGTTTAATTTTTCTGGAGTATTTTTTTTAAAATCAATATATTATAAGAATAAAATGTTAAACTTGTATAATTTTTAAAAGTACTATGGTAAAAGATTGAAATCAAAACATTTTTTACAATAAGAAAATGATTAAAATTACATGTAGTTAAATAAAACATTCACATAAAATTAAAAATTCAAAATAAAATTATTTATGAATTAATGGGATAAATGAACTATTTAAATGATAAAATTTAATTTAATTTTAAAAGATATAATTCTATTATTAGGGAAATAAAAACAAATTAGAATACTTCTTTCAAAACATTTAAAAACACATTTCTAAAAAAATTAGGTCATAATTTAACCATAATAGAATTTAGGATTATAGGTAAAAATGTCTCTATCTTATTGAGGATTCACTATAAAAGTAAATATTAACAATCAACCACTACAATAAATAAAAGATGAGTACCAGTGGACATATATAAAGTATGTAGTGGGTATCCCTAAGATGGCCCGATTAATAAAAAAAGTCCCAATGAAAAAAATAATATAGTCCATAAATGGGTCATGATGATTTCCATGTGAATAAAAAAGGAACACATTGTAATTATAAATATTCTTAGGTGAGAAATAGTAAACTTGTACACTATGTGAGGGATGAAATGTACCCCCATAAATGAGTGAAATAGAATTGGAAACTCGAAGATATGAACTACTGGAAGGACCCCAAGTCTCAGAATGAACTATTAACCGATGTTTTCCTTCTAATATAAACATACAACCAACTCACTATAACACTTTAGGATTTTATTATACATTTCTATTTATATAAATTAAATTTCATTGATATCTTGTGATTCATTCAACCTCATTTCGAAAAAAACCATAATATAGTATACTATTAGAACTAAGCTATTATACTGGTTGTATGAATAGGAAGAAACATATTTTGAAAATATTTATAATGGTTTTATAGAAGAAAAAGTATCTCCTAATTTGTAACTAATATTTAATGAAGTAGTAATATGTTTCAAAAATATATTTTTCCTCAAAAATTAGTTTCTATATATTTATTTGAGAATTTTTTTTATATTATTAACTTTTTGATTTTTTGAACAGATTAATTTATTTTTGATATTGACATGAAAAAATTGTATTCTAGGGAATTTCTTAAAACTTTATTATGTTATTAATGTTTCAATGAATAATGAAAAATACTTAATATTATTGAAATATATATTTTCATTGAAAGAATATAAAACAATCACTTTTGACTCAAATTTTTTTTTAAAAAATATTTTTTCATTAATATTTTAAATATTCGAATTATCTTAACTGTAATTGTTTTTATGTTGAAATTGGTATAACAATATCATATACATAAAAAATTTTCAAAACAATTTTTCATCATGATTTTCATGATTATTTTAAATTAAGTTCTTACGAAATTTAGACATATAATTTTATAAAATGTATTTGTTTTTTCTTAATCAATAAGTAATTATTTTAATTATTCTACTATAAATTTTTTCAAATCAAATAGATTAAATATTTAACTATTTCCCCCACATTTAGGGTTCAAATAGGTCTACTAAGTCATAAAACATGAGATATGGGTAAATTTGGAAATTAAAAAAGTTTAAATACTATTTTATTTTATTATTTAATTTCCCACATTAAAATATATCTAAATTTTGAATAATTTTTCATGATAATGACTTTATATTATTCTAATATCTTAATAAATTCTAAATTTTTCCCCTCCACCACTTATAAAGGTACTCCCAAACTCTCTATTCAATACACCATAATGAGAATTATAACACCACCAAAACCTAACAAAAACATATATTTTCATCCTTATAAATATGGACGATGTTTTTTTAATATTAAAAATTAAATTAAAATGATCCTTATGAAATGATCTAAATGAGTCCACCGAAGGATAGGTAGTCGTCTAAACTTTCCTCTTTCAAAATTTTTTCATCTATATATTATAAATAATTTGTATTAATCATAAAATAATTAGTTCCATATCTTAAAATTTTTAAATTTTTATTTTGACTACGTAAAAAACAATATCCCCATATATTTCATCAAATGTGAGGAGAAAGAATCACTAGTGAATACATGTGGAAAACCTCATCCATATTGCGACATAATTCATTTTCCATCACCATATTTCTAGGATACTTATTATTATGACATTAATGATCGTATATACTAATAAATAAATAATTATCATTTAGGAATTTTAATATCATATATATATTATTACCTTCTAATCCATTAAAAATTGATAATTTCTTTCACATGTATGTCAAGACTACAACCTCTATAATGTGAAATGAATCAATTTTTATTCTTATTTTCATATATTGTAATAAAAATTGGTTTAATTATTATTTATGATATATATGAAATAATAATGATTCAATGAAGGTTAATTATTATTTATATTTATTTAATTAAATCCTTTTAAAAGTGAAAATAGTGATCTTTTATATATACGTCCTATAGTCTCCATGAATGGAGCAATTCATTTTTCCCTCTCTAATTTTTAGGTAATTAAGTATATATATATATATATATAAAGAATATTTTCTACAGTTTTATCCTAATTAAAATTGTATAGATGTTGGTTCTATGATCAACGTACAAGTATTTAGTCTATAAAACAAATACATTCATAATAAATGAAATAGTTAACAAATGGTAATGATGATTTCAATTAAGAATAAATAACTAATTAGGATAGAAATGTTATAAGTGGATAATATATGATACTGTACAGATGTAAATTATTTTTTAATATATTTTAAATAAATTAAAATTTATTATACTAGTTGATATTTTCTTTCTATGAATGTTTAACATGAGGAATGCGATTTATGTTAAAATATCAATGTCTAGAATTATTATTTATAAATAAATTTTTAATTTTGATATTTTATAATATAAAACCCAAGAATCTCATGAAATTTGTTATACCATGGTTATTTATATATGTTATATGTTTTACATTAATTTTACTCCAACGAATTACTAAAGAGAATAAAATATTATACTATGTAAACTTGACATTAATACTTTCTTCGGTCAAAAATTGATTTTCTTCTATGTCTGTTTTTTCAAAAAATTAATTAATAACGTTTTATATTTAATATATAATTGTTAAAATTATTTTTTATTTGTTATTTAATTTTAAAAATTGTTTTAAAAGTAATATTCCTATAATTTTCTTACAAAATGTACTTTTTAATTTTTAGTGAAAGTGAGAAAGAATTATTTTTAAGCATAGAACATGAAAGGAATTATCTATCATCATGACTACTAAATGATTTAAAGAATAATTTACATGTAAAAAAAGTTATTTTTATTGGAAATATTTTCATTTATCTTTATGAAATTTATTGATATTAAATTAGTGATTTCAAGATGAAGAGTGTATTTTCCTTAAAAAATGTCCCATTGATATATTTAAGTTATTGTTTTCTATGAATACATATTTTTTTGTCAGTTATGATATAATTGGGTTATCTACTAATAATACCACAAATCTTCCTTCCTGGGATGTATTATAATGATAAATTTTCATGTAATAATCATTCAAACCAATTTCATTCCCACACATTACAAAAATGTTGATGAATACTTTATGAAACACATATTATTTCAATGATTGATGTTGTGGGGAATGTTTTAAGATCTAGTGGAAGAAAAATTTATCATTATCATGTTGTGGTGGTAGGGCCAATAATTATACATCTCCATAATTAATTGGATAAAGATAGATAGACCATTAGATAATAATGAATAGATTTGGGAGTGATCCTAGTGAAGTTAGGGTATTCGTACACTATGATAGTCTTGGGAACGAATTATAACTAATTAAAACATATAATTTTGGGTGAACCCAAACCACTTTGATGGACATGGAAGGAAACATTAACTAAGGGAATGATTTCCGATTATTATCTTTATACCATAAACATAATTCTATTGAAAATTTTATGTCCTTAAGCTTTATGTTTTATTATTATATTATAATTCATGTCATATGAATTTCTAATTCATCTACTATTACTCAATATTTTTATCTATGATATGAAGGGGATGGTTATAAAATTTCATTCTCTATTTATGATCCCTTTATATATATTTTATGTTTATGTAATAATTTACAGGTACCTTTTGTACCCTTATTGAACATTAAAACCCTCCATTTCTTATGTTTCCCTTCCCTATGTTATGAGTAATGTTTTTAATAATGATATGTCTATGAAATATAATAGTTATTGAAAACATATTAGGATATAAAATACATAACTTAGGAATAGGTTGTGTATGTGTCCATATATCAAAAGACTGTAGTCCTTTTTTTGTTATGGTGTAGAAATTATTGTGATTAAATTAATATTTATTTAATAATAGGTGATATATAAAAATTTATGTAATTAATGACTCATCGTAGTTGGTGTTAGATAAAGTATTTGTTTCCATTAAAAACTATTATGAGAAAACAATAGGGAAATTCACATTTTCACATTTTCACTATGAGCACATATTTTAATATCTGATGGCATATGATTGGGATAATTCACATTTTAATTATGAAAATCATGATGGATTTAGAAATACATAATTATCATGGATAACCTATCTTAAATGTGTGTTTTCATATATTGAAAAGAATATTTCATTATTTAGATATCCTAAGAATAATTTCTCATGATTGAACCCTCTGATTAGTGATTCATGATGGTCAGGGCATTCATTTTTTCTTTTAGTGTTGGATTGAAGATAGAATTATGAATTTTCCATGGTATTATTTGTGTTAGAATAATTATGTAACCTATTCGACCATATTTATATTATTTATTGTATATCTAGAAAATTATCGAGGAATTTAAATTCATATCCTCAATGATTAGATATTTATTTTACATTAAAAACTAATAATTTTATATTGAGAATATCTAATATTTATAGCTCCCCTTCTATTAATGATTATTGGAATGTTTTACCTTAAATATTTATATTTTCCTGTAGTTGAATTTGATGTTATCTTAAGAGTGATTTTATTTTACATACATAAACTCCCCAAAAATTTTAAAAGAAGGGAGGTCTCATTTGATATTCTAAAAACCAGTGATGGTTTATTAGTGTGATGATAATTCTGAAAATCTGATGGATGATTCATCCATTTTATGGTTATTTATGTCTTTTTAAGGGTGGTGTTTATAATCAATGAATGAGTAAATACACAACATCAAAGATATTCCTGTCATTTGGGAGTTTGTTAATGCCTCTCCGAAAGTGTTTATGTATTTTACACCAAATCATAATGTTGAGTTTTTTATTGAACCCTTATATGGTGCTACTTATTCATATCAATCCATTTATAGTTGTGCCGATAGATGTGGAGGAATAGAAGATTAATATCATAGATAATATTTAAAAGGGAGTAATTGTCCATGTCAATCCCCATAGGGCGACACTATTATATTAGTTGAATACAATGTTGAATCAATGAAAAAATATTTTTGATCATGATGTTGCATTATTTTTCAACAAGATGTCAATAAGGTTTCAATTTTCAATATGTGCATGTAAAAGTGGTTGTTATGATGATTTAAGAGTGGATATTTTTTGATTGAAAATGCAACTAATATTTGGAGAATCACTATTTCACATTGGATGACATGCTTGGAAATTCTCCATATAAATTGAGATTATTGTTGAATGAGTTTTATGTTCGAAGACTTGTATCAAGGTGATACATTGTTACAAAGTGTGAATAAGTCCATGAAATACTCAATTGAATGGGAAATGAAGTAATGATCCATCCATATTCACTATGTGGATGAACTATTGAACATCAATCCATTGAATGTAAATTGATGATGTTTAGAAATCAGATAATATAAGAGATGATCTTTAATGTTCCATGACATGTGTTAATGGAGAATAATCCCTCACAAAAAGAAGTCCATGTATTATGCTTTAACGAATGAGGAGTGAAGATATGATCCTTGAATGATCCATGATTAGAATAATGGAATTTTTAAGATCGTGGGTTTTTTATTCCAATAAAAATAGAGGAATGATGTTTGAAGATGAAGAAGAGAGGATGAAGGGCTTAGTAGGAATAAGGTGCCCATACACTCTTGTAATCTTGTTTATTAACCAAGTAGGGACTTTTATTAAAATTCTAGTAAAACGAAGGAGGCCAGACGAGGACCTCAACCTCAGAAACATATAGGACCCAAGGGTCAACCAAACCTAAGAGAAGCCCCAAGGCCAGCCCCGCAATAGGCGGAGGGCATGCATGCTGTGTATGAGCCAGAGGAGTATGCACTTTGATCAACTAGTGTGGAAAGTTCATAGTGGTATCCAAGAGTGCACTTGAGGAGGAATGAGTGGGCGCAGAAGCTCGCTCGTAGAGAACCGATGCAGGGCAACACCAGAGGGGAGAGGAGAGAATTCCTAGCTTTTGATTCCCCAACATGATTGTTAAACTATGAGGACACTGTATCCACGTTTTTATGTGGGACATGTTTTTAAAAAATGTGGAAGCAATATCTTTTGTCCATTTTATCACGAGCCTGATCTCATCCACACATCCTATCAAAACTACACCATCTAATTATGGATGTTCGTGATTAATCCAAGCTGATCCAACAGTCCTGGCATCATCTTCAATATCCGACTGCACGGAGAGCCACCAACACTACTGCTCGTTATCGCCACTGTCAATCCACCTTGATCAACATCCATACCAATGCTAATGATGATGTCTACTTCATTCTGATCATATGAGAGTGACAATATCATGAATGCATTAAAATTTCCATACATGCAACGAATGAATAAAATCAAACATAGAAGAAGAAACTGAAGTTGTGAGGCCACTTTAGGATGATCGATGTGTTTGGGAGATGATTTTCATGCATTCGAAAACTAATACACATGAGGATTATAATAACTATGAAATAAGGACCTGAATTGAATGGAAGATTATGGAGAGACTCAGTGTAATAATTATCTTAATTTTGAATATTTGAAAACTCCATATAACTTTGGCATTCAATGATTTTATCCCACGCCACATCACGAGGGATTTGAATGTGATCCTCACCTATAAAAGGAAGATATCGAGCCATAAAATACATACTCCCATTATTGATGAAATGATATCATTATCTATTAATAAATATATCTAAAGCTAACATCTATAGTTCACAAAAGGCAGATACATGTACATCCCCTTCCAGAAAGAGTGTCGCACATCTCTTTCCCAAATGAGTACTATTCATCCCTTGAGCCATCAGAAGAAATGTGAACCTCCTGGTATGAAAAATAACTCACACCTCTGTTAGAAGTTACCCACAATCATGTGATAGGTTATTTGATCCATTGTTGTATCTTTGTGAGGAGTAGCCTATGGATAAAAAAACTGGTGCCTTTGCTCCCATAATTTTCACTTGTGAAGATAGAATCAAGAACAATTTGTTGTTTTTCTGAGAAGATCATGTGAGCCCCCATGGTTTCATGAGGAGAGTGAGAATACCCTACTATCTGTATGATATACATACACCATTTTTTCAGGGTTCTTATTTTGGGAAAAAATGAGATTGCAGGTTAATGGGAGGAACCTTTTTTCATGTATTCATATTCATGATTTAAAGAGGCCCCAGGATGTGTGTGCATGCTAAGGATATAGAAAGAGATTAACAATGTTAAATCATTATAATACTCAAAATATATAACACTACTTGTTGAGAAGAAGAACCAACACATACCCTTGTTATACACATATGGGCAGTGTGGTCTATAAAAATAAGGGATTGTGTTTGTAAAGAAAATGTTAAAATTTATGCATGATGCACATGGAAAAAACGTGCTTGTGTTGAGACACATGAGTGTGAAAGAATAAGACAAACATTGAACTGAACCCATTTGGGTTTTATGTGAACTGAAGCATGACCCACCCTCAAGGGAAAAATATTGATACAAAAGAATAGTGTGTTCATGTGTTTAAAAGATTCGTAACATACATGAATTTAATCATGTATAATCACATGAACATGTGAAAAGTCATTGATATTTCCAAAAAAAAATATTTTAGACATAGTTGATGAGTTTTGAGATAGAATCCATACCGAATAGAAGAAGAGTTATTATCTATTTTGATAGTGTTTAGGAATCAATCAAGAGAGATAGTGATGATATTTTGGACGATCATTCATTCATATTATTTTGTTGAAGAGGATGTGTGCACCACTGGAAGACATCATAGTGAGGTCGAGTATTCATCAGAAGAAGGAATAATTTCCCGATCATTGTTGAAATGAGGACTGATTTAGAAAGGTGATCATATTTATTTGTTATGGAAAACCATCCTTACCAATGTATCATGATGATTCATGAAGAGATACAAATGCATGTTTGATTTTGTAAGCCTATGTAAAGAGTGTAAAAGACCATATAGAATGAATCAACAAATAACATAAAGAATGATGCCGCTCATTTGACTTGAGAGCAAGAAGAACACTTTGTGATTCATGGAGGACAAGAGGACTTCCGTGGGACTCTGAAGGAGGCTAGTGGACTCTGATAATATTGTGGGATTCAGTATAAAGACCATTATGTGGGTGTCAAGAGAGATACCATGTGAATCTATATTGACCATTGTAATTGATCTCATGATTATAGTTGAGATTCTGTGTTGGGGGGAAAAACTAACACAACAAAGAGTAGGACTTTGAACCAAACCTTCTAAATCCATGTGTTCGGTTCCTTTACATATTATTCAAAATTCTTGTGAAAGATGAGAGACAAAATAAGAGTGGATCGAGGATTTTAATATCCATAACGGGTTAACTGAAAACAATAAATTAGTAAAAATAACTAATGGTATCACTGATTCACCCCACCCCTTTCAGTAACTCACACTAATCTGGGAACTTGAAATTCATTTATATTCCGATGGATAATAATATAAAAATAAGGAAAAAGTACTCTATTTGCTGTATTGATGATTTTTTGAACAATTATGATGATCTAAATTATTTTCATAGATTGGTCTTCAATATGGATACTAATAGTTACATGTAAAATATGAATCAATAACTAAGACACCCTTATATATGAGGAATAAACACTATGAATTTATTCTTATAGAATATGATTATAATATTTTCTATTTATCTTCAATAATTTAATGAATATATTATTTATAGAATACCATAATAAATTTGCGACAGTCTGTATAGATGATATTATTATATATTTAATGTCAATATAAAAGAATCATGATTAATTGAGAAATATTTTTGAGAACATGATGTCGGAGATTTTGTGTAAAAATATTACCTACTATGAATTATGGTTACATAATGTTTCATTTTTTTCTCTATAATCTCATGGAACAATATATTGGAGGATCCATCAAAGATGGAAGTAACTGACAAGTGGCCTTAACTATCAACTATGATTGAATTATATAGTTTTTTTGGTATGGATATAAATTATTATTGATTTATATATTATTTTCATATATATCTAATCCAATCACCATGTTAACTCATTTGGGATCCAAGAACTATTTAAAAATGCATATGACCTAAATTTCAAATAAATAAATAGAAATTTATTCAGCGAATATGTCCTTAAACTAAAATACATGGGATAATTATTTTATATAATTATTTATGTTTCAATGAATGTACTAGGATACATCCTTGGTAAAATGATATGGTGGAAACTTATTCCATATAAAAATGAAAGGATCAGAGAAACAATAACCCAACTCCTGATCTATATGGTAATGTTTTAATTGAAGATATGTATAATTTATCTTTATGGAGAATAGTGTGATATATGTAAAACTAATTAAATTTAAATGTATATATTCACTCTAGAGGCTTTGAATATGTTAATAAAATATGTTTGGATTTATTTAAGGAATTTTATTATAAAATACATTCCCACCATGGGAAGGAGAAATTTTTTGATAATGATTCATGTTGAATTTTTTTATGATTGATAATCTATGATGATGATTAGAAAATATTGAGAATATCGAGATATTAAAATGAATGATATTTAAATATTAATGGTAATGTGAAAATATTTTCATTAACAAATGGTCTTTCATGAATCTCTATAGATAATGATGAAATAAGTGAAAAATAAGATATAAATTGATAAAAGGTAAAAATTATACTGAGTTCAACCATGATTCGAATGGAATTATAAGGATTGGGAATCATTTTCTTTTCAAATAAATTATAGATGTTAAGAACTATAAATTTAATGAAGCACATAGTCCATCCTTCTCTACTTATCTGGGATTTACACATATATATAGATTTAAAAGAGTATTTCTTGTCAGAAAATATTTAGAGGGATATTGTGTAGAATGCATATTAGGGATCAGGATGTTAGCCAAGATAGTCTCTATGGTGAAAGTATAATGGTATGTTACCACCATCAAATATAACCTAATATTAACAGGAAAACATCATCATGACTTTTTTCATTAGACTCTCAAATGTTTATAAAAGTTATAATTCTATTTTAATAGTAGTCTATCCCATTAGATATTCATCACAATTCATTTATATCAATTAAATTTGATTTCATGTTTTTATTTGCACAAAACACATTATTATACTGATTATTTTTATGGAGTACCACATACTATTATAATTGATGGGAATTTGATGTTTACTAAGAAGATTATGAAAATTATTCATGAGTGTATGGATTTAATGTTTTATTTAACCATTTTTTATATCCTCTGATAAGTGGTCATTATAGGTGATCTAATCGGACAATAAATGATATAAAGAAGTCATATTATACAAATTTTTATGTTTCTATCAATAAAAACCACCTAATAATCTTTTTTTACAAAAATATATTTAATAGAATCATTTATATGACCCTCTTATTAATCCCTCACAAGAAATATGTTTTGGAATCCAATATATTGTGATGTAGTTAGTGAAGAAAATCTATTTGAACATGATATATATGGGGAAATATAAATGACTTTTTAATCCATATAGAAATATAATTAGGTATGTTAAAGTCAAAATAAATATATTAGGGATAATCATCAACAGAATAATGAATTAGATGTTTGTGGGAAGGTGTTCCTATGAATACCTACATGGACTAAATTTAAGACATTTAGAGAAAATAGAAAGATTAGTTATAT
Organism: Viscum album; assembly: GCA_963277665.1. Taxonomy (NCBI): domain Eukaryota; kingdom Viridiplantae; phylum Streptophyta; class Magnoliopsida; order Santalales; family Viscaceae; genus Viscum; species Viscum album. The sequence continues at coordinate 293,294,756 of OY728132.1, read as the reverse complement.
GTTTGTTATCTTCATTGAGATTTAGTATCATATTGGGATAGTATATTATGACATGGTTCATCCCAAAAACCACCCTCATGTTCCTGATTTGTGCTATTTATCACTCTTAAGGATGTATATTCATGATAAAAAATATGTAATTATATTATATGTTGAACAATGAGATAATGATATCTCTAATGAAAAAATGGTTGTAATATTTTTTCATATAGATAATGTGTTACATAAAAATACTACTTGTAATGTTAATGTTATTTGGATGAATTGGAAATTCCATGAAGCTACTATTAAACTATTGGATGTGATGGAAAATAGATATAGTCATTTGTTGGTATCAAGATTTTATAATTTTGGGGGAGAAGTACATTTTTTTGGTTTTTAGAATGTAACTCCCAAAGTGTTTATTATAGTGTTAACTTCAAATTAATAAAATTTCATTGATAGGTTTTGATAGACACAACCCATATTATAAAGGAACTATATTATAGTATACCATAATAAGAATGAAAAAAATTTGTTATGCATAATAGATTTAGATAAATAAAATATATTTATAAGTATGTTAACAAATTAAAGATACTATATGAAAAAATATAACCATATTTTAAATTTTTATTTATAAATTTTGAAATTGGAGAATATTATTATTTGGTCATAACTAACAGTATAATAATTAAGAATTGTCTCCATGGTTAAGGTTAAAATCTTTTTCCAAGGGCTTAAACTAAGTAATAAGGTATATTTTGAAAATTGAAAATGTATAAAATATATTATATAGACATATTTTATGACCATACTATATAACCTAATAATATCTATCCATTTTGAATATTTTTAATGAAAATTAATTTATAATATTTTTATATCGTAGAAAATTACAAGTGATTCCCCTCCCCCACTTTTGAATGGACTCCCAAATTTATATTAATGACAAAACATTATATATTATATATCAAAAAAACAAAAAAAAACCCTTATACTATTCCATTTACATTATTTTTTATATTTTTTATTCTTAATATACTATTCCCTGGGTCTGTAAAAAAGGATCTATTGCATGCTGATCGAAAGAAAATTAATCATCATACCCAACATCATCCACATTATATATTCATATAAGTCATATAAAAATATATTACCTATAAAATGAAAATAAAACCAGTATACTAAATAAAATTAATTTGTATTATTATTTTCAGACAACCAATATCCACTCTACTTCTATAAAATGGGATATTAAAGTATCATGTGTTAATATGTGAACATCCATAATTATGTTTTGTTGTGATTTATTTTCCCATAAATAGTTCCATAGATTTTTATTAGTATACATTTAATAGATATATACAATATACAAGAAAAAATAATTATTCTTTGATGTTGAATTATTATTTTACTAATCTTTTTTTCATCCTCAAAAAATCGAAAACAACATTCAAGCATACCAAGTGTCAACAATATATTTGAATGGTTGAATTGTTATTTATTTGTATGCCTATTATGGATGAGTATATATATATATATAATTTATATATATTATGTTTATATTATGATTCAATTTATCAATATGATTTGTTCATTATCAATGTATTCGGTTTGGAACGAGTAAACTAAACATACCAATGAATCATAAATAGTGAACTCCTGAAATTGATTATTTAACATGAAATTATTGAAAACTAGGTGTTGAAATTTTATATGTGGTTCATGTAAAATATAATAAGTATATATCTGATTTATCATTATATTTATAATAAATTTAAAAATACTATACAGGGGGATATATCACAGTTGATGAAAGAAAAACTAGAGGCTAGGGATTCACGTTGTAATCTCCATGTTTATTAGCATTGTTTGTGATTTTACTTATAAGTATGAAATTTCATGATATAACTCTCATGAATATCAAGAATAATCTAATACATGGGTTGTTTTTTATTTGTCTTATTTTCTTCTAATTTTACTCTCTCTATGTAAATAATATATCAAAATTTAATTTTTATAGAGAAAAGTAATTATTTATTTTTTCAGTTGGAAATTATTTTTTGAAATGACGTTTTTTTCTAAAAATGTAAAGAATATTTTTTTTAAATATCCTATTGATTTTTGTAAATTAATTTTTGCCATATTTTAGAATTTTTTTCAAAGGAAATTTATTAACATTTTTTAGAATGAGGTATTTATAAATTTTTACTGAAAATGTATATGGACACTTTGCCTCAACTTAAAACACTGAAAAAACCCTAAATCATGATCAATCAATAAATTGTGGATTATTTTTAATGTATTCATGGTTATTTATAAACAAAAAATTTTACATATAAATTGTTTTAAATTTTCAGATTTTTCAATAATTGATTTCATGGTGAAAATTTTATTTTTCTCGACAAATGTACTAGTGATATTTCAAATGAAGTTTTTATCTGAGATAAAATATTATTATATGATATATGATTCAATGTGTTTTTAATCAAATTTTAAAAACAAAATAAATTCTTTTTTATGAATTCAATAATAATGATTTAATAATTACTCAATGAAACTATTTTTGATGACATGGGATTATTTTTATATGATGAATTCTTTATGAAAATGTTTTCATTCCATGGGTTATGTAATAAATTATTATTTTTGGAACTTATGGAGCATATATGGATGATATTGAATGTGTCGTAGGTGTACATATAATTATATAACTCAGTAGAACATTGGTAAAAGATAGACATTTCATGAGATAATAAGTATTAGAATAGATATTGTAACAAGCTAACTAAAAGACATTGTACGCAATGTTATACTTGGGAGTGATCTGTGAATAATGAAACAATGTAATTGGGATTGATCCCAATTAAATATGACATTCATGGTAGTGATCCTTGATTATCTAAATGATTTTACATGCTTATGTGTATTCCATAAAATTATGTTCTATTCTGATCATGTGATCTAATTGATCATCTTATTTGACTCATTTAGGATTAATGTATTATGAACTATCAATACTAATTCCATGACTCCTAATTATGATCAATGATAAGTAGGGAATAGTTTTAAAATGTTATTCTCATGATTTTTAAGCCTTATGATAATATTATTTCTAATTTAACATTGATATCTCCCTTTATTCCTACACTAAGCATTATATCTCACCCATTACAATGTTTCATTATCAGGTTATGAAGAATGATTTTATGTAAAATATGACCAAGAAGGGTTATATTTATGAATATCATGGTGGGTGATGATTTAGATCACCTATGAATAATTATTTTCTATATCTAACCTTCCAAATACATAAAATCATTAGGGTTTTATCTTGTATCATAATGTTATCCAATGAATATTTATTTAGTAGTATGTTATATTTATGTATGAATATATTGGTCACTACAGTAAGTATAATTATTAATCAATGCCTTGACCTAAAATAATATAATTAAGACATTATCAAGAGAGAAATATTAAAAAATACTTATAAACAAGGTCCTTTACATAGCTATCTTGGATTCCCTTAATAAAGTAAAATTGTTGAAGCACATTAAAAAAACACAAGATCAGCAAATAAATAAACATAATTATATATAAATAAACCAAATATCACCTCCAAAATACACTAAAGGAATCATCCCTATTCAAATTTCAATAAAAGTAAAATTAATAATAATAAATTTAAATCAAACTTCGGGAAGAAATAATATACATGGTATAAAAGAAAAGGTTGCACAAATATACTGATACAATCAATAGATAATTTATTTTTAAAAATATAAATATAGTGAATAATTTTTATAATGGTGGATTTAGTTATTATAATTATTCAAAAGCTAAACTAATAAAACAAGAAACGTAAATAATTTTTAAATTGGTTTATTAATTCTAAAACATCAAAAAAAATTACATGAATCAGATGTCATAAAACATATATAATGTGGAAAAAAACACAATCATGATTAATGGAAAAACTATTGAAAACAGTAAAAATATATTTTGAAAAACAATAGTATTAAAATACATTTTTTATACAAGCCATATTTGGTAGACATCAATCTGGGAACCAAGGGTAGCTCACATCATGGCCTGAGAGGAATTCCCAATCATCTTGACCTAGAATCTAGATTCAGTCATAAAATATTTATCTTCTATGATCTACTTTAACCATGAAAAATGTGAAAAATATAATTACACCATAATTAATGTAGACATTGGTAACTGAAAAGGAACAAAAAAATATAGTAATCCCTCCATGTGAATATATAGGTTACCACCAACTCCTAATCACACATGCTGCACTAGAAATCTAATGTGTGTATAAACCTGAAAGTGTAATGATAATATAGTTGTGATCTCTAATATTATAAATAGTATTTTGTAGAGATAAAAAATTCTAAATAATTTAATGTTAAATAGAAATCCTTTTCATGATAGCTTGGAAATATTAACATATAAAATATGGCTCTCCTTTACTTCCAAAATAATTTAGTGATCAGAAACATAATAAAATCCATTTTACCTATTAATTTAAATAAAATTCTAAAGAATGAAATAATATTTGATAGATTATTTTAAAGAAAACATGTGTACTGAAACAATGGTTTCAAAAATAAATCATAATATTAGATATCACTTTATAATAGTTTCATAAGTGGCGTAATGAATATTTCATGTAAAATAGTAGTCGTTATTACATAGGATATAGTCTATGTGTTATCAGAAATATCATTAAACAATATATCCTTAATTATGTACATGTTTTAGTTACCTATAATAAACCCAGCCCATCACATATTGTCTCCCACATAGATTCGACTGAGGGAAATATCCCATAAGTAGATGAAAGATCTAACTCAGGGCCACTTGTACATGGGTGATACTAAAAAAGTGCATCATGCATACCAAAATATCAATATTAATTATCCAACTCTACATTCAAAATAAAAATATAGGTAACTTTTTCAGTATAACCTATACCAACATATCATTTATTTTCACCAAAATAAACCTTTCACTTTCTCAAAAATGAACTCCCTTTAATGTAAACCATACATGTGACTAACCACAATACACTCTCTATAAATATTACCCCTTACCATAGTTGAATTAAATGTGACATCTATTAAAATCATATCCAACATCCATTAATAAGGGTAATTATTTAAGATTTGTGTTAATTTTCTATAAAATGTTTCATTGTTCCAACACGGCCACATCAATTGAAAAGAAACACTATTTAGTTAAAAACCTTGTTCTCCCAAAAATCATTAGTTCCAAAACCACACTTCTCATAAATAAACTTATTAATCGTGATATATATAAATAATCACCTTTTTTACAATATACATACCCCTAACAATATTAGTTGATATTTTTAAAAAAGGTGACAATATATATTTATTTATATCTATATATATAATTAAAATTTAGAATAATATTTATTTAAAATATAATTTAGTTTTTTATAAAATTATCATGTCATTTGGTGTTCATGGAAAATATTATGAAAGGCTGCAACATCATCAAGAGCTTTTAATTCACATGATTTAATCCATATGAAAACCAATTAAAGAATCTTTGACTCTTGACATCTCAAAAAATGCTTAGAAACATGATTTTTTAAGAGAAACATCTACTAGAAACTTAGGTAAATATATATAAATAATATTGAAACCAATTTTAAGCATAAAAACTATTGTACATATTTTATATACATTATATAATAATTAATAAAACATTTAAATATTTATTCAATCATATTTTCAATATAATATATTGGATATAGGGAAACCTTCCTTAGAACAAGTAGCCATTGGAAACAGTTTAAAAAAGCATCCTCAAGAACATATATAGGGGAAAGAGAGTCCAATAGTTAAAGAACTCCCAAAATTTAAATATAGGGAGACATAATCCTAGGGTCATTAGAAGCATGAAATAAGAAGAACCCTTGAAAAAATTGATGAAATATATAATGGATGAATCTGTAAGGATATTATCATTGAGATTCAGTAAGAAATTTTAAATAAAAAAATCACTATAATATGGAGGATAGAAAATGAATGAGGGGATCACCCTAGAGTCAGATGATCTAAATGAAATAAGTGTTTCATGATTTCTGATTAAAAGAAAAAAAATGGTAAACTGGTAAATTTATATTTTGATAAATTCTGGACATAATGCATATTTTAGTCACACAGTTTAGGAAATCATGTACCAAACATGATAACTATATTGGGCTCTATTATAACCTTTCATTGTATGTAATCTTTTCTTGGAAAATAACTCACCTTAGTCATGTGAATGCTATGACAAATTACAAATGTTTTTTCACAATTACCAAATGGTTTATAAAAATATTCCCCTTAGTCACGATACATCATTTTAATACCCATAAATTCATTATAAAAAATTACCAAGGGAGGGAGGGAGAAATATAATTAAAAACTAAATAACATAATAGATTACTATCAGTTAGAGCTGTGATGTATTTTTACCCAATTTTCATAAAATCCCCAAACTATTTAAAAATAAATTCGTATGCATATAACTGGGTTTAAAATAAAATTATTAAAAATAAATTTTAAAACTTATTTAAATATATGAAAATATATTAATTTTTCACGTATGACATATATATCAAAGATATTTATATCAATATTAAGAAGTGGTTTAATGAAATATAAACTTTTCATTACATTTGGATCAATGTAATTAGACAAGCGCATCGACCACAATAAAAATGAATCTAGTCACCGTAATTAGTTGTAGAAAAACTGTAATTTGAAATGTCCTATATGAGCTATAAAATTACAAAGCCACATGAATAGATATATAGATAACCTATCTTCCACCTCAAAATATATTAAGTCTTTATGAATGAAAACAAAAACATGGGGGAATGCAAGTATGGAGAGATGATAAGAATGATAAAGTAAAAAAATATAGATTTAAACATGAAATTTATAGGATATCCATGGTTTTCATCCTTGGAAGTATGAAGGAAGAGGGTTTAAATATATATGATATTTTGACAATGATTAGTTGTGTGATACGAGAATAAAAAAAGGGTCAAAGGCAAAAAAATACAAAGTAGAAGAAGTAAAATAATATAATTTAGTGAATTTAGATATATTTTATGGTTTGGTTTCAACGTCTATCATCTATAAATGAACTCTACCACTCAAACTAGAATATAGCTTCATCTATTGATTGTTTCCTCATATGGTTTCCTAAAAACTTTTCAAGGTACCACATATATATTGATAATCTCTTTGATTTCCACTATAACTCACATATATTACTCAAACAAAGCTCTAAAAATGAGATTAGGGGATATATATACATAAGGTCAACATTCATGATTTTCTATTAAATGTAGATTTTTAATATGATTATCCAAAAACATATAATATTTTTAATAGGAAAAAGTCATTACAATTCCAATTATGAAATCCTTAACTTCCAAAAATGAAAAATGTCCAATATATTATCATATTTTATAGAACCGAAAAATTATATTTGTAGGAAAATGGAATAATCACATCATAAATTTTTTATTTTTCACTATGAAACATATATTCTACCACTATTGTAGAATAATGTCATAAAAAACTACATTTTTTCCATGAACCTAATCTATTTTCAAGATAAACTATGAAATGTAGCTAATTATCCTACATTTATTGACTATCCCCCAAGACTGTACTATGTTGTATATGTCTCTAAAAATTTTTGATATAAATCGACAACATTCAGAAGAGAAAATTTATCCATTTTAATTTTCTTATAAATAATACAAAAATAAAACAATCCATCCTAAACAGCTTCCTCCATGGAATAGTTGACCACCGTTGCATAAACTAGAAAAAAATATTTTTTAGATACTAGATAATAGAATAAGTCATAATTATGCACTAAACACACCATAAATTATATAATGATATCCAAAAAAATATATACATATTAAAAGATAACTATTTTTGCCCTTATGAAGATAAAATTCATCTTCCCACCATTAACCTAACAATGAGAAGTACCCCAATATCCATATCACCATAATTCCAAAATTTACTGGACTTGGGAGGCTAAATGAATCTATATTATACCCATCTATAATAATTCTCATCTAATATATATAAATAAAACCAAGAAATTGTTAAATAACATTTCAAACTAAAAAACATGTTATATACAACTCAAATAGAAACACCACCCTCTCAAAAATTATAAATATTATATAATTATGTAGAAAAATAATAACTAATGTATAAAAAAATAAAGTTATTTTTACAATAATAAAATATTATTTTACTTCGGAAATAACACATGCATATGAGAATCACAACAACATGTACGCATCTTCTAGTCAAGATGCATCAATAATATTTCGTCCAATGTAATGACACACCAATTATGTGCTTCATATTGATTTTCTAGAATCTAATAATTCAACTCAACATATGTAAAAACAGAATAATTTATCAACTCACCATAATCGATGACATGATAGTTACCATGTAGACAATGATGAAGATGAAACAAAAGAAAAACATCATGAGATAAACACATCTATACTAGATGTGTTAATTTATATAAAACCTCTCCATTATGATAATATACCTTGAATTATCCAAAAAATAATTGAGAAATCATCCTACCTCATCCAAACATACACTACCCAATATGTGGAGAAAACACCAATAAGAGATGACCTGCATCGTCAATCTAGAAGGGTATAAAAATCAAATCATTCTTAGTGTACTAAATTGAATTATAAAAATTCAACATCTCTAGAATAACAATATCCATTTTTTTTAATATTTCATAAATTTATAACACGTGAATTCAAAACACTCTAATAACTACCCAACTCAATGTATATCAAAATATAAACACCCAAAGAACCATTAATTTATCCATACAAATGTATTTTTGGTGACTATTAATAGATTTCAACATAAAAACATTGTTTATTTACTAAAAAATACCCAAAAGAATAACACCATCACAAATTGTTTCCTATATTTTCAGAATATTATGCTATGATTAGTACTCTAACAATGGATTTGAAGTAGTGAAAATAAATAAATGGGAGCCAAAAAAATTAATGACCCTTCCACACAGATAATGTAAAATCACAGTCATAATAATATATTATGCACCTTTTTATATCAATAAGCTAGATAATATCTTATGCACAAAAACTCTTTGAATCATCCATAACCCTCGACAATATAATTTCAATAAAATAAAACTATATAATTAATTAATCTAAAGTCACATTGATTTACTTACATACTCTTATATAATTATATCATTATGAAACTAAATGGATTGATATATCCTCCCAAGTTCACTGAGGATAATTCAATTGATATAAAACTCATAGAATAACATAAAGCTCTACCTTCATCTTTTAACATAAAAAATATCATGAAGAGAATTTTTTCACTAACCTCTTTTCCAATGACCAAATAAAATGGCACATTAAGGATTAATATATATTAATTATACCATGGATACATATAAATTTTATTCTATGAAATTATTATATAACTAAATTATTAATTAAATAAAAACAACCTCTTATAAAAATATAATGAAATTTTGATCATTCTCTAACATTCCCTCTAGTGAATCACCATAAAAAATATGATATCACCCGACCTCATCCTCAATATCACCCAAGAATGTCCAACCCACAAACTAAATTTTGGATAACAAAAATATAATATGATATTAGAATCCAAAACCATACACTTATTCCACATCATGATATAATGATATAATCTTCTCGATGATCGCCCAAAAATCAAATAACAATTCCAAAATATTTTCATTTTACATCGTACATTACATATAACCTGCTACATTAAATATATGTAAAGTATATGAGGCCTAAAATGTCATTCATACATGAAATATATCTACATTTGATAATTAGTGCATAAATATTGATGAGACAACACATCACACATGTTATTCTGATCTCGGTAGAGTTAAAAAGTTATCTATGACAAGATAATGTAACAATATACTCCAAAAAATTCCGTAAACATATGATCATGGGTGGCATAGTAAGCTTCATAAGGATTTAACTAATGAGACACATTAGAGATTAAATCCCTCTATTTCATCAATTAACAACCAATAATAATTTTATAATCATCATTAGAAAACATGAACATGACTCCCTCACAACAAGAAAGCTATAATTTTTACATCAGTTAATAAGATTTATGAATATAATTGATGTAAAATTTATTTATTTAACATAATAAGGATTTAATTTTTCCCTTAATTCACAAAGGTACTTTAATTTATCTTGTATTGATTAATTTTTTCAAATTTTGTAACTATACTAATAATAATGATTTAAAAAATTATTATTACAAGATTTTAGTTTAAATTAAAAGTGACTAAATATATTGGGCCTTGAAAAAAAATATGGTCATTATGGTCAAGATAATATCATGAAATGAAATTTGAACGTAAAAAACATAATAAAGTCTCCATCATCAATGATTTTACTGTTGTTGTAAAATAGGATTTTAAATTTGTGAATAAAAATTTTGAAATATATGAAATAATATATAAAAATATTTTCTACATAGATTGATACATGAATAATTTCATTTGTATTCTATATCAATACATGAACCCTCTTAAAAAAATTTCATGACCTATTTATTTTTCTTATATTAATTATGAATACATATATATGTTCAAAAACTTATGGTTATAATAACAATAAAATATAAATAAAATTATGAATTTAGTAATTCTTGAAAATATTTATGAACATTACTGGGTAAGGATTGTGAAAAAATATATTACATTTATATAGGAAGAAGACACATAGCATCCAATGTCTAGTAAAATAATATTTTTAACCTGAATGACATTATAAAGAATATTATTTTACATTTATTTTATTTTACTTACCTATTATGGAAATAAAGATACTAAAACAAAAAATATATTTCCTGTAGTGTTTAAGAAATATATCTATGTCCACCAGGATTTCTCCAGAATTTAAATTTTATTGAAATTCATTATGGAAATAAAAGAATATATAAACTTTTTTCCCTCTTTTTATTCAATATGCGTGGAAGTAAACAATTATATAATATATAAATAAAATAATTATATGTTATATTTACTTAGTTAAATGAAGATAAAAATTAAAAATAACCTTATATAGAAATATTATACAACATAGGTACAAGGTCCATATCACTAATGAGAGTATCTATGATTTTTTTTAAATATTAATAATAAATACTATATCCCTAATTTGTCATAAAAAATTTAATCAAATAACAATTCTAGAAAATAACGAATTGAATAATTATTTTTTTTCATAGTTAAACATGATATGTATCAGATAGTGATGGTTCCCAAATTTTTTTTCTCTATCAGAATGATTATTTAATTTTAGATACTCCTAAATAATGTAAATTTATGAAAAAATTACATGAAATTTCATATAAAAAATTCATAACAATTTAAAAATTAATAAATACATCAAATTTCAACAAATGAACATTGATTCATATCATGAGAAAAAAATATCCATACTCATTCCAATTATGGAAACATTATCATTAGGTAATGATACATGATTAGTTGGATTAATAATATATTGTACCATTACTAGTAATTGATCCAATTACGGACGTTTATGATTTATATAAAGCCTATTATTTTGTATGAATACATAAATTATTTTATGTAATTAGGTATCCAATGAATGTAACTCAATGAATATAGTTGGGTATGAATGAGGTGGTGGAGGATCCAGACTGGAAGGTTCCATCAATATCACCAGTTTCACAATCATGGACTATGAAAATGACTAAATTTTATAGTCAATTGAATTATTCCACTGTCAAATCTTATATATGATGGAATTTATTTATCCTTTATATTAATCATCCCTTGATTTGAAAAATGGATGTCCAAAAAAATTGACAGTAACACCATTTTGATATTTTCATACATGTCTTATATGATCATATTTAAATTAACAAATTTCAATAATATATATCCTCCCATAAATTATAATGTTACCTTTCTAACATTCATTTAAATTAAATCCAATGGTTAAACAATTAAATTAAATATTTGGAGTAAAATTGCACAAAAGAATGATTTTTTATAAAAATAATAAATAATTTCATATAATATTATCAACCACTTGTATGATGTATTAATAGAGAACACTTTGATTTTATTATTTTTAACACTTTTTCAACATTTTTTGGGATAGGGGTTTATTTGTTACTAAACTAATACCTATTTAAATACACTACATGATATCTATATAAATTCATTCATCTTTTAGAGAAATATTTTCACCTTTTTAAAAAGACAGAGTCAACATGAGAATGTATGTGGGTAGAAAATATATAAATTTTAATATTTATTTGATATCACATATTACAAATATATAAAAATGAGTTAATAATACCACATTTTATTGATAACATATTTTTCAAATATATTTCATTAAAATAAAATTTATTCCATTGTTTTTTCATCCTGTAGAATAATGATAGAACCCTTCATATTATCCACATCTAAACACATATATTTAATGAATTTATATTCATTATAATTACACAAAAAATATAAAATTAATTCAAAATTGATATAAAATAAGTTAATATAATAGTGAAAATTCATCAATATCATCTTAAATAAATTAAAATTAGGAATTTTTAATGAAAATATTAATTAATTACATAAAATATTAGTCATAAAAATATATAATATTCAAAATATTAAAATAATTATTTAAAATATTTTACTCTTAAAAACTACCATAACCTATATTTCATCTTGTAGTCTATGTTTATCTAATGAGAATATAATAAGCTAATATTTCCCATACCCAATAATGTTATGAAACTCTTAAAATTATTCTCTTTTGGTCCCACTTTGTTATTATTATCATCAAATTTAACTGGATGTGTTTTCTCTTACACATCATCACGTTATTGTTTTAGTAAATGTTTAATTCCATGTCTACTAACATTGGGTATCATCTTATATGGACATGAAGAAAAATACAACATATTAGAGTCCAACGTTATTTTATAGATAATTCTGACAGACATAATATTATTATTTTTAATAATTTTATTATTTTATATATATTCATATCGTGAAATAAAGAAATAATTGTTTAGTTGATCATATTATACGATGTCTGTAATTTAAATTGATTTATGACCCTTTAATGAAATTATTGTCGTCGTATTTATGTAGAATTTAATTTTAGACATATTTTATTTTTATAATTATCTATAATATAAAGATAACTATATATATTCATTTAATGAATATGTATGAAGATAACTAATTACCTAAAATGATAACTAGTAAGAAATAGTTTGATAATAAATGATTTCTGACATCATTAAAAGCTCCCCATACCCACACTCCCAGATATGGTTCAAAAATAATATGTTTCCATTTCATTAATCCTATCTTAGAAAACCCGTGGATAAGATATATATACATGTATGTTTTATATTTTCAATTATAATGTAACCAAGTATCACAATTAAATACACAATCCTACTAACTAATGATTTAATGTATTTAAATATTACATTTAATGATTCGTTATTGCTCATTATTTCATCATCATGTCCTATAAAATTATACATATATGACATCCTCTGAAAAAAAATCATGACATGTAATTGTTCAGAGATGAAGATATATGGATTGAGATAAAATTATATTAAAGGGTAACATTTTTATGTGTATTATATAGTGTTATTTAGAAAGAATGGTAGAAAAATGTTAACAGAGTAAATACACCATTATATAGAAAATGAAATCATAATTGTCTTCTATAACACCAAATATAAGGAAACATGATGCCATAGGTTCATACTTATACCATGGTGTAATAATATGGAATCCTAATTAAATAACCATGAGACATGTATAAAAACATTATAATAAAAAAATGAATGTAAATGTTCAATAATATAAATAAAATGAATTAAATAATTGTAGAAATATTTATAGAATATTTATTTACTGAATAATTTTTTATAAAAATATATCAAACAACATGTTTATGAATAATGTTATGAATTATAAAAACATAACTATATTCATATATAATTTTTTGAAAACATGTAACCACCATTATATTAGAATATAATGTTGTGAATGAAGAAAATAACTATCAGTTAAATTCATAAAATCATTATGTAGTGAGATACTAATATTTACATAATGAATTAGTGTGACATAAATAATATATAGATCACATTATGGTATATCATAAACATATCATACAGAAGAAATCAATCATTCTTTCAATCATGAATAAAACATGAAAATAAATTTGGTTACGTAAAAAATTAAAATGGTATATCATAAGTTAAAATCAATAATTAGATCGACTGATAAAAAAATCAATCACATAAATTAATATACTATAATTGAATTTGGAGCTTCATTTTTGGGAAATTCCTCCATATAGTATATTTCCCAAAGATATATGTAATTAAATTTAAATAAAATCATAGTTTGGGTGGTTATTATTCATTTTTCACATTTCCATAAATGTAGAAGTAATATTCCACTATCATGAAATCATTTCTCAGAATGCGAAAAAATAATTTTTTAAAAAAATAAATAAAAATCTGAATGGAAGATTGAGGCAAATAAAGGTTAGATAATGATATGGTGAGTGGATGTAAATAAATATTAAAAATTTGAAATAAAATCCTTTTTAAAATTTTTAGATTCATTAGAGTAAAACACATAAATGGAAAATCATAAAACATCATTTTTGAATGAGATGAAGAAAAGGATAAATATTTTAGAAGATAATATATTTTTTATATTAAAAATAATAATAAATATTATAGAAGGAATAAATTTGAACATGAATTATAAACATATGGAAGAGAGTTTCATAGTAATCAATAATAATTCAATATTATAATAAATTATTAAATACAATAATAAAAATTTTAAATGGAAAATATAATTTCCATATGGTGGAAGATAAAATACCTTATGTATTAGAAAAAAAGTAAAAATTGTCTATCAAAAAAGAATATAGTCAAGGAATAATTTTTAAAAATAAATAAAAATAAATTGGTTAATTAATATCTATACATGTTACTAAATAAATTTATGAATGAAAAAATTTATAAAACTATCATGAGTGAAATTATTTTGGAAAAAAATGAATACATTTAGATGAAATTCATTAAATTAAACAAATGTAGATAGTAATAATATCATATCTTGTAGAAAATATGAGAAATATATTATAACTCTATGAATATAATTCATTTAACCAAAATTAGATATGTCAATTGTATCCTAGGAACAAAAATCCATTGAAATAATGGACATTAAATGGGACTTTAAACACTCTTAATAATGAATGAATTATGTTAAAAACCATCACCATTGAATTATTTTTGGTTAAACTCAATCTAATATCCAGTGTAATCAATTTAGGTTTTTTCATTATAAGATCGATATATATAGTGAATTTACTTTATACAATTCAATAATAATACTTCATTGCGCATTTTTTAGTCATTAATTTTAAATTTTTTAAATTCTACATTAATATTCCATTTTGTTCTACTATAAATTCAATATGAAAGTAAATTATGATGATTATTGATCATATATAAAACACCTACAGAGTGACCATGGAGGCTACATTGGTGAATTTAATATATTTATGAAGTCAATTTGACTATTTATGAAAGATATAAAGAATATTATTGGTGGGTGTTTTGTGATTCTATATTAAATGAAAATAATTAATATTATAACTTTATATAAGTATAAATATTTCAGATTTAAATTTATGAAAAAATATTAAACTCAGAATAGTTAAATCTGATAACCAATATATATTTTTCATATTCATTATTGATACTACCTTTTAAACACCTTCCATATTTGTGGTATAACCATCATAAATAATAATGTGTTACAATTTCTCAATCGGTATGAACATGTAATGGTAGAGAAATAATATCACCATTATAGATTCATAATAGTTTTATAAAAAAAATTAAATTAAAAAAATGATTATTGAATATATGGAAAAAAATATAAAGATAATTTTGTAGAGAGTTGATAATCCATATGTGGAAGACATGAATCATTTCTTAAAGAGCCTCTTGTAAATGAAGGATTTGCGACTCCCAATGACCAGAGCTTACCTGATGTGAGAGAAGATTGTTATGTAGTTTATATTTTAGGTATTCTAGATTAAACTAAAAGAATTTTGTATAATAATGAATAGATAACCATAAAAACATACACATTTATTTCATTATTTAGCATGAATAAACAATCCATATCAAAATTAATTAAAAAATGAGAATAAAAGATCAACTGTCTTTTTGGACTATGTATATAATTTTTTATGGAACTTGTGGATATTTCTCAATATTTAATACCTATTAGCATCCCTTATACTAATATCATAACTTATTATCATATTCATAACAAGGATAATTTCTATCATAATAATGGGGTATGCTCAGATTCTCAGTAAGGGTAAACATAAATTATGACAATCAATGAACATAATTGAGAATTATACAAGTATATTTGTATATTAATGTTTCATAATAATTTTATAAAAATTGTACAATAGATCATAATTCATGTAATAACCTACGGAATAAAAAAATAGTGTCCAAACTAGCTTGAATAAATATAATACTTGAAACCATAACATAAGAATGTGAATAACCATTATTAAATGAAATATCATGGATGTACATCATAAAATTCAATTATATATATTATATAATAAATTTAAATCCACATTACCTGATATGAATTTCATTATGTAGTATTTAATATAACATAATTCTAGTGATGAAATATTAATCCATATAAAATTATCGTAATTGTGTGAGCACTCCATAATCAATTCCAATAGTTGAAATTTATGACCTTCATTAATTCCTTAGTAATCTTATTAGATATAACACAATATCCAATGCATTAGAGGGAAGTATAATACCCCACGCATCATAATCTATACATTTGAGTACCACATGAAAAAAGTATGCATTATATCAAAATGAATCAATGAAAAGAATATCTGTTTAAATCACCAAGTAATAATAAGTTTGAAAAATGGGTTTTATTTAATTTTAAAATGTAATCACAATGATAAATCATTCATAATTATGTAAATAATAATAACATGATAAACCCATGGAAAATAAATGTGTATCCATTTAAAATAGTTATTTTATATAGAAAATATTATTCATTATATAGAGTAAAAAAGATGGATTTAGTCCATATTGATAAAATTTAAAATGTTAATAAATATTTTAACAAAATAAAATATTGAATGGAATATAGTTGAACACCCTTCAATCAGAGTAAGAAAATATTAGGTTTTGGAAAAGAAAAAATCTGTAGAAGAATTTTATGATATAAAACGAAGATTATTATGCAAGATAAAGAATGTTATTGATCATATCTATGATTGGAAAGAAAGTTGAATAATACATCCAATGAAATATTTTTTATGATATCATTTTACTAATATTCATTATCAAATACAAGGAATTTCAAATGATAATGACAATGATGAAAATCAATTCGTATAATTTTTTAAAAATTCTCTTCTGATATTTGAAACATTAATCCTCTATTTTAGGTGATTTATTTACATACAATTATTTCATTAACCTTGTATAATATAAATATATTTTAAAAAACAATTAATTAATATATATAATTTTTTATATAAACTGAAAATGATAGGTGAAACTAATATTTTCGTGGATACCATTATAGTGAAATTATTCTTTCCATAATAAGTCATATTAATTTTTTTAATTGATTTTATTTTAATACATTTCCATGTGAATCAACTATAGTATGATTTTTTTTCCAATGTTCAATGGGATTATATTTATATCTATGAATATTTTGTTGAATATATAACACTATCATGAAATGAATTTCCTATATATATACTGAAAATAGTATTATTTAAAACCAGGTTGATTTAATAGATCATAATTATAACATTACATATGAAAAAGATAAAAAAATTAGAAAATGATAAATATTAGGGAATAAAATGAAATTGATCTTATAATGAAATCAAATATAAATTCTCTCTATGGGTTATCATATTTCATATGTGATAATTTTAAAATGAGGATTTAAATAAAAACAATACATTTGGAGTAAAATTTAAATCCAAACCTGCGATGGCGAGAGATCTTGAAATTGATGGAAATGACATATCTAAAAGATAATTTTTCCTATAAATAAAAAAATTAAGAGTGTATAAACCAGATAAAATAAAATTGTGCCTAATAATAATTATATATCAATAAATTGGGATTCAGAATAGGAAAATTTTATATAATTTATATTATTTGAGGTAAGAATAATCTAATATTGAGGAAATAAGATTAATTTTTATAAAAAAATATAATTTGGATATAAAATCAACAATATTAATTATTTATAATTAATTATACATTTCTTAATAGATTTTATAATAATGTTAGGTTCTAAAAAATTTCATTGAGTAAGCAAAAACCACTATGACATAAAAATTATTCTAATTAAAACCACTAGAATGAGAGAGTTATTTATGTTAAAGTTAAAATTCCATGAATAAATTATATTCATAACTTTTATATCAAGTTGGTAGTATATAACCCACTTAAATGGAATTATGTCAATAGAAGATAATATATATCAACGATGAATATTTAGAGATGAAACCATAAACCTATCACAGTTTCTTTCCATGCACAACCCTAACATCATGAATAATAAAATTACTTTCATTATTTAACAAATCGTGGATGATATTATTAGATATTTTATAAAATTTTAATCATTTATTATCATTTCATAATTTTTACTATTTTGTTTTGGTTTCATTAGTGCAAAATATGTGTCTGGTCATTTCAAAAGTTTAAGAAATTGTAGAAGATTTTTTAATAATAAGTTAAATGCATATTATATACTTTTAAAAACAATATATCAGTTTTTATATTTATATAAATTATATAAAATTTATTTTTTAAATTCCAATATTCATCTATGTTTTTTTTTGAGAGCACTATTAATGTGGACTGTTAAACCATCCCAAGAAAGAAGATTTTATATATCTGTGTGTGATTATATTTAGGGATGTTTATAATATAAATATATCAAAATTAATAAATTTATTATTTATTTTTTCTAGTTATTCATTCAGATTCGATGTTAACTCGATAAATATAAAAAATATTAAAAACAAAAAATGTTACTTCATTGGATGGTTGTACGCACAACACACAGTTACCATAAATTTGTTTGACAATGTAAATACAAAATAATTACAAAATGTTTAAAAAAAATTAAATTACACATGATTATAATATTTATGCTATTTTCATATATTATTTTGGTAATTATAAGTTTAAAATTTAAAGATTTAAATGAAAATATTAAGTGTTTAATTATACTCAATTTATGAAAATCAACATTGTATTCAAATTCCCCCATTATAATTCAGTTCTGTCATTACTAATTGAGACTATATGATTATGTAATTGAAATATTCTTAATTTAGGATAAAATTAGTAGAGATTCATCTTTTATTTCCATTGAATGTGTTTTCTAGGAAGATGTGTAAGTTTCCCTTTTATAAGTAAATAAAATATAACTTTTGAGAACACCAATTATTTTGATGTGATATTAGTACACTATCCAAGTGTGTAAGACTCAAAAATATAGAAATAATTGACTGAGGGGTGATCCTAGGTCCATAAATCAAAAAATTATAATTTCAAAACTTGTTTTAAAAAATATGGAAGTTATATGTTCTTTTCTTTTTTCATATATCTTTATTTGATTTTACATTGGTAAATAGTTACCAAGTGTGTAATTTATGTATTAATGAGAATATCAACTTTATCATATTTCTATATTTAGGTTCCTCTATCCTAAATTTAATCAATATTAATTATATTTTAATTTCCAGTTATGATAAAATTATTTTTAATCTAATGAAATTTTTTTATAGAAAAACAATTTTTTTATACAAATTTTGTTTGAAACATTATGTGTTATTAATCTTATTTAGAATTTATAAAAAACTAGATGTGTTTAAATATACTTATATATTTGTTGAAATATCAAATTATTTCATAGTATAATATTTAAGAAAGTATTTCATTAGAAAAAATAACTAAATAATAATAATTTTTTCTTCAAAATAATGGTTTTACCATTATCGTAGTCAATATCTTATATCTTATTAAACATTACTTTTTGAAAAAAAATAAATTAAATTTTTTGAATAATATGATAATGTAGATCTCAATCATTATAATTCATTTTTATATTTATTATTATTATAATATGTGAAAAATAATTTTTAATATTAGCTATTAAGAATAGTTTTTTTAGAATAAAATATTACGTCAGTTTCTAAAAATATATTTTACATATTTTAAAAAACATATAAATTTGGAAATAATCATGATATATAGAAATTGTTATATCATTTATATGAATTGGTTTCAAGAACATTTATGTCGTTCTAACATTATGATAATGAAATAAAAGTGACATTTTTTATAAAAACTTCTATTATTTACTATTCACATAATGACAATTTATTTAAGAAAAATCATGGAAATTCTTCATAACATAGTAATTTTATTCAAAATCAAAAATATAAGTTATATATATTTATATTAGATACAAAAATTTATTATAATATTTTCTAACTTATAAAATATAAATATAACTTTTATTATTTAATATAAACTTTTTCAATATAAAATGATATTATTCTTATATAATATAGAAATAAAAAATTTTAAATGATTTACTATTATAGAGGATATCTCATTGTTTTATTAATAATAATAATAAAATATTTTATTTAATTTTAATGTCGGGTGTGGTGCGTAAGAATTCATATAGAATATATGTCACGACCCGTCCCCCGGGCACCATGCCATGACTTCCCAAGCCCGACTTCCATAGGCCAGGAGCTGGTGATGAGCACCGAGGGCGTATTCCCTAAAACTGGGAAGGCTTTGCCTTTATAACATGTAACACACACAAGCAAGGACACAATAAGATACAAACTCAAGTAAACTGAATTGTCAACAGAGTGAGTACAGTAAGTAAAAAGGGGCCAGAATACAAGTCATGCTGGAAAGCACAAGGAAAACTGGAAAGTAAAAGACAACTGAAAGTACTAGTTACTGGAACAACTCCTATGATCACCTGCCAAATATCCTACCTGAAGGGTATGTATAGCTTTCGATCGGCCGTCTCTGCAGAATACCTCATCTAGGTCTACGTCCGAGCTACCTTCAGTCCTAGTACCCTCGTCATCAGTCAGAGTTGTCCACCATATACATCCAACACAACAAGGTGCGGGCATAACCAGTGTAGGGGTGAGTATAACGATACAATTTTGGGTCCTCGAGACCCTCCTGGTCTCTTAAAATCAACAAATGATAAAGCATAAAATATGAAATCAACACATAAACCTACTTTGGTATATGCCCATTCATATACCTAAGTTATCAATTAATCCATCTCAACAATGAGGAAACATAGAGGTACCGACTCATCTCACATTTGGTATATATGTAACTACATTAGTAGAGGTGATTAGATTTAAGTACTAAATCATCTTACTCTATTAAGAGGATCTGCTACTAACATGAACAGAATCGCTTAGAGCTGTCCCACACAGGATCACTGGAGCTGACCCAAACAGGATCGCTGGAGATGACCCACACAAGATCACTAGGAGCTTAACCACAAAGGATCATTGGATCTGACCCACACAAGATCTCTAGGAGTTTAACCACACATGATCACTAGGATCTGACCAAGAAATGATCGCTAGGAGCTAACCCACACTAGAATGCTGTAGATGACTGACACATGATCGCTAGGAGCTGACCTACACTAGATCACTAGGATCTGAACCACACAGGATTATTGGAGCTGGCCCACACAGTATTGCTAGGAGCTGACCCACACGGGTTCACTAGGAGCTGACCCACACAAGATCGCAATGAGCTGACCCGCACATGATCACTAGGAGTTGACCCGGAAAGGATAGCTAGGAGCACTTTTCTTGTCACAGCCAGCTACTGGATTTCTGGACTAGGCTTGCTCATCTCTAGGAGATTCGTCTCTCCATGACACTGTTCGATTCTCCAACTACCATGATGTCCCACAAATAAGTATCTCAAACGTTCACCACATCATATGTGTCTTAACGCAACAGACAATGCATCAATCAGATGCCTAGTCTATGGGTTATTAGTCATTTAATCATGAGGGCTCAGTTGGATTCATGTTTGATCTAACACGACCATTTCCCAATGTTATCCAAATCTTTAGTGGGGAATACTCAAATTGAAAATATTGCTCCAAGATTTCTAGTACTGCTGACGATTTATCAAATAGACGTCAGGTGCCAAAGTTATGGCCCACGTAACGTATAGGTTCGTCTTAGGATTGGGTCTGGTTCGACCCCGATGGACCAAACCAACCCGACCTGAAATGTCTTGGGTTGACCTAGTTTGGGTCGACCCGGCCCGTGGTGAGGCCCGGCCCACAGGGCAGTCCGGTAAGCCGCGAGGGCCTCAAAGGGCCGTAGAGGCCGCGGGGGTGCCGTCAGGGCATGGATCGGCTCAGCCCGGCCTGAGGTGGCATGGCTGAGAGGGCGGAGGCCATGGGGCGGCTCGGCCGCGGGTACCACAAGGGCACGTGGCGGCTCGGCCCGACCCGGGATGGCTCGACTGGGATGGTTTGACCAGAAGGGTAGTGGTAGCTCGGGTGGCATCTTGACCCTAACAGTGGCGAAGCTTGACCCAGATGGCGATGGAGTTTCGGCCCAGATGGCGGTGATGGCTCGGCCCAGACAGTAGTGGTGGTTTGGCTCGGATGTCGGTGGTGGCTTTACCCGGACGGTGGCAGTGGTTAGGCCCAGAAGGTGGAGGAGGCTCCAGCGGTGGCTCAGACGGTGGATGCACATGAGGCGGATCGGAAGACGGCCCGGATGGCGGCGGCTCGGGTGGCGGATCGGCCCGGATGGTGGTGGCTCGGGCGGCAGCTTGACCTAGACAGCGGCTCGGCCCGGATGCAGGCAGGGCCACATGGTAGCGAAGCCGCGACGAAGGTTTCCGCTGCGTTGTCGCCATTGTCATGGCTGGAAGAGGTGCCGACCATCGTTCTCGTGCCCCATGTGTTGGTAGTTCTTCCTCCATCGTTATCACCATTTAATCACAAGGTTTCTTGAGAGGATGGGAATTGTTTCTTTAGCCCACACTCTCCATGTTAGTGCGGTATCAAGCAGAAATAATTCAATCTTGAATTAAAATTATTTATCAAGAATGAAAAAGGAGAATATTTCCAGACAACCACCATACAAATTCTTGCAAAAACAGTCATACACAAATAAACTCCTACTATGTATTTCTCATTGACAATGTTACGAGAATAATTTTATGTTTTCGACATCCATCTCATCTTCCACACACCTCAAATCCCAGGATCATGCATCAGTTCGTTGTAGTCGAAGATGTTCCTCGTTGGAGGGTGTCCTAAGGAAGAAGTTGAAGTTGGAATTCTTCGTTGAAAGAAATTTTTTTTTGTGGAATAAGTGTAATACTCCACTGGTTCTCCTGTCTCAATTCCAATAAAAAATATAAGAGGTTCCAATATAATTCACCTATGAAGAAATTATGTTGGCACACTCAGAGAAGTTGGAAAAATTAATCTGGTGCATTAGCATAATTAATGTGGAGGAAGCTCAAGAGGATCATCCACATTAAAGAGGGAGTTGAGAGGTTTCTCCTCCATTAAGAGGGGTTGGGTGGTCCTCACCTCTTGGTATTCAAAATTTGGGGTTTATGCTCGTCTTGTCTCCTCCACTATAATCTACACATGGTAGGTTTCATGAATAAAAATAAAATGTTAAATAATTTTATTTTTATATTTACCTGAATAGCCCAAAATCTAACTTTCACTCTCGACCTACTGCGGTCGAGGTGAAGGTATCCTTAAGTGAATACCGGCGCTACGAGTTCAACGGTGCCCTTGGATTTCAATTCCGAGGACCGATTCAAAAGTTAGAAAAAACCTGATCGTATGTTTACTGAAAGTACCCAAAATAATGTTCCGAAATTAATTCAGGGCACTTCGGGGCTTGGGATCATGCACCGTCAATTTTTGCAGACTCATAAAATTTCCATTTATTTTTAAAAAATTACACAGAATTGTTGGGTCTTTACATTCTTCCCACCTCAGGGCATTGTGTCCCCTTACGCCACAACTCAAAACTAGGGAAACAAGTGGTGGTATTGAGCAGGCATCTGAGCCTCCCACTCCCATGTACTCTTCTAGAGTTTCTCGCGCTGCCAACAAACGTGCACCAGAGGTATCGACTACCCAAAAAGGATCCGCTCCTGTCGATCCTCAATCTCCACTGTATCCTTCGTAAATGTCACCCCATCATCGATGTCCATCTCACCATGGTCGATGATGTGAGAAGGGGTGTGGACGTATCTCCTCAGCTCAGATTCATGGAAGACTTCATGCACCTTGTGCAACTGAGGTGGAAGAGCTCAGTGATAAGCTACCTCGCCAACTCTACTAAGGACCCGGAAGGGTATGATGAATCTGAGAGATAACTTCCCTCCTTAGACAAATCACTGCAAACCTTGTTGGGGTGAGACCCATAGAAAGACATGGTCTCCATCCTCAAACTTTAGAGGTCTCAGTCTCATATCAACATACGACTTCTTCATGATCTATGTAGTCTTCATCTGCTCCTGGATGATCTGTACCTTCTTTTTGGTATCTCGTACCATCTCTAGTCCCACTAGAGCTGACATCCTTGGGTAAGTCCACCGAAGAGGTTATCTGTAAGGTCACCTGTATAAACCCTAGAAAGGTTCCATCTCAATGGTTGAGTAATAGCTATTGTTTTACGCAAACTCCACCAAATGCAAGTGATCCTCCCTACTGCGACCGAAGTTGTGGACACAAGAACAACGCTATTTCTCGAGGGTCTGAATGGTTTGCTCAGTATAGCCATCCGTCTGGGGATGGGAGGTGGTGCTCAAATGAATTTGCATCCTGAAATCCTACGGAAGCCCCTTCCATATCCAAAAAGTAAAACATGCATCATGTTCGGAGATGTTCGTCGAGGGTACTCCAAGTAGCCGCACAATCTCTTGCACATAGAGACGTCCCAATCTCTCTACTGAACCCTGATTTTTGGTCAGTAGGAAGTGGTCCGACATGGTGAGTAAGTCGACGATCAGCCAAATCGAGTCATGAATCTCGGATGTACATGGTAGTTCTATCATGAAGCCATTGTATATCTTATCCCATATCTACTGAAGGACCTTTAATGGATGGACCAATCCTGCTGGTACCTGATTCTCTACTTTCACTTGCTGAAAATTG
The DNA here is from genome assembly GCA_963277665.1 of Viscum album. Lineage (NCBI taxonomy): Eukaryota > Viridiplantae > Streptophyta > Magnoliopsida > Santalales > Viscaceae > Viscum > Viscum album. Next base: position 293,269,265 of record OY728132.1, on the reverse strand, counting down.
AGGCACCGAGAGAGAAACTATGATATTTCTTTTTTCATTCTTGTCCACTAGTGTTGTCATCAGAGGTCCTGGTACATCATTGCCACTCCTGGTTGTACCGCTAGAGGGGATGTGTGGAAATCATTCATCACATCCTCCTAAAGTGATACTGGTACCATGGTACGCCCTCTGAAAAAGATGACATTATCCCCACCTTCATAAAATCTAATAGGTGCTTGTCCTGTTGATATCTGATCACGTCTTGTCTCGATGTCATTGTTCCCACGATGCGCCTCCCTGACTAGCTGAAGAAGTGTGGGTGAGACTGAATGAGATTGAAAAAAAGCTGCTCCATCCTGATCCACAATGGATATCTGCAAAGAGGATAGCTGAACTGTTGTCTCAACAAGAAGCTGTATACAAAATCTTCTATTGATTTCATCTACTACAACGTTCCCCTTTTCATGTGTATAGACTATATCGAAGTCATAGTCCTAGAGAAACTAGAGACAACGACATTGTCTCAGATTTAGGTCCTTCTGAGAGAAGATATACCTGAGACTCTTCTGATCAGAGTACACTATAAAACACTCGCCCATCAAATAATGTCACCACATATTCAAGGCGAAGGCCACTGTTGCTAACTCCACATCATGTGTAGCATAGTTATAGTCATGCTGTCTTAGTTGTTGATAACCTTATGAGATAACTGCTTGATCCTACATTAGGAAACATCTGAGTCTGATCCCTGATGTGTTGCAATAGACTATGTACCCTACGCCCTCCTCTAGAATCATCAAGATGGGGGAACTAGTCAGCCTCTCCCTCATCTCAGGAATCCTATGATAGAAATTTTGGGTCCAAGTGGAATGGAGATGAATGTTTGAAGAGTTAGTCTTTGCAGAGTGTTGTATTTTGTTGTCAAAGAAGATAAATCAATTCACTTTGTAGAAGGATCACAAATCAGACGATGCTTTGCAGGTATGTATTTCAAACATATCATGAGTTAGGAGACCTTGTGATGCAAGCCTTATGATGGAAAGGGGGAGAAATGATGATGCCAGTAATATAATGTTTTGATTGGAAGGAATGATGCTGCTAGGAGATAGGGAAGTTTCAGTTCCCATTGCAACTATGATGATGCTTAAGCTGATCTATCAAAGGATAAATATCACGATTGTGAGATTCGTTATAAGAGCAGAAGAATGGTTATGAGAAGCAGTAAAAAGATAAAATGACAAAGCAATTGGCAATATGCGGATGGTAGGAAAGCACAGTTTAAGGTGGCACTGTTTTCCAGTGTTTTCCAAATTTTAGGGCCTGAAATCGGGAGATGAAGAAATGTGCTTGACAATGGATGTTGCGCGCAAGATTGAAGATGGTTTATATTTTCACGTGAAAGGAGTTATTCAATGACAGAACATTGTAAAATGAAAAAGGAATGGAGTGCGCGGAAATTTAGGCATGTTGCGCGCAAAAATAAAGTGGTGCACGCAATATATGCGGGTTGCGTGAAATAGTAGCAGGTTGCGCGAGAAATCAGCGGGATGCGCGGAAAAAGAAAGTTGTGCGCGTAATATCAGCGGGCTGCGTGAAAAATGAAGTTTGCGAGAAATATTAGGAATGAATTTTTTGTGCTAAAGGTGTTTCGAGATCAGATGCTTCAAAATTGGCAAAGGCATAAAAAGCGCGAAATATTGGAGCAGTGCGCGAAATCTGATGTCGCAGGGAAAGATTAGGTTTGCGCACAATATGGAACGCGGTGCGGAATTTTGCACGCAATTGGTGCTTCATGATTAGAAGGATGAAAAATGGAAAAGGCATGAGGTGCGCGAAATATTGAAGCATGGCGCGAAATATTAAGTTGCATAAAAGAGTTTTTACGTGCATAGAGGAGGTTTTACACGCGGATTAGTGTTTTTCGCACGTGGTCAAAAATGACTATAAATATGAGGCTATCCCTTGGAAGTTGTGTAATTCTTGACACTTAGAAGAAATCCAGAGCTCTGGTGCGCGTTAATTATATGCTAAGTGATTTTCGTGAAAAGAAGGAAGTTTGCATTAAAAAAGGATAGTTGCGCGGAAAATTAAGAAGTTGCTTGAAAAGAAGAATAGTTTCACGCAAAAGGAAAGGTGCGCGAAAATGTTTTTAGTGCCAAAAGGGATTTTTACGCGCAAGCCATTTTAATTGCGTGCAAGGCACCCTAAAGGCTGCGGGAAATATTTTGGGTCTTCGCACGTATTCAGTACTGCGTAAGAGAGTTCTTACCAGCTTCTGGGTAAGAAAGTGAAGATTTGTACTTCAGAGAATACATCTGTTCAATTGTAAAGAAGCACTGAAACATTGTGTTACCATATTTGTGCTAAGAGGGAGCACACACACTATTGGGTTGTTTTCAAAGTGCTACACGAGTGTAAGGATCTATCCTACTCATTGTATTCCACATCAAAGGATTGTTTTCTATTGGATTGTGTGGTACTGAATTGTTTCCATACCATACCAAGGATGTAGCTACTCTTGTTGAGTAGTGAACCTTGTAAATCTTGTGTTCCTGTGGTTGCGTGTGTTCAGCAGGGAAGAAACTCTTTAACAGGAGGTGAAGGTTGTTTCAAAAAGGGAAAACATAAAAAGAAAAAGATATCACTGATTCACCCCCTCCCCCTCTCAGTGGTACTTGGATCCTGATTGGGAACTTCAATTGGTATCAGAGCGTGGTTGCCTTTGTTTACACTTTGTTGAAGTGTTTGAAGAGAAGTTGTGATGGAGAATCTAAATTGCATGAACATTAAGGGGATTCCAATCTTCGATGGAAAGAACTATCACATATGAAAGGACAGAATGATTCCGTATCTTATGTCTCTTGCATATGAAGTTCTTGAAACTACAACAGATGGATTTCCTGATGTTGATGACAAGTTCCCTCTTACTCCTATCGATGAGAAGAATCTTGAGAATTATGGAAGAGCTAAATATTTATTACTCTCATCACTTTCTGAGAGTGAGTTTTTAAGATTGAAAGGTGTCGCTACTACTAAAGGCATCTGGGATAAGCTAATGAATATCTATGAAGGAAATACAAAAGTGAAGAAGGAAAAACTACAAACCTGGAGGCTAAAGTATGAAGACTTGAAAATGGGAGAATCTGAATCTGTTGGGGAATTCTTTACTAGGGTTAATGACATTGTCAGTACAATCAGATGTCTTAGTGAAAAGTTAGAAGATGCTACAGTTGTTGAAAAGATCCTGAGAATTCTGCCTGACAAATTTGATGCTAAAGTTTCTTCACTAGAAGATAGAGATCTGGAAACATTATATCTTGATGATTTGCACAGTACTCTCATCACTTACGAGATGAGAAGAGAGAAGACCATGAAGAGAAAAGCAAAAACTGATAGAGAAATGTCTTTCAGGGCAGAAAAGAAAGAGAAGTCGAAGAAAATTCTTTTTAATGAAGAAGCTGGTGAATCTAACTCTTAAAATGAGGTATGTCAAAATTTTGATGAATTTCTATCCTTGTTTTCTAAAAATGTTAAAAGAGGCACAGGGAAATACAAAGGAAAACTTCCTTTGAAATGTTTTGAATGTGGAGCAGTTGGCCACTTTGCAGCTAATTGCCCTCAAAAAGGGAAAGTTGCCGTCAGTGATGAAGAAGACAGAGGACCAAGAAGGTCATGGAAGAAACAGGGTCGAAAAGATAAATATTCTGGTAGAATTCAGAATAAAAAGTTCTTTAAATCAAAAATAAGAAGATTTTTGTCAAAAGATGAAGAAGATGATGATAGCGAGACTGAATCAGAAAAATATGCTACTGAAAAAACTAGAGAGAGTACCTTTTTTGCAACAGTGAATAATGATGATTATGAGAGTAGTAGTACTGAAGAAGAAGAGACTCAATTTGAATAGTATCTGAAAGAAGAGCTGAAGGAATGTTTGAGGAAGATCAGAAAACTTGAAAAAGAAAACAAGAAGTTAATAAATGAAAATTCCACAGTAAACAATCAAGAAGGTTTTACTGATGAGAAAATAAAGATGGAAAAGGAGATTGATGATCTGAAAAAATCTCTTGAGAATAAAAAGAATCGTAATGATCATCTTGAAGTGAAGCTGAAGGCAAAAGAATAAGAGTTGGAACTTGTCCAAAAAAAAACTGCATAAAGCTAAAGAAACGAATATCAGTTCCAAAAATTCTATCTCAGAAGTTGGGGAATGTTCCAGTAAGAATGTACTAAACAAGGATCTACAATACTTACCTTCAAAGGTTGAAATGAATGACAAAACTAGTTCTGATAAGAACAAGGCTGGAAAGACAAAGTATGTGGTCAAAATCAGCAATGCAGAAAAATCAGAAGTGCATAAAAATCTTGAGTCAGGAAAAACTTCTAATACTTCTGGTACTGATGAATCTGATCTGCATAAGAGAGCTATAAATGAAAATATGATGGTTTATGAGAAGCGTGTTCACAACTCCATTCAGTATAAATGTTTCAGAGGTAAATATTCTTTCTATGGTTACTGCTGGTATTGTGGTGGATTCAGACACATGGCAAGTATGTGTTGGTTCAACCAACAACATTACAACTATTCCAAAAGTTTTGAAAGACAAGGATTGAGGGGGAGTCAATTATTTCAAAATATAAGATCTCCAAATAAGTTTCAGAAGATATCTGAGAAGACTGGTGTAAAAGTTGTGAATAGATTCCAACCACTGGAAAATTTTTGTGAATGATGTGATCAACCTGGACATCTTGCTAAGGGCTGCCTTAGTGTGTTACTATAGAAACAAAAGTTTTTCAATAATCCTCAGAAGATCGAGTTTTTAAAATCCAAAAGGGGCAAGTCTGATAAGTCTGAAAAGAATGAATGCATGGTTCTCTGGCCAGAACACATTGATTTGGCTAGGAAATTGGAAGAAGCACAACAGAAAGTGAAGGAAAAGGAAGAACAAAAAGCACTTGTTGTTGAAACTGCTTTGAAAGCTACAAAAGGAGAACGTCAATGGATTCTTGATAGTGGATGTTCGTCTCATATGACAGGAGACCTAAAGCTGCTGAAGAATGTGAAAGACTTTAACGAAGGAACTGTGACATTTGGAAATGATGAATCTCTAAGGATCAAAGGTGTTGGATCAGCCATCATTGGAAAAGAAAAGATGAAATCCATAAAAACACTATATGTTGATGGAATGAAACATAACCTGCTCAGTGTGTCACAATCGTGTGATGAGGGCAACAAAGTAATCTTTAGAAAAGATGGATTTTTTGTGAAAAGTGAAAATGATGGAAACATAGTTACAAGGGGCCAACGTACAAGAGGGAATTTGTTCCAAGTTGGGGATGTGCAGAACTCTCGTTACATGAGTGTGGTGGATGAAAATAAATTGTGGCATAAAAGGCTGGGGCACATGTGTCAGAGAAATATGTGCAAGTTATCAAAGCGAGAGAGTGTTCGGGATATGCCTGACTTATCAAGAGAAATAGATTGGTGATGCACTATTTGTGAGAGAGGGAAGATTGCTAATCCTATGCACAAGAGAGTTGAAATTCTCTCAAAAAGACCCTTAGAACTCATACACTCAGATATATGTGGGGCAATGAGAAAGCAATCTTCAAATGGAGATAAGTACTTCATTACTTTCATTGATGACTTTACCCGCATTACCTATGTTATGTACATGAGACATAAGTCAGATGCTCTAGCAATGTTTAAGAGTTTCAGAAGGAAAGTAGAGAACGAATGTGAGTATTCAGTGAAGAAGTTGAGAACTGATAATGGTGGTGAGTATAAGAATGAAGAGTTTGAAAGTTATCTTCAGAAACAAGGAATTCGACATGATTTCAGTTCACCATACACACCTCAACAAAATGAGGTGGCTGAAAGAAAGAATCGAAGTCTGGTGAAAATGGGGAGAACTATGTTACTTGAACATAGTCTGTATCATTATTATTGGAGGCAAGCCATGAGCACTGCTGTGTATATTCAGAACCGGTGTTTCTATAGGAAAAACTTAGATATGACCCCATATGAAATGTTCTATGGAAAAACTACAATTTTGAAACTCTTGAGAGTATTTGGGAGTCCATGTATTATAAAGAAGAAAGGTGGAAATCTGGGAAAGTTTTAACAAAGAGGAGATGACAGAATTTTTCTTGGCTATGCTCAAGAAGGAAGAGGATATAGATGCCTCAACAAAGAAACAGGAAGAATTATTGATTCTTCATATGTAAAAGTTGTTGAAAATGCTGAGAAAGAATAACAGTCATATGTTGATGTGGAAGTCGAGCGTGATAGAGAAGATTTTGTTAACAATTCTGATAATGTTGTAGACTTTGTTCATCCTACTCAAGAAGAGGAAGCTGACTCAGAAATATCAAGTGATGTGGATGAAGTTCAAAGAACTCATCCTAGGTTGAGGAAACAAGTGGAGGCTCAGAACATTATTGGAGATAAAAACCCAGAGGGTTCAACAAAGAAGAACAACGAATGCTATATCACATACTTCTCTTTATTCAAAAGTTGAACCGAATGATGTAAATGAAGTATTTGAGCGTCCAGAATGGGTTCATGCTATGATTGAAGAGCTTGATCAGATAGAGAAGAACAATACATGGGAACTTGTACCCAAGCCAGACAACAAGAACATTATTGGTACAAAGTGGGTTTTTCGAAACAAGCTGAATGAAGAAGGTAATGTAATAACAAACAAGGCAAGATTGGTCTGCAAAGGGTATTCAAAAATTAAAGGCATTGAATTTGATGAAACCTTTGCACCAGTAGCTCGATTAGAAAAAATCAGAATATATATTGCCATTGCTGCACAACGAGGTTACACAATCTTTCAAATGGATGTAAAATCTGCATTCTTGAATGGTGATCTTGACGAGGAATTTTACATTGATCAACCTTGTGGATTTGTTATTCGAAGAGATAAAAGCTATGTGTGCAGGTTGAAGAAGGCTCTGTATGGGCTAAAAAAGGCTCTGAAAGCATGGTATTCTAAATTAGATACTTGTTTGAAGAAGATGATCTTTAAGAAAGGTAGAGTTGACAAAAATCTCTACATCAAGAAATGTCAGGAGTTTTCACTGATCGTTATTTTTTATGTCGATGATATTATATTTTCTGGAAATGATGAAAGATCATGTGAAATGTTTGCTGAGGAGATGAAGAAGTTATTTGAGATGTCCATGCTAGGTGAAATGAAGTACTTTCTTGGGTTACAAATTTCACAGAAGAAGAATCATGTTTTTATGTCTCAAGAAAACTATGCTAAGGAACTTCTGAAGAAGTTTGGCATGGAAAATTCGAAATCAGTTTCCACACCGATTTCAGTGGGAACCAAGTTGTCTAAAGATGGAGAAGGCAAGGAAGTTGATCAGAAAGAGTTTCGAAAACTTATTGGAAGTCTGCTATATTTGACTGCCTCAAGACCCGACATCGTCTATGCTGTTACTTTATGTGCAAGATTTCAGAGTGCTCCTAAAGAATCACATTTTATTTCTAGAAAAATAATTCTGAGATATATCAAAGGCACAACAAATTTTGGAATCCGGTATGACGGCTCTGAAAATATTGATCTATTTGGGTATTCTAATGCTGATTGGGAAGGAAATGTTGATGATCGAAGATCCACATCTGGTGGAGTATTCTTTCTGGGAAAAAGCTGTGTTAGTTGGCATACCAAGAAACAAAATTCAGTAACTCTTAGTACAGCTGAAGCTGAGTATGTTGCTGCTACTCAAGCTGCAACTCAACTAATGTGGATGAAGACTCAACTGGAAGATCTACTTGTTGAAGTAAAGCTACCATTGCTCTTGGGATGTGATAATCAGAGTGCAATCAATCATAGAAGAAATTCAGTACATCATTCTCGTTCAAAACACAATGATATAAAGTACCACTTCATCAAAGAGCAGGTTGAAAGGAATGAATTGAGGCTGGAGTATGTTCCTACATCTGAACAAATTGCTGATATATTTACAAAACCATTACTGAAGGAACCATTTGCAAAATTGAGGTTGAACATGGGTGTACAACCTCCTTCTCATCAAGGTTAAGGTGCGTGTTTCTGTCCCCTCTCACGTCTTACCTTTGGATAGTGTTGTCAAGGGGGAGAATTGTTTCATAAATCTATCCATAAAGAAGCATTTATTAAGGGATAGTTATGGGTAAGCTGTGAATTCAGCATGGAGAGTTGTGGGTAAGCTGTGAATTCAGCATGTATGTGTGTGAACAATTCTAACTATTTGTTGGAGTGGCTATAGGAAACAATGTCGTTTTACAGGAAAATTGAAGAAGTGAAGAATGATGAAGCAGAAGTTTGAAAGCTTTTCTGAAGAAGGTTGAGAAGAATTATTGATGAAGTGAAGAATGCTGAAGTAGAAGATTTAAAGATGTTCTGAAGAAGTATGAGGAGGTACGTTCATGAGATTTCACAGTCACTACTTTTGGACAGCATGGTTTTGACTGTCAATAATTCTTGTTTCTTACAATGAGTTAGCTCACGTAGGCTTAGAATTGTTGATAAGTATTCCATTGCAAAAGGTTGCAAAGTCAGTGATTTATGAATCTTGGTTGACAACAAAATCCAAAGGGGGAGATTGTTGGGACCAAGTTGAATGGAGAAGAATGTTTGAAGAGTTAGTCTTTGTAGAGTGTTGTATTTTTTTGTCAAAGAAGATAAATCAATTCACTTTGTAGAAGGATCACAAATCAGACGATGATTTGCTGGTATGTATTTCACACATATCATGAGTTAGGAGAACTCATGATGCAAGACTTATGAAGGAAAGGGGGAGAAATGATGATGTTAGTAATATAATGTTTTGATTGGAAGGAATGATGCTGCTGAGAGATAGGGAAGTTTCAGTTCCCATTGCAACTATGATGATGCTCAAGCTGATCTATCAAAGGATAAATATCACGATTGTGAGATTCGTGATAAGAGCTGAAGAATGGTAATGGGAAGTAGTAAAGAGATAAAATGACAAAGAAATAGGCAATCTGGGGATGGTAGGAAAGCATAGTTTAAGGTGGCGCTGTTTTCCAGTGTTTTCCAAATTTTAGGGCCTAAAATCGGGAGATAAAGAAATGTGCATGGCAATGGATGTTGCGCGCAAGATTGAAGATGGTTTATATTTTCACGTGCAAGGAGTTATTCAATGACAGAACATTGAAAAATGACAAAGGAATGGAGTGTGCGGAAATTTAGGCATGTTGCGTGCAAAAATAAAGTGGTGTGCAGAATATATGCAGGTTGCGCGAAATAGTAGTGGGTTGCGCGAAAAATCAGTGGGATGCGCGGAAAAAGAAAGTTGTGCACGTAATATCAGCGGGCTGCGCGAAAAATGAAGTTTTCGCGAAATATTAGGAATGAAGTTTTCGCGCAAAAGGTGTTTCGAGATCAGAAGCTTGAAAATTGGCAAAGGCATAAAATGTGCGAAATATTGGAGCAGTGCACGAAATCTGATGTCGCAGGGAAAGATTGGGTTTGAGCGCAATATGGAATGTGGTACAGAATTTTGTGCGCAATTGGTGCTTCATGATTAGAAGGATGAAAAATGGAAAAGGCATGAGGTGCACGAAATATTGAAGCATGGCCCGGAATATGAAGTTGCATAAAATATTTTTTACGCGCATAGAGGAGGATTTACGCGTGGATTAGTGTTTTTCGCACGGGGTCAAAAAGGCCTATAAATATGACGCTAACCCTTGGCAGTTGTGTAATGCTCGACACATAGAAGAAATCCAGAGCTCTGGTGCGCATTAATTATATGCTAAGTGAGTTGCGCCAAAAGAAAGAAGTTTTCATTAAAAAAGGATAGCTGCGTGGAAAATTGAGAAGTTGCGCGAAAAGAAGAAAAGTTGCGCGTAAAAGGAAAGTTGCACGAAAATTTTTTTCGCGCCAAAAGGGCTTTTTATGCGCAAGCCATTTGAATTGCGCGCAAGGCACCCTAAAGGATGCGCGAAATATTTTGGGTCTTCGCACGTATTCAGTAGTGTGTAAGAGAGTTCTTACCGGCTTCTGGGTAAGAAAGTGAAGATTTGTACTTCAGAGAATACATCTGTTCAATTGTAAAGAAGCACTGAAACATTATGTTACCATATTTGTGCTAAGAGGGAGCACACGCACTATTGGATTGTTTTCAAAGTGCTTCACGAGTGTAAGGGTATATCCTACTCACTGTATTCCACATTAAAGGATTGTTTTCTAGTGGATTGTGTGGTACTGGATTGTTTCTGTACCATACCAAGGACGTAGCTACTCTTGTTCAGTAGTGAACCGTGTAAATCTTGTGTTCCTGTGGTTGTGTGTGTTCAGCAGGGAAGAAACTCTTTAACAGGAGGTGAAGGTTGTTTCAAAAAGGGGAATCTTAAAAAGAAAAAGATATCACTGATTCACCCCCTCCCCTCTCAGTGATACTTGGATCCTGATTGGGAACTTCAAGAAACTCTCCATCCACACGAGGTATTGCCTCTTCTTCGTCAACACTTATAGGGGTGCTGCAACTATAGAAAAATCTAGCACAAATCTTCAGTAGTATCCTGCCAAACCATGGAAACTCTGCACCTTCGTCACACTTCTGGGTGGCTCCCAAGAAAGTACCACCTCAATATTTACTGGATCCACTACAACTCCAGCCTCTGATATGACATGTCATAGAATGTGACCCTCTCAAATCTAGAACTAGCAATTTGAGAGAATACCATAAAGCTGGTGCTATCGGTGCATATCCAGTACAACTAAAAAATGATAGGCATGCACCTCCTCAGTAGCCGAGTAGATCAGAATTCCGTCGATGAAAATTACTACAAAGCGATCAAGGTATGGTTGAAAGATCTTGTTCATGAGTCGCATGAAAACTTCTAGAGCATTGGTCACACCGAATGGAATAACCATGAACTCGTAGTGGTCGTACTGACATCTGAATGCCATATTCTACAAATCTTCATCTCGCACTCTGATCTTGTGATATCCGGATCTGAGGTCTATCTTTGAGAACCACTGTGCTCCCTTCAGCTGATCAAAGAGGTCATAAATCATTGGGAGTGGTTACTTGTTCTTCAAGGTCACCTGGTTCAGGCACCGATAAACAACACAATTCCTCAAGTTCCCATCCCTCTTATTGGAGAAAAAAAATCACGGCTACCCAAGGAGAAACACTAGACTGTATGAATCCCTTCCCTTGCAAGTCCTCTAGCTACACCCGTAGCTCGAGAAGCTCTGCGGTAGCCATTCGATACGCTGGTGTAGATATCAGTACCGTCCCGGGGTACATGTCAATGTAAAAGACCACCTCTAGGTGAAGAGGTAGGCTTGAAACATAACTGGGGAAGACATCTGCATACTGTTCCACCACAACATGATAACATGGAATCCCCACAAAAACTACTCCGAAGGTAAGGCTATACAACTAATGAGTCATCAATTTCACACTTCTCTTTGTACGTTCATCATGTGATACATAGGCTCTCTTCTTACCGGTGAAGGTATACATGGTCTCATCCATATGGACACACCTCACATTGCGCCTAATACTGTCAATCTGAGCATGGACTATAGATAACCAGTCCATATCGACGATGACATTGCAATGCCTCAAAACCATTACTAGAATATCCCAGCTAATTCTCTTGCCTCCTAGAGTATGCTCACACTAACGACACCAGTGTGTAATCGTCGAATCCGCTCCCATAGGAGTCTCTAGCTGTAATGATCGAGCCAACAGCTCCATCGGAATCTATGAGCTCAGAACGAGGGCAGTGGCAATAATAGAATTACTATCGCTTGTGTCTACAAGTACTGCAGTTAAGGTGGAGTAGATACAAATCGTATCTTGTATCATCTCCGGAGCAACGTGATCCTAGGCCTTAGGTGTATGAAGGTGAGCTCAACCCTGTCCAACGGCTCCCTATAGTCGGGGTTGACCTCTTGGTGGTGTTGGAAGTAACATCTCAAATCATCTCCCACTGCCAGCAGCATGAACATATCCTCTTCCATGTCTGGCTACTCCTTGCGGACCTCCTTGGTCGAATCTCAGTCTCTATCTGGGCGGTCCTTCTATTGTCTACTTATCATCTGTACAGCGGGTTGGACTATCACGGGCCATGTGACCCTGTCCACTGCATGTGAAACACTGCCCGCACCTAGCATGACTGGCTCCAACATGGGTGACCCACACAACCGATCACGAGTCATGTGGTAGTCCACCTGTAGGTTTGGTCCTCTTGGACCTCTGTGACATCTGTCTACTTCTAGCTACAAAATACTACACTACGTGACGTCTGTTGGTGGGTCTCCCTACTGGTGACAACTCAGTAGGGAAACTCTCCACCAATAGGACTCTCTCTAACACCCCTACCTGCGTCAAGATGCTGAGTGAGATCATAGAAGCCCTGATCTCTCATCTGAGCCCCTTATCAAAGGTCCGGGATCTGAAGAAAATTCCATGCACTTTATCTATGGAGTAGCGTGAGATGTAAGTGAACCTCACTGAGTACTGACCTACAATCATGTTGCCCTCCTTCATATGAATTAGCTCCTATATGCGCACTATGCGAAGAGTCACTGGGACAAACTCTGCCCAAACTGGCTCTCGATGTCTACCCAAATAAGAGTCACCTCATCATGGGCCTGGAGCATCAAGCTCCACCATATGAATTCTACATCCTGTAGAAGCCATGTGGATAGGATCACCATGAGATAAGATAGTGTCCCTACCAGTCGGAAGACTCTCACTAAAGCTTCAAACCAATCCTCAGATGCTCGTGGGTCCATCTCTCCCCTGAACCTAGTTGGCCTCTAGTGCTGGAACTCATGTCTGCTGCTCGGGCTAGTGGAATCGGTGGCCCAATGTGGAATTTTACCACTGGTGACTCCACTGGTGCCTCTACTGGAAAAGGGCCCTACACTGAGGCCTCATTGCTCGGTGGGATATCAGTGCGTACAACTCTCGGAACCCTAGTTGAATGTCTTCATGAAGAAAACCAAAATATAAATCAGTGTGGAACGGTCAATAAGTTTTACCAGGTGAGATTCCATAAGAGATCACAATGAAAACTCTTGAAAACACACACACAATCAGCGTTTTCGTGCACTGAGTCGGAAATCAGAAGTTAGGGTCCTGGTGTATGGATATGTCGGCCGCCAAACCAACACTGGATTCCCTAAACTAATAACCACACTCATTAAACTTAACACTACGACCATTAAAAAGATAGAATAGAGTCCATTGTTTTATGGTATAACTGACTCCTCTAATAATAATTTTTCACGACCCATCACCTAGGGACAGTTCCATGACTATCCCAAGACCTCCTTCCATAGGCCACTCTCTGGCGACTAGCACCGAAAGCGTATTCCCTAAAAATGTGAAGGCATTCCCTTTATAACCTGTAACACACACAACCAAGAACACAATATGATTCGAACTCAAGTAAACTGAATAGTAAATAGAGTGAGTATAGAAAGTAAAATGGGGCCATAATACAAGACCAACTAAAATGTACAAGGAAAATTGGAAAGTGTATGAAAACTGAAAGTACAAGTAACTGAAACAGCTCATGTAATCACTCTCCAAGGATCCTACCTGAAGGGTAGGTACAACTCTCGATTGTTTTTCTCTGTGGTACGTCTCGTCTAGGTCCATCTTTGAGCTACCACCAGTCGTGGTACCCTCGTCTTCAGTCAGTGCTTTCCGTTTTCTGTATCCAACAGAACAAGGTGCGGGCATAGCCTGTGCAGGGGTGAGTATAACAATACTCAGTAGGGACCCTTAACCCAAAAGGTCTCACAAAAGCCAACAAAGATAAAAAAAGTATGAAATCAACAGATAACCATACATAGGTATATTTCCATACATAAACCTAAGTTATCAAGTAACCTATCACAATCATGAGGAAACACAGAGGTACTAACTCTTCTCACACTAGGTATATCGTTACCTACTATATTAGAGATGATTAGATGTAACTACTAAATCATCATTCCCCGTTAAGTGGCTCTGCTACTAACCAACATAGAATCTCAAGGTGGTGATGCACACAGGATCGCTGGAGTTGATGCACACAGGATCACTGGAGCTGACCCACATAGGATCGCTAGGAGTTGATCCACACGGGATCACTCGAGCTCACCCACACAGGATCGCTGGGAGTTTACCTGTAACACCCTAAGATTTTATGAGATATATTATTTTTAATTTTAATGACTTCTTCTATTATACACAACACTAGGATTAGATTGTACTATAAGCAACACCGTATTAGCTTGTCATATACGCAACACTATTCTTGTCTCATGTTACACAAAATTTCAAGTTCGTTTTGTGGAAATTATTTTCCCAAATTTAATTATAGATTTTGTTTAATAAGTTTTGATTATTTTATACGCAACACCAAAAGGAGATTTCACTACACGCAACCCTGACTTGGCTTGCATTATACACAATCGAGACCTTCTTCGATAGCGTGTGTAGTAGGCAATACAAAGTTTCACTAAATGAGATATTATTATAATATTATTATGAACTAGCCGTTATGAATAGTAATACCCACTTTTTGAAATTTTATAAATTTTATCTTTCAAAATGGACATCATTTTTGGATTCAGAATATCAAAATTAGCATAGGGTAATTTTTTGGTATTTTTCTAAAAACATTCTATATTTGATGAATAGTGAAAACAATGGTTTACTATTTAAAAACTGACTTTTTATATAAATAATTATTTATTTAATTTAAATATATTTTTGGTCAAAATTGATATATAATACCTATATACATTCAATTTAATTCATTGGAGAATTTTATAATAATTTTAGATATATAAAAATTTTATTGAACTTTTCATCGTCTTTTACCCACCTTCTAGGAGAATTTGAAAATCTACATAAAACTTAATTTGACTGCTTATGTGAGTGGAATTTAGAAAATCCGAGAGACATGGTTAATATCAAGGATTAAAATGTTCTTCAATAAGATAAAAATAGATTTTGGTGAATAGTAACTTTTTACTTTTATTTACCACTATTCAAATAAATAGGGTAATTAAGGGTAAAAATGATACTATTCTTACCCTAACACATGTCCTAATTCTATTGGATAAGTGTAATTAGAAAAAAAAAACCTTAGGAATAAAATATTACCCTTTAGGTCCACTTGGGATAGATTAGGACACTTATTATTATTTTATATAAAAAAGAGGTAAAATAGTTAAAATCAATGTTTAATAACAAAATTTTTTTTAATATAGGGTTATACATAAGATAAATTTGACTATAAATATTCATTATAAATCTAAAACTATTTCCTAAATAATGGTATTTTATTTATAAATTTATGAAATTATATAATATATTTTATTTATGAGACAATGATGATTGAGTAATTACCTTTTTAATAAAATATTAACACAATTGATTTTATAAATACCGAAATAAATGTAATTTGAGACTTTCTATGAATTACACTAATTTTATAGGTTGAAATGAAATCTTAGTATTGATTCAATTAACTTTTTTTTGAAATACTCATGCTTTTATGAGTTTCACAAAAAATCAATTACCAAATCGTTTCAAAATTGACATAAAATAGTTTTTAAAACAAATATTATATTATTAATTGTTATTATGTTTCTAAAAATATAAGGTTCATCCAAATGACTTATATAAGGTTATATATATTAATAATTAACCACTTGGGGTTCTTTTTTCTTGTTATAGTATGTTTATTAACCATATGGTGTAAGAAAACAAAAAGACATGGTAAAAGTTAAATGACTAAACTTAGAGTTAAATCTAAATGATAAGGATAAAATATTAACCTAAACTTGTCTAAAAACTATTTTTTGAGATTATTTAGACCCATAACCACTTTATATTCTAAATAAATCAATTTGGAGACATTATAAACCTTATATTATTTATTATAAAATAATATTTTAAGTTTTTCCAAAGGTGCCCCTCTCTTCCCTTTTAAAACGGGCACCTCTTCCATCTTCTCTTCACACAATTTTGAGCCGTGAATCTTGTCAAAACCATGCTAATTCCTCTTCTCAACTTCTATATTTACATAATAGAGGTTCTGGTCTTCTCAAAAGACCAACTCTAGTTCCCTAAGAAGAAGTTTAAAGGAGGTGCATCGAGAAAGATCTAATCTCTTCTACCGACTCTTTCAAGTTTTTTTCTTCTTCTACATCCTCTTCATTAGTAGTTTCATTACAAAGTAATAACATAAGTATTATTTAGATAATGATATTTTATTATAAATATGAAACAACCCCATTTCACCTTCTATATAGCCTATAGAAAATGAAATCACCGAACGTGCGTACTTAGAGAATACCGTCTCTACGCAATGGTGTAATCTGTTTTCCACAACCACCTTACTTGGATGGGTATAATGGTGTAAATAAATAACTATATATTATTATTGTAAATAGATATTGATTCTTAAATATTATACATACACTTAAATAAAATTACTTGATCATAGGAATGATATCATCGCTCGTGCGCACGTACAGACTACCGTCTCCACGAACGTGATGAGATTTATTTCCCATGATTAACCATTCAAGTGTGATTATAATGTATATATAATAAATAATCATGAAGATATTACATAATAATGATACTGTATTTATGTACATATATGTTTCATTTACTTAATTGCTTTTAATTCAATAAGAAAACGAAAACAACGTTTATGTGTGCGCACGACCTACCGTCTCTATGAACGGTGTATTTCATTCCATTTATAGATCTATCATATATATTTATATACTGAATATATATTATATATAAATCATTATTTACATTATTGAATTATGTAAACCAGTATTTAAGTAATAATATCAAGAACAACATGTCGAAACACATACGATAAATGAAACTATTTTACCCAAAACACTGCTTTAACATGGAATTTACAAAAGAACATGTAATATAAAGTCATAGGTGAACCATATATGATATCATAAAAATGAATATGATTCTTTAATAAGTCAATTAAATTATTTAAATCAATATATAGGAGGTTTGGATACGTACGAAACATATCAGACATAAGGTAAGGGATAATTATTCCAATCTAGCTCTTATCAGAGATTGTTTATTCGTAAGTATTTACATGGGTTTCTGTTATCATCCATTTACAAGTTTTGTAAAAAAATTTTCATGTATTTTTAATTTCCTTTTTACCCATTTTCTTAATTTTACCACATGTTATGAATGTAATCTTACTTTTTTTTTACCACACGATAAACGTTTTATCTTTTCCGAAAAATGTAAGAGGATAATATTATTTTTAACTTATACGGCATGAACGAATTTTTACGGTTTTATAACGCCACATTTTCATAAATATTCATCTACAATATTGCATTATTATTTAAAAAAACCCCATTTATTTTAAAATTTCATGGAATTTTGTGAAAATAAAATTATTTTGAAGAAGAAAAGTTATTTTCCCCAAGAATGGAGTTCAAGTGTTTTATCTAAATTATTTTCAATCTATGATAATATAGGATTATTTTTATATACCTATTTTTACATTGATTTGATTATGTTATGATGCAATTATTTTTATGAAGTCATTTTATCTTATATGATTTAGGTTATGATGACATGATCTTTAAGAATCACATTTTTATCACATGGGTTATGCTAGGATATATGATTTATGATCTTGTGGCACACATAAGAATGGTATCATTATGAGTTGGGTGGGACCTATATCTCCCTCCAATGCATTGGGTAAATATTTATATATCATGATATATACATGGCTGGAAGGGTAAGTTAATCCAGTTTAGTGTTACATGACTGGAACGAGGAGGGAACTCGATCTAGAAAGAGACTTTATCCACAAACATGGTCCTGTCACCAATGACTTGGCTACTATGGAAATCATATAATGAGACTAATGGTTTTCCACAATTATATGTTTTATTCCAATGCTATTTTATCATGATTGATGTTCCTTTATGATATATGCCTTACGTACTTCCATGATTTATGTCTTTTATCAAGATTTTGATGGTTAGATTTTATGTTCATGTTTTTGCATTCAAATGTTTATGGATTGTTTTATGTTCTCTATGATTTTTCTTACTGAGCATTTGAGATCACTCTTTTTATGTATTATTTTCCCTAGGATATAATGTAAGGTTTTAGGTAAGAAAACCAAAGAGTAGATGTTGAAGATCTTTCACCATGATTAGAAGAATACGTACCGAGTTTCCAAAGACACTAAACTGACATGGTCTTTGGGCATCTATTTTTTTCATGTATTATGTATTTTGAAAAAGTAATGTAACGTCCATGTACGTCAAGCTTGGGTATCTACAGTTGGTATCATAGAGAAGGATTAGTTAAACTTTGGATACTAGGATGTGAAAACTTTAGTGAAATCTCTAGAGATATTTCTACGGTATGTCTAGGGATGTCCCTAAGGATAAGTATATCTATATATTATATTCCTAGAAATACAGTAACTATCTTATAATTTTACCTAAGATGTTAGATATTGATGGTACCCCCCCTTTATTATGTTGTTTTCCCTAGCATTATTTTTTCCTCTCACACTATTCTTTTTGGGGTTTAGAAAATGGCTAAAAACACGAAGATTCATGATAATGGAGGATATGATGGACAATGGAATGATATTTTTCATGAGAAACCAAATGAAACGGGATTTGGAAGTCCAAATATAGTTATTCTGCCTAATCAGCAGTCTCATAATATGATCAATAATCTTAACTTTGGTAAAATTTCCAACTCAGCCAATAAGAGAAAGTTGGAGTTTCATGATGATCATAGAGGAAAGAAAGTTCAATTTCTCTCATGTAAATAATGTGAGAAGAGGCATCAAGGAGAATGTTTCAAAGGAACTGGAAGATGCTTTGGATGCAGAAAAGAAGGACTCAAATCCAGTATGTTCAAAGGAAAAGGTTCAGTTAACACCATGGAGAAGGATAATGGTATTGCTATGACATCAACAATGATTAGATGTTTTAAATGTGGAATGTATGGTCATTATTCAAAACAATTACCTAAGGGAAAATCTCATGAATAGAATCAGCATAGTCATATAGGTAGTATTTATATAGATGATTATGAGGAGAATACAAATGATATATGAGATGAAAGAAGTGTTGGAGCTTGGTAAATGGTTTAAGAAGGTAGTGGAATGATTATATGTTTATTAAGAGTTATGTTGTATAGGTAATTTAGTGGTACTATGGAATAAAGAAACATCTAAGGATTGTTACACTATTTATTTTTTCTAAGGTATTTGAAAGTATATTTTGAATGATACTGGTAACCATGAAAGGTTATTTAGATATTTTTGGAAAGAAGATGATTTGTGCATAATGAAGGGATAAAGAGAAAATGAAATTTTGATTGTCTTCATGAGCTCATTACTAATATAAGGACAAAGCGATATCATGGTTTGAGTATACATGAATTTTGGGATTTTGGTATGTGGAATGAGTTAACTTTTAAAAACATCCATGTTTTCTCTAAGGTTCTATAGTAATTCATGTTTCAAAATAATACATGATTAAGGTATTGACATGTTTGGAATATGACCAAAAAGATATATATTATGATATATGGGAGATAAATGATGGTATTCACATGCTTGGTATATGCCCCTCTAGTAATAATTTTCTTTATACTATGAGACTGGACACATGTATTTTGGATAAGCCTAAAGATTGGGATGGATTAGTTGGACATAAGATAGTATTATTTAAGGATAGAACTTGTTTTTAGATATTATTTATGGAATGTAATAATAGTATAGTTTTAGAAAAAAGACAACCCATAGGACGAGCGATAACTCGTCGCGTCGGACAAGGATGTGGGAATCAAAATCACAACTGAAGTACGACATGCATTTATCGCATACCACATGACTATATGAAGTCCCTGGTTAATGGAAAATAATTTTATTTTATTAAGCACTATTATAGATAAAGTATAAGTCCGTTTTAGCAACCATATATGATTAATCTCAAGATGGATGGGCTTATGTATATTTAATAAATTGTGCTAAAATTTTTGCAATAGAAACAAATAGAATGACCTATAATTCTATCACATGATCTGCTAACACTTCACGAATGACAAATTCAACTTCATTTATTTAAGAGATGAAGTGGGAATTGTTCAAGGCATGAAAAATGTGAGATTTTACCAAAATCAAGTATAAATTTATTTTAATTTAAAAATTCATCAGCATTAGGGGAATGATCTTGAAAACTAAAAATATTGTCCTAGTAACCTCATACCCGATAAATCAGATGGTACCTTAGATCATCACTAATTTATGGCTTTGCGATTCATGGCTTTTTCATAGACATGTTCTCAACCACTGTCCATCAGAACATGACGGTTAGATTTCTCTTCCATATCCATATTTTCACCTATATACTCCTATGTGGGAACCCAAGTGATGAGTTACTTTGGGTATCCGTTTTGTTTCTAACATTCCATTTTAAAATGATGATTTATTATTCCTTTTTACGATGTGGGTTTCTATGAATGAATATTTAAAGTAGTAAACGATTTATAACCCCGACAAATTTCGAGGGTGAAATTTATTTTAAGGGGGGTAGAGTATAACACCCTGAGATTTTATGAGATATATTATTTTAAATTTATTTTATTTCTTATATTATACACTACACTAGGATTATATTGTACTATACAGAACACCATATTAGCTTGCCGTATATGCAACACTATTCTTGTCTCATGTCACACAAAATGTCATGTTCGTTTTGTGGAAATTATTTTACGCAACATTAAGTATAGATTTTGTTTAATAAGTGTTGATTATGTTATACACAACACCAAATGGATCTTTCACTACACGTAACCCTGACTTGGCTTGCATTATATGAAATCAAGGCCTTCTTCGATAGCATGTGTAATACGCAATACCATGTTTTAGTAAATGAGATATTTGTATAATATTATTATGAACTAGCCGTTATGAATAGTAATACCCACTTTTTAAAATTTTATAAATTTTATCTTTCAAAATGGACATCATTTTTGGATTAAAAATATTAAAATTAGCCTAGGGTAAATTTTTTGTAGTTTTCTAAAAACATTCTATTTCTGATGAATAGTGAAAACACTGGTTTAATATTAAAAAACCGACTTTA
The DNA here is from genome assembly GCA_963277665.1 of Viscum album. Lineage (NCBI taxonomy): Eukaryota > Viridiplantae > Streptophyta > Magnoliopsida > Santalales > Viscaceae > Viscum > Viscum album. Next base: position 293,248,107 of record OY728132.1, on the reverse strand, counting down.
TATTTAAATAATTATTTATTTTATTTAAATTTATTTTTGGTCAAAATTGATACATAACACCTATATAAGTTCAATTTAACTCATTTTATCATATTATATTAATTTTAGATATATACAAATTTTATTGAACTTTTCACCGTCTTTTACCCACCTCCTAGGAGAATTTGCAAATCTAAATAAAACATAATTTTACCACTTCTGTGAGTGGAATTTTGAAATTCCAAGAGACAAATTTAATATAAAGGTGTAAAATGTGCTTCTATAAGATAAAAATATATTTTTTGAATAGTAACTTTTTACTTTTATTTACCACGGTTAAAAGTATATAGGATAATTGAGGTTAAAAATGATATTATTATTACCCTAACACATGTCCTAATTCTATTGGATAAGTGTAATTCGACCAAAAATAACCTTATGAATAAAATATTACCCTTTATGTCCACTTGGATTATATTAGGACACTTATTATTACTTTATAAAAAAAAGAGTTAAAATAGTTAAAATCAATGTTTAATAACTAAAACATTTTTCATATAGGGTTATAAATATTATAAATTCTACTATAAATATTAATTAGAAAGTTAAAAAGATTTCATCAATAATTGTATTTTATTTATAATTTTTACGCATTAAATAATTGAATTTATTGACGACAAAATGATGATGCATTAATTACCTTATTAATGAAATCTTAACATAATTGATGTTATAAATACCTAAATAAATGAAATTTGAGAATTTTCATGAATTAAACTAATTTTATAGGGTAATATGACTTGTTATTATTAATTCAATTAACTTTTTTTTCGAACTAATAATTCTCTTATGAGTTTCACAAAAATCAATTACCAAATAGTGTCAAAATTGACATAAAATAGTTTTTAAAACTACTATTTTATTATTAATTGTTATTATATTCCAAAAAAACTAAGGTTCATCCAAATTACTTAGATAAGATTATATATATTAATAATGAACCACTTGGGGTTCGTTTGGCTTGTTATAGTATGTTTACTAACAATATGGCATAAGAAAACAAAAAGATATGGTAAAAGTTAAATTATTTATCTTATAGTTAAATCTAAATGATATGGATTAAATAATAACCTAAACCTGTCTAAACCCTATTGGTTGAGCGGATTTCGACCCATCCCCACTTTAGATTCTAAATAAATCAATTTTTAGCTATTATAAACTGAATATGACTTTATTATAAAATAATATTTTATGTTTTTCTAAAGGTGCCCCTCTCCTCCATTATAAAAAGGGCACCACTTCCCTCTTCTCTTCACACCCTATTGAGCTTCAAAGCTCAGAGAAACCATGAAAATTTCTCTTCTCAACATCTATAGTTACATCATTGATGTTCTGGTCTTCTGAAAAGACCAAATCTAGTTCCCTAATAAGATGTTTAAAGGACCTGCGTCGAGGAAGAGGTAATCTCTTCTACCGACTCATTTAAGTTTCTTTCTTCTTATACTTCCTCTTCTTTAGTTGTTTCATTATAAAGTAATAACATAAGTATTAATTATAAATTTATATTTTATTATAAATATGAAAAAACCCCATTTCACCTTCTATCCATCCTACGGAAAACGAAATCACCACACATGCGTACGTACGGAATACCATCTCCACGCCGTGGTTTAATCTATTTTCCACCACCACCTAACATTGATGGGTATGATGGTGTAAATAAATAACTATATATGATTATTTTAAAGTTATATTGATTCTGAAATATTATACATACACTTCAATACAATTCCTCGATCATAGGAATGATATCATCGCTCCTGCGTACGTACGGACTACCGTCTCCACGAATGCGATGAGATTCATTTTCCAGGATTAACCATTCAAATATGATTATAAATTATATGTAATAAATAATCATGAAATATATTACATAATATTTATATTGGATTTATGTACATATATTTTTCATTTACTTAATTCTATTTAATTCAATAAGGAAACGAAAACAACGTTCATGCGTACGCACGACCTACCGTCTCCACGAACAGTGTATTTCATTCTATTTATCGATCTATCATATATATTTATATACTGAATATATATTATATATAAATCATGTTTTAAATTCTGGAATTAAGTAAATCAGGATGTAAGTAATAATATCAAAAACAACATGTCGAAACAAGTATGACAAATAAAACGATTTTACCCAAAATGCTGCTTTAACATGGAATTTACAAAACAACGGGTAATATAAATTTATAAGTGAACCATATATGATATCATACCAATTAGTGTGATTCTTTAATAAGTCAATGACATTATATAAATCATTATACAGAAGGATCAGATATGTATGAAGCATAGCAGACATAAGGTATGGGATAACTATTCCAATCTCTCTCCTTTCCGAAATTGTTTATTCATATGTATTTATTGTGGTTTTTGTTATCATCCATGTCCATGTTTTCTAAATATCTTTTAATGTATGTTTAATGTCCTTTTTACCCATTTTTGAATTTTTCTACATTTCATGAAAGGAATCTTACTTTAGTTTACCAAATGAGAAACTTTTTACCTTTTCCAACAAAAGTACGATGAGAATGTTATTTTTAACTTATATGGCGTGAACGGATTTCTACGGTTTCATAACTCCTCATTTTCATGAAGCTTTCTCTACAAGATTGCATTATTATTTTCATCAAAACCCATTTCTTTTAAAATTTCATTGCATTTTGTGAAAGGAAAATGATTTTGAAGAAGAAAGGATATCTTCCTCAAGAATGGAGTTCAAGTGTTTTATCTAAATTATTTTCCATCTAATATAATATAGGGTTCTGTTTCTATCCCTATTTTTACATTGATATGATTATGTTATGATGGAATTATTTTTATGATCTCATTTTATTTTATGTGATTTATGTTATGATGATATGATGGTTAAGAATCCCATTTTTATTACATGGGTTATGTTATAATGTATGAATTATGATCTTGTGGAACACATAAGAATGGTATCATTATGAGATGGGTGAGACCTATATCTCCCTCTAATGAATTGGGTAATTATTTATATATCATGAGATAGAAATGGCTGGAATGGTAAGTTAATCCAATTCAGTGTTACAGGACTAGAATGAGGAGTGAACTCGATTCAGAAAGGGACTTTTTCCACTAAGTGGGTCTTGGCAGCAATGCCTTGGCTACTATGGAAATAATATCATGTGCATAATGGTTTCCCAAAATTACATGTTTTATTCCAATAATATTTTATCATGATTGATGTTACTTTATGATATATTCCTTATGTACTTCCATGATTTATGTCTTTTCTCATGATTTTGATGATTAGATTTTATGTTCACATTTTTTCATTCAAATGTTTATGGATTGTTTTATGTTCTCTATGCTTTCCTTTACTGATCATTTGAGTTCACCATTTTTATGTTTTCTTTTCGACATGGTATAAAGAAAGTTTTTAGGTAAGAAAACAAAAGGGGAGATGTTAAAGATCATTCACCATGATTAGAAGATTTCGTTCTGAGTTTCCAAAGACAATATACTAATATGGTCTTTGGGCGTCTTTTTTTGTCATTTATTAAGTATTACAGAAAAGTAATATAATTTCCATGTACGTCAAGTTTGTGTCTCTACATGACCCACAAACGATATCTAGGGGATTACCCTCATAGGATCGGTAGGAGATGACCCGCACAGGATCACTGGAGATGACCCACACATGATCGCTAAGAGATGACCCACACAGGATCGATAGGAGCTGACCCACACAGGATCACTGGAGCTGACCCACATAGGATCGCTCGGAGCTGACCCACACAGGATTTCTAGGAGCGTACCCACACAGGATCGCTAGGAGATGACTCATGTATAATCACTAGGAGCTGACCCACACATGACCACTAGGATCTGACCCACACAGGATAACTAAGAGTACTCTTTTCCTCGAATCAAGTTGCTGGGTTTCCTCACTAGGCTTGCTCATCTCTAGGAGAGTCTTCTTCCCATGCCACCGGTCAATTATAAAACTACAACAATTTCCCAATAATATGTATCTCAAGGGTTCGCCACGTCACATGGGTCTCAACGCAACAGACGGCGTGTCAATGAGATACATGGTCTGTGAGTTATCATCCTTTTAGTCATGAGGGCCCGATTGGATTCATGCTCGATCCAACACAACCATTTCTCAAAATTATCCAAATCTACAATGGGGTATACTCAACGGGACCATCTTGCTCCATGATTTCTAGTTCCTCTGATGGTTTGTCTGTTGGAACCATGGTCTTCTATGCATTAATTGGAGTATGGTTTGTGTTTGTTGGCAATCCTCAGTTAATGTTCAGATGGTGTACCAGCAAAGAGATCATTCAGTTCAAGAAGATACCATTATTTAAGGTGGAACTCCGTGTACTTGAAGGAGAGGAAACCTGCACGCCTATAGTTTTTCAAGATCATAATGTGGAAAAATTGCAAAGGGATAAGTGTCGCGCAAGTATTGGTTGGGTCGCGCAAGTGACCTACGCGCTGAGAAGGGACTTGTACACGGGTGCCTAGGAGGTCTGGAAAATTGTTCACCTATTGTTTACCATGATCAGTACATGAAAATATGGCACAATAAAGAGGGTCGCACAAGTATTGGTGTGGTAACGCAAGTGAGCAGCGTGACAGAGGCTTGGGCGGATGAGCTCTGCACCAGAACCTGTGCGCCAAGGGAAGACTTGCGCGCCACCGTGAAGGGGGTCCTGTTTGACTATAAATAGAGGACCACCCCTCCTAATTTGAAATTAAATTCAAGACTTAGATATTTTTTGAGCTCTCATCACGCAATTGGTTGAGTCACGCAAGTGGTAGTTGGGTCATGCAAGTGGAGGCTGCACGCCGGTTGTTGACTGCGCGACCAAGGCGGTTTGGGAGTTAAATGTGCAGAGCCGTGCAAGTTTCGAGTTGAAGGAGGCCGTGTCGCGCAAGTGTTTTGGTGTCTCATGTGCACTGATTTTGTACCACGCAAGTGACTTTCACGTCGTTCATAAAACTTGTGTACCAGTCTTGGTGAATCGCGCAAGGTGAGGTTGTTGTACACCGGTCCATTTTGAAGCTGCACAAAAACTGGAAGATTTCCCGATACCTTCAGTGAAAAGGGGGATTAGTATACGAGTTAAAGTTGGAATTCAACAGAGAATCAAAATTAAATAGAGGGTGAATTCTTTTGCAATGATGAAGATACCTTAATGTATATATACTGAGTGGAACTTCACCAAAGGCAGTGATCAAGGGGGAGTCAACGGGAGTGACCCGAGGGAAGTAGTGAGATATCCCTGATCCTTTGTAAAGGCAGCGAGCCTGGGACAGAGTGACTGTTCCCGAACCTATGTAATCCACAAATAGTTTAGATTAGTGGAATTTGATACGACCGACAACTTGTCGGCGTATTCTCCTTGAATGTAGACCTTAGTGATGAACCATGTAATAATTACTCTGTCATCTCTTTGCGTGTGAATGTTTCATTGCTGATCATATTCTTCTTACAGGTTTAACTTGTTCCTACCATCATGGGAACAAGATTCTTGTTTTTAAAAGAAAAAGATGTCACCCTGAATCACCCCTCCCCTCTCAGGGTGTCCCAGGGTCCTACATTGTCAACTGGACGTTTGGTGCCAAAGATATGGCCCAAGTAAATTATAGGTTCATATTAGGTCTGGGCATGGTCTGACCTAGTCAGACCGACTTGGCATGGGTAAACCCAGTTCGTGTTGACCTGGCCCATGGTGTGGCTCAGTAGGCCGCAGGGGCCATGAGGGGCCACAAAGGCTGCGGGGGTGCCCCGTGGGTGTGGGCGGCTCTGCCCAGCATGGGGCGGCTCAGCCTGGGTTTAGGCTATGGCGCAGTGAGGCTCGACCCAGACCAGGATAGCTCAGCTGGGGCAGTTCAACCGGAAAGGCGGCGACTGCTCTACCTGGACGTCGGTGGCAGCTTGGCCCAGATGAAGGAGGTAGTTCGACTCAGACGGTGGTGGTGGCTCGGCCCGGATAGCGGCTACAGTTCGGCCCGGACGGCGGCCGGAGTTCAGGGAGCGGCGCGAGCGGCTGCTCGGACGGTAGTAGCTCGAGTGGTAGCTCGGGCAGCGGCTCGGCCTGGACGGAGGCAACGGCTCGTCCAGGAGGGCGGGGATGTGGGGAGGCGAGGCCACAGTGGTGGGGGATATTACGCCATCTCCTTCATCATGGCTGGTGGTGGTGTCGGCCACGGTTCTCATGGCCCATGTGTTGGTAGTCATTCCTCCCTTGATATCAACATTTAATCACAAGGTTTTCATAGAGGATGACCCATGTTTTTTTGGCCCACACTATTCGCTTTAGTGTGTTAGCAAGGGCCTATAATTTCATATTGAATTACGAAGAATTATCAAGAACGTAAAAGGAGAAGATTTCCAAACAACCAGCCTACAACATCCCAAAGAAAATTTATACACAAATAAGCCCCTACCTTGGATTGTTCATTGAAATTAGCGCCTGATGAATTTGATGTTGTCGAGGTTCATATCACCCACCACACACCTCCAATACTAGGCTCATGCGTCAATTCGTAATGTCAGAAGACATTTCTCATTAGAGGGTGTCCTGAGGATGAATAAGAAGTTGGCATTCTTCATTGGAGGACCATTATTTGTGGAAGATTTGTAATCCTCTAAGGGTTCACCTCTCCCAATTTCACCCAAAAAATGAAAGAGGTTCCAATATTTTTAACTTAAGAATAAATTACGTTGGAACACTCACACATGTTGGAAAAAATAATGTGTTTCATTGTAATAATTAATATGGAGGAAGCTCAAGAGTCTCCTCCACATTAAAGATGGATTTGAGAGGTTTCTTATCTATTAAGAGGGGTCGTGTGGTCCTCGCCACTATGAATTCAAAATTGGGGGTTTATGCATGGGTGGTCCCCACCACCATAACCCACACATGGGAGGTTTAAAGAATAAAAATAAAATGTTAAATAATTTTTTTTTATTTTCCAATGAAAAGCCCAAAATCTATCTTCCACCCTCGACCTACTACGGTCGAGGTGAAAGTCTCCTTAAGCGAATACTGGTGGTATGAGTTCAACAGTGCCCTCAAATTTAAATTCTGAGCACCAGTTCAAAAGTTAGAAAAAATCCCGCTCGCACGTTTACTGAACTTTCCAGAAATAAAGGACAAAAATTCATTCCAGGCACTCCGGGCCTCAGATTCATGTGCCTTCAATTTTCTCAGACTCATAAAATTTCTATATATTAAAAAAATTACGTAGAATTTCCAGGTCTTTAAAATATAAAAAATAATATACAAAAACCACATGTCATTACATCCCACCTCTCAAAATAATTTGAAACTCAATATTTTTAATCATTAGTCACAAAATATCTGGTGATGGAATTTATTACATACTCTCTATTGTTGATATAACATTCAATGTGAAATATAACATACAATCATTCTAAGATAAACGTAATTATATTTCATAAACCAATATATACTATTTAATCTTTAGCTATTTATTCTTCATAGTACAACATTTTTAATGATTCCCAACTCTCCTACTCATAAGGCCATTTTGAAATTGAATATTATTGCAATAAATAATTGCATATTCAATAATATAATGATATAAACCATTATTTTATGAAATAAAGCACTAGAATATATATAACATAATTATAATTATATGATAAAAATCACAATAAATATCTTGAATTATTATCAATCACAATGAAAATGATAATATATAGAATACCTTTTCAAACTCACTAACATGTTTTTTTATTTACATAAAACATATACAAAACAGAAAACATATTTTACCACAGATATGTTTTCTTTAATTGATATATCAAAAAATATAAAATTTTCAGAAAATAATTTCCCAATTATTTTTATATCAATTAATATGCTAGTTTAATCTCTTAATGAAATATATAAATAATGATCCATATATTTTTACAATAATCATCAATAGCAATTTCAATATACAAAAAAATCATCAATAAATAAAACATCAATAATAAAAACTTAATAAAATCATCAATGTTTATATTTTATTGTCATACCAACCCCATTATCTTATTAAAGACTAAAAAAATGAATTTTATATCATTTCAATAATTTATAAATATTCATTTTTTTATGATATATCCCTTATTTTTTTATAATACATGGGTATTTAATTATGTGTAACTTCTTAACATTGTTATTTTGATCACATTTAATTAAAAATATAAAATTAAAATGGTTATTAAAAAATTATGAATATTAAAACCTTAATAAAAAGTTCATTTCCTCCAATGACATCCTTTTTCCTTAAATATATATTATATTTGGTTGAAACTATGACACATTTTCTTAAATACATGGTATTCCATTATAATTTATCCAATTTGATACCATCCTTAAATTTTATATTAGTATTTTTATATCCTTCACAATGGTTCATAATTAACATATGAGTTTTCCAAATCATATATATCGAGAGTTTCATTCAATGTGTATACTAAGGCCACATTGATGTTCACCATGTCAGAGGAGATTTAAAACCCAACACTATCTCTTTTGAGTTATTACCTATATGTATATATAATCTATAATAATTACTTGGGATATTATTCATAAAAAAATTTAATTCATTAAAAACCCCATAATTTATTTTTCATTAATGGTTTAGGATGTTATCCAACACACATAATAATATTTTAGACTTATGAATCTGGTTTTCACAAATTTTCATATATCCTTATAAATAAAAAATGTAAAATAATCCACACGAATTAGTAAACCGTTATTTATAACCAAAAATGGAAGGAAAATATGAACATACACAATAATTTAATTATTTTACATGAATATCATTGCACATAACAAATAATCACAAAAAATTGTTTAGTGTTTTGATGACTAGCTACATGTTAATTTTTTTTAAAAAAGGCTTATGTAGAATTTCCTAAAATTAAGCCATATTAGACACCCATATAGAAATATTTGAACATAAACTCATCTTCATAAACATTATAAATGGAAAAATATTGTGAGATAATATGAATAAAAGTGTAAAGATAAATAAAAACAAAAATGCTGATAATCATGTATATGAATAGAATATAGGTACAAATAGGATTAATACAAATTTTATTCCCAAAACATAATAGATTTAAATCTAATTAATACCATAAAAATTAATAAAAATAATGTTGAAACATGAATCAATAAACATGAAACATGAGATCCTATCACGATAATGAGAATAAGAATAGTACTATGTAATTAGATGGAAATTTTGAAAAACTAATAACGAAATAAATCATATTAATATTTAATAATCATAAGTATGTTTATGTATTTTATTTTTTGAGAAGGAATCACCAACTAATTCTTAAAGTAGACAATGAGTTCCCACATAATCCTTCTAGTGTAGTAAACAAGGAAAGCATTATTGAAAAAGTAGAGTGATCAGTTATCACACTATTATCATAGTTATCTCAGGATATATTAAACCATAACTAAAACATTGTAGGGTTCTATAGGATTCCACCCATCATTATCCATATATATGACTGGCACCTAAATAGATTTATTAATATTTTCATAAAGGTTTCATGAATTGAAAATTTACTTTATTACATTATAAATATCCATAGGCAAGAAATGGTATTCATACCCATTTCAAGTGAAAAAACAATAAAAAAATTAGTCACAATTTAATAAATAATAATAACCTAACAAAACCATGGAAAATAAATTGGTATCCCCTCACATTGAGTAAAATTGTTGTTAAATACTATTATGTGAATTTAATAAATCACGTGGTATCTAAACCATATAGTTAAGGGTTATAAAATTGAGTAAATATTCTCCCTAAATCTAAAAATGTATGAAATCGATGTAGAAACCCTTCAATCAGAGAGAAAACGTTTAGAGTTTTCACAAAAGAAATCATTGGACTGAAAAAAAAATTTAAGCACATGAGATTATTAGTCATATCAAAGCTAGAAATGGATCATATCATTGACTGAAATTAACATTTCAAAATCCATACTGGGAAAGTGTGTGGATCAAATCATTTGATAAATATCCTAAGTATGTGTATGATATGTGAAAAGACAATGAATTATTCTAAAATCAAATTCTATGATTATTAAAATATTTTTATTGGATATCATAATAAAAATTTTCCATTTTCAAAAAAACTTAATAGAAATCAAATATTTTTATATATTAATGAGAACAAAATTTTATTTCAGAAAAATAATTAAATATTAGAAATGAAGTATCAATGAAAATTAATATGGTTAATTAAATATAGTTTCAAATTCAAAAAAATTAAAAATAAATTCATTTATAGAAAATAACATATATTATAAAACGCTAAATTAATTTTATTATAAAAAAACCAGTTATTTTATGTTAGTTTAATGGGAAATTTCTTATTTTTTAATGAAAAAAACATTTATCAAAAAAATGTCTAGTTAAAGATAAATTATGAGACTAAAATAAAATTTCATTTTAAATGTTTTTAAATTACTTATCTAGGAGAACATATAGATATAATGGATTGAAAAACTCAAATCTAAAATAATATATGTATAAAAAAATACAACAATGTATAACAATATGATAAAAATTGAATTTAATCTCAACAATAAATTCAAAAAAATTTCTATAAATGGAAAATCATATTTTATAGTTTTTAATTATAAAATGGGGATCGAAATCGAATCCCTACACATTGAATAAAAAATAAATTGAATGAAACATGTATATGGAGGTTAAAATTGAATGTAAAATATATTTATTATGAAATAATTCATGTTATATAAAATTTTTTTTAGTTTATAGATAATTAAAAATAAATGTTTTAATACCAATTTGTTTTGGGAAAAATAGAAATTTAGAAAATGGAACCATTAAATGAATCATAACTGTTTCAATAAGAATAATTTACTATCGTGTTTATAAGGAAAAATAAATTAACTCTATTAACAAAGGAAAACATTCAAAAAAAATTAATTAGATTGAATAAATCAATCAAGGAATGATATTTTTTTAATAAGAATATTTTAAATCAATGGAATAAATTTATGTAAGCAAAATTTTTTACTGTGTAAGAGAAATTTTAATAAAATTACATTAAAAATGTGATGTATTGAATTTTTAGATAACATAACATGACAAAAAATAATTCCTACAAGTATATATCCTCTATATATTGTACACATTTTGTAAATGAAATTATGTGAAAAAAATAATCTTTGTCCGAGAGGAAATTTTTTTGAGACTAATTCCTTACCATTTTTAATATTCATTATGTAAAGAGACATAAATTCTTTAACATTAAAATTATTTTTATTTTAAAACTTCTTCTAAAACAAATTCTTCAATATTTAATTTAATATGGTCCATATATTATCTCATGATATGTATATTTTATATTGTTTTCCATTATGTTTTCATTAATATATAAACATTGTTAGCTTATGTTGATTGTTCCGGAGATCGAAGAAGAAATTTAATAAAAAAATAATAATTTACATAACCATTGTATAAAAATAATAAAATAATCATTTTTATTATCTTTTGTTGAAATATTTATTTAATTTCCCAAGTTTATCTGGGATAATGTTTTTTACATAATATTTCAAGTAGTATGTTAATCCATCCCAAACATAATCATGACACATCATGATCGATGACTATTGATAAATAAGCATATAATATATTTTTTCCATATAAAAAAACATTTATTTTTTATTTATGATTATAGTTTTTTATTTTATTTCGTTTGGATATATAATAAAAATCATCATAAAAATAGAAAATCTTTTTTGTGGGGGATATTGTATATAAAACCCATTATTATACTTCTTTGTTTCTATATAAGAATATAAAATTATAAATGAACATTCCTAAATTAATTTTATAAACACTTATTATAGTATTGATATAATGATATTTAATATAATGTTTTGGAAGGGGGTTACTATGAATTAAAACAAATGATTAAGTAATACTCAGTTTGGGGTAGTGAACATTCCATTCAATTAAGCATTATAAAAGAAGGGACTAGGCTATATAATTGAGAACATAATGGTAAAAAAAAGAGATATGATTTTAGGAGTATAAAAATAGATTATATTTAGGATAGAATTATATATAATTGGATTTGCATGTGGTGGTGGTAGTGTCTAGTATTATAAGTTATGAAAAAGAAACTCTTTAAAGAACTATTTAATTTCTAATGTTATCATCACACTATTCATTGGTAAAAGACTCCAAAATTTATATATCATTTATTTTTGCGTGGTTATGGATTAATATAACATCAAACAAGTATATAAAAACATGTTTTAATCATTTTTATTGGTTGTTTTAATTTTTCCATTTTTACATTGGTAATTAGTTTTTCAATAAGTGTTATATGTATTAATTAAAATATAAAAAATTAATCTTAAAAAATAAGGGGATTATGAACCTATATTAAATTTCTATTTAAACTTATTAAACTTTTAAATATTATGGTATTGAATTTTAAATTATTACAATTTTTATACAGGAAAATATTTTTTCTGAAATATTTTTTTAACCATTATATGTTCTTATTAATTTTTTTCACAGGATACCTATTAAATGTGTGTTAATATAATAGTATATGTGTGTATAAATAATATTATGTTAATAATTTAATATTTATTAAATTAATTTTTTAAATAAAAATTACACATTTTTATAAGATACATTTGTGTACATAATTATTTTACGATTATCTTGGTTAATAATATAAATAATGTAAGCATAATATTATACCAAAAAATGAAATTGATATTATTACATAATATGAACATGTTGATTCAAAATACTCAATAAACTTTACTATATTCAATTCCAATATTTTTTGGAGATTAATTTTAAATATTAAGGAATTACCAATTTTTTAGAGTCGGATTTTCCCATTGCTCGCAAAATGGTATACTTGGGTTTTATAAATACATTATAAAATATATACATTTTATATTTTAAATAAAAATATATAATTATTTAATAGAAATATGATTTAAACACATTAATGTCATTATTTTATAATTATAACATCTTAAAATAGAAAAATTTTGGATAAAATTTTATTATTTTACTATTTATCTAAAATCAATTTATTTTAAAATAAGCCCAATATTTCCTATAATATAATATTTTTCTTCAAAATCAATAAAAATATTTTTATACATTTTTGACTACAAAAATTACTCAAATTAGTTTGTAATTAAAAAAATAATATCATGATTTAAATTAAACATTTTCAATATAAAATAATACTAATAATGTATCATTTAAATATAAGAATTATTAATTTATTTATAATGATAGAGGTTTTATCATAGTTTTATTAAGAATCATTATCCAATATACTGTCATATGTTTAAATTTTTATTTGTGTGTATTAAAATTCATATAATAAGGAAGTTAATTTAATGGATCAAAAATCACATATCATTACATGAATTATATATTGGAGGGGACATTTTACTGGTGATATTGAGGGAAATATTTTCAATTACCCAATTATTAATGATTATGGAATTATTTTTCTTATTAAAATTTAATATTATGTGTGAAATTATTGAGATAATATAAGACATTGATGATTATTATTTTATATAATGATTTATAGAGAATGTTTCATGATATTTTGATCCATTATTACTTAGTGAAACTCATTTATATCGTATATGTTCATCGTGGAAACTCATCATTTTCATTAATAAGATATCATTTTAGAAAAATATAAATTTTAAAAGTTCATAATTATTTCAAGATAATTCTTGAAATGAATTTAATTTCATTGGATTTTATTTATAATTATGTTAAAAATTATTTTTAATATAATAAAAAACGTGATTTTTTTAGTAATATTTGTTAAACAAAAAGTAAAATATTTTTCATCCCAGGAAAAGAAATAATCAATATATTAATTATATATTATTTGATTATATATATGAAGAATATATTTAATTAAAATAATTATTCAATAATTATCCATTTTATTTATTACTATTACAATACACTATATATAGAAAAAATATTCGTTTAAAAAAAATCATTTCACAATTATGAGATTCCATATGAATTTATAATAAACATATAGTCAATGGGTGATTTATTTTAAATTTAATTATTTTCATGATAAATTCAATAAATTATATTCAATACCCAAAATATATAGAAAGGATATTTTATATCAAACATATAATATATAATAAAAACTGTGTTTTTAAATAATATTTTTTCATTAGAAATAAATTATTTAATTTTTATTCATTATTGTTATATAATTAGTTTTTTAACTTTATTAACTAATGTAACTACTAATTTAGGGAATTTAATTAGTACATTTTATTTATTTCATTCTTGGAAGGTATTAGAATAAAAATTTATAGTCTATTCATTAATTTTGTTTCTTTTTAATTACTAGTCTTTTAAAATGAATTAGTCCCTTTTATTTGTACTATAAATTTTCTTAAATTTATTATAAAAAATATATTTATAATGAATATATATAAATATATATAACATATAAATAAAATATTCATTTTTTAACTATATATTAGTCATTCTATACTTGTAATGTGTTTACTAATATTTCACCCAGTTGTTATTTAATCATTAATGGTGTTTATATACCATCTATATTACCAACCATACATAATATTAATTCATCCTCTTCAATCCAAAAATATTACAATTCACATTCTAACATTTTTTATTGGGTATTACAATATTTTTTATCCTTCCATGATGATTATTGTCATTTCAGGTTGAGGTTGATATATAATGTGTAACACACAAAACTTCTAATATAAGACCATTGTGTTTGATAGCATGCATGACACACAACCCCCTTCCCATAAGGTAATATCATATCCCAATATATTATTATACATATAAAAGTTTAATTAGAAATAATCCGTGATATAGCTTGCAATAAACAAGATAATGTGTTTGCGCACCTTGTATGCAACAACATGTTTCATCAGTTATATATGTTTCATGCAAAACCAAGTTTTACCAAACAATGATATATTAGTAAAAATTATTATTTATTATATTAATATATGACTAATACATTAAATTATAGGTTATCAATTATATAACTTACGTAGGATAATATATATTTTAGTAAAATAGAAAATTACTTTGTTGATAATAAATTTTTTAGAAATGAATATTTGAACCAAGTGAATATAGAGGAAATATTATTATGCTCAAAAGGGTGTGTTAATCTAGATTAATTACATTTAGTGAGTGATATAAATTTAAAATATATGTTAAATAATACACAAAATATTGTTTATATAATATCCAATGGATTTATAATCATAAGTTAAGAATAAATATAGTTGTATGTTTCAAAAATTTATATTTTAAATAGTAAAACTTTGAACCATTTAATGGGGAACCTATTTTAAATTTAATTTTTCACTATTTTATTAATTTAATATATCAAAATAAAAATAATTTCTGAAATTATATTATAATAAATACTTGAGGGATAATTTTGGAAATTTTTCTATGAGGATTCATTAATTTATGGAATGTTAAACATGATGAATTTTAATTAAAAATGATGAATTTTAATTAAAAATTGATTTGTCATGTAAATATTTATAAGATTAAATTATAAATTTAAATGGTTGAAAATTAAATTTATATCAATTATATATCAAATAATGTAATTTATTTTTTTGAATTGAATATTAATTTGATATTGAATTTAAAAAGGTAGCAACCATCTTAACCATTTTAATTTCAAAACCAGTGTTGTTATACTGTCTACGAGATTAAATTTTAGTTAATTTTATCCACTCATATGATTGGAATATATAAAAGTGGTTTCCCTATTTATATTATTTATTACTTATAACTAATAAAAATTTGAACTTAGTTTTTGACCAATGATATTAGATCAAATAATTAAAATTAAATACTATGATGAAGTTTAAAATTATCTTAACAAGTGACTAAACCTTAAATAGAATAGCCAAAATCAATTAAAAACTTAAAAATAGACTATTTTATAGCCATATATAGACACTATTATACATTTTATCTAATTAGGGTAATTATTTGTGTCATTTTTCATAGGAAAAAATATTGTGCGATTCCGTTTCAAAAAATATAAAAGTACACCACTCCTCCGCAACTATAATATTTCACTCAACCCTCCCATTTATTCACGCATCTAAAGACTTTTTTCATTACCAAAATATAATAAAACTATCTCAAAAACCCTATCTTTAAATCTATAATCCTATATATTTAATAAATCCATCCTTGGAATCCTTTTTGTGAAAATAGAAATGAGTTACCAGAATATGAGGTAACATTCATTAAGTATCATCTTCTGTTTCATTTACTACTCCATCCCGTTATATAATTAATATATAATTACAATACTATACATAATATGTTTAGATGTTTTAAATTAATGTTTTTGACTTATTTCTATACACACTTCTATCTAATTTGTAACGAACTTATCGATTCGTATATGAAAATCTACCAACTCGCCAATCAATGATTGTTCGTTCTACCTTTACCACCTATCGTGATGGTAATTATGGTAGAAAGTATATTTATAAATGATATATGTTATATTAATAGTGTTTTTATTATTCATTAATTTCGATATATAACATGCATTTACTCTTTCCATATCATTTGAATATGAGAACATCATTTATGAATGTATGGACTACCGCCTCCTCAAAGCGATGTGATTCATTCACACTATACAAGGAATATATAAAGGATAGATTTAATAAATGTATGAAACTTATCTGAAATATATATTATAATGTAATTATATTATATATATATGTATAAATAATTCATTTTTCATTATTTTAATGTACTATAAGTAAATGAGAGTAACATTCCAATGTACATATGACCTAACATCTCCATGAACGATACATTTCATTTAATATCTGCAAAAATTTTGAATCTCTAAAAATACAAATATAATTGATAAATTATTTGTTTAAAAAATCTAAATACGTTTAAGTCATGTTAAACATTTTAATAACAATAATTAACAACTCAAAAAATTATCTAAAACTTGAGAATTAAGACTCGAAATGGTGAAAATAATAATGAATTATTATCCAATGGGTAATAATATATTGTAAGAACATAATATCTGATATTATAAATATTTTTATGGTTATAGTTTAATTTATTTACATGTTTAAATCCATTACCTTGGAGTTTAATCAACTTTCACCCAAAAGTAAATGCAAGGTAAGGTATTTTCAATGACCTTTCCATCTGGGAGATTAATTTCATATTCACAACATACCTATTTTTTGTAGTGTATATAGTACCCATTTTGAAATATTATATGATGAATTATTTTATATTCATGTTAATTTGTGTTTCAATTTGAATCATTTGATTGTCATATTTGAGAAATAATATACTAGGTGGTAAATAATTTCATAACTCGATTCCTTTTTACTAGGTAATATAAATTCCTCATTTTCATTAATATTCTAAAAATATATGTGTTACCAATTTTTACTATATATTTTTGTATTTATACTAGTTTCATGTGGATTGAAATTTTAAAGACATAATATTTTCATTTATATATTTCCACATCAACGTTATGGTCTTCTCAAGAATCAACATCACAATCTCATCTTGTTTGTGATTGTTCACAATTGAATTTTCATTAGATGTAATTATTGGATAATTATTTAATTAAAATACCGTAATTTTATTTTAGTCTAGTCAATCATTACCTTTTCCATGTAATAGTAAAATTATTCCAATCTTTAGTACTAATTTTTTTTGAAAATGTTTTTATGAAAACCCAAAATTATAACTCTCTATATTAAGTCAACCTATTTTCCATGAAAAACAATGCTTTATAAAAATTATTTACAGTTTTTTAAAAAGCATTCTATAATGATTTATGAATGAAAATTTTACCCTTTAGTTATTTAATGAATGTTTTAAATTAATTTTATTATCATCGTATGAACAAGTAAATTCTGTAATCTTTTTACCTTGAAAAAGGAATTCCATTTTACCTTGTCAATCATGTAAAAATTTACCTCCTATAATTTATTTGAAAATTCATTTTCTTGTTTAAAAGGGTAATTTTTAACGAATATGTTTTGAAAACGTAATTTCAATTAAATTTATTTACAAAATGATGTCAATAATAAAATGGATATTTCCATAATAATTTTTTAGATGATATTTTCATAGTATTCTCATTAGTCAATGTCAACAAAATAACTTTTCTCAAATTGATATATGTTGTATTGATGCCATCCTTATTCTTCCATTTCCTGGTTTATGATTTCATTGATTGAGAATAATTTTGACAGTCACTACAGAGATTCATTATAGTCCCTTTAAAAATTATGTTTCTTATGATAATTCAACATTGAATTTCCTTTAATTATTTATATAAAATATCATGGATATAATCATTTCCTAAACTGTATATAAATTTCCATATCGTGTTTACTTTGATAGTTATTTCATTATCTAAGGAAATATTATAAATTTTTATCCTTTATTCAGTACAAGTGCTTGATAATGAATATTGAGTATGATTTAAATGGATTATTCAATTGTCAATGAATTGTTTGAATAGGTGTGACATGGGTGGGTACCTATAATAAATAGCCCCTCGATGCATTGGTTATCTCATGGGATGAAATTAGTTGGTGACTCACCCATTGAGTTTTTTTCTAAATTAGTGTAGTATTAAAATATCTTATGAAAGGTCATAATAGTGGATCTTAGAATAGAAAAACCAAATTTGTATGTAATAAAAAATTTTCAACCATCTTCATAATGATTTTGAGGGTAATAGTTCGATGTACCTATCAAACATGACATCCCATAAGATAGAATTTCCTTTATTGAGAATATTTAATTTTTTTTTTCTAATATATTATTTATTTTAAATACACTATGGATATATTAAATTATAATTATTTTTTGATTAAATTGCATTTGTTTCAAGTTAGTTAGCATTCAGTATTTTTCAGTCACTTACTTATTTTCTATTAAAAACATAGAATCCATTATCTATTATTTATCTTTCAATATTGATTATTCTCATTGATTCATTCTTTCTCTCATTGTACATACCCATACAAATCTTTTATTTCACCTATATTATGTTTCATATCCCATATATATGCTAAAGTGTACTAAAACAATTATGCACAGTTATTCTAGGTGGAATAATGTAATTATATTTAATGATAAAAAATCATAATTAGTGTAATCATCTATAAAAAATACCCATGTTTTTACCTTTATTTAATGACAACTAATTTTTTTTGGTAATTAGGGTCATCATTTAGTAGTATTTATGTGAATGTAATGGTAGCATGACACTGGATCCACGTGTATGGGGTTGGGTAGCTACATTTTTTTATCACAACATGTTTAGTAGTAACCATTTGAACTAGATTTAGTGAATAATATTTTATAGAACATCTCCATAAGGTAGACATTGAGGATATATAGAGAAGAAAAAAAAGAATATTGTTAATGTTGACCTTATGTGGATAATTATAGAAATAAGAACCTGTATAGATAGTACAAGTAATTCTAGGTTTGGTGAATATATACCTAGAATTAACAAATCTATAATGGTGTGTCGGGCTAGACTAGAGCATAACATGGTAGATAAAAACAGTAATTAATACACCCTTGCTTCAATACTCATTGGGGGTATTCAGAGGATAATTCACATTTTCATTATAAAACAATATGAATTATTTAAAGAAATAATGAAAATTAATTCTGAATAAAAAATTATAATAAGTAATGAATTATGTTCAAATATAAATGTGGAAGTATTTATAGGGATCCTCTAATTAAATTGTATAAGTATTTTTTCTGGTATTATTTTAGTTATAAGAATCATGAAACATATAAGGATTTTTTTATGATTTTAGTAGAACATATGTCTGCATTAACATTTGAGTGATGTATATAATCCTAGGATTATAAGATTATTGTAGGCCATAATTTAATTGTTTTAACCATATCATTAGGTTTAATCTTATTAGGGATACTATAGAATAAATTCATGGAAATGGAATTCATTACTTAAATATTTTATTTTTGAGGAGAAACTGTTTGGGGAATAATACCCTTACATTTAGAGACATGATCCTAATGGTACTGATTTACTGTAGTGTTACTATAATATTTAATGACACTGTAATAATAGTAAAAATGATTATTTGTCTTGGAAATAATATTTTATCTAAAACTTGTTTTAAAAGGAAATTTATTGATTATCCTCATTTCAATGATGTGATTTATATTTTTTCATGGAAATTATATTAGGTTTTCAAAATCACAGCCCACATATCAGATGAAGATCCATAATATCTGGAAGGGTTGTAAGAATTTATCCCATTACCAAAGGATGATATGTGTTTAATGCCAACCACATACAAACATAATTCCATTGTTAATATTTAATTTTTAGTGAAAAACTTTTATCAATAAATACGAACGTTCAATGATTAGTGTTAATTTTTCATCTTAGAGATTAATTTATTGTCCAAATTTACATTGGATAACATTTTGATACAAATAATTAGACATTACTCACATTTTTGGGCCTTAATATCCATAAAATGTTATTTTATAGATTAAGAACACAGTGCTAATTTTTAGTATTTCCATTTCTTTAGCTAGTGGATAAATTCAAAATTGATTAAAGAACATAAAAATGATGAAATTATGTTTTTATAAATATATAATGTAACTATATTCCCTTGTATACATATATAGTAATATAATTTCTCACCATTAGGAAAATGATGTTAAAAGAAAAATGTTATCCCAATAAATTTATTTTTGTTAAACCAATGGCCATATAAATCATCAATGATTTAGGAATATTAGTTGCTAAACATTAAATTAACCAATATCTTTTTTTATTTATGATCTTAATAAATAACTATAAATATTTACAATTTTCATATAATTATATATTTTCAATTTCCACTAATGTTCTCCTTCATAAGACCCCTTTCATATGTTAGTCCATTTGAACAATGTACTTCGAATTATCTAATTTCTGGAGGACTTTTTATGTACCCTTATCATGATGTGGGATTTATTTATTTTAAATAAAAACAACTTATTACTAGGGTAAATTTTAAATTGTGACGATGTAATTTATTTAAGTTGGGAATAATGTAATGTCTTGAAATTCTAAAGTATGAACATTAAATTTAATATCATGCATAAAATACAACACGAATTACATAAGGTAATATAATATCCTAATAAATTATAATATATTTAATATTTTAAATAAAATTAATCCATGATATATCTTGAAATTGATGTGATATTGATTTACCATATGTCGCACACATCATTGCATTTCTTTAATGGCTTGTGTTGCACAGATGACCGAGTTATACCAAATAGTGACATAATAATAAAAAATTACTATTTAGTATAATAATATATAAGAAATATTTAAAATTGGTTTTTATGAATATTATTAACTATATTTGGAAAATATGTGGTTTTCACAATTATAAAATGAATTCATTATAAATCAATTTATTCTTAATGAATATATGAACCAATTGAATATAGATTAAATGTTTTGGTGTTTTTAATAATGATTTATAATAAATTAATTAAAATTAATTATTTATATTAATTTAATTAATAGATTAAATATTCAATAAAATAATATTTAAATACATAAGAATGATTTCATAGGAATAAAATAAGAATAAATCCAGTTTTATGCGTGAAAATTTTATTTTTCTATAAAGGAAATATTACTTTTTTTTAATGGAAAATAAATTTGAAATCCATTTTTAGAACTTTAATTAATAATATATTTCAAAATATACTTTATTTTTAAAATTGTAACATAAAAATTACCATTGGGAATTTTTTTGGAATTTTATAGTGATGTTTTATTTTTTTGATGAACAATGAAAAAAACTTAATTTTAATTCAGAAATGATTTTCATCATATTTATTTATAAAGATAAAATTTATTTAAAGTTGTTTTTAATGTAAAATTAGTTATATAATACATCAAATAATACATTTTCATTCATTTGAATCAATTTTTCAATAAAAATAAAAAAAATTAAACTTTTAATCATTTTTACTTTCAGAACAAAATTTTTTGTCTCATTTATAGTACTAAATTTAAATTAATTTCACTGAATTATATAGCTACAATTTATAAAAATGAATTCAACATATATACTATTAATAATTTATAATGTCTAATATGGTTGACATTGTTTTTTACCAAAAAATTTACTAAATATAATAGATACTAATTACAGTGATTAAGAGGAAAATTAACATAACAATGAACTATAGCTTGTACAGAAGGAAAAAATTGACATATATAAAATTCTAAAAATTCAATTTTGAAGCCATATAAGGACCCTATACTCCATTTTCATAATATATTTTATTATTGGAGCCAATTTATAAAGAAATCACGTAGTGGGGATTCTATTTGAAAAAAATATCATGAATGACACTCCTCCTCCACAATAAAAAGGCACTCACACAACCAATTTATTCAAGCATATAATTACATTTGTATCACCCAAAATAATTTTAGATAATCTCCCAAAACCTCTACCAAAATTTTAGAATCTTATTTTTATTAAAACTATCCAAGGAATCTCTTTGGTGAAATTCCGAACAAGTTACCCTAAATTGAGCTAACATTCTTCAATGACCATCTTTTTTATAAATTAATTATATGGACCATTGAATCCTATTTATATAATTTCTATATCATATAACCATTATCATAAATATATTTATAACATTTTTATTCTATGTTTTATACCTATAGTTAAACATACTTTGATATAATGTGTAATGAACATACAAAATCATCTATGGAGAACTATTACATTGAGAATCAGTGATTGTTTGTTCTCATTTTTTACCTCTCATGGAGAAAATTATGTTGGAAAAAATATTTATATTTATGATATATGGTATATCTATAGAATATTTATTATTATATTATTTTTATGTAGATGATACCTTATTTCCTCTCATTTTTTTGGAATATGATATCATTATTTCTAGAAGTGTGAACTACTACCTCCTCAAAATGATGTAGTTCGTTTATTATATAAAAGGAATGTACAAATGATGATTTTAAAAAACCTATGTGACATAAATGTAACATATTTTATACTAAAATTATAATATATTTTTTGTCTGATTAGGAGACTCATGACGAGGGTGAATTGAGTTATTATTAAAATTTAGGTTTTAAAAAATTTATTAAGAGTCATACAATTATAAAAACAAAACATACTAGTTAACCATTTTAAAAATATTTATAATATTATTGAATATTAGGCTAATTTATTAATAGATTTATTAATTCTCATTTAAAATAATTTGTTTATTGATAACACTTTTGAAAGTCATTTTATATATTAAAAACAATGATCTACACTATCTAAGATTAATTATCAAATAAAAGTAAGGGTTTTTGGTTTGAATTAAAAAAGAAAGGCAATAAAATTGAACATGAACAAAACAGATAAAAAAGATATGTTTTATCTCATTTAGGGACATAGTCCTCTCCAATTGGTGATTACCTTCCACAAGGATGTTTATATTAACAAACTCGGTACACAACCAAGATCCAATGTTCTCAATAGCACACAAGATTTTCCAAGTCAACAAGACCATTACCGTAGTTTAATGTGAGAAAAAATACGACCATGTCCTAGAGATTCCTCTACCACAGTTATATGTGGGAGAAAAAATGTATAGAAAGATATTTGAATGAGGATATATAGTGTCCTCTATCTTTTTCTAGGAGAGAGTGTGAGTTAGTGATTCTGATAAACACACTACTTAAAAAAAAGTTAAATTATTCAGAATAGAAATGAAATAATGCAGAGGTTTTAGAATGCAATGAGTGATGTTCTTGATACTTCCTGGACTTAATAGATATTTTAGATAAGAAGAATGAGTCTACTTCCAGAAAACACACACAAAAAATAGATTAAAATTGATGCTCTGTGGTATGGTTTCTTGTGAAATGATTATTGTTGATTCTTTTTCTATTTGTTGTTGCAAGGATACATGTAGTCATTTGTTAACATTATATTATTTCTTGATCCCAACTACCTATATTGGAGTTTAGATTTTATCTATTGATTTTTTCATCTTGTTTTTCAAACACCCATATATTAATCTACTCGCATGCATCATTTATTTATTGTCGGGTGTTATTATTTTATTTGAGAGGGAGAATGATATCAATCATCTGCAATAACCACATACATATTAATTATTACTGAAAAGGGATGAGAAGACTGTTAATAATATCACTACCATTAAATAACTCAAATATGATTGTTATTAATATTTTCTAATTTAATTGTTAAATATAAAATTGAGTAAGTCTGGAATGGTGTCACCTGATCAGTGACTCAGAAGCGGTGACTCATCCATCGTATATAAATAGTGTCTGAAGGCCATTTTATCTAGAGTGGATTATTATAATTTATGAAAATATAGTCTGGTGTCAAAAAACTATGTCTTAGACTTTGCTGAAATCTTGCAATGGTGTCTGGTTATCTATTATAATTTTGAAAAGGATTGAATGGTGTTATATCCCATTCAATTGTGTATAGTCCTTTGTGAAAATTATGGATAGGTAGATCAGACAAACTGCGTCTTATAGTTAATCTGATTTTAGATAGAGTGGTGTCAGTGATACAATGAGTCAAACATTGCTAATTTTTCAACTGATTGGTGAGATCGGTGATTGTGAGCCCACTAATAGGTGATTCATATTTAGTTAAATATTTAAAACCTATCTTTTGAAAAAAAATACATCAAAAATTAGATTAATATTATACATAGTCATAATGAAAAATTCTGAGACAATATTAAACATAATTAAACATGATTTGTGACAATTAAAACTATAGGAATCTGACAATCTCCTAATTTTGGATGACCAAATTCCTGGAATAAGGATCACAATAGAGGATAAATATTTTTATTAACATATAAGACATATTATGTAAAACTGAGATGTAAATTGATATTACTTAAATTCATCATAGATAGAATAATATATGTCAATTTGGATTCCACAAATATTGTGAGGTGAATTCCATCATTGAGTCCTCTTCTTTTGAGGTTATCAAAAGGATAATAGGGATATAAAAATTAATAATAATCCCCATGGGTCATCAAGAAATAATTAAAATAGTTATCACATTTAATTGAAGATGTCAATATAATACAATCTCAAAAAGAATTACCACATATCACTATAAAAAATCATCCAACCACTTTGGCTCTAAGTCCACAACCTCTTTTACCCTATGAGAGAAATCATGTGTTGATGTTGTAGGTGGAGAAGTTGTGGTGGGTGGATGTTTAGTGTGGATATTGAGAGGAGGTAGAGACAGTACATGAATTAGATAATGTTCAAGGCTGGGTGTAGAAGATGAACGAGGTAAAGGCTACTCAGGAATGAATAGTCTGGTTTGGATCAAAGCCCGAGCAGGGATCATGGAAACCAGTGACATTTAATTAAAGGTAGATGGAATCAAGACAAGTCTCATACATGAAACAACAAGAGAAACAATTTATGTGTGGTGATGGAGAAAGTATGGCATGGATATATTAATAAAATATCTAATTACATAACCACCATATTACTTAACATTTTCAAAGTAATCGGTTATTTGTATGAACTTCCCCATGGTATGGGTAATGTTATTCAACTACATTACATGCTACATGAATGCTTTAGTTATTGTATGTAGCTTTATATTCTCTAATAAATAATTGAAACGATTTTCCATTTAGTACGTCGTATATGTCATCTTAAAATTGTAATACACATTATGGGATATTTCTAAATGAGCGTCAATGGTAGTTTTGGATACTAATCTAACCATGACATGCACATGGACAATGTATTTTTTAATCTTACCAAGGTTTTTTTAATCAAAACCACCCATCAATGCATGATGATCTTATTGAACAACTGATGTAATCAATTCACAATCTGAAGGCTGAGTGGTTTGTGCAGAATATAATTGAGCTAGAGGAGTTGATGTTAGGGCCTTAATATTTCTATGAACTATCATCAAATAGCCATAATATTCATCTATCAATCGATTGATTCAATTCACAAGCTCACAAATTTTATTTTATTTTTTAACTTTTTTTTGTTCTTGCGAATTTCCAAAACCAGTAAAATAATATTAGGTTGAAACCATTCATAAGAGCATGTAAGAATCACCCTCACTAAGACTAAGAACTGAATCTGGAGCAGAAGAAACTTGTAAATCATTTCAAATCTCCTCAACCAATTATTTAATGTACTTTAAATCATCATTTGACTATTTATTTTCAAACCATTTCTCTTCTATATCATAATACATTCTGGGATGAGTTTTCCCTACCGACATCTCTAGATGTATTCCCATATCAAATTCAAAAATATTGGCCTGATGATAAGGCTGTGACTTAATAATCATTCAAATTATTAATAATAGATTTTATCAAAAATAATTTAAATATTCATGACTCACATAGTTTGGGGGTTCTCATGCAGGAGAAAAAACATTTATTTTCACTTGAAATGATACCACTTCATTATATTTTATGGGTTTGAGTTGAACATTTTTGAAAGATCCATTTATTTATCTAAGGGTCTCTAAGAGACATTAAAATCAAGATATATTATCAACCTATAGTAGGAATCAACTAAACTAGGATCAAGAATATTTGAATCACCAATCCTATCTAGACTGGGGATTTTCATACCCTAAAACGATGTTCCCCTTAGAGAACAAAGTAATTCCATCACCAAAAATCTTTCAACATCTTCTATTATCTTTTGATTTATTTCAATCTCAACAACATTTCATTATGATGGACCATCCTATTTAATATGGTTCTACCCTTTTAAAGGCCTTTTTTCTTTTCCTTTATCAAGATTAGATTCATAACCCGAGCATGGATCTATTTTATTATTCATTCCTCATATATTAGATTCTTCACTTCCATCAATAGTGGATACTCCTTCTGCAAATTTTTATAGTTTTTTTACTAATCTATTACATTTTACATAGAATAATTCTCCCTCATCAATGATATTACCCATTGCTGCATTTTCTCCACTTTCATCAAGAATACATTCATTGCCTTCTCTATTATAAAATTTCTTTTCTTTAATGTTATCCTCCACTTCTTCATATAAGTATTATACTACATAATAATTTTCCAAACCACAGTTAGGGATATACTTGGGTCTTCAGGGATATTAAATAGGATAATAATCCTCATAGTTATTTTCATTATCTTCAACCCACATCTTCTTCTGTGGATTCTAGTTGAACTTCAACCATATGTATATATCCATAAGAACACAAACCCCATAATATTAAATAGATTCTTAATTTTATCTTACAAATAATTTTACTTTAAAAAATTATGGGATGAATCTTGAATAGAATAGGGAAGTGGATTTTGAGTTGGTCTTGATCATTTCACACATATAAAGTATATGATATTGTCAAAAGTTTAACTTATGACCATTTTTAAATATATTTAACTAAAAAAATCTTGATACATCAAGGTATAAAAATCAACCATCCATGTATTGATAGTATTTTGAATGACCATGAATAATAGTATGGTTTCTCCATCCAATCCAACAATAATATATCTTCACCACTTTTTGTCCCTGGTTATGTCACCCAAATCCTATTCTAGGAATAAATGATAACGTAGAGGTGGAGGTAAACATTGATGATCCTCATTGTAATAAGGTACAATTAAACAACCATACCCCAACCTCAGTAAAAAATATAATAACATTCAATTTACCCAACTTATGACAAAGAAATCATCCTTAGCATTGAAGGAAAACTCAACATATTGACAAAACATGAAAACAACCCTTAGGTATAAGTGTCTCCTATCATTGGTAAAACATTATATCCATAACTTCACATATAATACATTATTCAAATGTTTTTTACTCTAAATAATCCACATTTCACACAATTCCATTTCTAGTATAATCACTCAATTATAGTGACTAGTATTCTGAGGTTCCTTATTTGCTTTGATCAGATCCCTTTTCAATACTGTACTTGACCAATGTTTCTCATAGGGTCAAAGATTATAGATTCTTAATTATAAATATTCCAAACTTATTGAGAGGGGTTTATAGGGAATAAAGGGTCTAAGAGAGATTTTTTTGGTTTTAAGAGTTCGATATCATGTGTGATGTGAGATGGAGAGACCAATTAATATCATTTAGTGATTTTAAATTCATAAATAAAATATGTGTTGTAAAAAATAATGAAATGAAATAAAATGATTAAAAAATTGATGCAGGAAAAAATATACATTGGTGATTCCTTAACAAATTATGTCAACGGTCATCACAACAATTTAACATTTAAAAGGGACACATCATCCAATGATACATCAACCTATCAAACAAAAACCAGTGAGATAACAACTGATTAGTTAGTAACAAGTGAGATAAAAATCAGTGAGATATTAACCAATGAGATAATAATTGTTTATCAAAATTGATATCACCTCATTCATCTATGATTTATCTCATTTTTCAGAATTTAAAGGTTTAAAAAAATATCATGAAGCTGTTGTTCAAAGCTAATGAATTATAAAGTAATATCACCTTTTTTATAATGATAAAAAAAAATTTGATGTCTTATATCTAAATGTTTTTTTCATGAATAAGAAAATGGATTCATAGATATGTTAATACCAATTGTCTTAACATAGATTATATGGACATGTCTAAATTGATGTCCATAATATAGAAAAGTGTGTTTCGTTCCCAAAACCAGAGAAAAAAAATCAAAGTACCTATGTATTCATATTGAGCATTAGATAATTAAAAAAATTTATTTTTACTACACCATGATACTAGTGACATTTCTAAATAGTGACTTGTTGATGTGGTGCTTTTCCTATCTGACTTGAAACCACAAAAATCAGCTTCAGAGTAGCTAACTAAATCAAATAATTTTCGTCTATGATAGAACATTCTTAAGATTGTAGTATATTTGAGGTATTTGAAAATTCTTTTAACAAAAATAAGATGTTACTCATTATTTATTTCAATATTCTCACACATACATACACTAAACATAATGTCATTCTGGATAATACTTACATAGAGTAGACTACCAATCATTCCTCTGTATTTGGATTGATCAACATACATTCCATGTTAATCATGATCCAACATACCGGTGGTACTCATTAGAGTATCACTACATTTGGTAATATCAAAACCAAACTTTTTAAATGATTTTTTAATATTTTCTTCTATTTAAAATAATAAATTCTTTATTTTGATAGATATTAAATCGTAAAAAAATTTATTTCCCCCCATTAAACTTATTTAAAACTCATTTTTCATCATTTTAGAAAAATCAAGACATAAATAATGTAATGAAGATCAAAAAATAATTTTATAAACATATATTTTAACTAATAAAAAATATTTATAATTTCTTTAAATAAATAAAATAGTATCAACACTACCTTTTTAAAAATCTTAAGAAATATGGAATGTAATTAGCCTATCATTCCCATATCTTTGAGCATGTATTAAACCATATGATTTTTTTTAAATTTAAAGAAATGATTTCGAAAATGTGGATTTGTAAAACAGGGGGTTGTTCAACTAAAAAATCCTTCACTATATACCCATTTAGTAATTCACTCTTTATATACATTTAAAGAATCTTAATGTTTAAATGAGATGCTTATGATAGAAGGATTATAATTCCCTAAAGTCTTGAAACTTGTGAAATATTTAGTCATAGTAAATTACTTCTTTTTGACAATAACCTTGGGAATATATTCTTTCACTATTTATTACAATGGTGCCTAATTCATATAATTTGTTTCTAAACACAGATTTAGTTCTTATGTTGAAGATATCATTGGGTCTATCTACTATCTTCTATACATTATTTCTTTCAAATAGATTTAATTATTCATTCATAGCCATCAACCAAAATTCATCATTTACTGCATCATTAATGTTCTTATGTTCATGTTGTGACAAAAATACATGATGTTTTAATTTAATTTTGAGATACTCTCCATTCGGTGTTTCTTTTATCCGAGTCTCCAACTATAATATCTAAGGGATTGTTATTAGGGTTTCTAACTGATCTAGAACAATAATGGCTAGTTATTTTAGGTTCATCTGTAGGTTCATGTTCACTATTATTAGTGTTTGATGAATTTCTAGAATATGAGGGTTCAATATATAGCTTAATAGTTTGTCCAAGAGGTTTATTAATTATTTCCATATTGGATAGGTCGTCCTCAACATTTTCAAAATAGGTACTAGGTTCATGAGGATCTATTTCATAAAATTGGATATACAAATATTCTTCCACACATTTACTTCTATTATTAAGTACTATATAAGATTTTATAAGGATTTAATATAATAGAAGTATTCCTTCATTAATTATGGATGAAAAAAATTCATTATTTTCTTTAGGGTTATTAATATTGACTTTACAACAAATGTCTTTGAAGTATGTAACTTTGGGTTTTGTATTTTTTGATAACCCACAGAGAGTTTTCTTAAGAAATGATCTTATTAAGAATCTATTAATAATATATAAATTTATATTCATATATTTTTAATAGAATTAAATAGGTATATTATATTCATTATGCATTATCTAGTATATTTATTGAAGGTTTCTATTCATTCTTTATATAACTCCATTTTTTGGGGTGTCCTATGAGTAGAGAAGTTATGAATATAGACATTTTGTGAGTAAAAGGATTCAATGTGTTTGTTTTCATACTCACGACCATGGTCACTTCTTAAGGATTTTATTCTAACACCACTTATATTTTCTACTATTCTACCATACTTGGTGATGTAAACACTAGGTCACTCTTTCCAGCTTAAAATAATGTCGCAGTATACGTAGAGTATTCATATAAAAGAATATATAAAATGTGTTTCTCATTATGACGTGAAACTATAGATAGTCCAAAAAAATCCATGGGAACCAAATTGAGTGGTTGAGAAGCTGAAACTTCATTATTTGGTTTGACTAATATTTTCTATTATATTCCATTTTGACTAGGATTGTATACTATATTGTTCAGAAATTTGTGTTTTGGTAGATTCATGACCAACCCTTTCCTTACAAGGTTTCTATGTGAGTGAGTGTTACAATGGCCTAATCTCAAACTCCAGAGCCATGATTTATTAAAAAAACAACATCAGAAATAAAAAATATGAGAAACTAATGAATCCACGTTCATATCATATGCATTATAATTTTTAAATACAGTAAATAAAAATTCATTTCTATAATTAAAAATAGCACACACATCATTTCCAAATCTAACAATGAACCCATTATAAAAAATTCTCTAGATAATAATAAAATTGTACATAAATCCATCAAAAAATAACGTTGGAAATTAAAATTGAATTGGTGCTACCTTTTTGGAAGAGTCCAATTATTTTTCCTTTAGAATTTTTAAAATAATTTACATGACCACCTTCAATCATGATATGATTCTTGAAGCTCGAGTAGTCCCCCTCCATATTTATTCAACATCCACTATCCATATATCATATTATCTCACAAGTTATCTTCAAGGATCATTTCTATATTCTTGGGTCTAGTATGATTATTGTTAAATTATTTGAGGATCCATTCTTTTATCAAGTGTTTCCTATAAATAGTTTGAAAGGATTTGAAAAAATAATCTATATTTGGTCTATAAACACTTGAAATATAAGAATATATTTTATCACTGGAACATGCAGGAAATTTTACAAAACAAGGAATAAAAATGGATTTTCAAGATTTGGATAAAAAGATAGTTTTGAAAATATTTATTTGCATTCATTGATAACATATACTAGTAGTATATTTTTGTGCAACATGTTTTCCAATAATTTGAGTAAACGTGTTCTATACCATTTTAATATTTTCTAAATCAGTTTTTAGACGTTCATTAGATTTTTTATGATCATATTTTTTTTAAGAAAATTATATTTATTTTATTTCCCTATATTATTTTCATAGTTAACCATATAGGTAAGAGCTTGATTTTTCTTTAAAACCTTATATTTATCTTTTAATTTATTACATGTTTATTTAATAATTTTTTAGTACTCCAAAATATCCTCATTTGTAATGCTTTCAGAATTAAATTCATCTCAATAATAAATGAAATTTTGGACTGTATATTATAGTGTTGCCTCTGATGTGTTATTCATTAAACACATATTGGATTTATCATCCTTCTCTTCATGTGAGGATTCAGACTCACTAGATATATCTTTATAAGCACTCCATGTTACCTTCATTACCAGATTATACATCATATCTTTGTTATTATAATTATTATTTTATTTTAATTTTGGACTATCATCCTTTACATTTCCACTTGTCTTACACTCATAACCAACAATTTCAATAGTATTATTAATTCTCTTCCATTTCATAATTTATTTTCCCTTGTAGTCATACATTCTATTTAGCTAGTATTTATGATAAAAATCTCCATTCAAGAGAGTTTTTTTATTATTCTGGCTATCTATTCCATTTCTTAGTCACATTCAGATGATTATTCATAATTTAATGAACTGGAAGTATGTTTTTTGCATTCTCCTTTTCATTATGTTTATAATTAGTGTTATTAAAAGCCACTGTTTTTCTGATTGGTTCATAATCCACTTCATTGGTGACCACTAATTATACCTCAAACATAATCAGCTTACATGCCACCTCAATTATTGGAACCATACTGATATAACTTATTTTTCTTATTGACACTAAGGTTCCCCTTCAACTTATCCTTGTTCAATGAAATAATAAACCATCCAAAAGAATAATAAGGATGATTAAAATACAATGTATCCCATGTTTTTCAATTTTTTTTTTGTTATTGTCGATGTTGTATATAAATACTATAAAATATATCTTATTCATGATGAAAATATCATTCTTATTATGAAACTAATTTTGATAATAATTTCATTTCAAAATAACATTTGATAAACTTTTATCTAAATTTTTTCCTTTTAATATTGATAATAAATCCTAAATGAAATAATGTATGAAAAATCTACACATGGTGAATAATGTATAAGAAAATTCTGTATGAATGGTGAAAGGTTAAAAAGAATACTTTTTTAGAAAATTATATGAGGATTAATTTGAAAAAAATCATTAAGGGAAAAAATTATTTAATAAATTACATTGGAATTAATAATAAAATAAAAACTATTTTTAGAAAATTGGGATTCTTAAAAGAAAATAGGTTCTCTGACTAAAGATAGAAATATTGGTTTATTTTGTAAAGAACATTTAATAAAACAATTTGAGTACAAATGAGTGGTAAAATGGAACTATTACATGAAAAATATCTTTAATATCCATAGTAAAATTAAATTAAATTATTTTTAATAAATTAATACAATAATCTCATCAAATGTATATAAAATTTTAAATAATAATCAACAAATTGAGATTTTGAGTTAGACCCTTGGATAAACCATAATGTTGATTTGAGAATCAATAATATTGTGTGTGTAAAATATAAATATACATGCAACATGTGTAAATAAAAATATATATAATAAAAATATTATCAAATTCTTAAACATTTAATATTAAGGACAATGAGGAAGTAATATAACCCAAAGAAAAGGAATTGTGTTATGAAATTCTTTAGCTCTGGGTAAATTTCATCTGAAATACCTATAGAAGAGATAGTTCATATTAAATAATTATTTACCTAAATATAAAATAATTAATGTTATGATATATAAAAATGGAATGTTTATATAACACAACAATGATGTATGTAGTGAATATGACATTTATTTCATAGATTAAAAAATTTAATGTACCAATACTAGTATATCAAATGATTTTTCCAAATAATTTACAAAATTTATACACTTTCTTTGGTGAAAATGGAATTTAATTTGTAGAAAATACGATGACATACATTTGGACAGTGATTAGAAATATTAAATGTTGTTAAACTGATATTAGTTGCTGCATCAATACATAATTTTTGCAATATTTCATTATTATTATGATTGAATTCATCAACGAAACTACATTGTCATAATTTATATAATACTCACATCATTCATTAATGAAATATAACTTTTTAAATAAATTCATCTTTTCAATATTATTTTACTTGTGACAATTTAAATGTATGTTTATTATTTTTGACGTTTATCATTAGAAGATAAATCCAAATGAATTACAACATATATAATGTCTAATCATGAATGAAATATATTTTTTATATTTACATTTAAATTTAATTTTTATAAACAAAACTATAAAAACATTTTACCTCAAAAGGTAAAATATTAAATTAATAATTTAATTCTAACAATCACACATACTTAGATAAAGTATAATAGATTATTTCATCTCAATATTATTATTTAGAAAAGAAATTCTTTCATCCAAAATATGGAATAAATTTTTTTCATGTAATTATAATATTCA
Organism: Viscum album; assembly: GCA_963277665.1. Taxonomy (NCBI): domain Eukaryota; kingdom Viridiplantae; phylum Streptophyta; class Magnoliopsida; order Santalales; family Viscaceae; genus Viscum; species Viscum album. The sequence continues at coordinate 293,213,453 of OY728132.1, read as the reverse complement.
TGTTTTTAAAATAGTTTTGGGGGAAAATCTAACAACCCCGACACTAGTAAACTTGATCAGGTGGTTAAATTATTAAATTAGAAAATATGTAAAGGGTAAAATCTTGATGGGCCAGTCATTTTTGTGGTCTTGGAGGGGATGACCGATACATTATAAAAATTATAAATTAGGGATAATGAATAAGACATCGTAATAGAAAACATTCACAATCAGAAAAATCATTCAAATAATTATTTTGTATATAATGGTGAAAGGGAAAAAATTGAGGGTGGACTCAAACACATGTTAAGGATTACATACAAGAGAGGATATCATAATTAGACAATTCATAATCAATATCTAAGGTAACTGATAGAAATAAAATTCCATTTTATCAATTACATCTATATGAAATTTAACATAGAAGTAATAAATGATCATCAAATAATTACAAATATATAATCAATTGATCATGATGATAATCCATGGAAAATATTTATCAAAAAGTACCATGGATAATAAATGATTTTTTTCTTAATGAATGAAATGAATAATATTTTCCATCATGATCTCAAAATTTATGATATCTATATCATCAAAGAATTTCATTAAGATTATTTAAAAATATGGGTTAAAACCCATTTGATTTGTTCAACTGATTTTACTCATAGGACACGTAAATTCATTAAGGGGATATATAATCTATGGACACACCAATCACTTCATGTCCAATTATTTCATCATATATGAAGTTATTGATTTAATTCATTAATAATAATCCTTTCCAATACATGTGATAATGAATATATATTACCAAATATAAATATTTCTCTAGTTAATAAAATAACATTTAATGTAAAAGATCATATGTATAAGTGATATATGGTTTTAAAAATAATAAAATAAATGATATACATTTTTTTATTAAATGTAAATTTAAAGTCTAATGAAAATGATCACAATAATGTGATTGTCTCAATATTATTATAATAGAAAAAATTGAATTAAGAGGTAAGAGGTGAGTATAGGTTTATCAAGAACAAAATATTTTCAATAAAATAATGTACATTATAAGAATAATGTTAATTTAAGTGGATTAATAAATTAAGATTTCATAAAAAAAATTCTTTTTTAAACCATTGAAAATAAATGTTAGAAAATAAATTCACAAAATGGTTATGGTGGTGGGGAAGTCATATATATTTTTTACATTTATAAACATGACTTTTGACATTATATAAAGAGAGTTACAAATGATCCATTTAAAAAATAAGAGAAAAATTATTTTAAAATAATTATTAAAGGAAATTTATAACTTAAAACATCTTTTAGATATAATTTAATTGGTGATAAGTAAGTCAAATAAATTATTCAGAAAATTTGAAAGTAATAGAGAAATATATTTTATTTAAAGAGAAATAAAATTAGTTTATCAATTAAAAATTTATTTTTTTATTTAATTACCAAATAGATAAATAGTTAGAATAAATATTTGTAACACCCTAAATATAATGGGGATCATATAATTATTGGAGGTTGTGATGTAAAAATGGTATGATTCTATCAATTAAACTAAAGGAAGTCCCAAAATTAAGTGAGATTTTAAAATAGATTGTACCCTAATTTTATAAATTTTAATTGTAACAAATTGTAATAAAAAAATAAAAATAAAAAATTTACCATATTTAATAAATAATTTTTAAAAAAAATAAATATGTGTTATTGTATACACCAAAAAAATTTAATTAGTGAATATTAACTAATTTACATAAATAGAAGTGAAACTGTAATAGAATCCCATACCAAAATTTTTCCACAAGTAAAAAATATATTTAAAATCACATATAATATTTTATGAAATTATATTAGTTTAGTTGAAATAATATTTACATTTTGTTTGTCATATATTGCCCTCTTATATCATCTTAGTACCCATTCGTTAATAATATTTCATTATTACTATAATTTTGGTTATTGACTAAATCAAATTCTTATGCATTGTTTTGTCACAAAATATCAACTTTGGGGGAATATGATATAGAAAAATATCACTAGTATTATATTAATGTTATAAATATAAAATTTATCCACGATATACCTTTTTATTTCCATTCTTGAATGTTGTAAATGAAATATAAATCATATTTTTTAAGTGATACATCCGGCCATATGTACACATGAGTGATGCTATCATTCACTAAATGAGTTAAATGGTACGGTAATGGATAATAATGTTTATTTTAATGAATTAGTATAATTTTATGTGTCTCATATCTATTATTTCAATAATTATGTAAATGCATGTGATATGGATATGGATAAAAAATTATATCTATTCGTGAGGTGGTAGTTCAGCGTATAAACAATCTTGAGGTTTGTTCCCCATTACATGTATAAGTAGAGAGATAAATATTATGAATTAATCATAAAAATAATATTACATGTGAGAAATTATTGGTATTATATTGTAACTGTTATGGAATAATTTTATGTGTTAAAATAAGATGTAAAATGAAATATGTTAGTGAAAGAAATTACTTTCTCTAATAAGAACATATTTTGGATATCTAATTATGGACCACCTGGCTTGTAATTGGAGTAGATAAGAACAAATATACCTTTTATAAGGTTTTTATGATGTTATTTTTTTGGGTTAGTTGATCTAAATGGGTTGAGTGGTGTTATTAAAAATATGAGGTTGTTCCCTTTAATTATTGATGGGGGGATTTTTTTTGTAAATAACAACACCTATTAAATAACGAGAAGTCACAATCACCCCATGTTCCGAAAAAATTGATAACTAATTTGGTAGATAGAATATGAGGTTTATTTACACCTTGAAAACTAAAATTAAAACTGTTTTTAATATGTTATTCCCTTTACATATAAGGCTTCTGAATTTTACCACTTTAGTTTTCACCAAGATGACTTAGTTTTAACTCAGGTAATTTTTCATTTAATTTTAGAAAATGATCCTTATTAAGTAATATTTACCCACTTATTATAAATATTAAATCCAATTTATAAACTTATAAACCAATTTTTGTGGAAAATTAATTTTAAAACAAGAACAAATAATTCTCAACACCATAGTTTAACATCAAACATGGTAATTAATTTGTAATGTTTTTAATATTCATTGTGAACACATATTAAGTCAAATATATTTCCAAATATTTTTTCAATGAATAAAAATATATAATCCTATATAATTGTTTTAATTCATAAAAATGGGATTATTTTATTTAAAATAAATCATTAAATTGTGTCAAAAAATGTTTTTTAGGAAATATATTTTTCATGAAGTATATGATCATATATTAACTATATGACTAATAATAATAATTAGATAGATTTAAATTTATTTATTTAGATGTATAATCTTTAAATTTCATTTATATCAATCATCATTATATATTATTTTAATTAATCAATATTTTTATACATTATGCCTTCTTATATAAAAATAATTTTCTGAAAAGTAATTATTTTTATGAAAAATATCACTTTTTAAAACCACATTAGATTATTTCATGCTATCAAATTTATTTTCTATGAAATTTTATTTCGAAATATTATAACACATTATTATATATAAATGAAAAAATATATAAATTATGATTTTTTTCTTATTCAAAAAATCATATTTTGAAGGGAAAATTTAAAAAATTCATTCAACACTTATTTTCATTATGTTCAAAAATGATATTCATACTCTCATATTATATTTTTGTTCCATGAATTATTAATTTGTAATTTCCATGTTATTTTTTTTAAATTTAATGTTTCAAAGAATATATATCATTATTTTTTGTCATATTATTCTCTAATAAAAAAATTTCATCCATGAAATATCCATGTATATTGTTTTCTAAACAATTGATGTTGATTATTATTTATAATGTCTTCAGGTTCTGAGGTTTCTTCCCCCATATTATTATTTCTCTAATGTACCTATACTAGTCAATTCATTTGGTTCCTTAATACTTTATCTCTATAATCGGGAATTTGGATGGGCTCTCCAAAGAAAAATACACCAGGTTCCATTTCAATTTCATTATATCTGAGAACACATGTTGAGCATGGATTTTAATTCCTTGAAAATGATATATATAACAAAACATGTTTCATTGAGATAATTGATTTAATTACCAATTAATAATCCATAGATATAATTATTTATATTATTTCAAGGTGTCCAATGTATATAGGTATAATGTTTCCTTTCGTATTAAACCTTTTAACACACTTCCATAGAGATAATTTAACGAAAATATGATATCTGACGTGGAATTATGATTCATTACTCTGAATATTGGCATAGCCCAATTTAATACAAAGGGATTTTTTTAATATGAGTCTAAATAGTCTTTTCCTTTGTATTTTTCTCCTCAATAAGGGATAGACGTAAAATTTTCCATTCACCAACTTCATCACATCACGTTTTAGTACAACATTTTTTTCATATAAATCTTTACTATTCTCTATTTGTGTAATTTAATGGAAATTAATATTATTTTTAAACAATAACAATGAAAAATAATTATCCCATATAAAATTAATGTGCAATTATCATGGGATCAAAAATTATTCCAATGTTTGAACATCCTTTTAGACTTCCCGTTTGTTTTATTATTATAGGTGGTTCTCAAAATTAGTTTAGTATCAAGATCCTTCTGAACAAACATATAATATTTTGATTAAATATATACATCATGATCAATAACAATTTAATGTGGTGTTCCATGATTTATTAAATACTCATTAATATATATCCATTTGAAGTTCTAAACTGGAAAATTTTCTCATATTGTGAGGAAATGTCTATATTCTTTAAGGCTATCAACAATAAATTATATATCAACACTCTTTCTATGATAAATTTTATAGTATTATGATAATGTTCATATTAAATTTATCTAATTTACATCAAGTGATTTGATGATATATAATGTCTCTTATAGGATGAAATCTCCCAAACATTATTTTTTGATAAAAATTAGATTGACACATAATAAGTAATTTCCCACCTCAGGTTATGCCATAAAAAATGTTCCCTAAAAATCTTACATATCTTGATTATACATGTTTCTGTAGAGAAATTATATCTATTAGTATAATCCATAAATTCCATTTTTATCTCTGATATATATGTAATATATAATCACATTTAATATTTAATTATTCTTTCATTACAAATGATTTATTCTATCATCCCATCATTCAAAGGATTAATTTTCATCTAAAAATTTATGTCATTACATTGAGAACAATTAATAATTTGAAATTATGATTGTTTCTCAATAAAATTGAAAAAGAGTTATGTTTCCCCTAATATAATAATTCCAATATATATCATTATTATATCCATTATCACATGATCCAGCACAATACTCCTTTGTTTCATAAATCTATGATATTTTATTCTCAATGCAACCACTACCTTATTTTCCTTCCCTAGGTTGTATTTTATAGATAAATAATAATTCATTAGTATTTATAGTCATCACTTATGACATAGGATGATTTCAATGTATGAAAATTTGTATTTTTTTATCATATTGTATTTTTATATCTCACATGTTCTCCATATAGTTTAATAATTAGTGTATTGAAATATCAATTATTTAACTATTATTAATATTCAACAAATTATATTATCCATATGAACCTAAATAATTTAAATTTACTCTTGGTTAATGGAATTCCCTATCAGAAATTAATTAACAAATCACTGATAGTAACCTACCAATCTAATGAAAATACATACCTCCATAATTACCAATGGTGTATCCAATTACATAAATTCCCCTATATTTATATGTTAAACTATGAATTCATACATAGAGAATATATTTCCAACACATGATACATAATGAAACAATAATTAATTGTTTCTAAATTTTATATGTAAATAATTTCTTTTAAGAGTCTCAATGATGAAGTTCAAATGATTATCATGGTCCTCACAGCTCTTAGAATACACCAACATATGATTACTAAATACCACCATGAAATTATCATGATTTTCCTTGAATAAATTGTTTATTAGATACAAATATACTATTACTAGGTTAGTCAATCCAAATTGAATCACTACAAATTCAGGATATCCATACAACACTTGAAATGTTTTATTCAGAATATCTTTATAAATTATCCACAATTGATTATACCCATAGCGAAGGATAATATTTTCATAATATTTAGCTACATGAGGATAATCAAATAAGTGAATTATAAGAGGAATATAATAAATGGTATTTATCGTAAATACATTGAGATCCCTTGAATCATTTCTCATTATCTTTGATCTATATTTCATTTTAATGAAGAAAAAATGGGATCCATTGGATGAAGAACTAGGGTGAATAGACACCCTATCACATAAAACCTATGTTAAATTAATCAACTACAATAATTTTACAATGGTTATTATATCGGTATTACATGTTATAGATAATTCATGATGGATTACATCAATAAAAAACATGACATAATGATTTGGTGTCTTTCTATGTAATTTCTTATGAAATTTATCAATGAATTCTTGTATAATAATTACATCCTCAAATTTATGATTAGATTTTCCATTCATATAATGTGTTAGATATCCATCACCAATAATATAATTCAAAATATATAGTTTAAGTTGATTTATTTATGACTCATATGATGAAGTCTCCACTCTAATGATCAGTAATTGTACATCATTATCATGAATCATTAGTTTGAACTCCTTAAAATAATTTTTTTCATCATATTTTGAAAGTCATGACATCATAATGACTATAAAAATGTCAAAAAAGGTATGATTATAAAATATGAAAATATTTAATATTTTGGAGTAATAATGGAATCTTACTATCACGTCATTATCATATAGTTATTTCCACAATTAGTTTTCCCTAAAACTTCCTTTTCAAGGAGATATGTAAATTTCTACATCGAACATGTGTGGTGATACCAAAAATTCTTCTAGGAACCATTTTTAACAATTTATTTTAATGAATTACATCATAAAATTATCAATTTTAAATAATAATTTATAATTCTAAATATAGTGTATCATTTAAAAAAACTATAATTTAATTATTTTAATATATGAATCTTACACATGGTTTAACTAGAAATATCTTTAAATAATAAAAAAAATTAAATCCCTTTTAAAGTGATTTAAATATAAATTGAATTATCCTGAGAATATACCATTGGAGTTTGAATCTAGGTGTGCAGTAAGGATCATTGTTTTTCAACAATTAATGATCGATTTGAATACCAATCAACCATTTTTTTTTTGTATATTTAATTAAATATACGATTTTACAGAAACCATGAATAATTATATTATCCATGCATGGCTTTTATTTTTTGTAAAAAACACATAATATCTTCTATAACAAAATAATATATTTTTATTCTATTCTTTTCATCAATTTATATAATACAATTTTGTCCCCTGATATATATTTTCCTTAGGTATATTACCCATAGTCTTTACTAAACATCATCTGATTCCAAATTTAACATCACCAAATCTAGTAACCCTAAGGATATTGTTAATTTTATATATTTTTAGAGATATAAATGTTGAAATAATGATGGTCTAATCCTTTTAGTAGTCTTATTTATAAAATTATATAAATGAAACACATTTTAGATTTGAGAAAAAAGAAAAAATAATGAAATGTAATGTAATAAGAATCAATAAATTCATCCAATGAATTCATCATTATATCATTTGTAAAGGGAAAATTTTAATTACGTTCTCAAATGCATTTTTTGGGTTAAATATGATACCATATATATTTTTTAGATGGTCTATAAAAATTATAATAGTGAAAAATATAAAAAGGCTATTCAATTTAATCAGTTACATCATCACAATGAGAGTTATGAACTGAATAAATGGTGATCATATAATACTACAAAAATATTCACATGTCATTAAGCTAATATATAATAAATATCAATATAATAATCTCATATATATATATATAAACATTTTTAGTGAAGGAAACTATTAATATTGGATATCATGATCTCAGATATAATTATATCTATACAATCATGACCTCATGCCATGATGGTTTACAAATATCGGTAAAAACAATTTAATTTTTCCAATTGATTTGTCTCAGGAGAAATGTTGATACATCAGAGGGATATGAAATTTAACACCCCACTATTTACTTCATGTACAATATATTCCTTTGATATCGAATGATTGATTTTATTCATAAACAATGTGACATACCAATAAATGAATATATTTAACGAATAATATGGTATATCAATATTTCCCCATTTAATAAAATTAAATTCAAATTAAAAAAATATATGTAAATAAATGCTTATAAAAATAGAATATATGGAATAAAAGGATATTTTTTATTAAATTTATATGTAATGTCCAATGAAAAATAATCAAAATGAGATGAAAATATCAAGAGAATGTTAAAACCAAAAACTTTATCAAGATATGTGAGGTGATCATCAGCCAATAAATACTACAAGATTTATAATAAAATAATTTTGTGTATGAATTAATTGAATGGAAGTGAAATATAAAAATAATATTTCAAAAAAGCTGTTTCTTTTATAAACCATTTAAAAAATTTCGAAGAATAATTTCTTTTAAATCATTTTTAGTGGGGGGGGGATGTCAACCATCACCTAATATGTTAAAAAACATTTTTTACATTGTGTAATAAATTTTAGAAATATCATAATAGAAAATTAGTTGAAATATTAGTTTAAAATTGTTATTAACAATCAAGGGTAATTTAAAATTTCCGTAATAAATTATGTGAGTGCATAAAATAATTTTTTATAAATGTTTTAAAAAATATCGACAATGAAGAAAAATATATCCAACTTAAAGAGAAATAAAATTTTATTTTCAATGATGAAATTAAATTAACTATTCATGTATAAAGGAGAGTATAATTTGGATGAAAATATGGAATCTCATTAAATATTCATTTTATAAGTAAATTATTTGACATTATGATGGATAAATGATATGATTCCTTGTTGGAAATTAAATCAATCTGAAAAGATAGCGACATTGTAAAATTCATTCTGTCCTCTTGGGTATCTTTAATATTGTATCCCATTTAAATAATAAATATCAATTGAAACATTAATTATAATTCATAAATAGGTATTGTGTAAAATAAATTAAAGGGGAAGTATATACACCACATAATAGTGAATATGTTCATATTGACCAATATAAATCAATGTAATAGAAATTGAGATGAAACCCTTTACCTCATGATTCACATCAGTTAAACATGATTTAACCTAATGTATAATTGTTTTATGAATGTTATTTAATTATAACATAAATATATTAATATTAACAATATCATATACATTCCTCTAATGACATATTACCACCTCTTCTTTAATAATATTTCATTGTTATCATTGTTTCGTGTGAGAAAAAATTCATTTTCCTATACATGTTTTTTATATAAGAACAAAAATATAATAATAATATATAGATAAATCGTATCTATATTAATATAAATGTTATAAATATCATATTTATTTTTTAGTTTTATTTTAATAACCATTCTTCAATATTGTACATTGAAAATTAATAACATCACTTTGTGATGATGATATGTCGAATATACCAATGAATGAGAATATGAATCAAATGGTAGATGAAAATCTATAAATTTAGATGACCTATTAAATTTAATGATTTAATATAGTGTCATTTCTATCATATATATTTATAGTTTACATAATTAATAAAATATATTTTAGGTTTTGATGGAAAACAACTAACACCGATTCGTGAGGTTGGAATATGTCACACACATGAGAGATATATTTTTTCCATGTTTAAAGAGTTTAATATGAATAAATATTATTCCATATGTATAATATTATTTACGAATATGGTAGATACTTTTTATATTATATTGGAATTTTTATTCCATAATTTATGGTGGAAAAAAATAAAAAAGAACGACCCTAGTGAAGAAGATTATGTTTTCATACAAGAACCTCCTATGGGTCACAAAATAATTAAACAATGTTTAAGTGTTTCTGAATACCGAAATGTCCAGAATATGGAAATAGTTTTTTGGGATATTTTTTTGATTTTTAAGATAAATGGCTTGATATGTGTTAATAACTAAGGGGAGGGTTTCACGTTTAAATTGAGGTTAGTGTAGTTTTTTAAATACGCAAAAATATTTTAAAAATGGAATTCTATACCAACCATATTGCATCCAAAATTTGTAAATAATTTGGTGAATATAATATAATGTTGATATGAACCTCCAAAAAAAATAAAAAAGTTAAAAACATGTTATTCTATTCACCTCGAAAGTTACTCAATGATACACTTTTTTCCACCATAATAACAAGTCTATAACCATAATAATTTATCCTTAAAGGATAAAATATGTAATTCCACAAAGTATAAATTAAGAAAATGGTATTTGATAGTGGGTATGACACACATCATTAAGACTGTAAAGTAATATAATATCTTTATAATTTATAGTATCTTGATAATTTAGAATATATTTAATATTATAAAATAAATTCATTATAATTTATATCTTTCAGTGTATTAAACACTGTGTTAATATACATCTCATGAAAAACCACTTTCTTTGATGGAATTCATTACAACCAAGACTGATTTTTACCAAACAACAACACAAAATGATAACATTATAAGTTAATTTAATAAGATATATCATAGAAATCAAATTATTTTTTATATATATTATTAACATTTTAAAGAAAATATATGGTTTATTTAAAATATAAGTTTAATTCATTGTTTAAAAATAAATTACAAATTAATTTAATAGCCAATTGAATGTAAAGGGAAGGGTTTTATAGAAATCTATTTATATTTCCATAAAGTTTTTTTATTTTAAAAAAATTAATTAATTAATATCAGTGAATGATATTAATGAAATATATATTTTATATATAATATAAAAGTAATTTTCATATTCATCTAATTGATTTTATTAGAACACTATGAGAGAAAACATAGAATTACACATAAAAGGATATGTTTTTAAAAACCATCATTTGTTGGCTTTTAAAGGATAAACTATTTTAAATAATTTTTTCGGAACTTTTAAAATTTTAATATATGAACGTTATCTTATTCTATGAAATAGAAACATAAAAATTAGTTTAGTCTAGATTATTTAGTATTTTTATGTGAAGTGTTATTTTTTAATTAATAGTGAAAAATACTGAAATATAATTCAAATTTTATTATTCAACTAATTTATTTATAATGATAAATTATGTTTTTATTGGATTTTATGAATAATTAGATAAATTTAATATATATTATTCCAATATAGAACATTTTAATAAACTTAACTTTTAAATTTTATTTGAAAATAGATTGACCTTTTGAATGTTTTTCCATTAAAAACCTACATTGTCATCCCATCTACGTAATTAATTTTAAATTAATTTGTACAAATTTAGTTATCAAAAATTAAAAATATTTCGTAAAATAGTTATAAACAGAATAATTTATCATTAATAAAAATTTCAACTACGTTTTTGATTGATTGTATTACTAAAAGTAATAAAAATTATTTATAATGACTTTGAGGAAAATAGGCTTCACAAGGGACTAAACATTAATCATAAGAGCCAAATGCTTTATTAAAAATTACAAAATAAATTTCCAGGACATATATAGACCATTTTCTCCTTTATATATATTTTTTTAATTTATAGAAGATATATTCAATGGAAAAAACATGGGATTAATTTCCAATTAAAAAATTTTCTTGAATGCTGCTACTCCTCCATTATAAGAAGAAAATCCCACCTCCCACTACCAAAAACCTCTCAAGACACTGTATATCAATAAAGATCTTGAATAATAGATCCCAAACATCCCTAACTTAATATTTATGCCTTACATGGTGTATAATTACATCCCTGCATGTTCTATGTTGAAATAATAAATTAGTCACCCGATAAATAGTTGGCATTCTTTCCAAGTATATTTAGTTTTATTTCATTCTCCATTTTTCTGGTTATAATTACTAGATTATTATAAAAAAATAATATGATACTCAATATAATTAGTTTTTTATGTTAAGTGTTATACCTACACTTACACACACATCCATATAATTGATAATGAACTTATCGTTTATGTGTACGTGAACCACCGCCCCATAAAGCAAAGTTTTCCATTGATTTACTTAACACCAATAATGGTTGGAAATTATGATTGAAAATATATTTAGATAGGTTATATGTGATATTTATAATACCTATATACATTTATAATTATTTTATAAACCATACCTTTATGCACTCCATTTTTTGGGAATACAATAACATATTCTGAGGATGTGTGGACTGTCGCCCCCTCAAAGAGATATGATTCATTCCCACTATGTTGGAATGAATAAATTATGGTTTTAAAAAAAATATGTAACATAAATGAAACTGATAAGATAATGTAATTATAATATATATTTATATTATATTATTTTAATTATTTTTATATGACATTGAAATGAATGTAGCATCCATGCTTACGTATAACATTCCATCTCCAAGAATGGTGTATTTCATTTCTTATATCCATTTAATATAGATTATTATAAATACATATATATATATATTGAATATATATAATTATAAAATGGTTTAAATATAAGAGATAATGATATCATGATCAATTTATGAATAACAAGAACTAAAAATTAAGAATATACTTGAAATAGTATGCAATTACTCCCGAAATAGTGAGAATAATGAAATATCGTTAACAAATAGATAATAAGATATTATATGTACAAAATATATGAAATTATAAATGTTATTATAGTTTTGGTATTGATTATTGACATGTTAAAATAATTATACATTATGTTAAAGGATATTCATGAAAAAATGAAATTCAATGTAAGGGATTTCATCTCAATTTACATTCTATTAACAATAATTTGTTGTTATTCCATTAGTTTCATTTACATTGTGTATATAATGACATTTGAATTTTTATACCATGAATATAGTTATTCTAATCATGTTACCCATTTCATTAAATTTTATTCTTCCAAATATATTATTATTAAAATGTTTCATCATTTTATCAGACACATAAAAATTTTTAAAGGTTATTCTCCTCGATAACATTTTCAATGATTATGTTTGCAATGTCACTTAATTTTGTGATTTTTATGATTATCATGATAAAATAAATTTATTATTGCGAATCTATGTTTTTATATATAGTATACATACTTACACATTTTCTCATAAAATCAGGATTCATTCATTCATCATGATATTTTGAGTTTCAATTTGAACTATTTGACAAAAACGGATTCGAGTTAAAAGTTACCAAGTGAAAAATAATGTCATAAATCACATAATTTTTAGGGTGATATATTAATTTTTCATTATTGTAAGAATTCTAGCATTATGTTTATAAACAAATTTTACTATCTATTGATGTATTTTCACTTGTCTTATGTGGAAGTATAGTTGATACACATAATATATTTATTAATTGATTTTAATAGAAATGTGATTTTTTTTCAATAAGTTACTTCCTAATATCTATTTTTAGAATTTTGTATTGTTGAATTTACATCATAGGAAATAATTTGATATTTTTTCTTATAAACTCATTGATGTTTTTATCCTCTATTTGACAATGACCCCTTTTCTTGTTATAGTATGAATTTTCAACTATTTGGTACTGGTAATATTTTTTTTAAATTGATTTTAACCAAATAAGTTCATTTAATCTTTAGTCAGAGAACATATTTTCATCTAAAAAATTATTTTTTAAATTTTGTCGAAAAATATTTTTAACTTTTCCCATATTATTTATATAAATATATTTTTATTATTTCTTCTTTTAGCAAATTTTCTAATAAATCTTCTTCTCCCATTCCAAAAATAAAATTTTCAATCCCTTTTAAAATAGAAATGGAATAATATTTTTTAATCATAATACATGTATGAATTTATGCAGAATCATTTCATTAATTATTAATTTTATTGTTTTGAATTTTATTTTTTATTTTTTTTAATTGTTTTTAAATTTGATGTATTTTTGAAATGAATTTAAATGATAGATAATATATTCCTCAAGAATGATTATAAAATATATTTTTATATTACAGTCATTAATTATATAATTAAACCCTTTCTTTTACCCCACATTTGATACATTGTATTGATTCTATCTTTTTTCATTCTCTGGTTGGTTTATTATTGATATAGATAAGGATTGTTTTTTATATTCACTTCCTTTACCCAATAATTAGATCTATTGAGATATTAATATTCCAAAAGTCATTAGACATTGAATTTACCCAAATTCTGAATATAATTTACAATTGATATGTATATTATATAAATTGTATATCATTTCTATATACAATGTTCACTTAAATAGTTATTTGATTAAATAGGGAATTATGAATAAATTTGTATCGTTTATTTAATATGAATATTTGGTAAGGAATATTGACAACTGATTTAATTAGTTATTCATTATTTTGAATACTTTGGGAATGCATGGATAGGTTGGGACAAGAACTTATATCCCCCCCGATGCATCGATAGTCTCATCAGACCAAATTAATTGGAAACAAATTAATTGGGTTTGTTTCCTAGAATACTAGAAGGGTTTCTACACATAGACTCAAACTTCCATGAAGACAGATCTTAATGGTAGAGTGGTTCATGTTCCATATATATGAAATTAAATAAATAAGCATTAGATAAAATTTTACTGAGTTTCTATCTATCCATGATATTTTTCATCAATATATCTATTGATTCATTTTATTTGCAGGTCATTGATTATATAAAATGTTTCTAGCTTCATACCATGAAATATTGATTTATAAATATTCTATTATTTTAATATAATGTGTTCTTAGTTATTTTCCTATCCATATTATTTATGCACTACATTTTCAATTTATTGAATTTTTGGTATGTGTCATCCATAATTAATTTTCCATATTGAGTATACATATTGATTAATTATTTCTTTGATATACTTTACCATTAATAATAATTTAACCTCACCCATATATTATATCCTCTCACCAATATTCATTGATGTTTTCAAAGAAAAACATGAAAGGATATACTATATGGGATAAATATATTCTTTAAAAATAATTATGTTGTAATTATTATATTAATTTCGAATACATGACTTATGTATGTTTCTATAATACCAAGAAAATAAAATTGTCTGATCCTTGGAACACAATTTAATAGTATCATATGATAATGTAATAGAAGTTGGAACCATATTCGGGCTCTCCAGGGTCACATCAATTCATCATGAATCAAAACAATTTTTTTAGAATCCATGGAAACTAGATTCAAACAAACCTAGATTATATTATATGTCAATAAGGTAAAATTTGTGGATAAGTATATAGGAGAATCCCAGAATTTTTCAATGATAGATATTACATGGGCATTCCTAGAAATACATCATTGTCTAGATATAATAAGTGGACATGATTATGTCATAGATGTACCTATGCGTAACAATTCTAACAATGTTTCTTAAGCCTAACTCAGCATAACATGGTACTTGACTGTAGAACTTACCACAAAACTTGGATGAAACTCCCATTGGATAATCCTAGGATAATTCAAATTTTATTTTCAAACCACTATAACATATTTAAATGGATATTGAAAATGAATTTTCTTGTACAAATATTAGACTATGTAAAGAATTATGTTGAAATAAATGGATGAAGTATTTTTGTGTTGGGGTTTTTTTGAAAACCATAGTTAAAAGGCTATTTAGTGGCTAACCTTACTTCCAAGATGTCCAATATATTTATTTTTGAAATTATATTAATATGTGTTTGTAAAAGGACATCATTTATTTTGGGTGAAAACCAGACTTTTTTTGTAATTTCATGGGACATTAACTTAGTAATAATGGATAATAAGGGGTTTTCACCAACCACTAACCAATACCATGCCCTAGATAGACTTTAAATTTTTTAGTTAAACAATTTAAAAAATAATAATGATGAAACATAAGAGTTATCTTTCGAGCGGATAGAATAATATCTTAACGATATTAGATTTATTGAATAGTTAGATGCAAATAACAAGATAATTAACACTTTTATGGGCCTTAAGATCTGTTAAAAGTTTTTTAGGGCTTCAGGTCTCGTTGTTAAATATTAGATATCCATTTTCTGAATTAATGGTTGATTTGGAAATTCATCAATGAACAAGAAAAAGATTAAAATTGGGTTTATTGAAATATATCAAGTAATTATATTTCCTTAGGAAGTAAAATAGATATTCAACATTATGAAAATGATCATAAATAGAAAAATACTATCTCAAAAAACTAATTTTTATTGAACTTGTGGCCTTGGAAATAATTTTATATTTGTCGATCTAAGTCCCTCAACATTCCATCGATCATTAATTTTTTTTGATTGATGGAAACAATCACTCTATATAAATATTGAACGTTTTCCACCACGTATGTATCATTACATGCCACTAATGTTTTCTTAAATAGAGACTTAGTTATATGTTAGTACACATGACCTTTTTATTTCATATTATCTATTTTCAGGAGGATATTTTTCTAACCCTTCTTATGATGTGGGATTTTATAATATGAAATGGAAATCCCTTTATTAAAAATGTTGAGGTTAAATTGTGAGAACACGATTTATGTAAGGTAGGGTGAATTTAATTCCCTAGAAATATATATTTTATAGGAATAAGATGAGAAAAGACACAAAATTACTCAAAAATCAATTTTTTTATATAGAGACATTTTCTGTCTTTTAATATAGAAGCAATATTGAATCCCATTTTTTGAACTTTTATATACTATATATGTCATAAGATCAAATTATTTGATATCAGAACATGAAATTTATTCTAGTGTGAATTTTTGGTGTTCTTTTATAACCATAATTTATTAATTAATGGTTAAAATATCGAATTATAATTCAAAACATATTTTTAATGTTAATTATTTATAAGGATAAATAATAATATTTATTTTCTTAAAGGTTAATTATATATATTGTATATAAATTAATTAAATTTACGTAATTGTAAGCAATAAGAATTTGAAATTGGAAATGAAAATATAATAAATGCTTGATGGTTTTTACTTTAAAAATCATGATTTACATCCCATTTGTGGGATTGAATTTAAATTCATTTCTACCACTTATGTGATTGGAAATAAAAAAATCAATTACATGTCTATAAGATGAGTAATTTGTTATTTCTATTAATATAAACAATTTTTTTGACCAATAATATTAGTGAATGAAATAAAAATTAATTTGACCATTTGTGTGGGAAATTATCTTAAAATGGAAAAAACATTTAACCTATAGAAAAAATGACCCATAAACATGTAAAACATCCCTTAGATTGAAATATTTCGACCCTATATTTCATTTTCTCATATTTGTAGCATTAGTGGATCCACATGAAATAGGAAAAATGTGGGTGTAATTACCTTTTAAAAATTTTACAACAATTCTAGTCATCTTCCACTATAAAAATTTAAGTCACCCATCACACATACTCACTCCTCTCAAGAAAATAATGCATGAACTAGATCATTAAAAAATATACTATAAACACATAACCTAATTCTAGAAATCTAAAATTTGGATAAAACCAACACAGAAAAGACATTTTGAAAAAAATAAAAGTAGTTACCTAATAAATAGGTAATATCCTTTCTGATGCTCTATAGTTTCACATCTTTTCACAATTCATTAAATTATTATAATTACCTTATTATTTAAAAACACCATTTAAATAATTATACGAAGTTGTTTTTATAGAAACAGTTCAACCTAATTTTACTCATGAATCCATCTAATGGGTAGTGAAATTACTATTTATGTTTATAGAGAACTACATTCTCACGAAAGATGTTGTTTATTTTTCCTAAACCACCTCTCATGGTAGGGAATTATAATGTAAAGTATGTTTATATATGATATATATGATATTTATATTTTATTTTTTCACAATCATTTATTTTATAACACATACATTTATGTAATCTATTTTGTTGGATTATGATAACATCATTTTTTGATATGTGGACTACTGCCCATTCAAAGTGATGTTATTTATTCACAATAGACATGGAATATATAAAAGATATATTTAATAAACCTATGAATCATATATGACAAAAAATATTTGATACCAAAATTAAAATTTAAATATATATAATATTATTTTCAATCTTATATTATGACAAGGAAATGAAAGATGTTTTCATGTTCATGTACGACCTAGCGTCCTGATGATCTGTTCCGTTCAATTCATATCACCAAATATTTAAGATAATTACGAATACATATATAATTAATATATATAATTACATCATGGTTTAATTCATGAATATGAAAAATTGTGAACTATGTACGAATAAAAAAATGCAAAAAGTCAAAACATATTCAAAAGACTCAGAAATTAACACCCAAAATATTGAAAACCTTTAATGATTGTTAACCAACATATAATAAGAAATTATTAAAAGATACTATATGATATTATAAAAATTATTATGGTTCTTTTATTAGTTATTTACATGTTTAAACAATTATATAGGAATTTAAGGGATGCTTACCTATTAATGAAATACAAGGTAATGTATTTCATAAAAATTTACATTCCATTTAGACTAATTTTATGTCATTCACCTAGATTCTTTTATACGAATTATATATTTTACTTCAATATGTTATTTCATGAATATATTTATT
Organism: Viscum album; assembly: GCA_963277665.1. Taxonomy (NCBI): domain Eukaryota; kingdom Viridiplantae; phylum Streptophyta; class Magnoliopsida; order Santalales; family Viscaceae; genus Viscum; species Viscum album. The sequence goes on along the minus strand of OY728132.1, from coordinate 293,194,671 downwards.
TTCATGATATTATAAGTTTAATTTAATTTTATTCTTTCTGGAGTTTATTACATAATTGATTCAATGTTTTATCAGATATTTTAAAAAGATTAAATTTTATTCTGCTCAAGAATGTTTTTAAGGATTATATTCTCAATATAGATTCATTTTAGGATTTTTTACGTTCTCATGGAATAATCACTATATTGTTCTGAACTTTATTTGTTACATATGTTATATATACAACCACTTTTTCTTATAATATAATGATTCAATCATTCATTGGATATATTGAGTTTTAATTTGAATTATTTCATCTAATTGGAGTTGAGTCAAAAGTTACCATGTGGAAAATAATTCTATAACACAATTCATATTCATTGAGTCATATTAATTCCTCATTATTATTAATTGACTATTATTATGATTATAAATAATTTATACTAGTTATTAATTCATTTAAACAACTATTATATAGATATATAACTAACACACATAATATACTCATTGATTTATTTTCAAAACAATTTTATAGTATTCTCAAGGGTTTACATCAAAATAACATTTTTATTGGGTGGTTCACAATTAAACATCCATAAGATGAAGTTATTCGACATTTTTATAATAAAACATTTAATTTTATTCTCCATTATTTTTACATGAATCTTTTTATGCAATAATAGTAATTTTCCACTATTCTGTACAGAAAATATTATTGATCATGTTTATAAGAATGCTCAACTTCATTCTACCCTTTTTCTAAAAACCATTTTTCTTCAAAAATAATTTGTTTTCAAATTTTTTTTTTCAAAATTTGTTTATTATAATTCCAAATTGATTTATTTAATGTCAATTTTACATTTTTTTTCTACCAATGTTACCAATAAGAATGTTTTTTCTCTTTCCGAACAACATATTTTTCTCAACTTTTTCCCATGAAAATTGAATTTTCTATTTTTACTTCGTATGACATGAAAATATGTACACACTATCATTTCTTCAAATCTTTCATTTAATTTATAAACTTTTAATGTTTTAGAAGAATGTTTTTAATGTGAATTTCAATTAAAAAAATTTTCAAAATGATTTTTATAATTAAATAAGATATTCTTCTATATAATATTTTTAAAATAAATTTCTGTTTTATTTTCAATTATCAATGAAAAAACTATTTATGTTACTTTACATTGGTTATGTTCTATGGTTTTTACCCATTTTGATTATATGTATGATTGATTTTTTCATGGATATTATTGAAATTTACATACCTAATTCCCTTGTTAGAACCCTTGAAAAATACAATTTCTAATGGTCATAGACATTTAATTTTGCCTAATTATCCTTATAATTCATATTCGGTAGGTTTATTTCCTAAACCATAAATAATTTATTGTTTAAAATTTTCATATTAATTGTTATTTGATTAAATCATGTATTATTCATAAATATATATCTTTTAAAAAATAAATAAATCTGAGATGACATATTGTTTATTAATTATATAAATAAATTGATATGCGGAATGCTTTGGGGGTGTAATGATGGTTTTGAATCAGATATTATGTGGTCCCTAGATGTTTTTGTAGATTCATGATATGATGTTAATTTGTGACAAACCCTTTTAGTTTGTTTCCAAGAATAATCGTTCAATTTCTACCCACATAATTGAACTGTCTTAATGATAAATGTTGATGGTATAGTGTTTCATGTTACAGATATATGACATCCAATAATTAAGAATTTATATTATTTTGACATGGGGAATTTCTTATCCATGTGATTTTCAATATACATATATGTGAATTCATTTCATTTTTACCTCATCGATTATATGGAATGTGTTTGTAGTTTCGTTCATGTCTATATTAATGTTTCCATATGTGGTTATTTGAATGGAATTTATTTTATATTATTTATGTTTTTGTATTATTTATGCACTATGTTATCGGTTTATTGATTACCTGGACTGTGTATTATGTCATTACCTTTCAATATTAACTATTAAAATTGATTTATTATTTCATCTAATGTTCTTTACCTTTAATAACCATTCCAGCTCATCGGTATATTATTTCCCTTCCCTAAGATTTATAGAAGTGTTCTAAGAATGAAAAAAAAGGATAAACAAGATGGAATAAATTTATCATCTAAAAATTGTGTTTTAACTGGTGTATTAATTTTTAATAAAATAATCATATTAATATCTTGTCTTAAAATACTAGTTTAGTGTTCATTCCTTTAGGACGTGAATTACATATAGCTTATGCCAATGTAATTTTTGTAGACATAGACTACAAACTTCCTGGTTTGGGTTACTAAAAAAAATTAAATTATCCTTATTAGATAATTTGGTACGATTTATTCTAACTATGTAATTAATTTTTTTTAAAAAAAATATCCAATATGAGTACATAATTAATTATATAATAAGAATCTATTACACATAATGATTAATATTATCCTTAACCATGGTAATTAACTTTTGTTATTTTACTATTCATTAAGAGAGAAAATAATGTGGAACATATTATATAATTGATAATTTTTACTTTCTAGATTTGGATTAAACATTATCAAATTAAATTCAATTAAATAGATCAAAATAATTTAAATTTTTAACCAAAAAAATTATTGAAATTTATTTTTCAGGAAATTAATATTCAAACATAAGATGGTATTTCATATAATATACAACTATATGTCATTATTAGATAGATTTAAATTTATATTTTTAGGTACGTAAACTATAAAATTAATTTAACTAATTAATCATTAATTATTTTTTAAAATAATTAAAATATATAGACATTCATTCATTTGAAGGAATTTTTTTTGTATAAAATATAATCATTAAAAATTACTTTTAAACCTCAAATTTATATTATATTTATCTAAATAAGATGGAAAAACAATTAATTATTGTTTACATATATTTTTATAAATCATTATACATAATATTTTAAATAGTTCAATATTAAAATTTCAATATTTCATATATTCTTATTTCTATAGGAATTATTAGAACATTTTTCTAATATTATCTTCATCATTTAATAAAAGTATACTATTCAACCACTAAATTAATATTTTTTTACATGAAATAATAAAATGTAAATTTTATTATATTTATATTAAAATATAACGCTCAGATAATATAATTGAGCCTCGGGTATTGCAGAAAATCCTACTATAGTAATCATTGAAATACATTTTTTTAATTTCTAAAAAGGGTGATATATTCATAAAAATGTTATTTGAACCATCTACATTGTCTCCCTAGCATCACTTATTTAATGACATTAATTCCCTTTATCAGAAATTAAAAAAGAAGTGTGCCCCTTATCAATATATATTTATGTGCTTATTCATGGAAGAAATTTATATCTAGTGAACAAAGCCATGAAATGAAAAAAGAAATAAAATATTAATTATTTACCAAAAACAAATTAACAAATTCCTCAAAATAAAAATTTAAATAAACAAATAATTGAAATATAAAAATATAATTATAATTTGGTTGATATTTTGTCCACTAAATCTTGAATTTCACCTGAAAATGTTTCATCCCCAAATATATATATATGGGGATTGGTTATAAAATACTATTGGAAATGTATATGTTTTTATAATTAGTCATAAATATATATTCATTTCATTTGTTAATAATCCCATTTTGTGATTTATAATATCATTTAAAAAATAAGTAAATTTTTTATTAATTTAAACCCATTATGATGAATTAAAAGGCTGATGTTGGTTTCCATTTAAGATTATCCAATATTCATTCCATCTATACCACATTATAATATTTTCCATTGAAAATAAATTCATAAAATAATGAATTATAGATGATATAATATTTACATTGTTGGAGGTTTTCCATGTGAACATGGGAATGCATCATAGTTATATCTCCCATAAATTTTATTCTAGGACTCCCCACATTTAAGGAATGTTTATAAACCTTCACATTACATATTTTACATCAAAAAGTATTTTTGGAAAGAATTTATTCTATTATACAATACCACAAAAGTATATAATAAATCTTTTTCTTTATAATTTTAATATCGAAGCTCATTAAAATTCGATGTAACTCATTTAAATGTTCAACTAATTCAGTTAATCTTTTATAGATCTAGCATTTCAATCTTTTATCTAAAATTATCACTACTAATAACTCATTAAATTTTATAATAACAATAAATAATTGTTAATATTTATTTTAAATGATTAAACACATACAATTTTATAAATGTTTTCAAGGCCTACATCATGAATTAATTTTTCAACAAGACCCATTAATAGATAATTAAAATCATCATCAAAATTAAATCCTTATGATATTTTTTATCACTATTATAAATTTGAAATATATAACTATTAAATCGAAAATATAATATTAGATATTCTTTTATTTATGAATCCTTAATTTTATTATATTACAAAAATTCAAAAATTTAAAAAATATGATTACATTTTTTTCATGAATCCTTTTATTAAATTCCATGAAATCTAGAAACCCTATCTCAATATCATTATGATTTCTCAATGTACTTATCCAAATTGTATCTATAAAATTCATAAAATATATATTTATTAATATATTAAACATTATATAATATATATATATATAACTATATACAAAGTTTTTAAAAAATATTAATCAGAGAAACATATAAACGAGTAAATTTAAAATATATTAATTTAAAACATTTAGAGAAAAATTATATACACAGAAACAAAAATAATACATATAAATATAAATTTTAAATCAAATAATACAAAAAATCCTTAAATATATTAACATTAAAAAATAATTTTAAAACATAAAAATATAATATATATTTAGAAACACAAATAAAATTAAAATATATTATCCTATAAACTTTTAAACATAAAAATTTACTATAATATAAAAATATCATTATATAAACTTGATAAAATAAATTATATGAAATTTAATTATTTTTATTAAATAACTAAAAGATAAATAATAAATTATAACATAAAAAATTTTACCTAATAATTTTTTTAATATTTATGTATATTAAAGTATATTTTTTTTAAATATATATTCATATATTAAATAATACATATATGTAAATAAATTATCATAATTTATATATCAAATAATTATATAAAAAAAATATATATATATATATATATACATTTTATCAATTATAAAATTAAATTAAAAAATAAATAATAATTGAGTAATATTTAAAAATAAGTATATACATAAATTTATTAATATAAAAAAGTATTTATAGAATAATATATATATATATATAATTTTCATATAATTTCTTATAAAATCAATCCATTTTTCCATGAAAATAAAATTATTTCCTATAAATCCAATTACAATAATGACTATTTCTACTTGTTAATCTTATAAAGGCAATAAAATAAAAATTAGTTATAATAAAAATATTTTTATAATCCCAAAATAAATAAATTTCTACTCTTAATATGTTTAAAATATTAACTTATAAAAGTATATAAACATGTATGCAACTATTCAAGTATATAAATGATTGTTCCTAAAATAAATATATCTTTAACATAGATAAATCTACAAAATATAGAAAATAAAAAATAAAAAATCATAGAAAATGGGGTTGTAGGTGGTAGATATAAGATTATTACTTGAAATTTATTGATAGATAGATTTAATATTTTACAATATGGAGGTGTACTATGGATGAAAAAATAGTTAGATGGAAGAATGTGGTAACACATTAGCATATGAGGAAGATGGGTGGTGGAAGAACAGTACATTGGAAGGCAGCTTATAGAGGAAGAACATGACCAAAATATAAGGAATGTTATTGAAGGGAGAATATGGAGGGTTCATCCAAGTCATAGAGTATAGGATTTTGAAAATTAGGAATTGAAAAAAAGGGGAGAAAATAATGTTGAAACGATTTACATTTTTAAAAGGTAATTTACATTAATTAAACTAAAATTTAAAGTAAATAAAACATTTAGTGATAGTAATATTTTATCTAAATCTAAGAGATTAAATTTGATGTCGGTTATTGTATAACCAAAATCATAAGTCTATTGCTTTTTTATATTATATTATTTCTTCCTCTCGAGAAAAATAACAATAAGATAATTTAAAATATTCTTATTTAGATACTCAAACAAAGCCTAAAACGAATCTATTTTTGTGATGGACTAACATGTCTTCGTAATGTATAAAAAAAAACTATAACCAAAGATGATGCATACACAAATATCAGATAATGTCTTATATTTATATAGAAAATATGAACATGTACAATATTATTGGTATTCACTCAGGATACAACCACATCAATATTTGAAGGATCAATTCTATTACATATTAAGTAATAAAATTCCCAATAAAATGAAAATCTAATGCCCAAACAATTCATTTGGAATGTATCTCATCGAGATAATGTCTATAAATAACCCCTATAATATCCCTCAAATTACCAACACATTCTTTTTTATAATCATATATATAAACTAATTTAATCAAAGAAAACATCTAAAAACATATCAGGTGAATTATCATATTGTCAATACATTAGTACTAAGAAATAATTTTGATTATTAGTTATAATGATGTTAATTATCATGGAAAAAATATCCTTATAAATAGATAAATGTAATATTTAATATTTTTTCCTATATCACCATTATTCAATCACACCCCGACTATCCCTTAAATGATGAGAATTAGATATATACTCTATATAATATAATAAATCATTCACTTCTAGGTGGTGTAAATGGTTGTCTATAATAACCCAATTCAGCTAATATTAGTTATTTCAAATTCAAATAATATTATCTTCCTTCTTCAAAAACATAACTAAAAATCCACAATGTTGCATACTTGGTTAGATGAAACCCTTTAAAATTTGATCACTGATCTGAATCTAATACCAACAGACATTAGAAGGATCTATACTAAAATAGTACAGTTATACTCTATATACATTTGGATTTCTCTATTTATTAAACATGATGACACATATATCAAGTATTACACAACCATTTAATGAAATATGTTCAAAAACTAGTCCATAAGATTAAAAAACACTTCTTGATATGACTGTATGGACCCTGTCATCATCTTTATTAAATGACATCAAAGTATCTCAACATACCATTATTAATTCCATTATCTCACTCACCGAAAAAATATTTGTTAAAAATTATAACCAATAAAAAACACCAAACAACAAAATTTATAATTTATAGACTATAATAAAAAATCCAATCTATTCTATTTATGCTATAACATGATTTTATCTTAATAGTTTGATCTCCATGAACAATTGATGTTCCCCATCATCAGTTCACAACAATGAAACACCCAAAACAAACTAAAAATTCTTCAAATTTTTTTAAAAAACTAATCCAGTTATTTCTTTTTATTTCTAGATTAGTTACAATGGAATGTGGAATTAATGAGATATAACTTTTTATATTGAAAAAAAAATATTATATGGTTGATGAAAAATAAATTTGACATAAAATAATATCTTGAGAAATTGTGATTTTAAAATCCATAAAAAACATCAAACATTTCCCCTCTCAAAAACCTCATTATCATATATAAAAACAAACACTATAACACACTCATCATGGAATCCCGATGGATGAGTAATATCAAAATGTAATTTTATTAATTCTCTATCTCAATTCTGTTATCCAAAACTATAATTACCCAACTACTACTATTGATAGATCTAAGAATGAAATTATTACAATGTCTCAAATAGAAGTACGATTTCAACTCTATTATATACTCTATGGATGTCTAGAAATCATATCATGAAATTAAATTTACCTCCAAAATAAAATGATATAAATATAAATGACTTGATAAAGGTATGATATTACAATCTCCATGTAAATAAGAATCAATGGAATGGGATACACTTCATGTTTGTAATAACATTATTTATCCTAATAACATGGAACCCCGAATAAATGATCTATATTTATGAAAAAATGGATGATTAAAAAGATAGAAAAATTTCAATCATATAACCTTGTTTATTACCTAATCATTCAGTATTAAGTTGAGATACATCAATTCAATAAATGAGGTGACCTATGACTAGATCTATGGATACAAAAACTCGATGAAATTTAAATCCTATGATCCATAACCCTAATAAGGTCAAATTCATAATAGAGTGATTCCATTAACTATAGTCTAATGTCCAACAACCTAGAGCCACATATCTAGATGAAGTTATAATATTTCCACAAAATGATATTCAATATTGATGAATGGAAATCAACCAAATAATGATCATAAAACTATACCATTGATTATTTGTACTCTACATAGTTTTTTTTGTAGTATAAACTTCCACTTATGAAAATATATATTGATTATTATAATGGAAACATGGAAACCAATTCTCTTTCCAAAAAACTAAAAAACTAAAAACGATCTCTATCTCCTCCAATAACAACCTAGAAGTTTTACTCTTAGATGAAATACTAAAAATATAATATTTACATTTTTAACTTTGATAATTCTTTTCATGAACCATTTTTAGTTACACAAAGAATAAAACATCACGAATAATTAATGGATAATCTATATACGAAATGAAATATTAGTTTTGATGTTTTTTTGAATGAGTAAAAACACATACATAATAATACACAAGTCCTTGAGTTAGATATTTTTTTCTATATTAATGATATTTTCTTTTTTCCATATTACATATTACTCACTTTTACAACTCATATATGACTGTTGTTAAAAGCATTTTAACTTTTTTTTCTAATATTGATACCCCCCATTCCATTAAAATCTAATTTTTAAAGAATAAATACCAAGAAAAACTGGATAATGTGGTATTTATTGATAAAATCATGGAATAATATAAATTAATCAAAACCTAAAAAATATAGTTAAAGAAAAAATCCATTTAGTTATCATAATTTAGAATAGAACTTTTCATTTTCCTTTTGAAAATAAAATCAAAATATCATATATAAAATATAGTAAAGGATTATTTTTTTAAATAATTTAAAGAACATAAAATATGACATAAAATAATATTTTTAATTAAAATATATAAATAAAATTAAATAAATAATTTTTTTTGAATATAAAAATTAAGAAAATTTTATAATAAAAAATTATTAAAACATATAAAATGTGGATTTTATGAAAACATTTCCCCTACAAAATGATAACATTTAAACCAATAATATATTTGGGTAATTAAATTTAATTATTTTTATATAATGATAAAATAAATTCATAATTTTTTATTACATAAAAAAAATTAAAACATGTCAATAAATAAATTGTATCATAAATAATGAAAATTGGGATTATGAAATCCCTTATTATAAAAAATTTATAACATTTTATGTTAATTAATTCCAAAAAAGTAAAATTATAATAGATACTTAACTTCATGAAACCAATTATTTTATTACATTATAATTGTTCCTTAATTATATTTTAATACAATTTTCTCATTAGTAAATTATCATTTTTTTTATATCGACTGTTTGAAATCTGTTTGGTTTTTACTACGAAAACAACTTAGGATGGGGTGAACATGGCCAAAGATCTCTTTATTCCATTTTATTCATAAAAAAAATTATATAATTAATTTTCTTTATTATTTATACCTTTAAAACATACCATGAATTATGGTTATTGAAAATTAATTATGTTACTTTTACTAAGATAGTATGTAGTACTAACACATTAGTAATTTTCTCATTTTTCTAAAAACATGATAGGATGATGGAAAGTACTATTATATATATTGGTAATTATACATATATCATAAATATAATATAATATTATTTAGTAAATGTATATATTCCTTACATTTGATGTGTTGATGAGAAATATATCGTGCTTCTTCATGGTGGTGGTAGTGAATATATACTGATGAATGTCATAATCATTTTTCAATGGTACAGAATTTTAAGACGAAATATTATATTTTTTTACTAAATTATAATTATAATTTCTTTAATATAATATATAAATAGGTGCAGAAATATCAATATGATAACTATATAAATGGGGTTGTGATGTAAAATGATGTATATTAGTTTGTTAGCTAATAGTCGTCCACACACACGAATGATGGTTTCACATTCCATTTGATAGAATAAAGATATGTATCATTGTTTATAAATTATTATAATATGTATAATAATATGATATATTTTATATTATTTTATAAAAATAATTATATGTGTTTAGAAGGATGTTAGAGAAGAAATAAAAAATAAAAAATTCAGTTAATTGTCATACCTCTTTATTAGACAACATCCTTTACTTTAAACCTCAATCCCTATAAGGATGGAAGTCAAAAAAATTTATTTGAAACACTTTTAGGGATGTTAGGAAAGGTTTTATAATTTAATTTTTTGATAAATTGTGTTCAAATAGTTTAAGGAAGAGTATAAATGGGGTATCATTTTATAAATATGGAGTTTGGAACTATTGTAATTTTCTAAAAAATAAAAATATTATAAAGTCACATTCATTTAATAGTTGATATAGATATGATTATGTTATATTTCCAGCGTATATATGATCTATATTCATTTATAAAATTTTATCTAGAATATTTTTTTTATTTTAACCCTCGCCTATTTAATTTAACCCAACAAAACCACTTGTATCTTTTACTGGTGTGACAAATATTCAAATAATTACAAGTGGTAAATTCACATCAAATGTAAAAAATGGTTCACAATAGAAGACATACGTAATTTTAAATTATTTTCCATTCCATATTTACTATTGAAATATTTTGTATGAATATTAAATACTTTTTCAAAATATTATATAACATAAAATATTATTAACGTCATTTTAAGAACTATTAATATAATTTCACTTCAAAAACATTATGAAAAATAAATATTTATAATTTAAACCCATTAAAAATTAATTATGAATTAAACATAACCTTAATATTAATTTTATACTACAATTAATATAAAAAATATGAAATTTTATGTTTTTGAAATGATTTGATTAGATTTTTCTAATCCTTGGACGTGAATTGTGCCAGTGATGTACAAGCTCTTCAATTGACTATATAATCACAAAAAATTAATACATTTCCATCGTCAATAAAATTTCCTTATTAATAACATAGAGTTATGTTTAATTGACACTTTATTTTATGAAAATATTGACATATTAGATATAATTAAATATTGATAGTGACATTTTATAATTTTCAATACATAAAATATTAAATTATTCATTATCAAAGAAAAAATATCCATGTGACCAATAATTATAATAATAAAATACGTCAAATGAAATAAAATCATTGATTTTGTTAAATACGATTGTAATTTATATATCAAATCATTTTGACATTAGTTTTTACTTTAATTTACTCATTCTACATTCTACTGTGGTGATATCTATTTTCCATAATTATATATCAATATGAACCAAAAATAATTTGAATATATTAGCTAATAATAATTAAATTTAATATAAGTACGTAATATATACAATATAATTCAATTCATTGAGGGCCCAATTTAATTTAAAATGAAACTAATAAAATGTAACTAATTATTATTTTCTAGAAAAATCACTTCTAAACAATAAACATGTATATACCGAAATAAAGATTAAAATTGGTTAAAATTATATTAATTTAATTATCTATGATATAAATATAAAAATTTAATTTTAAAACAATTTAAAACTTAACGGAACATTATAAATTATTGAATTCGAGAAAGAAATATTCCATTAAAATAATTATTTTCACAATTTATTTATCAAATGAATTATTTCCAAAATCTAAAACTATTCAATATAATCATATTTTTGAATATTAATTTTAACAATTAAATAAAATGTTAAAAATAAATTTTATATATGTTAATGAAAATAGTTTTAATTATTTATCAGAAGGAGCAATAAAAAAATATTTTTTGGAAGATATATATTTTTTAGAGATAGTATAACATTAAAATAAATTAATGAACATTTAATAATAATTATTTAATATATTTTTATATTTTTAAATTTTTATTTATATTTCATAATTTTGTTATGTTTATGCATACCATACAATTAAACGTCTTGGTATTAATAGTCTTATTTTATTAATAATATTTCATTGTTTTTTAAACATGATATTTCATGCCCTGAATTCTATCAAACATAGTGGTCATATAATAACAACCTTAGGTTTATACATTATCCCCCCATTAATTAGTTTCATCATATCCCCATTTTCTATTTCGGAAATCAAGTGATTAACAATTGATAATAACTTTGATGAAAACCAACTTAAAAAATAGTGTTCATAAAACACCCTTATGGAATAGTGGAAAGGGAAATATAATGGTTTTTAGGCACAATAAATATCAAGGATTTTTTTGGGAAATCATTTGTGGAATTTAAAAATCCTTGCAATGATTAAAACATGCCTTCCAAAGAATAATGGCGACTGAAAAGGAAAATTGATCATAACAATGTGAATGAGGTATAATATGTTAATGACCCGATCATAATAAACCAATAAAGTGTGAAAAATAAAATTAATTCACATGAAAATTAGGAAATATGAAAAAAAAATTATTCGAAGATCCTTTTCATAGATTTAATTTGTTATTTTAACATATAAACTATGAACACAAGAAACATATTAATTTTAAAATTATAATTTCATCCTCTAACAAATTTCAACTATATAGTAACTGGTTTTTCCAAAAAATTAGTTTTGAATATAAATAATTCATTATTGAAGCACTAATATCAATTTATAATTGATAATATAATCCATATAGAGATAAAAAATCTATTATACAAGTCATCGTATATTAACCAAAGATCGAATAATTATGACAAGGTATAATAATATCCAAAATGTATAATCCTTCATATGATAATAAAATAAATTTAACTCAAAAGTTTCAATAATAATATCAATGGTCACACATAGTCCATTACATAAATAATTAAAACACCATATTAATTATTATTAAAAAAATCAGTAGTAAATAAAGTTTTCACCTCAATGGTGATCTCATATAATTCATCATATCTCCCAATAAAATATATTTTCATTCTATTTAGTTAAACAATAATGGTAAATCACATATTTGACCAAATAGTTATATATACATCAACCTAATGAAGCATACCCAAAATTTTAATTAAATTAAATTATTATCACGACATAAAAATTTATTTATTGAACATCACCAATAATATCATGAATTATATTATTTAATCCTTAATATAGAATCATGTAATATAAATTTAGGAAATTAACCATCACATTGAATGTTTTCATATTTAATTATGTGTGTCATTGTAATATAAAGGATAAATGAAATATTCTATGAAAAATGATGTAATTTTTTGGGATGTATGTTTTTTTAAAATTAATGAATTCTATAAATAAAATTTTAAATTGATTTTTGGGGTTCTAAAACTATATGGAGAACACCCAACCCGGTTTTGGGTTTTAGTTTAGTAATATGGTTGTTTCTGCTGTGTGATGGTTGAGAATACAAAGTGTAATGTGGTTGCACAATATGTACATGGTATCCAAAAACATGTTCTATATAATGTATACATCATCGAAAGAGTACACATAATGTAATGGTTAAACAATATGAAATATGAAAAAAATAAGGTTTTAATAAAATTTAATATTGTTTTTAGGTTTCCTTGAGACTAAACGACTGAATGATGTGTAATGGTTTTATAAATTATATAAATTTCTGGAAGAAAGAATTTAGGGGGTTAATTCGAATTATTTTTCAATCAATCCTCAATGTACCTCATTTATCTCAATGTAGAGGCCCTTTCTAGGTATTTTGAGTGTCTTCATTTGATTTAGATTTAGTTGTTTGAGGATTGATCACTCATATGGTTTGGTTTAATATAACTAGTTGAGTTATCCATTATTTTTCTTAATTTCAATTAATTTCATTAATTCCCTTTCATTGTGTTATCAATTTCATTTAACATTTTTGATATTTATTTTTGATTATCTCTGGAACCATCGTGTGATATATTTCTAGGGGTCGTTCCCATGTTAGTTTTGGTGTGGTGGGTGAGAATTTATGATGCATGTGTTATTTCATCTTCAATAGTGATCATTTTTTTTATTTAGTCAATTATATGATGTGATTATTGGTTGTAGAGCCTCAATTGTGGTTTTGAACTCTTTGTTTTTGAGGATCCACTTTTGGGAACGTGAGACAATGAGTTCGAGGTATGTCGGTCAATCTCTAACCTATATTTGTAAACATTAATACTACTTTATCAGTAAATTGTTTTATAAGGTGATATGGTTAGATATAATGGATTTTTCAGTGTGTGTGGAACTGAATTTTTATGAAATATGGTTTTCCCCTAGTTTGTGAAAATGGAAATATTTTTCAATGTGATGTGAAATGGTTCTGTAAATTGGTTTTTCAATATTTAGTTGAAAAAATAATTTTATGAATTATTTTGGAAGGTATTGGAAGTGGGTATACATGGGGTACAATGGTATATGGTGTAGTAATTTTTCTCATCCACTATTGGGGAGTTTTCTCAGGGATTTTTTCTCCATTACATGGGAATGTTGTTCCATGGAATTTTTAATACTATTTTGCGGTTCACTTATTTTGGTGGTCCTATTCTCTCTAGATGCAATGTTTATATCTCTTGTCGTGATGCACACATGAGTTTCTATGTTAGTAATCAGTGTAATAGCTATCCTAGCCTAGTTTAATCCTTGTCAGGATGTAACCAGTGCTTCTTAGCCAATTAGAAAATCTTTGGGTTTTTACTAACTATAATTTAGAACAATGAATTTTATACGACAATTGATGTATGATATATTTTGACTACATATATCATATATGAAATATGTACATTAAATTTTTGAAAATATATTTTCTTACATTAATTGTAAATGTGAAAAAATGTAAAATTAAATTGTTTTTCCATGATTTTGATATCAAAATGGTTAGATAGTTATCATACCTTATTTTATTTAATTTAGATAATGTATGGATTACTATTCAGAGATATGATAATGAATTTCTAGGTGAAACTTTACTGAGGCTATTATCTCACATATTGTATATCCCTTCACAAGTGCATAGTCCATTGTATGAATTTCAAGATAGGGAATGAAAAGGCTCCATAGTGAGGTGGTGAGAGTTTCTACCAACGTAGTCTAGTATATAATAATGTGATAGTTGGAGCCTTAAAATGATATTAAATGAAATATTTGGTTTCCAATTTTGGTATAATATTTTGGTTAGACCAACACGTGTAGATTGTTTCTCCTACTGATTTTTTTGTTTACACTATTTTTTATTTATGGAATATATTTATCTTTTCATACGTTTTCTCTATGGTTTATATTTTCAATTTTTTTGCTATAGTTTAAGTAAAATCTGTCTGTATGACTGTTTAATGATTCCTAGGTTTTAGTTGCAAGCCCAAGGGGATAAAGAACTCACTACAAGAATTGGAACTACAGGGTTGGGTACTAGTTTTGAGAGGGTATTCGGGTCTGATCATTGTTATTGGTATTAGTGATGTTCAATCATCAAAAGTCCCTGTCTTTTGATGGTTGTTAGACAATATATGGGATTTTTGGAACATGATATTTATGATGTGGTGAGTTCCTCACCATTTGTTACCTTAATGAGACCCATGTTACCATAGGATGTTGAGATATTTTTATCTTCTTTTGAGGTCTTGATGTTAGTATCTATTTTTCTATTGGTTTCCTAATTTGAACTGATATTGTTCTATCGTTTGACTGTTTATTGCATTTCGTGTCAAAGTTATGCCTCTGGTACGTGTTCTGTGTGTTCACCAAGATGTTGTAGATAGTGCTTCTCTATGGAATCCTATGAATGATTAATACAATATCAAGGCTATCCTGTAGGTATTTCCCCACATATATCATGATGTAAAGGAATCCCAGATCATGAATGTTGAGAAACAATCTTGTGTTGTTATAGAAAGAGATCAATCATCACAGTTCCTGTGCAAGATTCCATATACCATTAAAACAATAATTTTACCTCAATAGGTGAAATAAAGTCTTTAAAAGACTGATATTATCTTCAGCATCATGGATATACTTGATGGTATTATCTTGAAATATGCACTGTGCATACTTTATGGTCCTAGAAAGTGACGATATCATTCCATGGTATAAGCGGAAGGGAAGATGGACCTGCACTAGAATCAATTTAGGACACACTTATTCTAGTAGTTTTTCTACTGTTTTAGATGATTTTTATGTCTCTAGAGATTCACCCATTTCTATAGGGAGTTTTTTTGGTTTCATTGTACATCAAGAAGTTGTTTTGAGCTAGATATTTTTCCAGCTGAGGTTTTGAAGAATGACCAAATGTATGATCACAAGTTCTTATAAGAGTTGCGGTTGGATATTAGATCACATATATTTATATCAATGATTTCATCATATGAAATGATAATGGATGTAAATATGATATAATAAATAAATATGGATTTAGTGGATGTATACTTTTACGCTTCTGTTCTATAGAGTGGGATATTCATTTGCACAATGGAAAAAAAGATGAGGTAGATGTGTCATCAAAAGAGTGCTGCAGGAGGTTCTTAAATGAAGTCTTATTCAGAACCTACACCTATATCTATTGTGTGCCTCATAATTTCTATCATTATTTAATTGTTAGACACAAATAGAATTTATTACCTTCACCTATCATGATATATAATTTTTTTTGATGTTATTGTCATCTGTAGAGTTTCAATAAGGTAATATTTTGAACTCAATATGGGAAAGGATAATCACCTAAAAAAGGATACTAAAGAATAGTCATATGATGGAAGGATTGTAGGGATCCATCCGCAGACATCAGGATTACATTACAATCAAAAAATATAATCATTTTTAGTAGATTAATATATTCTTCTAATGATAGTGAGAGGAACCATCTTATCTTCTTCTTCGATAAATGTTTATTTCTACAATATAGTTAATCCACACTCAATTATATTTATTTATTTATTTTATATGATTAACCATCCAACAGAACTCATGTCCTTTGTTAGGTGGTCTGAAACACATCATGGATCATGAAAAAAGCATGATTTTAATGTCTCCATGGTGTGTTATTGATAGCTAATGCATAATCAGTTAGATAGTTTTTATAATCGATTTAGATTTGTTTGATGTAATCATCTAGATGGATTAAACTATCTATCATCATTCGTAGGATAATTATTCTCATCAAAGTGCCTCTATTATATTAGATAAGGAGACTTCATATGTGTTTTAGTGAGACTGATATCTATGGTCTTGTAATGTTGAACATTCTCACCCAGATATTAGAAGAATTTTTTCCACTGTATGAGTGGTTCCCGATGATGAGTCTTCTAATGTTGATCTTCCCACTATCTTTTATGAAATTATTTATGTTTTCCCAAGTGATTTTTCCAAGATTAAAAAAAATTTGGTGGGTGATTTTATAATCAACCATATTCTATGTACTTGGATGATGTTGATTCCTTATAATCATATGGCACCAGCAGAGTAGAAGGAGACCATAATTCTGTTGGATGATCTGCTGGTGAAGTGTTTTGATCACACTAGTGTTTGGCATGGCAATCCCCAATGCTCTTTTCCATGAAATATGATGTTTCACTTCGATTGTGTAAAGACAATCAGATGTTAAAGGTGGTAAAATTTAAGAACAATAATTCTTTTTCCTTGTGTGGAAGATTTTTTTTGATTAGACAAATTGGAAAACCTTGTTTTCAAAGATTCATAATCGTTTGGGTTTTCATCAAATCAGGGTTCATGAGTTTGACATACTAATGAAATACTTCAGTAGAAGTTATGGTCAGTAGAAATATTTTTTATGCCATTTGGTTTGACTAAATTCCAATAGATTTCATGGTTTTTATGAATAAGATATTCCATCTATATTTCAAAATATTTCGGTATGTGTTTGTGGATCTTATTTTGTACATTCGATATCTAATCATGATCATCAGATCAATCCAATGAATGTATTGATAATTTTGAAAAATCGACATTTATATTTAATTCATTCAAAATTCACATTATAGATCAAAGATGTGATGTTCGTGGAGCACATGATTTCAGACCATAGCTTATCTGTTTATCAAGAGACAGTGATGACGGTCTTTACA
This sequence comes from Viscum album, assembly GCA_963277665.1. NCBI lineage: Eukaryota > Viridiplantae > Streptophyta > Magnoliopsida > Santalales > Viscaceae > Viscum > Viscum album. Next base: position 293,176,499 of record OY728132.1, on the reverse strand, counting down.
AGCATAGAGGCACAATATTTCATTAACAGTCATGCATCTCATAGTATTTTTTCCAACTATTAAGTGTTTAAAATGATTTATTCAAGATTCAATCACCTTTTACTAGTATTACAAAAAAATTAGTGAAATTATAATGGGATAAATACTGTCTGTCTTATATCAATAAACTGAAATGACTTCTGACTTTGGTTTCAATTATGATCATACCTAATCTTAATATGCCTTATATGTTTTTCGGTTTTTCATATCGAACTAGTTTAATTTGAGTAATCATGTAAGATTGTCATGTCATTTATTACACGTCTCACCAGATTCAAACACATGGGAGGAGTTTCTACACAATATATTTATATCAGGTCTCCATTATGAGTGGACATATGTTTTGGTGGAATTGTCTTTTAGGGGAATGGTTTCTTGTATTTTCTATCCGTAAGAGTTTTCTCTGTTACATTCCATGGAAAAACATAAATATTTGTTATAGATATGGGTTGGAATACCTTTAAATTTTTAAATTCAATATGAAATATTCAATAAGGAATGTGAATGTTGTCGCATGCGATCTTAGTATGTAATTTCATCAAAAGCTGTTTTGGAATCGAAAGGAGAGTGAATACTTATATGGAATTTTTTGTAACATTTATTAAGATTATCTGTGGATTTTTCACTTATGGTTCTAATCAGTGTTCATTTGTCATAATCACTCCATGAGTATATTATATAGAGTCAATTAAAGGATGATGAGTTCATCAGAATTTGAGAAAACCTATATGTTAAGGGGACTATTCATGTTGGTATGTCTAATGAGTGGGTATCAATAGTTTTGGTAATTGGTTTCACCTCATAGAATCTATGATGATAATAATTCTATTTGATTATAATCTTTTATCATAGTCTTTTTTTCCATGGAATTAAAAATATTCATTATAATGTGTTATGGTTATTCTACTAAGTAGGTATGAATTGTGACTTCACTAATTATGTTTTCCACATTAACTCCAACTATTTGATAAAGGAAGAGGATTAGAAACAGTTTGGTTGTGTTTATCATATCCCAGATATCATGTCGAGTTTGGATTAGTTATCCTTGCATTTTTTCCTCGATTACCATAGACTCCCAGTAGGGGTAGTTCTATCTTGGTGGTGATTGATCAAAAAACAATGTTGGAACATTTCATTCTGATCACAGTGTAATGCCCCAGCCTAAGAAGCCCAAATTTGGTGCCTTAATTTATGTATTTTTAATGATTATAAGGAATCAATTCCTGATGGACTGATCATTTTTGTAGTTTTTTAAAACCAAATTACCTACATGATACCTATATTAAATTATTAAATATAAAAAACATTATACCTAATAAAATGATATTAAAATCATCCATGAAATCTCATTCACATATTTCTTCATTATATAATTGTGAATGGAAACAAAATAAGTGTAATGTAAAATTCATTGTAAGGGAATGTAAAGTATCAGCCATAATGATTCAATGTCGATGATTGATATGACAACACAAATAAATGAGAACATAATACATATATATATATGGATATGGAAAAAATCAATATACACAACTATGTAACTGAAATACATTCCATTTAATAAATAAAGTGATAATGAACAACATCCATAGTTAATATCAATGAAAAAATATAATAAAATAATAAATAAATATTAATGAAGTAAATTTGTAATTAAAGGACACCATGAATACTAATAACATGGAACCATTATCATCAAGTCCTTTAAGAAGACTGTTTATAACATATCCGGTAGGAACCCATCGTATTGGAAGATGTATTTGTCTACTGAGAGTAGTGATGAATCAAGGGGATATCTATAACCAAGTACCACATATTTCATACATTTCTAATGGTTTCCTCATATATAAAATAATATATTTATTCATGAACAATGTTCTTTATCAGATATCTATATTCCAAAAAAGATACCAAATTATCATTATTTCCGAAGTTAAAAAATATCATTCACAGTGTAAACCATTGAAAAAGATTCTATAAAATTTATGAAATAACTATTCCATTAAAATAATATTACAAATATTAAAAATAAATTTAATATCTAATAGATAATATTCTTATGGAGGTGATTGTTTATAGAGAACGTTGACAATCAAAAAATAAACTCATATTAAAAATATATCATTTACCACATGGTAATTTTCAAGTCAAAGCCCTTAGGTGAGATAATTCCAATTTAAACATTGAATTCCCAGAGATATGAGTGATGAATTATATTAAATGAAAAAGGTTCAATGAAATAAATTAAAATATTTTAAAAATTTAAACAAAAATACTATTGAAAAATCTTTTTTCAACAAATGAATATTCAAATATATGATGACGTTATATTTACAATATAACTATATGTAATTATTACATTTATTTAAATTAATATATGAAGATATATTATATGTGAAATTAATTTAACTAATTACCCATTAATTCATATTTTTATTTGCTAAATCTGATAGACATTCTACATTTTTATGAAATTTACTTTTTGTAAAATAAATAATTAAAAAAACAAATTTTATCCCTCAAAATTATATTATTTTTATCCAAATAAAATTGAAAAATAATTAAATATTAACTCAAAATATTTCAATAAATTATTATTTATAAAATTTTTAATAGTTTTATATTAAAATTTCAATATTTCATAAATTCTTATTTATATAAGAATTTATAGAAATTCGTTCTAATCTTATCTTCACCATAAAAGGTAAGTATAGTTTTCTTCTACTAAATAAATATTTTTTCTAACATGAAATATTTAATTTTTTTTATTATTATAGTTTTGTTTAAATACAATGTTCAGATAATTAAATTTAGGCTTGGGTATTATTGATAATCTTACCCTCATATCCATTGAAATAAATCTTTTAAATTTCCAATTTCAGTGATATATTCATAACGATGTTTTTTGAACCATCTGAATTTTCTCTAAAAAATTACTTATTTAATGATATGAATCCCTCTCATCATAAATAAAAAAATTCCTTATCACTATATTTATAGAAGCTCACATATCATATAAATTCATTTCTGCTAAACAATACCATAACATGAAAAAGAAAAAAATCCTATTTACACCAAAAAATTAAAAATTCCGAAAAATTAAATTTAAAATAATCTACCAATTTAAATAGAAAAATATAATTATAATTTCATTGAAATTTTTTCCTATAAATCATGAATTTTAGCTGAAAATATATCATCCTCGAGGATATATTTGGGGATGGGTTATAAAATACCAATGTAAAAGCATATTAATTTTTTTTATAATAAATCATAAATATATATTAATTTAATTCGTGAATAGTCCCATTTTTATTGTACTAGGCACTTTAGCTACACCGTGTGGAACAATAGCAGGTATTGTAGTAGTTCTGAAGCGGGTACTATTCAGTAGTATAACAGATGGAACTATTCATCTTGGGCAACCAGTTTGGGCTTGGAATATTTATAGCCTTAAGGATACCCATGCCTTCAGGTATGTAAGGTTTTAAGGCCACCTCCAGTATTTCGAGCTACCTAAGGGCATTGAGGGCCACTTTATTTGCAGTTTCACAGACATAGTCTGCAAAGAACTGCTCCATAATATGATTCAAGGGCATAGAGCATTCATCAGAGTTGGGTTAAATGGATTATGAAGACTGAGAGAGTATGCCATTTTCCATTCGTATTGTGCCTGTGCACCTCTACACATGGACATGCTAGCTGAACAGCCATGCAATGGTGGAGAGCTGATCACGATGCAGACGCAGGGGAGGGGCAGTTTTATGTAGAAATTTTCCATATGATTTCTTTAAGACCAATGTGTCTTGTAATGTATCAAATCCTACATTCAATGCAATCTATTAGTATACAGGCCTTGTTAGGGTTCCTCCTTTTCCCTCAAAAGGTGGGCTATCAAAAAAAAAGAAGGCCTTCGGACCATCCAGGAAAACTCTCCACATTAAAGGAATGTGTATAAACCATCACATTACAAATTTTACATCACAATGTATTTCTGTAAGGAATTTATTTTATTATATTGAATTACAAAATGATATAAATTTTTTTCATCATCATTTGAATATGGAATCACATTCACTATCCAAGTAACTCTTTTAAATGTTCAACTAATTTAGTTAATCTGTTCTAGATCTATCATTTTAATCTTTTATTTACAATTTTCACTAATGTTAACACATAAAATTTAATATAAAATTCATTTTTTTTATGATTATATATTAAATTATTCAACATATAAAAATTTATAAATGGTTTCAAGGCTTACATAATGAATTAATTATTCAACATGTCTCGTTACTATATATTGAAAATCTTCATCAATATTAAATTATGATGCCAATTTTTTTGCCAATTTAAATATGAAATGTATAATGATGAATTAAAAAAGAAAATATTAGATATTATTTGATTTATAAAGACCCTGATTTTATTATATTTCTAAAACTCAGAAATTTAAAAAAAATCAGAATCCATTTTTCAAATTCCATGAAATCTATAATCCCTGTCTCGAAATCATCAATAGTTTTTATGGTAATTATCCAATTTTTATCTAAAAAATTCATAAAAAATACTAATATTTAATAATATATTAAACATTAAATCATTTAAATATATAAACATATATAAAATTTAAAAAAATTATTCAGAAAAACATATGAACATGTAAATTTAAAATTTATTTATTTAAAACATATAGACAAAAATTATAAACAATGAAACTAAAATAATACATTTATTAATGTATATCTTTAAAATATATAAAAAATATAAAAATAACATATAAATATATTAATATAAAAATATAATTTTAAAACAAATAAATTTATTATATATTTAAAAACTGAAATAAAATGAAAATAGATTTCCCAATAAACTTGAAAAAATATAATTTTATTAAAAATTAAATATATAATTATATAAAAATATTAAGATAAAATATATATAATTAAATGAAATATACATAAAAAATAAATGATAAATAAAAAATTATAACATTAAAAAATTTAAATTAAAAAATTTATTAATATTAATGTATATTAATATATATATATATATATATATATATATTTGAAATAAATATTCATAAATTGAATATTCCATATATGTAAACAAATTTACATAATTTATATCATATTAACATATAATAAAATACATGTATACATGTAGAGGTATATACAAATTTCGTCATTTATAATAATACGTAAAAAATTTAATATTCATTTAGTAATATTTGAAAATAATAATATACAAAAAAGAACAAATATAAAAAATTTATTAGATAATATATATATATAATATAAATATAATTTCAAATATAATTAAAAAAAATTACTTAAAAATGAAGATTTTTTCCAAAAAATTAAATTAGAATAAAGAATATAACTACATGTTAAACATATAAAGGTAGTGAAATAAAAATTACTTGTAATAATAAAAATTACTATAAACCCTAAATAAATAAAATTTATATTTTTAGAATGAGTACAATATAAATATATAATACTATATATATGAATTTATTCATGTATTCATGTATATAAATGATAATCCATAAAATAAATATAACTTCAACATAAATAAAACTTCACAATAGTGAAAATAAAAAATTAAAATGCAAGGAAATTGGGGTTATTTGTGGTAGATACATGATTATTACTTGAGATATATTGATATAGAAATTGAATATTGTCTAATATAGAGGTTTATAGTGGATATAGTAATAGTTGTGCGTTCGAATGTGGTAATACAATACTATTGGAGGAAGATGGGTGGTTGAAGAACAACACACCGTAAGGTGGCTTATGGAGGCATAACGCGACAAAAAAAGAGGATTGCGGGTCATGTTGGAATATAGAGTGATCTTCCATGTCATAGTGTATAGGATTTTTAAAATTGGGAAATGAAAAAAGGAGGATAAAATAATGTTGAAACTATTTAATTTTTTTAAAAGGTTCTTTATATCAATTAAACTAAAATATACAGTAAAAGAAACATTTTTTTATTTTAACTAAATCTATGAGATTACTCATTACATCATTTTTTTGTTAACATTTATAAAAAATGAGAAGGATATTAATTATTTTATATTATTCTATTTCAACCTCCAGAGAAAATAGGTGGATTTACAAGATTCTCTTTTAGATACTCAAACACAACCTAACAATAATCTATTTGTGTGATGGACTCATATGTCTTAGAAATGTATAAAAAATAACCCATAACCAATGATAACGTCTTCAAATAAATTTGATAATGACCTATAATTGAAAAGAAAACTATAAACATGTACAATATTATTAGGATTTACTCAGGAAACAACCACATCAATATTTGAAGGATCTATTCTATTATATATTAAGAAATACAATTCCCAATATAATGAATCTCTAATGTCAAACTATTCATTTGGAACGTATCCCAACAAGATAATATCCATAAAGAACTCCCCATAAAATCCAACAAATGATCTAAAAAATCCATTTATAATATCATATATATGAGAATGTAATCAATGAAAACTATTAAAAATTTATCGAGGGAATTATGATACAAACAATAAATTAGATCCATGGGGAACTAAGGATAATTTTTATAACGAAATTATTTATAAGGAAATAAATTTTATCCTATAAATAGATAAATGAAATATTTAATATTTCATCGTATCTCACCTTTATTTGATGAAAACCTTACTATGCATTAATAATTCAGAAATAATTATTCATATCTAGCTAATATAATAAATCATTCATAGTTAGGTTGTGCTAGTGGTTCTCCATAATCACCCAATTTATCTAATATTAGTTATTAAAAATTCAACTATAATTATCTTCCTTCATCAAGAACTTAACTAGTAATCCACAAGGTTGCACAGTTGGTTGGTTTAAACCCTTTTAAATTTGATCATTTATATGAATCAAATACCCCAGAACCCCAGAATGAACTATAATATAAATATATGTTTATAATATAGAGACATTTGGATTTCACTTTTTCATAAATATGATGACACATAGATTAATTAGTACACAATAATTTTATGTAATATGTTTCAAAACTAATCAATAACATTAATAAAAACTTATTGATATTCCTGTATAGACCCATACATCATATTTATTAATAGACATCAAAGTATCTCTTTATACAATTATTAATACAATTATCTCACTCAACAAAAAAATATTTGTTAAAAATTTGGATCAATGAAAAATACCATCCTCCAGAAGTAATAATTTATATCCTATAATAAAATACACCAATATATTCCATTTATGATATAACATGATTGTATCATAATATTTTCAACTCTATGAACAACTGATGTTCCCCACCATTAGTTCCAAACAATGACACACCCCAAAAAAACAAAATAATATGTAAAATTTATAAATAATGTTTTTCAAATTGAAGTCTCCACCATGATTCCTAGATATCAGACCATGGAATGTGAAATTAATGAGATATAATTTTTTATATAGAGAAAATAATATTACATGGTTGATGAAAAAATAAATTGAACATCAAATGATATCTTCAGAAATTGTCACTGGAAACTCATGGGAAATCATCTAACATTTCCATTCTTCACGACCCCATTATCATTAATTAAAATAAACACTATAACACACTCATCTTGGTATCCCTAAGGATGAGTAATATCACAATGGAATTTTCTTCATTCCCGATCTTCCTTATGTTATCCAAAACAATGATTACCCTACTATTACTATTGATATTTCTATGAAGGTACCATTGTAATGACTTAAAAAAAGTGGTATTTCACATCTATTCAAAACTCTATGGATATTTATAAATAATATCAACAAATTGAATCAACCATATAATAATATAAAATAAATATAAATGACTTGTTACAGGTAAAATATTTCCTTCTATATGTAATTAAGAATCAATAGCCTGTGAAAAAATATGTGTTTATTATAACATTATTTATCATAATGACTTGGAACCCCTAATAAATAATCCATATTTCTGAAATAAATATTGATTAAAATGTGAAGTGAAAAATATCATTCATAGAATATTCTTTATTACCACATCATTTATTATTAAGTCGAGATACATCAAAACCATAAATGAGTTGACCTAATACTGGATCTATAGATACAAAAACTCATTAAAATTTAAATCATAAGTTTCATAACCCAATAAGGACAAATTTTCAATAGATCGATTCCATTTAATAAGGTCTAATACCCCAAAACCTATATCCCTTTTTCACGATGAAGGTATAATGTTTCGACCTTATCACATTAATTATTGTTGAAAGAAAATCCATTAGACAATAATCATGAAACTACTCCATTGATTAATTTTAATTTGTATTGTTTTTTTGAAGCCTAATCTACCACATATGAGAATATATAAAGAATATTATAATGGAAAAATATAAGACAATTTTCATTACATGAAATGAAAAAACTAAAAATGATCTTTATCTCATCCAATAATAACCTATACACTTTACTCCAAGATGCAATAATAAAAATATAAGATCTATATTTTCAACATTGATACTGATTAACATGAACCAGATCTAGTAACCCAAAGAATAAAACATAAAAAATAATTAATGGATATCTTATATAACAATTGATATTTTTTTTATTTTTTGAATGAGTAAAATCACTTAATTTAAAATTGACATGTCTTTGAGTTTGATTTTTTTCCATTATACTGAGCTTTTCATTATTCCATATTATGTATTAATTATAATTACAACTAACTCGTTAACCTTGTTAAATGAGTTTTAAGAAATTTTCTTAAAAAAATTATTTTAAGTTATATAGAATGAAATAGAAGCATTATTCCATTTTAAAATCATGAGATCATAATTATGATATGTCCTTCAATGCAAAAAAAACTGTAAAGAAAAATCACTTACTAAATAATTAGATCAGATATATTACCAATATTTTTTCATAAATCATAGAATAATAAAAAAGTAATGAAAATTTATATTAAAATGGCTTCTTAAAAAAATTAGATCACATGAAAATTTTTTCCTAAAAAACACACCTTTTTAACATTAAAGGGAATAACCATTTAATGAAAATAAGGTTTCATTATCCGACCTTATCAAATAATTAATTTCTACAAACACTTATTTCAAATCATAAAGACATATTATATGTTCTTTGGGGAATCATCGTCATTGAACCATTTTATGAACACTTTCATGAACTCATATATATGGAACAACCAATTTTGTTAACATCTAAATAATTATCGGGATAAAATAATCGTTACATGATTAATTAGAGAGATATTTTTAGCTAACCTAATCATAAATAATGTTCATGGACTATATCATGAAGAAAAAATTCATCATTCATTCCATCCATAATAATCATAACAATATAAATTTTCACCCATAAGAAAAGTATTTTCTAATATTGGTACACCCCATTCTATTAAAATCTAATTATTAATGATTAACTTCAAAGAAAAATTGGATAATGGGGTTCTTATTGATGATATCAATGAATGATATTAATTAATAAAAACAAATAAAAATTATAGTTAAGGGAGAATCCAAATAAGTTTAATAATTTAAAAATAATTATTCATTTTCCTTTCTAAAATAATGTTAAAACAGTCTATATAAACTACGTAAAAAAACTAATTTTAAATATTTTTAAAATAACATAAAATTAGATAGAAATTTTTTTATAAATAAATTATTTTAATATAAATATTTTTGTTTTAATATCGATATATATGAAATAATTATAGTAAAAATCATGAAAGCATATAAAATATGGTTTTTAAGGAAACATTTCCCTATAATATGATATCATTTAAACCAATGAAAAAATTGTAGATTTAAATTTAATGTATTTTATATAATGATAAAGAAATTCATATTTTAGTTTCATAATGATATCAAATTTAAACATGTTAATAAAAAAATTTATATCATAATGAACAAAAATTGACACTTGAAATCAATTGCTATAAAAAATTTCTAACATTATATGTTCATTAATTCCAAAATAAAAAAATTATAATAGTTATTTACATTATTGAACCCATTTTTGTTTATTTCATTATCATTTTTCCTTAAATATATTTTATTATCATTTTTCATTAGTTACATCATCATATTTTTTATATCGAATGTTTGAAATCATTACATTTATACCGCCAAAACAACATAAGATGGGGTGAAAATGGTCAATGAGATCATTATCCCATATTCTACATTAAAATAATAATATAATTTTAAATTAAATGTTATTTATACTTTTAAAACATAACATGATTTATGGTTATATAATTTTAATTATGTTACATTTACTAAGATAACAAGTAGTTAAAACACATGAGTAATTTTTTAATTTTTCAATAAACATGATAGAAAAGAGGTTAATGTTATTTTATCTTTGGTTAAATATGAATATATCATAAATATAATATTATATCATTTATTACAATTATATATTCATTACATGTGATGTGGTGATAAAAAATGAATCAAATTTTTTTCATGGAGGTGGTAGTCTAAATATACAGATGAATGAAATAATCATTTTTTAATGGATAGAATGTTAAGATGAAATATGTTATTTTACCTATAAATAATAATAATTATTTAATTAATATAATATATACATATATAAATAAAATTAAATATGAAAACTATATATATGAGGTTTTGATGGAAAATTATGTTTTTTAGTTTGTTAGATGATAATTTCTCGTACACACGAAATATGGTTTCACATACCATTTGATAGAAGAATGATAAACATCATTGTTAATATTTTAAAATAATGTGATATAGTCATATATTATATTCTAATATTATTATATAAAAATAATTTGAACTATTTTTAAGTAGGTTGGAGAAGAAAAAAAATATAACATTCTGTTAAAAGTTATACCTCTTTGTTAGACAACATCCTTTACATTACTCCAAAATACCATAAAGGATGGTACTCAGAAAATAATACATTTGAAACATTTTAAGGGATGATTCATAATGTTTGTAATGTCATTTTTTGATAAATTGTTCTCATATGGTTTAAGAAAGAGAAGAGATGAGGATTCATTTTATAGATTTCGAGATGAGAACTGTTCTAATTTTCTAAAAAATAAAAATATTATAATGTCACATTCATTTAAAACTTTGTTATAGATATGATTAAATTATATTTAATGACTATAAATAATATATTATCATTGAGAAATTTTTATTTCAAATAGTTTTTTTGGTTTTTTAAACCCACATCTATTTAATCAAACTTAAATTCTATTGATCATACTAAAATTCTATTGATAATGGAAATGTATTTTTTGTGATTATATAATCAACTAATGTTCTTAAACAACATTGGCAGAATTCATGTCCAAGGAGTAGAAAAATTAAATTAAATAATTTTAAATACACAAAAGGTATGTTTTTTTAGGTTTATTGTACTTTGGAATGAAAATTACTGTTATTGGTAATTAATAATTTATTATTAACGGGTTTATATTCCATTAATATATATTTCATTATTTTCTCAATGTAAAATTATGTCAATAGTTTATAAAATGATATTAAAGATATTTTATGTCCAAAAATACTTTAATAAATTAATTAATAATCATAAAAAATATTTTAATAGTAAATGAAGAATTGATTATGTTTTCAAAATTTCATATGTCTTCTATTGTGGACAAATTTTTACATTTTTAGAGAACTTATCTCTCTTAATGATTTGAAATTTTGTCACCCTGGTTAAGGATAAGAATGGCTTTTACAAGGTATCATAATATCCAACATATATAGTCTTTCATATGATGATATAATAACATTAACTCAATAATTTAAATGATAACATTAATGGTTAATCACATTCAATTACAGAAAATAATTAACAAAACAAATATATTCACATTAAAAAAATTAATTGTAAATAATGTTTTCACCTTAATCATTTTGTCATGGAATTTAGCAAACAACCACAAAAATATAATTTCATTCAACCTAGTTAAACATTAATTTTAAATAACTTATTAATGAAAATGTTTATATATACATCAATCTAATGAAACATCTCCCAATATATAATTCCATGACCTGATAATCACTATATAATAAAATTGTGTATTTGAAATAACTAATAATATAATAAAATATATTATGTATCATTATTATAACATCATGTAATTTGTTTTGAGTAATTTTCAAACACATTGAAGGTTTTCATATTTGATTTGGTGCATCATGGGAATGTCGAGGATGATGAAAATTATCTAAGAAGAGTTTTATGATTGTATGATTGTTTGAATTCATGGATTCCATGTATAAAATTGTAAATTCATTTGCAGGGTTCTCCCTAACAATGGGAAATGCATGACATGGTTTGGATTTTTAGTGTAATTATATTGATCTTCTTAATGTATGAAGTTGAGTACACAAAGTGTATTGGGGTTACACGATTTGTATATTGTCTTAAGATTCAAGTTGTGGACTATGTACACATCATCGAAAGAGTAAACACAATGTAATGGTATAATAACATGTAATTTTAAAATATCGGGTTTCAATAAAATGGAATTGGGTTTTTATGTATACTTGATACCCATGGAATAAATCATGTGATAATGTTTTACACATCATATAAATTTTAAGAGGTTGGATTTTAGGGGGTCAAATCAACTAGTTTTTTATTCCTTCCTCAATGCCCCTCCTTTCCCACAACATAGAAGCCTTACATATTTATTTTTGGAGCTTTCACTTGATATAGGTTGAATTATTTGTGGATTGATCACTCTTATAGTTAGGTTTCATACATCTAGTTGAGTTATCCATTTTTTTCTGATAATTTTTTTTAAATTTTGGTAGTTCCGTTTCATTGTGTTCTCAAATTCATTTACCCTTTGTGATATTTATTCTGGAATATCTTTGGATCCATTGTGTGATCTATTTTCGGGGTTGTTCCCCTATTAGTTGATGTGTGGTGGCTTTGGATTTGAGATACATGTGATGTTTCCTCTTCAATGCTTAACATTTTGTTTAATTTAATCAATTATATAATCGGATTATTGGTTGTAGTTCCTCCATTGTGGTTTTCTACTCTACATTTTGGAGGATCTATTTTTGGGTATGTGATACCTTGAGTTCAAGGTAGGTAGTTCTTTATCTAACCTATATTGGTGAACTTCATTACTACTATTTTGAAAAATTGTTTTATAAAGTTATATGGTTGGATATAATGGAGTTTTTTGGGTGTGTGGAACTGGATTTTTATAAAATATGGATTTCCCATAGTTTTCAAAAATTGAAATATTATAAAATTTATTGTGAAATGGTTTTGTAAATGGTTTCAAATCATGAGTTGAGAAAATAATTTGATGTATTGTTTTGGAAAAATAGGTCATGGGTATACTTGGGTACATAGGTAGATGGTTTAGTAATATGTTTCGTCCACTATTGTGGAGTTTTCTCTTGGCTTTTTATCCATTCCATGTTACTGTTGTTCCATGGAATTTTTTAAACTATTTGGGGGTTCACCTGCTATTGTGGTCTTCTTCATTGTATACATGATGCATATGTCTAGTGTCTTGATTCATACATGAGTTTCTATGTTACTAATGAGTGTACTAGTTATCCCGCCTAGTGTGATCCATTTCATGATGTAACAAGTGATTCTAATCCAATTATAACTGCATTTGGTAAGTTCTAATTTTTATTCAATACCACAAATTTTTTATTACAAGTGATGAATGATATGTTTTTAGTAGATATATCTGATTTGAAATTTTGACATGAAATTATTTGAAATATATTTTCCCTTTTTAATTGGAAATGTGAACAAATGTATAATTAAATTGTTTTTCTATGATTTTGATATCAATACTATTAGGAATTTATCATATATTATTTTATTTAATGTTGATCATGAATGTATTAATGGTTCAGAAACATTACATGGAATTCCTAGGTGAGACCCTAATGAAGCTATTATCTCACACATGGTATACCCCTTCACCAGTGCATAGACCTTTGTATTCTATTAAATTTTGGTAATGGAAAGAAAATATATTAAGGTGGTGAAGGTTTTTATCGAATGAGTTGGGTATATACTAGGGTGATAGTGGGATTATTCTAAGTATATTAAATGGAGTAGATGGTTTTCTGTTTTGGTAGAACGTTTTGGTTAGCCCTATACATGATTATTTTTTCTACTACTAGTATTTTTGGTTTCTAATATTTTATAGTTATGAAATATATATGTATTTTTTTATGTTATATCAATGGTATATATGTTCAATTTTGTTTCTTTAGTTTATGTGAAATCAGACTGTATGAATCTTTAATGATGCCCAGGTACTAGTCACTTTCCCCAGGGGATCAAGAACTCACATCAGTAATTGGAAGTACCAGGTTGGGTGCCTGTTTTGAGAGTTTATTATTGTCTTCTCATTTTAATTGGAATTAGTGTCGTTCTATCTTCATGATTCCCTATTTTGTGATGGTGTTTATACAAGATACAGGATTATTGGAACATGATAGTTATATTTTGTTTTGTGACTAGCCACAAATTACCAAAAAGGTATTCATGGTACCATGGGATACTGATATGTTTGATTCATATTTTCAGTTAGTGATGTTAATACATATTTTTCTTATTGGTTTTCTAGTTTGAAGAGATATTATTATTTTCGTTGATAATTTATTCCTTTTTGGAGTCATAATTATGCCTTTGATACATGTTCATCAATTCCCCAAGAGGGTGTAGTTGATTATTTTCAATGGAATCCTAGGATGGGTTACAAAAATATTGATGCTATCATGAACGTAGTTCCCCCAATGGAAGATGATGTAAAAAAAGACCAGAACACCGATGATGAGATACAACCTTGTGCTATTATAGAAAGAGATCAATCATGATTGTTCTCATACGATAATATTTATACCATTAAAACTATGGTTTTACCTCAATAGATAGATTAGTATCATTAAAATATGGATTTTTTATTCAACATCATGGATACAACTGAGAGTATTATGGTGAAATTTTCAACATTCATTCTTGAGGGTCCTAGAATGTGAAAATGGGATTCCATGATATTGGTGAAGGGGCATATGGACATGGAGTAGAGTCATTTTAGGACACTATTATAATAGTAGTTTTCTTAGGAGTGGTTGATGGTGGTGATGTCTTTAGAGTTTCACCCCTTTCAATAGGGAATTTGTTTGCCGGTATTGTACACCAACTAGTTTTTTGAGTATTTTTTTGCAACGAAGGTTGTGAAGAATGAAAAAATGAATTCTCAAAAGTTCTTATAGGGGTTTCAATTGGATATTAGACCACATTTATTTACTTTAATGACTTTATCCTAATTAAATAGAGTGAATATTTATATGATGGAATTAATTAACATGGATGTAATGGATGGATATTTTTACACTTTTCTTCTATAGAGTGAAATCTTCATTGGCACACTGGGAAAAAAGACGAGGTGGATGTATCATTACCAGAGTGATGGAGGTGGTTTTAAAATAAGTCCAATTCAGAACATCCAGATATAGATAACATATTCCATTGAATTTAAATCTTTATAGAATAGTTAGACACAAAAAGAATTCATTCCCTTCAGTTGCATTGATATGTATAAATATTTAATGTTATTTTCATTTGTAGTGTTTCGATAAGGAAATGTCTAGAACATAATATGGGAAAGGGATCATGACCTACAGAGGATACTATGGAATAGTCATATTATTTATTCAATATCGGGATCCATCCAAAGAAAACATGAGTAAATTATTATCCCAAAATATATGAGTTTCGATGGGATGAATATGAGAGCATAATGATTATTAGAGGGGCTATCTTTACTTCTACATTGATTGATGTTTATTTATAAAATATAGGTTCTTCCCACTCCTTTATATTTACTTATAGAGTTGATATTATTATCCATCCAATAGAACTCATGTCTTTTGTTCAGGGGTTTGAAAGACATCATGGGACATGGAAAGTGCATGAGTTTCAATGTCCCACTTGTGTGTTATTTATAACTAATGCATTGTTTCTTTGATAGTTTTTTATACTCAATTTAGATTTTTTTTGTTATCATCAAGATGGATTTTCATATTTGTTATCATGGTTTGGATGATTGTTCTCATCACACTATCTCTATTATCTTGGATAATGAGAGTTCATAATTGTTTTAGGGAGACTGCGATCTATGGTATTGTCATGTTGGGCCTTCTCAATTATAGATTAGAAGCCTTTTTTCTACTATATGTATGGTTCTTGATGACATGTCTTCAATTATTTATCCTCCCAATATCTATTAGGAAATTATTTATTTTTTCAAATAATATTTTACCTATCATCCAATAAATCTATAGGGTTAGTTTATCAATAACCATGTTCTAGGTATGTAGATAATGTTGATTCCTTCTTATTATATGCCACTACTGGAGTTTAAGGAGATCATGATTTATTTAGATGATATGTTGGTGAAGGTTTTTTGTTCTCACAAGTGTTTGGGTATGGTAAGGCCCCATTCTCTTTTCCATGAAGGGCTATGGTCATTTTGATTGTTTGCACACTATATAAAGTCGATGGAGGTAAAATTAAAGTTCAATAACTAATTTTCCTTATGCAGATGATTATTATTGATTATATATAGTGGGGAAACATATTTTCAATAATTTATAATATTTTGTGTTATCATTAGATTAGGATTCATGAGTTTTATATACTAAGAAAATACATTATTAGTACTTATGGTCTATAGAAATAATATTTATTCCATTTTGTTTGATGAACAATAGAGTAGTTTTAATGGTTATTATGAATCATATATACTGTCAGAATTGGAAAACATTTATGGAAGTGTTTGTGGATTATTTTGTTTATATTTGATATCCAATCATTATGTGGAGAAACAAATTATGATTTTTTTGGAAATTGGGAGAAATCTCCATATAAATTTCATTCTTAAAAAATTCACATTATGGATATAAGAAGTGATGTTCATGGAGCACATGTTTTTTGAGAATGGTTTATTAGTTGATCACGAGAATGTGATGACTATATTTTCAAGGATAGAGACATAAATTTTTTTTGACCTACACGGATCTCTTGGTATTTTTGTATGCAATTAATGGTTCAAAATGATTTCTCAATGATTCTATCAGCGTTAAAATTTATAACCAATAAATTAGTGATATTATCATGAGATTCATAGTATATATCTTATATCAACACGCTAAAATGTCTTCTGAAATTGGTTTCAATTATGATCTTCCTTGAGCCTAGTAAGTAGCATATGGTTTTCGGTTCTTCTTATCGTACTAGATTGGTTTTTGTGATCATGTAGGATGATAATGTGGATTATTATAGCTCTCGTCAGCTTCAAACAAATTAAAATAGTTTATACACAAGTGATTTTTAACTTGTGGTCATTATGAGAGAACATATTTTTGGTGGCATCATCTTTTGGGGGAATTTTGACTTTTATTTTTTGTCTGTAAGAGATGGAGTTGTTACATTTCAAAGAAAAACATAAATATCAGTTCAAGATGATGGTTGATTACCTTCATACGTTTTGATTTAATATCACATATTCCATAAAGAAATGGATTGTTTTTGAAGATGTACCTAGTATGAATGTTCCATCCTTAGAAATTTTGGAATTGAAGGGAGACTGAATCCTTATAAAAAAATTTCTCATGTTTATATATATTTTCTTGTGGGTTTTTCACGTATGGTTCTAACTAGTTTTTATTTATCATAATATATACATGATTCAATTATATAGAGTCAATAGAGGGATGACGAGTTCAATGGAATTTGAGAAACCCTACTTGATTAGGAGATCATTTCATGATGGTCTGCCACTTAAAGTATTATCATCAGTATTGGTAATTGGTTTCACATCCAAGAATCTATGATTTGATTAATTCTATTAGACTATATTATTTTCTAACATTCTATTTATCTATAAATTAATAAATATTAATTATAACATGTGATGGTGATTATAATGACTAGGTATGAATCGTGACATAAAAAATTTTGTGTCCTTCTTTTATAATTACAACAGATAATGTAAGGGAATTAGAAACAATTTGGTCTTCTTCATCATCTTAAATATTCTATATCCAATCGGGATTAGGTACTCTTGTATTTTTTGTCCGGTTACCATAGACTCTCAAAGGTTGTAATTCTATCTTAGAGGTGATTTATCAGAAATCAACATCCGATAATTAATTCTGATCATAGTGTGATGACCCGACAAAAGAAAAATATATTCGGTGTCATAATGTATTAAATAAGAATGACTATAAGGAATAAATTTTTTAAGGAGTGATAATTTTTGTAGTTTTTTAAAAAGAAATTACATACATGATGCATATATTAAATTATGATATTGAAAAAAAACATGACTCATAATAAAATGAAATGAATATCATCCATGAAATATCCATGAAATATTTCTTCTTTATATAATGGAGAATGGATATAAAATATGTGTAATATAAAATTATTAGTATGGGAATGTACAGAATAAGAAGAAAAGGATCAATGTATATGATTGATATGAAAATTTAAATAAATGATCACAATTGTCATTGATATTACTGGATAATGAAAAAATCAATATCGAAAGGTATGTAACTGAAATTAATTCCATTTAAAAAATAATCTAATAATGAACTACATTTATAGATAATATAGATGAAAAAATAAAGGATAAATAATAACAAAATATTAATAAATAAAATATGTACTTATAGAACACCATGAATCTTAGGAATGTGGTACCTTTTTCCATTAGGACCTTTAATAAGACTTCTTATAACATACTAGGCAGAACCCCATAGTATTTGAGAAATTATTTGTCTCGTGAGCCAGGGGATGCATCAACGAGATATCTATAACTAGGCCCTTATATTATATACATGTCCAATGTTTTATTCATATATAAAATAATCTATTTAATTATTGAACGTTGTTCATTTTCAGATATCTACATTTAGAAAAATATACTAATTTATAATTATTTAACTATATAACAAATATCATTCCCAGTATAACCCTTATGAAAACATAGTATAAAGTTCATTATATAACTATACCATTAAAATAAGAATTAAAATATTATATATATATTTAATATCTAATATATAATATTCCTATGGAAGTGATTATTTCAATAAAAAGTTGAAAATTAAAAAAATAAATTGAGAATTGAAATATTATATTTACCAGTTGGTAATTTTCAAGTCAAATGACATGAACCCCCCCCCCCCATAAGGTGTACCCCTCCTTTTATGGGAATGTATGAAAGGAGATGATACCCCCCGAGTCCCACCTCTAATAGGACTTGGGTTGGGGCTTGGCACTGAGGGTACAATAAACATACAAATGGGAGGCATTTCCCATTAAGAGAAAACATGCGAAAGAGATAGATAAGACATATACCAACCGAATACAACTCGGTCAAAAATATAAATAAAATCCTAAGTACCCATATGTAATTTCATTAAAAAATACTACAACTGAATGGAGAAAAACTTCGAATAACACAAATAATGTAAAAACGACAGAAATCACAAGCCCAAACAGCTCCTGCAACCCCTAGCTAATAGAAACCAGTTTAATCTCCAACTTCCTCCATGTGACATAAAAATTGATTATATATAAATTGGGTAAGTATAAAAGTATACTCAGATGGATCCTCCATGTAGCCTCTCATACAAAAGTAAAGAAAAAATGATAAATCAAGGTGAACAACAAGTGAATCTGACTCGTCACCTAAACATTTATACTAAGTTCCCAGCATCACTAGGGATACTCTCACCAAGTAACTCATACAAGATTATATAATACAATAAATAATATCAAGGGAATTGCACTTATACTTCCCCATTGGATTTCCACTTTTCTCAAAAATCGCTTGTCCTAAGCATGTATCTCTAAAAAGGCTTGCCCGGAGACACTTGGGGTGAAGCAGAATAATATGCACCTCATGGAAAAAAAACTACCACAAACTCGTAATCAATGTAACATGGTTGTTTACGGGACAAACCATATCTCTGATAATGTGTATCATACGTCATGCATTATACTTCAAGCAATTGTATCCCATAGACCGATTAATGATCTTTATGCCATCATAGCATATTCACATTACACCTATAGTAGTCTATAAGAATATATATCCATAATATATGTGTCTGAATAACCACAATCCATTAGAGGCCTCTACCCATATATATGGGTAAAACTACCCACTATTCCTATGAACAAAAGTAACTAACATGAGAAGACATCAGGGCCAAAGGGGGTAGTCAACCATCCATCCTCCCTCTGGAATGTTGGGGAAATCACCCCCATGGCTCAGAATCACCGATGTGTCTATTGACTTAATTGATAGGGTAGAGTAGCGTATAGAAACAAAAAAATTACACAATATATTATATCTCATAACCACGATATGGGTATTACATAGTCTTATAATCAACTTCATCTAACCTCTCTCGAACTCCTGACTTCCACTTCAAAGACTAGGTATCCTATAAGCACACAACCATTTTTATAGATTTAATACCTTAATTCATTTCCTTTTATAAGTTTCAATTTACATTATCTAATCCTTTAAAAATTAATTAACCATTAACAATTTCCATATTATATTCGATTAGCATCACACCCAAAGTTTAATGTTCCTCTAAATTTCCAACCTCAACATTGTGTCCTAGCAATCACTAACCTCATGGGATAACATCATTTAATCAATCATTTATTAACAAAATTTCAACTTTCCAATATTCCCAGGGATTCTAGATAAATATTCTCAGCTACTAAACACATGGGGGTTCAACACATTGAGTAGATGAACTACCTGTTGAGTCTTTGCATCCTATAACAAGAGAGTAGACACATCCTCCCTTAGGTAGCTAAACATGGAATGCACGTGGCATACCACATGCATCATCACTCCTTTTGGAAGAAGGGTAAGGAAGACAAGATGCTTTTAGTTGTGGGGAAAGTAATGTATAGAAACAACCAACAAGAATCATTAAGCATCAAAACATTCACACCCAACCCGCTTCATCATATCCCATGTCATCCCCAACACCCACATGTATAGACCGATGCATCTCGCCACTGAAGGCCTCAAAAATTCCCACAACCAATGGGCCTCCCTGACCACACATATCATACAGCCATCCAGGCTCACATCACAACACAAGTTGCAGAAAAACAATATTATATCAACTGGGATCTTGTCCCTTAAACGAGGCATTATGCCTTCATAAATAATGATCTCTCACAACTCCAAGCATAAGGCTCTTGGGCTTTATAAATAAGAGGGTAACATAGAACCATACAAGGAATTATCTTTTTATCAAACATCCACTTATATAATCCATATAAATGAAAATGACTTATTATTTGTAGGACCCCACTATGGGTAACCTATACAAGAAGCTGTCATACCTATGATAAATTGATTAAACATTCATACAGAATAAATTTGATTAAAATCAAATTACAATAACAATAACTATATTCATTTACATACCTATTTATCCTTATTAAAACAATTATCAAATAATTCCGGCTTTATGTTCTTTACCAATTTCTATCATTAATGAAACGAAAAAAAAATAAATCATAGATATCACACTATCATTCACAAAAAGATGCAATATCATATGATCGATATCAATTTATTTATCCAGTTCAGATATTTATAATTTCAATTCCATTGTGATCCATTGGGAGAAAACATGCTAACTCTACATATTCACGTAAAAGAAAATAAAAGAAACGAATCCCCTACCTCAAAATGTTCTCAATGTTCTTCATATGAGAATTATCGACACAATAAATCATGATTGCCTCCTCCCGTGAAAACTGCATCCACCCAAGGATGTCATGGAATGACCGCACCAAAACAGGGGTTCACTTGTAGCAAGAAGAATTTCGAGGGAACCTAATATATAGGGAAATTTTTTATCTCAAAACTCCTACGGAAAGTAGGGAATGGTTCGAGCATCTTACACAAGAGAACAAGGAGGAATAATAAGGGAGGATGATATCTTGTTCCATTAGAATATTTAACATAACAACAGTTTAAGATACAAAAGATTTTCTGTTAATAAAAGATCGCATAGATCTGGGAGGTTTGACAAAGTAAATCCATCGCGAGCCTTAGGAAAATTAATATAAGAGTTATTGGATTGGATTCAGCCTTAAATCCCCTAAAACATGGATGTAATTGCATTTTACGTCAAAGAAACCATTAAATTGGCAAAACTAGAAATATTAGTAAAATTACAAAGGAAATATGAAATAGTTATGGATGCACTCTTCCTGAGAGAGTAAATCTGAGAGAGTAACTCTGAGGGTGTAATTGGGAGACAGTAACCGTGCGACACTAATAGTGAGACAACAATTGTGAGATATTAACGGTGATACAGTAACTCTGAGATAGTAATTGTGAGACAGTAACTGTGAGACTGTATCTCTGAGAAAGTAACTGTGAGACAGTAACTATGAGATAGTAACTATGATAAATTAACTGTGAGATAGTAACTCTTAGATAGACACTATGCTAAAGTGACTCGAAGATAGTAACTGGGAGATAGTAACTGTGAGATGGTAACTCTGAGATAGTAACTAAGAGATAGTAACTGTGACACATTAAATTTGAGATAGTAAATGAGAGACAGTAGATGTGAGACACCATAACACTGTTCTGAAAATAGGAAACACTATTCACCAAACTGGAAATTTGGAAAATTGTTGGGGATGAGTCACCTTGACCTCTCAGAACAGCTCCAAAACTAGATTTCAACAATGGATTTCAACCGAGATGTCCGTACAATTACAGCATATACCTCTAAAAACATTATCTTCCTCGAGAATTCAAAACCAACACAAAAAGAAAACAAAAAAGGGGTCTGAACAACCAGTCCTTGGGATACATCTCAAATGAGTGAAAGCCATAAAATGTGACAAAAGAAATCCAAATCATAAACACAAAAGTTATATAAAAAATGGCATACATCGTTGCATGAAAAGAGTTATACATTAAAAAAAATATGGGTATTGAGCACGTATCAGTGACTCATGTTCCCATGTATTTTTTCCATTCTACTATATCGCCACAATTCAAGAACCAAGGGGATATAATGACAACACAACACCTTCTCTTTGCGTTCATTGATCTCCATAGGTCTCTCCTCGAAGGTCAGATCATCAACAACATCGATCTTTCCCCAATCAATGATGTGAGAGTCATCATGAAGTTAACGATAGAGCTTTGAAAATTAAAAAACATCATTTATCTGGATTATTTTTTGGGGAAGTGTTACTCGATACCCCACCACTCCAACATGATCGAACACCTTGAAAGGCCCAAAGAACCTGGGACAATGCTTACTACCACGACCAAGCCATCACTTGCCATGCTGGTGAGTCAACTTCGGAGATATTTGAACCCCACAATCATTCTCTAAGGGACTCCTCCTTTTTCTAGCATATGATTTGTGACGATCTTGCACTGCTTTCATCTTCAAATGAATCACCTAAACCAACTTTGTTTCATTATACACTAGTTTTGGTCTGAGAATTGATGACTCTCCACCCACAGTCCGGATCAACGGATAACGGCATGGTCATCCATTTACGGATTAAAATGGATCCATACTGATGGTGGACTGAAAACTATTGTTATAAGAAAACTCCACCCAGGTTAGTGACTTATTAGTGGACCTCCAAAATCAAGGACACAAGAGTGTTACATTTCATAAATATTCTGGATAGTCCACTCTGTCTGGCCACCCGTCTACGAATGAAAAGCAGTGCTAAGGCATTACTTCAAACTGAAAGCATTATGAAGACCTCTCTACACCCTGGAGGTAAAATGAGGATCTCGATCAGAAATAATTGTCCATGAGACTCCATGAAGTCTCACCACCTCCTCCAAATACCACCTCGACAAAACTTCCAATGAGCTTGAATCTGTGATCACTGTGAATTAGGAAGATTTTGTTAAACGATACACTACCTCCCAAATAGTGGCAAGTACTTCCTGAGATCGATGAAAACTAGTAACAATTTCCATTGAGTTGTCCTCCCACATCCAAAGAAAAAAATATATAATGTCTAGTGCAAACCATTGTGGACACAGTGCTCAGCCTTCACCTTTTGTCTGACCAGACATTGTGACACAAACTCTGCAACTGCATGCTTCATCCTAGGCCACCAAAACTGACTCCTTAGAGCACAATACATATTTTTCACACAAGGATACACTGCTAATAGAGAACCATGTAAATATTTGGGAACCATCTCATGTATCTCCAATGTAACAAAAAGCCTTCCATGATACAACACTACGTGTCGTTCATCCTCAGACCAACCATTAGGGGCCTCGCCACAAACATCTCGGTCTCTCAAGACCTCTACCTCTATATCCCCCAACTGGGATTATTCCACCTTCTGCACCAGAGGTGACTGTACCATCATCTAAAAAAGACAATATATACCCCCAACTTTTCCGATATAAAGATGTAATTTTGAATGTTCTTTCATTACTCTCTAAGAATAACTATATTCACACATTGCATTACTACGTGACTTCTAGCTCATCACATCAGCTACAACATTGCCCTTTCCAAGGGTATACAATATTTTGATGTCGTATTCCAGTAAAAACCCCATCCCCTGATGTTGTCTCAAGATTATTTCATGCAGGGATAAGACATAAACATGCTCTTATGATCGATGAAAACAAAAAAGCACTCTCCAATGATGTAATGTTTCCACATCATCAGAAAAAACACCACTGCCTCCAACTAAAGATAGTGGGTGGCGTAGTTAGGTTCATGAGGACACAACAAGGATGACCCATAGAAGATGACTGATCTCTGTTGCATCAAAACACGACATAAACCTATATCTGAAGCATCGCAGTAAACAAAAAATTGAACTCCCTCTGCTCCAAGACAAATATTTGGATCACTTATCAACTAATCCTTTAGATACTCGAAATTTTCCTTCCACAAATCAGTACCAATGAATGCATTATACTTCTTGGTCAATGTTGTTATAGGAGTCTCAAACGAATTGAAATCATCTATGAACCTCTTGTAGTACCTTGAGATTCTAATGAAACTTTGTACCTCTACCACTGTCTTGGGGGCTCCCCAAAACAAAAATGATTTTATATTTGATGGATCCACATATACTCTCTGCTAGGACACAACATGCCCCATGAAATAGACTTCTCGAGCACAAAAATCACACTTCGATAACTTACCAAATAGATATTTTTGAAAAAGAACCCCAAAATGGTCTGCAGATGCTCAGCAAGCTCTTCTTCATACATAGAGTACACAAGGTTGTCGTCGACGAAAACCACCACGAACTTATCCAGGAACTCACGGAACATAGCATTCATCAATCCCATTAACAAAACTGGATTATTTGTCACATCGATCAATGTTAAAACTAACTCATAATGCCCATGATGACAACATGAAGCATTCTTTGGGACAACCTCAACCTTTACATGCATCAGATGATATCCTGACCACAGTTCAATTTTTTAGAAGCAACATGTACCCATTAGTTGATCATATAATTCATCAATTTGTGGAAGAGGATAGAGATTATTCACTATCACTTTGTTTAAATGAGGATAACCGATAAAAAAACACAAACTGCCATCATTCTTCTTCAGGAACAAAACTGGTGCACCCATGGTGACACACTCAGCATAACAAAACCACACTGTAAAGACCATCTTGCTATATAGGTAGCTATCGCAACTCAGAAGGGGCTACATAGAGACATAAATATAAGAGACGATGATGGTTGTATCTCAATCCCAAACTAAATCTATCGTCAAGGGGGTAATGCTACAACCTCTTCTATAAATAAATCAGGTTATTATTCTACAACCCTATGAAACACAATATAATTAATCTCTGAAGAACTAAACATCAGCTCAACCATTAAGGATGATAAGGATAAAACACACCTCTAACTCATCTGAGGGTCTCACTCGCCAATGAACACCACTACATATCCATCCTCATCGAAGAACACAACCATCATCTTGAAGAAATCAACAATATCCTATAGTTAATTAATCCAATCTATGATGACGATGACATCATATGGTGGTATCATTAAACATAAGAAATCTTTCAAAGAGTGGTTCTACCCCAATACTATCTCACAATCTCTACACACTTCAATCAAGTCAGCTCGTCCTCCAACTGGCATAGTCAACACCAAGGGAACTAGAGGCCTCTCTACATAAAGTACCAAAACAAGGACAAGGGTATGTGATATGATGTAGTGTGCCTCTCTTTAATCAAACAAATCATAAAACGACATAGAAAACATGGAATGGGTACCTCGAAGGACGTCTAGATCGCAGGGAGTTGGCACTGCTAGTGAATGAAGCATACCAAGACATCCTCCATGACCTCTCATACCATGACGATGAACTCCACCATGACTATGCTATACTCTATGGGGGCATGGAGAGTCATTGGGAAGTCCTCTACCTACCCCATCCACCCTTTACTGATCTAATGCTGGTGAAACCTGCTGTTGCTGCCTCAACTAGAACTGTGTCAATAAAAGAACCTGGAGCGGAATCCCTAGTGCACGATGACTACTATAAAAGGTCGGGCACTCTCACTGCTGATAACCATGAAAACCAAAGGAAAAACAAGATCATGATCACTTGGAATATTCCTATGAGCCGCTACCCCTGGAGAAACGAGATGTGGAGGGTTGGGACCTACCCCCATCTGAACGAAAACTCCTATTCCTTGAAAACCAAGAACCCAAGACCTCATCCCTACTTCAAGAGGAATTATTATGACTCCCCTCTTGATACAATCACGTTCTGGCCAATTTCCTATTGACAATATCTTCATTTTCCATCATCTCATGATATGTCATCAGCATTAATGGGGTGACATGGTGCTGGTTATCTGGATGAAAAGCCTCCTCGAAATGCCTCACCCTAGCATCCTCATCTTAAAACAGGTATGAAGAATATCATAAATTTTTTTGAAACAGATTCCAAACTCTCACACACTATAGCTCCCCTGTCAAAGGGTTGAAATATCTTGGTGATTGGATTCCTTCCCATTCGAAGAAAGAGTATCATCTCTAAACATGTCTCATAACACCTCCCTATGATCACCGAATCCCCTTGATCCCTGAGTAATAATAACCAACATTGGCTCGCTGCTCTATGAAACATGGTCACAACCAAAGACACCCATTGCTCCATCTAAGTACAGATCAAACTGAAGCCCATCTCGAACTCCTCACACTAGTCTTCTGTGATTATATTTGAAACGGAGCACACATACTTCTGAAAACTCTAGCATTAAAACTCTAAGAGTTTCCTCCTAAAAGTGTCATCTTCATTAATCTCTACCATGTGATGAGCTGATGTCACAACCTAATGAACATTTTCTATGTGATACTGATGAGGACGTCGACCCGAAATCATACCTATAAAATAACAAACATTTTGAGATCTTAAACCTTGAATATAGGATACTCTAGGTTAATTAGTTGATTTTTTTTATTAATTTTTGGTTAACCTATCCAACATTCTACCCATTAAAACACATGAACAAAGAAAAATGATGCATGATCCATTTCATGGTCTCTACCCTATAACTAGTATCATCTAGTTTATTAGCCATTGTAACATTAATGGTCCGTACATCAGATCATATGGGGTCCTAAATGCCTATGTATCAGCTTGTCTCTAATGTTTACATCACTTGATAATCATGATTGAGACTATTTTCTTAACAACCCATGCATCCTCACCTATGCCTATCACAAAACTGCATCATATCCCAAAAACATACCTCTGATACCACTCTGTCAAAACCCCATCCCCACATGGTGTACCCATACTAGGCCGACAATGTGAGAAGGGAGATGGTGACCATTGAGTACATCCTCTAGTAGGCTACGAGTTGGCGACTATCACCAATGGTGTAGTAAACACACAAATGAGAGGAATTACCCTCTAAGAGAACAGATGCGAATGTTAGAGATAAAACATACACCAACCAACTCCATCTTGGAATGAAATATAAATGAAATCCAAAGTATCCATATGTAATTTCCTATAAAACTACTACAACTAAAAATGGAAAATCATAAAATACCCAAATGAAAGTAAAAACAGCAGCAACCACTAGACCGAATAGCTCCTACAACTCACAACTTTTAGAAACCATCTTGATCTCCAACATTCTACAAGTGACCTAAAAATCATTTTATATATACATTGGGTTAGTATAACTTTATACTCATTAGGAT
The DNA here is from genome assembly GCA_963277665.1 of Viscum album. Taxonomy (NCBI): domain Eukaryota; kingdom Viridiplantae; phylum Streptophyta; class Magnoliopsida; order Santalales; family Viscaceae; genus Viscum; species Viscum album. The sequence continues at coordinate 293,148,090 of OY728132.1, read as the reverse complement.
CCTCCTTAGAGCCTCTTGTTAAAAATTAATGAAATCATGCTAAAGCATAGTGAACAACAATTGAAACTAACTCATCACATAAAAAGTGATACGAATATTCCAGCCTCACCATGGCTAATCTCACCATGTAACACATACAAACGTATATAATATAATAAATAATATCACGGGTACCCTAATACTACATCCCTATGAGTTTTCCTCCTTTCCCTTACATTGTACAACCTATGAATCTCTCTCAAAAAAGGCTTCCTCACAGACACCTGGGAAAAGAAGCACCACAAGCACCTCAAGAAAAAAAACACCACGTCCGCATAATCAAAGTATCCTAGTATTTTCTAGGAGCCACCACAACTTGCATAATGTATATCATACATCGGGAATTATACCTCAAGCCATTACAACCCATGCACTGAGTAAAGATCCTCAAGTCATCAAAATTTATACATGTTACACCTTTATTAGTCCATATGAAACTATATCTAGAATATATTCGTGTGATTAAACACAAGCCATTAAAGACATCTACACACATATGTGGGTAAAAATATCAACTGTTCTTACCAGCACATTTAACTACCAATAGAAGAGAGCAGGGAAAAAGTGGGTAGTCAACCATCTATCCTCCCACCAGAATATTGAGGAAAACACCCTCAAGGTATCAGAATTCTTTAGGTGTTAGTTTTTTTAGCTTATATGATAGATTAGCGTATATAAACACAAAAATTATAGTATATACTATATCTCACAACCACACTAATGGAATAACCTTGTCTTTGAACCAACTGCAACTAACATCTCTTGGAATCCCAACTACCACATATAAGACTAGGTGTCTGATAAGCACACAACCATTTAAAGATATTTAATACCTTATGTCATTCCCTTTTATCACTTTCACTTTTTGTTAGTTAATTCTTTAAATATTAATTAACCATTAATAAATTACACATTATATTTCATTAGTCTCACACCAAAAGTGTATTGTTCCTTTAAATTTTCCACCTCAGCATTTGTCCCAACAAGCTCTAACTTCATCGGTTAACACCATTTATTCAGTCATTTATTAACAACATTATTACTTTCCTGCATTCCCAGGCATTCCTTAAAAATATTGTAAGCAATTAAAAACAAGGGGTCTCACAATGGTGAGTAGATAAACTGGCCATTGAGTCATTACCGCCTATAGAAAGAACATCGACCCATCACCCCTTAGAAAGCTAAACACGGAAATCACATGGCATACCTCGCGCATCTTCACCCTTTTTGGAAGGAGGGTAATAAATACCAGCGTCCCTGAGAAGATGGGAATTTAAAATTTATAAACAACCAAAAAGAATAATCAAACATACAAACATTCACATCTAAACCACTTCATCATCTCATGTGTCCTCCCCAACATCCACATGCATAAACAGATGCATCTCGACACTCTTGGTGTGAACTAGAGCCACAACCAATGGGCCTCCCTACACCAACATATCACAACAGCCATCCATGCTCACATCACAACACAAGAAGTAGAAAAACAAAATTATATCAACTAGGATCGTATCCCTTAAACAAGGCATTCTGTCTTCATATATAATATGATCTCAAAGCTCCAATCATACTACTCATGGCCATTACAAACAAGAGGGTAACTCGGAATCCTTAGAGGAATTATTTTTTAATCAAATAACCATTTATTTAATCCATCTGAAATTAAAAGATTTATTATTTTTAGGATTCAAATATGGGTAACCTATTAGAAATCTATCATAGCTATCAAAAATTGATTAAACATGGTTAAAACATCAATTTGCTTAACACCAACTTAAAAAAACAACTACCAGATTCATTTACATTCCTCTTTATCTTTATCCAAACAATTATCAATTAATTCTAAATTTACGTTATTTACCAATTTCTATCAAGAAAGAAATTATAAATAAAGAAATAATAGATATAAAAATCTCTAGAAAAACAAGAGGTGATATCATATGATCGATATCAATTTATTTATCTGGTTAAAATGTTTATTATTTCAATTCTATTGTAATCCATTAGGTTAAAACATACTTACTCTACAATTTCACTTAAAGGATAAAAGAAGAAAAAAATATCCTACCTCAAAAGATTCTCAATTTTTTTTATATAAAAACAATCCAGACAACGGATCACGATCACCTCCTCCTGTGAAAACTGCATCCACCTAAGGATGTTACGATATGACTGCACCAAAAGAACACAAGAAACTATATTATAATCATAGATATCACATTCCATAATATGTAAAGGATAAACAAGAGAATACTAACCCAATAGAAATACGATATATCATACCGTATATCTAAGATTGATGGAAAATTCATAGTTTCACCAAAATAGGGGTGCACATGCGGTAAAAAGAATGTCGACGGAAGCCAATCCATAAGGAATATTTTGATATCATGACTCCAATCATAAGGAAGGAATGTTTGGAGCATATCTCACCAGAGATCAAGGATGAAGAATAAGAGAGGAAGTTATCTTGTCCCTTTATATGATTTAACATAGTAGAGATTTAAGATAAAGGGGATTTTCCATTAAAATCAGATCACATTAAGCCACGCAGCTACCAAGTAAATGATTCTCATGAGGTAGGGAAACTATTATAGGAGTTATGGGATTTTATTCGGCATTAAATTACTTAAAACAAGGTTTTAAATGTGTTTTACTTCAAAGAAATAATTTAATTGGTAAAAGTGGAAAAATCAGGAAATTTGAAAAAGGAAATATGAAATAGTTTTTTAAAATTTGTTAATGAGATTGTAAATTTGAGACTATAACTATGAGATAGTAACTATGAGACAATAAATATGAAATAGTAACATTGAGACAGTAATGGTGAGACAATAACAGTGAGACAGTAACTGTGAGACACTAACTATGAGACAGTAACTGTGAGATAGTAACTATGGGACATTAACTGTGAGAGAGTAACTATGAGACAGTAACGGTGAGACAAAAACTGTGGGACAGAAACTGTGAGATAGTTACTATGAGACATCAAATGTGTGACAATAACTATGATATAGTAACTATGATAATGTAACTGTGAGACAATAACTATGAGATAATAACTATGAGAGAGTAACTTTGAGACAGTAATTGTGATGCAGTAACTATGACACAGTAACATTGAGATAGTAACTGTGAGATAGTAATTGTGAGACACCGCAAAAGTTTTCATAAAAATGAAAAAACTATTCACATAAATGGAAATTTGGATAAGTGCTCTGGATGTGTCAACTTCACCGCCCTGAACACCTCAAACAAACTATTTCATCAATAGAATGGAATAGAGAGGTCTGAACTATTACATAAAACTTCTTAGATGAGGTAATTCATATTGAAACATATAATTACATAAAATATGAGTGATTAATTATATTAAATTTCATCAAAGGATCAGTATATACACTACACATGTAACACCCGAGACTTTTATGTTATATAAATCATCAAAGGAATCTTTTTCTACACAACACTTGCTTGGCTTGCTTTACACGCAATCGCGACCTTCCTCGATAGCTTGCGTCGTACGCAATACCGAGTTTCACTAAACAACAATATGCTATTAAAACTAGCCGTTATGAAAAGTAATAACCACTTTTTGAAATTTTATAAATTTTATTTTTAAAATGGACTTCATTTTTGGACTCAGAATATCGAAATTATCCTAGGGTGAAATTTTGGTATTTTTCTGAAAACTTTCAATTTTTGATGAATAGTGAAACCACTAAGTGGTAGGTTAAAAACTAAATTTTGCATAAAACTTAATTTTACCGCTTCTGTGAATGGAATTTCAAAAATCCGACAGACACGGTTGATATCAGTAAGTAAAAGGTGGTTCAATGAGATAAAAATAATTTTTTGGTGAATAGTAACTTTTTACTATTTTTACCGCAGTTAATAGTAAATAGGGTAACTAAGGGTAAATATGATATTAATATTACCCTAACACATGTCCTAATTCTACTGGACAAGTGTAATTCTACCAAAAACAAACTTAGGAATAAAATATGACCATTTAGGCCCACTTGGATTAGATTAGGACATTTATTATTAATTTATTTAAAGAAGGGTTAAAATAGTTAAAATCAAAGTTTAATAAGTAAATAATTTTTAATATGGGGTTATACATAAGATAAATTCGACTATAAATATTAATTAGAAATCTAAAAAGCATTCCTACATAATGGTATTTTATTTGTAATTTTTAGACAATAAATAATTTAATTTATTTATGACACAATGATGATGCAGTAATTATCTTATTAATGAAATATTGACATAATTGGTGTTATAAACACCAAAATAAATGTCATTTGAGACTTTTTATGAATTACACTAATTTTATAGGTTACTATGATATATTGATGTTGATTTAATCAACTTGATTCAAACATATAATTCTGTTATGACTTTCACAAAAATCATATATCAAATAGTGTCAAAATTGACACAAAATAGATTTTAAATCAAATATTATATTATTAATTGTTATTTTGTTCCTAAAAATCTATGTTTCGGCCAAATGACTTAGATAAGGATATATATATTAATAATAAACAATTTGGGGTTCTTTTGGCATGTTATAGTAAGTGTATTAACCATATAGTGAAAGAAAACAAAAAGACACGGCAAAAGTTAAATTAATTAACTTAGAGTTAAATCTAATTGATAAGGTTAAAATAACACCCTAACCTTGTCTAAATCCTATTGGTTGATAGGATTTCGACCCATCCCCACTTTATCTTCAAAATAAGACCCTTTGGAACCATTATAAACCGATTTTGACTTTAATATAAAATAATATTTTGAGATATTCCTAAGGTGCCCCTCTCCTCCCTTATAAAAGGGCACCTCCTCCCCCTCCTCCTCACACCAAATTGAGCACTCAAGCTCGGCCAACCCCTGACATTTTCTCCTATCCACTTCCCTAGAATAATCCTAGAGGTCCTGGTCTTCTTAAAATACCAATATTAGTTCCCTAAGTGAAGGATTCAAAGAAGCATTCCAAAGAAGAGGTAATATCCATTACCGATCTTTTCAATTTCTTTCTTCTTCAACTTCTTCTTCTTTAGTTGTTTCATGATAAAGTAATAACATCAGTATTACTTACATACTGATATGTTATTATAAATATGAAACAACCCTAATTCACCTTCTACCCATCCTACGGAAAAATGAAATCACCGCGCGTGCGTACGTACGGAATACCGTCTCCACGCCGTGGTGTAATCTATTTTCCACCATCACTTTACAAGGATGGGTATAATGGTGTAATGAGTAACTATTTATGATTATTATAAAGTAATATTGATACTGAAATAATATATATATACTCCAATACAGTTCCACGATCATAGGAACGATATCATCACTCGTGCGTACGTACGGAATACCGTCTCCACGATGTGATGCGACTCGTTCTACATGATCATCATTACATAGTAATTATATAAATTGAATGAATAAATATGATATATTTTACACTAATACCATTCTGGATATAAGGTATCTATAACCTTAAAATAAGAATAAGAATGTATTCGGCAAAACACGCATAAGAACAAAAGGCAATAAAGACCCGAGTAACAAGTAACAATGAAATATTACTATCAAGAATTTAAGAATATGACCATATATGATATCATATCAATATATATGATTCTATAATAAGTCAATAACATTATTTAAACCATTATATAGGAGCTTCGGACACGTACAAAGCAAATTGGACCTAAGGTAAGGGAAATATCACAATCTCATTTTTATCCGAGATTGTTTATTCGTAAGTATTTACTGGGGAGTATTTTATCATCCACATCCATGTTTCATAAATATGTAATATTATTTACATCCACCTACAATTGTTTAAATCCATTTTTACCCTTTGGTGAGTTTTTAGTAAAAGAAATGAAAGGAATCTTTTGTCGTTTTTCGTACGAGGTACTTTTTGACTTTTCCGACAAAAGTACGAAGAATGTTTTTTTTAACTTATACGGAATGAATGGATTTTTAAAACATTATTTCCAAGAAACTTCCTTTACAAGTTTTCAAGTTTATTTTTAATCAACTTATTTTATTTTAAAGTTGTATGACATGTTATGAAAGGAAAAATGTTTTTGAAGTAGAAAGGATATTTTCCTCAAGAATGAAGTTCAAGTATTTTATCAAAATTATTTTCCATCTAAGATAATAAAAGGGTTCTGTTTTTATCCCTATTATTACATTGGTTTGATTATGTTGTGATGGAAATATTTTTATGAATTCCTTTATCTTATATGAATTGTTTTATGATGTCATGTTGTTTAAGAATTCCATTTTTATTACATGGGTTACGCTATGATGTATGGTTTATGATTATGTGACACACATAAGAAAGGATTCATTATAAGATGGGTGGGACCTATATCTACCTCCAATGCATTGGGTAAAGATTTTATATCTCATGAGATAAACATGGCTGGAACGGTAGGTTATACCGGTTCAGTGAAACAGGACTGGAACAAGGGTGACTCGGTTCAGAAAGGGACTTTGTCCACTAAGATAGTCTTGAAAATGAGTCATGACTAATAAGAAATGATTTTCCATGATTATGTGTGCATGCCACAAAGTTTCAAGTTTTATGTTATGATTATGGGGATCTCATTTTCACTTCTATGATTTGTTACATGTTAAGATATTATGATCTCTTTTGCAGGTTATGATTTTCAAAAAGATATGATATGATTTTTATTTCCTTTATTTTCCCTTGCTGAGCATTTGAGCTCACCCTTTTATGTTTTCTTTTCCCCAGGTCAGGAAGATGGATATTAAGTAGAATATGCTAAAAGGGACCCTAGATATGATGAAATAAATGGGAGACACTGTAGAAGATTTATGAACCAGTTGTTTATGTTTCCCAGTTTCTAAAGACACTATACCTATACGGTCCTTTGTGGTTTTGTCATATGTTGTAATAAGTGTGCTTCAATTTTGAAGTATTAACAATGTATGTAAAGTATGGGTCGTTATAGTTGGTATCAGAGGAAAGGTATAGTCAACCTTTGGAAACTAGGATGTGAAAGCCTTAGTAAGAACCCTAAGGATAAGTCTAAGAATATAACACAATCTTAGTGTTTTAGAAATGGCCATGAATAACCTAGGATAAGACCTTAAGCATGAAAATTTTATTCTTGAATTATGTGGTTTTCGTATTATAATTAGTGTTGCTCACACTATTCTTCTTGGTTTTAGTCAATGACTGGAACCCGAAGGAACCGTTTTAATGAGGAATGTGATGGGCAATGCAATGATTGTCCCCCTGAGCAACCAAACGATATGGGAGCTGGAATGAAAAATCTTGTAGCCATGCTCACACAACTTTCTCAAGCTATGAATCATGCAGGACTTCCAAACGAGCAATGGAAGGAGCAACATTCTGTTGAATCCTTCATGAGGCAGCGTCCACCTTCTTTCAGCAGGTCTACTGATCCATTAGTTGCTGAACAATGGATTAGTACTACTGAAAGATATTTTCAGTTCTTCAATGTTCTGAACATGATAAAGTCATCCTAGCAGTGTATCGTTTGGAAGGAGATGCTGATCAATGGTGGAATCATATTAAGAATACGAGGCAAAGGGATGAAATTGAGTCTATGGAATGGGACGAGTTCAAGAACTTATTTTTCAATAAGTACTTCCCTCGTATTCTCCAAAAAAAGATGGAGAAAGAGTTCCTTGAACTGAAGCAAAGGGATGATGAATCTGTTGGTACCTATGAAGCAAATTTTACAAGACTTTCAAGGTACGCTTCTGGTATTATTATCCAACCTGAGAGTAAGATCAATCGATTATTTAGTGGCTTAAAACCAAGTCATCGAAGGGCGTTAGCCATAAGGGACTTCAATAGCTACGAGGAAATCGTTCGATGTGCTCTCAAAGTCGATATGGAGATTGGAGTAACCCATCAGTCACATGGGTTTGATAAGAAGAGGAAGATGGAATTCAAATAAAAATCTAAAGAGCACACAGAAAAGAAGATGAGCTTTTCCTTATGCTCAATGTGTGGAAAGAAACATGGAGGGAGTTGTCTTAAAGGGACAAGTAAATGTTTTAAATGTGGAAAAGAAGGTCATCGGGCATTTGAATGACGTGATAATGGGAAGAAGATGTCTAATGACGCAAACAAAGGAAGGGATACACAGAATGAACCTACTACACTTCAATGTTTCAAGTGCAAGGAGATGGGGCATTATGCCAATCAATGCCCAAATCCAAGGGTTGATGATGATGGTCGACGTCAACAAAATCTTAAGGCTAAAGACAAAGGAAAGTCACATGCAATTTCTATCAGCGATGTGGAGTACGATAACGAAGTGGTGAAAGGTACACTTACCATCCACTCTAAAGTAGAAAATGTTTTATTTGATTCTGGATCCACCCACTCTTTTATTTCTAAAGAATTTTCTAAGGGTATCACCGTATTACCTCAACAATTAGATGTTGAGTTAGATGTGACAACACCTAATGGCACAACAGTCGCATCAAAAGTTTATAATTCTTCTCCGATCGAAGTTTGTGGGAAAGTGCTTCCTGCAAATCTTGTGATCCTTCCTTTAGTGGAATTTGATGTGATTCTTGGCATGGATTGGCTTTCTCTACATGGAGCTCATATCAATTGCCAAATAAGGGAAGTCACATTTCATATTCCAGATCAATCTACGATCGTATATCAATGCAAGGATGAACATAACCTTCCAGTGGAAATTTCTTCCATCTTATGGGTATTGATTCCACTAAATGAAGGTTATTTATCTCAAATGGTTGGTGAGAAACTCATGATTAATAATATGCCCATTTTACGGGAGTTTGATGATGTCTTTCCGGAGGAATTACCAAGTCTTCCACCAAATCGTGAAGTTGAGTTTTCAATATAACTCGTACCAGGTGCTTTGCCTATTTTAAAGACACCTTATAGAATAGCCCCAATTGAGTTGCAGGAATTGAAGAAGCAACTCCAAGAGAATCTTGATAAGGGATTCATACGCCCTAGTGCGTCACCTTGGGGAGCACCTGTTCTATTTGTTAAGAAGAATGATGGATCAATGAGACTCTTCATTGATTATCGAGAACTTAACAAGATCACTATCAAGAACAAATATCCTCTCCCACGCATTGATGACTTATTTGACAAACTACGCGGAGCTCAATACTTTGCCAAGATTGATCTTCGTTTAGGGTATCATCAATTAAGGTTCAAAAGGGAGGATATACCAAAGACGGCTTTCCATACAAGGTATGGACACTATGAATTTATAGTGATGCCATTTGGTCTTACTAATGCCCCTGCTATCTTCATGGATCAAACGAATCTAGTCTTTAGAGACTATCTTGATCAATTTGTGGTAGTCTTTATAGACGAAATTCTTGTCTATTCAAAGAACAAGGAAGAGCATGAAGATCACTTGAGAATTATATTGAAGACCCTGAGAAAGGAGAAGCATTATGCCAAATTTACCAAGTGTAAATTTTGGCTTCAAAAAGATGCATTTTTGGGTCACATAATCTCAAAAGAGGGGATATCTGTGGATCCAGCAAAAACAGAGGTTATCGAAAGATGGTCGAGACCAACAACAGTAACTGAGATCCGAAGTTTTCTTGGTTTGGCTGGATATTATCGACGTTTTGTAAAAGATTTTTCACGATTATCTAATCCACTCACCAAGTTGACTCGGAAAGGAGTTATGTTTGTCTGGACAGAGGAATGTGAAGAGAATTTCAAGGAGTTGAAAAGAAGGTTATCCAGTGCACCTGTGCTCACACTGCCTTGTAGTGGAGAAAGGTTTGTGATCTACAGTGATGCATCCAAGAAGGGATTGGGGTGTGTTATTATGCAAAATGATATGGTGATAGGTTATGCCTCACGACAGTTGAAAATCCATGAGCAAAATTACCCAACACATGATTTGGAGTTGGCTGCGGTAATCTTTGCATTAAAGATTTGGAGGCATTACCTTTATGGTGAAAGGTGTGATATTTATACTGATCATAAAAGTTTAAAGTATATTTTCACACAAAAGGAGCTGAATATGCGCCAAAGAAGATGGTTGGAGATGATTAAGGATTATGACTGCTCAATCCATTACCACCTTGGGAAAGCTAACAAGGTGGCAGATGCATTAAGTCGACAAGACAATGCTAGTTTATCTATGATGAGGATCACAAAAGATCCAATATTTATGGATTTACAAAGGATGGATCTTGGAATTATAATGGAAGGGGAAAATCTTATCTTTCTCAAATGAATGTTCAACCATCTATACATGTGAAGATTAAAGAGGCACAAAAAGAAGATGTCGAGTTACAAAAGAAGGTGAGAAATGTTCCTGAATTCAACCTTGATTGTGATGGGATAATAAAGTTCAGGAATCGGGTTTGTGTTCCTCCCATCCCCGAATTAAAGAAGGAGCTGCTGGATGAGGCTCATAGTTCTTCATTCTATATTTATCCTCGAAGCACGAAGATGTATAGGGACCTGAAAGAGTACTTCTGGTGGGATGGCATGAAAAGAGATGTTGCTGAATATGTCTCTCGATGCTTGGTTTGTCAACAAGTTAAAGCTGAGAGACAGAAGTCTGAGGGGATGTTACAACCATTACCCATACCCGAATGGAAATGGGAAAACATCACTATGGACTTTGTCACAGGACTTCCTAAAACATCCAAAAGCAATAATGCTATTTGGGTCATAGTTGATCGTCTTACAAAGTCTGCACACTTCATTGCTATTAGAGAGGATTTCTCTCTAGATCAGCTTGCCAGGATATATGTAAAGGAAGTGGTAAGATTTCATGGAGTACCACTTTCTATTATATCTGATCGAGATCCGAGATTTACCTCGAAGTTCTGGCGAAGTATTCAGAATACTCTGGATACAGAGTTGAGTTTCAGCACTGCTTATCATCCCCAGACAGACGATCAGTCTGAGAGAACAATTCAAACCCTAGAAGATATGTTGAGAGCTTTCTCTATGGATTTCAAAGGAGGTTGGGATCAACACCTACCTTTGGTGGAATTTTCTTATAATAATATCTTTCACTCCAGTATTCAGATGGCTCCTTATGAAGCTCTCTATGGAAAGAAATGCAGGACTCCAACTTACTGGGATGAAGTTGGGGAAAGAAAGCTATTAGGACCTGATCTCGTTGATGAAATGGCAGAAAAGGTCAGATCTATTCAACAACACATAAGAGCAGCTCAGAGTCGACAGAAAAGTTATGCCGACAACCGAAGAAAAGACCTAGAGTTTGAAGTGGGTGATAAAGTGTTCTTACGAATATCTCCCTGGAAAAGGGTTATGAGATTTGGAAAGAAGGGGAAGTTGAGCCCTAGATATATCGGTCCTTTCGAAATACTAGATCGTGTTGGGAAGGTAGCTTACCGATTGGCGCTTCCACCGAATCTCTCTCAAGTTCACGATGTGTTCCATGTATCTCTCCTGAGAAAGTACATACCTGATCCTTCACATGTACTCAGCTCAGAAGTTGTACCGCTGGAGCAAGATCTTTCTTAAGAAGAACAACCGATAGAGATTCTGGATCGTAGCGAAAAAGTCCTACGAAATAAGACCACTCGATTGGTGAAAGTTTTATGGAGGAACCACCAACTTGAAGAAGCTACATGGGAGCTTGAGGATATGATGAGGGAGAAGTATCCTCATCTGTTTGTTACAAAGTGACGAATTTCGAGGGCGAAATTCTTTTTAAGGGGGGTAGAATGTAACACCCGAGACTTTTATGTTATATAAATCATCAAAGGAATATTTTTCTACACAACACTTGCTTGGCTTGCTTTACACGCAATCGCGACCTTCCTCGATATCTTGCGTCGTACGCAATACCTAGTTTCACTAAACAACAATATGCTATTAAAACTAGCCATTATAAATAGTAATAACCACTTTTTGAAAATTTATAAATTTTATTTTTAAAATGGACTTCATTTTTGGACTCAGAATATCGAAATTAGCCTAGGGTGAAATTTTGGTATTTTTCTGAAAACATTCAATTTTTGATGAATAGTGAAACCACTAAGTGGTAGGTTAAAAACTAAATTTTGCATAAAACTTAATTTTACCGCTTCTGTGATTGGAATTTTAAAAATCCGACAGACACGGTTGATATCAGTAAGTAAAATGTGGTTCAATGAGATAAAAATAATTTTTTGGTGAATAGTAACTTTTTACTATTTTTACCGCAGTTAATAGTAAATAGGGTAACTAAGGGTATATATGATATTAATATTACCCTAACACATGTCCTAATTCTATTGGAAAAGTGTAATTCGACCAAAAACAAACTTAGGAATTAAATAAGACCATTTAGGCCCACTTGGATTAGATTAGGACATTTATTATTAATTTATTTAAAGAAGGGTTAAAATAGTTAAAATCAAAGTTTAATAAGTAAATAATTTTTAATATGGGGTAATACATAAGATAAATTCGACTATAAATATTCATTAGAAAGCTAAGAATATTTCCTAAATAATGGTATTTTATTTGTAATTTTTAGACAATATATAATTTAATTTATTTATGACACAATGATGATGCAATAATTATCTTATTAATGAAATATTGACATAATTGGTGTTATAAACAACAAAATAAATGTCCTTTGAGACTTTTAATGAATTCAACTAATTTTATGGGTTACTATGATATATTAATGTTGATTTAATCAACTTGGTTCTAACATATAATTCTGTTATGACTTTCACAAAAATCATATATCAAATAGTGTCAAAATTGACACAAAATAGTTTTTAAATCAAATATTATATTATTAATTGTTAATTAATTCGTAAAAATCTAAGGTTAGGCCAAATGACATAGATAAGGATATATATATTAATAATAAACAATTTGGGGTTCGTTTGGCATGTTATAGTAAGTGTATTAACCATATAGTTAAAGAAAACAAAAAGACACGGTAAAAGTTAAATTAATTAACTTAGAGTTAAATCTAATTGATAAGGTTAAAATAATACCCTAAACTTGTCTAAATCCTATTGGTTGATAGGATTTCGACCCATACCCACTTTATCTTCGAAATAAGACCCTTTGGAACCATTATAAACCGATTTTACTTTAATATAAAATAATATTTTCAGATATTTCTAAGGTGCCCCTCTCCTCCCTTATAAAAGGGCACCTCCTCCCCCTCCTCCTCACACCAAATTGAGAACTAAAGCTCGGCCAACCCCTGCCATGTTCTCCTCTCCACTTCCCTAGAATAATCCTAGAGGTCCTGGTCTTCTTAAAAGACCAATATTAGTTCCCTAAGTGAAGGATTCAAAGAAGCGTTCCAAAGAAGAGGTAATATCCATTACCGATCTTTTCAATTTCTTTCTTCTTCAACTTCTTATTCTTTAGTTGTTTCATGATAAAGTAATAACATCAGTATTACATACATACTGATATGTTATTATAAATATGAAACAACCCTAATTCACCTTCTATCCATCCTACGGAAAAATGAAATCACCGTGCGTGCGTACGTACGGAATACCGTCTCCACGCCGTGGTGTAATCTATTTTCCACCATCACTTTACAAGGATGGGTATAATGGTGTAATGAGTAACTATTTATGATTATTATAAAGTAATATTGATACTGAAATAATATATATATACTCCAATACAGTTCCATGATCATAGGAACGATATCATCACTCGTGCGTACCTACGGAATACCGTCTCCACGATGTGATGCGACTCGTTCTACATGATCATCATTACATAGTAATTATATAAATTGAATGAATAAATATGATATATGTTACAATAATACCATTCTGGATATAAGGTATCTATAACCTTAAAAGAACAATAAGAATGTATTCGGCAAAACACGCATAAGAACAAAAGGCAATAAAGACCCGAGTAACAAGTAACAATGAAATATTACTATCATGAAGTTAAGAATATGACCATATATTATATCATATCAATATGTATGATTCTGTAATAAGTCAATAACATTATTTAAACCATTATACAGGATCTTCGGACAGGTACAAAGCAAATTGGACCTAAGGTAAGGGAAATATCACAATCTCATTTTTATCCGAGATTGTTTATTCGTAAGTATTTACTGGGGTGTATTTTATCATCCACATCCATGTTTTATAAATATGTAATATTATTTACATACAACTAAAATTGTTTAAATTCATTTTTACCCTTCGGTGAGTTTTTAGTAAAAGAAATGAAAGGAATCTTTTGTCGTTTTTCGTACAAGGTACTTTTTGACTTTTCCGAAAAAAGTACGAAGAATGTTTTTTTTAACTTATACGGAATGAATGGATTTTTAAAACATTATTTCCAAGAAACTTCCTTTACAAGTTTTCAAGTTTATTTTTAATCAACTTATTTTATTTTAATGTTGTATGACATGTTATGAAAGGAAAAATGTTTTTGAAGTAGAAAGGATATTTTCCTCAAGAATGAAGTTCAAGTATTTTATCAAAATTATTTTCTATCTAAGATAATAAAAGGGTTCAATTTTTATCCCTATTATTACATTGGTTTGATTATGTTGTGATGGAAATATTTTTATGAATTCCTTTATCTTATATGAATTGTTTTATGATGTCATGTTGTTTAAGAATTCCATTTTTATTACATGGGTTACGCTATGATGTATGGTTTATGATTATGTGGCAAACATAAGAAAGGATTCATTATAAGATGGGTGGGACCTATATCTCCTTCCAATGCATTGGGTAAAGATTTTATATCTCCTGAGATAATCATGGCTGGAATGGTAGGTTATACTGGTTCAGTGAAACAGGACTGGAACAAGGGTGACTCGGTTCAGAAAGGGACTTTGTCCACTAAGATAGTCTTGGAAATGAGTCATGACTAATAAGAAATGATTTTCCATGATTATGTGTGCATTCCACAAAGTTTCAAGTTTTATGTTATGATTATGGGGATCTCATTTTCACTTCTATGATTTGTTCCATGTTAAGATATTATGATCTCTTTTGCAGGTTATGATTTTCAAAAAGATATGATATGATTTTTATTTCCTTTATTTTCCCTTGCTGAGCATTTGAGCTCACCCTTTTATGTTTTCTTTTCCCCAGGTCAGGAAGATGGATATTAAGTAGAATATGCTAAAAGGGACCCTAGATATGATGAAATAAATGGGAGACACTGTAGAAGATTTATGAACCAGTTGTTTATGTTTCTCAGTTTCTAAAGACACTATTCCTATACGGTCCTTTGTGGTTTTGTCATATGTTGTAATAAGTGTGCTTCAATTTTGAAGTATTAACAATGTATGTAAAGTATGGGTCGTTATAACACAAATGAACTATATGGTGAAGATGAAATTTATCTCACTTTTTTAAGAAAGTATGGTGAAAATCCCTTACATTACACTACCTTTTAGATGATCCCCCTTTAAAATACTTAATAATGGTTTTAGGAACGTTATTGAATTATTCCATGTCCATAATAATATTTAAAATATCATATATTATTTTCATATTGTATCTTATTATCCATTTTTAACTATATTTCATTATTGTCACCATTTTGTGTGTTAATTATCATGATTTTTTGAGTGCTTGGGCTTGTAAATTTTGTTCGTCTAATATCAATAATAATTTATTCATATATAGGATGTTGATCATGATTTAAATATTTTATATATTTAGTATATTTTTATTTAATATAATCCATAATATTAGAGATATGAAATGAAATTCCTAGTTCATGGAGACGATCGACCCTACAAACAAAAGATCTCTACTTCCATTTCCTTATTGTATTTAATAAATAAGTGATATATATATATATTAAAATTCTAGTGTCGTATTTATTTTTTATATAAGATATACGTATATTCAAAAATACTTAACATATTCCACATAATGGGTGAACAAATCACATCACATGGAGGAGGCAGTAGTCCCCACGTCTAAAAATGATGTTATCGTATTCTCACAAAATAGAATACATGAAGGTATGATATATATATATACATTAAGGAAGAATAAATAAAATATAAATATAATTTAATTATTTCATTATATATAAATGTATAATTATTACTAACATCTAATAGAGGTAATGGATGAATGAATAACATTAGTTCATGATGTTGTAGTCCTCCATATACATAGATAAATATTGTGCGTCAATTTTGATGGAAGTTTCTGAGAATTTATGTTTTACCCTTTACATAACAATATTAAGGTATATTTATGATAATGATGTTATTATATATTAAATATATAAGAATATTTTATGTATTTGATAATGAAAGAAAGTAAAAGTGATTTTCGAAAAATATAACGGATTTTTCTAGTTACTCCTTTTGTTGTATTGAATTTTTTTCACTTGGTGGATTTAGAAAAATTAGGACAATAAGATTAATTAAGGAATATATAGATGTTTTTTAGTTTTTATGAACAAGATGTCTTGATAGGTGTGAAAATGTGGGAGGGGTGGGAATCTTTTTATAGTGTAGGGGGAGTGGAATTAGTGTAAATTTAAAAAACCAAATACTATTGGGAGGTTTCCCTTATCTATTGTGCCTAAAAAATTTATACATAATTTAAAAATATTAAAATATATTCTATAAAAACCTCCACCCCACAAATATAAATGAAATTTCACAATTTTGTTCTTTACCTTCTATGGTTTCCAACATTTCACATTTTATTAATTAAGGTAACTTGTTTTCTAAAATATGTAATTTAACCATTAAGGTTATATTAAAGATATATTTATCATAAAATATAAAACAATTTAATTATAAATAAAATATAAATTTTTCTAAATAAAAATTCCAGTTGTTTTGTAAATAAATTTGAAAATAAGCACATGCAATAGATAGAAACACTAGTTTAACACATGCCAAGGTAACAATGATTTTACCTTTTAGTGTTCAATTTTTTAATTATAAAATTTCAATTGTTCCACAAATAAAACATATTTTATGTTTATTAACATATAAAAATCATTTATCTGATGATATTATTTTTATTAAATTTTAAATACATAAATGAAAGTATCAATTATTACTAAGTATCAATAATGTCAATTTTTACATTATATACCTAATTTAAATTTATAAATATATATATAAAGATTAAAATGAAATATAATACTTTCATAGTTGTTTAAAAAGTTCGATTCATATACGAAATAGTGGAAAAAAACAATTCATTCTATTTCCATCACTTTTAAAATTTTGTGTATCATTTATTTTATTTTATTAGTAGAAAACGAATCCTTATGTTGGTGTTTTGTAATCATTTTCTTGTAAATTATTAATCAATGAAAATAAATTATTATTTATTATGATAAAAATAACCCAATTATATTTTAATAGGAGATGTATAATCGTTAATACAATGGTTTTTTCTATAACATAGGACTTTATAAATTTTTAAGGAAAGGATTGGTCAATTTTTATCTTTTTCATTAACTTATAATATAAGTCAAATTATTGTAATTATAACATGCTAACTCAAAAAATTATTAAAAATATGATATATGATCATAATATGGAAAACTAATGGATTTTTTACATGTTTCTAGATAAATTTCCCATTCTAATTAATGTTTAACCACTATGTATACTAATTTTTTCGTAAATCGATATTATTAATTTTAATTACATTCAATATTAATATTGGTATTTTTTTGATATTGTTATACAATAAATATTATAATAATTCCCAAAATATATACCATTTTTCAAATTCATTTCAAAAAATTGAAAAAATTATTTGTAAAGAAGACCTCGCAAACGTGGTGAGAAAGAGGGGTTTTAAAGAAATATTTTATGGAAATATCATTATGATTTTAAAATAATTTTGATATAAAAATTATTCAAATGATAATTATTGGATTAATAAATTTAAAATTAATATATCATGATTTTAAAAACACATTAAAATATATTTCATAATTAATATTGGTTTAAAGGAAAAGGTAGATTTCAACTAAAATATAGTATTTTTTTATTATTTATCACAAATGAATCAAATCATAAAAATTTCAAAATAACTCTAGGATAATTATTAAATTATTAAATAAAAATTGATGTTCATTTTTTCAAACAGTAATTATAATATGTGAAAAAGTTATTTTTAATAAAGTTGTTCCATTAAAAGGTGAAAAAACTCCCTTCAGAAAAAATATAGGTATTAATCTGAAAAAATGGATTTATTCTTTTAGTATATCTATAAATTCACTTTTATGATGGTTAAAAGTTTTTATTCAATATATAATACATAAAAAAATATAAATTAATTTCATGATATCTCAGATAAACTTCAATTCTTGGTTATTCATATCTTATACACAATCAAAGGATCTTAGTATTTTCTGTAACACATCCCAACATAGTGTTCCATATAAATAAATCCTACAAAAATGATTTTATTCTAAAAGTAAAATATTTTAAATTATTAATGTGTTGTATTGTCCCAAACATAAATAAATTTCATCATAAAAAAATTATCTCATAAATATAGTGTTTGATATTTGGTAATAATATTTTTGAAATACTGACATCCTAAAAAGGATTAATAAAATATCATTCTAATAAGTGAGATATAGATTAATGAAGATCATGTAACTAGGATCCAAAGTATGAGAAAATATTTTGGGAAATGGTAAAATGGACATGCATGAAATTATTAAATAACTATTTTAATTTTTCATAAGAATGTATTTTATTAATGGAATGTTAAGGGCCTAAAAAATATAAATTTGTGGTCATATAAACGGCCATTTGATTAATCAGATATGTACATAATTGGATAATTTATTCATTTATATATCATTTTTCTATAATTGAAGAATTATTTCACTCTACGAATATTTATAAACATACTCACAAAATGTATTTATATTTCCTAAGTACAATATTATCCAATAGTAATTCCATGAACTATTTATAATTCATCCATTATCACATGTTTAAACACATGGTGAAGTAATTCATTAACACATAAAAACTCATCCAAAAAGAAACGTAATCCTTTTAAAAATGTGATAAATTTTATAAGAGATTATGATTGAACACTATTGGAACATGGTCAATGAATTTAAAATATTATCTTATCAAAAAACACAATGTGTCTTCTAATTTTCATATACCAAACCTGTGAATAATTTCATTATGAATTTTCCTGAAACTCTGTAATTAACCAATTTTCATAAATAAATATTGGAAAATATAATTATTTTTTATTATTTTATTAAATAATGTATTGTTGGTAACAGTCCTAAAATCCAATAATTTTGTAAACAACAACAATGATAACATAATAAAATAAATAAACCAATAATTTGTTCCAAATGAGTTAGTACTATCCAATTTCAATTATTCAAATAAATCATATATTTATTGAAAAATAATTTTCCATTAAGTAGGAAAATAATAACGATTATGTCTCATTCAACCATATGTCGTTCAAGAGTCCCGAACTGTCACTGAATAGTTTTTCTTGGATATCAGTACCATATACAAAATGATCTTTAATATATAATGAAATTATATTAGAGAAAAATCTTTAAATATTTCTTAATTATTATTACATGTACATTACTAAAAATAATACTCATATAAAATAATTATTAAACTAAAACACATATTTATTTATCATTACACTTTATATTAGGTAGTAAAAAATCCTGAACATAATATATTAACCTCTTTTGGGGTATATTACTATGAAAACTGATACATTTATTTTCATTATTTCCAATATATATGCAGTTGAATCATTCTAAATTTCGATCCCTTTTTTTATCATTGTAATCATATTAATGGGGTCCTTTCTATGAAATATTTTATGAAACTAACATTCCTCTAAAGTATATACCATGTTTATAATTTATACAATTATTGTAGGTGATATTTTCCTTATTACCTTCATCAATATTTTTCATTGTTGTCCTCTCATTCTTATAAAGCCCTCATCAATGATAATACATATAATATTATTTTATTATCTCATTAATACATGATACTATGTCCCTAAATGATGATAAGTATTGGGATACTAGTTACCTATGAATGATTGGATCAAGACCGTATGAAATGATTATTCATACTCTTTGGATCATGTACATTTGTGATGTTCACATTCCTTCTTCTAGGCACCATTTCTAAATTATGACATATTCATGACAATATCTTATCATGTATAATCATAATCCTAGTGATATACATAATATACAACAATCAATTCCTTTATAGATAATCTTATAATGATAAAAAGGTTTTCTTTGGGATTTTTTATATACTTGTCCTCAATTTCATTATATATAAATTTTCACTAATATATGACTCGCTAAATATTGTTTCCATTGTTTCTAATAAACTTATTCTTATACAAACTGAAATGCCCCGTACTGAAATGCTCAAAGGCACATTCTTACAATTTTACATTGGCATTATTTAATGGAATGAAATATTAAAGGACCGATCAGTCTAGAATTTTTTTAAAAAATAGATTGCATATATGATACTATATTATATTTGGGAATATAAAATAAAATATTTTTCATAACAAATATAAAGAGAATCATCCATGAATACCAATTTAAAATAATATTTCATCATATCATTGGAAAATGAATTAAAATACGGGTGAGCTCAAAATCTCAATAAATGTATGTAAAATAGAAGTAATAATGTATCAGTGGGAATAATCTACTTTCCATGGAGAATAACCGAGAACGCATTCAATTTATATAACTATATAAGGAAAAATCAATATGGAAGGTCATATAACTAAAATACATGTAATTTAACTAATAAAATGATAATGAACTACATCCATATATAATATCATAGGGAAAATATCATGGTAAAATAATAAAATTAATCAAAATTATGCACATTCTTAATTATTTGAGGTGATGTTTCCTAGTAACATTGTATATTTGTAGTCAATATCATTCACAAGAATATTTGTAAAATATTTCATAAAAACCCACATGAGTATCCATGTGATTCATCTCACGATACTATCAATGAAATGAGGTGTTATATATAATTGCTCCCCACCCATGTCTTAAATGCCCATTGTATTTTTTATATATCGAATAATCCATTATTTCATAAACAATGTATTTATAAAATATTTTTACTGAGTATATGATACTTATTTATCAAATTTTCTCCAACTAGAGTAATATCATTTAAAGTGTACAATGTATGTAAAAATGGTATACAATTTAGTAAATAACTATGAATATCACATAAGAGTGTGTATATTTAAAAAAATTATTTTGTAATATAATATTTTCATAATAAAGTTATAATTTCATTAAAATGAAACAATCATAATAGAAAGAGATATTGCAATGATAATTATTTCCCCTTGTTTATTTTTATTTGAAACCCATTTTATGAGATAATTAAAAGATAAACATATAATACCAAGAAATATTATTCAATCATTATATTAAGATATTAATGTAATAATATACTTAAATCAAAATAAGTAAGTGGTGGGTGCGATGTTTTTTTAAAAATGTAAAAACCGATATGAAAATCGTTTTTATTACACTCCAATTTAGCTTAATTCCCTTAAAAATCTTCTATAATTGTTTCATGAATTTAATTATCCTATACTATAATGAAACTATTATTTTGAATACCATACATGATATTAATAAAATATATCATGTCAATTTTGTCAACAGTCGATAACTATTATCATTGTTTCAGTTATTAATTGTCATATTTGTTGAGTATATTTTGACTATTTGTTTTTGTTATTTTAATTATTATTATGATTTTATTTTCTGAAATATGTAATAAATTATGAAAATATAATATATATTTAGTACATATGGTTTTATAATATTGTATAAAATTTGGAGATAGGAAATGAAATGTACCATTCATGGAGACAATATGTTGCACACACCCATTAAAGTTACTTTGATTTCTTTATAATATTATAATATTAAGATATATATATATTATCATTGTTTATAATATTTATTATATATATATATATAATATTTTTTTATTAAACCCATATTTAATACATTCCATTTAATGTCTGAATGAATCACAACGATTTGAGGAGGCAGTAGTCCGTAACTCCATAAAAAATGAATCATTTTTTTAAAAATAGAAATCATGATTTTTTATTCTATAAAAAAATTATAAAATCTCAAATATAGAAAAAATATCATACATAATATATAAAAAAAATCAATCAATATCCCCAACCTTGAAAGGTGGAAATGGAAGAGTGAATGACCTCGGTTTGTGAGGTGGTAGTCAACTGTACACACAAATGATTATTGTATATACTGTATGATGGAACTGTATATGAGTGTAGGTAAAAAACACTATATACAATAATTATAAAATATTTTTTATACTTATTTTATTATATATTAATAACATTATATTAATTTAATAGAAGGATAATTAATTGAAACAAAACTAATCATTGATGAACGATGCCTCTTTTTTGGGTTAATCTTTTTAATTTAGAAAAATATACCTCCTTGGAAGGATTTATGAACAATTCTAGGATTTTATGATGACATGATAGATTTTATAGATTATTTATTCATGGATTTGATGATACTTTAAGAAATATAACCATTAAATATACATTTTTGAGATATGTATATCTAATTATATACCAACTTAATTTTAATATGATATCTAATTTATAAAATATAAAGCACTTGTCTATTAGACATTAATTTTAGAGTAAATTCATGTAATGTGTAAAAATATTAATTTAACCAAAACCATGGTAATAATGTTTCTTTGATTTAGGTGTCAATATGTTCATTATAAAAGATCAATTGGTAAATTAGTAGGCTTTATATATAATATATATTATAATTTTAAAATAAATTTTCTTATAATAATATTTTTGTAAAATTTTATATCATTTAAATATATAATTTGTTATAAAATATCATAAATATAAATTTTAATATTATTTATTATTTAAAATTTATAAATTTAAAGACAAAGATAATATAAAAATATATACTTTTTACATCTTTGTAACATCAAATAATAATTTAGTAAATAAGTTAACACATCAATTCATCTGATTTCCATCAATTTTAATTTTTTTAATTTCATTTATTATATTCAATTATTATCTAAAAAATAAATACATTGGCCCTACCTAATAAATTTATGTAACTAATTCATCTCTAAAAATTAATTACAAATTATTATTATAAATACAACACATTTATAATTTTAAATTATATATTGAAAATATATCATGTTTTTTCATATCTTAAAGATTTATAAATATTAAGGTTGAGGAAGTCTCCTTTTTTTCTAGCTTCTTTACATTATAATTGATGTCAATTTTTTGGAATGTAATCCAATTAAATAATAAAATTATAACTAATATCGGATGTTTTCTATATATTTTCGTTCAATGGATTTGGGAAATGTATTTAGGCCATTTTCCCATTATGATTGATGTTTTACCACTTAGTAAATTAATTATTACCTTAATAATTATCTTTAATTTCAATTACATCTACTAAGAACTTTCAGAAAAAATCTATATTGATATTATTAGATTAAAAATAGAATATGTATTCCAAGCATGTATATCAATTTTTACAAAATTAATTCATATAAGTGAAAAAATTAATATAAAAGCTATTCCTGTAGACATGGTGAGAAATTATGTTTTTAAAGGTAATATGTTTGAAATTTCATTATGTATTTATATCTATGATATATATAAAAATTATTCAAATTACATAAATTGTATTAATATATTAATTACTAATCTAATTTTACATTCAATTCAATTTGATATATAATTTGACATTAATAAATATGTAAAAAAGAATTTTTTGAGATAAAATGTAGTTTTTTCACTTTTAATTAAGAAAATTAAAATTCTCAAAAAATTAAAAAAATCATCTTGAGATAATATTGAAATTAATAAAAAAATGTATTTTATTTTCACAAATAAAATTTATAAAAAGGTGAAAATTTAGGATTAAAATATGTGCACCATTAAATGGTGGCAATGTTTCCTTAAAAAATATAAATATTTATATAAATTGACTTGATCATATCTCATGTCTATAAAATCCATTGAATGAATGAAAAAATATGTCATTTAATATATCATAGAAAAATAAATATATCAAAATTTTTTGAGATGTTTTATACACTTCTTAAGCGTCGCATTTCATGTATTTTACACTATCAAAGGATCTTGGTATTTTGTGTAACATAAGGAAACATAATGATTCATAAAAAATAAAATTAGAAAATAATGAAATTTTCATATAAAATTATTTTTTTTGTAATTTCTTGGTGTATTACATTGTGAAATTTTAAAAGTTAAATATTCCAATCACATGTTTGTGTATGAAGTTATAATGCTACATGGGGTTCCTCCATCCATTTTTTTGACAGGGATCCTATGATTACATCAATGTTCTTGAAGAGTATCCCAGAGGACATGGGGAACCATGTAAGATTGAATCCTAATTTTCAACCATCTTCATTCTATTAGATAAATTCATCAATATTGATTAAAGATGATATGATTCGTGCATGTCTCCTTGACTCTAATGGATCTTAGAATATCAATCTGGGACAGATTGAGATTTAATATAACAAAAATTATACAATATAGATTATAATGGATCTTTTTGAGGACGTTTATGTTTGTTCATGCATTTCAACTCTCAGTTGGGAATATGATGGTGATGCATCATTGGATTGACCGAGTCTTGTTTAGAAGACATATGTGAGGATCCATGATATAAGTTAATGGCTAGATATAGTGTAGAGTTGACAAAACTATAATATAGATAATCCAAATAATCATTTTGTAGTTTTTAATTAGTTATTTTGTTTTCTTAAATGACTATCCCTAGTTAAGCCACCATCGACATAGAATATAAGGAAATGTTTCTCCATGATATATTAGATCATCTTAGATCATTAAGAATTATGGTTAGGTTTTTTCCAATTGGTAATTAGAATTCATTTAACAGAACATCATAATTTTTTTCGCATATCATAACTCATGAGATATTATATATACCCCTCACACATTATGTGTTGGGAAGAGATTAAGTTAGAACAAGGTGTTTCGATTATTGATAATCCTTCTGATGTCATGGAATTTCATTTGAATGTCATGTTTGAGAAGTCTATTTTGTTGGTTAGAGAGTTATGCAGACATATATTAAATTCTCATGAGACCCCAGAGAGTATGTTTTTGATTTGGTAAATGTTGAACCACCTATTTATGAGACCACATTATTCCGCATGACTTATCTAGAATGGAATGACTTATTGTAGCTAGTTTGGAACATCCCATTACCCACAGTTATGTAGTTTCCCCACTTTTTTCCTATTTAATTGTGTTAATATTGGGGATCCTCCAGATAAAAAATATTTTTGTAAAGAATTTCCTATTTCTTAGTGATATTTCATTTATTTAATTAATAGAGCATGAGTATAATTTTATTAATGGAATTGTGGGGTTATCCCTCAGTACAGATAACTCCTGAGTTGGATTGTATTTTTTCTATAATAATATAATTTTTTTCTATGTGATGGGTGATTGAAAATGATTAAAGGGTCTATATGGTTTAAACAAGGTAACCATACACATGTCAAGAAATGTGTACATAATGTTAAAGGATTACACACTATGTAATGGTCACATGATGTGTAATGTTAACAGATAAAGTTTTAACAAAAATGAAATGGGTTTTATGGCTTACTAAAGACCCTTGGTATACTAGACATGTTATGGGGTAAAAATCATCTAACTTTTCAAAGGTCAAATTTTAGGGTGATCTGTTGACTGATTTTTCATTCATTCATTTCAATAACTCTTTTCTCTTAACCTAGATCCCTTTTTTGAAATATTTTTGAGTATCCATTTTATCTGAAATGATTCATTTAGAAATTGATCATCCTTTTGATTAGGTTGTGTCTATCTTTTTGAGTGATATTTTTGTGTTATTCCACATTCCAATTGTGGTATAATTGTTGAATTGGGTTATCAGATCCTTTGACCAATGGTGATGTTTATTCGTGATTATATTTTTATTTGTTTTTTGATCTTATTATAGGGAATCTTTTTGATTTGTTCCATGGATGGTGTTCAATGTTGAGGTATCTATTATTTTATATTCATCTTTAACCATTTTTATTAATTTAATAAATTCTAGGATGTGATGATTAGTTCACAGGACCCCATTCTGATTTTTTTGTTCTTGTTGGTGGATTCCTTGTTGGGCTTGTTTTCCCTTGAGATTGGGGTAGGTGGTTTTTCCCTTGTAATTTTTGGTGAACCTCATATATCATACTATGTGAAATTTTTTTATTAATGGAAATATCATTACATGAATTCTTTCTTAGAATGGAACTAGGTTTTTATAAAATATAAATTTTTTCTAGGATTGGTAGATGGGAAGAGTTTTCAAGTATTGTGAACTGGTTTGGTGAAATAGTTTTCAAATAATGAAATGATGAAATTGTTTCATGAAATTATTTGGAAAATAATGAACATAGAAACCATGGGGTACATAGGTGGAAGGTATTGTAATAGTTATCCCCCATATTTGGTAGTTTTATAAAGGGAATTTCTTATTTTAAATAATATTTTTTTCTAGATACTTGCTAGAACTGTTGGGGGATTCACTTGATGTGTTTTCATTTTCTCTCTAGATTCAAGGAATATTTCTAGTGGACTAATACGTAAATTATTATTTATGTTAGGTATGACGGTCCTAACTATACTTACCTCGTACGGTCATTAGAATGATTTTTCCTCAGTGTCATTGATGATTTGGGATGATTTTAATTTATACAATATTTATTGAACATACATTGGATTGATATGACATGTGATTTATGATTTTTCTAAATCAATATATCTATTTTGATATAGGTACATGACATGAATTGTAATTTTTTTAACTGATTTATTTTGAAATGTTGAAAAAGGGGAGATTAGGTTGTTTTGAATTCTTATGATATAAAACCATTAGACTATTATCAATCATTTTTTTATGTAATCTCTATCTGGATTGGAATATTTTTCATATACATGATAAGAGACCCTTGGGTGAGCCCCTAATTGGAAAGTTAGCTCACAGCATACATACAACTTATATAGTTCATTATACTTTTTTTTATTTTGATGTAGGGAATGGAAAGGGTTCATAGTTAGGCATCAAGGTTTCCTTCATATGAGTTGGGTATCATGTGGAAATATGGATGGAGTCTTCCCATACTATCTCCTAGAGTATCGGATTTTTTTTTTTGGTAGTCCATTGTTGTAGTACCTATACAATGAGGATTCTTATAATCTTTAGTATATTACATTCAACTATTTGTTTCCAATTATTGCATGTATTTATCTTTGTCAATGTTATGTTTGTTTTATATATGTTCCATTATATTTATTTTGGTTGGGATGAATCGGTCCCTCTAATTTTTTTTTGATTCCCGAGTACTAATTTCCAGCCCATGGTGATTGAAAATTCCCTTTAGGTATGTGAAGAATTTGTTTGTGTACTAGTTTAAGTTGGTATTTGAGTCTACTTGATTCAATTATATTGACTATATATATATATATCAATAAATATCAACCAATCAATTAATCACTTTTAAATAATAAATATTAACTATATCCAACTACCCAATAGACCATAATTACCTCAAAATAACGTCAATTTATAGCAAAATCAGGTTTATATGACTTTTATATTATGAAAAATATTAAAAAATAAACCCATAATAGAATCACGTACTCCTAAGTAACCCTCACATGAAAATATCATAATCAAAAAATTTATATATCCCATTCCCAGATATAAACGATCACTATACAACTATATAGTACAAGTTCCATTTGAAAAAACATAATTATTATATTTCTAGATTGATACCAATGAATGTTACCCAATTTAAGTCAAAAAAAATAAAACATCAAATATAAATAATGCATCATAACTATATTCAAGGATATTATTTTTTTATTTTTTTTGGGATTTATGTAAAACTCTTACATAACAATACCCATTTATCTGATTGAAAATTTTAATCAATTACACCATGCATTTTTTTTCCATATTATGTCATCATCACTTTTCTATGTCATCCATAAACAATGTGAATGAAATTATGACCACGGTATGAGCACATAAATCTTAGAAAAGGTCCTTACATAAATAAAACATTCCCTTCCATTTTAAAACAATGAGACTGAAAATAGAATTATCCTTTAAAATAATAAGATTAAACATAAATGATCATATTTAGAATCATAAAATAATATTAAATTTCCATATTTTTTCCTAAAAACATATATAGAAAATAATTACGGGGAAAAATAATTATAAGGTTTTCTTAGTAAACAAGAGTACCCATGAAAAATATTTTTCGGAAGAACATGAATTTCAAACCTAAAAGTGAATAGTAATTTCATTGAAGAAATAAATATTTTTCATAGCTTGAGACATAAAAATATATATATAAACTCATTAATAATAATATAAAAGTTAAGTTGGTTCATTGAGACACTATCGTTATAGAACACAAACAAGAACACTTACATCTAGAACAACCAATATGGACAACTAAAAAAGATATCTAGAAAAAAATACTACCCAATGAGTTAGAGAGATATATTCAACTCTACTTATCATAAAAAATATACAAGGGGCATATCATGTTAAAAGAACATAGTATATTTCCTTTCAAAAACAGAACTCATAAAACTATATATTAGAACATATAATAAATGTATGTTGATATATTGATATACTAAATTTCCATTAAAAAACAACTGAAGATAAAATACCTATTAAAAATTTGCAACATCCCAGGTAAATAATGAATAAAACATTTTCATATTTATTAATATTTACGAATTAAATATTAATTTTACTTTAAAAGGGTTGCAATGTTCGATAGCGTACTAGATACGCAACAAAGAGTTTCATTGAAATATTTCGTTGCACACTAGTAATAAAATAATATTATTTTAAATGGTAGTTAACCCATAGTCGTTGTATTGGAGGGAATGGATAGAAATAACTAAAATATGATTATATATGTTTTTTTAAATGTTTTTACTTTTATCTAATAAAATATAGAGGCTTAAAATACGGAAAGAATTCAATTTTGGGCGTATATGCCCTAGTTTTCACTAAAGGTTCACTTATCACCTTTTGATGGAGAACCGTCATTAAATATAGTTTTGTTCACTCTTATACATTCTATTGGTCCAAATAAAATTCTCCTTTAGAATCGGGACATCAAAATTTACTTTGTGTAAATTTTTGGTATTTTTCCGATAAAGTTCATTTTTTAATGAATAGTGTAAAATGTTGTATTTTAATTCAAAACCACTTTTTAATCTAAAATATTTATATTGTTAGATTATCTTTTGAATTGGTTTTAAATTGAAATTAAAAAATATTTTTACCATTAAATCCATTAGTGGTCGTTGGAATTAATTTCACATTGAAATCGGACATAAACTAGTGTCAATCTTTTGATACTTATTGTTTAAAAAAACACGCTATTTTTTCTCTGACAACAGTAATTAATAATTAAATTAATTAATGAAACATATATATATTGAATTTTTTAAAATGTACTTCATTTTTTAATTTGGAATATCAAATAGAGTTTAGCGTGAATTTTTGGTATTTTTCTAAAAAACATCAATTTTTGATGAATAGTGAAAACACTAAGTGGTACTTATAAAAACTGATTTTTCATTTAAATGAAATTTTTTCCACCTCAGTGTTTTTAAATTCAAAAATCCGACATACATGGTTGTCATTATGAAGTAAAATGTGGTTCAGTGGGATTAAAATAAATTTTGGCGAATAGTGACTTATTAAGTTTTTAATCGCGATTAGAGGTAATTAGTGTAATTTAAGGTAAAAATAATGTTTTAATAATATGAAATGAACTTTACACATGTACAACCCTTGTTGGATGTGTCATGTACGACCAAGAAAATCTATGGGTCAACTTGGGGACCCCATCGATCCACTTTAGTTGGAAAATGACATTAATATCTTTTTATTTAATGTTAAAATTAAAATGACACAAACATGAGTTGTTTTACTAAAACAATTTTTAAATGGGGTTATAAAAGTCATAATTTTGACTATAAATAGTCATTGGAATGATAAAAATATTTCCTACATAATAGTATTTTTTTTATAATTTTTAGACATTATATTAATTAAATTATTTATGACATCATGATGATGCAGCGATGACCTCATTATTTAACGACTTAAATAAAATGGAAAGATAATGTAAAATCTAAGACCTACCAATGTCCAAAACCTATTGTATGGGTGGATTTATAACCCTTATCAACTTATACTTGAATTATATCAATTTGGGACCTCTTAAATCCGAATATCATTTTAAAATAAAGTAACTTTTCTTTACTTTCCAAGAGTGCCCCTTCTCTCCTCTTATAAAAGGCCCCCACCTCTTCAACCTTACCCAAACATCCAAAGCCTTTTTCTCGGCCGAACCCTGCCCATTTTGTCTCTCCACATCCATATATTACTTTCTGAATCCTCACTTTGGGAAGAAGTCTTCCCAAGGAAGCCTTTGATCACAAATCTAAGAGAGTTACCCGATTTTAAGGTAATGTCTTCACTTGTGTTCTTTTGTTTTATTTTGCTTCTCCAACCACATAAACTATTTTTATTCATTTCTATTGTAAAAACTCTAGTATCTTAAATATACTAGGGTGTTGTTATAAGAATATTTCGAGATACACTTACACAAATCTACATCTAATGGTTAAAGAACATACAGTTTCTGTGGTTGGTGAATTTCTGCCTCACGAAGCGATGATTGTTCAATATTATTTTAAACACCTTTAATGGTGGCCATTAAGATGTCACTCTATTTATATATGATATATATTATTTTTATGTTTCCCTTATGCTTCTGTATTTTCATTTGTGGTATACCTTTATGGTTTCCGTTGTGGGTAAACACAATAATTTCATTTTAGGAAGTGCGGACTACCGCCCCCTCAAAGTGATGTGATTCGTTAATGCCATATGTGGGATGTATAAAGGATGGATTTAAAGTTATTATATATGATTTTATAATGGAATTATAATAAACCTCTATATCATTATTATTTATTTCCATTACAGTATGATATAGAAATGAAAGTAGCATTCATGCGTACGTACGACTTACCGTCTCCATGAACGGTGCATTTAATTTCTTATCCCAAAATGTAATGTACTATTATAAGGACATGTTTATAATGGATATATATGATGAATGATACATATAAATAATGAATATAATTCTGTAATTAAAATATACATAGCTCTCATTTAGTTTTAATTCCATTAATATGACAATGAAATGAAAGTAGCGTTCATGCGTACGTACGGCTTACCGTCTCCATGAACGGTGCATTTCATTTATTACCTCTAAATGATTATTTAATATTATAAATACATGTATATTCTAGATATATATGATATATATGATATAAAAATCAGGAATGTAATTATGGATATAATGAACCTTTGACCACACGAACAACATGTAATTTTAAGAAGTCCACATTCGACTTAAGAACCAAATATCGACAAAGAAGACATTATTAACTACATAATGCTTATAACATGGCAATAAGTGATATAAAATGAATAATGAACTGGAAAAGGGATCTTAAGAAAATAGAAATTAACTCAAGGTTATTATTCAAGACGTTAAAGAATGATCGAGTCAAGTCGGACCCGAGGTAAGGGACTTCTTCTCAATCTCCTTTCATTGAGGCATATTTCATTTTAAACACAACTTTATTTTATACGGTGTATAAAACCCTTTGAATTTTACTTTTATAAAAAAGAAATCTTTTTCTACGAAGCATTTTACAAAAAGACAAAAAGGAATGTTTTTTAACGTATGCGGTGACAACGACCTTTTCTGCCGCCGCGAGTATTATTTGGTCTTTGGCTTCCTGAACAAGCCCTAATGTTTTTTAAAATGAAATAAATACCATATACTCTTTTATGTATTTTGGTATTGAAAATGGTTTTTATAATAGATTTGTTATGTCAATATATTTTAGTGATATATTGTGATCAAAGTGTGGAAATGTTTTCATTACATTATATTTGTTTTATGTCATATGATTTTTATAATGGTACTTGGACATTTGACAGGTGGTTACGTGATAAACCATATGACGGGTGGTGCCATGAATACCAGGACGGGTGGTCACATTATAACCTCCAATGCATTGGGTATGGAAGTCTTCTGTATGGCTATTCCATTAAGTATGTATGGAAGTTGGCCGAATGACTATTCCATTAAGTGATATGTGTGGAAGTCGACCGTATGGTTATTCCACTTAAGTATGTTAATGTCCCAAGTTACCTTTATGTGTTATGTATTCCTTATATGGGGTTTGTGGTAATATTTTGGTTACAAAAGGGTAAGTAATGATCTTTTATTCAGTGAAGAGTTTTTACTACTTCATAAAGGTGAAAAGTATTACTTTGATAAAGTATACATGGTTTACTTGTTGTTTTGATAAACTAACAGTTTTCATTAATTGTGTATCCCTTAGTGAGATTTTTATGCTCACCCCAAGTTTTTTTTAAATGTTTTTCACAGGACTTAATGTGGAATAGGGTCAAGGATGGGATCAAGGGAAAGTCATGCTATATAAAACATGGAACTAGACATGTTTCTTCTTCAGAGTTTTTTTCTATGGAATCTTAGTAGAAGTGTCTACTTTGTAATATTTTGAGATGAAATAGTTATGTTCTAGTTCTATAAAACTCTAAACCTGAAAAGATCCTCAATGTGAATTATTTATTTAATTCAATATTAAGTAAGGTTTAAGGTCGGGGCATTATTGTTGGTATCATAGGTCGGTTTAGACAACTATAGGAGTTAGAAAAGTGTTAAATTATAAGTTAATTTATGGTATGATTGAAATGATATATCATTTAATGATTACAATGTTTCTTCACCTAAGGTATTTCTGTGATAAGAATGGTTTTCCATAGAGGAAACAGAGAAGCTTTTCTAGGAAGGCATACAGAAAGAAATAACCTACTGAATCAGCATCCTGAGATTGTCAAAATCAGAACAAAACAGTTTGTTGCAGTGATGGATCAGTTGACTTAGGTGAAAAATGTTGGTTGTTTTTATTGATGATATTATTGTGTTTTATGAAAGTAAAGAGGTTCATGAAAATCATTTAAGGGTTATTTTGCAAACCTTGAAGGAAAAGAAATTGTATGGGAAATTCAGCAAGTGTGAGTTTTGGTTGCAAAAAATTTCTTTCCTTGGTCACATTGTTTCAAATAATGGCATAACTGTTGATCCTTATAAAAAAAAGTTGTTGAAGAATGGACAAGACCCACAAATGTAATCGAGATCCGTAGTTTCCTTGCTTTGGAAGGTTATTACTGAAGGTTTGTTAGAAATTTTTCACGGTTATCTAGTCCAATTACTATGCTAACTCGGAAGGCTGTTAAGTTTATCTGGAAAAAAGAATGTGATGATTGTTTTCAGGAGTTGAAAAGAAGATTGGTGAATTCTCCAGTTTTGGCACTTCCTTTCAGGAATGGTGAGTTAGTTATCTACAATGATGCTTCACTAAAAGGACTTGGTTGTATCCTAATGCAGAATGATCAGGTAATTTCTTATGCTTCATGTCAGTTGAAAACTCATGAGGTAAATTACCCTACACATGATTTGGAATCAGCTGCTGTTGTTTTTGCTTTAAAAATTTGGAGGCATCATTTATATGGAGTAAAGTGTGATATATATACTGATCACAAAAGTTTAAAGTATATATTCACTCAGAAAGAATTGAACATGAGATAGAGGAGATGGCTGGAATTAATCAAGGATTATCATTGTACAATTCAATACCATTCGGGAAAAGAAAATATAGTGGATGATGCTTTGAGTCGAAAATGTAATTCCTCATTAACAATGTTGCGTTTGGAATGTGATCCTTTTGTTAAGGATTTGATGAGATTTGGCAAGGAAGTTGTTGGTGCAGGATGTTCTTCTGTTTTTTTTAGGTATCAGTGATATCATCCCTATCAGACAGAATTAAGCAAGCACAGAGGGAAGACAGTGAGTCGCAGAAAAAGGTAGAGCTAGTTCAGAAGGGTATGTTTCCTGAATTCAACATTGATAATGATTGTGTTTTGAGGTTTGGGAAGAGATTATGTGTGCCTTGTGATTCACTGTTGAAGAATGGGTTTTCATGTGGGGCTCATAGTTACCCGTTGTCAGTTCATCCTAGTAGTACTAAGAAATACAGAGTTCTGCGAGTGTATTACTGGTGGGATGGAAGGAAAAGAAATATTCCTGATTTTACTGTGAAGTGTTTGACTTGTGAGCAGGTTAAAGCAGAGCGAAAGTTACTGAAAGGGATGCTTCAGCCTTTACCAGTGCCAGATTTGAAATGGGAAAACATATCCATGGAATTTGTTGTGGGATTACCGAGGACATATCAAGGTAATAATGCAATCTGTGTTATTGTTGATCGCTTGACTAAATCTGCTCATTTCCTTGCTATATGAGATACTTTTTGACTAGTTCAACTTTCCCATTTGCATCTTAATGAGATAGTCAGGTTACATGGAGTTCTTCTCTCCATTGTGTCCGATCATGATCCCAGGATTACATCTAACTTTTCGAAAGGCCTTCAGAAGTCGTTGGGTACTGAATTAAATTTCAATACAGCTTTTCATCTGCAATCAGCTGGGCAGTCAGAACGAACAATTCAGATCTTTGAGGATATGCGACGAGCTTTTTCGATGGATTATCAGTGAAGTTGGGACCAACATCATTCATTGGATGAGTTTTCTTATAATAACAGTTTTCATTCCAGTATACAGATGGCACCATTTGAGACATTATATGGGAAGCGGTGTCGAACTCCAGCATTTTGGGATGAAGTGGGTGAAAGGAAGCTGATGGGACCAAAACTGGTAGAAGAGACGGCAGAAAAAGTTCAGTTGATTCAGAAACACATGAGAACAGCTCAGAGTAGGCAGAAGAGTTATGCTGATAACCGGAGGAAGGATCTATCTTTAGTGGTAGGTGGTCATGTTTTTCACAAGGTTTTTCCATGGAAAAGTGTGATGAGATTTGGTAAGAAAGGAAAGCTGAGTCCAAGGTTCATTGGACCACATGAAATTCTAGAGAGAGTTGGATCAATTGCATACATAGTGGCTTTACCTCCGAGTTTATCTCAGGTACACAATGTTTTTCATGTTTCGATGTTGAGGAAATATATGCCAGATCCATCTCATGTTTTGAGCCCAGAGGTAGTTCAGCTGGAGGAGAACCTATCTTATGAAGAACAACTAGTCCAGATTCTTGACCAAAGAGAGCAAGTGTTGTGAAATAAGGTAATTCACCAGGTAATGGTATTGTGGAAAAACCATATGGTTGAAGAGGCAACGTGGGAATCTGAAAATTCAATGAGGGATAAATACCCCCACTTATTTTGATAAGTGAATAAAATTGCGAAGACGCAATTCCCAAATGGGGGGAAGGATGTAACATCTCAGGTAAATAAAGAATAAAGAATTTTCATATTTATTAATATTTACAAATTAAATATAAATTTTACTTTAAAAGGGTTTCTATGTTCGATAGCGTACCAGATACGCAACAAAGAGTTTCATTGAAATCTTTCGTTGCACACTAGTAAAAAAATAATATTATTTTAAATGGTAGTTAACACATAGCCGTTGTATTGGAGGGAATGGATAGAAATAACTAAAATGTGATTATATATGTTTTTTAAATGTTTTTACTTTTATCTAATAAAAGATAAAGGCTTAAAATACGGAAAGAATTCAATTTTAGGCGTATATGCCCTAGTTTTCACTAAAAGCTCACTCATCGTCTTTTGATGGAGAACTGTCATTAAATATAGTTTTTTAACTCTTATAAATTCTATTGGACCAAATAAAACTCTCCTTTATAATCGGGACATCAAAATTTACTTTGTGAAAATTTTTGGTATTTTTCCGATAAAGTTCATTTTTTAATGAATAGTGTAAAATGTTGTATTTTAATTCAAAACCTCTTTTTAATCTAATTTATTTATATGATTATATTATCTTTTGAATTGGTTTTAAAGTGATATTAGAAAATATTTTTACCATTAAATCCAATAGTGGTCGTTAGAATTAATTTCACTTTGAAATTGGACTTAAACTAGTGTCAATCTTTTGATACTTATAGTTTAAAAAAACACGCTATTTACTCTGACAGCGGGAATTAATAATTAAATTAATTAATGCAACTTATATGTTTTGAATTTTGTAAAATAGACTTCATTTTGGATTTCAGAATATCAAATATAGCTTAGGGTGAATTTTTGGTATTTTTCTGAAAAACATCAATTTTTGATGAATAGTGAAACCACTAAGTGGTACTTATAAAAACTGATTTTTCGTTTAAATGAAATTTTTCCACCTCTGTGTTTTGAATTTCAAAAAATCCAACATACATGGTTTCCATTAAGAATTAAAATGTGGTTCAATGAGATTAAAATAATTTTTGGTGAATAGTACGTTATTAATTTTTTAATCGCGATTAGAGGTAATTAGTGTAATTTAAGGTAAAAATAATGTTTTAATAATATGAAATGAACTTGACACATGTCCTACCCTTATTTTATGTGTCATGGCAGACCAAGACAATACATGGGTCAACTTGGTGACCCCATGGAACCACTTTAGTTGGAAAATGACATTAATATCTTTTTATTTAATGTTAAAATTAAAATGACACAAACATGAGTTGTTTTACTAAAACAATTATTAAATGGGGTTATACAAGTCAGAATTTTGACTATAAATAGTAATTGGAAAGATAATAATATTTAATACATCATATTATTTTTTTAATAATTTTTAGAAATTATATAAATTAAATTATTTATGACATCATGATGATGCAGCGATGACCTCATTATTTAACGATTTAAATAAAATGGAAAGATAATGTAAAATATAAGACCTATACATGTAAAAAACCTATTTTATGGGTGGATTTAGAACCTTTATCACCTTATCCTCGAATTATATCAATGTGGGACCTCTTAAATCAGAATATCATTTTAAAATAAAGTATCTTTTCTTTACTTTCCAAGAGTTCCCCTCCTCTCCTCTTATAAAAGGCCCCCACATCTACCACCTTACCCACACTTCCAAAGCCTTTTTATCGGCCAAAAACTGCCCATTTTTTCTCTCCACATCCCTCTATTACTCCTGGAAGCATCATTTTGGGCAGAAGTCTTCCCAAGAAGGCCTTTCATCACAAATCTAAGAGAGTTACCCGATTTTAAGGTAATGTCTTCACTTGTGTTGTTTTGTTTTATTTTGCTTCTCCAACCCCATAAACTCTTTTTATTCATTTCTTTTGTAACAAATACAGTATATTAAATATACTATGATGTTTTTATAAGAATATTTCTAGCTACACTAACACACATCTACATCTAATGGTTAAAGAACATATTGTTTCTGTGGATGGCGAATTTCTAACTCACGAAGCGATGATTGTTCAATCTTCTTTTAAACACCTTTAATGGTGGCCATTAAGATGTAACTAAATTTATATATGATATATATTATGTTCATGTTTCCCTTATGCTTCGGTATATTTCATTTTTGGTATACCTTTATGGTTTCCATTGTGGGTAAACACTATAATTTCATTTTAGAAAGTGCATACTGCCGCCCCCTCAAAGTGATGTGATTCGTTAATGCCATATGTGGGACATATAAATGATGGATTTAAAGTTATTATATATTATGTTATAATGTAATTATAATATACCTTTATATAATAATTATTTCTTTCCATTAAAGTATGATATAGAAATGAAAGCAGCATTCATGCGTACGTACGGCTTACCGTCTCCATGAACGGTGCATTTCATTTCTTATCCCAAAATGTAATGTACTATTATAAGTACATGTATATAATGGATATATATGATGAATGATACATATAAATAATGAATATAATTCTTGAATTAAAATATACATACATCTCATTTAGTTTTAATTCCATTAATATGACAAAGAAATGAAAGTAGCGTTCATGCGTATGTACGACTTACCGTCTCCATGAACGGTGCATTTCATTTCATACCTCATAATGATTATGTAATATTATAAATACATGTATATGATAGATATATATGATATATATGGTATCAAAATTAAGAATGTAATTCTGGATATAAAGAACCTTTGACCACACAAACAACATGTAATTGTAAGAAGTCCACTTTCGACTTAAGAACCAAATTTCGACAAAACAAACATTATTAACTAAATAATTTTTATAACGTGGAAATAAGTGATATAAAAGGAATAATGAACTTGAAAAAGGTTCTTAAGCAAATATAAATTGACTCAAGTTTATTATTCAGGACGTTAAAGAACGATCGAGTCAAGTCGGACTCGAGGTAAGGGACTTCGTCTCAATCTCCTTTCATTGAGGCATATTTCGTTTTATACACAACTTTCTTTTATATGGTGTATAAACCCCTTTGAATTTTACTTTTGTACAATAGAAATATTTTTCTACGAAGCATTTTACAAAACAACAAAAAGGAATGTTTCTTTTAACGTATGCGGTGACAACAACATTTTCTGTCGCCGCGAGTATGATTTGGTATTTGGCTTCCTGAACAAGCCGTAATGTTTTTTTAAAATGAAATATATACCATATACTCTTTTATGTATATTGGTATTGAAAATTGTTTTTATAATGGATTTGTTATGTCAATATATTTAAGTGATATATTGCGATCAAAGTGTGGAAATGTTTTCATTCCATTATATTTGTTTTATGTCTTATGATATTTATAATGGTACTTGGACAGTTGACGGGTTGTTACGTGATAAACCATATGACGGGTGGTGCCGTGAATACCCGGATGGGTGGTTACGTTATAACCTATAAGGAATTGGGTATGGAAGTCGGCCGTATGGCTATTCCATTAAGTATGTATGGAAGTTTGCCGAATGGCTATTCCATTACGTGATATGTGTGGAAGTCGACCGTGTGGTTATTCCACTTAAGTATGTTTATGTCCCAAGTTACCTTTATAAGTTATGTGTTCCTTATATGGGTTTTATGGTAATCTTTTGGTTAAAAAAGTGTAAGTAATGATCTTTTATTTAGTGAAGAGTTTTTACTACTTCATAAAGGTGAAAAGTATTACTTTGATAAAGTATACGTGGTTTACTTGTTGTTTTTATAAACTAACAGTTTTCATTATTTGTGTATGCCTTACTGAGCTTTTTATGCTCACCCCAAGTTTTTTTGAAATGTTTTTCACAGGACATAATGTGGAATAGGGTCAAGGATGGGATCAAGGGAAAGTCATGCTATATAAAACATGGAACTAGGTATGTTTCTTTTTCAGAGTTTTTTTTCTATGGAAACTTAGTAGAAGTGTCTACTTTGTAATGTTTTGAGATGTAATAGTTATGTTCTAATTCTCTACAACTATAAACCTAAAAAGATCCTCAATGTGAATTATTCATTTAATTCAATATTAAGTAAGGATTAAGGCTGGGGCCTTATAAAATTAATGTTTGTTATTTATTTTAATAACAAATTTAACACTATAAATCATCAGAAAAAAATAAAAATTATGGAATAAGAGAAATCCATCGTTGTTGTATACACTACTATATAACCTTTATTTTCTCATTTGGTAATGAAAGTCAAAATATTATATATAAAATATCTATGAAGGATAAATTTTAAAACATTTTATTGAATATAAAAAATAGAAAAAATACCCCTTTATAATCCATTTATGTCCATTTATATACTTCCATAAAATAATTTTATGAATATGGACATGGAAGAAAAATATTTTTAAAATAAATCATTAAATAAATTAAAATCATTGTTTTAGGTAAAGTGTCAATTACAATATGATAAAATTTTTACAACTAAAAAATTTTACTAATAAACTATAAATTTATTTTTAATAATGATAAATTTTATCTAAAGAGAAAAATTATTCCCCAACCAAGACAAGACAAGAAGTAAAAAGAACTTAATTCTCAATGAAATGGAATTTAGACTAAGAATACATTACCATAAAAACCATGTAGTGTAATGCATTATTTAATTAATAAACTGTGAAATTATAAATAATATTTACAAGAATAAAAAATTTATTTTTAAATAAATTATCATTATCCACTTTATATCATTTATAATAAATTTTTAAATTACATCGTTAGATAAGTTTGCGTCAGATGTTTTAAAGATGTATACATCATAAACCCTAAACAACTTCAAGTGTGACAAACATGGAAAATAGTTAATTATTCAATAATAACAATAATAATAATTACATAATAATTTTCAGTTTTACATAAAATTGTTTAAGAAAATTCCATCGAAAATGGTTATGAAAAATTAATTAAATTTCAATCAGGGAGCCGGTAGGACTTATGCACTCATTAGTAATGTAAAATGTTTTTAGAGAATTTTAGAAAAGTATGGTAAGAATTATTTTATAATTATAGTTTAATTATTATATCCTAAGTATCATAATATATCTTTAAATAAACTTATATATATAATCCAAAGGATATAGTGGTAAAAATAAATTACATTGCTCTATGAAGGTGTCAGTCCTCAAGTACTCAATAATAATGTTATCGTTTATCAATTGATATAATTTTAAGAGAATATATTATATATTATCATTAAATAAGGATTATTATATCATTTATATACTATATATAAATTTAATTTAGTAGTATACCACTATGTGATTGGTTTTTCTTGAAAACAATGCACATCTTTTTGGGAGGCGATAGTCTTCCAAAAATAAGAATGATGGATTCATTTCACATTTGATCAAAGAAGAATATAGTATAATGTTATAAATATAAATAACAATA
Source organism: Viscum album (assembly GCA_963277665.1). Taxonomy (NCBI): domain Eukaryota; kingdom Viridiplantae; phylum Streptophyta; class Magnoliopsida; order Santalales; family Viscaceae; genus Viscum; species Viscum album. Next base: position 293,107,028 of record OY728132.1, on the reverse strand, counting down.
TATTATTATATAGTAAAACATAATTTTTTATATAACAATTTCTTTAAGAGTTCATTTGTATGTAGAAGAAGATATGAAACTAAAAGGTTTGTTTTAAAGATACACCTCTTCTTTAAGAACCCACCTTTATTGTACACTATATCCCATATATGATTTCATTAATTCCAAAAATAGGACATCAAGGATGGGGGGTTTGTAGATAGAATCTTACCATGCATGTTTGGTTGGGTTTTTTCATGTTAGTGTGCTTGAAATGTGTAACTGATATAGGATAAGAGGATCCATTTTATAAGTGAGGGGAGGGACACTCATGTAATTTTTCAAAAAATTAACAATTTATCAAGTCACATTAATAGATTTTATTTAAATTTATCTTCATAATGAATAAAATATGTCTTAATTTAAAATATTCCCATATAATTTAAATTTAGACAATTATTTTGCTCATTTTAAGCATAATCTATTTGGATTACCAACACCCCCATTACCCTATTTATCCTTTACAAAGATAAAAAATTTCATGATCATGAAGGGATGAAAATTTAAATATATGTTATATATTGGAGATTATATATTAATTTTATTTTATTAAAAAGTATTTAAAAATCCCCTAGACCGTTTTATTGTCTTTATTATTTTAAAAACATTAAAAATTAATATATAATATAAAATATAATTACTTTAATTTTAAGAACTATAAAATTATTTTTACCTATATAACATCAATAAATGAATATAAATAGATTATAAAAAAAATTATGATAAATTATATAATATAATAAACTCATAAATTCGTGTGAAACCATATGTTATATGATAATAAATATATTTTCATTATTTTTAAATCAATTACTTTAATTTTCCTTCTTCATGACAAGAATGATGTCACGGTTGTACAAGTAGTTATGTTAATTATATTATAACAAAAAAATAAAGATAAAATACAAATTTTAAAATTATTTTATTATATTACAATTATCAATTAATAGTAATATAAAAAAATTATCCTTATATAAATTTATACGATATATTTTAAAAAATGAAAACAATATTTTATTTTATTTATTATAGAGAATACAATACAGGTTATTGTTAATAATAATGCATTTAAATTAACATATATTAAAAAAAATATTACTATATTAAATAAACTAATCCAATCGTGTAATAAAAAATTTTATTTATATTTTAATTCCTTCTCACATTATTTTTAACCTTTATTATATTATTTGAGAGTTTAATATGGTTATAAAAAAATTTCATAAATAATTCTTCAAGTGTATATAATTAAATAAAGAAGAATTGAATTCTTACATATAAGACATTAATTTATATATTTATATTGAGTATTTCATATATATATATGACATTATGTTGTCATTCATATTTATATGCACAAATAAAATGGATAAAAATAATTGCAATAATTTAATAATAATATTTCATGGTACTTTTATTCTTAAAGTTATGTGTAATGTACACTATCAAACATAATTTTACTATGTTAACAAATTGGGGTGTCATACATCATGAGACATATTATTATCTGGGATAAATATAGAACCCAAATAAATTAGTCAAATTGGGAACCAAAACTCAGAATACTCTTCAATAACATCATTATAATGATCAACTAAATAATCATTGCAGAATTTATCTTCCTGAACTTCATGAGGTCGCTGCAAATTATTCATGTCTAAAATAATATATTGGACCCATATTCCTAAGAATATTGATTTTATTTAAATTCAAATTATTATATTAAATTTAGTTTCACGACACATTGTCTATTACGAAAGATGCTTAATGATGTATGATGCATGATAGGAAACAATTTCTCTACCAAATAATCATTATCATCAAACGTATTATGTTCCAAAATAACTTGGATAATTTTATAGTCCAAATAGGGCCCTAATAAAATATGTTATAAATTTTTTCCCTAAAAGATAAAATACTAGGATTAGTTTATGATTTACCCATCCAATCCATGAAATCCTCATGCCATCCCGCATCCAAACACTATATGAACACTAAAATGAAGCTCTAATACCACAATATCATGAGTCTAACATAATAATACCCATTCATGTCTATATGTAATGAAATGGGTGACCCTATTTTAATTATCTCATCCCATCATGGCTTGGTGACTATCAACAAGAAAATGAAACACGTGTATGGTTGGAATTATACATATAAATTTTAGTGTCATATGGTAAAGCCAAAATAAATTCCATAAAATTTTAAATGAAATAATCACATAAATAAATTATCTTCATTAAAATAAGAAACTACAAATAAAAGTCAAAAAAATATATCATATCATAACAACACTATGAACACCTAATAGAACCACATTTTGAGCCACTAATGTCTAAACGGATCCCTAATTCCTACTTATTAACCTATATATATACATATGGTTGAGCACTAATTTATACACAATTGGATCTGCAAAACACCCTATTGGGTAAATATTGAATATGAGGGAGGAAATATTAATAAATAAATAGTGAAATAATCTATTTACTTAATCATGGTCATCTAATATTCCATCCTTACCAGTGTTCACTCACACAAATATATATATAAATAATATTAGTTTAATAAGAATGAAAATATAAGAAATGTTTACCCAATATTAAGTATCCCACAAAACTACTAACCCTCACAACCTATTGATATACATAGTAGAGCACCCATACATTCCATATATGCATAATCAAATAACCTCAAAACAACATTTCTTATTAACCACATTAATAATTGAATATCAATACAAAATATCTTCATCACAATATATATATATATATATATATATCATCACCACATAATGGTAGGTTACATAATCAGAAAAAATATTAACCTTGCATCATTTTCCTCTACATAAACTCTTATCATGAACCCACATCACATACATATAAGCAATAGAAATAATAGAGTATACTATATTTAAAATGGAATGTATGGAAGGGTTAGTTGTCAACCATTTATGTCAATTATATATTTTATTTTATCGAAAATTCAGGAAAACAGAATGTATTTCAAGATATATGTTTAATTACCTAACTCATGTGGTAGTTTTTAAGAAGTATTATAAACTTATATATATATATATATATATAACAATCCTTAATAAATGGAAACTACCTATAACATAACTCTTGGAAAAAATATCATTATTAGAAATAAACATCACTTCTAAAACATCCCTAAAAAATAAATCCATTATAATGAACTCTAAAAAATAACCAAATTTGGCACATTATTAATATCATAAGAAATTAGATATTATTAAATTAACAACATCATTATCCTTCATTATTTTCCATGTTCTTAATATATTGAATACACACCTCATTATTAAACATTATTACATCTATAATCCACATTTCATTCATTGTACCACACAGACATGGACATATAGACACACAAAAATATATATATATATATGAAATTATTATAATAATGTAAAAACATTTATATTCAACACCAATAATTAAATTATCCATATATCATTTATATAGTTATTTAACCATGTATTATAATACACCATCATTCCAATATAATGATTTCCAATTTTAATTTTCAAATCCATTAATTTATTTATTCATTTATTAATTTGTCACAACACTGTCTATGTAATCACAACACCTTACCATTATTAATTTAATTAGTATATTTTCATTCCATATGTAACTAAAAACACAACTCAACTACTAACCAATATCCTCATAACAGTATATCAAATACTACACCATAACGTGTCAATTATCATAACAGTACTTCCACTTCTTTCAAAGAAACATCCACACTATCCATATTAACCATTTCAAACAATTTCCCTAACAAACACATATCATATAATAAACTCTCAAGTGTATAAATTATTTTTTCTACAAATACACTAAATATGGAAATAATTAATAAACAGATTATTGTAAAAAAAATATAATCAATTAAGAATTACTACACATTGATAATAGTTATAAATCTATTAATGTACCAATATTACATGAATTAGATTTAATATTTACATATATTCTAATTTAGTTACATATTTTAAATGAATTATATAATTTTTAATAGTGATATTGAATATAAAAAATACAATTATATCACAACATTTCATATCAAACAATCTAATTATAATGAAAAAATAACCTTGAAACGTTATAAGTAAAATGTGAATCAAATATCCCATTTTTTAATAAATTTTATACCATTATATTTATTTGGATATTTAAAACCATTCAACCATTGAAAACATTGTCATGGTAATTCATCATTCACTAATAATAATGAGAAGATAGATCTTGAGTTCCCTTCATCCAAGGGATATTTTATAATAACAACATAATAATGTAGGAAGAAATTATTCAAATAACAAAAAAATGCATAGATCCACCACACATCAGACACTTATCAATCTAGAAACAATACATTCACCATGAACTATAATAATTTAATGGCATCCCCTACACTAGTAGTATAAGAAATATTAATAGAAAATATTTAAATAAAAAAAATACAATTTAGATACATGTTGAATGATTGAATAATTTATTTAAATGTATAAATAATACACATGAATTCCATTGTATCCACAAGTAAATGACCAAGATAACAATATGTGATAAAATTTTTTATCGGTTTCATTATATCTAAAAAGGTCGAACTAGGAAAATATGGGTGGTTTGAATTTTTGTAAAACTTTTTGATACCCCATAACAAATCGGTGGGGCCTCTACTAAGAGATAAACATTATCTATCAAATGAGAAAAGAAATTCCTTGATTTAAAAATGATTTTAATTCTATATATATGGTAATTATTTTATTACATTATCATGGATTTATCTACATCAATTGTATTGTCATTTGGGTAATTGATATTTCAGCCATGTAACCGCATTTCCATCCATGAACCACAAAAATGTAGGTAGTGTATCCATTTTAATTTCATCACATATTTTAAGTCTATATAATTATGTAATGTATTCTAAATAAAATTCATTTCAAACCATAACATTAAAAAATATCTTTCAACCATCCCAGTTTCTTGTAAAAATTAAACTAATAGGTCTTTCCCACAAAAAACCTACCTATAAGATATATATGACCACCAAAATATAATTAATAAAAAATAATCATTTTAGGTACACACTGAAAGGAACCATAAAAATGACCAAATGATCCTGATGATAATGATACCATGAAATATTCATAGATTTTAATGGCTGTTTTGGGCACTCTGAAGAAAAAAATTCATCCTTACACCTATGAATGTTATTTTGTCTCAACATTGACACCCTTTATACCACCAAAATATAATATATAAACCATTGTAATGTTTATACCATTCTATGTGTCAATTAAAATTTGTGAAATGATCATGGTAATTTATAAATAAAATATCAGAAAATGCTTTAATGAACATCTATTATGATAACTTATAAATAAAATATATGTATGTAAAATTAAAATCAACCTACTTAATGTATATGTTGAAAAAATATAAAATAGATTCATTTTTATGAAATATTTATTTACTAATGTAAAAGGATCTTTTCAAAACACATGTTATTCTATTTATGAAACAAATTAACTCTTCTAAATATTAGAATTAATTTATGTCAAAAATATATATTTAGAAAATAAAATATGTATAATTAAAAAATACAACAAAATCATGTATTAAGACTATAATAAAAAAATATTTTTTTACAAAAAATATGTTAGAAATTTTTTTATTTTAAAACGGATCACAAAAAATGCGTTATAATTATAAATTAAACTAAAAACACATATTATATTAGATTAAATATGTCATGTTTGTCAGGAAAATATATAATATGATAATATGTGTTAACTAGTAAATAAATATTTTATATTTTACATAATTTTTTACACGATATATCTTTTCATTTTAACAATCCTAACTACACTTAGGAAAATTTAAATTATTAAAAAAACAAATATTTTAATTAAAAATTTATTTAATCTATAAAGATTATAGATTTTAGACATGAGGATATGTGAAAATTAATTAATGGATCCTTATTTTAAGAAATTTGATAATTAACATCATAATGAATTTTGATATGTAATATATATTTTTTCTTCCTTCTAAATATTAATCATGAAAATGTGTTCATCATTTTAGAAAAATATCATACATTTCAAATTATATTTAATGAAACCATAATTTATTCCTGATAAAAATAAAACAATAGTTTTTAATAAATATTTAATTACTAATATATCAAATAATATATGCTTTATCCTACAATAAAGCTAATATTTAATTTGATTGAAAATATTACATAACTATGTTCACTATCTCCAAAAATATCATAGAACAAATGAACACTAATAATAAAATGAGTAAAAAATATTATATCATAAATAATATTTCACAAATTAATAAAAATATAACAATACATATCAAATTATTGAAAACATACAATGATTTTTAGAATAATAACATTATGTTCGATAACATATAGGACACACAACACTGATCATATACAACTCAAAAAATATTTTACTGTTATAATCAAGATCTCAAATTGGAATTTATTAATAATACTGAAGACATTGTGATATATATATATATATAAATATATATAAATTTCTATCTAAATATAACGGTAATGATAAGTTCCAATTAAATAATCAGTCAATTTTATGTAATGTCATTTTATTAATCAAAAACATGTTTTCCAAAAAATTATTTCTAAGGATTTTTTTGAGGAAATATTATAACTAAATTTTTATTAGTTGATGAAATATATTTTATAAAATTAATTTAATATTATAAATTACAATTTTAAATTTTAAATATGGCGAAATATTTTTATTTTTAGTAAAATATTGATATTTCTGTGTATAGTGAAAAATTCAAAAAAATTACATTTTCATTTCATTTAATTAATATAAGTAAAATAAAATTTTCATTTTTTCATTATATTAATGTAAAATAATGTTTAATTGTTTATATATAATCTAATTAATTACATTTTCATCATCATTATATTTATTTTTTGTATACGTTTATTTTTTAGTTAAAAATGTGATTTTATAGAAACTATGATAATGTGGAAAATGTTAATCCAGTTTAATTAATTAAAGTATCCCTAAAAAGATATTATTTTATATAAATTTATATATTATATATCTATAGTTATGTTCTATAATTCATATATTTATAATTATTATTAATAGAGTTAGTAAAAAATCATTTTATGCCTGAAAAATGTATTTTTGGAAAAAATAATTTTTCAATGCATATATGGGTATAATTATAAATTTAATATTACCAGTTTTATAAATAATATTCAATAAAATTTATTCATATATATTCAATGAACATAATATATTATATTTTATATTTTAAACAAAACTTTTGTGTCTAATTAATAGAGGAAGAAATAAATTTATTTTTTAATGGTCTATATGAAAACATGTTTAGAATGGGCCAATCTAAAAAGATAATGGATAAGGTGACATTGACATTTTCCTAAAATATACTTTTTATCTTTAATTTAAAAAAATAAAAACTAATCCCTGATAATGTTCCATTTTGGATCCTTCTTTTAAGAGAAAAACGTGGGTATCAGATTTTTTATTAAAAAAATCACATTGTGTCCTCTCGCACACTTAAAAATGGACAACCCACCTACTCTGCACTACACGCCTCCAATACATTTTGTTTCAACCAAAAACATACCAAATACAATAAATAAATTTCTAAAAACCTCAGAGGGTCATTTGTTTATCATAAAACCATTCTATAAATGTTATTGGTGTTAACCATAAGAGGTTGTCCGAATAATATGTAGCATTCTTTATCGAGTGTTTCATTTTTATTTCATATTCCACTACCCTAAAACCATTTTCAAAAATTATTAAAAAAATATAAACATTATAAAAAATATATAGATATGTTTTTTTGTTAATTTAATAACATAAATACATTATATTCCATTATCTAGTGAATGAAACCATCGTTATAATGTAAGGTGGTCTACTTCCTTGTGAACTACTATAATTCAATTTCTGCAACCTCCTCATAAAACTGTCTATAATAATGAAATTATTTATGTATATTATATTTTAATCATTATAATTTTTTTATATCATATATAAATTTTTTCTTTTAATTCGACGGGGGATACAATAACATCGCTCGTGTGAAAAGTGGACAACCACCTCACGATGTGATGTGATTCATTTTTCACCAACACAATATAATGAAAGTAACAAAGATATTTCTGTTTAATATATGTCTTATTTATTAATTTCTTATATTATTGATTATATATTTCTCTTTATTAAAATATAATATACCATTTTATCTGTTAACTTTCCACTCACATAAAAATTATAACAACGTTCGTGCATATGAGTGGATACCTACTCGATGAAATGATGTTATAATTTGTTTCATAAACACACTACATGAATTATATATATAAGTATATTTGAATAAATAAACACGATATATTCATAGACAACATAATAATGCTATTTTGAAATTATGGACCAAACATTTAGGAAACACATCACATGGACTTAACTAATTAATTATTGAAGTATGTCATTAAAATAAAAAATATAATTTTTTTAATATAAGTTATTAAACATGGAAGTTATTCATAGGAATTTTTTTTGATATATTTTTAATACAAGGATGAAAAAGGACATAAAGTGAATGTATGGACATAAGGTAAAGGTTTTACATATCAATTTGATTTCATTGAGGCATATTCCATATTCTAACTTATTTATATTTTGTGGTGTATATGCAACCCACTAATACAAATTATGATTAATTCCATGAAATTTATTTGGATTTAAAAATCCATATGAAGATCTATCTTTGTTGAGTTTTTGATGTAGATACTACCTAAAAATGATAGATTTCATATGAAAATAATTTTATTGAAAAAAATATTATTATTATGAACCTAATTATTTTTATGAGGTGTAAATATAATGACCCTTTTATTTCATACAATGTATCCTTCAAAAATTATGGTATTATCTATTTCAACTTGAGTTAATTCATTAAATGGGATTTTAATTCAAATTTACTAAGTCAAAAGGGATCACTCAACTCAACTTCTTTTGTTGGGTTACAACATCTCTTTATTTAATTATTTATGAAATTATTCTGTCCGAATTGATAACTAAATTTATTGTGTTATCTATTTCCACATGATTTGTGATTATATAAATTTATTACACATAATCACTTGATTTATTAATTATTAATTCAACTATTAGATAATTTTAGGGTTTATTCATCTCAAATTCACTTTTTGGGACATATGTTATTATTATGAACCTAAATTTTTTATGGAGGTATATATACTACCCCATTGAGATGTAATAACATTAATATATTTATGGTCAATTAAATAATGTTTTTATTTGATGTTATTATTTTATGAGGCTAAAAATTGAAAACATAACACTATAGAGAAGGAATTATGTTACAATGTTTATAATATTTGGGATTATTTAGGGTCATGGTTCCATTTGAGGGAATGATATTCAATTATTTTATTAAAAAAACTAATTTTTTCATATTCTATTTTTGAACTCATGTTACAATATAATTTCTATTATATATATATATATTACATAAACAATAAGAAAGTCCCTTGTATGTTTTATAAATATTACACCTTATTTTTTATCGTTGTGATTTCCCATACATATCTATGTTTTATAAATTTTTAAAAAATGTTCTTACCTAAGTAAAATTGTTTTAGTTTTTTATTTTACACTTTATATGACCATATTTTTTTATTGTTATAATGTAAATTTCATAACAAATTCCTAATTTGTAAATTTTTACTCCCTTTACAAAAATCATGAAAAATGATATTATTAATATTAACAGCATGAACAGATTTACACCATATTGGGTTGATTATTTTTCATGACTTATGAATTATATCTTTCAATGATTTTTTCAAATTTTGTAATTTTCAAAATATTTTGTGAAAATTATCATTTCAAAAATGATATAAATTCTCTATATACTTTACTAATATTATAGTTTCACGAAAGTTATTAATATTACTAGTTGATCTATTAAAAATAAAATATGTGTGTCTCTTTTATAAACCATGTTCATGTGGTTAAATTTTACACCAAATATGTCTACGTCTTTGATATCCATCATATACATTGGGAATGGAACTCAACCGTATAGCTTTTTTATTTGTATGAGTGAGAATAAGAGTGATATGTCCACAACGGGAAAGATACCTTCTTAGTATATCTATTATTTCTGTGATTTTTTGGAAAATATTAAAATTTTTAATGATTGATAATGATCATAAGTTCAGTAATAATTTATCCTACTTCTTATGGGTGAAAATATATGTGTTTTAAATGTATCATTTGATGAATATTAACATCACATGGATAATTATTATAGAATCCATTGAATATTTCTTTATTGAGTCCTTATTCCATGTTTCATGATTGATGAAAAATATATCTATGATTATGATTTATCTAATGTTATTCTATAACACTTTGGTTATGTGGTTATATCCTAGTTCTCTTCTTATTTTCAATGATGAAATTCAATTGTTAATGATAATGGTTATCCGTATATAGAATTTGACATGAGAATTATTATATTTTCTTTTTTAATTTTTATAAATTATAATGATTAATTAATTTTTTTATAAAGGTATCTAATGTGAATAAATTCTTCATGGACTATTAAGGAATAATGTAGATTATTAAAATTTCGGTATAGTATGAAAAAAATTCCCTTGATTTCATTGGTATTCATTATATAAGTGTATGAACTAAAACTCTAAAAATCAAAAAATAAAAGAATTTTTGGTATTTAAGAGATTTAGTATTTTCTTCTGTCACAATGATATTTGAAAATAAAAAATTGGGTCCTGATTATTGGTATCTAGTTAACAATGGGGACTTATTTTTTAACACCATATCCAAGAGTGTAGGATCAGTTATAATATATTGTGTTTTAATGTAGGGTTATTAAAAATTGATATTACGATATTTTTATGTTATTTTATGTTTGGAATTATGGATACCATCATTGGTGTATAATATTATCATTTATTATAAGTACAAATAATATAAACCCATTTTATTGTTTTGAGTGATGAGGTTTTAATTTGATTGGTAAAATTTTAGAAGAATTTTTATTATATAAATATTTTTGTAAAGCCTTTGTTTGACATGATGTATGCCTATATATTTTTTTGAAAATATTTTTTATGTTATTTATAACATTTTAAATTTATATGATTTTGAAATTGAGTTAATTTTTGGTACACATGTTTTATAAAATACATTAACACAATAATGAAAAGTGATTTTGTGATTATGTGATTAATTTTATTTTAGATGAACATATATAATTTTTTGGCCTTTTGCGACAAAAGGTGTGACATATCCAATGAGGTGACGAAACTCTTCATTGTTGTAGTTATTGATGTTGTTTGGGATATATGTTAATTTATATATGAAAATATTTATTTCTAACATTTGGTATTATAGTTGATTTTTCAGTGATTAATATATTATTTCATTACATGATTGTTTATTAATTATGGTAATTAAAGTGAATTATTTCAACCAATGTTATTTTGTTAATGTATAAATATACGACTAGTAAATATTTATCACATTTATGGTAATTTTATCCTTTGAAATTATGTTTTAGTTGTTTCATAATGAAAAATTCATCCGTAATATTCATCATTTGGTGAAAAAGATTAAATTGTGGAGTAAATTGATCAAAAAAAGAAAATATACTCATAAAGTTGATATATTTCCTCAACTTCATTTTTAATATGGTAACAAAATTACTCAACTATACTGAATGGATCTTGAAACACACATATTGTATTATTACCGTTATTTCTGTTGAAAATGGTCGAGGTTTTCATATTACTTTTGTTTATAGATTTAAGGAAGTAGTCTTTATCGTGATCATTAAAATTACACCAATCAATGACATATGTAAATTTAAATCATTATTTTGAAATAAATATATTCTTTAGTTTACATATATTCACATACCACTAATGTTTTACGAATAGTATTCCTAGTTTTTATTCTTAAATATTAAATTCACACTTACCTCTCTCAATATTATAATGGATGTTTCATTCACAATTTTTATGATGTGTAAATTGAGTAAATATATATTTAATGTTCAAAAAAAATTAACAATTTTATGTTTAGATTTATAAGAATAGAGTTATTTTTTATGGTGGGTTGTAACATGGTGATATTTTTTTGAAGAATAACGTTATGTTTGATAGTATTTACAACATGATAACCTGATCATAAAAACACATAAATTTTGTGACAACTATATACACAATGTAATTTGTGGGGGTGAATTGTATTGAATACTTTATGAAAAATATTAACAATCTTACTAATAAATATTTATCTATAGATAAATTTTGTAAAACCCCAAAATTTTAATGTACAAATTTTTATTCTATAACACGTGTGACACGTAACACCATGCATAAAAAAGGAATAAATTAATCTGATACATTATAATATTTTAACTATATTAAATAAATATAATATATTCCATATCTTATTATTCCTACATAACATCGTTATATTGAATTATACACAAGAGTGACCTCCTGTTTTAGCTTTTGTTATATATAAGAGTGAACTTCCACGACCAATTGTATTACATGAAAGTCAAGTTTCACCAAATAACAATGTATTATTAAAATAGTGTTATTTATAATAATATAATATAACCTAGAAATTATGTTAGTGCTTATAAATTGTATTAATTTTTTTAAATATTTATGGTTTATATAAATAAAAAAAGAAGTCATTGGTTAAAATTATAGATAAAAAACAACTTATTGGATATTAAATGAAATATTACGTTGTTGTATTCTTTGAAAAGAGATTTGTATATATATACATAATTAATAAAAATTATTTAATTATTTATTAAAAATATATATGTTATATTTTAAATAAATTCTTTTGTATATTCATCCATTGGATTTGATTTTCATAAAATAAGAACAAACCCTATTTTACACATATAAATCTATATTTTTATTAATGTATTTTTACATCCTTTTAATGGAGAACAAAATTTAAATCCATTTTTGAAGGTTTTATAGATTTAATATGTCAAAATAAACATCATATTTTAATAGAAACATATATCATATGTTTGGGTTAATTTTTGGTATTTTTTTCTAAATTTTTAATTTTATAATTAATATTTAAAAATACCGAATTTTATTTGAAAACTACTGCATCATATAATATATTTATATAGATAAATTAAAATTTTTAAGAATTTTAATGTTTAAATAGAAAATATTTTTATTATTTAATAAAATTTATGTCATTGTAATCAATTATACATATAAATTGATTATAAAAAAAGAATTAAATTTTGGATGCATTTACATTATATACCCTCAATGTCATCCTGCATGCGAGATGAATTTTTAAATTATTTATATCACATATAATATTATAATTTCGAAAAAAGGATTCCATATTTTTAAATAAAAAAAATATAATTTTAATAATACCAAATTATTTTTTCCAAAAATAAGTGTGAAATTAATAAAAATTTATCATAGTGATTAATGTACAATTAAACATAATAAGGGAATAAATCATAATATTAATGTCCCAAATGACCTTTCCATCGGTCCAAAACCCATTTTATGGTCATAATTGTTCCTTGAACCATTCATTATTTTTTTATATTTGGTTTTTAATATTTTTTTTGAAATAACATGGGTACACCTAATGACTTTTCAAAAATGAAAAGTGAGTCATTTTTCTCTAATAAAAAAGGAGAACCATCTCTATATTACTCAGACATCTCAAAACACATAGGTTTGTCAAATTTCTTACGAATTTAAATCTCTAAATACATCCCATAGACCTTGAAACCACCATTTTTAAGAAATTCTTCAAAGGAATTCCTTAGGATTATACCATATGTAGTTTTCTGATTTTTAATGTAACACTTCCCAACAATATCATGTCATTCATTAAAATTTACACAACCACAAATATTTATCTTCCATGTTAATATAATAAAATAATTAACCCATATATAGTAAAAAATTATATTATGGTTTATGGAGAAACATAAACACACTTCCATCTGTTGGGTAACGAATATACTGTTTTTGAGTACGACGAACTATTTCCTCCTGAAACGATTATTATTCACTTTTACATTACCACATATCATGGCTTCCATTATGATGGAATAAATATTTATATATGATATGTATTTTATATTTTATACCTTTATACTTCATTAATCCTTTGATAACAAATAACTTTAATACATTCCATTTTGTATTAATTCAATAACTTCGTTTGAGGAAGTGTGGACTACTGCCCCTCAAATCCATGTGATTCATTAACATGATGCATCAAATATATAAAATATTATTAAATGTAAAAATATGTGCAATAAAAAATGTAATATATTAAGAAAATAGTCAAATATATATATATATTTATATTTATATGTCACTGTCCTTATTATACTTTGACACACTTAAAAAGTCTCAACGTTATTCATAGATGTGTAGACTACTATCTCCATAACTTGACGTGATTCCTTTTTCATCACAATAATTATATACATAAATGATTAAATAATATTTTATTTATGATATAGTTATCATTGTGGAATTATATGTTGTTAATTACTGTCTTTACATAACGATCACTAAAAAATAATAACGTTACTCTTGCGTAGATATAACCAACATTCTCTATTACTGCAACATTGATTAATTTTTCATAACTGTATGAAATGAATAATTTTAAAATTATAATTTATATATAAATATGATAATTATGTAATTATTATCATTATTTATATTTTATATAATAAACTCATTTATTATAGTTGACCAACAATTGTTTTTTTTCATATATAATATGAATTTTTTCGAAACAACAATTGTAAAAGAAATTTTTTAAGTTGGTGAATACAAGAAAAAAAAATTGAAAAATATTATTCATAAATAAGAAAGTGGTTCCTATGAATTTAAATAAGTAATATAACGTTATTATAAAATATGTTAAAGAATGTTCACATTAAAGGAAACACATGTTAAGGGATTTTCATCTCACTTTTTACTACTTTGAGAAAAATTTCATATTAACCACTTAAATCAATTTTTGTGGTGTATCTACATCTCAGTTATATATATTATATGATGAAATTCATTACCTTAATTGTATATAAAAAATATATGTAATTTTATCCCTTTATGTCTTGTTTGATTTAAAATGTTTTAATGTGGTATCAGGAACTTATGATTGTTTAATGTCTATTTTTCAAAATAATAACATTATTTATCATAAAATTTTATTTAAATTTGAGAAATTTATATGATTATTGTTCAATAAAACAAATAATTATTTTGACTCTGGATATTTGTGACTAATATGATGTATTAGTCTCATTTTTACAGTCTTCGGTACTCAAAATGTTTTTGTGAATAACTGACATTATTTTTCTCTTTAGTCAGAGAACCTATTTTATTATAAGAATTGTTTTTTATTAAAAAATATGAAAAATTATTTTAAAATTATTTTGTAATGAAATGATTAAATTTTTTTACAAATTTTTACGAAGGAATATTATGATCTCTTTCCTCACAATGCATCTTTAAAGGTTTTTTACCATGAAGAAAGAATATTCTATTACTAATATGAAATGTACGAATTTACTCATAATATTCTTATTAAAACATCCTTTGAAAATCAAAAAGGATACTTTTAAATGAAAATGTATTGATAAGTTATTTTCATGGAAATGATGTTTCAGATGGTTTTACAAAAGAAATTCATATTTTCCTCAAGGATGATTTTTAAAAATATGTTTATAGTATTTCTATTGATCAAAAGACACTTCTTTGTTTTTACTCCACATGGGGTTTTTTGTATTAATACCATCCTTATTTTTCCACTAGATGGTTTGTTAATGATTTGGAAAATGATATAAAATATTCACATTCAGTTTCTTGAATCGTCTATTATTTTATTTTAAATACACGGTCTCACATGATTATTTAAAAAAGAATCTCCATATAATTATACATTTCATTTATCATAGATTTTAATATATCCAAAACAGTATAAATTTTACATATTTTGTCTTCTTTTACATTTTATTGATTATTTGTGGAAATATAGAGATCATCATATTCATTATTCAATATATATATCTGATAATGCATATTATTTATTTTGATCCTTTGAAATAAGGAATTATTTGGATTTGTAATAACATGTGTATCATAGACATTATAAATCTCCTAAAAAAGTTGATATTATCTATCAATAATAATTATTTATGAGAATAATATAGGATTCTATCTCTATATTTAAACCATATTGTGAATGTTCTTGACATTATAAGATTGCATGTCCCTAGTATTTGATTTCAATGAAGAAATCATTTCTATCATATTAATTTCAGTTATAATTCATCCATTAGATTTTGTGTTTACATATCAATGTATACATTTAATTTTCATCTCCTTGATAAAATCAAATTGGTTTTATTTTCTAACCATTCCATATTTATTTCTTCTTTATCTAGTTATTTAAATAGAATGGGTTTCTAGTTATTACCATTATATATTTTCTATGAAAATCCTTCCATGTTATTGGATTACGTGGTATGTGTGTTAACTTAATTATACTTCCATAATTATTTATCTCATAGATTCATTAGTATTTATACTATATGTTTTTCCTTATTGAGCATTAGATCTCCCAATTATCAGGTTTTTTCCCTATAATCCCAAGAAGTGTAATATAAATGAAATAATTTCATTTATATGACGAGTTAAATTTATCCTTGATTATATTCAATTTTAAAGCATATTTTTTTAAATTAGTGTATTTATTTGTTATAACGGTAAAATTGGTGTATCTAGATTACCCAAACTACTAAACATATCGACCCTTCAGAACGTGATCAATTGTAATCATACTAATATAAATTGTAATAGACACCATATCTTGGCTATTTTTATTTAGGTGACTACTTTTTGTTACAATGGAAGTTTATTATAAAACATAGGAATAATATTTAGGAAATCATAGGTTAAGGAAAATAAACCTAACATCCGATTTAAAGATAAATATATAACAAAATCCTAATTTTTTTGAAATGGATAGATTATGTGGGTCCGCCTAGAAATATATATTTTCCAAGATAGTACTTGGGGAAGTTGTTTTGGAGAAAATTTACCTAGTAGTAAAAACACTAAAAAGGTGTTCTGAACCCGGCTTGGGGTAACCGAGTACCTAACGACATGCCTTAATCCTCATGTGAAATGGAATTATTATGGGATATACTTATAATAATTCAAATTTTAATTAAAACCCAATATGAATTTTTTTATGATGAATATCATAGGTTAATCCAAAGGCGTTTTAGAAAGATGATCTCGCGTAATGATATAAAAATCTGAGAAATGATATTACGGATAAACATTACGCCAAGGCTGGACCTATTTCAAAATAAAATATATGAAGAATTTAGGTATTGATGTTGTATTTAAAAATTTAGTTAGGATCCTATTTAATTGTAAAATTTCAAGGATTTCATTCAGATTTATTTAAAAAATTATTATAATTTGGTTTTTAAAAAATAAAACATATATTCCTAGTGAAAACCAATCAAATATATAACGTCTGTGGTTCATGAACCCATGATTGAAGAGCGATAAGGGTTCACCCCAACCACTAACCTTAGAAATGTATTGGATAATTCATTAAATTTTTAGTAAAATAAATTGATGAATAAATGTTAATGATGAACCTATAAAATCACATTTGAAGATTAGATATTAAAATATAAACTATACTTGTTTTTAAATATAGTTAGAGAAAAATATTTAGAGATGATACAGTTTAATAGGTATTATGTTCTTATAAATGTTTCTAGTAGTCCTTTAGGAATAATTAAATTTTTTAGTGGTAATTAATTTCCAGGGGTAAAATGATGAGTTAGAATTTGGCCGTAGAACAACCCAAATTTATTACTTTTCATGTAAAATAGAAAAATACCTTATGATCAGGGTTCTTAATAAATAAACAAACATTAGGAAAATTAGTTCAATTTTTTTTTCACAATATCATAATTTTTTATGAATATATTGTCTTCTAAATCATCACAAAATTTATTGATTTGAGGTCCTCAAATTTTTATTGATAATTAACATGTATGTGATTGATGATCTCATTTAATACTTACAAATATTTAAGCTTATCATCCAAGAACATATTTTACATGAAACAAATGTTCTCCAACTTATATGACCATTTTTATATTAGTTTTTTTTGACCTTTTGTACTTCCCATAATGTCATTTCTATAAGATATTTTACAAAAATTTCTCACAATGTCTGACTTTAATGTTTTAAATATCAAAAAATATTTTACCAAGATCACGTTTAAATTTATAGGATGTAATTTAATTAATGTTAAGAGAATAAAACACCCCAATTTCATAATGGACAAATTTTTATTCAATAACTTTAATGACGAACAACATCATCTGTGAAAAGGCGAATATATTAACCTGATACATTATAATATATTTACTATATTAATGAAATATAATATATTCGATATGTTGTAATGAACAAATAATCAATTTAGGTTTTTTTATATGAAAGAGTGACCTCTTTCAATAGCTTGAATTAGATGAAAGAGTTACATTCTTTGATATCTTGTGATACACATATGTCTGACATTTCTTGAAAGCTCGTGTTACATGCATGACCATGATTCCACAAATAACAATGTATTATTAAAATATTATTATTTAATATAATATATTATAAGAAATTAATTATGTTAGTAGTTATAAATAGAATTAAATAATATATAAAAATTTATGTTTTACATGTTTAAATAATGAAATCATGGGTTACAAATTAATGAAAAATGAAAATAAAACAAATTTTTATATATAAAGAGATATTTTTATTTTCATACTTTTCAATTAATTTTGTCTTAATAAACACATTAAATTAAATTTATTTTATGGGTTAGAAAATATATATTTTATATATTGAATCTATTATTTTTTCTATTTTTCTATCTTATTTGATAGTGATACTATAAGAACAAACTTTATTTTATACATTGAAACAAATATGTATTTATGGAATTTTTACAAAGTTATAATACAAACCCAATTTTAAACACAATTTTTTAACATTTTAGAAATATAATTTCCTAAATAAAATTTATATTGGACATATAAACATAAAAATTAGGTTATGGTGATTTTTTTTATAAAGTTTCATTTATTAACGAATCGTCACAACTACTAAATTTTAGGTAAAAAATTGGTTTTCGTCTAATTAATTTATAATGATAAATTATACCTTTAATATATTTAATAAATTAATTAGATAATATATATAGGGATTAATAAAATTCAGTTCATTGTAATAAATTTTACATTCATGTTGATTTTAGAAAAATATCAATCTTTCGGTTATTGTTACTTCAAAATCCTGCATTGTTGTCCCGCATACAAGATGAATTTTATATTATTTTTTTCTACTTCTATGATTATAATTTGGATATATTGTATCAATATATTGAATAATAATAATTTATATTGTTTAATATGTTAATCTATGTTTTTGAATAATATTATTAGTGAAAGTAAATAAAATTAATGATTAAGATAAAATTACGCTTAATAATGGAGTAAACCATAATCTTAAGGCCCAAAATGTGTTAGACACCGGTTTAACACTCATGATATGGAATAAATGATCCATGAAAATAGATTTATTTATTTTGGTTGGTTTTAGGCAATTTCATAGGTAAAAATGTGGGTATACCAAACTTCTTTTCAAAAATACACTGCGACTCATTTCCCAAACTTATAAAATTCCTCCTCCCCTCACATTACTCATAACTCTAAAACCACATAGGTTTTCCAATATCTACTTAATTAAATTCCAGAAATACCTCCCCTAAACCTTGAATCATATCTATTCCTATAAATAATTCCATTAAATTCAGTTGGTATACAACAAAATATGTTCCCCAATTTTTATAGTAACACTTTCTGATGATATCTATTATTTTGTATACTATTACACCACATAAAATATAATTATTCAATGTTAATATAATAAATTTTTTTTCGTAAATATAATTATATTCCATTTTATTTTGTTTTTTAACTACACGTACACACAAATTCATCTAATGGGTAACACACATATTGTATCTGTGTGTGTTAGACAACTTCTTCACAAACAATGACTGGAAATTTTTCTATTACCACCATTAATAGGGGAAATTATGAAGAAAAATTGGTTTATATATTATATATATTTTACTTATAATGTATTTATACATATTTGATACATTTATAAAACATACCATTAATACATTTCATTTTAAATTAATATGATAACAACATTTGGGGAAGTGTGGACTACCGCCTGAAAAAAGAAATGTGGTTCATTCAAATGATACATAGAATGTATAAAATAAAATTATAATTAATAATACTATACATAAACAATATCAATATAATATTAATGGAATAATAATATTTCCATATACAAATATATATATATACATATAACATTATATTTATAACCATTTTACGCACTTTAATTGAGATAATGTTATTCGTGGATGTTTTTACTAATGCCTCGTCGACATGTTGTGATTACTTTTTCATAAAAATGATTTTTTTTATAAATGATTTAAAAATTTGTTAATTTTGATAAAATTATCATTATAGAAATATCTAGTGTCATAGAACTTATTTCTATAATGATTACTAAAAAATAAGAATGTTACTAATGCATAAATACAACATTCAGTCTCCATGACTATAAAGTTGATTCATTTTTCATAATTATATGTAATTATTTTTTAAAAATTGTAATTTATGTATAAATATGATAATTATTTCACAATTATTATTATGTATATGTTTTATAGTGACCCCTGTGACCATATTTTACCTGTGATGTTTTTTTCGACACATAATCCTAAATTGGTTAGAAACGATGTAAAAACATGTGTATGTAGTGATATATGAAATTGTAGAAAGATGAATAAAATAAATGATAAACATGAAAAAACTACACAATAATGTATACAATTAACATAAGTTAATTTTAATATATGTTAAAGGTCGTTCTCCTAGTTGTAAATGCAAGATAAGGTATTTTAATTTCACTTTTTACTTCTGTGATATAAATGTCTTTTTCACAACTTACATCTTTTGTGTGGTTTATCTAATGGTCAATTTAATATATTATATAAATAATTATTTTCTGTTAACTTTATTTAATATTTTCATATAATAATATTCATAAATTTGGTCTGTTATTTAAAATAATTCAAATTGGTATTAGACTCTTTCAAATGTTTAAATACTATTTTCTTCAAAAATAACATTCATGATTTTTCAATGGTATTTCAATTCAAAAAATAATTTGATGATTTTTCAAATAAACATTCATTTTACCTAATCTAGATAGTCATGAAAATTATCATGTATTAATACCATTTTTGGCTCTTATATTCAAAAAGTGTTTAAGAAAATGTTTTTAACCAAAACCTAACATTGATTAAATCTTTAGTTGGAGAGCCTGTTTTAATCTAATTTTTATTAAAATGTTTTAAAAATTCAATTTAAATGATCTGCTAATAAATTTTTTACACTTTTTTATTTTATTAATTTTTCAAAGGAATCCCTTTTCTCTTTATCGATAAGAAATTTTAAATTCATTTTAACCATGCTAATGGAATGTCCACATACCTTATATGATAATTACGATGTTACTCACCATCATTTAATTGAATGTTACATTTCTTTTATAAAAGGGTACATTGTAAGGAAAATATTTTCAAATATAGTCTTCAATGAAATGAGCTTTCAAATGGTTTTAAAAAAAGGAACCATTTCTCAAGAAGGATTTAAAAATAAGTTTTCATAGTATTTCTATTCATCAACATCAAAAACCCTTTATATTTAATCCACATTGGATTTTTTGTATTGATACCATCCTTATTAGTCCTCTATATTGATTATTATTGATTTGGATAAGGATAGTATTCAAAATCACTTACATGAATCATTTTTTCCCTTTAAAATATTAAATCTCTTTTTTTTATAATTGGAAATTTAATTTCCCCTAATTATCCATTTCATTAATCATTGATATTAGTGTTTCATACAAAATATTCTATTTTACATATTGTGTATACTTTGAGAGTTATGTGATTATTTGGGGATATATTTATAATTCCATATTCCTGATTCAAAAAGGATATTTGATGTGTTATATTATTTATCTTGATTAATAATTATGAAGTATGATTTAGACTAGTAATGAAGGGTGGAACCCAAATATTATTTATATCATTGATGAATAGATAGGTTGTCATAAGAAAAACTAGTTTATCTGATTAAATGGGTTTATATCCTTAGTTTTAAATATTCATGTGAATTGTCTTGATGGTATAGGTTTATATGTTCCATATACATGAAATCCATTTGTAATGAACATCCATCATATCAGTTTTAGTTATTATTCATCCATGAGATTTTTCTTCGACATCTTGATGGATAATTTTCATTTCTTGTTCAATGATTAAATTGCATGTGTTTTAGTTTTTATCTTCATATATGAATTTTATTCTTATATGTTTATTATAATAAAATTTTATTCCAGTCATTACTTTACATATTCTATATAAACATTATTGGTAGATTTTTTATCACATGTTATGTTTGTTCAATTATTTACCATTCCATAATTATTTCTCTCATTCATTATGTATTGCTTCCTGGATATTTTTCAATTAATTATCATTTGAGATCACCATTATTATGTTTCTTTCACACAAGAATCCATGAGTTTCAATACAAAATATATGTAGGGATATACATTATGTATTAGAGTTAGTATTGATTTTATTTATTTATAAAAAAGAAACAACTATGTTTTAATTAGTGTAGTTATTTTTTACATGAACCATTTATCTTTCTGGTTTATCAGGTCTACTAAACATACCGGTCCATCACAGATTGATTCCATGTAATCATGATAATTCAATTAGTATAATACACGAGATCTAATATTTCTAGGTTCTGGTATCTACATATTAATTGTAAAAAATACTTCAACCTTTTAAAAAGTCATTTTCTTAATCAAAAAATTGCATTCATTAAAAATAATTTCATTTTCCTTTTGTAAGAATATAATATAATTAACATATAAATAATTTATAATATAACTTTTATAAAAATAATTTCATTTTATAAATCTTCATATGAAAAGTAACATATAGTGAATTTTTGGGATTTTCTTAAATAATTTTATTTCCTTTGAATAGTAAAAATATGAATTATTGTAATAATATAATTTCTATCAAATAATTTAAATAATTTAATTGACAAAATATTAAATTAATTTTATTTAAATTAATAATAATATTTATTTTGTTATATTTAATGAATTAAATTACATTTGAATCATCTTTATACTTAATTTTTGTATATAATTCTTTTTGGGGGTTTTCAACGAATTTTTCTGAAAACTATTTCAATGTTCATAATGTTCAAAAATTTTAATTAATTAAAATATACCATAATTATTTATTATTTAATATAAATGATTTATTTTTATATTTCATTAAACATGAATATTCAATATAAAATCATATTATTCATGAAAATCACATATCTTGATAAATCCCTTTTTGTATAGCCTCGACATGTTTTAATTCAAATTCAAATCATCAAAATCATTGAATTAAATTTTGTAAAATGAATTAACTAATTTTAATAAAATTAATTTTAATTATATAAAAATCTCATCCTAAATTTTAGTATTAATTAATAGAAAGTGTGGTAAAAATACATTATCACATTTACGGTGAAAATTGGTTTAGATGGGGTTAAACTAAAATGATAAGGGGTAAAATGAACAAAAATATGTATGAATTATATTTTTATTTATACATATAAAACATTTATCATTTAAATATCAATAATAGACCATTTTGGACCCTTTTTCATGAAAAATATCAAGGGTATCCGTTTGTATTTTCTAAAAATGCATGTATGTCCTATCCCCCACTTATAAAAAGTTAACCTATCTTATTTACTCTGCACACATAGAATTCATTAATATCATAAAATAATTACACGTAAAGAATAAATTTATCATTAACCACAACTTAGAGGCCAGTTTTTATATTAAAATAATATCTGAATGATTTTTCAGTAAACATTAAAAGGTATTCTAAAGAAGAGGTATCATTCTTAACCGATCAATTTTTTATTTATTCTTCAAAACTCCATAAATATAATTATATAATTTTTTAAAAATAACGCATTTAAAAACAATATACATATAATATTTTATGTTAATGTAATAAAATATATCCATTTCTTACTTCATCGTATGGAAAATAAATCTAGCGTTCATGAATACGGACAATTATCACCTCAACAACAAATGTAATATATTTTTCAAATGATCCACTAATGACTAGTCATAATGTTGTATTTAAAATATATATATGAAAATTTTATCATAATTATACTTATGGAATTTTTATATAACATATACTTACTAAATTTCCATTCTGCGGGGGATACAATGATGTTGCTCAAGTTAAAGGTAGACTGCCATCACACGAAGTGGAGTGATTCATTTTTCACCAACGCATTTTAAGGTAGGTAATAAGAATACAATTAATGTATATATATGACATATATATGATGTAATTAGGATATTAATGATATATTAATCACTATTTAAAGGTAATATATATTTTATTTGTTATCATAATCTTTACTAAAAATGATAAAGTCATTAATGCGTATGTGTGACCAACCACAACCATGAAGTGAACATATTAATTTATTCATCACTAAATATTATGGATGGCATATAAAATTGTAATCAAATAAATAAATTATTTTATTATAATTATATAAATCTAAAATAATAGTTATATTATTTCCATTATGATCGTTGAATAATGGAAACTCTAATAACATGAATGGACGACCTACAGTCTCCATGATTGTAACATACATTCTTTTTCATAACAATAATTACATATTGTATATAAAAGAATAAATTATTTATATTAATTATAATTATGTCATTATTATAAATCTGAATATGGGGAAAGAATTTACCCTTTTGACCATGGTAACTATATTAATGGTGTTTGGAAAATTATGTACCAAACATATTAAATACACCTGATGTGGAATTAACTAATTAAATAGAAAACTGTTACATTTAAATAAATAAAATAAACTATTTTTTATATATTATTGATATCTAAAGACAATACTAATGAACAAATTTTTATAATTTCATTATATATGAGTTATTGGATACACATTTAATGTATTGACTCTGTGTAATGGTTTTTGCCTCACATTTATTTGTGGGATACATAATCCATAATAACCAATTATTTATATTTTGTTTGCTAAAAAATAGAAAGAGGTTACTTATAATTAATTTCATTGAAATTATTATGATTTAAAAACCCATATGTGGATCTCCCTTTCTTAATGATTTGATCTAGTGATGACCAATTAAATTAGAGATTTTGTCTCAAATTTAATTTCATTAAGTCATGTTATACTATTATGAATCTAAATCTATTAATGAGTTTCATATATTATTTAACTTTTATATGTTATATTAGGAATACTTCATAATTAACTGTATTCTAGGCTTCAACATTAATTATCTCATCCATGGGGATTTCAATAGAATATCATGAAGTGGTAAAGGGTTTCTAATGTCAATATAAATTTGTTGGGTTACAAATCTTCTTAAATGACTTAATTAGATTTAATTATTCTTGAATGAATCATATTTTTTTATTATATATTTCCACATACATTGGGTGTATTTGTTTTTATTAAACTTAATCACTACAGTTATTTATTATCAATTCAATATAATGATCTTACTAATAGTTATTCATCAAAAATTATATTTTATTGGAACATATGATGAGGTTATGAGCCTAGAAAAGTTTATCATGTGTCTATACTTCTCATTTGATATTTAATATCATTAATATCTCTAAATTATTAATATTTAAATTTTAAATTGAATTTATTATATCATTTAGATTAGTATTGAAATGTTACTATAGTGGAAAATAAATTAGGTTATTATATACTTATTGGGGTTTTTTATATTCATGGGTAATTTAGCTGAAGTGATATGATCTTGTTTTATTGAAATAAAACCACGTTAATTCCTATTCATGTTATGAATTTTTAATACATTTTTAATTTCTATTTCCTCATAGACTGATTAAATAATCTTCAATAATTTCTATTAAAGGATATATTGAATGCGTACCTTATTTTTTGATTTGGAATATTTCCCTAATATTTCAATGATTTATAAAATGTTTTGGAAAATTTCCTTTTATGAACATAAATTATTACCTAGATATATGATAAATGGTATTGAACATATTTTATTAGGTTTTTAAAATTTAATTTATTAACATTTTCCAAATGGGTCAGTTTGGACTCCCTTTACCAATTTTTATGAAAAGATTTTTTATTTTAGAATTTACAACATAAAAAATTTTATACATTATCAGGTCCATTTTCCCTTGATTTTTTAATTATATTATTTATTTTTAATTTCAATGAAATCTATTTTCACAATATTATATATATTTTTATGTTTTATTTTGAATGTGAAAAGTATATTTTTATCAGGATAAATTTTAATGATATTTTAAATGTATTTTAATTCATCAACATCATTTTTTATTGATATATGATAATTAATATTTGTATTATATTTAAACAATTTAAACTTCAATATCTCTATATAGATTATGATTGATTCCGTTATATTTGCATTGAATTTTTTTTTATATTTTTTTAGGTCAAGTTATTAAAGTAATTTTTGAATTTTTTTGTTATTTCAGATGTATTGAAAGCACTATATATATTATTAATATTATGGTTCATAGAAAATTTTTATGATGACCAGTGGTTTCCTTACAAACCATGTGTGGGAGGTTTTATTATAAACCATGAATGGATGGTTACATTATAAACAAAGGATGGGTTGGTCCATAATAGCCCTCTAATGGATTGTGTTTGGATTTACACGGTACGGTTTATCCTTTTTCAGAAGTGATTTTAAGAGTGGAATAGAAATAATTTTTAAATATATCTACTTTTTTGTTGGATGTTATCTATAATATATTATGGAAATCTTATGATTTATCATGGTAAGATAATTATTTAATATTTAATGAAATGTTTTTACTTCTTATTATGGTTGAAAATATGCGGGATTTAAATTTTTCATTTGGTCAAGATTCACTTCAAATAGATCATGATTATTGAATACTATGACACACGTTTTTTCTAATTATTCATTCCATGTTTCCAGACTAAATATCCATGTATTGATGTGTGTGATTTTACTTATGTTATACTTTTTCAAATTTTCTAGGTTGTTTTAGAATTATTCTCCTGTTATTCCCCATAACGATAGTCAATTTATAGTGATTATGTTTACCTATAGTAATAATTATTTCACATCATTCCTATATTTCTTTTTTCCCGATGATATGATGAATTTTGTTAAACAATTTATTCATATAAGGGTTTCTAATGTATTGAATTTTTTGGGAGGCATTGAATAATTTATATAGAATATGAGATCATGTAAGGACTTGAAATTTCAAGGAAATTTTTTTCTTAATTTCTTTGAAATTTTACAAGTTTGTAGTTTTTTACGGCGCTTGATTCTGAGGATCGGTGTGCCCAGAATCAATTTTGGAAGTTTAGCTCGGGTATGTTTAGTGAATGAACGAGTGAGTTTTTCTATGATTTAAATCGGTTCTCAGAATCGAAATATGAGGGCACCGATGAACTCGCAATGCCGGTATTCGCTTAATGGGACCTTTACCGCAGTTTTGATTTATGCAGGTTGAGAGTTATTTTTTTGGGAAATTGGAAACAGTTGAATAAAATTGTTAGAACAATTTTATATATCTATAGATGTTATTTCTCTCCCATGGGAAGTTGTTGGTGGGGTCCACACCCACCAAACTTCCCATGTGTGGATATTTAAGAGGTGGGGGCCACACGATCCCCAACCATTCATCTCCCATAACTCTCATCAAACTCCCCCTCAATTAAAACCTCTTCTTTTATTGTCGAAATCCCGCATTAATTATGGGAACTCTTCCTCTCCCTCACTCATAGTTTAATGTTTTCCAAACACATGTTATTAAATGTATTCATGCTCTTATAATTAATGGGTTGAGCTACCCAATTATATAATTATCTATCGTGTCATGAATTATTTTGAAATATTTTGAATTAAATGGAACCAATATAATTATAGATAGCCTATTTTTTCTTTGGAGGCATGGATATTTAATTGGAATGGCTTGGGAGAATACAAAATTCTTATTTTGATGAAGAATTCCTCTGATGAAGAATGACTTTCTCCCTCGATGACGAACATTCTATGATTTGAAGAATGCGAAGTCACCAACGTTGTTTCCTCCTCAGACGTACCCCGAGGTCCATGGAATTGACGTCCATTCGCCGCGACACTGTTCTTTGTGATTCCATCTACCGTGACACTCTTATTATATGGCTCAACGATGTGTGACATCATTAATTAAAGTAGGGGGTTTGTTTAAAATTTTAATTGTTTGAAAATTGTGCTTCATTCTTCATAGAAACAATGGATTGTTATTGGACATGCGATACAGCCTAACGTGGAGGGAACGAGCACGAAGAACAGGGCATGACGACCCCTTGTTGATCTTTGTTCTTTTTCAATGGTGATGGTGATGGAAAGGATGGCGGTGACCATAGAAAAAGTGGCCTACATATGCTGGCCATGTAGAGTGGAACCACGGTTTGCAACCATGGGTCGTTCGACCGAAAAAGAACTGGCCACCTAAAGCCAGCCAGACCGAGGGAGGACCGCGACGCCACAAGGTGCACCGCGCTGCAGAAGACCGCGGCCCGCGTTCTGCAGGCCGCACGACGGGTGAACCGGCTGGCATGTGGCTGACCGGGCTAGTTAGAACCACAGCGCCAGGAGGGCGCTGCGCTGGATGAACCGCTGCCCGCCGAATTGGGCCACTTGCGTCATGAAGGCCGGCCGGCTTCGGCTGGCCAGTTAGGGAGGGCGGCGCCGCTTGGCGTCTTCGGTTTGGGCATCCAGGAGTCTGCGCCCCCCACCACTGACCGCCCGGCTAGGCCGAACTTGCCACTGGGCCGGGTCACATTTATTTTGGCCGGGATGACACCCCATTCCAGGTTGGACCCATCGAACCGGGTCGGACCGACCCACCAGCCCACTGGGCCTAACGGGCCGGGCACGTATGCTTAAATGCGAATATCTTCACGAACATGGATCCAATTGACGCACCCTCTGCGGAACTAAGACCCTCGCAACAAGGCGGTACTTTTGAGATACTCTAAGTGAGTTTTGGACGATTTGAAAAAATGTTCATGTTGGTTCTAAAGTGAATCCAACTGGGCCCTCGGAGAGAAAACTCTTATAATATAAGGACTAGACGTCTGATTGACGTGTCATCGACTACATTGTATTCCTCTTAATGAGACAGACCTTTTGGCATAATCCACATAGGATTCGGATGTGGTTTGAATATGGACAGGTTTGATTATAGCTGAAATCCAACCGGGCCCCTGGAAGGAAAATTACAGTAACTCACAGACCGGGAGTCCGATTGGCATGTCGTCTATTGCATTGAGACCCCTATGACAAAGCAGTTCCATGAGATACTTCCACATGAGATTACATGACACTTGGAACAATCGACCAAAAGTTCGTGGAACGGATCCTCCCGGAGACGAGCGTACGGAGTACGAAGACCTTATTGTTGGCTGAGACCTGATGACTGCTTGTTCGATTCGATTCGAAGTGACTTGACTAGCCCAGTGGTGAGCGCTGTTGTGTTGGGGCGACAGACCCATGGCGGAGGAGCGCTACTATGTTGGGGCGGCAGACCCGCGGTACTCGACATGAAAAGTACCTCTGAAGGCTATTAGGGGGTGTGCTACTATGTTGGGGTGGCAGACCCATGGCGGGAAGCACTGCGGTGTTGGGGCGAGAGACCCGAGGTGCTCGAGAGGAGAAGTACCTCAGTAGTCTAAGGTTAGTGAGTATCACCTTAGAGTTTCAACATGACTAATGTGCTCATCATAGGAGGTGTTTTCAAGAAGCCATGTTTATGACATCGTGAAGAAAAATCCTTGTTTGAGTCGTGTTAATGACCTTTGTGTTTTCCTAATGATTGAGATGAGTTATATGATAACATAGGTATATGTATGGGAATATACCTATGCATTGGTTATCTTTTGTGATCATTCTCTGTGGTTTATCCTTGTTGGATTTTTTAAGACCTTTAGGGTTTCGTGGTCCCTACTGAGTATCGTTATACTTACCCCTGCACGGGCTATGATCGCACTTCATGGTGTTGGATGCAGTCGACAGACAGCGCTGACCGAGGTAGAGTGTACGAGGATAGGACGGTAATCAGAGGTGGACACTCATTATGACGGCACACAGAGCAGACTGATAGAGGCAGAGTGCTGTAGAGGACATATGTACCTACCATTCAGGTGGGAACCCGGAGGACGATCCAGGAGCTACATCACCATTCAACTGTTTTCTTTTCAGTTGTACTTTTTCTTTTAGTTTTAGCTATACCTTTCTATTGGGATAGAATTTCCAGCCCCTTTTTACATTCATAACACTTGTTATTATTCATTACAGAGTGTTTGATTCCTCTTGTTCTCTGGTTTTGTGTGTTTATGTTTTATAAAGGCAATTCCTTCCCATTTCTAGAGAATTATTCCATCTGTGCTAGTCTCCAGCCCGTGGCCTATGGATGGCGGGTTTGGGGTAGTCACGATGCGGGCCCAGGGGACGGGTAGTGACAAATTGGTAGTAGAGGAGTTGGTTCTACCGCATAACATAGGACTCTGATATTTTATTTTCTTTGAATCAATAGTGTTAAGCTTAATGAGTGTGGTTGTCAGTTCAGGGAGTCCAGTGTTGGTGCGGTGGCTGATGCATCCATACACTCGGACCATGACGTTAAATTTCCAACTCAGTGCACAAAAACACTTATTGCGTGTGTGTTTTCAAATGTTTTCTTTAATCCATCTCAAACCTAGCCCGTAAGCTAGGTATAGTCTTTTGACCATGTCACGTCTGTTTCTTTCAAGATGTCTTCACCCAGTCAGTCAGCGTGGGTTCCGAGTAGAGAGCGCGATGGTAGCCCACAGCATAGTGAGGCCATGGGGTAGGGCCCCATCACAGAAGGGGCACCAGTGGTACAATTACCCACTAGTATACCATTATCTCCAGCCCTAGAAGCAGAGGGTGCATGCCGCTTGAGCGCATTTCACGGGTTCCTGCGACATAGTCCTCTGAGGTTTTGAGGTGATTCGGACTTTCAGATGGCTGAGTACTAGTTTGAGTTTATAGCATGGGCTTCCCACACAGCTAGGACACCTGCTGACTTGATGGTGTACCTATTTTTTAGTCTCTTTCAGGGAGAAGATGAGAGTCGGCGGAGCCAGATGCTCCTGTTTTGGGATGAGATGACCTTCACCTCGAGAAACATCGAGGGTTTTTTCAGGGTGGAGTTTATACCAGCTACTCTAAAATCTAATCATGCTCAAGAGTTGTTTCCCATGCCGTAGGGTTTTCTTTTAGTAGCCGAGTAATCTGTTGGTAGTAGACAGATGACGCAGAGTTCTAAGAGAACCAGACCTACAGGTGGCGACCGCACGACTCAGGATCGGTAGTGCAGGGAACCCATGGTGGAGTCAGAGCTAGACATATCAGGAACAAATAGTGTTTCTCCTACGACTGGATTGGTCACATGGCACGTGACTATCTGAATCCCCGCATAGTTGATCCACAGGCGTTGGAGGATCCACCGAGATAGAAGTAGCGGTGGGATCTTGAGCATCAGTCGAGTGGTGGAAAAGGCAGTGGAGCTCTGGATGTAGGTTGACATGAGCAGGACTAGTTCCATACATTGAGGTCCTTGTTCATGATCCTTCTAGCTTTGTAAATGTCATTGTTGTGGTTTCATTGTGTCATTGTACTTCGAGCTGCAGTAATAAAAGACACATGTCCTTGTGATTTTTAATTTCCTTACTTTTTGTGTACTAAGAGGTTCCAGTTTAAACTGTTGACTTGACCCTCACTTTCAATATTTCTACTGGAGGAGACCGAGTGACAACACACTGATGACAATAGTGTGACTCGACCCATGGAGGTGAGAGTAACGGTTGGATCTCTTGGTAGTATCGTTGAGGACTTACGACGTCGTCCATGGAATGAATGTATTATTCATGTCGGGATTGACTGTATTAGCCAATGGGCGTGGTTCATCTAGTGGATGAGACCAGATATCTTTTTTTGGAAAAGGTGAAATCTTTGAAACTTCTGCAGATCGTAGGCGAAGAAGGGTGATCGTCGACTGTCTTACCAAGTCAGCCGACTTCCTATCGACCAGAGATGGTACGAGCTATGATGGAGAAGGTGCATATCATCCAGGAGGAGATGAAGACTACCCAGAGCAGGTAGAAATCCTATACTGATAGGAGACAGAGACCACTGGAGTTCGAGGACGGTGACCACGTCTTCCTACGGGTCTGACCTCATCAAGGTCTATGTAAATTTAGCCGAGGTGGCATGTCATCTCCAAGTATCATCAGAACTTTTCTGGTCCTTAGCAGGAAAGGCGAGGTGGCTTACCGCTTGGCCCTTCCACCTCAGTTGCACCAGGTGCATGACGTCATTCACATAACTCTCCTAATGAGATACGTGCATGACCCTTCACACATCATCGACCTTGGGGAGCTTGATATCGATGACAGGGCATCATTCACAGAGGTTCCAGAAGAGATCGAGGATTGACAGAATTGTGTCCTGCATGGACGGTCGATTCCTCTTGTGTGCATTCGCTGGCAGCACGGGAACCTCCAAGAGAGCACAAGGGATCAGGAGGCTCAAAATGTGTGCACAAACCCACCTTTGTTTTCCTAGTGTGTGTTGTTGCTTTATGAGGACTTAAATCCCTACGGTGGGGGTAATGTAAAGACCTGGAAATTTAAAGGAAAAGTTTTCTTAATTTCTTTTTGAATTTTACGAGTCCTTAGATTTTGACGGCGCCTAATTCCGAGGCCCAGTGTACCCGAAATCAATTTCTAATGTTTAGCTCGGGTACGTTCAGTGATCGAACGTGCGAGTTTTTCTATCTTTTGAAAGACTGATCGAAATCAAAATCTGAGGGCACCGATGAAGTCGCAGCACCAGTATTCGCTTAAGGGGACCTTCACCGCAGTTGCGTTTTATGCAGGTGGAGAGATAAGTTTTGGAGAAATTTGAAATAGTTGAATAAAATTGTTAGAAAAATCATATATATATATATATATATATATGGATGTTATTTCCCTCCAATTGAAAGTTATTGGTGGGGCCCACACCCACCCAACTTCCCATGTGTGGATATTTGAGAGGTGGGGCCCACAAAAGCCCCAAACTTTTTTCTCCCATAGCTCTCTTCAAACCCCCCTCAATTAACACGTCTTCCATTATTGTGCCAACCCCTCCATTAATTATGGGAACTCTTCCTCTCCCTCACTCCCACATTAATGTTTTCCAACACATGTTATTAAATTAATTCAAACTCTTATAATTGATGGGTTGAGCTACCCAATTAAATAATTATACGTGGTGTCATGAATTCTATTTAAATATTTTGAATTTCATGGCACCAATATAATTATAGAGAGCCTATTGTTTCTTTGGAGGATTGACTTTTATTTGGAAAGGCTTGGGAGATTACACAGTTCTTCTTTCGATGAAGAATGCCTCTGATGAAGAAGTAATTTTTCCCTTGACGAAGAACATTCTATGATTCGAAGAATGTGAAGTCACCAATGTCGTTTCCTCCTCAGATACACCCTGACGTCCATAGAATTGACGTCTGTTCTCCGCGACTCCATCTACCGCAAAGCTTGTCTTCCACGGCTCAACGACGTGTGACGTCATTAATCCAGGTAGGGGGTTTGTTTTAATTTTTAATTTTCTAAAAATTGTGCTTCATCCATCATTGAAACCGTGGATTGTTGTTGGCCGTGTGATACCGCCTAACACGTAGGGCATGGGCCGAACGAACATGGCCTGATGTCCCTCCATTGATCCTTGTTCCTTTTCAATGGAGATGGTGATGGAAGGGATGGCAGTGACTGGAGAGAAAGCGGTGGTTGTATGCCGGCCGCGTGGAGAGGAACCGCGGCCTGCAACCGCAGGCCGCTCGACTGACAAAGAACCAGCCAGCTAAAGCGGGCCATACCGTAGGAGTACTGAGGTGCCACAAGGTGAACTGAATCGCGGAAGACTAGGGCCCGCATTCTGCGGGCCGCTCGGTGGGTGAACTGGCCGTCTGGGTTGAGCAGAACCACAGCCCGCGGAAGCGGGCCGCTTGTACGATGAAGGTCGAACGGCTTTGTCCGGTCGGTTAGGGAGGGCGGCGCCACTTGGCGACGCTGGTTCGGGCAGTCAGGGGGTCGTGCCCCTCGCCATAGACCATCCGGCCGGTGGAGCCGAGGCCAGTAGGGCCGCACCCCACTGGGCTGCACTTTCCACTGAGTTAGGTCGCGTTTCATTAGCTCGGGCGGAGAACCCATTCTGGGTTGGACCCGCAGAACTGGGTCGGACCGACCCGCCAGCCCACTGGGCCTAACGGGTCGAGCCCGTAAGCTTACATGTGAATATCTTCTTGACTGTGTGTCCAATCGATGCATCGTCTATGGCAATGGGAGCCTCGGGATGAGGCGGTCATTTTTTGATACTCTAAGTGAGTTTTATAAGATTTTGTAAAATGGCCAGGTTGGTTTGAAAGTGATACCAACTGGGCCCTGGGAGCGGAAATGCTTATAACATAAGGAATGGACATCCGATTGACATCCCTTAGACTACCTTAGATTACTATTGATGAGACGAACCTTTTGGAATAATCCACACAGGATTAAAATGTGGTTTGAGTACGGTTGGTTTGGATTGTACCCAAAATCAAATTGGGCCCCTGGAACAGAAATGCTAATAACTCACAGACCAGACGTTCGACTGACTCGTCGTCTGTTGCGTTGAGACCCTAATGAAGAGGTTGTCACATGAGATACGTCAACGTGGGATTACATGAAACATGAAAGTATCGACCAGTATCTCATGGAGAAGATCATCCTAGAGACAAGCATACGAAGTACAAAGACCTTGTATCTCGCTCAGACCTAATAACTACTTGTTCGATTCGATTTGGTGTGACCGGACCAGCCCAGTGGGGAGCTTTACTCTGTTGGGGAGACAGACCCATACCGGAGGAGTGCTACTATGTTGGGGCGGTAGACCCATGGTACATGACAGGAGGAGTACCTCTGAAGGCTATTAGGGGGTGTGCTACTGTGTTGGGGCGGCAGACCCATGGCTGGAAGTGCTACTGTGTTGGGGAGACCGACCCACAGTACTCATCAAGAAGAGTACCTCAGCAGTTTAAGGATAGTGTGTATAACCTCTATGTCACGAAAGAACTATTGTTCTTCACAGAGCTGGAGTTCTCCAGTAGCCATTTTCACAACATCGTGAATAAATATCCTAGTTTGAGCTGAGTCAATGACCTTTTTGTTTTCTTCATGATTGAGATGGGTTACTTGATAACATAGGTATATGTATGGGAATATACCTATGTAAAGGTTATATGTTGAGATATTTCTTTTTGGTTTATCCTTGATGGATTTTGTGTGACCTTGAGGGTCTCGAGGTCCCTACTGAGTATCATTATACTCACCCCTGCACGGGCTATGCCCGCACCTCGTTGTGTTGGATGCAGATGACGAACAGTGCTGACCAAGGTAGAGTGTACGAATACTGGACGGTACCCGGAGGTGGACAGTCGGCGTGACGGCACACGGAGCATACTGATAGACAGGGAGTGTTGAGGAGGACATCTAAACCTACCATTCATGTAGGAATTTGTAGGACGATCCATGAGTTGCTTCACCATTCAGTTGTTGTCTTTTCAGTTGTACTTTTCTTTCAGTTGTAGGTGTACCTTTCTGTTGGGCTTGTATCTCTGTCCCCTTTGTACTTTCAGAAAACCTATTATACTACTTTACATAGTGTTTTCTTCCGCTTGTTCTCTAGTTGTGTCTGTTTACATTTTATAAAGGCAATTCCTCCCCAATTCTAGGGAATTATTCCTTTGGTGCTAGTCGCCAGACCCTGGTCTATGGATGGCGGGATTTGGGTAGTCACAATGCGGTCCCCAGGGGACGGGTCATGAAATAAGATGGATATAGTAGTTTGTATACATTATTGAAATTATGGGTGTTTTTATGTAAGATTTTCCCTATTACTCAATACGTCTTTACATAATTTTTTTATGTATGAGATCCTATATTTTCTTTTATAGTAAATTTTATTGGTTTTAAATAGTGGGGTCATATTTTTGAGAATCAATGTAGAAATGGAAGGTTTGTGTTTTTACCACTAGATCCAGTAGTGTTGGTTCAATAATGATATATGATTGATCTTTCGACTTATATATAAGTTCAAAAAATTCATATATATAAAATAACTATGTTTTTTTAAAACTAATTATTAGAAAAAACAATATTCAATTATTTAAAATTCTACAATTACTCATATTAATTAACATGCATAAGAAAAATAAATTTTTTATATAAAAAAGTGTCTTCCATATCATAACTGAAAAAAATCATGATCAATTTTATAAATAATTAAACTATGTCTCTCTATTATAAAATATGTTAAAACAATATAAAAAGATAGCTAAAAGAATTCCTTCAAAAAAATTAATAACTAGGGTGAATATAAATATTTTCAAATAAATATTTTATTTAAAATAATGCATTTCATTGAACAAAAATTTTGATTTATAAAATCACATTATTAATAATAAATTAAACAGCAATAAAAAAATGACGTATAAAATTCTTAATAAAAATTTATTTGAGAGGTTCGATGGAATATAATTTGAATACATGTGTCAATTATTTAATAACAACGATCTATCACTATAAAAGAATTAAGGAATATTTTTTTTTCTTCATTGGAGAACACTAATGAATCAATATTTTATTTTATTCATTATAAGTAAAAAATAATGTAAAAATTGATCTAAAAAAATTTCATTATATATAATATTTTGTTGAAAATAATAATATCAACGAAAACAATAATAAATAATTTATATTTTATGAATAAATAAGAACATTTATCATTTTATATTAGTATTTTTACCGTATAAGAATTACTTGATGCTAAAAATTATAGAAACCATAAAGAAAATTAATGAATGGAGAATATTTTAATATATTAAGTTATTGTTTTTAATTTAAAATTTTAATTAAATTTTACAAAATATTTGGTCCCATTGTTAATATTTAACATATTTGGTAGAAATGGTAATATTTTTAGGTACACCATAACTAATTTAAATAAAAAATATAATGATATAAAACACTAAATTTAATTTGAATTATAATATCTACAAAATTATATATTATCCAATTAAAAAATATTTGGAAATAATTCATTATAAAATTTTAAACTGACTAAATAATGAATGACTAAAAATATGTTTAATAAATCATTATTCATATATATGAATCATTTATTAAATTCTAGAGATTATATTATAAAATTATTAAATTAATAATCATCAATTAAATGATAGATTTAGCATAAACATATCACTATTAATTCAAGTTGAAATTTAGAAATTCAAATATTTGATTTTATGATATTATCTATGTTATTTATGTGCACTTTAAATATGAATAGTTAAATTTTATTTTGTGTAATGTTTGACCTAAAATATTTAATACTCATTTAACATTATAATATTCTTTTCCTTAGGGTTTTAATTTTGATTAAATTTTTATTAGTTGAAATTTAATTATTATTTTGAATTATTGAATATTATTTAATTCATTTCATATATTGGATAAATTTTTCAAAATGAATAATAATAATAATATTATATGTTATGGGTTATTTATATAAAAAATTAGATGATATGTTGAAGGATTAATCCATTTGTAACCATGTTTTGTTTTTTAAAGTGTAATAAAAGAGGATGTTTCTTGTTTTTAAGAGGTGATTACATAATATTTTTTTATTCAATTTGAGAATATAATTCATTTGATAAGTGGGTATTGTAATACATTATCGTAAAAATGATATTATCCTCCCCTTATTTATTCTCTTTAGGAATGTATGGTGTTGTAAATAATGGAGGGATACAATTGATAATGAATCATGTGAAAAGGGGGTTGGTTTATCAATGAATTTATAATTGGTGACTCTATAATTTTTTTAATATTTTTTTTCCAAAAAGTATTGTTTTTATTAATTTTTGTTTTATAAATCATATTAATATAGAGGTATTCAAAAGGGAGTATTAAAAATTAGTATATAGTTTTTATAAAAAATGATCTTCATTTTTTGATAGAAATTAAATTAATTAATCTTATAATAATTGGAATTTATGAGATAGCGAATACATATGATTATTTTGGATCATTATTAAATATTGAAATAAATTCATGATATTTAATACTTTAAAGGATGGATACAAGATTTATTTTCATATTGTTATTAATATGGAATGGCAGTTTCTTTTGAATAAATATAATGTTAATAAGATATAATATTATGAAAAAAATAATGGAATAACATATCCAGAAAATGAGACATAATATGGAAATTGTATGGATATTGTGTTGATATAATGTTTTTATTTTGAATATTAAAATGGAAACTAGAAACTAATGAATTATATGCCATAATATATAGTCCTACTTGGGTATCATTTTCCCATCTATTGAAGTATAACCGAATGAAAAATATGCACCACATCCACTAATATTATCTAATAACTTGTTAAATTATACCCATTCATCAACATTACTAAATTTATTTAAAAAATTATACCATGTATCCCATTTTTATACACATAACTCATCAACGTATTATGAAGAGTCACACTATGTGTAGAGTATCCGAATTTTAAGGGGAATAGTAAATAATGAAGAAGTAGTTCCCACTACCACAATCAGAAAGAATAATTGGAATTATGTTCCATGGATTAGTGGGTATTATTCCCCCACAATAATAGGAATAATTCCCAACCACTTAACACATCATATAATGCATATAAAATCTATAAAATAATGGTGATATTGATTATTTT
The DNA here is from genome assembly GCA_963277665.1 of Viscum album. Lineage (NCBI taxonomy): Eukaryota > Viridiplantae > Streptophyta > Magnoliopsida > Santalales > Viscaceae > Viscum > Viscum album. Next base: position 293,067,595 of record OY728132.1, on the reverse strand, counting down.
TAAAGTATCCCCCACCAAATGACACCCTATCAAATTTATAATGGAATTCCAAGTATTATGAATATATCATGGAATGCCAATAAGAACACAATTCTTAAAAATGCTACATCCAACATTGATTCATTAACCAGTCACACTTTAAGTTATTGAAATTAAAAATATATAGTGAAATACATCATGTGAGACTAGAGAAATAAAAATTTAGTCATCCTGTGGAGACCTCATCAAGCAAATTAAATCCAAAATACTATCACCTAGATCCAGGTCCACTATACATATATTTAATCATCATTAACGCCTTCACCCAGACAATACATCAACAATATATTTTTATAAGAACAATATATATCATATATCATGTATTAAGATAAATATATTTCACTTTAAAAACATTATTCGATCCACTATAGTAAAGGGATAATTAATGGGGAGAAGGCATGATCCATTTGTAGCTCTCCCTTATTAGTCTTATATCCAAAGAAGAAAAATTAAATTATTAATGAAAGTAGGATGTTGGATGTAATATTATTAATCTACATTTTAAAAATGAATAATGGGAAAATATGGTACTATGTTTAATATATTTTCCATTTGGTGGCCATATGTAGGTAGAATATCTTCGTAGGACCACAACAGTGTACCTGGTTCCATATAATATGGTATTCGAAAGCCCATTACAACCCCTACCAGGAATAATTACATAAATTGAATCATAAAAATTCTTTGTATTCTTCATCGTCCAATGATTCCACCATATATATGTCCACTTAATCATTTCAAATACATATATAAACTCCAAACTCCAAATTAAGATAAAAAAAATTAGCCACAAATTTGACATCCACCAAAACCAAATTTTTCTCTGACCCTCAAGTTTAAACTAGAGGGGTTTATTACAACCAAAAAAAATAATTATTCTAATATAAGAAAAAACAGCACGGTGTACCTCTCATAAACCATGCTGATAACTGATTCCCAATTATATGATGATATTCAAGCCTCCTATTATCTTTGATAATACCATCACAACACTAAAAATAAAAGAACTTCACAAAAAACATAATAAATATTTCATTGAACCAACATAAAAAATTATTCATCAACCAAAAAATCATTAGAATATATATGTAGGATATAAAACTCAATCATATATGGATATACTTATCCTTTACCTCACATTTCTGGATAACTTTAGACAACATGAAAAACCAATCATCATTGTATTTTTGAATTCACAATGACCACAATTATTCCCCACCTCTAATAAAACTAAGTAATTATTAATTTAATTACTTGATACACCTAATTTTAATATCATATGTCTGAAATAGACCACTACATATATCACAATAAACACATGAATCCACAAAATATCTAGACATCCATAACCCCAACTCACACTTGAGACATAACTCGCCTAATGAAGCCACACATTGTAAAATATGAATACATACTCAACATGAGTACTGATATTCTAAGTACCTCTCCTATGATTAATTATATGTACTATCTTTCCATTGATTAGTCACTGAAAATATTAACCTACTAATTACTATAATATTTTTCTAGAGTGTGGTGCTCTTCGACCAGCTATATATATATATTCAAGCATTTTGTATCTGAGTGATTTTTGAAAACCATTGAAAATATCTTGGATGGTTCACTATACATATCTTGAATTATGATCAATTGAATAATTCTGAAATTGAATTTGAATAAAAAAATCAATAGTTGATCCTGAATATATAATTTTCCACCTCATAACTTGATTAATAATTATTTCCTCACATTACACAATCATATGAATTATAATACACATGTGATCCTAGTCATATTTTCTAGAAATTCCAACACCATTATCCTCAAATCATGTCCTACATTAATATAGATATCTAGAATTTCAAAATCATAAATAACTAACCATCAACATCGTTATAATCTAACTATATATATATATAATACTGAAAAATAGTTATCACAGTCAGTAGAAGCTCAAATCCATTTCCAACCTCACTACAGTCTTCAACCCAATCACCTATAAATTTTATAATTCCTTGGGTTCCCATATTCTTTATAATGATAAATAATCAACAAATTCCACACTAATCGAGCTATGCTTCTCAATCCATCATAATAATAAAAAATATTATTATCTCTTAATTAATTACTATATTATAAATTAGGACATATGAAATGAAATTGTGTTAATCCATATCCATATTACTATCAATGGTAAACCCCACTATACAAGTCATGGGGTAATGAACCAACCCAGGTTTCACTGAAACAAAGAATTTGGCCCATTTAGTTACATAACTAAAGGGATTTCACAATCTCCACATTATGGTGATAATCACTCTAGCATCAAGATACAAAATATATTGGGAAGTATTTGACCCATCCTGATATTAAACATGGCATATATGTAAACACATAATGAAAAAAGAATACAATATAAGACTAATGGAATATATTTACCATAATATTCAAAAGAAAAAAAACAAACAACAATAGAAGTAGAAAAATCTCAAAATACAAGTCCAACTGCCCAAAAAATAACCTTACAAAAACTCAATATTATGGTGTGGATAAAATCAAACCATCTCACCACTAGTTACTAAAAACAAGATAACACAAACCTTGTCGTATCACTGTGATTCCATGCCTATCCCTACATATATAGACATAAAAAAGGTCTAAATACCATCAAATGTGTGTGAATGGTGTGATATAATAGGCTTAGTAGGATCCCAACATGGTGTTCCATATCATGAATTTTGTATAAATATTTATAAATTCTAATATAAAATAAAACATTGTCTGATAAGCGGTAAAGATTATTTAGAAAATACATGGCACAATTTTAAATTTTCTATGTTCTAAACTAAAGCTGGTATAAGATGCATATAAAGGATAACATGGAACAAAAACATGTAAAAAATCATTATAATTGGAATTAGTACCAAGGAGCACTATAAGAAATACTAACAAACTACTCATTTCATAATAAATCATGTGCCCAATTCAGTTCATAGGAAACGTTCCTAGGAAGCAGGGGAATACCCCACAAGTAAACCCCAAAACAATTTCAACATCTTTACACTATAACAATGGGACATGGACATAGACGAAATCCCTAGGATAAGACCTCATGATAATAACAAAATATGGATTGTGGACTCATGCTAAAATATCCACCTATGTAACCAAGGTAACCCATCTACTCATTTCCAGTAATCAATTTTAACATTTCCAACATAAACATTACTTTTTTATTTATAAAAACCCAAAGAATACAAATTCTTCCTCATAAAACTATTTTCTCAATACACACAAAAATCCATTCCAATTTCATAAACCAAGTTTTATTGAAAGAAAAAATCATGGAAATTATTATATGATAGACACTGAACTACTTACATCATTGGTTGAGTCACACACTCCTACCACGAGATCCACCAAATAATGGAAACCCATACTTGAAATCAAAGGCCCAAGAATCTAATACACAACTCAATATTGATCAACATAGAATAAAATGATTTACCGGAAAGGAAAAATATAGCATACCTCAAGAATAGATGCTTGATGCACTAAAACAATCCATGGAATGGATATTGTAATGATACCTACCAAATAGTCTATAAAAAGACTTGATGAATCACTTAATCAGGCCATTAGATTTAATAAATAAATCCATCAAGAAGCACTATGATCAAGAGAAATGACGAATACTGAATATTACTTACCAGGGGAGATTCACGAAAAATGAAACAAATATCCAATAGAGAAAATGTGGATATAGATGTAGAATAATCTCCCAAAATCTCCAGAATGAGATCTAGGTTGAGATACAAGGGAATAGAAAAATTAAACAAACCCAAAATATCCACTTTTCTATTTTAAAAACAATAAATTAGTAATTTAATGATGTGTAATGTAGTTACTCTCTGTGAAATCCTTGGTGTTCAAGTATGCAGAAAAAACTATCACCTCAGATTAGAAATCTATTATATAAATAATTCATGACATGAAATCTCTATTCATGATTTGAAAACATTCACAACATGAATTTGATTTCATCGATTTTCCCATATATAGTTACATGGTGTGTAACCGCATTACATGGCATGGAATCCATGTATATCTTCTAAAAAATGCCATTTAAAGTTAAAAGTACAACAGATCTATGACTTCACCATTATAGGTATCCTATGAATTCTTCTAAGGTCATTTATAGACAATGGGAAAAAAGGATAACCCTGATGTGTTCAAGAACATACTAGATATATTGATAATAGGACATTACAAACTTCCTTCCATAATGACTTTCAGTCCTATTGAATTCATGTGGAAGATGTAATCCCTTGAAGTAGATGAGTCCACTACCTCCTCATCAATGACTTGTATTTCCAAATATCTTTAGAATATGATCCTTGCTTCAATATAACTCTTAACGATAGAATCAACATCACATACATGACATTAACTTCATAATCAACAATATCAACTGTCTTGTCTAAAAATGAAGCATCTGGCTCTAACTAATTATTTTTCAATTCATATTATGAGTGAGAACATAATGGTACTTATTATGATGAGAAATGTGGAAAGAATCCGGAATACCAATCAACAAAACTGGATATGAATAATAAAACCCATCTTCTCTATGCCACTCAATGACCTCAAACAGTCCAACATATATTAGAGCAATTTTTTCCAATATTTCAAGTATACTATGACCCATATTAGGCGAAACATTCTAGAAAAAATAGTGACACCATAAAATTTCTAGGGGACAATTCCTCGTATCCTCTTTCTATTCCTATCAGCACTGGCCACTAACCAGACATTGATACACTTCTTGAATCTTTGAGGACATATCCTGAACAAATCATGGCCTATCTAAAGATTTTCATACATCCATAACCCAAAAAATATTTGATCTATATGGGAAACCACACAACACCTCAAAGGTAGTCATTGCGATCGATGACTAATAACTGTTGTTTTAAACAAACTCAACAAGTCTCATGTGGTTATCCAATGATCCTCCAGAATCTAAGACTAATGAATAAATAAACTCCTCCAATATCTGAAATGCACGATCCATATAAAAATATATCTATGTTTTGTATATTTTCATCAATATGAAATAATTTCTAATTTTCTATAGAATACTCTCTTATTACCTCAAGTAAATACTATGATATCTATCAAAAACAACAGAATAAGGACTCCCATGTATCCTCACATTCTCTTGAACATATAGGGTACCCAAATCCTCAATATTAGTGGTCTCTAGAATCAAAATGAAATTAATAGCCTTCATAAAATGTTCAACAACCACCATGATATCATCCCCACATTTCTTATTCTATGGTTATCCAAAAATTAAATTCATGGATTCCACTTCCAACTTCCAAATCATCATTAAAATAGGCTAAAGTAAACAATAAAGTTTCATGTGGAATACCTTTATCCATTGGAAGGTGAATTAGTGAGGCATAATCTTTGTGATGAAATGATTCATACCTAGCGACTAGAATAACCTACTCGTGTAAAAATACATCTTTGTAGTTCATGGATGAACTTCCCATGATAATCTATAACATTAAAACTAAATTAATCATCTTAAATATGCTTGGATGACAACATGATTCCAAAAGTGAATGATAACATCTGAATAAAGAGGCCACCAAGAAATAGTCTTCTGACCATAAAAAATCTATCTACACTTCTGAAACTGATCATCATTCTACTAAATATAATAAATAGTCATCAGGGGAGATGGTGATAAGTGAACATTGGTTAGAACCATGCCTAAAATATCTTCATGAGAATCCATGTGAAAATGAGTGAAAGCCCCCATAAGTTTCCACACCTCCTTCCATTAAAGAACAGTTTGTGGTTGTAACTTCTTGATAAGAGAATTTGTAATGAAATTTCATTTTCCTCGTGTTTATGCAATATCATAGAAAATCATCAGATAGTATCATACCCATCGTCTCTGTTTGAGATTCATATGATTATGAATAACGTTATATCTCAGACTTTTATGATAAAATATGACAGTGAACGTCTCCCCAGGAAGAAATTTCTTCCAAGGATCATGAATGACTATGACAAACTCAAAATCATTAGTAGGGTAATTATTTTCACGTGGTCGAATATGACCATAGCCATACGATACCACATGGTCATCCGATTTAAGAAAGCATCCCAAACCAGTACCTAAAGAATCACAGAACATCATTTACCACATACATGGATTCTATATGATAAGAATATGATCAAATGTCATAATTCATTTCAGTTATTCAAAAGAAAAGTAACAATAAAAATCCCATGTTAATTTCATTGATTTCCCAGTATTAGTAGTCACTGGGGTATTCAACTTAGTGAAATCCTTGAAAAACTATCTATAGTACCCATCAAAGCCATGGATTCCTGGTATATGAATGTCAATATATGGATTCATCAAAGTCCATACATCGATCACATTATCAATATCATCTGAAAAGGCATGTTCATAAATCTTGTTCCCATATAAATTAAATTATTGAATCCAAGAATTAAAAATAAATTTTTTTCCATACAAATGGTGATTTCATAGAATTTATAGAATCATACTCTGATGGTGCTCATACTTAAACTCATATTTTTAGTAAATATATAATATCATCCATGAACACTACCACAAAAGTGTCAAGATATTTATATAATATATGATTCATCAAAGCCATAAATATTTATTGACATTTATTTATAATAAAAGTAAAAACATGACATTCTTAGTGGCGTTACATGCTCCTGATATTTTTTTTGGTATATTAGAATCCCAAACACTGAGATGATGATAATCTAACATTAGTTCAATATATGATATCAAAATTTCATTCATTAACTGATCAAACAATTGAACCACAGGATGAAATTGATATTTTTTCTTAATCATCACCCAGTTTAATATCTAATAGTCTACACATAGCCACTATTAACCATGTTATTTCTTATCTAATAGAACAACAGAATATAATGGTTAAATTCTATGGACAATGAATCCTTTTTCTAATTGGTCATCCATCTCAATCGTGAAGTTTTTATGTCCTTCTTGTACCACCATATAAGAATATATTGATTTCTAAAGTGTACCTAGAATCATGTCATGTGTAAACTCTACCATTTTCTCTAGAGGAAGACAAAATAATTCATCTAGGAAAGTGTTAGAGAATTACCGATCAATGATTTGATGAAAAATGAAAAGAGATATTTTATTGGGCTCAAACACAAAAGTAGACAACAAACTCTTGATCACTAGGTGGAATGGTCCTGCACACCAAGATGAAAGGTGCCACTCCACTTGAAATGTACAAGATATCCGATCAATATTAAGAAAAGAAACATTCTAATGATTACAATTAACCATTCCTCGATGACTAGAATTCCAATCCATACTAATCATGAATTCAAATAAATCGCGATCATAAATGATAAAATACTAGACAAGCTATGTATCAGCAATCATCAATGAACAAAAAGGACACTGAACCCCCATCACATTCCTCTTACTAATAGGTGTCTCTAACTACATTATGAACAAATAGGTTTTTTTGTATGTTTAATAATATAAAAAAATGTGAATGTTTAAAAGAGTGGGAGGAACCAGTATAAAAAAAAATTGCTACTGTAGATGAAATAAGGATATTACATCTCACTATGGTCGGACCTGCATCAAATTCTACTGGAATTTCTTCTAATATAGGAAAATAATTCACTCTTCAGGCCTATGGTTAGAACCCTATATTCTATGAATCTTAGTACTACACTATAGTTTCCATTAGAGAAGATAAACTGTTACCACAATGAGGTGTAGTCATAGAATTATAGATTCACTTTTAGTTACCAATGGGTCAACAAGTATTTCACATATTTCTGGACATAATACTATAATTACATTTTTATCCTCCATTTCTTCACCGATGGAATTTTTGAGTAACATTTACAGTAGAAATAAATGGTGTAAAGGATGCTCATAGCTGATACCCACCCTCCTAACTTCTACGATTTTATTGCCACTTCATTTTCATCATATGCACTCCACTAAAACTACCACTAGATGAAAGAGATGGATCATAAAAACATAACATTACATTATTATCAATCTCCACAATCATAGAAAGTTCTACCATCTCTACAAGTATAGAAATGTTCAGCATGAACACCTACAATATGATTTTTGTTCACAAACCCTATAGGTAATTTTGATCCATTAGATGGATATTCCCCAACATTATCGGTAAAAAATAGGAAATATCAGTAAAATGGTTGTTTTATGATGATAATAGATTCTATCTCTATGGTAATATAGGAACTCCATATAAATTTCTAGCATCAAGGAATCGAAAAAAACATCTGAAAGAATAGGGTCTTGAAACCCTTTCAATCAATATCCATGTGTCTGTCTGCCTGGGCCATTGCATCTCAATATCAAATACATAAAGCCTCAATCCTAAATGCTGCAGAAATTACTGTGATATTATTAGGTATTCAAATTTTTTTGAATTTCTGATTGATCTTATCTAGTATGTCCCCAGCCTCCTTAGTTTTAATATTTTGTTTAATAGAAGGTGTCTTCTTATCAATGGATTCTCGTGATTGATCTCTCTCTTTACTCCACCTTAGGTTGTACATCTGAATCCACTTTCCTAATACATGGAAAAACCTAATCAACTGCACCATCTAGAATTACTATAGTCTCAATGTGATTCTGATATATAGGTGGTTTTCCTAGAAAATCATAATTTTCACCCTCTAAAGGAACTCGTGGACGATGTCTTGGATTAATACTACTATACACCGAAACAAAATAACAATCATAAAACATGAAAAATATAAATTCAAACTAGAATCCCCATAATAATAAACTGAGATTAAAAAAATACCAACACCCAGGGTATATATCCCAACATTCCTTATCATCTTCAATCTTTTTATGACTAGATATGATCGTGAAATTATCACAACATACCTCCCAAGATAAGAAAATCCTATATTTAGTATGACAGATGTCTCATGACAAGGAATCTTAAGGGAAAACCCCGCTCTGATACCATATTGTAACACAGTAACTTAGGTAACCCTCAACGCTAACACCCTACCAATTCCTTTACATTTCAGAAGGGTGGTCTCAATCCCCAAGGTTTAAAAAAAGGAACACTAACATCAAAAAACACAACATAAGAATTGATTTCACCCAACCTGATTAAACACATGGAATATATGTATATGTAGAATGATAAAAATAAAACAAAATACTAAATAAATATATCTTCCATAATAGTACAATTATTGATGAAACAAACAACTGCAAAAGTAGTCAAATCACCAAAAAATGCCAACTACAATGACCAAATGAAAAAAAACACTCCATATGATGAAATAGATGGACTCCCATAATCTCACCATCAACTACCCAAAAATAGCTAAAATTATCCTCACTTCCTCACTAACACACCTTGTCCTTCCCTACACTAGAAGACATACAGTGGTCTACGCACCACCAATGAGGATTGTGAGGTATAAGCTAACATGCCCAGTAGAATCCCAATTGTGTTTTCCACATCAAGTCTCTATATAAAATTAATGTTTTATTACTTTAAATAAAACATGGTCTAATAAGAAGTAATGTAGTTTCAAAGTAAACATGTTGAAAATTACCATTTTCATAGTTCTAAAAATAGTAGGTACAGCATGCATGTCAAGGATAACTCAGAAATAAATGAATTAAAAAATAGAATCAGCAGCACATGCAAACCAAGGAACACTATAGGACTTTATAATAGACCACTCATACCAAAATAAACAATGTGCACAATCCAGTTCATATAAATCATGGATTAAATGTAGAGTAATACCATGTGTGTAAATTCCCCGACAATAACAATATCCATACCCTAGAACAACGAGCTTAAGAAATAGAGGAATTCCCTATTCGAAAAAATCTTGATAATGACAGAACATGGAGAATAGTTTCAAGAAAAACCTTCCACCTAATTACCCAATGAAACTTCTATAGTCATTTTAAAAAATCCAGTGCAATGTTTCAAAAGTAAAGATTTCATTTTTATTTATCAAAAAACAAGGAAAATCATTTCTCTTCAAAAACCCTTTTTTTAAAATAAAATAAAAACCCATTATAGTTTGATAAATCAATTTATTATGAAAGAAAAAATCCAGATAATTATCTTAGGCTAGAGATGGAACCACCTACCTCAATGTTTAAGTCACACACTCCTCCAATGGGATCCACCATCAACGCAAAACCAATGATGACAAGAAGGAACCTAGGATCCAATCCAAAACTCAGGATTTATCCATAGTAGAAATTAAGTGGTTGATATAAAGGGGAAACACCACATAACATATAAAATGTCCTTTGGAATGATATCTTCCAATGGATCTAGAAGATGAATCAAAGCATCCAAACATTGGCCACCATATATGATAACCAAATCCCAATGATCCCATAATTTTCAAGAGTAATGAAGAAGAATAATGATTTCTTACCCAGAGAGATGCACCTCAACCATAGTGAAGATCCAATTCAGAATACATCAATCTAGATGATGAAGAGTCTCCAAAAACTGCCTATAAAAGATATAGGTCGAGAGATAAGGGCATTGAGAAATGAACCAAAACCAGCTAGCCAATTTCCTTTCATAAAACTGTATGTGGGATATTTCACAATGTGTAACATCGGTACATGTCGTGAAAAACATGTTGTTCACCAATGCTGAAATATCTATCAAATCAGATTAAAAATACGTTATTTAATATATTCATAATGTGTAACTGATCTTCATGATTTATAAATGTTCACATCATGAATAACCATTCACTTTATTTACCTAGAAGTATTTACACATTTTGTTACCCAGTCACACAATATGAATGTTTTCTAAATCCTATAGAAATATGTGGTTATATTTTAAATTGCATCAAATCTCTAACTTTATGAATACTTGTATCCTTGTAATTCCATATAAGTCTATTATAATAAAAGTGAAATGGGAGAACCAAGAAGAGGTCAAGAATGTTCCTGATAGATCTGTAATGGGATGTTACACATGCAGGATTAAACTATTATATCTGTATCTAATAAATAATCATCCCCATTGAGTGATCATCTACATATATCATAATTTATAAACTATGGTCATGACATTCAAGGTGGTTACAGAGTAATATACCAAAACATAATATGTATTCACCTCCAATAATCATGAACCCACACGGTTCTCATGATACAAAAAAAATTCCATCACCATCCCTCCATGCTTCCCATTTTGTTCAAGTATAGAAAATGAATGTGACCCCAAAATTGAATATAACAAACAAAACTCAACTCTCCAGGGATATATTCCACAGACTACCCCACACAATGAAGAAATAAAAAATAAGGAAGACCAAAAAACACCACATCCTAGGGATACATGCCACATCAAAAATTGTCAATCCACCCTATAATCCTATAATATACATCAATGATGAAACATATGATAAATTCTATAATACCACCATACATGTTGTAGATTATACATTCATGGAGCAACATTACCTCTCACATGAAATTTCAAAATAAATATATTCAATATTCCCCATAGAGTCCTCTAAGTCCCTCTAACCAATAAAACCCATAATGTAATTGGTCTATATGGTCTAGTCGATTATGTCATACACCTATCATATTTTTCTAATCCTTCATAATCAAATACAAACATGATCCAGTAAGAAACTATTAAACCATCAACGTGACCCTATGAGATACCTCTCTTATAGAATAACAAAATTAATCAAAATACCATATGAAAATAATAACAAGATATTATATTAAAACCATGGAGTCAACAACTACCAATTGGGTCATCCTATTCCATGTATCCCTAAATATCACCCACCATATTACATATTCATCTATAATAATATACGAAGAATCATATTGTTAAATGATAACTCACACATCCTCCCCGCTGATTTTTAATTCTAAATCCCTATGTTTTATGTCTTGAAACTGCATCCCATCCATATCCATCAAAATTGTACAATCAAAATCCTCGGGAAATTTTGGAATACAAATCTATCAATAAATGTCAACAACTAGAACACAACCTCATCATAATTTTATCTTGGACCACAACCATCACATCATCATCATACAGTAAACACTTCAATATATGTATAATATTTGGTTATAAATAATATGAAAGAAATCAACATAACTCTATAATCATTCCAAGAAAGACCCCAATCTTAACCAACTTATCATATCATTAGTTATCATCAATATTTCACTAATAAATAGAAGATTTCCAACCTCTTCATACCAACCTCTATAAAATGATAGAATGAGGATGATAGTATAGGTATCCATAAACCCTCATAATCCTTGATGTTTAGAGAAGAAACCAAAAACAGAATTAAATTTGGATTCAATGTAAGTACACTACTCTGGTGGTGTGAACTTAAAAACACAATGAAAATACAATTTATAATAGTTTCATAGAAGACCAACCTATGTGTTGACACAACTAAAGCATCCAACTACCATAACCTCTACATCACCTCTTCCAAACATCGACATCACTACCATAAAATTAAAATGACTTCCAGTCCCGCATACAGTGAAAAAAATCAGACTTTGTTTTCATAGAAGATATTTAATCAAAAAAAATTACTAAACACTAATTTATTTATATACCATATTTCCATAAAATATAACAATACATTATCTCAAAAAGGTTGTTGTTTATTCCCAGCCATTTTCATTAAATTTATGTATCAATATCCCATTTTTCCTCTATCAATTATTTTTTCCTTCCCAAGACCATTTTATCCAACATAAGTAATTTTTTTAGAATTTACAATTCAATGAATTCCATAAATCTCATGAAATGATCAATGTGATTAAAAAAACTTCAACCACACATGAATTAACTCCACACATTTTTTATTACACAAAATTACCACAACCCCCAATTTAAAAAGATTGAGAAACCACATCCATAACTAAATCCATCATGTAAATTATCACATCAAATAAACATTAAAATAAAATGGGAGACAAAGTAATCTATCACTTAAAAAAATTCCTATTAATTAACTATATTTAATGACATAAATTTTTTTATGTGAGGTGACATCAAAAATATTTTTTTAAAAAAGTATATTTAGAGTGGTATACACATTTCATAAAAAAAGGAATCAAAAAGATAATTAAATCAATATAACATAATAAAATAGGTAAAACACATTAAATATCATCCCATTCACCATAAATTTCATTATGAACACTTATATATATTCATTTAAAAAACAATATTTTTACCAAAAATGAATAAAAATCATTCCATTATCATATATGAAAAAAACACAAAAATATAAATCGAATCACAAAACATGATCATCATTTTAAAATTTTTTCTGTGAGAACTATGGGAGGATAAGATGGGAACAAAGAAAAAACTAACCAAGGAAAGTTAAAAAGACCATTACCAGACATAATAAATCATTAACTTTCTAAAGAATAACAAAAACTAATTTTTAACTTGAAAACATCTCTATATATATGAATCAAGTGAAGAAGACCAAAAATATAGAATGGGAACCCTCATAAAATCACTAAGGGTTAATCTACCAATATTTGGGTTCAAATATTATGAAACAGTTTCAAAAACAACATTATGATGCAATTATTCGACATAATGATAAAGATATAAGTTAGATGAATTATTAAAAAAGCAGGGGACATGAAATTTATAAGCTTTTAAGAAAATAAAATATCACTGTGAAAATCCTAATAGGATGGTAAAAAGAGGTTGGCATGATAAAACCCAAAATTCATGGGGAGAGATCATTCTTTAATGTGTTTGGATAAACTAAATTCAAGAAACATACTATTGTTTGTGATAAAAATATACAAACCCCAATAAAATACATTATACTCAATGGTATGAACCATGTCATAGAAATTAAATTCCAAATAATAAGGACATTCTAAATCCCACATCTTTTACGTGATAACTCAAAAATTTAAAGAACCAAAAAATAGCCACCTTTGGACTCCTCACAATAGCATACCCCTACACAACAATGATTATTAATCACGTATAACTACCAAAACCCTACAACCCAAGGCCATATGCAATATCTAATATATATATGCCAATATTCTAACATCTTTCAAAACCAAATTATATAACTATATCCAATACACTATGTTTCTAAACTACATAATGAAAAGTAATCCTCCATACTAAAACACTACCCCTTAGTTGAAATTCCATCTTACCTCACCCCCTCTTCATCAGAGTGTTCTCTCTTAACCTATAACCCCAATTAAAAACAATATAATGGTCTACAATGGTCCAATACATTAAAAAACACATCCTTATTAAGTTATCCAAATATAAGGAAGGTTTAAATAAATACTTATTCATAAACAGGGAAACAATTATGTAAAATCATGAGTTACCCTACTCATATTCACCATATCCCTATATAATAGATCCTTAATAAACATCCCATCTTTGTATCTCATTTTATATAAATAGACAATAACACATGTCCATACATTATGCCCACACCTCAATGGCCATGAAAAAACTGAATCCATCATAAAATCAATATAAATATCTTCAAAGGATACCATACAAATGGTCAAAAAGGGAGGATTTATAGAGATATACTAAGGAAAATGAACATTACTAAATAAAAAATCAAATTTAAAATCATAATATGAACTCACCCTTTTATTACCCTCTTTATAAATCAAAACACAACAACTAGTCTCAAATACCAATGATCCTAATCTCCCCATTTTATTTCATAATATAACAAAAACCACAATTGTGTTGGACACATCACTAAATGGAAAATCACCGATGATTTCATTTAAATATTCCTCATGGAGTCTGTATTAAAATAAAAATATTTAATCAAGAATCACTCTGATGTAATTCAAATAAAATAAATCATAAAAATCATATAAGGATTCAAATTATTAAAAATCTATCCAAATTACAACATATCTCTACTATCATGGATACCGTTATATTTTCATAAACTATGTTGTGTATATATAAGAAACATGTAATTCCAAATTATGAAAACTCGACTCAATATAATTCTGAGCATAACATAATCCCTATGCCCAACAACACAGTGGATATAACTTATCCAATGTAGAAAAAACATTAAAAAATATTTAATTAATTGGTGTTATGTATCTAATTAATCTAACATTCCATCACCCCATTCATGGCCTTTATCAATAGAGGATTTTTAAGGCATAAACCTTACCACCCACACAATGGTTCAAATCAAAACCATGAACCCACATACTAGAAAACATCCATATGGTCATTATAATATCCATGTGTATATTAGAGATACTACCATCAATAAACATTTCCCACAATAATCTTATTGAGAAAAAGATAGAATTAATAGGAAATATATCAATCAACTCCATACTCACCGTATAAAATTCGTGGCTCAAATCCCTTTGGAATAAAATTATCCTAATAACCCACCGATTGTGTGAAAAATCCAATACAAATATGATTATCCCAATTAATTTCATATTGAAACAACATAATCAATCAGAAATAAAAATTGTGTGCAATGAAAATATCATGTTATATTGAAAAATACTATATAATTTTCTATTTGCACTTTAATTATCAATCCAAATACCAAATTCACGGTTCTCAATCACATGTAAGAAAAATAATGTAATACATATTATATTCTCCAATATTATGGATGGATGAATAACATTATCCACCATAGTTCATGATAAAAACAATAAGTTAGTAATTTAAAAATTTATAAGTGGTGTGTAATAAATTTCTTAATAGTAATGTTGACTATTAAATATAATAGTCCACAATACCTCAAAACATATATGATTACTTGATAATGTGCTGAATGACAATAAGAAAAATTCTACAATGAGTTTATACATATATTATCTATATATAACATATCCCAAATAGTTTGATAATGGAAAATACAACATTGATACCACATTCTATTACCCATAAGATGGTTCACAACCACATTGATTATACCAGGTACCAAATATATCAAGATAACCTCCCCAAACACCATAGATTGTAGAATAGTATCATGATTCCATGTATATCATGGGGAGAATATATTAAATTTTGAAAACATAACGAAAAATGTATTATAAATAAAAATAATCAATTATAATCTTGTTAATAAAATTAAATAAATATTGTAATTAAATAAAAATACAATGAAAACATTAATATCACAAGTGATATTCAAAAATGATTAGTAGAAATGTCATATAGTCATACATAATGTAGTAGTAATGAATGTTTTATAGTTGTAAATAAAAATATATTAAAATAAGAAATGGAAAATATTACCCACCAAATAATTCCCATGTGCTTTCATATCCCCATATCCAAACTCCATTAATGATCCAAACACCAAAATCCAATGGAATTCCCTTCACCGAAAACATACCTATAATAGAATAGTCTTCTTGAGTACCAGGGTGACTAACTAATATGTGAGCACAACTCTTTGGGAAAACACTAGTATACTAAGGTTCATGAATTGTGTAATATTATCCTAAAATTATGTAAACATTAAATTTTTATAATTATAAATATTTGAAAACCAATTTAACTACAAAACCTCATGTGTGTTACTCTACCTACATTATTAAGTGCATGTGTGTCTGTACACAATCAGATAAAAAATAAATATGAATCAAATCCACTTTCATAGTCAATGGAAAAAATGTATCAAAATAGTATAATAACCAGTATTTGGGACGAACACACAATGAACATAACCAACAAAGTGGATATAACATCATTGTGATGACTTGATCATAGATACAAGGGATTTTAATAAACTAAACATAATTACAACAATTGGAATAACATACCCATGAAATTATATCCATGAAATAATCCCTTATATTATACAATATAAATTGCGGGAATTGTATATCCAAGACATGGTATATAATTTTTCATAAAATATAAAAAATAATATACCTGAGAATGGATAATATCCTTACTGTAAAATATTGAAATCATAACATCTTTTCATTAAAATAACTCATTATTTTTATTTATAAAAAAAGTCTATATAAATAACTAATCATTTCATGATAATATTTCAAATGAACATTTAATATTTACTATAATAGAATTATCTAATAAAGGGTGGAAATTAAGAAATAAAAATTCACTCACTAATGTGTGAACTATATGATTTAATTATCCAATAATAAACAGTACTACTATAAAATTATGAAAATGTAATATAATATTTAGAAATTTTATATATATCATTTTGGAAAGAGTAAAACTATTGTAAGAGATGTATTTAATGTTGAGGTATGTTAACGGTATAGTATATATAGGGTATAAAATGAAATTTGAATGATAGGAGATTATCACAATTCTATATTACCTTTGATCAATATGTTATTAGCATTATTAATATTTGAAACAATGTTACCTATATAATTATTGTTTATAAAATGTAATTATTGGAGATAAATGATTTATAAGGGGAAAAATGGAATCAAAAAATAGGTTCATTCATTTTGAAATATAATTATCAAAATTTGGATGGGTTGAAGTTTCCATAGTTTTATACCTTCACAAATTCTAATTACATATTCATGAATTAAATATTTAGTATAATTGACTATGAGAGTAGTTATAGTTAGTTGAGACCACCAAAATAAGAATTCTATATTAACCATTCCATGAATATTCCACCATCTCACATATTACCCTTAGAGTGTATACTACTATTATAAGTGATTTTTTATAAGGCCCCAGCCTTAAACCTTACTTAATCGTGAGTTATTACAAGATTACACATTGAGGATCTTTTCAGGTTTAGATTTTTAGAGGATTAGATCATAAAACTTGCATTACATTCCACATTTAAACAAAGTGGTTACATAAAAGATAGTATTAATTTTTCCCATCAACGGAAATATATTTGAAATAAAACATGGATTATTTCTTGACACATCCTTGACACTATCACAATATCATGTACACTTCCCTTGACATGTGAAAAACATTTCAAAAACATGGGTTAAGAATAAAAAGCTCAGTAAGCGATATAAACATATAGAAGGGAAACAAGAGTACATGTATACATAAGAATCAATAAAATCAAACATTACTCATAGAGCTTAGGCACTTTAACATACCTCATAAAATAATGAATAAAACATAGAAATCATAAGACATAATGGTATCTTGAGGAATTCATAACATTCTTACGTAGGGAGTAACCCTCTTGGTTACGTTTCGAATACCCATCACAGTATATCCCCTAAATATCTTCGGAGAAACCATAACGTTTAACTCCTTTGCATTACCAAATGCATTGGAGAGCTATATCGGGATCACCCGCCCTTAGCCTATCTCGGAATCGCCCGTCTTCATCATAATGCCCAAGAACCTCAACATAATCGTGTCACATAAAACATGCATAAAAGAAAACATAACTTTTCCACCTTTCAATCACAAGATATCAATACAACACATTGGTATAAAAACATTATGAAAACCATTTTCAATTCCAAAATAAAAGAGAAGTAAACCATGGTATTTATTTTTATTTAAAAAAAAGGAATGGCTTATAGAGGAAACCGAAACTCAAATAATGGTCATGGCGGCAGAGAAGTCGTTGTCGCCGCATACGTACGACAAAACATTCCCTTTTGTCGTTTAGTAAACGCTTCGTATAAAAAATATTCCTTTTGAGTAAATGTAGAAGTCAAAGGGGCTTATAAACTGTATAAAATAAGGTTGTGTATAAAACAAAATATGCCTCAATGAAAGGAGATTGAGATGAAGTCCCATACAAAGACGATATCCTTGGATTAAGGATAAATCAATTACATAATTATGTGTGACAAACGAATACACCAAATATAAGTGGATATTATGCGTAAAAAAATCATAGGACATTCACACATATTCATAGAATGACATATTCATGGAGTACATGTTTATCCCAAAAAATGAAAATTGGGTTAAGGTGTTCCCTTGCAAAAATTCGACAGCCTAACGGCGTCACTTCCAAATTCAAAAAAAAAGTCGATGAGAGGTAAAAGGGGTATCTCCTCAATTGGTCATAAAATTTACACCAATAAGGATATATAAGAATATATCCCAACATAATAGTATGTGAATTAAAGGACATAACAAAATAAGTCTTTTAAAAAGAGGAGGGTGAAAGGTTCCCTTACCGACTTGGGTATCTTTCAAAACATACACCCCGTGAAAGAAGGACAATACAACATTGATGTAAATAATCATAAATGAAAGTATATTACACAATTACTAAAATATTGTGCAGTACATACACCAGTCAAAGGAAATTGTGGAAAATGTAGCATAAATCTCACAGGAATAAAAGTGAGATGAAAAATCCCTTACAAACACTAAGCAGCCTAACGGCGCCACTTAAAACTTCCAAAAATGGATTTATGAGATAAAATACGGTCTCCCATAAAATGAACATAAATGGTAAAGTATGAGGAATATAAAAGAACATCCCCAAACATAATAAATATGGGCTTAAAAGAAATGACATAAAAGAATGTACATAAAAAGAAAGAGAGAGGTTGGATCCCTTACGAAAATTTGGCAGAATAACGGCGCCACTCAAAACTTCCAAAATGGATTGAAGAGAGAGAATAGGGTCTCTCATCATATGAACATAAAAAATTACAGTAAGATTAATATAAAATAATATCCCAATCACATGAAATATGAACATAAAAGGAATGACATTACTGAGTGTACATAAAAAAAAGAGAGGAGTAGGATCCTTTACCTCGGGTCCGATTAGACTTGATCGTTCTTTAATGTCCTGAATAATAAACTTGAGTTAATTTACACTTTGTTAAGAACCTTTTTCAAGTTCATTATTCCTTTTATATCACTTATTTCCATGTTATAAACATTATGTAATCATTTATGTGAATAATGGTTGTTTTGTCGATATTTGGTTCTTAAGTTGAAAGTGGACTTCTTACAATTACATGTTGTTCGTGTGGTCAAAGGTTCATTATATCCAGAATTATATTCATGATTTTGATATTATATATATCATATATATCAATAATATACATGTATTTATAATATTACATAATCATTTAGAGGTAAGAAATGAAATGTACCATTCATGGAGACGGTAAGTTGTACGTACGCATGAACGCTACTTTCATTTCTATGTCATATTAATGGAATTAAAACCAAATGAGAGGTATGTATATTCTAATTCCAGAATTATATTCATCATATATATGTAACATACATCATATATAATAACTTTAAATCCATCCTTTATACATCCCACATATGGCATTAACGAATCAAATCACTTTGAGGGGGCGGTAGTCCGCACTTCCTAAAATGAAATTATAGTGTTTACCCACAATGGAAACCATAAAGGTATGCCAAAAAAGAAAAATAATGATCTTATGTAAAACATAAACATATTATATATCATATATAAATATAGTGACATCTTAATGGCCACCTTTTAAGGTGTTATATGAGTGTTGAACAATCATCGTTTCGTGAGGCAGAAATTCGCCATCCATAGAAATAGTATGTTCTTTAACCATTAGATGTAGGTGTGTGTAGGTGTAGCTCTAAAGATTCATATAAAAAAATACTAGTATATTTAAGATACTTGAGTTGTTACAAAATAAATTAATAAAAAGAGTTTAGGGGTTGGAGAAGCAATATAAAACAAAAGAACTAAAGTGAAGACATTACCTTAAAATCGGGTAACTCACTTTGGTTTGACCTCAAAGGCTTCCTTGGGAAGACTTCTGACCAAAGTGAGGATTCTAAGAGTTATATAGGGATGTGGAGAGACAAAATGGGCAGGGTTTGTCTGAGACAAAGGCTTTGGAAGTGTGGTTAAAGAGGTAGAGGTGGGGGCCTTTTATAAGAGGAGGGGAGGGACACTCTTTGAAAGTAAAGAAATGTTACTTTATTTGAAAATGAGTTTCAGATTTAAAAGGTCCCACATTGATATAATTAGAGGATAAGGTGATAAGGGTTCGAAATATACTCATCCAATAGGTCTTTTACAAGTGTAATTTATAGTTATAACATTATCATTTTATTTTATTTAAATCCTTTATTAATTAGGTAATCGCTGCATCATCATGATGTCATAAATAATTTAATTTATTTAATGTCTAAAAATTATAAAAAAATTATCATGATGTAGGAAATATTTTTATATTTATAATGAATATTTATAGTAAAATATATGACTTGTATAACACCACTTAAAAATTGTTTTAGTGAACATCTCATGCTTGTGAGATTTTTATTTTAACATTAAATAAAAAATTAATTATGTCATTTTCCAACCAAAGTGGCTCCATGGGGTCCCCATGTTCACCCATAGATTGTCTTGGTCGGCCATGACACATCCAATGATTTTAGGACATGTTTCTACGTCATTTCATATTATTAAAACATTATTTTTACCTTAAACTACACTAATTACCTCTAATCGCGATTAAAAACTAAATAAGTTACTATTCACAAAAAAAATTATTTTAATATCATTGAAACACATTATACTTCTTAATGACAACCATGTATGTAGGATTTTTGAAATTAAAAACAAAAAGGTGGCAAAATTTCATTTAAACAGAAAATCAATTTTTATAATTACCACTTAGTGGTTTCACTATTCATCAAAAATTAATGTTTTTCAGAAAATTACCAAAAAATTAACCCTAAGAAAAATTTGATATTACAAATTCAAAAATGATTTCTATTTTAAAAAATTCAAAACATATAAGTTTCATTAATTAATTTAACAATTAATTCCCGTTGTCAGAGCAAATAGCGTGTTTTTATGAAACAATATCTATTAAAAGATTGACACTAGTTTAAGTCCAATTTCAAATTGAAATTAATTTCAATGACCACTATTGGATTAAATGGTAAAAATATATTCTAATTTAACTTTAAAACCAATTAAAAATATAATATAATCATATAAATAAATTATATGAAAAAGTGGTTTTGAATTAAAATACAACATTTTTCACTATTCATTAAAAAAATGAACTTTATCGGAAAGATACCAAAAATTTACACAAAGTAAATTTTTATTTCCCGATTCAAAAGAAGAATTTTATTTTGTCAAATATAACACATAAAATTGTCAAAAAGTTGATTTAAAAGAGGTTCTCCATCAAAAGGCAGTTAATCGACCTTCAAAAGAACAATAGAATGTTTACGCTTACAAATTGAATTCATTCGAATTTTTAATCCTCTAACATTTATTGTAAAAAGTAAAAGTATTTGAAAAAGATATATAATCATTTTTTAGTTAGTTTTATTCATTCCTTCCATCACAACAGCTAGGCTTTATCTACCATTTAAAATAATATTATTTTATTATTAGAGTGCAACGTAAGATTTCAAAGGAACTCATTGTTGTGTATTGGGTAAGCTATCGAGCATAGAGTTACCTTTAAATTAATATTGACATTTTATTCACAAATAGGGATAAATATAAAAATTTCATATTATTTATTTACCTGGGGTGTTACGTTCTTCCCCCCTTTTGGGAATTGCGTCCCCTCAATTTCAAAATTGGGCTCGGAAACATCCTTGAAAGTCCCACATCAGAACAAGAGTCGGTAAAACAATCACTTTAAAAAAATGGGAGAGAAGTACAAATGTCACCCGAGTTAACCCATACTAGGATTCCAAATATGAAAATATGGACATGGAGGAAAAAACAAAGGGTCATGTTCTGATGGAGAGTGATAGTAAACATGTCTAGGAGAAAGTTAAGCATAAGAAAATCAGAAACTTGTGATGGGTTAAACAGTATTCGATTCCCCAGTAGGAAAATTTAATAAACGACATTTTTGTTTTAAGTTACTTTTAATTGAGGAATTTATTTTTGATCCTATGGAAATATACTTACTTGTCGTGTAGACTCTCATCTCCTACTAGATTTCTTACAGAAACTCATATTTTCTCCAATAGACAAGTATTTAGGAAGACTTGTTCACTATAATAAAATTCAAGAGAATCACCTAATCCACAAAAGAGAACTATACACTTCCCATGTATTTAGACTTTAACCAAAACCAAAACCAAAATGGTTAGTACAAGATCAGATAATCCAGAAAAGGATAACCCTTTATAAAAAGAAAATCTATTCTTAATCTCCAAAATTTGTCCAACAAAACCCAATGTTCAACGAGAACCATTTGATAAACAATTTTCCATAAAATTCTTCAAATTAAACCAAACTAAGATTGAAACCAAAATATTTAAAGAATTTAATCACGTAGTCTTCCAAGGTACAAATTAACTTCTATCTCCAAATAACATCAGATGCTCTTAAATTCTCATTTTGAAATGTAATTAACCTAATCACATATCCTCAATGATAGGTTAATCATTTCCATAGATAACCCAAAATAAACTTACTCTTGATTCCAAAAATCATCTAAATAAAAATAATTAGTCAAACTAACCAAGGAATTCACGTATTCCAGTGTTAGGCGAGAAATACCAGTCGCACATTGGTTGTGGGTTCGATTTCCGCATCTTTGTCCGACGCGACGGGTTACCACACAGTATGCGTGTTGTCCTTTTTTCAAAACTATATAATTCATAAAACATTCCCCAAAAAGAGATAAAATCTTCCAAAATAACCATATCATATTTTAACCTCATGTTTATCTCATGCCTTTCATTTTCCATCATAACATATAATAACCCATAATTACCTCAAAAGTAAGGATCATATAAACTCTAATGGTTACCTTTATAATTATTAACTGAACTTCCACATCAATTGGTCATCTCGTAAATTATGCATTACAGATCATACCAAGGTTCAAGTGGTTGATCATGAATCCTTGATATTTGGTTTAGAACAACCATGAGTTTCCTCATTGAATCCCCCATTTTATCTAGTATCTTAATCAGAGAACCACCACAGTTTCCTTCAAACTTGTTGTCTCTTTAGTGCCTGCTAGATCCATCCATTCACTAAAAACAGAATTGTCAGTGTGATTATATCAAAAAAACCATCATATACTAATTAGTAAGGTAAAAACTAAGATATACTTAATCATTCACTTTATCTAAAACTAGGACTATTTCTGAAATCCTAACCATTATAGTAATGTCACTTGTGCTTAGAGAATACCCTAACCTCTAAAGTTATCTAAACCGACCTCTGATACCAACTATAAGGTCCCAGCCTTAAACCTTACTTAATCTTGAGTTATTACAAGATTACACATTTAGGATATTTTCAGGTTTAGATTTTTAGAGAATTAGATCAAAAAACATGCATTACCTTCCACAGTTAAAAAAAGTGGTTACATAAAAGATAGTATTCATTTTTCCCATCAACGGAAACATATTTAAAATAAAACATGGATTCTTTCTTGACACTTCCTTGATACTATCATCATATCATGTACCCTTCCCTTGACCTGTGAAAAACATTTCAAAAACTTGGGATAAGCATAAAAAGATCAGTAAGGGATATAAAAATATGGAAAGGAAACATGAGTACATGTATACATAAGAATTAATGAAATCATACTTTACTCATAAAACATAATCAATTTAACATACCTCATAAAATCATGAATAAAACATAGAAATCATAAGATATAATGGTAACTTGAGGCATTCATAACATTCTTACGTAGGGAGTAACACTCTTTGTTACGTTTGGAATACCCATCACAGTATATCCCCTAAATCTATTTGGAGAAACCTCAACGTTTCACTCCTTCGCGTTTCCCAATGCATTGGAGAGCTATACCGGGCTCACCCGCCCTTAGTCTATCACGGAACCACCCGTCTTCATAATAATGCCCAAGAACCTCAACATAATCGTATCACATAAAACATTCATAAAGGAAACATAACATTTCCACCTTTCAATCACAAGATATCTATACAACACATTGATATCAAAACATTATGAAAACCATTTTCAATACCAAAATAAAAGAAAATTAAAACATGGTATTTATTTTTCTTTTAAAAAAAAAGTATGTCTTGTAGAGGAAACCAAAACTCAAATAATGGTCACGGCGGTGGAGAAGTCATTGTCGCCACATACGTACGACAAAACATTCCCTTTTGTCATTTAGTAAACGCTTCGTATAAAAAAAATCATTTTGAATAAACGTAAAAGTCAAAGGGGTTTATACACTGTATAAAATAAGTTTGTGTATAAAGCAAATTATGCCTCAATGAAAGGAGATTGAGATGAAGTCCCATACAAAGATGGTATCCTTGGATTAAGGATAAATCAATTACATAATTATGTGTGACAAACGAATACACCAAATATAAGTGGATAATAAGTGTAAAACAATCATAGGAAATTCACACATATTCATAGAACGACATATTCAAGGAGTACATGTTTATCCCAAAGAATCAAAATTGTGTTAGGAGGTCCCTTGCAAAAATTCGACACCCTAACAGCGTCACTTCCAAATTCAGAAAAAAAAGTTGATGAGAGGTAAAAAGGGTATCTCATCACTTGGTCATAAAATTTACACCAATAAGGATACATAAGAATATATCCCAATATAATATTATGTGAATTAAAATACATAACAAAATAAGTCTTTTAAAAAGAGGACGGTGAAAGGTTCCCTTACCGACTTGGGTATCTTTCGAAACATACACCCCGTGAAAGAAGGACAATACAAAATTGATGTAAATACTCATAAATGAAATTATATTATAAAATGAGTAAAATATTGGGCAGTACATACACAAATCAAAGTAAATTGTGGAAAATGTTGCATAAATCTCATGGGAATAAAAGTGAGATGAAAAATCCCTTATGAACACTCGGCAGCCTAACGGCACCGCTTAAAACATCCAAAATTGGATTTATGAGATCAAATAGGGTCTCACATAAAATGAACATAAAAAGTAATGTATGAGGAATATAAAATAACATCCCCAAACATAAGAAATATGGGATTAAAAGAAATGAAATAAATGAGAGTACATAAAAAGAAAGAAAGAGGTTGGATCCCTCAAGAAAATTCGGCAGCCTAACGGCGCCACTCAAAACATCCAAAATGGATTAATGAGAGAGAATAGGGTCTCTCATCATATGAAAATAAAAATTATAGTAAGATTAATATAAAAGAACATCCCAATCACAAGAAATATTATCTTAAAAGGAATGACATAAAAGAGTGTACTTAAAAAGAAAGAGAGGAGTATGATCCCTTACCTCGGGTCCGACTTGACTCGATCATTCTTTAAAGTCCTGAATAAAAAACATGAGTTAATTTCCACTTTATAAAGAACCTTTTTCAAGTTCATTATTCCTTTTAAATAACTTATTTCATTATTATAAACATTATGTACTCATTTATGTTAATAATGTTTGTTTTGTCGATATTTGGTTCTTAAGTCGAAAGTTGACTTATTACAATTACATGTTGTTCGTGTGGTCAAAGGTTCATTATATCCAGAACGATATTCATGATCTGGATATCATATATATCATATATATCCATAAGATACATGTATTTATAATATTAAATAATCATTTAGAGGTAAGAAATGAAATGCACCGTTCATGGAGACGGTAAGCCGTACGTACGCATGAACGCTACTTTCATTTCAATGTCATATTAATGATATTAAAAACAAATGATAGGTCTGTATATTTTAATTGTAGAATTATATTCATCATTTATATGAAACATAAATGATATATAATAACTTTAAATCCATCCTTTATACATCCCACATATGGCATTAACGAATCAAATCACTTTGAGGGGGCGGTAGTCCACACTTCCTAAAATGAAATTATCGTGTTTACCCATAATGGAAACCATAAAGGTATGACAAAAAAGAAAAATACAGAAGCATAAGTAAAACATAAACATATTATATATCATATATAAATATAGTTAAATATTAATAGCCACCTTTGAAGGTGTTATATGAGTGTTGAACAATCATCGTTTCGTGAGGCAGAAATTCTCCATCCACAGAAACAATATGTTCCTTAACCATTAGATGTAGGTGTGTGTAGGTGTAGCTCAAAATATTCTTATAAAAATATCCTAGTATATTTAAGATACTGGAGTTTCTACAAAATAAATAAATAAAAAGATTATAGGGGGTTGGGGAAGCAAAATAAAACAAAAGAACTCAAGTGAAGACATTACCTTAAAATCGGGTAACTCCCTTTGGTTTGAGCTCAAAGGCTTCCTTGGGAAGACTTATAGGCATAGTGAGGCTTCTAAGATTTACAGAGGGATGTGGGGAGACAAACTGGGCAGGGGTTGGCCGAGCCAAATGTAACACCCCGAGCTTCCACGATACGCCTCTCTTTCAATAATGCAATAGCTTGCGTTGTACGCAAGTTCGAGTTCTAAAACACCGTGACTAATCAAAGTAGCCGTTATGAATAGTAATAACCACTTTTTAAAATTCTAGAAATCTTATATTTCAAAATATACTTCATTTTTTTATTCATAATATCGAAATTAGCCTATGTTGAATTTTTGGTATTTTTCTGAGAACTTCTAATTTTTTATGAATAGTGAAAAATACTTAAAAACAACTTTTTTAATAAAAATAATTTATAGTGATAAATTATACTATTTAGTGGTTTTAAAGTATAATTAGAATATATTTTTACAATTTTATCCAATGGTGGTCATTAGAATTAATTTAACATTGAAATTGGACATAAACAATTGCCAATCTTTTGATATAAATTGTTTCTTAAAAACACGCTATTTGTTGTAACAGCGGGAATTAAAAATAAAATTAATTAATGCAACTTATATGTTTGGAATTTTGTAAAATAGACATCATTTTTTAATTCGGAATATCAATTATAGCTTAGGGTGAAATTTTGGCTTTGTTCTGAAAAACTTCAATTTTTGATGAATAGTGAAACCACTAAGTGGTAGTTAAATAACTGATTTTTCTTTTAAATGAAATATTACCACTTCTGTGATTTGATTTTCAAAAATCCGACATACATGGTTTTCATTAAGAAGTAAAATGTGGTTCAATAAGATTAAAATAATTTTTGGTGAATAGTAACTTTTATGTTCTTAATCGCGATTAGAGGTAATTAGTGTAGTTTAAGGTAAAAATAATGTTTTAATAATATGAGATGAGCATGACACTTGTACTACTCCTATTGGATGAGTCATGGCCGACCAAGACAACCCATGGGTCAACTTGGGGTCCCCATGGAGCCACTTTAGTTAGAAAATGACATAAACACCTTTTATTTAATGTTAAAGTAAAAAATGACACAAACATAAAATGTTTTACTAAAACAATTTTTACGTGGGGTTACAAAAGTCCAAATTTTGATTATAAATATTCATTAGAAATCTAAAAATATTTCCTACATCATAGTATTTTTTTTATAATTTTTAGACATTAAATAAATTAAATTATTTATGACATCATTATGATGCAGCGATGACCTCATTATTTAACGATTTAAATAAAATGAGAAGATAATGAAAAATCCAAGCCTTACACTTGTCAAAAGCCTATTGGATGATGAGATTTAGAAACCTTATCACCTTATCCTCGAATTATATAAGTGTGGGACCTTTGGAATCCGAAAAGCATTGTGAAATAATGTAACATTTCAATCTTTCCAAAAGTGCCCCTCCTCTCCTCTTATAAAAGGCCCCCACCTCTACCACCTTATTCTCACTTCCAAGCCTTTTGGTTCGGCCAACCCCTGCCCAAATACTCTCTCAATTTCTCTCCCTTCATCCCAGAAGCTTTACTTTATTCAGAAAGCCATCCTAAGGAGTCCTTTTGATCAAATCAAAAGGAAGAACCCGAAGAAGAGGTAACATTTTCATCACCCTCTTTCAAGTTTCTTTCTTCTTCCACTCCCACTTTGTTTATTATTTCAATTATAAAATTATAACTCCAATATCTTCTATATACTATGATGTTATTATAAATATGGAACAACCATATTCAGTATTCTACCCATCATTTGAGTGACATGTCACCATACGTGCGTACGTACGGCTTACCGTCTCCACGTCGTGGTGTAATTGTTATTCAATATATTATTATTTAGATGGGTATAATAATGATATGTAATTCATGTAAATAATAAATATAACATGATAATGATTCTGTATATATGATATACTATCCAATTATATATTATTTTAATATCAAAATAATGATATTGTCGCTCGTGCGTACGTACGGACTACCGTCTCCACGAACGCGATGAGATTCATTCTCCGTCGTATCCATTCAAGTTTAATTATCATTTGATGATTTAAAAATAATGTTTAAAGACATAATATCATTCTGGATATGAATAAGATACAACCTATCCATGAAAAACACGACTTACGTAACAAAACATATAAAAAAAACGAGTAAGTTAACACCCGAAACAACGATAAATCTAAGATATTGTTAACAAAGCAATGTTAAAAGATCATATATGATATCATATGAAGGTATATGATTCTTGTATAATTTAATAACAATTATTTCACCATTATACAGGAGGTTAACCTACCCCAACCAAGGAAAATTACAAGGTAAGGGTTTACTTCACAACCTCTCCATTATCCAAGGTTGTTTATACATAATTATCTACTGGGACCTCGTTATCATCCACATCCATGTTTCTTCAAAATTTATTTCAAAACACTTTTATTATTTACAAGAATATGGGTTAAAGTCATTTATACCCTTTTTGACTTTTTATAAGAGGAATCTTTCCACCGTTATAAAATCTTCAAAGCTTTCCTTACAAGCTTATAAGAATATTTTCAAGAAAATGTTTTGTTTTATATGCCTCTTAAATGATTTCAAAAATAGAAAGAGATATTTCTCTAAAAAGTGTTTTGATTTCATCTATGTCAACATCCTTTGATGGATTTGACGCTTATTTGAAGTTGATTTATTATAATACAAAACTTCTATATTGTATTGATGGTTTTGTGATATGTTTGACTGTGGATGTGCTATTTTATACCATTCATAGTTTATGGTGAAATTATTGACATTTTGTATGCTAGTTTTAATACGAATGTTTATGTTATGTTTAAACCTTTTCATATGGGAATGCATTGGACTTAATATGTGACGGGTGGAGCCCGCTATAGCTCCTCGATGCATCGGTAGGTCTCATGAGACAAACTAGTGTCTTGGCACAAGGCCTTGACAAAATCTTATTTGTGGTCTTGGAACGAGGCCTTGGCTACGTGGTTATGATAGTCTGGCATTATGCATTCCAACATTATGAAAGTGGTTAGTGATTTTTCATGTGATTATTCTAATAGTATAATATCCATGTGAATGAGTATATGGAATTATTTCAT
This sequence comes from Viscum album, assembly GCA_963277665.1. Lineage (NCBI taxonomy): Eukaryota > Viridiplantae > Streptophyta > Magnoliopsida > Santalales > Viscaceae > Viscum > Viscum album. Next base: position 293,037,099 of record OY728132.1, on the reverse strand, counting down.
TTTACTTTTGCCATATTATGTTGATGTTCAAGTTTAAAAGGCTTTTGTTTTAGTTATACATTGCCTTAAATGATTATGTTTTCTTATAAAAGCTTCCGCAATATTGTTATCCTTACTGAGCATCTGAGCTCACCCCTTTGAATGTTTTAATATTTTCCAGGATGTGAAGAAGTGTATTATGACTGACTTGCAAGAATAGTCATTGAGGATATGAGTGTGGACTATGAAGACCATGTTATTGTAGTTTGTTTAATTTTTGATGTAATGAAAGAATTATGAATGTATCTAGTGTTTCCAAGGCTACTAAACTAATCGGTCTTTCGAGACTTGATCTTTTGTGATCATGCCAATGTTACGAAGTAATGCACCGACTCTAGGTAGCTGGGGTCGGGGCGTTACAGTTGGTATCAGAGGGAGGTTAGTACTAACCTTGGAAGCTAGATTTAGATAAACACTGATTAGAGCACATAGACCTAAGATGAACTTTGAGGATTAGTATAGAAGAACTTCCTTGAATTTTGGTATTATAGAGATGTTGTGAGTTTTCCGAGCAATACATCCCTGTCTAGATACGAGCAGGTAGAGGCGGCTCTAGCACAGATGTACCTAGGGGTAAAACCCGAAAACACTGCTTTGAGCTAGACTCGAACAGGAACTGGTGCACGACAACGGGCCTTGCTGCACTCTTGGTTACGACACTCCCGTGGGATATGCTTAGGATAACTCTCATTTTCTTTACAAATCATTGTGAAGGGTTTATGAGTATATAATTCCTCAAAGAAAACATTTTTATGATTATGGATTATATCCATAAATAGTTCAGTTTATGTTAAGTATTTTATAAGTATGGAATTATGTATTTTGATTGATAAACTAATCTAGTTTATGCCATTGTTTAGAAATGGCGCCTAGTGGAAGGAATGGAAACCGTATCAATGTACGAACTCCGTGTAGGGATTTCCCTCCTGCTCAAGATAATTATTGTGGATCTGGAGATACAACTGGTGCTGATCAACTTATTACCATACTGGGACAACTCACTCAGGTTATTAATAATAACCTTACTCGTATGGAGCACCCTGATCCGCAACGTGGAAGATCAATGCTAGACCGTTTCATGAGGCAAAAACCACCAACCCTCAATGGGAGTACACATCCTATATTAGCTGAGCAATGGATAAATTCCTTAGAGAAAATATTCCATGCCTTGGAGAGTAGTGAAAGGGAGAAGGTTGTCACGGCAGTTTACCGCCTCACTGGAGATGCCGATCAGTGGTGGTCGCTGATTCAAAACACAAAGGAAGATGATGACGTATCAAATATGGAATGGAGGGAGTTCAAAGAGCTTTTCTTAGAAAATACTTTCCTCGTGACCATCGAGAAGATATGGAAAGGCAATTTCTGAGTTTGAGGCAGAAGAAGGATGAGAATGTCACAAAGTATGAGGCTAACTTTACAAGGTTAGCGAGGCATGCTGACGATTATATACGTAACCCAAGGAGTAAGATTGATCGTTTCTTTGATGGGTTAAAACCATTTCTCCGTCGAGCTTTAGAATCACAATCCTTCTCATCATACGAAGATATTGTCTCGTGTGCTATCAAGACAGAAAAGGAATTCTCTAAGTCTTATGACAACAAAGTAAAGCAAGAGAAGAAGAGAACGGTGGAACAAGAGACAGATAAAGGGAAAAAGGGAAAGAAGGATTTTCCATTATGTGATAATTGTGGGAAGAATCACCCTGGTACTTGCCTAAAAGGAATGGGAGTTTGTTATAAATGTGGAGAAAAGGGTCACCAGGCTCGTGACTGCAAGGGAAAGAAAGAGGCTGTCAAAGTTGAATGCTACAATTGTAGGGAAACAGGGCATTATGAAAATGAATGTCCTAAGCGTCAAGGAAACTTACCTCAGAAAAGGCCAAGGGATCAAGGCCAATCTTATGGTGTGACTACAGTTGAAGCAGAATAATTAATGTATTGGTGCTTTTGGACTCAAGGATTATATTCTGGTTATAAGAATAATGTGATATATATATGGATTGTACTGCAGTACTTGTTGGTTTCAGTAAGGTTTTAATATGATTAAGGTAATCATATTTTTAGTATGTGACAATAAGAGAAACTTTTCATTGTTTGGGGAATCTGATGTTACAATTGATTTTGGAATTTAGAGACCTTTTATAGAAAGTCTAGACGGAGGTATTTTGGATAACTATTGAGGTTAGAATGGATTAAGTTGAACCATGGATAGTATTGTTTAAGGTTAAAGAATTTCTGAAGATTATTTTTGCAATATTATAATACTATAGTTTTAGGAAAAGGACAACCTGCAGGGTGGGGCATAACCCGTCGCGTCGGACAAAGCTGCAGGAATCGAACCCACAACAATAGTGCGACAAGCCTTTATTTCCTACCACTAGCCTACAGGAAGTCCCTGGTTATTAAAAAATAGTTTTACTAATCTAAATGGTATGTGTTAACATTTGGAACCTTATACAATTATGATAAATAGAATATTTTTTGAGTTCCATTACCATTTGGAGTAAAAGTTGGGTTTGTGGTAAAAATTTATTAACGAATGAAAGTATACATAACAAGTACGTATATTCCCTTACGTTCTTAGTAAATCTCCTAAATAAATTCCTCAACATTATAAAAGGTAACTTAAAACAAAAATGTTGTCGGTTAACTTTTCCAACTGGGGATTCAATGACCGTTTAACCAATCACAAGTTTGTGATTTTCTTGTGGTTAAAACATTCTCCTAATCCTATTTTCTATAACTCTCCATCAGAACTTGATGGTTTGTTTCTCATCCATATCCATATTTTCATATAATCCTAGAATGGGCTATATCGGGTTACCTTTGTACTTATCCTGCTTTCTTTTAATGTTATATATTTATTATCCTTATTTCCGATGTGGGTTTTCCTCAAAGGTATTTTCTCTTTTCAACCTTTTATTTTCAAAGAAAAATATCAAATTGCGAGGACGCAATTTATTGAAGGAGGGGAGAATGTAACACCCCGAGCTTCCACGATACGCCTCTCTTTCAATAATGCAATAGCTTGCGTTGTACGCAAGTTCGAGTTCTAAAACACCGTGACTAATCAAATTAGCCGTTATGAATAGTAATAACCACTTTTTAAAATTATAGAAATCTTATATTTCAAAATGGACTTCATTTTTGTATTCATAATATCGAAATTAGCCTATGTTGAATTTTTGGTATTTTTCTGAGAACTTCTAATTTTTCATGAATAGTGAAAAATACTTAAAAACAACTTTTTTAATCAAAATAATTTATAGTGATAAATTATATTATTTAGTGGTTTTAAAGTATAATTAGAATATATTATTACAATTTTATCCAATGGTGGTCATTAGAATTAATTTAACATTGAAATTTGACATAAACAATTGCCAATCTTTTGATATAAATTGTTTCTTAAAAACACGCTATTTGTTGTAACAGCGGGAATTAATAATAAAATTAATTAATGCAACTTATATGTTTGGAAGTTTGTAAAATAGACATCATTTTTTAATTCAGAATATCAATTATATCTTAGGGTGAAATTTTGGCTTTGTTCTGAAAAACATCAATTTTTGATGAATAGTGAAACCACTAAGTGGTTGTTAAATAACTGATTTTTCATTTAAATGAAATATTACCACTTTTGTGATTTGATTTTCAAAAATCCGACATACATGGTTGTCATTATGAAGTAAAATGTGGTTCAATAAGATTAAAATATTTTTTGGTGAATATTAACTTTTAAGTTCTTAATCGCGATTAGAGGTAATTAGTGTAGTTTAAGGTAAAAATAATGTTTTAATAATATGAGATGAGCATGACACTTGTACTACTCATATTGGATGAGTCATGGCCGACCAAGACAACCCATGGGTCAACTTGGGGACCCCATGGAGCCACTTTAGTTAGAAAATGACATAAACACCTTTTATTTAATGTTAAAGTAAAAAATGACAAACATAAAATGTTTTACTAAAACAATTTTTACGTGGGGTTAAAAATGTCCAAATTTTGATTATAAATATTCATTAGAAAGATAAAAATATTTCCTACATCATAGTATTTTTTTATAATTTTTAGACATTAAATAAATTAAATTATTTATGACATCATTATGATGCAGCGATGACCTCATTATTTAACGATTTAAATAAAATGAGAAGATAATGCAAAATCCAAGGCTTACACTTGTCAAAAGCCTATTGGATGAGGAGATTTAGAAACCTTATCACCTTATCCTCGAATTATATAAGTGTGGGACCTTTGGAATCCGAAAAGAATTGTGAAATAATGTAACATTTCAATCTTTCCAAAAGTGCCCCTCCTCTCCTCTTATAAAAGGCCCCCACCTCTACCACCTTATTCACACTTCCAAGCCTTTTGGTTCGGCCAAACCCTGCCCAAATACTCTCCCAAATTCTCTCCCGTCATCCTAGAAGATTTACTTTATTCAGAAGGCCATCCTATGAAGTCCTTTTGATCAAATCAAAAGGAAGAACCCGAAGAAGAGGTAACATTTTCATCACCCTCTTTCAAGTTTCTTTCTTCTTCCACTCCCTCTTTGTTTATTATTTCAATTATAAAATTATAACTCCAGTATCTTCTATATACTGTGATGTTAATATAAATATGGAACAACCATATTCAGTATTCTATCCATCATTTGAGTGACATGTCACCATACGTGCGTACGTACTGCTTTCCGTCTCCACGTCGTGGTGTAATTGTTATTCAATATATTATTATTTAGATGGGTATAATAATGATATTTAATTCATGTAAATAATACATATAACATGATAATTATTCTGTATATATGATATAATATCCAATTATATATTATTTTAATATCAAAATAATGATATTGTCGCTCGTGCGTACGTACGGACTACCGTCTCCACGAACGCGATGAGATTCATTCTCCGTCGTATCCATTCAAGTATAATTATCATTTGATGATTTAAAAATAATTTTTAAGGACATAATATCATTCTGGATATGAATAAGATACAACCTATCCATGAAAAACACAACTTACGTAACAAAACATTTAAATGAAAACGAGTAAGTTAACACCTGAAACAACGATAAATCTAAGATATTGTTAACAAAGCAATGTTAAAAGATCATATATGATATCATATGAATGTATATGATTCTTGTATAATTTAATAACAATTATTTTACCATTATACAGGAGGTTAACCTACCCCAACCAAGGAAAAGTACAAGGTAAGGGTTTACTTCACAACCTCTTCAGTATCCAAGGTTGTTTATACATAATTATCTACTGGGACCTCGTTATCATCCACATCCATGTTTCTTCAAAATGTATTTCAAAACATTTTTATTATTTACAAGAATATGTGTTAAAGTCATTTATACCCTTTTTGACTTTTTATAAGAGGAATCTTTCCGCCGTTATAAAATCTTCAAAGCTTTCCTTACAAGATTATAAGAATATTTTCTAGAAAATGTTTTGTTTTATATGGCTCTTAAATGATTTCAAAAATAGAAAGAGATATTTCTCTAAAAAGTGTTTTGATTTAATCTATGTCAACATCCTTTGATGGATTTTACGCTTATTTGAAGTTGATTTATTATAATACAAAACTTCTATATTGTATTGAAGGTTTTGTGATATGTTTGACTGTGGATGTGCTATTTTATACCATTCATAGTTTATGGTGAAATTATTGACATTTTGTATGCTAGTTTTAATACGAATGTTTATGTTATGTTTAAACCTTTTCATATGGGAATGCATTGGACTTAATATGTGACGGGTGGAGCCCGCTATAGCTCCTCGATACATCGGTAGGTCTCATGAGACAAACTAGTGTCTTGGCACAAGGCCTTGACAAAATCTTATTTGTGGTCTTGGAACGAGGCCTTGGCTACGTGGTTATGATAGTCTGGCATTATGCATTCCAACATTATGAAAGTGGTTTGTGATTTTTCATGTTATTATTCGATTATTAGAATATCCATGTGAATGAGTATATGACATTATTTCATTTTACTTTTGCCATATTATGTTGATGTTCAAGTTTAAAAGGCTTTTGTTTTAGTTATACATTGCCTTAAATGATTATGTTTTCTTATAAAAGCTTCCGCAATATTGTTATCCTTACTGAGCATCTGAGCTCACCCCTTTCAATGTTTAAATATTTTCCAGGATGTGAAGAAGTGTATTATGGCTGACTTGCAAGAATAGTCAGTGAGGATATGAGTGTGGACTATGAAGACCATGTTATTGTAGTTTGTTTAATTTTTGATGTAATGAAAGAATTATGAATGTATCAAGTGTTTCCAAGGCTACTAAACTAATCGGTCATTCGAGACTTGATCTTTTGTGATCATGCCAATGTTACGAAGTAATGCACTGACTCTGGGTAGCTGGGGTCGGGGCGTTACACCAAAGGCTTTGGAAGTGTGTGTAAAGAGGTAGAGGTGGGGGCCTTTTATAAGAGGAGAGGAGGGGCACTCTTGGAAAGTAAAGAAATGTTACTTTATTTGAAAATGAGTTTCGGATTTAAAAGGTCCCAAATTGATATAATTCGAGTATAAGGTGATAAGGGTTCAAAATATACTAATCCAATAGGTCTTTGACAAGTGTATGTTATAGTTTTAACATTATATTTTCATTTTATTTAAATCCATTATTAATGAGGTAATCGCTGCGTCATCATGATGTCATAAATAATTTAAATTATTTAATGTCTAAAAATTATAAAAAAATTAGCATGATGTAGGAAATATTTTTATATTTCTAATAAATATTTATAGTAAAAAATATGACTTTTATAACACCATTTAAATATTGTTTTAGTGAAACATCCCATGCTTGTGACATTTTTATTTTAACTTTTAATAAAAAGTTATTTATGTCATTTTCAAACCAAAGTGGCTCCATGGGGTCCCCAATTTGACCCATGGATTGTATTGGTCGTCCATGACACATAAAATGTTCGTATTACATGTGTCTAGGTCATTTAATATTATTAAAACATTATTTTTTCCTTAAACTACATTAATTGCCTCTAATCGTGATTAAAAACTTAATAAGTTACTATTCACCAAAAACTTATTTTAATCCCATTGAACCAAATTTTACTTTATTATTACAACCATTTATGTCAGATTTTTTAAATTCAAAACACAAAGGTGGAAAAATTTCATTTAAACGGAAAATCAGTTTTTATAAGTACCACTTAGTGGTTTCACTATTCATCAAAAATTGATGTTTTTCAAAAAATTACCAAAAATTCACCCTAAGATATATTTGATATTCCGAATTCAAAAATTATGTCTATTTTACAAAATTCAAAACATATAAGTTTCATTAATTAATTTAACAATTAATTCCCACTGTCAGAGCAAATAGCGCGTTTTTGTGAAACAATATCTATTAAAAGATTGACAGTAGTTTAAGTTCAATTTCAATGTGAAATTAATTCCAATGACAACTATTGGATTAAATGGTAAAAATATATTCTAATTTATCTTTAAAACCAATTCAATAGATATTCTAATCATATAAATAAATTATATTAAAAAGTGGTTTTGAATTAAAATACATCATTTTTCACTATTCATTAAAAAAATGAACTTTATCGGAAAGATACAAAAAATTTACACAAAGTAAATTTTGATGACCCAATTCTAAAGAAGAATTTTATTTTGTCAAATATAACACATAAAATTGTCAAAAAGTGGATTTAAAAGAGGTTTTCCATCCAAAGGCGGTTAATCAACCTTCTAAAGAAAATTAGAATTTTTACACTTAAAAATTGAATTCATTCGAATTTTTAATCCTCTAACATTTATTGTAAAAAGTAAAAATATTTGAAAAATATATATAATCATTTTGTAGTTAGTTCTATTCATTCCCGTCATCACAACAGCTAGGCGTTAACTTCCATTTAAAATAATATTATTTTATTATTAGAGTGCAACGTAAGATTTCAAAGGAACTCGTTGTTGTGTATTGGGTAAGCTATCGAGCATAACATTACCATTACATTAATATTGACATTTTATTCACAAATAGGGATAAATCGAAAAATGTCATATTCTTTATTTACCTGGGGTGTTACATTTTTTATCTTGAAATTTGTATTATATAGGTGTTTTTCTCTCATTAGATATAAAATATAGGGTTTATCAATCCAATTTTAATTATTATTTTATTTAACAAAATATACATGAATATAAAATAATCATGATTAATGTGTTTCGGTATATAATTAAAAAAATTATCTATATAGGAAATATATAATTACAATTTTGATTCCAAATAAAAGAAATATTTATGAAATTTTATTAAAAACACTATATATATATATTGAAATATTATTTAACAATGTTTTTTTGTTATTTTTTTATGGTTTGAAAGACTATTTTCTCATAATGAAATATTATTTTTTATTAAGTAATGATTTTTATGAATATTATAAAATGTTGATATTTATAAAATTATATTTATAATATATTTGATATAATTAATTTGTCTAATTTTAAATTATTTTATGGTGTAAATTATATTATTTTCTAAAATAGAATATTTTTTAAATAATAGTGAGAAAAATATTTTTCCGATTTTAGTATGGTTTATGGGTTTACAATCATTAAATAATGATTTAATAATTAAATTATAGAATCCATGAAAAATATATGTTATTTTATTAATGAAATAAATTTAATTGACTTTCCAAACCTACAGAAAATATTCCCATGTCTAATGTTCAATTTCATATTTTTAAAACATTTTTATATGGACAAATTATTTTATAATTGATAAAGAAAAAAAATAATGATATTTGGTTCTCATGATAAAAATGTCAAATATTATTTGTTTTATTTAAAAAATAATGATCCAAAATCCAAGTTCGACAAGGGGAATTTTATTTTCAAAACCTTATAATTCAAGGAATGTATTTGAAAAATAATACACAAATATTCCCACATTGTAATAATACAGACATATCTACTTCATTTTAGTCACTCTAATGAACATTATGAAATCCATCCTTATCTTATTATATCATTAAGAAATATATTATATCTATAAATTTATTATGGAATCAAACATCTATGATTTGGGAGTGATACTTATGGGAAGAGATTATTATCCTACCTTTTTTAAATATTTACTTCCTTTATAGTAAATAATCTACTATAAATTTTATAGATTTATAATCTATTTATGATAATTTCATTAATTTAATATTACTTTTCTATTATCTAGTGTCATTCATTCTCTCTATGTATCAATCCTTATTTTAAAAACAACTTTATATACCCACGATGCTATAGAAATTTATCATCTATTTCTTATACTTCCTTTTTTATGGTCTAAATACCAAAAATGATTTTTATTTAGGGGTATTCATGTATATATAATTATATGTCGTTGATTGGGGTTTATATGTGTGAAAACCACATCCCATTCATGTGGCGTAGAAGTGATGAAAATATCAAATCACTAAAAACATATGTACTCATTTATATTATATGAAACTAATTCATTATTTTTTATGGGTTATTGATAAAATGACTTATCACAATCTATGTGGTAGACATGAATAATTATATAAGAGGGTGAACCCCAATATCAATAGAATGTGTTGGGTATAGAATTAATCAATATATAATAAATGTTTTATGATACCTTAGTGAATAACGTTGATAATATGGTTTCTGAAACCATGCTATTAATCATTGGTGAAATTATTAAGAATGTATCATTTTAACGTTTTATCAAATTTTTAATGTTACTAATGATATGATTATGATTATTATCTCATCTTATGACTCATTTTCTATCAATTATGATCGATCATGTTTTATTCCCTTTGATTATCCCCTGCTAGTATTTATTCTCATGATTTTCTATTAATGTAATTTCTTATGAAATATTATTTAGTTATGTGAACTATTAATAATTTTAATGTATTAGTTCAATTGGATGAAAAAAATATTATTTTTTATGATCTATATTTTTAATGTATTAAATATCTAGTTACTATGAAACAACACCAAAAATGATAAATAAATGTTATTAATGTAATAATTTTTCCACTAATTATGTCAAAATTCATGTATTAAAAATAATGTCTCTATTTTTGTAATAAAATCATTGATTATATTTTTTGGTACATTAGGGAAAAATATTTTTATGAATCCTAGGGATATATATATATATATATATATCAAAATGTCCCAAATTTTTTTGAATTATATATTATGTAGTTTTCATTAATTTACATCTGCATCAAGAGATTGACTAGTATATAATACAGTGGTATAGATATAACTTGGAGAAATATCTTAGAAAATGGAGGGTATATCATTGAATCTATATTTCTTTAGGGCATGATGTTTGGGCCTATGACTACAAACCTGGGAAAACACCACCAAGGGATATTTTTTTGCTAGTAACATACGATCTACAAAACATTTTTATGGATATGTATAAAAATAATTCTTATTAAAATATTGTATTATAACATCTTAAAAAAATTATTAGAGAATATTTGGATTATATGATATTTTATAATTATTATTATATGTAGTAAAAAATTATCACATAACTTTTCTTCATGTTTAAATATAGAATGAACTAAAAAAACTTATTTGAATAATGGTTGTGAGGGAAAATTTAACAAATGTATTCAAAACATTATGGATGATGTAGTTGACCCCATCATGATTATAGTGAATTAATTAACTCAGGACATGAATAATTCCACATAAAATACTGAAAACCATATTTAATACATAACATATAAATAGACACATAATCCTTTATGCATCAACGATCAACTATTATTAGAGGATCCTTTGAAATAAAAATCAATGAAAAATTTATTCAATTTTGTAGAAAATTAATTTCATGTACACTATTTTCATTTATTTTAGAATATTAATTTTGTAGTTATCATCATAATGGAGAATTCGATCAATGTTGGAAACTGATCAATAACATGAATCTAAAAAAAAGATGGAATCTATATAGTTTAAGACTTAAAGAAAATATTTTTCATCATGTATTTTCTTCAGACCCGAATAATTATAATATAGAGATAATTCATTGAATTAAAATAATTGAAATGAAATAATGGAATGTTATGATATGAAATTTAGTTCTCTTTTCAGTATGATTAATATTTTTAATGAAATTTTCAATAAAATATTAAAATAATCATGGGTTCATAAACACATAATCTACAATAATGTAATTCAAGTTGAGACATTATGAGTTGTGAAGAGATATTGTTGTGTGATCTCAAAGTTGAAATAGATTTTTGATATGTACATTGATATCACATATTGAATGATAAAAACGTGAGGGTGAACTAAATTTCATGTATATTTTTTTAAATGAAATAAAATATATGAAAAAAATTACATGTCTTTAATTCCTCTAGGAATGAGAATTCCTAGAATTGTTTATATGGGAGTAGAATGTTTTTAAACTATTGAAGAGATGTGCACATATCTTGAAAATATATTGTATTTGTAAATCCTCTACATCTATGTGAAAATTCTAATGGATGGTGGTTACAGTATAAAAATCTGTACAATGATTCAAGTGTGGGGGGTATTGACATTTCACTAATCGTTGTGAACATATAATGATAATAGTGGGAAAAAAATATACCCCAGAAAAGGACATACCATATAGGTCAGGTTTTTTTAGTAAAGATAGTTGAAATTGTATCATTGAATATTTTTTTGGTAGGACCACTCAATGTACACTCAATGATATAATGAATTTTGATTTATTTTGGGACTGTGAAACCGGTTATATCATTTTAATTTTCAAAGAACATTAAATGAAAAACTGAACTTCAGGTTTTAGGGTCATTAGATAATAATTATTGAGTAACCATTCATGTATTAGGAATATATAGTTATTTTCAATTTATCCTTGGTGAGAATATTATATCTATATACACTATGATCAATCCAATTGTAAAATTTTATATAATACATGGGAAGAATAGGATTTCAAATATTAATCCTATTTAAAACAGAACAATATATGATAATTTAGTTGTCTAGATATATAAAACTATAATTATCTTCAACTGAGATATATGTTAACCGGAGTCAAGTTAGGAACCACATATTATTTCCATCATAATGTCTATTATTTTTTATAAAATGGAAGGTATTGAAATTAAAAGGTAATTAATTGTACCCATTATTCAGGAATAAATTGCCGTATTTCATGATTATTTATTTAGGCATGCACTACAATAATAGAAATTGTTCTGAATTGAAATCACAATCAGATCCAATAAAATATTTAAAACATTTGTCATAATAGATAATTTGGAGTCATAATAATTTTGAGAAAAGATTTTATGATATTATATAGAGTTGAATAATTTATCTAAGTGTATCTTTATAAGGAGAAGATTATCTCATGTTGAAGAAAAAATATGGATTAATGTGAATATGAATTGATTTTTACCATATCAATGGGTTCATTGTGAATAAAAAGTACATAATTAGATGTGTGGATTATTTCTTTGACCTATCTGGGGTTATATTATCCTCACATAATTACCTATAGTTGGAGTGAAATTAACTATGGTAGGTGAAAGAATAAATTTCATATAATTACTTCTTAACTGGATATAAAAATATGAGTATTTTGTTATAACCAATTTATTTTCTAATAATTATACCATATTTTTCATTTTTATTTTTATAGTTTTAATAGAAAAGTGTTATAAAATTATGGTGGAATTTGTTATGGATATTTTATTATGGAATAATTTATTTTGAAAATTATGCAGATCTTCTAAGGTTCATACTAAAATATCCGATGATAGAATTATATTTTGTTAATTCATGAATAATTAGTTTTGGTTACAACAAGTAACATTTTTTTCACACATTGTGGATATTAAAGAAATCATGCATGATTCAAAAAGTGAAATGTTCTGGGAGAGGTGGCCTCAGGCTATGATAGTAAATGATAGATTTAGTTTCCTTGGTCTATCAGAATACCATAGAAGGATTGTGTAAAATTATCACATATTTTTTATCCTCTAATCATTTTATCTAGATTGGTTGTTTAGTTTATCTATTCGAAAGAGTTATATCTATATTTTTTTGAACTAAATAAGAGGTCATTCAGTGAACATGTGCTACAATTTCCCATTAATGGGGAATTTTATATAATTCGTAATTATGTATTCTAGAATTTAACTGGATGTACACTAATGAAAAATGACATGGTAATTTCTAATCCATCTCGTCAGTTAAATCACCATGAACATTCAATCCTAATAATGATTTATATTTACTTGCAGATAGTATTTCTACATAGATATGTATAAATAATATTTATGGGGATAAGTGTTTTATATTCATTGACCACTGAATTCATATGTATATATTCATTCAAAAGGAACTAAAAATAATACAAATCATTTTGTTTGATCTACTTATAGACTATTATTATTATATAAATTACCATCCAAGAAAACCAAATAATATCACTAATTAATTCATTAACAATAATATTTGTGTTTTGGGAATGATAATGATTGATGGATATCGATTGGTCATGAACTATGTAAACATATATATTATTTTTATAAAAAGGAACATTATATATCTTATCCAAAATTATTTCTCAAACATCATTACTAGATAATATTAATATACTAAAAGGGGATTATCCTATGTTACATAATAAGAAAGATGCTATGAATGATGGATCGTTTACTATGTTCAATGTTTATAAATAGGGTGTACCAATTTCTAGTTCAAGTCTATCTATACCATCAAAAAAATGTTAAATATGGAGTTGATGGATAATTCACACATATTTGAATTCTCTATTCATCTTAGAAGCACCAAAGTATTTCACGATTTGGGAGATAATTTTTCTATTGTATCATGGAATAAAAAGTAAAACTTTTTACATCATGTTTGTTATGAAAAAGTGACATTGAATAGAAAGAACTACACAATATAGTTTTACATAGATTTCCTATAAATTTACGGATTTCAAAAAACATCACAACAAACATCATTATTGGACATCATGAATCATCACTGGGATATAATTAAATATGTTTAATCATTGATAGATTACAAAATACAAGATATGTTATCATTATATTACAGTAATTATATAATTAGATTATTTATCATATTAATATTCATTATGTGGTGGGAAATCACAGTGAACCATATTAAAATATTTAAAACTAATATAAATAATTTTATTTTATGGTTTAGAGGATCATATAAATGCATCTAAATATAGAAGTAACCCATAGAAATTCTTATCATCTACAAAAAAATTGGTTGTATGAGAGGAAACATTTGAACACATTTTATTGTCTTTTTCCCATTATTATCAATGGATTGGGTACTGGAATCATTCAATTAAGAAATTATCCTATAACATCATTTTTTACGCATGTAATCAAATGGTTCATTATGAATCATATTATGGGAAAATATGTATAACTCAAATGTTTTAGGATGATGTTGAAGGAGAAAAACTATTTTGCATAGTCATTGTTTATGGAACGGTATTTGCGATACATGTAATATAGAAACGTATTGATTCCACTCGTAGTCAATAAAAAATTTGGTAAAAAATAAATTGAAATATATAAAATTTCATGTATTAGATATATATTCCTCAAAATATCTCCATGGTAAGTGGTCCAACGATTTTTAATGTTGGAGCAACTAAGTCCATGGTATATTATACCATTTTAGATTCTATATTGTTATGAATAATATTCATATATATTAAAACTACCACCAAATTATTCCAAATCATTTAACAAATTCCTTGATGATCATGTTTTGAGGAGAATAAAAAACCTTCAAGTGAAAATATTTTGGAAAAAGAAAAATTTTAACGAAGGAACCTGGGACACCAATGAATTTTTGAATGAAAAATACCCCCTTTGTTTTGAGTTGGGACATAGAATTTTAATTTGAAAATTCTTAAGGGGGGACAATGTAACTATATAAAATTTATTCTTCTTCTTACCAAATTAAAAAAAAATCATTTTTATTATAAATCCCAAAGTAATAATTTAAATTTTATAATAACATTACATATAATTAATTAATATTGACTAGAACTAGTAAACATAATACTATGAGATAAACAATAAATATCAATGTTTTTTAAACTCCAAATAATTGAATTTTCAAATGAATATATCTCATTCGAAAAATATATTAAAAGAAGATGGTGATTTAGGAGTATGATAGATATTATTATGGTACTTGTGAAAACATTATTTATGATATAGTGAATTTTAGGTATGATAAAATTGATTAATATATTGGGTATAGAGAAAATGGAATTTTACCAAACCATCATTCAATATGATGAATTTTTAAATTAATAATTGGGTTATATAAACAAATGTTATAATGTATATTTATTATTAGTGTATATAATATTAACTAAAACAGGTAGTTTATACCAGTGGGAGAAAGGATAACCTCATATAACAGGAACCCGCCACCTTAATCTCATTAAACCATAACATGGTGGGGTGAGATTGTCACTAGGTTCATTTCTTGAACAACATAAATATATTGAAAAAATAATTTTCATATGGAATTATCTATGATAGATGTTCATATTAGTAGTGATAAATACTAGAAAATTGATAATTGAACCCTAAGAGGATGTACGATCATCACAAACCATATCATTTGACCTTTTTTAGTGTAATAAGGGGTTATGTTTCTTTTCTAAATTATTAAAAATGTGTATTTTTATTCATTGAAATTATAAATAGGTTTCTTTTATCTCACATCCATTATTATTTTTCAATAAAACATATTTTAACATAAAATGAATATGATAAATTGAAATTTGATTTTAGTAAAACATATTTGTATTGTACGATGAAAGAAAATATAATATATTATATTAAATAAAAGTTGTATGTATGAAATTTCTTTATAGAGAACTACTTATTTAAAAATAAATTTAAATATAAGTTTATAATATCCTAGATAAATTTTATAGGTTTAAGAAATTTGATTATTTCGAAAAACCCAATATTTATAAATAAATAATAATTTTTATTTTAAAGATAAAACTAAAATATTATTCAAAATTCATTAGTTGATTATGTATTATATTTTATTTCAATGTAAAAAAATTATTTATTGGGTAATTGTCTTTTATTTTTATAAAATACATTCTTTTTTATTAATTTGAGAAATACAATCGTTTGTTTTCTATATTTTTTGGGACATAATTAATATGTAATGATTAATGAAATTGAATAAAAGAACAGAACTATGTTTTAATTAAAATAATTTGTTTTAATAAAATTAAATGGATTTCTAAACTTATAAACAACATTCAATAGTCAATAGTTGAAAATAAACTTTTAAAAACATTATTTTGTTAAAAATTATTTTCCCATCGTAATGGTAAATTATGAATTTTTCTTTGTGAAAAACATAATAATTTCTGAAAACATTTTCATTATTCCATAAATCACTTTTAAAATCAATTAGTGTTCACTGAAAAATTTATTTTACAATATTTAATTACTTGGGATATATTTTAAAAAAATAAAAAATACTATACATTGTTTTATGTAAATATTCTTATATCACCCACAATACATTTATTTCAAAGATAATTATCACCACACTCCTGGTCATAATCTCTCATTATGCCATGTGGGGAAGATCTCATTATCTCAATGAACCACTCCTCTATTTTTAGGAAGTTGTATATATGGAAATCGATTATCTTCATCTACATTTTTATACATGTAGTTTCTCTTTTCATAATCAAAAATTTTGAAAGAAAATTGCATTTTCATGAACTTAATATCATTTTTAATGTCAGGAATTAATTACTATCAATGAAATACATTTATTTTTAATCATTAAACACATTCTATAAACCACTTTGTTTATAATTTATATTACAGCCCTAATCTTTTTTACACACCTAAACATGATTTATTACATAAACAATCACTTAATAGAACTATGAGGATCTAGTGGTCTAGTTTCTTGGGAAATTAGAGACATTACATGAAAATTGAAGACATAAAAATATAGCATCATTATTGATAAAATCCATAACATTACCACATCATTCTCATGTAGTTAGTAATTCATGGGATAACTAGAGGACAAACATGTGAAAGGGTGAGCTATAAAGCATAGTAGGGGACTAAAAAAGTCATAACTTTATAAATACAATACATATTAGGAAATAGGTATATAAATGGTTCATTAGAGAAACATGAACATAATGTCATGATATACTAAGATTATCCTAAATTGGAAATATAGAAACTACATTTAACATGATATAAGAATGATCCAAGGATCATTGAACATTGAGCCTAATTACCCCCTCAATTCACATTAATTACCATAAGTATACCCTCATTTTACTGGATGTATCATTATACTAATCATTAACTGATGCATTAGAGTGCAATCAGGGTTCACCCTTCTTAATCATTTCTTTTCATGCATATGTGTACCACATCGATCAGAAAACATGGAATCATTCAGCATCATAAATTATTCCTTGATAGGGGAATGTGGAATAAATACACGATCTTCTATAATTAATAAGAAAATGTTTAAAAATATGAATACCCTTGATAGTGAAATTTGCATGGTATTCACAATACAATGACTTTGGCAATGAAAATTGCAGTCCAATTTTGGTAGCATAACGATGTGACATAATGATTCATAAAAATAGATAATTAGAAATAAATGTTTATTACATCATATGTAAATAAAATATAAAATAATTAGGGTAATATAAATATATGTACCAACATAGGTAAGAGAATTTAGTTTCATAAAAGTAAAAATATCTTTTATTAAATTTGATGTGAGAAATTGCATACAAAATTTCAGCATGGTAACATGTGTACATGGGAGGAATTAATGAAATAGAAAGAGGTATCTCATCATTAAAAAATAACTAAGATATATATGGGTGAAAAATCATACCCCAATATTTTTAATTTTAAAAACTTGTATACCAACATAAGGAAATTTTGAAAAAAATGAGAAATGGATAAATCCCTTACGTGGGAGTGTGATCCAAAGGCTTGAGAGAGCCTTGAGAGAGGCCTCATTGGATCTTGTGGTGACATGGGATGACACTAGAGAGAGGAGGGTAGATTATAGATGTTCTTTAATGGTTTTGAGTGAATATAAGTGGGAGCATGGGTGGGTTTATGTTGGAAAAAAGAGTGAATTCTATATTATGTTGGTTTTGGACACCACACATTTATGTAATCAAAACCCCAAACGAACCCAGGGTTTTTTCAAATGTTTTTCTCCAAAGAGGAGTGTGAAAAATTATATTACATGGCCAATTGTATAAAATACTACAATATTAGTCTTACTAATGTGTAGGTGAGTCAAACTCTCAAGAAAATCATTTTAAATAGATAAAATGTTTAATAATTTATAAAGGGTCCCCTAGGACTTTTTAAAATAAACCAATCAAATCTAAAATCACATTATTTAAATGTTAAAACCTATGTTGAATAGACATATTATTTATAGTATTCAATTACATCACTATTGTGTCCTTATGATGTCATAAAACACATTATATATTTAATGGTATTTAATTTGTACCCACAAATTTGACTATCACAGAAAATTATGAATAATTCATCGATAGATATTTTCAATATTCTGACTCCAATTATAAAATTATTTTTTCTAAATAGTTTTCTAAATATGTGCATTTTCACTTTTAAAATAGTAACTGACATTAATTTAAAATTCAATGGTTTTTCCAAAAACAGTTAACAAACCTTAATAAAAATTACAATTGTATTCATAAATTTTATACAATAAAATATATTTAATGAAAATTAATTTAGTGATAATAATATTTTATTTAAATGATATTTTATTTGAAAACCCCATTGAATCATCAAAATAGATTTTTTTAAATGGATATTTAAAAAAAATACTACATGGCCATTAAATCCCATAAACAAAGTATCAATAATGAAATTAATGTATATTCGTTTTAAAAAAGAACATAATCAATGTTCTGGGGACTTGTTACATAACCCCTTATAACATGTGAAGAAGACCTACGGGTAAGGTGTGTGATAGTGACAAACTCGTAGGGTGTCTCGGATAACATCGCTCGAGTGGTAATCCTTATAAACATTTACTTCTCCCATTGGAGATTCGATTTGTTCTTAATGTGTTGAATATTGGCTTGGTATTGGTCAAGAGTGAAGCCCAGTGAGGCTACCTCCTTTCTGATCTCTATCAAGTGGGCTTCGTATGGAGAAGTTCTGCTAGATGAGGACATCACTTACTTTGTTTGAGTAAACTAGATTTGATAACATATATTAATACTAATCTTTTGATCACTGTTCAGTAGATATATTAGAAATGGTAACAATTATTAATGGTATTTTGAAATAAAAAAAAACTAAGGAAGTGAGTATGTTTTATATAAAATTATTATATAATAACATGTTTAATAAGATCAAAAAGTGTTTTCATTAATAATATTTTGGGTCATTACAATATTATCATCTTAAGAAATTTGACCTTTGAAATTCCCATTTCTTATATGAAAAAATATGAGGGTAACTCTACTTCATTACTTATTTTTATTCCAACATTTCTTCTTCAAACTTGTTGTTTTTCCACATCACCATTACGAGGGCCATTTTCTTATTTCGTAGAAATTATTCCATATAGTGTAATATATTCACCGCCTTCTCTTCATTGGAGTGGTCATTATATAAAGGTACCAAATCTGGATTGAGTACATGCGATGGGTCATGTATGTACTTCATCAAGATTGATACATGGAAAACATCATTACATGAGATAGGTTTGGTAGGAGATCTCGTCAATAGGCCATTAATCCAATGTGATCAAAGATATCAAAAAGGACTGTTTACCTTAGAGTAAGCGTTCAATTATTCTAAAATCACATAACCCACATCCATGGTTATATGAAGAGTAATACCATGTCCCCAACATCAATCTCTAGGTCATGTCGATAATTATCAGCGTATGTCATTTTACAACACTAAGTAGCTTTAATGTGCAGCTGGATGTTCTTTACATTCTCCACTATTTCATTGACAATTTCTAGACCTAGAAGTTTTTGTTCTCCATCATCATCTCAACATGTCGGTGTTCTTCACCTCTTCCCATATAAGGATTCATAAGGATACTTTTGGATGCCAGAGTGGAAACTGAAATTGTAAGGGAACTCGACCAAAGGAAGATGGTTATCCCATCCTCATTCGAAGTCCATTGATCATGCTCTCACCATGTCCATTTCTCTTTGGATAGTTTTCTCATATTGACCATCAGTTTGAGGATGATAATATGTATTGCAGTTCATCTTAGTATTCATTGAATTTTGATGACTCTTACAAAACATAGAGGTGAATCTTGGATCTCGATCATATATAATAGATATTGGTACTCCATGCAGCCTTACCACTTCTCTAATATATAACTGATCCATTTGATCAAATGAGAAATCCTTTAGAATTGTAATAAAGTTTCCATTCTATTTAAGAGGATCCACCACATCCCTGATATCAATGTTTTATTTTGGATTTAATTGAAAGTCCAATGTCAATTTCCATGGTAACATTCCTCCATTTTCATGATGGTATGGGAAATTATTGGTCATCCCCTAAGAATTCTGCCTCTTAGCCTTCACTTGGTGACATATGGGGCACTTCAATGTATAATCCACGATATCCTTCTTAATGTTATCCCTCCAGTAAAGCTCTCAGAGATCTCAATTCATCTTTGTGTTTCCTGGGTGAATGGAGAAATTTTAGCAATGTGCATCATCAAAATGATCATTTGTAATCTACGGATTTAATAGAACACAGATTATTGATGCAAATCTCACTATTACTTCTTCATTAACAATGAACTCTAAGGATTCCATTTTTTTGAGAGTTTCCACTTTCTTTTGAATTCCCACATCATCCTTTTGAGAATCCTTTAAAATTTCATAATTAAATGTTTGACCAATCATTTGCGAATGGAATAGTGATTTTACCATCTTTATAATCCAAATTTCCATATTCATAAAATCTAATAAGATTGGATCCTTTTCAATTATAATCAATGATATAATTTTTGTTTCCTTTATACATAGAAAATCCCCGACCTTGTTCGCTTTTCCATTGTGGTAATGGACTGATTAGTCATAGTCTTTGACCAGATCTATAAATCTTCATTGGAACATGTTCAACTCTTTATGTGTGAATATATACTTGACTCTTTTGTTATCTATATTTATTTCACACTTCTCACCAAAGATGTAATTTCGCCAGACATTAAAATAGATTATTACTGCTGAAAACTAAATATCATTGGTTGGATAGTTTTTTCTCCAGAAAATTCAATTTCCATGAAGCACAAGAAATGAATTTTTCATTTTTCATCAACAAAGAACCCATGTCCTTATTCAAAGAATCATTAGTTTCCACAACAATTTATCCAGTTGTTGGTAGTGTGAGCATGAGTGTAGTGATGATACTTCTTGTCAACTCCTTGAAACTATATTTTCATTCATCAATCCAAGAAAACTATACTTCTTTCATATTTATCATGGTAAGAGGGTTGGAAAATCCTGATAAATTTATCACATATCGGCGATAATACCCAGATAACCCTAGGAAGCCACGAATATCATTTTCTGATGTTGGGATCTACCATTACTCAATTGAAACTATATTGAAGGGATCCACATATATCCCATTGCTTGTGATGATATGACCCATGAATGAGACCTCCTTCAACTAGAACTCACACTTGTTATATATTGTATAGAGCTTCTCCTTTCACAAGGTCTCTAGTACAATGCATAGATACTACTCATGATCGTCTTTGGGTTTTGAGTATATTATAATATCATCTATAAATACTACCAAAATTTGTTGAGGTAATCTCTAAAGACTGTATTTATCATTTCCATGATGATTGACAGATCATTAGTGAGTTTAAAGGGTATTACTATGAATTCATAGTAGTCGTACATTATACAAAATGTAGTCTTGGGGATATCCTCATTTTTCACCCATACTCAGTAATATGGAGACCATAAATATGCCTAGGAGAACTATTGTGATCCACATATATGATCTAACAAGTCATCAATTTTTGGATGATGATAATTGTTCTTTATCGTGATTTTTTGAGCTCATGATAGTCAATGAAAAGGCACATTAACCCATCCTTATTTTGACAAAGAGGACTAGTGCACCCTATGATGAAGCACATGGTCATATAAAACCATTATCTGGATTCTCATATAGTTGTTTATTACCCTTTTTAAGCTCTACAACATCCATTTTATATAGAGTCATGTATATTGGAAATTCCATTGGTATAAGATTATTTGAGAATTCAACATATCTTCTTGGAGGATGACTAGACAATTCCATTGGAAAAACATCAGTGAATTATCTCAAAATATGCATGTCTTCAATGAAATATTCCTACATAGAATTATGCATATGATCACAATAGATGTGCTCATAAATCATAAATATCCATGCTTGAGATTATGGTTCAAAATTAGATTCATCCTCCCCACTGCACTTTTACAGAATTGGGGGTTGATTCACCATATGAAGAGTGATTTTCCTCTATGGGAAATTTATGGTGGCTATATATATAGAAATACCATACATTCCAATAATTTCATAAAATTATTCTAGAGGGGGTATGATAAGGTTTTACAGGAAGATAAATCAACAAATTATGATAGGGGAGGAGTTATATTCATGGGATGCAATGATTTTCCTATTTTCGGTTCTCACTGATATCTTAACTTCCATGATTTGTGATGGTGTTATGATTGTTCTACTAAACCTTTGGGATATAAATGAATGCACAAAACTAGAATCAAAATGTCCGTTCACTATTATTGAATGAATAATAATTGTAAATTTCACCACATCGTTGTCGGGGTTAACTTTGGTGGTAATTATGGAAAAATATCTCCCTAGTTTCCTTGGATATTGTTCGTTGCCTTCGAAAACCCTTGTCATAGGGTAATACTATGCAACATTCCATTGTTCATTGAAGTTTAAGAAATGAACAGCACATTGAGGGTCGAATAAAGAGTTCCTCTCCGATGACATAGATGGTGGGTTTTCGTGTCAGCAGATAATGGCTAGCTTCCCTTCTCTTCCACACCTAAATCATTTCCTCATCCCCTTGAGACAATTTCCAGGGAGCTTCTCTCTGAACCTTTGGAATGTGGGGTGGTAGATTTACTTAGAACCATTGGATTTGTTCATTAGACTGATAGAATTAAATCCCACCTTATGCGTCATATCCCGGGGATACCCCTGAGATTTTTCGATCTTCATTTCGACCATGAGGGAAAATAAAACAATTTCCGTATAGCACTTTGAAGTCATGGATGGATAGGGCTTCCCATAGGACATGATTTATCACACCAAAGAAGCGGTCAATCCTACATTAAAGATTAGTGACAATGCTGGAGGCATATCATGAAAGCCTTATAATGTTTAACTCATACACTCTGATGGATTATTCTTCTTTTTTCATGAGGTGATGGAAGTAAACTTCATTATTTAGACGGAGGGTATGTGAAAAATATTTGTTAAAAAACGTTTCCTAAAAAACCTTCCATTTCAGCGCCTCAATCTCATCCGAATGATTTGTATTTTTGAAAACTTTCCACCATTGATCATCTTTACCTTCCATGCGATTAGAAGCCAGAACAACCTTATCATGTTCATAACAATGAATGATGAAGAGTATATTTTCAATAGAGTTGATCTATTATTCTACAATTGCGGGATCAGATGATCCATTAAAATTAGGAGGCCATTGTCTCATTAAGCTCTGGATTATTGGTTTTTCTTTTATAGTGGGGTTGTACATTTTTCTAGACACATGTTTGTATTCATAATGTGAGTTAACTTATAGAGTATAGTGACAAAGTTCACGATTACCACTCCAATTAGATTGGGAATCTCATTATAACAGTCATCACATTGATCATTACATCACTTTTTAGCCCGATACCTCCTATTACTGGCCATTGGAAAGAGAAAAATAAAATTTAGGTGTAAAACCTAATGGTTAATCCTTATAAAAATGGGATATCTTATAAATTACATTTAATTCCATAACTTATCTATGTTATGGATGATCTACATCCCAACATATATTCATAGGAGATTTTTTTAATTCATATAATAATTTTACATACTAAGCTTATGAATTTACCAAAGAATATCCCCCATGAGTGTCATAACAAAGTGTACTACATGGCCCATTGTCATGCACCTATTCTTGTTCGATTCTAGCTCAAAGTGATTTTTTCGAGTATTTACCCTAGAAATATATGTACCAGAGTCGGGTATAACTGCTCATATCCAGAGAGGGATGTATTTTCATTATAAACCACTTACTCAATACTCAGAAAAAAAATCAGGATTTTTTTATAATTATTAGTATTAACCCAAGGGCATTCACTAGGGTTTTCTAATCCTAATCTCAAAAATAACTAAACAAATTCACCGATACAAACAATAACAAAACTTCTCTATATAACCAACTTAAACATTATATATTTAATATAATTTCACTTAAGGAAACATTAAGTATAGATAGGTCTATTGTGTTGGGAATTTAGAGTCATTACTTGAAAAAATGAGAAATAAAAATACAATATCTTTATTTAAAACTTCTTTTACATGGACACAACATTCCCATGTACTTAGCATTGCATGAGATAACCTCAGAACATACATGTGAAAATGGTGAGATAAAAATCCCATTAAGGGAGTAAAATAGGAGGAACATGAAGAATAAAATAAAATTTAGGAAATATTATTATCAATGGATCAAAATAGATACATGGACATAAAATCATGATATAACATTATTCTCATAACTTGGAAATGTGCCAACAACATTAAACATGATATTAGCACGAGACAAGTCTCATTGAAAATGGATCATGAGTAAACTCTAATTGAACATGAATTAACATGAGTAACCTCTCATTACACATGATGTATCATGATACTAATCTTTATGGATCTCTATTAGGGCACACCCTTCTTAATCATTTCGTTTAATGCATATGTTTTCCATATGGATAATACAATATTGAACCATTCAACATCATATTTTAATCCACGATAAAATATTGTCGAATATATATATTAAAAATATAATAAATATGTAAATGTGTGTAATGGTTAATACCCATGATGGAGAAATGGGCATGATGTCATTACACAATGAGTTTGGCTATGAAAATCGACGTACAATTTCAGCAGCATAATAACGTGATATAATAATTCCTAAAAATAGTTGATGACATATGAAGGGATATATAATCATATTTACATTAAATTGAATGTATGGGGGTCATATATACATGTCCATCATATGTAATGTAATTTATATGGATAATAAATATTAATTTCTTGATTGTAAATAAGAAGAGAAAAATTCCTTGCAAAATTTTGGCATAGTAATGGGTGCACATGGGAGGAATTAATGAGATATAAAGATGAATATCATAATATAAACATAAGTAAGTATGTATGGTGGGTTATGAAATAATACACCATCATTTTTAAATAAAAACAAAATGGTATTAACATATTTTAAAATTTCGACAAAAATAAAAAGGGAAGAAATCCCTTACATTGAAATGTGATTCTAAGGCTAGGTAAAGGCTAGAGAGATGATTACTGGGATATTGGGATGCTTTGAGAGGATACTAGAGACATGAGGGTAGATTAGGGATGTGATCCATGGGTTTTTAGTGAAGAAAATTAGAAGAATGGGTGGATTTATATAGGAAAAGAGAGGGAATTATTTATTATTTAGGTTTTGGACACCACATATTAATCTAATAAAAACCAAAAACTAACCAATGGTTTTCTCTGTTGGGTTTTTACAGAGGGGAGTGGAAGATGTTATTTTATAATTCCAATGGACTAAATTCATAGGTTATGCATCAAATTTTTTCCATGATTATCTCCCTTGTTCAACTCATGTAATTTATCTTTTATTAGAATATGTGTCCAACCTTTTCTATTAATGTTTTCCACTAGAAAATATTTTTTTTGAAATGATTTCAGAGTGATTTCAATTTATGTATTTCAATAGGATTGAAAAATTATTTCTTTTATGAGAAATGTACTTCATGTATTATTTACCCATTTTCAATGAATATAAACCTAAATATTCATTTGAAATTATTTATATAATTTCTTATTATAGAATTATGGTAAAAATAATAAATCATACTGTAGGGTCACCATAAGTGGACATCAATGTTACCAGAAAATATGGAAAATAATACCTAACCCTAATTCACATAAAATGAGAAGTAATTATGTCCCATAACATTTATTCCCATATTGACATCTCAATCCAATTCCCGAAGGATCCAATATATTGGATGTAAATCTATATTCCAAAGGTATTTTAATGTAAACATGAATGGAATCACATAGAATATGTGTCAAATGTTTAATTTTTTATTATATATAATGTCGACTATCATCATTTGGGAAGCACATCTCAATCAATGTAAGAATTTCAAAATGTTTAGAGAATACCATAATTAATGTAAATAATAACTAACCTAGAATTTTGTACATCTTCCAAAATCACTTTGACCGCATATATTTAGAAAACATTAAATAGTGGATATTACATCACACTATCAAAGGCATATCATCATGGGTGTTGAGGTCATCATATAATAGGAATTTCGTTGAATTGTTCATTATCATCTTTCATGTGGGTAATTATTTACATACCATGCATCATAATATGAAAAATGGGAATTTCATCACATGCCTAAGGATTCGTCGATAGATGTTGGAATTTCCCACAAGACATTGGTATAACTATATGAATAGGAATGGAATCCCATCTTCAATCGACATATCCTAGAGGGTTAATCACATCCTCCTTATAAAATAATAATAAAACTAGGCATTCTTCCCCATTAAATAAGTGATAATAAATAAATAAAATTAAATATAATCATTAAGTATACATAAAAAAGAAAATTTTGGTTTGTATAATATCTACCTTTATATTTATATATAATATAGTTTATTTACCACTTTCCCTACATATACAAATATTTATTAACATGGTATAAACATCATGGTCTCAACATACTGTGAGGGGGTTTAATAATTAAAATAGTTTAGAGCCACAAACGGAAAAATTTGTAACATAGATAAACCTATCACAAATTTAGGTTATCCCTTAGATTACCTGTCGTAATTTAGACCTATCATATACAAGGGAGATTAAGTGACCCAATATAGAGAATTGTATTTCATGTATATCTAAGGAGACATCCCTAAAAATTGTAAATTAATTATTTCCACTTACATTAATTACACCTTGTGGCCTTTAGTTTCAAGGATATTATGCTACCCCACATGGAATGATGATTTATTAAAATAACAACACACAATAACCCTCATGCGGGGAAGAACATCCTAATAAATTTCAGAAACATACAACTCTATGTTATAAATATATATGATATATACAGAAAACAATAAACATAACCAATTTCCTTCAAATCATAACAATAAAAAAATTTATCCACTATGCGTCCAGATTATAATATGAAAAAAAATCTTTAGAAAATTTGGAATATTAAAATCTATATAATCAATGAAAATGATTCAAGGGGTCTTGATTTTCCAAATATTTCCAATGCCTATTAATTTGGGTCATGATAATATAATAAAATTTAGTTATAGGTAAATAACACATGGAATGCGATGAAATATATCACACACGACATGAAGAATTTATAAACCACAAGGGAAGGGTAGGGGACCAGCAGGACAAAAAATTTAATGAACCCCTTATGTAATGTTCAAGCACCATTTCCTTATACTATATATGACCAATCGTTCATTATCATTAATACCTGAGAAACATGGGGACCTAACTCCATGAAACATGAATTCAATATATTAAAAAAAATTAAAAAATTAATACAATAATTAAAGTAAAATTGAATTTGATTTATCACTAGAAAATTCATTAGACAACATAAAACTATAAAATAATTTTCTTATTGGGTGGATAATTCTCAATGAACACCGAAAATACCACAATTAACAGCATCCCTATCACCATACCCCATCTTTTCAATTTATTCAAATCAAATTTAATATATAAAACTACAAAATTATTATAGTGGCAAACATGAAGATTAAACATTTGAAATATTATTTATTAAACCTCTTCATAAAATGAATTGCTAACCAAAATTGATGACCTATAATCCATAAATTATTCCAATATTGTTTAGTTGAAATAGATTTTAATTCCTAAACTATATTAAACAAAAATATTTAGAAGGGTTATGAGGACGAGATAATGGAGATTTTAAGTGAAACTATACTTTATTCATTGAAGAAACATTATATAACCTACCTTTAAAATGGTTGTAAAAATGGGATAATAGATGATCCATGGGTATCTACACCTTAATCATTAAATACACTCAATAGTGGAATTATATAGGGTTATAATATAGTTTGTGCGTGGAATTATTATTCTGACTATATATTTTAAAAAATGGATAATGGGAACACTAGGTTTTAAATGCACCTAAACAAGATAATTGATGGATATGTAAGTACTAAATAAAATAAACTGAGTATATGGTCACTCCATGAATAGATAATGTCCCTAAAAGAACCCAGATACGTCTATATGGCCCCCTAAGTATGATCCTGGTTGTCCTCAACAACCAAGAGCCAAAACTATTTATCCTCCATGACCCAAAAACACAATCTCTTCCTCTACCACATATGAATCCACATTGGATACATCCACTCAGTAATTTACAATCTGATTATAAATTTTATTCATTTATTTAAATATAAAAATTATTTTCACCACTCGATTATACATACATATAAATATGCGAGTCCTTGAACTCACATAAAAAAAATGTGGTAGGTCATTATAATAAATCCACCCACATCATTAAATTATATAAAAGTAGAAATTAGGTTTATTGGTCCGAATGATGGAATATCTAAAAATTTATCC
This sequence comes from Viscum album, assembly GCA_963277665.1. Lineage (NCBI taxonomy): Eukaryota > Viridiplantae > Streptophyta > Magnoliopsida > Santalales > Viscaceae > Viscum > Viscum album. The sequence goes on along the minus strand of OY728132.1, from coordinate 293,007,928 downwards.
ATAAAATAATCATTATTAAATTATTTATGAACATATCTGATAAAAAAATATATATGACCTATTATACCTATATTTCTCTAACCATTTGGTACTCCAACCCCCCCCCCCTTATTACATAACTATATAGAGGGACATCACAAAAGATATGATGTTAACATAATATTCTATAAATATATTTTATTTCTCAATTATCTATCATAAATCCATCTTATATAATCTTCTTCATAATTTCTAAAAAAACATTAATTTTCCCTTATAATTATCTCTCTTAATTTCTCAAATCACAATGGGAATATGTTATTCATTTTATAAATTCCTACCAATCGTTTTATTAAATATAAATGGGAAATAGTAACTTCCAAAAAAAAATATTTAACAAAATAAACTAGAGTAGATCCCATGTAAACCATCCATAAATTAAATAAAACTATTATATTACCATTTTAATAACTCTGGTAAACCCTCACAAATAATTTAATCCCCCACAAAAACTCATAAACTCCGAATTAATTATCCATGTCACATGAATGAATCGAATACCAGGTTACTAAATTATTTACTCTAATAAAACCTGTATTAAATTTATACTTCCATAATGATTTTGATACCAAAATAATTCCACAATAAATAAACCCATTAATAAAATATATATATTATATATTATTATAAAATGATGATAATCAAAAAAAATTATTAACTCAATGATAATAAATTAAACAATAAATGTATTAATGTAATGATTATCCCCTAAAGGAACATTTTCCAATTTAGAACTCAACTAGACATATTTCACTCAAAAAAATACCACCAATAATGTTTCATTTCTAAATTTATATACCAAATTTAAACATATGTTTTTTCATGTTCCCAAAATAGTCAAATAATAAACGAACATTACCTCTTATGATCTTGTCTGGCTATCAATATTTATCAAGGCAAATATATAAAAGTCCATACTTGGTATCATTTAAATAGTTTTGTGGGGAACAAAACTCATCTAATTTCAATATTTAATGGTTATAGATTCAGAAAACTAAAATGAGATCCCATAATAGTTTTTATACCCCACTTTTTGGATTCTAATTTTTTACTATAAACTGGAAAAAATTGTATTTTTTGGGTACATAGTTATTTAGAACCATCCAAATATCCACTCTCATAACTCTTACCAACACTCAAATTCAGACAATTACAATATATTTTTTTTAATGGATCAACCTAAATTTCCAAAATATATGACCCAATATGACCTAACATAAGACATTATGTACACTAAACGATCATCATTGTCCGGTTCATGTGTCAAAGGTGAGAACATAATCATTGGTAAATGATTTTACTTCAATAGAATATATAACTATAAGAAAGTATCATGCCATTTTATATTAATATGTAAATTCATTCATGGAATAATTTAATTTGAAACATATATTGATAATTCAATAAACAAATACTGATATAAAAAACAAATAATTACCAAGGATTGTTGAATGATTCATATCATTCTAGGAATAAAACATAGCAATTATTTATTGATAAACACTATCATGATTTGAAAAAACATAACTCTAATTATCTAATGACGATAAACATGGTATAATTTAATTTTACTAATCATAGAAGACAATACCCATATTCTGATATGTGAGAGTTGGGATGGGTAAAAATTTAAAAAATATTATTTACCTAAAACAATCTAATTTATCACCATTTATTTTTTATTCTATAAAAATTTGAAAATTACATTTAAAAAAATAATGAATTACAAGATTCTCACCAAAGGTAAATATTTCCCAATATATTAAAATTTTTTATGTTTATTTATGAAACCATAATAAAATAATAATAAAATAATTGGAAATTTTATAATTAAAAAATTAAAAAATTATGTATACACCTATCTTATTATCATCATAGGGGACATTTAGTGAATCATCACGCACCATAATGAATTTATTAAATATATTCCTACATCGGTATATTTATTTCCAATCCCTAGGTCCCTAAATCTCATTTCATTAAACAAATTTTAACAAAAAAATTCATTTTAAAATGTTTAACCTTGTAAATTAAATAAAATTGGTGTATCTTAAAATTATGACTAATTTGAAATAAAAACATTATATTTCATATATCAAAGACGATTATATTATAAACTCAAAATTAATTCATTTTATTAAATAATACCATTTTTAATATATTATAAATATTTATAAAATTCCATTTTTTATGATGTGACCCATTCACCTATTTGAAAAAAATTCGAAATCAGGCCATTCATTATCACATCAATAAAAATCCATGAAATTGTCTACAATTATGAAATCAATATGATTCATAATCTTTTGATGTTTTCCACTAAATTACTCATATGATCATGAGTTTATTTCTTTAATGATACATGGTACATATGGATTTCATGACAATTCTATTAAATCATAGTTGTTAAGATCAGAGTATTAAATGATCCATTTAAAAAAAGAAAATCATAGGTTATTTATATTCAGTATGAAACTATGATAAATTTTTATGTTTTATTCCCAAAAAATACAACCCTTATGATAATAGGGATTAGAGTACACCTTATATTGTAAACAGAGTGACCCCTATGTGATTTTTCATGGTCCTTGGTAACTCACTATGAATAATGTATAAAAAATGGATTAGTGGAAAATATAGAGGGAGTGGAATGGACCCTATTTCAATAGTGAATAACACAATAACAATTGATATAAATCCCCCAATCACACTAATTAATTTTATAAAATTGAAATTGGGGGTTATATGACCTAATTAGGGAATATCTAACAATTTAACCATATTTTCTACATGAATTTGTAATTTTAGAACATCAATTCATTAAAAATTACTCTAAAATAATTGAAAGAAAATTTTTTGATCTCTAATAAAGAGACTAAACATTATATTAATGGGATAAAGATAAAAATTAGGTTGACACAATTTAAATATACATATCATATTCCTTTTTTTTAAAAGATAAAGCCTTGGTCACAGACCAAGACCTAATTTATTAAAAAACAAAAGTAAGCTACAAAAGTCTGAAGGAGGGGATTTTATTACAGCCTTTTTCATAAAAGTGAAGCAGATCAACCGGCATATCATCCCACACAGTATCGTTTTGGCTGATCCCTTTGTTGGACAGACCATCAGCAACCATGTTTGCTTCTCGATAGCCGGATTGGCTTGGTAATTTTAATGTGTAGTTACGTATAATCATTAAATATTCACTATCCAATATGGTAATATTCTGGAATTATTTAATATTAAACGCTATACTAAACCAGCATATATTGATTGAAAAAAAAATATTATCCATTCAATATGTGATATTTCTTATTCATGAATTTTGGATAGGAGTCATGGAGTCAACAAACTATTCATAATATTTTTATCAAACAACGAGTTTCATGTTTTTTAATTTTGAGGGAGATTTGTCTCTATAATGTTATCATTAAACTATGGATCTGACAATAAATATGATTGATGGAAAGGAATAAAATCCTATATAAGAAAAAATAGAACAAACAGGTACATTTTTTGTTGTCATTCTATATATATATATATATATATATGTCATAGAATAAAGGGATTAAATTTATTATAATAAAATGGGCCGATAAAATCTCATCAATGATTTTATCTTCAATACATTATATTTTTCACTGTGCAGTTTTCTTTCTTATGTGATGGAAATAGAATCATATGTTTTATTTATACATCATTGGGGAATTTTTATTTTATGTCACCATGTTTGTCTAGTAACCAAATGAATCATGAACAAAATTATTGGTTAATGGAAACCATCCTTAGGGATATATACGATCAAAATATTATTTACATCCATGGAACAAGATATAAATTAAATTTATATTGGGATAACTAATACCGAGTGGTACAATTATTCCTTATTTTATAGATGATCCTGATAACTAATGACCTATATTTATTATTATGAAATTAAATATTAAATAATAAATACATCAAAAAGGAGAAAATATATCTAAAATATTCAAATAGTAGTTATTGATAGTATTTAGGGGATATAATAAATTCATAGTTCTATCTATATATTTGAATCCATCCATTATGTATTGATTAGAACTAGTGATTAATATTCATTTATTACATAAGAATTGTTATAAAGGAATGATTATTTAGTTCAAAGAATTCATTTATTAATATATCATCATCCCAATAAACTAATCGATCATGATTGGTAGTTATGTTTTATATTTGTGAAATATATTATCAATATGAATGTTTTTCAAGGAATTTTGTACTAAATAATATTGAATTGTATTATTTCAATAGTATAAAATATGATTTTATTATATATATAATTATTTATAATATTATCATTAAATATTTAGTTTACCGAATCAATTGGGAGACTACATTAGAATTTTTTAGAATGATTTAATGTAAAATTTTAAATTCTTTTATTTTCATAGATTAACATATAAATAACTGATTAAGGTGTTTTGTGAATCTAGTAAAAAGGGTGAAAATTTTAAAAGTAGGTTTGAATGTAAATATATTTATAAGGAGGATGTAATATATTTTTCACTTTAGTGAGTGATTGAGTTAAATTTACAATTATAAACCCTAAATTATTTAATTTTTTTCAAGGAATATCATATGAAACCCCTAAAAAATTGGGAGCCAGTCATTGGTATTCATAAATCCCTATAATGATGTTTTATCAAACTACATCTATCGTTGTTAGATAATATTTCCATATTATCTATGATATTTGATAGAGTTTAGTGATTTCAGAGTAATATTAAATGGCTAAAATATAGATTTATAATTAATATATATCCTTTCAAGAGGATTAAAGAATTATTTTAAAAAGATATGTGTTCTACATAAGTGTCAACTATTTTTATGTGATCATGTATAATCCAATGAGAGAAAATAATTAAAATAATTAAAATTTATTTCATTTAATCATGGTTAATACATATATGTAATATACACACTTAAAAATATGATTATATTTTTTAATGTATTGAATTTAATAACTTTTTATAGTTTTTCGTAATATTAATTTTATGATTTTAGTATAATTATATATACAGATTTTTGAATAATGACAAATGGGAATAAAATATGTGATTTTCTTATATAAAACTGAAATATATTCATATTTGGAGGTGATTTATTTCAACTATCAATAATAATGTTATGAAACTAAGGTGTCGAGGCTGAAATCAATAGTTCATATAGGAATGTTGACCAGAAAAATAGTGACTATAAACACATAAATTTATGGTTTTATTTATTTTGGATGTCTATATGAGGGGATATTTTTGAATAGTTCACAAGTCATTAGTATCAGATACTCTAAGTACCAAAAGGTTATACTATTATTTTTTGTGGATGTATTGGTATCAATGTATAATGATATTGGTTGAAGGATATATATATGTTTATTACTTCTCAGTATGTGACAGAAACCATTTAAGTACCAACATGTATTATCTATCCGATAATTGATTTTTAGTACATATGAGAGTAAATTTACATATAAATTTTTCAATGGATACAATTATTTCTTAAAGAAAATGATATTTTATTTATTTCTATTTATAGATAGATAAAATTTAATCATTCATTTCTAATAAATGTGTAAGAAATAGATTTTTTTTTAAATTTATTGTTGAAAATGCATTGAGGTTACATAGAGTGCCTAAAATGATATAATTATAATGATAAAAATGATATAATTTCCATATATCGAAATTAATTTATTGTTTATTGGGAAACAGAATGTGATTTAGGGAATAATTTCATCAATATGAATTGGGAGAGTTTGGAGAACAATTTAAATATTTTTAATGATATGATAAGAGTTCAGTAGAAGAATTTTTTTGATAATTGCTTTTAGATCTACCATGGGATATATTTAATCATAAAAAATTTTTCCATACTATTTTATAAATATAAATATATTATATATATGATATTTGAAATTATTTATCATCATTTTATTTCATGAAAATGAGATATTTATAATCAATTGTTCTAGATATGATATAAAAGATACTAATACATGTGACACTGTATAAAATAGTATGAAAACTATACATTTGACGTTGATTCAAATTTAATATTAGATACATAGACATTCGGGTTTCATGTTGGCAGATAATGTGTACTTATAGGTTTTTCCATGATGATAATGGTGAAATTTTATTTAAGGGAATAAGTTAAAAAAACATTTATTTTATAAAATTAATGTTATTGGATTGAGTTGGTGTTTTTCCTATCTATTTTTCAATTTTTTATATGCTAGACTATGATTATAATGTTTCAAAAGTATGAAAACAATGAAAATACAACAATAAATTTTAAAATTATGTTAATTATTTTGAACATGGTGTTGATTTGGATCTAGTGTCTATATAACATCTTTTGAAAATTCAACGAAAATGAGAGATGTATTAGCATAGTTGTGTTTACCATTAGTTTTTAATAGAAAAATAATTACTTTTATTACAGTTCTTGGGAGTGGGATTAAAAGAAAAAATATATATATACTATGTAATTTTAAACTATGCTCATAATATATAGTTATGTTAATAAATCATATATGTTTAAAATTATATAGGATGATTTAGTTTAAATATTTTGAATTTTTTTATTTGTAGTGTATTTTGGTTAAAATTTATGAGATAGAAATTTTAAAATAGTATTTATTATATTGATTTAATAATTTTGAATATAGAGATTTTATAATTGTTGATATTATTTATTTAGTTTTAATATAAAGTGTAAATTGGTCATTTTTATGACATTGGAAGAAAAATATTTGTATGTTATGGAACTATAAATTTTATGATAACATATTATAGTTTTAAATTGGGGTATATTTAGAAATCATAAAAAATACATGTACTTTTTTACTTCATTTACACATTATATAAATCTATTTTATTATTATTACAATTGATTGTGATTGCAATCAGAAATTATTGGATATGTTGTTAGGATGGTATGACTCTGAGTATGATATACTCTGATATACCAAACGTAGGATGGAAATAAGAATGAGATTCTCATATACAATAGGGGGGGTGAATTGTACCTTTTAAAATTAATTAATGGCATTTTTAGGATGGATATGTTTAACAAGGTTAAACATGATAATTCATAAGACGTCTATGAGTACAAATGACATTCTAGATTCTGGAATAGTGATTCTGAAAATAGAACTTAACAAAAGTTACAAAGAATAAGATTATACCTTAAATCATATAAAATCTAACTAAATCAGAGTATAATTAAGGATGTATAAGAATGTTATACATTCCATAGAAATAAAAAATGCATCGGAAAAAAAGTAGTAAAACTTCAAGTAACAAACAATAACTCTTTTAACCCAAAGAGAAGGGTATCCAACAACCTTGGATAAAGGTCCCTTGATTTATACATTCAAGAAAGTCTGTCTTACCCACACCAGGGTAAGCTCTCAATATAAAGATCAGAGTCTGTATTTCTATCCATTCAATCCCTTAACTATCATGTAGTCGACACCACTGTATTTGTCCGCAAGAAAGCACTCAAATTCATGGTGTTGGAACCTCTGTCTTCCTATCCCCGGAAGCCTTCGATTGTAATCACAAACAATCAGAGTCGCACGAAGCAAGTCTGCACAAGGAAAAGTTTGAACAAGCTATTCAGACATTCTGTATGATGCTTTGAGAGATGATAAGAGCCTCTCTCTCAAGAAATCACATCAGGAAGTTCGGATCACCAATATTCCAAAAGTTGACGCTTCTTTTCAAATGACTTCTAATTTATAGGCGAAGCTCCAACGGTCGACTCCCTCCTCCAACAGTCATATTTCTCCTTGAATTTTGGAGGGACCTGTACACATGTCACTCAACCAATGGTTATATAATAACTGAATTCATGACATCATTTTTTAATGAAACGAGTGTAAGCATAAGTAAAACTGAAGTTCGGAATGTAAGAAAATAAAATCTCAGAGTCTAACAAAAATGGAATTCAGTGTCTATAATAAAGAGATATTCGGATTTTGTTTTGTAGGAATTCAGAACCTAAATTCTTTAGAAATTCAGAGTATGAATTTCATGGAAATTCGGAGTCTGATTTCACTAGATTTTGGTATCTGAACTTACAATGTTCGGAGTCGATATCATAGAAGATCGGAGTTGAACTCATAGACGTTCGATGTCGAACTGGTTGAAGTTTGGAGTCGAACTCATAATTGTTCGGAGTCTAACTAGTAAGAGTTTGGAGTCAATAATTCAGAGTGGAACATCATTAGAGTTCATATCTAGAATTCGGAGTGGAACTTCATTAGAGTTCATATCCGGAATTTGGAGTGGAAATTTATTAGAGTTTGTATCCAGAATTCAGAATCTAACTTCATTAGAGTTCATATCTATAGTTTAGAATGAAAAATTATTAGAGTTAATATCCAGAGTTCAGAATGGAACTTCATTAGAGTTCGTATCCAGAATTCAGATCCTAAAATAGAATGCTTCATATCGAAGTATTATATGATTCCGAGGTTTCAGTTATGAATCCAATTTTTATACTTAAGAAAAAACAATTATATGAATAAATAAATCTAGGTAAGGGTAAATTTCCTTAAGGAAGGAAATTTTCCTAAAAGAAGTAAAATATCAATTTTCATAAGTATAAGTTGTTTGTGATTTTCAAAACAAGATGGAATGGAAAAGTCATAAAATAATACCTTATTAACTCAACAATCTCACCCTTTTTGGAAAGCACAAACAACCTTACGATAAAAGAAATATAAGGACTTAAAAAATTTCTTTAGACTATGAAATTAAAACGTATCTCCCTTTGTTCATGGATGATAGTGAATACAACTAACTCCCCCTTAGGCTTTGGAACTCTAAGGATTGTATTCTGGATTTGCAGAATTGAGTTTTCATTATCATATGAATGAAAAACTTCGTAAATTGAAACTCCCCCTTACTTAAGGATAGTTCTTTACATAAAAATTTTTCATCTCCATTTTAAAATTTTATTTCTCCTCTTTTGATTAGTTATTTTTTCTTTCTCCCCCTTTGTGATTTTCAAAAATAATTTAAGGGAATGGAAATATATAAATTACCTGAAATATTAGTACATAATAACACAAGACACAAGCAACCAGAGTTCTATTGGAAGAATTTTTACAAGGAAGATCAAATGCAACAAAAGATGGGATTTTTCTATTTTTCCACCTTTTCCTTGAGAATTAACTTTTTTAACAATTTTTTCAGCTTCTTCAAGTCTTTATGGTCCTCCTCAACTTTCTTCTCCAAATCTTTTATCCTTTCATCTTGAGATTTCAATAATTTTTCCTGGGCCTTCATGGCCTCTTCCTGTATCTTAAATAACCCATATTTCTTTACAAGTTTTTCATAGAGCTCAATTCAGATATCTCAATCCCTTTAAAAATATTAAGCAAGAGAGTTAACCTTCCCATTAATGTCCTTCATTTGTTGATTCCGAGAATTTTTTTCAAGGTTCAGCTGTTCCTGAAGATTCTTAATCTTGGAATCCTCGATGTCAAAAGCTTCTTTAACATCATTTTGAAAATGATCAAAATATTCCATGGCTTCATCAACTTTCATTGACCAAAGAGTGATTTTGCTGCATTATTTTTGGTGAACATCATAATTGATAAAGAAATTTCTATGATCTACTTAAATCTTCACACACTTATCCAACACCATAGATAAGGATTTTGACTTCTAATTTAAACTGTGTTGAAGAATCTAGCATCTAGAGTCTATAGTGGGAAAGATCATAATGGTGTCCACCAAATTTTTTCAAAGATTCAATAGTAGAGTCATGAACCAGTGCTGATGATTCCGAATTAGACACCTTGTATGGGGATTGTTGTTCCTCAATCTCCAAAAACATTCTTCTTAAAGAGACATCAACATCCTTATTTCTTATAATATATATTTTTGGCGTGTCCATGAGAACTTTCTTCCATTTATCAACATTCATAACTGCCTCATCATGAGATTCTTCCTCGCTTTCAGATACTTGAACAATCTTGTCTTCATCTGGTTTCCCTTCTCTACTCCTTCTTCAATACAGTGCTTCTCAAAGATTACATCCTCAGATGATTCATTCTCCTTTTCTTCTTCCTCGACATCATATTTCTTACCATCTTTGTCATCTCCCTTTCCGGGAGTGACTAGCTTTGAGGATTCGGCCTTTTCATGATAATCCTCAAATTGATTAATCAAGTCATCGAGATCATCACTTCCTTCTTATTCTACTACTTCATCAATTTATTCAAAAACTTATTACTCTAATTCTTCACCTGGCAGTTTCTCTAATTATTCAACAACTTCGTTCCCTTTAGAGTTTTCCAGAGTGAAGTATTTTTTTCCAGCGGTCTCCGGTAATGGATCAGCAAGGAATGATTTCGGTACTAGAATATTTTGTGAGGATACTTCTGTAGCTCTCAAAAGGTATTGTACAACTTCAACTTCAGACATATTCTTCTTCATTTTCTTCTCTTTGGCATGTTTTTCTAACTCATTCACAACTTTATCTCTTATGGCCTTAGCCTCAGCAGGGTCCAATCCGAACTGTGGATCCCCTTCATTCCTTTTCTCTTTATCTTCCCTCCATTGAGCTACCACATCATCTGGATATGATTTCTGTTTCATCGGCTTTGGAGGTGCGGATTGGGTTTCCTTAGATTTGGGGGTCTTCTCTTCAGCAACCACTTCTTTCAATTTCCTCTTCTTACCACCCTTCTTCATTGGATCATCTATCTATACATTTTCCAGATTGGTTTCAGAGTCTTCCTCTGTAAAATTATAAAGCTCTCATGTTTCCTTGGAAGAAGCCATATTCATCCTTTTCAAGGTATCCTCACTAACAAGCATAACCTTGCAATTCTGAGCCTTAGACTTGCAAGCAATCTTGAAAGAATCCAGACACCGAACTATCAACATTGATAGTAGGCAGGGTACATGATTATTTGAGCTCCCAAATTTCCCTCCTTGATATTCATGATTGTCACAATAACATGCCTCATCAGAATGATTTTTCTTAGATTCACCAAAAATTCTAAGAAATATATATCACTTTTCTTCAGGGTATCATTGTCACCCATTCTCATAACAAAGAAGCCATGTACCCACAACTGAAGAATCTGATTATTATGAGATAGGTGAGAAATCTGTAGGATCGAAATAGTGATGTAGATTCTCAATATACAAGGGGGGGGGGGGGTGAATTATACACTTTAAAATTTCCCTAAAACAAGTAAAGGTCTAATTTTAACAAAGATAAACTATGTAAATTCAAAACACATATAACACCAATTGAATTATTGTAACAAAGTATGAAGTTACAAACTTATTGCTCTATATACTTGCTTAAATCTGGAAAGTGATTCCGAATAACCAGTTCCAGGAATATGGATCTGGAAAATGAATCTTAACCAATGTTTAAAATATGAGATTCTACCTTAATGTGTATAGAGTCTAACTAAATCAGAGTACACAAGTGGAAGGAAGTATAAGATGGTTATATTTTCTTAAACATAAAAAATTCAGTGGAAAAGATAAACTTGTAACAAAAAAAGTAACAAGATATATATCTTATAACCCAATGAGAAGGGTATCCAACAACCTTAGATAATGGTCACATGATTTATACTTTCAAGAAAGTCTGTCTTACCCACACCCGGGTAAGCCCTCAATACGAAGATCGGAGTCTTTGTCTTCCTATCCCCGCAAGCCCTCTACATCAAGGTAGTTGGAACCTATGTCTTCCTCATCAAGGAAGCCCTCGAACATCAATGTAGTCGGCACCACTATCTTCCTATCCCCGGAAGCCCTCAAATGTAATCACCAACATTATGAGTCGCACTAAGAAATCCGAAAGAGCAGTTTAGTACGCAAAAGGCATGGTAAGATTCTCTCTCCAGAAATTACCTTGACATCATGTGGTCTCTAGAATGATCAACTTATTATTGAGATCTTTCAAATGAGCTCCTATTTATTGTCTCGATAGAAACAGTTGGCTCCCTCCTCCAACGGTTATATTTTCATTAATTTTTGGAGGGACCGGTACACGTGTCACTCAACCAACAGTCAGATAAAAATAGAATGGATGAATTCATTTTATAACAAAACATGTGTAACTGAATTCACGACATCATTTTATAAAAAACTTAACAAATCAGATTGTATGTAAAAAGTTATGAGTCTAACAAAAAATTATATTCGGAGTCTATATTACAAGGATATTCATATTTTATTTATCATAACAATTTAGAGTTGAATATAATAATAGTTCGTATCAATAATTCATAATAAGAATTCACAATTAGAATTCGTAATGAGAATTCTGTATTAGAATTTTTAATGGAAATTCGTCATCAGACATCATAACAACAATTCATTACAGAATTCGTAATGAGAATTCATCATAGAATTCATAATGAGAATTCATCATAGAATTTGTAATGAGAATTCATCACAGAATTAGTATTGAGAATTCATAATGAGTATTCTGCATTAGAATTCGTAATGGGAATTCGTCATCAGAATCCGTAATGAGAATTCATTACATAATTCGTAATGAGAATTCATCATCAGAATTCGTAATTAGAATTCATCTAAGAATTTGGAATGAGAATTCTGATCCTGAAACAGAATTCTTCATATCTATGTATTATACGATTCCGAGAATATAGATATGAATCTGATTTTTATACATAATAAAAATGTTTATATGAACAATGAAAACAATAAATAGGTAAATTTCCTTAAGAAAATTTTCCATATTATGTAAAACAGGGGTAAAAACATATTTTCATAAAGATATGGTGTTTGTGATTTTCAAAACAAGAAGGAATGGAAAAGTCATAAGGAAACCCTTATTGACTCAACAATATCCCCCTTTTTGGAAAGTAGAAACATCCTTACGAAATAGAATATAAGAGCTTAGAATAAATTTCTAGACATTGAAATTAAAACTTATCTCCCAGTATTCATAGATGATAGTGAATACAACTAACTGCCCCTAAGACTTTGGAACTCTAAGGATTGTATTCTGGATTTTCGTAATAGAGTGTTCATTATCATATGAATGAAAAACATCGTAATGAAAAATTCCCACGTACTTAAGGAAAGTTCTTAACATAGAAATTTTTCTCCCTTTAATATTTTCCTTCTCCCCTTTGAATAGTTACTTTTCCTTCTCCCCCTTTGCAGTTTTCAAAAAGAATTTAAGGGAATGGAAATGAAATTATTGTACCTGAAATAATTGTAAAGACATGCAAAAAAAAACAAGCAACCATAGTTCTATTATGATTGGAAGAATTCTTACAAGAAAAATCATTAAAATAAAAAATCGGATTTGTCTGTATTTCCTCCTTTTCCATGGGGATTATCTTTTTCAACAAGGTTTTTAGCTACTTCAATTCTTTCTGATCCTCCTCAACTTACTTCTCCAAAGCTTTTATCCTTTATTCTTGAGCTTCCATGACTTCTTCATAAGCCTTCATGGCCTCTTCATGCATCTTCAATAGCTCATCTTTCTTTATAAGATTTTATTCATGCTCAATCCAGAGATCACTATCCCTTTTAAAAAAATTTCCAAGAGAGTTAACCTTCCCATTCAAGTCCTTCACTTGGTGATTCTGAGATTTTTTTTCAAGGATCAGCTTTTCATGAAGATTCATAATCTTGACATCCTCAGTGTCCAAATCATCTTTAACATCATTCTAAAAATGATCAAATTCTACCATATCTTCATGAACATTATTTGACCATAGAGTGATTTTGTTGCAAGATTTTTTGGGAACATCATAATTGATAAAGAAATTTCTATGATCTGCTTAAAATTTTATACATTTATCCATCACTATAAGTAAGGATTCTGAATTCTGATTCAGACTGTGATGAAGCATCTGGCATCTGGACTCTATAGTGGGAAAAACGGAATGGTGTCCACCTACTTTTTCAAAGACTCAACAACAAAGTCATGACCCAGTGCTGATGACTCAGAATTCGACACTTTTCTTGGGGATTTTTCTTCTTCTATTTGAACCAACATCCTTCTAGAATAACCACAAATATCTTTATTTCTTACAACATATTTTGTTGGGGTGTCTATGTGCACTTGCTTCCCCTTATAAATTTTTGAAACTACCTCATCGGGAGATTCTTCCTCAGATTCAGATACTTGAACAATATTGTCTTCATCTAGTATCTCCTTCTCTTATCCTTCTTCAAGATAATGTTTCTCATAGCTTACTTATTCAAATTATTCATTTGTTTTTTCATATTCCTGAATTTCATCTACCTTACTATCTTCCTCAACTCCCATTCCTAGAGTGACTAGCTTTGAGGGCTCAGCTTCAAAAGTTCATAGTGGTGGTTTTTGTGATATCCTTGCCTTCCTTTAATAATATTCCACTTGTTTAATCATGTCATCAAGATCACCAATTCCTTCTTTGTATTCATCTTCTTCATCTACTTTCTCATCTTCTTCTATTTCTTGAATAAGTTCTTCATCTTCTTCTTCACAAGCTCATTTCTCTACTTCTTCTTCAACAACCACTTTCTCTTTGAACATTTCTAGAGTGGTGTACTTCTTCCCGGGGGTCTTTGGTAAAGGTTGAACAACAAAAGATTCCAGAACCTGAAATTTTTTAGAGGCTATTTCTATGTATTTTATGAGAGATTGAATAATCTCTTCCCATGAAATCTTCTTCTTCATCTTTTTCTCTTTGTCCTGCTTTTCTAACTCATCTGTAGATTTTTCTCTTAAGGCCTTAGCCTCATCATGGTCTAATTCGAAATGAGGCTCCCCTTCTTTCATTTATTCATTATGTTGACTTCAATTAGCAACTACCTCATCTATGAAAGCCTTTTGTTTATTGGGTTTTGGGGGTGCGGATTGAGTTTCCTTATACTTAGAAGTTTTCTCAGCATCTTCCACATCCTTCAATTTCCTTTTCTTCCCAGCTTTCATGGATGGATCCGGAGTTTGTTGATATTTCTAATCTACCTTAGCATCTTTCTATGGTAAAAATAGAAGTCTCCAGATTCAACTGAAAAGGCCATTTTTATCCTCTTCAATGTATCATCACTAACAATCTTTAACTTGCAATTCCTTGGATTGGAAGTGAAAGAATCTTTAAACGAATCAGTACACCAGATAATAATCATGGAAATCAAGGTCGAATACATTATAATCTGAGTTTCATATTCTGTTATTTAATATTCTTAACTATAATAAAAACATGCCTCATCAAATTTAACTTCCTTAGACATACCATAAAATCTAGGATATAAATGTCACTTTTCTTGAGGTTATCCTTATCAAACCTTCTTGGTACGGAAAAAACATTAACCCACAGCTGTAGAATCCTATTATTTGATGAGAGATGAGTAATCTTAGCAGTCTTAACATCTCTATGTCCAACGCATTACATAGCCTTGACTTTATTGAAACTTCTTTGCTCAACTGGCATCTTGTGTGAGAAAAATTCATCTTCACCTTCATATGATAGACACACCAATCTTGTAGCCTTGGTGTAAGATAATTTGTAAGTCTTCCCATAAGACTTGAAGGAAAACTTCCCTCTACCAACATCCTCAAAGATGGAAACAAGATCATAAAAATCTACAAGCAAATATGAATAAATCGGATCTTGATTCGCTGGATTTGATAACAATACGTCCTCCCAGCCATTGAATTTGATGTTCTTAGAGATAAGAGAATCATACTTGTAGAAATTCGGATGCATCATCCTATCCCTATAAATTAACCATATAGAAATGGGATTCATAGTTGACATATCTTGAGAAGTGTCTTCTTCTGACATCCGGAACTGAACGATTATGAAGAAATCGGAATGGACTAGGAAAAGATCAGAGCAGCCATAAGTAAGAAGGACGGAGAATCGAGACACAATACCTTGATATCAGATGTGGGACAACCCTCAGGGGTCACCTTTATATAGGCAATGGAGCCGACCTTTCATCTTCCAAAAGAAATCTAGTGGCTGAGAATTTCTCTGATCTGATCTGAAGGTTGAAATCATACCCGCAAGGAATTAGTGAATCTGATCTTTTGAGGTTTTAAGAAAAACATTCGAAAAAAAAACGAATCAGAGAAATTTTATAAGAAAAAGAAACAACCATCAACTAAAAATGAATATGAAAACTTATGTAAAGAAATCATATCATTTAGATTGTCTAGGATGTTTATTCATAATAGGTAAAATTCTTCTGGAAGAAAATTTGACTACGAAGAACTCATTACATAAAATGTACTACAGAAAAAAATATGAGTAATAAAAATTTCAATTACAAAAATTCTCATTACAAAATTTTCATTACGAAAAATTTCAGTACGAAACCTTCATTACAAAAAATTTTCAGTATGAAACCTTAATTACGAAAATTTTCAGTAAGAAAACATCATTACAAAAATTTCTTGTACCAAAACATCATTACGAAAATTTCTAGTACGAAAACTTCATTACAAAAATTTCCAGTACAACAAATTCATTACGAAATTTTCCAGTATGAAAATGTTCATTAAAAAAATTTCCACTACTAAAATTTCATTACGAAAATTTCCAGTATGAAAAGTTCATTACAAATGTTTCCAGTATGAAATTTTTTTAAAAACTCATTTCAAATAACTTTGAAAGACTTATTACAAAATTTTTTGAATGATTTATAACAGATGTACTCCCCGTATGAAAACGAGTTTATTACTATAAGGAGACTGTTTCAACAAGAAGTTAATGATGAAAGATTACCTTACAGTTATCAATTCTAACATTTGTTTAATGTATTCAAATCTATCGGAGGGTAAAGATTTTGTGAAAATGTTAGCAAGTGGATCTTGTGTTTCGATAAATTGAAGAATGATATCTCCTTTTTTTCTGTGATCCCTAAGAAAGTGATGAATAATATCTATGTGATTTGAAAAGGAATGATGTGTAGGGTTTTTAATAAGGGCAATGGAACTTCTGTTATCACACAAAATTTTGGTCTTATTAAATGTCAACAAACAATCTGTGAGTGTGTGTAGAATCCACAACACATGAGCACAACAACTTCCAGCTGCTACATATTCAGCTTCAGCAGTGGAGAGTGCTACAGAATATTTCTTTTTGCATGACCAAGAATCTTACGAATATCCTATGAAATGAAATGTTCTGGATGCACTTTTTCTATCCATTCTACACCCACCAATATTATCATCTGAAAAACTCTTTAGGATAAAATCATTTATAGAAGTATAAAATAATCCTAGATATAGGGTTCCCTTTAAGTAGCGAAAAATTCTTTCCACTGCCTTTCAATGAGATTCCTTAAGATGGGATTCATATCTTACACATAAGCATACAAAAAAAATAAAGTCTGGTTGACTAGATTTCAGGTAAAGTAGACTTCCAATCATACCTCTAAAAGATGTTTGATCTACTGGTTTCCCAGCTTCATCAAGATCAAGTCTTTTTGAGGTACCAATAGAAGTACATATACTCTTAGTGTTGTCATGTCCATACTTTTTAAGAAGATCATTAATATTCTTATTTTGAGATATATAGGTCCCTTTTGTTTTTTGTGAAATTTGAAAACCGTGGAAAAATGTTAACACTCCCATCATACACATTTCAAACTCATATTTCATTAAATTCTCAAAGGAATCAATTAAATAATTTTGAGTTGGACCAAATATAATGTCATCAACATAAATTTGAACAATCAAATTTTTTTTATTATATTTATTTATAAAAAGGGTTGGATCTGCATTTCCCTTAACATAGTTATTTTGATGAAAAAATCTTGTTAGTCTATCATACCAAGCTCGAGGGGATTGTTTAATACCATACAAAGCTTTGGTATGTCTAAAAACATGATTAGGATATTTTGTGTCTTCAAAGCCGGGTGGATGTTCAACAAAAACATCCTCTTGGATGTAACTGTTATGAAAAGCACATTTCACATCCATTTGAAAAATTTTGAAATTAAAAAATGTTGTAAAGGCAAGTAATATACGAATATATTCATGTCTAGCCACTAGAGAATAGGTTTATTTATAGTCTATTCCCTCTTGTTGATTATAGCCTTTGGAAAATAGTCTTGCTTTATTTATAACACTGACTCCATTTTAATCAAACTTATTTCTGAAGACCCACTTTACTCCAATAACAAAAGTTTCCTTAGGGATTTTAACCAAGTTCTAGACTTTATCCCTTTCGAATTTATTTAGATAATATTTCATGGCTTTAATCCAATCATCATCACCTAAAGCATCATCAGTGCCTTTTGGTTCTAATTGGGATTGAAATGATAAATGTTCTACTTCATTCCTTAAGAAACTTCTTCTCCATACAAGTTGATTTACATCACCAATGATACTATCACTAGGATGATTCTTATGAAACACCTGACTTGGGTTATGTAAACCGTGATCATCAACATTGGGTAGAAATTCATACGGGGCAAATATTTCAGAAATATTTTCTTGACAATTTTTCTTATCAAAAGGATATTCTAACAAAGGTTGATAATCTATTATTGAGAACACATCTGAGGATGTATGTTGGGATGGTTTAAAAAAAAAGGATCAGACTCATCTAATTTTATATGTACTGCTTCCTCAAAAGTACAAGTGTTTTTACTGAAAACTATATAATCCTTAGAAGTTTTGGACTAGCCTAAGAAAATACATTCATCATATTTTGGTACGAATTTGTGTAGATTATCTTTAGTATTAAGGATGATTACCTTGCCACCAAAAACCGTGAAGTAATAATGTCTAGGTTTTCTACCATTCCATAACTCATAAGTAGTTTTATTAAGAAAATGTCTAATCAAAACTCGATTTATAGTATAACAAGAAGTACTTACATCTTCAGCCCAGAAATTTCTAGCTATATAATTTTCACTCGACATGGTTCTAGTAATCTCTTGAAGAATTCAATTTCTTCTTTCAAGAACACAATTTTGTTGAGGAGTTCTAGGTGCTGAAAGGTTGTGAGTAATACCTTTTCTACTACAAAAAGTTTCAAAATCAGAATTTTGAAATTCTCCTCCATGATCACTATGAATATTTTTTAGTGGAAGGTATTTCTCATTTTTAACATGGGATATAAAAATTTTGAAATACGAAAAAGCTTAAAAATTATTTTCAAGAAAATAGACCCATGTAAATCTAGTGTAATCATCAAATAGAACAAACACATAGTATTTTCCTCCAATGCTTCCAGTTTGTGTTGGGGCAAAAAGAGCCATGTGCACCAACTGTAACACATCAATTGTCGAGGCTTCACTGATTGATTTAAAACAAGATTTATGTTGCTTTCCATATTGACAAGGATCAAAAACATTAGAAAAATCATATCTAAGCTCTGGTAGATCCTTAACTAGATTATTCTTTAAAAGTTTACATATATTTATAAGGATACAGTGACCTAGTCTTATATTCCATAACCAATAATGATCGTCTATTGCACTTAGGCAAGGTATGTCATGGATCTTAAAGTCTTCTAAGTTCAAAGTGTAAACATTCTCTTCTCTATAGGCCGAGAGAATAAAATATTCCTTGTAATTATGTACTAAGCACTTTTCATTCCTAAAATTCACAAGGTATCCTTCATTACATAATTAACTTATGCTAATGAGGTTGTGCTTAAGACCCTTAACAAACAAAACATTTGAAATCAATGTATTACCAAGAAGAACAATATTTCCTATACCAACAATTTCTCCCGGAGTGTTGTCTCCTAAAGTTACTTTTCCTTCGTTCATCTTGATAATATTTTCCAAATATTTTGTGTTACTAGTCATATGCATGGGACATCCACTATCCATTTACCACGTATTGTTGTTGGTGCATTCACTATTTTTCTAAAAATAAGAAAATGTTAGGTTTTCATAATCCAGAATTACTTGGATCTGGAAATTTTAGAAAGTAAATTTTTGGGTACCCAAATCTTTTTAGAAAAATAAGCCTTATGAAAACCTAATGATTGTGTTTTTTTTAAAGAAAAATTCTTTTCATAGTGACCACCTCATTGGCACATGTTACAAAATGGGGCACTTTGAGGAACAAAGTAGTTGTTACTAGAAATTTGTTTAGCATGGGTATAACCAAATCCGAACTTGTTTCTTAAAGGTCATATTTGTGATTACATCTTATCAAAATTTTGTTTACCTAAGTTAATGTTCGACAAACACTTCTTTAAGGAAAATATTTCAGAAATTAGTTTTATAACCATGTTTTTATCTTCAAACTAATTAAATTTGGAACTAGATCTAGGCTCGAAAACACTTTTCCTAGAAATTTATTTTTCTATATCCTTATTACGTTTATTCGTCTCAGAATTTACATCCTCAAGGAATTTTGAAATACTTTTAAAATTTGCATTTTTCTTATCAATATCTTTAAAAAGATCAGATATTTACTTAGTAAGAATAGTATTCCTTGAATTTTCCTTATCATGTTTTTATTGAGTTTTAAATTCCCAATATCAAGATTTTTAGAAAACCTAAAAACTTCTTCATTGGTAGGTAAAGTGTTTTATTAATCAAAAGAGGAATCCTTATCCGAAGGGTTATAATATTTACTATCATTATAATTTAATGAAAAATTGTCAATGATTCAACAATGTGTAACTTGGGCATCAAGAAATCATTGTTAATAGGTAATCTGGCTATAAGACCAAGATTCTTCTATCTAGAGGATTCATAATCTAAAGATTCATCTGAAGAGTCACACCACTGGCACTCCAAGTATCATTACCTTTCAGAACGTTCTTAGCATTGGACTTTAAATACTTATTTTTGATCCTATCATAATTCATTTCTTTTATTTCTTTTATTATGAGCATAGGGAGTCAGTTCTTATATGTCTAGCTCTCTTGCATTAATATCTAGTGACCTTTGAATCATTCTTAAATTTCATTTCCTTCTTCTTATACTTGGATTGGAAATTTCTTTGTCAAACTATCTTGTTCATCCTTCAATCAAGATTTTCTAACTCATTCTATGAGACTTCACTCTCACTAGATTCATATTGGATAATAATCTTCTTCGATTTGGATCTAGTTACTATCTTAATAGTCTTAGATTTAATGTGATTTGATGTCGTAGTAAAAGAAACAGTACCATTCCCATTCTTCTTTTTAATGTTGTTAGCATCTCTTTTCATCCTTCTTTCATATTGGAGAAGAGTTCCAAATAGCTCATCTAAGAAAATTTGAGTGACCTTCATGTTCTCATAAATTGTTGTTCTCTTTGATTCTCACTCATTGGTCATAATATCAATGATCTTTTCAAACAAGAGCTTCATCATCCAGACCTTTTTCTCCCATAGATTGTAAGCTATTCACGATATTCATAAACCTTTGCTGCACCTTGCAAATGGGTTCTCCAAAAGGGACCATAAAACTATGATACTCAGCTCTAAGAATAGTTCTTCTGGTCTCAATCACTTTAGATGTACCAAAATGTGTAACATCGAGTTTCTTCCATATACAGTTAGCTACTTTACATGAAGAAATTTGGCTACATATATTCCTAGTCATCGAACATAGTAAAGTATTTCGTAACTTATAGTTTAGATGATAATCTTGCATCTCTTGGTTTGTTAAAGTACTAACTTCCTTATCATGAATTTTATAACCTCTAGTAAGCATAAAAAAATTTTCTACTCCAGTATTGATTTCAAAAGTGTTCATTCAATCTCTCAAATACTCATAATAATTACCATCAAAAATTGGTGGTCTTGTAGGATTTATGTTGTCGATGGAACCAACATTGAATCTGTCCATCTAAAAAATAAAAATTCCACACAACAACTTGATAATAACAGAAGTTCAGATTCAATGAGAATATTTCCAACTAAGGAAAAAAAATATAGAACAATGAACAACTGAGCATGAAAAACTTATATGTGAGTATAAGTATTTCAGAGACCTACTCTGATACCAATTGTAGGATCGAAATAGTGATGTAGATGATTAATATACAATAGGGGGGGGGGGTAAATTTTACACTTTAAAATAATCCGTAAACAAGGAAAGGTATATGTTTAACAAAGTTAAACTAAGTAAATTCACTACACCTATAACACCAATAGAATGATTGGAACAAAGAATGATGTTACAAAATTCTAGCGATATACACTTGCTTAACTTTGGAAAGTGATTCTGAAAAACCTGTTCTGGAAATATAGATTCGGAAATTGAAACAAAACCAAAATTTTCAATATGAGATTCTACCTCAAAGCGTATGGAATCTAAATAAATCAGAGTACACAAGTGTAAAGAAATATAAGATGGTTATAATTTCTTAAACATACAAAATGCAGCGGAAAAGGTAAACTTGTAACAAAAACAATTAACAAGATATAAATCTTTTAACCCAAAGATAAGGGTATCCAATAACCTTGGATAAATGTCCCTTGATTTATACTTTCAAAAAAGTCTATCTTACCCACACTCGGGTAAACCCTTAATAAGAAGATCGGAATCTCTATCTTTCTATCCCTATATGCCCTCAACTTCAAGGTAGTTGACACCTATGTCTTCCTCAGCAAGGAAGGCCTCAAACTTCAAGGTAGACGACAGCTCTGTCTTCCTATCCCTTGAATGACTCAAATGTACTCACCAACATTTGGAGTCGCACAAAGAAATATGAACAAGCAGTTCAGTACGTACAAGGCATTAAAATATTATCTCTCTATAAATCACCTTGACAAAATGTGGTCTCTAGAATGATCAACTTCTTATCGAGATCTTTCAAATGAGCTCCTATTTATTGGCTCCGTAGCAACGATCGACTCCCTCCTCCAGCGGTCATATTTTCCTTAAATTTCAGAGGGACCTGTACACGTGTCACTCAACCAAATGTTAGTTAAAAACAGAATGTATGACCTCCTTTTATAACAAAACATGTGTAACTGAAAGCACAAAATCATTTAATAACAATCTTCACAAATAGGAATGTAAGTAAAAAGTTTGGAGTCTAACCAAAAATTATATTCGGAGTCTATATTACAAGGATATTTGGATTATGTTTATCATAAGAATTCAATGTTGAATATCATAAAAGTTTGTATCCATAATTCATAATCAGAATTCACAACTAGAATTCGTAATGAGATTTCTGTATTAGAATTCGTAATGGGAATTCGTCATTAGAATTCGTAATGAGAATTCATTACAGAATTCATAATGAGTATTCATCATAGAAATCGTAATGATAATTCATCAGAAAATTCATACTGAGAATTCATCACAGAATTCGTAATGAGAATTCATCATCAAAATTCATAATGAGTATTCTTCATTATAAATCTTAATGGGAATTCATAATTAGAATTCGTAATGAGAATTCATTACAGAATTCGTAATGAGAATACATCATCAGAATTTGTAATTATAATTCATCACAGAATTCGGATCCTGAAACAGAATTCTTTATATCTAAGTATTATATGATTCAAAGAATATAGATATGAATCTGAGTTTTATATATATGAAAAATGTATATATGAATAATGAAAACCAGAATGAGGTAAATTTATTTAAGGAAATTTTCATTATTAAGTAAAATATGGGTAAAAACACATTTGCTTAAAGATATGGTGTTTGTGATTTACAATACAAGAAGGAATGGAAAAGATATAATGAAAACCTTATTGACTCAACACAATCTTGGTTGTCTTTACATCATGAAGACCAAGCCACTCTAAGGCCTTCACCGTAACAAAACTACCTTGTACATCCGGATGTTTATGTGAGAAAAATTTAGCTTCACCATCATAGGCCAGATCCACTATACTTGCTGCCTTGGTGTAAG
This sequence comes from Viscum album, assembly GCA_963277665.1. Lineage (NCBI taxonomy): Eukaryota > Viridiplantae > Streptophyta > Magnoliopsida > Santalales > Viscaceae > Viscum > Viscum album. The sequence continues at coordinate 292,984,046 of OY728132.1, read as the reverse complement.
TATGTTTGTAAGTCTTCCCATAAGACTTGAAAAGAAAACATTTCTCTTCCCTCTTCCTCAATGAAGCTTTATGATTCATAGAATTCAATAAGTAACTCCATATAAACCGCATCTTGAACACCTGTCGTGGATACACATACATCATCCCATCCATTCAACTTGATGTTCATAGTGATGATAGAATCATACTTGCTAAAGTTAGGATGGACCATACATTCTCTATACACATGCCATTTTGTAATTGGCTTCATGGTATACATATCTTGGGAAGTGGCTTCTACAGACATTCATAAAGGAGGGGAAATGAAAAATTCGGAATGGGCTTTAAGAGAAGATCAAGAGTTTCAACACGCAATAGCTGGAAATCGATGTGGGACAACCATCTGGATACGCTTTATATAGGTGATGGAGATGACCTTTGAACATTCAAAAACAATCTAATGATTGAGAATTTTTCTGATCTGATCAGACGGTTTAAAACATACCTGCAAGGAAAACATGAATATGATCTTTTTAGGTTTTAATAGAAAACATTAGGATTGAAAAAGAAACGAATTTGAGAAATTTTATAAGAAAAAATCCACCAGCAACTAAAAAATGATTACAAAAACATAAGTAAGGAAATCATACCTTTCAGATTGGCTAGGAATTTTATTCATAATAGAAAATATTCTTTTTGATGAAAATTTTACTATGATAAACTCATTACGAAAAAATCACTACGAAAAATATGAGTACGAAGATTCCCATTACCAAAATTCTTATTACGAAAATTCTCATTACAAAAAATTATCAGTATGAAAACTTCATTACGAAAGATTTCAGTATGAAACCTTCATTAAAAAAATTTCCAGTATGAAAACATCATTATGATAATTTCTAGTATGAAAACTTCATTCAAAAAATTTCCAGTACGAAAACTTCATTACAAAAATTTCCATTACAAAAACATTATTACAAAAATTTCAATATGAAAAATTTTGAAATACTCATTATGAAAATTTTTGAAAGACTCACAATCAAAATTACCCCCCCTATGAAAAGGAGTATATTACATTAAAGAGAATAGTTCAACAAGATGTTATGAAAGAAATATTACCTCATGGTTATCATTCCTAACTTTGGATTAATGTATTCAAATCTATCGGAGTGTAATGATGTCGTGAAAATGTCAGCATGTTGATCTTGCGTTCCGATAAACTGAAGAATGATATCTCTTTTTTGTGTGTGATCCCTAAAAATGTAATGCCTAATATCTATGTTCTTTTTATGGGAGTGATTTTCATGTTTTTTAATATGGGAAATGGCACTTGTGTTATCACACAAAATTTTAGTCTTAGTAAAACTCAATCCATAATATGTAAGTGTGTGTTGCATCAACAACACTTGATCATAATAACTTCTAGCTGCTACATATTTAGCATCAGCAGTGGAGAGTGCTATAGAATGTTGATTCTTGCAAGACCAAGATACTAATAAATATCCTAAGAAATTACAAGTTTCAGATGTACTCTTTATATCCATTTTACATCCACCAAATTTAGAATTTGAAAAACATTTTAAAACAAAATCATTTCCAGAAGTATAAAATAGTCCTAGATCCATCGTTTTTTAATGTAGCAAAAAATTATTTTCACTTCCATTATATGAGATTCCATAGGATTGGATTGATATATTTCACATAAGCATACAGAAAACAAGTCTGGTCAACTAACTATCATGTAATGTAGACTTCCTATCATACCTCTAAATGATGTTTGATCTACTGGTTTCCCAACTTCATCAAGATCAAGTTTGTTTAATGTACCAATTTAAGTACTTTTACTCTTAGTGTTGTCATACCAATAGTTTTTTAGATGATATTTAATATAATTATGTTAGGATATGTAGATTCCTTATTTTTTTGAGAGATTTGAAAACAAAGAAAATTTTTTAACTCACCCATCATACTCATTTCAAACTCAGATTTTATTAGATCTGGAAAATAATTTGTTAATGATTGGTGAGTTGAACCAAATATAATTTCCTAACCATAAATTTGAACAATCAAAACATTTTTCCTATTTTTCATTATAAAAAGGGTTGGATCTACCTTTCCCTTATCATAGATATCCTGAATCAAAAATCATGAAAGTCTACCATACCATTTTCGTGGGGCTTTTTTAAGGCCATACAAAGCTTTGGTATGTCTAAAAACATGATCTGGATGTTTAATATCTTCAAATCCAGGAGGTTGTTCAACAAAAACATCCTCTTTAACGTAACCATTAAGGAAAGAACATTTTCACATCCATTTGAATGTGCTTAAAATTAAATAATTCTGAAAAAGAAAAGTAGAATACGAATAGATTCAGGTCTAGCTACTGAAGCATAGTTTTCTTCATAGTCTATTCCTTCTTGTTGATTATAGCCTTTAGCAACCAATATAGATTTATTTCGTACGATGATTCGTTTTTCATCACACATATTTTTGAAGACCCGTTTTACTCCAATAACAGATGTTTCCTTAGGTATTTCAACCTTGGTCCAGACTTTATTCCTTTCAAATTCATTTTTTTCATCTTGCATGGCTTTAATCCAATCATCGTCACCTAAATCACCATCACTGCTTTTTGGTTCCAATTGGGAATGGAATTCTAGATTCTCTACTTCATTTCATAAGGAACTTCTAGTCCTTACATGGTCATTCAAATCACCAATGGTACTATCACTGGTATGATTCTTTATAAATGACTGTTTTGGGTTTTGTGAAACCTATTCATCAACATAGGGTAGGAAATATTTTGGGGTTAATGTTTCAAAAGTATATTCATGAATATTTTCCTTATCAGAAGGATTTTTTATCAAAGGGTGATAATCTGTTTTTAAAAATACATCTGAAGATGTAGGTTAGGGTTGTTTGAAAAAAAAGGATCAGTTTCATAAAATTTGACATGTACTGTTTCTTCAACAGTACAAGTGTTTTTGTTGAAAACTCTATAAGCCTTAGAAGTTGTGGAGTAGCCTAAGAAAATTCCTTCTTCATCTTTTGTTGTGAATTTGTGTTAGTTATCTTTAGTATTCAGAATGAATACCTTGCATCCAAAAACCTTAAAGTAAGAAATTTAGGTTTTCAACCATTCCATAACTCATAAGGATTTTTATTAAGAAAAGGTCTAATTAAAACTCGATTTATAGTACAAAAAGTAGTACATACAGCTTCAGCCCAAAAATGATTAGCTACAGAATACACACTCAACAAGGATCTAGTTATTTATTGAGTAATTCTATTTCTTCTTTCAACAACACCATTTTTTTGAGGTGTTCTGGGTACTGAGATGTTGTGAGTAATACCTCTTATACTACAAAAAGTTTCTAAATCAGAATTTTGAAATTCTCATCCATGATCACTATGAATTGTTTTAAATGGAAGTTGTTTCTAATTTTTGACTTGGGCTCTAAAACATTTGAAATAAGAAAATGCATCAGACTTCTTTGCTAGAAAATAGACCCACATAAATCTAGTGTAATCATCAACCAAAAAAAATACATGGTACTTGCCTCCAATTATTCCAGTTTGTTTTGGTCCGAAAAGATCCATATGAACCAACTTTAATATATCAGTGGTTGAGACTTCACCAATTTATTTAAAAATTGATTTATGTTACTGGCCATATTGACTAGGGTCACAAAATATTGAAGAATCAATTCTAAGCTCCGGTAGATCCATAACTAAACCTTTCTTAGAAAGTTTTCATATGTTTATATGGTTACAGTGTCCTAACCTTCTATTCTGTAACCAAGAATGTTCTTCTGTTGCACTTTTTCAAGGTATGTCTTGGGTCCTAAGGTCTTCTAAGTATAGTGTATAAACATTCTCTTGCCTATGTGCAGAAAGAATAAATTCTTCATTGGAATTGTGTACTAGGAACTTATTATTCCAAGAATTCACAAGGTAGCCTTCATCACATAATTGACTTATGCTGATGAGGTTATACATAAGACCTTTAACAAATAAAACATTTGAAATCAAAGTTTTTCCAAGAATAAAAATGTTACCTGTACTAATAATTTATCCCTGAGCATTATATCTGGATGTTACGTTTCCTTTTTTCGTCTTGATAATCTTTTCAAAATAGCTTTTGTTACCAGTCATATGCGCAGAAAATACACTATCCATGTACCATGTATTGTTATTGGTACTTTCCCTATTTTCCTGAAAATAAGAAAAGGTTAGGTTTTCGGAATACAGACTTGCTTGGATCCAGAAATGTTAGAAATAGAAATTTTGGGTACTCACATCTTATTAAAAAAGTAAGCCTTATGAAATCTTAAAGATTGGGTTTTTTTAAATTAAAAAATGTTTGCCCAGTGACCACCACATTGACACACTATGAAAAATGGGGCACTTTGAGGAACGAAGTAGTTGTTACTAAAAATTGGTTTATAACTAGTGTAACAAAAACCTGAAGTATTCCTTCGAGGTCGGATATGTGAATACATTTTATCAAAGTTTTCTTTACCTAGGGTAATGTTTGAAAAGCACTTCCCCAAAGAAAATATTTCAAATAAGAGTTTTACAACAATGTTCTTATCTTTAAAAACATCTAGTTTTGAGCTAGAGTTAGGCTTGAAAAAATCGTTCATAGAAATTACATTTTCTAGATCTTTTGAATGTTTATTCTTCCCAAAATTTACTTCCTCAAGATTTTTTGAAATCCATTCAAAATCAGCATTTTTCTTATCATGATATTTAGAATGATCTGATATTTCCCTAATAAGAAAAGTATTCCTAGTGTTTTCTTTATCATGATTTTTTCTAAGTTTGTAGTTTTCAATATCAAGAAGTTCAGCAAACATAGAAACTTCTTCCTAGGTAAGTAAAGTATTTTCTTAATAAGAAGAAGATTCTTCATTAGAAGAGTTATAATATTTACTATCATTATCATTTAACGAGACGTTGGTCAATGATTCACCATTTTGTACCTTATCCATAAAGCAATTATTTTCAATAGGTATCCTGGCTATAAGCCCAAGATTCTTCTGTCTAGAATTTTCCTCATTAGAAGATTAATCTGAAGAGTCAACATCACTAGCACTCCAGGTATCATTATCATTCAGAACATTCTAAGAATTGGAATTGTAATACTTCTTTCTGTTCCTTTTAGAATTCCTATCTTTTCTTTCTTTTCTTTTAAGAAAAGGTATGTCAGGTCTTATGTGTCTAGCTCTCTTTTATTCATATCATGTGACCCCTGAATCATTCTTATATTTCCTTTCCTTCATCTTATACTTGGATTGGACATTTCTCTGTCCAGCTATCTTGTTCTTCCTTCAATAAAGATTAGCTAACTCATTTTATGAGACTTCACTCTCACTAGATTCTGATTGAATAATAACCTTCTTAAACATGGATCTAGTAACTCTCTCAGGTGTCTTAGCTTTTATGTGATTTGAAGTAGTAGTAAAACAATCAATACAATTCCCATTATTCTTCTTTATATTGTTAGCATAACTCTTCCTTCTAGTTTCATGTTGTATAAGAGTTCCAAATAGTACATCAAGTGAAATTTTAGTAACCATTCTATTCTCATTGATAGTAGTCCTTTTCGATTCCCACTCATTCGGCATGATATCTATGATCTTATCAACAAGGGATTCATTATCTACACCTTTCTCTCCCATAGATTTTAATCTATTTACGATAATCATGAATCTCTATTGCACCATAAAAATTGGTTCTCCATAAGGATTGTTGAAACCCTGATACTAAGCTCTAAGCATGGCTCTTTTAGTCTCAATCACTTTAGATGTACCAAAATGTGTAACTTCATGTTTCTTCCAAATATAGTTAGCTGTTTCACAAGAATAAATTTGGCTATATATATTCATATTCATTGAACAAAGTCATGTATTGTGTAACTTATAGTTGAGTTGGTACTCATGCTTTTCATGATTAGTAAAAGCACTAACTTCATTGTCAGGGATCTTGTATCCACCTATATGAATAACAAGGTAATCTACCCCAGCATTGATAACGAAAGTTTTCGTACAATCTCTCCAATATTCATAATCATTATCATCAATGATACGTGGTCTGGTAGGATTTAAGTTGTCGATAGAACCAACATTTAAAACTATCATCCTTAAGAAAATCATTGGCACCCAAACTTGTTTGAAGTAAAATTTTGTAAATAAGAGAAAATATTATAAGAAAGAAATATTATATCTCTAAGAAAAATGTGAATCCGAACTATGATTCCAAAAAATATGAATCCGGAAAGTATGAATCCAAAAAATCTATTCAAAATCTAATCGTGAGGTTATTTCATATGGAATTAATTTTATGTTACCAATTATTAGATTGGTATAGGTTATGAGTTCACCTCCTCTGATTCCAATTGTTAGGATGGTATGACTCTGAGTATGATATACTCTGATATACCGAACGTAGGATCAAAATAAGAATGATATTCTCAGATACAAGAGGGGGGTGAATTGTACCTTTTAATATTCCTTATGGGAATTTTTAGGATGGTTATGTTTAACAAGGATAAAAAAGATAATTCATAAGACCTCTATGACTAATAAATACTTGCTAGATTCAGGAATAGTGATTCCAAAAATGGAACTTAAAAAAAGTTACAAAGATTAAGATTCTACCGTAAAGCGTATAGAATCTAAGTAAATAAGAGTATAATTATGTAAGTATAAGAAAATTCTATTATCCTTAGAAATACAAAATGTAGCAGAATAAAATTAGTAAAACTACAAGTAACATACAAGAACTATTTTAACCCAAAGAGAAAGGTATCCAACAACCATGGATAAAGGAACCTTGATTTATACTTTCAAGCAAGTCTATCTTACCCACACCAAGGTAATCCCTCGATACTATGATCAGAGTCTATCTTGATATCCCTGAAAGCCCTAAACTATCTGGTAGACAGCACCTCTATCTTCTTCAGCAAGGAAGCCCTCAAATTCAAGGTTTAGGAACCTCTGTATTCCTATCCTCAGAAGCCCTCGATTTTAATCACCAACAATCGGAGTCGCACAAAGCAAGTCTGTACAATGAAATGTTTGAACAAGGTATTTAAACTTTTTTCATGAAGCATTAAGAGTAGATAATAGCCTCTCCCTCTAGAAATCACTTCAGGAAGTTCTGATCACCAAAATTCCAAAAGATGTCACTTCTTTTCAAATGAGCTCCTATTTATAGGGGAAGCTCCAATGGTCGGCTCCCTCCTCTAATGGTCATATTTCTCCATAAAATTTTTTAAAGGACCTGTACACGTGTCACTCAAAAAATGGTTAGTTAATAACAGAAAGCATGACATCATTTGTTAATGAAACCAGTGTAAGCATAAGTAAAACTGATGTTCAAAATGTAATAAAATAAAAGTTCAGAGTCTAAAAAAATGGAATTAGAAGTTTATAATAAAGAGATATTCAGATTCTGTTTTGTAGTAATTTGGAACCTGAATTCTATAGAAATATGGAGTCTGAATTTCAAGGAAATTTGGAGTCTGGTTACCCTAGAATTCAGGATCTGAACATACAGAGTTCAGATTCGAGCTCATAGAAGATCGGAGTCGAAAAAATAGAAGTTCGGAGTTGAACTAGTAGATGTTTGGAGTCGAACTCATAAAAGTTCAGATTTGAACTAGTAGGAGTTCGGAGTTCAGAATTCGGAGTGGAACTTCCTTAGTGTAGGTATCCAGAATTCGAAGATGGACTTCATTAGAGTTCATATCCAGAATTCGGAGTGGAACTTTATTAGAGTTCATATCCAGAATTCAGAACGGAACTTCATTAGAGTTTGCATCCAAAATTATGAATGGAACTTTATTATAGTTCGTATCTAGAATTCGGAATGGAACTTCATTAGAGTTCGTATCCAGAATTTTGATCCTAAAACAGAATGCTTCATATATATGTATTATATTATTCTGAGGTTTTAGGTATGAATCCTATTTTTATACTTAAGAAAAAATATTGATATGTATAAGGAAATCTAGGTAAGGGTAAATTTCCTTAAGGAAGTGAATTTTCCTTAGATAAGAAAAATATCGATTTTCTTAAGTATAAGGTGTTTGTAATTATCAAAACAAGAAGGAATGGAAAAGTCAGAAGGAAAACATTATTGACTCAACATATGTGGGAGGAAGATTACTATAGTTAGATTTCATTAATTTATTAGTAAAAAATATATTCAGTTTTTCTTTATATGATTAAACAGTTGCACATGGAAATTAATGGGGGGTAATGGAAATATTTAGTACTTATGATAAGAGGATGTTATAAATCTTTTATAACCATGAAAATAATATGATATTTTTAATTTTTTTCATGAATTTATTATAGAACATAATAATAGTTTGAGATGTTTTTAGGAATAATAACAAGATATGGGTGGTTGTATATCATTAAATGTTTGATAGACGAATAAATATAATTTTCAAATTCAATAATTAATGAGTATTATTTCTATTTTTGGGGTTAATGTTCTCATTAAATTTGGAAACCTAATTTTTTAATATTTTATACATGTTTTGGAAATTTATATATGTTCTTTGATATAAAATTGACTATACATATAATATACAAGACATTCTGAGATTTTGTAAATAACTGATTATATTTCAATAATGAAAATGAATTCAATTACATCAATGATATATAAAATTAATGGGGAATACAACGATGGTTTATTTTATTTTCTTTTTATTAAAATGATATTATAATATGTTATGAATATATATTATGTTAAATAGATATTTAATTTCTAGGGGATATGAGAATAATTAATTTTAATATATGATAAATAATAAGGATATTGTGTTAATATTTTGGTTACCATTTTTATTTTGAACAAGAAATTATAATTTGAAGACATAATATGGGGAAATATGGATGTTTTTATTTTCTGTATGTGTAGAATTTCCATAAATAAATAATGTCTTAAATTCCCAAAAAATAAAAATTTTAACCTAATATAATTATTAATCTATAAACTATTGGTCAATTTTTATTGGTATACTTAATAAAACATTGTGGTCATTCAACACACACATAGAGTGAGAATTTTTATTTCATAATACTAAATGTATATCTTATCCAAATAGGACATGATTATTTCAAATCATCAAAATGTATATTCAAATCCATTAGGTATCAGATCATTTTCTATGACTGTTTTTCTTCTTTCATTACAAATAATTGGGTTCTATACAATGGTTTTGAGACCACGTAACCTATTATTTCTAGATTTCAAATCCCACCAATCCCATATTATTTCGTCTATATTTTTTTATATGACTATAATTTTTTTGATTTTTTATAAAATCATATATTATGATATAGATTACTTAAAGAGGAATGTTTTTATATTATATAATAATAATAAATATAACGTATAGGTCCCAATCACATGAGGACATTAAATTTTTTTATAATATCTTTTATTAAATTACTACTCCCAATTGAATTTTTTATCTATGGTCTAAGTATATGCATTATGTTCTGGTTTGGGTTGTCATATAATATTTATATGTGTTCATGATTATCATTATATTTCATATAAATGACAAAAGTGATTGATATAATCTAGATGGTTAGTATCATAGATCCATTTAGGAATAAGGTTTTAAATATTAGATTTCATATATCTCATCCATTGGTCTATAAAGTGATATTGACTATGTGAGGTTTTTTATATTACATTATTTTAACAATAGTGATATTGTTAATTAGATGAAAGACATAATGATGATTATTATGATTAATATTTTTCTGGGTTGTAGCTATTTTATTTGTTATATAGTTTTATCATTATTATATTTGTACATGTATTTTTTATACGTGGTTATTTTAATAATTTTTGAATTGAAATTATAGTGTTTATGTTTTATCATTCATTGAGTGGACATATAATACATAGGGTATGATGCATTTAATTTTAGTGAGGGTATATGTATTTGAGAACTTGTAAAAAAATATGTCATCAACATGTTATTTTTCTTTCGAAAAAATGTTTACGAAATGAGTTATGCATTTTAAATAGTATTTTGGACCTTCATGGGGATGATTTGTCATAAATTTTGTCATAATAATCCCATATTGATATAATATATTTTACTCAAATTAAAATTAATGATTGTGGGTAGAGATATATTGTGTATGTTTAAATGAAATCTACACATTATAGATAATTTGATCAAATTTCCTTGATTATATTCAAGGATGAAATTGGTTTCGATAGCTCAAGGACTGTGTGATATATAGAGTTTTATTATAGTTTAATTTATCAATGATTTATATGAATAATTAAGAACACATTTTTTTTGTAATTTAACAGTATTTATATTTCATTATTGATAAAATTAATACATATTATTATAATTATCAAATTATTTTGTATTATATGTATTAAAAATAAATGTTGAAAAGTATATTTTAAATTAAAAAAGAAGTTATTATTAATTTAATAATTATATATATATATATATATATATATTAGTTATTTGATACTCACCTATTTATAGAAGGAATAAGGTTACACCTTATCTCATCACTAGAATTGATAGTGTCCATGTTCATTTAAAACCTAAAAATTTCTAATTTTAAAAATGATATTACCAATATAGACATTTTTATCACAATGGGTTATGGAATGTCGAATTATTAATTGATCATCTTTAATACCATTTTTCATGAAAATCAAACCCATGATATCTTTTTCTCTGAGTAAAATTCTTATAATGAATACTAGTGAAATTTAATTGAAATTAAGAATTCAAATATCATTATTAAAATAATTATTGATATATTTTAACAATACTTATGTCTATAAAACACTAAGTTTTTATAAAAATAATAATACTATTATTTTAATCAAAAAATAAACAAAAACATATAATATCTGACAAGTAATTATATAATTATCAATTGATTGAGTTTTATTTCACAATAAAACATGTTATTTGAAAAATAAAATATCATTTATTTATTATATTAACAAATATTTGAAAAAATGTTTTTCGTAACAAAGAATTATATATAAAATGATCAAATAAAAAAATAAATTTTCATATATAAAAATATGTTACAAAAAAATATTTCAACAACCAAAAATAAATGTATAATTTATTAATAATTTTTTGTGGGTAAATTAATCATTTATTGTGAACAGATATTATAATTATTAAATAATTAATTTTTTAAAAAATTTTAAATTTGAAAAATATATCTTTAATACATTGAAAAATAATTAAATATTATATATTTTAAAATTGTACTAAAATAAAAAAACAAATCATATATCATCTAAACAAAATAAAAAAACACAAAAAAAATTAAAAAACAATATTGGAAAAAAAATTAATGAAATGAATAAGTAATGAAAAAATTATTTTAGATTTATTAATATAAATCTTAAACAAGAACCCAAAGAATTTAAAAAAATAAAAAAAGTTAGAATTTTTTTAAATACTATAATAATACTATTAATTTGAAAAAATATATAATGAAATATAATTTATTTTAATGAATAATGATAGTATTGTAGAAGAAAAATTTCAATCATAAAAAAGTATTATATATCATATAGAAGACTACCATGATGAAAAACCAAATTTTTTTATATAGAAAAAATACATTCAATGATATAAATAGTGAAATAATGAAATAAAATTACAAACAAACTATCTAGGGTGATTAGTACAATCAATCTAAAATTATAAAAATCATATATGTCATGATATTAAGTTAAATTATATGTCCATAAACATCAATAATTTAGAAAAAATGTATGTGATTTTCATTAAAAGTAAATTCTTAATACTCAATGCACACACTATATCAATTGTTGTAAAAAATTTAGACACAAAAAAATTTATGAATCAGAAAAATTATACTCTCCTAAATATTTATTATACTATTTAATTAGATACATAACTTCAGAATATGTTAGGAATGATTCAATTTTTTTCCAATTCCTTAAGAAAATTATATTCTTTATAATTTAAAAATGATTCATATATATGAGTAAAAAATAATTAACACATATACATATTAAATGAAAATAATAATAAAAAATAACTTTTATGATAAGAAAAATATCTCTAAATATAAATTATTATTTTTAAATCATTTATGACTCAAAAAAAATGATTAAAACCAACACTCTGGTTTTATTTTTTTTATTTATTGGTTCTTCTATAATTATAAATAAACCTATCAAAACCAACAAATCTAAATTTAGTTAAATAATTATCAGAAAAAAATATTATTATTTGTATGCGACACAAGTTTTTATTTTTATTAGATATCAAATGTATTACATGATTTGTATTTATGTTACTTTCATTATATATTGTTATGTATTGTTTTCTTTAGTAAGATGTGTATTTATTTTTGGATTATTAGTAATCATCAATGAATCTATATTGATAGATTGTATTGTAAATAATGTTACATACCATTGAAAGTTATTGCTATAATATCATTTTTTTGGATCACATTTCATGTCATTATATATATAAAATGATATGAAGTGATTGAAATAAAAAGCAATGAAATTAAAGAAAAATTGGGGTAGTGAACCAGCATTTTTATCAATGTAAATTTGATTATTATAATTATGAAATATACTATAAATTACATTAAGATCAAAATAATAACATTATAATTGATTAATAAATGAAATTAGATTTGTTTTGAGATGTTAAGAAACATATACTGAAGAAATAGTAACATTTAAATTACAATAGTAATATGACCATTATGAATAGAAAACTGTCCAATAGAATAGTGTCCTTATATATAAAAATGAAAATAAGATTTCAGTTTCTTATAAATTAAAATATGATATAATTATATCATAGTTTATGGAAATAAATATTTTAAAAATTATTAAATAAGTGTATGTATTTTATAAGTCAGAAATATTTCACTCCAATTTTATAATAAAATTTATAACATAAAATAAAATATTTATTAAAAAAATTTATATAGAAATTAAGATGTTTTTTGATTTTTTGGCACTTTTCAGAAATACTTGTTTTTTTGTGGAATAGTGAATTAAAGTAATTTACAATATATATACATTAGAAGTTAAATAAACTATTACGTGAGTAATTTTTTTTAAAAACCTTAATATCATACTTCCTTTTAAAATTTTAATATATTTATTGAAAATTTTGAAACAATTCATTTTATTTTTCTAAAATAATAAAGTAATCCAAAAATAATGAGAAAACGCTCCTTTCCTCCCCAATAAATACCACACCTCGTTGCCTCCTCTCCTAACACATATCAAAATTTTAGACATGTCCAAATTATGCTCAAATATCTTCCCAAACCACTCCCCCATGTATAAGAGCTCTCGGTCATACTAAATGACCTAAATCTTTTCCTAAAAGAGGTTCTCAAGATAGAAAAAATCAATATTAAAATTATTCATTATTTTTATTTTCTTTTCTTTTCATTTTCTATTATTTTATTGATTTTATCCTCACCTCCCCTCATAAAAATTAAAAGAATATAAAATCACCTTACATATACTGTAATTTTAATATGATAATGTAATAATCAATAGTAATTTTTTTTCTCTTCTCCCTTTTATTCTAGCAATGAGGACACTAATAATTATGTGTCAATTTATCACGTTCATGGATGCAAAATTTTCATTTTTAATTGACATCATCAGGTATGGTCATGAAAGAAATTAGTCTTTAAAATAACATATTATACATTTATTAAATCTGATTTTATTTTATGGGATCATAATATAAAAATGATGTTGAATAATAAAACAGAGCATGTTCGTTGGGAGAAAAAGCTGCCCAATATAATCCAAACAAGTATGAAAACCAATTTATCTCATGATTCATAATAATTCCATATAAAAAAATGATTTATAATATCATTTATCAATATGAATGTTTAATTAGAACATATATCATAAATTTATTATTTCTATTAATATTTTAGCTAAACTTCTATACACTTATATAAGAGAATTAATAATAAAAATAATAAAATGAGCACTCCTAAATGATGAAATTGGACACTATAACTCAAAAAAGAACATAAATGAAATTAATAAAAATATATTAATTAAATTAGATATTTAAATGTTTATTTATTTTAATTAATCAATTAATATTTGTTATTCTGGAAATTTTCATCAAGTGCATAACCATTTAAATCATAAGGTAAGGGATTCTACTCCAACCACCATTTTTTCCATTGGTCTAGTATTTATATCTCATCAGTCTAATGTAATTCTTATTTATTTTTGTTTGCTTATTCTAAATTCTATGAATTTTTCCAAAATCATATATCAAAATCATATCATCCTTATTATATGGGTAATAAATTATATTTTTTTAAAAATAATGTCATCATAAATCTCCACGATTTGAAACCCCAAATAAATGGAATTTTTAGATTTCATACCAATTATAATGTTCTATTAGTAATATATTTTAGCCAATATTTTTTTTAAAATCACACATTGAATCATGTATAAAATCATAGATAAATTATTTTTTTTTGAAAACATTTATTCCCTTTCTAGTTTAAAGTCTCTATAATGTTTTCCCTTAATGTAGCCTTGATGTGGCTTATTTTTATAGTTTCCAAAACACACTTTTAAAATGTTTTCACTTCATTTCGGACACCATTTATCATTATCTATATTTATTTTCCTTTATGAATATCCTTTTATGATGTACCTAAATACATTCATGAATAATTTTATGATAATACTATTTGTAATGCCTTATAACGTGATTATGAAGAAAATTACATTACATGGGTAACCCTTATATTACATTTAATTCCATAGTAATGATAATTAAATTGGAAAATATTAATGAACATGTGATTATGAGTGTTCCTAGATATCATCTAATCAATTGGTTAATGTTTAGTCTCATGAGATGTCATGTGCAATAGTATTGGTGGTTATCCTTGACTTTTGCTACATGTGCAATGATTTTGGTGGTTAGACATGACTTGAGATCATCTAGGTGTAATGGGCTTTGATTTATGATAAAATAATGTTTTAATTTTCTCTCAAATTTATATTATTCAATCATTATATGATCACATGTTATATAAGTTATGAATTGTAATTATATAATCATGTTTCGTGACATTCTATATCATTTCGTTATGTCGTCTAACCCATGTGGTAATATTTATTTCTTTGTCTATTTCCTTAAATTGATTTTTTTTCTCAACCCATTATTCATGTATTCCACCAATTAATATTGTGGAAATTCAAGGGATCAATCAAAGTTAATAGATATTTATTAAGATTTAATAAAATTGTTTTTGACATTGGAATCACGGTGTTTAATTATATACCTAATGTCTATAAAATTAGAATTTATGATCCAGGCCTGTAATTTGGTTATTATGTATTATTATATTCATGTAATAATATGTATAAATGACTAGGGTATCTATATATTGTATCATATGAAGTTTTAATTATTTTTTGAGACTAGGAATAGAGCACATTAGTATGTACCATGAGGTCCAGACTATGAATGTGAAAATATCTCTATTTTGGTCTATATAGATTAAGTGGTTTAACATTAAAAATACACCTATTTAAAGATACTAATTGTGGATGTGGTTATATAACAGATTCACTTAGGAGTAAATACATAGATATGTTGTTTTAGGTGTATCTCATGGAAACCTAGTACTTGAAAATGAGCCTTACTATGCTTATGGTTTAACAATATGTAGGGGTATTATTTGGAAAACTTATATACTCATTATGAACCATTATTAAGGGAAAAATATTTCCATAATAATAAATTTTATAAAACATATAATGAATACTTTAAATTAAATCCTAGGGAATCACAAGATAGTATATAATTTTCTATTAAATGTTTTTCCTTTAATTTTCAACGTTTCCTTTATTATGCATTATATTTATGTATTTGAGCCCCCTAATTGTATTTTTTTTAAGTTAATGTATTGGAATAAGTGAGCTAAATCACAAAATTAATGTGATAGTCAATGTGATAATTTCAATAGGGATATAAAAAATATGATGGGAATTGGTGCTCATAACATCATGATATTACTATCTAAATTGGATCATGTTATGAATTATAACATTTATCAAGTGGATCACCTTTATTATCCTAATATAGAGAAACTATCCAACAAATCCTTCAAACAAAAAATAACTCCCATGTTTAGTGGATGTACCTATTCTCTTGTCACAGAACAGTGGACTAACTCCACTAAAAAAATATTATTTATCCTCCTTTTCTCAGAATAATATAATGTTGTATTGGTGGTCTATTGTTTTGATTGGTAATATGGTCAATGGTGGAATCTAATGAAAAACACAAATTCCATGGTAGAAATTGATTCCATTAAATTGGAATGTTTCAGGAGAAAAAGATTCAATAGATAATTTCACTGAAACCTCTATCTATATATTGAAATGTAATTCCTCATACTAAAATAGAAAGAATCCAATTCCATCGACGTGTTTGAGGAAATCATCATACGTATTGAATATTATTACTCTATCAATTTCATGAACACTGAAGGAATGGTTGATTAATTATTTTATGGAGTAATGACAATTTAATGAAATGATTCGGTGATTTGATACTTTGATAGTTAGAAATTTATTTTCAATTATTAAATTATGGATGAAATGGATATCGGAGTATCATAATGTTTTTTTGGGCCTAGAAACAGGGATATTGTGTCTATTTTCAGTGGATCAGTAGATAGATCCTATGATGGAATGAAATCCCAATATAACATGTATCATAATTGTGTGATGAAAAATCATGGGAATAATATAATGGAAACATGGAAATGCTTCAAATGTGATAGAATTAGAAATCTGGATAATAACTGTCAAATGTATATGAAGAACACTACCAGAGTGGATGATGAAGGGAAGGTTTAGACTTGAATGAAATAAGTAGTGTAATCATACAACTGTAGGTAATATAGGAATTTTGCGAACCACTACTCTAAGAAAAGGGTTGTTGGGGGAAATAAACAATAACAACCTACAAGGCATAGTGAATTGGAATATATTATAACATCTTCTAATATGGAGCCCAATAATGATGTGGTGATAGATATTATTATTTTTCATTCATGGAATAAAAAACACAGTATTTGAATTTATTTCTAATCATTATTTCATATCATTAATGTTTTGTATAAATTTTTAAAAACCACCATAAAATTTAGAGCATGAGTTATCAGTGAAAACTGAAAATGGGGAAATTACTGCTTAAAAAGATTATTACTCCACCCTAGTAAGTGTTTATAGACTGATCCCCTATAAAATCATTTCATACACCCTTCACTTTATATTGATTCTATTTTGGTAATGGATTCTCAATATTTACACAAAGACGACATTGACTATAGGGAAATGAATATCACTATTCAATTATCGAGTCATCCTCATCTCTTTTATGAGTGTATGGTAAAATATGGATCTCCATTATAATCATCATCTCATGTGGGGTTATTATTAAATTATGAAAAAATATATCTTTCTCAAATTATTGATACAAATGGGGGAATCAAGATCGATGAATTTCCCGTGGATAGGGATTACACTGATGTATACCTTTAAGAGTTTCATGGTCTTTCTCTTGATTGAGAGGTTGAGTTATGATTTGAACTTATTAATGGATCTCCACCTATATCATGTAAACCTTATATAGTAGATAATGTTGAGATGATAGAACTAACGATACAAATTCCGGAGAATCTCGACAAGGGTTTCATATGCCCGAGTGCTTCACCATAGGGTAAGATAGTCCTCTTCATCAAGAGGAATAAAGCACCAATGTTCTTATGCATTAAATATCACGAACACAAAAAATTAAAAATAAAGAATATGTATACCCTTTCATTGATATATGAATTTTTTGATTATCTATGTGGGTCCATTTTTTTTCTATGGTGGACCATCTGTCGGGATATCACCAATTAAAAGTTATGAAGTAAGATATTCCCAAGACTGCATTTTAAACATTGTATAGAAACTATGATTTCATAGTTATTCAATTCAGACTCACTACCTCCCTAAATGTTTTCATGAACATAGTGGATACAGTCTTTATAGATTACCTGAACAAATTTGTGGTAGTATTTATTAATCATATACTCATATACTATAAGATCATGTAGAAAGATGAGGAGGATTTTAATTATGTGTTGATGAATTTTTCAAGGGGGAAAATATATGAAATATACATTAAATTTGATTTCTGGATCATTTATGTGTCATTCATTGGACATGATATCACTAGAAAAATAATATACAAGGATCCTTCTATGAAAAAAGAAATCAATGTTTGACCCAAAGAAAAATCAGTAATGGGGATCCATAGTTTCCTTGGTCTAGTAGGGAATTAGTTATGATTATTGATAAAATTTACATGATTTTCAAACCCACTAAGAAATATAACTCAGATTATAGTGATGATTTTCTATATTATTGAAAGTCAAGAGAGGTTCCAAGAGTTGAAAATTAGGATTATCACCACCCCATTACTCAAACTACTGACAATTGGGGAACTCTTTGATGCACACAATGATTCTTTAAAGAAGGTATTTGGTTATGTATTAATGATTAATGATAAAGTTATATCATAAGCCTCAGGGAAGATAAATATTCATGAGAAAACTATCACCACATGATTTGGAGTAGGAAGTTATGATAATTGCAATAAATATTTCACATTAATATCTATATGGTGATATGTTTTAGGTATATACTGACCACAAGAGTCTCAAATAAATTTTCACAAAAAATAGATTAACATGACCTAGAGAAGATGGTTAGATATCATCAATGATTATGAATCCTCAATCCACTAACATCTCGGTAAAAAAATTGTGGTAGCATATTCTCCACGTAGAATGGACATTGCATCATTATCAATGATGAGAATTTAGAAGGATCCAATCTTCTTAGATTTGAAAAAGGATGGTCATGGGAATCATTAATGATGAACAATCCTCAATCCCTTATCAAATGATTTCTCTTCCAACTAGAATGTGAAAATAATGGATTCTCATAAGAATGATGTGAAAATCTGGAAGAAGGTCGAATATATGTGAAATGGGAAATCAATAGAGTTTAAAATTGTTGATGTATGGGTTATATAAATTGGGACACAATTATGTGTACCATATGATGTAGAGTTAAAGAATGAGATTCTCAATTAAACACATATCTCAGCCTTCTCGATTCACCTAGGGAGCATAAAGATGAAGTGGGATTCTTGAGAGAACTATTGGGTGGATGATATAAAGAAGGAGATCACTAAATATACATCTATTTTAAATGTATATTATCATGTTAATACTTAAAAAAAATAAGGGGATGATGCCAGAAGTAACTATTAATAAATGAACTTTGTAGAAAATTCCCCTAGACTTTATCACTATACATTAAAATTCCTCCAGAGGAAGCAATTATATATGGGTTTTTGTGTATTTTCATATAATGATAGATAAATTTATAAAAATCAGAGTTTATTTATCACTTGACAACCATGCATGGATATAAATAAAACTAGTCGTAAGGCATCATATATTGAAACTATTGATTGCATTAGATCACGATAAAAGACTCACCTACATGTTCAAGAAATGTCTCCAATATTATTTTTTAATTGAGAAGAACATCAATAAGGCCAATCATTTCCAAAAAAATTTCCAATCTAAGTGGACTATTCAGAAACTAAAATACATTTTGAGAGCATGTACTTGGATTTCAATGGATGGTGGGAGAAACATCATCCACTTTCAAAAATCTCTTACAGCATCAATTTCCACTAAAGAAATGAAATTTTTATATATAAAGAACTTTATGGGAAAAAATATTTAAGGTCATAATGTTGGGATAAGGATAGTGAATGTATGTTTTTAGGGTCTGAAATGGTCAAATATTTTTTGAAGAATGTAAAAACCATTCAGCAGCACATGAAGGCCACCTAATGACAAATAAATAGTTACGCTGACAATCGTCTATGATACAATGAGTTTATTGTAAGAGACATTTTTTTCATCCACACTTCTCCATGGAAGATGGTCATGAGATTTGGGACGAATTTAATGTTAAGTCAAAGGTACATCGCCCCCTTTGAGATCTAAGATTTTTTCAACATCGCGGCCTATCGATATACACTTATACCTACCATGTCTCAAATAAATGATGTATTCCATGTATCTCTCTTGAGGAAGTACATACGAGGTTCCTCACATGTACTGAAATCATAGGTGATACAATTAGTGGATTATATCTCTTATGGGGAGAATATAGTGAAGATCATGGATCCTAGAGATAAATTACAATGAAAAAAGTGAAATCACATTGTTAATGTAATATGGTGGAACCATAAGTACATATAAGAAACATGAAAATCTGAGAAGTGATGAAGGATAAGTACCAACACATGTTTTCTTCATTGATTGTTAACCAAAATTTTGAGGTTCAAATTCCAAAAGGGTGAAATAATTTAAAGACCAAAAATTTTTATTAATAGAAATTCCATTCTTATAATTATGAAATATAGTATAAATAACATTTACAAGACAAAAAATAATTATAAATAAAGAATGAATGAAATAAATTGTATTCATAGTAGTTATGAATCATACATCAATTGAATCGTAACATGACTTTTGGGATAGAAATATGAATGTTATGAATAGTAATGTACAAAATAGAATAATAGCCTTACCTATGATTGTTTAAAAATGGTTGGTTATCTTATAAATTAAATTTATTTATATTATAATAGATTTATTAAATAAATATTTTAAAAATTATTAATTAAGTGATGATATTTTCAAAGTCATAAATATTTCAATAAATAATTTTGATTAGTTTTATAATTCAATTGAAAATGTACAATCAAAAAATGCCTTAATAATTTTTTTTTCATGTTCTCTAATTATTTTAATATAATTTTGTAAGACCATATTTAATTTTATCAATGAGTTATAAAATTATTTATAATTTTAAAATCTTAAAATTTCATCTTAGTGATGATTTTATGATAAATACTGTCATGACTTGTCCCACGGGGACAGTGTCGTGACTACCCCTAGCCTTCCTTCCAAAGGCCAAGTGCTAGTGACTAGCACTAGAATGACATATCCCTAAATATGGGAAGGTTTTTTATTTATAACCTGTAAACTCACCCAACCAATCACACAGTAAGATACAAGCACAATTTAAATTGTATAGTAAAAAGAGTGTGTACAGTAAGTAAAGGGGCCATAATATAATCCCAACTGGATAGTACAAGTAAAGCTGAAAACTGCTCTTTTTAACACCCACCAAGGATCCAACATGAAGGGTAGGAACAACTCTCGAACAGTTTTCTCTGGAGATCATCACATATAATGTCCACCTCCAAGAAGCCTCCATTCTAATACCCTCGACTTCGATCAGAGTTGTCCGTCGTCTGCACAAGATACAACATGGTGCGGGCATGGCCCATGCATGGGTGAGTGTAACGATACTCAGTAGGTACCCCAAGACCCTCGTAGGTGTCTTAGAGTTCTACAAAGTAAAAACCACAAACATGAAGCATTAACCGTCAACTCTACTTAGGTATATGCCCATATATATACCTATGTTATGAAGATATACTCATCTCACACAAGAGGTAAGAATACCACATATGTAATACCTCGAAAGTAGAATTACAACAAGGGTAACACCACGAAGGTGGATGAACCACATAGGTTACACCAAGAAGGTCGAAGTATCACATAGGTAATACCACGAATGTAATAGACTCAGCTCAAACCAGGTACAACTGAAGAACATAAGTACAGATGATTAGTCCTAAGGCTAAATCATTATATTCTATTAGTTACCACTGCTTCGGACCCACATAGTGTCGATTGATAACTAACCCCCATCGATCTACACAAGATCGATTGGTAACTAACCCTTGTTGACAAAAACAGGATATGACCCACACAGGATCGGTATGCAGTGACCCACACAATATTGTAGAGTTCTCACCCACACAGGATCTAACCCACACATGATTGGTATGTGCTGACCCACACTGGATCATTGAGTTCTCACCAACACATGATCTATGTTCTTCAATCACGTTACAATCATCAAATAGGTTCTCACACTAAGCATTATTGATTCCAAGAGGTTCTACTTCCCATGACATCAGTCGCTACTTCAAATACCCCGAAGTTCCACAATGAAGTGTCCCAAATATTTTTCATGTCATAAGGGAACCAAATAAATAGACGATGCATCAATCAGATGCTCGTTCTATAAGTTATTAGCATTTCCGCTCCGAGGTCCTAATTGGATTCGGGTTCGATCCTACCCGTCCATACTCCAGCATTATCCAAAACACATGTCGAGTATTCCAAATGGACTACCTCGATCCAATAATCTCAACTTCATAGACGGTTCATCAAACAGATGCCCATTTCTCTAGTTACGGCCAAAATGTCGTATCTGGGCCCGGATGGGCCTGGGCCGACCCGATCTAGTTCGGGTCTGACCTAGATGGGCTGGGACATGGTCTAGACCGGCCGAAAAAAAGGGTGTTTTGTCCCATGATGGGAACAACCTGCTTAGCTAGTTGCTCTACCATGGTAGGGCCCCCCTAGACGACACCCGGGGGGAGGAAACACCCGATATTTGGAATTGTCTGTGGACAGTTTGGTTGGAGCATGTTTTTGCACGGGACCCACTAGAGTGTGTCCTACTCGGTGCATCACGACCGACATGTCCTCCTCCCAATGGCATGATGGAACCACTATCCTCCGCAGCCAGGAAAGTGACCACAATCTCCTGCTCCGGCGGAGCAGAAGCACACCGCCTCTTCACCACATGGCCGACCGGCGTGCTGGCTTTCACCCTGCTCCACCATAGCTGAATGGCCGTGACCTACTACTAAATTCGTGGGGAGGACACATGTCGCCATACCTCTATGTGGTTAGAAAGTGTGTCGGCTGCCACCCCTCTCTGTCACCTGTTTCTTACCGGCACTAGTCGTCGTCCTCCTATGTTCCAAAGAACGCATCAACAATAAAGATGCGGAGGGTGCATGCCATGTTCATCTTTCCCATACCCTCCAATATATATTAGTAGCATGCGTCTTGAGGATAATGATTCAACGTAAAATAAATTAACAATGAATAATAATAAATACCACCTACCTCGATCGTTGGAGACTACGTGATGAAGAAGATAAAACAATGAGAGTAAAAATGTTCCTTCAGGAACAAGTTATTAAACCACTCTCCAATGTCAATGGTCTAGACCCTAAGGGTTTCTCTTCATTGGAGAATAGTTCTCCAAAGGTTTTCCCAAGATTTCCTTTTTCCAATGATTCCCCCAACCTCAATAAAGGTGAGGAACCACATAATTATGTTAAACCAAATAAATCAATTAATTGTTGGCTCATATAATTGGGGGAATTCCAATGGTTAAATTATATTAAATAAGGAGGTTTCAAGCTCGGGTGGTCCCCACCCATAAAATTAAATAAATAGTTTTTATGAAAATAAAATAACTATTGTGGTTTTATTTTATTTTAATTATTTTAACTCTCATACAAAAATACAAAAAACTAACTTCAACCCTCAGCCTACTCTTGTCGAGGCGATTCTATCTTTAAGAGAGTGCCGACGTAATGAGTTCAACGGTGTCCTCAGATTTAAATTCTGAGCATTGGTTCAAAAGTTACAAAATTCCTCTCACGTGTTTACAAAATGTACCTAAAAAATTTAGCAATTATTTATGGGCACACTGGGCCTCGAAATCATGTTCCATCAAATTTAGTAGAATAGAAATGTTTCCATAAAATTAAAAAATTAAATGTAAAAATACAGGTCTTTACATTCTCCCCACCATAAGGATTTTCATCCCTAAAAGCCACAACACAAACTAGGGAATCATGTGAGGGTACAGAGTACGAATCTGAGCCTCCCACTACCATGTTTCCTCCTGTGGGTTTTTGTGCTGCATATCTATGTGCACCATAGTTATCGATCACCCACGTAGGTTTCTCTCATGTTGATCCTCAATCTCTAATAAAACCTCTAAAAACCTCTCCAAGTCATCGATATTTAGCTTTCTGTGGCCGATGACATGGAAAGGATCAAGTACATATATCCACATTTGGGATATGTGGAAAATGTCATGAAACCGGTGCAACTATGGGTGATGGGATAAGCGATATGACACCTCGCCAACTCTTCTGAGGACCTTAAAGGGTCTGATGAACCTCAGATATAACTCACCGCCCCAGCCACATCTCTATAAACCTCATCAATCTGAGACACATAGAAAGACATGGTCACCATCCTCAAACTCCATAGGTCTATATCTCTTATCAGCATACGATTTCTGCTTACTCTGTGTAGTCTCTAGCAATTTTTTGATGATTGGAATCTTCTCCGTAGTAGCTCATTCCATCTCTGGTCCCATGAGTGGTGAATCACATGGGATATTCCAGCAAAGAGGTGACTTTCATGGTCGATCTTATGATGCCTCGATTCGTTCCATACCGATAGTTGAGTGATAAATGTTTTTGTACGTGAACTCCACCAAAGAAAATTGATCATCCCAGCTGCGGCCTAAATCTAGGATGCATGGTCACAACATGTCCTCATGAATCTTAGTTGTACTCTCTGTCGGACCATCTGTTTGAGGAGGGAAGGAAGGTCTCAACCGAAGCTGTGTCTTGAATTCCTACTGCAATCCCTTCCATAGACGGATAGTGAAATACACATCATGATCAGAGGCAGTCGTATAAGGAACCCCATGATGCCGCAAAATATCCCATATGTAGAGGTTCCCCATTCTGACTATTGATCCTCGCTCTCTGATAGGTTGGAAGTGCGCCGACTTGGTGTGTCAGTCAACGATCACCTAGATGGAATCATGCACATTGTACATGTGTGGAAGTCTTGTAACAGTGTCAATAGAGATTCCATCCCACTTACACTCTGGAACATATAGTGGCTTATCTAATCCTGCTAGAACCTGATGCTTTTCCTTCACTTTCTATTAAGTGAGGTAGTGAGAGACAGTCTCTACTACAACATTCATCATCGCCAACCACCAGTGCTGATGCCGAATGTCTAGGGACATCTTCACCACTCCTGGATGTACCACTAAAGAGGATGTATGGATCACCCTCAACACTTAATCCCATAGCATCATTGGTACCATAGTACGTCCTCTGAAGAAGATGATGTGCTCCCCACTATCAAAAAATCCACCAGGTGTCTGTCCTATGGATATCTGAGCATGTAGAGCCTCGTAGTAACTGTACCCATGCTACACCTCCCTAACTCGTTGAATGAGTGTCAGAGTGACTGTAAGAGATTAAAGAAAAGCTTCTCCATGTCGATCCATATAGGATATCTGTAATGCGGCTAGCTGCTCTGTGGCCTCACTTAGTAAATGTACACCAGATCTCTTGGTGAGTGCATCTACTACTATGTTCTCCTTCCCAAAAGTATATAATATCTTGAAGACATTTTCCTGGAGGAACTCAATGATGTATTACATGTTGAGAAACATACACGATCACTAATCGCTACTCCATCAGGATACATCTGATCCCATCCCCTGATGTGTCTCAGTAGGCGATGTACCCAACACCCTCCTCCGGTAGCCTTAATATGGGGTGAAATCGTCAGTCACTACCTCATCTCTGAGAAACTATACTAGCATTTCTCTAACAACATGAAGTGATGCCCCTTCATTGTCATTTCTGATAATTGTGTCACATATCTAGAAATTTATGGCATAAATCTCCGTTAGTAACCGACCAAACCCAAGAAACTCTGTACTTCTGTCACACTTTTGATTTGCTCCCAAGAAATCACAACCTATATCATCGATAGATCCACTAAAACTCAAACGTTCAAGATAACATTTCCCAAGAAGTGAACCTCTCAGATTCAGATTTGGAACTTCTAGAGTGTAAAATAAATATGTTTCTCTCGGAGTGTGTCTAGAACTATCTATAGTTGATAGGCATTCTCCTCCACTATAGTTGATTATATTAGGATGTCATCGATGAACAATACAACAAAGAGATTGAGGTATGGCTGTAAGATCTTGTTCATGAGTCCTATGAACACTACTGGAATGTTGTTCATGTCGAATGGCATAACCAAGAACTCATAATGGCCATACTAACATCTAAAGGTCATCTTTTTCACATCCTCGTCTCGTACCCTGAGCTGGTGATAGCTTGATCTGTGGTATATCTTTGAAAACCACAGTGCTCCATTTAGATGATCAATAAGATCGTCAATCGTTAAGAGTGGGTACTTGTTCTTCACGGTCGCCCAGTTCAGGCACAAATAGTCTGCACAGAGTCTCCAACTCCCATCTGCCTTCTTGGAGAACAAAATCGGGGTTTCCCAATGAGAAACATTGGTCCTAATAAACCCCTTTCTCTACAAGTACTCCAACTATTCTCGTAGCTCTCGTAGCTCCTCAGGATCCATCCGATATATTGGTGTTGATATTGGTGTCATACAGAGGTACAAGTCGATGAAAAAGTACACCTCTCTGTGAGGAGGTAGACACATAACATTCTCAGAGAAAATATCAGTGTACTAGCCCACCACTACAGGATAGCTCAGACTCTCAACATCAACCACTACGAAGGTAAGGCTAGACAACTAATGTGTCATTGGATGCACCCTCCTCTGAGTAAGTCCATCATGAGCTGTAAAGGTTCCCTTATTTCTAGTGAAGGAAAACATAGTCCCATCAATGTGGACACACCATAAATTGCACCTATTACAGTCGACCAGAGCATTAACTATATATAACCAGCCCATACCGACGATGACATCGTAAGGCCTCGATTCCACAACTATAAATCCAAAACGAAGAACTCACATCCTAGAGTTAGATTACACTTCTGGCACCAGTGTTTAATCATCGAATCTGCTCCCATATGAGTCTCTAGCCATAAGGATTAATCCACCATCTCTACCAGAATCACGAAGTTCCAAATGAGGGTCATGGTAATAAATTAGTGACTGAAACCTATGTCAATAAGTACTGCAGCTAGGGTGGAGTAGACATAGATCATACCTAAGAACATCTCTGGAGCACCGTGGTCGAGGCCTTAGCTGCGTTGAGTTGAGCTCATCCCTGTCAACATGCTCCCTATAGGCGAGGTAGACCACCCAGTGGTGGTGGCGGTAGAACCTCGAATCATCACCCACCGCCTGATGGGATGCCTACTCCTCTGCCACGTCATCCTCTTTCTTACGAACCACATCAATTGTATCTTCACCTCTACTCAGGTGGTCCTTCGACTTCATTATGGTTGTCTGTATTGTGGATTAGACAATCGTGAGCCATGTGACCCTACTCACCGCACGAGTAACACTGCCTGATCCTCGCCTGTCCAACTTTGTCTTGAGAGCCCTGCACCACAGAAATTGTATCTTGCGGTTTTCCACTA
This sequence comes from Viscum album, assembly GCA_963277665.1. Taxonomy (NCBI): domain Eukaryota; kingdom Viridiplantae; phylum Streptophyta; class Magnoliopsida; order Santalales; family Viscaceae; genus Viscum; species Viscum album. The sequence goes on along the minus strand of OY728132.1, from coordinate 292,956,540 downwards.
ATAGGTCTTGTCCTCTAGGACCTCTATGTCAACTATCAGCTTCCAGCTACTGATGATTCTTCTACATAATTTCTGGTGTTGGGTCTCACTATCGGTGACTACTCAACAAAAAATCTCTTCACCAATAGTGCTCTCTCTAACTCCCCTACCTGCAATGGGATACATAGAGAAATAATCGAAGATATAATCTCATGTCTGAGCCCCTGCTCGAAGGTCTGTGCCTTGAAGAAAGAGACTCGTACCATGTTAGTGGAGTAGTGAAAGAGGACGGTGAACCTCGATGAATATTGGGCGACGATCATGCTTCAATGTTGCAAGTGGATAACCTCTTGTGTACGCACTGAGCATAAGGTCGCTGTGAATAACTCTACCCTCAAAAGCCTCTTTAAGTACGACCACATGAGAGTCACCTCGTCGTGAACCTAGAGCATCAAGCTCCACTATCTTCCTGATTCTTCTTGAAAAAGACTGGTGGAAAGGATCACCATGAGATCAGCTGGTGTCTCTACCAGTCAAAAAACACTAACCACATCCTCCAGATAGTTCTCAGCTGCTTGTTGATCTGTCTTCCCCTAGAACCTCAATGTACTCTAGTGCTGGAATTCATGAAATGTGCTAAAGCGAATGCACCCTCTGTTGATGAGGTCAGTGGTATCGGCATCCCAAGAGGTAGTGGTGATGCTGGTACACCACCCAATGGTAAAACTACCATAAGGGGATCCTACACTGAAGCCTCTTCGCTCAGTGGGCTGTCTTCAAATACTCTTCTTGGATCCCTGGATGGCCGTCTACATGGAGGCATCCTAAAATAAACTAGTGTGCACAGTTAGTATGTTATACCTGGTCAGCGGACTTGAGAGATCACAATGAATACTTTCCAAAAACACACATGCAATCAGTGTTTTCATGCACTATGTCGTAAATTAGATTTTGGGGACCTGGTGTATGGATACATCAGCCACCACACCAACACTAGACTCCCTAAACTGAAAACCACACTCATATCACATAACACTATTTCCACATAGAAAATATCAGAGATCTAGTTCTTCATTAGAACCAACCTCCTCTAATACCAATTTGTCACAATCCGCCCCCAAGGGCCTATAGTGTGACTAACCAAAGCCAGCCTTACAAAGGTCAGGGGCTGGAGACTAGCCCCAGAAAGGCATATCCCTAAATCTGGGAAAGCATTTCCTTTATAACCTGTAAACTCACCCAACCAAGAATACAACAAGAAATGAGAACAATGTAAACAATGTAGTAAAAAGAGTGTGTACAGTAAGTAATGGGTCCAGGATACAAGAAAAACTATAAAGTATAAGTAATACTGAAAATAGATCCTATTAACATCCGCCAGGGATCTTATCTTAAGGGAAGGTACAACAGTCGAATGGTTGTCTCCGCGGATCATCTCGTCTAATGTCTACCTCCGAGTAGCCTCCATTATGGGACCCTCGACGTCAATCAACATTGTTCATCATCTGCACAAGACACAACACGGTGTATGCATGTCTTGTGAAGGGTTGAGTATAACGATACCCAATAGGGACCCCGAGACCCACGTAGGTCTCTTATATTTCTAAAAAGGAAAAACCACAAACACGAAGCAATAAATATCAACTCTACTTAGGTATATCCAAATACATATACCTATGTTATCAAGATACACTTGTCTCATGCAAGAGGGATGAATACCACATAGGTAACACTAGGAAGGTAGAAGTACAACATAGGTAACACCCCGAAGGTAAAAGTACCACACATGTAACACCAAGAAGGTAGACGTACCCGACAGGTAGTACCACAAAGGTAGTTTAGGATCAAAATAATAAATGAACAATATCAATATAAAAGTGGGGGGGGGGAGGGGTGAATTTTATAGTTGAAAAATATTATTTGCAACATTTAATGATGGTAATGTTTAACAATGTTAAACACGGTAAAGTCACAATTCCACTTAGTTCTACAAACTTTCTTGATTTCAAAAATGTGGAACCAGAAATGAAACATAAAAAAATATTACATGGAAAAATATTCTACCTTAAATCATATAAAATCATACTAATCAGAGTACAAGTATAAGAAATTATAAGATAGTTATACTTTATTTAACAACCAAAATGTAGCGAAAAACATGAAACAATACATGTAAAAAGTAATAAATTATTTAAACTATAGAGAAGGGTATCAAACAACCTTGGATAAAGGTCCTTTGATTTATACATTTATGAAAGTCTTTCTTACCCACACTAGGGTAAGCCCTCGATACGAATATCGGAGTCTATCTTGCTATCCCCCCAATCCGTCAAACTTCAAGGTAGTCGGAACCTCTGTCATCCTATCCTCGGAAGCCCTTGAATGTTCTTAGCAACATTTGGAGTCACACGAAGCTATTCTAAACAAGATGTTCAGTATGAAAAAAGAAATATAGTCTCTCTATCTAGAAATAACTTCAATAACATGTAATATCTAGTCTGATCAATTGTATTGAGCTCTGTCGAATGAGATCTTATCTATAGGCACATCTTCCATGGTCAGATCCCTCTCCCAACGGTTATATTTTTCCTTGAATTTCAGAGGGACCTATACACATGTCACTCAAACAATGGTTTGTTAGGAATAGAAAGAACTACATAGTTTTATAACTATAACAGGAGTAAGAAAAAATATGGTTACTTAACCAAATCCATTTTTCGGAGCGTAAGGAAAAATAAAAGTTCGGAGTCTAACCAAAATCACATTCGGTGTCTATAATACTTGGGTTTTCGGATTATATCTTCAAAAGAATTATGAACATAATTTCTATAGAAATATGGAATCTGAATTTTAAGGAAATTTAGAGTCTGAACTCAGAATGATTAGACTCTAAATTCAGAGAATTCAGAGTTTCAACTCAGAATGTTCTGATTATGAATTTAGAGAATTCAGAGTCTGATCATAGAATGTTTGGAGTCTTAATTCAGATAAATAAAAACATGAATTCAGATCCTAAAAACATAATTCTCTATGTCTAATTATTTATATTATTTTGATGTTTTAGATATGAAATCAAATTTTATTCATAGAAAGAATAAGAATTAGGTTTAGAGAAATTAGGATATGTACAATGAAGACATGATAAGGATAAATTTTTCTTGGGGAAGGAATCATTTCCTCATTATGATAAAACATATGGGAATTTTTTTTCCTTAAGATAGAGAGTCTGAGATTTTGAAAACATGATGGAATGGGAAAGTCATAAAGAAACCTTATTGGCTCAACATTCTCCCACTTTTTGGAAAGCACAAACATCATTACGAAAAAGAGTATAAGGACATAGAAAATATTTTTTTTGGACTTTGAAAACAAAACATATCTCCCTAAACACATTAGAAATGATGAATAAAACTAACTCCCCCTTAAGCTTTGGAAACTCTAAGGATCATATTCATGATTTCCAGAATTAGACTTAGCATTTTATTGTATACGAAAATCATCTTGGATAATAAATACCCCTTATATGAACTCCCACTTACATAGAAAAATTTCTTCTTTTACAATGTATTCTTTTTTATCATTACTTTATCAAACTTTATGATATTCAAAAAGGAATACCATGAATGTAAAATGAAATATTGTACATTAAATATTTGTACTAAACAACCAAAAGGCGAGCAAAAAAATATCATTAGGATTGTAAAAATTTATACAAGGAAAAAATACAAAAAATTATCGGAATTGAACAATATTATACTTCCTTCACCTTCGACGTCAAATTCTTATATATGGTTATGATCATATTGAGTTTTTTTGTGATCCTCCACTGCTCGTTTGAGAAGTTGATCCTGATCTTCAGTTATCTTCTCTAAGGATTTGATTTTTTTTCTTTCTTAGCCTTAAGAAATTCTGCCTATCCCTTTAGAACATCATCTTGCATAAAAATTTCTTACTAAAGTTATATTCTAATATGTCATTCAATTGTCAAATATTGAGCAACTGAATGTTATTTACCATTCATATCTTTCACTTCGTCCACCAAAGAATTCTGTTCCAGAGTTAGGTTTTCCTCAAAACAATTTTTGAGATCCTTGATCTTCACATCTTCAGGGCCAAGTGCATACTTGACACATTCTTGGAACTCATCAAGAATTACTAAGTCTTCTATAGTTCTAATTTAACATCTTTTCATCTTCATGAAGGATCTTTAGTGGGATTCATAGTTTATGAAAATGTTTTTGGAGTAAAACTCGTGTTTGATGCACTTATCCACCACCAAGGATACTGAATCTGATTTCTAATTTAAGGAATGCTAAAGCATCTGGAATATGGATTCTATGTTTGGAAATATTGGGATACTTCCTACAAGATTTTTCAATGATTGGACAACAAAATCATGTCCATGAGTGGATGATTCTGAATCATATATTTTTCATAGTGAAAAATCATTTTCAATATCAACAGCTTTCCACTTCGATGAAGCACTAACTTATTTATTCTTCACCAAAACATTTCTATGTGTATCAACAACCACCTATTTTCTATTTTCATCATTTAGAATTAATTCATCTTTATTGGGTGATTCGTTTTCACTATCGTATAGTTGCACAATTTTATCATCATCTACGTGTTCCTTCTCAGCTCCTGCCTCAGCATCCTCTGGATAAATGTGATTTTTGTTGGATCATTATTCTTCAGACACTTTTTTCAGTTCATCTCCACTCTTCTCATTTTTCCCTAGGGTAGAATGTTTTGAAGTCCGGTCTTCATATGTTCGGAATGATAATTTTTCAGAAGGGCTTTCTTTCTCATGAAAATCCCGTACTTGCTTTATCAAATATTCAGTATCACCACTGCCTTGTTCTTCTTCTTATAGATATTTTTCTTCAACTCCTTATTCTTGTACTTTTTCCAGTGTCACAAACTTATTTCCCATATTCTATAGTAATGATTTTATAAGAAACTATTTTGGTACCAGAATATTCTCGGATATTTTCTCAGTAGCCTTCAAAAGTGATTGGACTATCTCTGCCTCTAAATTTTTTTTTCTTCCACTTCATCTATTTCTATGAATTTTCTAGCTCTTAAACTGCCTTTCCATTCATAGATTTTTCCTCATCAGTGTCGAGGAAAAACATAATCTCTTCCTCTTTTTGATTTTTCTTGTCATTCCTCCACAAAGCCACAACCTCATCAGGATAGTCTTTTTGTTATTTAGCTTTTGTGATGCATATTGGGTTGCCTTTGCTATTGTGGTTCTTTCCTTCTCTTCTACTTCATGTATCTTTTTCTTAATTCCACTCATTTTAGAGGTTTCATCTTCCTCTTGTATCTTTGAAAGAGCTTCAACTTCTTGTTTAGAAAATCCTACGATTCTTTAGATTCTTTGGAAAAACAATCATTCATATTTCTCAAGGTTTCATCACTATGCACTATGAATTTTCAATTTCCTGACTTAGATATTCGAGGAATTTTAAAATATTCTATACATCGAACAATAATTTATGACAAAATGGAATGATATATCATAATTTGAGCCTTCATATTTCCATTATATATGTTATCAATCCTATCCAAGAGATTATTTTCCTAGTTTATCTTTCTTATGTTTACCAAGAAATACATAATGTAAATGTCACTTTTCTTTAATGTATCTTCATCACATTTTCTCGGAATGATGAATCCTTCAACCCACATTCCTAAAAACCGAAAATTTGTAGATAGGTTAAGAATCATCAGAGTCTTTACCTCTGAAAGACCAAGACATGCCATAGATTTTTCTATAATAAAAATTCCTTGAACATTGGATATCTTATGTGAGTAGAAATATTCTTATCCTTCATAGGGAATACCAACCAAGCTTTCTGCCATGGTGTAGGAAAGTGAATATGTCTTCCCATAACAATTGAAAGATACATTGTTCCTGTATTCTTCCAAGATGAATGTTACTGTCTTGTAGAATTAAATCTGCAACTTCAGATACACCAGATGCAGTGTTATTGGTTTCTAAATGCAATCACTCTCCCACTCATTCGACTTTATATTCATAGAGATAATTAAATCATACTTAATGAAGAAATTCGGATGAGCCATCCTCTCTCAATAAACCTATCATTCTGAGATTTATTTTATGGATGTCATTTCTTTTTAAGATGATGTATCAGGAGACATTCAGAGATGAGGAAACCTTAATGATCTAGAACAAGCTTATATAGGAGGGTAAAATCTTTATCATGAAAAGGATTATGTTTCGATATGGGACAACCATCAGGGGTTCTTTTATATAGGCGTTTGAGGTGACAGTTTAGCTTCCATACTCAATCCCATGGTTGAAAAACATTCTAATCGCATCTAATGGATTAAAAGAATGATAGAAGAAGAATTTTGATGGATTTAGATCTTTTGAGGTTTTTTATAAATATATTAGGATTAAAGGAAAAGATAATTAGGAATATATTAAAAAAAATAAAAAAACCAACAAGTAAAAGATGATTACGAAAATTTATTAAACGAAACATACCTTTCGGATTGCTAGAAAGATTATTTGTAATAATGAAAATTCATCTTGAAGAACATTAGATTCCGAAAATTTGATTACGAAATCATTGACTAAGAAAAAATTTTAAAACTAATAAAATTTTAATAGGGAAAAAAACTATGAATAATTTCAATTACGAAAATTTTAAACTACAAAAATCATTATTACATGAAATTTTAAACTAATAAAATCATCATTATGAAAAAATTTGAACATCAAAAGTCATCATTACAAAAAAATTTGATCTAAAACAAATACTCAATATGAAAAATTTGGAACTACAAAAATCATTATTACTAAAACTTTAATTATTAAAATCTTCATTATGAAAATTTTACATCTGAAAATCAGACTATGAGAAGAAAATAGACAATGAAAAACATTAGACAAAAAAAATTAGAAACCTAACAAAAAAATGAACTCCCCCAATATTGGTTTCAACAAGATTTTAATAAGGATGATTACCTTATGGTTACCATTCCTAAAATCTATTTAATGTATTAAAATCTATCATATGGTAATGATTTTGTGAGAATAATAGCAAGTTGATCTTGTGTTCTGATAAATTGAATAATGATGTCTCCTTTTAGTGTGTGATCCCTATGAAAGTAATGCCTAATATCAATGTGTTTTGCACAAGAGTGATGTGAATGGTTCTTACTTAGGGAAATGGAACTAGTATTAACACAAAAAATGCATGTTTTTTAAAACTCATACCATAGTCTGTAAGTGTGTGTTGAATCGACAACACATGATCACAACAACTTCCAACTGCTACTTATTCAGCTTCAGTAGTGGAAAGCGGTACTGAGTGTTTCTTTTTGCATGATTAAGAAACTAATGAATCTACTATGAAATGAAAACTTCCAAATGTACTTTTCATTTCCATTGTACATCCACCAAATTCAGCATCTGAATCAATTTTTAAAACAAAATCACTTCCAGAAGTGTAAAGTAGTCCTAGATCTATGGTTCCTGTTAAGTAGTGAAAAATCATTTTCACCGCCTTTAAATAAGATTCATTAGTATTTGGTTGATATATTGCACAAGGGAATACTGAAAACATTAGGTCTGGATGACTAGCTATCAAATAAAGTATACTTCCTATGATACCTCTAAAATATGTTTGATCTACCGGTTTCATGTCTTCATCATGATCTAGTGAATTTGAGGTACCAATAGGCGTACTTATACTCTGAGTGTTGTTATATCTATACTTTTTTAAGAAGACATTTAATTTAAATATTTTAGAATATATAGATTCCTTTGGTTTTTGAGAAATTTGAAAACTGAGGAAAAATGATAACTTGCCCATCATACTCATTTCAAACTCATATTTTAATAGATCTACAAAGGAATTAGTTAAATATTGTTTAGTTGAACCAAATATAAATTCATAAACATAAATTTTAACAATCAAATAATTTTTCTCATCTTTCACTATAAAAATTTTAGAATCATCATTTCCCTTGACATAATTATTTTGATGTAAAAATCCAATAATTCTGTCAAACCAGGCTCGAGGGGATTGCATAAGTCCATACAATGCTTTGGTAAGTTTGTAATAATGTTCATGATGTTTTGAATCTTCAAAACTAGGAGGTTGTTTAAAAAAACATCCTCTTGTACAATACCATTAATGAAATCACATTTGACATCCATTTGAAAAGGTTTGAAATTGAAGAATGCTGCAATTCCAAGTAGAATACGAATAGATTCATGTCTAGATACTGGAGCATAGGTTTCATCATAGTATATTATATATTTTTTAGTACAAACTTTAGCAAACAATATAGCTTTTTTTTCTTATTATGATTCCATTTTAATCTCATTTATTTCTAAAGACCCATTTCACTCTAATAACAGAAGTATCCTTAGGTCTTTCAACCCAGGTCCAGACATTATTCATTTCCAATTAATTTAGCTTATCATGCATAGATTTTATCCTGTAATCATCACCTAAAGCATTTTCAGGAATTTTATTGTTATAATTGGGAAAGAAATGCTAGATGTTAACTTCATTTCTTAGGGAAATTATATTCCTTACAAGTTGATTTACATCACCAATGATGCTATCACTACAGAGATTCATTACAATACAACTGATTAGGGTATTGTAATACTTGTTAATCAACATAGGTTGGGAAGACTTCTGGGGTAAATGCTTTAGAAATATTTTCATGAACTTTTTCCATTTCAGAAGGATATTCTAACAAAGGTTGTTAATCACTTTTTTAAAACACATCCGAAGATGTAGGTTGAAGCTGTTTAAAAACAAATGGATCAGATTAATCAAATTTGACATGTATTGTTTCTTCAATAGTACAAATATTTCTTTTTTAAAACTCTATAATCCTTAGAAGTTGTGTAGTAGCCTATGAAAATTCCTTCAACATATTTTGGTGAGAATTTATATATATTATCTTCAGTATTCCGAATGAAAACCTTACATCCGAAAATAGTGAAGTAGGAAAGTCTAGGTTTTCTACCATTCAATAACTCATAAGCCGTTTTAGTAATAATTGCTCTAATCAAAACATTATTTATAGTATAATAATAAGTACTTACAGATTCATCCCAAAAATCTTTGGCTACTAAATATTCACACAATATAGTTCTTGTTATCTCTTGAAAAATTCTATTTATTCTATAAACACACCATTTTTTGAGGTGTTATGGGTGCTGATAAGTTATGAATAATTCCTTTTCTCTTACAAAATGTTTTAAAATCGTAATTTTGAAATTCTATTCTATTATCACTATGAATAGTTATCAATGGAAGGTTTTTCTCATTTTTAACATGGGATCTAAAAAATTTTATATAAGACAAACATTCTGATATATTTGCTAGAAAATAGTCCCATGTAAATATAGTGTTATCATCATCTAAGAAAAATACATAATATTTTCCTCTAATTTATCTAGTTTGTGTTGGACCAAAAAGATCCATATACACTAAACATTACGAATCAGTGGTTGAGGCTTCACCAACTGATTTAAATCTTTATTTATGTTGTTTTCCATTATGACAAGGATCACAAACATTTATAGAATAAAATATAATATCCTGTAGATCCTTAACTAGTTTTTTCATAGAATGTTTGCATAAGTTCCCAATGTTACAGTGTCCTAACCTTCTATTCCAAAACCATGAATGATCTTCTATTGCACCATGGAAAGATATATCTTATCATCTATGGTCTTCTAAGTTTAATGTTTATGAATTCACTTGTCTATGGGAAGAATGAATAAATTCTTACTTGGAATTGTGTACTAAGCACTTGTCATTCGTAAAATTTAAAAGGTATCATTAATCACATAATTGACTAATGCTAGTGAGGTTTTTCTTAAGAGCCTTAACAAATAAAACATTTTCATTAAATATATTATAAGAAGAACAATGTTACCTATACAAACAATTTCTCCCTTAGCATTTTCTCCAAAAGCTACTTTTCTTCCATTAATCTTGATAATATTTTAAAAGAAGTTTTAGTTACCAGTCATATTTCGCGAACATTCTCTATCCAAGTACGATGTCTTAGAATTGGTATTATCCATATTTTCCTAAAAATAATAGTATTAGACATTTGGAACCAAAGCATTCATGGATCCGGAAACTCCATAAAGAAAAATTTTACACATTTTCATTGAAAAAAAATCATTATGAAAACCTTAATACTGAGTTTTGTTTAAGGAAAATTTTTTCCCAATACCCACCACATTGACACTTAGTGTAGAATAGAGCACATTGAGTAATAATATAATTGTTACTAATTTTTTTTGATGTTTTATAACAATAACCAGAATTATTCCATAGAGGTTAAATTTGGGAATACATATTATCAAATATTTCTTTACCTAATGTAATGTTTGAGAATCACTTCCTCAAGGAAAATATTTCTAACATTATTATAATAACTAAGTTCATATCCTCAAAAACATCAGTTTTATCAGTAGTGTTAGGCTCGAAAATAGTTTTCTTAGAAATTACCTTTTCTAGATCCTTAGAATGTTTATCCTCCTCAAAATTATCTTCCTCATGGTTTTTTGAAATACTTTAAAAATCAAGGGGTTTCATATCAAGATCTTTTGAAAGATATGATATTTCCTCAGTGAGAAAGAAAATTCTAGGTTTTTCTTTATCATCATTTTTCTTGAAATTAGAATTTTCAATCTCAATGATCTTAGAAAACCTAGAAAATTCTTCATATGTAGGTAATGATTTATATTCATTAGAAGATGTTTCTTCATCGAAGGATTCATAATATTTACTATAACTATAATTAGAATTCAAGGATACATTGGTGATGGATTCATCATCGTGTACCTTTTCCATTAAAAAATGATGTTCAATATGTAGTCTGGCTTTTAGACCAAGATTCTTCTTTCCAGAGGATTCGTTATCTGAGGATTCACCATATGAGTCTCCACCGCTGGAACTCCAAGTTTCATTAGCTTTCAAAACATTCTTAGCTTTAGCTTTGTAGTTCTTGTTTCTATTCATCATTAAATGATTTTCCTTTCTATCATTTCTCTTAACCATAGGACAATCTAGCCTTATATGTCCAGCTCTTTTGCGTTCATAACATGCGACTTTAGGGTCTTTCTTATCATTTCCTTGTTTCTTCTTGTATCTATACTAAAATTATTTTTTCCAAAAATCATGTTCATACTTCGAGCAAGATTAGCTTGACCATTCTCAGAATGTATAATTTCCCTTGATTCTGATAAAAATGTAACCTTATTAGACTTAGATATTGTAACTCTATCAGGAGTCTTGGCTTTTATATGATTTGTAGGGGTTGTAAAAACAAAACTTCCATTCCCATTATTCTTATTAACATTGTCAGTATCTTTGTTCATTCTAGTCTCATGTTGACGTAGAGTTCCAAAAATATCATCAAGAGTATCTTATGAGGCTTTTTCTATTCTCATCTATAGTTGTCATCTTGGATTCCAACTCATTAGGCATGATGTCTATAATGTTTTCTACAAGTGTCTCATAATCTAATCCTTTTTAACCCATGGATTGAATGTTGTTGACAATAGTCATAAATCATTGTTGTTCCATACATATAGGTTCTCCATAAGGAATGAAAAAGTCATGGCACTTAGATCTAAGAATATATCTTTTGGTTTCGATAACATTGGATGTTCCAAAATGAGTTACTTCAAGCTTCTTTGAAATATAATTTACAGCTTCAGAATAAGAACTCTAGCATATACATTCCGGGTCATTGCACACTACAAAATATTGCATACCATGTAGTTTAGTCGATTTCATGACTTCTCTTGATTAGTAAAACTTCTGACTTCATTATCTAGAATCCTGTAAACTCCAGTAATCATAACAATGTAGTCCACTCGAGTGTTAATAAGAAAAATTATTCATACGATATCTCTAATATTAATAATCACTCCCATCAAAAATAGGTTGTCTAGTAGGATTATGATTTTCAATTAAACCAAAATTCATTCATGCCATCTTAAAAAAAATAATTCACACAAACATATTATTAATAAATGTTAGTAAACAAAGATAAAAAAATTATCCTAATAAAGGAAAATATCAAACAATGAAAAACTTGAGCAAGAAAACGTATTTGTGAATATAAGTATCTCAGAGACCTGCTCTGATACCAGTTTTAGGATCGAAATAATGCATTTATATTCTCAATATACAAGAGGGGTGGGGATTTTATACATTAAAAAATTCATTCGGATCTTTTAAGGATGGTAATGTTTAACAATGTTAAACAAGGTAAAATCACAAGACCTCATAGTTCTATAAACGTTCTTGATTCCAAAAATGTGGTTCTAAAAATAAAACATAAGAAAAGTTTACAAGGACAAAGATTCTACCTTAAGCGTATATAATCTTACTAATCAATGTATAAGTATAAGAAATTATATGATAGCTATGCTTTCCTTAACAACCAAAATGCTGTGGAAAACATGAAACAATAAACATAACAAGTAGTAAATATTTTAACCCAAAGAGAAGGGTTTCCACCAACAATGTATAAAGGTATCTTGATTTAGTCATTCAAGAACGTATGTCTTACACACACCAGTGTAAGCCCTTGATAAGAATATTAGAGTCTACCTTGCTGTCCCCGCAATCCCTCGAACATCAAGGTAGCTGGCACCTATGTCTTCATATATCTAGAAGCCATTAAATACACACCACAACATTCAGAGATGCATGAAGAAATTCAGAACAAGATGTTCAATACACATAAAGTAATAACGTCTGTCTCTAGAAATCACATCAGAAGCATGTTATCTCTAGATTGATCAACCATATTGAGCACATTCAAATAAGCTCCTTTTTCTGGGAACATCTTTAATGGTCGGATCCCTACTCCAATGGTTATATATTTCCTTAAATTTTAGAGGGACCTGTATACATGTTACTCAGACAATGGTTGGTTAGAAACAGAAAGCACGACATCGTTTTATAATTATAACAATATTAAGAAAATATATTGTTACTTAATCAAATCCATTTTTCGGAGTGTACGGAAAAATTTTTGTTCTGAGTCTAAAAAAATCATATATGTTGTCTATAATACATGGGTATTTGGATTATGTCTTCAATAGAATTCAAAACCTGAATTCAATAGAATTTCAGAATCTTAATTTCATGGAAATTCGGGGTCTGAATTCATAAGAATGATGAGTCTGAATTCGTAGAATTTGGGGTCTGAACTCAGAATGTTTGGATTATGAATTCAGAGAATTCAGAGTCGGAAATAAGAATGTTCGTAGACTGAATTCAGAGAATCTGGATTCTGAACTCCGAATGTCCAGAGTCTTAATTCAGAGAATTCACCATTTGAACTCAAAAAGTTCAGAGTTTGAATTCAATGAATTTGAAAACTGAATTCGGATCCTGAAAACAAAATGCTCTATGTCTACGTATTTATAAGATTCAGATGTTTTAGATATGAAACCAAATTTTATACTTAAAAAGAAAATGAATTATGTTTAGAGAAATTATGATTTCAACAATGAAGACATTATAGGGATAAATTTTCTTTGGTGATGGAATATTTTCCTCAAATAGATAAAACATAGGGGAAAAGAAATTAGCCTTTTGATAGAGTGTTTGTGATTTTAAAAACGTGAAGTAATGGAAAATTCATAAGAAAAACATACTGAATCAATAGGTAGAAGTAGCACATAGGTAATACGACGAAGGTAATAGACTCAGCTTACACTAGGTATATCTTAAGTACCAAAGTATATATGATTAGTCTTAAGGACAGATCATCTTATTCTGTTAGTCAGCACTCCTTCTGACCCACACAGGATTGATAGGCGACTAACCCTCACTGATAAACACATGATTGACAGTTAAATAACCCCCACTGGCCCACACATGATAAGTTTTCACTGAACCAAACATGATCGCTGATCACTGGCCAACACAGGATCGATGTTCTTCCATCACGTTACAGTGAGCCATAGTGTTCCCACACTAAGCATTCTTGATTCTAGGAAGTTCCACTCCCCAAGATATCGGTCAATACATAAACTTCCATGAAGTCCCATGAAGATGTATCAAAAAAGGTTTGTCATTTCATAATGGACCCAACACAAAAGATAGTGTGTCAATCAGATGACCGGTCTGTAATTTATTTGTGTTTCAACAATGAGGGCCCGGTTGGGTTCGGGTTCAATCCATCCCTACAGCACTCCAATATTATCCAAAACTATAGCGTAGTATACCAAAATGACCAAATCGATCCTAGTATTCCAACTTCATTGACGGTTCATCAAACAGACACCTGATTCTCATGTTACGGACAAAAAGGTGTATCTGGGTCCGGATGGGCCCAGCTTTGGTCCGACCAGGCCGGGGTCGACCCGACCCGGTCCGGGTCCATCCCATGAAGGGGTCAGCCCAAACCACTGGGTGTGGCCCACTGTGGTGCAGCCCTCTCAGCTAGTTGGTCTGCCATGGCGGGGTCCCCCCTAGCCGACACCCTGGGGTGAGGTGCCCCACTGGTATTCCGAACGGTCTGTGGACCATTCACCTTGTGCCTACTAGCGCGCAGGACCCGCCAGATCGGGTCCTTCTCGGTGCATCATGGCCAGAAAGATTTCCAAGTGGAGTGATGGCACCGCTATCCTCCGCAGATGGTGGGATGTCGGTAGGCCTCTTACCTTCACTGTGGCCAAGCGACCACGGTCTGCTGCTCTGACGGCGCGGGCGCGCACCGCCGCTTCGCTGCATAGTTTCCCGACGTGTTGGCTGCCACCCTACTCCACCACAACTGATGTGTCAAGGCCTACTACTGAACTGAAATCTCAAACACGTGACTCCCTACATCAATGCGGTCGGCCGATATGTCGGCCACTGTATCCCCACTGTTGCGGCCGACAGGCCTCGGCCTTCTTCACTTCTAGCGGCGCAATGTGCATCGTCCCGGTTCTACGAAGTGGGTCGGGTGCTGGCTACCAACTCCTTACGCTGCTTGTTTCTTACCAGCACTAGTCTTCATCCACCTCCCCCGCTAAGAACGCATCAACAATGAATATGTAGTGGGATCAGGCTATTTTCGTTTGACTCATACCCTCCACGTTAGTTCGGTAGTGTGTGGCTCGAGAACAAATATTCAATGTAAAAGAAATTAACAAAGATTATTCATAAACACACCCCTACCCCGATCATTGGAGACGGTGTGAGGAAGGAGAGGATGATGATGAGAGCGCCAATGTTCGTTCCACAACACATTTCTGAACCATGCTCCAATGTCAAAGTTCTTAATCCAAAGGGTTGTTCTTAAATGGAGAATATTTCTCCAAAGGTTCTCTCATGATATCATTTTACAAAATTTCTCCCAACCTCATGGAAGTTTATAAGCCACTTAAATAATTTATTCCAATTAAATCAATTAATTGTCGCCCATTTAAATGGGAGAATTCTTTAGGTTAACCCATATTATAAGAATAGGTTTCAATTTCAGGAAGTCCCCACCATTAATATTCAAAAATGTGGTTTCAAGAAAATAAAATAAATGTTTTTGTTTTATATTTTTTTTTATTTTACCTCTCCATCAAAAATCTAAAAAACTAACTTCTACCATCAACCTACTGCAGTCGAGGTGAAGGTCTCCTTAACCGAATATCAGTGTTACGAGTTCAACAATGTCCTCAGATTTCAATTCCATGCATCGGTTCAAAAGTTATAAAATTCACCCACACATTTACTTAACTTACCTAAAAAATGTTCACCAATTCATTTTAGACACACCGGGCATTAGAATCATGCACCTTCAATTTTCGCTGACTAGTAATATTTCCATATAATTAATATAAATTTACATTGAAAATTTTGGGTCTTTACAAATATAAATTTATAATATTTTGGAAATAATTTATATAAAATTGATTTAATTTTGAAATTATACATGATGAGAAATGGTTCGGGTGAATTATTGGAATTTTTCTGAAATACATATTTTTTTTGAAAAGATAAATACTATAATTTAGGGTATATATACATTATAAGTTAAATACCATAATAATTTAGTGACAACTGATGTATGAACCAAAATATCTAACTTCACTTAATTATATTAATATATTTAGTGATAATTATCAAACTATTCAAATTCATTATGAAAAATAATAAACAAATGAATAATATAATGATAAATCACCCTTCTCATCCCCTATAAAAACCACCTTCACTACCTTTTCTCCTCACCCCTCTCAAGCTCAGATCCTTGTCAAAAATCTTCTCAAATCTCTTAACATGCCTATGCTCCACGTACATGGTAACATGGAATCAATTAACTTCAATTTTGTTTCACAATGTAGGTTCTCAAAGAGGATAAATTCTAGATATAAATTCCTTATTAATTTTATTTTGTTTTATTATCATGTAATTGGTATTCATTATAATATCATAAACCAACATAAAAAATGAATCAAAACAATAGTACAATAAATATACTAGAATTTTAATATTATAATGAAATAATCTATCTTCAAATTACGTATTCTTCAATTTTATTCAAGAAATGAAAATTTTGTTCATGAGGTCTAAATTTAACATGGTTGAATATTTTTCATTTTCCATTAACTCCCTCAATGATGGAAATAAAAACATATTTATGGTTACAAAAATATTTTATATGAATTAAATACTATTCAATGTTTTATAATTTCTATATAAACTTGATGTTAAACAATAAAACAATACATGTTTGTTGTGAGAAAAACTCATCCATGAAAATTCAAATGATTATATTTTATATTTTATCTAATAATTAATCGACCTAAAAAAAATAATATATTTTATAGGATCCTTCTACATTTTCTGTGTTCATTAATATCATATAAATTCAATTATAGAATTCTTTTTCCATTATATATGAACTTTTATAATATTATATTAGCGAATAGACCATGAAAACTAATAAAACAATCATTATCGAACGATGAAGTAGAACACTATAACTCATCAAATTGTCCATACAGAAACATAATAAAAATATACTACATAAATTACATGTTTTAAAGGTTATAAAATTATTAATTTTCTAATATAAATTTATTATTCTGGAAATTAAGATAATGTGCAGAACTGTTTTGGAAATATGGTGTGTGACTATTCCCGAACAACCAATGTTTTAATTTGAGTTACACTTTTTATCAGTTTAAACGAATGTTTTACATATTTAATAATGTATAATTATTATAAATTTAATATATATGATCAAGAATAGTGTATCCAAATCATACCATATTTCATTGATTGGAAATACCAAATTTTTTTAAGACCTTTCGTTATCAAATTTTCTCGATAAAGAAGACTAATTAAATTGAATTTCATGATTTATTACCCATTTTCATGTACTGTAAATAATGTTTTTATCAATAATTATATTTATAAAATCAATAATTTAATCTTGAAAAACTATAATGGTTAATTACATGTTTTGTGAAAACAATTATGTATTTTCTGATTAAATATCTCTTTAATATATTCCCTTAAAATTTCATTATTGTGGCTCACTTATAATGTTTCTTAAACACTATTTTAAATGTATTTCACTTACAGTGGACACCATTTATCATTATATATTCCTATTTTCTTTTATTATTGTCTATTTATGTTCTATATCTATACATTTATGGTCTCTTTTGTGAAACAACTATTTGTAAATCTTTATGAAATGATTATTAAACTCACTCCTTTCCATGAGTAAACCATATTTCATGTTTTATTCGTTATGTATAATATTAATGTGGCACAAATATTTATGAACATGTTATGATGTTTGTTCGTATATAGTTATCTAATACATTGGGTAATGAAATTATTATGAGTCATATTGTGCCACGGTCTTAGTGGTTAGCCTTGAGTGATGGTCTGTGCGAAACAGTCTTAATGGTCACCCATCACTCGTTATCCTCCATGTGTAATGATCCCAGACTCATGATAATGTCAATTTTATGTTTCATCATTAATAATATGATTTTATTATTATATGATCACATTATCTATATGTTATGATTCCGTATGTTAACTCATGTTCAGTGGCTTTTTATATCATTAATGTGTGGCTTCTAACCGGTGTGCTAAACTATATTTTAATGTTCATTTCTTTACATGGGTTTTTTTCCCACCACATAGTTAATGTAATCCACCAGGGTATCCTCGGAAGATGTGTGGTCTCAATGTAAGAAATAATAACTATATGAAGAATAGATAAAATATATTCTCATTATATAATCATGATGTCTAATTATGTAACTAATCCCCAAGATAATAGACATTATGATAGGTGGATTTTAATTTGATGTTTAAGTATTCATAAAATCATGTAATTTTTTGGTAAAAGTATATATTTAATATAATTTTTAATTTAAAGAGATTCATGAGGAAATATGTAATATAATATTTTATCATTAAGAATTCATTTTTATATACATTCAAATTCTACTATAACTTCATTACCTAAAAAACCATACATCATGATCTAGAACACATTATTATATTAGAAATACTCTATAGTTAATAGATATAGTCATATAATAGTAATTATTATTTATCAATTACTACTGGTTTATTTTCTTGAATAATAATATAATAATCACAATTATCAGAACAAATAAATAAAAATAAGATCGACAGTACGGGTCATAGAATAATTTATTCCACTAAATATAATAAAATTTGGGAGAATATTTATAATTTTATTTATAAATGTCATATATCATTTACAACCAACATCACAATATGGCATTAACATACCAAAAAATATGATACAATTGTTGAAAAAATAATTATAAACTTGGGCGATTAAAAAGCATCATTGACCACACCCAATTGAATTTCCTCTACATTACATGTCAGCTATCATCTACCATAACCACTAGTTATAGGGACCTAGTCCATACTTATATTTTGAGGAATAAAATATGGAATTACAAATGTGGGGTTTTGGTAGGTTTTTAGTCTATAGAATATGTAATATATCACCAACACACCAAAAAAATAAACAAAATTAAATTTAATAGATGATAATGAGTGTGATTGAATTTATATGGAGTAACATTCTTTAATAATAAATTATTAATATATCTTTTATATTCACCTTGTATTTACCAAATTATGAAAGTTGACATCCTAATATTCTTGAGCACAAGTGATTACATATTAGGTTATTTATTTATGATATTTTTTGTTTGAGAATTCAAGAATTCTATATGGATTTGACGTATTCCTATAAAACATTGAATATCTTTTCATGAATCGTGAATTGTAATCAACATCCAATTACCCATAATTTTGAGTGAATTAACCATTTATAAAATCCATTTTTTAAAAAATTAATATTTAATAACACATCTAAATATAATAAAATTAAAAAATAATTATTATATTATGAAATAATATTAAAATATTAATTAAAATAAACAATTATATATTACCACAAAGTCATATGATTCATAATTATGAAAACTCAATGATAAATAAATCTATTAGTAAACAAATGGTATTTATGTTTGATTTATTCATCTATATGGTCTTTCATGATGATTATGACACCATGTATAACTATAGATGAAGTAGAAAATATTATAAATATTGTAACTGTCAAGATAATAATATGATGATTTATTTTTTAAAATTATATATAATTATATATAGGAATGAAAATGTTAATATGATTATTATATGGTCATTGTGTGTGTATATATTGTATAATTATATTTATGGAATGAAAAAATAAACATGTTATAAATATTTTATTTTATTAAAACATAAAATATAATAAATAATTTTTCAATAAAAATGAAGGATCTTAATTCAGTTTAGAGAAACAAATTATTTAAATGAAATTATGTGTATTCATCATGGATTTTTAATAAATTTAATAAATGTATTAAATTATTTTATTAAAATGGATTTATTAAAATTAATGTAATTATTATAAAAGTTATAAAAAATTTCCAACAACAAATTTGGGAATCAATAAAAATAAAAATTAATTTATTCATGATCACTAAAAAATATTTTATTTGAATGTATATTTTTCATTATATATTAGATTTATTTATTTAAAATTTAATTTTCTCACACTTGTTGTATAAAAACCAATATTTAAATATTATTAATATAAAATAATTTATATTTATACATGTATTACACATTTTTATGAAATAAGAATTAAATCATTTAATATATTAAAAGATATAATTTTTAAAAATGTTTTTTCATTTTAGTATAAAATTAAATTTTATCAATATTATAAATTGAATTTTAAAAATGGATTTAATATTTGGAGTTTTGAAATCATTTTAGATAGTATATTCAAATTCAATTTTTTGAATAAAGTATCATTCTATGATGAAAGGTGAGTTATGAGGGTAGTATCTATAATGATATGTTACAAACAAAATGTGGAGTAATTCTACAAAATATATATAAAAACATCCATGAAAAACTATAAATTAAATATTTTGGAAAACATATACAACATCTAAAAAATTTATTTTTAAATAACACAAAACATTGTAGATTTCATAAAACGCAACACTATGCTTTAGAAAACTACAATATACTATAAAAATACTACTAATATTGACCATTATAACCAAGTCATTAAATTATTATTATTAATATTAATAAATAAATTTTGAAATAAATATATAACGGATATATATGATGAATATTGATTTACAAATTCATAATAATTAATTATTCATTTTTCAATAAAGTCATTTTATGCTTAAGAAATATATTTTCATTATATACAATTTTTATTGCATTTTTTACATGATTTTTAGAATTAATTTATACCATTTTTAGATATCATACGAATCTAATAGATTATAAATTTAAAATTATTATATCAATATTTTACATTGGGTATATTTTTTTGATGTATCTAAATAATTCTACTGAATAGTAAAATATTCTTTTTTTGTAAAACATCAATTTTTGGTCGTTAAATAACGTAAATAAAATACTCATTTGGAATATAGTTTAATCATGTATTTATAAAATTATCCATTAGTTAGATATAATGTAATTAAAAACAATGGAATCAACAATATACAAGATTTTTTTAAATTTCTTTTATATGATTAATATTTTAAAAAATAATAATTTCTTTTATCACCATATTAATGTTTCTTCATAGATTTATGGTTTATATTATGAACCTACTTATATTCATGAGGTGTATACGATGTTCCTATGAAATTTATCTAATGGATCCTTCCTATGTTATGGTATATAAATTTATAATGAAATTATTTCATTATTGGATATTTTATTGAAATGTTACAAATGTCATAATGGTTTATTATCTAAAATATTCTCCCTTGGGATACAAGTTATATTATAAATATTTATTCTTTTAGTATGTCTATATATAGCCCCATTAATATTTTATATCATGAATATATATGTATTAAGGGTATTTAATGTATCAGCTTACGATGTTAAATATTTAATGGTGTTTATGTTTCTAAAGTTATCAAAGAAGAAAGGATTTATAATATATTCAAATTTCTTATCACGATTTTCTATGCTAAATCTTCGTTGAGGGAAATTTTAGAGATCATACCCCAGAAAACCCTTCTGTTTTATTTTAAAAAATATATTCTGTGAATTTATAGGTAATAGTACCAATTTGTTCTCTTTTGTATAAAAAATTATCAAGAAATTGTAATTAAGGAAAATAGAACATTATTTATTTTTCGGTCGATGATATTTTTATTTGTTTTCTATTATATTCAAAATTATTAATAATTTTGTTAAATACAACTGAAATATTTTAAATTTGAAATTATCACTAACATTGAATTTATTTATGATGTTAAAAAAATTTATAAATTTCCTACGAATAATATATTTCATAATTCATACAAATAATGTGAAAATATTATTTTTATTTAATTTATATTACATTAATGTATTTTACAACTATAATTATTATTCATTGTTATAAATGAGATTTTATATTTTTCCTTGGATATTTTGAATTTTTTTTCAATGTATTATTTTAATTGTACCTAATTGTTTTCCAAAGAACAATGATATTTTATAAAAAAAATTACGAAATTTTTAAATTGATCTAATAACGGATATATTAATCAATATTATAATGTTCTATGGATAATTATTCTTTACTAGGGTTATTATCTAATGATGAAATACTATTTCATCATACAGATTATGATTATGATGGTGATGATTATATTAATCCTAGTTCCCTCCAACATGATATTTTAGTTTTGATGAGATATTTATGAAACCAATTTATTATTCCATGGGTTTCATGTGTTAAAGTGATGAATGGTTTTAATTTTAGGGAACACATATGTATATTTTACATTACTAAAGCGGTGGTTCCTTTTTAATCCATCAATTAATTCAGTAAATACATATATATCATGATATAATTATTGTTGATGAGTTGATATGGTTAATCCAAAATTGTAAACATGTAGGGATTCTTGATCAAAAATGTTATGGTAAACATTTTCTCATGCACGGTCAATAATAATATGGGTAATATGTGGGGATTCATAACCTGTAATGACATGACGGTCCAGATAGTTAGCCTTAATTTATGATTTAAATTATATGTCATTGATGGTAACAGACTCCTATTACCTATTGGTATATTTATTATTTGACCTCCTGACTTGTGATTGGATTTTTAGTATTCCATATTTTGTAAAATTGTGATGTTTTATTTCTTGAATCCTGAATATGATATATAAATGTTTTGGTATGATTATTTAGTGATAATAATTTTTTATCATACCCATATTCTCAATATATACATTCATATTACTATTTATTGATATATCTCAGGTTTACCCTTACAAACCTTCTATGGTCGCCCCTTCTTAGGTTTTTTCATTCCCCAACATTGTTAGGATGTGTACTATGTATGATGAACCTACATGGATTCCCGTGGTATGGAAAAATATTATATATAGTTATGATTTTACAAATATAATATTTTTACATATATAACCTCCATTTACACTAAACTATTATTTTTATTGGGAATTGACTATTTGGGATAAATATTGAATATTCATCAAAAAGATGTAATATATAGGTATGTTACTCTAGATAAAATATATGTAACATATGTTTCTTTATTTTATGTTATTTTATTTTCTATTATTGGATTATATTTACAAATAGACTCTCCATGATTTTTGGAGTGAAATTTCAATTTTTGGGTGGACATAACATGCTACACAGTTAGGCCGCACTGTTTACTAAATCGTGCAAAAAAAAACCGTGCATATTTTCCAGGCCATAACAATTGTTATTCCAGTTTTTCCATTCTAGCGATAAACCTATTGAGCCCCATTCTTCTTCAATTCTATCATTTCAACCATATAAGGCTCCCATACAAAATCAAGATTCTTTAGAACCAATTTTAAAAGGGGTTTTTTGTTGGGGAAACCTTATGATTATTTTGTAAGTGAGTATTTGATTATATTTCTTTCTTCTCTGTATAGGTTTCCACCTCCTTCATGATGTTAAAATGTTCCGTTAGATTGGGTTTTTACCTAGGGTTTAATATTGATTTTTATTGTTCAGTGGTATTGATTAAGGTTCTTTTTCACTCTCTTGAGGTGCAGTTGTGTTGCGGGTGAAGTTTCACACAATTTTTGGGGTTTTGTTGACATTCAATGTAGGTGGTTCTATATGTAAGAATTATTTGATGAATTTATCTTGATTCATATCCCTATTTATCATGTTTATCTCTATTTTTTGTTGTTTTCAACTAATTTTCATTTTATTGATTATGTTATAGGCTTGGAAGTTTCATTTTGATAGGGAATTGGGTGATCGTCATGTGTATTCCATGTTGTATCTTTTGGGTTTATTTTTTGATTCATGATATTGATTTATCAAATGGATATAGGTATTTAAATGGTGTTTCGGTATGGTATTGATTTTATTTTTCCCTTAATAGTTTATTTTAAAATAATTTTTTTAAAAAATCCTTGTAACACCACTTGAGGTTCTTTTATTAAATGTTTATTGGGGTTAATGAACAACATTGAGCATGTAGAACATGTTTTGGGTAATGTTATTAGTGTGTATGAAATAGAAATAGAATTCTTATGTGAAAATGATATTTTATAACACGTTTATCATGATTTATCATTAATTGTATGCCCAGGTATCTTTGTGGGAAAACTACGACTACTATGCTAGAAATTCAGAGGTGTCATTGTCCTGATTTCACATATAATGATCAAATATGGAAACACTTACTAAATAAAGATTATTTATTTGAGATGAATACTTTATTAGTGTGTTACCTACTAGTGTCTCTTGCATGAAAACATAGTTCATTATAGATCATAGGCCACATTTCTAAGAGATAAAACGTACATACTGTCCCATTGTCATTTAGTACTTAAGGGTACTTAATGTGACTCGTAGACATTGGTTATATACTAAATACCATCTGAATATTGTGTGTTTGGTTAGTAATTTCAGTAACATGTGTGTTTTCTTAATTTTTTCATTCTATAATGATTTCCCCTTTAATATTTTTATATAAATTCAAATACCCTTAAAATTTTTACTATCATTTCACGTTTATGAAAACCAACACGATTTTTATCTTAAAATGCTTATAGAGGGAAATATTTTGTTTGGAGGAATCATATTAAACACAGGATCACACCCTACATAATGTGATTGGTGTATTTAGACATGGTATTGTTTGAAAATTGTACGATTATAGTGCATAGAGGTTGCGGTTCAAGTTGTAATCTTCCTTACTTGATGTGGGTATGGAAAGATGGATGGAGTGTGATGTTCCCTTATTCTGTGGTGGTTTTTGATTGAGAATTTATTATCTTAATTTTTTGTGTCCATCTTATGATTTTATTAAAACTATGTAATTATTTTCTGAATTTTTTTTTTGACTTTTTTGGTGTAAATTTTTAGATTCGATTTATTTATTATTGTTGGTTTTTTTCTGTTTCTATACAAAGATAAATCATTCCAAACCCATTATTTATGATATCTGAGCACGTGTGATAGCCCGCGGGGATAAAGAATTCTGTTATGACTTGACATAGAATAGGTTGGGTGCAAGTTTGGATGTATACCTATATTTGTTCGTGACAAAATTGTTTCAAAGAATGGTTAAGATCATTGGATCATATTATTTTGGATGGGTTTGGTTAGAAATGAGGTAGAAATATCTGGGCTGAGATATCTGGATGCGATTATGGGTCTTGGCCCGATACCATCGTCATATACCTTGAGTCACCATGGGATATTGTGATTTTTTTTGAGTTCTCTTCCATGTTGGACATGTGGGAAATAGAAGGAATGTCGACACTGGGTGGGGGAGAAGAATTTCTTTATTTCATTGCAGTGATGAGTTTGATTTATTTATCTTTGTTTTTTTGATAAAAATTTTCCATATAGTTTTACTATTGGTTTCTGTTGTTACTATTGCTTTTTGAAGCAACATAACCCCCTCTGAAGATCTCATTCACCCATTGGAGGACGTCTGAGGGATTTCCCCCGCTCCACTTGATCAGATGTATATAGAAGTTATGGTATGTGATTCATTGTATTTAAGATAGGGAGTCGGTCTTCCTCATAGTCCAGGTAGAAAAGATAAGTCTGGTCATAGAAAGGACACAGTTAAAGAGTTTCTCTATAACAAGACTCATAGTTTTTGGGGAAATGCTGATCCACAAGAAAAAGTGGAGTGGCTCAAGAAGATCGTGACATTTTTTGAGAATATTAACAAAACTAAGGAGTTCAGGGTAAAATGTGCTTCATTTCTACTAGAGGGTCTTAGCCGTAGGTTGTGGAATTCAGTGCTTCAAACTGGGATGCATGAGTAGATGAGCTCGAAGGATTTCTAGACAATATTCTATAATCAATATTTTCCTAATTTCCTAGCCTATTCCATATCCTGGGTGTTCATGGATATTTAAAAGGCATATTAGTCAGATTTGTAATATTCTAACTAATTTTATATTATTCTTTAGTATGTTACTATGATTGTTTCTAAAGAATCTATGAAAACACAAAAATTTGAGAAGGGTAGTGATCTTGAATATACTCTCAAGTATTCTTGGTCAATTTTGGAACCTCTATTGAGGGTTTTTATCTGGATTTCATTGTAGAGATTTATCAGAATGTAAATTATATGTTTTTTAGAGTTTGGTATACTATGTGCAGTGGAAAATCCATAGAGAAAAGGATGAATTAGAATGATCCTTGGAATAATAGAGGTGGTAGTCCAATCCATCCTTCCATGTAGTATTTATCTGTATCTTTTGATGTATTTTTATTGGTGTTCTATTACTACAGTAAGGTAGAGAACATTTGGTCTTCATGTACCTCCCCTCCAAGGCCTTGTTAACGATGTGGAAATTTTTGGGCATGTGAAACACTTTTTCTGAGAGACACAACCATACAAGTGTGGGGAAGGATATGTGGATTCTAAGGGATTCTAAGTTTAGTCATAGACCACCAGGATAGTTGGATATCAGTTTGGTGGTCCTGGTGGAAGGGATGGTTCCACTATGGGGCTGTTCTAGTTTTGGGATGTGCTGCTTGTCAACATTTTTTTATTAGGAAGAGACTATGTATCTTTACATTGTGGATCTTGAACTAGAAGTATCATATGTGAGTCCTTCAATAATTTGAGGTTCCATTTTAATTTAATCTTCTATAATTCTTGTTCTCATTGAATATGGTTATTCTTTTTCTTCTATCTGTGACCATTTTTTTAATCTTCAAAATTTTCTAACTGAGTTGTTGTCTTTTTTGGTAGAGTTGGTGACGACGATGGTTAGAAAAAATAACATGGTCTCAATTACCCATCAAGTGTGATCTCTGTCTCAAGAGCTGAGGTGGAATGGGATATCATAGTTTTATGTATGAACCGTTTTTATGAAATCATCATCATTGATCAGTATGTGCACTTTCATGCATATTTTGATTTCTATATGCAGTAGATAAATTTCATGGAACCTGATAGGAGTCCCTAAGTTTTTACTTGGGGAAGGGGATCATTGGTCAGTTTGTGTGGGACCTCCACTAATAGAGTTAGGAAATAATTTCTTTTAGTAATTGTTACACTTTCTAGAGGATGATGGCATTGCTGTTGATTTTGGATTACATCAACAGTGGATGATTTCTTAGAGGTATTATTAGATGAATTTTTATGATTTCCCAAGATCTTGATGCGGAGTTATAGATTATTATTTTACCGGGAACACAACCTATATCTCATGCCTTTTTTATATAGACCTCACCATGTTGAGATAATTAACTATAAAACATGATGATATGGAATCCAATGGTTTCATTCACCCGATGGTCTCTCCATGGGCCTCTCCTTTCCCTTTTTCAAAGAACTGTGAGAATACCTCTAGTTGTGCATCGATTACCAGAATATGATTACGGTAACTATCAAAAACAAATATCCTTTTGCAAGAATTAATGAAATGTTTGATCAGCTGAATGGGGAAAAGTGGTATTCCAAAATAAATTTGTGTAATGGTGACCACCAAGTAAGGGTGAGAGACGTAGATATCCCAAAAAGGGCATTATAAAGCTAGTATTACCACTTTGAGTATTTGGTCATTACCTTTGGATTGACCCAAGATCCATTGGTTTTTAATGGAGGTCATCAATATGGGTTTTCACCTCTATCTAGATTCTTTCATCATGGTATTACTGGAGAACATCATGGTTTACTCGGTATCTGAGGAAGAAAATAATAATTATCAATGGATCATGTTGGGAACTCGGTGAGATCATCACCTTTATGAAAAGTTATGAAAATGCACCTTTTGGATCAGGGAGGTAATGTTAATAGGTCATGTCATCTTAATGGTGGAGGTTTTAGATGAACATGAGAAGATTAGTACAATTATGTCGTCGAAGAATCTATAGAATGTTTTAGAGGTTAGAAGTTTCCTCAGACTTGATGGTTATTAGAGGAAACTTGTTCGGAATTTCTCTCATCTTACTTTTCCCATCACAACACTCACCTAAAAAGGGGGGATGTTTGAATGTGGACCATATTGTCAGAAATCCTTTAAGGGGATGAAGAGGAGGTTAACTACCTACCCCATGTGGATCTTTCTGGAACATAGAAATGGGCTATGTTGTGTATTGTGATGCCTCAGTAATGGGTATAGGGTGTATGCTTCTGCATGGTGACCACATGGTGATGAATGGTTAATGTAGACTCCAACCCTATGGAAGGAATTACCTGACCCATGAAATGGATTTAGAATTGTCGATGCATGCTTTGAAGTCTTTGAGTCACTAACTCTTTGGGGAAATGTTTTTTTTACCCTGATAATAAAATCTTAGCCTAAACTTCTCAAAGAATGATCATAATCAAAGGTATCTCTGTTGGATTGAGTATTTTTCAGGATTTTACATTGATATCATATATACTCCAGGCCTAGGTAATGGGGTGATGATTCTTTTAGAAGAAAATTAACCGTGAATGCTTCGAGGAAGCCTAATTATGTTTATACTATGATGGGAATCTTTTCTTAGATGCCTGTGGAGACCACATAACACAATTTTGGTGAATTTATGGTGATATTTTAGTTTATTCCCTACATATTAGAGTTTATTTAGTGGGACATGAAGAATGAGGAGCTGTGTGAGTCATCTATCTAGTTTCTTCTTGGTGGGGAGACTTCTTTGGATTGAACTGCATCTCTCGAAGGCATCATGTGATTCAATGGCCATTTGGTGGTGTTATTGTCCCGAAGGAAGGGGGTGATGTATAATCGCCACCATTGTTAATGGTTCATTAATCCTAGAGATACCAAAATGTATTATGACATACGTCCACAGTTCTGGTGGCCAGGTGTGGGAGGAGACATTGACGATTTTATGTTGAGATGCTACATATTTCAGCAGGTAAATTTAGTTCAAAAATGGGATTATGGTTTGTTTCAACTATTTTCCATTCCTACATGGAAGTAGGATAAGGATCCCATGTATTTAATTGTTGGATTTCGTCATAAACCTTGGCATAAGAATGATATTTTGGTAGTGATTGATCGTCTGAAAAAATTTCCCCACATCATTCTGATTAGTTATACAACTAATGTGGTTGAGCTAGGCCAATTGTATATTCCAGATGTGGTAAGGTTTCATGGTGTTCCATTATCATTTTTCATAGATAGAGACCACTATTTTACCTCTCTATTTTTAGGAGGCCTTCATAAGGCCTTCTTTTTTTTGATTAAATTGAGCATGGCATACCATCCTCAAACAAAAGGTCAGATTGAGTGGGAAATCAGTTTTTGGAGGACATGTTTTGTGAGAGTATTTTAGATCTGGAAGGATAATGGGGTAAAGATTTTGTATTGGTAAAATTTTATTATATTAATAGTTATAAATCCTATATTTTAAGGGTTCAGTTTTAGATGCTCTATGGTTGGCCTTTTTGTTCCCCAATGTTGGGATGAGGTAGGTGAGAAATCACAATTGGGGTTGAACCATAATCAAGAGACATCCAAGAAGGTCATTTTGATCAGGCAATAGTTTTTAACAGAATATAGTCACCACATATCTTATGATTAATAGAGGAAATAGGATCTTGAGTTCTATATGGGTGATAAAGTATTCATGAAGTTGGCCCCTGGTTTTGGCCTTCATAATTTTGGAATAGAGGGAAAGATAAACCGAGGTTCTTCGGGCCTTCTAAGATCACCATGATGAATGGAAATATGGATTATAGGTTATATTTACCTTCGTAGTTTACATATATTCACAAAATATTATAATTCTCCTAGTTACATTATTATAACCCGGATACACAAAACATGTTGAATTTGGAAAAGTTACAGTTAGAGCCTAATTTATCTATTTTTGAACAACTGGTGTGAATAGTTGATTCCGAAGAGGACGTTATTTGGAGAATGTATATTCCACTAGTCTGAGTCCTTTGGAATCATGGTAATTATTTGAACAAGACATGTGTGTAGAAGTCCTGGGTTGAATATGACTACCCATTCTGGTTTTTCAATCAAACTCCAGTTTGAAATTCATATTTAGAATGTTATAATGGTGGGGAGAATTGTGACATCAATATCCATTATTAATGAAAATTTTCTTATATTCTGGTCCAATATTTTCTCCCTAACCCCCCCTGAATTTTGTATATAAATGGAAATTTTATAGTGGGCAGAACATGGAGCACAGTTAGGCCATATGGTTTACTAAACCGTGTTGAAAAGTCGTACACAATGTCAATGTCATAACACATTTTTATTCCAATTTATTTCATCCAAAAATAAACTTATTCCACCTCATTCTTCTAAAATAGATCATTTCAAACTTATAAGGCTTTTGTGATCCCTTGGAACCCATTTTGAAGGGTTTGTTTTTGGGAAAAATTCATGATTCTTCAAGTAACTAAGTATTTATTTATTTTTCTTCTTTCTATCGAAGGTTTCTTCCCTCCATCTTGATTTTCTAAATTTATACCAGCTAGGGATTATTCCATAGGGCTTAATATTGGGTTTCATTTTTCAATATTCATGATTTCAGTTTGTTTTCACACACTTATGGTGCGGTTGTGGTGCATGTGATGTTTCACACAATTTTATTCCGAGTTGTTGAAAATCAAGGTAGATGGTTCCATCTGTAAACATTATTTGATGAATTTATCTTACTTTATTAACCTATTTTAATAGTTTCTCATCTACTATTTGTTGTGAAAAACCCATTTTGGGTAGCACTGATTACGTGTTTGAATTTAATGATGAATTTTGACATGGAATTGGGTTTTTGTCATGTCTATTCCATATTGTTTCATGATAGGTTATTTTATGATTCCAGAAATTGATTTATTAAATTGTGTTAGGGATGTTGTATCACCCGAATATTTTACAATTTTTACCATTACATATCATTAAAATATTCACAACAGCATATTTAAACAAAACATTATTCAGTCACATTTTTAATATTCAATTAAATTATATAACTTTTAGAGTGATTATTTTATATTATATATCCAAATAAATAATTTTAGAAGTGTATAATAGGCATAGGATAAGAAAAATATAAATATTACTAATTAAATACTAAATTGTTTATATATATAATTTTTCATTCATTTGATGGTGAACTATTGTTAAATCCAAAATTTTACCATTTTATGAATTTAGTGTATCAAAATAAGACCCTTAAATAAAATTTATGCATAAAAACTAGGTTATGATTAATTTTTGGTATTTTTAGTGAGATTAATTTTTTAATAAATAGTTGAAAATACTGTATTTTAGTTTAGAATTTATTTTTATCCAAATTTATTTATATGTGTAAATTATAATTTAAATTGGTTTTTTTAAATAGATATGTTTTTATAAATGAATAAAATTTGTTTTATTATAATAAATTTCACTACAATATTAGCAATTAAAATATAGAAATATTTTAGTTTTTTTTTCATAAAAAACCTCATTGTCACCTCAACTAAATGATTAAATTTAAATTAATTACAACCCCTTATGTTATTATAATTTGAAAAAATGGAATCCATATTTGGGGTCAAATAATTTATAATTTATAATAATAACAACATTGTTTTTGACCAAGTATATTTGTGACCGTAATTAAAATTAATTACAATCATTTAGGTGAAATTAAGCATAATAAAAGACTAAACATATAATTTATTTGGCCAAATGACTTATCTGGTTGAACAAAACACATTGGATGTTGTTTGGTCCACTAGGATGAATACCCTGAGAGGGGGGGTGAATCAGGGTATGACTAATTAAAAATTAATGCCCGTTCTGATCTTGTTTCGCTGTTAAGGAAAACACTCCTCTCTCTCTTTCCTGTTACACAATATAAACAGAAAGTAAATAAAGCACATGACACAGCAATTTTACTTGGTTCACCACTAAGGGCTACGTCCAAGGAGCATACGCCGACAGGTTGCTGGTCATACCAAATTCCACTAATCTTCACTAGCTGTGGATTACAAGGTTCAGGCTAGATCACTTCTATGCCCAGGCTCACTGCCTTTACAAATTTAGGGTCAGCTCACTGCTTTCCCAAGGGTCGCTCCCTGTCTCTCTCTCTCTCGCTCACTGCCGGTGGAGAGGATCACCTTCTTCATCTTCCTAAGCTCACTGCTCTTGGAAGAAATCCACTCACTGTTTATAGACCTGTAGGTCTCTTCATTTGCATGAATGAATGCATCTTTCTCTGTGTGTAGATGCTCTGTTGAAATACAAATTTCACCCGTAGATTAATATCTCTTTCCACAAAAGGTATCGGGAAACGTACCAGCTTCCACGTAGTCCGAGAAGCACCACTGGAACAAAGCCTTACTTGGCGCACAAGTTAATCTCGGCGCAAAAGTATCGGCACGCAAGTCACAACGGGCACGCAAGTCCTCCTCAGACACTTGGACTACTGAAGCTTCCTCAACTCCAAACTTGTGCGACTCTCTTCCTTTTACGCCCAAACCAATATTGGCGCACAACTTCCAACCGGCGCACAACTTCTAACACCGGCGCACAACTTCAACAACTGGCGCGCAACTTCACCTGCGCGACCACACACACCACCTGCGCGACCACCACACCTGCGCGACGGGAGCTCTGATTTCTCAAAGAGTTGAACTCCGGTGAAAATGAGGAGGGGTGGTCCAGTATTTATAGGTAATATGACCACCCTGCGCGACGACGTGCAAGTCACCTGTGTGACCCAGTTTCGACGCGCAAGTCCCCTGTCATTTTAGACACTTATGCGACCAACTCTCAAACTTGCGCGAACCTCTTTACTTTGCCATATTTTGATCTTCTGATCATGAAAAACATATGGCACGCAAGTCATTTTCACAAAAACACTTTTCTTCATTTGCCTATTTTCAGGCCCTAAAATTTGGCAAACACTGGAAAACGGCGCCACCTTGTATCTGTTCTTTTGTACCGCCTCCTGATCATCCGTTCCTTTTATCGACGTTCTTGAATCAAACATGGATCGTTGACCTCAGCTCTTGAACTCAACATTCCACCATGAAATCCTCTTTGTCAACAAATTTGTATGTCATTTTTTTGCTTTGTCAACAATCACTACTCAGATGTCCACTTTGTCAACAGACACAGTCACCTCAAAAATGATTCAATGATACCTTGAGGGATTTTTGCCCAACAGATGTGAATATTTATTATATGAACCATCCATTAATGAGTTTTTTTTGGTTTATTGTTACTTTTTTTTGAAAATAACATGTGAACGTCTAACTTGTTTAAAAAAAATCCAAATGAATCTTTTTCCTCTCTTATAAAAGGCCACTATAGCAACCCATTCATCACACCTACAAAAATAAAAAGATCATAAAATATCTACCCAATTATCCTACCATAATTCCTATCTTCTACCTATATTTATCTCATTGGTCATAAACACTTCTAATAAATCATTTTGGTTCAAACCAAAGTAAATTAAAAAATAATATGTAACGCCTTCTCTATGGCTTTATCAATTCATTTCCATTATCCACTCCCGATAATCTGATTGTTATATTATTATATAATGACACCAGTATCCTCAATATACTAGGTTGTTTTAATTATAACATTATTGCCTACAATTACACACATCTCCGCCTAATGTATATAGAATAAAATGTCTCTATATATGGTGAATTACTACCTTGCTAAATGATGATTGTTCAATTATACATTAATGCCTCTCATGGTTTCCATTATGATGGAAACAACATTTATATATATAATATATAAGTATATTATAATTTTTTTATAATTATTTAATTATTAATTTAAAATTAAATTTATGATATTAGGATGTGTAAATATGATAATTTCATTTGAGGAAGCATGGACTACTGCCCCCACAATGCGATATGACTTGTTCATTCCATAAACAAAATGTATACAGGATGTTCATAATAAACCTATGTATGTATAACATAGATATGATACTAGAAGGTATAATATACATACTTACCATTTAGTTATAAATTCTTTTAATACAACACTGAAATGAATGTAGCATTCTTGCGTACGTACAACCTACCATCTCCAAGAATGGTTCACTTCATTTACAATCCCTAAATATTATGGACTATTTTATATACATACGTACTGAGTATATAATATTATTTATTCATGTTTAACATTCACGAGGTGATGAAATAATTATATATTTAATGAGACAAATAAATAACAAGTTAAAACTTCATTCGGAAAATATTGAAATTAATACCTAAAATAGTCAAAATATTGAACTGTGTTATCGAACAAGCAATAAAATATTATAAGATGTTAATATATTGTATTATAAAAAAATAATGGGTTATGTTATTGGTTAGTTAAATATTTTAAACCAATACAATGGAGGATAAATAATACCCGATAAAAATAGAATTATTTGGTATGTTATTTCATCTCAATTTGATTTCCTTTGAGAATTTTTATTATTATGAACCAATTCAAACTTAGTTGTTATTTATACCTACACTTATTTGTTATATAATGAATATAATTGTTCTCATAAGATTATGAGTTTTATTTGACTCACTAGGAATGATGATTTAAATGATTCAATGTGGTATGGGACACATTGGAGTGTTTAAATATTATACTTCTATGGTGATATTTTTATGTCAAAAAACATTGTTGTTATTTATTATACCTTGAGGTATTATTGATAATTATATATCCATTAATCAATTATAATATATCATAAGGAATAATATTTAATTCATGCCAGTATAAGTCTATGGATAGGTTTGAAATGGGTTGGGGACTAGTTAATGAAAGCCCCTCGATGCATTGGATATCTCAAGAGACGAAATATATTGCCAAAATAGATGGGGTGTACTCTATTTATAAATCATCTTTTGAAGGTATTGATAGTATTGGTTCCAAGTTCATAGGAAGCATGGTGTCCGAAAAATATGCATTCCCCTCATTAAGACTCAGTTATATTTATCCTTGAGATTTTTCATCAACATACTAATGGATTTATTTTATTTTGAGTTAATTTTTTAACGACTTGTGTTTTCATTTTCTTACATTTCCATATATATTTTCTTTTCATACAGGTATTTATGGAAGATTTTCTTAGTTATTTACCATTCAATCTAGATTTATTCATTATTTATTCCATTGTAATTACCTATAATGAGAATTTTAGCTCACCGTTTTAATGATTCTCTCCCCAGGTCAGTAAGAAGTGAACATTTAATAAGCTTTAAAGGAGGGATTTTATATCTGTTTATTGTATATCATTTTCTATTCTATTTTCCCAATGTAATATGGGTATTATATATCTAATCTACAATTTCAATAACGCTAAGATGAATGATCCTTTGGGATTTATTCCTTTTAATTAAGACAATATAATATAATAATATACCAGATCTAGGCATCTTGGGTTGAAGATTTATAGTTGGTATAAAGTGATATTTAGTAACAGCCTTGAAAAAAAGATTGTGAAAAAATAGATTAGATATCCAATCCCAACGATATTAACTGTGGATAAGTGTAGAAGTCCATCCTAGAATTTTGGAAAGGAATATATTATATGTGTATTTCTGGAAATACATCCATGATTGGATACAATAAGGGGTTGTGGTTCTGGTATAGATATACCTAGAAGGAATAACTCTGATAAAGTTTTATGTGTTTGAATCGGGGTAACCTTATACACGACAATGTGCCTTAATGTATAGTAGATCTGACACTCCATGGGATAGTCTTAAGATAATTCACATTTTGTTTATCAAAAATTATGATGGAGTAAAATGAAAATTTTTAAACAAATTAACAAAAGATTATTATTCTAGGATTTAAGATGCTAAAATTTATTCTTTTTTCTATACAATTTTTATAGTTACTTAATTTTCATAATTTTATAATCAATTCTAGTTTATATTATTTAATAGAAGTGGAACCTCGAAGAAATAATTTTGTCAAAACTCATGGACAATGTAGATATTTCCATCTTAAAGAAAATCAATACAACTATTATTGTAATATAATTTTTTTTTGTGATACTAGGGAATTAGATTCAGTTTGTGACAAAAAATTTTTTTTGAATTGAGAAAATTATTCCCTAAAAAGAATCTCTTATGATGTCAAAATTATAATGAATAACCCCCCATAGTTTAGTGGGACAACTAATCCAATTGTAGTTGAGTAGTGGATTGATTATTTAAAGAATATATTTATAGCCATTGAAAAAAGTGAGAAGAAAATGGTTACCCTTGCATTCTATT
The DNA here is from genome assembly GCA_963277665.1 of Viscum album. Taxonomy (NCBI): domain Eukaryota; kingdom Viridiplantae; phylum Streptophyta; class Magnoliopsida; order Santalales; family Viscaceae; genus Viscum; species Viscum album. Next base: position 292,920,228 of record OY728132.1, on the reverse strand, counting down.
GTAGCTCATGTCATTCTGATCAGTGGTGGTATCTGGTCCATAATAAAATGGAAGAAGAATAAATTGAACTCATGGAATGGAGGACTTTTAAGGATAATTTCATTGATTAATTTTTCCATCATGATGATAAAATTGAGATAAAGAGAAAATTCCCTTGGATAAAGACAAATGAATAAGAGATTGTTGAAGATTATGAAGCTACTATTACATGGTTTTCTAGGAATGCTACATATTATTTACAAAGAAGAAACTACATGATTTACCACTTCATTGATGGTATTAAGCCACATCTTTGAAGGACACTAATTTCTAATAAATTTTCATCTTATAAAGAGATGCTTTTATGTTCTGTTGAGAAAGAGAAAAATATTTATTGAATAAATATATTCAAATGAAATCAATAGAAAAAGAGTCCATCAATGAATCATTATAAAGGGAATTATTCAATAAATAAGTTGTTTGAGAAATTTCCATCTTGTGATAACTGTGGATTGAGTAACCTTGAAAATTACTAAAAGGGAATGGAAAATTTCTATAAATGAAGAGATTGGGGTTAATATGAAAACTAATTAATGGGTAAGAATAATATAAATGATTTCAACTTCAATAATTGTAATTATATGGGGTAATACATAATCAATTTCCCCAAGTATCACAGAAATATTATTTAGAAGTGTCCCTGGGGAAATGTCCAAGATTATGCAATCACTAGATAGGAGGTAGAAGTTCCCTATGAGGTAGGGGAAGGTAAATTATTCATATCCTAAAATTTATCAAATTCATTATTTGAAACCAGTTCATCACACACTATTTTACATACATATTTTTCCATGAAAAATATTCATTTCCCTTTTCTTTAATATGAGATTTATCAATCGAAACCTCTAAGTAGAGTATCACTGCATCAAAAATGTGTTGATCAATCATAATTATGGAACATAAATGAGCCATATATTCCTACCATATATTCACACCATTGGATGAATTTGACATTATTCATGGTATCTATTTGTTTCGAAAATACGATGAAAATATTTTTTGTAAAAGAAATGATGTTATGATTTTTGAGGAAAATGTGGAATCCCTCTTCATTAGAGAAAAAGTTCCCCAACTGATTATTTTTTAGATACATCCTTAGTGGATATAGTAATTGAAATTCATGGATAATATGATAAAAAATTGTGTATTGATGAAGAATTTAATATCTAAATTGAAGAGGTACTTATTATTCTGGAATAAATTTTTTTATATCCTAAGGATTTACATATACATCCCCCAAAACATGATGTTGAATTCTCTATTTATTAAATCCTTGATTAATGGAAAATTTATAAAAACAACCTATAGAATGGAAATCATGGAATTAATAGAGTTTAAGATCAACTAGATTATTTTTGTAATAAGGGATTTATTCTCCCTACTGATTCGCCCTTGAGATCCCCTATCCTCTTTGTTAAACAGACAGATGGATCAATGAGTTTCAGAATTTATTATAAGAAAATCAATGAAATTACAATAAATAATAAGTATCTACTACCTCTTATTGATGAAATGATTGATCATCTTCATGGAACCAAATATTTTTCAAACACTAATCATTGTTTCGGATATCACCAATTGCGAGTGAAGAAGGAATTATTTCCAAATATAGCTTTTTGGGAATCGAATAGACATTACGAGATTTACATTAATTCTATTCCAGTTGACTAATTCACAATCTAGTTTTATAGACATAATAAATAGATCATTTGAGTAATATATTTATGACTTTTTGTGGTATTCCTTGATGATGTAATGGTTTATTCGAAAACCAATGAGTACCATGAGAATCATTTGAGGATCATCCAAAAAACTCTTAGGAGGGTGGAGTTTCATGGTAAATTCAGTAAATTAAAATTTTTGCTTCTAAAAGTATATTTTCTTGGTCATATTGTCTCCAAATAGAGAATATTGGTTAATCCAGAATAAACAAAGGCATTCATAGAATGGACTATTCCAACAATCACAACTGAGGTACATAGTTTCATTAGTTTGACAGCTTAATATCAGTTATATTTTCATAATTTTTCCCAATTAACTAACACATAAATAATATTACATGTAAAGGTATTATGTTTTTCTAAAAGGAATGTGAAGAGTGATTTTATGATCTAATGAGATGATTGGTTAATGATACTATTTTGACTCCACCTTCTGGTAGAGATCGGTTTTTTCATATATAGTGATGCATCAAATAAAGGACTAGGTTGTTTCAAAATGAAAAATGAAGAGGTAATTTTATATGGAATACAAAAATTGAAGAATCTCAAACAGAACTATACAAAACATTTTCTAGAGCTATTGTCTATATTCTTCACATTAAAAATATGGAAACATTGTATCAATAGAGAAGGATGTGAGATATACATGGATCAAATGAGCCTAAAATACATCTTATCATATAAATATGTCAAATGAGAAAATAAAGATGACTAAAGCAGCTGAATTATTACAATTTCGTAATAATATACAACCTGGGTAAAGCGAATAAGGTGGAAGATTCATTGAGTAGGAAATATCATGGAGTTCTAATCCAAATTAAAATTAAGAAGGATAATATATCCATAGATCTAAAAAAGATGGATATGTGAATTTATAAGGAAGCTACCCTCAAAAATTTATCAAATGATTGAAAACCCCTATTTATTTTAGAGGACAAGGAATTCTCAATCTGATGATGAGGACTATCATAAAAAAATTAAATGCATGAACGATGGAAAATTAGTGGACATTGATTGGGAATATGCTGTTCTAAAATTTCGAACGCGTCTATTTCAACCTTCTATAACTGAACTAAAAAGGGAAATGTTTGATGAAGCTCATAGACAAAATTTATCACTACAAACTGGGAGCATAATGATGTATAGGGACTTGAGGGAATACTTTTTTGGGATAACATAAATTGGAAATTTCAGATTATGTGTCCCTATTTTTTTTCTCGGCAACTGGATTCTATAAGAGAACATCTTAAAGGTGATCTGCAACCTCTTCCAATACCTGTATGAAAATGGGAAGGAATTAATATGGAATTTTTTATAAGACATACAAAGAATCCTAGAGAGAATGGTGCAATATGGGTAATTGTTGATCTCCTAATCAAATATAATCATTTCCTTGAAATAATATAGAATCTTCATCTTGAGCACATCAAAAGGGTCTACATTTATGATGATGTAAGTCTTCATGGTGAACCACTATCAATTGTCTCTATTCAATACCCCACATTACATAAATGGTATAGAAAAGTGTTAAAAAGTCTCTTAATAATGATATTCATTTGAGAACTTCCTAACAGCCACCAACTGATGAACAATATGAACGAAAAATTCATATAATGTACGACTTTTTGATATCATGTTCACTCAACTTTCATGGTATTTGGGATAAATAATTACCCTTTTTGTAGTTTTCATCTAGAAATAGTTTCCATTAATGTATTAAAATATAAATGTATGACTAGTTATATAGAAGGAAGATTTTTTTCCAACTTGTTGGGATGATGTTGGAGAATGAAAACTCAAATACCCAAAAAAATTTGATTATATGACGACAATTGTAAAGTCTATTCGGGCACATATCAAAACAGATCAATGTAGTAAAAATATGTATGCTGGTAATAATAGAAATTATTTAGGAATCCAAAAAGGGAGATCATGGTTTTTGAAAGGTATCTCTATTGAAGGGTGTTATTGGCTTCGATAATAAAGGTAAATTGAGTCCCATGTACATCGAACCCTTTGAGAATCTTGAAAGATATAGAGTTTTTTCTTATCGATTAGTATTACCTCGAAATATCTCAATGGTTCATGATGTGTTATATATACACCATAAAATGAATTAAATTATTTATCTAAAACATGTTATCAAATTGGATGAATAGATCTGGAACCCTACATTTCTTATTTCGAAGAACCCATTCGAATTGTAGACATTAGAGAGAAAGAAATGAGGAATCAGACAAATCATCTAGTAAATGTTCTCTAGAGAAACCACAAAATAAAATAACCAACATGGGATCCATTTTATTATATGAATTAGAAAAACACAACTCTTTTTAAAGGTAATGACCAAAAATTTGTAAGGATGAATGTTTTTGTAAGATGGAATAATGTACCACCCTAAGACATTACCATTTTATCATTTAGATATCTTCGCAACATACACATCACCTAAATTAAATGAACCATTATTTATATAGGTTTTTCATAGTATAACAAATTATATAAATTTTAAAGAGTTTATTGATATATTATATATCCATAAAAATAATTTCACACCCATCTAATAGTTATAGGATAGGAACAAACCAATTATTACACAAAAAATACGATATATATATATATAGATAGATTTTCCATCATTTTTTGGTAATCCAAATCTAAAATAAATTGAACTTTCTAAAAATTTATTGTATCAAAATAAATATCTTATATGATTTTATGAACATAAAAATTACATTTTGATGAATTTTTAGTATTTTTCGGTGAGATTCATTTTTGAAATTAATAGTTTAAAATAATAATTTTTTTCATAATATCATTTTCGTCTAATTTATTTTGAAGGATAAATTATATTATAATTGGTTTTAATTTTAAATTGGAATAAATATTTATCAATTAATACATTTTTGTAATTGGTATCAATTTCACTCTGAAATTACCTATTAAAAAATATGAACCTTCAAAGGTTTTTATAGTAAAAAATCACATTGTCATCATGACTACAAGATTAAATTTAAATTTATTACTATAATTATTTTATTAGAATTGGTAAAATTGGATTCCCTTGTTGGAATGAGAATAATTTAAAATGTCTAATATGACAAAAATTGATTTTGACAAAAAAATAATAGTGAAAGTAATTAAAATTAATTGCAATTAAGAAGGTAAAATTAATTTTAATAAATGAATAAACAATTGATTTAACTGGCCAAAAGACCAATACACATGTACCACACCCAATGTATGTCCATAGTTCATCTATAAAAATTACATTCCTTAGTTTATTTGGTTTGGTATGACTTTTTTTTTGTAATAACATGTACACACATATCTTATTTCAAAAAATTACAAGTGACTCATTTCCCTTTCCTATAAAAGGACACCACTTCTACCCATTCCTCACACCTCTCTAGCCTCTTATGTTCTTAAAACACTACCAAAATAGACACAAATAATTCCTATACTAGTCCTATAAGAATTGTTTTGGGGACAAACCCTTCCAATAGAGGCTTTTTGTTCAAACCAAATGAAGTTACCCGATTAAGAGGTTACACCTTCTCTCATGCGTTTTTGTTTCATTTCCATTCTACACTCGCTATACTTCCATTATTCTATAATTACATATAAACACTAGTATCTTCAATATAATAGGTTGTATTTAATCTATGATTTAGAACTACACTTACTCGCAACTTCATTTAATTGGCGATGAACATATTGTTTCTTTGTATAATGAATTATTACCTCCTGAAACAATGAATGCTCAATTCTCCTTTACCACCTCTCATAACAGACATTATTATAGAAACTATATTTATATATATATTATATATATTATTTATATATCCTTTATACTTATTTAATTTTTATTATAACATTCCTTAATTATTTACATGTTTCATAAATATGATAATTTTGTTTGAGGATGTGTGGACTATCACCGCCTCAATGGGATATGTCTTGTTCATTACATAGATGGAACATATAAAATATGGTTATAATAAACCTATGTTAAATATATAAAATATATATCAGAATATAAATTATAATATACATATTTACCATTTATTTTTTAAACGTTTGTAATATGAAAACGAAATGAAGTAGCATTCATCCGTACATACAACCTATCATCTACATAAATGGTGCACTTCATTTAAAATCACCAATTATTATGGTCTATTATAAATTCATATCTACTGCATATATAAGATAAATTATTTTGGTGTTACCTCATTATGTGACGAAACCATGACATATTTAAGGATAATAATAAATAACAAGTCAAAACATACAAGAGAAAACTAGGAAATTAACACCTCATATTGTCAAAATAATGAAAGAGTGTTAATAAATGGGTAAAAATATTTTATAAAGTTAATATATGGTATTATATACATATTTTTGTTTGTGTTATTAGTTATGAAAATATTTTAATCCATTATAATATATTATAACTACCACAAAACAAAAAATTAACGTTAGGTAAGAGATTTCATCTCAATTTACATTCAATTGAGACATATTATTATTTTACTCCAATTCACTTTTATTTGGTTTTAGTACCTCCATTGACTAGTTATATATTGAATGTAAGTGTTCTAATAACATTATAAGTATCATTTAAATCACTTGGAATTCTAATTTAAATGTTTCAAAGGGTATCATACATATTAGTGTGTTTAAATATTATATTTCATCATGATTGTTTTAATGTCAACAACCCTTGGTGTTACTTATCCTACTCTAAGTTATAATTGAGAAATCAAAATTATTTAATAAATATGGATTATTTATAAGAAACACCATTTATTTAATACATGAAGAATTCTATGGACATGTATGAAAATGGGTTGGGGACCGATTAATGATAGCACTTCGATTAATCGGTAGTCTCATGAGATGAAATACATGGTTGAAATAGATGTGGTTTTACCGTATAGATAAAAAATCATGTGAATGGTCTTCTATAATGTAATATTATCTTTTCCTAATTTATTATGAGTATTATGTGTGTAATATATATTTCAAATAATCTAAACCGAACAAACCTTCTAGAGCTTCTTCCTTGTAATAATTCCAATATAATGTAATAATTTACCAGCTTGAAGAATCTGGGGTTGAGGAATTAGAGATTCCAATTATATTTTGGTATGGTATGGGTTGGGGTTTGGACTTAAAAGGGGAATTTTTAATGAATTTTGCGTGAAATCCTTCGTAACACCTCTTGAAGTTGTTATATAAAATTTTTACTGGGGTTACGGAACTACATTGTGGGTGCTTAATTTTGGGGTAATATATTTGGTGTGTATAATTTAGAAATAGAGTATTGATGTGAAAACTGTATTTTATAAAATAAATAACATAATTTATCATAAATGGAATGCCCGGGTATCAGGTGGTTTACTAGGACTAGTATTCTTTTGATTCAGAAGTGGCCTTGACCCAGTTTCTCTTAGAAAAAACAATGATGAAAATACTAACTAAATAATGAATATTTATGGGAAACCACTAGGTTATTGTGTGGTCCCTACTCGAGGTTCTTGTATAAGAACATAGTTCACTGTGGCTCTTATACCACATCTCACAGACATATGATTTACCTAGTGTGTCATTGTTAGATAACACCTAGTGGTATTTCCTATAACTAGTGCTCATTTTTAATATTTTACTAATTGTAGGAATATGATGTGTTCTCTTGGTAATTTAAGAATCATGTGTGTTTTTCATTAAATTTTTCATTATATAAAGTTTACATCTTGAATTTGTTTAATATTTAATGTTTCATCCCTTTAAAATTATTTCTTGAATTTCTTATTTATAAAAACATGCATGTTTTTTGTCTGAAAATGTTTATAAAATGAAATATTTTATTGGGTGGCATCCTATTGAGCTACATCACACACCCTAAATATACCGTTGAGTGTGAGTATACATTGTAATGTCTGAAATAGGTAAGGAAATGGTTCTTAGAGATAGAGGCTTGGGTTTTTAGATTCTTTCCCTGGTGCGATTTTGTGGAGATGGATTTAGGGAAATGTCACCTTGTAGTGTTGTTGTTTTTTAGTTATAAATTATAATCCTTCTTAAATTTTACCCTCATGGGGTTTTTAATAGTTTGTAATTTGGTTTTTAATTTCTATTAAGACTTATTTGGTTTCAATATTATGATTCGGTATATTAATTATTGTTTCGTCTATTATGTTTCTAAAATCATTTAAATTGTTTTCAAACCTCTATTTATGATACATGGGAACTTTTACCAACCTATGGGGATAAGAAATCTCCTAAGACCCTTATTATGGACCGAGTCAGGAGCTAGTTTGGATGGGGACCGGCATGGTTTGTGACACTCTACAAAATACATTTTTGTATATATTATCATATAATATAAAATTTAATTCCATAATAAATAAATAATATGTAATGGAGAATATAAAAATCAAACACTGTTATAAAATACCCCTTCTCCACCCATTTTAAGGAAAATATATCCTTATGTTTCAATTAAATTATTTTTCTAAATTCTCTCCCAAAAATATAATTCAATGTTTTATAGAATTTCACATATGAAAAATCCATAAATACTTAAAAAATAATAAATATCCTTTATAAAGGAACCCTTTAGTTATTGTAAGCAATGATTATTCATAATTTTTTTTTTGTATTTTGAAATACAATTTCTTTTTGGAGCTTATTTATTATATTAATACAAAATTACTAACATCATTAGTCTCCGATAAATTTAATATTAGAATTTTATTATAATTTCCTCTTACTCATACATTTGTTATAACATGTTCTTATTTGGAATGGTTTTTGATTTCATTAACCATAGATATAAATGATGATACCTTGTATTAATTATGGGTGATTATAAAAAACTATATTAACGTAATATATTTTTTACTAATTATAATTATATTTTATTATTTTAATTTTGATATTATAGTATACAATATTATAAATAACCTTGGTGTTAATTTATTTAATATATTAAATAATAAAAAAGTGATAAAATTTTAATTATTAGTTACAAATAATTTATCTACTATTGATGAAATAATAATCATAAAAAAAACACTATAATAAGCATAAATATAAACTACATAACCATTCTAGAGATGATAGGAAATAAAAATGTAATGATTACTATGTCTTCCAAACTGAAGGATACATGGAAATGTTATGACAACTAACACTTGATAATAAAAAAATGAATGATAAAGTTACAAAAATGCAGTATTAAAATATAATTTATAAATATTTATTTTTTTAAAAAATTAATAATATTATTATGTAGAATATTATGGATTTTATATTAATTATATATTCAATTGAATGATTTTACTGAATTTGCGAGAAATGGAAAGGAGTTTTATTTTAATCATTACTCTTAGTTGAAGTTATATTCATTAAATATTCATTTTTACGGATTTATATATATTTAACATAAATAATATCATAGATAATTTCTTATTTAACTTCTATAAAATTTAATACTATAACATTTGTATCTCAATTTATATATTATTATTTCAAATAATAAAATATTTCGAGTGATGTTCATTTCAATAACATTTCTATTTGAAAATTCAATATTATCTATCAAAGTTCATTTATATGATGTATATAATTTCCTATTAAAATAATTTATCATGGGTTACATTTGATGTATGGGACTTATAATTCTATTTCACATCTTCTAACATATTACATTTTTTCATACACTAATATTGTCAAAATAATAATTATTGATCAATATTATTTCATTTTGTTTTACTATTTATTTGTTTAACATGTTTTTCTAATATATATATATATATATATATATATTATCCCCTATCTAAATCATATTGTTAATTTTTTCCTATTTGGGATTTTTTCCCAATAGAAATACTATTTTCTGCTGATTCTTACATCATTAAATGTATTTTTATAATGGAATTAATTCACTATATATTTTTTGGGATTTTCAACCTTATCTATATAATGACTAAAAATACTTATTTTTGTAATTATTTATTCTATATATTATATATGACATAAAAAATAAAATTAACCCCACAAAAAAGAGGCTTATAATAGGCTCATTGTAAGAAAACCCATTAAATAATAAATTCCACCACAATCATCCCACAAGAAATAAATCATCTAAAAAATAACCACAAAATTGATTATTAATTTAGTGGTATTCCCAAATACAAATTATTAATAAATTTAAATTTATATTGGGCCATTTTAGAGGCCAAAATAATTGAAAACACCATTAATAATGGAAATACCATAATACTATACTAATAACAACAATACCTCCAAAATCATCACATAATGGGAGATAATGAATTGTGGGACAAATAAAATGATGAATAAGTCTGACAACATCACAAATTTCTAGATCCAAAATCATTTTTCTTGACACATATAGTTCAATATGAAACAATAATTCTCCTATATCCTACAATGAATGGAAAATACCAGATAATTAATTCCAATAACAAGGATAAATATCATCAAACATCTAACCATATCCAAAAATAGCATGGACGGATTAAAACATCACAAAACACCATAACTAAGTGTTTTTTTCATAATATTTGTTTTTTCACCCTATTCTTGTATCCTATTTAACCAAACAAAATTTTATAACGCTAATAAGGTGTGTTTGGAGATCCCAATTTAAACAATAGTACTTAAAATATACCATTTTAATTTTAGGATGATAAAAATGAATTAGAAAACATTTTTTAGATCTTTTTTAAAAAATGAAAAAACCAAAAACCATATAAATTTCAAAAAACTGAGAACACCAAAAAAAGAACCCAAATCCAATATAATCAAAACATTAATTGAATAAAAGTTCAAATAGTTTATTATTATCAAATATGTTAGGATTAGAGAACCCATTACAACAAAAATGTGGACTTGATAATCTGATACGAAAGGAATTTAATGTTCTTAACATTTCCCAACAACCAATAAATCAATATAAATGAACCTAGAAGAATATAAACTACAATGAATAATACTAATAATAATAATACCTTTAAAAATGTTCAATTTAAAATTTTATTAGCCCCTTCCTACATTATCATTTCTATAGCACTCGAAAAAAAGTTACATCTTTGTCTAATGGTTCTGATTTCAATAGAAAAATAATGTCATCAAGAGATAGAATTCGATAATCTTAATAAAATGATGAATAGTCCCTATAACTCACTTATAATGAAAATTAACAAATGATGACTTTTGTTTCATCCAAACTATTGTGAATTTCTTAACCGAAGATGTCATAGAATGATAATTCATAAAATCAATAAGCAAATAAATGAATCCTTCAAGAGATTTTGACTTGCTAATTATAAGACAAAAATAAAAATTTGATCATTGGTCCCAAATAAAATATAAAGAAAAGATCAATTCCACAACCACATAAATATATACTACTTGATAAACACTAAAAAACTCTTCAATGAATGCTGAAAATAGTGGGGAATGTTGGATTTTCCACAACGAACCCCAGTAGCTGGGGAACTATATATTGGTACATTATTATAATTTCCCTAATCATATTTATTTAGTTTTTAATTTTTTTAATAATATATTTTATTGAATATGAAACATATATCTCATTATCTATATTTAAATGAAAAATTTTATATCACTTTTATTGATGATTTTTATTTGAAAACTATTAAATCAATTTTATAAATTAGTTCATTCAATATACATAAATTTTGTTATCATTAAATATTTTTTTCCTATACATTATTATTATTTATTTTTATGGATTAATATTTTTGGCATTAATTATTAAAATAACATCTTAAAATAATTTTTCCATAATTTATAAATGATTTTTGGAAGGGATTTTACACACCGAAAATTTAATCTCTTGATTATATTAAACAACCTCTATTTTATTATATACTTAAATAAAATAAAATAATGATATATTGTATTAAAATTATTTAATTATATACAATATATAATTTTTTTATTTTGAATAATTAATATGAAACATAATTTTAAAAAATTTAAGTTGAATTAATCCATAAGTAAATAAAAAGGCCACACACCTGAATAAACATTCTTCTGGTTTTATTTAGTTATTATACAACCAATTATATATATGAAATGAAGGAATAATATTAATAATATATTATAAATTGTTAGAGACAAACAAAAAATTATAAAGATAATATTTTATAAGTGTTTATGGTAAAATATATAAGTGAAAGTGGGTAACACGACTATTGAAAATAAAAATAGTCATTCAATATTAATATAACCAAAGATTATATTGATATTGATGTAATTGGATAATAGTAAATTTATTATAGGTTAATAATTTAACAAAAATTTTATATTCAATATACATATAATAAATATTTAGCAACTCTAAAATATAAATATAATGATAATAATAATAAAAACTCATTACAAATTTTATTTTTTTATTAAAATAATGATTTTAAGTATTTTTTAATGTAAAAAATAGTGATTTATATATAAAACTTATTAAAAAATTTGCCCATTTTCTAGAATATAGGCCTAAAATTATGTAAGTGGAAGAATTTTTTTTTGAAAAAATGCTTATAGAGTGCTTAATAAATGATGGTAGAAAATTATAAATAAGGTAAAATATGGTATAGGGGGGAAATATTAATCTACCTTGGGATTTTAAACCATAGTCATCATGTCATGTTAAAATACCTTTTTAACCCATTATTTTGTAAAGATTTTTTAATATTTTACTCAATATATTTTATAAAATTTCTCCCATCTACCCTTCATAAACCACATATCTCATTATTTCTTTTAACGCCTGTAGTGAAACGTATTTATTCTATTAAAATACTAGAATTAATAATATATTGAGATATGCATAATAATATACTAATGTGTATAATTATGTTTTGAAATAAAAAATTAAAAACCTTAAATTATAATTAATGGAAATGTATATAAACAGATATTTGATATTTGAAAATTAAATGTTCTTTATTTGACATATGAAATCAAAATTAATTATTGTGAAAGTCTTTTCTAGAATTGGGTATTTTAAAAAAAATTATTATTTTTGAACCAGTGAAATGAATAAAAACAATTGATAATATTCATTTAATTATTATTTAAAATAATAATATCAATATATTTTTTAGTAATGATAAGGAATACTACTCTTATAATTCTGGGCCAAAAAAATTATTAGATGATTTGTTTTTATGATATTATATATATTATTTTAAAAAATATTTTCTTGTGATTATTTTTTTCAATATATTTTAATTTTATAATCATATAATAAAATTAATAATCTCTCACACTGTGATTATCATTTGGTTAGAAATGAAAATATAATTATTTCGTTGATAAAAGTGATATTATTCATGATATAGTTTTTAAGTGTGTGATGTATATTGATATCACAAAATTATTTTAATAATTATTAGTCTATTACATTAAATGTTTTTCAATAATATATTATATGAAATAAATTACCAAACCTCTAATGGTTGTTAATATGAAATGAATGAGAAATAAATATTTTTTATACTTAAGGATACAGTTTTTCTAAAACATTTTTTTCTCACATCAAGTTTTAAAAGAATAAAATTAATTTATTCCACATATATAAAAAAAATTCAAATTTTATTATATATGGAATATTCAAATTTTTTTAAAAAAACATGGGTTTCATAATGTAGTTATTAAAAATCATTGCAATTGTAAAAATTTGTCACCATCATCGAGAGAAAAAGTGAATAAAATGGAGTTAAATTAAAGGATATGTTAATACATATATATATATATAGTGAATTTCTCAAACTGATTGGTTGAGTTTATTTTAGACCCATATCATCATATAATTTTTTTTATAAAAACTTTAGTCCAAATTTCAATGACAGGGAAACATATTTTATTTTAATTTTATGTGTATTTTGAAGAGTTTAACCCCAGTCGCATATAAATGGATCCCTTCAAAACCTACATTTTTCAAACACCTAGATCATCTAATGTCCACCAAACAAAGAAAAAATCAATCCCAAAATATATTTCCCACATCATACAGGTTATGGTTTCCAAAAGAATGTAATAAATAAAGTCTTATAGAGAGTTTAAAGTAATATATCCAAAGAATAGGTTATTTTTCAAAACAATGTTTTTTGAATTCAATCCTTATTCCATCTCCTCCAAATCATCTGTAAAAATAAAAAAAATAATATAATTAGAATCATTTTAAGCTGATGTGTTATAATATTGATGTTGTGACAAATATATACAATAACACATCAAAATTATATATTATATTATCATTTTTATAAAACAAAATCAATAAAATGTTTTTATATGATTATAGTATTTATTTTTAATATTAATTAATACAATACATAGAATTATTAATAAACTATATAAAATGTTAATTAAATTGTTCATTTCGTAAAAAATTAATAAAATTATATTATATATATTACATTTGAATTATTTAAATAAAAAATTTATAAATATGAGGACATGAGATTCATAAAATGATCATCATTTTAGAATTTATTAATTGAAAATTATCTTACAATGAAATTATTTGATTTTTAGAAAATGATTATTTGTCAGTTAATATTAAAAATAATGTTTTATAAATAATTTTTCATTTATTATGTCATCGTGATGTTATAAATACAATAATGTATATCAAATATTCTAAATTAATAAAATAATGATTAAAAGTAAACATTAAATATTTTTATGTTGAGTTTATATACCATTGTTTGAAATTATATTACCTAAATATTTTTATATTCTAATTAAAGAACTATTTTTGGTCTTTTATCCTTAATGATAAAATTATTTTTTTATATTTGTTTTGTAATAGTTTTCATGTCACATAATTATCAATGTTAATAATAAAATAAAAAAAATATTTGAATTTAAAAAACCCATTATTTTCGTTTAAACTCATTTTTATTCTTATAAATTTGTTTAAATAACTAATTATTATTGAATTTACCTCATAATTATTAAAATAAATTTTTTTGATCTATAGAAATTATATCATTTATTATGTATTCCATTTTCAAAATGAAAATATCCAATTAATGTAATAAGTTTAATTTCAATTTTTCATAATTATTTCTTACCATAGAAAGTATTTATCAATATGAGTAAGATTAAAATTGGTTTAATGAAAACTATAAGGTAGAAAATCATGAAAACCATACAAATTACATTGTTTCGATCTATACATTTCTATCTCTTTGAGCCTTTATTTAAAATGTGTCATATTTTTAACCTCTTACAATTTTAAAATACATTATAATATTTTAATGGTATGATTATTTATAATAGCATCAGTCCCCAAACATAAAAAATAATGTATCATCTCATAACATAACTACTCACATTCAAAACAATAGCTCTATCATCCCAAAAAATGTTTTTCCTTGCATGGCTGGGGCAAGTTCATAGGTGACTTAAAGAGAACCATCCAATGCACCTGAAATTATTACTATGATTGAAGGTCAATAGAATATATTTGGGAGACTATACCATAATTAATATTGTAGAAATAACTATTGATATAATAGAAATACATCATGACACAAAACGCATATATATGATATATTATTATTCTTCCATTCAAATAATAATAATAAACCATTTCTTAACACAGTATATTTGAAACTAAATGTCATGTTGAATGTCATATAAGGAGACGATTAAAAATAAAATCATTAATATATACTCAAAAATAAAATCCTGGATTTGGACACCATACATGTATAAGTTTATATAATCCAAACTCATATGTTAAATTAATAAGTCAATAATGATTCCCATTTACCATGTCCAGACCAGCATTTGTGAAGTATGGTCAGGATCCAAATGGTGACCCAAACATGGTGTGAGTACAAATTAGTAGGATGAAATCAATGATAAAAAAAAATTTCGAAATTAATATTTCATTCATGAATATAATAGTTTCAGTGATTCATTAATAATTTAACACTAAACAGAAATTAACCCAATATCCATAAATTTTCGAGTTGACATCAAGTTTTTCTCAAGGATTATAAACAAAAACATAATTTATTACGCTCTATAAACATGTTTCAATACAACAATGAGATCATGGTTTACACCTTCAATGTTTCAAAATATTTTTAGGTGTTGAAACACCTATAGAGTGACTTCATCTCACAAATATTACTGGAAAAAACAAATAACATCAATGGGAAGTTTAGACAAGATGAATTATTCAATTATAGTTATGAAGGTTCATGTCAACAATGCGATGATGTAGTAATACATATTACTTATAATAGTAAAAATACATTATATGATATTCTTTTATTTAATAACACCCACCTCAACAAAATGGATGAATAGGTATACGATCAAGGGTTAGATATACTTAAAACACCAAAATATCATACAAACTATGATTGACACCCACTAAAATTTATAGGAAAGGGGATCCAAGTGAATGATAAGAGTAAAACATAAATTATAATAAGAACAATGCCATCTCATGTTTTCAAAATTTAATTATAGACTAAAGAACTAAATAACGGTGTTATAGGAACCACAAGATCCTAGATGAAGCATTAAAATTCATAAAGCATGAGTTGGTTTTAAATTAAGGGTAACAATGTGGTTTAAAGTGGGTATGGGTGAGGTAGAAGATTATTCACCTAACATTTTCACCTCGCCCAAATTCCACCAGTCAACCAGTTGATAGTACAATCTAGATAGTGGCTCACATGTTTTCCAAAAATAGAAATCCATAAGTATCAAAATATGGGAATATCTTCACATGTTTATTTATACATATGAATCCATTTTTAGAGAAGAAAAAAGTAACATTTACCATGGTTAAAATGGGTAAAAAAATGATATGATTTCAAAAAAATATATTAAGTGTAATTTACTAAGAAAAAAATTGGCTATTATAAATTATTTACTATATAATAGCTCCCCACCGATCTGTTCTCGCAATAATCACTAATTCGTATAAACGAACATGTTGGGACATTGCACCCAAATTTTATACGCTTACTCCCTTGTCCCATATTGATCACAACAATGATACAACTAAAATATTAATATAGAAACAATCATCCCATGGAGATCATTTTAAATACATTCCATTATATGGGTAATATTCTACTCAAAGAAATCATTGAAATCCAGGTGAACATGATCAAAAAAATTAATTTGA
Source organism: Viscum album (assembly GCA_963277665.1). NCBI lineage: Eukaryota > Viridiplantae > Streptophyta > Magnoliopsida > Santalales > Viscaceae > Viscum > Viscum album. The sequence continues at coordinate 292,903,248 of OY728132.1, read as the reverse complement.
GATTTTTCATAGTAATATATCTGAAAATAGTACATATGAAACAAAATATTCAAGAAAATGTAACACTATCAACATGTTTAACAATTTCAATATCCATTGACTCTATCTACTACAACATGTAAATTGACGATCATAGGTATGAGATTTCTATCTATTTATATAAACAGTTTCCCCATCATATAAGAAAATTGATGAAAACCATGTTGACAAAAAACACTAAAGATAAAATCCAATAGAAAACATAATATTTAATTAATTTTTTAGGTTTACCAATAACATTCAAATCAAGAAATCCTTATTAATTGTCTCTTTCACATGTCTAGGTTCGTCAAGCTCTAAATCACTTGCCTATAACGAGAAGAAGATAGAAAAAAATATTCTTCCATACAGATCATTATGATAATTCATTTTGATCAACTATTTGGTAATTTTATTATAATATGAAACCATTATTTGTTGAATATTTTACCTAGAATCACTGACATACAAAACTATATCATGAAGCACGTCCTTTATGATAGTAATCAACCACTCATATTGGCCATTAGTATGAAGATTGTAAGGTATTTTTAGAAGAAAAATTTATCCTAAATAATTATAAAAGACCTTATATAATCATGATGTGAAATGTTGGGTCACAATAATCATTATATTCCTCAAAAAACATGAAACAATCTGTCTCTTGTTTGTAGAGGTTACCCATATCAAGGACTGTAAAAATACCCTAAAATGGAATGTTGTGGGCTACCATAATTAACTAATCCATGATCACCCTTAATGCATCATCATTACAACTTATCCAAGGAAATTATATCATGAATCCTATATTGGCATCATCTAACTTATAACATATAATAGAATAGGGTTATAATAGCCTATATACCCTCATATAATCTACCTTTACCTGCTAACATAATAGACTTCACCCCACAATGACCATAATATCCATCTTCAACTTTGGGTGCCAATACCAACTATGTAGATTAATATTTTCAACACATTATGAATCATGGAATTACATTATCATATTCACATTTATTCAAGTTGGAACCAAAATATATACATGGACCGAGTGAACATCACTACTGCCTAAAGAAAAAATGGAAGGTGGCTATCAACTGTATATGATGTCTCATATAGATAGCCACTAATGATCATATATATTCATAGATATCCTATATTATGTATGGGTTTTATATTATATCAATGAGTAGGTAAATATTAATTGAAAAATATTATTGTAATGTATATACTTATTTGGAGGTCCTCTGCTTAGTATGGATTGGATTGAAGATCCAAATAAATTATGTGCATCACATCTAGAAGAATAGATGTTAGTGATAATTTGAAGGAAATAAATCCAAATATGATCAATGTTTATGTGATCATACATTGGATAATGTGTGGACTCTTAGAAAATATTTTTGATTAATTTAATGTAATTGGATTTCATGCTTGAAAATATCTCTATGTAACTATAATGATTGATGATATGGTCGTTATTAGTATACAAAAATTTCATATTGTGCTTTTCAATTAATACAATATCATATGAAGGGAATATAAATTATTTTTGATTATTTCATAAGATTAATTCTTATGTTTAATATTTGTGGTGGTAGATGATCAGGAAAATATACAATTAAATAAAGTAAATTGAATTCCTTGATGATTATTTTGAAGGATAATTTGGGATAGAAAATTATTAACATAGTTTTTATTGTGTATTTTTATATGGTTAAATAGAAAAACCCATCCAAGCTAATATGATCAGTATGATAAACCATGAACTTATTAGATTATAGATCTACCATTCATGGGAGCACCATGAAATAACCACGCATGGTGGTATAGAGATGGCACATAACATTTGATGTAGTGTTCATGGGTGATCTGGGCACATGGAGTTTCCCATGGACTATATAATACATAATGGAAAACCATGAGGGGGAGTGTTCATGGAGGTTTTTTAGTGTAAAACCCCAATACCATCTCGAGCACGAAATTAAATGTGAACTTTTACTTTCAAGTTGAAGACAACAAGCCTATTTTATGTGGGACAGAAGATAGATTCAAATTTCATTCTTTTTTTAAAACATAAATATAAAATAAATTCTTATAATCATCATGGATCCAATTATTAAACATTATCCAGCTAGTTTTCTTTAACCATAAAGACATCAATGAATCTTTAGGTGGGTGGACACAATTATTTTCTACTCAATTATAATCATTGATGAACATCCACCTAGTCACCTCCTCTGATCAAATAAATGTAGTAATACTTTTTTAAATAACATATAATTGAATAAAACATCATCTTTCATGCATGAAATTATTCAGATAACATGATATGCATGTGTAAAATTGATGTTATGCATTGTCAATTGATGTAATAATGTGTTGATATATGAATAAAATGTTAAAATAGAAATTATCAACTAAATTATTCCAAGAAAAATATTGTTATGGATTGATGAATGAATATTTATTTTCATAAGTTTAAGTTTCTTTCATTTATAGATTTATCATCACATGATGAATTCAAATAGACTAGTTATTGACCACCTAGTGTATCATTATTTGTGAGGTGAATATGATAATTAATAACTGGAATAACATGATTTTTTATGTTTATAAACATAGTTGATTCATAGTGTTAAGGAATTATTATTCCATGGGGTTGAAAATTTATAATATTAAATTTAAGTAGAGTGAATCACATCTTAAAAAATAACTACGAAATTTGTTACATACCTAAAAAATCTTGGTTCTGAGTGTTATTTGTAAAAATAACATATAGTTTACTAAAAAACATATAACATCCATAAGTACCTCACAGACATAAATATTGTTATGAGTTATCACACGATTTAATTATTAGAAGGTGATCCATGAAGCTTTATTTGTCTTATAATGATAGATCTGTTGTTAATATTTTTTACATGATAAAAAATTATATTTCCAGAAGAACATTTTCACGTGAAGCATAACAAGAACATATTTAATTTTTCACACAATGTTAAAGAGGATGAAGAAACGAGAAAGATACCACTGATAGGGGAAGTAAAGGAGTTGTTATGTAAGGGTGTTTAATGAATTAAAATAATAATATAATAGGATTACATGTGTTTAAAATTAATATATTGTTTTAAATTAATATTCTTTCACAGTGGATGATATCAGGTTTTTATAAAAATAGTTTTGATAATAATACATGAAATATAAACATAACTGGACCTGTGATGTACACATGGATGAAATAATATTATCATGAAACACACATGCCTGATTTTTCATACAACACAAAATATAATATATAATAATATCTTGTTTTTTCAAGGGTTTTAATTATTTATATGTCTTGGAAAATTATCACAATTTTATAAATATAGTAGGATTTGTTTTGGAACCTATCTACTGAAATAAATATATTCTATTGGGTTTTTAATTTTCATAATAAGAAGAACTGTGGATGATTTGATATCTCATAATTACTCATTTTTTTATGAAATTTGATAATGCAAACCGATAGTGGTATTTATATCATTTTAATTATAGGAGAAAGTAAATCATCTTATATAATTCTTCTATATCTGATATAACATAATGATTACTGATGTTAAGTCAGCCCTTCAGATAATGGTAATTAGAAATATTTCATCATTATCATTGGAGATTATAGAATAATAATTGTACTATAGTGTTTATAAATTTATAAAGAAAATTATAAAAACCTGTATCATATACTTCAAATATAACTATTTAATTCTTCTGTGTTAGTGTTTGGAGAATGATTTCATGTAAATTGATTGGTCTTTCTTCTCTGTAATAATAAATAATAAATTCTGTACATGTTGAATAATAACCAACACATATAGAGGATATAGTTATAAGAAATGAGATACTCATAAACATCCATGTTTTTGTTTTTCATTATTATTTCAATATCTTTCCATCTAACTATAGACAATGAATAAAAGAGAACCACTCAATGAATAAATTGAAGAGCTACATCAATAAGATAAAATACTATATTTATCAAAATTAAATCCACATTTATTCATCCTATATCTCAGTGTTGTAATCCATATAGTGATCCAAAAAATTGGTGTTAGAGGGATAAGTCACACTATTTATTTTATTCACTGATTAGATGATTCATGAATAACGGAATTCCATTCTCAATACTATATGGAGTGAAAACATAGATTATATGTATCTATTTTATATTAAAACTAGATCTAATCCAACACATTAAAATAAAATATAAGAAATAGTTCATGAAAATAAAGAAGTTTCCCCTCTTATAAAAAGTATAATTAGATTCAAGTACACTGTGAAATGATGTCAGATCTAGCCTGGAAAGAGAAAAAATATTAGATTGATATACCGAAAAGGATATGGAAAACATTATTTCCTCAATGGGATCAAGGCATTTAAGTGGCCATGAGGTATATGTTAATTATATTTTATTATTTCTTAAAGATGAACCTTGCACCATTGGATGTTATAACATTACAATAAACTTTTCCATTTATTCATTAATCGATATGATGCATAGTTATCCCATGTATTGTTTCTATTTTCATTGGTACAATGGAATGAATATATAATGAAATAACTTTTTTGAAGGATTATTATGAAAAACGGGTCAAAATTTAGAAGAACATGTTTAAAACATGAAAAAATGCACACACAAGTTTGAGCCATTAATATAAAGAATAAAGAGATCATAGGAAGAGACTCCAAACATGAAAAAGGGTGGATTTTCAAAAACCGTGATAAGTATTTTGTAATTGAATAATTTTTGAAGAATATAAATTAATTATAATTAAATATTAAAAATAAAAATTATATCAGGAATTAACAATTGGATGTTAAATATAAGTGTGAAAAAGTGTTTGGACTCATTATCACCTAAAAACGATGCATTACATTAAATGTATTGTGATATTGTGAGGATGGAATATTAATATAGAGTGGAATTTAAAGAAAAATTACATTAGTATGAGAATACTTATATTGGAACCAAATTGGACAATTATGAAAACACTCATATTGGGACCTCACAATTAAAGAAGAATGTTGCTACTGTGACATAGTGTTATTTGGATGAACCAACTAACAAATGTCCTCCATAATATGAAGAAAAAATTATTATTCCAATTGTAGATCATATTTATGTAGCTATGAAAAATGTTGCACCATCTATATCTAAATATTTTAAATTTCCAAATTCATTTTCCAAAAATGGTGAAGGATTACGTAATATTCTTTACTCATTTGGGTGAGTAAAACAGAAGAAGAACCATTGAACATGTACATGGTTGATATTTGGAAAAGGGAGGATGGTTAATCCGAATGAATTCCATAAATAGTGTTTGAAAATTACTTTAAATTTTCATTTTATGGATCAATAATTCCAGATAGCATTAAATGGAAATAAAAAGATCATGGTTTATTGGGAAATGTTTTTGGTGAAATCTATTTGGGAATTGTGCATGTTATATTCGTTATTATTACATAAATTATAAATTAAAAAAGAAAAAAACACCTATGGGGGGATAATTTGATGATAATATAAAATGATTCTATGAAAAAAATATCTACCTCAAATATATTTGATACACATAAATTTTACTATGATGCAAGAAAAAATTATTTTCACATATGTGGTGCATATATATATCATCACGCATCAAGATAAAAGTATAATTGGTGACCGTGTAAGAAAGAGGAGTTATAATTTTGTAGAAATATAAAATTGTTTTTGATAATATTTCACCACCCTCGTGTTTTTGAGAAACTCGTCCTTGGAAAAAAATATAGAAGAAATATAATAGACATAATAAGTTCACGATTATTATCAAAAAGAGTGATACATGTATAAAGAAATATGTGAACAAAGTAACTCATGTGAATTCATGTGGAATATATATACAATATTCAAATATTATTAATGAGATATTAGTCATTAAAAAAATATATAATGAGAAACAATGAATATGGGATGATTAGTAATAAAATTATTGTGAAAATGGGATAATATGATTTTTAATTCTGTAGTTGAATATATTAAGAGATTTTTAAAATATGATAACCATATAATAATAGAATATCTATGTGGATAGTACTATATGGTTATAGATATATTAAATAGTTTTGTAGTCATATAAGAATATTAGAGAGGAATGTGGAAGAACAATCAAAATGCACTAGGTGATGCATGTTCCTTGATGTCCAGAGTAGAAAATAAGATTCGAAACATTGTTTTTTTTATTTTGAATGATAATATTTCATGCTTATAAGGATTACTATAAATTTCATTTGATTAAATAAGAATAGATCATCCTCACATGGAGTATAGATGAAATGAGTTTTATGGTGGATAATCAATTATCACACGTCTTTCAGTTACGGAATATAATAGGAGATACACCTTATTCCAACAGAATTATTGTTTTCTAATTTCATTTATATTATATATTAAAATGAACTTATTTGGGGGTATAATTGTGATTATGTATGTTTAATTATATATCTGTATGCTAGAATATTCATTAAAATAACTATGTATGTCTCCATCCTAGTTTGACTTATCTGGTGTTATCTTGATGATTATTGGTTGAAAATGATCAATGATCATCCATGATTAATATGATTAAGATAATTTACTTAATGAATACATCTAAATTCACCAACATGAATATGATATCATTTATTTATGTTCAAAATAATTTTCATTCATTATAGAAAATGTTAAAAAGTAATTTCTTGATGATGTGAAGTTATATATTATCCCTCAAATGTGAGTAATGAAATATATTCATAGATATTTGCATTTTAACAATCTTTTTTTTATTTGGATGGTACATGATCATTAAATTATTAATGGAGAAAAATGATATGATCTCTTATACTTATTTAACAAAAAAATTATTACATATGTATCTTAATAGGTAAACCGTAAATTTATCAATTAAATGAATAAAAGATTACTAAAGATGCACTTGGTATAAATTTTGGAACATAACCTACAATATATACATGATATTTTAAATATATATAAAGATATGAGGGACAAAATTTCTTGGTGAATGTTTCATGAGGAAAAATGTTTCAACAAGTCATGTTAAAAAGTTTCCACTTACATTACTTTCACTAGTTACAAAAAATTATTATAAAAAACAAAATACATCTAAACAACCTCTGATGAAAAATACATGTTCTGAAAAATTAGATGTCAATATATTATAAATTGAGCATGGGGTGTAATGTTGTCAAAATATGGACCTCTATTTTTCTTAACCCATTTATCCCATATAGAACTAGAGTGGAATAATTTATGGCACATTTATTTTGAAAGAAATGATATCACCCTCTATTAGGAACATGACATTTTTTATCAATTATGGCGATTTTTTAAAATGAAATGTTGTAAAGTGTAAGGTAGATAAAATATTTAAGCCATTTGTTCCATATCCATGACTGTGTTAATAATTAATTTTCTATTGGTAATGAAAAAAAAACACAAATGGGGGTATTGATGAAACAATATTGTGTTTTTTATTTTCTATAAATTATTATATCAATTCATATTGAATAATATTATTGTATTGAATTAGATTTTTGTTTTCTCAAAGATTAGTAATTATTTGATTGAATTTCCTAATAAATTTTTCATTTTACATCCCAAATCATTAATGGTGTTGATCCATTGAGGGAGATATATCCATGGATGTTCAAATGTAAAACAATCATAATTTGGATGAAGTGGTAACTCTTGTCGAATTATAATTGATTTGTCAATAGAATTGGATTTCAGTGGTGGTCATTTCTCTATGTAACTACAAAGATTTAAGAAATTGTCTTCATTGGATTAAAAAAATGTGCTAATATGCTACATTATTTTTAAAACATCATTAAAAGTTAATGAAAATCATTTCCTAATGATTGAAAATGATAAATTAATGTGATGATGATTCAATGTTGTGAATGATTATAGAAATATTCATTTTAATAAGGTAATTTGAAGGTTGTGATGAATATGTTGAAGGAGAAATAGGGTTAAAAAATTCATACACTTAGTATTAACTATATTATTATAATGGGAATTGTTAAAAAAATTGTTCCGACGAAGATAACTACCCTAATCATCCCAACCATGCACTTTTGAGAGTATGGATCAACCCTGAATGGGTTTTATTCTATCTCAACATGCCTGGAAGCTATGATTTTATGGATTGAACCTACATGGGCATGAAATGGTCCAAAAATATGTGAAGGTTTCCATGAACAATAAAATGTTATGGTGAGACCGATGTCGGAATGTTTCGGGGAATAATTTTTGGTAATGAAATATGTTATCATATCATGATACCGATGGAATGTGATGTATAATTAAGCAGTTGAATAACATACACATGTTTGATGTTGTATAGATGGAAGTGATCAATGGGTATCCACTCTTTAAATCATATAAATAAAAGTCGAGTCCTCATATATTCATTTAGATCAAGAACATAGTTATTATCCTGAATCACTTACTAGTATCAGAATGTGGGTTTAGTTTTTCTTTGTCCACTCTATTAGAACATTTTAAAAACATCTATCATATTACATTCTCTTATAAAATCATGGTAATAACACTACATTGACCCTCACATCGGTTCACGATACACTATCTTCAAGAAGAATATTTTTTGAAAAGATTATTATGGATGTTGATAATTATAAGGCCCTGGCCTTAAACCTTACTTAATATTGAATTAAATGAATATTTCACATTGAGGATCTTTTCAGGTTTAGAGTTTTAGAGAATTAGAACATAACTATTACATCTTAAAATATTACAAAGTAGACACTTCTACTAAGTTTCCATAGAAAAAAAACTCTAAAAAAGAAACATGTCTAGTACCATGTTTTATATAGCATGAATTTCCATTGATCCCATCCTTGACCCTATTCCACATTATGTCATGTGAAAAACATTTCAAAAAAACATGGGGTGAGCATAAAAAGCTCAGTAAGGGATACACAAAGAATGAAAACTGTTAGTTTATCAAGACAACAAGTAAACTATGTATACTTTATCAAAGTAATACTTTTCAACTTTATGAAGTAGTAAAAACTATTCACCTAATAAAAGATCATTACTTACCCTTTTGTAACCAAAATAATACCATAAAACCCATATAAGGAACACATAACATATAAAGGTAACTTGGGACATAAACATACTTAAGTGGAATAACCATACGGTCGACTTCCACACATATCACTTAATGGAATAGCCATTCAGCCAACTTCCATAAATACTTAATGGAATAGCCATACTGCCGAATTCCATACCTAATTCATTGGAGTTTATAATGTAACCACCCATCCTGGTATTCACGGCATCACCCGTCATATGGTATATCACATAACCACCCTTCAAATGTCTAAGTACCATTATAAAAATCATTAGACATAAAACAAATATAATGGAAAGAAAATATTTCCACACATTGATCACAATATATCACTTAAATATATTGGCATAACAAATACATTATAAAAACCATTTTCAATACCAAAATACCTAAAATAGTATATGGTATTTATTTCATTTTTAAAAGAAACATTACGGCTTGTTCAGGAAGCCAAAGACCAAAATAATACTCGTGGAGGCGGAAAAGGTCGTTGTCACCACGTACGTTAACAGAAACATTCCTTTTTGTCATTTTTGTAAGAATATTCATATAAAAATATTACTTTTGTATAAAAGTAAAAGTAAAAGGGGTTTACACACCGTATAAAATAATGTTGTGTATAAAAGGAAATATGACTCAATGAAAGGAGATTGAGACGAAGTCCCTTACCTCGGGTCCGACTAGACTCGACCATTCTTTAACATCCTGAATAATAAACTTGAGTTAATTTATATTTTCTTAAGAACGTTTTTCAAGTTAATTATTCCTTTTATATCACTTATTTCCATGTTATAAACATTATGTAATCATTTAAGTTAATAATGTTTTTTTCAATATTTGGTTCTTAAGTCGAAAGTGGACTTCATACAATTACATGTTGTTCAAGTGGTTAAAGGTTATTTATATCCAGAATGAAATTCCTGATTTGGATATCATATATATCATATATATCCAGCATATACATGTATTTATAATATTACGTAATCATTTAGAGGTAAGAAATGAAATGCACCATTCATGGAGACGGTAAGCCGTACGTACGCATGAATGATACTTTCATTTCTATGTCATATTAATGGAATTAAAACTAAATGATAGGTGTGTATATTTTAATTCCAGAATTATATTCATCATTTATATGTAACATACATTATATATATCCATTATATATATGTACTTATAATAGTACATTACATTTGGGGATAAGAAATGAAATGCACCGTTCCTGGAGACGGTAAGCCGTACGTACGCATGAACTCTACTTTCATTTCTATCTCATACTTTAATGGGAAGAAATAATAATGATATAGAGGTATATTATAATTCCAGTATAACATCATATATAATAACTTTAAATCCATTCTTTATACGTCCCACGTATGGCATTAACGAATCATATCACTTTGAGGGGGCGGTAGTCCACACTTCCTAAAATGAAATTATCGTGTTTACCCACAGTGGAAACCATAAAGGTAAACAAAAAATGTAAAATAAAAAAACATAAGGAAAACATATACATAATATATATAATATATAAATAGAGTGACATCTTAATGGCCACCATTAAAGGTGTTTAAAAGAAGATTGAACAATCATAGTTTCGTGAGGCAGAAATTCGCCAACCACAGAAACAGTATGTTCTTTAACCATTAGATGTAGGTTTGTGTAAGTGTAGCTCGAAATCTTCTTATAACAATATCCTAATATATTGAATATACTGGAGATGTTACAAAATAAATGAATAATAAGATTTTATGGGGTTGGAGAAGCAAAATAAAACAAAAGAACCCATGTGAAGATATCACCTTAAAATCGGGTAACTCTCTTATATTTGAGCTCAAAGGCTTCCTTGGGAAGACTTCCTCCCAATGTGATTCTTCAAGGAGTAAGAGGGGGATGTGGAGAGACAAAATGGGCATGGTTTGGCCGAGCCAAAGGCTTTGGACGTGTGGGTAAGGTGGTAGAGGTGGGGGCCTTTTATAAGAGGAGAGGAGGGGCACTCTTGTAAAGTAAAGAAAAGTTACTTTATTTTAAAATGATTTTCAGATTTAAGAGGTCCCACATTGATATAATTCGAGGATAATGTGATACGTTTTCGAAATCCACCCATCCAATAGGTTTTGGACTTGTGTAGGTCTTATATTTTTCATTATCATTCCATTTTATTTAAATCGTTAAATAATGAGGTCATCACTGCATCATCATGATGTCATAAATAATTTAATTTATATAATGTCTAAAAATTATAAAAAAAATAATATGATGTAGGAAATATTTTCATATTTCCAATGACTATTTATAGTCATGATTCTGACTTGTATAACCCCATTTAAAAATTGTTTTAGTAAAACAACTCATGTTTCTGTCATTTTAATTTTAACATTAAATAAAAAGATATTAATGTCATTTTAAAACTAAAGTGGCTCCATGGGGTCCCCAAGTTGACCCATGTATTTTCTTGGTCGGCCATGACACATCCAATAAGGGTAGGACATGTGTTAAGTTCATTTCATATTATTAAAACATTATTTTTACCTTAAATTACACTAATTACATCTAATCGCGATTAAAAACTTAATAAGTTACTATTCACAAAAAATTATTTTAATCCCATTAAACCACATTTTAATTCTTAGTGACAACCATGTATGTCGGATTTTTTAAATTCAAAATACAGAGGTGGAAAAATTTCATTTAAACGAAAATTCAGTTTTTATAAGTACCACTTAGTGGTTTCACTATTCATAAAAAATTGAAGTTTTTCAGAAAAATACCAAAAATTCACCCTAAGATATATTTGATATTCCGAATTCAAAAATGATTTCTATTTTACAAAATTAATAACATATAAGTTTCATTAATTAATTTAATTATTAATTCTCGCTGTCAGAGCAAATAGCGTGTTTTTTTGAAACAATAAGTATCAAAAGATTGACACTAGTTTAAGTCCAATTTCAAAGTGAAATTAATTCCAACGACCACTATTGGATTAAATGGTAAAAATATATTCTAATTTCACTTTAATACCAATTCAAACAATAATCAAATCATATAAATAAATTATATTAAAAAGAGGTTTTGAATTAAAATACAACATTTTCACTATTCATTAAAAAATGAACTTTATTGGAAAGATACAAAAAATTTAAACAAAGTAAATTTTGATGTCCTGATTGGAAAAAAGAGTTTTATTTGGTCCAATAGAATGTATAAAAGTTACCAAAACTATATTTAATGATGGTTCACCTTTAAAAGATGATAAGTGAACCTTTAGTGAAAATTAGGGTATAAAAACCTAAAATTGAATTCTTTTTGTATTTTAAGCCATTATCTTTTATTGGATAAATGTAAAAACATTTAAAAACATATATAATCATATTCTAGTTATTTCTATACATTCCCTCCAATTGAACGACAATGTGTTATCCACCATATAAAATAATATTATTTTATTACTAGTGTGCAACGTAAGATTTCAAAGAAACTCTTTGTTGCGTATCGGGTACGCTATCGAACATAGAAACCCCTTTAAAGTAAAATTAATATTTAATTCGTAAATATTAATAAATATTGAAATGTTTTATTCATTATTTACCTGGGATGTTACAATAATCATTACTACGATCGATCATATGAAGAAATCAAATGATAATCTATGGTTTAGGTCATCATATATAAACTAGCAACAAATATATTATAATTTTCATCTACCCATCATATGAAGAATACATTAAATTTTTATCATGATATAGTTCCATTATTTATATATTTTTCTTTTCATGAAGCAATCAGTAATTCCATAGATTTAACTTCGAGTGTCAAATGATCATCGATCAAATCATTCAATGTAATAACATAAATCATGTGATCGTATTTTTTTAATATAAATAAATATGATTTATAGTGTTTCGAAAAACATAATTTTTTGCAGATATTTTCATTGAATTGATGAAATATGTATTGAAAAAATTATTAATAAGATAGTGGTTCCTTAGAAATAAACACTGTGAATGATTCTGAAATATATTGATGAAATCAGGAGAGATTTCTTCAAAAAAGATACCACATATATGTCCCATATGAACACATTTCATTTGATGAGTTCTCATATGATCTGCTCATGTGAGGGAGATGAAAATAGATCTATTTATCTTTAAAATTTATATCTCATGATCCCCTTTATTATATGAAGGGTATAAAGATACAAGGACAACCATTTTCATGTAAATATGAAGACGAATTTTGTGGATTGTTCATGAAATGTTGAAGAAAAAGATACTCAAGAGCTACCATATTCATGTCAAATAAATGATAAATTATTATAAGGTTTTTCACGATTAAAAATGATAGGATAGTAGAAAAAAGAGTTATTAACAAATGTGGTGGTCCACATATGTGATGTTTCATTTTGGAAGAGAACCGATATTTACTGGAACATTTTCCATATTAGTATATAAAATAAAAAAATGGGTGAAATCTTTCAGTATATATTCTTGATGTAAAAATTCATATTTTTTCATATAGAACATAATATAATATAGAATAATATCATATAGACGTTACATCTTAGAATATTTAGAAGCCTATAATAATTATAGTACATGTATAAAGAATAATTTATTTGTCTAATAATAGGAATCAATAAAAGAATATATCATATTTTTTTCATTTGTGAAATGTAGAAGATGAATTTTTAAAGGATATTATATACACCGATGGGTTATAAATAATATATTTTCATTTTTCAATTCTGTTCATATCTTTTTCAATAAATAAGTAAAATAAAAAAGGAATCAGGTATAATTATTTTATATCTATATCATCATGTGGATTGATAATGTCGAAGAAGACCTTATTGTTGACATACTTTGACGATATTGATCATATTCATCATATAATAGAGAATAATACTTATGATAAAATTTTAATCACTAAAGAACCGGTGGGTTGAAATCACCCATCATGTGCTTCAATGATAAATCATGAATTATGCCTAGCTAGTGCTAGGAAAAGGGGTTCAATTCATTCCCATTGAGAATTAAATTCCTAATAAAAAATTGATTCTATGAGGATGATGTATAATAACTAACATAATATGAGTACATATTCATTTGATATTAGAGGTAAACCACATAGTCTAAAAAAATTCAAACCATATATGTTGTATTCAAAGTCTCTCTCCACTAATACTCATCAACATTTGGACGCATTCATAAAAAATAGATTCATTTTTCATTCATTATAATATTCATGTATGACCAAATTCTTTATATTTTTAATCAAGGAATATATTATGATGTTACCCATTCTAGGAGTGTATACAAACTTGATATCGATAGAATAAAAAAAATCTTCCAATCACATCGGTTGAAGGGTAATTTATTGGTGTAAAAATTTAAATTAATCTTTTTTAATTCATCTAAAACATTGTAATATTACCTAAATGATAATATCAACAATGTCTTATAGAATGTATGGACACAACCATATCGAGATCATTATTGGGATAATTTTAATCATAGAGATCATCTTTCATGATTAATAATAATACTATCTATGTAAAAACATCATTTATTTTATAATCACAACTCATGATGTGTCATAGAACATGTTTTAATCCATATTCATTTTAGGAATGATGAAGATCAATGTTGAATTCGACCAACTATTCATGTTATAGAAAGAATTATCACAAATATTTGACAAAAAAATTTCACCCCTTTTTTATTTAGGCTATAAAATGGTGCTGATATATGGGATGTATCCTAAATTATATTCTAGTATTAGGTTTCATGACCTTGAAATATATAAATCATATAGGCCATAGTGGTTCACTCCCAATATAATCAGTTTAAAAAATTCTCTGTTTATATTGACACACCACCCATTCAGATAAAATGACCTAAGAACTAATATTTTTCAATCAGGATGTGAGATTTAAATTAAATCAAGTATAAATAATTCTCACTCAACACAATCATAAAGATGTCAATATATTTTTCTAGATTTTATCTAAAATGGAATTACATTGATATGTTTTAATAAGAAACTTTTCATGAAAATATAGAAATATATGGAATACTATATTCATCATAGAAATGAATACTGCATGAATGTTAATTACAAAAAACACCTTTAACATGAATGTGTGCAAGACATACATAATCTGTAATATAGTCCAAGGTATGCTAGATGGTCTTACCCTCAACTGATGGTACATGTTCCTCAAGTCAATCATAGATAATATGTGGGCACCTCTTAGCTAATCAACCCAATCGTTGATGAATGGAAGAGGATACCAATTATTAATCGGTTTCTAGTATATTCTATGGTAATCCACATATAAGTGTGGGATCTCCTCCACCTTATCCATGAAAATAATATGAGAAACCCGAAGTGATGTAACAGGTGACTTCAGTCCCATTGAATTCATATCATCCAACTACACTTTCGACTCTCAAAATCCCATTGGTTTCATCATATAAATAGAAATACATATATATTCTACTGACAGAACTAACACGATAGTTAACTCAAGATCATTATTATGCCATATGATAGAGAAAAATTCAACAAATATGTCATGTATGAAATTCACTAGTGTAAGAAAAGTAAACTCTTGTATCCCATTATCATCAAGAAAAAGTCATATTCACTATGGCATATTAAAATCAAATCTTTCTTGAATTAATTATTCACAAAAAATATAAATAACCCACACAACCAACTGAATTTATTTTACCCATTCTAGTGATATAAAATTACTCTTTTCCAATAATAGAATCTAATATATGGGAATATAACTAGTCTATCCATATGTATAATAAAATATAGTCGTACTATTTCAAGCCTAAACAACTCACAATGGAAATTGTAGCCCCCAAATATGATAGAAAAGTACTCAAAAATATAATTGTATGTTATTAAACCCTTTGTATCGATGGTCATACCACTATATATGATATCCAAATCTAGAACCATTTTATTGGAATGTTATGAAGATATAATGGAATGTGATTCCATTCTATCAAACAAATCACATGAAATGGTAGATAAAATATGAATCATAGTTCTTATATTCGAAGTCCATATATCTAAATATGTAGTTGTAAAATAAAAACAATGAATCTAACATTACACATATACCTTTGATTCATTATTAACTCATTAAGATCCTCCTTCTATATAGTACTACTCATGATGTGGTGATCAATATCCGCCACCCCTACTAAAGAAAAATTCATAACTCCAGCTACCTATCTAATGAGGGATATATAATATAATCTTTAATTCTAGTTTCTACCATGATTCTCTTACATTTACAGATAGTTGAGTTATGTTTCTAGGCCTAAAAATTTACGCCATCATCCTACATGTTCCACTTTCTATAATATTGGATAAAATATTGTAGTAGATGTGATCATACTATAAAACTAAATGAAATTACAATAAAATGATGTCCTAATAATGGTTTCTTATCAATTTGTAATTCTCTACTCCACTTGCTTATTTTAAATCCTAATGGATACACTTATGATCAACCAAATAATATATCCCCAATTATTCTACTAGTACTGCCTACCCGATAATCTAGAAATCATTGAATACACTTCCATTATGTGTTATTGATTCATTATTTCATAGATTTTTCTCTGGTGATATATGATCATATAAAACTTTATCTAATAATTTATATCATCCTATAAAAATTTATCTATTAATATCTCATTTACATCCAATGAAATTAAAAAATATTAAAGATCATAAAATTTATAGTTTAGTACATCAACTATATTCTCCCTTATTTTAGATGCATAGAATAAAAATCCACACTCATAACTCATAATCTCTGGACAACTGATACTCATTGATACCCCACCTATGTGATTATAGGATAGATACACATTCATTCTAACTTTATCTATGATATTTAACCAGTTATTGGCTTGTAATAATTGGATTAAAATAAAACTATTCATTCTCTTATTCTTAAGTGTGTCCATAATGCTAACGATTGTCTAGTTTGAATCTATCCATGAATGAGTTTCCCAAGGATCTCATTCCCTAGTGAATATTTCCTAATTCTAAAAATATAACTCTATAGTCAAATTAATCAAAAAAGTAATATTATTATTATTATCCATCTATATATAACACATGATCAATAGAAAATTAACTTAGTGTTGGTCATCCAACTTGTTCCCAGAAGCTATGTAATGTTCTAAATCCTCTATGCGCGTCTTTTGTTTGCAATAACCCCAACCCTAGTAACCTAATTATTGTGTCTATACATTAGATTGGTATTGATAAAATAGATCTAATTTTGAATGTTTGATCAGTTTACTGGTCTTGGAAATACATTTGTAAAAATAACACACATTTGAAATTAGGAATAAAATATAAAATGTAGTGACAAATAATATATGTCATCATAAAGATCATTCATAGAATTATTCTTTCTTATACTGGGTTATGGAAACAAAACAATAGTGGGATCAAATAATAATTAAGGTTTCTTATATTAACAAAATTTGGGATTAAATTGGCTATAATCAATTTGACATGGTAAATTACTGAAAATACATTCCATATAGTCACAAACATAATCCAAAATATTATCCACAGTCAATATCAATGTAATAATATCATTGATAATTATCAATGAATTATCATTGGATGAAATACATTAATATTACATTTTATGATCATAGTAATCATGTTATCTATAACGTCAAATCCATATTCATACATAGTCTAATTGAATGATATGTATATATCATAACCCCATTAAATTTTAGCCAAATTATTTTTCTGATGAGAAATTTGAAGTCATCAAGGGAATATCTATAAGTAGGACCCACCCATCACTCCAATTCCTATTTTTCCTCATATAACTACTGATGAATTAAATTCATAAAATGTATGCCATAATAATAAATATCCATATTCCTTTAGTAGAATGGATATTTCAATATTTCCCCAATTAATAAAATAACATTAACTGTGAAACCCCATATGTAAAAATTTTGTTTGATTTATGAATTTATTTTATTAATAGAACAAATAATATGGACTTATAATAAAAATTTAATATCTAATTATCACAAGAATGTTAATGCTTAAATAGAATATCAAAAAAAATCAAAATTAATAATACACACGAGATCACCATAGCTTTATCGGGAAAATAGGTTTTTTAATAAACTGATGTCATTCTAAACAAATTTAAAAATTGATGTGGATAATAAAATAATGTTTCATCGATGTGTTTTGTTTTTGAAACTATATAACACAAGTTGATGATTCTAAATATTGTAAATTAGTAATGGTTATGGGAATTCTATCAGTTCCCTATACATAAAAAACCTTTATTTTGATTTTTTATGATCAAAGTTGAAATTGAACCTTAATGAAGAAATAGAAATAGTTTTTTTCATCCATTTTAAAAATTTAATTATAACATATTAGATCCTTTATATACAATTTTAAAATTAAATATTGAATCATATTTGATTAATATGGACATGGAAGAAAATTATACCCGATCAAACGAGAAATAAAATTGTAATTTTATTAAACATTTCATCGCCAGATTCAAGTTTCAAAGTGAGGAATTCTTTTATTTAAATTTTTAAAAAACATAAAATTATAGTGAATTAATTTTTTTTTTATTGTTTTTAATTATATGTTATATGATTACGTTATTGAAAATAATGTCAATACCAAAAAATGAGACTATAAAATAAATTCTTACATCTATGGTAACTTTTTAATTAGCACCCATGAGAGTGTAAGAATTTGTTGAATCATTAAAAATAACTGATTAATACATGTTCAATATAAATTCCTAAAAATTGTAATATATCTGACCATGAAATGTAAATGGGTTCAAGTAACAAATACTTCTCCATAGAGTAGAAATTGAGACGAAATCTCATTCCTCATTCTCGTGTTTTGTCAAAAGTGATTTATCCTCATTTATAATGGTTATAAATGTGTTATTAATAAATTTTATAAGATAATTTAATTTTATATTTACATATATTAATGAACTTATAAAATCTTATCACTCATTCATTAATAATTATTCTTTATTACCATTGTTTCTTTTATTGGCTACTTTGTTTTCTCAGGAATTTTTTTTACATAAGTTACATATCTTGTGTAGTGGATATTCTTCCCTTGTTTGGAAATTTTTATTATTTTTATAAATAATTTTTTTCAATGTATACATTTTGAGAATAATATTTAAACTTTCAAAATGGAAAACGAATCACATCACCTTGTAGAGCGGATAGGATTCACATACACATGAGTGACACAATCATTTACATAATGGGGGAAATTTAATGAAATTGTATGATATATTAATTTTTAAGAATATATATAATTTGAATATTATCATATATATTAATTATCTCTATTATTTTGACTATTCATGTGATTCAACGAGGAATCCAATTTCAACCACTTAATAAGAATGTAGTATACAATATACATGAGTGATGGCTTTATTTCCAATATGATTGATAAAAAACAGATAAATATTATTATATTAGTGTAATAAAATCATAGTATATAGTTGATATTTTAATTATTATATTAATTATTTATGACATAATGTAATGTTCTAAAATGATAAGTAAAACAGAAAGATATTGGTTAAGACATTTAGTTACACATAGAAATTTCTCCTTATCATCTCTTATTAAGAGCCATGGGGATGTTATTTTGGGAAGAACAAAAGATGTAGAACATCAATAAGTATTTTTGGGGTGATTTTATAATGGTTTAGTTGATCTAAATTTATTATGAGGTCTGAATAAGTTAGCATATGAGATTCCATTCATAATGGTGGTTACCAACACACTTCTATTTTTTAAACGTTTTACAATAATGTCATTTCAATTTCCTTATATTATGGCTCCAAAACTGGTCATATTCAACTGGGATATGGAAAATAATTAAAAAAACCATACAATGGGATTTTATAAATTTTTTATTCCATTTTAACCCTTATCTTTTAGTGTTATCCACTGATAAACACATTTTAACCATTATAATATTAATTATTTTTATTAGTAATTTTATTTTCCATGATTATACAAAAAATTATTTTATATTATTAAAAAATAAAAATTATATAGATTTATAAAATTGAATTCCATTTATAAAATTATATTCAACAAAGTTTATGATATTATTTTAATAATAAATCGACAAAACATTTCGAAAATTATTTTTTAATAAAATATATATATATTAAGCATAAGATGATATTAAATTAACTATCTGGATTATAATTATAATTATATATATTTAGATTAATATTTTTCATATATAATATTATATTTTCATTTTAATTATTCATAATTATTGATTATTTGATTTAAATAAAATATAAAAGAAGTATGATTTTTAAAAAAAATTAGTTTTATAAGAGATATGCCATTTTGCCTCATACTGATATTATATTTATACATATAATATTGATAGTCAACACAAGTATAATTCCATATATTATTACACTTTAATATTAATAAATGGATAATTATATAAATATTACTTGTTAAAAAATAAAAAAAATAATTATTTCAAACGGAATATTTATATACCTCATTCTGGGATATGTTTTACCATGTATGTTCTATATCAGTATTCATATTATAAAATTAGAAATTTCATTTCATGGAATTATAAAATGTTTAATTTATTATGGTTTCTCTGAAATCAAATATTCAAGTACTAATTTTAAGATATGTTTTTTCAGTGTTTAGTACCGACCTCTTGATTCTCAAGTAGAAGATAGTGTCGAGGCTTTTTATATTCTAGGGTTAAAACACTACTCAAATCATAACAGAATCAATAAGGTGAACTATAGAAGTAGAAATAAAAAAACTAGTAAATTATGGTAACTCTAAGAAATAAAATAACAATTTAATTGGAATGAAAAAATAGTATTATTTATAGAGTTATATTTAAAATGTCCTTTGAGAACATTATATAATTTATATAGATGTGCGGTAAATATATCCCTTGTATAAAAAAGGCATATCGACATGTTTCCCCATAATTCCTTCCATGATTCTTTTTAACTCACCTCATTTCATACTAGTGCATGTGTAATCTGTCCAAAAAAATGTAGCCTCACATAATGAGTGTACCAAAAAATTTGAATCAAAATCACACATGTAACAAAAAAACACCAATAATAATAATATGATCCATGGGATCCTAGGATTTCCCATGAAAATGGGTTAGAAACACCTATGAATGACCTCATTAACAATACCAAACATATATTATTCTTCTAGCCACCTTATATAAAATGTAAAAATATAGAAAATAAGAAATATCTAGTACAAAATTGTAATATATTTGTCATAGTTCTCCCTCATATGACAAAAAATTGTGGTTATGTGATCTCAATCATGCCTCCTCTTATTATAGTTGTTATTGACTACTATCAATGGCCTAAGGAATATAGTGGGGAGTTGAGACACTGTATAATATAGTAGAAATAATAATTGAAAAAATATTAATATATCATGACCTACAATCTGTGAAGAAAAAAATATGAATGCAAATAATTGATATAATAATAATAATTCAAGTCATGTCAATCAATATTTAATGTTATTTATTGTACAAAATGTTATATATATAAAAGCTAAAAATAGAATTCATATTAAGGAATCCAATATAAAATACCGATATATAACACCATGATCAAACCTGTATCAATTCTATAATCCTCTATATATACAAAATCATTCATCTAAAGATCATATTCCCTTATCTACAACTATATCAAAAAAGTCTTCTTGATAACCTAACAGACTCCAGAAAAGGATGTGAGAAAACCTCTATAGGATACCACAAAGTTTTTCCATAAAAAAACAATGTTAATGAATAGATCCGGAAAAAAATAGATGATAAATAGGGGTAATAATGTATAAATTATTCTTTGATATCAAATTTAACTCCAACCCTCATTATCTATGTTGAAAGCTATGGTCATCCAATACCTACTATTGTCCTTTATTGGACACCATTATTCATTTGTATATTATTATACCTTTGATTAATCACCTATAACATATATCATGTAGGTAGTTTGAATAATAGTAGTGGAATCTCATAAAATGAATATATCACACTTATCATGTCATGAATCCAAAAATATCACCCAGTGACTTCAGGAAAGAATGAAAATCCGTGGTCAATATAAACTCCCATAACATAGCCACTAACTCATTCCCATGGGGGATTACCTATACAAAGGGTGATATTACCATTTCAAACTGAACTCTACAAAAATTCCCATACTAGACAATCTTGTGTTTTCTTATAGAGAAATACCAATACATGGGAATGATTATCATATTACCATGTGTGAATACAAATGATAGGGCCACTAATATTTGGGGAGGACATATGACTTTATTCTGATTTCCATTCTATAACTGATTTAACAATTCAACATCAAATAAAACATGAGTTGATTCATTTAATTTTTTTCAACATAAAAAACAAAAGATCATATTTATTATTAGATAATTTATATTAATAACCAATTATATATATTTTAATTCCATTATTCAAAGAAACCATTAATACTAATAATTTGAACAATTTCATTCCAGATTGTAATAATTACCAATCACCATTCAAAAAGCATTACATTCATGTTCCATCATGTATTCATGACAATTATTGTTATATACCAATTAACCCATTTACATACAAGTTATTTGTTGTCATTCCAATAACAAAAGTTCACATTTTTATCGGTAAAAATAACTATGAAAATCCACAAAAAAGATTCCATTGAACTATAGGATCATGGTTCACATGACCACATTTCTTAACATGATTCAATGTTTAGAACACATCTACGCTGGAATTAAGTGATAGTATATATTATAATAGAAAAACATGAACCATTAGAGGACATTACATGGATAATTAATTGATTATAATTATGCAATGTCTTGTACAAGATATTACAACATGATCAAAGAAGATAAATATATGATAGAAACACCCAAAAACATATAGAGTTATTTAAGAGAACCCATATCAAAAAATAAAATGAAATATATCCATGATTCAACATCCGGTCAACATGAACCCAAATAATATATTACTGATTGTGATCCAAGGCAATGATCAAGGATTAAAAAAGAATGTATATTTTGAATACTAGTAGAATTATTCTATTCTATGATGAAATCATGATTACAAGTATTCTATATTGAATCATAGATTGTTGAACCTCATAATTTTTTTATAGAAGCCTCAAGAGAAATAGATAAACTTTTTAAATCACAACAGTAGATATTGAGTCCATATTATAGTACATAGTTATTTAAAATAGTTTAAAGGGTATAAAAATATTCTACATAATATTTTGGCCATAAACAACAATCTATCTGGCCAATGGGAACCACAAACGACCCGATGTTATACTACAACGATCCTATATTGATGGAACCCCAACTGCCTAGCCAATGGGTATTATGTAAGAGACCCAATATTTATAATTCCCACTAGATAACTAGTGTATTAGTAGTATTACCAAAATTTATATATACATATATTCTCTGGGAGTCTTCGATTATTGAGTCACATAATACTTAGGAAATAATTTATCACACTATAATGTAGGGATTTTTATCATGGATTAAATAATTTGACAAAACAATATAAGGTTTAGATGATCAAATAAAGGGAAATATACAAGAATGTCAAATTGGATCATAATTTAGGAGAACCTATAACATAGAAAATTAGATCCATATTCCAATATAAATGACTTCAATTTTTTATTATCAACCAAAAAAATTATTATGTTGACATAAGTACACCATAAAAATAGGATACTAAAGGAATATGTGATCATATTTAATAAGTACATTCATGTTTCTTTATTCTTCAACTACACCCAAATAATATATAACCATCCCAATATAATAAAACATGTTTCTTTAGATTATGACAATTATTTTGTTAATGTAATAATCCTAATTGATATATATTTCATTGTTTATAAAATTAAAACGTCACTTTTTTTATGTAAAAACTACGACCTCTAGGAGTCATTGAATTTATCTTTTCATAAAATTCTACATGGATTATTATATGATAATATGTATTAAATATCTATGATATTAAAACCCAGTTTTGAATTAAAATACAATTTTTTTCACTATTCATTAAAAATGAACATTATCGGAAAAATTCCAAAAATTTTCACAAAGAAAATTTTAATTTCACAATTCTAAAGAAGAACTTTATTTGGTCAAATAGAATGTATTAAAGTTTCAAAAACTAGATTTAAAGAAGGTTCACAATTATAAGGCGGTAAATCGGCATTTTAATGTAAATTATGCTTAAAATTAAATTCATTAACATTTTAAGCCTATAAATTTTTATTGGATAAAAGTAAATATATTTAACAAAGATATATAATAATATTTTAGTTACTTTTTTCTATTCCCTCCAATACGACTACTATGAGTTAACCTCCATTTAAAATAATAATATTTTATTATTAGGTTGCAACATAAGATTTGAAAGGAACCCGTTGTTGCGTATTGGGTACGCTATTGAACATAGAAACCCCATTAAAGAAAAATTAATATTTAATTAAATAATATTAATAAATATGAAATATGTCTTATTCCTTATTTACATGGGATGTTACATAAATAATTTTAATTTATTTCAAATTGACAATCTTTATTGTTTATAGAATCAATGAATTAGTCATTAACTCAAACATAACAACTAAAATATTACAATTTAGACACTTCTACTCATTATACATTTTTTTCATAATTTTTTTTTAAAAAAATTAAACATGATTTTGTTTCATGATTAAACTTCATAAATTTTCATTGATCCCATCTATGACTCTATTATGCTTTAAGTACTATGAAAACCATTTCAAAACATGGGATGAGCATAAAACATATTTGTATGTGATAAAGAAAATGTTAAATTGAATAACTTTACAGTATACTTCCACACATATCACAAAATTGAATATGCATACAACTGAATTCCATACCCAATACATTAATGGTTATAACATTACAACCCATACATGGATTATCACAGAACCACCCCTCATTGATTTATCATGTGACCCCCAGTTGGTGTTTTATCATGAAACCAACTTTCAAATTTCCAAGTATCATTATATTACCACAACACATAAAATATTTAAATTATAGACATTTCACTCAAAAAATTTTATTTGAAATAACGAGAAATCATTTTAAGATATTAAAATAGTCAACCCCTTTCCAAACCAGTTTCAATGCTAAAACACCCAAAATGGAATATGGGATTTATGTTTCGTTTAAAAACATTATGGGTTATAGAGGAAACCACATATCAAATTCCTATTAAAATTGTAGAGTAGTTATTTTCACTTCATATATTAGAAATAAAGTGCTTCATATAAATGGATTCCTCTTGAAATCAATACGATGATTTAAAATTCAATGTTTTTTATTATATTCCATTTAAATTATTGTGTTTTATAACATCAAAATATGATTCAATGAAAGGATATTGAGACAAATCCATCACCTCAAGCCTAAATCATCTCGTATGTTCTTTATCATTATTTCCACCAGATCATCACCTTTTTGAAAAACATAACACCTATAAAAAGGGTGTTTTGCTGAAACTAATTCCAGGATATGTGGTAGGGATTCTATATAGGTTTTTGGGAAGATATCGATTCAACAAAATAATTTTGGAAATGATGGTAATAGAGAGGAATGTGTGACATTATCTAGGAGATGGTAGTGGCACCCTAGGAATTATTAAAGATAATAAATTAATGTAAACTTATTATTCAGTCTGAATGGGTAAAAAATAATTTAGTTCTTATATTAGACAATTTTGGGTATAACTATAGTCATCCAATGAGAACTATACACATTTTTAGTAATTTTTATTCCATAACTAGTTGTTTTAACCTCCTAAACTCTTACAGTTTTATCAAGTAATTTACAATTTGGAACTCAAAATAATTACCAAATCATGCCCACATACCAATTAATGAGTCCTTATTGAAATTATTGTACTTATCTAAACATTTTGGTTGATTATTTAATTTTTAAAAATTTTATATCATTAAATTACATATATTATATTTTTATATATGAATTATGTCAACTATGAAACAATTCGTTCCAAGTCATTTTAAACACAACCTAAAAACTCATTATTTCAAAAAACTATGTTTACTCATCTATAAAATTTCAAATTAATCCATAAAATTTAGTATGGAATAAAATAATTCAAATTATATTTATTTAAATTTAATTAATACTAGTTATTTTATTTTTTTCATTAATAATTATATTGTTGCATCGTGGTTTTGTCATAATTAAATATAATTACTTAATTCCTAAATTTTTTCAATAAATTACCATGATTAATTTAGTCATTTTATATTTATAATGACTAATCGTATTTAAATATATCACTTATATAACCCCATATGAAATTTTTTATGTAATAATAAAAATATTTATGAAATCTTTTTTAGCACATTAAATAAAATGTTATAAATGTCAGAATCACACAAAAGAGGATTAAAAATATAAAATTTCGGCCAAAGGATGTTTATGGTCTATAATAACTCATCCAATATATTTATGACTTGTTTTAGGGAAATTATAATATTAATTTTACCTTTTATTCCACTATTTACCTTTAACCGTGGTTAATAAAATACATCTATTACTATTCAACAAAAATAATTTTCATCTTATTACACAACATATTACAAACACATTATAATCATGTATGTCCCTTTTTAAATTCAATTCACATAAGTGGTTAAATTATCTTTATCACTAATCTTGATGATGGATCAAGAAATTAGGGTTCATAAGTAATATTTTCAAAATTTCACATTGTTTTTATATTTAATATTAATTTGAAACTTAAATAAATGAAATAAATTAGATTAAATGATCAAAAATTAATCTAATTATTTTTTAAAACCATGTGAATTGATGATAAATAAATAAAATTAAATTATACAATAGTTCGTTTTGAATTACAAATGTGGTATTTTTTACATTTCATTAAAAATGAATATTATCGGAAAAATACTAAAAACTAAACCAAAAACAATTTAGTTGAACTATATCTGATGAAGAAGTTTATTTTTGAAAATATAACATATAATAGTAAGAAAAAATATATTTAAAAAGGGTTCTCCATAAAAAATGTTGAAAAATACCTTTAAAAATTTATTCTAGTATTTTATGTTCAAAATTGATTTTATTCTCATATTAAGCTTCTAAAATTTATTGGAAGAAGTAATAAAATTTAATAAACATGTCTAAAAATAATATAGTTAGTTTTTTTTATTTCCATCAATTCATAATATCAGATATAACAACCATTTTAAATAATATTATTAATAATATAATAATTTTCTTTATAAAACAGTCTTGTGTGAAACGTAGGATTCCGGGGAAATCCATTATTATGTGTCAAGTATGCTTTAGAAAATATCATTACCTTTATGTAAAATTAATTTCTAATCCATGAATATTAATAAATATGAAATGGTATTATTTAATAAATACTTGGGATGTTATATCCGTACCCCCATTTGGAAATTGTGACCTTGTAATTTTTGTTATCTTGTATGATTTGTGGGGGTATTTGTCCCTCATAGAATATTAATATTTACATGTTTCTTCTTCAACCATATTGTTATAACACAAAACCATAACATGATGAATCACCTTATTTTACAACACATTCTCTCAAAAATTCATATTTTAGTGCGGTTATTCCTTTTAATAATGATTCTCTTTGAACTGAATGACTTCTGGACTGAAAACATGAGATGGATCTGGCATATAATTTCTTAATATTGAAACATGGAAAATATTGTGTACCAGGGAAAAAATATGAGTTTAATATTCTTTTTAGGAAATGGATCCATTATTATCAAGGATTTCATATGGTCTATTGAACCTTGGAATCAGCTTCTGCTTATTACCAAAATCCATTACATTTTCCCCGGGAGAATCATTGAGAAATAAATGATCAGCTATTCAAATGAAAGATCCATCGTCTATTTATCCATGTAACATTTCTTATTTATATTTGTTTTCTGAATGTGTAACTAAATCAATTGAACATTGTATACCATTTCCTCTACCCATTCTAGTCCCATCAACATCCTTTTACCTACTTCATTCCCAAAAGATAGATTTTCACTCCTCATTCTATATAATGTATAAAATAGTACAATTTGTATACTCGATTAAAAACTATTATTATAAGAATACATCACAAAAATATATTTTGAACACAACATCCCTAGTAATCAATTTAACATTCATGTAGCATGTCATCCACCCCATTAATTGTTCATTCTGCATGACCATATGATTTAGGATGAAAAGCTATACACAAATTTAATTAATTACCCAACAACTCGTAAAGGACATTTAAAAAGTTATTAGTGAACCTGATATTCGAATCAGATATAATGGTGAGGGTAAATCCATTTAACCTGACTAATCCATTAATATAAAACTGAAAATTTTGATATAAGGATAGAGTATATATAATATAATGAAAAAGATAAGGTTTAGTTAATCGATCAATGATAACTCAGAGTGCATTGTTACCTCATAAATTATTTGGTGACCCCACACCAATGTCCATGGATATATTTTCCCATTTCCACTATAGTACTAAAAACGGCTGAAACATCACTATAATTATCTTCCACTCTCCTATATCCTATCAATAAATCAAACATCTCAGGATAAAATCAACAATATCCATTTTTATTCTATCCCACGAGTAATACTCTTGAAGGTCCTTGTACATTTATGTTCTTGCCATATGAACTAAAAACGGAGAACTATAAGCTTTACGTAAAAAATATTTCATCAATTATGAATCCCATGGACCATATAATCTCGTTCAAAACCCCAATACAAATTTTTTATCAATGTTAAATTCTTGTAAAATGCATATCTAAACCAATTCTACCATTTTATTCAACTCACTATCTTCTTTCTATGATTTCTTAATTATGTCTGATATAGATGATTTCACTAACACCTAAAAAACATATGAATTTCATGAAATAACTACATACAGGAAAAAATTCATCAGTTTTTTAAAAAAAAGGATATCGTTCCAAAAGTATCATGGTTAATATAACATTATTTTTTCAAATCAAAGCATCAACCAAAATATATTCATTTATCGGATAATAATAAATCATGGAATCAAAATCCTTGATGAATTCCAGCCATCTCCTCTGTCTCATGTTAAATTATTTTTCTATGAATATATACATCAAAATTTTCTGATTAGTTTATATTTCACACATCAAAACATACTAATAAAGCCTCTAAATTATTAATGAATGGGAAACAACATAATTCTAAATCATCAATAGGGTAATTTAAATCATGTGGTTCTGACTGAAGAAAGGTATAAGGAATTAACAATTCATTTTTTAATAGAAAACTACCAAGTCCAATTAAATTTACCATCATTGTCGGTAAAAAATTACCATTACAGAGAGGATGTCCCAAAACAAGAGCATATTCCAATCATTTTTTTATTCTTAAAAACATTCATCACATTCCTTTTTCCAGGTGAACTTAACCCGATTAGGTTTTAACTAGTTAGTTATCTAGATAAAAAAGAATTTTTTTCAAGAAACATAATGTAATAACCAGATAGTATAAGAAAACATTTAATAGCTATGATATTGGAAGGCTGTTGACACTCATCAACATCATTTTTTATGGTTCAACTGTTATTCCATCATTATAAATAATATAACCATGGAAATAAATTTTTCATACCATAATTCACTCTTACTAAACATTACATATTTTTTTAGGATTTAAAAAAATAATTATCTGAATTTTTTGTCCCCCGTGACATTTAGAATAAATCAAAACATCTTCTATAAAAACAACCATAAACTGATCCAAATAACTAATGAAGGACATAATTCGAGATATTCATAAATATAGTAAAAGACATTAGATAATGGAATGGGAATAAATGAAAACACATATTTCATATATATTATTTGAAAAAAATTCTTTGTAATGTAATCATCTTTCTCTATTAGCTGATGGTACCCAGACCTGAAATCAATCATTTTAAAAAATTGAGCTCCCTGGAGTTTATCAAAAAAATCAGCAACATGAGTAAACAAATAATTGTTATTAATAGTGATGTTATTCACGGATCTATAATAAAAAAAATTATTATATAACTATCAATATTTTTTACAAATAATACATGATCATCTCATAGTGATGAGCTAGATTGGAGGAAACATTTATCAAACAATTCATGCAATTTTTTTCCAATTCATACCATTTTACATGAGATATTTGGTAAGGTTGTTTAGAAATAGTCTTACCATTGGGAAAAATATCAATAGTAAATTAAATCTCAAAATTTGGAACAATAATAGGGAATTACTCAGAAGAAAACTTAATTAAATTCATTATCTAATTTAATTTCACTAATCAAAATGGTTTCTTTTTGTAAAAAAAAGCATGATCTAGAAAACATTAAAAGGTATTTTTGATTAATATCTCAACTTCTTGGTATCTTATCAAATGTATGAAATCATTTAATAAAACATTATTGGATTTAAAATCTATTTTAGCATGATAAAATGAATGAAAATTCATACATTAAATGATAACAAAATCCACTATAGGATATTCATCATTATTTGAAGGAAAAACCATAAAACTAATTATAAAATGAAATATTCCCATAAATCTTATTATCCTTAATACTTCCACCCAGATTTTTGACCAAATGTTCTATATCACATTATTGAGGCTATATTTTAAATTAGTTTTCAATGATCTATGAAATTAATGTATTTAATGATCCAAAGCCAAGTATAGTATTTGTAAATTTTGAAAAAAAATTACATAATAGATATCACCATGTCATTTTATGGTCTATCACAATATGTAGTAGTATAAAATGATTTTCTATTACCCACATACATTCAATCTTGATAGTTTCCATCATAGGTTATCATCTTTGGATAAACATTTGAATAACACCCTAACTAATTGCAATTAAAAATAATACCAATGATTTATCAATCCTCGAATAGTCATATACCTTGTATTCATGGGAAATATGACATGTCTTACCCTATCAGAAGTACTTCCCAGAATTTTAGAGACATTCTCCAGTATGATTTTCCCCAGACCACTCACAATATTAAACTATAATTTTCTTACCTACAATCATCTTTGATAAATGATTTCACATTGCATGCCAACTGGATCACATCCTTCTCATTATCTCATGAAATGAATGATCATTAGAAAACGCCATTTATACCTTATCAATACATCAGACATGTTTCTACTATATTTTGAACTCATGGGAAGCTAACTCTCTTACATATTTTAGATTAAATCTTGAGTGAACCCAATTTATCATACTATCAGTATCCTGGAAAAAAATTTATACATACAATGGAAAACATGTGAAAATTTACTAATATTAAGCCACATAATCTTCTTCCTTTTGTCGTAATTCCATGAATCGATTTTCCATCATACATTTGATAGCCTAAGGAAAATATTTGTCAAGGAAAATATTCTTAAATTCATCATAATCCAGGGAAACAATCTCTTCACTTCCTATGATATTTTTAACCATTTACCACCACTGATTGGATTTAACATCAAAAGGATAAACAAAAAGACTACCATTTTTATTTTATGAACACCCCATTACCTAATAACTACTTTCTTGTGGTTTTATATACCCTTTAGTAGGTACATGGTCAGATGATCCTTTGAATGATGGGGGTCATTTCCCTATTAAATTATACACTAATGACATATTCCTTAGTGGTTGATCTGTTGGATCATGTGCATTCAAACCACCACCATTTATCTCCTGAATCAACTGACCCATCATTTCAAAAAACTACTGAGTTGTTACCCTGACCATCACAGGTTTCTGATTTGGATGTATTTATTCCATTGTATTCTTTCCTAACAAAGCTTACATATTTCCTCTATGAAAAAACATGATAAAAATTCGTATAATCGACGAAAAAACATGGTAATCATAAAATTATATATCATTACAATTTTACTATAATGTAAAAAATCATTCATTGGTATTCTATTTAAAATATTATATCTTCTCAAGTAATCTAAACCGATTAATGATACCAACTATAAGCCCCCAGTCATAAACATTACATAATATTGAGTTTAGTAAATAATTTAATATTATTTTTTATTGAGGATATTTTATTATAAAGTATTTAAGAGAATCAAGAAATAACTCATACATAAAAACAGTATTTTATAAAGCAGGCACATCTTATGAATATCGGTTTTTTCATTAAAAATCATTTAAAAAGTATAATGGATTCATTTCATTTTTAAACATCATAACTTTTCCTTGATCCCTCTCATGAATATATTTTTCATTATAACTAGTTAAAAACATTTCAAAACATGGGATGAGTGTAATAAAGTCATTGTAAGGTATACAAAATGAATAAAAACTATTAGTCATGTGTAATAATTTAATCCATGATTACTTTATTATAATGTATTACTTTTCACCATTAATATGTAGTAAATATAGTCCACTCAATATAGGCTCATTTGTTACCTTTTTTGTGATTAAACGATTACCATAAAACCAATATAATGAAATATATAAAATATAATGGTAACATGGGAAGCAATCATTCTTAACTGGAAAAAACCATACGGTTGACTTCCACACATTATCACTAAATGAAATAGTTATACAGATGATTTCCATACCCAATTCATTAGAGGATATAATGTATCTACCCATCAATGGTTTATCACAGATCCTCCCATCGTTGGTTTATCATGCAACCACCCATATTTGGTTTATCACATAACCACCCATCAAATTTATTTGAACCATTATATAACCATGACAAATAAAATATTTCAAATATCAACATTTCACTCATAAAATATCATTTTCAACCAGAAGAAATCATTTCACGATATTGAAATAGACAATACACTTCAAAAACAATTTCAATACCAAAACATCCCAAAATTTAATAAGGTGCTTTTTTACTTTTAAAATCATGATTTATTATATAGGAATTCAAATATAAAATAATATTTATGGTGGCAGAGTAGTTGTTTTTATTGCACACGTTAAAACATAAAGTGCATCATATAGAAGGATTAATTTGGATACCATGATAATGGATTAAATGTAAAATGGTTTCACTAAATATCTGTTGCGTATAAAATAAATGTATTCCTCAATGAATGAAGATTGAGATTAATTCCCTTACCTTGAGTTTGAATAATCTCATATGTTCATTATCCACCATTCTGTAGGATGGTCTCTTTTATAAACACCTTAGCAAATTTAGCGGC
Organism: Viscum album; assembly: GCA_963277665.1. Lineage (NCBI taxonomy): Eukaryota > Viridiplantae > Streptophyta > Magnoliopsida > Santalales > Viscaceae > Viscum > Viscum album. Next base: position 292,869,581 of record OY728132.1, on the reverse strand, counting down.
ACCCTTGGAATTAATAAAAACATTAAATGAGAATAAATTCATTTTGTATTCCAAATGTACCTGGACTCATTTAGTTATAAAATTGGATTATTATGGGTATATATATAATCTTCCATTGATATTTACAAAATTATTGAATAATTTTTAATCCTTATCATTTTTATTTCACTTTTATTTACTTTAAGAGTTTTATCAATTAATTTAAAATTTGAGCGTTAAAATAATTAACAAATCATGCCAAATGACTAATGAACGAGTCATTAATGAAACATTTGGACATTTCAAAACATTATGGAAAATTAATTGATTTTTAAATATTTTATATCATTCAATTATATATGTTATATTTTAAAATATTAAATATGTCAATTTTGACACTATACATTACATGCCATTTTAAAAAAAAATAAAAAAAAATTGATTCCATTAAATAAAATGAATTAACTAAACAATAAAATCCAGAATTCATCCATAAAATTAGTTTATGAAATCAAATATTTCAAGTTATATTTATTTTAATATTATTGATATCATTTATTTGATTCTATATTTAATAATTTTTTTAACAAATCATCTTTGTTTCATAATTATATTTAATTATTCAACTCAATTAAATGATAAATGAATTATAGTGATTTAGGTAATAATATTATATTTATAATGGATTTTAATAGTTGAACATATCACTTACATATCCCAATTTTAATATTTTTCTCATAATAAGAAACATATTTTTGACATATTTTCCTATATATTAAATTAAATGTTATAAATGTCATAATCACACACAAGTGGCTTCCTAAGGTATAAATTCCGGAAAAAGGATGGTAATGATCGATAATAACTCATCTAATAAGATTATAAAAAGTTTTATAGTAATTATAATATTAATATTACTTTTAATTACCCAATTTACATTTAACCGCCGCAAATAAATATCGAAGTTACTATTCACACGAAATTATTTTTATCATATTAGACCATATTTTGTATAATAATTATAACCATGTATGTGCATTTTTTAAAATTCAATTAATTTATGTTGTTAAATTTTGTTTAAAAAAATACATTTGAGGGATCAAGCAAATGCATTTTTTTTGTTAGAACTTTCAAAAGATCACAATGTTTTTATATTTATTTTTAATTTGAAACTATATATAATGAAATAAATTGGATTAACTAATAAAAAACTAATCTAATTATTTCATTATACCATATAAATGGTTAGTCTATAAAAGTCAATAAATTAGTGAAATCGATAGTTTTTAATTAAAATTAATTTATATTTTACTATTTATTAAAAATGAATACTATTAGAAAAATAATAAAATTTGAAGCAAAGAAAATTTTTATATTAGCATTCAATATAAGAAGATTATTTTTTAAAATAGAACTTATAAAAGTGAAAAAAATATATATTTAAAAAGGGTTCCCTATAAAAATGTGGTAATACATCTTTAAAAAATTTAGGAGTAATTTTTGGTTACATTTGGAATCATTGTTATATTAAGCCTATAAAATTTATTGGAAAAACATAAAATATGTTATAATCATGTGTAAAAATAATATATTTAGTCATGCTAATTGAAACCAATACAATGGCTAGGAGATTACTTCCATTAAAAATTTTAAAATTAATAACGTAATATTTTTCGGTATAACTTAGTATTTTTTGTAATGTAGGATTTTGGAGAAAAACCATTGTTGTGTGTCAAGTATTCCATCATACATATCATCCCCATTAAGGTAAAAATAATAAATAATTCACAATTATTAGAAATTTGAAAAATAAATATTCTATAATTCCCTATGTAGTTAAAATTTGAATAAACATTGGTATGACTTCCAATATATTTATTAAGAAAACATATTCATTATATGAATCATTGAAGTGCTATCTAGGATCACCCATAATATAAGATATATCATGATCACACATGAGCTATAGTGGACCTCTACCCTTTTTATTAGATGTTTCATGATAACCTATGATCTTTAATGGGGCCCAATCCTTTAAAAAAATGTCAAAGGACAATATCATTAATATAAAACATGAATAACTCTTTTAAATGTTTTTTCAACACATTTATATGGTAAACAACCATTTTATCATAAAAACAAATTTGAAATATCAAAATACCCATAAAAATGTAAATATTTAATTTTCTTTTAGGAAAATATGAATGAATTATAGATAAATCAAAAAATATAATAATGGATTAATTTGTGGGGATGATCACTATTATAGTATAGAGTGAAACAGAATATTCTATTTTCCTTTATTAATGAAGTTCAAAACATTTGTAAAAATATTCATTTTAATTTAAAGAAAATAGAGTAAAATTTTATATATATTAATTTTTTTCCATATAAATAAAGACATATAATAATTTTAAAATCATGGATATTAAAGATAAATATTTTGAAAATAAATCATAATTAAATTTAAAATGTTGTTTTAAAATAAATAATTACATACGTCAAGTATAACTCATCTTAAATATTTTTCATATACATCAGTAAAAGATATATATATTTATTAAAATTTTTAGTACCATCATTCAATATCATTATTTAATTTTTTTAATGCCATTTTATTTATAGTTATTTAATTATTAATGGTTATGTTGGATTTTTTTGATGATATTTGGTTCATATGTATAAAATTAATTTTTGTAGGTTGAATATAGTCAATGGGGTCATTATTCAATAACCAAAATAATAATAATTCTTAAATAATAATCACATTAATACATAAATTATATATTTAAATCCAAACACTAAATATGGTTATTAATAATTTACTATGTTACTACAATGGACACACTATGTCATACATACTCATGAGTAAAATTTCCATTTTCAACGATAATTATATAAATCAGGTAAATATAATTAAACCATTACATAATTATCATAATATCATAAATATAATATTATATATTTATGTAAAATATTATATATATTATACAAGATATATTTTGATGAAAAACGATTCACATCCCTTCGTGGATATGGGAGTCCACATGTTTGTTAAAATGACATTATCAATTTTTAATAATGGGGGATTCAAGAAAATAAATGATAAATTTATTTTTATAAATTTTACAATGACATTAATATAATATATAAACCTTAATTCCATAATTATAACCATATAGGAGTTGTAGATATGAAAAACAAATTTCATCTTTCAAATGAAACTGTATTCCACAATACACATGAATAATGGTTTGATTTCTCATTTTATGGAGGATAGGAATGAATATAAGTTATAATATTAACCTAATAACATTCTTGATATATGGAAGATCCATTTTTTTATTATCCCAACATGGTAATGAAGTATTTTAATGTGGTTGAAGAAGTAACAAAACCAAAACACATATTTAACTATGATGCCTCTTCTTTTGAAAAATTCTTAAGGTTTACCCCAAATTATTTTTTAGGTTAATTATATGATTAAAAAAATAATTTAATGTGAGATTTAATATTCAATAAATATATTTTTCATAGTAATTTATATAACCAAAGTTTTTATAACTTTTAAAAAAAGAGATGATGTTGTTCTTTTTTATAAGATACAGGGGGAAACATTTCGAATATCTTAATTTATTAAATTAATATAAATTTCTATTCAATTAAAAATTTCTAAAAACGGATAGGGAAGAAATATAAGATTATTTTTTCTCTAAATAATCACATACAATAAAATTTGGACAAGTTCAAGAAATATTTTTACCCTTGTCATTTTCTTTTAACCATTATTAACCAATTATGATGATTATAATAATAACAATAGTTTTTTACTCATTATGGGTCATGATAGTTACTATAAAATGAGAATACCAGTAATATTGAATTAGAATGTCATTTTAAACCATATAATAACAAATTGGATAAAGATTTTATATTTTTTAATTTTATATTAGTTGAGAATTTATAATTTCTTATAAAATACCATTAATGTCAATTTTGGAACTATTCCTTTAATTTGATTTTGAAAACTCAAATAGTATAATTGAATTTAAATTTAATGAACTATAATATTAAAAATATCTCATGCTTATCAAAAAATAATTGGATAAAAAAACTCAGTTCTAATTATACAATATTAATATATTATTAGATTTATATATTTTATTTTTTGTTAATAAACAGAAAACTTTGTCGGTGAGGCATAATATTTTAAGTTGATAATATAATCAGAAGATATTTAATTTCAATTACAATGATAGAAATTTATTTTTCTATAAAATCAATACTTATAACCAAAAATCACTTTTTTTATCCCTATAATAAAAATATTATTTGTATTTAATGTATGAGTGTGACAATTTCATCTTTTTATTCAAATATATATTATAAATGTAAGAATCAAATCCAATTGGTATTTGAATTACATATATTGAAATTTAGGATGATTAAACTGTTACAATTATTTTTTATTATGTATAATTTAATTTATATTCTCAATTTCCCGATATACTCTTTTACCAAGGAAAATAAATCAAAATATTTTTTATTAATAATGAAAAAAATTAAATGGGTGTATCAAAAATATTTTTACCAACTGATTCTTAATATGGAATCATATTATTAAGACTCAAATCATAATAGTGGAATTATTAAATTAAAAATAAAAACTGAAAAAACGAAATGATAAATGGATTTTCAGAAAAACAATGTTCATGTAACACCCCAAACTTCTACGGTACGTTTCCCTTTGAATAATGCGATAGCGTGTGTTGTACGCAACCTCGAGTTCTAACACACACCACAACTAATTAAACTAGCCGTTGTGAATAGTAATACCTAATTTTTGAAATTATATATATTTTATATTTGAAAATGGACTTCATTTTTGGACTCGGAATATCGAATTTAGCCTAAGGTGAAATTTTGGTACTTTTCGGATAACTTTCATATTTTGATGAATAGTGAAAATTACTAAATTTTAATTAAAAACAACTTTTTTAATCAAAATAATTAATAGTGATAAATTATGAATTTTAGTAGTTTTAAAGTATATTTAGAATATATTTTTACCATTTAATATAATTTTGGTCATTGGACATAATTTTACAATTAAACCGAACATAAACAAGTGTCAATCTTTTGATAGTTATTATCTCTTAAAAACACGCTTTTTGTTTTGACAGCGGGAATTAATTTTAAATTAATTTCTGCCACTTCTGTGTTTTGAATTTAGGAAAATGGATTCCATATTTGGAATCAGGATTTTCAAATTGTGTAAATAGGTAACTTTTATTTTTAGACATTTTGAATAATTACTGCGGTAAATATTTTATTTACCATGGTTAAGGGTAAATCCGGTAAATAAGGGTTAAAAAAATAATATTATAATAATACTAAATTACCCTAAAAACGTTTCTTAACCCTATTGGATGATAGATGGTCTACCATGGACATCTTTGGGTCTATTTTGGGACCCCATGGATCCACTTGTAAGTGATAATGACACATTATATTAATAAAGCTTAAATAAAAATAAAAATGGCATAAGCTTACATCTTTTAGAAGAACAATTTTTACATAGGGTTATACATGTTGGATTTTCGATTATAAATATTCATTAGAAAGATAAAAAGATTTCCTACATAATTATATTTTATTTATAATTTTTAGACATTAAATAAGTTATTTTATTTATGACACAATGATGATGCAGTAATTACTATAATAGTGAAAAATTAAAATAATTGATATTATAAATACCCAAATAAATATAATATGAAACTTTTAATGAATTAAACTAATTTTCTAGGATAATATGATATATTAGGATTGATTTAATTGACTTTTTTCGAAGTAATCAATCTTTTATGAGTTTCACAAAAATCAACTATTGAATAGTGTCAAAATTGACATAAAAGAGTTCTTAAAACAAATATTATATTATTAATTGATATTAAATTTCCTAAAAATCTAAGGTTCGGCCAAGAGACTTATATTATGATAGTTTCATCATTAATGGACCACTTGGGGGTCGCTTGGATGTATATAGTAAGTTTATTAACCATATTATATAAAAATACAAAGAGACATTGTAAAAGTGAAACTAATTAACTTAGAGTTAATACTTAATGATAAGGTTAATATTAGTACCCAAACCTGTCTAAATTCTATTGGTTGAGTTTTTTTCGACCTATCCCCACCTTAACCGTTGAATAGTCAATTTTGGAGCCATTAGAAACCGAATATGAATTTATTATAAATTAATATTTCTAGCTTTTCCAAAGGTGCCCCTCACCCCTCTTATAAAAAGGCACTCCTCCTTCTCATTTCTTCACACCTCTAAAGCCTTTTGGTTCGGCCAAACTCTGCCCAAATACTCTCCCAACATCCCTCAATACAACCTAGAGGCCTTAGTTTGATCATAAAGCCAACCTAAGGAGCCCTTTTGATCAAATCAAAAGGAAGAACCCGAAGAAGAGGTAATGATTTCACCACCCTTTTCTAAGTTCATTTCTTCTTCCACTTCTTCTTCCTTTGTTCTTACCATTCTAAAATAATAACTCCAGTATCTCACATATACTGTGATGTTATTATAAGTATGGTACAACCATATTCAGTATTCTATCCACCCTTTGAATAACATGTCACCATACGTGCGTACGTACGGCTTACCGTCTCCACGTCGTGGTGTAATTGTTATTCAATATAATATTATTTGGATGGGTATAATAATGATGTGTAACTCATGTAAATAATAAATATAACATGTTAATGATTCTGTATATATGATATACTATCCATTTATATATTATTTTAATATCAAAAGAATGATATTGTCGCTCGTGCGTACGTACGGACTACCGTCTCCACGAACGCGATGAGATTCATTCTACATCGTATCCATTCAAGTATAATTATCATTTGATGATTTAAAAATGATGTTTAAGGACTGTATATCATTCTGGATATGAATAAGATACAACAAACATGGCTTATGTAACAAAACATATAAAAGAAAATGAGTAAGTTAACACCCGAAACGATGATAATTCTAAGATATTATTAATAAATCAATGTTAAAAGATCATATATGATATCATATTAATATATATGATTCTTGTATAATTTAATAACAATTATTTCACCATTATACAGGAGGTTAACCTACCCCAACCAAGGAAAAGTACAAGGTAAGGGTTATTTCACAATCTCTTCATCATCCGAGGTTGTATTATACGTAATAATCTACTGGGACCTCTTTATCATCCACATCCATGTTTCTTCGAAATGTATTTCAAAACATTTTTACTATTTACAAGAATATGGGTTAAAGTCATTTATACCCTTGTTTGACTTTTTATAAGAGGTTTATAAAGGAATCTTTCCGTCGTTTTCAAAACAAGGTCCTTTTAACCTTTTCGACAGAATTGAGGTAAGAATGTTTTTTTTAACTTATACGGCGGGTGAGGTTATTTTCCGCCGTTATAAAATCGTCGAAGCTTTCCATAAAAGCTTATAAAAATATTTTCAAAGAAAATGTTTTATTTTATATGGATCTTAAATGATTTCAAAAAAAAGGAGATACTTCTTTAAAAAGATTTTTGATTTCATCTATGTCAACATCCTTTGATGGATTTTAAGATTATTTGGAGTTGATTTATTATGATACAAAACTTCTATATTGTATTGAAGGTTTTGTGATATGTTTGACTGTGGATGTGCTATTTTTTATACCATTCATAGTTTATGGTGAAATTATTGACATTTCGTATGCTAGTTTTAATATGAATGTTTATGTTATGTTTAAACCTTTTCATATGGGAATGCATTGGACTTAATAAGTGACGGGTGGAGCCCGCTATAGCTCCTTGATGCATCGGTAGGTCTCATGAGACAAACTAGTGTCTTGGCACAAGGCCATGACAAAATCTTATTTGTAGTCTTGGCACGAGGCCTTGGCTATGTGGTTATGATAGTCTGGCATTATGCATTCCAACATTATGAAAGTGGTTATTGATTTTTTCATGTGATTATTCGATTAGTAGAATATCCATGTGAATAAGTAAATGGCATTATTTCATTTTATTTATGCCATACTATGTTAAATGTTCAAGTTTAAAAGGCTTTTGTTTTAGTTATGCATTGCCTTAAATGTTTATTTTTATTTATGAAAGTTTCCTCTATATTGTTATCCTTACTGGGCATTTGAGCTCACCCCTTTTCTATGTTTTATTTTTCCCAGGTAGTGAAGAAGTAAATTATGAATGACTTGCAGGGATATTATGAGGGGTTAATAGTGTGGATATGAAGACTTTGTTGTTGTAGTAGTTTTTCACTTTGAAATGTAATGTAAAACTTTATGATTATATATAGTGTTTCCAAGGCTACTAAACCAATCGGTCTTTCGGGATTTGATCTTTCTTGTGATCATGCCAATGTTACGAAGTAATGCACCGACTCTGTGCAGCTGGGGTCAGGGCGTTACAGTTGGTATCAGAGGAATTTTAGTACAAACCTTGGATGCTAGATTTAGATAAACTCTGATTAGAGCACATAGACCTAAGATGAACTTTGAGGATTAGTATAGAAGAACTTCCTAGAATTTTGGTATTGTAGAGATTTTGTGAGTTTTCCGAGCAATACATCCCTGTCTGGATACGAGCAGGTAGAGGCGGCTCTGGCACAGATGTACCTAGGGGTAAAACCCGAAAACACCGCTTTGAGCTAGACTCGAACGGGAACTGGTGCACGACAACGGGCCTTGCTGCACTCTTGGTTACGACACTCCCGGGGGATATGCTTAGGATAACTCTCATTTTCTTTACAAATCATTATGAAGGGTTTATGAGTATATACTTCCTCAAAGAAAACATTTTTATGATTATGGATTATATCCATAAATAGTTCAATTTATGTTAAGTGTTTTATAAGTATGGGATTATGTATTTTGATGCATAAACTGATCTAGTTTATGACATTTTTTTAGAAATGGCGCCTAGTGGAAGAAATGGAAACCGTATCAATACACGCACTCCATGTAGGGATTGCCCTCCTGCTCAAGATAATTATAGTGGGGCTGGTGATGCAACTGGTGCTGATCAGCTAATCACCGTACTGGGACAACTTACTCAGGTTATGAATAATAACCTTACCCGTATGGAGCACCCTGATCCGCAGCGTGGAGGATCAATGTTAGATCGATTCATGAGACAACAACCACCAACGTTCAATGGGAGTACAAATCCCTTAGTAGCTGAGCAATGGATATTTTCCCTAGAGAAAATATTTCAGGCTTTGGGGAGTAGTGAAAGGGAAAAAGTTACCATGGCAGTTTACCGCCTCACTGGAGATGCTGATCAATGGTTGTCATTGATTCAAAACATGAAGGAAGATGATGAAGTATCAAACATGGAATGGAGGGAGTTCAAAGATCTGTTTTTAGAAAAATACTTTCCTCGCGACCATCGAGCAGATATGGAAAGGCAATTTCTGAGTCTGAGACAAAAGGAGGATGAGAATGTCACAAAGTATGAGGCTAACTTTACAAGGTTAGCGAGGTATGCTGGAGATTATATTCGCAACCCAAGAAGTAAGATTGATCATTTCTTTGATGGGTTAAAACCATTTCTCCGTCGAGCATTAGTCTCACAATCCTTTTCGTCGTACGAAGACATTGTCTCATGTGCTATCAAGACCGAAAAAGAATTCTCTAAGTCTTATGACTTTAAAGTGAAGCAAGAGAAGAAGAGACCTTCTGATCAATCTGGGAATGGAAATAAGGGGAAGAAGGGAAAGGTTGAATATCCATCTTGTGGTAAATGCGGGAAGAAACATCCTGGTACTTGCTTGAAGGGAATGGGAGTCTGTTACAAGTGTGGTGAAAAAGGCCACCAAGCTCATGATTGCAAGGGGAAGAAGGAAGCTACCAACGTTCAGTGCTACAATTGCAGGGAGATGGGGCATTATGCAAATGCATGTCCTAAGCGTCAGGAGAACTTACCTCAGAAAAGGCCAAGGGACCAAGGCCAGGCTTATGCTATCACTACTGCTGAGGTAGAAGCTCCGAAAGACGTGGTGGCAGGTAATTTAATGGTTTCCTCAAGTTTAGCAAATGCATTATTTGATTCTGGATCATCGCATTGTTTCATATCTTCCCAGTTTGCTAAGAAAATTAGATATTTCCAATTTGATTTAATAAGGGATTTGTCAGTTAAAACTCCTAAGGGAAGTATCGTTGCAACAAAGTTTTTTGAATCAGTCCCCATTAGAGCACATAAATTTTCTTTATCTGCTGATTTCATCGTCATACCTATGATTGAGTTTGATATAATCCTCGGTATGGACTGGCTTTCGGACTATGATGTGAAGATTTATTGTAAGAAGAAAGAGGTTACGATTTTTGATGATAATGATAAGGAGCACCTTATTTTTAGAGCAGAATCGTCACCACCTAATTCTTATTTAGATCCACCCCATGTAGCTCAACTTAATTCAATTATCGGGGAGGAAGAGAATGAAATAACTGTCGGTGAGGAAAGGAATGTTCAAATAGAGGATGTACCTGTTGTGAAAGAATTTGTAGATGTATTTCCGGAAGATTTACCTGGACATCCTCCAGAACGAGAAGTTGAGTTTTCTATTGATTTGATTCCTGGATCAAGGCCTATATCGAAGACCCCTTATAGAATGGCCACTGTAGAGCTAGTCGAACTAAAGAAACAACTAGAGGAATTGAGTAATAAGGGATTTATTCGCCCTAGTGTTTCTCCATGGGGAGCCCCTGTTCTTTTTGTCAAAAAGAAAGATGGATCTATGAGGTTATGTATCGATTACAGGGAGATCAATGCTATAACGATAAAGAACAAGTATCCCCTACCTCGTGTTGATGATTTATTTGACCAACTGCATGGAGCTCAATACTTTTCAAAGATTGACCTTCGATCTGGATACCATCAGTTGTGTGTGAAGAAGGAAGACATTCCGAAGACAGCATTTCGAACCAGGTACGGGCATTACGAGTTTACTGTAATGCCGTTTGGATTGACTAATGCACCCTCTGTATTCATGGATCTGATGAATAGAGTTTTCAAGGAGTATCTCGATGAATTTGTGGTGGTATTTATTGATTATATTCTGGTATACTCCAAAACCTACGAAGAACATGAAAATCACTTGCGCATTATCTTGAAGACTCTAAGGAGGCATGAATTATATGGAAAGTTTAGCAAGTGTGAATTCTGGCTTCATGAGATTTCTTTTCTTGGCCATATTGTCTCTAAAGATGGAATCTCTGTTGATCCTTCTAAGAACAAGGCAATCCAAGAATGGCCAGCACCTACGAGTATAACTGAGGTACGTAGTTTTATTGGCTTGGCAGGTTATTATCGACGTTTCGTCCAGAATTTTGCCCGATTGGCTAACCCATTAACGAAGCTCACACGTAAAGGGGTTAAATTTGTTTGGACAAAAGAGTGTGAATAATGTTTCGAAGAACTGAAGAGAAGATTAGTCAATGCTGCTATATTGACTCTACCATCGGGGAATGATGGGTTCGTTATTTATAGTGATGCATCGAAGAAAGGACTTGGCTGTGTCCTTATGCAGAATGATAGAGTTATTGCCTATGCATCACGACAGTTGAAAATTCATGAACAAAACTATCCTACTCATGATCTTGAGTTAGCAGCTGTGATCTTTGCTTTGAAGATATGGAGGCACTACCTCTATGGTGAAAAATGTGAGATTTATACTGATCACAAGAGTGTGAAGTATATTTTCTCACAAAAAGAACTCAACATGAGGCAAAGGAGATGGCTTGAATTACTCAAGGATTATGATTGTACGATACACTACCACCCAGGGAAGGCAAACAAGGTGGCAGATGCTTTGAGTAGAAAAGACCATGGAGTTTTGAACAATATGAGAATTGAAAGGGATCCAATTTTCATGGAGCTAGTGAAGATGGACATGGGAATAACCAGGGAAGGTGAAACATCAATGCTTTTTCAAATGGTTGCCAAACCATCTTTACTAGAAAGGATTATGAGTTCTCAGACTGATGATGAAGAATTCCAAAAGAAGATTAAAGCTGTGAATGATGGTAGATTGAGAGACTTTGCGTATGAAGGTGGAATTTTGAAATTCGGGAAGAGACTTTGTGTTCCCAATATACATGATCTAAAAAGGGAATTGCTGGATGATGCTCATAGTTCCAATTTCTCTATACACCCTGGGAGCACCAAAATGTATAGAGATTTGAAGGAACATTTTTGGTGGGACAACATGAAGAGGGAGATTGCTGATTTTGTGTCAAGATGTATGGTTTTTCAACAAGTGAAAGCTGGAAGGAAACAGCCTGGAGGAGTCATGCAACCTCTTCCCATACCGGAGTGGAAATGGGACAATATTACAATGGACTTTGTCATGGGGCTACCAAAGACTCCTAGAAGGAACGATGCAATATGGGTTATTGTTGATCGTCTTACCAAGTCAGCACATTTTCTTGCTATAAGAGAAGATCTACCCCTGGAACGTCTAGCAAGACTATACATTAATGAAGTTGTGAGACTTCATGGAGTACCCCTATCGATTGTTTCTGATCGTGATCCCCGTTTTACTTCAAGATTTTGGAAAAGTCTTCAGAAATCCCTAGATACTGAACTTCATTTGAGCACTGCTTACCACCCTCAGACAGACGGACAATCAGAACGGACTATTCAGACCTTAGAAGACATGTTGAGATCTCGCTCACTTGATTTTCAGGGTATGTGGGATCAATATTTACCACTAGTAGAATTTTCCTATAACAATAGCTTCCATTCGAGTATTCAGATGGCACCATATGAAGCGTTATACGGAAAGAGATGTCGTACACCAACCTGTTGGGATGACGTTGGTGAAAGAAAACTTGTAGGCCCAGAACTGGTAGAGGAAACAGTGGAAAAGGTGAAGGTAATCCAAAATCACATTAAAGCAGCTCAAAGTAGGCAGAAGAGCTATGCCGATAATCGAAGGAAGGATTTGGAATTTCAAGTCGGTGATCATGTTTTCCTGAAGGTATCTCCATGGAAGGGAGTCATACGTTTTGGTAAGAAAGGTAAATTAAGTCCCAGGTACATCGGACCTTTCGAAATTCTAGAACGAATTGGGGTTGTAGCTTACCGATTGGCAATGCCGCCAAGTCTCTCCAAAGTTCACGATGTGTTCCACGTATCTCTGTTGAGAAAATACATGCCTGACCCAATGCATGTACTCACCTATGAAGATTTAGAACTGGAACCCGATCTGTCTTATTGCGAAGAGCCCATCAAGATTCTTGATACGAGAGAACAAGTGCTGAGAAACCGGACGACGCGTCTGGTAAACGTTTTGTGGAGGAATCATAAGATGGAAGAGGCAACGTGGGAACCCGAGGAACTTATGATGAAGAACCACCCGAGTCTTTTTATGCAGTAATACCCTAGAAATTGCGAGGACGCAATTATTTGAAGGAGGGGAGAATGTAACACCCCAAGCTTCTACGGTACGTTTCCCTTTGAATAATGCGATAGCGTGTGTTGTACGCAACCTCGAGTTCTAACACACACCACAACTAATTAAACTAGCCGTTGTGAATAGTAATACCTAATTTTTGAAATTATATATATTTTATATTTGAAAATGGACTTCATTTTTGGACTCGGAATATCGAATTTAGCCTAAGGTGAAATTTTGGTACTTTTCGGATAACTTTCATATTTTGATGAATAGTGAAAATTAATAAATTTTAATTAAAAACAACTTTTTTAATCAAAATAATTAATAGTGATAAATTATGAATTTTAGTAGTTTTAAAGTATATTTAGAATATATTTTTACCATTTAATATAATGTTGGTCATTTGACATAATTTTACAATTAAACCGAACATAAACAAGTGTCAATCTTTTGATAGTTATTATCTCTTAAAAACACGCTTTTTGTTTTGACAGCGGGAATTAATTTTAAATTAATTTCTGCCACTTCTGTGTTTTGAATTTAGGAAAATGGATTCCATATTTGGAATCAGGATGTTCAAATTGTGTAAATAGGTAACTTTTATGTTTAGACATTTTGAATAATTACTGCGGTAAATATTTTATTTACCATGGTTAAGGGTAAATCCGGTAAATAAGGGTTAAAAAAATAATATTATAATAATACTAAATTACCCTAAAAACGTGTCTTAACCCTATTGGTTGATAGATGGTCGAGAATGGACATCTTTGGGTCTATTTTGGGACCCCATGGATCCACTTGTAAGTGATAATGACACATTATATTAATAAAGCTTAAATAAAAATAAAAATGGCATAAGCTTACATCTTTTAGAAGAACAATTTTTACATAGGGTTATACATGTTGGATTTTCGATTATAAATATTCATTAGAAAGATAAAAAGATTTCCTACATAATGATATTTTATTTATAATTTTTAGACATTAAATAAGTTATTGTATTTATGACACAATGATGATGCAGTAATTACTATAATAGTGAAAAATTAAAATAATTGATATTATAAATACCCAAATAAATATAATATGAAACTTTTAATGAATTAAACTAATTTTCTAGGATAATATGATATATTAGGATTGATTTAATTGACTTTTTTCGAAGTAATCAATCTGTTATGAGTTTCACAAAAATCAACTATTGAATAGTGTCAAAATTGACATAAAAGAGTTCTTAAAACAAATATTATATTATTAATTGATATTAAATTCCTAAAAATCTACGGTTCGGCCAAGAGACTTATATTATGATAGGTTCATCATTAATGGACCACTTGGGGGTCGCTTGGATGTATATAGTAAGTTTATTAACCATTTTATATAAAAATACAAAGAGACATTGTAAAAGTGAAACTAATTAACTTAGAGTTAATACTTAAAGATAAGGTTAATATAAGTACCCAAACCTGTCTAAATTCTATTGGTTGAGTTGTTTTCGACCTATCCCCACCTTAAACTTTGAATAGTCAATTTTGGAGCCATTAGAAACCGAATATGAATTTATTATAAATTAATATTTCTAGCTTTTCCAAAGGTGCCCCTCACCCCTCTTATAAAAAGGCACTCCTCCTTCTCATTTCTTCACACCTCTAAAGCCTTTTGGTTCGGCCAAACTCTGCCCAAATACTCTCCCAACATCCCTCAATACAACCTAGAGGCCTTAGTTTGATCAGAAAGCCAACCTAAGGAGCCCTTTTGATCAAATCAAAAGGAAGAACCCGAAGAAGAGGTAATGATTTCACCACCCTTTTCTAAGTTCATTTCTTCTTCCACTTCTTCTTCCTTTGTTCTTACCATTCTAAAATAATAACTCCAGTATCTCACATATACTGTGATGTTATTATAAGTATGGTACAACCATATTCAGTATTCTATCCACCCTTTGAATAACATGTCACCATACGTGCGTACGTACGGCTTACCGTCTCCACGTCGTGGTGTAATTGTTATTCAATATAATATTATTTGGATGGGTATAATAATGATGTGCAACTCATGTAAATAATAAATATAACATGTTAATGATTCTATATATATGATATACTATCCATTTATATATTATTTTAATATCAAAAGAATGATATTGTCGCTCGTGCGTACGTACGGACTACCGTCTCCACGAACGCGATGAGATTCATTCTCCATCGTATCCATTCAAGTATAATTATCATTTGATGATTTAAAAATGATGTTTAAGGACTGTATATCATTCTGGATATGAATAAGATACAACAAACATGGCTTATGTAACAAAACATATAAAAGAAAATGAGTAAGTTAACACCCGAAACGATGATAATTCTAAGATATTATTAATAAACCAATGTTAAAAGATCATATATGATATCATATTAATATATATGATTCTTGTATAATTTAATAACAATTATTTCACCATTATACAGGAGGTTAACCTACCCCAACCAAGGAAAAGTACAAGGTAAGGGTTATTTCACAATCTCTTCATCATCCGAGGTTGTATTATACGTAATAATCTACTGGGACCTCTTTATCATCCACATCCATGTTTCTTCGAAATGTATTTCAAAACATTTTTACTATTTACAAGAATATGGGTTAAAGTCATTTATACCCTTGTTTGACTTTTTATAAGAGGTTTATAAAGGAATCTTTCCGTCGTTTTCAAAACAAGGTCCTTTTAACCTTTTCGACAGAATTGAGGTAAGAATGTTTTTTTTAACTTATACGACGGGTGAGGTTATTTTCTGCCGTTATAAAATCGTCGAAGCTTTCCATACAAGCTTATAAAAATATTTTCAATGAAAATGTTTTATTTTATATGGATCTTAAATGATTTCAAAAAAAAGGAGATACTTCTTTAAAAAGAATTTTGATTTCATCTATGTCAACATCCTTTGATGGATTTTAAGATTATTTGAAGTTGATTTATTATGATACAAAACTTCTATATTGTATTGAAGGTTTTGTGATATGTTTGACTGTGGATGTGCTATTTTTTATACCATTCATAGTTTATGGTGAAATTATTGACATTTCGTATGCTAGTTTTAATACGAATGTTTATGTTATGTTTAAACCTTTTCATATGGGAATGCATTGGACTTAATAAGTGACGGGTGGAGCCCGCTATAGCTCCTCGATGCATCGGTAGGTCCCATGAGACAAACTAGTGTCTTGGCACAAGGCCTTGACAAAATCTTATTTGTAGTCTTGGCACGAGGCCTTGGCTATGTGGTTATGATAGTCTGGCATTATGCATTCCAACATTATGAAAGTGGTTATTGATTTTTGCATGTGATTATTCGATTAGTAGAATATCCATGTGAATAAGTAAATGGCATTATTTCATTTTATTTATGCCATACTATGTTAAATGTTCAAGTTTAAAAGGCTTTTGTTTTAGTTATACATTGCCTTAAATGTTTATTTTTATTTATGAAAGTTTCCTCTATATTGTTATCCTTACTGGGCATTTGAGCTCACCCCTTTTCTATGTTTTATTTTTCCCAGGTAGTGAAGATGTAAATTATGAATGACTTGCAGGGATATTATGAGGGGTTAATAGTGTGGATATGAAGACTTTGTTGTTGTAGTAGTTTTTCACTTTGAAATGTAATGTAAAACTTTATGATTATATCTAGTGTTTCCAAGGCTACTAAACCAATCGGTCTTTCGGGATTTGATCTTTCTTGTGATCATGCCAATGTTATGTAATTAATGCACCGACTCTGGGCAATTGGGGTCCGGGGCATTACAGTTCATATGTATAAAATATTTTTTATCTAAATTATATAATAAATTTTATTTTAAAAAATGGTATTATATTCAATAAAATGGAACTAATGATATTTGTAAAAAAATAAAAAATAGTATTTGACATTATATATATATTAAAAAAATAGATCTTTAAATTTAAATATATTATTATCTATTCATAGAGATATCAAAATTTTCATAAAACATAAATATTTCATCGTCAGATAATTTTGACATAATGAATTCAAATAATAAATTAACCTTATAATATAATAAATTTATATTTTAAATTGTAATTATCAAAATAAGATTTTATATGAAATTAACGCTACAAAATTATTTAATTTTTTATAAATGATTTATTGATTTTATAATTATAATGAATTTATACATCATAAATTACAATTAATTTTAATATGATTTGTTCTCTCATTACATGGGTTGTTAAATTCATCTCCCATTTTAGAAATTAATTATTTAAATTATTATTCACTTACTAATAAATGGTGATATCCTTTCTTTATAGAATTATCATACTCCCATTAAATTCTTCAACCATATTGTTTTTGTGAAAAATATTATCTTGGTGAATCACTATATTCCGTAACACAATACCCTTATGGTCATAAATATCAATATATTAGTCATCATGAAAATGGATTTGTTCTAATTGAACAACTTCATGTCTCAAAACATGTGTTGAATCTATAAAATATTTGTTTATCAAAAAAAATTGAAAATTTGTTTATTCATGGGATAAAACTAGAGGAAACTCCACTCAGAACTCAATTATTCCAATGTTCTCAAATATTTCATATAGTGAAATTTTAAATGCACATAAAATTACCTATTTTTCTAAAACTAAGATCAATTTTCATTATATATACTTTATAAAGAACACTATCACCTACCTCAAAAGAAATATCTATTTTATAGTAATCTGAAAATATAATTTTTATTCTCTGCTGCTTCTACATATTTTTCATAATTATCATCACCTTCACACTATTTATAATACCAAATATTGTACCATTGACAGAAATTATATTACATATTCCAAAAAATATGGTGTTTCAAAAATTTTTTTGATTAATTCCAGAGAACATTCCAACTATATACTATTGTGATCATAATGATTATATAAAAACAAAAATATTGATATGCGATCACCCAATCATTATTAGAAATCGATTTACGAAGATAAAATTGACTTTTTAGGTCTACATGATCTTCGTGGATTATATATTATATTGGGGATGGAATGATGTACTTAAATTTAATTTAGAACAAAAAAACATCAGGTGTCATTTTCAATAAATAAAGTTGAATGTTGGAACATAATTAGATGCATTAGAGAAATTAAATCCATGAATCCTGAATATTTCATTCATATATCATCGATGAAATTGACCTAAAGACCTTATATATTGAAAGGGAAGGAAATGTGAATATTTATATATTTGATCAACAGAAACCCAACTTTCATTGTAGCCTCATATATTTTTTGGAAATCCTACAGCATAATAAATGTATATATTTTATCATTTATACTCTGGTATTTGGATTGTTTGAATCATCCCCATGGGTAATTGTAATTTTTCATTAAGCTATTTCAAATTCAACAATTTCATGGTAATGTCCTCAAAATATATTTTCATTCTATTCCCTATGTAATACAACTGACGGTATATTTTAAGTATAGGTCTACCAGGATTAATTTAAAATGGGTAATTATGATATTCACTTAACAATTCACTATTTAACTGAGATTTACAAGGCATAAATAATCTATATTCAAATATGGTAAAATATTATTCAATGATATTAAAATATGTTTACATACCCATATTAATATATTTTTCTTTTTTCTATGAAAAAAATGTCTTTATTATGTTATATCATAATTATATTTGGAAAATTCCACAAAATTGAATCCAAAAAATCTATTTATTTAGTACACACATAATTTCTAATACAAAAATAATTAAATATTTTATAAAAGGTACACGTTCCAAATATATGAAGGTTAATTTTAAATTATATTCTTAACATAAAGCATTAGAATTTTTTTTTATTTTTTATAGGATAATAATAAATCATTAAATAATAACCATTTATCAATTCCAACTGTATTATATGAGTATAAGGATTCATATTTATCATTACATAATCTTAAATTATGTAAATAATATTACATTAATGCACATCGTGGATCTTTTTAGTTTTAGTCATTTAGAGAATCGAGACAAAACACATTAATTATAACTGATGTATTACAAATTAGACACTTCTACTCAATATCATTTTTTTCAAAAAAAAAACTAAAAAACATGGTTTAATTTCATGTATAAACATTATAAATTTTAGAAGAATCCATCATGGATATTTTTACCTTGAAATCCTATGAAAAACATATCAAAATTATGGATGAGAAAAAAAATAATTGGATTGTACATAAATAAAGAAAACTATTAGCCTTTAAAAAACATGTAAACCATTAATACTTATCATAATGTAATATTTTTCAACGTTATGATGTTTTAAATACTCTTCAATGAATGTATCAAAATTTCATACCATTTTTTTAAAAAAAACATTTCCATAAAAGCTATAGAAATCACATATAACATATTAATGTAACATGGGGAATAATCATACATAAATTTTCATACATGGATATTCAATTCCATTCTTATTCATGAATATTATGTTGGTTCCCAACTTTCATTTATTTTCATGGTGTTCTGGGATTAGATATGTTGTCTCATGGGTTCTTGATCTATGTTATTATTATTTGATGTAATCGAGGGTATTTGGCCATGTAATTTTTAAAGGGAAGGTTTTAGGATGAGGTGGTCTGGAATTGAGTTTTTGACACTCCTAGTGGAACCTTTTGTGATATATGTAAATTTTGGAGGTTACGTTATGATTTTGGCCAACTCAGGAGCCCATTTCATTATTTGAAAACATATTTTTTGATTTAATAAATCTTTAATTATTCATCATTTTCTCCCATTCCACCTCCCCCATGGCCTCCCCATATCTATTCAAACAACCATATCCATTTGGACCCATTAGGAAGTCATAATCATTGTATATTTGGGAGATTGTATCAATAATTTGGCCAAACTGTGAGCCCATTTCTAGATTTATGGAAATAATTTATTTATTTTATATAAAATTCATTTTTACATTTTTGGGCTAATTGAACCGTCACTCAATCCCATAAACCGTCGGCACACCACCATGTTACGTTTTCCCTCTATAGAGATCAGTTTATTCTGGGATTAGGTAGATTTTTCTTCTGGTATCTCAAATTGTACAAATTTGAAAAAAGTTAATTTGTTTCATTTATAAATTATTCATTGTTTACTATTTTATGACATTTTAGTCCCAACATGACCTCCTCATCCTTATTCTAACCAGCCATCAAATTTTGGGTGCTTGGAGATATAAATATTGGTTTACCTTTGGTGATTTTTTCAACATTTCTCATGTAAGTGAATTATACTATTGATAATACAATTTCATTTTAGTTTCTACAAAATTTCATGAAGTACCAAATATCCTGGAACTAGTGTTTCAAACATAGGGTTTTATTTAGCATTTTTGGTCTAATATTTTGGATGTAGGTTTGTTTTCACTTCGTTATGTTGTAGTAGTGGAGCGGTTGATGTTTCACAAAATGATTTGGGGTTTTGAATTAAATGGTAGGTGATTCTATGTGTAATCATTATTTTATGTGTTATAATTATTGGTTTACTTATTTTTAATGTTTTTATATGTTTTGGGGGGTGAAAATATATTTTTGATGGAATTGTTTGACCGTTTAGTTTTAAAGATGCATTTTTTTTGAATTAGTCTGTTTTTCGTGTAAATCTTCTAGCATCAATTGGGGTCATTTTATTGCATAAGAAAAAGGTTTATTAAATGTGTATTGGTTTGAAAAATTTGGTTTGGTAGGGTTTTGGTGTGCTTTTGGAATTTAATGTGTGTTTTCAAAATGGTTTAATGTGAAATATATTTCTATACTTCATGGATGTGTTTTATCAAAATCGTAAATGGTTTATTGTGTTATATAAAATGTGAAAATGATGTTTAGGTGATATTTGGTGGTATTATTCTATTTAAATTGGATTTTTATAGATTAAATTATATTAGGTTATTTCAAAAAAAATTCATATCATTTTATGAATTTTTGAACGGTTATATTACATTGTATGAAAGGAGTGAAATTTGTTTATGGGATGTTTTGTATGAGTATAATGATAAAATGATTTTACATGTGAATGGAGTGTTATGTGACATGATTGTTGGATTTTTTGTGTGTTTTTGTTTTGCAAATTATATTTTCATTTGAAAATGTTATTTTATAAGATGTGGAACATGATTGAGTACAAAGAGGGAAACTCAGGTTTCTAGGTGGGCGGAAGTGTACTAGTTTGTCAATGATATGGAGTGGTTTTATCCATGTTTCACAAGAATTTTTTACTATTACAACACTAACTAAACTATATTAATAACATTGGGGAAAACTACGATATGTGTATGTTCCCAAAAAGTGTCTCATGTACAAGAAAAAATATTTATTATGGTTACATTTTTATGAGAAATAAGGTATCTTGGGCCCATAGATTACTAGTTCCTAGTGGTGTTCCCATGACTAGTGCAAATTGAATATATGATATTCACCATTGGTATAATGTGTATATCGATTGAAAATTTAGCAACTTGGTAATTTTATTTAAAAGTGTTAATTTCTTAAAATACCCCCCTTGAAATCTTTTTTATTTAAGGTTTCACCCTTTAAAAAATTTATACTACAATTACTTTTTAATGAAAAATTTAAATCTATTTTAATTATATTTTTTAAAAAATGGAATATTTTGGGTGGAATACTATTGTTCGTAGCCACACACCCTACATACTCACTTGGGTGAATGTAGATTTTGTATTATTTGTCATAGTTATGGACAAATAATTTAGCTCCAATGGTTCGGGTTATTAGATTCCATTCTTGGTGCAGTGTATTAGATAAGGGTTGGGAATGATTGAAACATTTTGTGTGGTGTACTGTGAGTTATTTTGGATGTTACAATAGATTTTTATACATCTTTTGATTTCTGTAAAAACATTTATTTTAGTTCTGATATTTATTAATATCTTGTTGGGATTACATTTTTTGATTCAGTTTATTAATTCTTTTTGGTTGTTTAATCCTTCTAAATTGGGGTAAATCATTCCCAATAACAATTTTTATGACACCTGGGCACTTTTTAATAACTCTGAGGATTGGGAACAACCCTTTATAATTCCCATGGACTTTTTCAAAATTTATATTTCTCAGTGACCAGATCTGGTTCGTGACAAAATTGTATCTAAGGAAGTTAGTTGTTTTTGGGTCATGTTCTTCTGGGAAAGTGTCTGGGAAGATGAGAGATATGATTTCCAAGACATAAATTCCAATTAGAAGTTTTTTCATGACCACAAGACATCATTAATGGATTCATTTCACCATTATAAGTTGGGTTTTATTTGTATTATATTGCTCCCATGGTTTAGGGGTAATTGGGGAAATGAAAAAAGTGTTGAGTTAACGGCATTGGTGAGATTAGAGGGAATGGAAATCCATGTAGATCCATGTATATTTCCATTAGAATCTATAAAATATCATGATTTGATTGGATTATTCCTACCTACCATTATCTCAAGACCCCTAGCAACATAAATTCCCCCTCACATTATCGTTTGTATTTTTGTTTTGGATTTTTGGAAACCCAGAATTAAAGAAAAAAAAATTTAACTTGATTTTATGAAGTGTGAATTTCTCTGAAATTATATTCTTGTAAAGATTATATGGTTATAGTTATGAATGGATATAAATGAAATTTAATAATGGTTTTTAATGAGTAAAGGGTGTGTTTACAACTCTTTTGAATGTGTGGATTATGTTAATGTGGGTTTTAAAAATCTATTTCAAATAGATTTTTATGACCTGTTGAATAGTGTTTTGAATGGAAATAAGTGTTTTTAAATTTATTTGTGATGTTTGAAGATGAAATTTTATTCCATAAATGGTGGGATTTGTAATAGTTTACTGAATTTCTGGTGAAAAAATATAATTGTGCATAAATGAGTTTCAAAATTAATGGGTAATGGGTGTTGATGAAATGTTATTTTTGATTTAACCAAAATTGTTTTTAAATTGGCGATGATATTTTGAAATTAATGTGTATTACATGAATGTAATATTTGGTGTTTTTATGAAAATAAATATATTATTTGAATTGGTTTTTTATTTTTTGGTTACCGGTTTTGAGAAAAAGTAAGTGTCAGTTGAATCACTCGGTTTTCAAAATTCGAAAGAATGTTTGTTTTAAACATTGTTATTTCCATGAGCAACCACATTCATGGATATATATAAGATTATTGATGTTTAATGTCTTCTATGGATGAGTTTTGGTATATATATGAGGCAGGTTCCCTGCGTGGCATGGAAACATGCATGTTTGAGTTCCTTAAGGTACCATTGGTGGGGTGGCTATCTTTTTACCTATTTATTTTTAAAGTGATGATTTTAATGGAAAATTATTTTTCTTGATGATAGGTTTGGATTTTGTGTCCTATGTTTTTTGGGAATTCTGTTGTGGGGTGTATTTATTTCGATTACACCTCCTGTTTCAAATATGATTTTGGTTTTTTTATATTGGTATGTTTTGTTAAATTGTTGACTGGGGGATATTTGTGAGAAATGTCATAAGAATCCATTGTGGTTATTTTCCTATGTTTTCAGACCTTTATTTTGGTCATTTTTGACTAAATTACCATCTTGTTTGGGTCCTTGGATATTCATGGTGGTTAGGGTATGCCCCATAAATATTTAACGCATGATTAAAGTAGAACCATGGGAGATTCAATATTGGCAGGCCCACAAGAAGATCAATGTATGGACCCTATTCATGGGTTTCATGTTTTTGTCCACCCCTATTCTTCTTTGGTTAGGTATTTCCTTGTTTTGTAGGAGTGTGGTTGTGGAATGTTGAAATACAACATGGTTCCTCATATTTCCAATGATTCCTAAATTATCAAAGGTGACATTTGAAAATGTTGAGTCTACATTTTTATTGGAAGTAGTGAATGGTAACTCTAGTGATAAAGGTGAAAACTATCCCTGTATTTCATGGTTGAAAGTTGTCCTGAAGGGTAATTGGGACATTAGTCAGTCTATTCGAGGAAATGGATATTGTTGGGTATCCAGTGTGAAAAAAATCGGGTCGTTCAAGGCTGTTTTGATTTCTTGAGGCAATAAAATTGTACATGGAACTTTGTTCAAGATTTGAATTCTGGTAATGACATATCCCTTACAAAGGTCAAGTTTAGTGGTGTCTTCTTGTGTTGTGATTTCTTTCGAGGGAAAAGGTGGAACTTATAGATCCTTTAAAGGGAGTCTGCATAAGTTAAAGCGTGTTTCTATATGAGAATATTGAATTACATATTCTATGTGAAGATGTCTTATGTGGTTTTTTCTTCTATTGATTATTTTTTGGGGGTGAACAAGGTGACACATATGCATAAACCAAGACCTTTTTAGGTAAATGTGTGTTGTTTGATCTAGTGATTTTTGTGGTGTTTTTAATACATTATCTCTTAACTATAGAGAAGAATATTTTTTAAATATTCTGTCTCCACTAGTACAAAAAGTATTTTTAACGTCACCCATATCACGTCGGTTTTTTAGAACCGATGTGAAAATCTCTGAAATATGATTTTTCATGTCAGTTATTATATAACTTATGTGAAAAAACTTTTTCATTGATTTTTCACGTCGATTATTTAATAACCGACGTGAAAAATCATTTTTCCCTAATTTTTCATGTCGGTTCTTATAACAACCAACGTAAAAAATAATTTATAATGACTTATTCAAGTTGGTTAATAAATAATGTATATAAAAAATGTTTCTAATCATGTAGTTTATTTCCCAATATTTGATTTGATTCGTCGTTAATCTCAAACGGATTTACGGATCAAAAGTTATGGACATAATAATTTGATCAACCCAAAATGAAGTCTTAGAGATGGCCAACTTCAGAGGATCATAACTTTTGATCCGTAACCCCATTTGTGCTCTATGAGCTATAAAATCGAATCTCACAAAATGAGCTACAAGTTTTTAAGATTTTTTATGTTGTTTATTTAAAAAACAATGTAAAAAAGTCATGATACCCAATTTTTAACCTCAATTCTTTTAATAACTAATTCAATAAATTTGGTTTCATGATTTTTTTACATCGGTTTTTAAATAAATGATGTTAGAAATTATTATAGAAATGTATTTCATTTCGTGAGATTCGATTTGATAGGTTACGAATCTAAAATGGAGTTACGGTTGAAAATTTATGGCCATTGCTATATAATCCTCTCTAAATAAAGTCTTAGAAAAATCCAACTTCAGAGGAATATATCTTTAGATCCGTAACTCCATTTGAGCTCTGTGTTTGATCAAATCGAACCTTACGAAATGAAATAAATTTTTTCAAGAATTTTTAATGTCTTTTATTAAATAAATGATGTGAAATGTTATGAAATGTGATTTTTTTACGTCAGTTATTATAAGATCCAATGTAAAAAAATTGGCTTTCATGACTTTTTTACATCAGTTTTTAAATAAACGATGTTAGAAATGCTTACAAAAAAGTATTTAATTTTGTAAAATTTGATTTTATAGGTCGCAGAGCAGAAATGGAGTTACAGATCAAATGTTATGGAAATTTGAAGATGATCGTCCCTTAACGATGTCTTTGAGAATGCCAACTTTAGAGGACCATAACTTTGGATCCGTAACTCTTTTTGATCTTTGCAACCTATCAAATCGAATATTGTGAAATAAAATACATGTTTGTCAACATTTTTTACATTGGTTATTTAAAAAATAACGTAAAAAGTCAAGATCATTGATTTTTTACATTGGTTGTTATAAGAAGCGACGTAAAAACTATGTAAAAATTGATTTTTCACGTCGGTTTTTATATAACCGACATGAAAAATCAACAGAAATTTAAATTTTATTCACATCAGTTACCATAAAACCGATGTGAAATATGATTTTAATATCCCTCCAATGCAGGATTTCCAATTTTTTTACAAAAATTTATATTTCTACATTATTTATTAAATAACCTACGTGAAAATTTAACGAAAATTTTAATATATTTCATGTCTGTTGTTATAAAAACGACGTGAAAATTGATTTTAATATCCCACTGATGCAAGATTTAAATTTGCTGATGACGTGGGATCAAAATTTTTAGTTTCCGCTTAAATTTTTAGTACCACGTTTTCTTTTTCCATATCATTTATATAGTTTCATTATACACAAATCATAATCTAATGATATTATCATTCAAACATCATCATTCCACCAACTCAACCCGTTTGATCATCAATGTGAATCTTCTATTTCTTCATTCCGCGATCTCGTCAAGGTATTTGTAATTATGTTTCCCTTATTTATGTATTATTATGATTAGTTTTCTTAATTTATATACCATTTAATGATTCAGATTCACTATTTCTTCTTTGTATCATGGTAAAACTACAAATCCTCATTCCTATTTTTAATTTCATTCTCAAACAATGCTTTGGTTTCCTCATTCGATCATTCCCCGGAAAAAAATACATCAAAATTATAATGATCATAACTTTTGATCCGTAGCTCCGTTTAAGCTCTATGTCATGAAAAATCAAATCTCGAGAAATAATCTACATTACGATAAAAATTTTTAACATTGGTTATTTAAAAAATGATGTTAAAAAAGACTTTTAACATCAGGTTTTAACGTTGGTTTTTAAATTATCGACATTAAAAAGAGCATTTCAACGCGATTTTTTTGTATAAAATATGGTGTTTCGCATCATTTTTTAAAAAACCGACGTGAAAAATCATTTAAAACAACATTTTTAATGTCATTTATTAAAAAACTGATGTTAAAGAAACATATTTTTTATGTCGGTCGAAATAACGTCACCTCAACATCGCCACAAAACCGACATTAAAAAGAAAAAACAAACCAACGTAAACAAGCTTTTTTGTACTAGTTCTACTTCTATTGGCCACGGATTGAAAACTTTCACAATGTCAAGAAATCACTAGGTCTGTAAGGGGTCTTGGTTTTACTTCTGTAACTAGTGTTGGATATGGATTCTGTTTGATATTTCTATGTGTTTGTTTCATTTCAAGTGGCCTTGTGTTGTTGAAAAGGATGTGGTATGCATATCCCTTAGGGTTGTAATTTCCGTTGGTGGAGATTTCCCACCTTTTTTTGGAGGGTGGGTGTTTTTCTCCTCACTCCCAGTGCTTGAACCCTTATGGGTGCAACTTTCATTGTAGTTTCTCATGTATGAATATCACAATAGGTTCCTTTTGAAATCATTGTTGGTCAAGCTCAGTGAAGGATACTGATGCCCCTGGAAGTGGTGAACCGTGGTGTGTATTTTCCAGTTTAAAGTCTCGTTGACCCACCCCCACATGAATTGGAGATTGGACCATATGAGATCTTCTCCATGTTGTACACCACTAGTTGGTAAAGATGATTGGTTTTTATGGTCATTAGACCCACCAAGTGAGTCATAAATGTTATTTTGGAATAAGTCTAATGTTATTATATCTATTATTTAGGGGATTTCATTCTGTCTCCCATTATGGGTGTCATGGTTCTATATCGAGCAATTAAGTTTTCTTTTATAGTGGGGATTCTGTTCGGGTCACCTGGTTTCTATAATTCAGTTGTGTTCCTAGTGTAGTAATGGAGATAGGTAGTCTCTGTCAGAGCTATCTAACAAACAATTTATTTCATTGGTAAATTTGGATTTGGCATATGTCCAATGTGATATTGATTGAATATGTTTTGTTGTTTCAGGTATGTGGGTTAAAGTTTGGTTAGTGAGAGTATCCCTTTCATTGATTGATCAACTGTAGTTGTTTTGGCCTTTTGGAGGAGGGAGAATTTGTAAAGGGAGTCCATGATAGATTATCGGTTCAATTTTGTTTTTACATCATTAATTAATATGGATTTTCGAGCATGGAATTCATTATGGTGGGGAGAATTTTCACACCCAGATCTTCTATTCCATGCTTTATATGAAATTTTATTTTGGTTCTTAGTTTTCTCTTTGTTTTCCGGTGTTCCAATATTAGATTTGATGCTTCACATGTTCTTGATTTGTATCATTAGACTAGGATGTCATAGATGGTATTTGTATTTTGCATCCTTTAATGGGATGGTATAAGGATGAGGTTTCTTGGAATTTAATTTTATAAACTTCTAGTGTAAGATAATGTGGGGTATGAATATTAGGGTGGATTATTCATGATTTGGGAAATACCATGATCCAGTTTCAAGATTGACAAAAAAATCATTTATAACTCCTTCATTGTTCAACATTATACACCTATTCCAAATCCCACATGGCCTCCCATCACCTATTCAAACCCCAATATACATTTGGACACCATAGTAACTCATATTCAATATGTATTTGGGTGATTTATTCTTGAATTGGGCAAACCCATGGGCCAATTTCATCATTAATGGGAAAAATATATTTATTTTATATCTCATTCATTTTTCTAAATTTTTTGTCCATTCTACCTCTCACTGGAGGCAAGAAACCCAAGGATCACCCCCTATGTTCCATTTTCCCTCTTTGGAGCTCATCTACATCGTGAATTAGGGTAAATTTCCTCATGGTTTCTCAAATCGTCTAGATTTTCGATGAGAATTTGTTTAATTCATAGAACCTTCGTTTGTTACTCTTTTTCCCCAATTCATTCCCTACTCGACCAGTTCATACTTATATGAACATCCCTTCTAATTTTGGCAACATGGATGTTCAAATATTGCTTTATTAGGTGTGATTTATTCATTTTTTTTTTCAAAAATGTGAATTCATATCTTATTATGACCATTTCTCAATGGTTTATCCCATTTTTCTTAATGTTCCAAATCTAAATCAACTATGGTTTCGAAACAAGGGTTTAATTTTTGGTTTCCTGGTCCAATATTGTAGATTTAGGTTCGTTTTGACTCCCTCATGGTGCAAGGGCGGTGTGGTTTATGTTTTAAAAAATGATATGGGGGTTTTGACAGAAATGGTAGGTGATTCCATATAAAATCATTCTTTGATGAGTTATCTTGCTTGATTTATATATTTATAATGTTCATCGTATTTTTTCTGTGGTATTTGTTTTGATAGAATTGATTCAGTGTTTAATTTTAATGATTCACATTCATTTGAAAGGTTGTTTTTTTCCTTTGTAACTCTTGTGGTAGGATTTTGGGTCATTTTAAAACCAAAAAAAAATTAATAAATTTTTCATGGTCTTCCCAATTAGGTTTGGTAGGGTTTTGGTGTGATTTTGGCCTTGAAAGAGGGGGTTTTAATTGGTTTTATGGGAAATACATTGTTATACTTCATTGAACTGTTTTAAAAAAATTGTAAATGGTTTATTGTGTTATGTAAATATCGAAAAGGATGTGTGTGTACTTTGTGGGTGGGAATATTCTATTAAAATGGTTTATTGAAAGAAAAAAATGATGATTGGTCATGTAAAATATCTTGAGAACATTTTATGAATTTTTGGAAGGTTTTATTAAATTTATAGAAGGGTGTCAAACATGTTAAGCTGTTTTTTTGTGTGAGTATGATATTAAAATATATTTGAATTTGAATGGAGTGTTATTTGACATACTTGTTTTATGTTTTTTGTGTGTTCTGGAAATGTAATTTTCATGTGAAAATGGTATTTTGGGGGATATTTAACTATATTGAACGTAATTATAAAAACCCTAAGAATCTAGGTGGCCAGGCGTGTACTAGTATGCTATTGATCCAGAGTGGTTTCATCATAGTTATATAGATCTATATTGACGATTAACACACTAAATAAACTATTATGATGTTTTTGAGGACCACTAGGATATGATTTTGTTCCCTACTAATAGATCGTCCACGAAAACAATATTTATTATGGTTACATTTCACTGAGATATAATGTACTTGAGGCGCACATCTAGATAGTGCGTATGTGTTTTCCCATTAGTAGTTATAATTGATTATATGATACTCACTATCATTATATAGGTGTATTTTTCCTGAAAATAATGTATCTAATGAATTATATTTAATGGTTTTTATTCCTTAAAAAACCCTACCTCCCTTGAAAAATAAATTCATTTAACGATGCATCATTTAAAAAATTGTTCTACCATTTCTGGTTTTTGAAAGTATGCATGCTTTTTAATCATATTTTTTTCGCATTGAATCATATTGGTTGAAACCTTTTTGGGTTATTATCAAACCCAATATACATTCATGGCTGTATGTATAATTTTTAATCATTTTTTCAAGTATGTACAATGTTTTTACTGTCGATGGTTCGGGTTTTTAGCTTCCATTCTTCGTGTGATGTTGTGTAGATAGATTGGTGTTGATGGAACCCTGACATGTGGTGGACCTTGAGTTATTTTTTCTAATGAGATTGAGTTGTGGCCCTCATGGGCTTTATCTAGAACCATATATTTTATTTCTGACATTTATTAAAGGCTTTTTTGGATTAAAATTTTAGATTCCGTTTATTTATCATTTTTGGTTGTTTAATCTTTCTAAATTTGTGTTAATAGTTGCCAAACAATTATTTTATGATAATCATGCACTTATACCAGCCCATGGGGATTTGTAATTCCTCTCGTTCCATGCCACAATCCATGTCTGGAAATGGTTATTATGGTTACCAGATCTGGTTCATAAAGTAAATGGAATAACCATACGGTCGACTTCCACACATATATCTATTAAAAATGGAATATCCATATTAATGGAATTCCTTACCAATACATTAGTGGTCATAATTTAACCACCGATCCTTGTTTTATCATGGTCTTAGAGGTCCTTTCTTTATCACGTAAGAACCCATCAATTTTAGAAGTACTATTTTATAATCATTACACATAAAAGATTACAATTATAATTATTTCACCCCTAAATGTTCATTCTCAATCACAAGAAATAGTTTCAAGATATTAAAATAATAAATACATTTTAAAAATAATTTTTAATAACATAATATCCAAAAAGAAAATATGGTAAAAAAATTATGTCTTATAGAGGATGCCTAATATCAAATAACAGTTACGACGGTAGTGAAGTCGGTGTCACCACATATGTTAAAAACATTAATTTTGTCCATTTCTAATGTTGGGAAAACTCCACATATAAAAGTATTACATTTCAATATAATGGAATGAATTAAAATTAAAAGGATCATATTACACAACTTATAAAATAAAGTGTGTGAAAACGTGATAATATACTTCAATGGAAAGAGATTGAGACAAAGTGCCTTACCTTGAGTTCAATTCACCATGTATGTTCATTATTATTTTTGAATA
This sequence comes from Viscum album, assembly GCA_963277665.1. Taxonomy (NCBI): domain Eukaryota; kingdom Viridiplantae; phylum Streptophyta; class Magnoliopsida; order Santalales; family Viscaceae; genus Viscum; species Viscum album. Next base: position 292,837,878 of record OY728132.1, on the reverse strand, counting down.
ATAAAGGTATGTTAATTTAAACTTGAATGAAGATCCTTTTAATTCTTATTATTCCTTTTATATAATTATCTTCAAAATTATAATAATTAGTTAATCCTTTGAGTTTATGTTTAATGTTTTGTTGATATTTGGTACTTTAGACGAATATTAACTTGGTATAATGTTAATAGTCCATGTGGTCATATGTCGATCATATGAAGAATAGTATTAATGAAATAATGACTAATTTTATATATAAATTATAATTTGAAATAGATTCATTAAATTTGGATAATTTTTTTATAGTGTTCTTGTCATGGAGATGGTATGTCATACGTATATATGAGTAATGTTTTTGATTTTTTGTTCATTATTATGGAAAAATAGTAAGTCATATTATATATTTTCAGGATTATCATAAAGTAATTAATATCATATTAAGTTTTTAAATGTAATTATTAATATTATCTGAGTTATGTGGTTATTAAAAAGAGATCAATTCTCTTTTTGCAGACGATAGTTCACACAAACATACTAATGGAGATAATAATATTTTATGAAAGAAAAGTAATGACATAATTTAAATATCATTTTATTAAAATTCTAAATATATCATTAATATCACATTTTATAATTATTTACATAATTTTTACCAGTCTTGATAGATGGTAATGTGAAATGTACTATACTGGTTCAGGAGGCGGTAGTCCACCGTAACACGAACGAGAAATCAATTTCCCATTAGAAGAAATTTCTGTTGCATTTAGGTGATAATATAAACATAATAAAATACCATGAAATTTATTATACTATAGTTTTCATGTCATCATGGTTAGATTAGATTTTATGGATGTGGAAGAATAAATGAAATAGAAACACTTAAATATAAACCATATATTTCAATTAGATGATCACCATTCTTAACACCATAACACCTCTAAAGAGGGTGTTCTTTCAAAACTATGTCATAGGAAATATGGGAAGGGATTCTAAGAATAGGTTTCTTTGATCATGGATCAACCAAAAGGTTTTTTATGTTGGTTTAATATTGAAGAATATGTTTCTTTTTTATATGAGAGGGGGGGAACTCTTGGAATTACTAATATTAATAAATTAATATAAATTAAATTTTAAATCTAATTGGGTCTAAACTCATTTATATGTAATATATGAATATTTTGAGTCCAACGATAATCATAAAATTAAATGTATACTTGTTTATTTGTTTTCTAAATACTTTAAATTTTGTTTTAACCCATTTAATCTCTTATCATTTTATCATGTAATTTAAAAATTGAGAGGCAGCAGAAATTCAAATCCTAAAAGTTTTACAATGAATTAGTAATTAATGAATAATTAAGATTTTTGTTAACTTTTTTCCCTAATATTATATTTTTATAAATATAATATCATCTAACTAAACATTTTACATTTTAAAATATGAATTATGATAATTTGACACTATTTATTAAAATAATTTTTTAAAATATCATAAAAACTTGATTCATTCTGAAAAACTACATTAACACAATAATATCATTTCATATTCATCTATAAATTTAGTTTATAAAATAAAATATTTTAAATTTTATTTATTTTAATATCAATACTATCATTTATTTGATTCATTATTTATTAAATCTATTACTGTATCATCATTGTGTCACAATTTCGTTAAATTATTTACTTTCTTAAAATTTAAAATAAATTACCATGATGTAGGTAGTAATATTATATTTATAATTACTATTTATAGTATATGTTATCAATTATATATCCCTAAGTTATAATTTTTATTAATAAGGAACATATTTATGAGATATTTTCCCTTACATTAAATTAAATGTTTTAAATGTCATAAAACATGTATTTAAGAAAAAAAATCAAAAGTTCACACAATTTTCTTATTTAATTTTATATTGAAATTCCTTAAAATGAACAAAATTTTATTATATGATCTCAAAATCATCTAATTATACATTAAAACCATGTAAAATGATAATATAACAATATAAATAAATTATATGAAAAGGAAAATATTAACTATAATGACGTATTTTTCAGTACTAATTAGAATATTAATTTTTTCATAAAAATACAAAAAATACAGCCAATGTAAATTCAAGTATCCCTACTTCCAATATGAAGTTTATTTTTTCAGATATCAAATATTAATGTGAAAAACAGGACATAAGATTGTTTCTCTATCAAAATGATCTAAAACAACCATTATAAATATTTTGTATTTTATGATTAAAATTGGATTTATTTTCATTTTATGCCTATAAAATTAATTGGTAGAAAGCAAAAATATTGAATAAAAATTTCTAAACCATATTTTAATAATTCATTTAATACATTTAATTCCCACCATTCTAATGTAAATATGATAACTATAATATTCGATAATAATATTATGTTTTCCATTTAAGATAAATGTGGCATTTCGTGCATGCTTTCAAACAGAACATCTCCTTTTAAAAACATGGGATGTTACATTATACCCCCCTTTTGGATGATTCATCACATAAATTTGAATTTTTGGTCGGTAACTATGATATGAATTTTGAAAATGCCTTTATTGTAATCCCACATTGAAAAAATTATTAACAAAGCATCCACTGTAAAAGAAAAAAATGATATTATGAAAGTCACATGAGATAACACATATAGGGGTTACATCTATGAAAATGTGTATATGGAAGAGAAAATTAATTATCACTCCATGAGTGATAATAATATAAAAAAATTTAGGGGAAATTTAACAATCAAGATAACATAAATTTGTAATGGGTTAAATAGGAATTGATTTCGTAGTAGGAAAAGTAAATAGATTTTTAATGGTATTTTCATAGAGGAGTGGATGAAATTTACTACCTAGAATAATATCACAAGGATGTATAGTTACATTATATGTATATTTTATTACAGTAATCAAATTCCACCACAAACTCATTTTTTCTCAAAATGAAGAGTATTTATGATACTTTTTTTCACATCTAAAACAATATAATCAACTTATACAGAATCTCACTGTCCACAAAATATTATCTATCTATACATAATATCATGGAAATTTATATTAAAAAAAATATTTAGGATAACATAATACAGTTCCCCTAATTTAAAAAAACCTTAAAATAATAAGGAATAATATTAATATCAAAAATTCATATGTAATATCACAAGTCCAACATAGACCATTCAAAAAATAACTATCCTTAAGTTACTCAAGTATATTATCATAAATATTAAATAACAAAAAATTAAAATGATATAATCAAATAATATTTCAATATATGTTATATTATTTTATTCTAAATAACATCAACCACTCCTAATATCTCAATCCAAAAATTTAATTTTAAAATCACATATTCCCCATGATAGGTAAATATTTAACAAAAATAACCTGAATGGCCATAAGTACAAAATGAAAACACAGATTCTTCCAAAATAATATTCCAGAATTACTTCTCTAATAAATTTCAGTAGTCTTTAATTTTCCTTGGGTATTTTGGTTTCCCAAAATAGTAAATGTATTCCAAAATAACAAAAATCACTTAAACCCAAAATCATTTTCTGCTAAAAAGAATTTCCATTTGTCAAAAATTATGTTCCCAAAATCAACTTAATCTTATTTTACCATGTAGTTTATTTGAAAATAAAAAGGGAAACAAACCATGGACTTCTTGTAGGATAGTTAAAGGTGATAAATCCATGTTATGCTCGAGTTGTGGTATAGATTTCTTGATCATTGTTTGATGTGATGGGATTTCACCCTTCCTGTTGGTTGTCCTTTTCAAAAAATTATAAATTTTTTTTATGATCCCAAAATGAGTTAAATCCTAAGAAATAATTGTAACATGGTTTATCCATAAATATTAACTCATACCTTTTATCTTAAAATCCAAAATTTATTAACAAATAATTACCTCAAAATCAATGATCAAATAAACACTAAGGGTTTCCATACATTCATAATTATATTCAAGGAAGAAAAGATAATTCATTGTCCAATGAAATTTAAAAAAACAATCAATAGGGATAAACATAATGGTAAAAAATCATTCAAAGTAATCCCATCATCAATGGAGAATTAATACTTTTAATCATTTCATCATCAAATATTCTATCGTAACCCTTGAGTCATTTATATGTATTCTTTTTAAAGACATTGTTTTTATTGATCCTTTATTCATGATTTTTCATATTATTACTTAATACTTATTTCCTACAAACAAAAAAATAAATGATTTCCGAAGATTCAATAATGTTAAAACATGTTACATGAAATTATCCATACCTATCATATATCATTTTTTGTTTCCTCCTATTCAATTGGAATGGTATTAAGTATTTTTAAACATGTATTTGTATGAGCCTTCAGATCCCAATCACTAGACTTACTCAGAAAACATTGATTTTAAAAATTACTATATTCCCGACATTTAAAACATTCAATTGATAATGCAGAAAAAACATATTTCTCTTTCATAGAGTCAACTGAACGCTTCCTTTTTTTCCTGTATAGTTATTTGAGTGTGTCATTTATTACCACATCTATTAAAACATATCATCACATTAAAACATTTTTCTATGTGTTTCTTCCAAAATCCTTAACACATATGTCATTTAATAAACATACCTCCATGATGACTACCTAAATTCCATAGGTATTATTTTATCTTATATACGATGGATTAAAAATTTCACCATGGATTTATTGGATAGTCATAAATATTGATAGTTGGTTTGGAATAAACATGAGATTTATTATTTCATCTCCAATTTCATTCTATTTTTAGTTCTTATAACCACCACATTTTCATTCACAAAAAATAATACTTTTTTGTCAACTAGATCAATCAATTTACTATAACCAAAAGGTTACTGAGCATATATTCATCAACATATCATATACAATCTTATGAGGAAGATAAACACAATGACATACTTATTCTTGTTATCTCACACTCATTAAATTTATCTAAAATAACTATAAATATTTATATTATTCCAACCATTTTGGATATATATAATGTGTAACATATGTTTAAATAACACCCTAACCACTAAATTTGTCTACACCATCATCTAATAAAAACTATAAAAAAATATTCCTTAATCATAACATAATCTTGAGTTAAGAAAAGAATATTTCTTTAATTCATGTTGAGAATACTTCCAGGATTTAAGGTGTATAGAATTAATCTATAACTCATAGAAAAAAACATCAATATTACAAAGTAGACAGTTCTGATCACAATCCACGATTTCATAAAAAACACAAGAAAACCATTGATTTTTTCATTTTTAAACATAATAACGTTTAATGGATCACATTATTGACTATAATATCCTTGAAATCCATTGAGAAAAAATTCAAAATTTATGATGATAATAAAAATCACATTAATGGGCACATAATGAAGGAAAACATTTAACTTTGAAAAAACATGTAAACCATACATATTTATCATAAAGTACCTGTCACCATTATGATGTATTAAATAGTATTATTTAAATGTATGATTATTTCATAACATTTTTAATCAAAACATTACAACAAAACCCATATAAATGACATATAACAAATAAATGTAACTTGTGATATAATCAAACATAAATTGAATAACCATATAGTAGAATTCCAAACATATCACAATTAAAAATGAAATATCCATACGACATACTTCCATACACAATGTATTAGATGATATAGTGTGACCATCCCCAGTCAGATTATCATGAAAGATACCATCATTGGTTTATTATGTATCCACCCATCAATTGCCTGAATACATTTTTTTTAATAACTCATTAAAAATTTAAATTATCAACATTTCTCTAATAAAATTTTATTTTAAATCACAAAAAATAATTTCAATATATTTAAATAGTCAATCCTCATTCAAAATAATATTTATTACAAAAATACCCAAAAATGGAATAATGTAATTACATTAAGTATTATATAGGATGAAAATATCCAAAAATGGTTATGGAGGTGGAGATGTTGTGGTCGCCACAAACACTAAAAAAAGTTTATTTGTTAGGTTTGTAAAGAAATTAAAACATTTAATATTAGAAGTATTTCTTTTTAAATACTTTAAATGAATATAAATTCAATGGAGTATATTATAATCCTTATAAAAGTTGGTGGTGTATAACATGACAATATTCCTCAATGGAAGGATATTGACACAAAGTCCATTTCCTTCAGTATTACTCAACATATATGTTTCTTATTCTTACTTTATAATAAAAAATGTTTAATTTTAAAAAAAATAATAAGATTTATATTCATTTTATTAATTTTATATCATTAACTACAATTATACCACAATTAGTTAAATACTTTTGTCCATGTTAGATGTTCTGTCAATAGTCAGAACTTGAGTGGACAACAAACATGGTATGATTTCTACAGTCCATGTCATCATTTTTCCATCACATCCAGAATAATATTCATGAACTAAAAATCTATTTTATATATCAGTTATACTTTTAAATCCATTAACTAAATATTGATATGAAAATTTTAACAATGTTACAATAATGTAGATAGTTACTTTTCTGTACGCATTACTATCATTTTCCATTTTTCATTAATATTTATAGAAATAAGGGTTTTATTATTATATATTTAATAAATTATAATAACATAATTAAAATCCTATTAATAATTTAAGTATATTTATATATTTTATCCATGTGATTTGGTGAATAAAAATTAATCAAATCGCTTTGAGGAGGTGATAGTTCAAAGAGAATCATGAACAATGTTATCATTTTATGTGCCTAGAAATTAAGAATGTAATTGATATATTATTACATTATAATGAAAAATATTTAATGAATAAAAAATAATAACATTAAATCTATATTAATATATTATCCTGAGATATGTTAATGAAAAATGAACTATATTTGTTAGTGAGGCGGCAGTCCTTCGTACACATGAATGAAAATGTATTTTCCCATTTGATAAAATTGGAGAAGTATTGTAGTGATGATATTAACATAAAAACTCATTATATTTAGTACACTAGATTTGTTATCTCATTATAATTTGACAATATTTTAATGGATTTGAAGAAGAAATGAAAAAGAAACACTTAAATAGAAACCATTACCTTTCATTCGGATGATCGACTTTCCGGACAACTTATACCCAATAAAGATTGTATTATGCCTAATATAATGCATCAAGAATGTGTTTATGTATTCTCAAAAGTTATTATGGAATATCATGGATAAACCAAATGGTTATTTATGTGAGATTAATATTGAGTAATGGCTTCCTTTTTATAAGAGATGTTACGGGTACCCGTGGAATTAGAAAAAGTATTAAATTAATAAAAATTCAATTTCAATAAAAAACAGATCAAAAATTATTTCTTTCTATGATAAGATGAGTATATACTAAAATAAAATCATAAAATAATACTTTTAAAACATTTAGTATTTTTTATCCCAATATTTTTTAGCCCCTTTTAAAACTTACCATTTTATGAAGTAATTTAAACATTGAGAGATAAATAATTACCAAATCCTTCCAAAATTAAAATTAATGAGTCATTAATGAAATTTTTAGAGTTATATATACTATTAAGAAGAATATTATATATTTATATATTTTTTATCATTTTCTTAATTATTTTATATTTTAAAATATGAATTCTATCAATTTTGACAGTAATCATTACATTAAAAGATTAAAATTTCACAAAATATTTATTCATTCTAAAAATATAAAATAACACAATAATTATATTTCATGTTCATCCAATTTTTTTACAGACTCAATGTATTGAAATTATATTTATTGTAGTATTATTAGTGTCATTTATTTGATTAATTTATTAATAAATATATTTATTTATAATTTTTATATCACATTTTAATTAAATTATTTATTTCCAAAAAGTAAATAATAAACTACTATGACATAAGTAATATTTTTATCTTTATAATTACTATTTATATATCAAAATATCACATATATACACCCCATATTATTTTTTTTGGATAATAAGGATCATATTTATGTTATCTTTTCCCTTACATTAAATTAAATGTTTTAAATATCATAATCACACCCAAGTGGATTCAAAATGTCATAATTCCGGAAAAATGGCTGTATTGGTTGAAAGAAACTCATCCAATAATATTTTGATAATATTTAGGGTAATTATATAATATTATAATATAAATTTTACATTTCATTACAATATTTAACTTTAGACATGGTAAATAAAATACCAAAGGTACTATTTACCAAAAATTATTTTGACCCTATTAAATACATTTTTTCATAATTATTAAAACAATGTATATCCATTTTTTGATAATTTAAATTGTATAAGTTGTTAAATTAATTAAAATTTAATCTTGTTGATGGGTCGAGAAAATGAGTTCTTTAGGTGAAACGTTCAAATGTTCAAATATTTTTCCCATTTTATTTTATTTTGAAATTTTATATAAAGAACTACATTGGTTTAATTGATAAAATCATCATATATTTTTAAGATATAATCCTGTATGAATAAAATACAACAATATAAATATATTAGTCGAAAAGGTAATTCTGAATTAAAATAAAGTATTATCACTATTCTTCAAAGTATAATTTCTATCATAAAAATAAATAAAAAATAAACCAAAGTAAATTATGATGTCCCAATGAAAAATAATATTTTTATTTTTTATAATATAACATATATAATAGACAAAAGCATGATTCAAAAAGGTTTCAACATCAAAAGGCTATAAGTCTATCTTTTAAAATTTATTGACTGTTTTATGCTTCAGGTTGGATTTATTCACATTTAATGCCTCTAAAAATTATTTGATGAATGTAAAAAAATTATAATAAAACTGTCTAAATCATATTTTAATAATCTAGTAAATCCATTTCATTGCCATAATTCTAATAGCTATGTGATAACTATCATATTAAATAATTATAATAATAATAACTTTTTCATTTAAGCTAAACATGGTGTATGAGGTTTTCTATCGATCATAGTGTTTCCTGTTAAAAACATGAGATAATATAAAATCTCAGGTTCAAATATTTCATAGTAAATATATTCATCAATTTTTATGATATATAGCGATTTCACAATTGTATCCATTAAGTCAATAAATCCAAATCATTAAACAAAAACCAAAAATAGCTAATTCAAGATCATGTGGGGGTAATTTATCTTCTAATGTTTTAGTTGACGTGAATAAAAAAATTACATGTTCATTCTACTTCAGTAAGAAACTATATCACTTCATTGAATTTCTTTTGTAAATTATAAATTCGTAATTTCTAGAGTTAAGTGTAATACCGGTGCATTAAATCATTAATGTATCACCTTAAAAATCATTACATTAACTTTTTCAATAGAATCTAATTAGTATTCTTATTTAACTTTGTGTGTGGGAAAGATAGAAGATAAATTTTTCACCAACTCCCATTAGTAATATGGTAATCAATGAAAACAATGAATATCATTTATATTTATATATATTATCCATTATTCAAAAATATTTGGTCATCATATTCAACATTAATTCTATCATTTCAAACAATATTTCCAAGGAATGATATCCTTTATAATAAAAAATCACATTTTCTAAATTATATGAATACAATATTTTCATTCAAGTAATTGGAATAATCCTCATAATTTTTTAAATAAATAAATATATTATCAATATACATAACTATAAACTCACTCATGAAATCATTTAAAATTCAATTAATAAGATAAACAATTATACATGGTCTACTAGACAAATTAATGATAATAACTACATATTCATAATTCCCATGTCTATTCTGAAACATAGTCTTCAAGATATCTTTCTTTATCACATTAAACTAATTTTACATTGACCTAATATCAATCATTGATATCTACTTTTATACCTTGATTAGTTGGAATAGATAATCAATATGAAGAAGTCGTTATTTTTCAAAACAATTTTTATATTCAAGGATCTATATTTAATGGAAAACATCTTTGAACCATCATTATTTTAAATAAATTTAATATTGGATCCCAAGGAAATGTTCCTGGATGAATGATACCTTTTTACAGAAACAATACCAATTTCATTTTAAATTCCAAAATGTTATAAAGTATATATTTTGTAAGGTGATCTAAAAACATGATTAGCTTCAAGTACCAAGAGAATAGTAAACTAATCCTATCAATCAGAAATTATAGATGTTAGTTCATTATGAAAGTCACTAATATATCCATTAACTATTCACACATAACTAATTTGCATAGTTTCATTAATTTCAATACCCCAATCATGTTAACTTTTAATGACACCTCTATTAAATTCTTCATCTTTTTGGTAGGTTATGAAATATAGTAATCCATTAAATAGAACATTATTATATATATCAATGTATCAAACCCTGATAAAACAATTCTAATACATATTCAAAATTATTACAATTTCTAGTATGGGTAGTTCAAAAATAATATTAGGAATTTCAAACCCACCATTATTAATAATCAATTTTCTATAAATCAAAATTTTTTATTTTTCCCTAAAATGTTTCGAAAAATATTATATCTTATTTTCTCAGTGTGATATTCCAATTTTAGTTAGTAATTTTTTTATACAGGTACATATGAAGTTACTCAGTCATAAAAGAAATTTTTATCTCAATAAAAGACAGGAATAAAACCTCTAAGCACTTCATTTGATGGCCCAACATCAACTATATTAGATTAAAATTATTTTTGTACACCATTAATTCAAAAATCATCATGATTTTTATTCTTTGTAACTTACATAAATAACACAGTTCCATTATGACCCAACTCTTTAAAAACAATAAATCTCACCATTGGATGAAAATATTCTAAATTATTCATTTTCAATTTAAGAATATTTTCTTCTCAGTCATATGCCCTATGAAAAAAATTATCTTATTGAATACCATTTTATAACCTATAAAACATTACATCAAATTACATTTATTTCAATTTGAATATGTTAGTTGATTACCTCCAATCATATTATCTTACATAATCTCTATTTTCATCATCCATAACCTTAGATTACTCATGATTCTCTAGAAACATAAGAATCGAAAAACACAGTAAAAACATTCTTATCACAATAAAAAATGTTATCATATAATTAGAATTATCATTGGGACAAATCTAATAAAAAAATGGGTTAAAATCATGAGTAAAAATCAATGAAATTTTACTATCAAAATTAAAAACAAAATATGGTACGTATATATCTAATCTTTTTATAATTCAATTCATATGCAGCTACTAAATTTTCATCCTTTTTCATCAATTCTATAAATAGTTTCTCCATACTGATATAGATAGCCATAGGGAACCATTTATCATGTAAATTATTCTTAAACATTCTATATTCCATGGAATGAATATTTTCTTCCTCTTCCATGTTATTTACCAATGACCACCATTAATCAGCTTTACTTAGAACTTGGTAAATGGAAAGGGTTACATTATGACTTTCCAAACACCTAATGACATACAAAAATATTTTCATGATATTTATCCATCCTTCTCCCACCACTAGAACTAATCTTCCATTGAATATTGGAAGGTTCTTTTTAATTAAGATCTTAACTATCATTAGGTTCCTCTTTGAAAAATGTTGATTCTCTCTTATAAGGGCACCAACACCATTTATAGCCATTGTCAACTGAGCTATTACTTAAAAAATTACTCATTCCCAGTTCATAAATTTATGGGATGTAACTTCGGATTTATATTTTTTCCTTTACACTATACTTCTACTTTCTATTTACTCTATAGAAAACCAATATTAATAGAAATATAATAGATTAATCAACCTGGTTATATTAAAAACCAACATCATTTAAATGAAACTATAGTGTAAAATAATTCAATTATTGGGTATTAATATTGACCTAAACTAAAATGTTATCTTATCCATCCCTATGATATGATCTATAGTGTATCATACCTAAACATTACATAATATAATATCTTTATTCTGGAACATACTTACATGAATTCTCGAGCATCCTTTTGGATCATACGTTCAATGAAATGGTTCTATTTTCCTACATATTAAAATATATTTTACAATGATGATAATTGTATTAAGTATCAATTTTTCCATATTTTAAAACACTTAAAATTAAAAACCATTTCATTTCATGAGAAATTGTCTTGCCTTTAAATATTACTTCATTATTTCTATTACCCAACCATTAACCCTATTTATTTCAATTTTAATCATAGTATGATAAAAAAATCAACATGTGACATAAAATGACAAAATCTACTAGTCTGTTAAAAAAATACGAAAACCCATGAAACACGATTTTCCAAAAGAAAACATACTCTTTTATCTAAAAAGGGCATCATTTGTCCCTCAAAAAGATCATTATCTTATATTTTATAAATCAAATGCTTTACGTGAAAATTCGTTATCAAAAAGTGAAATGTAATGTATGTTACTTGGGAAATAATCCTAAAAGAACTCATATATAAACTGTATTTGAACCATTAAAATTGGAATTACAATATTAAAACCATCCAATATAATTAAACAGAGGAAATTTTCATTTCATAATGCATTCAAATGATATCTAGATGTACCCATCATTTAAGCTATATTTTTCTCACCCACAAGTTATAATAGTGATCAGACCATATTATAATATATATCGAGATCACCCAATACCAATAATATGGCTCATACCTTCATAATTACTTTTCAAGGACAATATAATGAATAATACTCTTGAAAACTCCCTTTAAACAATTAAAAAATACTTCTGAATATACAAATAAACATATCTCATAAACACCCACTTCCAATACCAAAATACAAAAATTAAATTGAATGATAGCATTTAATTAAAGAAAAAAATAATATATTTTATAGGAATTAAAACATAAAATAATTTTAATGAAGGAAGGGGATGTTGATGTCACTATACATTTTAAAATTGGACATTCATTTTTTCTTTTTTAAAATAAGTAATTAATTTTGTAAAAATATATCTTTTTGAAACCCTTAAAACAATGATTCCCAAAAATTACTTTTACAGTTATATTATCTTTATATAAATATATTTATAAATGAATTTAAATATCATGGATATGTAAGGGAATTATTTTTAAAATAAATCATTATTTTGTTAGAAATATGATTTATGATAATGTGTCCCTTTTATCAAGTCTAATTTCATAGGTAGGTTATTTATATTCATATGTAACTAAATTATATATTAATATTTATCTAATTTATATCATTTTGAGGTTCATTATCACTTTTATTTTACTTAATAACATTTTAGATACAATATTTTTCTAAATTATGGTTATGTTTGACGTTCTGTTGATATTTTGTTTATATGTCAAAAATAACATTGGTAAGTTGACTATTGAGAAAAATATCATCAATCCTTTATATATAGAATAATAATCATGACATAATTTTCAATTTTGTACCTAAATTAATTGTAAGAACATGGGTTTTTTGAACGAGTCAGAATCCCGACCGTGCTTGAATTTTTGACTTGATTATGAGAAAACATGGAAAATATGAGATGTTCTAGAAAATTTCAAATTATATGCCATGTATTCCCAAGTAATCATTGTGTTTATGATATGAAGATATCAGCCATGTTCTATTCTAGTATATGTCTTGTGGTGACCATGTAATAATACCATACTACATGGTGTGTGGTGTTACTGGACACGTCATGTATCATCATTTTGTGTATCAGCTGAATTTTAGTTGTTCATTCAGTAGTGTGGAATGTACAAGCCTTGCGGATACATCCCCCTATTTCAGAGTATAGAAAAAGACTCCACATGACATCTATTCCTTTATACACACTGTGTATTTTTATTTTTATTCGTTAATATGGGAGAGTGTCATGTCTCTTTTCAGAAACTATCTTCTTCTTCTCCGTTTTCAGAACTATGTCACTTTGGGAGTCTAAGAGAGTTTGTTCTCATTGATTATTCAGCTGGAATATATTCTTAAATCTTTTGGTCGCTACGAGATCACATTCGAAAGGATAATCTTACAAAACCTCTTTTGTTCTAGTTTATTTTCCTCACACACCACTGCTCCAATCTGGGAAGAATTACCAGGATTTGACAGAATCAAAGATCTATGAGGATCATCTTTGAATTGGATCTAGATATTGGATATGAATACATCTATGATTCTAAGGTTTGTGGTGAATACCATGTTTTTTACATTCATAGAAAATGAGGGTTTCCCGTATTAAACGCAAAATAAGGTTTTGAGTGAGACATGTGTTACATTTTTTTAAATTGACTGTAAGTGTTATGGGATTCCATTAGTAATTCCATCACCTTGTTATTCTTGAGTGATTTCGGGTTAGAGAAGAATACTCACTTGGGGAATTTTTGACGGGGGTGCCAAAATTTTTATGATTGAATTGTTTTGATTAAACTATTGAGTATAAACATTCTAAGCATGATTTAGGGAAACCATGGGTAGTGAAATTAAAATTTTTTGTTCGTTTTTCTTGTTATTAGTATATATTTTCATTATATATATATGATTTATGATATTGAATATGATGGAACCTGTAGGTTGGGTTGGTCTTGGCCTTAGTATTGTTGAGTGATGATGATCATAGGTTGCGATTAGCTTGAATTACATTGGGTGCTACAGACCATGGTATTTGGCATCATGAATGTCGGGTTGAGGCACTGGGACTATCAAGATGGTAATGGACCGAGTTTCATGGTTGGAAAAGACATCAGACTTGAGTGACATGGTCACAAGGGAACGTGGTGACCGAGATTTTCTGGCATGGAAACTAATTTTGGTGATTACTTCTCAACAAAAACATTTAGTAGTGTGCACAGAGGTAGACTCCGTGATGAGTAGGTTTTGACAACTTATTGGCTAGAGGCCCTTGATAGATGTGGTTAGGTACAATTAGTTTGTGGGTGCTTTCAATATGAATCCACATTGTAGGTGATGTGCCTTGACAGGATATGGTTGAGGTTATCAGGTTGGGGGAAGAGTCTTAGCCTGATATGAGGGCACACATCGTCATCCATCTGGTTACAGATTTCGAGTAGGGATACTGTTGTTGGGGTACTCCTTCAGGTCGTCGGTACATGGGACACATGGTGTCAAGAAGCACATGTTGTCGGGTTACATGACAGTGATCTCAATATTGGCTGAAGCAGGTGACACACCATGGTGGTTGTTGACCACCAGTGGAGTTTTTTCTTGTTTGTACATCATACTGTTTACTTCAATCCTTATACATTCATGCCTATTTAATAACTTATATTTTTTTCATAAAATTGGTAGGTATCCTACAAAGATTTGTATCTCACCCTACAATGTCCCTTTGTAATGAATGTTTTATTTATGAACATTCATGCCAGAAAATGGTCATCCTCAGGAGATGGACTGTAGTGATGTTTGTCATAGTGATTGGTATTGACCATGAGGTCAGGCCTAGCTGTAGTTTAATTTTTTTATTTATATCTTGTATCTGTATACTTACCTTGTTTATTGCAGCTTCTATTAGTTACCCATTGGATCATCTTTATATCTTGACGTGCTATGGATGCATGAATTTTCGGTTCTGGTATTTGTTATAAGTGGTTTCAACATGATGTTGGGTTTACGTTCTGATGCTTCTTTTTTTCTATATTTTTTATATTTTTTATCTACTATTGATTGTTCTTCCGCAATTCGAGTCTAGTCCAAGTCTCTAGAGTCATTTATTTATTCTTCATGTTATTTATTATTTCTCAAACTAGTACCATTATTATCCCTCGAGGGAGTGTATCCTCCCAACTATACCCATCAAACCCTCACTAGTAGTCGGCAGCCTTTTCTGTGTGCGATGGGCGGTCATCCATGTTCTTCGTGAGCGACTTGGATAGTGATGATAAGATTTGTATTGATGTGTTATTCCTCCGAATGGAATGGTGTTGTTTCTATGATTTATGGTTTTTATAATCAATTTGGATTTTGGATGCATTTCGGTTCATGGTGCTTCATTCGTACATCGACGATTGGGATTCGATTTGTACTTCTCTTATATTCGTTTATTCGTAGAGGTCTTGCTACCATTTGGGTGACTGGTTCCTCAACCATTTGTGAAGGACTTTTGGCTCCAAAGCGTGTTCTGGCAGTGGCTGGTTTGAAGGCTATGTTATGAGATTTTTGATGACTAGTTCTTGATTCTTGAATCTCCTCCCTGTTGAGTTGTTTTCGGGTTAATTTACGTGAAGCTCTGGGAAGGGTAGTGGTTCTTGTTGAAGATATATTAGTGATATTTTCTAATCGTGATGATTCTTTTAAATATGGATGTGATCTTATTGCATATCCAATGTGTACGTTTAATTTTTTAGTTCGCTTGTGGAACTGTGGCCCTGATCCATGAGGCACTGCATTCAGTTGATATGCAAGGGACATCCCCATATGAGGTTTAGAGATCGGAGAGTTATCCTTCTCATCATTATCCGTAATTTGATGTTTTCAGAGGGTATGCATTTTTTCCTTCTGTAAGAGTCCTGTGCATTCTTTCACTGGATATCTACCTAATTAGCGATAGAAGGGTGGACGCTGATCGTATTATTTATCTGTTATGGTGGCGTTTTCCATATTATTGAATTTGAGTGAATTTGATATTGATTATCTTGGACCACAGTGGTGTGTTTGTTCTTTATGACATTAATGTCATTCTGTTTTCTGACTTTTTCCCCAAAAGTGCTTTTGAAATAAAATATTTAATTTTCTATCAGATATTGCAGAATATAGATAGTTTGTAATTGGAACTAGATTTATTTCTTGTGCTGGGGTACCTGCAGCCCCATGTATGAGGGATTTACGTAGTTACCTTGGGTGGGAAGTATTGTTTTCATTTTCATCAGAATAAATTTTATATGATTTCCAGCTTGGTGTCTCACTTGGTGTGTGATATTATTGGTTGTGATATGTTATCCTCGACTCGGTGTGGTAAGGGAAAATTGGTCCTTCGCCCAGAATGTAAAGGTGTGATTTCGTGGCTTTTTATAGGCACATTTTTAGGGTATTTCAATTTTAAATCATCACATATTCATTGTAAAGTAATATTACCTTGTTAAATATATCAATTTCTAGGCTATAAATGCTTTCGAAATGTGAAGGGTGAAAATTCCTATATAATAGCTTGTTCATTGCAATGTAATTTTATATGCACTCTACATATTGGTAGAATTGCATGTGGTAGGTGATTTGTTCCAAGATTTTTTATGATCAGGCATGTATTGTGGTTGAGGTGATTTAGGTCATAAGTATTGGGCGATTAGGTCATCGAGTTTAGCCCACTTTGGTTGTTGGGATGGGAATGACCCGAGATTATTTTGATATATGGCTATTTTGAGGGTAGGTAAGGATGCCCGGAGGTTGGGATACCTTGGGCATGGGTTACGATGGGGTGATAATAATGTTAGTTTTTATAATCTTCCTCTTTACTTATTTTCTTATATGTGTGATATATATATATATATATATTGTTATATATGGGGGTTGTCTGACCATTATGGTATTTAATGGGTTCCTCCTAGAGGATTCAGATGGAGCATCAGACGGGTGATGGTATAGAGATGCAGGTGCATGATCTTGTTCTAACACATAATGGACATGCCGAGAATGAGCTGCAGGTACATGCGTAGGTGAAGGATCACGTTCAGGACCCAGTGCATGCTAGAAAGTAGATGCATTTTTCAATTATCGAGTTGTGGCATGATGAGTAGCTCCGAACAAGAATGGTATGTGTCTTTCAAGTGATATATAGATGTGCACAGGGTAAAGATCCATCTATGGAATATCTGACCCAAAAGTTCTAGTCGCAACACCATCCACATTTTTTGGGTGAGGATGGTCCACAGGTAGATGATAACATGATATATATTATGGATATGATATTAGAGCATCTCGAGAGGCCACTAGGGTGGAGGGTCAAGCAAGTGACATAAATTCTAAGAGGATCGTCGAATCATTGGAGGGATGTGCTGGTTTAGGCTTGAAGACACAAAGGACTCACATGGAATGACATTGAGGATAAGTTCATTGTGTAGTTTTACCCAGAAAGACTGGGGGTAGATAAAGATCGGGAGTTCTTGATCCTTTAGCAGGGAGACATGTCCTTCATGGACTATAAAGCTACTTTTACTAAGCTATCTATATTTTCACCTCAAATGGTAATTGAAGTATCAGAAAGGGTGAGGCACATTGAGGATTTTTTGAGAAATTCCATTCCAATCTATTTAAAAATAGTTCGACATGTTTCATTATTAGAGGTAGTGAATCATGAGCTCATAGCGGAGGGAGAAAAGAAATAAAGTCTCACATAGGCCAGATGGCGGCTTCAGGTGATGTTTCAGATAGAAGGAAGCGATGAAAGGATGAGATCCAGTAGGGGAGTTAATAAATGGTATTATCTAGACCACCTCGTAGCTATTCATCAGTGGTTTTCTTTTACTGTTGAAATACAGTTCATGTCCAGACTCAATGTGATTAGCCTCCAAAGGAGGTTCAGGCCTGTGTATAGGTTGGAAATATTTTGAGGTTCTACATGAATCCTTCTCAAGATTCTTGTAATCAGGGACTAGGAAAAACTATGGTATGTGGTTTTGGTTCACTATCGGTACCAGCAGAGGGTTTCCACATTTTAGCCACATGAGGAGGACATAGAAGAGACAACGAGACTTAGCTGAATGTTTATTGGCCGGATATTGGTGCAGTACCGCTGGGAGGAAATGTTTCATGCAGCCATGTGGATGGTTAGTTACACATCGTGGAGCTACCAGGGTCTAAGCATGATGGTGAGCCAATAACTATTAGAGGTACACAACAAGTGTGGGTAGGACTTCCTATTTTTATTTTTAGCATGACCTATTGAGGAATTTCAATTATGAGTGCACGAGGTGCATTGGATATATGTGAACTGACTAGATTCTAGTCAGTGGGATTGACGCCATTTTGGGTGTGTGATATATATATATATGTGATGTGTAACCTCAAGATCATTGAGGATGCAGGTTACTTGAGTTATTATGGGGATCAAGGCATCAAGGATGTGGGTTAATTGAGGTTCAAGGCACCAGTTTTTGTTTTGAGTTTCAATGGGATCCAAAACCACTTTTAGGTGGACACCAATGCGGTGTGGGATAAATTTGAGAGTCGAAAATGGCCATGGAGAAACAATATGGTTCAGGGGTGATGATTCATCAAGGGAAGATCATGGGTCCAGGAAATAGGCCAGTAGACCTTTTCTTGGGTTGATTTTTGTTGGGTTGAGACCAAGTTAGGGAATTATTAATGCGGGGAACCCCTTGACGAATTTACCCAAAACAATTGAGATTTGGGTAGTCCGGGTTTCTTTTTTCGTGACGAGTATGTTTAGTGCCATATCTGGGTTTTCTTTGAAAGCTCGAGGAAGAGATATATTATGGTGTGGAGGTATAAGAACCAGGGTTTGAAGAACATGTCAGAATCCATACCATGTTTTAATTTTCGACTTGCTTATGTGAAAAATAAGAAAATATGGGATGTTCTGGAAAATTCCATGTTACACGTTGTGTAATCCCATGTACATGCTGTGTATGTTTTAGGTTTGTACTAGCCACATGTTATCCTAGTACATGTCATGTTGTGGGCATGTAAGATTCTATTACTACATGATGTATATTGTTACTTAACATGTCGTGTATCTTTCATCCGTGTACCTACATAATTTTAGCTGTGTGATGACCCGTGTGGTGCCTCCAAGACCTGTGGATATCTCTGCTTAAGTCGGAGTATGGAAAAAGGCATTACATAACATATAGCCGTTCATACACACCAATTATTTTTATTTTTATTTGTTTATATAGGAGAGCGTCCTGTCTCTTTTTTCAAAAAATATCTTATTTTTCTCTGTTTTTGGAACTGTGTCACTCTAGGAGGCTGAGAAGGTTTCTTCTCCTTGATTATTTATACAATATCTGTTCTTCAATCCATCAGTGGCTTTGGGATCACATCAAGAAGGATAAACCTGTGCACCCTCATTAATTATATTTTCATCACCGCACACACCGTAGTATTCATCCGAGATAAATTGATGGGATTTGATGAAAATTTATATCCACAAAGACCAGCTTTGAATTGGAGCTTGATATCAGATGTTTCTATATATTTTAGTGTAAGGTTGGTAGTGCATACCTTGTTTTGTGTTTTCTTAGTTAATTGGGTGATTCCACTATTTAATGCAATGTTGGGTAGTGAGCGAGACCCATATATAGTTCTATTAAATTTACTCTATTCCACATGGGATGTAGTTGGTAATTCCATCACCTAGTTATGATTGAGTGAGGCTGGGTGTCAGGTAGTTACTTATTTGGGGAATTTTGGTTGGGGGTGCCAGAATTAGTGTAATTGAACTATTTTGATTAAACTGTTGAGTATATAATTTTAAGAATTACTAAGGGAGAACATGGCTAAAGAAATTAAATTGTTTATATTTTTTTGTGTTAGAGGTTTTTCTTTAGATTATATATATGTGATGTGTAATATTTCATATATAGGAACACTTGGGATGGGTTGGGAATGGATTCTGTATTGTTGAGTGATGTTGATCATAGGTTGGTCTTGGCCTAGATTACATTTGGCGGTACTGACCAAAGGATTATGTGTCATGGAGGTCGAATTGAGGAAGGGGGATTGTTATAATGGGCACAAACCAGGTTACATGGATGGCGTGGCCATCAGACGTAAGTGACATGGTCGCATGTGCATGAGGATTCAGAGATGTTATTGCTTGAAACATGATTTTGGTGATTGCAGCTCACTCAGAACTTTATGTTGTGTGCACATAGGTAGACTCTATGATGAGGTGGTTTTGACCACTCGTTGGGTAGAGGTCCCTCATAGATTTAGTTAGTTGAAATTAGATTGGGTTTTCCATGTAAAGCCACATAGATGGTGAGGATCCTTCAGGGGATAGTGTGGATGTTATTGGGATTGTGGTAGAGGTTCACGATGATTTGAGGGCAGACATCACCATCCCTCCGATTACTGATTTGAGGTCATACATCAGTTTTCCTCCAGTTACATATTTGAGGGATGAAATCGATGTCCCTATGTTTCCTATTTTGAGGACATGCATAGCTTCTCCTCTGGTTTTTATTCCATGGATATGTGTGGGTTTTTTGAGTAGGTTTACTACTGATTTTGTGTACCTTCGATACATCAGTACATAAGACAAGATGTGTCAGGAAGCACATGTTGCTGAGATACATGACTGAGATTTTGGCATGGCCTGAAACAAGTGACACTCCATTATGGCTGTTGAGCATCGGTGGATTTTATGCTTTTTGTGCATCATATTGTTAACTACTATCCTTAAAAACGCATTCCTACTAAAACAATTATATTAGGGACATATAATTTGGTGGTATCCTACTAAAATTCATCACACACCCTACACATTCCCTTTGGGATGCACGTATACTTTATAAACATGCATGTAGGAAAAGGGTTAGCCTCAGGTGATAGACTATATGATGTTTGGCATGGACACTAGTATGGACCTTGAGTTCATGCCTATCTATAGATTACTTTGTTTTGACTTCTTTCATATATCAGCATTATCACCTTTTTATTTTATATACTGTTAGTTATCCATTGGATCCCCGGTTTATCTTAACAAGCTATGGATTCATGGCATGTATAGGAGATGAGTTTTTACATGTGGTTTCAGCTTGCTGTTGTGTTTACATTCCAATAATTATATTTTTTCTACTTTTATTCCATATATTATCTACTATTGATTGTGCTTCATCTATTCAGGTCAGATTTGAGTTGCTTGAGTTTTTTATTTCAGCTACATGTTATTTATTATTTCTTGGACTAGAACAACTATTATCCTCTGACACGGTATAACCTCCCCACTATACCTATCAAACCCTCGCAGCTAGTCGGCTGCCTTTGGTATTTTGGGAGGTGCACCTAAAGTAATAACACATGAACCATTTATCTTTGTTCGGGTGGTTGTTCGGGTAAGGGATGTTACATTAATATTATATATAAAAACATTAAATATTCTTATTTAAACTGAACTATTTAACCATCATGACGATGGTAGGAAATATTTGCACATTAGTAATGTTTCCATTTTTCAATGATCATTGTGGAAAGAAAGAATGTATTATTATATCATTAAATAGTTATCATAACAACATAATTATCATGTTATTCATTGAAATTAACATATATATCTAAATTATGGGAGGTGGTGAAAAAATAAGAATCACTTCTCTTCATGGTGGTGGTAATCCACATGTACAGACGAATAATGTTACCAATTTTATGTGAATATAAGAGTATTACAATATCTGTTATATATTATTAATTTTAATTATAAATATATAATAATTTTAAAACATAAACATTTAATCCATCATTAAAATCATCCATAACATGATACGAGATAAAATGAACTATCCCAATCAATGAGGTTGTAGTCCACCATACACGTGAAAGATGGATTCCAATATCAGTTTATGGAGGATTACAATTGATATACGTTGGGATATAAAAATAATAACATATATTTATATAATAAATACTTAAATAATTTTAACATCCTATTCAAATAATATTTTAAGGATGATGAATAATAAATAATACAAAAGAAACTCTGATATGAATGTTTTTTCTTCTTCAGAAAACCATATAATGTTTATAGTAAAATATTCTCAAGGCTTCATCAATGGATACAAAAGAAAAATAGTATGTGAGTATCAGGACGGATATATTATTTTGTTAGTTATTTGTTGAAAACATGGGGTTTTCAATTCTAAGGGAATATAATTATAGATTCATTTTTATGAGAGGGGCAGGGAACATAGAATTTTATAATGTTTTTTATTAATATAAATTTATTTTCAATTTTAAATTCCTATAAAAAGAAGAAATTGTACGGTAATATGAATATGAGTCTATATCCTCTCATATTATAAAATTCATACATGTTTATATAATTTCATAACCATATTTTTTTAACCCATGTTAAACCTTTTTGATGATTATCTTGATGACATGTTTTTATGCTTTAAAGATTGTGATAGTAGCTTTAAAAAATTGTAAATAGACCATGGTTGATATATTAAAACAAATCCAGCCCACATAAATATAGGTATTAAATTTTTAAAATAAATATTCTTAAATGAAATATTATTTATTTTAAAATATCATTAATAACTAATTTTGATTTATTCATTTAATTGGTCTTTTAAGATTAAATGAAAATAATAGAATTAGAATGTAATAGATTAAAACCACAATAAAATACTATATTTATACCCAACATTCATCATTCATAATAATTTGTTCAAATTATATTAATTTTATATTTTTGAATCATGTATTTTGTTTTTATTTAAATTAATTAAATACCTTGTTAACGTCGCTTAGAATTTAGAGGATAATATTTCATCACTAAAAATTTACAAATAAAATACCATGATAAAAAAATAATATATATTTAAAATTAATATTTATAACTGAACAAAAATTTTATTTATCACGATATTTTAAATATTTAATTCATAAAAATAATGACTGTCACATTTTTTCCATTAGGTTCACATATATAATTTAATGTCCAGAAAAATATCTAAATGACCACAAAAGAAACATATTAATTTTTGGAATAATTATGTAAGATTTATAATCCATAAATAATAGTGTTAAAATTTATAGGAACATTTTTTAGTCTTTATTGTTTTATTTTTAACTTTAATTACAATATTTTCCCTTTTATTGTGGTAACAAAATTTACCAATGTGACAATTGAAAAAGTTAAAAAATAGGGACCTATTTGATTAATTTCTAATCAATGATTAAAAATAGGGAATTCACTTTTTAAGATTCAATAAATTGATGTGTCATAATTAAATGTGAAATTAAACTATGAAATTCAGAATAAAAATTCTTTTTCAGAAAAAGATAAATTTTATGTATAAAATTTTTAAGACTTAATTAATGTTTAAAATTATATATAAAAAACTTATTTTAATTTAATAAAAAAAATAAAAAAATTTAATACTAATAAAAAATAGAATTTATTTTTTGAAAATACATTAAAATAAAATATGTTTTTTTAAATAAAAAATTTGCAATACATCAAATATTCAAGTTCTCAATAAAAATCACAAAAATTAAACATAAGAGTATTATCACATGACGAATTTATAAATGAATATTAATTTTTAAAATTAAATATCTATAACATGAGAATTATTCATTAAATTAAATCATTATATGAAATATTTATTAAAACTATGTCTATTTTGATTTATAAACTATTTAATGATTTTATAATGAATATAACAACCTATTTCATTAATAAATATAAAGAAAAAATTAGTTATTCTATAATTAACTATGATGATAGATTATATCCTCCATGATATTAACTAATCACTTACAAACATTAATATAAATCACCAAGAGGTTCTTTTCTTCTTATTATAATATCCGAAAAAGGCACGAGGAGGGATACAAAAGTGGATAGTCATGGAATAAGAAATTGTCTTAACCAAGTCCCTTTAAAAATTGTTATTATTCAAAATCCTCAATATCATCCATATAGACATCAATAGACCATTATTTGATTCATTTTAGATATAAATTGCCTTATGATGATTGAAAAACCACTATCATCATATTTTCTATGAGTTGAAAATTGAAAATGTCGCTCGTGTGTACATGTGGGCGTCCATTTACAAGAATTATTTAATTTCCTTATTTCTCACTATGTTATAAAAAAATTAACAAATTATTTAATAAATAAATAAATATTACATTTATGAAATAATTATGATTATGGCATGATAACAATTTTTATACAATGTTTCCTTCAATTTCATTATAAAATTAAAATTAAACTCAAGTATATGAGGAAAATTCAAGGTGTATAGATGAATTTATTTATTTTTCATTAATAATTTATATAGATTATTTTAAAATTGAAGGAAATAAGTATATATTATATTTATACATTTGTATGATTTTACAAGAGTTAAATTTCATTTTTTAATAACATTTTCACATTCATACAATTGTTATATCGTTTTTTATTCTATTTTATTTTACCACCAATATAAACATTTATTAGTGTTTATTTCACAAATGATTGGGGAATGATATTTAAAAACAATAACATGAAATAATGATTAAATTATTTCTTTTAATAAATATTAAATTATATTATATATATTTACATTTTTCAATAA
This sequence comes from Viscum album, assembly GCA_963277665.1. Classification (NCBI taxonomy): domain Eukaryota; kingdom Viridiplantae; phylum Streptophyta; class Magnoliopsida; order Santalales; family Viscaceae; genus Viscum; species Viscum album. Next base: position 292,812,583 of record OY728132.1, on the reverse strand, counting down.
AATAAATTACATTTTATAAAATCGAAAATTATAAAAATTTGATATTTTATGATTTACAAGATAAAAAAACACCTTAAGTTACATGAAATATAAATTTTATTAAGGAAACAATATATTAAATAATTATCCTAATAATAAAAAATATATACACCTTCTGGAATAATGACCACGTTTTGGGCATTTCAATATTCAAATAAAAACAATGAATGATACATGAGAGTTAACACCTAAATTTTGATTTTTAAAAATCAATTATTAATAAATAGAAAATATCAATTCAAATTTTAAGGGTATCAATTTATAAACATATAAATATAGACACAATATAAATAGACAAAAAATTTAATAACTATATTAAAAATATCTCAAAAGTCATCTCGTAGTACCCTTCTTAGGAATATCAAACCTAAAGTCATAATTCACAACCTTGGGATAAATTTATAAGAGAAAGGGTGAGCTAAGACGATCCTTGAGTTTAAACATAAAATATATCAACCAAAGTACAAAATCGATATTTTGTTAGGTAAAAATGTATTCCAATATTATCATAACTTATTAAAATCTTCCCTTGAATTCATGGAAGATAAATCATGAGTCATAGAGTTAGGATTTTCCACACCAACAAAAAAAAGTCATAAGGGAGACTAATAATAATTAATAAATCATAATCAATGAGGTGATATAATAATCTAAAGAAATATGAATTTTAAATTTTCATTCATAAAGGAAGTTATTTTCTTAGTTGAGGCTAACTAGCCAAACCATTATAACAAAGTGAAAAAATTCCCACATTATATTATTCTCTATCTCTATTCCCATAATCATAATGGATGGATTCACATAGTATAGGGTGAACACTCACTAATCCATTCAATATTATTACAATTTATATAATTCTTTACCCAATTAATTGAATGGGTACCAGAATCTAGCCCCACAAGTCACATATTTAAAATAAGACATAATTATTCAATGAGTATGTGAAATCGTTCATATGATAAAATCAAAAATTTATCCCATTGTAAAAAGAAAAGATATATGGAAAATGAAAACAATACATGAGATATATATATAAATAGTATTTATGGTAGCATAAGAACATATCAAAACTATATAAAAGGAACATTAGAGGATGCTGTTATTCATGAAGAAACTCTTTGTTGAATATAGAAAAAATAAATTTTAATATAAATATAAAATATAAATATTACTTTCGAGAGGATTAATAAATAAAATCATATTTAATTTTTTAATGTAATGAAATATTGTTGAGGAAGAATGTACGTAATGGTGAATGAATGTGTTTTATTGGGAAAATTTTAAATATACATAGATTTTTAAAAATGGTATTCTGGGAAAACATTAAAATAATTTCACTCAAATCATTTGTAAGGAAAATAAAATCATAAAAAAAGTCATTATTCAATATCATAATAATAATAATGTTAATTAATATAATGAAAATAGACACATATGATTAAGATTCCTGAAAAAAAAGAGGTGGTGTAAATGCCCCTTATAAAAATAATGGAGGGAATATTATATAAAAAGTAAAACTAAATTACTACTTGACACTTTAAATATGAATAATAAATATCTGATACCAAAATAGATTTTATTTTACTGAAAATTTTCATATAATTATTCCACATTTGTAAATTTGTTCAAAATAATCTAAATTAAAATATGAAATTTGAATAAAAGCATTAATAATAATTAACTCTGAAATAAAAAAACAAATGAAAAGTTGGAAATTATAGGAATCATTGATTCCATTGAATTACAGAATATGTATACTAAAAATCGGTTCTTGGTAATTATATACATCATTAAAAAAATGGTTAATATATAAAATATCTTAACGCAATGAAATTTATATAAAAAACATTTACTATTTCTAACAGATTATGAAAAATACAATTATAATAATGTATAAAAATAATATACGTATTAATAAATATATTTAAAAAACTATTATTTTATGTAAAAAATTATTTCTTAAATTGTAATTTTTTTACCCATTTTTCAAATAGTTATTTTTTATCATTATAAGATAAAAATTTAAATTGTATCATAAATAGATCATTAAATAAGAATTTAATCCCAATGATTTGATAAAAAATTATTCCCTGAATGTATATAAATAAATTTAATTCCTTGTGATTTAATTATCAATCAATATTTATGGTCACTTGAAGGAATAAATGTTGCCATATCATGAGAATGGGAAACATAATCCACTTATTTCAATAAATTTACTGATTTTAATTGATTAAATTATAAGGATTAGTAATTATTTTATAATAATATATTAAAAATTAATCTATATATTAATTATTTAAATTAAATATATTAATAAAAAATATTTTAGGACTATCAATTTAGTGTGGTGATGAAAATGAAACACATCGCTCCCTAAAAGTAGTAGTTTTCACATACTCATGGATGACATTTTCATCTTCTATAGAGTGGAAGTATTTTAGAAATTGGACTATCATTTAATAATAATAATATTTTAATAAATTTAATATTTATTAATTAAGAAATCATTCTTATCTATTCATTTATATTGAATTTGGAAAAATCAATTCTGTCTTTTCATAGAGGCGATAGTATGCACTAATGATTTTCATATTCATATGAGGAAGGAAAAAGGTTATGTAATTTTTGTTCCACTAAAATGATTAAAAAATTATTTATAATAATAATTAATTTATATTAAAATGGAAAATATGAAATTATGTAGAATGATATGGAAGAAATTGGTAATGAAGGGACTAGTACTCGGGTTGAGATTTTGAAGCTTCTATGTGAGAACCTATAAGAAATGGGGGATTTAATAATTCTCTTTGGACCATGGGGTGTAATATCATGGGATAGAGATAGATGGGGATAAATAAGGGTAGAGGATCAACATGGTTTCTAATTATACATTGCGTGTAAAGGGTTTCTAGAAGTCATCTTTTATATTTTCGGGGAGTGGAAATTTGATAGTAATATAAAATTAATAGTTTGTATTATTGATAAGTGGTTCCAAAATAAGAAAATAATGGATTTATGATGATATTTGTTTGATACTACACTAAAAATCTCATTCAATTGTATGGTTCAAGAGAATTTAAATTTTTATTATTAGTTTTAACTTTTTCCTAAATTTCTCTTTTACCAAGGTTACTCTTTTTTGAAATTGGTAACTTAATTTTATGAACTAATATTATCCTTATAAAACAATTCTAACATGGTGATAAAAGAAATTTGAACTACTTCATAATGTTAAATTTTAATATGAGATAATAAATAATTCTAATATAATAAAATATAATGTATTAAGAAATGGTTTACTAAAAGTAAAATTTATTTATAAAATATCAAATATGGAGTTCTAAATTATAAATAATATTTTTAATGTATAATTTTTATTATTAAATTCAAATCTTATTATAAATTTTTTTTCAAAATTTATTATGTCCTTATTATATCCTATCTTAAATTTAGTAGTGTTTGTAATATCGGTAAATTTTACTACTAACCAAAAAATTAATATTTTTACAAAAATAAAATAAATTTCTAATAATATAATTTTTTTATACTAAACCTAATATATTTTTTCATTTTTTAATATTTATTTACTATATTTTTCCAATGTTTCATTTGAATATAAAATATAAAATATAATAAAAAATTAAAAATGAATAATTAAAGTTATATTTCATATAATTTCATAATTCATTTTTATATTCATGTTTCATTTAATTGTGTTGTAATATATTTCATATTTAATTGGAATGATGAATTATCTTATTGTGATTGGTGTTGTGTGCATTTTTATCCATCGAATGCTTCAAATTTATTGAAAATAAATATTATTAAAAATAGAACATCGTTCATTTTAGCCCCCTTAGAAGAATTTCACCCTTCAAATTCCATTTTTTATAATGGAAACAAATAATTTCACATTTTACTCATTATATACCTAGGTTCTCATAAACATTCATTAAATTTGTGGTATTTCCATAAAACATTGACCTAGTTAAACATCTTGTTCTAAACAATTTTATACCATTAATCTATCATTTCTAACAATTGTTCCTCATAAGAGTGATCCTTCTACAGTTTTACATCATCTATGTTATTACATTTCAATGTTGAATTATGTACTTTCTCATAAGAGATCAATAGAATATATCATGATCTTGGGAGAGGCTCATCATAAATTTCTTGAAATGAGCTACCATTATGATACAATCAAGAATCTAAATGGTACTTATATATCAACATGTAATAATAAATTTATTTATAATTATAAAAAAGCATTCATCAATGAGGATATTAATTGGAGTTCATTTCCAAAATCATGGAACACTGGATCTCATCGACGGTTTTCAACATAACTATTTTTTCAAATATGCTATTCTCTTACGTACTACTAAATGGAAATACATTTTTTCTATTTCAATAGTTCAATCAGTTACATATATCTGAATTTCTCAACATTCAACATTATATATTTAACATACTAATAAAAATATTTAAATATAGTCATAAATAACAATCTTAATGTTCTAGTTAAATGTATTTTTCATTGAAAATTTTACCAGAATAAAGAATTTATCCAAAAATTGTTTTAAATATGTTGATATATCTCTTAGTATATAGTCCAGGTTTTCAATGGTTATATAAGTCTAAACATATGTATAACCACCTATCCTATTCTTATATTACTATTACATAATTTTAAGTAAAAAAATGATATTATTACACATATAGGATCCAAATGGTAAATTTCTAGGGAAAAATAGGACCATAAATAACAATTACAACATCAAGCATAAACATTTATTTAATTCTTTATTCTCTCACTTTTTATTAGCACATGACCTCTCCTTAGTACATGTAGTCACCTGATGATATACCTCAAAATGGGTTAGCTAATATCCCAGTAAAAGTATATATAATAAAAATAAACAAAAATGGGTGAGCAAAACCATAACATAGGCAAAAGATCATTAACATGAGAGTAAGAATTAATAAGAAACTTGAAATGTGGCAATGCATAAAAATGAAACATCATGTCTTAGTGGTTAACTACCAAACATACGTATGAACAAAGCTAACATCTTGTTTAGACATTATTTCACATTAATTCATGAGATTAATCACTTTACACAATGCATTTGAGTGCTGTATAATTCTGAGTGCACCCATCATAATGGAACATTCATATTGCGCTATATAATTCTACGTGCACCTGTCACATCATAACATCATCATTTATCCAGAATTCCACAATGAAATTATATAAAAATGAACCTAACTAACCATGAAATGGAATGGGTTTCATCTCCTATGAACACATTCACAAACTTTGGGTTCCAAAAATAAAGAGGGAATAACATACATGTTACATGAATCGTCAACCTTGAACAAGAAGTAAATTGTGTGTTCTTAGAAGAAGAGTTATTTTGGAAATAATTTTGTTTTAATTAATCATTAGTGTAAAACATTTCTATCCCAAAAAGGTAATATAGTGATTAAAACATGATTTTTATGGATTTACCATACCAAATATACAGTGGAAGAGGGATAACCAGAAAAATGAAAATTGGGTTCAATATTTTCCCCTTACCTTATATCTGAATGCTTCCTGAGATTAAATGTTATGTATAGCCACATTAGATTCATTAATTAACAACTATAGATACTTTTTTAAATTATTATGGTTTATTATTGTTTCAGTAAGTTATTTTTTTTGCCTTTGGAAGAGTTATAGAGTTAAGTAATTTTTTTAGTAATGTTTGTTTTTATGGGTTTTCTTTAGTGGTTCACCTGTATTCATTAATTGAAGTTCAGGTAGAACATGGCTAATCTTCCAGAAATGATATTAGATTTTATTAATTATCATCCAGGAGTTTGAAATATATTATAATTGATTATATTTTATAACATGTTTATGAATCATGAGATAAGAATTAAATGATGATTTTTTGAGTTATTTTTTGCGGTTTTCTGACCACAACGAACTTGATTTTTTTAATCATTTATTAATATGTAAAAAATAAAGTTAATGAAATTTAAATATGAAATAAGAAATATTACATGTTCTGGTTCAACCCTAAAAATGGTTTCATGACCAGATCTTATATCATTAATGGAAATTGAAAACATGTCATTCTTAAAGGTGATAGATTAACACCTCATGAACAACATTTTATTTTATAAAATAAATGGTTGGAGATAAAGTGTGGATGATGTAATATCATATAATTATCATAAAATTCCATTATATGTATGATAATGGAGTGAACATTCCATTTGGACATAGATATGTGGGAGAGATAATAAGAAAATAACTTGAAATTGAATGGAAAATAAATGAATGGGGAAGGGAAATTAAATCATGAATCCTCCTTAAGGGAACTATCCCTAGTCTTTGGATGATACCAAAAGCTCTTGGATGTGAGGAAAGGGCTAGGGATGTTTTTTTGGATGAGTTTAGACTAGGCTTGAATCTTGAGCAGTGTGAGGAAACGAGGGTGTGAGTGAGGTTTTTTTAGTGTAGGGGAGACGGGTTTTCTCAATATAAAAATCATTAGTTTTTTATTTAACCACAAGTCATGGAATAGTGAGTCTTCCATGACCATGAATAGTAATTTTATCTTGTGATCCATAACCAGTTGCACTTACATTATCAGAACACCATGCATGACTCTATAATTATCTTATTTATCTTATTTTGCAAATTATGGTATATCACTAATCATAAAAAATTAATGTATTTCAGAATAAGCCCAAAAAATCACCCCAACCAATTTTTGACGTGTAGAATCCAAAAAAGAAGTCAAATTTCCAATATTATTTTTATAAATATTATTATTTTAATATTTATTTACAATAGTAATTTAATATCAACAACACTTTTAAAAACAGTCATTTACTTATTCTAAAATATATGTATATCAAACATTAAACTTGATTATTATTTATATATTATCATAGGTAAGGTTACTGTTTATTAGGGTATATCACTAACCATAAGGTTATGTTATTATTCATAATGGCCGGTTACTATTAACCAAAAATAATGTTTTTCTTATTGGACTCCAAATAACTTTCTGATTGCAACCATGAATGTCTGATTTTCGAAATTCCAAACATAGAAGTGACAAACATATTTTTAATGATCACTTAGGACTTAATATTTCATTATGTTGTGTTTTCATGTGATTTTATCACATATTTATAAGAAGTTAATTTCCCTTTTAAAAGACTTGGTCATTACAATATGCCTAAGGTTGATATTTAGTGATAATGTATATTATTTTATTTAAGTATTACTAAAAACCAATTTAGAATATTAGGGAAAACCTCAAATATTAATCAGATACAATTGAATATCGCACTCAATTAATATTCTCACTTATTTAATATCCATAATGTATATTTAATCATGTTTGAAATCATTAATGAGAGATATAAAGTGAGCAGATATCACAACGTGATCGACTACAGCCCATATATTATTATATACTATTAATGACTTGTGGAGCCCTATGATGAAATAAATGGAGATATTTTCCTATTTTTATACAGGTATAGTTAATGATTTCATCATCCCGTTACAATTTTGACATTCACCATAAATGTGAAGAGAAACCATTTATTGAGACACAAACATGACCATATCCATTTTCATCTTTTCATACATGAAGTGTGTTTTTATCCTTCCATACACATTTATCTCTGATGATCAGTGTAGACCATAAAGTATATTTCTTAAACACTAGATCCTTTTTATAATCATGTATTTAAGGGACACATATCATGTTTCAGAGACAGATCACACTATCTTGGTCAATTATGAACTCCAAGACATTCCTTATATTCTTTTATAACTATATTTCATTATTTTTCTTCATTTTAAAACTTATCATTTATGAAAAGTTGGTCATTAATTTTAAAAAGGTATTATTACACCCCTTTCATCATGATTTCAGGGTCCATCCACTTTATATTCCTAATTTTGGGATCACATTTGATCCTCGTCATATAAAAACTAGCATAATCCAAATAACTAAAGCATTGGTCACCTTTTCACATTCTCAATGTATTAATCTATCATTAAATGTTAATCCTTGATCCAATCAACCCAAATTATTTGACTCTTATTTAACAATTTTTTGTTAAAATATACTACTATATATTACGATGAATATATAAATCACACCATTAAATATATAGATCATGCATCATAATTTTTCTTAACATAAATAATAACTTCCTACTGCAAAATCGGTATATCAGTAATTTTTATCAATAATCTTCAATTTTAATAAGGTATATTCTAATACCCTATCAAATTACCCAAGAAATCCCCCATTCCATTTATTTCTACATAAAAATATATTAAAAACCATTCTTGACTAATAGGTTTTATGATAACAGGGTCATGAACTAACATTATTTTCATTTTTAATTTTCTATTCGCAATTTCATCAAAAACCATAACCCAAATTCTTTATTATTCAATGTGATTAATTAATTTTTTATCCATAATAAATATTTTATAATTTATTATATATATTCCTTCAATCCATGAAATCTATTGATCTTTGTTACTGTGATTTTTAAACATAATTAAACAATCACATCCACCATATAATGATCAAAAAATATACCCTCACTGGTGATTACATAAACTATGAATGAGTATTTTTATAGGTAGAATTCATATATTGTAATTAAGGAATATATTTTTTCTTATATCATGGTCTTTAAAGTAATACTCACATGATCATCATGATATTCCTTTATCCAAGTATATATGATAATATCGTTAATAAAGACTATATAAAATAGATGATTTTAATATCTAAACACTTATCTGATCATAAAATTTATTATTTTGGTGTTATTATTTATCTAGGAAGAGAGAGATCGGGTGTTCTTGAGCCTTTTGCAGGAAGACATGTCCTTCATGGACAATGCAACTACTTTCACTAAGCTATCTCTCTTTGCACCTTGAATGGTAACTGAAGTATCAAAAAGGGTGAGTCACTTAGAGGATGTATAAAGAAATGCCATTCCAATTTAGTTAAAAATATTATGGCAAGTTTCATTTTTATAGGTATTCAATCTGGAGCTCATAACGGAGGGTAACAAGAAATAGAGGTCTCACATAGGCCAGATGGAAGCATCAGGTGATGGTTCCGATAGAAGGAAGCGATGAAAGGATGACTTCGAGTAGGAGAGTTATGATAATGTATTATCTAGACCACCTCATAGATTTTCATCAATGGTTTTCTTTTAGAGTCGACATATAGGGAATTTCCAAACTCAGTGTGATTGGCCTCCAATGGAGTGTAAGGAATGTGGATAGGTTGTTAATCTCTTGAGGATCTACATGAAACCTTCTCAGGAGACTCATAATCAGGGAATAGGAAAAACAATGGCATCTAATTTTGGTTCACTATCAGTACCAGGAGAGGGTAGCCACGTTTCAGCCACATGAGGAGGAAACATAAGAAACAATGGGACTTAGATAAGGTGTTATTGGTTGGATATTGGTGCAGCGCCGATGGAAGGAAAGGATTCATGCAACCATGTGGTAGGTTAGTTTCACACTGTGGAGCTGCCAGTGGCTGAGCATGATGTTGAGCCGATGACTGTTAGAGGTATACAACAAGTGTGACCGGGACTTCTTTGTTTTATTTTTATCATTTCTTATTATGGTATTTCCATTTTGAGTGCACGAAGTGCATAGGATATATGTGAACTGACTAGATGCTACTCAGTGGGATTGACACCATTTCAGGTGTTATATATATATATGAGAAGTGTAGCCTCAAGATCATTGAGGATGCAGGTTACATGAGGTGTTGTGGGCATCAAGGCATCATGTATGTGTGTTAATTGAGGTGCAAGGAACTTGGTTTTGTTTTGGGTTCCAATAGGATCCAAGAACTCTTGTAGGTGGACACCAATGCGTTGTGGGATAGGTTTGAGAGTCGAAAATGACACAGGAGCACCGATAACACAGGAGAACCGATAAGGTTCAGGGGAGATGATTCATCAGGGGATGATCATGGGTCTTGGAAATAGGTCATTAGAAATTTTATTTGGTTGAGTTGTGTTGGTTTGAGACTGATTTCGGGAATTGTTAATGTGGGGAGCCCCTTGATGAATGTATCGAAAACCATTGAGATTGGGGTAGTACGGGTTTCTTTTATCGGGATGGGTATGTTCGGTGCCATCTCTGGTTTTTTTTGGAATACTCGGAGAAGAGCTATATTAAGGTGGGGAGATATTATGAACTAGGGTTTTAGGAATGGGTCAAATTACAGACCATGTTTGAATGTTTTACTTGCTACTGTGAAAATTAGAAAAATATGGGATGATGTGGAAAATTCCATATTACACATTGTGTAATCCCACGTACACATTTTGAGTGTATTAGCTGTGTACTGGATGCATGTGGGCCTAGTACTGGTCATGTTGTTTCCATGTAAGACTCTCCTGCTACATGACATATATTGTTTCTTGACATGCCATGTATCATTCACCCACTTACCTACATAATTTTAGCTTTTTGTTGACCTATGAGGTGCATCCATGCCGTGTAGCTACCTATGCATAAGTCAGAGTATAGAAAACGACATTACACATTATTTATTCATTCATACACACAAATTATTATTATTTGTAATCGTTTATATGAGAGAGCTTCATGTCTCCTTTTCTAAAAATATCTTAATTGTCTCCGTTATCAGAACTGTGTCACTCTAATAGGATGAGTAGGTTTCTTCTCTTCAATTCTTCATATGATATCAGTTCTTTAATCCATAAGTGGCTACCGGATCACATCAAGATAGATTAACCTACTCACCCTCTTTCATTATAGTTGCTTAACCTCACACACAATAGTTTTCATCTGAGCAAAATTGATGGGATTTGATGGAAACGTATATCAACATAGACTGGATACGAATTGGAGCTTGATATCAGACATTCTTCCATATTCAATTTCAAGGTTGGTAGTGCATACCTTGTTTTTTGTATTCATAGATAATTGGTGGATTCAACTATTTAGTGCAATGTTGGGTATTTAGCGAGACCCATCTATCTTTGTTTAAAATTTACTCTATGTCTGATTTCATATGGAATTCCCTCACCTAGTTATGCTTGAGTGAGGCTGGATTTGAGGTTGTTAATTATTTTTTGGAATTTTGGTCGGGGGTGCGAAAATTAGTACAATTGAACTGTTTTGATTAAACTATTGAGTTTAAAATTTTTAAGAATTATTAAGGGAGAACACATCTAGTAAAATTAAACCGTTTAGATTTTTTTGATGTTAGAAGAATTTATTTAGATTATATATATGTGATGTGTAATATTTCATATACTGGAACATTTGGGTTGTGTTGGGAATGGCCTGAGTATTTTTGAGTGATGTTGATCATAGGTTGGTCTTGGGGTGAATTACATTGGGTCGTACTGACCATGGGATTGGGAGTCATGAGTGTCTGATTAAGGAAGGTTGACTGTTAAGATAGGAACAACCCAGGTTACATCAGTGTCATGTCCATCAGACTCAAGCGACTTTTTTATAGGGCCATGAGTATTTAGAGATAATATGGCTTGAAACATAATTTTGGTGATTGCAGCTCACTCCAAACATTGAGTATTGTGCACCCATGTGGAAATGCGTGATGAGGTGGTTTTGACCACTCGTTGGGTAGGGGCCCCTCAAATATGTAGTTAGTTATAATTGGATTGGGTTTATTCTGTATGAAGCCAAGTAGAAGGTGAAGAGCCTTCAGGGGATAGTGTTTAGGCTATTGGGTTTGGGTAGAGGTTCACGATGATTTAAGAGAATAAATCACCATCCCTCTGATCATTTTTTGAGGTAAGACATAGATTTTCCTCTAGTTACATATTTTAGGGGAGAAAACAATGACCCTTTGTTTCATATTTTGAGGACATGCATATAAGCTCCTCTGGGTTTTGTGACATGGATATGCTTATGTTTTTTAGCAGGGTTACTATTGAATTGGTGTGCCTTTGGGACAAAAGTACATGAGAAATGAGGTGTTAGGAGGCACATGTTGCTGAGTTACATGACAGAGATTCTGGTGTGGCTTGAAGCAGGTGACACACCATTGTGTATACTGAGCACCAGTGGATTTTATGCTTTTTTGGGCATTGTATTGTTAACTTCAATCCTTACAAACACATTCCTGTTTGAACAGTTATATTAAGAAAATATATTTTGTGGTATCCTTATGAGATTCATCTCACACTATAAACATTCCATTTAGGATGCATCTAGACTTTATGAACATGCATGTAGGAAAAAGATCTACCTCAGGAGCTATACTATATTGATGTTTGGCATGGACACTGGTATGGGCCTTGAATTCATGCCTATCGAGAGATTACTTTGTTTTGATTTCTTTCAAATATCAGTGTTATCACTTTGTTTATTTTAGATACTATTGGTTATCCACTGGATCCCATTTATTTCTTGGGTAGTTATGGATTCATGGCTTGTATAATATAGGAGTTTTTATAAGTGGTTTTAGCATGCTGTTGTGTTTACATTCTGCTAATTCTATTATTTCTTCCTTGATTCCATTATTTATCATATATTGATTGTGCTTACACTCTTCGGGTCTGGTTTGAGTTTACTGAGTTTTTTATTTCTGTTGCATGTTATTTATTATTTCTCAAACGAGAAAAATTATTATCTTCTGAGATGGTGTAGCCTCCCTACTATACCTATCAAACCCTCACTGCTAGTAAGATTCCTTTGGCATTCAGGGAGGTGTGCCTAATGTAATAACACCCGAACAATTTAGCATTTTTTTGGTTGGTTGTTCGGGTATGGGATGTTACATTAATATTATAAATAAAAGCGTAAAATATACTTATTTAAAATGTACTATTTAGCCATCATAGAGATGGTAGGTGATATGTACACATGATTAATGTTTCCATTTCTCAATGATCAATGTGGAAAGAAGGCAAGTATTATTATATCCTTAAATAGATATCATAACATCATAATTATCATATTAATCATTGAAATTGACATATATAAACAATATATGGGTGGTGGTGATAAAATATGAATCACTTCTCTTCCTGGCGGTGGTAATCAACACATACAGACGAATAATGTTATCATTTCTATGTGAAAGTAAGTGTGTGAAAATATGGGATATATAATATTTTTAATGAAAAACATATAATAAATATAATATGTAAAAATTTATTCCATCATTAAAACCATCTATAACATGATATGATATAAAATGAACTACCCCAATCTGTGAGCCTGTAGTCCACCATACACATGAAAGATTGATTCCAATCCTATTTTACATAGGATTACAAATGATATACGTTGGGATATAAAAATAATAACACCTTTTTATATAATTAATACATATATAACTTTATCATCATTTTAAAATAATATTTCAAGGAGGACAAATAATAAATAATACAAGAAAAACTCTAATAATAACGTTATGTCTTCTTCACAAAACCATATAATGTTTACAGTAAAATAATCTCAAGGCTTCTTCTATAGTGAGAAAAAAACCCTAGAATGTGAGTATTAGTATAAATATATGATTCTGGTAGTTATTTGTTGAAAAAATTTGGTATTCAGTATTAAGATAATATAATTATAGATTCATTTGTTATGAGAGGGGCGGGGAACTTATGATTTCATAAAGTATTAAATTAATATAAATTTATTTTCAATTTTAAATTCCAATAAAAAGAAGATATTGTAAGATAAGGTGAATATGAGTCCAAATCCACTCATATTATAAAATTCATACATGTATATATAATTTCATAACCTTATTATTTTGTTTTAACCCGTGTTAAACCTTTTTGATGATTATCATGATGAAATGTTTTTTTATGAATTATGGGTTATGATAGTAACTATAAAAGAAAAATAAAATTAAATAGATGATGGTTGATATATTAAACCACATCCAGACCACCTTAATATAGGTATTAATTTTTGAAAATAATTATTATTTAATGAAATATTATTTATTTTAAATTATCATTAATAACTATTTTTGAATTATTCATTTAATTGGACTTGTATGATTATTTGAATACAATAGAATTAGAATGTAATGGATTAAAACCAAAATAAAATACTATATTTATACCCGAAATTAATCAATTATAATAATTCTTTTAAATTTTATTAATTTTTAAATTTTTAGATTCTTTGATTTTGTTTTTATTCAATTAATTAAATACCATGTCAACGTTACTTAGAATTTAGAGGATAATATTTCTTCACTAAAAAATTAAAATAAATTACCATGATAAAAAAATAATATATATTTCAAATTAATATTTATAAGTGAACATAAAATTTGTTTATCCCTATATTTTAAATATTTTATTTTTAAAAAGAATGACTATCACATTTTTTGATTTAGGTTCACATAATTAATTTAATCGCAAAAAAGATATCTAAATTGACACAAAATAAATATATTAATTTTTAGAATGATTATGAAAGATTTTTAATCCATAAGTATTATTATTCATATTTATAGGTTCATTTTTTTGATCTTTATTTTTTTTATTTTTAAAAATAATTACCATATTTTCCTTTTATTGTGGTAAAAAAATTACTAATGTAATGAATCATAAAGTGAAACAAATAGGGAACTCTTTATGTAATTTATAGTCAATGATTTTAAATATGGAATGAACTTTTTAAGATTCAATAATCTTGTAAGGCCCCGACCTGAGTAACCTAGAGCCGGTGCATTATTTTAATACATTGGCATGATTACAATGAATAGAGCCCCGAAGGACAGACCAGTTTAGCAGTCTTGGAAAATAGATTACATACATTTACATTAAATTAAAATTTTAAACATAAAACATAGTAGAGATAGTTCTTAGAAAATTCCATTTTTCCTTTTAGACTAACCCTACATATCAATCATAATACACTTCATAGAATCCTGGGAAAAATAAAACACAGAATGGGGTGATCTCAGATGCTCAATAAGGGTAAATAATTTAGCCGAAGTTATATACTATTTAAAGAAATATGTGTAATAAAAAACAGCATTTTAAAAATAAACTTCAGCCTAATCTTGTAAAAATAAATTAAACATTACCATATAAACATACACATGGATATTCTACTAGTCGAATAATCACATGTAGTAAATAATTTCACAATGAGGGAATGCCTAATACTGGACATCATTACCACATAGTCATGGCCTCATGCCCAGACTACACATAATTTTTTTTTCAAGGCCTCATATGAAGACACTAGATTGTCTCATGAGACCTACCGATGCATCAAGGAGCTATAGCGGGCTCCACCCGTCACTTACTAAGTCGACTACATTCTTTATATGAAAAAGTTGAAACATAACATACTCATTCATATTAAAACTAGCATACGAAACGTCAATATATTAACCATAAAACATTAATGGTATAAAAATAGAACATCAACAGTCAAACATATCATAACTCATTCAATACAATATAGAAGATTGTATTATAATAAATCAACCTCAATAAAAAAAATATCCAGTAAAGGATGCTGACATTGTTGAAAATGATGACTAAAACCTTTTTAGTGAAATATCTTTTTTTTTAATCATTTTAATGTCACACATTTATAAATTAATTAATTTAAAATATATTTTAGAATCAACGTGTCCCATACCACGTTGACACTTTTCAAAAAGATTTATCATTTCAAAACATTCATGTCCATATATTTAAATCATTAAAATCATTTTGAAAACATGGACATTAATTAACAACATTTAGAAAGATAGATCTTTAAAACATTAAATATTATGATCTTGATAAAGGTTACCTTTCAAAAATCCTTAAAATATTCATTTTGAAATCATTTTTATGAAAAATGGACATGGAGGAAATAAATGTTCGAGTAAATACTTACACAGAAACAGTCTCGGTTAATAATGAGATTGAGGAATTAACCCTTACCAATTTGTAACATAACTAACATACACCCCATGAAAGAATAATCATACAATAAATATGTAAATACACATAAATTTAAGTGTATTACACAATGAATAAAATTATGGGTAGTACATACACCACAGAAAAGGTAATAGTGGCAATATGGAAAGAATCTCATGAGAATAAGGAGTGAGGTGAAAACCCCTTACCTTGCACTTTCCATTAGTCGAGGGAACGTTTAACATCCTGTATAAAGATCGTAGTATGTTATTAAATTATACCAGAACCATATTAATATTTATGATATCATACATGATTCATTTTGACTTTATACTACCCATTTAATAATAATTTCTATATTAAATTAATATTTCGGGTAATAATCGCTTTCTTTATAGTACGTGTTTTAACTTGTTAATCTTGATTGTATCACTTAGACCATGATTTAAATAATTCCAGTATATAAAACATGATTTATTTATCATTATATTTATAATATAAATATGTATAATAGACATATATATGACATTAAATACACTATTTATGGAGACGGTAGTTCGTACGTACGTATAAACGTTGTTTCCATTTTTCATATCGTATTGAATGGAACTATGTGAATAGTATATATATAAGTACATATATATATATCCTATAACATTATTATTTCATATTTTACATAATTATTCAAAATATATATTTTTATAATCATCGATAAATTGTGATCGTGGAAATGAATCGCATCACGTCGTGGAGATGATAATCCGTACGTAAGAACGAACGACAATATAATTTTCTTAAAGGTGTGGAATTGGATGGTATATTAATTTTACAGAGAAATTATCATGTTATTTTCATTATTTATATACATATTACTCATCATTATATTCAACCAAATAACATAGTGTTGAATAACAAATTTCCCCACGGCGTGGAGATGGCAAGTCGTATGTTTGAACGCATGGTGACATTATCATTCATAAGATATATATGACTCAGAGAAATCTTTACTTATCTTATTAACACATGATATTATTTCTTCATATGTTGAGAATACATGGGAGACTATTTCTACTCTAAATTTTGTCTTAATACCATGAAATATATGATCCTTGTTACTCTTTGGATCATACGTATTGTTGGAGTTCACATTCCTTCTACTGGGTTCCATTTCAATACAATAGCATACACAAGGTTAGTTTAAGAAATGCCATTAATAATTCCAAACGTTTAAAATACCTAACGTAAATTGAATGGTTTATGGATATAATCCAAAATTATTAAGATGTTTTCATTGAGTATGTATACACTCATACACCCTTCATAATGATTTGTAATGAGAATGAGAATTATCCTAAGCATATCCCCAGGGAGTGTCCTAACCAAGAGTGTAGCAAGGACTGTTATCATGCACCAGTTCCCATTCGAGTCTAGCTCAAAGAAGTGTTTTCGGGTTTTACCCCTGGGTACATCTGTGCAGAGCCACCTCTACCAACTGATATCCAGACAGGGATGTATTTTCTTGGACAACTCACAAAATATCTACATTACCAAAATTCTCGGAAGTCCTTCTATACTAATACTCAAAGTCGATATTTGTTCTATGTGGTCTAATCGGATATTATCTAAATCTATCTTCCAAGGTTATTACTAAACGTTCTCTGATACCAACTATAATGCCCCGACCCCAATTACCCTAAGCTAGTGCATTATTTTAATACATTTCCATGATTACAATGAATCAAGTCCCGAAGGACCAATCAGTTTAGCAGTATTGGAAAATAGATTTCCTACATTAACATTACGTTACAATTTGAAACATAAAACATAGAATATATATTTCTTCAAATATTCCATTTTTCCATGTAGCATAAACTTGAATATCAATCATAATACACTTCTTGGAATCCTGGGAAAAATAAAACATAGAATGGGGTGATCTCAGATGCTCAGTAAGGGTAAATAATTTAGTGGAAGCTATAAATTTTTAATGAAAGATGTGTAATAAAACAACGGAATTTTAAACATAAACATGAACAAAATATGTCATAAAAAATTAAACATTACCATATAAACATAAACATGTATATTCTACTAGTTGAATAATCACATGTAATAACTAATTTCACAATGAGTGAATGCCTATTACCGGACATCATTACAACATAGTCAAGGTCTCGTGCCAAGAGTACAAATAAAATTTTTGTTAAGGCCTCATGCCAAAACACTAGTTTGTCTAATGAGACCTACCGATGCATCGAGAAGCTATAGCGGGCTCCACTAGTCACTTACTATGTCCACTACATTCCTCATATTAGAAAGTTGAAACATAACTTAAAAATCCATATTAAAACTAGCATACAAAATGTCAATATATTAAATATAAACCATGAATGGTATAAAAATAGAACATCAATAGTCAATCATATCATAACTCATTCAATACAATATGGAAGATTGTATTATAATAAATCAACCTAAATAAAAAATAATATCCAGAAAAGGATGCTGACATAGTTGAAAATGATGAGTAAAACCTTTTGAGAGAAATATCCTTTTTGTAAAATCATTTTAAATTCACACATTTATAAAGGATGTAATTTAAAAGAGATTTTTGAATCAAAGTGATCCACACCACAATGAAACTTTTGAAATGAATTATCATTTCAAAACATTCATGGCCATATAAATAATCCTTAAAATCATTTTGAAAACATGGACATTAATTAAAATGATTTAGAAAGATAAATCATTAAAATATTTAAAATTATGATTTTGTTAAAGGGTACCATTCAAAAATCCTTGAAATATTTATTTTGAAATTATTTTTCTAAAAAATCGACATGGATGATAAAAATTTCCAGGTAAATACTTACACATAAACAATCTTGGATAATAATGAGATTGTGGAATTAACCCTTTCCAATTTGGTAACTTACGAAACATACCCCCCATGAAAGAAGTATCATACAATGAATATGTAAATACACATAAATTATAGTTCATTACACAAATAATACAATTATGGCCAGTACATACACCACCCATAAGGTAATAGTGGCAATATGGAATGAATCTCCCAAGAATAAGGAGTGAGATGAAAACACCTTACCATGCACTTTATATTAGTACATGGTATGTTTAACCTTATGTATAAAGACAGTAGTATTTTATTAAAATATAACAGAACCATATTAATATTTATGATATCATACTAGATTCATTTATGACTTTATACTACCCATTTAATAATAATTTCCATGTTAAATTAATATTTCAGGTAATAATCGCTTTCTTTATCGTACGTGTTTTAACTTGTTACTCTTGATTGTATCACTTAGACAATGATTTAAATACATCCAGAATATAAAACATGATTTATATATCATTTATATTTATAATATAAATATGTATAATATAAATATATATGAAATTAAAAACACCATTTATGGAGACGGTAGTTCGTACGTACGCATAAACGTTGTTTCCATTTTTCATATCGTATTGAATGGAACTAAGTGAATAAGATATATGTATGTACATATATATATACATATATAAATAAATATCTCTCCAATAGAATTATTATTTCATATATTACATACTTATTAGTAATATATATTTTTATAATCGTCGATGAACGGTGATCTTGGAAATTAATCTCATCGCGTCGTGGACACGGTAACCCGTAAGTACGCACGAGTGACAATATATTTTCCTTAAAGGAAATGAATTGGATAATATATTAATTTTATAGAGACATTATCATGTTATTTTCATTATTTATATAAATATTACTCCTCATTATATCCAACCAATTAACATAGTGTTGAATAACAAATTTCCCCAAGGCGTGGAGACGACAAGCCGTATGTATGAACGCATGGTGACATTATCATTCATAAGATATATAGAATAATAAATATAGTTGTGAAATATTTATAATAAAATCACAGTATATAGAAGATACTGGATTTATTATTTTAGGATGGAAATAACAAAGAATGAAAAAGTGGAAAATGAATGAAACTTGAAAGAGGGTGGTGAAATCATTACCCCTTCTCCGGGTTCTTCCTTTTGATTTGATCAAAAGGTCTCTATAGGTTTGATTTCATATCAAACTATGTCCTCTAGGATGATGTGAGGGAAGTTGGGAGGATATTTGGGGAGGTGTTGTCCGAGCCAAATGGATTTTGAGGTGTGATTTTGAGAGGTGGGGATGTTCCATTTTATAAGAGGGGTGATGGTCACTTTGGGAAAAGATTAAAGTATTAATTTATTATATAATCATATTCGGTTTATAATGGTTAAAAATGAATTTATTTTGAGCCTTAGGTTCGTATGGGTAGAAATCCTATCAACCAACAGGATTTAGACAAATTGAGGTTACCATTTTAACCTCATCATTTAGATTTAACTCTTAGTTAAATAGTTTAACTTTATCTGTGTCTTCTTGTATTCTTACTATATATGGTTAATAAACATACTATAAACTTCCAATAGAACCTAAATTTCCTCATTAATGACATATATAATATTATTTAATCTTTTTGGCCTAACCTTAAATTTTTATGAATATTACATCAACAAATAATATAGTATTTGTTTTAAATATTAATTTATGTCAATTTTATCACTATTTGGTATTTTGTTTTCGTGAAAGTCATCACAACTTCATTACTTCTATCAATATACATTTAATAATCCCTAACATGTTTTAGTAACCTTGAAAATTAGTGTATGTTATAAAAACATTGAAATTGTATTTATTTTAATATTTATAATACCATTTATTTGATTTATTAATTAATAAGGTAATTACTACATCATCATTATGTCATAAATAAATCTAATAATTTAATATCTAAAAATCATAAATAAAATACCATTATGTAGGAAATATTTTTATATTTCAATAAAAATTTATAGTCTAAATTATCTTATGTATAACCCTATATTAAAAATGGTTTAGTTAATAAACATTGAATTTGACAGTTTTATCCCATCATTAAATTAAATAATAATAAATGTCCTAATCTAATACAAGTGGACCTAAATGGTCATA
Organism: Viscum album; assembly: GCA_963277665.1. Classification (NCBI taxonomy): domain Eukaryota; kingdom Viridiplantae; phylum Streptophyta; class Magnoliopsida; order Santalales; family Viscaceae; genus Viscum; species Viscum album. Next base: position 292,791,516 of record OY728132.1, on the reverse strand, counting down.
TTTTATTCATAAGGTTGTTTATGGACGAATTACATTTATCCAATAGAATTAGGACATGTTTTAGGGTAATAATTATATAATATTACCATTAATTACCCTATTTACTTTTAACCATGGTAAATAAAAGTAAAAACTTACTATTCACCAAAAAATATTTTTACATTATTGAAACACATTTTACTCCTTTTTATTAACTTTTTCTCTCATATTTTCAAAATTCCACCTATAGAAGTGGTAAAATTATGTTTTATGTGAATTTGCAAATTCTCCAAGGAGATGGGTAAAAGCCGGTGAAAAGTTCAATAAAATTTTTATATATTTAAAACAATCATAGAATAGCTCCAATTAATTACATGGAACTTATATAGGTATTATTTATCTATTTTGACCTAAAATAAACTTAAATAAAATAAATAACTATTTAAATAAAAATTCGATTTTTAACTATAACTTTGTGTTTTTCACTATTCATCAAAAATTGAAAGTTTTCAAAAAAATACCAAAAGTTCACCCTAAGCTAATTTTGATACTAAAAATTCAATAATGAAGTCTATTTTACCAAATTAAAAACATAGAAGTTTCATTTATTAATTTAATATCAATTCACGCTGTCAAAACCAAATGGTGTATTTTTAAGAAATAATAACTATCAAATGTTTGACACTTGTTTATGTCCAATTTCAAAGTGAAATTACATACAATGACCATCATTTGACTTAATGGTAAATATATAATCTATTTATACTTAAAAACCATTAAAATTTATAATTTAACACTACAAATTATTTTGATTAAAAAAGCTGTTTTCAGTTGAAATATAGTATTTTTCACTATTCACCCAAATATGAAAGTTATCAGAAAAATACCAAATCATTATTGACACTAAATTCTTATGTACTGATTCTAAATAAGAATTTTACTTTTTAAAATTGAATATATAAAAGATTCAAATATTGGATTTAAAAATGTTTTTCCATTAAAAGGCGGTAAAATTGATTTTTTTGAAAAATATTTCTTTTATCTGAAAAAAATGTATTTGTTCATAAATTATGTCTAAGAAACTCATAATATGGATTCTAAAATTATAATGAATTTATAATGTTCAAAATTCAGTTAATACTATTCATAACTGCTTTTGAATGGCTAGTTTGGTATGTTGTGGTGTGCTAGAACTAGGTGTTACGTGTAGTGCAAATTATTGAATTACAATAAAAAATAACGTACTATGAAATATTGGGGTGTTACAAAACTAATGTGTCATAATTTAATGTAAAATAAACTATTAAATTAAGAATAAAAATGTTTTTCAGAAAAATAAAAATTTTATGTATAAATGTTTTAAGACAATATTAATGTTTAAAATTTATATAGAAAATAATTTATATTTATAAAAAAGTAAATAAAAAATTATTAATACTAATAAAATATATAAATTTATTTTAAAAAAACATTAACATAAAATATATTTTAAAATAGAAAAATAACAATACATAAAATATTCATGTTTTCGATAAAAATCACAAAAAATAAACAGAAGAGTATTATCACATTATGAATTTATAAATGAATATTAATTTTATATATTCAAAATCTATAACATGAAAATTATAAATTAAAATAAATCATTATATGAAATATTTATTAAAACTGGGTCTGTTTTGATTTATAACCTCATCAATGATTTTATAAGGAATATAACAACATATTTCATGAATAAATTTAAATTTAGAAATGAATTATTCTATAATTAACTATTATGATACATCATATCCCCCATGATATTAACCAATAACTTAAAAATGGAAATATAATTGACCTAGAGGTTCTTTTCTTCTAATTATAATATCTCAAAAAGGCACGAAGAGGGATACAAAAGAGGATAGTCATGGAATGGGAAATTGTCTTAACCAAGTCCCTTAAAGATTCATTGTTATTCTAAATCCTCAAAATATTCTATATATATATATCAATAGACCATTATTGGATTCATTTTTAGATATAAATTTCATTATGTTGTTTGGAAAACCACTATCATCCTATTTTCTATGAATTTAAAAATGAAAATGTCGCTCGTGTGTAGATACGGTGGACCACTTACTAGAAGTGGTTAATTTCATTATTTATCACTAACTTATAAAAAAATTATGCAATGATTTATTTATTAAATAAATATTAAAATAATGAAATAATTATGATTATTTTATGATAACCATTTTTATACCTTATTTCCACGATTTTCATTACAAAATTAAAATTACAGTCATGCATATGAGAAAAATTAATGTTTTAGAGATGAATTAATTTTATTTTAATTAATAATTTAAATTGAATATTTTAAAATTAAATGTAATATCAATACAATATATTTATACATTTTTATTATTTTATAAGAGTTAAAATTCATTTTTTAAAAACATTTCGTATTCATACAACTGTTATATCATTTTTATTCGATTTTGTTTTACCACCAATATAATCATTTATTAGTGCTTATTTCACAAATGGTTGAGGAATGTTATTTAAAAAAGTTATCAAGAAATAACGATTAAATTAGTGTTCTTTAATAAATATTAACTTATATTATATATATTAACATTTATCAATAAAATAAATTACATTTATGAAACCCAAAATTATAAAAATTCAATATTTTATGATTTACAAGTGAAAAAACACCATATGTTACATGAAATATTAATTTAATAAAGGAAAAAATATAGTAAATAATTAAAATAATTATAATAAAATATATATTCATTATGGAATAACGACTAAAATTTGGCCCTTTCAATATTCAAATAAAATCATTGAATGATACATGAGAGTTAACACCTAAATTCTGATTTTTAATAATCAATTATTAGTAAATATGAAATATGAAATAAAATTTTAATGGTGTCAATTAAAAAATTATAAATATATAGATAATATTCATAGTTGAAAAATTTAATAACAATATTTAAAAAATCCCAAATGTCATATCGAAGTACCCTTCTTAGGAATATTAAACATAAAGTCATCATTTACAACCTAGGGATATATGAACATGAGAAAGGCTGAGATAAGATTATCATTGAGTGTAAACATAAAATATATCAACCAATGTACAATATTTATCATTTTTAGGTGAAAAGGTATTCCAATATTATCATAAAATAGTTAAATCATCCCTTGAATTGATGGAAAATAAATCATGAGTCATAGACTATGGATTTTCCACACCAACAAAAAAACTCATAAGGTTGACTAATTTAATTAAGAAATCATAATAAATTATATGATATAATAATCTTAAGAAATATGGAGTTTAATTATGCATACATAAAGGAAATCATTTTCTTAGTTGAGGAAAACTAGCCAAACCATTATAACAAAGTGAAAAAATTTCCCACATTAAATTATGATCCATTTCTAGTACCATAATCATAATGGATGGATTCACATAGTATATGGTGCTCACCCACTAATCCATTCAATATTATATCAATTGATATTATTCTTTACCTAATTTATTGAATGGGTACCAGAATCTAGCCCCGTAAGTCACATATGTAAAACAAGATATAATTATTCAATGAGTACGATAAATCATTCATATGAAAAAAAACAAAAAGTTTTCCCATTTAAAGAAGACACATTATATAGAAAATGAAAAAAATTACTTCAGATATATATAAAAATAGTTTTAATGGCAGTATAAGAACATATCCAAATTATATAAATGGAACATTACAGGATGTTGATATGCATAAAAACAATCTTTGTTGAATATAAAAAATTAATATTAATATAAAAAATAAATATTCCTTTAAAGATGCTTAATAAATAAAATCTTATTTATTATTTGAATGTAATGAAATATTGTTGGTGAAGAATGTATGTAATGGTGAATGAATGCGTTTTATAGGGAAAATATTAAATATCCAATCATATTTAAAAATGGTATGCGAGGACAACATTAAAATAATTTCACTAAAATCATTTGTAATGAAAATAAAATCACAAAAAATCATTAATAAATAAAATAATAATAATAATGTTAATTAATATAATGAAAATAGACACATATGATTATAATTCCTGAACAAAATGAAGAGGTGGTGTTAATTTCCCTTATATGAATAATGGATGGAATATTATATAAAAATTGAAATTAAATTAATACATGAAACGTTAAATATAGATAATAAATATATGAGACTAAAATAGATTTTATTTTAGTGAAAATTTTCTTGTATTATTCTCCGTTTGTAAATTTGTTCAAAATAATCTAAATTAAAATATGAGATTTGAATATAAGCCTTAATAATAATTAACTTGGAAATAAAAAACCCATGAAATGTTTGACATTATATGATCAATTAAATCCATTGAATTTCTAAATATGTATATTAAAAATCCCCTCCTTTGTAATAATATACATCATTAAAGAAAATACAGGGTGAATACATAAAATATCTCAATTAAATGATATTTTTATAAAAATTATTTACTTTTTATAAAATATTATGAAAAATAAAATTAAAATCATGTATAAAATTAATATACTTTTTAAAAATTAAATTCAAACATTTATTATTTTATATAAACATTTATTTTTTTAATTGTAATAATTTTTTACCCATTTATCAAATAGTTATTTTTTCATTAAAAGGTAACAATTTCGATTGTAGCATGCATCGAATATTAAATAATCATTAAATCCCAAGGATTTGATGAAAATTTATTCCCTAAAAGAATATAAATAAATTTATTTCTTTGTGATTTAATGACCAATAAATATTTATTTTCACTTGAAGGAATAAATGTACTATATCATGAGAATAAGAATCATAATCAACTTCTTTCATGAAATTAACTAATTTTAATGGATTAAATTATAAGGATCAAATTATTTTTTATAATAATATATTAAAAATAAATCTATATATTAATTATTAACATTTAATATATTAAAAAAATTTAGAACAACCAATGTAGGGTGGTCATTAAAATAAAACACATCGCTGCCTGAAAGAAGTAGTTTTCACATACACATGGATGACCTTTTCAATTTTCGTAGAGTGGAAATATTGTAGAAATTGAACTATCATATAATAATAATTATATTTTAAATAATTTAATATTTATTAATTAAGAGATCATTCTTATATATTCATGTATATTGAATTTGGAAAATCAATTATGTTGCATCATAGAGGTGGTAGTTTGCAGAAATGATCATCACATTCTTATAAGTAAGGGAAGAGGTTATGTGATATTTTTTCCACTAAAATGATGAAAAATATTTATATTAATAATAATTATTATATTATATTAAAATAGAAAATATGAGTTTTTTTAGAATGATATAGAAGAAAATGGTAATAAAGGGACTGGTACTCTGGTTGAGATTTTGACGCTTCTATGTGAGAACCTATAGGAAATAGAGGATTTAAGAATTCTCCTTAGACCATGGGGTTTAATAAAATGGGATAGATATATATGGGAATAAATAAGGGTAGAGGTTCAACATGGTTTTTAATTATACATTGTGTGTAATGCGGTTCTGGAAGTCATCTTTTATATTTTGGGGGAGTGGAAATTTGTTAGTAATATAAAATTAAAAGTCACTATTATTGATAAGTGGATCTAAAACAAGAAAATAATGGATTTAGGATGATATTGGTTTGATACTCTAATAAAAATCTCATTTAATTTTATATTTTAAGAGAATATATACTTTTTAATTTTAGTGGTAACTTTTTCCCAAAATTCTAATTTACCAAGGTAACTCTTTTTTGATATTGGTAACTTAATTTTCTGACCAATTATTATCCTTATAATAAAATTTTAACATGGTGATAAAAGATATTAAAACTACTTCATAATGTTAAATTTTAAGATGACAAAAAAAGTAATTATAATGTAATAAATATATATTGTATTCAGAAATGGATTACTAAAAGAAAAATTTATTTATAAAATATCAAATATAGCGTTCAAAATTATAAATGATATTTTTATGGTATAATTGTTATTATTAAATTCAAATATTATTAAAATAAATTCATAATTAATTATTTCCTTGTTATATCATATCATAAATTTAATAGTGTTTGTAATACCGGTAAAATGAATTACTAACCTAAAAATTAATATTTTTAGAAAAAGAAAATAAATTCATAATAATATGATATTTTTATAATAAACCTAAATTATTTTTCCATTTTTTCAATTTTAATTACTATATTTTTTTGAATTTTTCATGTGAATATAATATATAAAATACAATTTAAAAATAAAATATGAATAATTAATTTTTTATTTTGTATAATTACATAATTTATTTTGTTAGTCATGTTTCATTTAATTGTGTTTAAATATATTCCATGTTTAATTGGAATGAAGAATTATCTAATTATGATTGGTGTTGTGTGCATTGTAATCCATTGAGGGATTCAAATTTATTAGAAAGAAATATAATTAAAAACATTACATCTTTCATTTTATCCCACTTAGAAGAATTTCATCCTTGAAATTCTATTATTATAATGGAAACAAATAATTACACATTTTACTAATTATACACCTTGGTTCACACAAAAAGTCATTAAATTGGTTAGTTTTCCATAAAACATTGACTTAGTTAAAAATCTTGTTCTAAACCATTTTATACAATTAATCTAACCTTTCTACCAATTGTTCCTCATAATAATGATCCTTCCCCAATTTTACATCATCTATGTTATTACATTTCAATGTTGAATTATGTATGGGCTCATAAGATATCATTATAATATATCATGATCTTGGGAGAGCTTCATCATAAATTTCATGAAATGATTTTCCATTATGATACAAAGAAGAATATAAAAGGTACTTATATATCCACATGTCATAATACATTTCTTTATAATTATAAAAAACATTCATCAATGAGTATATTAATTTGAGTTTATTTCAAAAATCATGGAAATTTGGATCTCATCGATGGTTGTCACCATAAATATTTTTTCAAATATGATATTCCCTATTGTACTTCTAAATGGAAGTGAATTGTTTTCCATTTCAACAGTTTTTTCAGTTACATATATCTTAATTTCTCAACATTCAATCGAATATTTTTATCTTACTAATAAAATTATGTAAATATTTTTATTAGTAACCCTCTAAATGTTCGATTTAAATGTATTTTTCACTGTAAATTTTACAAGAATAAGGAATTGATCCCCACATTGATTTAAATTTGTATAGATATCACTTAGTATACAATATAGTGTTTCAATGGTCAAATAAGTCTAACCATATGTATAACCACCAAGCCTTTTATTATATTACTATTATATAAATTTAAAGATAAACAACAAATTAGTATTACACCTAGAGTATCTAAATGATTAGTGTCTGGGCAAAACTAGGACCATAAATAACAATTACAACATCAAGCATAAACATTTATTTAATTAATTATTCTCTCTTATTTTTATAACATGACATCTCCTTAGTACCTGTAGTCACCTGAAGATATACCTCAAAATGGGTAAGCTAAAAAACCAGTAATAGGATATATAAGAACAATATAACAATCGGTGAGAAAAACCATAACATAGGAAAATGATCATGAATATGATAAGAAGTATTAATAAGATTCTCGTAATATGGAAATGCATAAAAATGAATCATCATGTCTTAGTGGTTAACTACCACACATACTTGTAAAAAATTCTACCATCTTGTTCACACATCATTTCACATCAACTCATTAGATTAATCACTTTACCCAATGCATTGGAGTGCTGTATAATTCTAAGCTCACATGTCACAATGGAACTTTCATATTGCACTATATAATTTCGGGTGCACACGTCAAATCATAACATTATCATTTATGATGAATGCCATAATGAACATATATAACAAATGAACCTACTAAACCCATGGAATGTAATAGGTTTCATATCATGAGAGCACATTCATAAACATTGGGTTCCCAAAAGAAATAGGGAATAACATACATGTTACAAGAACTGTCAACCTTGAATGAGAAGTGAAACTTGTGTTCTTAAAAGAGGAGTTCTTTTGGAAAAACATTTTATTGACATAATCATCACTATAAAAAATGCATATCCCAGAAAAGGTAATATAATAAATAAATCATGATTTTTATGAAGTTACCATACAAAATATAGAGTGAAAGAGGGATAACATAAACAATGAAAATTGGGTTCGATATTTTCCCCTTACCTTATATTTGAATGCTTCCTTCGATTCAATGTCTTGTATAACAAAATTATATTCATTAATTAACAATTATAGAAACCTTTTTACATTAATATGGTTTATTATTGTTTCATTATGTTATTATGTGTTCCTTTGGATGAGTTATAGAGTTAAATAACATTTTTCAGGAATGTTTGTTTTTTTGGTTTTTCTTGAGTTGTTCACCTGTATTCATAAATTGATGTTCGGGTAGAAGATGGATAATAATCTAGAAATGATATTAAATATTATTAATTATCCTAAAGGTGTTTAAAATATATTATAATTGATTATATTATATTATGTGTGTATGAATCATTAGATAATAATTAAATGATGATTGTTTGAGTTAATTTTGGCCGTTTTTTGATGACAACAAACTTGTTTTTATTAATCATTTAGTAATATGTACATAAGTTAGTTACTGAACATTAAAAAGGAAATAATAAATATTACATGTTCTAGTTCATCCATTATAATGGTTTCATCACCAGATCTTATATATTTAATGGAAATTGATAACATGTCGTTCTTAAAGATGATATATTAACACCTCATGAACAACATTTTCTTTTATAAAATAAAAGGAAGGAGAGAAGGGGGAGGATGGTATAATATCCCATAATTATCATAACATTTCTGTATGTGTATGATACTGGAGTTACCAAAACATTTTAATAATGATATGTGGGGAGTTAATTAGGAAATAGCATGATATTGAATGGAAAATAAATGAAAGAGGAATGGAAATTACCTCTTGAATCCTCCTCTTGAGATTCTCCATAAGGGACCTATTCATGGTCTTTGGATGATACTAGAAGCACTTATACATGAGCAAGGGGATAGGGAAGAATTTTTGGAAGAGTATTGACAAGGCATGAAGCTGGAGAGGTGTGTGTAAATGAGGGTGTGAAGGGTGGTTTTTGTAGTGGAGGGGAGATGGGTTCTCTCAATATAAAATCAATTAGTTTATTATTTCCCCACAAGACAAGGATTAGTGAGTCTTCCATGACAGAGAATTGTAATTTTATCATTTGATCCAGAACCAATTAGGATTACATCATCAAAACAACATGCATGACTCTATAATTAGCATATTTATCTTATTTTTGAAATTATGGGATTTCACTATTCATAAATAATTCATGTATTTCAGAAATACCCTAAAATTCACCCCTACCATATTTCGACATGTAGAATCCAAAAAGAAGTCCAATTTCCAAAAATAATTTTATAAATAATGTTATTTAAATATTTATTTACAATCGTAATTTAGTATCAACAACCTTTTTTAAAATAGCCATTTACTTATTTTAAAAATATCAGTATATCATACATTCAACTTGAATATAATTTATTTATTAGCATAGGTAAAGTTACTGTTCATTATGGTATATCACTAACCATAAGGGAATATTACTATCCATATGGGTACGTTACTATTTACAAAAAATAATATTTTTTTATTGGACTTTGAATAACATTATTATTGCAACCATGTATGTCATATTTTTGAAATTCCAAACACAAAAGTGACAAACATATGTTTAAAGCTCACTTAGTACATAATATTTCATTATGTTGTGTTTTCATTTGATTTTATCAAATATTTATAATAAGGGAATTTCCCTTGTAAAACATTAGGTCGTTACAATATTCCTATGGCTGATATTTAGTGATAAAGTATAATCATTTAGTTAAGTAATGTTGAAAACCTATTCATAATATAATGGAAAACCTCAAATCTAAATCAGATAAATTTGAGTATCACACTCTATCAATATTCTCAACTTATTTAATATCTTCCATGTAAATTTAATAATGTTTGAAATCATTTATGAGATCTATAAAGTCTGTAGATATCATAACTTGATTGACTACAACCCATATATTATTATAGACTTTTGATGACTTATGGATCCCTATGATGAAATAAATGGATATATTTTCAAATTTCTATATAGGAATGGATAATTATTTCCAAATCCCAATAAAATTTTGACATTCACCATAAACTTGATGAGATACCATTTATTGACACAAAAACATGACGGTATCCACTTTCATCTTTTCATACTTGAAGTGTGTTTTTATATTTTTATACACATTTATATTCAATGATGGGTTTAGAGTATAGAATTATCTGTTTGAAACAATATATCATTTTTATATTCATGTATTTAATGGAATCTTATAATGTTCTAGAGAATAATGACTCTATCATGGACAAAGATGAACTCCAAGACAATCCTTATATTATTTTATAACTATAAATCATTATTTTTCATCTTTCTAAAACATATCATTTAAGAACAGTTGATCTTTAATTTAATAAAGGTAAGATTACACACATTGCATCAAGATTCTAGGGTCCATACACTTTATATTCATAATTGTGGGATCACATTTGATCCTCATCATAGAAAAAATAGCATAATCCAACTAACTAAATGCATTGGTCACCTTGTCACATTGTCAGGGTATTAATCTATCATGATGTGTTAATCCTTGATCCACTCAACCCAAATTATTTTATTCTAATTTAACTATTTTTTTGATAAAATATACTTTTATATAATTCGATAAATATATAAATCACACCCTTCAATATATTGATCATGCCTCTAAATTTTCATAACATAAATAACCACTTCCTACTCCAAAATCAATATATCTGTAATATTTATCAATAAACATCAATTTTAATGAGGTATCTTCTAATACCCTGTCAATTTACCCGAGAAATCCCTCAGTTCATTCATTTCAACATTTCAATATATCAAAAACCCTTCTCGGCTAATAGGATGTATGATAACAGGGGAACTAACTAACATTATATTAGTTTTTTAATGTTTTATTCACAATATCCTAAAAATACATAACCCTAATTAAATAGAATTCAATGTCATTAATTAATTTTTTATCAATAGTTAATCTTTTATAATAAATTATATATATTAATTAAATCCATGAAAACTGTTGATCTTAGTTGCTGTGATTTTTCAACATAATTAAACAATAACATCCACCATATAAGGTTCAATAAATAAACCCTAACTGGTTATTACATAAACTATGAATGAGTATTTTTATAGGAAGAATTAATATATTGTAATTCTAGAATATTTTTTTATATCATGGACTTTAAAATAATCCTCACATGGTCACCATGCTCTTCCTTTATCTAGGAATATATGATAATATCATCTATAAAGACTACCTAAAACAGATTATATTAATATCTAAACAATTTTCTCATCAAAAAAAATATTCTGGGGTTATTATTACATCCAAATAGAATAAAACACCTTTTATTGTGTGCATACATTTTATGGAATGATTTATTTTGTAAAACTTTCGTTTTTACCCTTAATTGATGATTTTCAAATGGATGGAAAATATATGAAAATTAAAGAGTTCCACAATATTGATCAAATAAATAAAAAAATAGGGGATATGATTCTTTAATTTTTAATTGACCTTTTAATATTTTTTACAGTCCATTAAAAGACACATTGACCCATATTTCATTTTAAAGAAATTAATTGGTCCTCTCAATGGGGATGCACTGTAGTGTAAGATTCCCACAACTGGATTACAAAAATCAATCAGATTTTTTATATAAACACACATTAAAATAATTTTAGCTTCATTTATGAGTTATATTGAGATCTCCAATTTATTAGTTGGGGAAATTCAAGGAAATTCATCTAGAAATAAAATAGTATATTCACAAATAGTGGGTGAAAATTCATTGTTCTATTTCTCCCCACCCATTTGTAAAATATACACCTATGAGTATCAATAATAACAAATAAAATAGAGTTAATTTTATTCGAAAAACATATATATCCAAAAATTAATTGATAATCATAGGTTCATTTTAGATATTATGTAAAAATTTATATTTTTTAAAAGAAAGTAATGTTTGAGATTATGTTCGACACTGAATAAGATGATAAAACAATACATAGAATATAAAACCATTAAAATAGATCAAAAAATTTCATTACTAAGATATTTATGGAATATATATATATATATTTACTACTCGATATAAATAATTGACTAATTCATCAAAAATAATGGATTAAATTGTAGTATTGTAATTATATTTTTCAAAAATATGATTTCATCAAATATGATTTTTATTCAATTTTGAAATGATAGATTATAATAATGAAATTTACCATTTAAAAAAATTATTTTATATAAATTAATTAATTTTTTGATTCAAAATAAAAAGATTTGCAAAAGGTGAATAGGTGAGACAATTTAAAAAATATTCATTTTCATATAATTAGTGAAAAATACTGTATTTTCTAAAAATGTTATTTCTTTTCTATCTATTTTAAAATAATAAAATACCATTAAGTTTTTTAAAATTATTTTAATTAAAATAAGTATTATTTTTTTTTATTTGATCGAAATAATTTCTTTTTAATAAAAATAATAATTTATTTTAGTATTTTTTTTGGTTGGGTTAAAAAACATGGTTTTTATAAAAATTGTATTAATGTTTATAATATTCCAATAGTTTAATAAATTAAAATAATATTTAATGGTCATTTTCAAAATAAAATTTATATAATATATTATAGATATATTAATTAGTATTCATATGATGATTATTATTATTCATATAGTTAATACAAAATCAAATTTCTTCACAAAAAATACACATTATGATAATCCTCTTTATCATCAAATGTGCAGGTTTTATTTTAAAGTAAAATTTTACAATTATTTATATTGAATTTGGTAAAATGGTTTCTGTTGTTTAATTAATAATTATTTATATTTTCTCACAAGTTAAACTTAATTTATTACCATAATGATTAGTGAATATTTAAAATATTAATTAACATAGTTAATGTATATATATATTAAACAAGGGGTTAACCAAAAAATATAATGGTTAAAATGAAAAAAATTTGTTTATAAAATCTATATTATGTATATATTTAGAACACATAATTTATATTAATCAATAATTTTCCATTTTTAATTCTTTTGTCATGTGACCAAATGTGTACATGTTTGTCACTTCAAATAATACAATTTTTTCACCCACATCAAATATAAAAGGCCACCCCTCCCCTCACATCATCACATAGTTAATGAAAATTGGTGTATCCAATAACTCGATCAATATTCTCCTTAATTTTCATACTAAGACATATATCCCTTATTTTTATCATAATTTAAAACTAAGATTGATTTTTTTACATACATATGGAGGATCCCCAATGAAGTGGTATCAGTCTTAACCGGGAATCATTATTATATATGTCATTACACCACCCTCAAATATTTTTTGTTATTAATATATAATAACCAAATTATATCCCATATAATGGGATTTTATTCCATTTTTTTCATGTCTTAGATCCATACACACTTTCATCAAATGAGATACAAAATCAACATTCATGTTTACAGTGAATTAGCACCTCATGAACCGATGTCATTTATTTTCTCTCGTCAATCCACATGGATTTTTTTTGATTAATTTAAATTATATATATTTTATATTTGTAGAAAAAATAATATTTTGGAGTTTTAAAATCACATGTAACTTCTATCTTTCCATTATTTGGGGGATACCTTAACATTTTTCATTTGTGCGATAGACACCACCACACAAAGTTATGGTATTCATCGTTCAATGAAAATTTACCTGGAAATAAATAAGGATATTATTAATTTATGTTTTTATATAAATGAAATCAAAATTTTATTAACAATTATTTTTTTCATTCTAAAATGATACAATTTTTGAGAAAGTGTTTTTTCAGAAATACTTAATTTTTTATTTAAAGATTGAGTTGTTGAGAAAAATACTCTATCTCATTATGATAATTTTAATGCCTCACAAATACACTTAATTATCTTATAAATAATTTATTTGTTAAGTATTTTTCAATGTTTTATATTCATTATATATCTATTTCTGGACGAAATATTTATGTTCTGGAACCTAGAGGTTTCATTTCAAAAGTATTCGCATTTAGTGTTTTTTGGAAACACTGTTCATACCGTACATATTCGGGATCTTCATTAGCGTGTTTTGGAAACATTGTTCATGCCCTACATTTAGGAACATAGCATAAGGATAAAATTTAAAGTATTTTTTATGAGATAAGAGAAAATTATGGAAGATGAATCATACATTATCAGCAAAGTATGAAAAAGAACCATACGTTAGGAATGAACCCTACGTTTGGGATATTAGAAATGTATAGAAAGGAAACAGTACATTTGTGTTACACATTACATTTTTTTCTCAAAAGTATTGTTCATCTACCTTACTTTTTTAAACAACCATACGTTCTTGGAAAAGTATGGATCAAGTAAAATTATGGATATATTATCATACATTTGAATGTTGAAGATAAAAGTATGAATGACCAACCCTACATTTATGATCACCCTTACGTTTGAAGAAAGAGACATGAACTTTATGTTTTTGATCAACTCTACGTTTTCAACCCTACATTTAAAGACTACGTCATCAACCTTACGTTCAAGGGATTCATACAGTACAAGTCAACCTTACATCTGGCGTCGAAGAATTTAAATTCAATATTTTTTATGCAACGGTCAGCAAGCGGATTATTATGCGGATTTCAAGCTGGATTAAAAGCATATTTTAAAATATGATTTTAAAATATTCTAAGACGATTTATCAATGTTTTAAAAATAAAATTATAAGGATATTTTTATGCCGTGTTTTTAAGGAATTTATGACTACTATGTAAATTCAAATGTTTGAATATCACGAGTTTAAAGGCGACTTTTGTGGATCTAAAATTTGAAAGAGAAGTACTTGTCATTATTTTATATATGATATTTTTTGAACAAATTCTAATAATCATATGTTTACTCTAGATCATTCTAAATAAAATGAAGAAAAATAGAGACTATCAAGAATTTTGATCTGCTAATTCAAGAGAATGCTAAAGCTCTGTTTTCTGAAGTAGAAAAATAACAATAGAAGATTCATTTGATCTACATAAATGATCATTTCTCAATCTGATACTGCTGAAGTTGTGAGTAATCTCTCTATATCTACTACAATGGGATCAGCATAGAATGAATCTTTTGTGAAGATCGTTATTTCGGAAGGTGACAATCTATCTACTGTCAATTGCATGCTATTTCATTTGTAAAGAACATCTAGAAAGTATTTTCAGAATATAGTAATTTTTCTATTCTATTCTTGATTGAAAGTATTCTTGTAATAAGTTGTGTAGGCTCTGTGAGTGAACCAGAATGCTTTGTTTTTCCTTTTGATGTAAAGGTGTCAACTGCGTGTACTCAGTTGTTGAAAGGTCTATTGAAACAAGGACCAGATAGTGAAAATCACAATGGTTGTGGAGTAGAGAGTTGGTGGAGTGGACTAGTGGATTTCTGTTCCCTAAACCACTATATATCATGTGTCTCTACTATTTTAATTTTCAATGCATAAATTTATCTGATTATAGTTAAAAGTAAGAACACAATCTCACAATGATTTTTGAAAAGACACAATTCACCCCCCCCCCCTCTTTTCTATATTTGATATAATTTCATCCAACAATTGGTATCAGAGGTTGTGTTTTCTGATAAATCCTAAACAACATCAAAGTGATTATACACAGAGAAAGATGACTGATAAAAGAGAGGGAATGTCTGTGGTTAGAGCACCATACTTCAATGTAGAAAACTATGGATACTGTATGTTTTGAATGATTATCTATCTGAAAAACCTTGGATACGGAGAATATTCTATGATTCTGACTACATATTGAATACCAGAAAAACCTGAATCACGGAGTCCATCTACTGAAGAATATTATGATATTAACTCGAAGGAAATGAATGCAATTATATGTTGTCTAGGTCCTGATTAATTTAACAGAGTATCTCAATGACCAACAACATATGTAATGTGGTAAGCTATTGTTGTTACAAATGAAGGAGATAACAATATCAGGGAAATGATATATGAAACTTCTATGATTAAATTCGATACTTTCATAATAATTAACGGTGAGAGTATTACTAAAATGAATGGAATATTGACAGATATTGTAAATAACATAACCTCTTGGGGAGATCCCATTAAAAAATCAGATCAAGATTTAAAAGTATTGAGTGTACTGCCTACAAAATGGAATGGAATCTCTGCAGCAATCAGACAGTCAACACATGTCAAAGATTTAACCATGAGAGAACTGATTGGAACATTAAAATGTATGAAACTGAGATGGAAGATGAATCAAATGAACATAAATTCCTTATCAAAATAGATGACACTTCCTTGAATGTACCATCACAGAGCAAAAAAAATAAACATGAATAAAAGTGTAAAATAGAAATCAGAAATTTCTAATTTATCAAATTCTGATGTGGAATTTTCTCATCTCGACTGAAGATTCACTAAATTCTATAAAAAGAATAAGGGATTCAGAAAATCATTCCAAAAGGATGTAAATTAAGTAATATTTTATGAGGTTAGAAAATGGGGCATATCAGACCTGACAGCCCTTAGCTAAAAGAAGACACGAGAAAGAAATTCGTCAAAATAAATGATTATGAGAATAAAGACAAGAAGGCTATGAAATCTTCATGGAGTTTATCTAAAGACTCCAGTAGCACATATGAATCAAAATCAGAGAAGGAAGAAGTAAATTTGAAAGCCGACTTTTGTTTTATGGAAAAAAAAAGACGAGGAACAATATTACTACTCTTTTGACTCTAGTTCGGAATGTAGTTACTCTAATGAAAAACATTCAGCCTACAACAATATGTATGAAAAAAATATGATTCTCTATTTAAGAAGAATAATTCATTAAAGAACATTCATAATGATATTTCTGATCAAAGAGATACAATGATGAAACAATATAAGGAGCCAACTGAAATATTTGACTCAATTTAATCTAACAATATAGATTATGTATCAAAGGTAAAAATGTTTCAAACTCAAATGGAAACTAATAAAAATGTAGCCCTTGTTTTTAAAAAATGATAAAATACATTAAATGAAACTCTTGGGGAAAATGTCATTAAAAAGGAATGATTTGGAATTGGCAGTAAAGGTGAAAAACCCAAGCTGTATAAGAATTCTTTTATTCCAGGTGAAAGAAGACTAGTTTGTAATTACTGTGGAATAGGAGGACATATTTTAAAAAAATGTTTCTTAAAACAACCCCAAATAATAGGTATTAATAAGCCCTTTGTATCTAATGATTTATTTGACTCTTGTGAAATTCGAAAAACAAAGCTAGTCTGGATTCCCAGATCATTGTTATCTAACACCACTGGACCCAACAAAATATTGGTACCAATGAAAATTGTGTAAATTCCTTTGCAGGAAGGAGGTCACAAAATGAAAAAGGTCATATGGTATATAGATAGTGGCTAATCAGGGAATATGAGTAGAAATTCATCGAATTTCTCTACACTCACTCAAAAATATGGTGGACTTGTCAATTTTGGTAAAAATCCAAAAGAGAAAATCATTGGAATTGGAATAGTTCGAGATCCAGAAGTTGTTTCAATCATAAAAGTACATTATGTACAAGGATTGAAACACAATATGATAAGTACCTCTCAACTATGTGATGATGGTTTTTCTATTGATTTCTATAAAAATTTCTATTATGTTTTCAAAAATAAATTGCTTAAATTTAGAGCACCTTTAAATGAAAAAGTGTATACCATGGATTTAAATACCTTGTATAAACAAGAATTAAATTGATTAACTTCTAAATTGAATAAATCTTGAATCTGAAATAGGAGACCTAGTCATTGTAATGTATATGTTTTACAAAATTTATCTAAGAAACATTTAGTTTCTGATATTCATAGACTCAAATTTGAATGTTACAGATTCAGTGATGCATGTCAACTTGGAAAGAAACACAAATAATCCATCAAATATGTTAACAATATTGCTACATCTAATCCTCTAGAACTTATTAATATGGATTTATTTATACCTTCAAGAGTATAATGTTTGGCTAGTAAATTATATGTATATGACTTAGTTGATTGCTATTCTAGATTTATTTGATTTTCATTTTAAAATTTAAAAATGAGTTTATTTTTGATTTGGACGTTTTTATAAATCTGTTCAAAATGAAAAAGGTTTTAAAATAATTTCATTATGAAGTGATCATGGTGGAGAATTTTAGAATCATGAATTTAATTCCTTCTGGTCAAATATGTGTATTAAACAATCCTTCTATACACCAAGAACACATCAACAAAATAGAATTGTTGAAAGAAGAAATATGACTATTCAGGAAATGTCTATGACTATGCTAAATGAATACAGTATTCCTTCCTATTTTTGGGCAGAAGCCTTAAGCACAGCCTTCTATATAATAAATAGAGTTTTAATTAGACCAATTTTGAAAAAGACACCCTATGAGATTTGGAATAATTGAAAACCCAAATTAAATTACTTTAATTTTTTTTGGATGTATGGTTTAAATATTCAACACCAAGGACAATCTTGGTATATTATATCATAAATCTGATGATGGAATTTTCTTAGGATATTCAGCTACCTTCAAAGATTATAGAGTCTATAATAAGAAGTCAAGGATTGTTGAAAATCGGTTCATTTGAAATTTGATGAATTTGATCCCTTTGAAAAAAGGACAGACCAAATGGATCAATCTGGCTCTAATGATAACATGAGACTTGAAACCTGAAAAATGATTTTGAAAAAGATATAAATGAAATTCAGTCCAGTTCAGAAGAACATGATACTAAAGAAACAATGACTGTTCTACCTAGATAGACTAGAACCATAAGGAATAATCCTTTAGAAATTATAATAGGTGACTTAGACACAGGAATAAACACTAGAATAAATATAGGAAATCTTATAGAATTCTATGCGTTTATATCCCAATTAGAACCCATGTATATAGAAGAAGCTTTCGAAGATGAAAGCTGGATGATATCAATGCAAGAAGAATTAAACTACATCAAAAAAATGAAGTCAGTGAATTATTTGAAATACCATAGAACTAAACAGTGATAGGAAACAAATGGGTCATTAGAAATAACCAATATGATCAAGGAATAATAACTAGAAATAAGGCTATACTCTTAGATAAAAGATATAATCAGGAAGAAGGTATAGATAATGATGAGACCTTTTCACCTGTAGCTAGATTAGAGGCCATTAAAATCTTTTTAAACTATGCATCTCATATTAACTTTAAATTATTTCATATGGATGATAACTCCACCTTTTTAAATGGTTATTTAATGGAGGATGTTTATGTTGAGCATCCGCCTGGTTTTGAAAATTCTCAAAAACCAGATTCTTTTTTAATCTTACTAAAGCACTTTATGGCCTTAAAAAGCACATAGAGCTTGGTATGAAAGATTAATCTCTTTTCATTTGTAAAATTATTTTACTCTTGTAATGGAGCATCCAACACTTTTTATGATAACTCTAAATTCTAATATTTTATTTGGTCAAATTTATGTTGATGATGTCTTTTTTGGATTAACTAATAAAATCATTTTCCAAGATTTTTCAAAGTTAATGCCAAAAGATTTTGAAATGAGTATGATGGGAGAACTAAATTTCTATTTAGGACTTCAAATTTATCAAAATGTTTTTGGAAATGTTTTGAATCAAAGAAAATACATTAATGATTTACTAAAGAAATTTGGACTTGAAAAGAACAAGACATATACAACTCTTATGTGTAGTAATATAAAACATGATTTGGATGAAACTGGAAAATCAGTTGACAACATGTTATATAGAGGTATGATTGTTAGATTATTTTATCTTACTGCTTGCAGGCCAGATATAATGTATTTAGTATGACTTTGTGCAAGATTTGAATCAAATCCTAAATAATCTCATTTAACAGCTGTTAATTTTTTTTGGATATTCAAAATGAACTCTTTTTCAATCTCTTCTTTATCCCAAAACATCTGATTTTAATTTGATTTAATATTCAGATTAATACATTGGGAGTTGTAGATTAGATATGAAAATCAATTCAGGAACTTGTCACTTTTTTGGGAAATGTTTACTGTCATGGTAAGTAAGAAACAACATTCTGTTTCCCTATCAACAGCTGAGGAAGAATATTTTTCTACTGGAAGTTGTTGGCCACAACTATTGTGGATGAAAAACATACTTATGGATTTTAGACTAAATTTTAATAATATACCTACTTTATTAGATTATAATAGTGCTATAAATATTTCAAAAAATCTTATTAATCTTTCTAGGACTAAGCATATTGATATCAGACATCATTTACTAAGAGATCAAGTTCTTAAAAAGGATATATCTTTGGAATTTGTAAGTACAAAAATTCAATTAGATGATATTTTTACAAATCCACTTCCCACTTAAAGGTTTTATTTTTTAAGGGGAGATAGGATTATTTCATTTTAAATAATATTTTATTTTACTATGCTTTTTCATTATTTTAATTCTGTGTAAAATAATTTGGCTATTTATTATTCAAATAGAATAAATTTTATATTCCCCGCATAATTAATTTTATTAATTTTTAAATATATGTAATAATTACTGAAAACATGGGAATTAAGGCTATCAGAAACCCTTACGATTTCTAAACTGTTTTATTTTTACCAATACATTTTCGAACCCGTATAACCGTACCAATTCTCAAAAACCCTATTCATCAAACCTCGGAAACCCTACCCTTCAAACCATCAGAGATTCTCACAAATATGACAAATACTAAGAGAGCTGATGAAGCTGAGACCAGCAATGTCAATAGACATAATTTAGACAGAAGGATAATCTTACATGGCAAGGTAATTGATCTTGAATGGATATATCAAACGAATCTACTGTTAAAATATGTGTTGTCATTTTAGAATCTCTAATAGACCTTCAATAGTGAGTATACTGAATTTTTTTTTGAGGTAGAACATAAATATTTCATCAAATCTGTATAGTTTAGTCTGGGAGACAATGGTGAAACTACACTGGCTAAGATAGATGATTGAGATTTTTTGATCTCTTTAACTGAAATTGGTCAGATTTTGAACTGCCCTCATGAGGGAGTCTTTCATTATGATTTGAAAAAATATAATACATTCTGTACCTAAATTAGAGGAAATTATGTCTTTTCTTTTTGGTACTACGTCTATAAAGAAGATGTTCATAAAGGACATATAGCCTTCTCAAAAAAAAATAGTAAAGTCTATGAAAACAGGGATTGCACCGAGGATGTCTGAGATAGAGAAGATATTATATCCTGCCATGAATGTCATGTGTCTTTTTCTCATTGAAATAAAAATCAATTTTCCTAGATACATGGTGAGGTATCTAAATTACTATTGTCGCAGTGAATCCAGAATGAATTTATATACTTTTTGATGATTCATTTACAAACTACTGTTTTTGAACGATATAGTGAGACTGGTGGCTTCCAGAGTGCGTTGTCATTACAGTAATGTGTTTTAAATGGAACTCCAAGAAATAATGGCTTCTTCTGGAGCACTATAAAAAGAAAACGTTTTCTAGTAGGAGCTGAGGATGAAACAGAGAGTGGTCAGGCTAAGTCTGCTAAGTCCAAGGAGGGACAAGATGAATCAAGAATAAGAACGACATCGAGGAGAATAAGAGTCGAAATGGGAGAAACTGAGGAAGAAAAAAGTCAAGAAGGACTTCACACTCAATGTAAAAGACCTGTTGATGGGGAATATATTTCCCCTATACTGAAAAAAATAGATTTACTCTCTTATAGATTTTTCAGAGAAAAAGTTGTTGAACAATCTCAAGAACAAGATGCGGCTGCAACAGAACATGATCTTGAATGAATTGAAGTTGAATGATCAGAACCACATATTGAAGTTGATGTTGAGGTTCCACTTCAACAAGGAAAGGAGTAAGATCCTGGTGAGGAATTGTACAAACCTCAGTACAATCCAGAAGATATTATCTTATAAAATCCATTGGAAGAACTAGCTACTGATGTTTTTGAAGAGCATATTTCTGAAGCTCAAACAGAAGTACTTTAATTTGATTTTTCTGTAGAAGAATCTAGAAAAGACTCTGGGGAAAAATCTATGGACTAACCTACTACAGAAAAGGAAAAAGACAAGTCTGATGTAGATTCACTACCTTTAGTATTGTTGCATGACACTGAACCTGAGAATGAGAGTCAAGTATAGGGTGCCTCTGATTCGGGGAATAAAGAAACTGAAAAGATATATAGAAAGGTGTCTCAATTGGAATCTAGAAATGTTACTCTGAGGATATCCTTAGAATAAGAGCAGTTAAAATTTCAGAGAATTAAGAATAGTACTATTTCATGCCAAGATGTTGACGATTTAAAGAAAGAGATATTGATAGAGGTTTCAATGCTGAAATAATAAATGGTAAAAAAGTAGGATCTGTTAGAAATAAAGAAAATATGAAGACAAAATTTTCATATGATAAAACTAGTTCATCTAGTGGATCAGGTACTTCACCTGATTTACACAAAGAGTTTCAGGCTATCAGAGCTACAATGAGCAATATAAGGGATAGAATGCATGATCTTAAATGCAACAATGCTCCTTTACCAGTCCTGTTAGACAATCAGAAATTTTTGGTTGATCTGTTGACATCAAGTGAACCATCTCTTAGACTTTTGCTGACTCAATTCACATAGAAGATGTCTTTTTTATGGAGAAGGAAGAAATACTTCACGAGTTATTCAGATTCAATCTCATTGAAGACATTCATGTGACAAAAGAGACCAAATATTTTATCATTCAGCTTGTTGATGGAATGATGTGAAGACTCAGGGAACTGTTGACAGAAATCAAGTCTACACTTCAGAGGAGATATAATCTATTTCATACCCTGATCAATCCTTGATTCCTATGTTTTTCCTAATTATATCTATTCCATAAATTAAATGAATCTTTTTTATTCTTGTATTTATCAGTTTTTCCTAAATTTGTTTTTATATATATTTATTTTGTTTTACTGTAATTTTTTAGATATGCCAGTAATCCAGCTTTCATTACTGAAAAAAAGTTACTTAGCATTTACTTAAGTTCAGTGCTCCATTAAATGTGTTATATTCCAAATTTTATTAATCTTTTTGATATCAAAATAGGGGAGAAATTTGGATAAACATAACACTTTTTGTTTGTTTACTTTTATTGGGGAAGTAATTAAAATGGATATTTCAAAGGGAGAAATTACGTTAAATCTAATATTTTTTTAATTCAAAACTATATGTAATTAATTAATTTTTTGTAGGTTAATTTCATTAATTCTTTTATGAGTTTTTTGATCATCAAAAAAGGGGAGATTTTTGAGAAAGTGATGTTTTCAATAATACATAATGTTTTATTTAAAGGGGGAGTATGTTGAGAACAATACTCTATCTCTTTTTGATAAATTATATGTCTCGCAAATAACCTTAATTATTTTCTATTTATTTTATTTGTTAATTATTTTTCTGGAATTTTTTATTCATAATATTTTTATTTCTGTATGAAATATTTATGTTCTTGATCAATAAGGTTTTATTTCTAATGTTTTTGCATTCAACATGTTCTGGAAAACACTATTCATACCCTACTTATTTGGGATCTTATTTAGCGTGTTCTAGAAACACTGTTTATACCCTACATTGAGGAACGTAGCATAAGGATAAAATTCAGTGTATACATTAGGATATAACAAAAAATTATTGAAGAGGAACCATATGTTAACAAAAAATTATGTAAAAGAACCCTACATTAGAAAGGAACCCTACATTTGGGATATTAGAAAATTATGGGAAAGAAAACATACGTAAGTGTTAAACATTAAATTTGATTCTCAAAAGTATGGTTCATCGACATTAATTTTTTAAACAACCATACATTCTTGGAAATGTATGGATCAAGTAAAAGTATGGATCTTTTATCATACGTTTGAAAGTTGAAGATAAAAGTATGGATGATCAACCCTACGTTTATGATCAAACTTACGTTTGAAAAAAGTTACATGAAAATTTTGTTTTGGATCAACCCAACATTTTCAACCATAGGATTGAAGAGTACGTCATAAACCTTGAATTTAGAGGATTTATATAGTTTATCTCAACCTTACGTTTGGCGTCGGATAATTTAAACTCAATAATTTTATGCAACGGCCAGCAAGCAGATTATTATGCAGATTTCAAGCCGGATTTAATTCTGATATTAAAATATGATTTTAAATCATTCAATGTTTTTTTATAAATGTTTTAATGATCTAATTATAAGGAGATTTCTATGCCGAGATTTTAGGGATGTCACGACTACTCTGTAAATTCAAATGTTTGAATATAACGAGTTAGAAGGAGACTTGTGTGGATCTAAAATTTACAGGATAAGTACTTGTCGTTATTTTATATACGGGGTTATTAAAACATCATCTAATAATCTTATGTGATCACTCAATGATTCTGAAAAAAAAAGGTAAGAAAAATAGAGACTATCCAGAATTCAGATCATTTGATTCAAGAGTATAACAAATCTCTGTATTCTCAAGTCAAAAAATCACGATATATGATTCATTTTTTCTACATTGAAGATCAATTGTGAATATGATACTGCTAATGTTGTGAGTTATATTTCTATATCTACTACAATGAAATCAACACAGAACGAATCTTTTGTGAATATCATTATTTCTGAAGGATACGATCTATCTACTCTCAATTTCATGTTTTTGTGATTGTGAAGAACATCTAGAAAGTATTTTCTTAATAAAAAAATCATTATTTTCTATTATTGAGTGATCATATTCTTGTACAATGTTGTGTAGGTTTTGTGAGTGAATCAGAAGGATTTTTTTCCTTAGATTGTAACGATGTCAACTGCCTGTACTCAGTTGTTGTAAGGTCTATTGAAACGAGGACCATATAGAGAAAATCACCAAGCTCATGGAGTAGAGCATTGGTGGAGTGGACTAGGGGCCTTCTGTTACCCTAATCACTACATATCTTGTGTCTCTACTATATAAATATCCACCACATCAATTTATCTGATTAATGTTAAAAGGCAGAACACAATCTCGCAATGATTTTTAAAAGGACACCATTCACCCACCTCTATTTTATATTTCATATAATCTGATCCCAAAACTATTTCATTTTATTTTTTACCCTTGAAACTAATAACATCATTGGTGTATGTGTCAAATATCTCGTCCAAAAAGTGATATGATTCATTTAATCATCACCACAATATATTGATGATTTATAAAATTATATTTAATGAGATAATATGGTGATTGTGATTCTGTGTTCATTCTATTAGGGTAAAATAATTTTTACATTCATTCCAAAATGATAATTTAATAATAGAAAAGTTACTAATGCGTATGTATCACCGACTACAAGCATGACTGTATTGCTAAATATCATTGATGACCATATTGAATTTTTTTTAAAATTATATTATTATTATTAATAGTTTCTATTATTAGATCATAAGAGTTATAAATTATTATAATATAGGTAGGAATTTTTGTTTAAAAATATTATTCTAAATAAAATAAAAACGTATATAATACAATTTATCAGAATCATTGTGTGTTTGATGAACATAGAAACATGTAACTGAATCAGATTTAGTCATATTAACAAAGTTATCAAAAATATTTCTAAAATATACATTCATAATAAATTTCATAATGTAAATCTTTAACTAATGGAAACTAGTAAAATAACATCACAATGTTCTATAGAAAAACAAAATGAAGAGTTAAAATGTATATTTATTTAAAAATAATCCTATATTAAAAAGAGGTCAATAATCAAGACCCAATCTATAAGAAGTTGAAAATAATCTTTTAGTAATGCTTTTTTTTCAATATTAATCCCCTAGCTAGATTGATAAGATTCAACACCATCATCATATCCTAGTATTCCCTATATCATCCTAATCAGATCCAGCTATATTCTAATCCCTATAATCGATTGATCATATAATATATCTGAAAAAAATATATTCAATTTAAAAATATATTAAAAATATATTGAAAATACTCACACAAAATCTATAGAATTTGATTCACTGTGAACTATTAGAATGAAAATGATAGTGAAATACTTTAACAGAAAAATATTCAGATCAATTGAGTTCAAAAAAAAATATATGATCCTGACACCTCAAATGAATTTATATTTATAGGAATCCCTCTCATGGTCATTTTTCCTGTGATCCATGTAGTTAGATACAACACTCATAGATGATATTCACATTGATATATTAGAAAATAAAACACCATGGAACATCATTTTGATTATCACAATTACAATGTTGTAAAAATGTATTCCAACTAGTAGAAATAGTTTGAACTGTAATTTTAAAATCCTTTTTCTGATGGAATAAAGAAATTATATTCTTTTGGAACAAACTCTATCCTACTGTTTGACTATATTGAGTCATAACAATATAAAGTACTTTTTTATATCATTGTCCTATTTTTTTCATTTTGATATTTCGTATATTTTTCTCATACCGATGGATTATACAGGTACCAATCTAATGATCTAGAAATTAGTACATATACTGGCTAAAAATGTTTTAAAAATATTTTATTATTGGTTTATAATGATGAAATTATTTGTTAGGTTAATTATTTTGTAAAAATAATTCTTAAAACATGGAAAATATAATGTAAACAAAACAACGTTTTTAATGCTATGATTTCATTTTCAAAACACAATCAACTATATATAATAAACATTTTGACTCTATAATCTCTACCTATTTGAAAAACAATAAAAACAACAAATAATTATAAAATTAATATCTTGGTAATATGAATATCTATTATTAATTATATAATTATTATATTATATTTCCAATAACCCTTTTCTTTATGATAATCAATTTTCAAATATTACTTTTCCTTAAGAAATAGATATGATAACGTCCTAGAACAAATATATACATACAAACAATATTATCCATGAAATTAAAATTCACACCTAATACTTATTTAATTAATTCTATCTCAAATAATAATTTCTCCCATTTTAATAATTTTTCCACTTTTTAATAATTTACCCCTTTGGGATTTAGAAAAAGGAAAATAAGAAGGTCTAATAAGCATGAAATGTTAGTGATACCAATATTATTAAAATAAAAATATTTTTTTCATCCGAACCGTCTTGATGATTACTTACATATTTTGAAAATATTCCAAATTTGTCTCATCTTCATTTTCATTATCTTCGATCATTACTACCAATTATTCCGGAACATTTAATATTTGATCATCTTGTTTTGAAAGTTAATCTTATTCTCAAATAGAATTTTTTTCAATTTTATTATCGTCTGTCGATTTCCATTCAAATTCTTCATGAAATATTATATTTTATCTAATTTCTTCAATCAAGTCAAATTGAGATTCTAAAAATCAATCTAACTAATCTACATGTCAAATATTCACATCATCATTATTTTATGACGTTTTAAATGAGTCATGAATCTCTAATCATGTCCTTTTATCCACATTAATTTCATCTTCAAGAATAATCATATGTATCTAAATTTCGATTCATCATGTCAAAAAAAAATTATACCTTATACTATAATCTTTTAGGTAATATATACATTAATTGACATTCGCTCAGTCTGTACAACTATTTCATTAAACAAAAGTATGATTCTAATATTTCTAACACAATTTATATCATATGGATATTCTTATGTACAGATTCTATATTCAGAAGATATATAATTCCCTGCATTAAAATATTTAAAAATTCATTAACTTAATTTAAAATTGTTTTTATTATTATATTATATTGATTTGGTTGATAATATATTCAATTTCGGGAAACATCAGAAACTTTTCTCTTTGATGGTATGGATACTAGTTACTATTTTGGTTACTCTTTTCATTTTACCTTTACAATTTCAAAATCCTCCATATTATGAAAATATATATCATTTTCTTATTTTATGATACATTATGTTGACATTGATGATTCACAACATCATATTAAAACTTCATTCGTCTAAAAATTATTCTAAGTCACAATATTTCTCTGAATCAGAGCTAGAGGATGATGATGGTGAATATTAACATCATTTTAATTCATTATCTTCTTATTAGTATTCAAAAAACTCTTCTAAATAATATTTATATTATAAATCCAACTCATTCATTATTTTTCTGGATGAAATTGAAGGACTTTTGAAATCATATTTTCCAGGATTTTTACCAACTTCATATTAAGATAGAACTTGTTATGGTAATGAATTTTCATATTCAACTACTTTCCAAAAATCATTTTTAATAAAATGAGATTTGAAAAGACATAAAAAATCTATTTTAATATTGTTTATTTATTATAATTTGGATCTTTCTAAGGAACATGTTGAAAACATGACAAATGATAAATGGAAAGAACACTATGTCATTACTATTTACTTATGTGAATAACATCATGTGTACATTCAGAAGCATTAATCTAGACATTAACTACTTAAAAATACAAACTCTTCTATTTTATATTGATTCTTATAATATTTTTTTATATATTATTGTATTTTCAATGTTAGATCTACGAAAATATCCTTAAATAAACCAAATCTTTTATATCCATCATTATTTTTATATTTTCCTATTCAACATTTCACTATAGGCCTCAATAAAAATAAATCTGATTTTATACCTTAGTATTGTTGGTAAAGAAATATCTATTTAATTTTCATGTACCATTTTCCGTTATCTATTGAGATATATAATTTCATGAACTTTTTCTTATTTACCAACAATATATTAAAACAATAAATGAAAAACTAGTTTCGTTCATGAAAATGATTCCTCAAATATCAGTGATATATATTCTACAATTTCTATATCATGATCCATAATCTTCCATACATACATGGATTTTATAAATATATTGTGGATAATAAATAGAAACCTTAAAATTGATAACTTCATGTGACATTTGATGATTGGTTAAACTAATGAGAAAACTTATTTTACCAAACATATTATCCTCATATTAAATTTAAAATATATATCAATGTAGTATAAAAAATTCAACAAATTTTAGTCACAATTCCATGTTATAAGGTTACCAAGAATACATAACACAGTAAAAAATTCACAATCAGTTCCAAATGTAATAGATTCATAACATTTTTATAAGAAGGAAACAATCAAGTTTCATCATTTACCTTTTAAAAACATCATAATTATATGGTTTATTATTTTTCTTAGATATGTTTCTCCATCAAATTAAGATTCATCATGATCTAATACTTGTTGTATATTCAACATATATTTTTCATAAAAATGAATAAATGTTATAACTTCCAAATTTTCTTCCTCATAAAACTGAATTAAAGAAAAAAATTCCATTACAATAAATGGGTATTATAGAAAAAAATAATCCTTATCTACAAATTCATTCTTCCAAATATGATATTGAATTATTTATTTAAAAAAATATTCACTTTTATCATATGAATTCTTCTTGAATAATCTATATTTGTAAAATTATCTATTTTATCTATAATCTAGAGTTTAAATATTGAATAAACTTTAACTGATTGAGGAATCCGATCATATGATAAAGAAACCAATCTGAAAAATGGGAAACATACAGATTAATAAAGATCTGAGGTAGAGGTTGAATAAAACTCACATTATAACATTATCAGATGAAGATATCTATTACATGGTATTATGTGATAAATTAGGGAATGGGATTGTTGGTTTAATGATAAATAGGTATGTGGTGATTTCCTATGGTACATTCCATCTGATACCACACAAGAGTAACTATGAAACCCATGATTTTGAGTTTGTAGTGATTGACATTGAAATGAAGATATGGACACACTACCTAAGGGGAAAGTGGTTTATCATCTACTCGGATCATTAGAGTATCCAGTATATCTTATATCGGAAGTATCTAAACATGATATATAGGGATTGGCTAGAGATACTCAATGAATACGAATTTTATATTTTATATTCAATTGGGATTGGAAATGTGGTGGAACGTGCTCTCAATAAGAGGCACAGTTCATAGTTGTTGAATGTGGAATTAGAGAATTTTTCCTCTTTGCAAATATCCTGTGTGGATGTAGATGGAGAGGCTGACCTATAGTCGACGGTTTTCACTCTAAAAATATTATAGCGAGTCTAGGAGTCACAACATGGTGATACCGACTATGAGACTATATGTTCTCTGATGTCAACAGGGCATACATTTGATGGATATTCTAAAGGTGTGGAGCACATCATTATTTTAAAAGGATTTGGAGTAGTATTAGTGGACTTGTGGGAGGGGATTATAATTTATTTTAATAAAACCAATTTATAGTTACTTAATGGTCTGAAAAATATAAACTAGGACCTCAGGAATCATATTTTATGGAAATTTATGATGAAAGGAGTTGCAATATTTTTATTCGGTACATTACTTGTCGAAAAATGAATGTAGAGAACCAGTTTCTAGTGGGTTTAGCTCAACCCATTGAGGTTCCAAAATAAAAGTGGGATGGAATATAAATGTACTTAATGACAGGTTTACCATATTGGTTTTGGGGGCATGATTCCATATATGTGATCATTGACCGACCCACCAAGTTATCCCCCTTCCTAGATATCTTAGAAAATATTTTAGAAGGTTGGATGGGATGCTTATACATCAATGAGATAGTTCATCTATAGGGAGTTAACATGAATATTTTTATCATATCGCACATCTTTATTTACATAAAAATCATGGCATGGATTGTAGGAGGCATATGAGACTCACTTACACTTAAGTACAAAATTTCACCCATAGACTATCGACCAAACTAATTGGACGATTCAGGTTTAGTAGGACATTCTTTGTGATTTCATGTTAGATTTTTTCCACAATTGGGAGGATAAACTACCAAATGTGGAGTTTCTAGACAATAATATCTATCCTTATACTGTGGGCATGGTACATTTGAGTCCTTTTACGGAAAACCCTGTAGGTCACCACTTTGCTGGACTAACCCATGATAGTTAGCACTCATGTTCCCAGAGTTGGTGAAACCTACTTTTGAAACGGTACAGATAATAAAATAGTTGAGAAAGAAAGTACATTACTATCAAAATTCTTATGCTGACAGGCGATGCCCGCCTTTACAGTTTGAGGAAGGAGACCATGTGTTCCTTTGAGTTGCAGATTGATAGGGACTACATAGATTTGGTGAGGAAAACAAGAAAACTTTGATGTTCATAGGCCTTTTCTAGATACTAATTATAATTTGAGAGGTTGTGTAACACATATCTCTACCACTATATTTAGATTGGGTACATGACATCTTGCACGTGTCAAAAAATGAGGAGATAAGTGAATGCCCTATCACATTTCACCGGAACATGTGAGATGAACATCGATAATGGAGAGACTTTTTCTGAGTACCCAGTGGTGATCGATGATCAACATGAGTGGATCCTTAATGGGATATCGACAACTTTAGTTCATGTCTGGTAGCAACATATGAATCAAAATGAGATAATATGGGAGTGACAAACTCTAATTCTTTCTTAGTACCCTCATATATTTCAGTAACCCTTATTTTAGATTTCTAAGGGCATAAATCCCCCTAGTGGGGAGAGTTAATTGTATTGGATTTTTTCTTGTAATATTTTTGAATTTTAAATGCATTTATTTAGATACCAGATATCGATACGACCTACGATTTTGAGGCCCAAGGTGGGCGATTTTTTTAAAAAAAGTTAAAATATTTATTATCATACACACGTGGATTCCCTAAAAAACAAAAATAAATCCAAAATGGGTTCTCAGATACAAAAGTTGAGGGGAGTGAGGAATTCAGAATAATGGATTAAGCCTTAATGAAACATATCTTTTGTTAGTGTGGGTAATCAATAGAAAAAGTAACAAAGGACTTAATTGTAAATAAAATAATTAGATAAAATTATATTATTTTAAAATCCAAATAACTCATGAATAGGGACTCATATTCAATGTATTAAACTATCATTGAGTTATTAAGGTGTTTTTTCCCTATTCATGATATAACATTAGTCTACATGGGTGTTTTGTCTGAAATTTATTGGCACTGTGAAATTGGAAAAATAAATATATTTTTTTCTATAGTCCAATGAACCATTTAAAATATAATTTTGTGGCTTAATAAATCTCTACATTCTTTTCTGGTAAACCTTGGAGGCCTATACAACATCGAAGGACAACATTTTTGGTGGACGACAACAGATCAGGAACAGATCGGGGCTCGTCGCACCGAACGAGTTAGAGGATCTCGTAAATGGTAGCAACTCAACCATTCCTTGTCAATGATTGATCCAAATTCTATGTAAGTTATGTGTTTCAATTTTTTTGATTGTCCATTGTTAATTTGGGTGAGGATCTTAAATCAATTGAAAGATGGATGGGTTTGTGGGTTGATCACCTTACAAGATAGGTTTCTTATTTGGTAATTTGGGAGATTTATTTATAAATATCTTCATTGATTATCATATAGAACAAATAAATTTTGACATGATCCTCGATCAATGTTCATTCCAGTCATTTGTTTACATTTTTTTATATCATGATTCATCATTCATTGTGGGAATTCTTCGTTTCTCTCATGACTCTCCGATTCCCAATGAAACGACGATTGAAACCCCATTTTTTGCACAACAATCCTATATCATAGATCATGGATTGGCACAACATGATGGATGTGTGAAGACAAAGACATAATGAATCTGATGTTGGATGATTCCAAATTTCGTATACTACTGTGCATGATGAGGAACATAAAATTGATCTGTTTTGCGAGTAGGTCTGACAATGGTATGTGATGTTCCCTGACCGAAAGGTGGGTATGACTTTGGATCATTGATTTCATGGAGAATCGATTTATGGATAGAAGGAGGAGCACCAGTATGGACATGTGGGAGATGAATGGAGATTGTAGAAAATTGTGATCCACACAACATGTAATATAGTATTGAACACATTGTGGGCCCCACGAATATGGTGCTAGGGTTTTTCTGAAGTTATGGACAATATGGTGTTTAACCACTATAAGACGACCTGTGAACCTCCATAGAAAATATTGTGTGTACTATGGAGAGTAATTAGTCATGTTTCATAAGTATACGACCCTATGGCATGTCTTTTATGTAGAAATTAACACGGCTCGACCAACGTCGATCTATACAAGGACAAGAATTTGGTACATGGACACATCCAAGAAACACAGGCAGAGAACATTGTGTCTCTCCTTGTCGTGTATTCATCCTACACACCATTTTTAGGAGACTAAATTCCATGTGAGGTATATACACACCAAAATGACTTCGGATTGTAGGAAATTTAATTTACCCAATGGGACATTACATTTGATCCCAGAAATATTTCTTGTGGCTCTTTATTTTCCTAGTTTTTGATCAGTATAGATTGTGAGCCTTCACTTGGTCTGTTCCTCATGCATTCTATTCAACACTACATCCACGTTCCTAGATTTTAATACCATCTAGCGGTTGAGTATCAAATTGAGTATGCTATTCCTCTATGGGAATTGAGTGTGTACATATATCACCCCCCGTAGAATCTGTGTAATTTTATATCCTCCATGATAATGGTGATGATCCTCCATCTAGTGGGCCACATTAGTAGGTTCCATGGTATCCCAAGTGTGTCTAGGATTTATCCCCTACATATAGGGTTGATCTAGAATGTGTCTGTGGTTTCCCCCAGCCAGTTCTATGCATAACCCCCTCATATTTTTATCATATTCTTCTTTTACCAATGATTTATAATTTGGGAGGGGACCAAATGTGATAGACCTATTCGTCATGTGTCTCCATTGATATCAAGGATTCCAGAGTGATTTATCCTGGAATGAGTATTCTCTAAGTAGAATATCAAGGTTGGATGTTGGTTGTGACTGGCTGATGGCGTAGTGTCTATCATGATTATTTGTAAATATTCTTGACATATGTGTGGTAGGTATATAATCATGTAAATTTGACTATAGTTCATTCGTTGTATTGATTTTTGGTTTCGGGTGGTCCTACTGAGTATTGTTATAATCAACAGTACAAAGTAATTTTCCACATGTGTCGTCTCTTGTACCGATGATCAAACTCTGAAAGAAGACCTCTGTAGACCGGGACCATGCGATTCTTAGTGAGACTATACATAACAAGGTGTGTTCCTATGGATTTCCTAGAAGAGTCCCACTACCTTTACATACATGTTGGACTTTCTATGCACACTATATGTCATGGGCTTGCTTTTTTCCCTGTTTAATTTCTAGTAAATTCATTGTTGTAATCTTTTGTGAGATTTTAGATGTTTTCATTCATCAGTAATGTTATATTTCATTTTATCATTGTTTTTTATTTGAGATGTGTGTGTGTGTATACATGTAATTTTGGATAATACATCTCATTTGTAGGATATTCATACATGATGCTAGTCACCAACATCTTTCCTATTGGTGGTGGGATTGGGGTTTTCATGGCACTGGTCCCTCTAAGAGAGGTCACGACAATAGAATGTTATGAAAATTAACAACTCAATGGTGAAGCGACAACTAGTCATAACCAAAATTGAAATGGGGCATAAAATCCAAAACTGAATGATTATACGGGTGAAACACATACCACTGGAATATATGATGTCTAGTTTAGTGTGATAGAATTTGTTAAAATTGTAAATATTTAATCTTAATGATATTTTTTTCTCTAGAACCTATGTTTTACCACCTAAAACCAATGGTATTAAAAAGATAATCCCTTATTAGGTGAGTAATGATGTTTTGGAAGAGGGTCACTATAAATATAGTTAACATTTTAACATTGGTTTCATTTTCCTAGTGTAGTTAATCTATAAATATATGAGTAATATATAATTTTAATTTTTTGGATTATGTGCTCTATTACAAGTTCATATACAAATTCAAAACTGAAAAATACATCTTGCATACTCCCCATTGTAAAAAAGATGAGTTTATGGTGGAAATTGATTATTTGATGAGATTGTACTTGAAAAGAATGTATATTTTAATATTATTTTATTCATTATGGAAAAAAAATTCATCATCTGAATGAAAATTATCTTAAAAATACCAAATTCTACCTATAATGTTCATATCTTAAGAATAACAGTGTCTATTAAATCATCACACATTCTGGTTTTTTAGGTTGTTATCTTTATATTGATCATTCTATTTCCTATGATAAAATATCTCTATAAATATCCATCATTTTGTAAATATTAATATTATCTTCCATGCTAATATATGAACTTCTCAAATATGTTCTCCAACATGGAATCATATATATTCTTTATTCTAAATGTCTAATGTTTTTCATTTTATCTATTATGAAAGGTATGATTTATTTACCATTTTGTTATATGGGAATCATGAAATATGAATTTTAAAATTACCAACCATTAATTATTAAAATAATTTTTATATTATGTGTGTGATGTTTTTCAATGGTGGTGACATAATTGTAAGGCATTTTTGTAAATAATATTATGTTTGGCAGAGTGTTTAACACACAACAACTAGTAAAAATTACCAGAAAATATATATAACTATTATAACTTAACTGTCAAACTGGAGGGTATTAATACTAATAAAAAAGTTTCAATATATTTTTATATATAATATTACTAATCAATTAAAATTATTGATATGTTCTTATTAGATAATTAATAAAATTTTCCTAATATAATTTTATTCTTCAAGAATTGGTTTTCTCCAAAAATGAGTTTTATTTCTTTTTCTAAGGAAACATAATAAATATTTCTTTTGAAATTTATATAATGAATTTAACAAACTAATATTATATTTTTAAATCAGATTCATAAAATTTAACTATAGGTCAATTTTCTATTTTTGGTATAAAAAAAATTTGTGAATAGTGAAAAATAGATATTTTCCTAAAAATTACATTTTTGTAAAATCATTTATGAAAAAAAGTAACATCCCATTTTGAAAATTAATTAATGTAACATATAGTGATTTATCGTTATATTAAATACACATAAACATTTTTAATTGAATTTATATCTTATTTTATTATATGATTCTTTTTGTACTTAAAAATAATATTTTTAAAAATCTGTTTTAATGTTCATAATGTTTCAAAATTTTAATGAATAAAATTAATCTCCATAGAAAAATATTATGATTCAAAATTATATATAATATTTCATAAAATTTAAATTGATAGTAATAAAATGATTATAATTATTCACAGTCTTAATGTAGAATCTTTTTTCGATAGAAAATCACACTCCTTATAAACTAGGCTTTTCATCCCGTCTGTGGGTTTTAAATTAAATTATATTTTTCTCCAATATGAATTAAATTAGGTTATATGGATTTTATTCTATGATTCAGAATAATATATATTACCTACTATTTTCAACACAATCTTTTACATAAATAAATAGAAAAAATTATACAAATAAATTATAAGGGTAATGTTAAAAAAATTAGGGGGATAGAAAATTACACTGATAAAATAATCTAATGTCAATTATAAAATATATTTTATTGAAATATTTTAATCCTATAATCCCTAATAATATATAATGATCAACTTTTTATAATTGGTTCAGGGGAAAAACACGGGTATACATTTTTGTTTTCCAAAATTACATGTGTTCCACTCATCTCACTTATAATAGGCCACCACATATCTTATCCTCATTACACCTTAAATTCATATTTTATATGTCGATACATAAAAAATTTCATACTTAATTTCATAACTATGATATTTATTAATTTTTTGGATTTTGAATCTATCATATGAGGCTTTTTGTTCTTACCTAAGGAGGTTTTTGAAAGAATACACATCCTTACTGACTGAGGGTCTGTATTTTATATCATCATCCAACTCCATTAAATAGTATTTAATTATTATTATATCATAATACTGGTATAGACAATTTATTTAGGTGTTATAATATTTATGTTAAAACATACAACCATATCCTATTCAATAAAATGGGATACAAAATTACCATTCATGTGTAGGGAACACTATGACCTCACAAATATATGTCATTCATTTTTCATCATCTTCTATAATGAAATTTTGTGATGATAAATTTAATGAATATATATGATATCAGTGATATATTTATACTTATGGAGTTTGATATCACATATACCTTGTTAATTTCTATTCCATTTGGGAAATGAAAATGTCCTTCATTTTTTACACTGGACAACTACCTCGCGAACCGATGTAATTCATTTTCACCAATATATTTCATTGAAGATAATAAGTATAAAAATAAAAGTAATTTTTATATAAATGATATTATATTGATATAAATTTAATATTATTTTTTATGCAAATAAAATATATAATTTTCTTTCATACACTAACAAATAATAAGGCCATTTATGTATGTGTGGACTACAATCTCCATAAAGAAATCTGATTATTTTTATCATCACAAAATTACATGGATGAAATATAGAGATAATTATATTTAATTACGTAATATTTTTTGGATTATATTCTCATAATTATTTAATTTTAAAATATTATATATCTTATTTCCATAATGATCATTTAAATTCGAAATTCTACTGATGTGTACGTACACCTTTATTTTAATGGTGATTGTAAAGTCGTTCATTTTCTAATAACATATTTCCTGATTGGGTATAAAAATTATAATTTATGTGGAAATTTGGTAATTATTTATTGAAAATTTCATTCTAGATTTTTATAAATGACCTATTTGATTTATATTCCACCTACAAAAGTAATTGTGACATAGAAGAAAAATATCATCAAAACACCCGACATAAACCTAATTGATTAAGTAATTATATATAACATGATAATAAATTAATTAAAAATAATAATATAATTTAAAAGGGTTCAAATGTAATTAAATAATTTATATAATTTTATTATTCATGGGTGTTAGCAGCTCACCTAACATGTTAGAGTCAATATTAGGGATTCGTCTCAATTTTCTTTTGATGAATAAAATTTCGAAGTTATATATATATATATATATATTGTTTAATAAAGAGTATGTGTATACCCTTTTAAATTTTATTTCACGAATTTATATATTATCATAATATTTAATGTTTTTTTAAATGTTATTCCTTTATGGGGGCTATTATTCAATTTTTCCCCAATTGATACTCGATGTTTCCTAAAAAATATCTTTTTTAATGTTTTAATTTAAACTATCTTATTCAATTTCGATATCTATAAAATGATTTAACGCATTTATTTTTATTTATAGTATAGTATTATAATTTAATCAATTATTTAAACTTTTAAAAAAAATACTCTTTTTATGTAATGTTATACTTTCTTTACTATTGAAATAATGAATGTTCTATTTTTTTATACATTAACATTAGATTTTCCATCGTCGTATACATTATTTGATTTTTTCAATTTATTTAAAATTATTTATGCATTATTTAATGAAAACCCATGTTTCCATTTTCTGGGTATTTTGGTATTGAAAATGGGATTTTACAGGAAAATGGTATCTTGGTATTGAAAATGGGTTTTTAAAAGAAAAGGTTTATAATAACATTAGATATTAAAATAAGAACATCATCTTGTATAGTATATGAAATGTGAAACATGAATATTAAAATGAATTATTTCCCCTTAATATGTTATAAAATATTAATTTTTTAAGAAATTAATTGGCTTCAATAGATTTTATTTCACAGATCTCTTATTTCACCATGGAGTACACACAACACCAGGTTAAAATGAAATGCGTAATTTTATTATATTATTACATGTTAATATAAAAATTATAAAAAATAATAAATTGGTGGGTTTGAATATTACTAATCAAAATATGTAAAATAGGGT
Organism: Viscum album; assembly: GCA_963277665.1. NCBI lineage: Eukaryota > Viridiplantae > Streptophyta > Magnoliopsida > Santalales > Viscaceae > Viscum > Viscum album. Next base: position 292,752,404 of record OY728132.1, on the reverse strand, counting down.
AAAAAATGATCAGTATAAAAACTATAATAATTTAAAATAAAATTACATGTTTGCAAAAAACTGATTTTTTCATAAAACATTGTATACTCATGATTTTTGCAAATATAATAATTTAACTTTTACCAGATATATATTTATTTTTTAAAAAATAATCTACAGTTTTAAGATAGAAATACTAAAAGTATATTTGGGGAATTTTTTGGTATTTTTTTGATATTTTTCTGTTCTTTGAAAACTATTGAAAATTATGGAATTTTATTTGAAAATCACATTTTTATATAATTTAGAATCATCTATTATAGTTTAAATTTATTTAAATGAAAATTTATTTGGATTTTATATAAATTAGTGAAATTTATACCATTAAAATCATTATAATAATCTATTATGGTGCAAAAACATTGTAAAATTTTGAACATTTTCACATTAAAAGCTCACATACTCATCACATCAACATGAATAATTTTATATTAAATATTGATTCTTTTGTGAATTGAATTTGAAGAACTATATTATATATTTTAAATAAGATTAAATTTATATTTTTTAATATGTTAAAATTACTTTTTCATAAAAACTAGATATTAAAAATAGAAAAAACAATTACATTGGTTAAGGTAAAAACTAATATTCTTGGGATAAAAACAAGAAGATAAAGGTTAAAAATGACAAAAAAATGTCGAAAACCAATTATATGGACATATTTAGACCTTTTAAATTATTTTATTTTTAATGTGACGTTTTTAGAATCATTTTTAATTATAAAAAGTGTGCACGATTTGATATTTTCAAAATATTACTAGTGTGCCACTCAACTAACATATAAAATGTAATATACTATTCTCTCTCCATCACACCTTAAATCATACATTATTCATCCAGGACCAAAAATAATAAATTTCATAAATCCCTCATCACATCCTAGAAGACATATATTGTGAATATAGTTTCCTTTTGAATGATTAATGTGAACCTATGGAGGATACCCGAGGTAGATGTAACATTCTTCAAAGACCGTTTATATTTTTTTCATTATATAGATCCTTAAATTAGTTTTATAACATGATTTTATAATAACCTCAGTATATAACATATACTATGATATTGTAATATCATATTTATGACCAAAAAACTAATCAACTTCTATCAAATGGGTAACTAAATCAAAATTTACTTGTGAAAAAAGATTACTTTATCATGAACTGATGTGATTAATTTTTCCTTTACCACATTTAAAGGATTGGTATGAGGATAAATATAAACACAATATATGATTTTTATAACATAATTATCCATATAGGGTCATCATAATATATATATATATATATATACTTTCTATTCTTAATTATAAATGATAACATCACTCGTGTGTAAGACGAACTACAACCTTTTAAAGCAATGTGATTTGCCTTTAATTAATGTATTAATGGATTTTAATAATGAAAAAGTGAATAAAAATAGGTGATGTAAATTTTGTAATGGTTTTAGTAATTAAATTTACATCACTTTATGAATATATTACAACATTATTCAATTAACGATGGAAATGTTTTTCATGTACATGTGGACTACCACCTTTATGAAATGATGTGACTATGTTTTTATCGCCAGACCAAATAAATGAAATATATTATTATATTTATTAAGTAATATATTATTTTAGATAATATTATTATTACTAAGAGTTGAAATATTACAAATCATATTTCCCTAAAGCTCATTTAAGAATTTAATCATCACTCATTCCTATATACAACCTATAGTCTTCATGTTTATTGTGAAATAAAATTTTCATAAACATCATTCATGATTTGTTTTAAAAGATTAAATTATATATAAATATGATAATAATTCCATGATTATTATTATTTACGTAACATCCATACATCAATTTAAATGTATTTTTAATTTTATTTCCATCCATTCTTAGTTTTTATGGTTCGTAATGCATTTTGGTGGAAATAGTGTGTTTTCAAAATTTGGGACAAACCTTGAGCCCATTTACAGACTAAAAAACAATTTTTATTCTTTTATAAATCCATCATTTTTCAATATTTTTCTTCAATTCCAATTCCTACTTGGCCTACCATGAACTACACAAAAAACCGTGTCAATTTTGAGCCATTATATATCCATAATCACAGTGTATTTGGGTTTTCTACTATGTAATTAGGCCTGCTCATAATCCTATTTTATGCTATAAATAATTTTTTAACTGTTTAATATCTATTTACATTTTTATTTTATTTCTGTAATGCATGTCGCTATCAAATCCAATATCCCTATAATCACCCACATTAATTGTTTTGTATTTTTGGAGCACATTTGAAACACAAATTAGAAAAAAAAATGTTTTAGGGTTTCTCAAACCGTTCAAATTTGAGTAGGTAGTAGGAATCCATCTTAAATTATTCATTTTCACTATTTTTCCACATTTCAGTCCCCACATCACCTCCTTAGCCTCATTCTATCCTCAACATCAGGTTTATTTTCTTGTAAATTCTATATTTCGTTTAATTGGGTTGATTTTTTAATGTTCTTTTCAAGTATGTATTTCTCTATAATTTCATTCATTTCCATAGAGTTTCCTCCCTCTTTATTGATTTTATAAAATGTACTAATGTTAGGGTTCGATCCTAGGGTTTTATTTGGTATCCTTTTAGTGTAATATTGAGGTTTTAGGTTCCTTTTCCCATCTTCGTGTTGCTATGTTAGTGTGGTTGATGTTTCGCACCAAGATTTGAGGGATTCAACACATTCGGTTGGTGGTTCCATGTGTAAACAATTATTGATTTGTTAGCGTGATATATTTACTCATTCTTCATATTCCACATATGTTGTGTTTGGTGTGAAAATTGTTCATGATTTATATGGTTAGGATTTTAATTTTATATTTGCATTTTTTCTTAAAATTGGATGTTTTCATTTGTAACACATGGGGTACTATTTGGGTTTATTTTATAATATACAAAAATGGTTTAGAAAATCTTATTTGGGATGCCAATTCTACTTTGGTAGGTTTTTGGTGTTCCATTGGGTTTGAAAGTGGGATTTTTAATGGGTTTATGGTGTAAACCCATGTTTTTCTTCTTGAAAGTGATTTTGAAAACGTGTGTTTAGTCAACTGGGTCTTATGTGGTTTTGTTTGAGGTATTTTTATAACACTTGTAAGTGGTTCAATAAATGTTTTTGGAGCTGAATATTCTTTTTTTAATTGTTATTGGTTTGATTTTTTCCTTGAAAGTGGGTTTTCAATTGGGATTTATGTGAAAACCTTGGGTACACTCCTTGGAATTATTTTATGAATGCTTTGAATGGTTTAATGATATATGCAATAGATAAAACCATATTGGAAGACTATTTTGGATTGTGTATATTTTGAAAGGGTCTATTTTAAATGATAATGGTGGTGTGATGTTATGTTTATCCTCATGGAAATCTTTTATTAAAATTCTAACGGATTTATTGAAATGTTGAAGTGGTGTGAACATCATGTGGGATGTTTGTGTGAGTGTGATGTGAAAAATGGATTTTGTTTATTAAAATGGTTTTATAAAACATGTGATTGGGAGGTTATGTGATGTTTAAAATATTTGGAATGATTTTATAAAATTCTTAAAGGATGTGTTGGATTGAGAAAATTATGAAAAATGTGTTGTGGGCTATTTTGTTGTGAGTTTGATTTCAAAATTCATTTGAACGAAAAAGTGGATTTTGTGCCTTCTGTGATGTACCTAGTTATTTTTTAGTAATATTTCATTTTTATGTAATTTTTTCATCTGAATAATATATTTCATGGCTTTTTGAACATGTTTGAGTAGGAGAGGGAATCTCGGGTATCTTGGTGGGTGGATGTGTACTAGTATGCTAGTGAATCCGTGGGGATTGGCATCAGTTTCACATAACAAGATTGATGATTACAATGAAAACAGAACTATGATGATGATTATTGAGGACTACTAGGTTATTTTTATGCTCCCTACTAGTGTCTCATGTGCATGACAATAGATATTGTGATAGTTACTCTCAACGAGATATGAGGTACATGGGACCCACAACGAGCTAGTGCATTGGGGGTATTCCCAATTTCTTGTGATAATTGAATTATTTTTTCTTACCATCATAATATGGTATTTTTGGCTATAAATTTTAGTATTTTTTGAATTTATTTTAATGTTTATTATTCTTTAAATTCTCCCACTTAAAAACAATTATAATTTTTAAGGTGCATCTTTTAGAAATTGTAAATAACATATCTTGTTTACGAAAACATGCAAGATTTTCTACTTTGAATGTTTGTCATAGGTAATATGTTAGTGGTTGTATCCTACTATTCATTTCCTCACACCATAATTATATCCTTGGGTTTATGTAGACTTGGTTTTTTTGTCACTGGTTGTGTATAGTTTTTAGTTCAAGTGGTTTAGGTTTCTTGTAGGTCCTTGGTTGTGATGTCTTATAGAGATGGATTGAGGGTGGTGCCCCTTTCCATGAGGTGGTTTTTGGGATTTTTATTTCTATTTTTTTCCTTTTTTATATTCCTTGTGAGTTTTTTAAAATATGTAATTCAGTTATGAATTTTTTTTTAAATAGTTTGGTTTGGAAAATCAATATTCATTTGATTAGGTTCATTTGTTGTTTTAGGTTTATAAACTCTGGAAAATCATTCCCTATTTTTAGTTTATGATACCTGTGAACTTTTATTATCCCATGGGGATTGGTAATTCCCTTTTGTCCTTGTCATGGTCTAGGTTTGGTTCTATTTTTGATGACATCGAGATTTGGTTTGTGAAAAAATGTAATCAAAGGAGGTTCAAGTAAACCCCAGTGGGCATTGTTATGTGGGGAACAATCGAGATAGCCTATAGTTAGTATTTTCAAGACATGTAATTCCAATTATGGGTAGTGTTCCCGATCACCACACATCATGAAGGGATTAAATTCACCATGGGAGTCATGACTTATCTGAGTCCTTTGGTTTTCATGGTTTGATGATGATTAGGGGAAATGAAAATAGGGTTGGGTTAATGGTCATAGTGAGCTCACATGGCCTCACAATCCATCTGGAGCCAAGGATATTTCCCTAGAAAACAATCTATAATTTTGATGTTATTGTCTTACGACCACCAGACATATTTACAAGTCACCCACCAGAACATCTTTCCTCTCTCATTGTCTTGTGTCCTTTAGTTTCAAAATCATATAAGATCAGTTTTAAAGAAAAAATGACATGGTTTTAAGAAGAGTAAAATTTTTATGAAAGGATTTTCCAATAAATATGGAATGGATAGATTATTTAAATGGTATAACTGAATTTTCATAATTATTTTGAAATAGAAAATGGTGTGTTTACACCTCTTTTAAAATAAGTAACTATATTAATGATGGTTTTGAAAAAGTGTTTTCAACAGAGTTTTCTAAACAACGAAATGTGAATTAATGGGATTAGATATTTTTAAATTGATGTTAATAACATGAGTGTGAGTTATAATTTGAATAGATGGGTCCATCTGAAATGTTTTGTAAGATGTAAATTGGGTTTGATCATGTGGTTTCCTGTCTTGAGAAAAACAATGTATTGGTTTACTATGTTGGTTTTGAAAAGTGGAATGGATTTTTGTTTTATCCTTTGTTTTTTTCATGAGCAACCACATGCATGGGGTTACATGTTATAATGGATGGTTAATTTCATGATTAGATATGTTCAGGGATGTAAATGAGTAGGGTTCTCAGTGGCACAAAAACATGCATGTGTGAGGCCCATGGGGTACCACTGGTAGATATGCTAACCGCAGAACCATTTGTTTTCATAGGTATGTTTTTAATGTAAATAACATTGTCTTGATGATTGATTTGGGATGGTGTGTATTATGTGTTTTCATAGTATAAGGCTATGGACTTAAACCATACATAATATTGAATTAAATGAATAACTCAAATTGAGGATCTTTTCAGGTTTAGAGTTTTAGAGAATTGGAACATAACTATTACATCTCAAAATATTAAAAAGTAGACACTTCTACTAAGATTCCATAGAAAAAAAAACTCTGAAAAAGAAACATGTCTAGTTCCATGTTTTATATAGCATGACATTCCCCTGATCCCATCCTTGACCCTATTCAACATTATGTCCTGTAAAAAACATTTCAAAAAAACTTGGTGTGAGCATAAAAAGCTCAGTAAGGGATTCACAAAGAATAAAAACTATTAGTCAATCAAAACAACAAGTAACCCATGTATACTTTATCAAAGTAATACATTTCACATTTATGAAGTAGTAAAAACTCTTCACTAAATAAAATATCATTACTTACCCTTTTGTAACCAAAATATTACCATAAAACCCATATAAGGAACACATAACATATAACGTTATCTTGGGACATAAACATTCTTAGGTGGAATAACCATACGGTCGACTTCCACATATATCACATAATGGAATATCCATTCGGCCAACTTCCATACATACTTAATGGAATAGCCATACGACCGACTTCCATACCTAATGAATTGGAGGATATAACGTAACCACCCGTCCTGGTATTCACGGAAGCACCCGTTATATGGTTTATCATGTAACCACCCATCAAATGTCCAAGTACCATTATAAAAATCATATGACATAAAATAAATATAATGGAATGAAAACATTTCCACACTTTGATCACAATATATAACATAAATATATTAACATAACAAATCCATTATAAAAACCATTTTCAATACCAAAATACATAAAAGAGTATATGGTATTTATTTCATTTTAAAAAAACATTACGTCTTGTTCAGGAAGCCAAAGACCAAATAATACTCGCGGCGGCGGAAAAGGTCGTTGTCACCGCGTACGTTAAAAGAAACATTCCTTTTTTTCATTTTGTAAAAAGCTTCATAGAAAAAGATTTCTTTTGTATAAAATTTAAAGTCATAGGGGTTTATACACTGTATAAAAGAAAGTTGTGTATAAAATGAAATATGCCTCGATGAAAGGAGATTAAGACGAAGTCCCTTACCTCGGGTCCGACCTGACTCGATCGTTCTTTAACGTCCTGAATAATAAACTTGAGTTAATTTATATTTGCTTAAGAACATTTTTCAAGTTCATTATTCCTTTTATATCACTTATTTCCATGTTATAAACATTAGTTCGTTAATAATGTTTGTTTTGTCGATATTTGGTTCTTAAGTCGAAAGTGGACTTCTTACAATTACATGTTGTTCGTGTGGTCAAAGGGTCTTTATATCCAGAATGACATTCCTGATTTGGATATCATATATATCATATATATCTAGCATATACATGTATTTATAATATCACAAAATCATTTAGAGGTAAGAAATGAAATGCACCGTTCATGGAGATGGTAAGCTGTACGTACGCATGAACGCTACATTCAATTCTATGTCATATTAATGGAATTAAAACTAAATGAGAGGAATGTATATTTTAATTTCAGAATTATATTAATCATTTAGATTTAACATAAATCATATATATCCATTATATATATGTACTTATAATAGTAAATTACATTTGGGGATAAGAAATGAAATGCAGCGTTCATGGAGATGGTAAGCCGTACGTACGCATGAACGCTACTTTCATTTCTATCTCATTATTTAATGGAAAGAAAAAAATAATGATATAGAGGTATATTATAATTTCAGTATAAAATCATATATAATAACTTTAAATCAATCCTTTATACGTCCCACATATGGCATTAACGAATCAAATCACTTTGAGGGGGCGGTAGTCCGCACTTCATAAAATGAAATTATTGTGTTTACCCACAATGGACTCTATAAAGGTATACCACAAATGAAAAATAAAGAAGCACGTGGAAAACATAAACATAATATATATAATATATAAATAGAGTGACATATAAATAGCCACCATTAAAGGTGTTTAAAAGAATATTGAACAATCATCTTTTCGTGAGGTAGAAATTCGCCAACCACAGAAACAGTATGTTCTTTAACCATTACATGTAATTGTGTGTAAGGGTAGAACTAATGATTTTTATAACAACATCCTAGTATATTTAAGATACTGGAGTTGTTACAAAATAAATGAATAAAAAGAGTTTAGGGGGTTGGAGATGAAAAATAAAACAAAAGAACACAAGTGAACACATTACATTAAAATCGGGTAACTCTCTAAGATTTGAGCTCAAAATCTTCCTTGGGAAGACTTATTCCCAATGTGTGGCGTCAAGGAGTAATATAAGGATTTGGAGAGACAAAATGGGAAGGGTTTGGCAGATCGAAAGGCTTTGGAAGTGTGGGTAAGGTGGTAGAGGTGGGGGCCGTTTATAAGCGGAGAGGAGGGGCACTCATGGAAAGTAATGAAAAGATACTTTATTTTAAAATGATATTCGGATTTAAGAGGTCCCACATTGATATAATTCTAGGATAAAGTTATAAGGGTTCGAAATCCACCCATCCAATAGGTTTTGGACATGTGTAGGTCTTATATTTTACATTATCTTTCCATTTTATTTAAATCATTAAATGATTATGTCATCGCTGCATCATCATGATGTCATAAATAATTTAATTTATATAATCTCTAAAAATTATAAAAAAATACTATGATGTATGAAATATTATTAGCTTTCCAATGACTATTTATAGTCAAAATTATGACTTGTATTACCCCATTTAAAAATTGTTTTTGTAGAACAACTCATGTTTGTGTCATTTTAAATTTAACATTAAATAAAAAGATATTAATGTCATCTTCCAACTAAAGTGGCTCCATGGGGTCCCCAAGTTGACCCATGGATTTTCTTGTTCGGCCATAACACATACAATATGGTTAGGACATGTTTCATGTTCATTTCATATTATTAAAACATTATTTTTACCTTAAATTACACTAATTACCTCTAATCGCGATTAAAAACTTAATAAGTTACTATTCACCAAAAATTATTTTAATCCCATTGAAGGACATTTTACATCATAATGACAACCTTGTATGTTGGATTTTTGAAATTCAAAATACAGAGGTGGAAAAATTTCATTTAAACCAAAAATCAGTTTTTATAAGTACCACTTAGTGGTTTCACTATTCATAAAAAATTGAAGTTTTTCAAAAAAATAACAAAAATTCACCCTAATCTATATTTGATAATATGAATTCAAAAATTAGGTCTATTTTAAAAAATTAAAAACATTTAAGTTGCATTAATTAATTTAATTATTAATTCCTGTTGTCATAGCAAATAGCGTGTTTTTTTGAAACAATAAGTATCAAAAGATTGACACTGGTTTAAGTCTGATTTCAAAGTGAAATTAATTACAATGACCACTATTTGATTAAATGGTAAAAATATATTCTAATTTCACTTTAAAACCAATTAAAAAGATTATCTAATCATATAAATAAATTATAATAAAAAGTGGGTTTGAATTAAAATACAACATTTTACACTATTCATTAAAAAATGAACTTTATCGGAAAAATACCAAAAATATACAAAAAGTAAATTTTCATGTCCCGATTATAAAGGATAGTTTTATTTGGTCCAATAGAATGTATAACAGTGAACAAAACTATATTTAATGACGATTTTCCATTAAAAGTTGATAAGTTGACCTTTAGTGAAAACTAGGGCATATACGCCTAAAATTGAATTCTTTCCATATTTTAAGCCTTTATCTTTTATTAGATAAAAGTAAAAACATTTAAAAAACATATATAATCATATTTTAGTTATTTATATCCATTCCCGCCAATACAATGGCTATGTGTTAAATACCATTTAAAATAATATTTTTTTTATTACTAGTGTGCAACGAAAGATTTCAATGAAACTCTTTGTTGCGTATCTAGTACGCTATCGAATATAGCAACCCATTTAAAGTAAAATTAGTATTTAATTCGTAAATATTAATAAATATGAAAATTTTTTATTCATTATTTACCTGGGATGTTATATCCTTCCCCCCTTTTTGGAATTGGGTCCTCACAATTTTATTCACTTATCAAAATAAGTGGGGGTATTTATCCCTCATAGAATTTTCAGATTCCCATGTTTCCTCTTCAACCATATGGTTTTTCCAGAAAACCTTTACCTGGTGAATTACCTTATTTCGCAACACTTGCTCTCTTTGGTCAAGAATTCGGACTAGTTGTTCTTCATAAGATAGGTTCTCTTCCAGCTGAACTACCTCTGGACTCAAAACATGAGATGGATCTGGAATATACTTCCTCAACATCAAAACATGAAAAACATTATGTCCCTGAGATAAACTCGGAGGTAAATCCACTCGGTAAGCAACTGATCCAACATTATCCTGAATTTCATATGGTCTAATAAACCTTTGACTCAGCTTTCCTTTCTTACCAAATCTCATCACACTTTTCCATGGAGAAACCTTGAGAAAAACATTATCACCTACCTCGAAAGATAGATCTTTCCTCCAGTTATCCACATAAATCTTCTGCCTGCTCTGATCTGTTCACATGTGTTTCTGAATCAACTGAACTTTTTATGCCATCACTTCTACCAATTCTGGTCCCATCAGCTTCCTTTCACCCACTTCATCCCAAAATGCTGGAGTTCGACACCGCTTCCCATATAATGCCTCAAATTGTGCCATCTGTAAACAGGAATGAAAACTGTTATTATAAGAAAACTAAACCAAAGAAAGATGTTGGTCCCAACTTCCCTGATAATCCATCAAAAAAGCTCGTAGCATATCCTCCATGGTCTGAATTTTTCATTCTAACTGCCCATCTGATTGAGGATGAAAAGTTGTACTAAAATTTAATTCAGTACCCAAGGACTTCTGAAGGCCTTTCCAAAAGTTATAAGTAAACCTGGGATCACGATCGGACACAATGGAGAGAGGAACTCCATGTAACCGGACTATAACTTTATGATACAAACGAGAAAGTTGATCTAGTGAAAAAGTATCTCGTATAGCACGAAAATGAGCATATTTAGTCAAGCGATCAACAATAACCCAGATTGCATTATTACCTCAAGATGACCTCGGTAATCCCACAACAAAGTCCATGGATATGTTTTCCCATTTCCACTCTGGCAGTGGTAAAGGCTAAAGCATCCCTTTAGGTAACTACCAATCTGCTTTAACCTGCTGAAAAGTCAAGCACTTCACAGTAAAATCAGTAATATCTCTTTTAATTCCATCCCACCAGTAATACTCTCACAGATCTCTTTATATCTTAGTACTTCCAGGATGAACTAAAAACGGGGAACTATGAGCCTCACATACCAACTCATTCTTCAACTGCGAATCACAAGGCACACATAATCTCTTCCCAAACCTCAAAACACAATCATTTTCAATGTTGAATTCAGGCAACTTACCCTTCTAAACCAGCTCTTCCTTTTTCTGCGACTCACTGGATTCCCTCTATGCTTGCTTAATTCTGTCTGATATGGATGATCTCACTGATACCTGAAACAAAACACAAGAACAACCTGCACCAACAACTTCCATGCCAAAGTACATCAAATACTTAACCAAAGGATCACGTTCCAAACACAACATTGTTAATGAAGCATTACATTTTCGACTCAAAGAATCATCCACTTTATTTTCTTTTCTCGGATGGTAATGAATTGTACAATCATAATCCTTGATTAATTCCAGCCATCTCCTCTGTCTCATGTTCAATTCTTTCAGAGTGAATATATACTTTAAACTTTTCTGATCAGTATATATTTCATACTTTACTCCATACAAATGATGCCTCCAAATTTTTAAAGCAAAAACAACAGCAGCTATTTCCAAATCATGTGTAGGGTAATTTACCTCATGAGTTTTCAACTGACGTGAAGCATAAGAAATTACCTAATCATTCTACATTAGGATACAACCAAGTCCTTTTAGTGAATCATTACTGTAGATAACTAACTCACCATTCCGGGAAGGAAGCTCCAAAACTGGAGCATTCACCAATATTCTTTTCAACTCCTGAAAACAATCATCACATTCTTTTTTCCAGATAAACTAAACACCCTTCCGAGTTAGCTTAGTTATTGGACTAGATAACCGTGAAAAATTTCTAGCAAACCTTCGGCAATAACCTACCAAAGCAAAGAAACTATGGATCTCGGTTACATTTGTGTGTATTGGTCATTATTCAATACCTTTTTTTTAGCAGGAGCAACAGTTATGATATCATTTGAAACAATGTGACCAAGGAAAGAAATATGTTTCAACCAAAAATCACACTTGCTGAATTTCCCATACAATTTCTTTTCTTTCAAGGTTTTAATAATAACCCTTAAATGAATTTCATGCACCACTTTACTTTTATAAAACACCAAAATATCATCGATAAAAACAACCAACATTTTTCACATAAGTCAACTGATCCATCACTGCAACAAACTATTTAGTTCTGATTCTGACCATCTCAGGTTGCTAATTCAGAAGGTTATTTTCTTTTGTATGCCTTCCTAGCAAAGCTGCTCTATTTCCTCTATGGAAAACCATTATTATCAGAGAAATACCTTAGGTTAAGCATCATGGTAATATTTAAATGCTATATCATTTCAATCATACCATAAATTAACTTATAATTTGACACTTTTCTAACTCCTAAAGTTGTCTAAACCGACCTCTGATACCAAATATAAGGCCCCAGTCTTAAACCTTACATAATATTTAATTAAATGAATAATTCACATTGAGGATATTTTCAGGTTTAGAGTTTTAGAGAATTAGAACATAACTAGTACATCTCAAAAGATATCAAAGTACACACTTCTATCAAGATTCCATACAAAAAAAAACTATGAAAAAGAAACATGTCTAGTTCCATGTTTTATATATCATGACTTTCCCTTGATCCCATCCTTGAACATATTCCACATTAAGTCCTGTGAAAAATATTTCCAAAAAAATTGGGGTGAGCATAAAAATCTCAGTAAGGGATACACAAAGAATGAAAACTGTTAGTTTATCAAAACAACAAGTAAACAATGTATTCTTTATCAAAGTAATACTTTTCACCTTTATGAAGTAGTAAAAACTCTGCACTAAATAAAAGATCATTACATACCATTTTGTAACCAAAATATTACCATAAAACCCATTTATGGAAAAGATAACATATAAAGTTAACTTGGGACATAAACATACTTAAGTGGAATAACCATACGGTCGACTTCCACACATATCACTTAATGGAATAGCCATTCAGCCAACTTCCATACATACTTAATGGAATATCCATACGACTAACTTCCATACCCAATGCATTGGAGGTTATAACGTAACCACTCATCCTGGTATTCCCAGCACCACCCGTCATATGGTTTATCATGTAACCACCCGTGAAATGTCCAAATACCATTATAAAAATAAGAATACATGAAACAAATATAATGGAACGAAAACATTTCCACACTTTGATAGCAATATATCACTTAAATATATTGACATAACAAATCCATTATAAAAACCATTTTCAAAACCAAAATACTTAAAAGATTATATGGTATTTATTTCATTTTAAAAAAATATTACAGCTTGTTCAGGAAGCCGAAGACCAAATAATACTCGCAGCGGCAGAAAAGGTCATTGTCACCGCGTATGTTAAAAGAAGCATTCCATTTTTTCATTTTGTAAAACGCTTCATAGAAAAAGATTTCTTTTTTATAAAAGTAGAAGTCAAAGGGGTTTATAGATCATATAAAAGAATGTTGTGTATAAAACGATATATGCCTCAATTAAAGGCGATTGAGACGAAGTCCCTTACCTAGGGTCCGACTTGACTCGATTGTTCTTTAACGTCCTGAATAATAAACATGAGTTAATTTATATTTTCTTAAGATCCTTTTTTAATTTCATTATTTCTTTTATATCACTTATTTCCATGTTATAAACATTATTTAGTTAATAATGTTTGTTTTTTTGATATTTGGTTCTTAAGTCGAAAGTGGACTTCTTACAATTACATGTTGTTCGTGTAGTCAAAGGTTCTTTATATACAGAATGAAATTCCTGATTTGGATATCATATATATCATATATATCAAGCATATACATGTATTTATAATATCACATAGTCATTTAGAGGTAAGAAATGAAATGCACCGTTCATGGAGATGGTAAGCCGTACGTACGCATTCACGCTACTTTCATTTCTATGTCATATTAATGGAATTAAAACTAAATGAGAGGTATGAATATATTAATTAAAAAATTATATTAATCACTTATATGTAAAATACATCATATATATCCATTATATATATGTACTTATAATAGTACATTATATTTGGTGATATGAAATGAAATGCACCGTTCATGAAGACGGTAAGCCATACATGCACATGAACACTACTTTCATTTCTATCTCAAACTTTAAAGGAAATAAAAAAATAATGATATAGAGTAATATTATAATTTAATTATAAAATCATATATAATAACTTTAAATCCATCCTTTATACCTCCCATATATGGCATTAACGAATCAAATCACTTTGAGGGGGCGGAAGTCGGCACTTCTTAAAATGAAATTATCGTGTTTACCCACAATGGAAACCATAAAGGTATACCACAAATGAAAAATACAGAAGCATGAGGAAAACAAAAACATAATATAGTTCATATATAAATAGAGTGACATCTTAATGGCCACCATTAATGGTGTTTAAAAGTTGATTGATCAATCATCATTTCATGAGGCAAAAACTCACCAACTACAGAAACAATATGTTCTTTAACCATTAGATGTAGATGTGTGTAAGTGTAGCTGGAATTATTATTATAAAAACATCCTATTATATTGAAGATACTGGAGTTGTTACAAAATAAATGAATTAAAAGAGTTTAGGGGGTTGGAGAAGCAAAATAATACAAAAGAACACAAGTGAACACATTACCTTAAAATCGGGTAACTCTCTTAGAATTGAGCTCAAAGGATTCCTTGGAAAGACTTCTTCCCAAAGTGAGGATTCAAGGAGTAAGAGAGGGATGAGGAGAGACAAAATGGTCATGGTTTGGCCGATAAAAAGGCTTTGGAAGTGTGGGTATGGTGGTAGAGGTGGGGGCCTTTTATAAGAGGAGAGGAGGGGCACTCTTGGAATGTAAATAAATGTTAGTTTATTTTAAAATGATATTCGGATTTATGACGTCCCACATTGATATAATTCGAGTATAAGGTGATAAGGGTTCAAAATACACCCATACAATAGGTTATGGACATGTGTAGGTCTTATATTTTACATTATCTTTCCATTTTATTTAAATCAGTAAATAATGAGGTCATCACTGCATCATCATGATGTCATAAATAATTTAATTTATATAATTAATATAAATTATAAAAAAATACTATGATATAGGAAATATTTTTAGATTTCCAATGACTATTTATAGTCAGAATTATGACTTGTATACCCCCATATAAAAATTGTTTTAGTAAAATAACTCATGTTTGTGTCATTTTAATTTTAACATTAAATAAAAGGATATTAATGTTATTTTCCAACTAAAGTGGCTCCATGGAGTCCCCAAGATTACCCATGGATTTTCATGGTCCAGAATGAAACATCCAATAATGGTAGGACATGTGTCATGTTCATTTCATATTATTAAAACATTATTTTTACCTTAAATTACACTAATTACCTCTAATCGTGATTAAAAACTTAATAAGTTACTATTCACCAAAAATTATTTTAATCCCATTGAACCACTTTTTACTTCTTAATGAAAACCATGTATGTCGGATTTTTTAAATTCAAAACACAGAGGTGGCAAAATTTCATTTAAACGAAAAATCAGATTTTATAAGTACCACTTAGTGGTTTCACTATTCATCAAAAAATGATGTTTTTCAGGAAAATACCAAAAATTCACCCTAAGCTATATTTGATATTCCGAATTCAAAAATGAAGTCTATTTTACAAAATTCAAAACATATAAGTTGCATTAATTAATTTAATTATTAATTACCACTGTCAGAGAAAATAGCTGGTTTTTTTTAAACAATAAGTATCAAAAGATTAACACTAGTTTAAGTTCGATTTCAAAGTGAAATTAATTCCAACGACCAATATTGTATTAAATGGTAAAAATATATTCTAATTTAACTTTAAAACCAATTCAAAAGATAATCTAATCATATAAATAAATTAGATTAAAAAGAGGTTTTGAATTAAAATACAACATTTTACACTATTCATTAAAAAATGCACTTTATCGGAAAAATACCAAAAATTTACACAAAGTAAATTTTGATGTCCCGATTCTAAAGGATAGTTTTATTTGTTCCAATAAGATGTATAAGAGTGAACAAAACTATATTTAATGGCGGTTTAACATCAAAAGGCGATAAGTGAACCTTTAGTGAAAACTAGGGCATATACGCCTAAAATTGAATTCTTTCCGTATTTTAAGCATTTATCTTTTATAAGATAAAAGTAAAAACATTTGAAAAACATATATAATCATATTTTAGTTATTTATATCCATTCCCACCAATACAACAGCTATGTGTTAACTACCATTTAAAATAATATTATTTTATTACTAATGTGCAACGAAATATTTCAATGAAAAACTTTGTTGCGTATCTGGTACGCTATCAAACATAGCAACCCTTTTAAAGTAAAATTAATATTAAATTTGTAAATATTAATAAATATGAAAATTTATTTTTCATTATTTACCTGGGATGTTACACATAGAGTTGATGTTGTGGGATTTTTTAAGTCTAAGAACCCATCATGTTTGAACTGGGTTATGGGTTTGTGTTTGTTCGGTAAGCTGGGTAGAATGATTGGTTAGTAGTATCTTCTAAGAAATATTTCAGTACACCATTACAGTGGTTCCCTCCATGTATTCAGTTCTGGTTTTTATCATTTTTTTAGAAATGAACCATCTTAGCTGGGTCCTTGGGTTCCCTCTATGGATAAGGTACACCATTATTAAGGTTTAGTGAATGACTGGAGTGCATCCTGGATTGTTTCGCCATTGGGAAATCCTATTTTTAATAAATCAAGAGAATATTTTCTAGAGATTTGTAGAATGAGTCTACAAAATTTCCTTTATCGGTTTTTTAGATCCTCTTATAGTGGTAGAGTGTTCGTGTAAGGTTTAATGTGACCTTAGATTCTTAAGCTATCTGATTCGTTGATGGTGGATGTTGGCTGGGGTTGTTAGTGTGGATGTTTTCTAAGAGGGACTATGAGTCCTTCATGGTATCATCGAAGAAGGGGTTTATGTTGAATAACCAGTGTGGGAAATATGGACATGAGAGGTCATTATGGCCACATTCTAGAATATTTTGATGTTTATGGATGTTGTATAAGGCCCCTCCAAGTATTGTTTCTATCAGTCTCTTTGGTCATGTTCTATGACACATGGTGATGTCGCGTGCTCTTTTTATTTTAAAGGTGATATTGTTCAATATTTTATGATTATTTCTTTTTTTCATAATTGTGTATCCTTTTTGGAGATCTCAAAATCATATTTTTAAGATGTGGATGTTTATATGTGTCCTTTTTTTTTGTTTCCCACCTGAAGAAACAAGGTGTGATGTGAGTGCATCCTATAAGCCCCTATTTCAGTGAGATTTTGGGTTAAGGTAATGTGATATTGGAATCTGTTGTGTCCTGGTAAACCCATTTGGGATAATGTATAGTTTTCATGGAACCAAAAGGAAAATTTGAATTTAATGGTTTTCAAAGCCTAACTATGAGGCCGAAGATGCTTAATCCATTTTAGCTCCATCCAGAGGTCCCAGAGAGAAGCTGTTATGTAGTCAAGGGAAGTTCTAGGGTCAATCAAATCCTCTTTAAAATTCATATCCTCATTATAAAACATGGGAATAGTTTAAACCTAATGTATCTTCATCATACTTATGTTTCTCTCATTTGGTGGAAACTGGTGGAGTTATTTGTGCCCAATTAATCACCCAATGTCATTCCTTTCCACATTTTATTCCATCAGGTTATTAGAGAATTATTTGAAGTATGACTAGACATGTTGAGAGCATGGTTTTTGCATGATTTGTAGTTACCATGACCTAGAAAACCATGCAATAATAAGGATAAACACAGTTAGCGCATGGTATCCCAAACCATGATGACAAACACTATGGTCATCCCAAGTCATTATATTTGGGATCTTCTTGTGTTGGCCCATACTGGTTGGTTAAGATAAATAGCTCTTATGGTGTAGATACCCACTATGATTCTCATGTCTATCCTTTTGGAAATTTTTAATGGAAGTATACCCTTGTACCAGGGAGTCCATTGAGGAATCTGTTAATAGTATCCTAATTCTATCTCAGAAAAAATTTGGGTTGTCTCTTATTGTAGGGAGCACATTTGTGTTTCCCCACATTAGTAACTCGGTTTGGTCCCTGGTCTTGGCATGGAGGTTGGTATCATTGTTTAAATCTGTCTAAATACCTACATCTTCATTGAATAAAATTTCGGAGTGGAGAACTTCCAACAGTCTAGTCAAAGCCTGTTATGTTTGAAAATGTTTGTTCTTGTTGTTAGTTTGGGTAAATTGATAGAATCTTTTCCAGATAGTCATTCATGAGTTTTTTTTGGGATAAAATCTAAATATACATGAAAATTTCAGGAAATGGTGTATATTATGGTTGGTGAGAGTATTCCTTCATTTATCGATCAATTGGAGGTGTTTTGGCATATTGGGGGTGGGCGAAACATGGATAAGGAGTCCACTATAGCATTTTAGTTGGGTTTGATTTTTTTTATTTCGCCTTATTGTGGATTTCCAAGGATAGAATGTTTAATGGTGGGGATAATTTTTACATGCATAAATTATTTTAAAGGTATTTTGAATATAATTTCCATTTTTTCTTTGTTTTGTGGGTTTATTATGCATTTTAGTAGAAATAGTGTTTTATCAAAATTTGGCCAAATTCGCGATCCCATTTCCAGATAATTTTTTTTATTTTATATATACAACAATTTTTAACATTTTTCATCAATACCAATTTATACTTGGACTCCATAGAAATATTAACACCACCATGTCAATTTGGAAACATTATAACTCCATATTCATGATGTATTTTGGATTATAATTAAGTAACCGTGCCTACCCGTATGCCCATTTTACGATTTTAATTATTATTTTTAATTATTTAATATCTCTTTATATTTTTATTTTCATTTAGTGATTCAACCTCCCTGTTGAATCCAATATCTCTCAAATCACCTCCATTATTGGTATTTGAATTTCTGAGCTCATTTGAATCCCGAATTAGGGACATATATTTCAGGGTTTCTAAAACTGTCATGATTTGAGAAAATAACTCCCTTACTTCATAAATCATTCATTTATCACTCTTTTCCCTCTATTTAAATCCCACACCACCTTATCAGCCTCCATCAAGCATCACTATCAGATTTTATTTCTTGGAGACTCAAATTTTTGATGATTTGGGGGATTTATTCACGTTCTCTTCAAATAAGTGTTTCCCTCTTTGATTTCTTCCATTTCGATAGGGTTTCCTCTCCATTTCTTGATTTTGTAAAATTCCTAGAAGTTAGTGTTCAAAACTAGGGATTGATTTGGTGTCTTTGTGGTGTAATATTGAGGATTTAGGTTCCTATTCATTTCTTTATGGTGCAGTGGTGGTATGATTGATGTTTAACACCAAGATTTGAGGGATTCGACGCTTTCAGTAGTTGGTTCCATGAGTAAACAATTATTGATGAGTAGCTTTATGTATTAACTCATTATTCATATTCCTTATATATTTCATACAGTGTCAAATTTTTTTATGATTGATTAGGTTAAGAATTTAATTTTATAGTTTCATTTTTTGCATGAAATTCGTTGTTTTCATTTGTAACACATTGGTTATTATTTGGGAGTATTTTAGAAAAATATAAATTTGTTTAATAAATCATTTTTGGGATTCCAATTACGATTTGGTAGGGTCTTTGCGTGTTTTTTGTTTGGAGAGATGGATTTTTAATGGGTTTATGGTATAAAACCGTGTTTTACTTCGTGAAAGGGATTATGAAAACGTGTGTTTTTTATGTGGATATTTTGTGGAATCGTTTGATGTATTTTTGTAACACATGGGTTAGATTAATAAATGTTTTTGGGGATTCCAATTCTGTATTTAATTGGTATTGGTGTCATTGTTTCCTTAAAATATGGTTTTGAAAAGTATTTTATGTGAAAACCTTGGGTAAACTCTTTATGTTGTTTTATAAATGTTTTGAATAGATTGATGATTTAAGTAAGAGGTGAAACCATGTTGGAAAACTATTTTGGATTGTATATATTTTTAAATGAACCATTTTAAATATGAATGGGGCTTTCATGTGATGTGTATCCACTTAGAAATGTATTATAAACACGTTTGATTGATTTACTAAAATGTGAAAGAGGTTTAAATGTGATGTGGGCAGTTTGTGTGAGTGTGACGTGAAAAATGGATTTTGGTTATGAAAATGGTATTATGAAACATGTTAGTGGGATTTTATGTGTTGTTTAGAATATTTTGATTGATTTTATAAAATTTTTAAAGAATGTGTTGTATTGTGAATGTTATGAGAAATGTGTTGTAGGCTATTTTTGTGTGAGTTTAATTTCAAAATGCATTTGAATGAAAAGGGGATTTTGGGACTTGTGTGATGTAACTGGGGATTTTTGGTTAATGTGTGAGGTGAAATTGATATTTTCATGTGAAAACTATATTTCCTGGCTTGTTGAACTTGCTTGACCATAAAAGGTAAACCTAGGTATCTAGGTGGGTTGGCGTGTACTAGTATGCTAGTAAATCTGTGGGGTTCGGACTCAGTTTCACATAGAAATATTGAATCTATGAAAACTAAAAAAAACTATGAAAATAAAGATTGGGGGAAAATATTTTATGGGTATGCTCCCTACTAGTGGATCGTGTGCACAAGAATAGATATAGAGAAAGTTACTCTCACTGAGATAAGATGTACTAGTGTCCCACAACGAGTTGGTGTCTAGGGGTTATTTCATATTCCTTGTGATCATTGTATTATTTTTTCTTACCACTAGCATATGGTATTGTTTGATATAAATTTATGCAGTTTTAGAATTTATATAAAATGTTTTGATTCTTTAAATTTCCCAACTTTAAAACTGTATTATTTTTTAATTTGCATCTTTTAGAGTTTGTAACTAGCATTTCATGTTTATTAAAACATTCTAGATTTTTATCTTTGAATATTTACCACATGGAATATTTTAGTGGTGGTATTCAACTGGGAATTGTGCCACACCGTACATACAAAATTGGGCATATGTAGACAAGCTTATATTTGTTTTCATAGGTTGTTTACAATTTTTAGATCAAGTGGTTCTAGTTTCCAGCAAGTCCTTGGTGGTGATGTCTTGCAGAGATGGCTTGAGGGTGGTGCCCAATGCCTTGAGGTGTTTCTTGGTCTATTTGTATTCAGTTTTTTTAACTCTTTCATAGTCCTTTAGATTTATTTTAAACAATGTAATTCAGTTCTGAATTTTTTCAAATGTTTTTTTGGTTTGAAAAATCTAGATTCGTTTTATTGAGTTCAATTTTTTGTTTTAAGTTCATAAACACAAGAAAATTGTTCCCAATTTTTATTATATGATGCCCTAGAACTTGTTCAAACCCGTGGGGATCATGAAAGCCCTTCGATCCCCATCACGGGTCTAGTTTGGTGCTAGTTTCTATTGTTGACAGATTTGATTCGTGACACTTGATATGATGGAACAATATAATATTGGAAAGAAAAGAAACATTCATGAACAATAATTAATGATAAAACAATGAAATTAACACCCAAAAAATAAAAAAAATGAATGATTATTAAAAAAATGATTATAATATTTTCTAAAAGGATAATATATATTATATTATAAATATTGATATGATTATGGTTTAATTGAAGTACATTTTTTAAATGACTATTCATGAGTTCAAAAATACTTTCATCATAAATGTACATAGTATTATACATTAACAAGAAGTGGAATTAATTCTATAATTATTATTCCTTTAATGGAAATCATGAAAATATAAGGAAAACCAAGAGAAATGTGTATAAATGGAAGAAGGAAAATAAGGATTTTCCAACACGCTATAATTATGGAATGAGAGACCAGAATACTTTTTTAAATAGAATGGGAGTGTAATAAATGTTTGGTGATAGAGGACACCATGCTTGTGATTTCATTGGTAATAAAATAGTTTCCAATGTACAATGATTCAAATGTAAGAAGATAGAGAAACATAAAAATCAATATCCCATGTTTTGGGGAATACAACTCAGAAAAACCTAATATATTATGGTCATGCTAATTATACTACAAAAATTTAAGGGTAATTATTAATGTTAAATTGTTTTAATTAATAAATTATTTTTCATTAGTAGTCTATAAATGATATCTAGACTATAATAATCATCAAATTATTAAGGATTATAATAGAAAAATATATTATTCTTAAAATGAAATCATGTGTTTAACGATACTAATGATGATGAACAAAAATTAATCAGCGAGTTCATATTTTATGAAAACACATGACTGAGGGAAATATAACTGACAAATTTTTTTCAATGTGGGATATATTGATGTTAGGAAAAGGGGGGGGACCAATATTGATAAAATAAATTGGATAATAGAAACTACATTGGAAATGATTAATGACTTATTGAAAAAGTTTTATTTGTTATCATTATTGGAGTTTGAAAAATATTTTTAATTATTGAATATATCAAAATAATAAAAATTATATTTAAATAATTTGGAAGTATGTATGTCTATAATATGTTATTTTGGTAATTTTTGTCAATAGCTCATTTTATGATAATATTTGATGATGTTTTTCACAGGTTTCAAATGTTAATATTAAAATATACTTCATATCATATGAGTGATTAATGATATGTTCATTTTCTAAATTTATTGAACATGTTTCTAAATGTTTCTTTTGTTAATCTATTGGATGGGTCATAAGTTTAACCATTTATGAAAATTTTTATGTTTAATATTGGATTCAGAATTGCTTATTAATATATTTCAACACTATATGATGACTAATTCATATTGGATAGTCAATAATAAAACATTGGTTTTAATAGTCACATGAGATATCAGGAATGATTAATAATTCATTAATCGATACTAAGATCAATTAGAATATAATTTTAGTGATGTTGGCATAAAAATACTTCTTGGATATTCATTTCATATAGTATGAAATAATGTTGAAAATGATTGAAGAAACAAAATATATAAAAATTATCCTATGAAATTTTTATATATCATGAAACAATGTTTTTTATGTATTATACCAAGGTAGAAAGAAATTGGATATTACTAGGAAAAGGATCATGAAGCCACAATTTTGTCCTATTATTAAAATATGTTTTGATATATGTGGACTCATATGATTCTCCGGTTGTGTAGGGCCGATGGGCCAGCTATATTCCTCCATGTCGGGGTCTAAAATTAAACATTTATTGCTCCTTCATGGTATGGATTATGAGGGTAAGAATTATGGTGAAAAAAATTAGTGGTTTGGTTCTTATTGTTTTATGTTATTTTTATTGTTATAGAAATTCCTTGGGGGATGAGGTCAGAGCTATGCTGACTGGAATTCATCTTTACGAAAGGATTAATATTGTGGTTAAGGAAATTAAATATGAATACGAATCTTTGGATCCTACAATTCAATGGATAATAGACAAACCTTGAGATTTTGAGTATTATCTCAGGAATTGAAAGTTATTTATTAGGTAGTCCAACATTGGTAGGCATGCGTATAAAGATAAGAATTTTCTGGCGGACCACATAGCTTGAGATAGTAGAGAGGATGATGACATTGATATTTATTATACCATTTTTTTCCTTACCATTTGAAATAAAGATGTCTATCATGGTATACACATTAGTGCAACATAATTTTAGGCTTCAATAACTTGTTTTTATCTTGATTGATTGTTTGTTCACTTTTCGTTGTTGTTTTTGAATAATTGTTATATTCAATAAAATTAAAATTTAAATTAGTGATTTATAATTTATGTTATCCTACATGGAAATATAATTATTTCTGTATTCCATTTTACCATTGTACTTCAATTTTCATTTATATTAATATTATATTTTATTACCACTTTTTATGATGATAGGATTTAAAAAAATTGTTTTCCAAATATCAAGACATTAATTACCAACATCAAGTTTAAATTTTGAGGATATATTTTATTTAAGGTGGGGGTAATATGACACCCCGAGATTTTAAAATAAGGTCATTGTATTCGATGTTGTAAGAAAAAAAACACCACGCCTGAAAGAAAATATAATAACCCAATAATATATAATAAAACTTTTCAATATTATATCAATATATCCAATATCATTCATTACATAAAACATTATGTCTACATTGTATTACATGCAAAACCGAGCACAAACTAAATGAAAAATATTTTTAAAATATAATTATTCTATATAATATTTATATCTTATCCATTAAATTGAATTGTATTAATAGTTGAACATAAATTATGAAACAAATGTTTATCTATTGATTATTAATAAAATAAGATTATTTTAGAGGAAACATCAATGATTTATGAAAAAATATATTTTCTCTAAATGTGTTTTTAGACACACATTGTTAGCATTAAATAAATTAATAGTTAAAAAGTTTAAAAAATTATTTCAAACAATTAAATTCATTTTTTGGAATCATAATACCAATATTTTTTTCAGGTGTATTTTTGTGATTTTTCTTGATATGTTTAAATATTTTGATAAATATTGAGAAATATTGAAATTTAATTAATAAATAAATTTTAGTTAAAATAATTGTAATATAATATTATATTTCAAATTTGTTTTATTTTAAAATATTTTCAATTTTATATTATTTAGTCCTATATAGTTTTCTAGAATCATTCACATATTTAATTTATATATAAAAACATTGTATACTTTTGAGAATATTTAATATAAAAATCTGAACCATCATCATGATTCAGAGAAGAATTTATAAATAAAATTTCCCACATAAATGAATTCAATTTGGAAAATTATATTTTATTTTTTTAATCCTATAATTTTTTAATTTATAATTATACAAACTACATTTTTCACCGTAATGAATTTTGAAGACAGTAAAACTTATTTACCACAGTTAAGGTTAAAACTGATTAACAAGGGTAAAACTAAGAATATACGGGTTAAAATTCTCATAATAAATTTTTTGACACACAATATATGGATATATTTTTGAATTTTATATTATAGTTTAGATAATTTCTCTTTTTAAAATATTGTGGCAATGAAAAAATTTTGGTATGATTGAATCATTTTGAAAAATTATAAGTGTCCCACTCAAATCACTTTTAAAAGGTCACCCACTCTCCTATATTCTAAAAAATATTCCCCAACTAATACATATCAAAATAACTTCCCAAAATACTTCCTCACATTCTGGATGAATTATATTTTGTAAAATATCTATTTTGGATGGCTTTATTGTAAAGACAAGGAGGATACCAGAAGAAGTGTTAAAATTATTCAATATTTTATATTATTTTATTTATTTCTCCACCTCCATCAATTATTATTAAAAATATAATGATATAATTACCTATGTAAAAAATTTACTATTTTATATTGTTATCATACGTTTATCACATATAACCTCCTACAATTCTATCAAAAGGGTTACAAAATCATCATTCGTGTGTACTAATGACTTCAATTTCATGACCCAATGTCATAAATTATTCAATTACTACCACTCACTATTGGATATGATGATGTGAATAAACTAATTATCTAATATTTTTAAAATACTTATCTTTCTATTCATTAAATCATATATACAATTTTTTACTTTCTATTTCTTATGGGATTAGAAGGTGTTGCACTTGTGTACGATAGACTACCACCTCACAAAGAGATGTGATTTTTTTATCACTAATGTGTCACATGGAATGTAATAAAGAATAATATAACAAATTTTTGTGAAATAAATTAAGTAATTATTTTATTAAATAAAAATTGATCATTCTGAAAATTTAATATATAACATATTATTCCATACCATCTCACTTATTGAATGATGATAGTGTCTCCTATATACGTGTGGACTACCACCATTAAAAAATGATGTGACTGTCTTTTTATCACCACACCACATAGATTATAGATATAAGAATATTAAAGAAGTAATATGGTAATTATTATTATGATATATATTTAAATATTAAATAGTACATACAATTTTTTTATAATTTTCATTAAAAAAGGAAATGTTACATTTTCAAATGCACAACCTACCATATCAAGGATAGGAACTTACTTAATTTTTCAGTACAATAATTCATGACTTGTTTCAAAAATATAATTCATATATAAAAATGATAACTATTTTTTTATTATTAGTCTACATATAATGGAAGTATATAATATTCATAAGAATCTAAACATTCATGATAATGAATGAATTAAAAGAAAACCCCAACAACACTCAAATCACTGAATATAATGAATGGTTTTTATCAAAATTGTGATAATATTTCTTATAAATGACTTAAATAATATTTTAAATATTAATGTGTGTTTTCTAAGATAATTTATATTATAAAACAACATTATTTTACATTAAATCATAGTCAACAAAAATCATTCATTAGGTAAGGGAATTCGCCTCGATTTCATTTCATTGACGCATATTGTAATGTTATGAACCTAATTTATTTTTTATTATGTATATAATTCTAATTTGATTTTAAATATAATGATTAATTCATTATTTAACATATTTTTTGTTCCAATTTTAATTATATCAACAAAATGGGTTTTACATGAAAATTAACATGTAGTAAAAGTTATCATACAATCTCACTTTCTTTTCTAATTGTCAAATTTATCTTTAAAAATTCAGTTTCATATGATAAGTTTATATTTTAATATACATTTATCTAAAATATCACATATTTTTTATAATAGTTATTATTAGTTCCTATATAGTGAAAAATATTTTCACAACAAGTATTTATTGATTGTTATTTGATAAACTTGTAAAATAGTGATTAATGTATATCCATTACTCAAAATAAATATTTAATGATAAATAATATTTTTCATTAAATAAACTGATTATTCGATATATGAGGAATGAATTGGACATGAAATGAAGGGAAGGGATAATATTTTTTATACCCGTTAATTAATCTATATCTCATATTAGATAAATCAGTTGGCCAAACCTGATGGTTTTTCACCCAATAGTCTAAAAATTCTTGGAATAAAGGTATTAGATGTATGTGTCTTTTGAAATGTATTGAAAAAAATGTGTTTTCCAAAACTAATATGTTTCTAACCAGTTTTTTTAACCTTTCAACATGACAGATCACTATATTATAGGTTGGCATGTGTTTGAGACTAAATGTTTAATAATTAATCATTTAATTCATTGAAAATTTTTTTATATAATTTTCCATGAGATTATAGGTATACAGTTTCTCTAGTTACAATTATTATAACATATTCATTAGGTAGAATGTCTGTTCAGTTATTTACTTTTCCATATTTATTATTCTATATCTTTTCATGATATTCATGATATTTAAATGACATGTGTTTTATATTATTTATATTTCAATAATGATTTTTCTTACTTAATCATTTTATATTATAATATACATAACCCTTATATAGAACATTATCTCACATTTATTTTATTATTTTCTACTTGATATGATGAATAATTCCATGAATGAGTTTTCATGGAAGCAGCTCAGTTTTGTATTTTACTTTTTATGTTTTATTTTCTAATATTAATGTTAAATGGGTATTATTTGTGTATCTAGATCTCAAAATACCTAATATATCAAACTATTGGTATTTTATTATTTGTACTTGCTTTAATATAATAAAGAATAAACTATCTCCCATCTACTATGGGTGGGGTTTCTATAACGGTACATTGGTATTAAAAAATTTTTTTCAAAAAAAAATTATTTTTGTATTGAAACAATGATTTCAAAAGAAAATAGAATGTTGATATCCAAATGAAATTTTTATTAGGTTGAAATTGTTTTTAATTAGACTTATGATATAAAATTGAAACCATAGAAAAATTTATTCATGATATGATACTTGTGCATTATATATATGAAATGGGTTCTTAAAGCTTGCATTAGGTGATCCCATTATATCTCATATAATATGTGCATTCATATAGTGTAAGGTGATCCCAATATATCTTACAAGATAGATGTTCAAAAATAGAGCATCAATACATTTTGAAATTAACTTGGATAAATTTGAAAGAATGAGGGTGTTACTAAAGGGTTTATCCTATGGATTTAACGCGACTGTAGTTACTTCTATCATGGCATTAATACATGTTATTAATTAATTTATTTAAATTCCAAAATGGTTTTTCATTTTAATACTACAGTTTTTTATTTTATTACTATTGGATTTAATGATATTCAATGGGAAAATGAGTAATATTCATTAAAAAAATTATTTATTTATTCCACTAAACAAATATTGAGAGAAAGGTAAAAAAGCCATCTTTTTCATGTTTTTCACTAGACAAACAGTTTTATTTCATTCACTTACTATGATATGTTTTTCACAACCCATTGTTAAAAATGCTTTTCAGGGTGTTAAGTATGGGTATGTGAATAGAATGTGTCAACTTGAACTTCTTTAATTTCATCAGTGAAAGAATATCTTGATTTATTTTAAAAAAAATTACATTTTGGGAAATATGTATGTAGGACCCCGGGACACCCTGAGAGGGGGGGGGGGTGAATCAGTGTGTCAACTTATTCTATTAAAAGAAATGATCTTGTTCCTATGGTTGTAGGAACTCGTCAAAAAAACAAGAATGATCGGATCAAAAAGAAAAACAACCACAAGAAAAGGGACCGCAGATCACTTTTACATGGTTCACCGCTAAGGGATAGATCCAAGGAGCATATGTCGACAAGTTTCCGGTCATACCAAATTCCACTATTCTTCACTAGTTGTGGATTACAATGGTTCAAGAACAATCACTCTATCCCAGGATGAATGCCTTTACAAATGTTCAGGGATAGCTCACTACCTTCCTCAGGTCATTCACGTTGACTCTCCTAGATCACTACCTTGGGTGAAGTCAAACTCAGTTTATCGACATGAAGGTCTCTTCAATATATTTGCATTTAAGTATTTTTCTCTGTTCATCATGATACACTGCTTATATCGATGTCCTAAAAAGATGCACTTGAATGCCTACAACCACTGAACTGGGTATCTAGAACATGCAAACTGAATACATTGATGATCGCATGCAACACCTACCCTCTGCATGCAAGATCTCACTTTTCTGTGCAATATTTATATTTCACACAGAAAATAATTTCTGCAATAACCCTCTTTATGAGAAACCGTCAATTTTACACGCATCTTACTCTTGTACGCAGATCCTCAACATTTACACACAACTTCAAATTTTTTGCGAACCATCAACTTTTAAACGCAACACCTACGTTTTCATGCAACATAATCTTTTCAGTTCAACTCCCTTTTCATGCAAGATTTACATGCATCAGAACTCAGATCATCTATATGTTTTCAGAGTATTCCAACAAGGGGGTCACCTCTTATTTATAGGTGGTGCCAACCCCCGCGCGCAAAACCCAACATGTATTAAAAAACCTATCATTCAGCACAAAATACTTTTCATGAATGAACCATTTTCTGCGCACAACTCCATGTTTTCATGCATCCCATGCCTTTTCCTTTTGTGATTATCTAATTCTGAAACAACTCTTGCGTGAAAACCATCACTCCACAATTTTTCACACCACACTCTATTTCGCGCACAACATCCTCTTTGTGTGCACCTCCATTTTCCAACAACCCATGTCTTGAACTGTATGAACACTTAACTAGAAAACATTCTTAACTTCTAATTATGATCGACAACAAACACAAACCATACTATAATTCTTGTATAGAACGTCCAGGGTTCAAAAAATGTATTTTAATATGAGGATTCCACATTGAATAATATGTATTTAATGTATAGGTTATGACCTCATTCTCCAATGCTGTAAATAATAAAATAACTTGAAAAATGTAAAAATGTGAATTCTTGCTGAAAAAATGATTATGTTATATTTAATTATAGATCCTTATAGTGGAAATTAATCATTCACTATTCATCTGTTGACATGGGATCTATATAGAGAGATCTGATCTATACAAAAAATCCCATAAATTTCAAATATATGGAGAAAAAAGAATTATATGAGGCACATTCCCAAAAACATTGATTAACGGTGAATTATATACATGATATATGATTATTATACTAGTGTTTTTTACTAATAGTTCAATATCTAATCATTTAGGTGGTAATGTAATTCCCTTATAAAATTATCAAAATATAGTAAAGTTTAGAACCTGAATCAAATAAGAAATATAATGTCCTAGAGATAACTATAAGTTTTTATTTCATGACTTCATTGTTGTGACCCAATTCATTAGTTGTTATCACAAAATCAATCCATTTATACTTTTGAATTAGTCGTTATTGACACTGATTATTATTATTAGTCCTTACATTTATGCATGTAATGGAATTGTTTCTATAATTCATGAAATAATATAATCAAATTTTATGAGGTGCATTGAGTTTATCATTATTCTCATCACAGAAAAACATCTTCATGTTCTCATGGAATTCATTTTCACTATGGCCTTATTTTTATACTTAATGCATTTATATTTACCCTTATGAAATTTTCCCTATTACTTCATTCCATATGTCTCATATGAATGTGGATTCATTTTCTCTCATACATCAGTTTTTTCATTTTAACATGATTAAAAATAAATTTTCATTACAGTATACATAAAATGAATTACAAAATTGAGTGTCTCGATTATCAGTTTCTACCATGAGAGAATATAGGATTATATAACCATATCTATAAAAGTATATTAAAGTTGATTCATTTATCAAGTGTCTATATTAATAAATAAATTAATATATTACTTTTTCTTTTAGGGTTGAAAATTAAAATTGATGTGTATTTCTTAGGTATTTTGAAATTTGGCTCATATGTACTAATACAAAAATCATTCATGTAATTAAAGTTTTAGAATTGTATATATATTTTATAGTGTTAGATGTTTATTGAAAATACTTACTGAAAATTTACTTATTAAAGTGTTCTTATTTTATGGAGAAAATTTTATTATCCTTATTGATATTGTTGTTACGATTCACCCACTAATTATTTTCACCCTCTAGAAAATACATATCCTGAAAAAAAACTCATGGTTGTAATGATGATAATCTAAAAAAACTATTTTATAAAATTTATCCCTTACTTAGAGATATATTGATAACATTCCCATCAAAGGACGGTGTATGATAATACAGAAAAAAGATAACTATATGTTTTCCCTTTCTTGGTGCCTTTGGGTGAGAAAAATGATTAATGTTAATATTTATATATTTTGAGTGTTTTTTTATTATTTCATTTTGTTTTTCACACCATATCCCATCCCATTTGGCTATTCATTAGAAAAATTGTTGCATTTTTCATCACACAAGTAGTTCACATGATACATCATGGATTCAACGTTTTACTAAAATAATGGAATGTTAATGAGGATAATATTTATAAAATGATAAATATAAAATTAGAATAAATAAATCATAAATAATGTGTATACCCTAACATAATAACTTATATTTTTATATATATGTTACACATTAGTTGGAATAATATATGAATAAGGCTATGATAATATGATCACGACATAAAAAACAGTCCAAACAAAATGTAGAACATAAATAATGAGTCCAAGATTAATTATAAGATACAAGTGCGATTAGATGCTGATTCATCAATAATTTATCATGATTGATGAGATAATTCACAGTCATAAATTTCAAGCATGTGGAAAAAAAAGGTATATTAAATAATTTCCTTTGTAAAATATTACTTAGAATACCATAATGATTTAGTAGATATATCTACATTGAAAATTGGGTAATCATACCACTATAATAACAATAGTGGACCATGTCCTATAATGGATTTTTTTCACTCCCCATTCACTTTAATGTAATATCAAGTGGTTATATGCATTAAAAACATATCGGTAATATAATAATAATCCCACCCATCAAAAAATTTAAAACATACATCAGTTTCCTATGATAACATGAAAACATTCAAAGGATCTTAACATACACAAAAAATATTCACATAAGATTTATTGAATAATCAAATCAAAAAACAATTAGAAATATCCATTTTATAGTTAAGTTTGTTACATATCAAAATCAACTGGGATAAATCAATATAAGGCCATGAAAATAAGCATCATATAGAAGAACCATATCAATGGTGGATGAATTTCTTCACATAGAAAACATTAAAAAGTGATACAATTTTCAAAACGATAGATGTGATAATTGGTAAAAAATAGTTTCCAATTCATTTGTAATACAATTAAAAAATACTATAATTTTAACTTAATCAATTAGCGAATATTTTATAAGTGTATCCATTAAATGAATATTGATATAGAGCATAAATATCTTATACAAAAAAGTGGTGTGTTTTGATTCACATAATGAGATTACATCAGTTAAATTATATACCATGTGAAATGAAATTTATAGAGAAAATATAAAAAAGGAATATTTACAATAGTAGATAAAAATGGATGCGGTTTTATTTTTAATTTTATCATAAATATTTCTCAAGATGTAAATTTTCTCATAATAATGTTGACATTCAAGTGTGATTAGAAGGAAACCATTAGAAATTCATTAACATTCAAATCAGAAAATACAGAATGGTATAAAAGACGATGGATTCTTGAATATCGTTAATTTTAAGTGATTTATTTTGGAAAATACATCCATTTTAATTATATAAATAATAAAATAAAATAATTTTTGAATATAAAATAATTCATATTGAAGATAAACTGAGATAAAAACCCCATGGAGTTCTCTATTGATTTTCTTAAAATCGCTATGAACACATGTATAGTAAAAATAATCGTCATAAAAAATTATTAAATAAACACATTCATGTATATTACCTATTATATTATCCAATTACAATAATTTTTTACACATTTATTTGTTATTTAATGTATATTTTCATCATCGAATAATAATAATTCTTACTACATATAACACATTTTGTAAAAGAGGCATCACAACACATTTC
This sequence comes from Viscum album, assembly GCA_963277665.1. Lineage (NCBI taxonomy): Eukaryota > Viridiplantae > Streptophyta > Magnoliopsida > Santalales > Viscaceae > Viscum > Viscum album. The sequence continues at coordinate 292,719,169 of OY728132.1, read as the reverse complement.
CCAAATATAATTTTCATCATTATTATATTATAAATGATTTTCAAATCATATTTTTAAATTAATTATACATTACCATTCTAAACTGTCGGAGGCAATGGACATGGTTCATTTAAACATTATAAAAATAGAACATGATGTGGGTTTTTTTGATATTAATATTATACCTTATAATTGTAATTAATTCTTATTTCATCATATCAAAAACATCATTATGAGAATTTTTTAATTCTCATTATTATATATATTCCTTGAATATATTTTCAAACCATCCATGTAGGTATGTTATGAAAAATGGAACTCATCACTCCATGAAGGCGGTAGTCCGCATGTGGACCCAGAATGAATTATATTTTCCCTAGACCAAAAAAATTTAAAACTTAATATCTGTGTTCTAAATACTTATAATTCTATAAAAAAAGATATTTATTTTTTAATTATCAATTTTTTCCATTCATGGGTGTGGGTTTATGATTAAAAATATATTATTATCTATGGAGGTGACAATCCAAAAGTACACAAAGAGGAAATTCTAAATTTTTTTAAAAATAGAGAAATGTCATGACCCATCCCCCGGGACCCGTGCCGTGACTACCCCAAGCCCGCCTTCCATAGGCCAAGGGCTAGAAACTAGAACCAAAGGCGTAATTCCCTAAAAATAGGAAGGAATTTTCTTTATAACATGTAAACACATATAGCAAGATTCAAAACAAAGGTAAACTATATAACGAAAGAGCGCTGAAAAGTAATGGCGCTGGAAATGCAAGCCCAACTATAATGAAAAAGGAACTGGTAGTACAAGTAAAACTGAAGAAAAGAGAACCCACTGATTGTTCGTCCAACGGGATTCCCACATGAAGAGTTGGTAAAAATAGCTTCCAAAGCACTCCATGTCCGTCAGTCTCCTTCATTTACCGACTTGTCAAAGTTTCGGCTCCGGGTATTGTCTTGTCCTGATACACTCAGTCTCGATCAAAATTGTCCGTTCTCTGAATCCAACACAATGAGGTGCGGGCATAGCCCGTGTAGGGCTGAGTATAATGATACTCAGTTGGGACCCAGAGACCCTCAAGGTCTCAAAAAATCGAAGAAGGATAAACCACAATGTATGAAATCACCAGATAACCTAACATAGGTATATGACCATACATATACCTATGTTATTATGTATTCCATCTCAATAATGAGGTACAAACAAAAGTTACTAACTCTGCTTCCTAAAGTATACAACTTAAGTAGAATGATATAGAGGATTATATGTATCCACTGAATCATCTACTCTATCGAACCCACGTAGGATCCTGATATAGTAATAAGAGCTTTCGAACCCACGTATGATCCTAGAATAGTAATCAGAGCTGTCGAAGTAACATAGGATCCTGGAATAGAAGTCTGAGTTGTCGAACCCACACATGATCTTGGAACAATAGTCGGAGCTGTCGAACCCACGTACGATCCAGGAATAGAAATCAGAGCTATCGAAGCCACGTTGGATCCTGGGACTCTAATTGGTGATATGGAACACACATAGGATCACTTAATCACAAAGCAGCCAGTCACAGGGTTCCCGCACAAAGAACACATGATTCCTGGAGTTTCCACTCTTCATGCCAAGTGTTAATACATCAATTAAATTGAGGTCCCATGATTATGTTTCGCAAAGGTCCGCCATTTCATAAGGGTCTCCATGAAACTAACGACACGTCAATCAGATGCCCGGTCTGTGAGTTGTTATCCTTTTAGTCCTGGGGGCCAAGTTGGATTCATGCTTGATCCAACCTATCCATATCTCAACTAAACCCCAAACTCCAGTGGGGTATACACAAAGGGACCGTTGTGATCCAGGAATAAAGTGCTGCTGACAGTTATTCAAACTGACGTCTGGTGCCAAACATATGCACAAAAGAATGTTAAGGGTAGGTAATATGTCTGGGCCTGGTCCCACCCAGTTGGACTGACCCGGTTTGGGTTCAGCCCGACCTAACCCGTTGGTTTCGTTCCGACCCATTGGGCCCGACTTAGCAGGCCGCGAGTAGCGCGAGGGCATCGACCAGTCATGAGGGCGTGGACCGACCGTGGGTCGGTGTAAAGTCGGTTATGCCTGTAGGTACCTCAAGGGGCGTAGTAGGATGGCTCGGCCAGGTGCACGTGGGGTGCGGCTCGGTGGCACGACCCGAGAGCCTGGGGCTGGTTCGGCTAGTGCCATGAGGGGCATGGCTCGGACGGCTCGACCAAGATGCTCGAGGCCGATTTGGCTAGCAGCGGAGTGAGATGCGAGAAGCACGCAGAGGTCGGTGTGGCTTGGGTCAGCTGGGTCAGTGCGGTTCGGTAGGGGCGTCGCGAGGGGGGCCGCGGGAAAGAGCGGTTAGGTCTGGGCGCTGCGAGGGGGGCCCCGGTCCGACAATGTTCAAGCCGGTGAGACCAGCATGGTTTGGCCCAGAGCTTAGATGTGCTTCCGTGGTGAGGCGGGATGGTGGGTCCAGGAGACACGGGTGGCCTAGAGGGCATTGCGATTCAGCCCAGGCCGGCAGAGCTGGTTCAGCAAGCATATGGGGTGGTCGGGACAGGTTCAGCCGGTGGATGGTGCGGCCGGCGTGCGGCACAGGTCGTAGAGGCCTCTGTAGCATGGCCATTGCCTGCGATGCATTCGTCAACTCGTTGTCTCAACGCCATGACAAATAACATCACCAACAAGAATGGCGGAGGGGTCTGTCCATGTTGGTTGGCACACACCCTCCGCGTTTAGGGTGGTAGAAAACGGTTCATAAAAACGAATGTAACACCCGTAAATTTTATGAGAAATATCTTTTTTAATTTCTTTGATGTCTTGTGTTGTATGTTACACCATGATTAGTGTGCGTTATACGCAACCCAGTACTAACTTGATGTATATGCAAACACTTTTCGTGTCTTGTGTTGCCCGCAAGAGCGACCTTCCTCGATAGCGTGTGTTGTACGCAATACTGAGTTTCACTAAACAATGATATATTGTTATATTAATATTATGAACTAGACATTATGAATAGTATTAACTACTTTTTGAATTTTATGACATTATAATTAATCTTACACATATTATAGAAATTGGAATGAGATCAAAATTAATTTTTCTCGTAAAATAAGTATTTTTAAAAAAATACAGTTTTACCACCTTTTGGTGGCGCACCCACATTAAATCTAGTTTTTGATGTGGTTATAAGTTTAATTTGACAAAATTAAATTATTCTTTGTAATCAGGATATAAAAATGTATTTTGGATAAATTTTTCATATTATTCTGAGAACATTCATATTTTAATGAATAGTAAAAGCACGCTATATTTTAATCAAAACAACTTTTTTCATCATAATAATTTATATGGTTAAATTAAAATATTCAATGGTTTTGAAGTAAAAATATAATATATTTTTACCATTTAATATAATCTATGTAATTATCATTGACTTTACATTAACTTCATCGGTAAAATCATTTCAATGTTTTGCAATGTTTTAACTTCTAAACCTCGTTTTCATAACAACGAGATTAATTTGAAATTAATTACAGCCACTTCTGTGTTTTGAATTTTGGAAAATGGATTCCATTTTTGGATTAATTGGGTCTAAATTATGTTAATAGGTTACTTTTATTTTATTTGAAATTATGAATAGTAACTATGGTAATTTTTATTTACTACAGTAAAAGGTAAACTGGGTAATTAAGCGTAAAAATAAGATTATAAAATTTTCCTACCACCTTCCAAAATTCTATTGGATTACTAAAATTCGACCCATATCATATAAGGGTCATAATTGACTCCTTTAACGGTCTTTTGACAAAAAAAATTATTTAATTATTATTAAAACCAAAGAAAGTGAAAACATGTCACTCTCTTAAATCATATCAGTATAATAATTTAAATTTAGTGATGAAATTCATGAAACTTCAAACATTAATAGTATCTAGAAATCTAATAAAATTATCTACATCATGTGAATTTATTTAGAGTTTTTAGGGATTAAATATTTATCATTAAACGTGACACAATAATGATGTAGAAATTATTTTATTAATTTAAATTTCAAATAAATTGTTTTAAAAATATTAAAATAAATATTATATTAACTATATAATGTTTTCCAGGAATTTTCTAGATAAATATGTCATGTTATTAATCTATTAAATCTTTTATTTCGAACATATTTTCGGTGTGGATTTTATTTAAATTCAAATATTTGAATAGTGTCAAAATTTACACTATTGTTATTTTATAAAAATAACATAATATAAAATTAATTACAAATCACAAAAATATTAAAAATTTATAAATTAAAATTTATATGGTCTAAAATGTAATAAATTATCCAATTATAGACAACTCACAACACATAAGTAATTCTTTATAAAATCTAAAATTTATAATCTTATTACCACAAATAAAATTAAATAGATTAAATAAAGATAAATCCAGTTGAAATGTTTTAAAATAAATTTCCAACATGTATAAATTTTATTGGTTAATAAGATTACAAGACTATATCATCTAATATTCTAATATGTGTAATTTTTGGGGGTTTTTATGTGGTTTTTGATTTATTATAAATTAATATTTTTGAGGTTTCCAAATGTGCCCCTCTCCTCCTTTATTAAAGGGAACCTCCTCCCTCTCCTCCTCACACAATTTTGAGCCTAAAATCACTGCCAAACCCTGATCATTTCTCATCTCAACAAATATAGTTATATAATAGAGTTTTTTGCCTTCTCAAAACACCAACTCTATTTCCCTAAGAGGATGTTTAAAAGAGGCGCGTTGAATTAGAGGTAATCTCTTCTACCGATTTTTTCAAGTTTCTTTCTTATTCAACTTCTTCTTATTTAGTTGTTTCATTATAAGGTAATAACATCAGTATCACTAATATACTGATATGTTATTATAAATATGAAACAACCCCATTTCAACTTCTATTCATCCTATGGAAAACAAAATCACCGTGCACGCGTACGTACGAAATACCGTCCCCATACTGTGGTGTAATCTGTTTTCCACAACCACCTTACTTGGATGGGTATAATTATGTAAAGAATAATTATATAAGGTTATTATAACATCTTAATAATTCTGACATATTATATCATCCACCCCAATTCCATTCAATAATTATGGGAACGATATCATCGCCCGTGCGTACGTACAGATTACCGTCTCCACGATGCGATGGGATTCATTCTCCATGTTAACCATTCATGAATGATTATAAAGTATATATAATGAATAATAATGAAATATATGCCATAATTAAGGTAATTGATTTATGGATATATATATATATGTATTTCATCTACTTACTTCCATTCATGTCAATAAAGAAAGGAAAACAACATTCATGTGTACGTACGACCTACCGTCCCCATTAACGGTGTATTTCATTTCATTAATCTGGCTATATATATATATACTGAATATATATGATATATAAATCATTATTTACATTCAAGAAGTAAGTAAATCATGATATACGTAATAATAATATCATTAACAACAAGTCCAAACATGTACGATAAATAAAACGATTTTTTTCCAAAATGCTGCTTTAACATGGAATTTACAAATGAACGGGTAATATAAAGTAAGAAGTGAAACCAATATGACATCATAACAATTAATATTATTCTTTAATAAGTAAATGTTATTATTTAAATCATTATATAGGATTTTTGGATACGTACAAAGCATATCGGATCTAAGGTAATGGATAATTATTCCAATCTCATTCTTATCTGAGATTGTTTATTCGTAAGTATTTACTGGGGCTATGTTTTTCATCCATGTCCATAAAAATGTTTTTTATAAATTGTTTAATATTCTTAAATGTATTTTTAATGTCATTCATAACCCTATTTCACTTTTACATTGTTTTATGGAAGGAATATTTCTTTTGTTTACCATACGAGGAAATTTTTTTCTTTTCCGAAATAAGTACAAGGAGAATGTTTTTTTACTTATATGTCCTGAATGGATTTTTACATTTTCATAACTCCTTATTTTCATTAATCTTCCTGTACAATATTTCATGATTATTTTCAACAAAATCCTTTTCTTTTGAAATTTAATTGCATTTTGTGAAAATAAAATTATTTTGAAGAAGAAAGGATATTTTCCTCAAGACTTCATTTCAACTGTTTTATCAAAAAATTCTCCATCTAAGATGACATAATGATTCAAGTATGATTTCTCTATTATTAAATGGTTTAATTTTTCTTATGATGAAATGATATCAATTTCTTTTATATGGTTTATGCTATGATGGGATTATTTTTATGAAACCAATTTTATTCGTTGGGTTATTATGAATGATGTATTTTTATTTTGTGGCACAAGAAAAATTGATTTTATTATGAGATGGGTGGGATATATACCTCCCTCCAATGCATTGGGTATAGATGTATATCTCATGGGATAGACATGGCTGGAATGGTAAGTTAATCAGATTCAGTGATATTGTACTGGAACGAGGATTGAACTCGATTTATTATGGGACTTTGTCCACTAAGATAGTCTTTTCAGCAATTATTTGGATACTATGGAAAGCATATAATGTGATTAATGGTTTTCCACATTTACATGATTTATTACCATGGAAGATTATCATGGTTAATGTTCCTTTTTGATCTATGCCTTATGCACTACCAAGATTTATGTCATTACTCATGATTTTGATGTTTTATGTTCATGTTATTACATTCAAATGTTTAGGGATTGTATTTTTTACTCCATGTTTACCGTTAATGAGAATTTGAGCTCACCATTTTTATGTTCTCTTTTCCCCCGGATATAAAGAAAGGTTTTGGGTAAGTAAACCAAAGGGGAAGATCTTTATGGGAGATGTTGAAGATCTTTCAACATGATTAGAAGATTATGTTCCATGATTCCAAAGACACTAAACTAATATGGTCTTTGGGCATCTATTTCTGTCATGTATTAAGTACTCCGAAAAATTAATTTAATATTTATGTACATCATGTATGTGTATCTACAGTTGGTATCAGAGCAAATGTTTAGTTAACCATTGGGAACTAGGATGCGAAAAAATTAGTTAGATCCCTAGAGATATTTCTAAGGTATGTTCTGGGATTTCACTAAGTATAAGTATAAGTATAGGTTATAGTAATAGAATTATGTTAAAGATCATATAAATAATCCTAATATGTTATATATTGAAGGTAATCCCTCTTTATTATGTTGTTTTCCTAGCATGATTTTTTCCTCTGACACTATTCTTTTTGGGTTTTAGACGATGGCTGGAACCTGAAGGAACTGTGTCGATCGATGTAATGGAAAATGTAATGATTGTTCTCCTGAACAATAAATTTTTATGGGAGAAGGAGTGAGGAATCTTGTCTCTATACTTAAAAAATATATGAATCATTCTGGACTTCTAAATGAGAAGAGAACGGAACAATATTCTATTGAGTCCTTCATGTGGCAACGTCCACCTTCTTTCAGTGGTTTTATTGAACCACTTGTTGTTGAACAATGTATCGGTACCATTGAAATGATATTTTCCAGACATTGTTGTACAGAGCATGAAAACGTCATTTTGGTTGTTTACCAGTTAGAAGGTGATGCAGACCAGTAGTGGACTCTAATTAAGAATACATGGCCCCAAGATGAAATTGAATCCATGGAATGGGATGAGTTAAAGAACTTTTTTTTCAGTAAGTACTTCCCTAGTATTATTCAAACCAAGATATAAAAGGAGTTCCTTGAGATTAAGCATATGGATGATGAATCTGTTGGTATATATGAAGAGAATTTTACAAGGATTGCAACGTATGCATCTGGATTTATCATCCAACCTAAAAGAAAAGTTGATCGATTCTTCATTGGCTTAAAACCAAGTCTTAGAAGATAATTAGCTAAAATAGACATCAGTACCTATGATGAAATTGTGAGTTGTGTTATCAAGGTAGAACTTGAATTTGTTGTTATGTATCCATCTCATGGTTTTGACATGAAAAAAAATATGGAGTTCAAGGAAAAATAAGAAAACAATGGTGAAAAGAATGTGAATGTTTATTTAAGATCAATTTGTGGAATGAAGCATGGTGTAGATTGTGTTAAAGGGTCTAGAAAATTTTTTAAGTGTGGAAAATAAGTTCATTTAGCAGCTGAGTGTCGAAGTAATGGGAAAAGGTAGCTAATAATGTGAATAGAGAAAAGACTATAGAGAACGCTCCACCAACACTTCAATGCTTCAAGTGCAAGGAAATGGGGCATTATGATAACCAATGCCCTAATCCAAAGGTAAATTATGATCGACATAAATAAGAACATAAGGAAAAGGAAAAAGGGAAGTCACATGCGATCACTATTGGTGTTTTTGAGTATGAAAATGATGTGGTGGAATGATTAAGTTTTTATGTAATTCGATTCCAAAATAATGTTGTGGAATCTCATTTATTGTATCGTGGAATATTGTAATATCTATTTATATGTTTATTGTGGTTTTCAATAATATTATAGAACCCGTAATCTTGAAAAGTGATTGAAATATTTTTGGACAGAAGATGAAATGTGCATAATGAAGGGATGAGGGGAAAATAATATGTATGATAGTATTCATGAGCTCATGACTGATATAAGGAAAAGGTGATATCATGGTTTGAGTATATATATTTTTTGGGATTTTGGTATGTGGAAAGAGTTAACTTTTGACAACATTCATGTTTTTACTATGGTTATATGGTAATTTATGTTTCAAGATAATACATGATTAAGGTATTCACATGTTTGGAATGCGATCAACAAGATATATCAGGGATAAATGATTGTATTCATGTGCTTGTTATGTGGCATTTCCAGTAATAGTTTTCTTTATACTATGATTTTGGATAGATATATTTTAGATAAGGCTAAATATTGGAATGGATTATGTTGAACATCAGATGGTATTGTTTAAGGCTTTAGCTTCTTTTTTATATTATTTCTGTAATTTTATAATAGAGTAGGTTTACAAAAAGGATAACCTGTAGGACGAACGACAACCCATTGCGCCAGACAAGGTTGCGGGAATCGAACCCACAATCAAACGACATGCCTTTATTGCCTTTCACTAGCATACAATAAGTCCCTGGTTAGTAGAAACTAGTTTTATTTTATTATGCAGGATGATAGATGAAGTCTAAGTCCATTTTTGGAACCATAAACGATCAATCTCACCATCTTTTAACTTATGTATATAACTTTTTCTAACCATATGTTTGAGATAGATAGAATGATCTATCATTCTATCGAATGATCTACTAACACTTCATGGAAGACAAATTCAACTTCATTTTTTATGAGATGAAGTGGAAATTGTTCAAGGCACAAACAATAGTGAGATCGTACCAAAATCAAGTAAGTATTTCTTTTAATTCAAAATTTTTTCAACATTAGGGAAATGATCTTGAAAATCAAAAATATTGTCCTAGTGCCCTTATATCTGATGAATCAGATGGTACCTTAGATCATCAAATATTTATGGATTTGTGATAGTTGTCTTTTTCATATCCATGTTCTCTTCCACTCTCCATCAGAACATGATGGTTAGATTTCTCTTCCATATCCATATTTAAACCTATGTTCTATTATGTGGAAATCCAATGATGAGTTAAATTGGTTAACCGTTACATTTCATACATTAGTTTTTAAAATTAATTATTAGTATTTATTTTTACGATGTCACTTTCTTTCAAGTAGTAAACCATTTATAACACCGACGAATTTCGAGGGCGAAAATCATTTTAAAGGGGGTAGAATGTAACACCCTGAAATTATATGAGAAAGATTATTTTTATTTTCATTGATTACTTGTGTTGTAAGCTACACCAATATTATCTTGCACTATACGCAACACCGTATTAGCTTTTAATATACGCAAACACTATTCTTGGCTTGTGTTGAATGCAACAACGACCTTCCTCGATAGAGTGTGTTGTACGCAATACTGAGTTTCACTAAACAACGATATATTGTTACAATATTATTATGAACTAGACATTATGAATAGTAGTAAACAAATTTGAAATTTTATGACAATATAATTAATCTTTCACTTATTATAGATATTGGTATGAGAACAAAATAAATTTTTCAGGTAAAATAAGTATTTTTCAAAAAATACATTTTTACTGCTATTGATGGCACACCCACAATAAGTATAGTTTTTTACATGTTTATAATTTAAATTTAACAATATAAAATTTTTCTTTGGAATCAGTATATAAAAATTTACTTTGGATAAACTTTTCATATTATTTAGATAACTTTAATATTTTAATGAATAGTAAAAACACGTTGTATTTTAATTAAAAACTCCTTTTTTCATCATAATAATTTATTTGCTTTAATAATAATATTGAATGGTTTTAAAGTATAAATAGAATATATTTTTATCATTTAATACAATGTATGTAATTATCATTGATTTTGCATTGAATTCGTAGGTAAAATCATTTCAATATTTTAAAATGTTTTAACTTTTAAAACTCATTTTCTTAACAATGGGATGAATTTTAAATTAATTACTAAAACTTATGTGTTTTTAATTTTGAAAAATGGATTCCATATTTGGTTTCATTAGGTCAAAATTATTTTAATAGGTTACTTTTTTTGACATTATGAATAGTAACTACGGTAATTTTTATTTACTACATTTAAAGGTAAATAGGGTAATTAAAGTAAAAAAAGATTATAAAATTACCCTATTACCTGAAAAAATTCTATAGGATGACTAAAAGTCGACCCATATCATTTAAGGTTTAAAATAGATTCATTTAATGGACTTCTGACCGTAATAATAATTTATTTATTATTAAAACCAAAAAAAGTGACAACATGTCACTCTTTTAAATCTTATTAGTATAATAATTTTAATTTAGTGATAAACTTCATGAAACTTCAAAAATGAATAGTCTGATGAAAACTAATAAAATTATATACATCATGTAAATTGATTTATAATATTTAGGGATTAGATAATTATCATTAATGGTGACACAATAGTGATGTTAAAATTATTCTATTGATTGAAATATGAAATAAATTGTTTTAAAAATATTAAAATAAATCATATATGAGCTATATAATGTTCTCCACTAATTTTATAGATAAATATGACATGTTATGAATCTATTTATTCTTTTATTACAAACATATCTTCTGTGTGTATTTTATTTAAATTCAAATATTTGAATACTGACAAAATTGACACTATTTTTATTTTATAAAAATAACATAATATAATTTTTTTTATAATCACAAAAATATTTAAAAAATTAAAATTAAAATTTATATGGTCAAAAATGTCATAAATTATCCAATTAAAAGCAATTAAAAACACAAAATAAGTTATTTATAAAATTTAAAATCTAGAATATTCTTACCACAAATAAAATTAAATAGATTAAATAAGGATAAATCAAGTTGATAAGGTTTAGAATAAATTTACAACATGTCTAAATTTTATTGGGTGATGAGATTACAACCCTATATCATATATTCGTCGAATATGAGTAATTTTTGGAGGTTTTAAAGTTGGTTTTGGTTTATTATAAATTAATATTTTTGCGGTTTCCAAAGGTGCCCCTCTCTTCCGTTATAAAAGGGCACCTCCTCCCTCTCCTCCTCACAGAATTTTGAGATTTCATGCTCATCCAACCCCTAACCATTTCACTTCTAAACATCTCTAGTTATATAATATAGGTTCTAGTCTTCTCAAAAGACCAAATCTAGTTCCCTAAGAGGATGTTTAAAAGAGGTGCGTCGAAGAAGAAGTAATATCTTCTACCGATTCATTCAAGTTTCTTTCATATTAAACATCTTATTATTTAGTTGTTTCATTATAAAGTAATAACATCAGTATCCATAATATACATATATGTTATTATAAATATGAAACAACCCCATTTCACCTTCTATCCATCCTATGGAAAACAAAATCACCGCGCGTGCGTACGTACGGAATACCGTCACCACGCCGTGGTGTAATCTATATCTCCACCACCACATTACATGGATGGTTATAATGGTGTAAATAATAACTATATATGGATATTATAACCTTATACTGATTCTGAGACAATATATCATCCACTCCAATTCTATTCAATAATTATGGGAACAATAGCATCGCTCGTGCGTATGTACAGATTACCGTCTCCACGACGCGATGAGATTCATTCTCCATGCTAACCATTAAAGAATGATTATAAAGTACATATAATGAATAGTAATGAAATATATGACATAATTAAGCTACTGTATTTATGTATATATATATATATGTCATCTACTTACTTCCATTCAAGTCAATAAGAAAAGGATAACAGCGTTCATGCATACGTACGACCTACTGTTTCCATGAACGGTGTATTTTATTTCATTAATATATCTATTATATATATATATATCTAATGAAAATATATGATATATAAAAAATGATTTAAATTATGGATATATGTAAGTCATGATATAAGTAATAATAATATCAAGAACAACAAGTACAAACACGTGCAATAAATAAAATGATTTTACCCAAAACACTGCTTTAACATGTAATTAACAACGGAACGGGTAATATAAAGTCATAAATGAACCATATATGATATCATAACAATGAATATGATTCTTTAATAAGTAAATGACATTATTTAGAAAATTATACAGGAGGTTTGGATACGTATGAAGAATATTGGACCTAAGGTAAGGGATAATTATTCCAATCTCATTCTTATCTGAGATTGTTTGTTCGTATGTATGTACTGGGGTTATATTTTTCATCCATGGCCATAAAAATGTTTTTTATAAAGTGCTTCATATTCTTCTATGTACATTTAATGTCATGTTTTAACCTATTTGACTTTAACATTGTGTTATGCAAGGAATCCTTCTTTTGTTTACCATACGAGGAACGTTTTTACTTTTCCAACAAAAGTACGAGGAGAATGTTTTTTTAACTTATACAGCCTTAACAGATGTTTACAGTTTCATAACACCTTATTTTCAGGAATCTTCTTGTACAATATTTCATTAATATTTTCAAAAAAATCCCTTTCTTTTAAAATTCAATGGCATTTTGTGAAAAGAAAATGATTTTGAAGAAGAAAGGATATTTTCCATAAGAATTCATTTCAAGTGTTTTATCAAAACTATTCTCCATCTATGATGACATTATGTTTCAAGTATAATGACTCTCTTATTTTCATGGTTTAATTTATCTTATGATTAAATGATATCCATTTCTGTTATATGGATTATGCTATGATGGGACAATGTTTATGAAACCCAGTTTATTCATTGGGTTATTATGAATGATGTGTGTTTATTTTGTGGCACAGGAATGAATGATTTCATTATGAGATGGGTGGGACCTATATCTCCCTCCAAATCATTGGGAAATGATTTATATCTCATGATATTGACTTGGCTAGAGTTGTAAGTTAATATGGTTTAGTGATACATGATTGGAACGAGGAGTGAACTCAATTCAGTAAGGGACTTTGTCCACTATGATGGTCTTTTCTGCAACGACATGGCTTCTATAGAAATAACATCATGTTCATAATGGTTTTCAATAATTACATGTTTTATTCCAATGCTATTTTATCATGGTTAATGTCCCTTTTTGATCTATGACTTATGCACTTCCAATATTTATGTCATTACTCATGAGTTTGATGTTTTATGTTCATATTCTTACGTTCAAATGTTTAGGGATTGATTTATGTTCTCCATGTTTACTCTTACTTAGCATTTGAGCTCACCCTTTTTATGTTTTCTATTCCCTTGGATATAAAGAAAGGTTTTAGGTAATAAAACCAAAGGGTAATATCTTTATGGGTGATGTTGAAGATCTTTCACCGTGATTACAAGATTATGTTCCAAGTTTCCAAAGACACTAAACTAATACAGTGTTTGGAAATCTATTTTTTCATGTATTAATTATTAAGAAAATGTAATGTAATGTCTATTTACGTCAAGTATGGGTCTCTACAACGGAGCACAACAACCATCCCCCAAAAAGGAAAACATCATCGTTCTTCGTTTTGAAATAAAGTAAGAATATTGATATTAATAAAAATTAAAAGAAATTAAAACCCTTCCTTTTTTCGTTGTTTGTTGATGGATTCATAGGAAAGAAGATGGATCGTTGGAAAAGACGGACGTTGGCATTTTCCTTGATCATCAGTTTTTGGGCTAGGTCATCGCAGTCGAAGAAGTCCTATGTTGAATGAGTTTCTAAGGAAAAAATCCGAAGATGGTCCTCTCTGGTGTTCATTGTTTAAATAACTCTTTCTTCATTCTTCGTTGGTGAGATATTTTCTCCATAAGCTCTCTCTCTTCTCCCAAGTTCCACCAAAAGACAAATCCCAACCAAAATAATAGATTATGTTTATCTATTATTTAAATGTTGGCACAAAATTCAAATGGGTTAATTAATTAATTGAAAGTGTTGGATAAATTAATTATTGAGGAGGATTAGGCACATTAAGTGTTAGGGGAGTTGAAGAGGCTCCCCTACACATAATGGAAAATTTTATGGTTTCTCCCCATTAATGGGGAGTTTCAAGGGGGTTTAAAATGCAGGTGGTCCCCACCACAATTAACTTGAAGAGGTGGTTAGGTTTGGGTGGGCCCCACCTCCATAACCTCTCTTGGGAGGTTAGGGCGTGGTGGTCCCCACATCAAACTTCCAAATTAACGGTTTAACCAAAAAATAAATATAAAGCTAGACAAATTTATTTTTATTTTATTCTTTCACTAAAAACCCAAAAACTAAAATTTATTCTCGGCCCACTTCTGTCAAGGTGAATGTATCCTTAAGTGAATATCATTGCTGAGAGTTCAACGGTGCCCTAATATTTCAATTCTGAGCACCGATTAAAAATATATAAAAACATGCTCGTACATTTAATAAACGAACCTCGACAAAACATCAGAAATTGATTCCGGGCACACCAGGCCTCAGAATCACTAGCCGTAAATTTTCACGGACTCAAAAAATTCCCATGTATTTAAGAATAAATTTTCCATGGAACAATAGGGTCATTAAATTCTCAATACCTCATGGAATTATGTCCTTGTAAGATACAAATCCAAATTAGGGAACACATGGGGGTACTGAGCACACATCTAAGCCTCAAACTCTCATGTGCTCTTGGAGGATCCCGTACTACCATCGAATGTGCACCATATGTATCGAACGTCCACCTAGGACCCACTCTTGTCGATCCTCAATATCCAATTAACCTTCATAAAAGTCTCCCCATTGCCGGCGTCCATCTCTCCAAGGTATGTGAGGAGGGTCGTGCACGTATCTCTTCAGATGAGATACGTGGAATACGTCGTATACCTGGTGCAACTGAGAAGGAAATGATAAGAAGTATGCCACCTCACCAACTTTATATTTATTTTCTCCTATAACTATAATTTCCATCAACGTTATCTTATTCGAATCCAAATTTGGGGGTGACATTTTAATTTCCCTCTCCCTCTTATTAAGACTAAATATTATAAACCAAATTTCCAATGTATGTTATCCAGAAAGGAATTTTCTATTTTATTTGTTTCCTATTATTTAAAAATAACAATTTAAAATTATGAGGATGAAATTTATTTAAGGAAGGATTACTGTTACACCCCCTGATTCAAAAATACACTTCACATTGAGTAATATGATAGCGTGCGATGTACGCAAGAACTAGTTCAAGCACACCATGACCTATCCAACTAGCAGTTTATAAAGCCTTTATGAGTAGTAATAATCACAAACTGAATTATATATATATCTCTTTATTATTTTAACAATTATTGTTTCTATTTAATAGATATAATATATAAGTAATATTCAATTTTTCAGATAAAAGAATTATTTTTCAAAAAAAAACATTTTCCCTCTTTTAATTGAAAACTTTTTCTAAATACAATATTATAGACATTTATATTTTCAATATGATAAAATTAAACAGTTCTTTATAAGTAGATGATAATAATTTATTTTGGATAAATTTTTGTTGATAATATGAAATCTTTCATATTTTGGTGAATACTGAAAGATTCTAACTTTTAATTGAGAACAAATTTATTAATAAATAACATTTATAGTGTTAAATAATAAATTTGAATGGTTTTGAAGTATAATTAGATTATATTTTATTCATTTAATTTAATTTTTCTCTTTGTATTTAATTTTACTTTTAAACTGGTCATAAACCCATATCAATCTTTGAAAAAATTTTACATCTCAAAAATCCACTTTTTGGTTTTGACTACGGAAATTAATTTTAAATTAAATATTGTAACTTTTATGTTATGAATTTAGTAAAATAGAAATAATTTTTGGTTTCATAATCTCATAATTAACATTGGGTGATTTTTTGGTATATTTATGAAAATATTTAATTTTTGATGAATAGTGAAACACACTGCATTATTTTTTAAAACCGACTTTTTAATCATATAATTATTTATAATATTTTTTTAATGTATAAATAGATACATAATACCTATATTAGTTCAATTTAATTCATTGGAGTCATTTTATAATAAAATTTTATGTATAAAAGTTTATTAATTTTTTTAACAACTTTTACCCACCTTCTAGGTCCATTAGAAAATTTTCCTAAAACATAATTTTATAGCTTATGTGAATTGAATTTCCAAAATCTGAGAGATAAGGTTGAAAAAATTATGTAAATTGTGGTTCAATATGATGAAAACAATATTTAGTGAATCGCCACTTTTGAATTTTATTTACCACGATTAAAAGTAAAAAGAGTAATTAAATGTAAAAATGATATTATAATTACCCTAACACATGCCATAATTCTTTTGTATATGTTTATACTGACCAAAATCAACCACATGAATAAAATATTATTCTTTTGGGTGAACATTATTTATATTAAAACATTTATTATTAATTTATTTAAACAATAGTTTAATATGTTAAATTCATATTTTAATTATTAAACATTTTTAATATGGGTTAATACATAGGATAATTTTGACAATAAATATTAATTATAAATATTAAAATATATCATACATCATGGTATTTTATTTAGAATTTTTAGTCATTAAATATTAAATTTATAAATGACACAATAATGATTATGTAATTACATTATTAATGAATGATTAAAATGATTGATATTATAAATATTAAAATAATGGTAAATAGAGACTTTTGATAAATTAAGAAAACCTTCTAGGTTAATATTTCATGATAGGTTTTATTAAATTTATTTTTAACGATGAAATCATATTGTAATGACATTCAAAAAATCCAAATACTAAATAATTTTAAAATTGACATAAATGTGTTTTAAAACAATACTATATTATAAAATTATATAATTATCCTAAAAATATAATTCTTGGACAAAGGACTTATTTAATAATAGATATGTAAATAATGAACCACTTTTAGTTTTGTTGGAATTTCTTTGAATTTTTATTAACCATATAATATAAAAAGTGGAGACATGGTAAATGTTTAACTATTTAACAAATAGTTTTGTCTAAAAAATAAAATTAATATGATGACCTAATCCTACCAAAAACCTATTGGTTGAATGGTTTTAGATCTATCCACACCTTATCTTAAATCTAAATCATTTTGTATCCTATATAAACAAAATATTATATTATAATAAATGAATATTTCATGGTTTTTTTAAAGTGACCCTCACGTTTTTTATAAAAGGGTATTTTCCCTTATCTCAAAGTCAAACTTGAAAACATTTGGCTTGGAAAAACCCTTCAAGAATATCCTTCCAGCTATTCTCACTTCATCATAGAGTCATTATTTTAATCATAATGCGAACCTAATGCACCCTTTTGATCAAATCAAATGGAAGAACCCAATGAAAAGGTCATTATTTAATCACCAATTTCAATATTCTTTTCTTATTCCACATCCTCTTTATTTTTTTTATATACCAAAATAATAACACCATTACATTCTAAATACTATTATGTTATTATAAATATTGTACTACCATATTCATTATTCTATTAATCCTATGAACTAAAAAGTCACAATATGTGCGTACGTACGGCTTACCATCTCCACGTCGTGTGTAGTATGTTATTCCACACTTAATTTTTTGGATGGGTCTTATAATGAGTATAATTGATGTAAATAATAAATATAACATGTTAATGATTCTATATATATATATGAAATTATATCTAATTACATACAATTTCTCCATTAATAAAATGGTATTGTCGCTCGTGCATACGTACGGAATACCGTCTCCATGAACGTGATTAGATTCATTCCCCATAGTAACCATTCAAGAATAAATATAAATTTATGATTCAAAAATGTTTTATGAACAGAATATCATTATTGATATGAAAAAAATAAATCATGTCCCTAACAAATATGACTTTCCTAACAAAACATATAAAGAAAAAGGAATCAGTTTACACACAAAACAATGATACTGTTGAAGTATTATTAATAATGAAATATTAAAAGATCATATATTATATCATATTTATTTATATGGTTCTAGTATAATTAAAATCAATTATTTCACCATTATACAGAAGGTAAATGTACCCGCAAATAAGGAAAAGTACAAGGTAAGTGGTTTTCATCTCACTTCTTATTTGTGTGAGATTCATGCTATATTGACACTATTTCCTTTTTTATGGTGTTTGTACAACCAATGATTGTATTAATTGTGTAATATACTTTAATTTATTAGTATTTTCATCTTTAATGTATTATTTTTCTTTCATGGGGTGTCTATTTTGTTTGATACCAAATCGGTAATGAAATTTCAAATTTCAATTTCCAGTCATCTGTTTCTACGCAAAAATGAATGATTATTTAACATAAAGATTATGTGTGAAATAACTAATATATTACTTATGTAGTAATTTACACTCCCGTTTGTATGGATATACTTTTGATACACATAATCACTCCATTTTTTTCCAGTCATCGACAAGGAAACAATAAGAGTAATCTTAACTCAATTTCCATTCACTAAGTTAAACATCCAACTCATTAGTGTTGTTTTTAGAAGAATAGTTTTGAATTTCCTGTGAATGATTTACACTAAATATCCAATCATATTTTGTGTATTTATATTTTTCCAACATAATTATGTCATTGATTTATCCTTTTCCTAATGATATGGCCTTAATAAGGGATTTCATATCAATTTACATTCCATTAAGAATTCTTTGTTGTTATGTTCCAATTCACTTTTATATGGTGTATATTTTGTACATTTACATATTATATCATTAATTCTTTTATAATCATGATATTATAATGTTTTTATTATCTCAATTATATTTATTCAATTATTTCTCATTTGGATAGGAACTCTATCTAAAATATCATTTGAATTGTTTTAAGGATCTATTCATCTGAATCTTTATAATTAATGTCCATGTTTTAAAAAAGGGTATTAAGAATTTATTTAAATTGAAATTAATGTTTTATAATTAAAATTAATTTTAAATGTTTCAATGTTGTATGGGACACTTTTATTCAAAATTCTATTTTAAATGTCTAATTGATAAATACTGCAAATTTTAAATGTTTTCAGGAAGAAGAGAATATTTCAATCAAATATATTTAATGATTATTTTCATCTATGTCAAAATCCTTCATTATTTGTGAATGTGGTTAATTTATTATAATAAAATCTTACATATTGTATTTAATGAGTTATGTTTTACTATCAATGTGCTATTTTTATACCATTCATGGTTTGTGTTTAAAATATTAACATTTCGTTTACTAGTTTAATATGCATGTTTTGATTTTTATGAACCTTTTTATATAAGGAATGAATTAGAATTAGAAAGAGATTAGTGGAGCCCGATATATCTCCTCGATGCATTGGTACATCTCTTGAGAGAAACTACTATCGAGGCACATGGCATTGACAAAATCTTATTTGTAATCTTGGAACGAGGCCTTGACTATCGGTTTATGATGTCCAATATTATGAATTCCATCATTATGAAATTATTTATTGATATTACATGTAATTATTTTACTAGTAAAATATCCATGTGAATACATAAGGTGAATTATTTTATTTATATTATCTATATTATGATGAAATATAAGTTTCAAAGCCCCTTTTTTTAGTCTTATACATTTCTTTAAATTTTTATGTTTATTTATGAATTTTTCCTCTATATTGTTATAATTATAAGATTCTGAGCTCACCCCCGTCAATGTTTTATTTTTACTTGGATGTGATTAAGTATATCATGATTAACTTGTAGGAATAAGCTAACGTATATGAGTGTGTTCAAATGGGACACAATTTTGTTTTTCATTATTTCAAGATGTAGTGTATAACTTATGTATGTATCTTGTATTGTCAAGGATAGTAAACTAATCTATTATTCGGGATGTGATCTCTTCTGATCATGAAGATGATAAGTAATAATGCATTAAATCTGGGAAACTCATGTTAGGGCGTTACTAATATATTCTTGATATATATTACATGCTAGTTCAATGGAATAGAAATGAACAACAACCTAGTGTATATTGACTGTATTATCAATCTCATGATGACACATATTCTTTTAAAAATCAGGCTTCCATATGTATATCCGACTCCATCCTACCATAAAATTAATGGGAATGATAAGAGAAAGTAGAATCCATAAGTAAAGATATGGACAATGAATCGACTCATGATCTTAGTTGCATGAAATGAAAATATGGTAGTCTCATCAGATACTTCCTACAATAACCTATTGATAAGTCCTTAACCCGATTTATGTGTATTATTTCCCTATTCATGCCACTAGTTCCTAAAATACTCCCACAATGGTCAAATAAGGGTATATTATGGTGATATTTCCCCCTTAAACTCTTATGGATCCCTCTATCTAGATATTAGGTACATAAAAATGGAGGTAATATAGATCCAAATTGTTATGGGTAAGAATATCAACACCCCAATGATCTAACAACTACTACCATAGATCCTTAGAGATACATGAAATTAAAATTCATCAACCCAATACTCTAATTTAATCCCATGACCCTAGACCTGGGTAGAAATTTAATTATATCTGGGAAGAAATGGTTCTTGAATATTACTTTTTTACTCTTACACATGACATGCTCATACATCACTATATGACCTTACTCTTGTGAAATAATAAAGGAACTTCATAATGGTCACTTATCCATAGCACCACTACATCAATAAAATTATATGGTGAACTTATTGTATGTCGACCCGACATCCATGCATTGATATAAAAAGGTGGACACACAATCTGAAACCACACACGATTGGATCAATATATTTTGTCACTACATTTTATAATGATTAGAAACCCCAAACAATGGATCTAACTTCCAATATAGTGTGTTCTTGTTCAATCCTTGAGTCCAACAATAAATATGAGTCACCTCATACCTCTAATCATTCATCATCTGATGTTGAGAGTATCTAGGTGATTCAAATCCTTCATTTGATGTGGGTGTGTCGAGGAGTTTACATATGTAATCCTTGAAACTATGGAATATTCGAAGGGGGAGTTATTAGAAAAGATACATATCCATAATAACAAAAATAGTGGTTGTCATTCAAGAAACATCATTTTAACATGTTCTCCTAGAGATATAACAAGATTTTAAGCCTTAATGCATGTGTTACTATTCATCTCTATGGCCTCTCAAAGGGTCAATGCAGTTTCACACAACCTCTTAGTTGGTCATCACATGTTTAATTTTCCTCCCTAATATATGAAACACTACCATTTTTTCATGTTTTAGTCCAAAGATAACAATATTATTAAGGATTACATCAATTAAGTTGTACAATTCCAAAGGAGGATGACCGACCTAGTACTAGTAAGAAATAAGAATGGGATTACTGGAGTCTGCATCAACTTCAAGGACCTCTACCTCTATCACTCAAATTATGATCCACCCTTCCTATAATAGAGACAATAATTGATGGTACAAGTAGGATGATTGTGATCTCTTTCATGGATGGATATTCATGGTATAATCTGATCTGAATAGCCCATTTGGATGAGGAGGCCACTGCCTTTATGTCACACTAGGGGTCCTTCTGCTATCGCGTTTTCCTTTTTTTTGAAGAGTGATGGAACAATTTAAATGTAGGATATTAACCATATCTTTGATCCACTACTCATGAAACTAGGGGAATGTTTTGGGGAGGATTTGGTGTTCATGACCCACCAAAAACAGTATAATCCCAATGATCATGAAAAAGTGTTTTTTTACACTTTTTTAGTTACATGATGATGAACCATTTGATGTGTGTTTTAGGTGTTACCGTTGGATATATTATTGACATTATCCTTAAATATAGTGTCACTGAGCTCCATCTTGATAAAATCAAGGATATCAATTAAATTCCTCCCCAACGCAACCTTTAGGAGTTTCATGGCCTACATGTTAACATAGCATATATTTGATAATTTATTGAAAATATAGCTATATAGAACAATTCCATATAAAGGATCATTGTGAATGAATATGTTCACTAATGAGATGATGACTACCATATTACCTTCATTGTCATTGAGCGATATTTTCTAAAGCAACCATTTCTTATTCCACCAATATCAACAAAGACCATGGTCCTTTATGTGACCTCCCTAGAATGACATATTAGTTCAATTTTAGCATAGAATAATCATTATGATAGATATAACCATTTATATTAAATCATATGAATGATCCTCAACATAGAATCCAAATACCCAATATTCTAGAAGAGTTTCTCGATGATGGTATTTATAGTGAAAATGTTACTACATTACTTTCATTATAATGGTATAAATATGGTTTCCTTTGTTGATCCAATTAAGTACACCCTCAACCACACTATATTGACTAAGATATTGACACATCAGATGGTAATCCTTCCATAGTTTAACGTGACTTTTTCCTCTAGAAATTCATTATGGTCTAAGTGCTTCTAGATTTCCTGGATGCACATCCAACCACTGAGAATGTTCCCCTATATATTGATTTTTGAAATGAATCAAATATTTCATTGGGTCATTATGTAGCATGTTATAATATTAAATTTTATGGTTCCTCATAGATTATGACTAATAGATGTACTAATGTCTCAAAACTCATCAGAGTAATCCTGATGATTGTCTTCATCACTACTATGCATACCATCATCCTGTACCCATTCATGTTATTACAAGGTTGTACTATCAAGAAGTTATTTTATTATCCCCTTATAATTATTCTTGGTTTTGACCTCAATATTTATTTTTCACACATATATGTGAAGGGGTACTTTGAGATACTCATCAAGTGGGACAACAATTACTATTTTATTAGAAAATAGGAGCTCATTCTCCTGTTAGAACATACACTCTGGCTAATGGCCAAATTTCATTCCCATTAAAAGGTGAATCATGTTATTTTGTCATATAATATGCAATAAAATGCTTTTTATGGGTTGACCACACCCCTACTAGAGCTATATCAAGTTGTTTTGGTAATTCTTGTGGTACATCAATTTTTATCTCCCCCACCACATAAAATGATGGAAACTAATATGTATATCACCATGAAACTATTTTTTCTACTATAGGTCATCCAAATTCTAGTTTGGTAAAAGGAATTAATTTATTAGATGACTCCTTTAATTTATTATCTCCCGTATTACACTCTAAAACTAGGAAATTACTAAAATGAGCTAATCCATCATAGTACAACAGTGTCCACCTTCCAATGTGGATCTAACCTTGAATAGAATGTACAAAAGTGTGGGTATTATGTTATTATTATCCATTGAATTCAAGAGAATTTGATAACTTAGGTCATTGATGAGGTCTATGATGAATCCTATAGACCCCATCAAATAGTATTTAAGCTCTCCCAAAAATACTGAATGATGTGTTACTTTTGTTCCTCATTGTATTACAACATTATTTAGATCACCAAAAGGTTTCATCCAAGATATATTCACACCTACATTATGTATCATCCTATAGAGATCTATATGCCACAAAATATTCATGATCCTTTGTATTTTTGGGAATCGATATTGTGGTCCCAAACTACAAGCAATAGGTCAACTGGTAGATTTATCCTAAATGCAATATACTTACTCTCATAATAAGAAGAATTGGTTACCCTCAAGAAGTCATGACTCAGTATGTTATAAAATTATTAAACTCACATGTATTTCATAGGATTGGGTTTCTTTATACTATTCTCATAAACATTGGAACTATCTTCTGAGTTACGGATTTAAATAAGTTGTACCTTAAATATAACATCTGATACTATCATATTTCACAGTATCATGCGATGTAATATTGACATTTCCATGAATTCAGAAATCTAACTCTAACATCCTGTAAAACATGGTCGGCCATAATAAGTATACATTTCATGAAACACTCCCCAATTCCCTATGGTAATATTGGGTTCCAGCTCGATATTGTCCCATGGAGACCCCATACAACCTACTCAATGGTGAAATATTGTTTTACATATATATTTCCGAATACCACCCCCTTGAATAGTGGTTTATGATAATAAAATTATGTATAGGGGAAAAAGAGACTCTTTAGTTGAGATGGAATCCTTTAAAAAAATATCCACAAAGATCTGCATAACATGGAGAGGCACCAAAACATGGTAGAGTAGTCCTTTTACAAGAATGACTCGATAGTTCATTTATATTCATATGGTATTATATCTCAAAACACTAATGATACATGAAGATGAATTCCAATTCTAAAACTCAAGTGGGGAGTACCATATATTATTCACATGTTATATTACAATGGTGTGTACTCTTTGATCACTATGGGTTGGGAGGTTTTTACAACTGCCAATAATGTCGGGATCCTTAAGTAACACTATTCATGGACACCTTTGTCCATGCTCTATGAATTTAAACTAGGAGAATCCTATATAATTCACGCTTTATGAATTTAAATCACAAACCCTAACATCCTCAACAAATGATGTTAAACTATATTCTTACCATGTGTAACAAACATATGATACATCATATGAAAATAGTGAGATATCGATAACCAACATTCTCATCACATGACTTTAAAATGTGGAATTATCCTTTGCAATACATATGAGATTCCTCATATAAAAAACTTGAGATGAAAAAACAACGAACTTATTACATGTCGTTAATATATAGAACTAAAATATATGATAAAGAAAAAATTAAACATATAAAAAATCTGAGATGTCAAAATCCAACATCATCAGCATGTTATTTTGTTGAATCAGAATTATTACTTCTTACTTTTACATTCTTTTTTTTTGATGTCCAGAACAACTTCTTAAAATAATGTTCATTATCTTTTATATATCTCAACTATTTTTGAATGTTTTTTAGAAAACATTAAATCATACTAAATGATCAAATAGGTCAATTATAATATAATCCTAAGATTCTATTGATAAATCAAATCCATTGGACTAAAGGTTATCTTGGTACATCAAACCAAACTATGTAATGATTGTTGGTTAGACATATGTGTCGTCAACAAAATTGAAAAAAGTTATGACAATCAGACTATCATTATTATTGATTCATGATATTGTACTTTACTCTACTTATCATATTGAAAATCAATAATGATGTCCAAAAAAAAAATCCAATGTTTATAATTGGAATTTTTTTTCTATTTGATGAAATACAGAAGATCATTGTTATGGTGATAATACAAACAACATTGGGCATTATGTTAAAGCTAAGTAGTAATGTGTATGATGTTTGAGGTCGTTGAAAATAACTCATAAATATCACCACTAAAGATTTAAATATAAATAAAAGGAAATTTCAAGAGATAATAGTGGGATAATTTTACAACGCAAGTCATCTAATGATTTCTATGCATGGACATCTCATTCCAGGTCATTGTAATTATTTATAGTGTAGAAGTTATAAGTAATCCTTTTAAGTATTGTAATTCATTAAGAATTATTTTCATTTATAATTGAGTGTCCGATCATGTTATCATTCAATGGATTTAGTTGATACGATTATGGTGAATCTAATACAATAGATTGAGGGATTTTGAGGATTGGAAGAAAGATTCTGGTCATTGTATCGAGGGGTCCTGAGGATACACAGACAATGTGACTGATCATTATATCATGGGCTTCTGAGGATAATTATAGAGATTCATAATGATCATCGTATCAAGGAATTTCATTATATGGATTCACAGACCTAAATGTTGGTATAAAATTGTGGATACTTTTATTTAGGGTTTTGGTTACCTTAAATCTTATGGTTAATGTGTGATTTTTTTAAGCTTTAACTTCATGTAAAATTTTATAATAATTGAATTTTTTCTCGAAATATGTAAATATTTATATTGTGAATGTATTAAACAATTAGTTTGAATACATTTCTTTCTAAAAAAAATTTCTTCTCAGTGTGTATCTAATACTGATAAATATACTATGATATAATCAGATATATTCTCTTTCCAATTTTGTTGTTATGATAATTAAATGATACCTATGACCGGTCATATTAATTAAAGAAGTACATTTATTTTTTAGTGTATACATTTTAAAAAAAATCCCTTCATTTGTAGCCATTATAAATTATAATGATCTAACAAGTCGTATCTTGCTAGTTACACTACATATACCTTCTATTTTTTTAAGTTCATTATCAACTAAAATTTTATTAGGTAATTATATAAACTTCTGGTTTATAATTTGTTTTACACAATAATGTTTTTATAAAAAGATTTTATATTACTTTTATGATGGAAAGTCATAATGTTGGAATACATAAAAATCTCAATCCCAATAGACCACTAATATTTGATGTTAATGATTATGAGTACTAGAGAGATTGGAATATAACATTTTTATCAACACTGGTGTTGATAATTTTTCAATGATTACTATATATTACAAGATACCTGAAATTATGTACGACTTACAATCATCAGGAATAACATGAATATCAACTAAAATATTGAGTAAGGAATACAATTTTTTGTTCTATGACATGTAATATGTATAATCAGATACATTCTTGTGAATATTCTTATAGAATTTGGAAAAATTAATATGTGAAACTCTTTTCTACTTGTAAAGTAGTTGATACTAGAAGTGAAATGATGAGGACTAAATATCAAGATCTTGATTTTATACCTAGAAAACAAGTGGCCAAAATGCATCAGATATTTATGGATCTTTTAAATTGTTTCCATTATCTTAGAGAAAATGAACTTATTGAGAGAATTTTTGTTTAAAAGTTAATTGAAGTCATGATAAATTAGTGGGAATCCAAGTGGACTTATTTGGATGATACAAGGAGGATTACTAATATTTATATATATGATTCTTTTTTGATATATTATTAAATTTTAATGTATAAGAAACAAAGATTCTGAAATATTGAAAAATAATAGTTTTGGAGTTTCTTTTCAAATAACTTCAAATTTTTTCAATAAAGATATGTCATATAAGAAGGTTTTGACATCATTAAAAAAGAGGAATTTTTTTATTGAGTCTATTTCATGTTCATCAACATCTTCCATGAATGAATTATGAAATGTTTCTATGTGGATGTAAAAGATTGTAGAAAATAATTTTTTTTCCAATGTAGATAGAATAAGATTTATACAGATATGAATGATAAGAAATACACTAATGATGTCAGTTTTTATGCATGTAAGAAGAAATGAAACATCAAGCCCGATTATCGTAAGATGAAAATAAATGACAATAAGGACAGAAATTCAGAAAAAAATGAAAAAAAAGTATTATAAGTCTATGGATAATAATTGTATTAATGCTTCTTACACGTCGAGTTATAGTGGGGGAAAGAGTTCTTTTGAAATTTCTTCAAACAATGATAATTATAGATAAGAGAATATTTTACTTTTTTTTATGTACCAATTGTAAATAAATTTATAATAGAAAAAGGATAACAGTACTAAATAACTATTTAAAAAGAATTTAAAATAAAAGTATCCATATAAGAAAAACTCAAGAACACTTGATGAATAATATTCATCAACTAAGATGGATAATACATTACATAGTTACGAAGAGGTATCCAGTTTGAGAAAAATCAGTAAAATAGAAATATTATTTTTTTTGTAAAAAACATGATTATGATCAATAAAATAATGTGAATGACAATTAAACAATTAATATTTTAACTAACTAAAAATAAGAAAATTTTAAATATATCATTAGGTTTCATTTTGGAAACAAATATTTTTATAATGATCATGAAAAAACAATTTCTGGGTAAGCCAATTTACAATATTACTTTTTATAGAATAGTTTATTACTATTAATACTAAGGAAAAGAATATAGTTGTAAAACTATATTATGAAATTTAATGTTTAATGAAACTTTCATCTATGATTACCCCTAGAAATAATATAAACCATAAAATTTATAGGAAAATTAGAACTCAAATTGATACTATTTTAATGGTTTTTACTAACTATAAACATGTTTTCAGTAATAGGTATATACTTCCTAAAAGGGATCCATTGTGTACAATGTGTCAATGTGGTGTACATTATAAAAGGATTTTTCTGTATAGTTTTCAGCATTTTGGTTTTCAAAATTAATATTTTTATAAATAAATGACATTTTCTATATGAAGTAATATTGGATAATTGTTGATACCCAAAATATTACATTCTAATGAATCTCAACCCAATAAGGTTTAGGATTTGAAACACCAAATTTTTTGTTTTTAGTAAAAAAGAATATACAAAAAACAATAATATTTGGTACATATATAGTGGTTTCTCTAGATATATAAATGGAAATAATGGTTTCTTTAAGAATATAATCAATATGAAAGGAGTAAAAGTATCTTTTGGTGATCAAAATCACATAAAAATCATTGGTATATGTTACTTGGTTAATCATATAAAAGAATTAATTTCAAATTTTTTGTTTTTTTATGAATTAATAACAAAAATATTATTATATGTCAGTTATTTTATGAGGGATTTTTTGTTATCTTCTGGAGTGAACAATGTGTTGTAGATAGTTCAAAAGATCACTTTATTCATTCTTCAAATAAACATAAGAATGTTTAAAAATTAAACCTAGAATACCGTAAGCAGAAATAATTACCATGTGTCAATGAAATAGAATAATGCTATTTTGTATAGAATATAATGATATAACACCTTAACCGGATTTCCACTGTTGAATCCAATTATGTGGAAATTGGAATTTATGGTGCTCAACTGTTGGGGATTAAACACACACTCACAGAATATGACATGAGTTTTACTAACACTCATATACTTTGTGATAATAAATGTTCTATTTCTCTATGTAAAAACATTAAAAATCACACACATGATTAAAAAAGATATGAGACACCATTTCTTTCGGTTTTATAAACTAAAAGGATATATATTTTTACAATTTATCATAATGTAAGAAAATCCTACTTATATTTTCATAAAATCCTTATGTTTCATCATAATTAAATATAATATAAAAAATTTAGGAATGATAAATATTAAATGATTACACATATATAATTCTCTTTTACTAATCATTTTTATATTAATTAACACCTTTTCTATGTTGCAGTACATTGTTTTTTGGTTTTATAATTATTATTATTTTTAAAATCATTTCATCTATAAAATCCTTAATTTTATATTTTTTTGAGACTCTTAATTGTTATAAGTTAAACAGACTCAGAATTCATTATAAATAATTTCAGACAAAAAAACTGTTATAATCATCTTGGTGAAAAAATTAACATAAATTTATTGACACAAAATTATTTATTATTTTTTCCTAAAAATAATTATGTTACAAATGTAACATAATTAGTTTATTATAAATCATTGTAATCATATTTTGATATAATATCAATGTAATTAGTTTTTATTTTATGTCATTCATCATTAATTTTTATAATCCATCATAATATTTTTTTAATATAATGACCCAGAAGATCGATATATTTATACTGAGGAAAAATTATACTATGAAAGGTAATATTCAAATATGAACATTTTTCATAAAAATTTAAGTGGTCAAATTTACATTTATGATTTTATTTAATTAAATGTCATCAATCACATCTGATAATTGTTCTTTTTATGAGATGGAGAAGCATTTAAAATGGGAAATGTCACCTCTAGTGTCAATATAATGGTGGGACATCACATATCCCACATCATTACATAGAGTATTCACTCCCAAAATTATTATATACTTAATGTTATCTATTTTATGTTTTGGTTTCTAACTAACATCCATCATCACTATCAATATAATGGAAACTAAGGAATAGTTCAAGAATAAAGAAGTGTTTAGTGAACATATTTTTGATATATCATGGTGTGATAAGAATGAAAATATTCTCATAATAATTATTTATTTTCAATGAGGGGATAATGAATATGTTGAGAAAGATAATAAGGAATTTGACATGATTTATCTTGAAATTTTCTGATAATTTTTTTCATCAGTTGAGTTTCATCGAAATATGGTAAGGATTATATTTCTTTTACATGTTTTCTATGAAACGGATGTATTCATAAAAATGAGTATAATATTTGGTGGTTGTTCTAACTATGGATGATGCATATTTATCATACAAAAAATTACTCGATAGACTTGGTAGTTTTGAGAATGCATATGATAAAGTGTCTTTATTCCCATAAATTGAAAAACTTAGGAGCATATCGCACATATTTTAGTGAATTGTAGAGTATCAGTGTGACATATTCAAGGATAACTTATACCAAGGATGGGTTATAGTTGAACCTTAAATGTATTAGAAATATATAAATTTGGATTTTGCAATACAAATGTGTTAAGATAATCTAGTTAAGTTTGTCTATTTATGGTGGAAGATATCATGAATACTTCGATAAAGTCAAATATAATTACGTTTCCATATTTCATTTACATGTGTCCTGTGAAATGTATGTTAATTTTTAATGTTTAATGTAATTCTTATACAATGATAAAAAAGACTTCTCTTATCTGTGAAAAAATAATCTCAAGACATAATTTTTTTTATTCAATGTCATTAAATTTTTTTTTGATATGGTTGATGGAGCTATGATAGAAGCTCAACCATACCATAAAGTAGAGGTACAAAAGATGAAACTAATGGTTGAATTTTCATTACCAAAGAATCAATATAAATTCCACATAACATCAAATGATGAATTAAGAATTATATGGAACATAAGGCATAAAGGAACCTAGAGGATTGAGAGTATGGTATTGAAATAGCTGATAAAACAATATAAATATTCATAGAAAATAAATTTTATCAGATGTAAAAAATGATGGTATGATATGTGGAAAATATTGATGAATGTTTAATGAAGGGTGATGATATTTTTTCAAACAATTCAATTTTTTTAGTTTTTTAAACAAATAAAATCAATCTAGATAATTGAATAGAACCCATTAAAACCATATCAGTTACATTATTTTTTCATTTATTTGATGATATTGGAAAAGAGAAAAAAATTTCTGAAGAATTTGTGCCATCACTTGTTCAAAAGAAACACGAGAAAGAAATAAATCATATCCTAATATGATTGGAAGTGGAGTTCTCAAAAATTCAAGACAGTTCGAAACCGAACATGGGGAGGATGGAGATAATAAAGAATAAGAAGAGGATGAAAATTAAGGAACAATTAAAGAATAATTTGAAGAACAATAACAAGAAAATGAAAATTTAAAATCAATGAATAATAATGGGTAAAAAGAAAAATTATTTATTTTAATTAATCAGAATTCTCACCTCTATTTCCTTCATAGTTAGATAAGGATGATGAATTAAAATTATAACAATTAGAAACACCAACATCATCATAGAAATAAAATATTTCAACAAAAGTGGAATTAAATTCATTTCTAAATATTAATAATAAGATCCATAATAAAACAAAAAACTTTATGGAAAACAAAAATATAATAAGTACGTCCTCACTTTTAGAGACTAAAAAGATAATAATATTTCTAATAAATGAAAATAAAATTTGGATTAGGAATCAAAACAAGAATCCATAAAACCTAGATAAAAACATAATAATATTTCATCAGTTTCATGAAACACAAAATAAAATGTTCTTAAAAAACATTTGATTTGATTTGTCAAAATATGAAAAGATTATTTGATTCCATTATATATTATTAAAATCATAAGGTTAGGAGTAAACTCATTTAGAATAGTCATAATGAGAAAATTGAATCTATAAAATTTCATATTGAATTAGTTATTCTCATTGATACATATTTGAAAAAATTAAAAGGAGTAGATTTGATAAAATTCCAATAAAATTCTAGGACTCAGATGTTTTCCTATAATTACTTGGTAAAGTTGTCAAATCACGTTGATAGTGATATTAGGGATCATTTTGTCCTGCTTGTTGAAGTTGAGAAACTATAAATGGAAATGATTTATTTATTTGAAATGTTATCAACATATGTATCATATCAAGTGATGATTCTAAAAGAGTATAGAAATATGATAGATGATCATGATGAAGAAGTAAAATGTTT
Source organism: Viscum album (assembly GCA_963277665.1). NCBI lineage: Eukaryota > Viridiplantae > Streptophyta > Magnoliopsida > Santalales > Viscaceae > Viscum > Viscum album. The sequence goes on along the minus strand of OY728132.1, from coordinate 292,686,610 downwards.
AAAAGATATATTTCATAACCTAAAGTTATAGAACATTGAACATAGAATGCATGAATATGAATTTCATCTTTTTAAAAGATAAAAAAGGATTTCTGAGGATGAAGAGAGATTTATATTATATTTACTGTAGAATGATATGATGGATAATCAGATTGAGAATCTCAAATCATTAGTAGTAGATTCGTATAAGGATCGACATTTCTTCAAAAAGATGATGGATTTAGTAAAAATGATTATGAATAAAGAATATATTTTTCATTTTGAACTCTTGATGTATATTTTAAAAAAATGAATGGTTGTTGAATTTAATTAATTTTAATCCAAATACATTGTGATTGAATGTTTTCCAATTACTCTTGGATGTATATTCTATCATTTATTTATTGGATGATTAGTTATTTCGTATAAAAATTTGTTTGTATGTCATATCATGATAACATTTTATGTTATAAAACATTCCTTTCACATTATAATAATTTAGAGCATAAATATGTATGAAATAGAATACACCATTCAGGGAGATGGTATGCAGTACGTACCCATGACATTGTTTCTGTATTTTTATTTTATTGAATGAATGTGTGTAAATGAAATATATATATATATATATGTTTGTATATTTGTATATATATAAAATTAATAAAGAAGAATGAATATATAATATAAATCATATAATTTCATTAAACCCATCCATAATAAATTTAATGTGGCGTGTGAACGAATCACATCACTTTGAGGGGCAGTAGTCAACACTTCGACAAATGAGATTATCGTATTAACACCAAATTGAATGTAAAGATATGTGTGTTGTAAAATTAATACAAAAACATAAAAACATTTTAATTATAATATATTAAATGTAAATAAACCTATTTTCCATCATAATGTCCATAATGATATGCGGTAAATGAGAAATGAACAATTATCAAATCGTGAGGTAGTAGTTCTCCATACAAAGAAACAATATATTCAATATCCATTCAAGGTAGGTTTGTTTTAATTTAGGTTAGAATATTTTCATTAAAAAACCCAATTATATTGAAGGTATTGGTTGTGTCACAATAAAATTGAATAAATACAGTTGGGTAGAAGAAATATTAAAAAAATGAGCTTGAGAGAAGATATTAACTCTAAATTGGGTTACTCCATTTGGTTTGTGCCAAAAGTATTCTATGAGAATATTTCATCTCAAAGAGAGTATTAAAGGTCTATGATATGATCATTTTGGATTCTACATGGGTATATATTGGAATAACATAAGTGTTTTTATATGTGTGATGAGTGGGAATAGGTGGTGTCCCTTTATAGGGAAGGAAAATGACTTATTTGGATGTCTTAGAAACAAGTTAGGCGTGCACTTGATTTTACATAACGAAGTCATAAAAACCCTTACAAACCAAAAAATGGATTATTTATGGTAGAAAAATGGAAAAAATATTTGTTTTGGACATGTGTCTAGGTCGTTTGGGCCCTTATTTTTAGGATTTAGTCCCTAATTAATCTTAATTTGGCCATAATTGCAATGATTAATTTTGATCACTTTTACACATAAAATAGGTAAAAAATTAAGATCATCATATTATATTCTAAATATGAGACTGAATAAAATGTTTTCTATCTTTTTTTTAATTCACATCATAGAGGATGAAAAATTAATATTAGTGTTAATCTTGTAGATAGACTGAAATAACGGGGGATTAAAGTAGAAAAAGAATCAAAAGATTGTTATGATTTCATATATAGTTTCCTAGTGAAATTGATTATATTAAATTAAATTTTATTAATATATGTAATACATTACTAATGTTACATTAAGAAATATTTATAATGTTATTTAACATTATTAAATAATTAGGAAAAAAGGTTGTTTTTAACTAAAAATCAGTATTTACCACTATTCAACAAAAATGATGTTTATTAGAAAAATACCAAAAATAATGCCATTTATAATTTCAAAATTATGAATAAAAAAGTAAAATTGATTTTAAAAAATTCAATTTCTCAATTTCTATTAAATTAATTTCATTATTTTAAGAGGATCATTCGAGAAAATGATGTTTTTAAATACATGACTTTATAAAAAATAATATCCTTCATTGTAAATATATTTTATTTATACAAATAAATTATATTTTTTTTGGAAAATAGTTATTACTATTCCTATAAATATTTTTAATGGTTTGGATATAATTATCTCATTAAATTATATATATATGTGTGTGTGTGTGTGTGTGTGTGTGCGTGTGTGTTTTATATAACCTCTGTGTTATGCACATCGTGTGCTAGGTTAGTGTTGCGTGTATCACAAGCCAAGTTGGTATTGCATGTATAACATGACAAGTCATTATTATGTGTGTAAGAAATATTTTAATTATTGTTTTAATATATATATATATATAACTATTTCTAATATGACATGAAATTATAAAAAAATGAAAAGTTAAATAAATTACAAAAAAATAATCACAAAATCCAAGGTTGTTACATTCTACACCCCATAAAATGAATTTGTCTCCCAAAATTGATTTGGTTTTCAATGATTCAATACATGAATTTTTTATTCATAGATACCCAAATCTTAAAAATTGATACCAAAACTTTAATTAAAAATGGAAAATTGGAACCTTTCTGGTTACCTAAGGAAACATAGAACTAGATTTTAAGATGGAATAATATAGGTTGCAAGTGAAACCATGTATATAGATGATAAATATAACCATCATGTTCTAATGGAGTGCAGTAAAGGACATGTTCAAAATAATCATAACAATTAGAAAGACGTAAATCAATTAATATCTAAGGGAACATCAGATTCATAAGAAATGAATGAACTAGAAAAACATTTCTAGCTCAATGATCCATTTTCATAATGTTAAATAATTATCATGAAAGGAATTACTTGAATGATTTCTGGAAAACCTTACTATTTAATTTTCATTGATCCACTTCCCAACTTTCTCTAAAAAGAAAGGTGATTATTTCTTCATTCTTGATGTACTAATAGATCAAGAGATCGAGGATATGTCATCCCATTTTTCATAAGATACCATGAACACAAGGTATATTGAAAAAGTTATCCAATATTATTAAATCCTTATATATATTACAATACTTTTATCATGCTGATGTAATATAAATTTTTACATAAACATCACACAAATAGTAATAATTCAACATTTATTCTTTACAGTTTCTCTTATATGAAACAAAAATAAGTTATATTACAATCATGGGTCCATCATTGTACTAATAGAATATCAAATATGATTTTATTATTCGATAATCAATTTCTAGATAGATAATCACATGAAATCACACAAAATAATGAATAATAAGTAATTTATAGGGATTATTCGTAATAAATCAAACATATAATTCCCAGTTAATAAGGGATAGGTAATTTTAAATTATTGGGTTTCACATTATCCATTATGATCACATATAATTTCCCTTTTTTCATTTGTCTTTAGGGGTGGTTGGTCCTAATCATTGTTATTAACCCTTCGATTTGAGCACATTCTGGGAAAATTCCAAAACTCCGTGCAATTAAAACTCTAAAGTGTAGAAGGTTCATCCCATGGACTTGTCTCATTATTTCAATCATTATATAATATTTCAAATTTATTTAGAATTCAACCAGTTGATGTCCTTCCATTCCACACTTAAAACATTTACCTGTCCCATTAAGGAAATTCCAACAATTCTTCATTCCACATGTAGAGCACAATGGAGGATTCGTCTTCTTATATCCATTGTTTATTCATTGTCCTTTGAACTCCATAATACTCTACTTCTTAAAACCATGATATTGATACATTAATCTAACCTCTATTTCACCTTTTATTTCATAAAGCACAATTTATTCATAGCTACCAAAGTCTCTTATCATCAACGCCATTTTATGACATTAATTTAAGACACTAAAGAACCTATCAACTTTAATATCTGGTTGGATGATAATTCTAGAAACATATCTTTCACATCCTGTAAAATTTTCCTTGTAGGAACCGATATGTTCATAATCCTTTGTCATAAACTCAAGGAACTCCTTTCCCATCAATGTGTGAAGGTCATGAAGAATGTACTTATTGAAGATTATGTTCTTGAACTCATCCAAATCCCTGGATTCAATTTAATATTTCTTCCTCATATTCCTGATTAGAGTCAACCACTAGTCTCCTTCTCTTTCTAAATGACAAACATCCATAGTAAATTTATTAGGATATGAACACATGGTAACAAAAAATATATTATTAGTGGTACTTGTCACGACCCGTCCTCGGGGCCCGTGCCGTGACTACCCCAAGCCCGCCTTCCATAGGCCAGGGGCTGGCGACTAGCACCAAGGCGTAAAATCCCAGTAAACAGGGAAGGCATTGCCTTTATAAGTAACAACCACACAGAGTCAGCAAGCGGAAAGTAAAGTGCAGAAAAGAAAAGGGGCCGGAAATACAAGCCCAACTGTAAAGTACAACTGAAAGTAAAGTACAGCAACTGAAGAAAAGACGGCGGCCTCGTGTCATCCACTGGCAATCCCACCTGGAGGGTGGGTACAGATAGCCTCCAGGCTCCTCGGGTCCCACGTCCGCTCCGAGTACGTTCCGCCCAGTGGTCCACCTCCAGGTACCGTCCTGCTCCACGCCCCAACCGTGATCAGCGCTGTCCGTCGTCTGCAACCAACACAACAAGGTGCGGGCATAGCCCGTGCAGGGGTGAGTACAAGCTACTCAGTAAGGACCCCGAGACCCCCGAAGGTCTCCCGAAATCCACAAAGGATATAGCACAAAAGAAAGATGCAATCACGAAGTAACATCTGACTTGACTTAGGTATATGCCCATACATATACCTAAGTCCCCACTTCTAGCTCTTCTCACGAGCTCAAGAACAACTCAATCCACATAGGAAAGCAAGACTCAAATCCACAAGGAGAGTAAATAGTAAATCCACAAAGGATAGTTCAACACAATCCACAAAGGAGAGTAACATAAGATTCAGCTCAACCAGGTATACTTTTTCAGATGACGTCAAAGACGATCACTGATCCGTCTAAGTCGTCGGACCCACGAAGGATCGATAGGTACTAACCCCCGCAGAAGACCCACACAGGATCGGGCTCACACAGAACCTGTAGGCAGTGGCTCACACAGAACCGGTAGGCAGTGGCTCACACAGAACCGGTAGTAGGACCCACACAGGATCGGGCACTGATCCGCGTAGGATCGCTGAGTGCAGTAGTCGACGCAGTCCACTGAGGATCTCTGCACAGTCGTCGCCGCAGTCCACGAAGGATCTCTGCTCTGCCGTCGTCGCAGTCCACAGAGGATCTCTGCTCTGCCGTCGTCGCAGTCCACGGAGGATCTCTGCTCTGCCGTCGTCGCAGTCCACGGAGGATCTCTGCTCTGCCGTCGTCGCAGTCCACGGAGGATCTCTGCTCTGTCGTCGAGGTCACAGCCAGCGCTAGGGTACCCGCACGTAGCGAGCTCGTTTAGGAGGGTCCGCTCCACGAGCCGAGGGGCTGATACATCAACTGACACGTAGTCCGAAGTTGATGTATCCAAAAGTTCCGTATCGACAACAGGATCTCAACGCGACAGACGGCGCGTCAATCGGACGCCCGGTCTGAGAGTTATTGGCATTTTCGTCCCAGGGGCCCGGTTGGTTTTTAGGGCAAAACCAACCCGACCGTACTCCGCCTGCATCCGATCCTCGGGCGGAGTATGCCAAAAGTTCCGTCTCACTTAGAGGAAACTACCACAGCTGACGGTACGTCGATCGGACGTCCGTAGCTCAAGTTATGAGCGTTTCCGCTCCGAGGGCCCGGTTGGCTTCGTGTACGAACCAACCCGGCCGAACCCAAAGTCTTCCGAAACCTTGAGTATAATATACCGAAACGACCGTCTCGATCCAAGGATCGCGTAGCCGCTGACGATTCGTCAATCGGAGGTCCCAGGCCCAAGATATGGGTGAATGACCGTAGAGGGCCCGAAACGGGGGTACTGGGCCCGGGGCGACCCGGCCCGAACCCCCCCTTGGGTCCGCCGAACCGGGTCGGCCCAAACCGGGTCGGCCCGACCCGTCCCGACCCGGCTAGGCCGGGTCCGGTCCGGCCTGGGCGCGGCCCGGCCGACCGGACCGGCTGGCTCGGTCTTCGGCCGAGCGGCCGAAGAGCCGCCGCGGGTCAAACCCGCGGCTTTGGGAGAAACGCGGCCCGCGCGGGCCGCGTGCTGGTGGCCGGACCGCGGACGCGGTCCGGCGGTTCGCCGCCGCCGCGGCTCGGCCGCGGCGGACTCCTCCGGCGGCGCATCGGGCGCCGCCGCCTCCGATCACCGGCGCCGCCGCGCCGGCGACCCGCGCCGCCGTCTCCTTCCGCGGGCCGCCGGAGATGCTCCGGTGGCCCGATTTCTTTCCCGTCTGCGCCGTTGCTCCTCCCGGGGGACGATCTTCACTGCGGAGTCAACAAATTTCCCTTGCCGCACGGTTCGTCGACGTCTGCCAAATCCGCACAAAAAGGGAAGATCGGCGGAGGGTTGTCGGGTCTTGTTCGTTAGACCCGCACCCTCCGCGTTAGTCATAACAACGGGAGAAACAAGAAACGACCAAATCAACAATTTTAAATGAATTTAAAATTGTTCCGTGATCGGTTCCTTATTTTAAAAGAAATAAAATTCACGGGAAGGAAAAGATAAAATAAACCAACATCCCTTACCTCGCAGCTGTCGTCGTCGTCGGACGAGAGGTCGTCGCGGAAGAAGGGGGATCGTCGCGTCGTCGCGGTATCCGGCGTCGCGTCGCCAATCTCTGGATCAAGAACAAACGGATTTAATTAATTAAATCCGTTGTTATTGAAATTTAAAAAGGGAGAAATAAAAGATTCGATTCTCACCTTTGTTGCCGATCGCACGTTCGCCGCGGAAGAAGAGGCACCGAAGAAGAAGAAGAAGAAGAAGAAGAAGGTCGCGGAAAAGTTGTCGACGTCGCGGATCGTGCGTCGTCGAATTCCGGTTCCGGCGTTCTTCGCGTTCTTCGCGTTCTTCGCATTCTTCGCGTTCTTCACGGAGAGGGTGGAGGCTCAGAGGAATAGCAATCCTCCAAAATAGACAAGTTTGTCTATTTTATTATTTTGCCAACAAACGCAAAACGCGTAAGTAACGACCCACTTAATTCGTTGAATTAATTCAACGAATAAAACAGCCCATTTAATTCACGAAAGAAACAGCCCAATTAAATGGTCTGTTAAGAATTAAAGAAAACACGTCGGTTGACTTTTCAGTTACTTTGACGGGTTTTCGCGGGTGCGTTACTTAGCGAAAGAAACGGCGGGGCTCGTGCGGGCCCCACCGCACAAATATCCTACCAAGGGGTAGGATATTTCTGGATAGCATCCTATCCAGTTCAACTCAGTTCAAGCCGCCTTTAAGTGACTTTAAGTGGCTTCCAAGCAGTTTAAGTGAAATAAAATAAAGTTGTCGCACAAACTTTATTTTTATTTCTGACTTAAAGCCGCAAAAATTAAAAACCACGTCTGAGCAAACGCAACTCCGGAAGAGGCGTTTCTAAGCAAATACCGGCGCTGCGATTTCATCGGTGCCCTCAGAATTTGATTCCGGGCACCGGTTCAAAAGATAGAAAAACCCGCTCGTCCGTTCACTGAACGTACCCGAGCCAAACTTCGGAAATTGATTCCGGGCACACCGGGCCTCGGAATCAGGTGCCGTCTGAAGCTGCGCTCTTGTAAAATTCCAAAGAAAATCAAGAAAAAAATTTCCTTGAAATTTGCGAATCTTTACATTACTCCCACCTCAGGGCTTTACGTCCCCGTAAAGATACATCAAAAACTAGGGGAACAAATGGGGGTACTGAGCACGCATCTGAGCCTCCCGCTCCCAAGTGCTCTCCTGGAGGTTCCCGTGCTGCCATCTGACGCGCACAAGAGGAATCGACCGCCCACGTAGGACCCGCTCCTGTCGATCCTCGATCTCCACTGGGACCTCCGCAAAAGTCGCCCCATCGTCCATGTCCAGCTCCCCAAAGTCGATGATGTGCGTCGGGTCGTGCACGTATCTCCTCAGCTGAGACACGTGGAAGACGTCGTGCACCCGGTGCAACTGAGGTGGTAGAGCCAGGCGATAAGCCACCTCTCCTATCCTGCTGAGGACCTGGAAAGGCCCGATGAAGCGTGGAGACAACTTGCCGCCTCGACCAAATCTCCGAAAACCACGTCGAGGTGAGACACGCAAAAAGACGTGGTCGCCATCCTCGAACTCCAGTGGCCTCCGCCTCCTGTCAGCATATGACTTCTGCCGGCTCTGAGCTGTCCTCATCCACTCCTGGATGATCTGGACCTTCTCTGTCGTGGCTCGGACCATCTGTGGTCCCACGAGTGCTGACTCCCCAGGGTCTGTCCAGCACAACGGTGATCTGCAGGGTCTGCCGTACAACGCCTCGTATGGTGCCATCCCGATGGTGGAGTGGTAGCTGTTGTTGTACGCGAACTCCACCAAGGGTAGGTGGTCCTCCCAGCTGCGACCAAAGTAGAGAACACATGCACGGAGCATGTCCTCGAGTGTCTGTATGGTCCTCTCCGTCTGACCATCCGTCTGAGGGTGGAAGGCTGTGCTCAGATGGAGCCGCGTCCCGAACGTCTCCTGCAACCCCTTCCAGAGCCGGGAAGTGAAACGAGCATCTCGATCGGAGACGATAGATGATGGCACACCGTGAAGCCGTACGATCTCCTGGACGTAAAGACGTCCCAAGCTCTCCACTGAGCCCTGCTCTCTGATGGGTAAGAAGTGTGCCGACTTGGTGAGTCGGTCGACAATCACCCAAATGGAGTCGTGACCTCTGGAAGTACGTGGAAGTCCAGTCACGAAGTCCATAGATATGCTATCCCACTTCCACTCCGGGACCTCCAAGGGCTGTACCAAACCTGCTGGTACCTGATGCTATGCCTTCACCTGCTGGCAGGTGAGGCATCGTGAAACGAACTCTGCCACAGCTTTCTTCATGCCCGGCCACCAGTGCTGTCGTCTGAGATCCTGGTACATCTTCGCCACTCCGGGATGCACCGCCAAGGGAGAAGTGTGAAACTCTCTCAGCACCTCCTCTCGTAAAGCAACTGGTACGAAGGTACGCCCTCTGAAAAGGATGTCATGCTCTGCTCCAAGGGAGAATCCATCAGGCGCCTGACCTGAGGATATCAGTGCACGCCGGGTCTCACAGTCAGTGTCCCCACGCTGAGCCTCTCTAACCCGCTGTAGAAGTGGAGGAGAGACTGTGAGAGACTGAAGAAAGGATGCTCCGTCTCTATCCACGAAGGATATCTGCAAGGAGGCTAGCTGCTCCGTCGCCTCCTCAAGCAGCTGAATGCCCGTCCTCCTGCTGAGGGCATCAGCTACCACGTTCCCCTTCCCAGGAGTATAGACTATCTCAAAGTCATAGTCCTGGAGGAACTCAAGCCATCTCCGCTGTCTCAGGTTCAGGTCCTTCTGAGAGAAGATATACCTGAGACTCTGGTGGTCAGAAAAGACAGTGAAGCGCTCGCCCATCAGATAGTGCCGCCAAGTCTTCAGAGCGAAGACCACTACTGCTAACTCCAGGTCATGAGTGGCGTAGTTCTGCTCATGCGGCCTCAACTGACGTGATCCGTAGGCGATCACGGCCCGCTCCTGCATCAGGACGCACCCGAGTCCAGTCCCTGATGCGTCGCAGTAAACTACGTATCCAACTCCCTCCTCAGGCAACCTCAAGATAGGTGCGCTGGTCAATCTCTGTCTCAGCTCCTGGAAGCTCTGCTGACATCTGTCTGACCACACGAAGGGTTTCCCTTCTTTGTCAAAGCTGAGAGTGGTGCCGCAACTCTGGAGAAGTCTGGCACGAATCTCCGATAGTATCCCGCTAGGCCCAAGAAGCTCCGCACCTCTGTCACGCTCCTGGGTGGCTCCCAAGCTAGCACTGCCTCGATCTTCGCAGGATCCACTGCAACTCCCGCCTCAGAAATGACGTGCCCCAAGAAATGGACCTCACGTAACCAGAACTGGCATTTTGAGAGCTTGCCATAAAGCTGGTGCTCTCGGAGTGTGTCTAGCACAACTCGCAGGTGGTAGGCATGCTCCTCCTCAGTCGTCGAGTATACCAAAATGTCGTCAATGAAGACAACGACAAATCGGTCGAGGTATGGCTGGAAGATCCTGTTCATGAGGCTCATGAACACTGCTGGAGCATTGGTTACGCCGAACGGCATAACCAAGAACTCATAATGGCCATACCGACACCTGAAGGCCGTCTTCTGTACGTCCTCGTCTCGAACTCTGAGCTGATGATAGCCTGACCGGAGGTCTATCTTCGAGAACCACCGCGCTCCCTTGAGCTGATCGAAGAGGTCATCAATCCGTGGCAGCGGATACTTGTTCCTCACTGTCACCTGGTTCAGGCGACGATAGTCGACACATAGTCGCAAGCTCCCGTCCGCCTTCTTGGCGAACAAAATCGGGGAAGCCCAGGGTGAAACACTGGGTCGGATAAACCCCTTGCTCTGCAAGTCCTCCAACTGTACCCGCAGCTCTCGAAGCTCAGCGGGGGCCATCCGATATGCTGGATTAGATATCGGGGCTGTCCCGGGGTACAAGTCGATGTAAAAGTCTACCTCTCTACGAGGAGGTAGCCCTGGAACGTCGTCGGGAAAGACGTCCACGTACTGGTCCACCACTGCAGGAAAAGCCGGACTCCGCACGTCCACTGCTCCTAGGATGAGGCTAGCCAACTGATGAGAGATAGGCTGCACTCTCCTCCGCGGAAGTCCATCCTGTGCTGCAAAGGTTCCCTTCTCGCCGGTGAAGGTAAACCTGCTCCCGTCGGTACGAACACATCGCACCTTGCGCCTAAAACAGTCGATCTGGGCATGAACCGTGGATATCCAATCCATGCCCAAGATGACGTCGTAAGGCCTCGACGCCGCTACAAGGAGATCCCAGCCGAAGCTCTCGCCTCCTAGAGTAAGCTCACACTGCCGGCACCAGAGCGTAATCGTCGAGTCTGCTCCCGTAGGAGTCTCTAGCCGTAAGGATCGAGCCAACGGCTCAGTCGGAATCTCCGAGCTCCGAACAAGGGCAGAGGCTATGAAAGAGTGACTCGCTCCTGTGTCTATAAGTACTGCAGCAAGGGTGGAATAGACACAGATCGTACCTCGAATCATCTCTGGCATGTCGGGGTCGTAGGCCTCCACTGCCTGGAGCTGGGCCTGTCCCTGCCCTCCAGCTCCCTGTGGTCGAGGTGGCCCTCCTGGTGGTGGTGGGGGTAGAGCCTGGAAGCGTCGCCCACCACCCGCTGCTCGGCCAGCTCCTCTGCCTCGTCCGCCTCCTCCCTGCGGACCGCCACGGTCGACTCTCTGCCTCTGCCTGGGTGGCCCCTCCACCGTCTGCTGCTCCTCTGATCGGCGAGTCGGGCAGTCACGAGCCATGTGACCCTGCCCGCCGCAAGAGTAGCACAGCCTGCCTCTCGAAAGGCTGGCACTCCGCTGTGTGCTCCGCACCGCTGAGCCGGTGTCCTGAGGCCGTCTGCGAGGGGGTCTGGTCTGCCTGGACCCGTGAGTCATCCGTCGGCTACCAGCTGCCGATGACTCAGCTACCTGCCGCCCTGCGCTAGGTCTCGCCGCTGAAGAAGGCTCTGCCAGGAAGCTCTCGATCAGGAGGGCTCGCTCCAGCACTCCCGCCTGGGTCGGAATGCTGAGGGAGATCAGCGACGCCCGAATCTCCTGTCGCAAGCCCTGCTCGAAGGTCCGGGCCCGGAAGAAGGGGTCCTGTACCATATCGGTCGAGTAGCGATATAGGTCCGTGAACCTCGCCGCGTACTGAGCGACCGTCATGCTGCCCTGGCGCAGCTGGAGAAGCTCCTGGATGCGCACCGCTCGGAGGGTGTCCGGGACGAACTCAGAGCGGAAGAGGCTCTCGAAGTCCGTCCAGAGCAGGGATGCCTCATCGTGAACCTGGAGCATCAGGCTCCACCATCGTCCTGCCGCCGCCTGCAGGAGGCTCGCTGCGAGAATCACCATGAGATCCGCTGGTGTCCTCACTAGTCTGAAGATCCGTACCACTGCCTCTAGCCAGTCCTCGGCGGCCTGGGGGTCCGCCTCACCGCGAAACCTGGGCGGTCGCTGGCTCTGAAACTCATGCAGTGCCCTGAGGCGACGTGCATCGTCAGCGTCTGGTACTGGCAGCATCGGTGGCTCGGCGGGTAAAGCTACCGCCGGTGCCACTGCTGGCAAAGGGCCCTGCACCGAGGCCTCGTCGCTCGGTGGGCTGCCGTCGCGCCCTACACTCGGAACCCTAGCTGGCTGTCGTCGCGGGGCCATCCTGAAAAGGAGAACAAGAGCACCATAGTCAGAACAGTATACCTGGTGAGCTGGCACAAGTAATCACAAGGAAAACTTGAGACTTTCATAAAGCAGATCAGTATACCCGGTGAGCTGACACAAGCAATCACAAAGAAAACTTGAAACACACACGCAATCAATGTTTTCATGCATTAAGTCGGAAATCAGGAGTCAGGGTCCTGGTGTACGGATACGTCGGCCGCCGCACCAACACTGGGCTCCCTGAACTGATAACCACACTCAATACACTAAACACTATTGCTTCATATAGAAAGAAAGGACGATCAGAGTTTGCGGTAGAACCGACCACCTCTGATACCAATTTGTCACGACCCGTCCTCGGGGCCCGTGTCGTGACTACCCCAAGCCCGCCTTCCATAGGCCAGGGGCTGGCGACTAGCACCAAGGCGTAAAATCCCAGTAAACAGGGAAGGCATTGCCTTTATAAGTAACAACCACACAGAGTCAGGAAGCGGAAAGTAAAGTGCAGAAAAGAAAAGGGGCCGGAAATACAAGCCCAACTGTAAAGTACAACTGAAAGTAAAGTACAGCAACTGAAGAAAAGACGGCGGCCTCGTGTCGTCCACTGGAAATCCCACCTGAAGGGTGGGTACAGATAGCCTCCAGGCTCCTCGGGTCCCACGTCCGCTCCGAGTACGTTCCGCCCAGTGGTCCACCTCCAGGTACCGTCCTGCTCCACGCCCCAACCGTGATCAGCGCTGTCCGTCGTCTGCAACCAACACAACAAGGTGCGGGCATAGCCCGTGAAGGGGTGAGTACAAGCTACTCAGTAAGGACCCCGAGACCCCCGAAGGTCTCCCGAAATCCACAAAGGATATAGCACAAAAGAAATATGCAATCACGAAGTAACATCTGACATGACTTAGGTATATGCCCATACATATACCTAAGTCCCCACTTCTAGCTCTGCTCACGAGCTCATGAACAACTCAATCCACATAGGAAAGCAAGACTCAAATCCACAAGGAGAGTAAACAGTAAATCCACAAAGGATAGTTCAAAACAATCCACAAAGGAGAGTAACATAAGATTCAGCTCAACCAGGTATACTTTTTCAGATGACGTCAAAGACGATCACTGATCCGTCTAAGTCGTCGGACCCACGAAGGATCGATAGGTACTAACCCCCGCAGAAGACCCACACAGGATCGGGCTCACACAGAACCTGTAGGCAGTGGCTCACACAGAACCGGTAGGCAGTGGCTCACACAGAACCGGTAGTAGGACCCACACAGGATCGGGCACTGATCCGCGTAGGATCGCTGAGTGCAGTAGTCGACGCAGTCCACTGAGGATCTCTGCACAGTCGTCGCCGCAGTCCACGAAGGATCTCTGCTCTGCCGTCGTCGCAGTCCACGGAGGATCTCTGCTCTGCCGTCGTCGCAGTCCACGGAGGATCTCTGCTCTGTCGTCGTCGCAGTCCACGGAGGATCTCTGCTCTGCCGTCGTCGCAGTCCACCGAGGATCTCTGCTCTGTCGTCGAGGTCACAGCCAGCGCTAGGGTTCCCGCACGTAGCGAGCTCGTTTAGGAGGGTCCGCTCCACGAGCCGAGGGGCTGATACATCAACTGACACGTAGTCCGAAGTTGATGTATCCAAAAGTTCCGTATCGACAACAGGATCTCAACGCGACAGACGGCGCGTCAATCGGACGCCCGGTCTGAGAGTTATTGGCATTTTCGTCCCAGGGGCCCGGTTGGTTTTTAGGGCAAAACCAACCCTACCGTACTCCGCCTGCATCCGATCCTCGGGCGGAGTATGCCAAAAGTTCCGTCTCACTTAGAGGAAACTACCACAGCTGACGGTACGTCGATCGGACGTCCGTAGCTCAAGTTATGAGCATTTCCGCTCCGAGGGCCCGGTTGGCTTCGTGTACGAACCAACCCGGCCGAACCCAAAGTCTTCCGAAACCTTGAGTATAATATACCGAAACGACCGTCTCGATCCAAGGATCGCGTAGCCGCTGACGGTTCGTCAATCGGAGGTCCCAGGCCCAAGATATGGGCGAAAGACCGTAGAGGGCCCGAAACGGGGGTACTGGGCCCGGGGCGACCCGGCCCGAACCCCCCCTTGGGTCCGCCGAACCGGGTCGGCCCGAACCGGGTCGGCCCGACCCGTCCCGACCCGGCTAGGCCGGGTCCGGTCCGGCCTGGGCGCGGCCCGGCCGACCGGACCGGCCGGCTCGGTCTTCGGCCGAGCGGCCGAAGAGCCGCCGCGGGTCAAACCCGCGGCTTTGGGAGAAACGCGGCCCGCGCGGGCCGCGTGCTGGTGGCCGGACCGCGGACGCGGTCCAGCGGTTCGCCGCCGCCGCGGCTCGGCCGCGGCGGACTCCTCCGGCGGCGCGCCGGGCGCCGCCGCCTCCGATCGCCGGCGCCGCCGCGCCGGCGACCCGCGCCGTCGTCTCCTTCCGCGGGCCGCCGGAGATGCTCCGGTGGCCCGATTTCTTTCCCGTCTGCGCCGTTGCTCCTCCCGGGGGACGATCTTCACTGCGGAGTCAACAAATTGCCCTTGCCGCACGGTTCGTCGACGTCCGCCAAATCCGCACAAAAAGGGAAGATCGGCGGAGGGTTGTCGGGTCTTGTTCGTTAGACCCGCACCCTCCGCGTTAGTCATAACAACGGGAGAAACAAGAAACGACCAAATCAACAATTTTAAATGAATTTAAAATTGTTCCGTGATCGGTTCCTTATTTTAAAAGAAATAAAATTCACGGGAAGGAAAAGATAAAATAAACCAACATCCCTTACCTCGCAGCTGTCGTCGTCGTCGGACGAGAGGTCGTCGCGGAAGAAGGGGGATCGTCGCGTCGTCGCGGTATCCGGCGTCGCGTCGCCAATCTCCGGATCAAGAACAAACGGATTTAATTAATTAAATCCGTTGTTACTGAAATTTAAAAAGGGAGAAATAAAAGATTCGATTCTCACCTTTGTTGCCGATCGCACGTTCGCCGCGGAAGAAGAGGCACCGAAGAAGAAGAAGAAGAAGAAGGTCGCGGAAAAGTTGTCGACGTCGCGGATCGTGCGTCGTCGAATTCCGGTTCCGGCGTTCTTCGCGTTCTTCGCGTTCTTCGCGTTCTTCGCGTTCTTCGCGGAGAGGGTGGACGCTCAGAGGAATAGCAATCCTCCAAAATAGACAAGTTTGTCTATTTTATTATTTTGCCAACAAACGCAAAACGCGTAAGTAACGACCCACTTAATTCTTTGAATTAATTCAACGAATAAAACAGCCCATTTAATTCACGAAAGAAACAGCCCAATTAAATGGTCTGTTAAGAATTAAAGAAAACGCGTCAGTTGACTTTTCAGTTACTTTGACGGGTTTTCGCGGGTGCGTTACTTAGCGAAAGAAACGGCGGGGCTCGTGCGGGCCCCACCGCACAAATATCCTACCAAGGGGTAGGATATTTCTCGATAGCATCCTATCCAGTTCAACTCAGTTCAAGCCGCCTTTAAGTGACTTTAAGTGGCTTCCAAGCAGTTTAAGTGAAATAAAATAAAATTGTCGCACAAACTTTATTTTTATTTCTGACTTAAAGCCGCAAAATTTAAAAACCACGTCTGAGCAAACGCAACTCCGGAAGAGGCGTTTCTAAGCAAATACCGGCGCTGCGATTTCATCGGTGCCCTTAGAATTTGATTCCGGGCACCAGTTCAAAAGATAGAAAAACCCGCTCGTCCGTTCACTGAACGTACCCGAGCCAAACTTCGGAAATTGATTCCGGGCACACCGGGCCTCGGAATCAGGTGCCGTCTGAAGCTGCGCTCTTGTAAAATTCCAAAGAAAATTAAGAAAACAAATTTCCTTGAAATTTGCGGGTCTTTACAGTACTGATTTGGTGCTCAGCAACACGTGGATCACATGAACCACTGATATAAGGTGGATAATGCCTCATGAAGTAATGAACAGAACTTTTAACACCCTTTTTCTTGATTGGAAACTCAGCACAATTTTTAGATTCATAAATCTGTGAAAGTATGTCAATGAGGTTTTGTATTCCCGGCCCTTAATAATTTGGACCCCCATTAGTGGACTTATTTCACTGTCCATTGTAATCACTATTAATACAGTTCCATCGAATTTCTTCCACTGACTAAAACCAAAAGCATATATTAATGAACAATTATCATAATAAGTAACCACGCAATCTTAAAGAGTAACATATATGATTTCTAATTTATAAACCCGTCCATAATCAATGACACCATATGTTTATCCTAGTATATTCATAGACAACTTCTAATTAAATCATTAAATATGGATAATGAAGTGTTTGAGTATTCACAAATCATATCCTCTGTGATAGTAAAACTAAGAGTGGATAAAGACACATTTTCAAGTACAAGATTACTCTGATTTAAGCCCAGAACATCTTTTCCGAGATGATATCCATAGGTATATTAGTGCCAAAGCCACATACTCTTTTAGTATCAAGACAATGATGTATTTTTACGAATCCAGTTCCTCTATCCTAAGAAATAAACCTAGGGATATCACTATTTTTTACCATCATTGTTTTTAAAGGATCAATAACCATTTACTATGAAACCAACTATTGTAAATGAGGCTTAATGTACATAGATATTACATCTTTTTAGATGAATATTTAGTACATTACCAAAATACATGCCTGAGGATCTTAATTTTTTAGTGTCTTTTGATACTTTGAAATAAAATCGTTTGTCCTGGTTAAATTTCTTTACATATCGCATTAAGATATCCAACATTAATACTTCTACCTAAAACAAATCTTTATAACCAAGAGAAAGGAAACATACAAAAGGGGTGACATGAGATGCTCAGTAAAGGTATAAAATGGAGATGTTTAATAATTCACATGAAAATATTATTATGATAAAAAAATCATAACATAGGAGCTCATACCATTCATATAAAAGGCCATAAAAATGAGTTATGGGATAAATATTGACAATTAAAATGACATGACACATAATCAAATAAATATAATGGGCCATAAAATAATAACTAAGGAATAAGTCATATGATTTGTGGAATACATTTATGAATAGAGGTGTTTATGCAATGGATACCTACCAAGATCTTTATATCATGTTAGTATTGGGGTATGACCTGTGTACCTACTTCAGGATTATTCTAACAACCTGTGTGCCAACATTTGTTAGGTTTGGGATAAACCCATGAATCATGTTGTTTTAGATCTTGGGCTACAATGTGTGTACCCTCATTTTATTATGATTGGGATACAACCCATATTCCTGTTTGTTTTTGGTCTTGGGCTACTACCATTATACCCTCTTTAATTTAAGATTAGGCTACAACATGTACATGCTCTTTATTTTCAGTCCAGGGCTACAACCCATACAACGTATATCTTTTCTAGCATGGGATACAACCCATGAACTCTATTACCTCATATAAAACATATTATTACCCAACGCATTAAAGGTGGATATAGGTCCCACCGATTCCATAGAAAATTTATTCACATATTCTCCACAATATAATAAAACATTCATCATATAATGAACCATAAAATGACATCGGTCATATAGAAAAGAAATCACAACACAAAAAAATGGTTCTCATTAACATTTATACACATAATAACCTATGTAAAAGAGGTAATCTTCATAACCATTTCATTCAAGCAAAAAATGTGAAAGAGAAATCAATTTCATAAAAATATATCCTGTAAATGATAAATATGTTGGATAATGTCCATGAGATTAAGCGTAACTCATTCATAAAATGGATATTAATGGAACCTATTGAAAATTTCTAAAAAGGGAATGAGTATCATGATTTTATGATATCTTATATGGAATATAATTTTTAAATATCTTTTAAAAACAATTCTTGAGTAAAATAGGCATTATTCATTGAAAAAATATTATTAATACATAAAAACATTTTAAAAATAATTTCTATGAAAATAACATGAAAACATATAAAGATGAATTTTAACCATTTTTGAAACATTTTTCTTGTAAAATTACATTTAAAAAAATTTATTAATATCATCCATTGAAAAATGAAAAATAATTATCAAAGGAATTTTGGTGGGTAAATTTTTACATGGAAAACAATGTAAACAATAGCATTCATTTAGCACAGTAATTGTTTTTGAAGGAATGGATTTTTAGGAAAGAGCCAAGATGATTCACATGAAGATATTGGTAAAATAAAAGATCTGAAAAAATTACTTTAAAATATAATATAATAATGGTATAATATTTTTGGAAATCTTTTTTAGAAAACAATGATTTCTAACCAAAGAAATAGTGAACTCGGGATTTCCTAAAAAAACATTATTAACTATGTTATGTTCCAAAGAGTTGAATATGGTAAAAATAAAAGATTGTATCATGAAATAATATAGTATTAAAAAACTCATGAATATTCATTAGAGTTGGATCATGCAATTTAATGAAGTTATGTAATAAAATAAACAATCTCAGAAAGCAATGTGATTATATCAATAATCTATTATAACTTGGTAACATGGGATCATATTCTCCATTAAAAAAATGAAATTAAATAAAGATTAATAAATCATTAAAAGAATTTGAATCATGATATAACACGTATAATGGATGTATAAACACCATTAAGAAGATTTTAGGTGCATTACAAAACATAAATCTCAAAGAAAAAACATTGAGACAAAAATGTTTGGCCAATTTGGTAACTTTTGAAAGATAAACACCATGAATGTAGTATCATAAAATGGGAATGTTAATAAACAAAATTTTAATAAAAATATTCATATAATCCAATAAATATAATTACATACACCACACCAAAGTAATGTGTGGTGAACATAAGATTTATCTCACAAAAATTTATAGTGATATGAAATCCTTTTACCTTGGGCCTCAACTCTATTCGTACTTATACAGGGTTTCTATAAAATAAATATAATTTTTTATAGGTCATTCACATAATAATATTTATATATATATGTTACCATAGGTTTTTTATTATAACCTTATATTTTCTACTTGATAATGATCCTATGTTATGTTTTCAATTCAGGTAAAATTTACTTTGTTCTTCTCATATGTCTTAATATATTAAATCTGAGGTCCTAATACTTATATCATGATTAAAAATTAAAATAATGATACAAATATCATTTATATACATTATATTCATATTATAATAATTTATATCCTGTATAATTATGTAATGGAATACACTGTTCATGGAGACAATAAGTTGTACGTGTTACTGAACATTGATTCTGTTTTTACTTTCATATTAAAAGATTATTTGTAAATGATATATATATATATTATTATACCAGTATAATTAATATTTAATATATACAATATAATTTCATTAAACCAACCCCTAATACATTCTATGTGGTTTGTGAACGAATCACATCGCATTGAATGGATGGTAGTCCACACTTCCTTAAATGAGATTACCATATTTACCCCAAGTGAAGGGTAACGAGATGTGTATTGTTAAATTAATGAAGAAATATAAAGAAATATTAAATATAACATATTAATTATATTTAAATATAGTTTTTTTTCATAATGTCCACCATGATTGGAGGTAAAGTTGAAATTTACAATCATTGTTTCGTGAGGTAGTAGTTCGTCGTACATTGAAACAATATGTTCAAAATCCATTCGATGGAGGTTTGTGTGAGTGTTGGAAATAAAATTTTCATAAAAACATCATAATATATTTATTATACCTTTTCCCACAACATAATTTAAAAAAGTTTTTGGAGTTGTTGGGGATGAAAAATAAACGAATGAAGCTTAAGAGAAGATGTTACCTCTAAATCGGGTAACCTCTTTTGGATTGTGTCAAAATGTTTACTTGAAATGATTTATTCTCAAAAATGGGATTCA
This sequence comes from Viscum album, assembly GCA_963277665.1. NCBI lineage: Eukaryota > Viridiplantae > Streptophyta > Magnoliopsida > Santalales > Viscaceae > Viscum > Viscum album. The sequence goes on along the minus strand of OY728132.1, from coordinate 292,666,372 downwards.
AGGTATGAAGTATAATATCTATGAGGATAATTATGTATATATTATTCTAACTTATATGGATTGAGAGGTGTGAGGAGTGAGTAGAAGTGGTGGCCTTTTATAGGGAAGGAAAAAGACTCATTTGGAATTTTTAGAAACATCATATGTGAGCACAAGATCATACATAAAAAAGAATAAAAAACCAAAAAAATATCAATAATTGAAGGTTTATGTATGAAAAATGGATATTAAATATGTGTTGTACAATTTTATAGGTCATTTGGGTCCCCAATTTTAATTTTTATTCTCTAATGAAGCTTAACTTGACCTTTACCATTGATATTAATTTTAACCAATTTTCTAATAATTTATTTCAAAAATTAACATAGTAATATTAGAATGTAAATATTTTTTTGACTAGAATGGTGTATGTTATATATTTTTTAAAATCCTTTCATGGATTAGGAAATATTATGATTAGTGTTAATCCGATTGACGGGACGAACTAACGGGGGTTTAATGTAAGAATAAGTTCAAAAGACATGTTAGATTTTGTATTCAGCATCACAATAAAATTGATTACAATGGATTAAATTGTATTAATAGATGAAATATTTATCTAATTTTACCTTTTAAAATATTTATAATATATTATATAATTAATAAATAATTATACAAGAATTCAATTTTTAATTAAAAAGCAATATTTCTCAGTATTAATCAAAAAATGAACTATCAGAAAAATCCAAAAAATTCACCCAAGTATTATTTCAATTTTCCAAATTGAAAGAAAAGTTTGTTTTTAAAAATTAAATTTTAAATTTTTTGTAAAATTACTTTCATTATCAGAAGTGGTTCATTCAAGATAACTATGTTTTTAAACATATAAGGACTTTTCCAAAAAATATCTTTCATTATCAATAATATTTTTTTATATAGAACAATTATAAAAAATATTTCAACATTAGTTAATAATATTCCTCTCGGTATGTTTCTAAATTATTTTATAATTATAACATTTAATTAATTATATATATTTAATGATATATCATAGAACCTACGTGTTGTGTGTTTCCTAAGACATGTTAGTGTTTCCAGTAGAGATAGAAAAGTTGGTATTGAAAATAGCACAAGAGAATTCAGTATATTATGTGGAATGAATGTTTGAATTATACTTTTATTATGTAAATATATATTACTCTTTCTACTATCATGTGAAAAAAATAATCAAAAAATATAAATTAATTAAAAAAATATCATAAAATCTTAGGGTGTTACAGATACACCATATGATGTGATCTGAACAATGGTGGTATAATCCCAAGAGTGTATAAAATTATTTTAATATTACCTTAGATCATATACATGCTTCACATAATCCTTGAGTTTAATCAACATAATATTTCACGTATGAATGAACCCCCTAACGAAAATAGTGCCTAGACAAACTGAATTACCAACCATCATGGTCACACACAAAGAAAGGCCTCAAAATATATTTTTACATGTCCTGTGTTTTGAAAATGGACAAAATGTGATCCTCATGTTTTTCTCCCGATCTTTTACATAACAATAGGGGGATATGTGTTTGGAATATGGTCAACAATATCCACTACAGGCCTATAACTCAATTTATTTATGTCTTGATTAATAGCCATTATATATATTTTAGTTGGGATGAATTAAAATCCCCTAAAATTACTCCACTCATTAATTTACACGTGTTGAAAAATAATGTCTACTATGTAGAGAGACCCACTCTCCATACAAATATTTTAGGTTCATGATACTTTTAAGGGTCAATAAACAATTCAGACCATGTGTGTTCAGTAAATGTTTGGAACACTAATATAAGTTGGTAATAAATTTGTTATACATTATTTTACACAAAGAGAATTACTCATCTAATATAATGGATTTATTGTAGGTGGTCCCATTAATATGATCAAGATGCATAAAAAACAAATTTTTTCCTATAGGGAATTTTAAACAAACAACGTGAAATGTTTTCTGAGATTTATCAACATGTTGGAGTCTATTCTATATTTAAAAATAATAATAGACTCGTATAGTCCATCATGGATCAAGGATTACTATAACCTGAGTAGCCCTTCTCCGGTATCCTCCCTGGTCGACTTTCTCTCATCCAACAAAACCTATTCTTCCTCAATAGAGGGGAAAATATCATCTGACCGAACTCAAATATAGTTCAAATAAAATCAACTCATAGCCACCAGATCTGTGACCATCATGGTCCTAACCTCAACTCTCAACCATATAACCCTTACTTTTTTGTAGTATCAGCTTCTTAATTACTGACAAACTCATATTATTACTCCTTCCCCTCAAGTAGAGTTAGCTCATCTTCGACCACCTACATTTCCTCGATGATATTAGGATTTTATTTATAACAGATTATATTGAGCTCCTTTTAATCCATTTGGACAGATTCATTATGAATGTGATGAAAAAACATGAAGACTATAGGATTATTCACCCCCAGTCTTTAGAACCATGAATCAGTAGTGGATGTACCCCATCCAAATTATAATATTAAACCATGGATTGTGACTGATGATGTTTTGAAAAATCATCCATGATATGTGTATGAATGTTTCCTTATACACATCCAAGTCATGTGTATTTTGCATTAATTATTTAGGCAGTGTAGGATCATATCTGGCGATGTTTACCAGTATATCTACCATGAGATCTTCCATATGCATTCTATAAGTAGGACTATGATACATGTCTATATGAAATATTTATTATTCTAACTCTCTACCCATGGATTCATCCACTACCTCTGTACGAACATACTGGGCAGGGTCGACCACTATAACCCCTATTTTTTCCATTTATGGTGCCATTTTGACCACAACCATTAATGTCTCAGTCTCTGTAAAGGCTTACTACTTTACCTATGTGTTAGAACTGACAAACATGATATCGGAAACTACCTCCATCAAGGGAATAACCTCAGAAACATCCATTGGGACCAAAACACCATCCATGACTACCGTTGGAAGAAATCACCCTCCTACTAAGGCATCCTAATCAAAAATTGGGTCCCTAAAACAGTTTTCAAAACTATACTGACATATGTTTAGAATGACTAAACATGTGTAATGTGATAAAATGAGGATATATAAATAAATATTGAAAACATATAGCAGTTATAAATACCACCAAATAACTAATTTTTTTTAAAAGGGATCCACCCCCATATGAGCCCCCTCATTAGTAAATATTTGGAAATATATGACCAAAATGTCAAGGGGAAGCCCTTCGACCACCCCTTTCTGTTTTGGGGATTAGTCGTTATCGACTTGAGGTTTATCAAAATCCATGCACTCATTTATGCTCCCCAAGTCTTTAAAAAGATAAATATAAATCATATTTAAATATTAGAGTGTTGGAAATGTCCAAGGTGCACAAAAATAGAAAATTTTAATGATAAGTCATAGGTTATCATTTTTCCGGGGAGTCTACATAGGTGTATCTCTCCCGTGATTCATATTTGGAAATACCCTCTTAGATAGCCATAGTTTTAGAATGTTGATACATGGGATAATTCATTGAAATATAAATCCATAATAATATATTATCCGAGCTGGTCCATGATAAAAAACATTGTGATATAGGATGAGGTCTTTCAACTCCATAATATATTTGTCCCCATCAACATTGGGAGACTGAAATCATTCACATTCATTGAACATATATGGAATGTTTATCCTATCATCATTAATATGAAACCATACCCCATGGATTTAATTGAGTGGTCTATAGATCCCCCAAATCTCATTTGATATAGGGGAAAATAAATCAATAGAGATATCTAGATGGCACAACCACATATCTAAATCCATGATCTGTGACCATTGAACTATTTTGGAGGGTCATAATTCTTCCCAAAGAAAATTTTATTGAATTTGTGGGAATGGTTCCACTCTTCCGTCTAGATATTAAGGATTTATGGAAATTTATTTCCTTACTTCTATCCTAGGTCTCCCTTTATGGCTTGACCTTCCTACAACAACACACCCCCTTCAAAGTGGATATGAGGACTCGTTCCTACCATTCTCTTGGGTGACCTAATGCCACAAAATATTCCTATCATATGCACTCTCATAGAAAGAAATGTATTCATGGAATAGATTATTCTCAATATTAGCCAGTGATAGCTCATTCCTCCCTCTTCTATCATCCCATGTGAACATATGTCATATTTTCCATAGATCCCATTGACAAAGTACGACACATACACTAGTGTACACTTTCTTTATAAGTCATTTAAGACACCCAAAATACCTAGTAAATCATTATGAGGTGTAATATTAATATATTTATTTATAATACACTCTCTCCACCATTACCCCTCCCAAAAATTCCAAGAAGTAATACCATTTCTCCATTGTTCCCATGCCATCGACTATATTCATATCCATTGGGAGGATGAATTGGATGAAGATAATGAAGTCCCCTTGGCAAATAATAACTATTATACTAACTTGATCTAGCTTTAGAGGGTGTAGCCCAACAATGTTGATCATTGACATACATGAGTTAGTGACCACAAGTAAATTAATATTTTGGTGCTCATACCCCCCAAGTGTGGGGTGACCCATCAATACATGAAATGGATGGGCCCACAAACATGGAAGGGGGGATTCCTTTGGCTGGTGTGGCCCAATATCTTCAATAGATTTTCCATCAACTATATGGATTGGTTGATATTCTTCTATCTTTTAGAATCACTACCTTGATGAGGGTGCTCATATTCACCTCCACAAGAGAATTATATATCAACATAAGTGTTCTTTATTAAAGCGTATATTTCACGCTGTGGGGAACTTAGGATTGAAGTAGAATCTCAACACTCTCTCTTTAATCTCCTGTATAATTCTTCAGTATGGGTCATTCTTTCCATGATAAGATGAGATAATTCACTAGAACAACCTCCCTGGTAGCCTATCCTTGGGATTGTTAAAAAAATAACAAATCCAATACTAGAATGGGATGTCCTTAATGCTTGTATTTATCCCTCCCACTAAAAATTCAATAGAACTCTTTATATGGCTAGAATCAATTCCTTTTCCCCACAGACATCCTGTACGGTGAGTAATTCATCAAACATTACCCTGTATATGTAGATATATTAAATTTTATAATATCTCAATGAATAATTACAACCTCCCCATAGTGTATGTGGAATGTGTCTGTCTCATGTGACATCCTGATCAGAAGATCTAGCTTGATGTTCTGATGGTGGTAGACATGGAATTTTGAATTTCAAGATTTTTTGTGTAACCCCCCCTCTTCATCTCCACCTCAAATTTTTCATAGTACTAACATACCTAGTATTCAAAAGACCACTCATCTATAAAATTGTCCCCTTTTCGTAATTCCCACATCAATTTCCACCCATGTAGAACATCTTCCAGGCCCGACTTTGGAAAGGTTTTATAAGGGGGGATGTATATAAAACTAACACATCCTCGTTGATGTTATTAATATTATTCCACAATTAGTGGGTAGTAATGGAGGCACGATTAATCATGATGTGACACCTAGTAGCACTATGCTGCAAGTAAAACCCATGAAAGTTTATGAAATATTAATTAGGATTAACTTAGATTAAAATGGTGATGATAACATCACCCTCAACCAGAATACATATAACTCAAGGCTCTTGAAAAGGGTATAATCCAATAGTTTCTCATCTAACAATTCAGTTAGTGTGACATAATTAGACTAACTCTATAGGCTACCATAAAAAAAGTTCATAGGCTCTTCACTATTCTATTCAAAATATACTTATTTTACTTAGGGTCCAGTGTTTTTCCAGTGGTAGTTTTTGTAAAAATAGTACTATCGCAAAGGACATGATTTCCAAAAAAAATCATAAAAGGCATATATTTCATAGAAAAAATATGATCCCTTTGGGACCACCACACATATTTATAAGCACAATAATATGCCTAGATTCATGAATAGGGATACAAAATAACGAATTTTTGGTGTTTTCCCAAAGAATCCCACCCTCATATACCTAGTCACTCCAATTATGAAGGGGAATTTATTGATGATGAAAGAAATATTTCATGTGAAGATGTCAAGGAATAAAATGTATATTTCAGAGTGAATTTAGGAAAATAAGACTCAAAACTCTACCTAATGGAATGTGTTTGTTAATTACAAACTCTTCATGAAGTTAGGACCCCTCACAAAGGTGGTTATGACATTGTAGAAGTAGATTCAGAAACATACATGTGGGGTTTTTTCATTCTTAGAACATCTCATACTAATGAAAACCATTATAAAATATATTTATGTGGATTCATATTTCATTAAATGGGCCTCGCCACTTTTTCAATGCCAATAAATACCTCCCCCACCAGACATTTAATGGTACATGACCTTTGCGATTCCTAAAATGGCCAGGAATACGTGAAAATCTTACTGTCTCAAGAAAATGATGAGTTGGATTCCCACATATTGAAAAATTTCCCCAAAAAACCTCACATGGTTGATTGAGAACCTTAACCAATGATATATATTATTTTCATGATTTTCTATGGGCATCATTTGAAAATAAATCCAATCATGTCTCTTAATGTTCTGAGAGATAATGATACTTCAGGAAACGAACCCCATGGGAACCAAAACATTACTCCAATGTATAGAATACATCTTTAGTAAATGAGAAAACTTTAAAAGACCCTTTCTCTTCATGAAACACCAAAGCTTGGAAAATTTCCAACCTTCATCAAACCTATCCTCTAGACCATTCTATGGTTCCTCCTTTCAGAAGATAAGATTTCATGAATGTTCAGTGTATGAGACACCTGGGATGATAAACCAACATACATATGCCCCACCCCATCCTCCTCCACTATGGGAAAAAACTACACACCTAATATGAATATAAATACCATAGATAAATCACCCAATAATCTTGGAAGCCCATATTAATAATACCCACACTATCGCTCAATGTTTCTCCTTCGGTGATTGTGTTTCCTAACCACATGATGTTAAAATACATAGACTAGTCCAGTCATAAAAACGTAAACAATGGAATTGAATTATGTGTATTTTGATCCATCTTTCCTAAATAAGGTTATGTATGAATCCTATTGTAGTTATATTCGACCATTGTTAATAATAATGGATTCCTCCATGATGTATAACCATGAAACCCTCACTTCTTATCAAATATACATTCCTTCTCTATGTAATGATGTGTCTCTAAACTGTGATAATCTCCCCTTCAGACAAATGCCACTCTGACCCACCTATCCCCACAAGACATTAAACATGTTATTATATTGCCCCTAAAAGACATTAATCTTGTTACACACTATAATGCCCAGACGTAAAGACCCACCTAAACAGTTTTAACAAGCCGGTTGTTACAGACATTATGCAGACCACCCCAAATTCAAAATCCTACTGACTAGTAGAGAGGGTGTAAAAAGGTATATTTTAGAAGGCTATACCCTCTTAGAGGATGGTAATGCACTATTATGTGGATATTAATGTTACATAGAATCGAAATAAATGACTCCAAAACTCAAAAAATACTATCTAAGTGAAATAACAACAATATCATATAAATAACATTAGTGATTAGTAAGCACATGTTGTGGAAGTAAAATAGAATAGCATGCCAACAATTACTTGTAGCCACTAAACAAACCAATCAAGCATCAAAGTAAGTTCATAATGGTAATTAAATAAAGGGAACCCATGAATAACCACATTACCTACATATAAATTTAATCATGGTGATATAGGATAGAAAGCTAATAAAAAGTAAAAACCATGTTTGGCTCAACCTCAAGGTCCATACGAATCAATGTGTCAATAGTACTATGATCCTTCTTCTGAGGCTAATCCATTACCTTTACATAAAACATTAATTATACATGTGTCCCGATGTACCAGTATAGGGTGTGAGACAAATCTCAGTAGGCTACCACACAATTTTTTATACCTAGATTTAGTGTTTATGCTGAAATGCATTTCTATGTAAGGTAAACAGTAAGATTAAATAAATTAACAAAACCTCTAATTGTGATTAGTATCCACTAAGGAGTGTCACATACTTCGGCCAACACCATAATATCAAAGGAAAATAGTGTCCTTGGACCATGGCCCGCGGTACCCATGTAGTCACAAATCCCTGGTGAAACCATCGATTCCACCCGAATCACATATTTTTGCACCATGTGCCTCCTGACACCGCATACCTCAAAGTACTGATGTCCTGAAGGGATGCCAAAACAATAGTATCCCAGTCCAAAGGACGCCTACTCGTATTTTCATGTTGGCCAATGGCACAAAAATAGAAGGAACAATGATGCCTATCCTTAAATTATAACCATAAGAACATAGATATTTTTACACAAATAAATAACTAGATGAAAATTGATGTCGGCCCTAAATCACATAACCCAGTAGCAACATCACTACCAACTGAAGGCTGATCAGCTTCCACATGGCTTCCAATAGAAATAACCTATAGTCCAATAGTATCTAAACTGAATCTATTAGGTGCCTCTACCAACATAAGTGGATATATTCACCTCATCCTGGAGTCAACCTAGTTGAAAATGACTCAATCAGTGCTTTGTCCATCTCGGGTGAGCATCAATCACCAAATAATAACCCAAGACACTCATGCTATGACACCTCATTACACTGTGGCCATGTTTCTCATATTTTATGGCCTCTATATCGAAAAAGATATTGGGATATTCATAACCTGATTGTCCCCTACCTCAAACTGACATCCATGATGCCCAATCCCATGGTCAAAACCACCCAAGTAAACACGAGCATCTCCCAACCTGTGATCAACACCAATAAATCCTGATTTCCATGACAAACTAACATAGGTCCAATACCATTAGAACCCCATGGGTTCCATCAAATATAATCTCAACATCGTATTTGAATAATAACATTTAAACACCTGTAGATGAGAAAAACAATTTATTGGTCTTTAATATTTTATTCATTGGCTCATTTTCTAATTCCACTATAATTTTTCCAATAGGGCCCCTATGGCCCATGTTATAGCACATTTAATGATGCAATGTCTAATCTATCTGAAAAAAAAATAACATCACATTGAGGGACTCCATAGGATTTGGGTTTTTTGATCCAAAACCTAATCTATTTTAGTGAATTGTATCCCTATAAACATTGAATGTCATAAAAATATAAAAATTCATTTTGATTAGTGAAGTGAAAATAATGTTGATAATGTTGAATTGTTTTACTTCAATGAAAACATCAATGTAGTTAATTTCATTATCTGAAATAGGTTTTCAAATAATGATTACCATATGCGAATATAAGGCAAAATGATTTAACAATTGGATAATAAACTATATAATAATTTCAGTGAACACGTGTAATGTTGTAAATATCGGATCAATCTATACATAATCAACATTATATAATGTATTATATTCTTTAAAACCTCAATTATATTTCATGGGATGTAAATTCTGGATTAAGAGAATGTATCATGATTTTAAAAATAAATTATACATACTCATCACTATTAATTTCTGGGTATTATAATTTTAGTCAATTTTTTAATTATAAATAACTACTTGGGATAAATCATTGGACTATAAATTATGGATAATTTTTAAAAAATGCCCATGTTGTGATAAATATTTTAAAATTTTAATGATTATGGGTTCATATGGAATTACATATTTCACTAATTAGACACAAGTGATTCGATTTTATAGACTTGTCCACCAATTTATATCACATGGACTATCATTAACACTATCTTAGATATATTTATGGATTTATAATTTATATTAATAATCGTAAGGTATGGTAATCTAGGTAGTAAATATATAAACCCCCATAATTTTATACCTTCCTAATACCAAACATGAGGTTTTTCTCATCCCAGAGTTGATGTGTATGTTGTTGATCATGTTTTTAGAATTTCATAACTATGATGGTATTTTCCTTTAGTATGATAATAATAAAACTCAATCCCTTGGTTAAATTGTTCTAAATAAGTTCATGGTCATAGTTATATGAGTAACATGCAGTGTACACACCAACATGAATAAATTATATGTGATGTATTAATCTAAATTGGATATTTAGGATTGATGAGTCAAAATAAATGAGACATCCTTTATTGGATTTAAATATATCATATCTAATAATATTAATTAATCAGTTTAAAAATATTATTTTATTGGTTTATATAATATTTATGAAGATATATTTGAGGGTAAGCTCAAATAGAAATTTGTTTGTTCGATTGATATTATTCTATAACCATTTATAATGTGAGTATAAATGATTATTTTTCCAGTGGATTATATTTTATTATAGTTAAGAATAAAAAAATCAGATCTATTTTCAATGAAATAATATTCCAAAGGGATAGATGTAATAGGGAATTTATACTAATGTTATGTACCATATCACAATTAGTGGAATATTTTATAACATTTTATTTGATATAGATCACCGAATGTGACATGCATGTGAAATATGTAATTGGAATTGTATAATATTTCATTTTATCTATATAACCTAATAGTTTATTTGGAATAAACATCATTTTATGAAGTATTAATTTAAATGTAACTTATAGTTGAACAGTAATGAGTTTAATGACCCCTTGAGTTAAATAAAAAAAATTATAAATGTATAACATATATAGTGGTGGGTTTTCTATGAATTAATGAATTGAATAATGTTATGTCCTATAATTTCCATGTTATGTTCATTATGTTTTTTGTATATGATGGAGTTAGAAGTGATCATGGAGATGGATAATGTAAGAGATGATAGGTTTTATTTGAAATTTCCACTTTCACATAAATCAATCCTTAACTGTTACAATAATTCCATGACAGTTTTATGTAATAGAGCTTGAGAAGAAGAGTGACCTTTGGACCATAATTCTTGTTCTCTACATCATGGAATACATCATTGTTTAATTTGTATTAAATTATATATTAATTACATAATATGGATGTTTTTTGGGTTGTGAATACTCAATGATGGTAAACAGTTAGATTTTATCATTAGGGAATTATTTTTAAAGGTCTGAAGGTTGCATCATGATTATTATCATTTTATGATGACATTTTTAATAAAAATTTAAGCCTTCGAGAAGAAAAGGATGAGAAATATATGAAATTAATGGATTCCATTATAGATTTTAGAGGCAATTGAAATTACTGTGTAAAAATGTTAATCAATCTATAAGTTTCCTTTATATTATCAAATTTGAATAGTTAGTGGTTCAAAGATAAAAAAGTGGACAACGAAATTATCATCATGATTTTTAGAGATCCAATAGACGAAACACCATTTTCGTTTAATGATTTTAATTTTTCTTTTGTTTATTAATATTTATATAAAAAATTAAAATAAAATGGTCTCTCATATTTTACTTAGTTATGATTCAATTTTCATGATTATGTGGAAAGACACAAGATTTTAGTAACATAAAAACAATTTAATTATTATTTTATACTTAACCATCCATGATTCTGGATTACTGTAGACTGATGCAGATATTTCATTATTATTATTCATTTTATATTACATTATATTATTGTGCTTTTAGGGTCATTTTTTATGTTTTGATGTTAATGTTGATTGATCTGCGGTGATAGATTGAATATTTCTTATGGTGATGTGATGTTTTGATAAACTATGTGATATATTTACATTTTGCATGATGTTTGGAGCCTCAAAATGAAGTTGGTAATTTATATTATCTCTATTATTTTACTTTTTTGGGGTTTATTAGTCATGATTTTTTTCTATTTTAAAATGTAGTATAAAATAACCTAATTAAAAATGAATAGAATTGAATCATGTGAAGTATGTGATTCATTGGAATTATATATGATTATATGATGTAATTTTTTTATTTCGCATGTTGTATGGCGAATGATATTTAATTAAATTTCTTTTTTGATAATATATAATAAATGATGAGAAAATGAAATAAAGTGGTAATGAGTAAATATAAATTGTTTTGAACATTATATTTATAGAACTATGTTACTGAATTATTTTTCATAGTGATGGAGGTTTTCATGTGCCTTGATTAATGTGGTCGAGGATGAAGTTTGGAAAGGATTTATATTTTTATATAAAATGATGTATTTATTATATTTATATTGTTAAATTTACATTATTTATGGAATTGTGTTTAACTAATGAATTTATCGAATAATAGGGAATGAGAATGGGTGATTTTGATTAAATGTTTTTTATTACCTAAATTTTATTAGTGGAAACATAATGAGGTAAATGGAAAACAATGATGAATTCTATGAAATGTGATAACCTGTTCTTGAAAAATCATATGATTTTTGAATTAATAATCATCAAAATAATAATTAGATATTAATTAATTAAAAGAGGGATTTTTATTTCCATCTGAAATCGGATGAAGTTTTGAGGTTTTGGGGTTGTAATGTGTTGTTTCAAGAGGTGGAAGTGATTATTGTCGTGTGGTGATTTCTTCATGGGTATTGGGATTTTATTGGGGCTAGTGTTTAGTGGTGATACCTAATTTGGTAATTTTGTTCTATATTATATAATATTAGGTTTTGTTATTTATTATGAAGCACAACCTAAGTTGGGTGACCTGATTTATGCCTATATAAATTTTTGGGAATGTGGTGAAACCAAAATATACTAATAGTGGGTGATAACAATTATTAGAAACTTCTCCTACCAGACCCTTTCTTTTGGGTGTAGTGTGGTTGTGTTGAAGTGATATATAGTATGTTTATGCATTTTTTGGAATTGTTGTGTTATAATTATGTGTTGATGTGGAATGTGTTTATTGAATGTGGATGTGATACATTGACATCGTGTGAGGTTGTGGTATAGGATTAATGTATATAGATATAGAAATTATTGGGTTCACCATGATATATTTTTAAGATTTGAGGGAATCAAACTCTATGGTTTTTTTGGTTTAATGTATCTTATTGGATATATTTTATTGATTAACCATATCACATTTGTATGCTAATTTTGTGTATGAGACTATGTGATATTCAATTATAGTTTACATTAGTTGGGAAATTTTATAGTTCACTATTTATTCGTTGTGTCTTTAGTAAGATTATTCCATATTAGAATGAGATTTTTTGGGAGGATTTTATTGCGTAAACTTGTATTCTATTGATTCTTATATATTGTTATAATATATTTACATAATAGAGTTTTTGATCATGTAGTGAATTTCATGATTATATTTTAGTCTTGGATTATCATTTTATCATATACCATATGATCTATTTTACTTTTACTATTGTACATAGATAAATTATTTTTTATGAAATTACATTAAATATGTTAACATAATTATGTTCATTATCCTTTTTTTGAAATATTTTGTTTATTAGTTCATTGTATATTTCTTTAGGGATATAAGATGTTAATGGTTCCCATATTGTGTGTTTTGTAATCTCAATTCATGTTTCAAATTAGTCTCTAATTGTTCTAAGGATTTAAGAGACAATCAGGGCTTTAATATTGTCCCAAGAGGTGTTTTAGTAAAGACATATAAAGATAACAAACAACTCATCTTCCTAAACTGTATAATTCCATATTATTTTACTCTTTAATTTAATTCATGTGTTGTACCCATGGAATGGAACAGATCATTGGAGTTATATAAGAGATGTATTTGAAAAGGGTTAGTTACCTTATTTTAGGGGAAAGTTGTTACCTAGTGGACAAGAACTATGTACCTAGAGATAGCCAAGTGGTTGTAGGGACACTTTCCGATCCACTAGGTTACCATTAGCTTAGTAAAAGAGACAATATGACTCTAGATGTTGTTTTTAGTGTTGGGTGTACTTCTATACTTTAACCCCAAAAACAGTGAAAACATATGACTTGCCCTTATTTGACCTTTGTAACTCATCCGTGAGAGAACATCCTTCCCTATAAAATTATCCATATAAATCCACCCCTCACCATAGACCAATGTAGTACTAATTAGTCATGGATGTCGTGTTTTGTAATGGTATGCCCATGCTTCTCTTATAATTTCATCATTATATTTTTTCCCTACAAGTTAGGTGAAAATGCTAGTGGATGTAGTCTAATACTCTGATCTTGGTACGGGGAAAACATTAGAGAACATAGGCCAGTACCATATGGATCTTGGAATGTGGTTATGTCTTTGGGAATTTTTAGATAGAATATGGAGTACATAAAAAAAGGATTTCTAAAATATTTATTATGAGGTATTTCATGTGAAAATCACACTATTTTTGTAGTGGGGATCCATTTGGATTATATGATATATGTATATAATGTTTTTTTAACAATTCAATTGTTATTGAATTAATGTACACTGTAGAACTAGATTTTGTATATGTGTATCTTCATATAGAAACTACCTCTTATATTATAATTATGTCTTGAAAAATATTTAACCATGATAGAAAATTGATGATTTTTCCATGAATGTCCACTGACCTCAACTGTAATTTGTGAATTTTTTGGGGAATATCTATTTTTTTAAAAGTTTCCTAGGGGATAAACCATATCCTAATAAATATTTGTTAAATTCCAATCAATTAAACATGAATTAGGGGATTGAGAGGTGTGCATAAGGTGTTTCAGTGACCCAAACCAACATCGTTCATGTGATCATGTCAAGATCATTACAAAATGTAATCAGATCTGAGATTAAGGGATCATTTTGATGAGACTATAGTATATCTAGAAGATAATAAAATTAGAACTCATGAACTGACCCATAAATATTTATAAATAACATAAATTTGTTATAATTATTTGTTACCAAGTGTATTATGATATTCCCCTTCCTATATTGTTTTCCTTGAGTCAATCCTAGGTACCGAGTCTCATTAATCATGTCATGATTTGTTAAGATGGAACTGGTTTGATGATATATCATTATTCATGTCTACCTCTACTTTATTATGATATAGTTGGAATCAATTAGAGATTTTTATTAAATAAAACATTAATAATATATGATTATTTATTATGATATGTTTATTTATATGATTATGCCAATACAGATTTATATTTGACGTAATGATAGAACTATTTACTTATTTTCACGGATATTCAATTTTAATATTATTATATGATTATTTTTAAAGAATTCATTGTATGACATTATATTATGTCTAGATAATGTTTAAAGTAATTTAATATTTGGTCCAAATAAATATTATTAATCAAAGTGATTTATTTAAAGGTGTCTTGAAAAATTATAAGTATTTTGATAAATAAATGATATATGAGAGAGTGAGAGAGAAGAAAAGGGGGATCAGACTTGATCTTTTCAATGTATTTATCATATTTATGATGTTATTAAAGGAAATATTCAATTAGAATAATATTTATTATAGAATATAGCACTTCAATAACCACCCTCTACCAAGCAACATGAAGTGATTTAGCTAGGACCACCAACTTGATATATGATAGACTATCAGGTTTAAGAGGAATTCACATAGTTTCATTATTTTTCTTGCTAATCGTTTCTTTGTAAAACACCAATGATTTCAAATTCCTTGATTGATTATAATTTTCATTTTCCTATTGAATTCATGAGTTTTGCTTTTTTATAAAATGTCATGTAGGGAATCATTCTCATATTCTATATCTTTGAGAGCATTGGACCACATAATACCCACATAATAGGTCTAACACCTTCATGTTGGAAGGGGGTGCATGATAGTTGTTAGGTATCTTGATTTAAGTGAAGTAAGATAAAATTATTACAAGGAGGAACATACAATAACTAATTCTAAAATAATTTATATCCTGATACCATACATTCGATGAAGCTGTAAATGTTTTTAAATTACAATGAAGGGTCGATAACCATTATGGAGTGTAAGGAAATGTTCACCAGTCAAATTTTATCCCCATAGCTGACTGTTGATGTGGAGTCTAAAGTGAGGTGCTTAAAGATGGGATTTCCTGATCCATAATAGAGTCATGTGATAATTTTTAACCTATCTTTTTTATCTAAAGTGGAAAATAAAAAATTAATCTTATGATTGAATCTATAGGATGTTTATGAGTGGGAAACTCAATACCATGACTAGTTTCATGTGATTCCTCATCTAATGGTTTAATGTAATGATAAGAGTAGGTAATTGTGGGTGCATCACACAAGTGGAGATAAGATGGTGCAGTACCTTCATCCCTAGGATTAGAGAGTCCTTTTAATTTGTTCCATTAGTGCTTGTGATGGGGAACGTCAAGATAAAGTATAACATTCAAATGAATGAAGTTGAAATCCTATAATAATTATTTCCATATCCAATGATTCTGCCACTATTGTGTGTACAAAAGTGTTGAAAATGATCCCCATCCATCTAATGTATTATAGGATCGATTGGAATCCTATTATACTAGTGAAAGCTGACCACCATCAGCAAAATCAGGTTAATGAGGATAATGAATAAGTTAAGACATATTAGGTATGGTTAATTCTTCAAAGAAGGGATTTATACCTCATGACAACATTATGATCTATACGAAATATACGTTATGGAATAGTCTACTCCATAAAATGAAATGGGGCCTTGAATAATCATATGTACTATTATAGTAATATCTACATGTCAATTTTTATTATTCAATACTAGTTACTCATATTTTTATATTTATGATCAAATGTAATACCTTCTTGGTTTAATGGAAAAAATTATCACCTATCTATATGAGTAATGATCCACAAATAGGAAATCATGTAGTGCCAAAATAAAAATTTTCATCCTATGATTTGGAGTTGTCTTCATTCAAAAATATTAAAGTACATATGATTCTCATCATGACCACCATCGATATTTATTTTGGGGATGTATTTGGAATCATGGTTTTGAAAATGTTTTGAATTCTATGACAGAAGAGTATTAATATCATCTAAAGTAAGTGTTTATTATATGTTGTGTGGAGAATGGGAGTATCAGTCAATTTAGGTTGAACCAAATTAGGGATAGGTGGGAATGAACACTACTGAAATGGATGGAGTTGTTATTTGACCAGTGAATCATAAAAGGAAGAAGTATTAATCTCTAATAGTTTATCTTTACCAAGATATATTCCCCATATTTTATTAGATTTTCCTCTAAAGAGAGAGGTATATATCACTATTGTGTTTTTTCATGGTACTGAACATGTATCATTTTACCAATATAATATCAATCAAACTAAGATGACGTAATTGATGATATTGACAGTTGAACTAAAGGATAAATGATTCATTAATATGAGCACTTATATTTCAAGTAATCTAGTTATTTTTTCTATTAAGGAAAACATATTTTTATGTAGTTGTGTTCTATATTGAAAACTGAACTATGAAAAAAATCATGAATCATTTCCCATTTAATATAGTCAATAACCTCTTTTAATAGCTGATAATGAATATCTAGTTCTCAAAAATTGATGTTCATTAAATATATTTATAGTTATGTGTCATATTAAAAGATATAAAAAACATATATTTGGAGTCTGAAAGGACACTTTTAGTATCTGGTCATTCCTTTAGGTATAATTAATTATTCTATAGTTTTCGTAGATTTAATTAATAGAACCATTCAACCATTATTAGGCTAATTCATTTTAATTTTTATGTATGGTATTTTGGTTCACTATAAGTCCTCATATTGGAATGTATAACATCTCTGATTATCTTTGAATACTTGCAAGAAAATTAGTTATATGAAAAGATATATATTATCATTATTGATCAAATATGTAAATTTCCTTACCATGTGATCTCAGAATTTTATATTTCTATAGATTCTAAAAATGTGAAATGTAATATTTCATAGAAATTTCCAACAATTTTCTTCGAGATCAGAAGATTTCTTAGACTCTCTGGGTTTTATTATCACTTCACTTATAAAATTTTAAGAGTATATTATCCGATGAAGTTTCTAAAAAAGGATGAGTTTATATTTATGTGGAGAGACCAATGCGGAACAACCATTTTGTAATTGGATATGATGTTAACCTCATGTCTTATTAATATCTTATGTCATCTATGTGAGGAGTTTGGGTTGTACTACGATGTATACTTAGATGGATGTGATTCTATTATTATCTGATATCATTGATTATTATTATATGGTTCCAGGAATATCTATACCCACAAATAGAGTTATCCCACCAATTTCATTTAATTAGCTATTATTATATTCATTCTATATAATGGGAGAAATCAAACATCTCTGTGCACATTATGGTGTTTATGGATTATAATAGAATGTAATACATATTCTAACACCATGAAATGAATACCATGATGTTTCCTTATGTGGAATATATTCCGTCATGGGATTTTGACATTCTGTTTTCTCCTTGTAAATATAATGTCACTTCAATTGTTTTTTAGTAAAAAGTCCTCCCATAAAAGTTTTGAGAAATAAATTAATATTTTTTGATAGTGTTTATTTGGGACGACAACAATATTGATATGGTAGAGGATGGACTAAGGACATATCTACACCACATCAGTATCATACAATATACCTCAAGGTGTTTTAGGGACTCCCAAATTTTTTATCCTAATTATAATATTATTTAGGAGAGACATGACAGTTGGTAGATCCCCAATGTTAGTTTCCATGATTATTATTCCATATGATATGTCAATTAGAGGTTCCTGGTTCACACAATAATAAAACAAATGGTTAAAATGGAGTAACATTCCTAAAAGTGGGACTCTCACCCTATGATCGAGAATATGATGCCTGATATTTTTCACATTTATTAGTTGTCTAGATTTAATAAAAGATCCATAAGATCTATTGAATTTTTTTACCTATCGGCAAGTAACAGAAAGGCATAAAAATCACATAGGAACTATTCAACCACTCCCTCTACTTGTATATAATTGGAATGAAATAATGATGGATTTTGTGACATTTTTAGTAAAATAATTTATTATATAGTATTTGGGTTGTGTGATGTGGTTCATATTATCAACAAGGTATGATTTTTTATCAAAGTGATTTATTTTACGGGAAAAATTGTCAAATTTTATCTGAGTGAGATTTTGATGACTCATAGTGTACCATCTATCATAATCTATAATATATATCCACGTTTTTCATGTCAATTATGATAATTTATACAATTAGAATTAGGGTAATATGTGAAATTGAGAAAATCATTACATCCATAGACTAATGGCTAGTCCAAATTGAATATAATTATATTATATGATATGCTTAATGTCTAAATTTTTCACTTCTTTATATCATGATGAGTTAACATTGTTTTTTAAGATTCTACTATAATAATAGTTATATTTCATCTATCCATATTGACAATTATGAAGAATAATATGGGATACTATGTCACCCTCCTCTATATTGGATAGAGAGGTAATAAGTTTCTATAACTGGGACAAATTTTTTCTAAGAGATGAATGTGATGGAAAACCTAAATCGAAAACCACTCAAGACATCTCAGATCTTGAAAAAATATACACATACCATTGGAGGATAATATTGGAATTTTTTAGTTTTTGATCATGTGTTTCTTCATGTTTCACTGATATTTGGTTAATAAGGAATGTGAAAGTAGGGTACGGTAACCATAAGTTATTTTCATGACTTTTGTAATTAATAATAGATTTGCATGAAGTCCAGATAACATTTCCTCTAATGTTATGCTCCTTGCATGAAAACTTTCATGTTTCACAATAACAAAAATATATACCTTAACCATCACACATGATTTGGTATGATGGTGTGGATATGGAATAAAATGTTCCCCACTAAGATAATATTTTATATACAATTAATGAAAATGATAATGTTCTATAAGAAAAATATATATATTTGGGATGGGTTAGGAAGAATATTCCAAATTTCCATGATGATACTCGGGAGACAGAATCTAGGATAATGATCTAATGTTAAAATTTTATTCCTTAAGAAGATTATTGATTCTTTACAGGGAAAAGAAGCACAATTGTTTGGAGGATATGAACACAATAACCTCCATTGTATGATAATTCCCACTTATTTTTTAATTTTATTTCTTTATTGTGTATTATATAAACATATAAATTCAACAGATGAGTTCATGTGGAGAAAGAGGTGGAGAAGGAGAGGTACCTTTGTTCCATGGCCCCTAAGTACCTGGTAGACTTTATCCTAGTACCTGGTGGAGACTCATATCCTAGATGACTAATTTTATCATCACTTGGTATCTGGTGACATAGTATTAGTAACCAAATGGAACTGTTTTGAGTATTTTTTGTCTTTGGAGAACATTTTTTCACCCCAAAAATAAAATACTAAAATATGGTAATAATGTATTTTTTAAATATTGAGATTTATAACAACTACATGTGTTATCTTCCCCTAATTTTAACTTCTCAATCATAATCATCCCTTCCTCCATAATCCAAGTGGTTCAAATTAGTTGTGACAGTTTGGTTACAAAAAATACATGTCCATGGATCTTATATTAATTTATCTTTTTATAATTTTTCTATATTAGTATCTATAATATATTTATACATTATTTTAGTTCAATTTTATTTTTAGAAATCCCATGGAATTATTATAGGTTAGCTACTATGGAATCACTATTTTGGAAAATCTATTGTAAATATCTTGTTCAAGATTCCTAATTCATATATCACAGATTTAAAAGGTTGTAACCAAAATCTAGATTCCTGTTATGAGTTCTCATTAGAATTTTGGTAGAATACACCATCTTCCTCAGACCCAAAAATGTTTTATCTTTGTTTTCATATGTATACCCCTCATATCTCTCATAATCCACAAGGTCAATGTTAGAATTGATATATGGATAAGTGGATTAAATTGATAGATGAATTATTAATGGATATTTTATATAGTTTAATATTTTTTAAGACTACTTTAATTTTATAATAATTTACAACATCCCTTGGTAGTTTTTTTGTTCCTTTTTCCATGATTGTATCATTATTCTTTTTTATAATTTTAAATTCATTACCACTACCTTTGATTCATTAAAATGGGAATCCAATATTATTATACATATTTTATTTAATTTGTTTTATGAATTCCATTATTTATCACATTACTGAGTTTTAGGATTTATTATTATATGATTCTTGGTGTTTTATAAGATCATTTGTAGTGGTATTTGTTGTATCTCGTTTTCAAATTTAATAAGAAGTGCCTCGAGATGGTGGGACACATGACCTCAACCATGCCTACCAGTACACTAGAGGCAGCCATAGAATAGTGAGGTCCTAGGGTAAGTCAATGGGGAGACTATTCTTTCCTTAGTAATAGTTGAGAATAATGGTAAATGCTATATGTGAAATATTGGAATCAATAAAAAACAATCAATGATCGAATAATGAATATGCATTTAATAAAATAAATTGGAGGATGTTGAATCATAAATACAATAAAAAATGATTATCATGGAATATATCTATAAATAATAATGGTGCATGGGATACATGGGAGTATGAATATACCACATACTATAAAAAAATATTAATGTCTTCCCCTACATTCATCATGAGATTAGGCTCAATTATATGATATCATACTCCATCATAATGTTGGAAATAAATTATTGTACGATGGATGATTACCTTTATGTACACTTGAAGTCTTGATGTCTAGTTAGGTATAAAGGGTGAACTAATCACATTGTTAGATATAAATAGTAGGAAACCGCCATTGGGGTATAGAATAATCAATTTTATTCATATAATATGAAAAGTGTGCCGATACATAGTAAATGTAAAGTAATAAATAAATAAACATGGTGTCCAAGGTTCATAATGGATAGTCGGATGACACTACCTACTTAACCCTAATCCAGATGTATCTGAATCAATGTTAAACATGTATATATATGATATGGGTAATAAGATAGTTTGTCATTAGGATATTTGTATCAAAATACTGACCAGACCCAATCATGTGATTTGGATTTTCATACTCATTCCTTGATAACAAATATACATTAATTATCTTTAATAAAATGTTAATCATTAGAATTTATTAATAGGGACCCTGATCCCATCAATGGTAATCTAAAAAAGGAATTACAAGTATTTAACTAGGGTTACTGTATATACATAACACCATAATATTTCATCTATAGTGACCCAAAAATTGAATCCCATGTATTACCCACGACATTGTTTGATGATAATGAAAAAATCCAATGCCACCCCTAGTATGTCACATAGTGGTTTGAGTATCAATCATGGAATGGTATAACCATATTTACACCGATACCTTCCACAGGGTCTCCCACAGGGAACAAGTGCCACTCATATAGAGGTAGAGAAACCACACTGTCATAATTTACAAGGCATAGATAGTCCCAATATTGGTTGTTATTTTTATTAATTAAAAACTTATAATTATTATGCATTCTGAGCCTATCCAATACATCAATAAGTCAGAACACTTTTACCCCCCAACATAGTATAAATAAAAGTATAGCTATTAATAAATCATATCATTTGACAATGCATTAATACTATAACACTTTATAAAATTATAAAATTCATTCAATTTTTTTAATTCAAATATTTTATAATCTTAAGGTACTAAAACACATGGCCTACCAATTATATTGTCGGAACCACATCCAATTTATATTATTATAAGGTAATCAATACCACTTACACATAGAATCCATTTAATACAGTTTCAAAGCATATGTATCTTATTCCTTTAATGATATCATTCACATAAGGGAATTATATATCAAGGTAAACACCCACGATGTTTATTCAAGGGTAGATAGTGTAGTGTTAAAAAATGGAAATAATTCAATGTTTAATTAATAATTTTTTTGTGAATTGTTTCAATAAAATTATTGTGAATAAAATTACAATTCATAAAAAAAATTAAATAAGACATTTGAATAAATGAAAACCCACCTATCTTATCCCAATAACACCGTCATTATCAATTTATCGTCATTGAATAAAAATAGAATTAGAGAAATCAAGAGAATAAATGAATTACATAAAAATAGGTAACATGATAATTACCAAAAATATTGCAACATATAGGAAGATAAAATAGGAATAAATGTAATATGTGTGTAGAGATAACCAATATGAATCCAACATACATGACAATGAAAAAAATAGACACCAAATGGAGGAGATGAAAAAATATATAGAATAAATTATAGGAGCTTCTCCTGGTGTGTGGTACACTAGAAAAATGTTAGTAAGAAATGTTTTTGGTTTAAAAAAATGAGGGGAAAGGGGTAATTTAGCCCTTTAATTTGTGGTCAAACGATTGGGCTAGATGGTTGAACAAACCATACACCAACCATGTGACATCAACTACCCAGGGGACCCCTTCACACGGTTTTTCTGAACAATTTGACTGACCAAGGATATCATATACAACAGGTCTCCCTTATGATTAACATAGATCCCAGATTTGAATGTAGATTGGGTCTCATGGATTAAAATAAACTATCTAGGCCGCTTTCTTCACTAAGGGACCCATATAGTTGACTTTCATGTTTTTCACTAACCTTATACTAATTTTGTGGCTCACAATGTCTATCCAAATTTTAGATATCTAGACTCTGAATGATCCTAAACTTCATTCAATCTACCACATGTCCTTTTAATCACATAAATAACATAAAACAATAGGTTTTGAATTTTAACATATGTGTTCGTAACTCTCCGAAAAGTTGAGTCTTTATAGTATTTTCTTCATATATATTTTTTCCATCTCTGAATAACCCGAATTAGAACATTATTGATAATATGGACTTAGTTACCCATAAATTAATATACTACTTTTCTTAATCCCTAATACGGGACTAGACCATAAATAATTATACCCATTACTATATCAAATGAGATACCATTATGACTATAATTTTTATACTAATCAACTAGATGGGATGGGATCAAATATTTCCCTACATCTAGTCTACCAGTACCTCTACAATATTCCTTAAGCTGGTATTTAATTGTATGTAAGCTCTAGTAATAGGGTGTAAGTTATTTTTATTAAAAACAATATACCTTATAATGTTTGTTTAATTTTGGTTTCATTTTTCTACATTAAATTTTATTACATAGTGTTCTACATTCACTTTGGATTATGATATGTAGGTAGGTATAATGAGGCAGCTACCTACACAATTATTATACACAATCCTTGAATGTTTTATAATGGGATGTGTGAGAAACTCTTTGTGTAACACCCTGATATTTTTTGAAAAATATTCTTTTTAATTTCATTAATGTCTTGTGTTGTACGCTAGACCAAAAAGAGCTTTCACAACATGAATCCTTGAATTGGCTTGCATTACACGCAATAAAGACCTTCCTCGATAGTGTGTGTAGTACGCAATACCGAGTTTCACTAAACGAGATTATATTATTATATTATTATGAAATAGCCGTTATGAATAGTAATACCCACTTTGTGAAATTGTATAAATTTTATCATTCAAAATTGACTTCATTTTTGGATTCGGAATATCGAAATTAGCTTAGGGTGAAATTTTGGTACTTTTCATATAACTTTCATATTATGATGAATAGTGAAAATTACTAAATTTTAATTTAAAAACAACTTTTTTAATCGAAATAATTAATAGTGATAAATTATTAATTTGAGTGGTTTTAAAGAATAATTACAATATATTTTTACCATTTAATAAAATTTTGGTCATTGGATGTAATTTCACATTTAAACCAGACATAAACATGTGTCAATCTTTTGATAGTTATTATCTCTTAAAAACATGCTATTTGTTTTGACGAAGAGAATTAATTTTTAAATTAATTAATGAAACTGATATGTTTGTAATTTGGTAAAATTGAAATCATTTTTTAATTCATAATATCAAATATATCTTTGGCTTATTTTTTGGTATTTTCCTGGAAACTTTCATTTTTTGATGAATAGTGAAACCACTAAGTGGTAGTTAAAAAACTGATTTTTTCATAAAACATAATTTTACCGCTTCTGTGAGTGAAATTTCTAAAATCCGAGAGACATGGTTAATATAAAGTACTAAAATGTGGTTCAATGAGATGAAAATATTTTTTGGTGAAGAGTAACTTTTTACTTTTATTTACAACGGTTAAAAGTAAATAGGATAATTAAGGGTAACAATGATATTATTATTACCCTAACACATATCATAATTCTATTGGATAAGTGTAATTAGACCAAAAACAACCTTAGGAATATAAGATGACCATTTAGGCCCACTTGTATTAGATTAGGATATTTAATATTAATTTATTTAAAGAAGGGTTAAAATAGTTAAAATCGTAGTTTAATAAGTAAATCATTTTTAATATATGGTTATAAATAAGATAAATTCGAAAATAAATATTCATTAGAAAGATAAAACTATTTACTACAAAATTTTATTTTATTTATAATTTTTAGAAATTAAATAATTGAATTTATTTATGACACAAAGATGATGCAGTAATTATCTTATTAATGAAATATTGACATAATTGATGTTATAAATACCCAAATAAATGTAATTTGAGACTTTTATGAATTAAAAGAATTTTATAGGTTAATATGACATGTTAGTATTGATTTAGTTAACTTTTTGTGAACTAATAATTCTGTTAAGATTTAAAAAAAATCAATTACCAAATTGTGTCAAAATTGACATAAAATAGTTTTTAAAACAAATATTATCTTATTAATAGTTATTTTATTTCTAAAAATATAATGTTCGGCCAAATGACTTATATAATGTTATATAAATTAATAATAAACAACTTGGGGTTCGTTTGGCTTGTTATAGAATGTTTATTAACCTTATAGTGTAAGAAAACAAGAAGACACGGTAAAAGTAAAATTATTTAACTTAAGGTTAAATCTAAATGATATGGTTAAAATATAAACTTAAACTTGTATAAATTATATTGGATTAGATTATTTAGACCCATCCCCAAAATAGCTTTTAAATAAATCAATTTGGAGCTATTAAAAACCAAATATGACTTTATAATAAAATAATATTTTTAGTTTTTCCAAAGGTGCCCCTCTCCTCCCTTATAAAAGGGCACCTCCTCCCTCTCTTCCTCACACCACATTGAGCCTTCAAGCTCGGCCAAACCCTGAAAAATTATCTTCTCCACTTCCATAGAAACATACTAGAGGTTCTTGTATTCATCAAGGAACAATTTTACTGCCCTAAGAGGAGGTATCAAAGAGGCGCTTCAAAGAAGAGGTAATGTATGTTACTGATTTTTTCAACATTATTTCTTCTTCCACTTCATCTTATTTAGTTGTTTAATTATGTTGTAATAACATCAGTATAAATCATATACTGATATGTTATTATAAGTATGAAACAACCCTATTTACCATCTATCTATCCTACGGAAAATGAAATCACCACGTGTGTGTACGTACGGAATACCGTCTCCACGCCGTGGCAAAATCTGTTTTCCACCAACACCTTAAATGGATGGGTATAATGGTGTAAAGAATAACTATATATGGTTATTATAAAATCATAATGATTCTGATATATTATACCATCCACTCCAATTCTATTCAATAATTATGGGAATGATATCATCGCTCGTGCGTACGTATGGACTGCCGTCTCCACGACGCGACGAGATTCATTCTCCATGTTAATCATGTATGAATGATCATAAAGTTTATATGATGAATAATAATAAAATATATGAATTCTACTAGATTTATGTATATATATATGTATGTCATCTGTTTAGTTTCATTGAATTCAATAAGGAAACGAAAACAACGTTCATGCGTACGTACGGCCAACCGTCTCCATGAACGGTGTATTTCATTCCTTTTATCGATCTGTAATATATATATTTATATGATGAATATATATTATATATAATAATGTTTTAAATTATGGAATTATGTAAATCAGGATATATGTATTTATATCAAGAACGACAAGTCGAAACACATACGATAAATGAAATGATTTTACCCAAAATGTCGCTTTAACATAGAATTTACAAAAGAACAGGTAATATAAAGTCATAAGT